>CM070502.1:63315672-65911130 GCA_036346375.1 Guadua angustifolia | reverse complement strand
CTTTTAAAATTGAAAAAAGTCGTACTTGCTGTCATAGACCCTATATGAAAGCATCCATCGGTGCCTTCCCCTTTGATTTTGCGAGTGGCATTGCCTTTCTTCCAGTTACTTCCGTAGACATTTACCCAATAATAGCCTTCAGGAGCGATTTTAAGCTCCTCATAGAAGCAAACCGCTTCGGATTTCTCTTTTATCTTCTTTCGATGTGCCTGGAGCTCATCCTAGGCCTTCAAGTGTGCTTCATCACAGCCGCACATGGGGGTAGCTTTGCTTTGTCTTCCGTGGTCTGAGGCTTAGCTAACAACAGTGTATTGCTCGGGGCGGAACTAGGTAGTGTATGTTCCATTTGCATTGGTAGAACGTCCTATCATACTTGTTTGATCCATCCATCCATAGGAAGAAGTAACAACTAGCATCTTCTTGGATATAGTTAGAGTTCAAGGGAACACAATATGGAATGTACATACTTATCGTTAAATTACAATGGGCTTCCTGCACATGTAGAAAGCCCGGTCGGCGGTATCTACATGATCCATGTTGGAGTACCGCAATCGCAATTTGTCCAGGGAAACTTCGGGAGTACAAGTGCATTCTTGCAGGAAATACTAGGGTAGGCTCCGCCTTCTCAACCTTCCACTTTGGCTTCCGAAGAATCTCCTCTAGTCAAACATCGGCAACCCCGATAGTGTAGGGGTAGTGTTGGGTGTGGCGCTGGCATAGATGGAGTGTTGGCTGTGGAGGTTGAACTAGTCAAGAAGTGCTACCTGGGGTCATGGAATGGCCACCAGTTTTGTAGGTAGTGTGTTCTCAACTCAGTGATAAAATAATTGGTAGTGTGTTGTCAGATCCGTCTCGTAAAGTAGGTGCCAATGTGTAGTCCATCGGCTGATAAAAGTAGTAGGTAGTGTGCGGTCGATTCACTCTGGTAAAAGCAGGGGTAGCGTGTTGTCTCTTCGGCCTAACAAAGTAAAGGGTAGCATGTTGTCACTTCAGTATCATATAGCACGTGGAAGTGTGTGGTCAAATCGAACTGACAAAGCAATGGGTAGTGTGTTGTCGCTATAGTATGAGAAAACATGGGCAAGCGTGTTATCACTTCGGTTTGAGAAAGTAGAGACAACGTGTTGTCACATCGATCTGACAAAGTGGGGTCACAGTGTGCTATTACTTCAGTGCGGTGGAGCAGATGCGAAATGAGAAATGAAAAGATGGATGACATCGTTAACATGCTGAAACAAAACGACAAAAACTACTACAAATCTAAGAATACGTGCATATTTACATAACTATTGCAACTCTACGCAGCTAATTACTTACAAATCTAATTAATCTGGTTGCTAAGTCATGTTTTCAAAACGTAATTGAAATGAGTAAAAATTATATCTATGACACTGCCGACGACTTCCTCGTCCTCATTTCACTTCTCTCCTCCTCTTTCCCCTCTCATTTTTTTTCTCTCGCCGATAGATCTAAAAAATGCTCTACCAGAAGGCCGAATGAGCGCTCGGTTTGCTTTTACCATGCCTCTGTCACCATTTGAAATGGTGATAGTGTCTCTGTCGCCATTTGAAATGCCGTTAGTAGGTTATTTCTGTGATTTTTAGTTGTGGCATATTATTTCTATAATTTTTTAAAAATATGGCAAGGTACTACGTACGATGATGAGGCTATCTGGCTGTCTAGATGATGGGCCGCAGCCATCCGATGATGGACGCACGAATCTTGGGCGTCTCACGCCACGATGTGTGGTTATGCGCACAGGTGCTGATTGCTTATCCCCTAGAGATCAATTTATCAGCTTGGAAGTAAGAATTTCATAGGAAAGAGTAAAAATTCTATAGATTCAAATGGATTTTCTCCAATCCAAATAATGAGAGTGATGATTCGGTTAAGAGACAGGCTGACGCACGTACATAGATGTAAATTAAAGTAGTATCAAGTAGTGGCGTACGCAAAGTGGAGGCACCAAGGGGTTAGAGCTTCGGCTATGACCGTCATGCCTCTAGTACCCTCTTGTTTCATAGCTTTTTTCGGTAGTCTTCAAAATACTGCACCGACCGTCCGTCATAAACGCTAGGAAGCACAATAATACTGGGCTCCAACGTATGCCGCTGATATCAAGTATGCACTCTAACTCACCTCGACCACAATAGCTAGAAATGATGAAAATACAGCTAAATCATAAACAGTATGACGCAAAACCTCGAAAATCTTGGCAATTGGGTAGCAAGATTCCTTCTGTTTGTACCAATGAATCATGAGGATTTGGTCCATTTTGCTGTAACTTTGCTGTAAGAAGAAGGACAGTTCAATGGCTAATAATGCGATATATGTTTTTTTTTAAAAAAATCACGACACAGGGTGATGCTCTAACGCCGATAACGGATGATGCGGAGATAACGGAGATAATTTGGTAATTGATATGGCATGTGCTTGTTTGCCGAATCCAAATATTTCTTCTTAGTTCTGAACATGTCTAAACAAGATAGTTATATCTGAAAATCGTAACGTGATAGTTATATCTAAAAATCTTAACGTTTCAAGCTGGATCCAAACTACTCACCGATAGAGAAGTAGCGGTGCACTACAATTTGCGTTTTAAGTTTTTTATTATCACTCTAAACCCTTTTAAGTTTTTTTTTATTAATTAGCCCTGAAACCCATTCTAACCGTGAGATATTAGGGTCTCCGCCTCTTCTGAAACATACTCCTTCAGGTTAAAAAAACTTGTTAGTTTAACATACGTACAATCAACTTTTTAAAACTTTAGCTATTGATATCTTTTTAAATATTTAGATTGAATACATGAAAATCATATGTACAGATTTGTTTCGAAACATACTTTCATAGTATTATAATTTTGTTAAATTTTATAAATAAATTATAATATCAAATAGTGGTTTCACATGAATTTAAAAAACCAGTTTTAATTCTTTCTGACCGGCTGCTACTGCTTCGAGAATCGTGACTGGTGCTCGGTAACTCAAGAGTCAAGACACGATTTCTAACGTGAGAGGTGCGTTTATTTTTTTATAGTTATATAAATATAAAGTATAAATAAAAGGTAAGTAGTAATTATTTATCTTTTTATTTATTTTAATATTTGTATAACTCGTACTTAAAAGAGAACTGACTGAAGCACTCCTCTCTTTACACGACTTTCTTGTGCCCCGCCGCGTCTTTACCGCCCACGGAAACCTCGCCGCCGCCGCTCCCTCCACAGCACCAGGGCCCTAAACCCTAGCCATGGCGTCCTCCATACTCTCTGACTGTGCCTCCCCCGCCACGTCCCGCCTCCTCCCCCTTCGCCGCGCCCTCCTCCCGACGCCACCCGGCTTCCGCCCCGCCCCGCCGAGGCCACTCTTGTCCGCCGCCACCGTCGCTCTCCCGCCGCTCCCGCGCACGCGCGGCGTGGCTTCGCTCTCCACCGCCGCCTCTCTCGCCGGCTCAGGTGCGCGCGCCTCATTTCTCCTCGCTTCGCTTGACATCCTCGCGTTCCTTAGTACGCTACTGGGTGTTCGTTTGTGTGGAACTATAGACTGGTGTATTCGTTTGTGCCCTGCTTCATGTTGTCCTGGTGTTATAATTATCGTAATCGATTTGCATGTGTAGCAACTGTTCCGGCTGATTCTTCTGCCAAGGTCATCGACGGTAAGCTGGTGGCGAAGCAAATAAGAGAGGAAATTGCCGTCGAAATTGCCAAGATGAAGGATGCAATCGGGTTAGTGCCTGGGCTGGCGGTCATCCTAGTTGGGTCAAGGAAGGACTCCCAGACTTACGTGCGGAACAAGAAGAAGGCATGCGAAGCGGTTGGTATCAAGTCATATGAGGTCAATTTGCCGGAGGACAGTTTGGAGGATGAGGTTATCAAGCACATAGCAAGCTTTAACAGCGATCCATCGGTGCATGGCATCTTGGTTCAGTTGCCCTTACCTCGTGTGAGTTCTCATGATTAGTCGGTACTCTATTTTCTAGTGTACCTGTGGAACCTTGGATTGGACCTGCATTGTGTCTGTTAGCAACCGGCATATATAAAATCTATTTTTTTAATAGCTAGTGATAACTTACCTAGATAATATATGGCATGACGTGATAATATGTTTTATGAATAATATATCTGGTTAAGTCTTTGATAGCCACAGAATTCCCCAATTGCACGCAAATGTTTCTGTTTCTGATAACTGCCTCAATGTTGTGTGTCACAAATGCCCACTGGTTGCTTTCTTTAGAAGAGCTTGAAAATACATATGAACATATTCTTTGTTTTAGCTAAGAGTTGTATACTGGTATGCCCTTTGTGGTCTTGTGATTTTGTTGTCAACATTCTTTTCAAATTGATGGTCTATGCTGATGCTTGAACTTCTTTATTGACATGTAAGTTATTAAATACTTTGAAGCATACGAGTGATGACAACAATCTGAATGTTGGTACTGGTAGTATCAAAAGGGACACTGGCAGCTTTCATTCACTGAACATTCTCATTTCTGTTATATGATGATTTGCAGCATATGAACGACGAGAACATTTTGAATGCGGTTAGTATCGAAAAGGATGTTGATGGCTTTCATCCACTGAACATTGGACGGCTTGCAATGCAAGGTCGAGATCCATTCTTTATTCCATGCACCCCTAAAGGATGCATGGAGCTGCTACACAGATATGGAGTTGAAATAAAAGGGAAGAGAGCTGTTGTAATTGGACGAAGCAATATTGTGGGGATGCCTGCTGCTTTACTGCTGCAAGTATGAACTAGTTCTTCAATTCATATAGTTAGAGCAACTTTATTGGAGCATTTTGTTAATATTTTTTTTTGTATGATTTATAGAAAGCAAATGCAACTGTTAGCATTGTACATTCACATACGAAGAACCCTGAGGAAATAACGAGACAAGCAGATATTGTCATCGCAGCTGTTGGAGTTGCTAACTTGGTCAGAGGGAGTTGGATAAAGCCTGGAGCCACTATTATTGATGTTGGCATCAATCCAGTTGATGTAAGGCACCTATCTTTTTTTTTTAAGTTGCACACTTCTTGTTTCTAATTATATTTAGTTCAGATATACAAAATTTTGACAATGCCAAAACACAGACAGTTCTAGAATCCCCCCTTATTTTTTTGTGTAGTGGCGAGGTGTGGTGTGTGTGTGTGTGTGGGGGGTCAAGGGTGTTTCTGATCAAACCCTGGTAAGAAGCTTTTGCACTGCCATCATTGGGGACATCTATGGAAGTTGAAATTGGCTTCTTAATTTTTTTTATGAACCCCAAATTTTACTACACCTGGTGAATTTCTTGACATTGTGATGATTAATCAACTCAATACTCTTAATATTGGCTTGTCCTATCTGTGAGTTTGGTACTGGTGGTGGTTGTGTCCTAGGCTCCTAGCTCTACTAATACCTAGGATGGTTCAATGTGATTCATGTCTTTCATTGGCTATTTCTTTTTTCCCTACCGTTGTGCCCCTTGCAGCACATGTATTACTTTTCTTGCATGATATACTCACTAGTGGTTTGAAATGCTTTAGGATCCAGAAAGCCCTCGAGGTTATCGGCTCGTTGGAGATGTCTGTTACGAGGAGGCCTCCAGGGTTGCAGGAGCGATCACACCAGTTCCTGGCGGGGTTGGGCCAATGACAATTGCAATGCTTTTGTCAAACACACTTGAGTCAGCTAAAAGGATCCACAAATTCAAATAACTGCACAATCCTATACTCACAGCTTGGAAGAGTGATTTAACCTTTTGGCGTAGGCTACCAGGCAAGGTTTCACCAACTGTTTTATGTGCCTTTTGTTGGACCAGAAAAGTGCAACAAGAGTCATAAAATAAATTTCGACAATAATTCTGGCCGGCTTCTCCATGGGGTATGGTACCCCTACGACTAGTGGTATTGGTATCTCTCCCTCTGTTGAAAGAAACAGGGTACAACACAGGAGCTGGCCGTGTTTGATCAGACCTGAGACTTGCAGAGAGCGAACGGTGAGCTGGACAAGACCATACGATCTATGGTGTACAATATAAATCGTTTTGATGTTGTGCCATTGAAAGCTTTTCACAATGGTTCTACCTTTTACTATGTGGTGAAACAATTGTTCGATTTATGATCCTTTACTGTAGTAGCCCCTGGATGCCCCCCCGCGGCCCGCGGCGCGCGAAACTGCCGGTCTCGCGACGAAATTCTATCGAATGGCCCCCTAAGAGGCAAATTTAGCGGCTAGGTTTCACACGTTGGAGGAGAGGCCCTAGGCGACTGCAGACATCACTGATTTATGTCGCGTGTTCTGTTTCATCCGTGCGTCGAAGCAGAGACAAATGGCCGCTTCTTTGGTGCATGTGCGCAGAAAAGCGCTATAAGTCCCACCTCTTGTGATGGTTTGCGTTGGGCATTTGATGAGAGAAACAAAGTAGATTAAGAGCGAGGGACTTCGACTGCTTCTCAGCTTGCGGTGGTAACCGAGAGGCAGAAGAGAGGAGAGGTGGGAAAAGCAGAGAGAAAAGAGGTGAAAAAGGAAATTTGGAAGTGTATTTCCGAGGAATTTTTGCCGTATTCATATTTTGTAGAAATTTATTTGGAGTTTATATTTTCGATTATTTGATGAGGGATCCGTATTTTGCAGTATTCTTCGGGTAGGTTAGTTCGTACATCGGTCAGGATATTGTAATCTTTAGGAAGGTTAGTTCGGAATCTTTAGGAAGATTAGTATTTGCTTATTATATTAGTAATTAGTACAACATTAATGTAATTAGTAGTATGCAAAACTATGGTATTAGTACAATCAACAGGATATAAAATAATGGTAATTACGTAATGAGTACTATATAAAATGACGGTAGTAGTGTATTGAGTAGTACATAAAACGACAATATGAGGTATACGAAAAGGGGTATAATTGATCCGATATTAGTTGTAGTATTAGTACGTAAAAATGACCATGATGGTGTAATAAGTAATACACGAAATGAGAATAGAAGGTATAAACAATGGTGTATATTTAGTATGATATTCTTGCGCTTATTAGTATATGGTATGACAATATTAGACTTAATTAGCAAAGGCATGTAATACCAGTGAATGGCGTAAATAATGGCATAATGTTAGTGAAATGTTAGTATGAATATTGTAATATTATTGTAGTACAAGTATGATGTGAGATAATTAGTAGTATGTGAAATTGTAGTATTATTACAATTAGTATGGTAATGTTATGTGGTTGGTTGTAATGTTATATATCGTAGTTTTGGAGGATTTTATTCAATGTAATGTTAGCGCTCTATTAGTATAATGTTACTATAATTTGAATGTAACTAGTATGGTGTTAGGACAATATGAGCATATTCAAGATAGTATTTCTACGATATTAATAGAATATTAGTTCGATGTAACAAAATTTGTGTAGTATCAGAACATTTAGTATAATAACACTCTTAATAGTAAAAAATTAGTACAATTTAGTAGTGCAAAATATGATAGTACTAGTAATATGCTACGTAAAATTATGGTGTAAGGCATAAAAATTGTTGGACAATTAATAAAATTGCAGTATGAATAGTTTAACATTTGTAAAACGTTATTGTCAAACTAGCGCATGAAAATCATGTTTACAAATTTGCTTTTCTTTTATAACTATTAATTATGGTTGTGAGGAATTATACGTTACTATAATTGATGATACAAGGCGTAAACAATACTACTATTGGTGTCCATGAGATGAGTAGTATACGAATCGATGAGGCAAGACATAAATAACGGTGCAATCAAAGGGGAAGGCACCGATGGATCCTTCCATATAGGATCTACGATAATACGTACGATATTTTCCCACTTTCAAAAGGCGTGCATGTACCTTAGCAGTAGTTTCCGTTCACGATTCATCCATGTCGTCGTGCCATGTCTCTTTCATCATTTCCTATGCAATGTTATGTCCATGATGTCGTGCTATATATCCTAAAATTTCTATGTCCAGCTATGTGCCCTTGTCGTTTCGTAAAACATGCTATGTCATCTTCTTTTTTATAAGCCATCAAACATTACTTTTTCAAAATTTTCCTTAATAACTAATTGGTTCTCACAAACAAAATTAGATTATAAAATATTTTTAAAATCTCTGTGCCATTCATTGGTTCTGACAAACAAATTTTGATTTTAAAAATAACACCCGAGTTAGTACAACAGATGGAAAAAAAACAAATCGAAGCAGCCAAATATATGACAACACACTGCCTATTGTTTTGTTAGCCCGATTCGACAACACGTGTACCCGCTTTCTCAGAGCGATGGACAACATGCTATTTATCTCAGAGTGAAGTGACACCACACTGCCCACCGCTTTCTTAAACTGATTTGACAATACGTTGCAGCCCGCTTTGTCAGACCGAAGTGAGGTATAAAATCACCCTCCACACACACAACACTTCTTCACTGCCCCAACCTCCACTTCACTGCAATAACAGATAGAGGAGGCAGCTCAAGCCGTGGGAGGGGTAGATGGGGAAGACTGCATCAAACATCACCTCGAGACTCTAACCCTTCATGGTTTTGAGGCCGCGACCCTTACCTCGAGGATACTACAATCCACGGCCCGCTAGACCCCGTTCCTCCAGCTTAGATTTTTCTATTCAAACAAGGGACTCATACAGCCTCCAAGATCCAATCCACGAAGGCCAATCACTCCGCTCCCTGAACTGGTCAAAATGCAAGCACGACCTCAACACTGTTGTGCAAGTTTCTGATGGGTCGGATCCCAACCTAGGACGTCGTTTCTACCGATGCGCTCTGTTCATAGTAACCGCTACAACTTTTACTTACCACTTGTCTCTTGTCTCGCTATATAACATATACTCTTGCTTGCAGACCGCGGATTGCAAATTCACTGAGTGGGTGGACCCACCGTATCCTATACATACCCAATGCTACATTCATACGTTGTTGTATTGCCTCGATGAAATGGAAGAGGACCCCACGGAGGTCAAGAATGAGAACAAACAGCTTCACAGCCAAAACTTGGCACCTGCACCTAGAATAACGACCACGTCATCAGAGACTCAAGGAGAGGAACAATAAGGAGGTTGTCCACCTCGACAACGATTACCACACTTATTACTGCTGCGGCAATGCCAATTGTAGTTGTGCTTGCCACTACCGTGATCAGCAGCCCCGTCCACATCGTCCTGATGATCAACACTCCGTGTGGGTGCCTTACGGTTATCCATTCGAGCCTTAATATCCATCGCATTTAAAACATAGTCTATCCCGCCTTGTTACAATTCAAAGAGGCGCACTAGTATTGTACTTTTGTCCATATTCGAGGCTACTCTATATCTCCATTTGTACCGGCCAGACTGTATGCGCCATATAATCTCCATTTATTATGAAAATACTATATTTCAATCATTCCGTTCTTTTCAAACTTTAAACATACAATGAATGTTTTTTTCGAAAAGGCCGTTGTCGCATCCAACGCTCGGGTTCTGGTGGAAAAAAAACAACAAAAATTTTCAACGCTTGGTAATTGCTGCAAGATTTCCACCACACAAAAAAAATCCAGCGTGTCATGGCTGTGAAAAAAGAAGAATCCCGCCGGTCCGAACCGCGGAAAATAATACTGCACGGTCTGTCCGCTGAATTTCCATTGTATTGGGCTAGACTCGCAAATTCGTCAGCATGAGAGTGATCTTCAGAAAAAATATGGCCAGTGATAAATCCTCGGCCCGAATCCAGCGGACTGCTGCCACTGTAAAATAAAAAACCATTGGAAAATAACAAAAGGTAAAATAAAAAAAGGGGAAAATAACAAAAAGAAAAAATTTCCAGTGGCACCTAACCATTGGAAATCACAAATATTCAACAAACTCTGGCTAAAAAAAACTGTGCACCAGAATATAAAAAAAATTAAGCGGTTTGGTTCCGCTGGAAAGAAATAAAAAAATTTGCAGCGAAAGCCGTCCACCGGAAAATAAAAAACAATATTTCACCACGCTAGAAAATAAAAAAGAAAGTTCCAGTGGACTGGAACCGCTGGAATTAATAAAAAAATTAGCTGACCCTGTTTGCTGAATTTTCCTGTATAGAGGCAATTTCCGTCATTTCGTTGCGACAATGACTATTTTTGGAAAAAATAACATGCAGAGGGCTAGAACAGTAAAAAATTCA
Organism: Guadua angustifolia; assembly: GCA_036346375.1. NCBI lineage: Eukaryota > Viridiplantae > Streptophyta > Magnoliopsida > Poales > Poaceae > Guadua > Guadua angustifolia. The sequence continues at coordinate 65,900,983 of CM070502.1, read as the reverse complement.
CGAATTGGTGCACTGGGTGTTGATTGCTGATTTATGCTGAAAGATGTAAAGATGGAAAGGAGAGACATATCTATAGCTGCCTGACCGCGAAATTACCCCTGAGCTGTAGCTCAGATGGAGGCTATATACAATCATGAAAAAAAAAATCTAAATCGGTTATTATCTGTGGCCGGTGATCACTTTGTGCTCAGATAAGCTGTATGCTTCCCTGCTTTGAAGGTCTCTTTTTCCCCGGACTAGAAAAAATGACGACAGCGCGTACATAGCTGTCGGATTCATGGAATTTCCACGTCTTATTTGGAAATCTCGTCCCAAATTTAAGGAACACGATGGTGCACGTGACTTGCCGAGAAAATGTCGACTAGAATAATAAAAACGTCGGCAAGTGTGGACGAAGAAGGCCTCGCCGGCGGGCAGGCACCCATGCGCCAGGTGGCTGTCACGCCTACCCCGGTGGTTCACCGTCCACAGCCAGGAGACATTGGCTTATTTGGCCCGCCGTACCTAAGTTTTTGAGGTCCTGATGCGAAACAAAAAATAGGGTTTTATACTAGAGAAATACAAATAACCAAAATGTGATCCATTATATAACTATATGTTTTTTCCCAAAATTTAGAACTACAATAGACATTAATGTTAAAAGAGTAAAGAGTGAATCTTTCTTACCGATATTTTTTTAACTTCTAGTAAAAAGCATCATGCGCCTGGTGTTCTTCGAAATGAAATCTTCAATTATATATTCATATTTAATCTTCTCCAGAACATCATTTTCAAGTGCAATTGTTGCCAATCCAACAATTGTTGGCGCTGACCTGCTACTGCTAGCGAATGGCGATCACGCCTCGGCGGACGGCGACTGAGTCACGGAATCGGCAGAATACGATGCGTCATGCATTAGAACTCAGAAACTTTAGCAGACCATAGTAGCACTACTAGAAAAACGAGCATCACAAGCGGTACCTCTACAATCGGTTCATTTGGAACCGGTTGTGATAGTACATCACAAGCGGTTCAATAACCACGAGTCAGGAGAGGGCTTCTACAAGCGGTTGGGGATACAGACCGCTTGTCGAAGTCAATTTCTACAAGCGGTTCGTGTCCCCAACTGGTTGTAGACTTCTACAAGCGGTTGGGAATACGAACCGCTTGTGGAAGCCAATTTCTAACGCATGACGCATAGGTCACGAGGAGAGATGAGGAGGTCGTGGGTTCGAATCCCATTCCTCATAATATTATTTCTCTTTTTAAGTGGCTTCTACAAGCGGTTATAAAACTGCTTGTGATACTGCCTAGAGTATCACAAGCGATTGCTTACAAGCGGTTCCAAAACCGGTTGAAACCGATTATGATAGCCCATTCCCTAGTAGTGTAGTGCAGCATATGCTCGGGCCCCCAAAAATTTGGGGGGCCTGTGCGGTCGGCCCACTTACGCTGGGCCTTAGACGGGCCTGTTTGGCCCCTTGCACAATTTTTTCTCTCAAGTTTGCTCCTCTCGGTAACTCAAGAGTCAAGACACGATTTCTAACGTGAGAGGTGCGTTTATTTTTTATAGTTATATAAATATAAAGTATAAATAAAAGTTAAGTAGTAATTATTTATCTTTTTATTTATTTTAATATTTGTATAACTCGTACTTAAAAGAGAACTGACTGAAGCACTCCTCTCTTTACGACTTTCTTGTGCCCCGCCGCGTCTTTACCGCCCACGGAAACCTCGCCGCCGCCGCTCCTCCACAGCACCAGGGCCCTAAACCCTAGCCATGGCGTCCTCCATACTCTCTGACTGTGCCTCCCCGCCACCTCCCGCCTCCTCCCCTTCGCCGCGCCCTCCTCCCGACGCCACCCGGCTTCCGCCCCGCCCGCCGAGGCCACTCTTGTCCGCCGCCACCGTCGCTCTCCCGCCGCTCCCGCGCACGCGCGGCGTGGCTTCGCTCTCCACCGCCGCCTCTCTCGCCGGCTCAGGTGCGCGCGCCTCATTTCTCCTCGCTTCGCTTGACATCCTCGCGTTCCTTAGTACGCTACTGGGTGTTCGTTTGTGTGGAACTATAGACTGGTGTATTCGTTTGTGCCCTGCTTCATGTTGTCCTGGTGTTATAATTATCGTAATCGATTTGCATGTGTAGCAACTGTTCCGGCTGATTCTTCTGCCAAGGTCATCGACAGTAAGCTGGTGGCGAAGCAAATAAGAGAGAAATTGCCGTCGAAATTGCCAAGATGAAGGATGCAATCGGGTTAGTGCCTGGGCTGGCGGTCATCCTAGTTGGGTCAAGGAAGGACTCCCAGACTTACGTGCGGAACAAGAAGAAGGCATGCGAAGCGGTTGGTATCAAGTCATATGAGGTTAATTTGCCGGAGGACAGTTTGGAGGATGAGGTTATCAAGCACATAGCAAGCTTTAACAGCGATCCATCGGTGCATGGCATCTTGGTTCAGTTGCCCTTACCTCGTGTGAGTTCTCATGATTAGTCGGTACTCTATTTTCTAGTGTACCTATGGAACCTTGGATTGGACCTGCATTGTGTCTGTTAGCAACCGGCATATATAAAATCTATTTTTTAATAGCTAGTGATAACTTACCTAGATAATATATGGCATGAAGTGATAATATGTTTTATGAATAATATATCTGGTTAAGTCTTTGATAGCCACAGAATTCCCCAATTGCACGCAAATGTTTCTTTTTCTGATAACTGCCTCGATGTTGTGTGTCACAAATGCCCACTGGTTGCTTTCTTTAGAAGAGCTTGAAAATACATATGAACATATTCTTTGTTTTAGCTAAGAGTCGTATACTGGTATGCCCTTTGTGGTCTTGTGAGTTTGTTGTCAACATTCTTTTCAAATTGATGGTCTATGCTGATGCTTGAACTTCTTTATTCACATGTAAGTTATTAAATACTTTGAAGCATACGAGTGATGACAACTTTCTGAATGTTGGTACTGGTAGTATCAAAAGGGACACTGGCAGCTTTCATTCACTGAACATTCTCATTTCTGTTATATGATGATTTGCAGCATATGAACGACGAGAACATTTTGAATGCGGTTAGTATCGAAAAGGATGTTGATGGCTTTCATCCACTGAACATTGGACGGCTTGCAATGCAAGGTCGAGATCCATTCTTTATTCCATGCACCCCTAAAGGATGCATGGAGCTGCTACACAGATATGGAGTTGAAATAAAAGGGAAGAGAGCTGTTGTAATTGGACGAAGCAATATTGTGGGGATGCCTGCTGCTTTACTGTTGCAAGTATGAACTAGTTCTTCAATTCATATAGTTAGAGCAACTTTATTGGAGCATTTTGTTAATATTTTTTTTGTATGATTTATAGAAAGCAAATGCAACTGTTAGCATTGTACATTCACAAACGAAGAACCCTGAGGAAATAACGAGACAAGCAGATATTGTCATCGCAGCTGTTGGAGTTGCTAACTTGGTCAGAGGGAGTTGGATAAAGCCTGGAGCCGCTATTATTGATGTTGGCATCAATCCAGTTGATGTAAGGCACCTACCTTTTTTTTAAGTTTCACACTTCTTGTTTCTAATTATATTTAGTTCAGATATACAAAATTTTGACAATGCCAAAACACAGACAGTTCTAGAATCCCCCTTATTTTTTTGTGTAGTGGTGAGGTGTGGTGGGTGGGGGGTGGGGGGTCAAGGGTGTTTGTGATCAAACCCTGGTAAGAAGCTCTTGCACTGCCATCATTGGGGACATTTATGGAAGTTGAAATTGGCTTCTTAATTTTTTTATGAACCCCAAATTTTACTACACCTGGTGAATTTCTTGACATTGTGATGATTAATCAATTCAAAACTCTTAATATTGGCTTGTCCTATCTGTGAGTTTGGTACTGGTGGTTATTGTGTCCTAGGCTCCTAGCTCTATTAATACCTAGGAAGGTTCAATGTGATTCATGTCTTTCATTGGCTATTTCTTTTTTCCCTACCGTTGTGCCCCTTGCAGCACATGTATTACTTTTCTTGCATGATATACTCACTAGTGGTTTGAAATGCTTTAGGATCCAGAAAGCCCTCGAGGTTATCGGCTCGTTGGAGATGTCTGTTACGAGGAGGCCTCCAGGGTTGCAGGAGCGATCACACCGGTGCCTGGCGGGGTTGGGCCAATGACAATTGCAATGCTTTTGTCAAACACACTTGAGTCAGCTAAAAGGATCCACAAATTCAAATAACTGCACAATCCTATACTCACAGCTTGGAAGAGTGATTTAACCTTTTGACGTAGGCTACCAGGCAAGGTTTCACCAACTGTTTTATGTGCCTTTTGTTGGACCAGAAAAGTGCAACAAGAGTCATAAAATAAATTTCGACAATAATTCTGGCCGGCTTCTCCATGGGGTATGGTACCCCTACGACTAATGGTATTGGTATCTCTCCCTCTGTTGAAAGAAACAGGGTACAACACAGGAGCTGGCCGTGTTTGATCAGACCTGAGACTTGCAGAGAGCGAACGGTGAGCTGGACAAGACCATACGATCTATGGTGTACAATATAAATCGTTTTGATGTTGTGCCATTGAAAGCTTTTCACAATGGTTCTACCTTTTACTATGTGGTGAAACAATTGTTCGATTTATGATCCTTTACTGTAGTAGCCCTGGATGCCCCCCGCGGCCCGCGGCGCGCGAAACTGCCGGTCTCGCGACGAAATTCTATCGAATGGCCCCCTAAGAGGCAAATTTAGCGGCTAGGTTTCACACGTTGGAGGAGAGGCCCTAGGCGACTGCAGACATCACTGATTTATGTCGCGTGTTCTGTTTCATCCGTGCGTCGAAGCAGAGACAAATGGCCGCTTCTTTGGTGCATGTGCGCAGAACAGCGCTATAAGTCCCACCTCTTGTGATGGTTTGCGTTGGGCATTTGATGAGAGAAACAAAGTAGATTAAGAGCGAGGGACTTCGACTGCTTCTCAGCTTGCGGTGGTAACCGAGAGGCAGAAGAGAGGAGAGGTGGGAAAAGTAGAGAGAAAAGAGGTGAAAAAGGAAATTTGGAAGTGTATTTCTGAGGAATTTTTGCCGTGTTCATATTTTGTAGAAATTTATTTGGAGTTTATATTTTCGATTATTTGATGAGGATCCGTATTTTGCAGTATTCTTGGGTAGGTTAGTTCGTACATCGGTTAGGATATTGTAATCTTTAGGAAGGTTAGTTCGAATCTTTAGGAAGATTAGTATTTGCTTATTATATTAGTAATTAGTACAACATTAATGTAATTAGTAGTATGCAAAACTATGGTATTAGTACAATCAACAGGATATAAAATAATGGTAATTACGTAATGAGTACTATATAAAATAGCGGTAGTAGTGTATTGAGTAGTACATAAAACGACAATATGAGGTATCTGAAAAGGGTATAATTGATCCGATATTAGTTGTAGTATTAGTACGTAAAAATGACTATGATGGTGTAATAAGTAATACACGAAATGAGAATAGAAGGTATAAACAATGGTGTATATTTAGTATGATATTCTTGCAGTTATTAGTATATGGTATGACAATATTAGACGAATTAGCAGTGCATGTAATACCGGTGAATGGCGTAAATAATGGCATAATGTTAGTGAAATGTTAGTATGAATATTGTAATATTATTGTAGTACAAGTATGATGTGAGATAATTAGTAGTATGTGAAATTGTAGTATTATTACAATTAGTATGGTAATGTTATGTGGTTGGTTGTAATGTTATATATCGTAGTTTTGGAGGATTTTATTCAATGTAATGTTAGCGCTCTATTAGTATAATGTTACTATAATTTGAATGTAACTAGTATGGTGTTAGGACAATATGAGCATATTCAGTATAGTATTTCTACGATATTAATAGAATATTAGTTCGATGTAACAAAATTTGTGTAGTATCAGAACATTTAGTATAATAACACTCTTAATAGTAAAAAATTAGTACAATTTAGTAGTGCAAAATATGATAGTACTAGTAATATGCTACGTAAAATTATGGTGTAAGGCATAAAATTGTTGGACAATTAATAAAATTGCAGTATGAATAGTTTAACATTTGTAAGCGCTATTGTCAAACTAAGCGCATGAAAATCATGTTTACAAATTTGCTTTTCTTTTATAACTATTAATTATGGTTGTGAGGAATTATACGTTACTATAATTGATGATACAAAGGCGTAAACAATACTACTATTGGTGTCCATGAGATGAGTAGTATCTGAATCGATGAGGCAAGACATAAATAACGGTGCAATCAAAGGGAAGGCACCGATGGATCCTTCCATATAGGATCTACGATAATCGTCACGATATTTTCCCACTTTCAAAAGGCGTGCATGTACCTTAGCGATAGTTTCCGTTCACGATTCATCCATAAATCGCGTGCCATGTCTCTTTCATCATTTCCTATGCAAATGTTATGTCCATGATGTCGTGCTATATATCCTAAAATTTCTATGTCCACTATATGTGCCCTTGTCGTTTAAGTAAAACATGCTATGTCATCTTCTTTTTATAAGCCATCAAACATTACTTTTCAAAATTTTCCTTAATAACTAATTAGTTCTCACAAACAAAATTAGATTATAAAATATTTTTAAAATCTACTGTGCCATTCATTGGTTCGACAAACAAATTTTGATTTTAAAAATAACACCGAGTTAGTACAACAGATGGAAAAAAAACAAATCGAAGCGACCAAATATATGACAACACTGCGCTTATTGTTTTGTTAGCCGATTCGACAACACGTGTACCCGCTTTCTCGGAGCGATGGACAACATGCTATTTATCTCAGAGTGAAGTGACACCACACTGCCCACCGCTTTCTTAAACTGATTTGACAATACGTTGCAGCCCGCTTTGTCAGACCGAAGTGAGGTATAAAATCACCCTCCACACACACAACACTTCTTCATCTTTAACCTCCACTCCTTTGCAATAACAGATAGAGGAGGCAGCTCAAGCCGTGGGAGGGTAGATGGGGAAGAGCGCATCAAACATCACCTCGAGACTCTAACCCTTCATGGTTTTGAGGCGCGACCCTTACCTCGAGGATACTACAATCCACGGCCGCTAGACCCGTTCCTCCGGCTTAGATTTTTCTATTCAAACAAGGGACTCATACAGCCTCCAAGATCCAATCCACGAAGGCCAATCACTCCGCTCCCTGAACTGGTCAAAATGCAAGCACGACCTCAACACTGTTGTGCAAGTTTCTGATGGGTCGGATCCCAACCTAGGACGTCGTTTCTACTGATGCGCTCTGTTCATAGTAACCGCTACAACTTTTACCACTTGTCTCTTGTCTCGCTATATAACATATACTCTTGCTTGCAGACCGCGGATTGCAAATTCACTGAGTGGGTGGACCCACCGTATCCTATACATACCCAATGCTACATCCATACGTTGTTGTATTGCCTCGATGAAATGGAAGAGGACCCCACGGAGGTCAAGAATGAGAACAAACAGCTTCACAGCCAAAACTTGGCACTCCAGACCTAGAATAACGACCTACGTCATCAGAGACTCAAGGAGAGGAACAATAAGGAGGTTGTCCACCTCGACAACGATTACCACACTTATTCTGCTGCGGCAATGCCAATTGTAGTTGTGCTTGCCACTCTGGTGATCGGCAGCCCGTCCACATCGTCACGATGATCAACACTCGTGTGGGTGCCTTACGGTTATCCATTCGAGCCTTAATGTCCATCGCATTTAAAACATAGTCTATCCCGCCTTGTTACAATTCAAAGAGGCGCACTAGTATTGTACTTTTGTCCATATTCGAGGCTACTCTATATCTCCATTTGTCTGGGCGGTCATATCGCCATATAATCTCCATTTATTATGAAAATACTATATTTCAATCATTAGTTCTTTTCAAACTTTAAACATACAATGAATGTTTTTTTGAAAAGGCCGTTATGCATCAACGCTCGGGTTACGGTGGAAAAAAACAACAAAAATTTTCAACGCTTGGTAATTGCTGCAAGATTTCCACCACACAAAAAAATCCAGCGTGTCATGGTAGTGAAAAAAGAAGAATCCCATGGGTCCGAACCGCGGAAAATATCTTGCGCAGTCGTCATTGAATTTCCATTGTATTGGGCTAGACTACATAAATTAAATCGACATGAGTGATCTTGAGAAAAATATGGCCGATGATAAATCCTCGGCCGAATCCGATGGATCTTTGCCACTGTAAAATAAAAAACCATTGGAAAATAACAAAAGGTAAAATAAAAAAGGGGAAAATAACAAAAAGAAAAAATTTCCAGTGGCACCTAACCATTGGAAATCACAAATATTCAACAAACTCTGGCTAAAAAAAACTGTGCACCAGAATATAAAAATAATTAAGCGGTTTGGTTCCGCTGGAAAGAAATAAAAAATTTGCAATGGCGAATCACGGAAAATAAAAAACAATATTTCACCACGCTAGAAAATAAAGAAAGTTCCGATTAATTTGGAACGCTGGAATTAATAAAAAAAATTTAGCTGACCCTGTCTGCTGAATTTTCCTGTATAGAGGCAATTTCCGTCATTTCGTTGCGACAACGACTATTTTTGGAAAAAATAACATGCAGAGGGCTAGAACAGTAAAAAATTCACGAATTGGTGCACTGGGTGTTGATTGCTGATTTATGCTGAAAGATGTAAAGATGGAAAGGAGAGACATATCTATAGCTGCCTGTTTGACCGCGAAATTACCCCTGAGCTGTAGCTCAGATGGAGGCTATATACAATCATGAAAAAAAAAATCTAAATCGGTTATTATCTGTGGCCGGTGATCACTTTGTGCTCAGATGAGCTGTATGCTTCCCTGCTTTGAAGGTCTCTTTTTTCCCCGGACTAGAAAAAAATGACGACAGCGCGTACATAGCTGTCGGATTCATGGAATTTCCACGTCTTATTTGGAAATCTCGTCCCAAATTTAAGGAACACGATGGTGCACGTGACTTGGCCGAGAAAATGTCGACTAGAATAATAAAAACGTCGGCAAGTGTGGACGAAGAAGGCCTCGCCGGCGGGCAGGCACCCATGCGCCAGGTGGCTGTCACGCCTACCCCGGTGGTTCACCGTCCACAGCCAGGAGACATTGGCTTATTTGGCCCGCCGTACCTAAGTTTTTGAGGTCCTGATGCGAAACAAAAAATAGGGTTCTATACTAGAGAAATACAAATAACCAAAATGTGATCCATTATATAACTATATGTTTTTTCCCAAAATTTAGAACTACAATAGACATTAATGTTAAAAGAGTAAAGAGTGAATCTTTCTTACCGATATTTTTTTAACTTCTAGTAAAAAGCATCATGCGCCTGGTGTTCTTCGAAATGAAATCTTCAATTATATATTCATATTTAATCTTCTCCAGAACATCATTTTGAAGTGCAATTGTTGCCAATCCAACAATTGTTGGCGCTGACCTGCTACTGCTAGCGAATGGCGATCACGCCTCGGACGGAATCGAGTCACGGAATCGGCGAATCGATCGTCATGCATTAGAACTCGAAACCTTAGCGAGACCATAGTAGCACTACTAGAAAACGAGCATCTGGCGGTACCTCTACAATCGGTTCATTTGGAACCGGTTGTGATAATACATCTGGCGGTTCAATAACCACGAGTCGAGAGGGCTTCTACAAGCGGTTGGGGATCTGAGACCGCTTGTCGAAGTCAATTTCTAAGCGGTTCGTGTCCCCAAGCGGTTGTAGACTTCTACAAGCGGTTGGGAATCTGAACCGCTTGTGAAGCCAATTTCTAACGCATGACGCATAGGTCACGAGGAGAGGTGAGGAGGTCGTGGGTTCGAATCCCATTCCTCATAATATTATTTCTCTTTTTAAGTGGCTTCTACAAGCGGTTATAAAACTGCTTGTGATACTGCCTAGAGTATCACAAGCGATTGCTTACAAGCGGTTCCAAAACCGGTTGAAACCGATTATGATAGCCCATTCCCTAGTAGTGTAGTGCAGCATATGCTCGGGCCCCCAAAAATTTGGGGGGCCTGTCTGTCGACCCACTCTGTTGGGCCTTAGACGGGCCTGTTTGGCCCCTTGCACAATTTTTTCTCTCAAGTTTGCTCCTCTCCGTTCGAAATTGCAGATCTAGCCTCTACAACTGCGCTAGTAATGGTATGTGACATATATCATCCATCACGCTCCTCTACTGTAGTAGAAAACCCTTATTGCAGCATCACCATAGGCGGGGTAGACCCACCGCGGTAGAGGACCTACCGTGTTCTCTATGCTCGGCAAGGGATGTTGCGGTACTAGAGCTCGGTAGGATCGTGTGGCCCACCATTCATGCCCGAAAGCACACCCGAGCGGTGATTTAGCAAGCTGCAGTGGTCTCAGGTGCCATTGCGCTCTTTGTTTAGCGGAGAAGGGAAAGCAGGGAGGGAGAGGAAGAAGAGAGATGGGTTAGAGTTGGGAATTTGGAGGTGATTTACAGGTAGTTAGGGTGTAAATTAGGAGAAATTCTGTAGTTAAAGTTGTAGATCAAGTTGAGAACTTGAAGAGAGGTAAGTTTTCTATGCATGCAAGTTATGTAATTATTTTTTTATTATGTTTAATCAGTGTAATGGTATTTCAGTATTTGCTAGGTGTGGCTATATTAAGTATGATTATTTGTTCATTTGCATGCACATTTATATCCGTTTAGGGGTGATAAGTACATCATTTACGATGAATCAGTAGAATGATTATTTTGATGGTGTTATTTATTTTTCATCTACATGGTAGTGGACGTGCATGCACATTTGAAATATTTATGTTAGCCACGATAATTACCTCACTAATGTTGAATTAGTTAGTTTTACGGTAAAATGCATTGTTAGGTGGACATGCTAGTAGATCTTCATGCACATTTGATATGTTTCTATTAGTTGTTATTTAATGACTTTATTAATGAATAATTAGTAAAATGGATATTTTCATGCTTGTAGCAAGTATTGCAATTAGTAATTGAGAAGGCCATAGCATAGTTTGTAATTAATATTATATGTAAAGTAGAAAAATAATTTTAGTGCGTAAGTAGTATGGGTAAAGTGAAAAATAATTTTGGGCACATGTAGAAAAATTTAGTAAAATATCGTAGCGAGAGAATTATTGAAGTTTCAGTGCATTTTTGTTGATGGAATAATTTTAATTATTTGCATACAAGTTAGTAGTTAATAATTGAAATTGGACATACTGTTTTTTTTAAAAAAAATTATGTATGTTGATGTAAATTAGTTAGGGAGGTACTGTATAACTATTTTAATCAGCAATGTTAAATAGTATGATGCCAGTTGTAGAGACTAGTATGGGATAGAAAATCGACATATGTAATGATTGTACCTAAATTGTTATGGTAGGAACACGATGCAAAATATTCAACATTTGTTTGTGTTCTACATGGACGATATTGTCTGTGATGGACCATATGGGGTAGACCTGTCAAATTATGAACGAAAGGTGATTTGGGCATAGGGTCTAAAGGATATGGATGGCTGAGGTCCAGAGATGCATACAGAGCGCATTTGATAGGGAGATTGCAAAGAATAAGCTTTTTATTAAGGCATTAAATGCCACAATAGTAGGTGGATCATTGGAGTACATCTGGGAGCTTATCAAGGTGACAAGCAGCATTTTGTGGGGGAAGTATATGCATATTGAAATGAATATGAGTGTTGCAATACATGGTAGGCCGATGGTATATGTGCGATTTGTGGAGAATGGTAAATCATCAAGCATGGTAAGACTGGGGAGTGGCGGTGTGGAAGTTGATGGATTGGATGGTGATGGCACGGTGGAACACAGTGTCGGGGATGATGAACACCTAAGGATGTGTGCTGAAGATTTTTAGCCTAACAAAGGCGTAGGGTAGTCATGGGCTGCCCATGTTAACTGCCATGAAAATTTTGAGGGCCTAGCGGATGCAATACAATCTAATGACGAGGCAGATGCGGACATAGATGCAGTGGAGGTGAGGTGGATGAATAATCAAAGATGTAGGTGGTGGTGTCCAAGTCGTTGGTGTTGTATCCATCGATGTGAAGTATTGTCATCAAGATTGGATATAAACTAAGTGTATCCTCCATTGTTTTGCCGCTGGAAGGTGGATCTGAATGGGCATTCGATCATAACACTCTGCTCGTAGGGCAACGCTTCCCTATCAAGGGTGTTGTCCAACAAGACATAGCGAGATATGTCGTGAACAGCAACCACACATAGGTCCACTGCATCTCCTATAGAGTGAGTCAGTAGTCTTCACAGTGAATACGATGTGCCTCCATCAAACGATGTCATGCTAACTTTTTAGATTGAATTGATCATACCTTGCCACCTTTTCAGACTGACTCGACACCACCGACAAAATTTTCTTAGTGAATAGACAATATGTGTGGGAATCATGAAACCGGGTGTCTAGTCCATGGGCGACCGGCTCATGAGGGTGGTCCGGGCCAGACAAGCCAAAAGGAAGAGCTTCTGGAAGGCGCTGAACACACCAGAAGAAAAGAAGAGCGGGAGCTGTGGGCGATAGGGGTAGGTAGGCAGCGTCTGCACCTCTGCAATGGGCGGCGCAGCTCTGCATAATCTTGTGCATTGTCGGCTTCTGGGGCGGTCTTCCTCGGTCTTCAACCGCTTCTGCCGTTCTGTCGCTCTGCTGCGCCCCAGCAACTCCGCCAGCCGTGCCCGGGGGATGCCATGGCCGGTGTATATAGAGAGAGGACCTTGTCTGAGAGAGAAGGGGAGCCTCTTGTAACCAAGAACACCAACACACTCAAACAACGAAGCGGGACTAGGGTATTATCTCCTTTGGAGGCTGAACACAGGTAAAAATCTCTCGTGTCTTGCTTTACCATCGGGCTTAGATCTTCCGCCTTGCCCCTCCCTCTTCTTCATTGTCGGTAACAACCATCGGCGGTTAGCGCGCCGGTAGTAAGCTTGAAGATCCTGCTGAGTCGATGGCACCACCAGCGGATCACCGTCTCTTCGCTCCCGGCCGGACTTTCCGCCGGAGTCTGGACTTCATCGCCAGCGGCTGCAAGCAAGCTCGCTCTCACGAGCCGGGCGGATCGAAGGGCATCATGGCGCTTCGTGCCGAAGCCTTCCGCGGAGTTTTCGCGATCGAAGACGCCGGACCGATACCTGCATCGAACAAGATCGGCGGACACAGCGGAGGCGGATCGCCAACGTCGTCGCGGCGCGAAAAACGCGCCAAGTCCCTCTAACATCGGGCGCCGCGTCAGCGAGGAGTTCTGCAGCGAACAAGGAGATCAGTTGATCTTTCACGCCTTGATAGAACATCGTCGCCTCCAAGACGCTGCTTGACACTCTTGGGCCGATTCTCGGTCCAGACAGCCCCGCAGCCCCGATCGTGGCTCAAGTAAAAGACATGGTGACGGCGGCGGTCCGGCAAAACCAAAAGCACTGCGAAGAAGAGCGCACTCCCGTATCCGCGCGGCCACTCGGTAGCGGCGGTCGGATTGCGCAAAGCCGCCTAGAAGCGATCGTTGGAGCTCCGTCGGGCGAAGCGCTTCGCCGAGCCTCAATCGATATATCCGCGCCGATCTTACCGCTAAGCGCCGTGATCGAGAGGAAGGAGAGAGGCGCCGCGTGAGGATAATCTGGCGCGGCATCGGTTCTGCGGCAATGAGGCGATCGCGGTGTCGGCGTGAGGACCGCGCCGACCGCGGAACCCGATCGCCGCCGAGAGTGACAACGGAAACCGTCGGGATAGGACCCCCTCGTGTCGGTCGCCTCGACGGCGCAGCTGTGGGCCTATCGACGGGGTTCGTGCTTTCACGCCCCGGCTCCGCCGAGTGGTGTGGCCCGATGGTTTTAACCCCAGGGGCATCGTTAAGTTTGATGGCGAAAGAGATCCAGAGGCATGGCTGCAAGTATACGCCCTCACAGTCAAAGCCGCGGGGGGCGACCAGAACGTGATGGCAAACTACCTGCCGGTCACGCTCGCCCCCTCGGCACAAGCTTAGCTCACAGGACTCCTAGCGGGTTCCATAGATTCCTGGGGTGATCTCTGTGAGCAATTCATCTCAAACTTCCAGGGCACCTTCGAAAGGCCTAGGACTGCATGGGACCTATACCAGTTCCACCAGAAGAAGAATGAGTCTCTGCGGGAGTTCATCCGGCGTTTCATGCAGAAGAAGAATACCGTTCGTGATGTTTCCGAGGCGGTCGTTATAGCCGCCTTCCAGAAGGGAGTCAGCGACCCCGACTTAATCAAGAAAATGTCTCGAAGACCGCCGACCACCGTCAGGGAGATGTTTGCCTTGGCTGATCGCTATACCTGACCTCGGGCCGCTGGCGGGCGCCAGGAGGACCGCCCGTGCGAAGGACAAAAGGACCCGCCGAGTCCTCCAAGCCAAAGGACAGAAGCGTGGGCTGGAGGCTGGTTGCGGTGGTGGCAGCCTTCGATCATGGGTCCCCGGGGTGGTGGCTCTGACGAGGTAATGGATGCCATTGCCCTTTCCACCCTCGGGAAGGCCTGCGACCAGAGCGCTACACCACGAAGAGGTTCGCGCGAGAAGCGACACAGGCGAACAAAGGCAAAGCGGCGGAAGAAGAGACCCACCGAGGAAGATGGTGGCGACTACCAAGTAACCGAGCGCGAGCTCAACTACATATCTGAGGGCTCGGCGTCACGAGTCAAGCGAAGCAAGCTTACGCTCGGGAGATCAACATAATAACGCTTGTGGCCCTCAATACGAGGTGGTCCGAGATCCGATCACTTTCAATCGTTCGGATCACCCAGTGTGTTCCTTTCAGCAGAGATATCATCGGTCACGGACCCGTCATCTGTGATGTTAGGCTCAAGAGGGTCTTTGGTCGGCGGAGGAAGTGGGCTCAACGTCCTCTTCTCTAAGACATTTGATGATATGAGGATCCCGTGCTCCGAGCTAAAGCGGGGATCGTCGCCTTTCCACGGGGTGATCCCGGGGACGTCGACTATGCCACTCGGGCAAATCACGCTCCCAGTGACGTTCGGAGCCAAGGAGAACTACCGGACAGAGTACTTAAACTTCGAGGTGGTGATTTGAGATGACATACCATGCCATCTTGGGAAGGCCGGGTTGGCGAGTTCATGGAAAGGGGCGGATATTCCTCACTATGCATACCTCGCGCTCAAGATCTAGTGAGGGCTTAAATAGCCCCCAAAAATCCAACAGATTCTGGATGCTCACATACAGATCCGGATTGTCCGGACTTTTTCTTCTGATACTCAGGACAAATTTTGAGTGTCCGGACTAAATGTCCTGGATACTCGAGACTTACCCGAGGAAAACCAACCGAGGACCCTAGCTCTGAGTATCCGATTTAATCCCGGATACTCCGGACATTTTCCGTGAGTGTCCGGACTAAATGTCAGGATATCTCTGACCGACCTCCTCGCCGGAGTATCCTTTTAAAGGAAATGCATTATTTTGAAATGCTTTTGAGATGCAATTTTCATCCTATGAGCACAAGCATATCCTAGAAGCGATTTTCCGTCGTATTCCCCTTAATAGTACGGCTATCCTTAGACTCAATAAAATAAAGAATTACAACTAAAGTCTTGATGCCGCCTTTTCAAATTTTAAGAGTGGTGGGGATAACCAATCGCTTTTCCAAAGGTGATATCTTCTTGATAACTGCATAGAATCTCACTTGCACCGTTAGTATACATAATTGTGTTGCCATAAATCACCAAAACATTTTGAGGGGCCTAGATGCACTTTCAATCTCCCCCTTTTTGGTGAATTGATGACAACACAATTGAATTTGGATAGAAATTGAAATGATATAGTATTTGAAGAACCAAATACTTGGAGGGTGGAGCTCCCCCTAAATATGTGCATTACAGAGATTTGAGTAGAGATTGAAATGCACAAATTTAAGAGAGAAAGGTGCAAGAGCTCCCCCTAAATTGTTGCTTACGATAGATTATGACATGATATCACACAAATGCATAACGGAAAGGAAATAGATATTAAGCAAATAATAATTCGACATCAAAACTAGTTCATGATCACAACCACAACCAAAAACACAGGTTCAACTAAGCAACAACGAAGATTATAACAAAGTAAACTATATCAAGCACGCTCAAACGATAAATCAAATAAACTCTAGCTCTCTCCCTTTGGCATCAAGACACCAAAAGGAAGAGTTCACGCAAAGAACTACTAAATGCCGCCGAGGACTCGTAGTCCTCCTCCTCGCTATCTCGCCACCGCCTTGTGGACTCGACACGAGGTGCATGAGGTGGTAGATCGAAGAAGAGCTAGGAGTAGCGGAATCCCTTCTGAAACATGAGTTGACTCCTCCGACTGCCATTGGAAGGAAGATCCTCACCCACTTGGCGGTGAGCGCGCGAACTCTCGGCGGTGCTCACGCAGACTCACGACGGGTCTCCTTTACTTGCTCGGACACATCCTCGCATAAGCAAAATAAGCACTTGAGCATTCTCTTGATGGTGTCGCGGCTAGTGCGAGGGGAACCTTCTCCCGTGGGAGAAACTGAGGCTGGAGGAGGCTGGAGGAGGTGCTTGAAGCCGGAGCTGAGTGGAGCAGCGAGGAGAACAAGGCCAAAAGTGACAGGAGGGCGACACTTCAGGGCAGCTTGTCCACGGGGCTGCAGGCCGCCAGAGGGACGGACCTTGTAAGCCACATGCTCCACATCCTTCACGAAGTCAAGCCCCGTGACGTGCTCAATCACAGCCATTATGAATGGCGCATATCCACAGCTGCTGGAGTTGCTCATTGAGTTGTAGCGGATGGACTCCCAGATGAAATCGACCACGTCAAATCCATGAGTGCGCTCAACCAAGTGAAATAGCAAATTTCTCACATAAGAACTGATGGCTGACGCATCTCCCTCCTTGGGCCAAAGAGTGACCCGAAGCAACCGAAGAAGAACAGCTGGCACTGGCTTCAGACCCTTGATAGTGCCCATCACAACATGCTGAGATGAATCATATAAATCTCCAAGCTGCTCAGGAGCCATAACCTTCTTATCATGCAGCTTGGCATCCCCATTCGCTGATCTCAGCTGCAATATTCTGGCAAATGTCCTCTTGGTCACCACATACCATAGCTTGTCGGTCATCCACCAAATAGCGTCATCCTTTTTATCAAAGTAAAGAGTGGCATAAAATTGCATGATTACCTCATCATTCCAGGAATGCATGAAACTCATAATGTCCTTTACTTTATGCCGCTCACAAATCTCGATGACCTCGTCGAAGACGGGATTCTGAGCCTCAGACATGTATAGCCAATCAATCCTTTTCATCTTCATTACTGGATGCTCCATAGGCAGAAGAACAGTCTCATAAAAGTCAGAGTGAAACCTGTTCCAGAACCGCTTGTCGACATACTGGTCTTGGTGGAACTCGAGCGGATCTTTATTCCTCTGCGCAACTATGAGCTTCCCCTTACCAGGCCCCACACGATAATCAACTACACGAAGTGGCATCATCTGGCCTGGATATCTCCACTGGGGCTGAAGCTTCTCAAGGGGACCAATCGCCAACCTTGACTCTTGGTATTGCTTCTTTTTACGCTCCGGCGCCTAGCATGCGATCTGCAGGATGTTCTTGGCAGAACTTCACCGGATTGACTTGAGGAGGAGCTTGAGCAGCAGACGGACCCAAAGCAGATTTTTGCGCTGACCTTGAGGATCTTCTTCACACCTTGCCTTTTCTTCTTTGGGCTGGGTGGGAGAGGAGGAGGCGACTCAATTGAAGCTTGCCGGCACCGAACCTCCTTGGGAAGAAGACATCTAAAGGAAACAAAGATTGGAGTGAAAAAGAGTTGCCTGAAGGTAGATTTCACAATTTAAAATTTTGGGAGAGGTACAGCTAGGATACTCAGGACATTTTGTCCGGACGAACCGGACAATTTCTCAGGAGACTCCGGATTTAGTCCGGAGTGTCGGGTTTTGTTCGGATACTCCTGGATAAAATATCCAGGAGACTCGGTTTACAGATTCAAACCCAAAACCTAAATTGCAAACAATGAGGAATTTCTAAGAGCACATTTTAGAAGATTGACAAGGAGGCGAATGTACTCTAACGTAGGAACCTAACCCTAGGAATTTCAAGGAATCAAAGAGAGTTAGGGCAAAAGCGAAGTCATACCGTAAGGATGAGCAATGAAGCGAAGGAACACCGAGAGGAGATCCTTCCCCAACCTTCGAGGACGATCCAAGGCTCAGGAGGGTGAGAAACTGTAGGAGATGGAGGAGAACCGAGGCGGCGGCTAGGGCGAAAATTTTTGAGGAGATCTTGGTTGAAACAAATGAGAGGAGAGAGAGAAAAGGTGCTTACTTGCAGAATCTAAATAGCCTCAGCCCACTCAGTCCGGACACTCCGGACATTTTGTTCGGAGACTCCGGACAATTTGTCCGGATACTCCGGACAATTAGTCCGGTGTCATCCGGTGAAGGCTCGGATCGAAGGGAATTTCAAGGAATTGAGCAGGATGATTGACTTGAAGAATTTAGAAAAGAGATCCTAAGAACCCTTTGCACAATGTGACTAGCGAACATAAAATCAAATAATCCATAGTCACATGTCATTGGGCACGATCAAGATCAAATATTTCAACAAACACAAAAGATTAGAGAAAAGAAACAAAAGAACTTTTCTAAAGGAATTTGCAAACATCAATCAGGCGTGCACTTATCAAGCCAAATTGCGAGAATCAAGAATATTTAGCCCTCCTCAATTCATTAAAATCTCTTCTCATCAAGTGGCTTGGTAAAGATATCGGCTAATTGGTCATTAGTGCTCACATGTTGAATATCGATATCGCCTTTAGAGGAATGATCTCTTAGGAAATGGTGGCGAATATCGATATGCTTAATACGGAGTGTTGGACGGGGTTGTTGGCAATTTTATGGCGCTCTCATTGTCACACAAAAGTGGCACATGGTTATAGGTTAGGCCATAATCATTTAGGGTTTGTCTCATCCAAAGCAATTGCACTTTAACAACTCCGTGACTATATATTAAACGGTACCGTGGATAGAGACTCTTGAATTTTGCTTCTTAGAGGACCATGACACAAGGGATCTACCTAAGAATTGACAAGTCCTCAAGTACTCTTCCTATCCACCTTACATCAAGCATAATCCGCATCGGAATAGCCGACTAACTCAAATGATGAACCTTTAGGATACCAAAGTCCGAAATGAGGGTGTGCACTAAATACCTCAAGATTCTCTTACGGCCACCATGTGGCACTCTTTTGAGGCGGCTTGAAAACGTGCACACATGCACACACTCAGCATGATATCGGGCCTAGATGCACAAAGATAAAGTAAGGAGCCGATCATCGAACGATATACTTTTTGGATGACCGGTTTACCTTCCTTGTCGAGGTCTAGATGCCCGTTAGCTTGCATCGGCGTCTTGATTGGCTTGGCGTTTTCCATGCCGAACTTCTTGAGCATGTCCTTGATGTACTTTGTTTGGCATATAAAAGTTCCTTCCTTTAATTGTTTGACTTGAAATCCGAGGAAGAACTTTAACTCGCCCATCATGGACATCTCGAATCTTTTAGTCATTATTCTACTAAAATCCTTGCACAAATGTTCATTAGTAGATCCAAATATAATATCATCAACATAAATTTGACAAACAAACAAGTCATTATCAATGTTTTTAGTAAAAAGAGTGGGATCGGCCTTTCCGACTACAAAACCTTGACCAAGAAGGAAATCACGAAGACACTCGAACCATGCTCTCGGCGCTTGCTTAAGTCCGTAGAGAGCCTTGTGAAGAAAGTAGACGTGGTCCGGATGCTCTGGGTCTTGAAGCCGGGTGGTTGCTCGGCGTAGACCATCTCGGAGAGTGGTCCATTCAAAAGGCGCTTTTCACATCCATTTGATATAACTTGAAATCATGGTGAGTAGCAAAAGGCAAGTAATATTCTAATAGATTCAAGCCTAGCTACTGGGGCGTATGTTTCATCGAATCCAAACCTTCAACTTGTGTGAAGCCTTGGGCAACCAAGCAGGGCTTTATTTCTAGTGACTATCCGTTTTGGTCTTGCTTGTTCGAAAGACCCATTTTGTTCCAATCACGTTTTGCTTGGGCCTCTCAACAAGCTTCCATACTTGATTCCTCTCGAATTTGTTCAACTCTTCTTGCATAGCCATTACCCAATCCGGATCTTGAAGAGCTTCTTCTACCTTGAGTGGTTCAAGAGAAGAGACAAAGGAGTAAAATTCACAAAAATTTGCAAGTCTAGATCTAGTGGATACTCCCTTGTTAATGTCTCCAAGTATGTTGTCGACCGGGTGATCGCGTTGTATGCTTTGATGAACTCTCGGATGAGGGGTTGTTGAGTTTATGCGTTGGATAGGGCCTCCGTCATCTTGTGAGATGTTGGAACCATCTTGAGCTTTAATGGATGAGGAGGGATCAGCATTTTGAGCACAAATGTCCGGAATGTCCGGGTTTAAGTCCGGACACTCCGGAGATTTTGTCCGGAGACTCCGGACATTATCCCGGACACTCGGGTTGGGGTGCTCGGGATTGCATCTTGCTCCACCGGTTTTACCTCCCCAATAGCCAATTTCTTGATTGCTTCGCATGGAGGTTCTTCCCTATCAATTTCATCACAATTAACTTGTTCTACTTGAGAACCGTTAGTTTCATCAAATGTTAAATCCGCGAGATTTCAACTACACGGTGGTGTTATTGAAAACCGATATGCGTAAGCATTTGATCCATAATAAGTAAAAATCCTTCATCTACTTTAGGAGCAAATTTAGAAGACTTAGCCTTTTTGTTGAGGATGTAGCATTTACTCCCAAAGACCCGAAGTAGGATACATTTGGCTTCTTCGGTGAGGAGCTCGTCGCCGTCTTCTTTAGCAACTTGTGAAGATATAATCGGTTGGAGCCGTGGGCAGCGGTGTTGACGGCTTCGCCCAAAATATGTCGGAAACCTTGTACTCGTCAAGCATCGTGCGCGCCATCTCGATGAGGTTCGATTCTTCCTCTCGGCCACCCCATTCTGTTGAGGAGAATAGGGGCCGAGAACTCATATGATGCCTTCTTCATCGAGATACTCCTCAACAGGTATTCTTGAATTCGTGCCGTTGTCACTCTCAATTCTCTTGATCTTCACTTGAACTCATTTTGAGCTCTTCTCATGAATTTCTTCAAGCTTCCTTGGACTTCGCTTTTGTCATGCAAGAAAAAACACCCAAGTGAAGCGAGAAAAATCATCAACAATAACTAACCGTGCTTGTTTCCTCCGATGCTTATGTAGGCGATTGGGTAGAACAAGTCCATGTGTAGCATCTCCAGCGGTCTTGAGGTGGTCATCACATTCTTTCTTGGGATGAGAGGCTCCAACTTGTTTCCGGCTTGACACGCGCTACACACCTATCTTTCTCAAAGACAACATTCGTTAGTCCAAGGATGTGGTTGCCCTTAATGAGTTTGTGAAGATTCCTCATACCAACATGGGCAAGCCGGCGATGCCATAACCAACCCATGCTAGATTTAGCCATTAAGCACGTTTCAAGGTTAACTCTATCAAGTAGAAAAATCTATAAGATAGAGATTACCCTTTAGCGACCTTAACAGACTATTGAACCATCAACCCTCTTAATGACATCCACCCTTCTCACTAAACACACAATTATAGCCGCTTCACATAATTGTGCAGCGGACAATAAATTGTAGCTTAGAGATTCAACAAGTAAAACATTGTTTATATGGAAATCATTTGTAATTAGAATCT
This sequence comes from Guadua angustifolia, assembly GCA_036346375.1. NCBI lineage: Eukaryota > Viridiplantae > Streptophyta > Magnoliopsida > Poales > Poaceae > Guadua > Guadua angustifolia. The sequence continues at coordinate 65,879,239 of CM070502.1, read as the reverse complement.
TACCTAAACCTACCACTTCACCTTTTAGTTATCGCCAAAAATGATGCTTTAGCTATTTGTTCCATTGGCTTCCAAATCTTGCGAACATTGCCCTTTCTCAGGTCATATGATGCGTTACATCCGCTATCCAAGATCCAACTTGTTCCACCGGAGATATAGGCCTACAAAATGAAATTTAGTTTTTGCTCTTTGGTACCCAAACTTGTTTAGGTCCGCGCACATTAGTGACAAGAGATTTGGGGACCCAAATAGATCGCACACTAGAAGCATTCTTGGGCTTACCCCCAATATGGTGAGCAACTACTCTACCGAGGCTAGTCCTCTTTAGCACATATGAAGCAAAGAAAGTGGATTGAGCCTTATATTTAGAGTTTGCTTCCCCCTTTACGAAGTGAATGTGCTTGTTCAAAGGTGCAACCACAATGTGGTTTCCTTTGCCCTTAGGAGGGACATAACCAAGCCCATGCTTCATGGGGTTACCTTTAAGCTACCTGGGAACTCCTCTAGTCCCTTGCTAGCCTTATAGGACTTTTGTAGTCCATCTTGAGCATTCCTTGAGCTTCTCATTTTCATTAGCAAGTACTTGCAAAGTCTCAAGGTTAGTGGTACAAATATCAATATTGACATTATAGCACCTAAGCGCATCCATTGCTCGTTGAAGGCAATGAAGAATTGGAGTTAATAGTTGAGGTAGTAGCGAAGAGCTATTCTTGAGATCAACAAGCTTCAACTCAAGAGCCTTGCAAGCATCCTTTGCCTTAGCAAGTTTCTCTTGAGTGAAGCATTGGTGATCTCGAGACTAATCACCTCGGATTTAATTGATTTTGAATTCTCAACTAATCTTTCATTTTGCTCTTTTTCAAAAGATAGGCTCTTCTCTAGCTCGCGATTCTTTTCTTTTTTCGAGGATGAGCAAATCCTCTTGAGCCTCGAGTAGCTTCCTTTTGTTCGATAATTTCCTCCAATTTTTCAATGTCCGTTAAAAGCAAATTTAATTTATGAATGTCAAAGTTTTTCATAGACTTAAGCACGGTGTTAACGTCATCATTATCACTATCACTATCGTGCTCATCTAGACATTCATTAGCAATGGAGGGTGTGGAGATTTTTGATGATACCTTGTGCCCCTTTGCCATAAGGCACATAGGAGCGTTGTCGTCATCGTCGCTCAAGTTGTCGAAGAGGCTCTTGACGTTGTTGAGGTGGTAAACGCGGCGATGGCGGCAGAGGCAATTCCTCCTTCCTCGTCGACTCGAGTCGGAATCGGAGTTGAGTCGATGTCGGAGTTCCACTCCTTTCAATGTAAGCACGACCCTTGCCCTTGTACTTCTTGCTCTTTTCCTTGTCTTTGCCCCGGAACTTATCCTTTTTGTGGGACTTCTCGTCTTTGCCTTCCTTATCACGGACACTCGGCAATAAAATGGCGGTTCGCCAAGATTCGTAGCATCTTCTTGTGGAGTGTCTCCTTTTGATTTTCTTCCATAGTTCCTTGATTGACCTCCTTGCTTGAAATTTTTCTTCTTGAAGAATTTGTTGAATCTTCGTACAAATAAAGCCATATCTTCATTTGTCAATGGACCACTAGACTCTTCTTCTTCACTTGTGCTTTCTTGACTTAGCGCACAATTTTACTGACCTTTAGGCGATGCCCTTCTTCTTCCCGACTTGAGTTCTTCTACAACCTCAGCTTCCTTTACCATCATCTCATCCATCATGAGCCGCCAATGGCGTCATGAGGTGTCAAAGTGTCAAAGTTAGGCGATCTCGGATCAAGCCCAACAAGGTTGCGGTTGGTGGGAGTGATCACACAGTATAATCTTCACCTTGCCTTGTCGACAAATCGGTGCACCAAGATCTTTTGCTTGATTTACAAGCACCATTAGCCGATCAAACATCTTGTTGTAGGACTCTCCTTCTTCCAATGTGAACCGGCTCAGCTCACCAATAATAAGCTCTATCTTTGATTCACGAACACTTGAAATCCCTTCATGACTCACTAGGAGCCTATCCCAAATGGCCTTTGCTTCCTCAAGTCCATCCACACGGTTGAACTCGGAATCACTCAAAGCATTAAACAAGGCATTGATGGCCAAGTCATTGAAGTGTTGATCTTTATCTTCTTCGGGAGTAAGGTTCTCCGGATCATTTGGCTTGAAACCTGTCTGCACAATCTTCCAAATAGACGGGTGAAGTGATCTCAAGTGCATCTTCATCTTATGTTTCCATGCCGCATAGTGAGTGCCATCGAAGTGAGGCGCTCGACCGGAGGGCACGGAAACATATGATGAAGAGCTTGAGACACCGAAGGAACGATAATCAAAAGGAATTGCAACCCCAATACCGGTGCCCGTGCCCTTATCTTGGTCATGGGCTTCGGTATTCTTATCTCCTGTTTGCGACATATTTATTCTCCAAGCGGTTAAGCCAAACTAAGGAGATTTGGCTCTGATACCAATTGAAAGGACGGATATGTCGCCTAGAGGGGGGGTGAATAGGCGTAATTAAAATTTGCAATTAAATAAAATCACCCGAAGGCCAGAATCCGGAGTGTCCGGACTTAATGTCCGGATAGTCCGAATTTAATATCCGGATAGTCCGGATAAAATGTCCGGAGTGTCCGGACAAGTGACCTCGGATTTAGAATTTTAAATCCTTGCAAATTTTCAACAATCTAGCTGAATACAAAGGTTCTAAATGAACTCAGGTACCTTAGAAAAATATGGATCTAGAACCAAACACAAGGAGTAAGTAGATCGGGGCTTCAAAAGACTTAAGAACCACAAACCCTAGCTCAAGCAAATGAAGAACACAAAGACAACGATTTTTTACCGAAGTTCGGATTCTTGAAGGGAATCCTCGTCTCTCGATTGAGGAGGCACAAAGCCGGGTCCCTCTTGACCACTTTCCTCCGGTGTTGCACAAAGCACTCATGGGTTCTTCACTTCTTGCCTCTTTCCTTTCGGAGGCAAGGCTTGCCTTCACTAAGCCCAGGGCTCTCCACACGAAGTCTTGGAGGCTCCAGATGACTCCTTGCCGTCTAGGAGTCCTTCAAACTCAAGAGTAACAAATCGCGCAGCTAAATCAACTTGGAGGATGAACTTGTGCTCAAGAATCAACAAAGCAAGCTCAAAGCACTTAAATCCCCTCTTTTCTCCCAAAAGATTCAAACCAAATCAAAGCTTCAAGTGGGGAAAAGAGGCTAGGGCTCAAGAGAGTGAGAGAGTGAGCTTGGGAAATGAATGCTGCAATGAATGAGAGTTGTAACGGTTAGTTTTGGAGTGAGGGCTTAAATAGCCCCCCAAAAATCCAACCGTTACAGATGCTCTGCGCACAGTCCGGATTGTCCGGACTTTTTCTTCGGATACTCCGGACAAATTCCCCGGAGTGTCCGGACTAAATGTCCGGATACTCCGGACTTACCCGAGAAAACCAGCAGGGACCCTAGCTCGAGTATCCGGATTTAATCCCGGATACTCAGTCTTGGGTCCAAGCGGCGTTATGATATCTTCTTGTCGCATAGGGGTATACGTCAAACAATCCTTCACGGGCGTGCGATAGGGAAAAAGCTGCGACTGGCCGTATTTGGTGGCACTCGGCGGTTCATCTCCGCTTAAGCGATCGGGAATGCCATTCTTCAAACTCTTGAAGCGGGACAACTTTCAATGGACCCCTGAAGCGCAGCAAGCCTTCGAAGACCTGAAGGCGCTCCTGACCACTCCGCCGGTTTTGGTCGCGCCGGCACCAGAAGAGCCTCTCCTGCTTTACATAGCGGCCACGACTCACGTGGTCAGCGCGGCGATTGTAGTGGAAAGAGAGGAGGCAGGGCACTTGCAGAGGGTTCAACGTCCGGTTTACTTCGTCAGTGAAGCATTGGGCGAATCCAAGAGGCGGTACCCTCAAGTGCAGAAACTTCTATACAGTACTGCTCACCTCTCGGAAGCTCAAGCATTATTTTCAAGAACATCCCGTTTCAGTGGTGACATCTTTTCCGATTGAAATCTTGCTGTCGGAGTCCACTGGCAGAATCGCCAAATGGGCAGTCGAGCTCGGAGCGTTTGAAATCTCCTTCAAGCCCCGGACCGCCGTTAAGTCCCAGGTGCTGGCCGACTTCGTCGCCGGGTGGATTGAGACGCAAGAGCTGCGGCCATGAAGACCTCGATTACTGGACAATGTACTTCGACGGCTCCCTCACGTTGAATGGTGCGGGGGCGGGCGTCGTACTGATCTCTCCGACGGGGGAAAAGCTCAAATATGTCCTCCAACTCCACTTTCCGGCATCGAACAACGCCGCCGAATATGAAGCGCTCATACACGGGCTTCGCATCGCCATATCGTTCGGTATCCGACGATTGACGGTTCGCGGGGACTCCCAGCTGGTGATCAACCAAGTGCAAAAAGAGTGGTCGTGTGTGGATGACAGCATGATGGCGTACTGCCAGGAGGTGCGCAAGCTGGAGGACAAGTTCGACGGACTCGAGCTCACCCACGTGCTCCGCCGGGACAACGAGATAGCAGACGAGCTCGCCAGGCTAGGCTCCAGTCGAGCCGTAGTCCCGGCCGGAGTCTTTGTAGAAGAACTTCACAAGCCGACTGCCATCCGCCGGTGGAGTCGGGCGACCACGGAGAAGTCGGTAGGGCGAGAGGTGCTAGTCGTTAATCCCGACTGGACGAAGCCCTACCTAGACTATCTCTGAAGGGATGAACTCCCCGAAGACCGCGTACAAGCCGAATGCATTGCACGGCGAAGCAAAAGCTACTGTGTGATCGGGAGGAACTTTTTCAAGAGCGCCTCGGAGTCTTAAGGCGGTGCATATCGAAGCGGGAAGGAGGATCTCCTCAAAGAGATTCACTCAGGATCTGTGGACACCACGCGGCCTCGAGCACTTTGGTTGGCAAAGCCTACCGGCAAGGATTCTTTGTGGCTGCATCATCCTGAGCGGAGGAAATCGTCTGTGCGTCTGAAGGTTGTCGATTTTTGCCGCAAATTCACATACCGCGAGGCTGCAGACCATCCCGATCACTTGGCCATTCGCGGTCTGGGGGCTTGACATTGTCGGACCACTCAAAAAGACCTAGGGCGGGTTTGCCTTCCTCTTCGTCGCCATCGACAAGTTCACCAAATGGATCGAAGCCAAGCCGGTTGCAACGATCGCTGCGGTTAAGGCCAGAGAGTTCTTTCAGGAGATCGTCGTCAGATTCGGCGTGCCAAACAGGATTATCACCGACAATGGCGCCCAATTCAGAAGTGAAGAATTTCAAGACTAGTGCGAGGCCCTCGGGATCAAGGTCTGCTTCGCCTTTGTGGGGCATCCACGGAGCAACAGACAGGTCGAGCGGGCCAATGGCATGGTGCTACAAGGCCTGAAAGCCAGAATATTCGATCGTCTCAAACCGTCGCAGCGCTTGATGGTTAAAAATTGCCTTGATACTGGGGTGAGAACTACTCAGCAGAGACTCTAAGGCGATCGCCTTTTCTGGTATCTGGTTGAGGCGGTCACCCCACCGTGACATTCGGATCCCAACGGGTTCGGAACTACAGAGAAGCCGAGTCGGAGGAAAGCCGACTGGAAGACCTTGACAAGCTGGAGGAAGCTAGGGACGTCGCATCCATCCAGTCGGCCAAATACCTCCAAGGTCTCAGACGCTACCACGACCGAAACATCCGGGGCTGGGCTTTCTCTAAGGGAGATCTGGTTCTTAGAAAGAATCAGAAAGTCGAGCATAAGCTCTCCCCGGGATGGGAAGGTCCTTACATCGTCGACGAAGTGGTGCGCCCAGGAGCTTATCGACTCAAACACGAAGACAGCGTCGCACTCGGCAACACCTGGAACATAGAACAGCTACGTCGCTTTTACACTTAAAATACGCATTACACTGTATCGTTGTAATCCTAGTCGTTTTGGACTTCCTACTCACTTGATTCTCAAGTGAGCAGTAAGTCGGGGGCTACCAATCACCTAACAGTATCTGAATGCAAACGTTTACCCCCTGCTTTCATGACTAAAACTTGTTGCTTTTTCCTTGGCAATCATGACCAAATTCTAAAACCATTAACCTTAAGTAGTAAGCTACGGGCGATGGGGCATAGCTGCCTGAGTACATGTCTAGCAATTAGCCATACACTCGGGGGCTAGGCCAGTCGTGCGAAACATTCAAACAAAAGACATTGCGCATTTGGATAAAACTAGAAGGCCATAGTATATATATGTCATCATAAGATCGAACGTTATGTCCGATCGCATGTTTTCTACAAAAATCCTCCCTAAAAGCATTCAAACCTACGCAGCATGGCGGGCTCGGCCCAAGGCCTTCACGAGGACATCGGCGACCTCGGCAAGGGCCGGAACGACCTCGAGGAAGACCTCCACGGTGGCAGCGTCGCGGGCGGCAGCCTCTTCCTCCGCCGCCAGCTCCGCAAGGATGAGGTCGTAGTCCGCCCAGAGCTCCTCCTCGGTGACCTCCGGGGCGGGATCATCATCCCCGAAGTTGAAGACCAGTGACAAGGAGAGGCGGGGCGGCGGAAGCATCGGAGCTTGACGAAGATGCCATCGGAAGGCCATTGAAGAAGCGAAGAAACGAGATTGCGAAAACAAGAAGAATGGGCAATCGCTCCGGTAGTGGTAACGCCCTTAAATACAAGGCCGAAGGCAAACTGACTCCAGCCGTACCATTACGGGAAGTTGAAGTGCCCCTGACAGCGCATGGGTGCCGAGGCAGCGATTAAAACCCACTAGCAGGAAATTTGAGCGAGGCGCCAAAGGCGCATGACGCAGGAAAAATCTTCTCAAGCATGGCGAGACCACTCATGACCAGCAGTAACAGCATCAGAAGAAAAGTAATAATTACAAGTCCAAGCAAGCATCCGTTAAAGGTCTAACTCTAAATTCTCCACCAAAGAGGAGGCCACGCTCCGGATTTCGTCAAAAAGGGCAGCGGCTTGATCATCGTCGACGGTACAGGCAAAGCCCTCCTTAATGGCCTCTAGCTCCACCCCGGGATAGAGCGATTTCATGATGGCTAGCACTTGGCTGGCGCTTGTCGTCGACGTCTCCTGGATGTGGGCCCTGAGCCTTTCAGGACCCGCCGACAGCAACGAAAGGGCCTCGTCATCGCCACTCGGCTCGGCTCCTCCGGGGCTCAGGAACTCGACCATCCCTTTGATGGAGTCGCGAAACTTGCCGTGAAGCTCATGAGTGGCCCTCGCCTCCTCCCTAAGGGCGTTGACCTGCTCCTGCGATTTCCTCTTGACCGCTGCATACCCACAAGATTGTCGTAAGAGACATTACAGACGCAAGGGGCGCGACGCCGAATGAGGAGATAAATACCTTCCAGCTCTTGCGACAGTCGGGCGTTGTCGGCTAGAGCAGGATTCAGAATCCTTCGGTAATTTGGATCATTCACGGTAAATGCTCTCGGCTCCAGCGCCTTGACTGGAGTTATCGGCTGCACGAGACTCGAGTCTTACAGCGCTGGACTGATCGCGGAAGCCTGAAACAAGAAGCGAAGTCGGGGAACAATGAGAACCAAGTCGGCAAACAAGAAGGCAAGGAGGCACCCACCTTGGACCGCCTCGGTCAGGGCTTGGACTTGTGTCCAAAGCTCCAGCCGCTTAGCCTCGCCCTCGCGCCGGACACGCTCCAAGTTGGCTTCGTACTCCTCGTACTCCCTCACCTTGGGAAGTATTTCCTTGAGGAGCGCGTCCCTCTCCTCGGAGCGTTCCCCCAGCGCCTAGAAGAACACCGGAGAATGAGGAATGTATGCCACTCGGCGTGAGCGTAAGGAAAAGACGACAGCTCACCTGGACCAGCTTGGCGCCCTTGATAGCGTTCAGGTAAAGCTCCTCTCTCAGCTTCTCGTCCCCCTCGCCGAAAGCCTTCCACTTGTCCTCATGGCAAAAGAAGATCCGGGGGGAGGGTTGAGAGCTGGACGCTGCCGGGGGCTGTCGAGGGATCTCCTCCACGGGTGGCGAGGGGTTGGTGTCAGTCGGCCCGACAGCCCCTGCTGGAGGCGGAGTGGTTGTCCTAGCATCATCGGACTCGTGGCGAGCAGCGTCGGCTTCGCCCTGACAAATAAATCGTCACCGCCAGACTCCGGGTATGGCGGCAGAATGGTTTCTTCTTCGCCCACACCACCTGGGAGTGCGGCAGAAGGGGCCTTCAGGGGGATCCCCACCCTTGGTGCCCTGATCGTCAAGAAAAGTTTGAGCGCGTGACGAGGAAAGAGGAGCAAAGGAGAAAAGGAGAAACTAACCTGCCCGACCTCCTTATCTTAGCTTCGGCTCTTTCAGTGCATTTGAACCACTCGGGGATAGGTCCGAGGCTGCTCGGGTCTGGGGGTCGAGGCCGACTTCTTGATGTCTGGCCTTGATGGCTTCGGGTGGGCGGACCTTGGAGGGTGTTTGGCGACAGCCCAGCTCAGCGACTCCCTCGAGGCGAGCTCCTTCCTCTTGGCACTTTCGGTTCCTCCGCCCTTGGGCTCGTATGGGCGTTTTCTTGCACCCCGGCAGAAGAAGCGCAGCGAGCGAGGATCTCGAGAAAAGGCCACCGGTCTGCAACAAACCAAGCTGGACCTAGTTAGCGATCGGACGGCGGACCGACGGAAAAACCACTATGAAGACGTAGCACTCACTGCGGGAGGAGGATTCGTCAAGCAAAATGCGCTCGGAGTGTGGGGCGGGAGGATCGTGACATCCGGCGCCAGGAGGTCACTCATCCGAATCACAAGTAACTCTCGGTCGATAGCTTCGGCCACCTCCCGCGTCGGGTCATCTTCCCGGTACTCGTACCCCAAGAATATCCGCTCCTTAATGAAATTTGCACCCGTGACAGCGAAGTTGGAGAGGATCCCTCACGGTCGAGCCCGCCTCCTTCAAGCCGGAGATCGAGGCGAGGAATTCGTTCACTTGCCCCATCTCGTGCTCAGGTGGGACCGCGGTCCAAGAAGGGGACACTCTCGGGGGCTCTCCAGAAAAGGGCGGAAGGCAAGGATCGAGGTTGGCATAATAGAACCACTCGCGGTGCCACCCCTTGTTCGAGGTCCTGAAAGGGATGGCGAAGTAGATCTTCCTCGCCCCATCCCTCAGCTGGATGCCGGCGCCTCCGACCTCCTTAGGCGAGCTCCTGCTCGGAAGAGGTTGAAATGCGGGTGAATCCCAAGATACGCCTCGCAAAGATGGATGAAGACGGCGATGTGAAGGATGGAATTGGGATTCAAGTGAACCAATTCGACACCGTAGTAGGAAAGGAGTCCGCGGAAGAAACCGCCAGCCGGAAGCCCAAACCCGCGCTGAAAGAAGGATTCGAAGACGACGGTCTCCTCGGAGCGAGGGGTGGGGTAAAACTCACCACACGCCGGGCGGGCGCTGATCAGGGCCGCCGGTGGCATCACCCCCATGGTGACCATCGCGTCCAAATGCGCCTCCGTCGTCGTGGAAGGGACCCAATCGTGGGCCGGGGGCAGCGGTGGAGCCACGGGAGGCGGATTCGACATTCCACGAGGGCGATATCGGCGGGAAGCGAAGGTGGCGGCGGTGTCAAACCCTAACAAGCGGAGCTCGCGGAAGACGACGGGTTTTGGAGGCGAAGCGAGGCGTGAAAGCGAGAAGGAGTTAGCCCGGCGCGGCTCCTGGGGACTATAAAAGACGAACAATTCCCGCTGGAGGTAGGGCCCGTTCCTGCCAAGTTTGACCGGAGCGCGACTTATCCGGATTCGGACAACCACGGGCTATGATCGTGGCGGGCAGCCGTCACCAGGACAAGAGGCGGTTCGAGAATCGTGTGCCCTCCGCTCGGTCGGACTCAAGCCGCCGTCCCACGCGAGACCAAGGTGCCGCCTGAGCCCGAAGACTGAAGCCTGACCCTGCGATATGCCCCATGCCGGGTCGCACCCTGGTTGCCGCGAGGCGAGTCGAGATATTGTGGGGATCAAATCCAAGGTGCGCTCCATGATGAGCATTGCCGTACATGTCTGGTACCACTTAGCCCGAGCCAAATGATGGCACGCTCCATGACAAGCCACGCCACGCTCGGCATGGCCGGGTGTAGGTGTCTCGAACCAATCAAAGGTGCGCTCCATGATGAGCCATTGCCGTACATGTCTGGTACCACAGCCCGAGCCAAATGATGGCGCGCTCCATGAGCGAGCCACGCTACGCTCCGGCATGGCCGGTGTAGGTGTCATCGACCAATCGAGTGCGCTCCATGATGAGCCGACTACCGTACATGTCTGGTACCACTCGACGAGCCAAATGGTGGCGTGCTCCATGACGAAGTCGTGCTATGCTCGCTGACCGGATGTAGGCGTCATCATGCCAAGGAGCGCCCATAAACAAAGAAATATTCCGAGGGCACATTGATTATCAAGGCCAAGGCGAGTTAGGCCCGAAGGCACCCGATGAAGCTGTCGAGGAGATTGAGTCCATCGCGACCTCCCCATCAAGCCACTTAATGAAGAAAAACAACCGCAGAATGCAAAGGGCAAACTCACAGGGGACGGCTCGGTCTCGAAGCACTCGGGGGCTGCTGTGGGAATCATGAAACCGGGTGTCTAGTCCATGGGCCGAATGGACCGGCCCATGAGGGTGGTCCGGGCCAGACAAGCCAAAAGGAAGAGCTTCTGGAAGGCGCTGAACACGCCAGAAGAAAAAAAAGAAAGCTGTGGGCGGCGAGGGTAGGTAGGCGGCGTCTGCACCTCTGCGATGGTGGCGCTGACTCTGCATAGTCTTGTGCATTGTCGGTGCTACTGAGGCGGTCTTCCTGCGATCTTCAACCGCTTCTGCCGTTCTGTCGCTCTGCTGCGCCCCAGCAACTCCGCCAGCCGTGCCCGGGGGATGCCCTGGCCGGTGTATATAGAGAGAGGACCTTGTACAGAGAGAAGGGGAGCCTCTTGTAACCAAGAACACCAACACACTCAAACAACGAAAGCAGGACTAGGGTATTATCTCCACTGGAGAGCCCGAACCTAGGTAAAAATCTCTCGTGTCTTGCTTTACCATCAGGCTTAGATCTTCCGCCTTGCCCCACTCCCTCTTCTTCATTGTCGGTAACAACCATCGACAATATGCACTAGCTTTTCTCAATACATTGCCAACACGCACCAACTTTTCTTAGTTATTTGACAACACATTGAGCAATCATACGCAGAAAGATTCCCTCTCACAGATGTGAGTCCACCTCCATTAGCCAAACTTTACTCACTCAACTCTACACTCTGAGTGCCTATAAAATGGGGGCGCACTCTACCACTACAACCAACACTCTAGTCAAATCTTGAAAATAGGGAGAGGGGAGGGAAAATAGAGGTACATGGAAGGGAGAAGAGAGGTAGAGGTCACCCCACTGGGTTTGGGGATGTTAGACTTCAAAGTGATGTTCCCTAAGTGGAAGCAACGTTCTAAATAACGGTAAACGATGAACAAACAATCACCCCACATTTTAGTGTTTATACGATAAACGGCCTTGTAAACGGTTTTACTATTTAAAATTCAGATAAATATATACATGTATTTTTAGTAACAAAATAAGTATCTAATTCATCTTCTTTCATGCATATAGAATGGAACTACCAGGCTATCGCGGTGACATGAAGAAAAAGATGACATGATATGAATGTAATTAAAGAATCATAATTGAATAAATGAATAAGTAAGTGGCAATAAAAAGCAAAGCTAGTACTCATCTCATGTATATCATAATGCTCTATGTCATATGGCAATCCTGCAACTTTATCCAAATAAACAGCCTGATAAAATGGACTTGTTAAATTTTAGCGGACATTAAACAGAACAAACGACCTAGTAAAACGAACAAACCTTGAAATATCCATAAGCGTAACGGACAAGATACTTTTACCATTTTAAAGGCCTTAACGGCCTTTATTTAGAACATTGAGCGGAAGTGGCTTGGAAAGAAGTTGGGAACCTACCTCGATTTTTCTAGCAAGGATGCACCTATACCACTAGAGTTTCTATGGCCACAGTGTGACTGTGGTTAGCCAACATGGATCATTCAATCCACATATCTAGACATGGCCACCCACACTTACTACATTTGCCATGATATTCTCATAAGTGAATTCCACACATCCATATTTCACATTGCATGTTGCATCTTACATATTGCTAACTTTATCCTTGTATAATATTAACCATCGAAGTGTTGCTACTTCTTCCAACGGATTGATGGCCCAGAGAAGTACAAGAAGGCATTCATCGAGCATAATACATGTTGAACTACCATATTATGTCTGAGGTCTTCACGTGTTAGAAACCTTACACTCTAAACAATAGGGAAAGGCACCGATCATCCATGATGCTCCTGTTGAATAGGAGGTTAGTTTGGACTAGGACAAACCTAAACTTGTCCTAGAAGCCAAGTACTAGGCGACCCTTGTAAAGGCCAAAGCCCACAAGGGAGGCAAGGGAAACACACTAATGGACCCTAATGCATAAAGACCACAAGTCTCACTTCTTTACCCTCTTCTAGTGTATCCGATTCCACATGATACACATGTATCTTAGCTGTAGTTCAAATTCATGATTATTCCGTGCATGTTGCCATTTGTATCGTAGGAGTAGCTAGGCAAACACATGCACCTAACCATACCCTGTGCGCCATGTAATCCTGTAATTCACACCTTTATTATGAATTGTTATGTCGGCCTCTATCCTCGCTCAAACTGAAGCTTGCTAAATATTACTCCAATTGATAACATAATAAAAAAACCTAATTTGGATGCTTCTAATTTTCTCTACATTCTAAACCATATGATTTACTTACCTAAAATTATAAAATACCACAACAAAACTACTAGAAACCCTAATCGAACTCTACCATTTGGTGGAAGGGAGGGCACCTGTTGCGGTATAGTATCGTAGCAAGTGCTGTCGCTATTCAAAAGAGCGGCAGGTCTTTCTGCAGTCCCATACAATAGTACGTACGTGGGGGTCGTCACCTACCGCACTCGTCTGCGAATTACCGTGGTGGAGGATGATATTGTGGTGCCAGCTTCTTACTGCAATAGAGAAGTGTGGTAAACGACACGCATTGCTTCCACGATCGGACAGAAGGCTAGATTTGCAATTTCGTTAAGTAAAAACCAACCATGCAAAAGAAACCATGCAAAGGGAAGGCTGCCGCAGCCGGCCTCAGCCAGGTCAACCATCAATCCCTGTAATCAAGATGATCCTACACTCTTTTTTTAAAAAAAAGGGATAGCCGCATGCTCAGGCCCTGCATGGAACTGAAGAATTTCACCGTCCCCATGTGTTAAAAATCTACATGAACATTTTCTACAGCATCATTTCAGAATTCCCGCGTTTCAAACGGGCCTTATGCAGTTACAATTCACTCCTCAAGAAACGGAGCGAGGACGTGCAGTACAAGAGGCGGCCATCTTTGACCAGACCCTGCGGTCCATCGACCACGAAATTCGTGGTGTAGTTGCGAGCACAGGTCGCCGTTGCCGCCATCCACAATTGTCCGTGGCGTCAAAGTAGCAAGCCACTGCTGACCACTTCTGGATCTCTGGTTCACTCGCCACTGGGCTCTTTGACCTGTTTGATTTAGCCGGCCAAAGGTCGGCTGAAATCAAAATGCCTTGATGCCAGCGGCTATAGGCTACAGCTGAGCAATTAATGTTATTCTGGTGTTACATTCACACCGGATTATTGGGAAATACTCCCTCCAACACAAATAGTTGTTGTTTTGAACATACGTGCCTGTTAAACTTTTAAAACTTTGACTGTCAATTATTTTTTTAAATATTTAAATTGAATACGAAAATCATATATGTAGATTTATCTCGAAAAGTATTGTCATATTATTATTATTTTATTAGATTTTATAAATATATTATAAAAGAAATTAATAGTTGAAAATTTATGTTTTAGTGACGTTGTCAATATCTGTGACAACAATTATTTATGACCATATGACCGGCAAGAGTACATAGGAAACTGAGTTCACGAGATCCATGTACTACTTGTCGCTTCTTTCACAGCTTCCCTTCGTCAAGTGCAGTTGTAGGCTTGTGATCTTATCATCTCAAGAAAAAGAAGAAGATTCCAACTAAGGCCACTATTCGCTGGGTTTTTATTAGATAATCTCAAGAAAAAGAAGAAGATTACAACTAAGGCCACTATTTGCATTTGTCATTTCACAACTAATATTCGACAACATTTAACCATAATATTTTTTTAACAAGATACGCTGTTCCATGGATGTGAAATCCAGGGACTCGGCTCATAAAACACGCAGCCACTAATCGACGTCTACGGTCTACCTACACAGTTGACCTGAGCTGAGCTCCCTTGCCGTACGGGTGCACCGCATGGCCCACACGACAGCGATCATCTCCACACCACAAACACGGCGACACGTGGAATATTCCCACACCGCAGATCCCCCCGATCGACGGCGCACGATGCATGGCCGTAGTGCCCGGGTCAGACAAAGGCGACCGGAACAGGTCAAGCCGGTCGGGCGTTAAGTCTTCTTCGACCGGTCAAATTATTTACACTCGAGACCGAATAAATTGATCCCATAAAATTCCCGCCAAAAAAAGAAGAAAAACAGCAGTGGACTAATGACCCATGCAGTCCCGCGCCCGGCACCCCACTAATCTAGATTATCACGCGCTAATGAAGTCGCTAAACACTAGTTAATCCATAGCTGGACAACGCTAGTTAAATTGACCCCACCGCCGGCATCTCCTCATGCCTCCACACGCTTGATGAACTCCTCCTCTCAGCCAGAGAGCGGCAAAGCAAGAACAGAAGCAGAGGAGAGGAGAAGGGATCGATAAAGGAAGTGAAGGAGAAGACGAGGGGGAGGCGAAGGAATCGGAGGAGAGCTGAGCTGGGGGTGTACGTACCGGGATGGACATCGTGAGGATGGGGAGCGTGGCGGGCGGGAGCGTGCGGCGGACGGCGTCGTCGTGGCGGGGGACGTCGGGGAGGAGCGACGTGTTCGGGCGGTCGGTGCGGGAGGAGGACGACGAGGAGGCGCTGCGGTGGGCGGCGATCGAGAAGCTCCCGACCTACGACCGCATGCGCAAGGGCATCCTCACCGGCGACGGGCAGGCGCAGGAGGTGGACATCCAGGGGCTCGGCATGCAGGAGAGGAAGAACCTCATCGAGAGACTCATTCGCACCGCCGAGGAGGACAACGAGAGGTTCCTCCTCAAGCTCCGAGACCGGATGGAGCGGTGAGCTTCCGATTCACTTCTTGATCACTTCTGTTCTTGATCCATTTTTAACACAAGGATAGGGAAAAAAATTGTTTCGTCAGAAGCCAACACCTGAAAAAAAAAAAGACCCGCGCAAGCGTCAGGAAACCGTCTGATTCTGCAGTGAAAAATCATTTCAAGCGTATGATATCAATGTCTTCTTGATTCTCCTTGTTTCTAAAAGAAATGTTTCTTCTCGATTTTGATGTTTTGCAGAGTTGGGATTGACAACCCGACAATAGAAGTTCGGTTCGAGCACCTGAACATCGACGCGGAGGCGTATGTCGGCAACAGGGGAGTCCCGACGTTCACTAACTTCTTCTCCAACAAAGTCATGGTATGCATTTGCAGCGGCAACAGCTTCATGATTCATAGTCACGGAAGAAATGAAAAGCTCAGTGCAGATGTTGATTGATTACACCGCAGCTTCTGATTCTTGCGAAACTGTTGTCTCAATCCTCAGGGTGCGTTGAGTGCTCTGCGCATTGTTCCAAGCGGGAAGAGGCCTATCTCCATCCTTCATGACATTAGCGGAATCATAAGACCCGGCAGGTGAGAAATCAATAACTGATTATGTACAAGATCATCTCATAGTTTGCTGTAGATTGGAGTTTAATTCATGTGGGATTTGTTCAGAATGAGTTTGTTGCTTGGCCCCCCTGGATCTGGAAAAACTAGTCTACTCCTAGCTTTGGCAGGGAAACTTGACTCAACTCTGAAGGTAACACATCTTCACATGTTTCTTGATTGAGAAATTTTACAATGGATAACAAAAGTAGTAAGTAGTGGTAGTAGAAATTAAATTTAATCGTCCGTTTCTCAAGGGTATTTTAGACTTTTTCTATCCATTTATCAGAGGTATTTTAGACTTTTCCTAATTTGTTCACAGTTTTGGATTCACCGAATACCTAGTGATCTTCATAGGCCTTTTATCCATTCATCCGTTATTTATCAGGATCACATGACGTGTTTTACCGCAGAGGACAAATAGTATGATAGAATTTTTTACCTTTTTACCTCTCTCTGAATTTTACTACTAATACTACAAGTAGTAGTATAATTAGATCTAAATTAATTTCAACCATTAGATTCAAATGAATGGACAGCTTATGTTCATTTTAATCCACTGTAAAAGAGCTCTTCTTGATTTCTACTAGTTTTGCATTTCATACAAATATTTATTCAGAGGAGATTAGTTGTAGGTTCTAACATGGGTGAATATGAATTGAAAATGGTCAGGTGTCAGGAAGAGTGACTTACAATGGGCATGACATGGATGAGTTTGTCCCTCAGAGGACATCGGCATACATTGGGCAGCATGATCTTCACGTTGGCGAAATGACAGTGAGGGAAACACTGGCCTTCTCTGCAAGATGTCAAGGAGTTGGAACTCGATACGGTATGTAACATGGGCACTGCAAACGGGAAAGGATAATTGTTCACATTTGGTAAAGTGATTCTTATGGTGGTTTCATATTACACAGACATGCTTACTGAACTTTCAAGAAGGGAGAAAGAAGCCAGCATTAAGCCAGATCCTGATATTGATGTTTACATGAAGGTAAAATGTTATTTCATTTGTATCAAATACCCAATTTATTTACTAGTAAACAAGAAGTACTGAAGTTATTATGCTCTTTTTTTCAAACAGGCCATCTCTGTGGAAGGTCAGGAAAGTGTGGTCACAGATTACATCCTCAAAGTGAGTACAACAATACAAAACAGGGAAGTTGCCTCTAAAAAATGTATATGCTCCTAACCAAACTTGCAATTTCTTTGCAGATTCTGGGTCTGGAAATCTGTGCAGATACAATGGTTGGAGATGCCATGATCAGAGGTATCTCAGGAGGGCAAAAGAAGCGTGTCACAACTGGTATGTGCAATCTGCAATATGCATAACAATGCCCTTTGATCATGACAGGAAAAATCTGACCTCTCAAACCGTTGAATTTACATAGGTGAGATGCTTGTCGGGCCAGCAAAGGCGCTATTCATGGATGAGATCTCCACCGGTCTGGACAGCTCCACAACGTACCAGATCGTCAACTCCCTCAGGCAATCTGTTCACATCCTTGGCGGCACCGCACTGATCGCATTGCTTCAGCCTGCACCTGAAACATATGAGCTCTTTGATGACATCGTTCTGCTCTCTGAGGGACAAATAGTGTACCAGGGTCCTCGAGAAAATGTCCTTGAGTTCTTTGAGGCCATGGGATTCAAATGTCCCGAGAGGAAAGGTGTTGCAGACTTCTTGCAAGAAGTGAGTGATCCAGAAGAATTCTCTCTACCGCATGATGTACTTGGAACTCCAATTTGACAGTGTTCTTTGTGAATTCACAGGTCACATCTAGGAAGGATCAGCACCAGTACTGGTGCCGAAGAGATGAGCCATATCGGTACATATCGGTCAACGACTTTGCGGAGGCATTCAAAGTATTCCATGTTGGGCTTAAGCTGGGCTCAGAACTCAGGGTGCCCTTTGATCGAAGCAGGAATCATCCTGCTGCTCTCACAACTTCGAAGTTTGGTATCAGCAAGATGGAACTTCTCAAGGCATGCTTCTCAAGGGAGTGGCTGCTGATGAAGAGGAACTCGTTTGTTTACATCTTTAAAGTAGTCCAGGTATGCATCTTGCTTCTTGAAATCTTATTTAATTCCGAATGTGGACAGCGAATTCTGATGAACGTTAAATGTATGCACCAGCTAATAATCCTTGGAACCATCGCAATGACTGTCTTCCTGCGTACGAAGATGCATCGAGGCAGTGTCGAGGACGGAGTGATCTTCCTGGGTGCAATGTTCCTTGGCCTAGTCACGCACTTGTTCAATGGATTCGCCGAGCTTGCCATGAGTATTGCAAAGCTGCCCATATTCTATAAGCAGAGGGACCTGCTCTTCTATCCATCATGGGCATACGCATTGCCTACATGGGTGCTCAAGATCCCGATATCATTCTTGGAATGCGCTGTATGGATCGGCATGACCTACTATGTCATTGGCTTTGATCCAAACATCGAAAGGTTCTTCCGCCATTACCTGCTGCTAGTACTGATTAGCCAGATGGCATCCGGTCTCTTCCGACTTCTTGCTGCATTAGGAAGAGAGATGGTTGTTGCAGACACATTTGGGTCATTTGCTCAGCTTGTTCTCCTGATTCTTGGTGGCTTCTTGATAGCTAGAGGTACGTCAGGTCTTTATTCAGTGGTTATTCATATAGCGTCAAGAGCATTGTGCTGAGTTCTCTTTTGCAGATAACATCAAGAAATGGTGGATTTGGGGCTACTGGTTATCCCCTCTGATGTATGCCCAGAATGCCATAGCGGTGAATGAGTTCCTTGGCCGTAGCTGGCACGTGGTAATGCAGCATCTCCTGAACTAACCCAATCCAACCCAACCTTGATCGGTCTAAATTCAGATAGTTAACTCAAAAACAATGCCAATCTTTGCACAGATTGTTGATCCAAATAGCAACGATACGCTTGGTGTCCAAATCCTGAAGGCACGTGGCATCTTTGTAGATCCAAACTGGTACTGGATCGGTGTTGGCGCATTGCTTGGGTACATCATGCTCTTTAACGTACTCTTCGTTCTGTTCCTCGACTGGCTTGGCCGTGAGTACTTCTCAGCTACAATGTACATTGATTCACACACGTTCAACATCTTATTGGCATTGACATCCTTGTTGTAACTACAGCACTCGGAACAGGCCATGCTGTTGTTTCTGAAGAGGAACTGAGGGAGAAGCGTGTAAACCGTACAGGAGAAAATGTCGAGTTGCCGGCTCTTGGAATGGATGCCCAGAATTCACCTTCCGATGGTCAGTCTTAAGCAGATTCTTGCGTAAAATGCATGAAAGAACACATGCCGTCGTTGCATCCTTGTAACAAGTGTAACAAATGTAGGAAGAGGAGAAATCACTGGAGCTGACACCAGGAAGAGGGGAATGGTACTTCCATTTACTCCCTTGTCAATCACCTTCGACAATATCAGATACTCCGTTGACATGCCTCAGGTACATAACTCAGAAGCACTGTCCAGTGCTCCTCACAGCAATTGCTAACGCCAAATACTAATTCTGATGGACAAATCTTTGACAGGAAATGAAAGAAAAAGGTATTACTGAAGATCGGCTACTATTGCTGAAGGGTGTTAGCGGAGCTTTCAGGCCGGGAGTTCTTACGGCATTGATGGGTGTCAGCGGAGCGGGCAAGACTACCCTGATGGATGTACTGGCGGGAAGGAAAACTGGAGGTTACATTGAAGGAGACATTTGCATATCTGGATACCCAAAGAAGCAAGAGACCTTTGCTCGCATCGCCGGTTACTGTGAGCAAAATGACATCCACTCTCCACATGTTACAGTCTATGAATCCCTTCTCTACTCTGCATGGCTCCGATTGCCCCCTGAAGTTGACTCGGAAGCAAGAAAGGTTAGTTTGCGATGCAACTTAATAATCAATTGCCCCTTATACATTTTGCGATGCAACTTACCAGTGGAGTAATGGGATGATTCACTTCATGGATACAGATGTTTGTGGAAGAAGTCATGGAACTTGTTGAGTTGGCACCACTGAGGGGAACACTGGTGGGACTGCCAGGAGTGAATGGTTTATCCACCGAACAGCGGAAGAGGCTCACCATTGCTGTTGAGCTTGTTGCCAACCCGTCCATCATATTCATGGATGAACCAACTTCAGGGCTAGACGCAAGGGCGGCTGCAATCGTGATGAGGACGGTCAGAAACACAGTCGACACAGGAAGAACAGTTGTCTGCACAATCCACCAGCCCAGCATTGATATCTTTGAAGCTTTTGATGAGGTAAGTTGCAGCAAGGATGACACAACTGTATAAGTCTTGGATGTCTCTCATATGAACACTCACATGTTACTCTTGAACTTTTGCAGCTGTTTCTGATGAAACGAGGAGGTGAAGAAATATATGTCGGCCCCTTGGGCCGCAACTCATGCCACCTGATCGATTACTTTGAGGTGAGCCTCAGTACTGACATATTGAACAGATTACGCAGTTTCCAACTTATGGTATGCATGATAATAACCTTGCTTGGTTCTCCAAATGAAGGGAATACAAGGGGTGAAGGAAATCAAGGATGGTTACAACCCAGCAACATGGATGCTAGAAGTGACCACCCTAGCTCAAGAAGATATCCTGGGGATCAACTTTGCTGAAGTATACAGGAATTCTGACCTATACCGGTACGTTTAGTCCCAGAATGATGTTTCTGCTTATTGTTAGTCTCTGGCACTTCACTGATTGGAAAGCATCATGGCAGGAGGAACAAAGCTTCGATCAGTGAACTAAGCACACCACCACCTGGATCGAAGGACCTGTACTTCCCAACCCAGTACTCACAGTCCTTCCTCACACAATGCATGGCTAGCCTGTGGAAGCAACACAAGTCATACTGGAGAAATCCATCATACACTGCAACTAGAATCTTCTTCACAACAATCATCGCCCTCATCTTCGGTACCATCTTCCTGAACTTGGGCAAGAAAATGTAAGTACCTTTGGTAACAACTCCAAATGAGACTTGATCCATGCTGGCATATTGTGAGAAAGAAACTCACTTGTACACTATGTATCCTTTCAGCAACAAGAGACAGGATCTATTCAATTCTCTGGGATCCATGTATGCAGCAGTCCTTTTCATTGGAATTCAGAATGGCCAAACAGTGCAACCGATCGTAGATGTTGAACGAACAGTCTTCTACCGAGAAAAGGCTGCTGGAATGTACTCTGCTCTACCTTATGCTTTTGCACAGGTAAATGATCATAGCTGAACATTTAAACAGAAGAGAAATTCTTGCACTGTTCTTCCTTCAATATACTGCTATACTCTAACAATTCAACTGTTCAACAGGTTCTTATTGAGATCCCACACATCTTCCTCCAGACCACTGTGTATGGCCTCATCGTCTACAGCCTGATTGGCTTTGAATGGGCAATTGGGAAGTTCTTCTGGTACATGTTCTTCATGTTCTTCACCTTCATGTACTTCACATTCTACGGGATGATGGCAGTCGCGATGACACCGAACAGCGACATTGCCGCCATAGTCTCAACTGCATTCTATGCGATATGGAATATCTTTGCCGGCTTCCTAGTCCCCCGACCAGTAAGTATCCAAGACTAATTCCTTGTACATACCAACCTCTAAATTCTCTCTACGCTGTTGATGCTGAAGCATACATGGCTGGATTGCAGAGGATACCAATATGGTGGAGATGGTATTCGTGGGCGTGCCCGGTGGCTTGGACACTGTACGGACTTGTTGCCTCACAATATGGAGATATAGACGTCAAGCTGGAGGATGAGGGGGAACTGGTGAAAGTTTTCATCAACAGATTCTTTGGATTCAGGCATGACTACTTAGGTTATGTAGCTACCGCTGTTGTTGGATTCGCTGTTCTCTTCGCTTTCGTCTTTGCCTTCTCCATCAAAGTGTTCAACTTCCAAAGAAGATAAGAGGAATGTTCGTCTTAGCTTCAGCTCGCTGTTGAGTATTGGCACACATCATGGCAAATGAGAGAATATATCCAGTATTTGTTTTATCCTTAGGCAATTAACATTTTTTTCAATCAGTTTGGCCTAAATCAAAGGGCCTATGTGTAAATTGTAAAATATGCATAGTTCAATGGCATAAAATTTCCCACTAGATTGTCTATCTTTGGTTCAATTGACTTGTTGCCTTCAAAAGGAAGGTGATGACTGACTAACAAGAGAAAAAAGATGCCACTGCTTATATAACGCTGAAGAACATTGTGTGCAAACTTGAATTTTCTTTTTCCGTGGACTGGTATAATCGAGACTGGTGATGCACAGCGTGTGTTCAGCATAGCTGCATAGGAATTACTCATTCATAAGTATTTTGATAGCATATTAGCCGTTGGAAGAAAGAACCTTAACAGCAAACTTTAAAGGAGAAGTGGCTCACATTTCTCTACAGCATGACAGTAAGGAGTTATCATCCACTTTCCATGTGCTGCTAACCGAAGACGCATTCAGGTCTGCAATTTCAATGGGCGTCTCAGTTGTATTATTTAAGTAATCGACGTCTACCTACACGGTTGACCTGAGCTGAGCACCCCTTGCCGTACGGGAGCACCGCATGGCCCACACGACAGTGATCATCTCCACACCACGAAACCCGGCGACACGTGGAGGATCCCACGCCGCAGATCCCCCGATCGACCGCGCACGATGCATGGCCGTAGTGCCCGGGTCAGACAAAGGCGACCGGAACGGGTCAAGCCGGTCGGGCGTAAAGTCTTCTTCAAGCGGTCAAATTATTTACACTCGAGACCCAATAAATTAATCCCATAAAATTCCCGCCAAAAAAGAAGAAAAACAGCAGTAGACTAATGACCCATGCAATACCGCTCCCGGCACCCCACTAATCTAGATTAGCACGCGCTAATGAACTCGCTAAACACTAGTTAATCCATAGCTGGACAACGCTAGTTAAATTGACCCCATCGCCGGCATCTCCTCATGCCTTCACACGCTTGATGAACTCCTCTCAGCCAGAGAGCGGCAAAGCAAGAACAGAAGCAGAGGAGAGGAGAAGGAATCGATAAAGAAGCGAAGGAGAAGACGAGGGGGAGGCGAAGGAATCGGAGGAGAGCTGAGCTGGGGGTGTACGTACCGGGATGGACATCGTGAGGATGGGGAGCGTGGCGGGCGGGAGCGTGCGGTGGACGGCGGCGTCGTGGCGGGGGACGTCGGGGAGGAGTGACGTGTTTGGGCGGTCGGTGCGGGAGGAGGACGACGAGGAGGCGCTGCGGTGGGCGGCGATCGAGAAGCTCCCAACCTACGACCGCATGCGCAAGGGCATCCTCACCGGCGACGGGCAGGCGCAGGAGGTGGACATCCAGGAGCTCGGCATGCAGGAGAGGAAGAACCTCATCGAGAGACTCATTCGCACCGCCGAGGAGGACAATGAAAGGTTCCTCCTCAAGCTCCGCGAGCGGATGGAGAGGTAATCCAAACTCACATCTCCTCATGTCTAGTAGTACCGAAGTCACATCTCATATGCTCGGTTTTAGTCTTGCTAAGTCTAAAGCCTTTCGACTCTAGGGTCTACCGCCACAACTCTAGTTTCCTATTTACTCCCGTCCAGCTTTCATCCATTAGAACTACATCGCCAGCAAAAAGCATACACCACAGGATATCTCCTTGAATATCCCTCGTGTAGCCAACCTGAAAAATAAAGCCCCGCAGCGTCAAAACCATCAGTTGCAGTGAAAAATCATTTCAAGCATTGCCACATTCTCTTGTTCCTTGTTTCAAAAAAAGTTCTTGTCGTTTTGATGTTTCGAGTTGGGATGCAACCCGACATAGAGTCGGTCGACCTGAACTCGACGGGGGGTATGTCGGCACGGGGCCTTCCATTGTCACGAATAGGTATGGCATTTGCTTTGGCGCTCTCGCCAAGCCTGGAAGAAAGCCACTCGCCTGATTGATCCCGCTGTACTCTTTGAACGTTGCCAATCCTCAGGGTGCGTGAGGCCGCGCATTGTCCTAAGGGGAGGTAGCTCCGCTTCGACTTGGGTTAAGCCCGCAGTAGAACAATAACTGATTATGTCAAGATCTCCATTGTTTGCTTAGATGGAGTTTACGTGGGTTTGTGAATGATTTGGTCGGACCCCGGACTGGAAAAACTGAGCTCCTGTTTGGCAGGAAACTTGACTCATTGAAGGAAGACGTCCCATTGGTTTCTTGATTTCACTGTTTGATTTCATCAAAATTTATTCAGAGATTGTTGTAGGTTCTAACGGGTGATTTTGAATGAAAATGGCAGGTGTCAGGAAGATGCTTGGCAGGTTACCTGTGAGTTGTCTCTTCGAGAATCGATACGGGCGCGATCTTC
Source organism: Guadua angustifolia (assembly GCA_036346375.1). Classification (NCBI taxonomy): domain Eukaryota; kingdom Viridiplantae; phylum Streptophyta; class Magnoliopsida; order Poales; family Poaceae; genus Guadua; species Guadua angustifolia. Next base: position 65,855,123 of record CM070502.1, on the reverse strand, counting down.
ACTGGGAAATCCATTTAGGAAACGGCCTCGTTTCGCATTAAGGAGTTGAACGATACGGTTGAACTGGGCAGAAACGGGAAAGGAATTGTTCACTTTGCTAAAGTGATTTTTGTGTCTTCTATTACCAGACATGCTTATACTTCTTAGAGGGAAAACCCATTACCGATCCTGTTTCTAGTTTACTGAAGGTAAAATGTTTGTCACCTTTTCAAATCCCGAAGATTGTAGTGACTTAGGAGATGAAGTTTAGCTTTTTTTCAACGGCCATCTCTGGGAAGGTGGAAATTGGTCAAGTTATCTAAAGTGAGTACACTGAGCAAAATCGGAAAAACCAAGCCAAAGAATTGTGTTGCTAAAAAGCACAGCCCTACAACTTGCAATTTCTTTGCAGTCGGGTCGGAATCGGCGATCAAGGGGTGCTGAAAGTTCTCAGGGAGGAGACAGCGTGAAACCGTGTCAATCCGCAAGCATAACAATGCCTTTGATCATGACGGAAAAATCGCCAACCTTGATTTCTGGTTGTTTGGCCGCAAATTCTTATGGATGGACGCCAAACGTCTGGAACTCCACGCCATTAAATGCCTGCATTTGTTCCATCCTGGGCTTCGCCGTTGCTTGTTCACTGACTGAAATGCCTCTTGAGCGTTCGCATCTGAGGGCAAAGTGTTACCGGGCCTCGAGAAATGTCCTTGGAGCTTTAGGCCATGGGATTCAAGTTGAGAAGGTGTTAATTCTGAAGAGGAGTTGACCGAAAATTCTCTTGCGCTGATGACTGCCCAATTTGATCGAGTCTTGTGAATTGACAGTCCATTAGGAAGGTCGACCAGTACTGGCTCCGAAGGATGGCCATAGAATTCGCGCGTTTGCGCGGCTGACCTATTCCATTGGGCCTAGCGGGCTCAGATCCGGGGGTTAAGCGAGTACGCGAATCCGACTCCAGACGGTTATCGCGGCTGACCTGTCTCAGGAAGCATCGTGGCGTGTAGCTCACCCGAGGCGATGGAGACAGAGTGAGTTCTACGCCATTTTGGTGAGCCCGATCCGACTTGGTCGGATCGGATCCTGATGTCTGTTTGGTTGCGGACGCCCAGATCCTTAGCGAGAGTTCGAATGTCCGAGCTGCTTTTACGTCGTAACTATCAGACGTTCCTTGGTCGTATGACGCCTTGATATCTTAGTGAGTTACGTGTCCGAGCGCTAATTTTCTCGGTTGATATTGCCTTGGTCGGTCGAGTCGATCCTTAGCAAGGTTCTGCCGAGCGCTAGTTTTACGCGCTCGAGCTGTTTTGATCGACGGACGCCAATGCCTTAGGAACGGTTCGAGGTCGAAGTGCTCGTTTACGTCGTAGCAGAGATGGCTTAGTCGGCGGACACCGATGCCTTAGCAAGGTTTGGTCCGAGTGCTCGTTTACATTGTAGCAGAACGTGGCCTAGGTGCGGACATCCGATGCCTTAGGCAAGGTCCGGTTCGAGTGCTCGTTTGTCGAGCTAACGTGCCTTGTTGCGACACCCAGGATGCCTTAGGCAAGGTTCCGTGTCCGAGTGCTGCGTTTACGTCGTAGCAGCGTGGCCAGGTACGCTGGAGCCCCGATGCCTTAGGCAAGGTTCGTGTCCGGTGCTCAGTTTTCGCGTAGCTCGATCGTTCTTAAACAGGTTTACGCCGAGCTAGGCGATGGCGCCATCCCGATCCTGCGGAGGCTATCTCGAGGTGGCTTGCAGCACCACGTAGCACCCTCCCAGTGGGCTGGAGGTGAGCAAGCATTCTCTACCATGCGGTTGGTTTGAATACGTGCTGGAGCTATTATCGGTATCCGTGGGCCTGGAGATCCTTCCAGGGGACCTTTCAGCGAATCTGCCAGCGTCCCATTGGCGATCCTAAAACCTCTTTACTCGATCCAGATCGGACTCGGTGCACACGCCGGAGCTTGTTACTGCACCCATGATGGGTTCAGGAGATGTGAAGATGGTCTGAACAAGTTAAGCATTGTATCGCCGACCCAACTAGGCCACTGGGCTTCCTTTGTCCTGCCCTTGCTAATTTTACTGATCTTGGATTCCACTTGTGATTTAGGCCCTTGGAACTCGTGCTTTTTGCACCTCGAGAGCTGGTAACTTGGCTTTTATACAATGTTAAATTGGATCTGCCTCACGAGTCGAATCGAAGTCGGGCTGGTCTACTGTAAGCTGGTCTCTACTAGTATTTAATCGATGTAGATAATTAAAATCTAGTTAATGATTGGGAACATTGTCACCATAGTGCTGTGGTAGACATGAACTCGACGCTTACGAAGATAGCTCGCTCGACTATGTTCGCTACTGGTGCTTTCGCTCCTATAAATTGGCGTTTGAGTGTCGTGCATGCACTTGCTCTTTCCTCCCTTGCCTTCACCGAGGCGAAAAAAAGCAAGCAAAAGATTGCTACACGTTTTACTCATCCCACCTTTACCGCTAGCATCTCGAGATGTACGTGGCATGAGTGCACTTGCTCAAGCCTTGCTGCACGAGGAAGGGTTCTCTCCAAGATGTTTAGTGGAGGATGCCGAGTGTCCGGTCACTTCGCTCACGCGAACGGAATCTGGTGCCCCGCTGTTCTACCGAAGCTGAGTTCGGGCGTACCATCCTTAGTCCAGTGACGCTTCATCACACAGCGAGTTGCATCCACCAACCTCACTCGTGTCCACAAGCGGTCTTCAGACTATCTGGCGATCTTGGTATCGATCCAGGCGCCTGAGCACTTCTTTCAGCAGTGAGGAAGGATAAGGCGGATACTCGGGCTCATGGTGGCGAGTATATCAAGCCGCGCATCGACGGATTATACGCGTGAACGCCGTCATGACCGGTGGCACCGAATGTTCATGCGGAACCGGGAGGCAGTTCGGCTTCAAACCGCCAGAGTCGAATGGACTTGGGCGGCCGAAGGAGAAGAACAAGGTGGCGCATCGCACGGATCCAGACCGACAGACAGGGCCTAACGGCACGACGTGTAGGCATCATAAGATCGTGTTGACAACCCTATGGATAGGCCCCAGTTTGAAGCGGTGTCGACCGCCATGAGATGGCGACCGAGCTCGCTGCCGGGTCGAGGCTCGTGGCCGCTCCACGCAGGGAGCGCCACCGCACGGCGGCCAGCCGGAGCCATAGTCGGCGGAATCCGGACTGAAGTCCGGGATCCTTCACTTGTCTTCTCTCCTTCAGACCACTCTGATCGGCTACCAAGGGTCTCAGCGTGGTCATGCAGGTGTACCCCGTGATCGATTATCCACGCGTGGCAGAATCGGTCCATCGCCACATTATCAGACGAAGCAGAGGAAGATGCACGACCATGTCATATCATAAGCATTCATATGATTACGCACCTGATCTCCAGTCCAACCTGAAGAAAAACCTCATGAGTGAACTCTTACTAAAGACTAATCATCCAATGAACTAATAATCTAATTAGACTAAATTTCTCTAATTTAAGATTCCAATGAATTCACTGACTCAATGAGTACTTGGAGGAGAGTCACTTCGAAATGCAAGATCGGAAAGGTCTGATCGATGATCAAGTAGCGAGATCAGTCGACTCGATGATGACTACGTTGTACATGATGTGTTGTCGATTTGGATTGATAAGGACAGACTTCTCCCGACATACAAAGTGTTCAACTCGAACCACAGTAACGAACAGTTCCCGAGCATGCAGTGATCTACGTCAGGATGCACATGTTGCAATGACAAATAATAACCGAGCGAAGGACTAGTTTTCTCACAAACGATCTACTTGCAGAATGTTGCAATTCCAGTTTATCAAGGGTTATGAAGAATTTCATCAGATACAAGATGTCAAGGGCTAGGTTACAATACTGTATGAATCGTCAGATCGAGTTCCGAGCGGAGTTTCCGATCATTGTTCTCGTTGAGCATGCACTCTCATCCGAATTCTGATCAGGTATGGCACAAGTTGCTCAATTCGCCTGGCAAAGTAGCCAATTTAAAAGTTCTTCATGAATGTTCATGATACAGAGCTAATAGTTTAAAATGTTACTGTTACATCGCCTGTATTATTCTGAAACTCCTGTATAGGTTGTTACATGTATTTTAAAATTAAATTTGTTCAATACCATGGTCATGAAACTAAGAATGTGTGTAAGTCTAGATCAGATAGTTTATCAGATTACGATTAAAATTTATGAATCAAGTTAACTATTCTCAAATTAGTTGAATGACAGTAATGCATGACAATATTAGACATTTTACTGTTACAACTAGTTGTAAGAATATATATTATTTAATAGAAGAGTAAGATCTGTGATTTATTGACAGGTGAATCTAAGAACATGCTGATATTAAATTGCACGAGATATTACAGTATCCCATCATTGCATTCCAATTTTCGTTCGCATTGTGCAAGTGACATGAGACTCTGTCATCTCAAGCATACACGAGTTAACAGGTCCGAAAGTTGAACATGGCTTACCAGTGATTATTACAGAAGGTATATCTCAGCAGATAATCAGTATGTAATCGTCTCATATTGACCATTTACTAGAGGAAGATTAGTAATCCAGTAAAGTGCACGAAACGATCAGCATGTCTAGGTTAACATCGCAGTTTATAATGGTTACATACCGACAGAAATAGACATAGATGAATATCCCTCTGAAATTAAAACGTAGTGATACATCAGCACTGTTACACATGTTGGACATCCAGTCAGTTACTCGACGAATCAATGCACTTTAATAGCTTCATCAATGCACATCGAGAATTAGAGTCCAGACCTGATAAAGTCCGGACATGTGAGGTATGGAGTCAAGATCCAGAGCGAAATGAGTCAACGATTCGCAATCGAAGTATCAGCACATTGATCTGCGAATGCACTCATGAGATACTTTGTGATCTATGAATGACGACTGTATGGGTCCGAACATGTGACATCGACTGCCGAGCTCAATCGACTCGGGAGATCTTCAGGCTTCGAACCGAGGATCTCAGGCTTCAGGCCAAGAGCTGAATCAAGCTCGCTGAGATGGTGCAGACTCTAGGGATCTTGACAGTGGTTGACAGGGTCGAACTGGGAAAGCTTAGTTCATGTCAACATGCCTCTGCAGAGAACGAGCTCGCGACGTAGTAGGTTGTGAGTCATTACTGAGCCTGAAAGTTGGAATCTGGACGTTCTGATCGAATACAATAGCCGATGTCGAGATCAGATTCGATGAGCTACCGAATCTGCGACTGTCACGGATGTCAAGTCATATCAACGTGTGCTCATGAAGATAATCTATGATGAACCATGAATCTCGTACTGATCACTCGAGCTGGTGATGACTCTTGACGCATACTATTCACTTCAGGTTAGCTCTGATTCATGGATCCTATATACACATAGAATCATTGATGTTCATGCAACAATTCCTAAATTGCAACCCGCAATTCTCACTGTCTTGATTGGCTTCGAAATGTACTGTCAAGGCTTTCAATCTGCATAGGACTAACAGTGATCTGAAAGATTGTAAATGAATGTATGGATCATGGATTGAAACTCGATAGGTCGGACTGTCTGTTGATCTGAGCGACTGGATTCGATACGTGAGTTCAAGCATTATTTCAGTGTATCAAATTAGTCAGAGAGAATCTGCCAGATATGGATAGTTGAAGATGCAACATGCGTGAGGCAGGTCTTAGTGGATTGCTGGATTGCGCTGCGACTGGAGTCCATTGTCGTCTGACATGCTTCATCGAAACTTCTTCGAGGTCAGTGCTTCATGCTAACGATCATGAACCGGAATTGCTACATTGGACAGACTGATGGATCCATCTGGTAATCGTTGATATCATAGGTAGTTATGAAGACGATTACTTAATATACTTTCCGAGAACCTTCCATCGAGTGTTGATACGAATGTTACATGACATTCCTTTAATAAGATTTTGAAATCTGTTTAAGAACTTAGAAAATGGGAAGCTGTATGGACGGCAAAGAGTGAATGGTTGAATGATTGCATCAAGACATTGTCAATCGACTTCGGCATTACATTGGTTGGACTCAGGAAAGAATCTCAGACGTTGACATCGCTGCAAGACTGAGGCAAAGAAATCTGACATAACTTTCAATTGGCATCAAGGCTTATGATGCTCTCGTGAGAGTCAGACATAGAAGCGAGTAGTCTGAGTATTCAGAAACTCATTTAAGTACAAAATTCAGATATTTGACAAACAGGCTTGGAATTAGATTGAGATGCCGTCCCAAAAGACATTGTCATGCAGATACTAAACTGTTAATGTAACAGTAATTCTTTGAGAAATCAGGTTCCTGAATGGGTATACTGGCAATAATGGTTCAGAAGCTCAAGGAGTCTTACTCTAAACTGATCTGCGTGAATCTTGCAGAAGCAATCTGGATGAGGACTTCACGAGTCATTGACAGATGGTACCGGAAGTCTAATCTAAAGTGCATCTTGATCTGACGATGTCGCTACAATGGATATGGTACACTGACTTGCATCAGATACCTCTCTGACATGATGAGTTGCCAGATTCCGGCAAGTTCTGGCAGCATGTATGTCGAACTGCATGAAGCCATGCTCAATAAGCTTTGATCGAACATGAATGCAGTCTTCGAATCTTCGACATGAAGTCATTGGCTTTGAAATTGCAACAGTTCACTGAATGGCTACCGTCATCTTCTCATGAACATTGAGGCAATGTGTTTCTTGTCACATGGCTATGTAAAGTCGTTTATCATTGTATCGTTAGCAGCTTCTTATAACTAGAGTGACGCAACTGTAACTAGATCCAGTCATCTAATGATGCACGCATTAACGAATTCCTTCAATCTATGATATGTGTATGCAGAATACATGTTGAGTTCATCATGAAACTGCCAATCTACGAATGTTTATCCTGAAGGATCTGCAAGGTGGATCGATGCACTCTGACTCGATCCATACTAGTCTTATCCAAATGATGCAGTTGCTTATTATGCAATTGGACACTTTGAATTTTGTGGCCAGATCGTTAGTTGAATCAAGGATACGGCTGGCAGACCGCTACAACATATGCAAGCTCTCATTCGAGAATCACTGGGACTTCTGGACCTGTAGAAATGCCTTGTATACCTCCTCTTCAGATGTTTCGTATCTTGTCTTGGCCTGATTGCAGAGATTCAGATTGAGAGAATTCCAAGGCTTGACATATGCACTATCTGTCAAAAGATACTTGGACCAAGCTTGAAGATGGCCTTTGAAAGCTGACACAGCATTGTTCAGTTGGATCCTGTAGACTCCTTGAAGAGATTCCGTCCACAAATGTCAGTGGGACTCCTTCCGGAAGGTGCTAAGAATAGTACTGTTCACCTTGCCTTGAAGTTACGATGTATTAGAAAATGCACTAAATGACATCACTTCAGTGACGGTCTTGGCAATTCTTCTGTCAATCATGTGATGCAGGATCCTTGATGTAACAAGCTGTTCAAGAAGGATGTTCCTGATGTTGCTATGAATCTTTCCTTAAGAGTGACCTTACGGAATATGCTGCCAATAATCTTGCATTCCGCGTGCATAACTCAGTTTCTTCGATAGGAGATTTGCGACTGTCTGCCAGCTGCTTAGCTCAAAACTCATCTATTATACATTTAATTTAGGAAAACTACAGATTGGATATGGCTCAATAGTAAGGTATTCTTTGGGAATTGGGAATTTCTTCCTAGGGATTTTTACGCTTACCCGGGGTTACTTCACTGAGGGTTGCGGACCGGATGGCACCGATGCCTCCCCTTCTTCCTGGAATAGGTGATTCCCATGAAGGAACTAGCTATCGGTCAGCAAAGGCAGAACTCTCGGCAAATCCTAGCGGAAATTACATTACTCTACATAATTAAAATAGATTGGCTTCAAGCCGCAGTCCGGATTGTCCCTAAAGTAAATGGAATCCAAGAGAATGTTTTGAATGCTAAAGGATATCACACTTGATGCATCTTACAGAGTAAAATTGACAGATTTTGTGGATGGATTCGGCTTATGGAACAGGGGAGGTGCTAGGATTGGGTATCCTGATGGAAATGGTGAGGAATAAGCGCCGGAGGGCACTTTTCCATCAGGGATCGGGGGCCTAGGGAATTGACAATGGGTTCTCATGAGAAAACCTTCCTCAGGAGACAGGGCCCAAGGAGGGGGGCACAAAGGCCATCACACAGGAAAACGTCGAGGAACATTCCACCGCCGAGAGATCTGGGAACCAGCTGGGATAAAAGGAAGGTTCAGCAAGGAAATGGAAATATTTGGATAATAATTAACATATACTTAAGAAAACCTTAACTTGCCCAAAGTGAAACTGTTTAAACAGTGAAGAAAGTTATCCACTGGACAACCTAGCATTCAGCGACTTAATGGGCCTCAGTTGAATAATGAACGACTAGCAGACTGCCAGGACTTGGTAGAGGAAAGAGGCCCAACGGCCCAAAGAACGGACAAGGGGAAGGAAATCCCGAGGGACGTGGATGACGAAAGGGCCCGGTCGACTGAAGGAACAGGTCAGGGAAGATTTGGGCGTCAAGTTTGCTGAAGAGGCAGGTTCTGACCAATAAATTAACCTAAATTTAAGGAAAACAATACCAATGCCCGCAAGTGCTCGGACTTCCATGAATTGAACGCATCAAATCGCAAGGAACAAAAGGCCTTCACACGGGAGGGTTAAGGCCCACATCGATCAAGAACTGTATGATCCAACCCTTTTCTACAGACCAAACCACAGTACCTTTGTGAGAACGAACCGAAGAAACACATACCGGGCACAAGAACTTTTGGCAAATGACTGTTGTACGTACCAGGACATGAATTGGGGCGAAAGGGAACTGGAACGGGCTCTTGGACTTGACAGGAGGCATTTTGGGAGGATCCTGACGACCACGCAAACCAACCTTCCCGACAGACCCAACCCAGGAAATAAGCAAGAGCACCATCGACCTAGACACAGCCACCAAAAGTATGACCTCCAAAGCTCTCGGAAGACTAGCGCACGACAGAAATTCTCAACTCCCGCATAATAATTGGTGAAACTAACAATTCAACATTTAAATACTGGAACCACAAATTTCCTCAATTACAATCATTACCATTTGGGAAACCTATTCTAGAAAAGACAATTAGCAAGCCTTCAAAAACCATGCTACAACATTCAGTTACAACATCTTAATTTTTTCTTCCAATGACGCAACAGATCCACAAGCAACCATTTAAAGAATTCCTTAATATTTTCATTTTCAAGACCACAAGGTATCCCAATTTCACAAGACGGAACAACAACCATTTATTATCCAAGCAGTTGAAATACTTAAGGATTACAATTTCCTCAAAAAAATAAGGGAGGAACTGCTCGGCCGACTAACAACTTAAAATTTGCTTCTCATTTGGACAATAGCCTCAACAATTTTAAAGATGATCCTCCGTAAATTTTTTCAACATTCTTTAGTCCATGCACGTAGCACGCTGATGTCAACAGCTACCTTTGCCTTCAATGACTACCATCATGCACATTCCTAGCTTAAGAATGACCAAACCAAAAACATTGAGCAAGCTCATTGGTAACAACAATTCATCAACCAAAAAGCATTCAACATATCTCTCTATACTGGTTATCTCACAACTCTTTTAACACTTGGTAAACAAAAATCACAGTTAATTATGCAATTACCATTCACAAATTTCTCCACAAAATTATCACTTAATTTCTTGACTAAACACTCAAAAAACAATATAAAAGAGAACAATTTAGGTAATTAAAAAAATGAAGTCAAACCCGGTTTCACAAGTAATGAAGAAAGTACATACATTCTTAATATTCCTAAGCAATTTACCGGGAACCCATGCCATTTAACCTTTATCTGTCATTTAGGAACTCTCAACATTTTCTTGATCCTAAGGGTCTTTTGGATCTCCAGACCTTCCTCAACCAAACCTCATCAATTTCAATTGGCTCCCTTCCGTTACCCAACGCTGAATAAACCTTTGTTGACACTTAATGTGAATCGCACCTTGACCTAAGTGAGCATCTTTAAAGCCAACACCCATTAATCTAACCCACGTTAATACCTCCAATAATCCCACTTGCCAAAACCCTCGACACCACTAGTATTGCATCCCATCCTTCAAGACTGTCACCGATATTTCAAATGCCTCTAAACCCACATTCAACCTCAAACCAACCAATTTCCCTCCTTTATCCATTTCTAACGCCAATCAATTTATCCTTTACAAATCATCAATCCTTAAGGCCCCCAATTGGTAATTCCAAACTGCAAACCGGCTAACCATAGAAAAGCTGACTTACAACCTATAACCCTTAATATTGACCCTACTCCTCACTAAGCTACCATTTAAGACTTTTTCCTCAAGCCAGGTAAAAGGTACCCTTCAAATTTCAGGTCCATGGGGTTTGGGGTGGAATGCTAGCCCTGGGAACCCGGAATAAACATCCTAATGATGAAAACCTCGGTATTTTTCCTTCCAGAAGTTCTGCGAATTTCTTGGGAGGCCCATAAGCTTCCATTCGGCGGGAAGACAGAAGCCTGCAGTACCTCAAACTGATCGAGCTCATTCAATCCACCCGGCATAAGCTCAAGTGTATCTTACCCAGCAATTCCCTTTTGAAATGGTAATTCCAGGTTTGGGCCTCGACTTTAAAAAATTTCCAGCTTGGATCAAGCAATAATCAAACATTTCAGTCAAGGGTCTAAATTTCCTTGGCCCAAATCACCTAAATTTAACCTGGTTTCGAATTATCAAAGTACAATTTCAGGGGATTCGAATTCGTGTATCATTCAGAAATTTTGTGGTTACCATGACTAATTTAAAACTCTTCATAAAGTACCATCATGATTATGAGGCCTCGCCCGGAACCAACATTTTTGGAATGCTTTCAAACAACTACCTTTGATCTAAAATTGGCTTTTACATGAACCATTGCACTTTCCAAAGAATTTGGTCGCACGGTTTAAAGACAGCTTCGAATTCGACATTAAGAACAAAGGGATCCTGTTTATTGTCGTCATTCTTGGGTAAACATGTTATTCACCCAAACCACAGGAGGTATGTACAACGAGTTATATCTTTAATCCCTTTGGATTTCGTGAAATTCTCTTAAGTCACCGGGAACATAAAGTGAATGTACATCAATGCTAAAATGGAACCCAAATTGAGTTGCCTTGGTCCAAAAACCTTTCCCTAAATTGAAATAACTTGAATCTGGGAATTTTAATTGAGACCTATGTCAATTATTGAGGCAAAAGGGTTCACCATGGTTTTCATTCAAACATTGACATTACGCATTGCTTAAACTTCTACGAGGCAATGGGAATGGGTCCTTGGGATATGCCTTGTTCAGGCTCGTGTAGTCAACACATATTCTCCATTGCCCAGATTTCTTTTTTACAAGGACAGGGTTGGCTAGCCACTCGGGTGGCGCACCTCTTTTACAAACCCTGCCGCCAAAAGCTTGGCGATCTCCTCCCCTATGATCTTGCGCTTTTCTTCGTCGAAGCGGCACAAGTGTTGGGCGACTGGCCTTGAGCCTGGTCGGATATTCAAGGAGTACTCGGCGGCTTCCCTTGGGATTCCTGGCATGTCGGAGGACTTCCGTGCGAAGACATCTCGATTGGCGCGGAGAAAGTCGACGAGCGCGCTTTCCTATTTGGCAGGGAGCGTGGCTCCGACCCACACGGTCTTGGTCGGATCTTCGGGATCGACCGCGACCTCCTTCGTGTCCTCGGCGGACTTGAAGGATCCTAGCCCCGTCTTGCTGGAGTCGGGGGCAAACTCGGAGGTTTCCCTCCGGAGGTTTTCGAGCTCGGCGGACGCGATGATCGCCGACGCCACCAAGAATCGCTGCCGCGCTTATGTAAGCGAGCTGAAAAGACGAGGCCACGGTGATCACTCCCCACGGTGAAAAGACGAGACTCGAGTGAGGGATCCCCATGGCGTCGAGTGTCTCAACATACATTTGGCCCCACGATGGGGGCGACGACCAGCGGATATCTCCCTGGTTGTGGAACGTGGTCGGGGTGGTCGGTCCGATCAAAGGTGATCAGGGTCTCCGGCCACCGGAGGTAGTTAGGCACGGCGGGAGCCACCGTGTGGACCTCGCGGAAGGCGAGCTTGAGCCACCGCTTGTCGGCGTAGCACGCCGGTCCGCCAAAGATCATGAGGCAGCCGTCGGGTTCAGGGAACTCGGCGTCCGCCCCCTTTTCCCCGGCATCTGGTGCCGGGTCCCGCTTCTTCTCCTTGCCTCGCGGTGATGTGGGGGTTCTGCAGAGGAAGCGCTTCAGGACTTCGCAGTCCCGGTACTTGTGCTTGACGGGGTACCCGTCATGCGGACTGGCCGTCCATCGCTCGGTGGTCGGGCGCTGCTACCGCCGCTTAGCGATGCGTTCGGCTTTGTGACCACGTGGCCTTCGCGGCCTTGCTTCCCCTTCCGCTTCCGTTTGTCGGAGCGATCGGAGGGAGCGCCGGCTTCGGCGTCGGACTCTCGCTTGGCCTTCCCCTTTTCGAAGATGGCCCCCACAGCCTCTTCGCCAGAGGCGTGGTTGGTGGCGATGTCGAGGAGCTCCTTGGTGGTTTTGGGCTTAGCGCAGCCCAACTTGTGCACCAAGGCTTTGCACGTGGTGCCATAGATGAACGCCCCGACGACATCGGCGTCGCTGATGTCGGGGAGCTCATTGCATTGCTGGGATAAACACCGGATGTAGTCCCGAAGAGTCCCTCGGCCGCTGCTTTTGCGGCTCTTGAGTCAGAATTCCCAGGAGCTTTGTAAGTGCCCTCGAAATTGCTGACGAAGAGATTCTTCAGGTCGGCCCAGTTCCTGATGGTTTTTGCGGGTAAGAACTCGAGCCAGGCCCGAGCCGAATCCGCGAGGTAGATGGGGAGGTACTGAATGATGAAGAGATCATCAGTAGCTCCCCCGCCCAGCATGCGAGCCGGTAATCTTTCAACCGACACGGGTTCGCCGCCCGATGTACTTGGTCTCGATATCAGCACCGGAACACGGCAAGAAATCGCGTTGCGGATCTCGATAGAATACTGCGGGCCCCGCCATCGGAGCTGCGATCGCGCTCGTTGCGCCGCCATTGTCCGCGACCAGCGATTGGGCCGCTTCGGCTATTGCTCTTTTCCGCGCCCGAGAGTGGCGCGGACGTCGGGGTTTGCTCAGCGCCGGTGCACCGGAGCGCGAGGCCTGGTCGCTTCCAGGCGTGGCGCGTCTTGGCAAGCCCGCCTACCCCGAGTGGTGGGAGCCGGAGCCCTGCATATGCCGCTGACGGCAATAAGGCTTCCATCACCGGAGGTTCTGATACTTAGTCCTCGCCTCCGGGTCCTCGGGCTCAGGGATGCCGTGAAGCAGCATTGTGGCCGTGACAACATTCTGGCTGGCGTGGGGGAAGAATGGAAGACCGTCGGACCCCTCGGCCAGTTGATGATGTACCTGGCGTGCACCGTGTCGGAGCTGGAGTCATGGCTTGAGGAGTCCTCCAGCAAGTCGTGGACGGAGGCCGACCTATAGCCGGTCATCGCCACGAGCTGCGAGCTCTGCGGGCGCACGCCGCCGCCGTTGAGCTCACACGCCGCCGCCAGAGATGGCGCAGCTGCCGGCTGAACTCGGCCGCCGGGTCCGTGAGGGGGCCTCGAGCCGGAGGTTGCCAAGGGTGTCGGCGACATAGTCCAGGCGCCCAACGGATGCCTGGTCTTAAGAGGGGGCGGGGACGAGCACGAGCTCCCCCGCCGGAGTGGCGACGAAGTCGAAGGCACCGAAGCGGATCCAGCTCCTCGACACTAATGCGCCGTCGCGGATGAAGGAAGCCATCAAGGAGGTGGATGGGAATCCGGAGATCACGATGATGACGCGCGAGGCCCCTACCTAGTGCGCCAACTGTCGGTGTTTCGTATACCGGCAAGTAAATTTGTAAGTTAAGGGGCCGCGCGTTCCCTTTCCTTGAATGGTTTGACTTAGGGAGCCCAAGATGTATACTGGTTCGGGCCGAACGTCCCTACTTCTAGTTCGTGTGGTGGTTATATTGATTTGGGACACAGAGAACTGCGTGGTGTTACAAGTGAGGGTTAAGGCCTAGCCTTGAGCTCTCGTCCGAGTGGGAGTAAGAGTTACGTTGCTCGTGGAAGCTCGTGAGTGCCTTTGGTCTGCTCGCCTACGCTCGTCCCTTTCCCTAAGGGTCCTGCCCCCTTTATATAGGCGAAGGGGGCAGATTACACGAGAGTTTGGAGAAAAAAAGGAGAGGGTGTTCTACGTCAGAGAGTCCTGGTCTTCGATTTCGTGGACCGACAGTTCTGTTCATCCCATGCAGGTTAGTAGACACAATGGCGGTGTTCCGTTAGGGGCGCACTCGCCCTCTGGCGTCGAGATCTTGTGGCCGATTCTGTTGTGCTCTGGTGTCGCCTCGGGAGAGAGCGCATCTCTCAACTGTGTATGACGGGGTGAAGAGATTGGTGCTTAACTTTGGCGGCCTCGCCACCTTGGAAGGAGCCACTGATAAAGATGTCTGTGTCCATGGCGCAAGTGACCAGTTTGAGGTCGATCGGCAACGATCTTCGACCCTGTGGCGGAGATCGCTGGTCGGCTTTTTGGGCGCCCAACCCGAGGGCAGTCGAGCTCTGCATGGGTGTCCGACCGAGGCGGGTTGACATGGGCGCCCGACCGAGACAGTCGGACCGCCTGGTGGGCTTGATCGGGGTCGAGGACCCTTCGTGACTCAACGAGGCCTTCGGCCAGAGCTGGGCCTAAGACGGCCCATTTAGTGTTCCGGCCTGTTGGGGGTATTCCTGGTATGAGTATTCGTCAGCGTCATTCTTCTCAAACGATGCTCTATAACTCTCTCCCATAGCTTCATAGTGTGGCTCATCAGTTTAATCCCCCTGTAATTAGTACAACTTTGAATATCTCCCTTGTTCTTCAAGATTGGTACTAATATATTTCTCCTCCACTCTTCAGGCATCTTGTTCGACCGAAAAATATGGTTGAATAGCTTGGTTAGCCATACTATAGCTATATCCCTGAGGCATTTCCACACCTCGATGGGGATACCATCAGGACCCATCGCCTTGCCCACTTTCATCCTTTTTAAAGTTTCTCTAATCTCAATTTCTTGGATCCTACGTACAAAGTGACTATTGGTGTCATCTAAGGAGTCGTCCAACTGAATAGTCATGTTCTCATTCTCACCATTGCCACCTATGTTTAATGTTCTCCTCCTTCACCAAGAATTGATCCCTCTCATCCTTAATGCATTTAACTTGATTGAGATCTCTCGTCTTCCTCTCATGAATCCTAGCCATCTTATAGACGTCCTTCTCTCCTTCTTTTGTACATAGCCGTTGGTAAAGATCCTCATAGGCTCGGTCCTTTGCCTCACTCACGGCTCGCTTCGCGGTCTTCTTTGCCACCTTTGCCACAAGGATAGGAAAAAAAATTGTTTCGTCAGTAGCCAACACCTGAAAAAAAAAAGACCCGCGCAAGCGTCAGGAAACCATCTAATTCTGCACTGAAAAATCATTTCAAGCATATGACATCAATGTCTTCTTGATTCTCCTTGTTTCTAAAAGAAATGTTTCTTGTCGATTTTGATGTTTTGCAGAGTTGGGATTGACAACCCGACAATAGAAGTTCGGTTCGAGCACCTGAACATCAACGCGGAGGCGTATGTCGGCAACCGGGAGTCCCGACGTTCACTAACTTCTTCTCCAACAAAGTCATGGTATGCATTTGCAGCGGCAGCAGCTTCATGCTTCATAGTCACGGAAGAAATTAAAAGCTCAGTGCAGATGTTGATTGATTACACCGCAGCTTCTGATTCTTGCGAAACTGTTGTCTCAATCCTCAGGGTGCGTTGAGTGCTCTGCGCATTGTTCCAAGCGGGAAGAGGCCTATCTCCATCCTTCATGACATTAGCGGAATCATAAGACCCGGCAGGTGAGAAATCAATAACTGATTATGTACAAGATCATCTCATAGTTTGCTGTAGATTGGAGTTTAATTCATGTGGGATTTGTTCAGAATGAGTTTGTTGCTTGGCCCCCCTGGATCTGGAAAAACTAGTATACTCCTAGCTTTGGCAGGGAAACTTGACTCAACTCTGAAGGTAACACATCTTCACATGTTTCTTGATTTCGACTAGTTTTGCATTTCATACAAATATTTATTCAGAGGAGATTAGTTGTAGGTTCTAACATGGGTGAATTTTGAATTGAAAATGGTCAGGTGTCAGGAAGAGTGACTTACAATGGGCATGACATGGATGAGTTTGTCCCTCAGAGGACATCGGCATACATCGGGCAGCACGATCTTCACGTTGGTGAAATGACAGTGAGGGAAACACTGGCCTTCTCTGCAAGATGTCAAGGAGTTGGAACTCGATACGGTATGTAACATGGGCACTGCAAACGGGAAAGGATAATTGTTCACATTTGGTAAAGTGATTCTTATGGTGGTTTCATATTACACAGACATGCTTACTGAACTTTCAAGAAGGGAGAAAGAAGCCAGCATTAAGCCAGATCCTGATATTGACGTTTACATGAAGGTAAAATGTTATTTCATTTGTATCAAATACCCAATTTATTTACTAGTAAACAAGAAGTACTGAAGTTATTATGCTCTTTTTTTCAAACAGGCCATCTCTGTGGAAGGTCAGGAAAGTGTGGTCACAGATTACATCCTCAAAGTGAGTACAACAATACAAAACAGGAAAAACGAAGCCAAATAAATGTATATGTTGCCTTGCCTCTAAAAAATGTATATGCTCCTAACCAAACTTGCAATTTCTTTGCAGATTCTAGGTCTGGAAATCTGTGCAGATACAATGGTTGGAGATGCCATGATCAGAGGTATCTCAGGAGGGCAAAAGAAGCGTGTCACAACCGGTATGTGCAATCCGCAATATGCATAACAATGCCCTTTGATCATGACAGGACAAATCTGACCTCTCAAACCGTTGAATTTACATAGGTGAGATGCTTGTCGGGCCAGCAAAGGCGCTATTCATGGATGAGATCTCCACCGGTCTGGACAGCTCCACAACGTACCAGATCGTCAACTCCCTCAGGCAATCTGTTCACATCCTTGGCGGCACCGCACTGATCGCAATGCTTCAGCCTGCACCTGAAACATATGAGCTCTTTGATGACATCGTTCTGCTCTCTGAGGGACAAATAGTGTACCAGGGACCTCGAGAAAATGTCCTTGAGTTCTTTGAGGCCATGGGATTCAAATGTCGCGAGAGGAAAGGTGTTGCAGACTTCTTGCAAGAAGTGAGTGATCCAGAAGAATTCTCTCTACCGCATGACGTACTTGGAACTCCAATTTGACAGTGTTCTTTGTGAATTCACAGGTCACATCTAGGAAGGATCAGCACCAGTACTGGTGCCGAAGAGATGAGCCATATCGGTACATATCGGTCAATGACTTTGCGGAGGCATTCAAAGCATTCCATGTTGGGCTTAAGCTGGGCTCAGAACTCCGGGTGCCCTTTGATCGAAGCAGGAATCATCCTGCTGCTCTCACAACTTCGAAGTTTGGTATCAGCAAGATGGAGCTTCTCAAGGCATGCTTCTCTAGGGAGTGGCTACTGATGAAGAGGAACTCGTTTGTTTACATCTTTAAAGTAGTCCAGGTATGCACCTTGCTTCTTGAAATCTCATTTACTTCTGAATGTGAACAGCAAATTCTGATGAACGTTAAATGTATGCACCAGCTAATAATCCTTGGAACCATCGCAATGACTGTCTTCCTGCGTACGAAGATGCATCGAGGCAGTGTTGAGGACGGAGTGATCTTCCTGGGTGCAATGTTCCTTGGCCTAGTCACGCACTTGTTCAATGGATTCGCCGAGCTTGCCATGAGTATTGCAAAGCTGCCCATATTCTATAAGCAGAGGGACCTGCTCTTCTATCCATCATGGGCATACGCATTGCCTACATGGGTGCTCAAGATCCCGATATCATTCTTGGAATGCGCTGTATGGATCGGCATGACCTACTATGTCATTGGCTTTGATCCAAACATCGAAAGGTTCTTCCGCTATTACCTGCTGCTAGTACTGATTAGCCAGATGGCATCCGGTCTCTTCCGACTTCTTGCTGCATTAGGAAGAGAGATGGTTGTTGCAGACACATTTGGGTCATTTGCTCAGCTTGTTCTCCTGATCCTTGGTGGCTTCTTGATAGCTAGAGGTACGTCAGGTCTTTATTCAGTGGTTATTCAGATAGTGTCAAGAGCATTGTGCTGAGTTCTCTTTTTGCAGATAACATCAAGAAATGGTGGATTTGGGGCTACTGGTTATCCCCTCTGATGTATGCCCAGAATGCCATAGCGGTGAATGAGTTCCTTGGCCGTAGCTGGCACATGGTAATGCAGCATCTCCTGAACTAACCCAATCCAACCCAACCTTGATCGGTCTAAATTCAGAAAGATAACTCACAAACAATGCCAATCTTTGCACAGATTGTTGTTCCAAATAGCAACGATACGCTTGGTGTCCAAATCCTGAAGGCACGTGGCATCTTTGTAGATCCAAACTGGTACTGGATCGGTGTTGGCGCATTGCTTGGGTACATCATGCTCTTTAACGTACTCTTCGTTCTGTTCCTCGACTGGCTTGGCCGTGAGTACTTCTCAGCTACAATGTACATTGATTCACACACGTTCAACATCTTATTGGCATTGACATCCTTGTTGTAACTACAGCACTCGGAACAGGCCATGCTGTTGTTTCTGAAGAGGAACTGAGGGAGAAGCGTGTAAACCGTACAGGAGAAAATGTCGAGTTGCTGCCTCTTGGAATGGATGCCCAGAATACACCTTCCGATGGTAAGTCTTAAGCAGATTCTTGCGTAAAATGCTTCAAAGAACACATGCGTCGTTGCATCCTTGTAACAAGTGTAACACATGTAGGCAGAGGAGAAATCACTGGAGCTAACACCAGGAAGAGGGGAATGGTACTTCCATTTACCCCTTGTCAATCACCTACGACAATATCAGATACTCCGTTGACATGCCTCAGGTACATAACTCAGAAGCACTGTCCTGTGCTCCTCACAGCAATTGCTAACGCCAAATACTAATTCTGATGCACAAATCTTTGACAGGAAATGAAAGAAAAAGGTATTACTGAAGATCGGCTACTATTGCTGAAGGGTGTTAGCGGAGCTTTCAGGCCGGGAGTTCTTACGGCATTGATGGGTGTCAGTGGAGCGGGCAAGACTACTCTGATGGATGTATTGGCGGGAAGGAAAACTGGCGGTTACATTGAAGGAGACATTTGCATATCTGGATACCCAAAGAAGCAAGAAACCTTTGCTCGCATCGCCGGTTACTGTGAGCAAAATGACATCCACTCTCCACATGTTACAGTCTATGAATCCCTTCTCTACTCTGCATGGCTCCGATTGCCCCCTGAGGTAGACTCGGAAGCAAGAAAGGTTAGTTGATGTGCAATTGATGATTTGCCACGCCCTGTCTTACTGATATGTGGCCCTAATAATCATTCGCCCCTTATACATTTTGCGGTGCAACTTACCAGTGGAGTAATGGGATGATTCACTTCATGGATACAGATGTTTGTGGAAGAAGTCATGGAACTTGTTGAGTTGGCACCACTGAGGGGAGCACTGGTGGGACTGCCAGGAGTGAATGGTTTATCTACCGAACAGCGGAAGAGGCTCACCATTGCTGTTGAGCTTGTTGCCAACCCGTCCATCATATTCATGGATGAACCAACTTCAGGGCTAGACGCAAGGGCGGCTGCAATCGTGATGAGGACGGTCAGAAACACAGTCGACACAGGAAGAACAGTTGTCTGCACAATCCACCAGCCCAGCATTGACATCTTTGAAGCTTTTGATGAGGTAAGTTGCAGCAAGGATGACACAACTGTATAAGTCTTGGATGTCTCTCATATGAACACTCACATGTTACTCTTGAACTTTTGCAGCTGTTTCTGATGAAACGAGGAGGTGAAGAAATATATGTCGGCCCCTTGGGCCGCAACTCATGCCACCTGATCGATTACTTTGAGGTGAGCCTCAGTACTGACATATTGAACAGATTACGCAGTTTCCAACTTATGGTATGCATGATAATAACCTTGCTTGGTTCTCCAAATGAAGGGAATACAAGGGGTGAAGGAAATCAAGGATGGTTACAACCCTGCAACATGGATGCTAGAAGTGACCACCCTAGCTCAAGAAGATATCCTGGGGGTCAACTTTGCTGAAGTATACAGGAATTCTGACCTATACCGGTATGTTTAATCCCAGAATGATGTTTTTGCTTATTGTTAGTCTCTGGCACTTCACTGATTGGAAAGCGTCATGGCAGGGGGAACAAAGCTTCGATCAGAGAACTAAGCACACCACCACCTGGATCGAAGGACCTGTACTTCCCAACCCAGTACTCACAGTCCTTCCTCACACAATGCATGGCTTGCCTGTGGAAGCAGAACAAGTCATACTGGAGAAATCCATCATACACTGCAACTAGAATCTTCTTCACAACGGTCATCGCCCTCATCTTCGGTACCATCTTCCTGAACTTGGGCAAGAAAATGTAAGTATCTTTGGTAACAACTCCAAATGAGACTTGATCCATGCTGGCATATTGTGAGAAAGAAACTCACTTGTACACTATGTATCCTTTCAGCAACAAGAGACAGGATCTATTCAATTCTCTGGGATCCATGTATGCAGCAGTTCTTTTCATTGGAATGCAGAATGGCCAAACAGTGCAACCGATCATAGATGTTGAACGAACAGTCTTCTACCGAGAAAAGGCTGCTGGAATGTACTCTGCTCTACCTTATGCTTTTGCACAGGTAAATGATCATAGCTGAACATTTAAATAGAAGAGAAATTCTTGCACTGTTCTTCCTTCAATATACTGCTAAATTCTAACAATTCAACTGTTCAACAGGTTCTTATTGAGATCCCACACATCTTCCTCCAGACCATTGTGTATGGCCTCATCGTCTACAGCCTGATTGGCTTTTACTGGGCAATTGGGAAGTTCTTCTGGTACATGTTCTTCATGTTCTTCACCTTCATGTACTTCACATTCTACGGGATGATGGCAGTCGCGATGACACCGAACAGCGACATTGCCGCCATAGTCTCAGCTGCATTCTATGCGATATGGAATATCTTTGCTGGCTTCCTAGTCCCCCGACCAGTAAGTATCCAAGACTAATTCCTTGTACATACCAACCTCTAAATTCTCTCTACGCTGTTGATGCTGAAGCATACATGGCTGGATTGCAGAGGATACCAATATGGTGGAGATGGTATTCGTGGGCGTGCCCGGTGGCTTGGACACTGTACGGACTTGTTGCCTCACAATATGGAGATATCGTGGATGTCAAGCTGGAGGATGAGGGGGAACTAGTGAAAGATTTCATCAACAGATACTTTGGATTCAGGCATGACTACTTAGGTTATGTAGCTACCGCTGTTGTTGGATTCGCTGTTCTCTTCGCTTTCGTCTTTGCCTTCTCCATCAAAGTGTTCAACTTCCAAAGAAGATAAGAGGAATGTTCGTCTTAGCTTCAGCTCGCTGTTGAGTATTGGCACACATCATTGTAAATGAGAGAATATATCCAGTATTTGTTTTATTCTTAGGCAATAAACATTTTTTTTCAATCAGTTTGATCTAAATCAAAGGGGCCTGTGTGTAAATTGTAAAATATGCATGGTTTAATGGTATAAAATTTCCCACAATATTATCTATCTTTGGTTCAATTGACTTGTTGCCTTCAAAAAGAAGGTGATGACTGATTAACAAGAGAAAAAAGATGGCACTGCTTATATAACGCTGAAGAACATTGGGTGCAAACTTGAATTTTCTTTTTCCGTGGACTGGTATAATCGAGACTGGTGATGCACAGCGTGTGTTCAGCATAGGAATTACTCATTCATAAGTATTTTGATAGCATATTAACCGTTGGAAGAAAGAACCTTAACAGCAAACTTTAAAGGAGAAGTGGCTCACATTTCTGGACAGCATGACAGTAAAGGAGTTATCATCCGCTTTCCATGTGCTGCTAATCGAAGACACATTCAGACCTGCAATTATTGGGGTGTCTCAGTTGTATTATTTAAGTAATAATTATTAGAAAGGAAAGCTAAAAAAAATTCTTGATGGAGGTTTGCAACTTCGTACAGCAAACATGAATTTTATGTTCATAAGAATTGTGACATAAGAACAACATTTCAAAAACAACTATACTGGGTTATCAACTTTTAAAACAGATATCAACTAGTCCACAAAATTATGCACAGCCCAGACTACCTCTATGATTATTTCAGTCTCATTCACAAAATAAACTAAGTCATAGTACCATTTATTGGCCCAAGTTTCGCAGACTAGGGGATTCATGGTGTATGTTGCTCCCAGGATCTGGGTTATCAGTGGCGGATCCAGAACATAAATTTAGGAAGTGCTAAACTAGTAACGATACAATGATAAAATAAGACAAACAAATCAAACAAAGTAGAACCACTTCGAAAAGCATACATAATTAGAAGAGAAACATAATGAAAATATGAAATACGACGAAGGTAGTACCTCCATAATGCCATAATGGTTAGTGCGTTCCCAAAAACTCATAAATATGTGTAAATAGCTATTTGTACATCAAAATTAGCAAAGTTAGTAATGCAATAATAAATTATAATTTGCAGATAGTTATAAGCATTGGGAAAAGAATGCAATATACCACTAAGCATTAGCATTAAGTAGTACGAGCAGTGGCGTATGCACCAGGGGGGCGTAGGTGGGCTAGAGCCCCACCCGCCCCCCCTCCCCTTCCCTCTCCTCCCCTCTAAGTTAGATAAATATAAGAAAAATTCGTCTACAAATTTAGAGAAGCTACCGATTTAAACAATCGGTTCAATGAATTTTCGATAGAGCTTTTGAGATGCATTACTTGTCTAGACTTAAGAGATTTATTTGCAAATTTTGAACATGGTAGGCTTTTTCGGCTTTCAGAGATTTATTCAGATGATTTCTCATCATATGATCGTGTGGTTTTGGAAGCACAACTTGACTTATTCATTGATGACTTGAGAAGAAAAGAATTTTCAAGTTGTGATGATATTGCTAGTCTCATGGTGATGATAGTTGAAGTAAAAAAGCATGTTGTTTATCCATTAGTCTATAGGCTTATTGAATTAGTATTAGTTTTACCTGTGGGTACAGCTACCGTTGAAAGGGCTTTCTCGGCAATAAAGATTATCAAGATATATTTGCGTAATAAGATAAGTGATGACTGGTTAAATGATATTATGGTATACTACATCGAACGAGACATATTTTCCAAAATAGATATGGAAGATATCTTGTGACGTTTTCAAAACATAAAAACCCACAAATATCAACTATCAACTCTTAAGAAGCAATGATCTAGACGCGTTTTTTTCTTTGTAATGTTACGTATTTATATTATATGCATCGTTAGATAAGTGTTGGTATTTTTATATTATATATATCATTACATCATGTTCTATGTTCGAAAAAATACTATATATATTAATATATTATATATATTAGTTTAGAGGTCACAATTTTAGCCCCTCCTTTCTAAGTTTCTAGATCGCCACCGAGTAATGCAGTACGAGGCAATGGCATTCTACGTTTCTTCATGGCTTGGAAGTGTTTTATGATTTTATCATCATGAAGGCTTCTAAATATCTCTCATTCAGTGTAGCATATCATTAAGTCACTAAACCACTCATCTGCTACTCTGTTGCGCAAATCTGTCTTAATAATATTCAATGCTGAAAAGACTCCTTCTACTGATGCTGTTGCCACTAGAAGGATTAATTTTAGCATGACGAGATGATAGACTAATGGAAAAGTTCTATTTTTCCCTATTTCAACCATCTTTTGAGCAAGCTTTGCAATATCACCACATCTATGAAATTCTACACTTCTCCTTATGTTGAGAATCAATGTTGAAGTTGATTTCTTAACAAAGAAATCCGATCATGGTGAAGTCATCAAGATATATCTCACTATAAAAGAACAAACTTATCTACATCAAACTTGGAGAAAGAGTTTATTGAATCAAGACAAGACATGCATACTAGTAACTCAAGAAACTTCATTGAACCGATTGTTCATCTTTGATGTAATAGCATCAATAGCAAAGAATGAAAATGTTAACATGGTAATAATGAAAGAGAGTGACCATATGCTTTCTACATGCAGATTTACCTCTAAGCGGTATGGGTTCTTCCACATTTGAAACATGAATCTCATTTGCTTCACAAAAGCTTTAGTTTGTTGGAACAATGGCTCCCATCCATTGTTCCTCATGTTTTGCAATCACACTTTCACATCTACAAGCAAACCCATGGCTTCAACAATATCTTGATCCCTCCTTTGCAAAACAAGTGATAACTCATTTGTAATGCTCAATAATTCTATCAACAAATGCAAGATGAATACAAATTCAAATGTTACTATCTTCAGATCAAACCCGATACTCCACCATAACTTGATGGTTGATAGGCATCTTGAGACATAATCTCTAGTACGCCTAATACCGCCTCCCACATTTGGAAAATCTGAAGCAAGGTTTTAAGATGTGAACCCCATCTAGTGTCTAAAGGTCTAGCTATACTCATTTCTTAAAGCAATCTGCTCCAATGACAGACTTTACCATTCCCTAACTTATCCAATAGGACATCTTGATTCTTTGCAAGCAACTCATCCCTTCTCTTGCAAGATGCACTCACAACAATCACTATCAAGGAACATAATTGAAAAAAAACAAAGAATAGCTCTCTCGCAACTTGCAATAGTCACAACCACTAACTGCAATTGATGGGCAAAGCAATGAACATAGAAAGCATATAGATTTTCATCTCGAATCAACTTTTGCAACCCATTAAATTCTCCTCTCATATTAGAAGCTCTATCATAACCCTGTCCACACAGCCTACAAATTGGTAATTAGTGGTCTACAAGCAAATCAAACAAACCCTCCTTCAATGTAGCAGATGTACAATTCGTGACATGCTTAATACCAAGGAACCTCTCAATAACCATTCCTTTCTTGTTCACAAACCTACATAACATAAATTATAATAAGTTAAAACAACATCACATGATTACATGAATAAAATAGTATAATAAATAAACATAAAATGAACCACTAACCTCAAAATCACGGCCATTTGCTCCTTTATTGATACGTTTGTGACTCATCAATAAGCACTAAGAAATTTTTATCTTCAAACTTATCGAACCAACATTGTTAAAATGCACTTGAACATTCATATTGCTTTTTGAGAGGAAAATCATGCCCTTTTGGTTGGATTGGACCTCTCAATAAATAAGCCCTCCTAACTTGTTCTCTAATTTCTTGTCATAATTATCAATTGGTATGTGTTTCTCTAGATCCGAGATAATTTCATCTGGATTAAAATCCACTCGAGGTTTCTTTGTTTGATTCCTTCTCTCATTAGTGTGAGGAGTACTACTTGTATTGCTCGAAAAATATTTATGTATTGTTTGTTTGTCCATCTCTAACAAGTCTATGAATCGATAAACGGTAGTAGTCAATACTCAGTTCATCAGTCAATACACAATATGTAAATTCATCATTCATGAAAAATGAAACAAAGATTTTCATTTTATATACCTTAGAATCTTAGTCTCTGGACTTCTCAGTTCTCAGCACCAGGTCGGCTTGGTCACTTGGTTGGCTCAACGCCTTGGCCCGCCGCCCATGCTCCTTCTTCTCGAGCACCACCCTCGATGCCTCAACTGGTCCGTCGGAGTCTGGACGCTAGTCGCCCACCACAACACCGCCCTCAGGCCCCCTCTGCTGGTCGCTACTCGGGTCTAGGGCATGCAGCCCTCCTCCGTCGACAGCCACTTGGGGCTCGGACGCACACTGTGCGGCCCTCCTCTATGGCTCCATCGGCCGACCGGCCACCCGGCCGCTGTTCGCTCGCCCCGAGGCCTTGCCTTGGGCTTATGCTTGACTGGTTGTCGCCAATCACGGTTCACCGTTAAGCCTCCTCGGCGCTTGGGCTGCCTCATTAGTCTCGATCACCATTGGCCGCCACTTTTGCACCCAATCGGCCACCACCCCGCCATTGTCTTACTGCGCGCCCAAGCCCACCGACATTTTGCTCGATTTGGGAATTGGAATGGGGATTGGGGGCAGTTGTTGTGTGCCTGAGGTGTTTTTGGTGGTGGCCAATGGGCTAGGCTAGTGTGGACTGCGTGTTGCATGGTGGTGCTGGCCCAAATTGGTTGCTCGGTCCATGTAGTAAGTCCTTCTACCTTCATTCTTCTTCTTCTTCTTCCATGGTTTAGCTCCAAAATTTCCAATCTTCCTGGCTGGCTTGGTGGATTCCATGGCATGGTGGCGCCCCATGGTGGGCAGGGGGTGCTAGGGGGGTACCCATGGTGTGGTTGGTGGTAGGGTGTGCCCTAGCCCCCCTTGACCCACTGCTTAGTCCGCCACCGTGGGCTATGTATGCTAAAGTAGCACTGTAAACTCCAGTGGGAGTTAGCTTTCATGTGATGGTATCTTCCAACCATAGTTACTAAATTCGCTATAAACCCCAGCGAATCGTGAACCATTGGTCGAACCCAAACCGGTTTAAGGTATGGGGTTCGTATTTGTAGTGGTAATTGAAAGACCATGTGGAGGTATATCCTTGTTAGAGATGAGTTATTGACTGTGTTTGAGTATGCTGTGCTCAAGTTTGAGTTTTTTTTAATTCTATTTTTAATTTAAAGTAATTTGAGGTGCTGTCAGGTCAGGGCGGCACTACCAGCATTGGAGGCGTAGTAGTGTTGGCTTGTTAGAGCTACCGGCCGTGGACACGGTAGTCTTTTTCCATAGAGAGGTCTCTCGGGTGTTTCAAGGGCAATCGGTATTGCCGACCATATGGGGGCAGTAGTACCAAGGGAGCGGCACTATCGGTCCAAGTTATTTTGAAGAGAGGGTCTCTCGGGGGAATTTTTGAGGTAGCGGCACTACCAGCTACCTAGGAGCGGTAGTACCGGTGGTGTGGTACTACCGGCCCCAAGAGGCATTAGTGTTGACTTTACTACGGCTTGAACTTAAGGTTAGCATTAATTGTTGATTAATGCATGTTATTATGAATAGTGCTATGTGATGTGTTTCTTGTCTATGTATGGTTATAGGACTCCAAGGCTAGATCACAGTGAGGCAAAGGCAAGACTGAGACTAGGCTAGGAGAGATGAGGTTCAGAACAGTCAAGGGTCACTAGAAGATGACTGAGGCTAGGTAGTGGTTGCAAGTTGAGAAGACATGGAGCTAAAGCATGATGCACTAGTGATGGACATGGTGGGCAATGATATAGACGGGATTAGGCTCAGAGAGGAGTTGAAGTCCAGAACAGTCAAAGAAGTCGGTGTCGCCATGGTGAAGCTAACGAGTATAAGTGGCGGTCAAGGGAGTTGGGCCTGCTTGCAAGCAAGGACGGATCAGGGGAGTCCGGATGCGTGAGAGGCTTGGCAACAAGTTATTAGGGCCACATGAAAAGCACGAAGGATGGCGATGCTTTGAGGAGAAGGAAGACCGGTCATTGGGGCAAATTGGTAATTTATCCAATACAAGTGGTCAAGGCAGTTTAGAAAACTGCAGTGGTGGTCTAAGTGGTTTAGGTCACATCAAAGTGATGTTGGATACAAATTCAAGCTCGCGGAGCGGATTTAGCGTCAATATAATGGCTGCTTTGAGAAGCGTGCTTTGTGGGAGTGAAAACCCCATTAAGAGTGTTGGGTTTTGGATTAGTCCATGTAAATGTGGATAGTATCCACTTGTAGTATCCAGGTTTAGAGTTAGAGTTGCCTCCACTATATAAGGAGATGTAGTGGGAGCTGAGAACATGAGACCTTAGATTTAGTCAGTAGGAATTTTAGGTTTTTCACAAGATTTTGTGTTCTTGTGTGGTATATGTGTGCTTCTTGAGAGATTTGCTCTCAGGTGAGAGGCTTTGTAAAACTCTCTTCATGATCTGAATACAAATCATCTCTTTGCTCAAGAGTTTGTCTCATGTTTTGATCTTCTTGCATTGCTCTTTGAACTTTTCTTATGATTTCTTTCTTGACTGATCTCGTGCTATCAAGGATGTATGATTGATAAATATGCTCCCAGGTGCCTTACGAGCTATATGCAGTGACAATGGTATGGAATTTGAGAACTCCTACTTTGAGAACTTCTATAAGGAGTCAGGCTTAGATATCAGTTCTCCTATCCATAAGTCCTTCAACAAAATAGCGTAGTGGAAAGGAAGAACATGACTTTGGTCGAGATGGCCAGAATGATGCTAAATGAATACAGTACTCCTATAAAGTTTTAGGATGAGATTATAGCTACTGCTTGTCATATGTCTAATCAAATATTCTTGAGAGCACATTTGCATCACACTTCTTATGAGTTGAGGTTTGAGCAAAAGCCCAATGTTTCTCATTTTCGTGTGTTTAGTTGCAAGTGCTTTATTTTGAAGTTTGGAAACCTAGATAAGTTCGAGTCTCACTCTTCTGATAGCATTTTTCTAGGTTACTTGAGTTCTTCTCGTAGCTATAGGGTCTGAAATTGTAAGATGAATAGGATCATAGAGACATATGAGGTGATCTTTGATGAGACTAGTCCAAGAACTAGATCAGATATATCAGACTCTTCTTCTCTCTTTGAGACCATCATTGTAGAGGATGAGGATAATAGAGATGGCGGTATTTTACCTGATCCAGTCCCCTCTACACCCAAGGTGCCTCCTATTTCTATCTCCGCACCTCAGGAAGCCAGTTGTTACCTTCAGTTTCTCCTACAGCTAGTGGCTATGATCCTGCCTCTTTTATTTATAAGGTAAAGGCCACTTCTGCTTCTAAACCTCTCCACCACATTCAGCAATGTCATCCTCCCGATCAAATGATTGATGATCTGCTTGAGCATGTCACACGCTCAAAGTCAGGTGCTTCTCTCTTTTGACTTTACTCTACCTTTGTTGCTACCTTTGAGTCGAAGGATGTTTTTCATGCATTGACAGATGAATCTTAGATCAATGCTATGCATGAGAAACTTGAGAGTTTTGAGAGGAACAATGTTTGGTAGCTTGTTGAGCCCCCATTTGGTCATAATGTCATTGAGACCAAGTGGACGTTCAAAAACAAGTAACATGAGGATGGGATTGTCATTAGAAATAAGACTAGGCAAGTTGCACATGGATTTACTCAGGTTGAGGGAAAAATTAGTCCAGTGACACTCAATCCGTTGGCTTTTTGTGATGTGTCTATGACATGTGGGTCCATCTGAGTCTATAACAGTGGGTCAGGGTGTCATAAAGTGAATCACGAATTTTAAAGAGTGTCAGTGGCGCCAATCTCCCCAGGTTGAGGGTCTTAACTTTGAGAAAACCTTTGCCCTTATAGCTAGATTAGAGGCTAATAGGATCCTGCTTACATTTTTAGCATCTAAGGATTTCAAGCTTTATTAGATAGTTTTTGGCATCTAAGGGTTTCAAACTTTATCAGATGGATGTCAAAAGTACATTCCTCAGTAGGTATATTGAGAAAGAAGTGTATATGAGGCAGCCTCTAGGATTCTAGAGCCCCAAGTACCCAAACTATGTTTATAAGTTTTCTAAAGCTTTGTATGGACTTAAACAGACCCCTAGAGCTTGGTATGAAAGACTTAAGTTCTACCTTTTTAGTCACGATTTTGAGATGGGTAAGGTAAACAAGACTCTGTTCATCAAACTCCAAGATACTTATTTTCTCCTTGTCCATATTTATGTGTACGATATTATCTTTGGTGGCTCTTCGCACTCTCTTGTGTCTCAGTTTTCAGATGTAATGAGCACAGATTTTAAGATGAATATGATGGGCGAGCTGAGCTACTTCCTTAGCTTTCAGATCAAACAAACTTGGAAGAGAATTTTCTTGCATCAAGGAAAGTACACTCGAGACCTCTTAAAATGTTTCGATATGTTAGATTAAAAACCGATGATGACTCCTATGGCTACCACGCTGTCTCCGAGCCTGATGAGGATGGTAAGCTAGTTGATCAGAAAGAGTTCAGGAGTATGATCGACTTCCTCTTGTACCTCATTGCCTCAATGCCAGATATACATTTCGCAGTGTGTTTATGTGATCGATTTCAGGCTTCTCCTCGTGTCTCTCACCGCCAAGCGATGAAGTGCATCTTCAGATACCTTCAAGTTACCATTGACTATGGTATTTGATACTCTTTCTCTTCTTATCTATCCATTAGAGCCTTTTCAGATGCGGACTTTACTGGTTGTAGGATAGATAGGAATAGCACTTCTGACACTTGCCAATTCATTGGCACTTCTCTTGTTTCTTGGTCATCTAGAAAGTAGTCTAGAGTTGCACGATCCACCGCTGAGAACGAGTATGTTGTAGCTGCTAGTTGCTGTAGTTATGTGCTTTAGATGAGATCGACCTTGCGGGACTTTAGGTTAGACATAGATAGTGTTCCACTGTTCTGTGACAACACTTCTGCCATTTTCATTGCTAAAAACCCAGTGCAGCACTCCAAGACCAAGCATATTGACATTAGTTATCACTTTCATAGAGACCATGAGAAGAAGGGTGGTATAGTGCTCCAGTTTGTAGAGAATGACCACCAGATTGCCGATATCTTTACCAAGCCTTTGGATAGCTCTAGGTTTGTAGCTTTGAGGGGAGAGCTTAGAGTCAGATGCCCTTATGCTATAGGTTGCTATCATGTACAATTAGCTGTCCTCTCTTCTCTCAAGGTTGAGTTCTCTCAAAGTCTTATAAGTCTAGCAGATGTTAGGCCCCTAGATAGATAGGGTCTGTGTGTATTCTCTAGCTTGGGTTTGTAGAGTCAGCTTTCTTATGATTAATCATTTGAGAAAGATGAGAGCAAGTTTAAACTATAGTGCTCTCTATCATCTTTGCTATGCTCTATAGCCACCAAGTTTGTACTTTCTTGACTTCCTCTTCTCATTGTGTTTTTAATTTCTATCGAGTTCATTTGGAAGCTTTCTGAACTTAATTTTACTAATAACTCAACTTGAACCATAAATTATACTTAAAATTGATTCACTTGTCGAGAGAGAGTTTAAAAAGCTGTTTCATGCATTGTATATAGACTTTATCTTCTTTTGAATGAGCTTTTATATTATGCAAATGAGTTTTATTCATAATATACACATTGCTACTTTTCTGAAGATCATTGCTAGCTTAGCCATGTCTAAGTTTATTTTGCTTCATCATACTAAGCTTACTAAAAATGAAAATCGAGCTTTAACAAAAGCTTGATGAAACTTGTAGTTTTTACCTGTCCTCACTATGTGCATATGCCATGATTTGTAAAATCTTGGATTTCTACTAGAGTCTATATAGTAGCTTGGATGAAACTAGATTGATCCGTAATAGAGTCCTTCACATACTCATGAATCTAAGTGCTAAAATATTCATCCCAAAGACTAGGCCTCTATAGCACCAGTAGTGCAACCTGAGTGATTTTTAGAAGATTTTTCTTCTTACACTTTTCTCGAGTTCTTGGGAGATTTTGGTTGGATTCTTTGGGAGGAAAAATTGTTGTGTGATCATTCACCCCTCCTCTTATCACCATTTCCGGTCCTTCAGTGATTGAAAGAAAAATCACGAACCCGAATCCCATATCGTGACTCCGATGAACCGTGTTCCTGATAACTATACTTCCTTCCGATCCTTCCTGAAGGTTTATCACCGAGGCGAGGCCCCAAAGTGCGACAAACTATTCTATGTGTATTACTGTTATTCCTGCAGCCATTTGTTCTCTGTTAGTGGGTCGCTGAAGTTCGGTTCTTCCTCCTGGAGATGTTGAATAGGGGTGGGCATTCGGTTAATTCGGTTTTATCAATTCAGTTTGTTCGGTTAAAAAATTTTGGTTTTTGGGAATTGTAAACCGAACCGAACAAATTCAAAAACTGAACTGAATTAATCGAAGAAATTCGGTTCGGTTAATTCAGTTTTTCGGTAAATCGAATTTCAGGATGCAGTGTAGATTGGCTAGTGCTGTAGAAATGGAGTTGTTGTAACTCAATCTCGGTGACACCATAGAAATTTCAGGGGTTCATTCAAGAACCAATGGAAATACTATGACCAGATTGGCATCAAAGTATTAAAGCGATTCCACAGGAGACAGCATCAAGGTATCAAAGCGATTCCACATGAGACAATTGGTCGAATTTAAGCGAGGACGGAGACTCGGAGAAAGTCGGGGGCACACGTACCTTGCATTGCTGAACACGGGACTAGAAGGCTGAGAGCGCGCGGATCACGTTAGTTTCCAGATCAAGCCTGCTCGCCGCCCCTGCAGGAAACCTAACCAGCTTCATTAGGCCGAGGCGGATAAGGGGAAGGAAGCTAGGGTTTCGAGGGGGAGCAGGAATGGGGAGCGCACTCGGGGCGGTGAAGGAGGATTGGGTGGAGAGGATGGTGAGGCAAAAGGTGAGAGCCAGCCCCAGCAGCAGCACTGTCGGCCGGCGCGCAGCAGCGGCGACGCCCTCAGCATCAGTGGATCGGAGGTGGGAATCGATGCTTCTCCTTCACTTCGCTCGCTGGGTTGCCATGTGAAAAAGGTTCGGGAGAGAGTGGAGCTGGAGCAGCAGAGGCACTCATCCATGGCAGTAGCAGCGAGAAGAGAGGAGGGAACCCGAGATCGTAGTGCAGATTTGGGAGGGGGAGAGCGACATGTGAGGCGCAGGCGCTAGTGGCTCGGGGGTTGCGAGGCGCCCAGGGGATGGGGAAGGGAATTGAGTGGAAGACCCGAGACCAAATAGAGTACTGAGCCCTGATGCGGTGAATCGGCGATGTTATTCGTCGGGGGTTCGGTTTTTCAGTTTCCGAGTTTAAAAAACCAAAGTGATTGTCGAAAACCGAATTGAGTCAAAATATGAAATAACCCGAAAATTTCAAAAATAGTTTTATTCGACTTTATTGAATTTATTGGAAATTTTTGCAAGTTTTTCCCGGATTTCTTCAACCCATTTTTGAGTCCTTTCCCAATTTGGCAATTCCCAATTTCCGCTTTCCAATTTATGAGTCGCTTTCCTTCCCAGCCATTTTCCCTGTTCATCTTCTTCGCGTCGTTGCTCCCTTGATCCGAACAAAGCTCGCTCCTTTCTTCGTTCGCCAATCCAACAAATCGCCATTCAATGCCGCTTACAAGATCGCCTCGCCACCTTTGTCTTCTTCCCGAACTAGGGCTTCGCTTTTTGCCCCGTCCGTCGCCATTTCGTTCTAGCAACCATACTCGATCGCTCAGACCGCCATTCATTTCCGCTTTGCTTTCGCCGTCACCTCTGCGCGTCGCCTTTTCCGCGAATCCGCCCAGAATTCCGTTGCCTCGCCAACAACGCTTGTGGTGTCCCTTTTCTCCCTCACGATCACCTTCTTCTCTCCTCCTGACGCACGCTATAAACCCTCTCGCTCGCCATTTTGGACCCCAAGCTCGCCAGCCGCCTTCTTTTTTCCCCATTTCTTCCGCCTGCTCGAGCTCTCTCTCTGGCAGTGCCACATCGACTCCTTCGGCTCCAGTGAGCCTCCGCCGCCCCCTTCCCCATTCTCTACATCTCCGAGTTCGTCGTGAACTCCTAGAGCTCCTCATTGGTCCATTTTGCTCCTCAGATGGATTCACGGATTCACCTTCGCCTTCCTCGGCTCGGCTACTCAGCGCCATCGCTCGCCTCCTCTCAGCTGTGACCACTTGGCCAACAAGATACCCTCCGTCTCCTGGCGCTTGGCCCCAGCGTCGACCATCTCTCGTCTCATCGCTAACAGGCCCGCCGAAGTCACCTCTCATTTAAATTTGGTAGTGGGCCCAAGTGCAGATCAGACCCATTTCAAAAATCCCAATTTCTTTTTTTTTTTGGATTTAAATTCATTCTTAAATCCGAAAATCAATCAAAAATCCCAAAAAAATTCCAAAAATCCAAAAATACCCAAAAATACATATTCTTGACCGTTTCGAGCCACTGAGTCCAAAAATGATATCCGTTTCGCCATACCAAGTCCAAAAAATTCCAAAAATGCCCCTGAATCCTAATCCGGCCAT
Organism: Guadua angustifolia; assembly: GCA_036346375.1. NCBI lineage: Eukaryota > Viridiplantae > Streptophyta > Magnoliopsida > Poales > Poaceae > Guadua > Guadua angustifolia. The sequence goes on along the minus strand of CM070502.1, from coordinate 65,821,017 downwards.
TTTCCCTCTCATTTCCTTTCCATTTCTTTTTCTTTATTTTGTTTTATCCGTTTATTTATTGTTTGCGTTTCTTCGCGCTAGATTCGACCCCAAGACAACCGTCGGCACGAATCTCGGAGCGGGAGCAGACGTCGGAGCTATACTTGGAGCCGGAGCCGTTCAAGGCCAGACACGACATCGACCGACTCTCTTTAGGCGAACCCTCGATCACGCAAGGCAAGCCACACTCCTTGAACATATTGAACCCAGTTCCGTTACAATTATATGTATATATTTCTGTATTGCATTATTTTGGTATTTTAGAAAACTAGAAAATGTGGTAGTTTCGAATGACATGCTTAGATAATACCAAAAGTTAACCCTATTGTTACGCCTAACTCCTTTTTAACCTTAGGTTATAAAATATTGAACCAAGTAGAATAGCAATAATTATAATCTCACTCTTAGTTGAATTAGCTTAAAATCTCCGAGGATGGCTCGGTGTTTTTTTCAAAATTGCTTTACGGTATGGGGGCCCGAGTATGGGCGGACCACGGAAGGTGGATGCTAGCCTAGCCCCCTACCGGTGACGAGGCCAGGTTGTGGCGTGGTGGTGGTACAGTTGGTACCAATGGGGTGTGGTTTGTCATTCGGCCGAGTCTTTGGCATTTAAGGACCGATGTCTTGGGTAAAGTAAATAACTTCAGATCCCGCTCAACCACAAGTTGGGCGGCCAATTCGCTGACTTGGCCCAACATCGCCAAGACATTGTACTCCCTTTTGAATACCTACAGGAGGTAGCTCCGATTCTAGGAGAGAATGGGCCGCTAAGCGGCCGGTGGAAACGGGTATGGCGCGCCATCGGTTCTCATAACAAGAGGTGTCCACTGTGAACAAAGCCGCTAATCCCGACCGCCCGTGGGATCTGGGCATCTTGTGGGCCCAAGCGACCTCTTGGGTAGGAGCTAAGAAAGGAAGTCCAACGAAAAGCTATGATTATCCGGCGACGCATGCATTAAAGTTGCATGTTGTTTGCGCATGGCACTAACGATCGATGATTTCTTGTGGGTAAAGTGAGCACCTCTCTGAGTGATATCAATGGTATTCGAACGCCTGTGCTGCTTAGGTTAATGAAGCCGAGTTAATTTAGGGTGATTCTCGCAACTACGCCCTGTAGCTTTATAATTAAAACTTGTCGTGAAAGAGAATTTTGCGATAACCCCCATGACATATATTGCTATTTATGATTTGTGTTTCAAATGTAAAATGAAAACTAACGTTTATAACTTGCATCCACAATACTTAAAACCTATACTGCCTTTGTTTACCATTGCATGTAATATCAGAATTTCCGTGTGGTTTGTTGAGTATGGTTGTGTACTCACCCTTGCTCCTAACCCCCTCTTAGATTTCCAAGAAGACGACGGATTTTAGAAGATCGTAGATGGCGATGTTATGTGGTTTTTGAAGGCCTTGATCTATCTGCTCAAGTCTTTCCTGTGGGTGTTCTGTAATGTATTCGGTGCTAGCCGCACCTTTTGAAAAACCTTGGCCGTTAGGCCCTTATTTTATCTGTAAAATATTCGCAATTGTCCTTTTAACAGGTAATGTACACTTGGTTACCTACAGCTAAAATCCTGGGTAGCTGTAAAGGTATTTATACGCACCCCCTGAAAAGGGCGGTCCGTTACAAAATACAAACCAAATCGAGAACTGAAAACCGAAAAAAACCAATTTTCTTGGTTAATTTGGTTGATTCAATTCGATTTTCGGTTAAATAATGCCCACCCCTGTTGAAAACATTTGCAACGATTCCTTGTACCCAAGCCGAGTTCCAGGAGGTGCCCTTTTTCCAATCCACCGATTATTATGCTGGTTGCCACTGCGAAGAGTAATGGGTCATCTTCATCAAGTGGAATTTCCATTCCACACCAAGGTCTCTAGGCTTGCAAACTTTCTCCCAATTGACCTTACACTTGCCACCTGTTCATTGTCCTGACTAGACCTGTAAATTGGGCCGTGCCGTGCCGTGCCGCACGGCCCAAGCCCATCGTGCTTCGGGCCGCTTCAGGACGGTGTAACACGGCACGGCCGCATCATCGGGCCAGGTCGAGCTGGCCCAAAATGGTTTTTTCCTAGCCCGGCCTGGCACTAAAGTTCGTCGGGCCATCATCGGGTCGTCTTACCGCCCAAGCCGGCCGAGCCTACTCAGATCGATTGAAGCGATCGACATGCCCTCTCTCTCTCTGTCCCATCCTTTATGCGGTCATAAGCTAATTAACCAGCTACTTTTAGCCAGTAATTAATCACTATCTAGTGTGGCGCCAGCTGTGGCCAGTAATTAGTAGCAGGAGTGTATAATTGGGGATATCCAATTAGTTGGCCCGTCCGGTCCAAACACGGCACGATCAATCGGGCCGTGCTGGGTGGCCCACCGTGTTGCGATTCAAGGCCTTGCCCAGCACGGCATTTGGGCCGTGCTAACCCGGTCCATAATGCTTTGGGCCATATCGTGCTTTGGGCCGTCAATTTCGTGTCGTGCTCGGGCTAGCCCGTTTGAGCCCGGCACAGTTTACAGGTCTAGTCCTGACTTGGCCCATAGGAACCGTCTTCTCCACCCTCGCCCGCCGCGGTTAACTCCGTACGAGGTATCTTCATTGTTTTTTTTTCTTTTGTTGTTGTTTTTTTTTCTTTTGTTTTGTTTCTCTTCTATGATGTTGTACCATTGAAATGCAAGGTATAGAACAAGATGGTGCTGGCAATAATTGGACGCGTCTTAGCTCTTCTCTCTCTAAAGTTTTCAGCCTTGACCAATGAATACCTTCTCTGTACGATGAAAAACAATTATTACATGTATACCATTGTTCTAATGTTATGTTATTAGCATAATAGCTTTTTGATGTCGTATGTCCGCCCACTTTGACAGTAGTATCCGATCTATTGTGTTGCGCAACATATTACTGCTATCTAACGGAATGCTTAGGTGTCACATTTGAATCGACTAGAGTTCTATGATATCTACATCGTAGTCATCATTGTTTGAGAAATACATGCATAAGATATTTCGTAGCAACATACGGACACTCAACTAGTATAAAAAAGGGAAAAAAACTCAGAACTTATCGAAGTGCTATAGATATATACAAAAGTAAAAATGATAGCCAGAAATGTCCAAGTTGGTTCTAATAGATTGTTTAATTCAGACAAAATTCTGCTTCACAGTAGACATGCACAACATAAAGCGAGTTGACACACAGGGCGTTAATCAGTGATGTCACGCTTCTGTACCAAAAAATATCGACAGGTGAATGTGTACAACAATCAATGGATAATTCATTCAGGTAACACAACCTGTACAGCTCCATTTAAGAATCTTTCCTACCTTTCACGATTGAAACCGACAAAGGATGCAATGGATTCAGTTGCCACACACGCATAGCAACAAAATCCAGGATAAAGTTACAGGTTTTGAAAGAAAGGGGGCAGTTCAATGCACATCGTACTTGGTAGTGAGCAGAATATAGGATGGACCGAATGTCTTTGCAATGCACAATTGAAATTGAGCTGCTGGAAGCTTACCGGAGTTTCTTTTCTTTTATTTGCTTGGAGGTCCAGAAAATAATACTGACATTGTTACTGAATTTGCTCCCTGCATTGGAACATAATATTTTTTTTCCTAAAGGGAATTCAAGGCTAACTTGGATTTCTGGCTTCAGACTATTCTCTCTCTTTTTTTTTTGGGCTTTTATACTGGATATATATATACATATACATATATACATATACATGTATATGTATATATACATATAATATATATATACATATGTATATATACATATGTATATATGTATATATATATATGTAGCAGACCATGCCAAATGGAAACCAAACTCGGGATGCAGTCATGTGCCTCAGGGGTTTCTAGGTCAAAATCTATGTACACCTTAAGATTCTAAATCAGATAGGCTATTTTTTTTCTGTCTCATGGAGTATATACTATCAAGAAATGCTAGAAGTTTGAGAAGATTGGACAAACCTGAATGTATGAAATACAAAAGCACAGTTTGAGCACTCCCTGAAATCCTATGTTCTTAACCTGGGATGCAATTTCAGCTAATCGCCAATAACCGACCTTCTAGGCTTTCCCAGAACACCTGGCCATATTTTGTACGAGAATAAAGGCAATTTAATCGGGAAGATGTAAACAACACAGCAGCTTGCGCATAAAGAAGGGTGGCACATATCAAAATCAAGAAAAGACTATGTACAAATAACAATGCACCCGTTGTCATTCATCTATCCTGCATTAAAATTTCAGATGGATACAACAGATGCTGCACTTAGCTCCTCCATCTCGTGTGAATTAGCGCTTGAAGTAAAGATCAAATCCGGGGCCAACTGGAAATCGACGCATGCGTACCTTGAGGACCTGAGGTCTTTCACTGAAGTAGCATCCCTGCAGAGAAGTTGGTGCACAACATTAAAACAGTTCTCCAAATAACACCCTGCAAAAAAGAAGCAGCAGCAGCAGACAGAACTGAAGAATCAAGAACACATGACAACAAACAAAGACTGCTTCACATCTTCGCTAGAACCTAAGCTTAGAGTAGTAATTCGCATTGCGCTGCTACAGCCTACAAAATGAAGAACGACGACCAGCTCGCCAAAAAATCAGGCGCGGGGAAAAAAAAAAGAACACCGGAGACATTAGGTTCAGAGGTTTATTACACAGAGCCGTGCCGCGGACGAGCCGCCGGCTCACCGGGGTGCCTCGGAATCCGCGCGTGTCGGGTGCGGAAGCCTGCGGTTTTATATCTAATCGGGATGAAGGGTTTGGGCTCCGTTTTATTAGCAACAAGGGCCGGTTCAATTGGACCCTCTTACGGCCGTTCGATAAGAAACGGATGTCTCGGATTACTCGCGCTGTTGGCTAACAACTTCTAGGTGAAGAATGGTTCCTCGTGGCTTGTTCGTAGGGCTATAAAAAAAAAACTCAAGGTTCGTGAGCTACTCGAGTTCGCGAGCAGTGGAGTTTGAATAGTTCATGAGTCTACTCGAGTTTAGACCGAGTTTTACTGAGTTTCTTTAAATCGAGCTTTCTCGAGTTTGTTACTGAGTTTTCTCAAGCCGAGCTTGCTCGAGTTTATTACCGAGCCTATCGAGCTTACCAGAATAACCAAGCTTACTCAAGCTAATCAAACTTACCAAGCTTACTCGAGCTTAGACCGAGCCGAACTTAAGCTTGGATCGAGGTTCAAACTCTAACTCGAGCTCGGTTCGAGTCTTACCGAACTCGAGTCTAGAGGGCCAGGCTCGATCAAGTTTGACTTGTTTTCAACCCTACTTGTTCAGTTGATTAACACACTTATCTTCTAAGATTATGCAATCAGGAGGTCATGCGATCGAATATCAGAAATTGTTTGGCCTTTACCAACTAAAGACTTTTCACTATGCTTGAAAAGTATCAAAATTTATATTGAGTTAGTGCTAAAAGTTAAAAAAAAATTTGGCAAGTCTCACAAATTTGACTCGTTTTGCTAATTTTGGCCGTGTGTTTTTTCCCCTAAATATTACGATGTTCATATCGGCTCCGACTGCTGTGTAAGCATAATTTTGGTGCAATCACCGTGCAATCCAACTAAGAAAAGTTTCAAAAAATTCTGAAAAAAATTATGGATGTACATCATGGATGTACATCTCATCTTACCCTATCTACATATAAAATTTCATGATCAAATTCATCCTATGTTAAGAGTAATAAAAAAGACAAATTTTTGACAAACTTGAATAGTTCAAATGCACCCTAAATTTGTCTTTTTTGTAACTTCTAGTATAAGACGAATTTGATCATGAAATTTTATATGTAGATGGGGTAAGATGAGATGTACATCCATGATTTTTTTCAGAATTTTTTGAAGCTTTTCTTAGTTGAATTGCACGGTGATTGCACTAAAATCATGCTTGCACAGCAGTCGGAGCCGTTCATATCATGCTTAAAATAATGTCTTCAAAGGCCTTTAACACCTTTATATTATCACCAACCGCTGCGAACAGATGGATCTCCTCTTCTCTTATTGGAACAATCGAATTGCACCAAACTGAATATACTAAAAGAGTTGAAAGATCAAACAAGCAGATGAAGACATATCATCCTTTGTTTTCATACCGTCCCACCTGTGACACTTTTTCTTGTTTTTCTTCCAATTCGGTTGGGTGTCACATCTATTTTTTTTTCATTCCTTTTCCCCTTTGAAGCTTGACTCGGTTGCTTCATGCTCTGGTAATCCGGCTTCATGGTTAAGATTGTTTCGATTGATGTCGGGTGTGCTTGCAAGAACGGTGGGCACTACTAAAGGACCGAAAAAGGTGACTCGGGGAAAGAAAGAAGCAAAATAAAATTTTCATCAGAAAATTCAAATCACTTCTTTAGCCAACAGAATAGATCAGATGAATAGCACGAATGAACTGGTAGAATAAATAGTGTCGATGGACAATAGAGGATGAACAGTGTCAATAAACAGTAAAATAAAACGACCAGTCAGATGAACAATAGAATCATCAGGTGTTCGGATGAACAGTATAGGTGAACTGGTAGGATGAAAAGCAACGCTGATGAATAGTAAAATCAGCAATGGTCGATGAACAGTTAAATTAGGGTGAATAGTAAAACATCGCGAGTTCAAAATCCAATAATTGATGTATTTTTTTATTAGATAATTCAAAATCCGTGAAACTTTGTATGCACTTTTTTTATGAATGTCAGGAACCTATTATAATCTTTAATCAAAAGGATTGATGTAAAAGTTCTAACATTTTTCTAATCTAAAGAAGATTGTACTAAAACCAAGCAAAACCAAAAACTTCATTCGAGCTTGCTTATAGGGATTTAATGATCAAAATGACCTTAGATAGTCTTCCACATATCACAGCAAGCAAGAACAACAAGAAAACAGCTCTCAAACGAGCAAAAACATGATCTACCAAAAATATTTCTTTTCTCAAAGCAAAAAGACCAGTTTCTTGCAAAAACTTAGAAGGAAGAGTTGTAGCTAGTCTAGATGATTGGGATATGATCTATAGAAAATTTATCTAACAATCATTTATCTTTTGCAACCCAAGAACAAGAGAAAAGGAAATCAAAAGAGATCAAAACTCAAGAGGGAAGGGCAACCAAATGAGCATGAACTTGAGCACAAAAATATTTTTTATTTCTTCATGAGAGGAATGATTACAAAGCCTCACAACCAGGTAAACTAAGCTCAAGAGAGCATAAGGAAACCAAAATCTTTCTTGTAAATCCTAAAACCCTTGGGGAGAGGCATCCTCCTACCCCTCTATTTATAGTCTATCTGAAACAATCTCCACTCTTAGATGACTTCATTAGCCTATAAGGAACCTCATAAATGGCTAAGATTAACTCCCTCACTAATATATAAGCTAACCTGAAACCTAACAATATAATAGGTTTTGACACACACTTACATGCTTCTCAAAGTGCTACTAACTTAGCCACTATGACATCTGCGAACCCTTGATCCAACTATCCTCCTTCACTTGAGTACTGTTTAAGTTAGCATCTCCTCCATCCATTTGTCATCCCAGCTTGTAACAACTCTCCGGCCCCAGTCATCTTCTAGCGTCATCTTAACCGTTTGGATCTCAGTTCTCTTAACTTAGTTCTGATCTCCTCCGTCTCACCATGACCTAATTTCGAAGTCATGCAACCATCACTGACAAACAAACACATCACATAGCAATGTCCAACAACATATGCAATTAAATAATCACATGCAACATTAATCTAACAAAGATCGCTGATCGGTCAAATATCTAAGAATACCACCTTGGATCACTAAGATTGTGACTACTTTAGACCCGACACTTAAGGGTCTGATGAGTCAATGCTCTGACCAGCTAAGGTTACAACACTTATTCATAGCCATGACTACTCAAAATGGCTAATATCACTCAAAGTCACGACCACTCACTAGTGTCACGACCACTCAATTCAAATTGGTCAAAACCAAAGCAAACTCATTTTAAACTCAAATCTAAACACCACAAACTCAAACACAATCAAATATTCATTATAAATATAGGTAAACCTAGGTAAACCACCGTATGGCCTCTCAACTGCCTGGTTATTTATGAAAAGGCAAAGCCATCTCATCAGAACAGCCTTTTCGTCTTCCCGGGCTTTTTCCCTGATGATGCAAAGCTGCATAATTGGAGAAATGGAAGGCAGCACGAAGCAACAGGAACGGATTAATCTACAGCAACTACATCTTGCTACTGAATTCTGTGTGTCTCTCGATGTCTATTCTTGAAGATGCAGGAGTATCTATTAACTAGTAAGTGCATACAAAAGCATAAGGAAGAACAATAACAGATGCCACCTATATATATTTACACAAGGACTGTACTGTGGTATACTAGTGCAGTTACAAATTTACAATCACAAACACAGCTGCTTCACTCACTCACTGTCACAGGGGCAGTGGCTAGCTAGCTCACCACAGTTAACGCATGGTTAACACAGCAAAGCCAAGAATCACAGCACATTTTATTTTTCGATGAACAATGCATGACAGATTGATCACAGGTCGTCACAACTGAAACGAATCCACGAATCGATCGAGCTGGTGGCGGATTTCGTCGGTCTCACTCGTCCTTCTTGCAGCAGCAGCAGAAGCACTCGAGGCAGTGCTCGCAGGCCTCGTAGCAGCAGAAGCAGCAGCACAGCATGAAGAAGCTGCAACAACCAAATCAACATGATGCATCATACACGTCTACATATGTGTATGTACGGTTTTTTTTTTCAAGTTGGCTTGTGATGCTGTGGATGCTTGCAGTTGCTGGTAGGACACTTCGGAACACCGATACTGACGCTACTGCATGCACCAAGAGCAAAGGGAGTAGTACTGTGTGCAGTGTTTTTACTGACCAAGCATAGAGGAATCCCTTCTCCTCATGGCGCTTCTTGACGTGATCCATGGCCGAGAGTTTCCGATCCTCGCTCTGCGAAGGTTCGTCCATGTTTGTCGCCTCTTCTTCGCGACAGAGAGGAGTCTGACAATCTACTGGTGCAAATTGGGAGAAGAGAGTAGGTTGATCGCTTGTTCTTGTTCCTGTCCTGATGTGATATATAAGGAGAAGGTTGGCTAGCCTAGAGCTTACCTAACCCCTTACTTGCTATCAGATTGTTTCTGTAGCAATTGACAGTACATTATTATTTCTTATTTGCACATTTTATTTAATTTGTACTAATACGTTCGTGTTGCAATCATCGTGCTCCCTGCCAATTTTCAGCTATGGATATAGATCATAGACAGCTAGCAGATACCTTGGAAGAAGCCAACAAATTCAAATGTCAACGTGAGAGTGATGTTGGTGGTGTGGATAAACACCACCTAGCCTTTCAATGCTTCGGTTGCTGCAATAGCAGTTTTGTACTAGTTTTTGTAAGGAATTGAAAGAAAGTACCCCTAAATGGGTCGTTTATATCAGTACATGCATGATTGGTTTTGGACTGGAAAATACACGTCATTTGCAGACTAGAGCATCATGGAAGGGACTTGGCACCAAAACAACAAAGCTGTCTTGAAAGAAAACAGGTGAAAGAATGCGACTGGGATTCAATGCGTGAAAATGATTTGCTCCATAAACTGGTGAAGGAATGCGATTAGCCTGCAGTGATAATTATGTCGCAGTTATTCTGCAGGATGATGTGTGCTAATGCAATTTGATGTGTCAATCTAACTTCTAGTCCAGTTACAGGGCTAAGATATATCTTATCTGAATATTACCTTAATTTTGTGTGACAAGCTGTGCAAAGCAAACAATTTGTCATCAGTTGACACTATTGAGTTGCATGCACCAGCCAGTTCACTAAAAAACTTAAACTGATGAGGAAAGGTGGACAATTCACTTATAGTTCAATACTCCCTCTCACGTGCAAACTCCCTCAAGCCTAGGGCGTGGAATAGAAGTAGGCTGTAATTATTATTTTTTTAATTGCGCCAACCGAGTTTTGAACTTGAGATCTCTTGGCTTTGATATCATATTAAGTTACATGCACCAGCCAGTTCACCTAAAAGTTTAAACTGATGAGGAAAGGTGGGCAATTCACTTATAGTTCAACAGACAACAAAATTTCTTGTGAAAATTAAATCGTATGCAAATTTCACATTCCTAATGGAATTAAAACAATCGGCTTTCTTCTTCCATTATCTAAAAAAGGAAAGTAGAGAGGCCAGTTCATATATCCGCTGTGTAGCAAGTGCTTAATACCAGTATATCATGATGGGCAGGATTAGTTTTACACCTCATCAGTACCTTTTAGGGTATTATCCTACAATTCAAGGACAGATTTTAGACTAGGTAGGCTTCTGTTTAAATTATTCATCAAGCACAATCCATGGTTAAGATTTATTAAGGTGACATACCACCAAATGAGTGATAGGTCCTTAATATCATCCAACCAAAACGAGCCATGACTCAATCATTATCCCTTTGTATCAGGTAAGTCATGATTCAAAGTTCGACCTAGCATCGCTCATGTTCCATGAGCATTTTAAATTGAATTTTCATGCACAGTTGTAATATTGTTTTCAGAAGATGTTATTTTCAGTGACTCGGATATGCCACAGTCTCCACTGCTGTAAACATCAATCTCAATGGAACATCAAGCACCATGGGACGATGTGGCCCAATATTAGAGGTATGAGGTGCCCACTTAAGCAACCAAGCCAGTTATGTCGACCGAATCAGATTGGTTGCCGTGTGTAGATATCTTACATGTCAGGTTTGCTGAGATAAAGCGATCAGGGTTCAGAGAATACATCTTTAGCATCAGCATATCCCATTCATCAACAAGGAATGTTGGTTACAGATCATCTACATAATTTTTTTTTGTCTGAGCTGAACTAGCACTAATTCGTGACTCCTTCCCAGTAACCAGGCTACAGCAAAACTTGAAGTTATCAACCATTTCCTGCAACTCAGAATTGTCTAATCACACGTTTTGACAAAATCCTGCAATCCTTAGTAGGAAAGACCTGGTTAGACAAATTCCAAATAATAAAAATGGACATGCCCAAATGACTATCTCCTGAGTAGGGTTGAAAACGGTTCGGATATTTTCCGACCGATTCGGTATTTTGGATATGGATTTCATTGGATCGATATATTTTTGGATAGTATCGGATCGGATACTGGATCGGATTTTTTGTTAGATACAGATACGGATTCGGTAGCTTATTATTTGTCGGATACGGATACGAATTCGGATAATCCGGATAATGGTGAGTTGGATATCCAGGTAGACATATGGCCCAAAAAGGTTTCTTAATTTAATTAATCTCTAAAGCAAGTTTTAATTATTAAAATTAGCAAACCAACCCCAAAAATTATGAAATTTTTTGAGAAAGTTTCAGTAACAATATAACATTTAAAAATTATTTTCAAGATTTTATCAGATTTTAATTTTTCTCAAAATTCAAAAACTCCTATTCTTGATAGGAAAATATATTAAATAAGTAGCTAAAATGCATAAAAACTCATAAATACATAATTTATTATTTTAAACATAATTAAACTAAGAATATAAATCTTGAGTCATTACATGTAAGTGTTATATACTTTTCCTAGAGATATGATATTTAAGTATTATTAAACTTTTAGTGTGTTATGTGTTTGTTTCTATTTGTATCTCCGAGCAATGATTACTTTTATTTTGTGTTTTAATCTATGTGTATGATGAGCTAATTGTATGTGTGTGATAAACTAAACCTTATATAATTTTGTTTGTGACATGGTATCTAACTATTGTCTAAGTGAATGAAAATGCTTACATTTGTTCAATTTTCAATAATATTTTGATCAAATCAATTAGTTATGTGTTTTGTTGATTTTTATGTATAATTTAAGGGTTATCATGTTCCGATAAATATTTGAAACCTTATCCGATTTGATTCAGATTCGATCCGTATCCGTATTCGATACTATCCGTATCCATATCCGGACTATCCAGATCAGATCCGCATCCAAGAAAAAATATGAAAACAAATATGGTACAGCTATTATCCGTCTCAGTATCCGATCCATTTTCACCCCTACTCCGAGGCAATGGCTATTTTTATTCAAAGCCTTTTTAAGGTTACTATCCTTGATTTTGATTTCTTGTGCTGGCACACTGAATCGCTGTGGGTGCTGAAGATTTGCACGAAATCTGCTCCAAGACTGCCACCTTTTGATGTGGACATGCAAGTTTCTCTACAAAATCATATGTTGACTACAAAAGGTTATATGAATTTGATACGGAACTACTAGCAAAATTGCTAATTGATGCATAGGATGTCCGATCTTTTATAGTATTACACACGATAACTTGCAAACCAATCTAAAAGATAGAATTACAAGGGCTTTTTTCGCACAATTTTAAAAACAACGAGTATTCAACTTGTACAATAAACTCTCTCTCCTTTCTTGTGGCAACAACTCTCCTTCTGTCTCAACTCACGGAAACCACACCAGTTGGCAGTTGTGGCAACAACTCTCCTTCTATCTCAACTCACGGAAACCACACCAGTCATAGCACCCAAAGGCTTTTCTTTATTTCATATATCCCAACTCTGAATTTTAGAAAGGGGGAACAAATGGGGTGCAGACAAATGGGGTACATGTCACTGAGACACTCGCCTGTATTTTCGAGTCTTATATTTGCACTTATAACTCAGAAATTGTGTATGCATCATGTCTTCCATATTATGGTAAATTACATGTCACTGAGACACTTACTGTATTTTCTAGTCTTATATTTGCACTTGTAACTCAGAAATTGTCTCCGCATCATGTCTTCTATATCTCTACTAATATAAATTTACAGTTGGTGGCAGCGGTCCGTTCTTCCTAGCCCCCCTATCTCCAATAATGGCCGGTCATTATAGCTAATTATTCTTTCCTGATTTACAGCCAGCCGTATCTCTCTAAATATAGCTGATTATTATAGCAAAATCCCTGATTATTGCTGGTAATTAATAGCCGGCCAATCATTCCTTTTGTACTCTATATATGTTGTACAGTTTTTACAGAATTAATCAAGGGAATTCATTTAAAATCTCCCATATCGTACCGCCGCGGCGAATGAATTCGACAAACTGATCAATAAGTGATGGACCGACGTACATGGCCACGAGGCATAGGAGACCGAGCGCCGCGGTCAGTAGTAACTGTGGCCAGAAGGATAGCCAGAGCGCGACGCCCACCGGGTGCCGTGACCCCAGCGCCGGCCAGTTGGACATGAACAAAGCATACGACGCTTCGGCGCGGTTGTCTGGTGACACCGGTGGGACGTCGTCAGCGGTGAGAAAGTCATTGACATACTCCTTGGAGATAAACGGGTTGATCCAGCTGAACGTCACAAGATAGAGGAACGACGAGGCGGCGCACGGCGTAGCGGGCGTCTCGGCGTTGGTGTTTTCTGGTTCACCTTCATGTGCTCCGGCGTCATGGCCAGTGAAGCCAGTGATGGCTAGGTACGTTAGAGGCATGAAGACGAGTAGGCCGGGAAAGGCAAGAGGGTCATCTAGGAAGATCAGCGAACCGTCGGTGTAGCGGACCACCGCCGAAGCAGAGAAGAGTGCAGCGCCGAGGGCGGTGGCGATCCAGAAGACGTGGAGGTGCAAAGGCTGGGTGGCGGCGGTGGCCCCTTTCTCCGATACGACTGACCACGCGGCCATGGCGTGCGTGACGAAGTGGGCAGCGAGCAAGGCGGACTCCACAGCGCGCCATGGTGTGTTCGGTAGGAGGAAGAACACGAGCGCGAGGAGGACGGTGGACGCCCCGAGCGTGACCGCGTAGCAGCCAGTAGTCCGGAATGGCGGTGGCTTCGGTAGCAACGCCTCGTGCTCGGGGGAAGCCCCCATGTTGCCCCTGCGAATGCGGTGGATGAGCGAGGCAACGAGGAAGACGAGGTCAACGGCGCCGAGGAGCGCGCGCTGTGAGCATGACGAGAGGAAGAGGAACACGAGCTGGTAATATAAATTGCAAAAAAGGATAAAAATGATTGATTGATTTTTGAGATTGGTAATATATATTGCTACGTACAATATATTTGGTTTTAATTCATACCAGAGAAGAAACCATAAAAACTTTTGTAATCGGGAGAAATAGATGTTTGATCTTGTAGCACAATTTTCTTTTATTGCTTGACTTTTATGTTTCGTTATCAATTTTATTTTTCGTAGCAACGCATGGGCATTGATCTAGTTATGGAAAATCTTCAGTTCAAAAAAAAAAAACTATTCACAAGCACATGTGGCCTTGTGTATGTTCTAACGGCAGGACCCGGACAACCAACACTGCGTTTGAATCATTCCACAGATTCAGGCCCCAAACCCTGCAATGATAGCGACATCAAGAAACGAAGAAAACCGCACTTTTTCAATCTGAGACATGCCAAGGTTAAGGGTCAATCTGAGACAACAAAATATCTGTCCCAAGTCACAACTCCTTACAAGGCACGTTAGGCTGTCCATTTCAGTTCAGGAAAGTCATAAGTTTCACTAGACTTCAAGAATAGCGAGCTCGCCGGCCACCCACATTTGAACAGGCGATGGCAGCGGTCTTATAGTATAGAGTATAAACAAAGCCCTCAGTCAACAGGTATGAGGAAGTGTTCACTTCAAGCATCATACTGCAGGAGCTAGCCAGCTACAGCTCAACATTTACATACACCAGCCAACCTTTGGCGAAATTGAAGAGCTCTGGCCGCCAGCCAAAGTCTTCTAACAGAAAAAAAGACAGGAAAACTGACACCCATGTAATATTGAAATCCGCCATGTTGCTTCACCTTCTTCTCTCTATTACTTTCCCCATGCTTTCTTCCTACATAACTTGGGTTTTGCATAAGAGTAGATCGAAGTACTATCGTGTCTGCTCACTGTAGAGAACACACACAGTTGTTCCCCAGCAATTAAGTTCATGCAACTGAAACTCACCAACTCAAGTCTCAAGCATCTTATGCACTTGCCACTGAGAGCGGAGTCACAGTTTCCTGGGCCTTGGCTCTCTTTGGCCTCCACATAGTCCATGCCTTCACAATGGTAGGTCCTGACTCGAGGCTCAGCAGATGCTCACACTGCAACACAGTTTCTCCTGAATCATCAATGCAGTCAGTGAACACCGTCGTGTGCGACTGCAGCACACTGTCTCGACCACACTCCCTTTTGTAATCTAGGGCCATGCTAACCAGCTCATGATTCTCAAAGATGGAGATTGGAGCACTCTAGGAGGGAAAAAAGTAAATAAAATTAGAGTACGGTGACAATATAGAAAAGAAGCACTATGTCTTTCTGTCACAAATTCCAGCGACAACTTTTTTTTATCAAGAGCACATACAAAAACAAGAAGCGTGGTTGGGTACCAGGTGACCAATTTAACATGGTTAAAATATCAGGAAGGAACATTCTGTGTGCAAGAACATTATCTAAAGAATGATAGATTTGGACAGAAAGCACAACTATCAAACAGTATCGAGCAATCTGGAGTGGGTAGGTGCGATGACACCTTAATAGCAACAACAAACATGTGCATTGGGGCCTGGGCCATGTGTGATCTTATCCTTGCCCACAGTGATGTCTAATAACAGTTTCAAAGACACAATTTGGAACAGTAATCAAGGACGCTTCTTAAACTATGAAAACAGTATGGTTCCAAAAACTTAGTAAGAAAACAGAAACAAGATTGTTTTTCATGAGCAAACCAAGAGAAAATGGAACTCGATTGGATTGCACACAACATACCAAGTCATCAACAACAGTAAGTGCATCCCAAACACCAACACACCAGAAAGACCTTATTCGCCAACTCACTTCATTTTCACATACTCACACACTCACACCCATAATAATGTTCTATTAAACATGAAAGATAATGCCTTACAACAGACAGCTTTACAGAATCACTAAATAAGTAAATAATAAAGTATTGTCTGATGATAATAAATACTTGTCAAGTTATGAGTAAAGTAATAATATTATCAGTTGTCACTAAAATTAACAGGCACCAATGCACTGCAAGCAAATCCAAAGAATTATCAAATACATACAAAAGTACCAAACAAAAAAAAACTCAGCCAAAAATATTAATATGGCAAGCCATGTATTATGTACTAATATCAAAGACCAATTTGTTTATTTCAACCAAACCAAAAAAAAACTCAGCCAAAAATATTAATATGGCAATCCATGTATTATGTACTATATCAAAGACCAATTTGTTTATTTCAATGATCCAGTCATCAAAGAAAGAAACCTAAACACAAACAAAATCTTACAGAGATGCATAGTCAGAGTTTTTTTTACCTCAAGAATCCACCCAATGTATTTAACATTGTTGACATGATGGTTGATATCAAGATCGGCCCATCGAGGCTGCATTACATGCCAGCAAGCATAAATTTTAAGAAATGCTACCATAACAAACTTAGGTTTTCTTATGGCATGTGAAGAACTTACAGTCAAACCCGTTCGAACATATTTCATAGTGGTAGCACCATCATGCTCTGGCAGTTTTGGAAGTTTTCGGTTGTCTTCATCTCGCCGAGGGGGTCTTTCTTTCTGTTGGTTTATTTCAGAAGGCACTCTTTCAAACTGCATAATTCTTCCGCAGCGTTGGCGCTTTGCTCGATTCTGGGAGGTTCTCCGAATGGTTACCATGTTCTCAATCTCTCTGGACGTCATTTCCGCATCTCTGTTGCTAATGGATTGGTGGGTCGCCACCTTTGTTCGATCAAAAGGATCACTTCTCAGTTTGTGGACGTTTACTTCTTTCCCTAGAGGGACTTCGACCCTTTCTGGCGGGCGGATAAGGACAGGCTGGTTCTCGCTCATGGTTCGGCTTCTCAAGGATCATCTGCGCTCTCTCAAGTTCCTCGAGCTGTTCATCCTGCGGTTCCTGACACCCAAAGGACCTACAAAAGAGTCTCCTTCCTGCTCCCTCATCGCCCGGTTTCGACGGTTAATAGTGCTGGCGCGTTGAATTTCATTTCAGTTGGCAGTTTTGCTTGCCCCATCTTGAAGCCATCTCAAGAGCTTGAGCAGTTCTTTCCGTTTCAGATTGGCTGTTGCCTCGATCCTGCTAAATCTCCCTATGCTGTGGGATGCAGTTCGGCCCCTAATTCAAATTCAAAACAGGCTGTCTCTTCCGAAATCATTTCTCTTCTGGACCCGAAGATTTTGGTCATGCCCAACTCTCTCACTGACATGGCCTTAATGGATCAGCAGGTGATTGACAAGGGGTCTGGTCTTGGGACTAAGCGCACCACCTCTCCCATCAGCCCCCCTCAAGAGACTTCTTCCAGAATTATCCCTAATCGTTCCCGCTTCTTGCCTCTTGGCCCTGTTCGCCTGGATTTTCTCTCAGCCCTTCGATGCTTAAATCTTTTCAAGCTGTGCCATCCGATCGGTTCGTATTTCCAACCTTTGTCTAATTGCCATTCGGGATGGAGGGCAAATCCGTCTCCCTCGTCATCCTCCTCTTGGCTCTTCGGGTTTGGCGCCTGCAATAGCTCTTTGGCTTCCCGTCTCTTGCAGTTTCCTCGGTCCCTTCCTCCTAGCAATCTCCTCCATCTTAATTCGGTGCACAAAGTCTCATCCGCCATGGCGAATTTCCCCTTCGACGCGGCCAGATTCATCCCCCATCACGTTCAGGTCGACGATGGGGGTCCTCTGAGGGTTGTCAGGAGGTCGGTTCATATCAGTGGCACTCCCCCGAGGCTTCACGAAGACTGGGTCATCACTATTGATCAAGATGGGGTTCTCGCACCTGAGGATTATGGTCCCTTCCTACATCACATAAGGGCTTTCATTGAAGATGATCTGGGCTTCCCTGTCCTGCATTCCCGCCAAAGCTTCCTGGGGGTTGGTCTTTTCCGCCTCAGCAGTGTTTTTAACTGTGACATGCTCATCAACCTTGGTGAACACTTCATAGAAGGTGTCCGTGTTCATTTCATCCGGCACGACAGAGCCCAGAATGCTAGGAATGTTCCTTATATCAGGATTGGCTGGTTTATGCTTCTGGGTTTCCCATTAGACCTTCGGGTCTCGTCCTCCCTTGAACAAGCCTGTGCTTCCTTTGGTCGTATGCTTCGTTGGCGGGCAGACCCGGGAACTCCCTCTCATGTCCTAGTCCAGTGCATGTTTGACAACACGGATGATGTGCCCCGTCGGCTGGTGGTCAGAGCGGGTTCTGGTCCTCTTGGGGATGCCACTTCTTGGACCATCCCGGTCATTATTTTGTTTCACCACTTCATAGAAGCGGATATGCTGCCAGACGAGGACCCCGCAGAGGATCAGCTGTTCCCTGATGTTCAGCAGCACAACCCTGACCCAGCACCTCCGGAGCCTCCTCAAGGGGATCATGTTTGGGACTTGGCGGTGGTGAATCAGCAAGCGCAAAATTGGAATCAACATAACTTACTCTTTCAGAACCAAGACCTTCAGGAGCCTGAGGTGTTGGTTGACTTAGACTTCCCGGAGGTTGATGCTATGGACAGTAGCTCTGAGGGGATTGATCAGTGTCAGCCTTCTTCTCCTCAGTCCAATTCTTATCCTCCCGCTGAGGATCATTTGCCTGGCGAGCTGTTAGCCCAAGAAACCGTCCTCAACTGCATCGGTGATACATGGATCATCTCTCCTAGAATCTCAGTGGGTTTACCTAATTTTTCTACGTTCCAGCAACTGTTCAGGGCAGTGGATCAAGCTACATTTTACAAGGCTCCCTTGCCTCTGCCAGCTCCTTTCTCAGTGCCCCTCTTCTCCAGACTTAGTGATGTTCCTCGTCTGACTTGGTATGAAGCTCCGGGCCAATCTTCCCCAGTCCCTGCTCCTGTGGCAGTCCCTGATATTCACTCTAGAATATCTGTTGTCTACGGATGGAAAAGGAGGCGGGCTCAGGTCGACCTGGAAGATCCCCGTAATTCCCTGCTCAATTCGGATTGGATGGACGTCCCTCTCCATCAGGTTCTGGCCTCTGCCAATAGAAGGAGTAAGAGATTGCAGGATAAGTACAGGGGTTTACGGCAACCTAGCGTGGCTTCGTTGTTCAAAAGCTTCCCGTCCTCTTCTGGCAGGGATCAGAGTTCTGCCCCGTCGACTGATTCTGTCCCTGATTCCTTTCCTAGCAGGACGCAAGGTCAAAGCCAGCTTCAACAATTCCCCACAATCAGTGAGGTCGATCGTTTGAAAGACAAAACTCCTTCGGTGCCATTGGAAGTCATTCAGAAGGTAGGTGTTGACAGGTGCGGTCTCTCTCCTGAGGAGGTGACCTGGGAGGTTCTATCAAAAGAAGACTCTCAAGGATGAAGCTCTGGGTCGATTGCTTTTGCTGGGAGGGTGGCTGCTGCCCTCTGTGGACTTCGGTTCTTTATTGCGATTTCCTTTTGGTTGGCTGTTTTTCTTGTGGGCAGTCGTTCTTTCCTTCGACTATTATTTACATGGTTTTAGTCTTCACGGATCATTGGGCTTTTTGGCTCTTCATTACGACATTGTATGATTAATCGTCTGTGGTGTTTGGCTGTGTCCAACTCATTAGTGGATTATGCTCTCTTTATTCAACATCATGCAAAACAGTAACCGAAGTCGCAATTGGAACATCCTCAACTGGAACGTCAGGGGGTTGAATGACCAAAACAAGTGCAATCTGCTTCGTATGAAAATTCAGGACTCCGCTTGTTCCGTTCTCTCCATTCAAGAGACGAAACGGGTTCAATTCAACCACTCGGTCCTCAGGACTTTTGCTCCCAAAAGATTTAACCAATTTGCTTTCTCTCCCTCCATGGGGGCTTCTGGTGGCATTCTTATTGCATGGGTTGGGTCTATTCTGGAAGGGCAAGTCATTTACAATTCTCCTTTTGCTCTCGCTGTTAAGTTTCACGCCAAACATAACGGGCAATGTTGGACTCTTTTCTCCATCTATGGGCCTTGCACAACTCAGGGTAGAGCGGAATTCTTTAGCTGGATAGCCAATCTTTCTATTCAGCATGAAGAGGATATTATGATTATGGGAGATTTCAATCTATCTGAAGTTCCTCGATGTAAACAAGCACAGGGGCGGGTTGCGCGATGCTTTGATATTTGTGATATTATCTTGGATCTCAGCCTCACTGAGATTCCCCTCAAAGGTTTGAAATACACCTGGAGCAACATGCAGGATGATCCTTTGTTGGAACGCTTAGACTGGTGCTTCACCTCTGCTCACTGGTCCTCCTCCTTCCCTGCTACCCTTTGGCTTCCCCTGTCTAGGACCATGTCTGACCATACGCCTTGTGTTGCTCAAATTCAAACCAGCATCCCCAAAAGTAAACTCTTCAGATTTGAAAACTTCTGGTGTCACAGACCGGACTTTCTTCAAGTGGTTGAACACAGTTGGTCCAACCGTAATCAGGGGCAGACATCGGCTGTGGATATCATTCGGGGTCAGTTCTCTCGGCTTACGTCTTCTCTTTGCAGTTGGAATAAGTCCGTCTCCATCATTGAGGACCAAATCGACAACTGCTCTCACTTCATTGCTGTTATTGATTGCATTGAGCAGCATAGGCCTCTCTTCATTCAGGAAAGAAACTTCAGGAGGATTCTTAATTCTCACTTGCTTAGCCTCCTCTCTTATCAGAATTCCTATTGGAGGAATCGCTGCACGATCTGTTGGTTTTGTCTCGGCGATGAGAACACTAAATTCTTCCACAGCAAAGCTACGGAGCGTTTTCGCCACAACCTTATTACTGCTTTGACCTCCGACTCTAGGGATATTCTTTATAATCATAATGCTAAGGCCAATCTCCTCTACTCTGTTTTCTCAGCCAGAATGGGGGTTTCGAACAGTCCAACTTTGCATCCTAGCCTTCGGAATATCATTCTGCCTAGGGTTGATCTCCAGCATTTGGTTTCTAGTTTTACTTTGTCTGAAATTGACAATGTGGTTGACCAATTCCACTCTGATAGTGCTTCTGGTCCGGATGGTTTCAATGGGAAGTTCTTCAAGATGTGTTGGCCTATAATCAAAGAGGACTTCTATAATCTTTGCTTCAGCTTCTATGATGGGTCCATTTCCCTTGCTCCCATTGATCAATCGTTCATTGTCCTGGTTCCCAAATTGGATAACCCCTCTACTCCCAATGACTTCAGGCCAATCTCGTTAATTAACCTCAGTGTCAAGCTGGTCACTAAGCTTTTAGCCACCAGGCTCAATTCAGTCATAACTGCTATTGTTCATAGGAACCAATACGGCTTTATTAAGGGAAGGGCTATTCAGGACTGCCTTGCTTGGGCATTCGAATATATTCATCTTTGTCAACACTCTAAAAGAAAAATTGTGCTCATCAAGATTGACTTTACTAAAGCTTTTGACACCATTGAGCACTCTACGATCATTGGCATGCTTTCTGCTTTAGGCTTCCCGAACCAATGGCTTTCCTGGATGGCTGAGATCCTTGGTTCGGCCTCGACGTCGGTGCTTCTGAATGGAATTCCGGGGCGCTCTTTTCTTTGCAAGAGGGGGGTCAGACAAGGGGATCCCATCTCTCCTCTCCTCTTTGCTATTGCCACTGATTTGCTTCAGTACATCCTAAACAGTGCCAAACTTGCTGGCATCCTTTCGCTGCCGCTGCCCTTGGACTCCCAGTCGGATTTCCCGGTTATCCAATACGCCGACGACACTATTATCTTTGCCAAGGCTGATCAGAAAGAACTCTTTATTTTGAAAGGGCTCCTACAGACTTTCTCGGCGTACTCGGGCCTCAGTATCAACTACTCTAAGTCCTGTATGCTCCCCATTAATCTGACTCAAGCTGAGCTGGAACCTCTTGCCGGTTTATTTGGTTGTAAGGAACAGTCCTTCCCCTTCACCTACCTGGGGCTTCCGATGGGGTCCTCTAGGTCCCACATCAAAGACTTCGAACCCTTGGTCAACAGAATCAGGCGAAGAGTCTCCTCTTTCTCTTCTCTTCTTTCCTTTGGTGGCAGGCTTCAGCTTGTGAACTCGGTGGTTTCATCGATGTCAACCTATGCTATGTGCACTCTCCGGATTCCAGTCGCAGTTATTCACCAAATTGACTCTGCTAGGAGGATCTGTCTCTGGGGTAAGAATGAGGTTAATGGGAGGAGTAAGTCCCTGGTCAAGTGGGATTTGGTCTACAAACCGAAGCTTAAAGGGGGCCTAGGGGTTATTAATCTGTCAACTCATAATTCTGCTCTGCTCATTAAGTTCCTTCACAAGTTTTTCAACAAAAAAGACATTCCTTGGGTTCGTTTGGTCTGGGATTCTTATTACCCTTCGTCTCTCCCTCAGGCTTCTGTTAAGAGAGACTCCTTTTGGTGGAAGGATGTCCTCTTGCTTCTTGATCAATACCGGGGGATTGCCCGTTGTCAAGTGGGGAAAGGCGATACTGCTCTCTTTTGGGATGATGTTTGGAACAATAAGCATCTCAGATATTAGTTTGCGCATCTTTACTCCTATGTCAAAAACGAGTTCTGCAGAGTGGCTGACTTTGTGCACAATCCGGCAATCTCCGTCAACTTTCACTTACCTATGTCTGATCAGGCTTTCCAGGAACTTCAACAGCTCTTCATCCTTATTCAGTCTGAGGATACTTTAAATGGCAGTAATGATGTTTGGTCGTATATTTGGAATTCTCATGACTACAATCCTAGTTCTTTCTACAAGATAGTCTTTAGTCAGATTGCGGTGCCAGAGCCGTTTATCTGGATCTGGAAAGCTAAATGCACCTCCAGGCTCAAAGTTTTCACTTGGCTTCTTTGCTTAGACCGCCTCAACACCAGACAAATGCTTTGCAGGAAGAATTGCCCTATCATTTCTTCTGATTACAACTGCGTGCTTTGTAATCAGGGCGTGGAAGAATCTCGTGATCACTTATTTTTTGATTGCCGTTTCAGCAGGCGGTGTTGGAACGCCCTTCAAATTTCTTGGAACCCGACTGATGACATCTTCCTCAGATTATCCTCCATCAATCATTCGCCTTTCTTCATGGAAGCCTTCATGATTGCTTCATGGGGGCTATGGAAGCAGCGGAATGACAAAATCTTTAGAGCTATCCCTGTGAATTTTTTAGTTTGGAAGGCCTGGTGCTCTTCTCAATTTCGTTTTCAATCGTTTAGGATCCCTGTTATCCATCGTAACGCTTTCCTTGCTTGGGGTCATCGGTTAGTTTAATTTTCTTTTCTTTGGCCGGTTGCTCACCGGCTTTGTTTCCTGTTCTTCTTTCTAGCTAATATATTTCAGCGGGGGCTCCCTCGTTGTTTGCGTTAAAAAAAAAAGCAGTGTGCTCAACAAAGTACGGCCTTATCTCAGTTCGCACTTCATCTGGAATTCTTGAAAACTTTCTAGTAAGCTTGTGCATCATAAACCAATTACTGTACATTTGGCCAAAGAAACAGGAGATTAGTAGGTGAAATGGTAAAATGGCTAAATGGCACTATGGCAGGGTTCCAGCAGGTTGTGACACCGTGCAGTAAAAACTAGCAGGTGTACATAGATGAATGACAATATGGCAGGGAAAAACAGTCAAATAAGAAATGATAATGACGTTATGTGATTGATTTGAGTGAGGATAAGATCAAGATGGAAACCTTGTAGCCCTCAATATAGTCTGGCCTGTCTTACAATCACGTAAATGCCAATCTCGACGTATTCCATTTTTGCCATGACCACTAACCCATGTATATACTCCAATAGTATCACCCCTGTGTAAGAATGAACAAAAATCAGTTATAACTTCGAAGGACATAACCAAACAGCCAAGAATTCATTTCAGTTAATGAAGCTGAAGTAAACATCTTGTCTCAGATACGCAATCCAACCAAACAGAAACAAATAACTTAACCAACTATCTAAAAATGGCGAAATTTAGAGAGTCTCACATAAATGGTGATAAATTAAGGCACAAGTTTATTAGGAACTCTTTCCAAGTTGATTTTCCAATGGAAAAATGGACATTCCACCTATGTTTAGGGGGGGATTTGATGATTTGCCCCGTTTTTGCGGGTGCAATTGATCATTTGCCCCGCATGTTTCACTGACATGTGGTCCCATGGCCCGCATGTCAATGAGACATCACAGGGCAAATGATCAAAGGCAGAGGAAAACCAGGGCAAATCATCAAATTTTCCATGTTTAGGTATCACTTTCACATTTATCATCAACACCCTTTAGATCGCAGTGAATTAGATAGAAGCTCCACACAGGAAATTTCTTGAGTGGAATGAATTACTCGTACATGTTCATGTCAAAATCAAGCCAGGTAAATTTCTGCATTGCAAAGTGCAAGCTGCAAGGTGAGCAGAATCAAAAGGGAAATACCCAAATATGCAAATGAATCTTCCTCGAGTTACCCATTGTGATCTTGGATCCTATAGGATAGGGAAGCAAGAACCTGAGTGATATGCCATTTGATCCCTTCAGACCATTGATTAGAAATGAACGCTTTGAGATTGAAGCATGCAAGGCATTCATATTTTTTCGCAAGGCGACTGTGCTTTGCACCTTAATTTCTTACCCATTTTCAACTCAACCATTCAATTGAACAGTCTAAAGAGGCTGAATGGATGTCACAGAATCACTTCTCCATTGCAAAAAATTCTCTTTCTGTTTTTCTGCCTATTGATCTATGATGATAGGATGACAGCACGAATAAAAAGGCACAGGAATTAACCACAATCACACCTAGCTGGCTATCTTTATGCCACCGCGGTACTATTTACTAGCATGCCTTGAAGAGAGTTATCACCTAAACCAAGAAACTACAGAAAATTCAGCCCAAAACAACACAAAAGAACCAGCAACAGGATAGTTTGCAAACTGTACCAGCATGGATACTGCTCGACCAGGACCTGCATTTGACTGACAACCCAGAACAAGTTCCGTTTACTCATCTCCGGCGTGGAACCAAAGCCATCACTGTCAGGATACAGACCAAGGAAGAAGAAAAACAGTGCAAAGGCGGTGAGGAATACCGATTCGATGACTTCATTTAAAGAGATCCAACGACCCAGAGTTAATCTGAAGGAGAATGAACATCCAACGATGGATATTAGCTCTAGTAATTATCGACAAAGTATTTACTGTTTGCTGTAATTTCCTTTTACTTTCGCTCGCTGTTTACCCAGTTTGTTCCAGTTTGTTTTGCTTTCGGTTGGAGTTGCCGGCTTTAGCCGATTCCATGTAAGGACTATATAAGCCTTATGCTAATGGAAAAAAGTAACCAATCTTCCAGATACAAGTATACTTTAGTTGTTAGGGTAGTTCTGGTGTGTTTTCTTATCTAGCGATCAAGTTTGTTCTGTTCTTGCATGATTCTGTTCTAGGGATCATTTCGGATTTCTTGGAGATCCTGACAATTTGGTATCAGAGCAACTCGGTTCTTGGCCTCCGATTGCGTTTGTTTTGCTGATCAGGGTTGGGCTTCCGTAAAATCCCCTAATTTAGCAGGTGGGAAGGAGCTTGATTCAAGATCGGCGAGGCTTATTCTTCTGCTTACTATGGATGTTCAGGAGGAGATCATTAAACTGCAGGAGCGAATGGAGACCTTGAAGGATGATGTAGCGGAGATCAAAAGTTTAATCATGGCAAGAACTCCTCAAACCGCTAGTCTGATTGATCAGCACAGTCCCTCGGTGAACACTGAAGGTAACCTGCCTTTAATCCCATCTGAGTTAAATAGTATGGGACTTTCTCGTGGCTCGATGGAGGCATCAGGTATAACTGGAACCAACTCTGCTGGGAACTCTTGCCCACCTATTTTTACCCCTGCTATTAGAACATCTGCATATCTTCCTTATAGAAGTTTGAGTGGAGGGGCCTCTGCGGGAAACTGTGCGTTTATGGGACCTCATTTGTTTCAGCCAGTCCATTCTGGAATTCATGTTGAACCTAGTGTTCCTCCAGGAAATGGTTATTATCATCCTGCTTTACCACAATGTACTCAACCCGTGAACAATTGTAGTGGAGTAGCTAAATCTCAGAATATGCATTTTCCGGGGGTACAGTGGGTAGATACTCAAAGAAATGTTTATGGTGGAGAAAACAGTAATGCTCATCATTATGCAGAGGCTGTCATTAAAGGGCCAAAATTGGAATTGTCCTTGTTTTCAGGAGATAATCCTATGGGGTGGATTGACCAGTGTGAAAAATTTTATGAAATGGCTGGCACTCCTTTTGATCAATGGGTGAATCTAGCTGTTGGCCATTTGATTGGGAGAGCAAATACTTGGTTCAGGGGAACTGGGATTCTCTGGCAAACACTTAATTGGTCGCAATTTTGTGCAATCCTGTGTGATCGCTTCTCTGAAGCAAATTGTCGGTGTTTCGTAAAACCGGCAAGTAAATTTGTAAGTCTAGGGGCCGCGCGCCTCCTATTCCTTGAATGGTTAGACTACAGGGGTCCAAAGTTTATACTGGTTCGGGCTGAATATCCCTACGTCCAGTTCGAGTGGTGGCGTTGTATTGCTGGGGATGCAGCTGGCCACGTGTGATTACAGCTTACTCGAAGGGGTCCGACAGGCCGGCCCTTCGACGTTAGAGCGGACTCTCTACAGTTGGGTGATTTGGAATGGTTTTTTTTGACCCCCCTCTCCTCATGAGACCCTGCCCCCTTTATATACACGTGGAGGGAGCAGGTTACACGGGCGCTCTTAAAGAGAGATGAAAAAATAGGAGGGGGTACGCTATGACCGGGAGTTGAGCCCTACGCCTAGGCGCGGAGTCGTTGGTCTTGAAGTCCGGTCTTTGGCTCTGATGCCTATCCGTTGATAGTCCTTGCCATACAGGGCCGGTGGACACACGGGTAGGTCTGCGATGTCCCGCTTCTTCGAAAGCAGTGTCTGCATTGTCTGCGGCGCTTGTCAGTCTTGGCGTCGGCGATGGGCAAGCTTCGAGGTCGCCTCGGGAGGCACGCGTCTCCCATCAGGCGTGACCCGGTGATGAGACAGCTTGCGTGACTTCCCCCATCCCTCGGGTCGCCTCGGGACGAAGTCACCTGCTCCTAGTGAGACCGGCGAGTTTGGCGAGACAAGTGCGTAGCCTAGGGTCCGCCGGTGGCGAGGCGAGGGTCCTAGGGCGGAGTCGATCGGGGACTCCGCCATAGGGACCCATTGGGGCCTCCGGCCAGACTCCTTGGTCGGAGCCCGCGGGCGCGTCCGACCATAGCTGAGTGGAACCTTAGGCGGATCCAGGACCAGCCGTGGGGTCAGACCTCGCGAGACTTCGACTCGTGGACGCAGCCGGACCTTAATGGTAGGCCGAGACCGAGGGTCCTGCGCCTCTTGAAGGAACCCCCGTTCTGGGCTGGGCCTGAGTTGGCCCATCTGACATCTTCGTTTGTATCGACAATTTCATAGATGAAGCCTTGCTGTGGGGCACTCCTGGTATAAGTATTCGTTAGTAGCCCCCAGGATCGCCCCGGAACGTGCGTGTTCCTGGGCGGTCCGTCATCCTTGATAGGCCGTCCGTCTTGGTCGGCCAATCTCTTCGGCGAGCGCACCTGCCGGTGTAGCCCCTTGAGCGTGTCGGAGAGTGGTTGGGGTTATCACGGTATTCGATGGTCGGCCATGAGCCGCGCTCCTAATGGCCCGGGCTTTGCGGGGTTTGGCCGACTTGGTCGACAGGGCCCCGCTGAGGGCGCGTACGGGAGGTGTCGTCCGATCCGAGCCCCGGCGAGTTATTTAAACTCGCAGAAGTCCTTCCGGCTTAGTGAACCAATTTTGCCGGTCTTGTATGGCGGCGGTGTAGCCTCTTCCAAAGCGGTCGGAGAGCCGGGGGTTTCTCGACCAAGCACTGGTCGGCGTCTTGGTGAAACAGCGCCTGGCCGGTGCGAAGCGCCCACGCGCTTTATGTGAGGCCCCATCCTTGGGTGTTCGTTTACTGTAGTAGCTAGACGTGTTGTTGGCCGGTTTCTGCCGAGCTTAAGCGAGGGCGTCCGCCCCGAGTCCTCGTCTTGTGAGGTTATCCGTGGGAGGAGCAACTGGCATTGTCCCACATGTACGCCCGTCCCGGTGTGTGGGACTGGAGGGTGGCGATCGTGTGCTTGCCATGCGTCGGCTCGAGCACCGTGCTCGTGAAACTCTTGGCGGAGTTATCCGAGTGGGCCACGAGATCCTCACAAGGATCTTTTCCGAGCAGACGATCCTGAGCCTGTGTCAGCCCGCTAGGCGCACCCATGAAACCTTTCTTTACTCGATCCCGTGTCGGTCCCCGAGTCGTCAGCCGACTCGGATGCAGCTGGCTGCCACCCTACGACGGGTTCCGCGGGAGAGCGTGAAGTATGGTCTCGGACACGAATTGAGGCGATTGGGTCGTCCACCGACCCAACTGGGGGCCCACTGTGGGCTCACCTCGCTCTCGTCCCTTGCTCACTTTGTACCCCGGGGCGACCTCTAAACCTCTAGGGTTGTCGAGGCTTCGGGCCCTGCGGTGTTTTAATATTCTCGCCACCTCGGGGCCGTCCGTGGCCCGGTCGAGGCCAGGGTGGCCGCCGTATTGGTCGATTGCGCTACCGTGGCGGTGGGCGGCCATCCCGAGCCCTTTTCGGTGAGTCACCCTCCGGACCTAGTAAGTCGTGCTGTTCGTTCTTTCCTTTCCCTTCTTCTTTTAGCGCGGCTTTTCGTGCATCGGCTGGCCGGCGTATTTGTACCATCCAGGGGTTGACCGGGATGGTCTCCGAGTGTTCTTGGGAGGAGAAAGCCTGAAGGACATGTCCGCAAGGTTTCCGAGAAGCGGGAGTCCGCTCGGAAGAGGCGGAGGGAGGAGCGAAGGAGGAAGAAGAGGAAGGAACACTCGGCGAGGGCCGCACGGGGCGAGGATGTCTCCGAGTCAACCATCGCTGGGACGGCCGATTCGGGGTCATCCTCGAGCACCGATGGCGGCCATATTCCCGATCCATACCGTGGGGTATTGTTCGGGTCGTCGGTCTCCGGCGGACCGAGCGAAGGCCTTGCGGCTGGGTTCGTCGTCGCCGTGCCCCAGGTGGAGGTGGCCCCGTTGGAGACATCTCTGGGCAAACGGGGGGCGACTTGTCTTCGCCAGGAGGGTCGGCGAAAAAAATGCGGCTCACGCTCGGTCGTGCGGCGGTAGGCGCTCCGGCGGTCGGCTGTTCGCGTGGTTTCAGCGTTAAGTGCCGCCGCCGGTGGTCTGGGAGCGCGCAGGGAAACGGTCCCGAGGATCCGGGACATAAAAGCCCGGCACCTCTTGACGGGTTGGAGCCTCGCCTCAAGGTCGAAAGGGAGGCGACCTCCGCCACCGCCGGCGAGGCCGTTCGCCACCATGCAGATCTTGGCGGTAGCTTAGCCGCCGTCGTCACCGGGGACCTCTGAGGGCGGTTGGCCGACGGGCGGACTGGTCGTGGATTGCGGACCGGTCGGAGGCGGCCCCGCCCACATTGTCCGCAGATTCGTCGGAGAGGGCGGCCCAGCGACGGTACAACCATGGCGAAGCGCGGCGGTCGAGCCCGATCTCCGCTTCGCCAGAGCCCCGACCATGCTATCTGGCGTGGCCGTGACCCAGCCGGCGAGCCACTTGCTTGTCTTTGGATGACGATGCGGAGGCGGAGTTGTGGAGGACCTTTGAAGACGGCAAGCGACGGATCGCGACTCAGGTGGACGAGGCCCGAAAGAGTCTGGCTGTTGCTCTTCGTTGTGTCGACGAGGCGTCGGGCGTGATTTCTGAGGTGGATGTTCCAATCGGCACGGTAATCTAAGTCGGGGCCTTAGCTTCATTCTCCGACTTGTTTTCAGCGATCCACGAGTCTGATGGAGTGTCCACCTTTTGCAGGAACTGAAGCACCGCTCGTCGAACAAGGCTGGGTTCCTCCGAGTCCTGCATGATGATCGGGCGAGGAAGCTACCGCCTTCATCGAGCATCAGGTGCCGGACGCCTGGAACATGGTCGGGCGGAGGCGGCAGAGACGCAGCGGAAGTTCGAGTCTCTCCTGATGGAGGCCAACAGCGCCAGGGATGTTGCCGTCGCTGCGGAGAAGGTCGCGCTGTCGGAAGCTACCCGCCTCCAGGTCGAATGTGATCGGGTCCGGGGGGAGCTTGATTCCGAGAGGAGGAGCGCCGAGCGGGAAAAGGAAGCCCGGGCCAAGGCCGAAGAGGATCTCCGCCGTTTGGAGGATTCTGCGGACGGTAAGTCACCCGATCCTATCTTGAGGACTTTGCTATCGTAGATTGTTTGGTATGCTTCGACGCTTGTACTTGGCTCAGTAGAGTTGCGGAAGAGACTTCGGTGATCTTGCCGCGGAAACGCAGAAATTGGCCGTGGAGGCACGTGAGGTTAGGGGTGTACGCAGGTCGGGTTCAAGGAGTAGTGGGTCATCCATACCCTACCCTAATATTTTTTCTCGAATGCACGGTAGTAAAAATCGGGTAGGGTACGGTAACAGTAGCATTTTCTCTGAGACGGTAGAAAGGGTTCCGTAGTGTCTTGACGGGTATAATCTGCACAACGGTACTTCATCGGGTAGTACACAAAATACCTAGAATCGAAACATGCGATGAAAACAATCCAACTATCACACTAGTACATCACATAATACAAAGTCCAATACATAAAGTGAAATTCACATACATAGTTCAACACATAGTTGAATTGGAGGAGAGGAACTTGGGGCAATCCCAAAGGAATAGGAGGTAATGACAATAATTTTGAACAACGTGAAATCACAAGCATCTGTAGTCTAGGAAACCGGTCATGTGCTCCTCTTGTTTAGGTTGATAGCAAGTAGAATATAATTGAGACATTTACCTTGTCGAATTTTATAAATTTTTTGTGTGTGATCATGATCTCAAATTTTTATGAGAGATTACTAATTTCATCAGTATCATTATATAAAATTTTAAAATTTTGTAACATAGTTTGGATAATTTTTCATTTCGTTCAAATTTGCCGATAAGCCTTTTAACAGAGAGAGTAATCTGTTCGAATTTTTAAAACTTCATGACATTTTATCATCATCTGAAAATTTTATTACAATATTATAGATATGTCAGGACCATCCATAAAAATTTCAAAATTTTATAACCACGTTTGTTCTAATTTTCATTCGGTTCAAACTTGTCGATTGACGCTTCATCGGGATAGTAGCAATGTTTGAATTTTTAAAAATTTCTCAGATTTGATAATCACCTAAAAATTTAATGAGAACATATTTGATGTGTCGGGGAACCTTAAAAAATTCAAAATTTTTGACATCGTTTGATCTATTTTTGGTCAATGTAATTTCGTCAAAATTTGGAAATTAGTAGTACCCGCTAGGTACCCGAATTGTGAAAATTATCGGGTGCACGTGACCAATCTGCACTCACGGTATTACCGATCCGTGCACTACCGAACCCGAACCTAACCTACTCTCACTACTACGTGCACGTGCACGTGCATCTGGGTAGTGTAAAATAGTTTTCCATTAGGGTAATTTTGCATCCGGACGGCACTGGTCGGTATTACCCGACCCATTTACACCCCTACGTGAGGTGGCGCTAGCGGAGAAGAAATTGGCGGAGGAGGGTTTGTCCGCTGATCGCCGAAGTGATGGCCCTCGGGAGGCCGCCAAGAGGTTCTGCAGCTCGGTGCTCGGGCAGCCGTCTGCCGAGCCCGAAGTTCGCTTCGCCGCCCTTAGCTCGTATCTGCGGAGCACGTCGAGCGCTCGGTGAGCATGGGAGCCAAGCTTTGGGTTACCTCGGCGCTTATCCTCGTCGCCAGACATGACGACGCGTCGACTTCGAGGTCATCATCACGAGTCGCCGCGGACCCGATCCGACGAAAGGGTCGAGGAGCCGAGGACTCGGATTGACCGTGATCTACGCAATAATCGCCGCCGGGATATCGCAGCAGGATATCCTCCATCGGACGAGGAAGACTAGTTTCTCTTGCTTTTGTTGATGTAAAGACTTAGTTGAACGTCGGATTGAAGTTTATTCGGGCTTAGTCGGATCAGCCCGTCAATCTGGTTTTTGACCGGCCATGGTTCTCATCGCTCGGGCATTTCCTTCCTCCATAAAGCGCTATCAAGTAGCCAGCAGGGGCGTGGTAAGAAGCGTTCGAGTTGGTAGGGTTCTTGCATTTGAGAGATCCGAGTGGCTAGTCGGGTCACCAGTCCGTGCGGGCGTGTGGCATGTGGTGTCGTAGCCCCCGAGTGATGCGTGGGGGCCGATATGTCGGCCGCCACGCGGCACTTGAGCTCGGGAGGGAAAAAGCAAGTTTGGGGAAGAATTTCCTTAGCTGATATCCCGTGTTCCAGTTTTCTTCAGCCGGTGGGCCTGCTTTCATGATACCCGGTGCGATCGTGGCGGCCCAGGAGCCTGAACCGAAGAGTCGTGTTGCGCCTTTGTTGGGAGCGGTGCCCCTGCGCCCAGTCTTGTTGCATTTAATGCAGGAAGTGGGGAGTGGCGAGCGCCTGTCATGTCGCCCGGGACGCGGAGTTAATGCGAGCGTCGCGCCGTCCGATGCGTCGCCCTCTTCGGTTGTTCCACCTCGCCCATATAAATAGGTCAAGGAGGGCTCGAAAGCGACCACGTTCAGTCCAGATTAGCACCGCTGCGCCGTCTTTTCGCCTTTTTCTTCCAATTTCCCGAGTTAGCGAAAATGGCCAGCGGTGGCGACGATCGGAGGGCTGGGAAGCGAGAGGCCGCCGCGGAACCACATGGTTCGGCCCCCAAGAAGTCTCGTGTCGGCGCTGGATCCTCGGCCGGGGCGATGAAGATCAAGATCCATATTTGCCTTCATCGATCTTTTCAGATCGAACCCCAATCGAGGTGAGGGATCGTCGATCGGCGCTGAGGCTGCCCTTATCTTGTTTTTCTTGTGAGGTCTCTTCTTAGCGCTTCGCTCAGCTTGGTTCCACCATTCATGCGGCCGAGATGGCGATTGTCGCTCACGGCTGCTCGATCGGTCTCCCTATGACAGAGGACGAGCCTGAACGAACTTAATGGCCGGCGTAGGCAGCGGCTTCCCTGATGATTTCAGACGCCTTGATCGCCGCCCGGGAGGCGGATCGTTTTAGTCATGCTGATCATGAGCCCAGTCCTCGAGGAGGGCCGCCAAGGCACATGAGGAGGCGCAGCCTTGAATGGGCCCGTGCCATAGTCATGGAAGAGGGCTCGCAAAGGCACATGAGGAGGCGGCGTCGTGGGCGTACTCGGGCGAAGCGTCGCCAGCGCTGTGGCCGACTTCTTTGACGTGGAGCGCCAGACACTTTTCAAGAAGAGCCTCTTAGCCAGTGCTCGCCACGTGTTTGAGAGCATGCGCGAGCTTTGAGGTGGCAGGGGGGCGGTGCCGACGAGCCTTGGAGCGGATCGCAGAGCAAGACGCCATCGAACTCTCCCAGCCGCCGAGGCCCTGGATGACCTACCGGGCCTGCAGGCGAGCGGCCGCCATGAGGGCAAAGCGATCGCCACCGCGTTCGCAGTGCGTAGTACGCTCTTGCTGCGCTTGCGGCTATGACGCCTCCTTCTTCACAAGCACCACGACCATTCTTTGGGATCGAAGAGACCCCGCGAGATCGGCGAAAGTGCATCTGGCGGCGGAGCGGTGGCGGGCAAGGCGTGGTCACCGTGGGCCCCGAGGTCGGCAGCTCCGATGATGACGACGATGACGATGACGACTTTGCGGGGTGATCGTCCAGGCACCGACGCGGGATCTTCTTTGTTTTTGCTTTTGTGTGTATTTTGGGACACTATGTTGGTGTGTTTTTATAATCTAGACTTTGCCGCTTGCATTCCTTCTGCGATGCGCATCTGCCCGGGCGACCATTGTCCTCGGGGTCGCTGGGACCCTTCGAACGTAGGTCGGAGCGTCGATACGTAGATGAAGACATAAGGCGGATCTTGACGTTGAGGGCATGGCCGTGGCAAGACGGGAGCGGCTATGGTTCATGCCGCGTGGGTTCCCTCCCTTTTTCGCAAGACACTACTTCGTGACCGTTGCCGCCGGGGCGCAGGCCATAGTGTCCGGAATGAAGGGGTTAGGATCGAGAAGATCCAACAGCTAGCCAAGTCACCGGTCTTGGTGTGCCTGCAATGTGTTCGCACGCATTTGAGCGGGAGCAGAACGGTGCCGGAAGATCGCCGTTCGTTTCGTATGGGCATGCCCTTCTTTCGTGAGGCGTCACTTTAGGAACCATAGCCGCTGGGGCGTGGGTCGTGGCGCTCGGGTCGAAAGGAGTTACCACCCGGAAAAGCAACGGTCAATCGGATTGCTATTCCCACTAAGCGCGTACGAAGCAACAGTCCCCGGGTGCTCGCGGGGAGCGGGGTGCGGCCGTTATGGAACCCTGAGGTTCCAAGGGAATGCAAGTGACGTAAAAAAAAAGCGGTTACCTCAGCCTTTGGGCGAACGCAGCGAGAGCCAGTGGCTCAGGCTTGATTGCGCCGGCCGACGAATCGATGCCCGTGGCTAAGGCGCTTCTCGGAGCGGACGGCAAACCTAGGGCCGAGATCGAAGCGTCATAGATCGCCACGCGTGATGGCGTCCTTTCGCCACCGTCCCGTCCCATCGCTGCCCAGCGTGACGTGGTTTTTTAATGCGCCATGATGGTTTCGCGTGAGCGTGGGATGGGCGGGATGCCTTGGCGTCGTGAATGAGCGTCGCTTGCACGGGTACGCAGACCGCCTTTTGCCTATAAATAGGGTTTTGAAGGCGAGGCAGCATTATGCTTGGCATTCGTTGTTGGATTATTTGGGCCAAGCCCACTTAATTGAGACAAATAAATCCTAGAAAATCTCAAAGGCCCATTCATGAAGAGGCATGTGTGCAAGCAATAGTCCCACATTGCTAGTCTATAGTGGTGAACACTAGTTTATATAGTGGAGTGTGATTCACCATGGTAGAACCATGTGAGAGAAGAGAGCCCACACGCTCGCCTCGCCTCGCCTCGTCTCGGGCCGGGCCGGGCTCGGCACACGCGCAGGCACGCCGGCGGGCGAGGCGAAGGCGTGCGGCACTGCGTGAATGGTCGCCGAATCCGGTCTGGGGCCTTGCGCAGACGCAGCCTTCCTTTTGCGGTTTATTCTTTTGCTACTCGGATTAAATCGCGGTTGCGGTATGAGATAAGGACTCAGTAGCGGACTCCATCGTGGCACGTCCTCGAGTCACGTTCGATTCGCATGTTACGAGTAACCCTATAAATCTTGCGTCGTGCACCGTGTAGAGAGATACGCACAAACACATCGTTAGGGTTTTGCCACCTCTCATTCTTTATCGCCGCCGTAATCTTCTCCATCCGGAAGCGCCGTGCATACTGCAATCGGAGAAGCAGTCTCGGAACCCTTCGTCTTGAGATCTGCGGAGAGGGCGAATAAGGTTTTAGGAAGCGCTCCGCGCTTCAAGATCGTCACCACGGCCGTCTTCACATTCTGTTTCGCGGGCGTCGCCGCCAGCCGGCTGACTCTGCGACGCCGCCACCAACGTCATCCTCGTCAACACCGAACCGCATCTACTACATCGACACGGAATCCATAGCCGCATCGCAACAGTCATCATCTTTCTTTCGATGCGTTCAATCTATCCTAACCTCGTGGTTAATCAAGTTTATCAAGATGATCATGATGTTCGTGCTATCTAGTATGTTAGAGATATACATGCTCGTTTACGTCATCTTTGCTCATGATTTATATTCGAATTTAATCTGGAAAATGTCTAATTTCTCAACAATCCAAAAACCTTATTGTAGACAATTTCTGGATTATCAATGGTCGGTTTTGCCGGCCTTGGCTTAGGAGAAATTCTCGGTGTGCATTTTAAGAGGTGGCAAGTCAAGGTCACGCTCGGCTTCTGACTATGAATGTATTCAGGTTAGTAAAGGCAAGCTGAAGGTGATCTCTCTGAAAGCGGCGAAGAGTTTCACGGATGCCAATACTCTTCGTGGGATGCATTCTTATCGTTCTTGCCGATCGCTTTGTGTGATGTGTACATGCACATAATGACGCTTGAAAGTCTTTGTGGGATCTGTTGAGCGCCAAGTTCGGTGCATCGGATGCTGAGCGATGAAGCGTATGTCATGGAGAATTTTCATGACTATAAGATGGTGATAATCGCTCTGTTGTAGAGCAAGCCCATGAGATCTGATGCATTGTCAAGGAACTCGAACTCTGGAATGTGTCTTACGATCCTTTTGTGGCGGTTGCATCATTGCAAAACTCCTCCTTCGTGGAGGAGTTTCGCACTACTCTAAAACATAAGAGGACAAAGATATCGATCGAAAACACGATGGCGTCCTTGATGTTGAGGAGAAGCCTCTGCTAAGGATGTCAATGGTAAAGGAGGCGAGGGCGATCCGAGCGCCAACATGGTTCGAGAAGAACTACGGCAAGAACAAAGGGAAAAATAAGCCTAACAAGACTACCAACTTCAAGAAGAAGAAGATGAACAAAATTTGAGTGCCTACCGCTTCACATGTGGTGAGGTCGGACACTTTTCCAAGGAATGTCCGATCGTGCGGGCAAAATGCCGAGGAAAAAAAGGCCAGCAAATGGATGAGGCGTCCAAAGTCACATCAACACGATGGACCGCTAGCAATCTTTGGACGCGAGGTATGGTAATTTACCTTCAGTATTCTCGATATTTGATCTTCCAGGTTGGTGGATTGATCTGGTGCTAACGTTCATGTGTGTTCTCGACATCAATATGTTCTCTTCTTATCGGGTCATTGAGATTCTTCCGCCCCGATGGGGAATGGGTCACATGCTTCGTTCATGGCATCGCGCGATGGATCTGAAGTTCACGGGAAAGATCGTGCGGTTGAGAGCGTGCAACATGTCCCTTCTATCAACAAGAATCTCATTAGTGGCTCCCTTCTATGCGAGAGATGGGTTTAAGGTAGTGTTAGAGTCCAATAAAGTAGTTGTGTCCAAGCATGGACTATTTATTGGTAAAGGCTATGAGCGGAGGCTTGTTCCGCTTTTCCCTTCAGATTTCAATAATAAGTCTGTGAACCATATATGTGGTAGTGTTAATGATGATCGAGTATTTGGCACTCTCGTTTATGCCACATTAATTTTGGTCTTATGAATCGGCTTTCGGCATGAGTTTAATTCCTAATTTCACTATTGCCAAAGGTTCTAAGTGCCATAGTTGTGTGCAATCGAAGCAACCTCGAAAGCCTCACAAGGCGGTGAGGAGAGAACTTGGCACCTCTAGAACTCATACATTCTCGATCATGTGAGATGAATGGTGTGTTGACAAAAGGTGGAAAGAGATATTTCATGACATTGATTGATGATGCGACTAGATTTTGCTATGTTTACTTGTTGAAAACTAAGGACGAGGCGCTAGACTACTTTAAAATCTATAAAGTGAAGTTGAAAATCAACTAGAGAGAAAGATCAAGCGTCTTAGGTCGGATCGTGGTGGCGAATATTTTCCCAAAATCTTTGATGATTTACATGCGGAACATGGTATT
Source organism: Guadua angustifolia (assembly GCA_036346375.1). Lineage (NCBI taxonomy): Eukaryota > Viridiplantae > Streptophyta > Magnoliopsida > Poales > Poaceae > Guadua > Guadua angustifolia. The sequence goes on along the minus strand of CM070502.1, from coordinate 65,783,582 downwards.
ATTCATGAGAGGACACCTCCTACTCGCCTGAATCAAGCGGGATTAGAGAGGAAAACCGCCGTTGGCCGACTTGGTGAGCGCCATGTTGAACCTTCTTGGTTTATCTAAGGCATGGTGGGGAGGGTGTGTTGACTTCATGTCATGTCTGAATAGAGTTCCAAAGCGAAACATGGAAAGACCCTTTCGAGAAGTGGGTTGGGGAAAACCATCACTTTCTTACTTGCGCACATGGGGATGCTTGGCGAAAGTCAATGTCTGATTAACAAAAAGCGTAAGCTCGGACCTAAGAGCGATGGATTGTGTCTTTACGGGATATGCTCGTGAGCATAAACTTATAGATTTTAGTAGTTAAATCGATGTGCACGATATGTATGTTGATACTATTATGGAGTCTCGTGATGCTACGTTTTTTGAGAATATATTTCCAATGAAAGACATGCATAGCACTTCTAGATTTTCTTACGAGATAATTCACGAGACTATTACACTTGAGTCTTGAGCAACCACTTGAGAAAATCCTAGAGGAGGATGATAATGAAGCTCCTAGAAAGAGCAAGAGACGAGGATTGAAAAGTCCTTTGGCAATGATTTCATTGTGTACCTCGTGGATGATACTCCCGTCCATTGCGAGAGGCATATGCATCTCGGATCTGAGATAATTGGAAAGAAGCATCGAGAATGAGATGGACTCGATTCTTGCCAATGGGACTTGGGAAGTGGTGAGCGACCCTATGGTTGTAAACACAGTGGGTTGTAAGTGGGTGTTCAAGAAGAAGCTTAGGCTGATGGTACTATTGAGAAGTACAAGGCTCGGCTTGTGGCTAAGGGTTACACCCAAAAGAAGGCGAAGATTTCTTTGATACTTATTCACTGTTGCTAGAATGACCACCATTAGAGTAGTACTTTCCTGTTGCCTCGTATGGTCTTCTTGTTCATCGGATGGGACGTGAAGGCGACTTTCCTTAATGGAGAGCTAGATGAGAAATCTATATGGAAGCGACTGATGGGTATGTAGTAAAGGGTCAAAGAGCAAGGTGTGTAAATTATTGAAATCTTTGTATGGCACACAAACAAGCACCTAAGCAATGGCATGAGAAGTTCGACACCACTTTGACCTCTGCGAACTTTGTCATTAATGAGGTGATAGATGTGTATACTATCGCTATGGTGGGGGTGAAGGAGTTATATTGTGCCTTTATGTGGACGATATCTTGATCTTTGGCACAAATATTGATATGTGATCAATGAGGTCAAGTCTTTTACATCAAAGAAATTTGATATGAAAGATCTCAGGAGAAGGCGATGTAATTACAGACATCAAGCTTATTAAGGATGAGAGTGGGATTACTCTTTCGCAATCCCACTATGTGGAGAAGGTCTTGAGCAGTTTGGCTTTATGGATGACAAGCCCTCCCACTCCTTATGATCCGGTGTGACCGAGAAAGAATAAGAGAATTGGCTTAAACCAATTGAGATATTCTCAGATTGTCGGTTCACTCATGTATCTTCTTTGGCATAGCGAGACACGATATATCATTTCTTTGTGAGCAAATTGAGTAGGTTCATGTCAAACCGGGTTCGGATCATTGGCATGCACTTGAAAGGGTGTCGCTATTTGAAAGGTACTATGAGTTATGCGATTCACTATTGAGGCACCTGCGATGCTCGAGGATCTGATGACTGGCTGGATTTCGATGTAGATGAGCTCTATGCCACGGTGGATATGTGTTTACCATTGGTGGTGGTGTAGTGTCATGGAGGTCTTGCAAGCAGACCATTTTGACAAGGTCAACCATGGGCGGAACTCTTTGCTTTAGATCTGACCACCTGTAGAGGCAGATTGGTGCGTGAGCTATTGATGGACTTCTGGGTGGTTGAAAAACCAATACCGGCTATCCTTATGAATTGTGATAATCAATGCTGTGATTGCTAAAGTGAAACGATGCTAAGGATAATCGAAGTCATCAAGACACGTTAAAGACAAGCTGAAGTCAATCGGAAATTGAAACTCGGAGTAATAAGTGTGACTTATATTCAAGCAGACAAAAACTGCGCGAGATCCTTTACGAAGGGACTATCACGGAATGTGATAGAAGGTGCATCGAGGAGATGGGTATGAGACCCATATAAGTTGCAATAGTGGTAACCCGGCCTTTGTGATCGGAGATCCCGTGAATTGGGTCTGGGTAAAACAAGTTGTTGGTTAACCGAGGAGAATGTCTGTTACCCTCTCTAAGTGAAGATGCAATACTCTCAAAATCTTTGTAGGCGAGGATGGCAATATGCCTTAATGTGTTTCTATTGGCTATAACTAGCGAAGATCTTTGTTCTCTGAGCATTCTTGAAAGAACACACCTATATGAGCCCGTGTCTAAAGTCGCGATCTATGAGATTCGGGTGATCTCTAGTAAGCTCATGAAGAGACCATGGAGTCGACTCATATGCTCCACCATGGAGAAAATCTCTGGCGGCCAGTGTCGATTATGACTTTGAGTGAAACCTGTTCACACAAAACTTGCAATTCAAGGCATAGTCCATTGTTTAAGTTGTGGATGGGTGTAGCTTGGAGCTCTAAGCGAAGTTCAACAACGATCTCTGCTTTGGCTTATTTGGTATATTAAGCGATGAGTGAGTATTGGCAAATCTCTAAATGGACCTTGAGATCACGGTGGGGATTGTTGGATTATTTGGGCCAAGCCCACTTAATTGAGACAAATAAATCCTAGAAAATCTCAAAGGCCCATTCATGAGGAGGCATGTGTGCAAGCAATAGTCCCATTGCTAGTCTATAGTGGTGAACACTAGTTTATATAGTGGAGTGTGATTCACCATGGTAGAACCATGTGGGAGAGAAGAGAAGCCCTGCAGCGCTCGCCTCGCCTCATGGGCGGCCTCGGGCTCGAACGCGAGCAGGCGAAGCCGGCGGCGAAAGCCTGGCGTCTGGCACTGCGTGAATGGTCGCGAAATCCGGTCGAGGCCTTGCGCAGCGACTTCCTTTTGCGGTTTATTCTTTTGCTACTCGGATTCGCGGTTGCGGTATGAGATAAGGACTCCATCGCGGACTCGATCGTGCACGTCCTCGAGTCACGTTCGATCCGCGTTACGAGTAACCCTATAAATCTTTGCGTCGTGCACCGTGTAGAGATACGCTGAAACACATCGTTAGGGTTTTGCCACCTCTTTCTTTGCCGCGCCGTCGTAATCTTCTCCATCCCGCGCGCAAGCGTGCATACGCTGTCGGGAGAAGCGGGTCTCGGAACCCTTCGTCTTGAGATCTGCTTACGGAGAGAGGCGAATAAGGTTTTGAGGAAGCGCTCACGCCTTGGCTTGCTCAAGATCGTCACCACGGCTCGTCTTCTGTTCTCTTCTTTGGGCGTCCAGTAGCCGCGCGACTCTGCGGCACCGTCATGCGTCATCCTCGTCAACACCGCACCGCAGCATCTACTACGCCGACACGGAGCATAGCTGCGTCTGCAACCGCAGTCATCTTCTTACCTTTCGATCGTTCAATCTATCCTAACCTCGTGGTTAATCAAGTTTATCAAGATGATCATGATGTTCGTGCTATCTAGTATGTTAGAGATATACATGCTCGTTTCTATCATGCTGCTCATGATTTATATTCGGAATTTAATCTGGAAAATGTCTAATTTCTCAACATTCGTGTGTGCTCTCCTTCATCGTTCCTCCAGCCTTTTGGTCTTGCGGGGAGGTTTGAGCGGACGAGATGGTGAGCGGTGGTGAGGACGGTGAGAGGGCCAACGGGCGGTCGTCAGAGGGAGACTCGTGGGGCACCGGCCCCAAGTGGCCCCGCGTGGACGCCGGGATGTCGGCGACGAGGAGTGAGCTTGTGCTGCCCTCGTCGACCTTCTCCATCTGGAACCTGCCACCGGCGTAAATTTCCATAGCAGTAGTCACAGCGTGACCACGTCTCCTCGCGTCTAATGGTGGTGTTTCTGTATTTTCTCGCAGTTCCAATTGGCAGCCGGGTACGACGCCCTCGCCTTCCTCTTCGGACGGAACAGGGCATGAGGCCTCGAGGCCGCCATGACGTGACTCTCGTAGAGCCTCCGACGTTTGAGGCGGAGGCGCGCCTGAGCACTGAGCCAAGAGGCATGAGGAGGGTGGCGCGCGTGCAGGCCTCTTAAGCGAAGTGCAGGATCATGTGTGAAAGCGAAGTTCTCCTTCCGTGCTTGGTCCAGTGTCTGAGAGCATGCAGCAGGCGTGAGGCCTCTGAGGGATGTGGTTGGGCCAGCCTTTGGAGCGCACCTCGGTGAATGCGCCTCGTGCCTTGCGAATGGGGTCCTAAGCGTACTGCCTCTTCTTATTTCTTGAGGAGCACTCACTCGCGATGGCGGAGAATCGCTCTCGGTGGGTGGAGTATGTGCTTGCTTCTGCTTGCCCCATGGCGCCCCTCTTTGTGCGATAAGCGACCGTCGCGAGATCGAGCGACTCGGCCCAGTAGCGGGCCAAGTCGCGAACAGGCACGTGAGATAATGGCGAGGCGAAGTCGCGCTCGAAAGTCTCGGAGATGAGGTGTGTGAGGAAGAGAAGCGCCGCGGTCTGATCGGGCCCTTCCCTTGGCTTAGAACCTCCACTTAACCGCTCAGCCGTGGCGTGAACACCTCCCGACGCAGGGGCTGTATCTGAGATTACATTTGTGTGGTGCTTCTCTGGAGCATCCAGAGACCCTGTGGACGGGGCGGCTTGGGTTGCAGAGCCACACTTGCGATCGCGAAGACGGTGGTCCGCTCTTGATTCCGGAGTGATAGATATATCGTAGTGGTGGATGTCCTCCTTATCCAAGACGGCGGTCCGCCTTCGTGATGCCTCTTTTGCACAGCAACAAGCTCTGATCCGCTAATCTTTTGGCTTTAGATGATGCTCATGTAAGGTAGGTCGTAGAGGATCAGTATGCGTTTGTATGTTACTGAATGATGTAAGGGAATGAATATATGGAAATCAAGTTTACTCCATGTTTTGATTTTTACATTTCCTTTCCGTCTTGGAGACTCACGTTAAGCGTAGTAGCTCTTGAAACAGTTGAGGTTATTCGGCGTGGGTCCAAGCCGCGGACACTTGACGATGACATAAGGAGTGAAAACTTCGACCACGAAGGGTCCCTCGGCCGAACCACCGGATTGCAGAAACCAGGTTCTTCTCCCCTTCGGGCGTTGCCTTGCGGCCGAGTAGCCAGAAACCGTAGAAGTTTTGGTGTGGAGTCGTAGCAGCAACAGGTCGAGGAGATTACCGCTAGGGCAGACTCTGAGAGCCGTAGGAACAGCCGAATCGTGAGCTTCATATGAGATCTTGGCCCTCAGGAAGTAAGTCGGGCGTCGTCCAACTTCGGAGGGTTATTAAATCTTATAAGAAGCGGAATGCTTGAGGTAGAACCGCTGAGCTTCTCGATGTTCAAAGCGTTTGGGATGATATTGCCCGCAAACATCCTTAAGTCGGTAGGCGCCCGGTAGGAGGACCTCCACGATGGTGAAGGGACCTTCCCATAGAGGAGAAAGCTTGTGCTTGCCTACGTTGAATTTGGACTGGCGGAGACCAAGTCTCCAGCGTTGAAGGAAAGCGCCTCGAACTGGCGGCCAGTGGTAGCGGGAAGCTTTTCTTCAGTACTTGACGGCAAGTAGGATAGCCACGTCGCGCGCTTCATCGAGCTGATCCACTGCGTCTTGCTGTGCTTCGAGCCCCCGTGCCTCGTCGAAGGCTTGAAGTCTTGGGGCGCCGTACCTCAAGTCGGTTAGTATCTTTGCCGCGCCAAACACGGGAAGAGCGGTGTGAACGGTTGACTGCTTGGGGTGGTCGCGAGCTCAAAGAGCGGAGGGCGTCGGTACGCGCCATCGTCTGCGAACTTCTTCAATCGGTTGAAAATCACTGGGCTTGAGCCCTTGGAGAATCATCTGGTTTGCTCGCTTTCGACTTGTCCAGATTAGTTAGCGGATGGGCTCTGCCGCCTTGATCCAATGCGAATATGGAAGTCATCCACGAACTCAAGGAATTCTTTCCCCGTGAGCTGTAATCTGTTAGCCGGTGATGATGGAGTTAGGGACTCGAATCGATAAACAATGTCGAGGAAGAAATTGGTGCACCTGCCGTGTGATGGTGGCAACCGGTTTTGCCGATCCACTTGGTGAACTTGTCCACCATAGCGAGAAGGTGGGTGAAACCTCCGGAGCCTTTTGAAGGGCTGAGCAGTCGAGTCCCAGACCGCGACGGCGAGTGATGGGGATCGTTTGGAGGGCTTCGCTTGAACAAATGGGTTTAGCGGGCGAGAGCGGCATCCGCCATAAGTCGCGGATGATTTATTAGGCGTCGGCCACGGCGGTTGGCCAATAGAACCCTGTAGAAAAGCCTTTCCCACGAGATCGCGGGCGTGAGTGGCTACAAATTCGCCGTGGATGTCGAGCAACAACTCCTTCCGCGATCGTGAGAATGCACTCTTGAGGACTCCGGACGGGCTTAAACATGAGGAGTCTTCTCAGGGCCAAAACAAATGACTTGGCGTACGAAGCGAAACGCATCGACCTTGGTCAGTGGTCGTGAGGAGTGACCCGTCTGTCGGTCGGTCGATGAAGGGTTTCCTCGGTCGGAGTCTGTTATTATTACCGAGGCGGTCGGACGGCGCCCGCGTTCGTCTGTCAGATAGTCGGGCTGAGCTGCGTCCCGTAAGGAGTGTCTTCTGCTTCGGTCGTCCTGAGTCGACTCGGACGGAAGAAGTGGTGAAGGTCGAGGGCGAAAATCCCGGATGGGGCGGTCCCGTTGGACCTATGAGGTTGGCGAGTGTAGTCGACCTCTCGCCGTTGTAGCGTCGGTAGCTATGATGGAGCTCGAAACCTTGAACTTTTCTTGAGCTTACGCCTTCACGCAGCGATGAAGCGCCATGCGAGGTCGCGAAACATGCCACCTTCACTGACAGTCTCTGACCGACTGGAATCGCCATGCGGACGTAGAGCGGTAGCGCTATAAGGTCGGCGGCGATCCGGAGACCGTGACGAGGGCTTCATATTCGCGGCGTTGTTGGTGGCGTCGAAGAGTAGTTGGATAGCGTCTTTGAGTTTATTCCCAAGTGGGAGATAATGGCGACCCGGCTCCGCCCGTTCTTCGTGTAAGGCCGTGAAGTACATTATCCGATACTCAAGGTCCTCGAAATGCGGAGGCGCTGAGCCTCAGTCCGCTCGCACATCGAAGTCCGCCAAGACCTGCGACTTGATCGCCGTCCAGGGACATAGGATATATCGTGGCCGTTGAGCTCGAGAGCCACTTGGCTATCCTCACGATGCGTCGCGGTTGGACGATCTCATGCGATGGCGAGGCGTTACTACGAGGATAGGATGCTATGAAAATAGTGGACCAACTTTAAGCCGCGATAAGCACCACATAGAGTAGCTTTTGTACAGGAATCTCGGGGTTTGGATTAGGAAAGCACTTGACGACGAAGTACGGCATTATACCGCGAGTTACATGACCTTCTTACCTTTCGCTCCACAACAAGCGCCCAGCTTAACGACTGAGTCGTGGCGGCAATGTATAGGAGGAGCGACTCGTCTGGCAGCAAGGCGACCAGCCGCCGGAAGTGTCGAGAAAATCTTGATCTGTCGAGGGCCTCCATGCTTCTTAGGTCGGAATGCGCCGGTCGGATTTTTGAAGCGACTTGTAGAAGCGGCATCCCACGTTCGCGAAGTGGGACCGCAAGCAGCTCAAGGGCGCGAGAGCATCCGGTCGACCACGGACCCCCTTTAGGTCGTGATTGGCCCCATCTTCAAGATCGTTGAGATCTTCTCGTGATTAGCCTCAATCCACGCTGGAGATGATGAAGCGAAAGCGACTTTCCTTCGGAACCCGAAGACACACTTCTCGGGGTTGAGTTTTATCTGGCGGAATCGACGGAGGTTAGCGAAAGTTTCCTCGGTCGGCGACTAAGTCGTCGACCTTCTGGTTTTGACGGCGAATTAAATCGACATACTACCTCGATATTCTGGCCGATCTGATCGTCGAAGCGCGTTGCATACATCGGCTGGTATGTAGCACCGCGTTTTCAAGCCGAAAGGCATTGTTATGTAAACAAAGCGAGGCGAGCGGAGTGATGAAGAAATTGGCGGTGGTCGGACTCCTTCATCGCTATCTGGTGATAACTGAGTAGGCATCCGAAATAGCGGATTCGCATCCATGCGGTTGAGTCGACGACACGAGTCGATCTGAGGCAATGGAAAAAGGGTCCTTAGGGCCGGGCCTTATTCGAGGCTTGTGTAGTCAACACACATTCTCCATTGCGGACTTCTTTTTACAAGAAGGGTTGGCAAGCCACTCGGGGTGGCGCACCTTTTTTATAAACCCTGCGGCCAAAAGTTTGGCGATCTCTCCTCCTATGATCTTGCGCTTTCCTTCGTCGAAGCGGCGCAAGCGTGAAGCGGCAGAGCCTTGAGCTAAGGCCGGCGTTCGTGGAGTGCTCAGCGACCTCCATGGATACAGCATGCTCGGAGGGCTTCCATGCGAAGACATCTCGGTGGCGGAGAAGTCAACAGCGGCGTCTTCCTTTGGCGAGGGGGCGTAGCTCGAGCCCGCACTGAGTCTTGGTCGGATCATCGGGATCGTGCGGCCGAATCTTAGTGTCTCGGATTTGGAAAAGCTGGCCCAGGTTCTGGAATCGAGGCGGACTCATGGCGCCTTGCGGAGGGTTTCAAGCTCTGCGGCTGATGAGCTCGTCTGTGAGCTCCGCGCTCATCGCTACGCAACTATAAGCGAGTGGGAAGATCTTGACCCGGTGTGATGACTCCTTGCGGCCCTGGCATCTTGAGCTTGAGATAGGTATAGTTGGGGACCGCCATGAACTTGGCGTGCATGGCCTCCCCGTGATGGCGTGGTAGAGCCGCGAAACCCTCGACCTCGAAGGTGAGGGTCTCGGTCCAGGAAGTTATCGGACTCCCGAAAGTGATGGGGGGTCGATCTGCCAGTGGGTAGGCACCTTAGCAGGGATAATAGTGAAAGGCGCTTTTCTCGGTGGGCGGCGAGGAATTCCCATGGCGTCGAGTATCAACATACAAGATGTTGATACTACTACCGCAATCCATAAGCCCTTTAGACGGGAGCTTTGGCCTGACAGGGCGGCGACTAATTAGTACCTGGTACAGGTACGTGGGACATGATCGGGGTGATCGGCCGATCAAAGGTGATCGATGCCAGAGCCACCGGAGGCCTTGCCAGCGCGTGTAGGCCCAGTGGCGTGAACTTCACGAAGGCGAGTTTGAGCCGCCGCTTGTCGTGCGTGAGCTCACTTGTCCACCAAAGATCGCGAGGCATCAGGTCGGGTTACGGGAACTTGCGTCCCGTACTCATGGGCTCGACATCGGTGCCGGGTCCACTTTTCCTTTGCCCAGCGTAGGGCTCGTGCGGTGAGCGTTTGAGTCTCGCACCCTTTGCTTAATGTAGCCAGGGGTGCCGTGATTTGAACAGGCCCTCCATCAATTTCTCGAAGTGGTGGTAGAAATTTTGCGGCGCTTTGTTTAGCGAGCGTCGATTCTGCGACCTCGTGGTCCCTGTGGACTGCTTCCGCTTCGCTTATTTTAGCCGGAGCGGTCGTGAAATTTCTTGGCCAGCCGCAGAACTCCGTTTAGCCTTCCCACTTGTCGAAAGATGGCCCCGCCTCCTCGCGGGCGTGGTTGGTGGCGATGTCGAGCAATTCCTTAGTGGTTTTAGGCTTGGCCGGCCCAACTTGTGCACCAAGGCTTTGCGCGTGGTGCCGAATAGATGAATGCTCCAGCGACATCGGCGTCGGCGACATCGGGAGCTCGTTACCTTCTTGGGAGAAAGCAGCGGGATGTAATCCGGGCGTTTCTCTGGCGATGTTCTGACTTTTCAAGTCGGGGAGTTCCAGGCGCTTTATAAGTGCCACAGGAAATTGCCGCGAAGACACCGCTTGGTCGGCCCAACTCTGATGGAGTCGGCGGAAAGTACTCGAGCAGGGCTCGAGCCGGAGTCCGCTAGGTAGATCGGGAAGTCTTGGATGATAAAGAAGTCATCAAGTAGCTCAGCGCCGACAGCAACGCCGGCCAGTAATCTTGAGCCAGACAGGGGTTCGTGGCCCGTGTATTTGGCTATAATAGCCGTGCCGAACGGTAAGGAAAGTCGGCGTTCGCGGATCGCCAGCGTGAGCGCCGAGGGCCCGGGCCGTCGAGGTGTCTTGTTGATCGCGTCGCCGTAGCTATCACGACCTATGACAGACGCGCCGCGACCGTCGGCCTCTTTCTTGCGTCAAGAGTGTCGCGGTAGTCATGGTTTTAAGCCCAGTATTTGGCGGGCAAGTGTCTGAGCTTGAGGGCAGCTACTGGCAAATCTGGCCGGGTTACAGTGAAGCGGCTTTGCTTACCGAAAAGGTGCCGTGATGGGGAACTGGGCCGGATATGTCTTTATCTGACTTTACTCTACTAACCCTCGGAGGTTTTGGTAGTGGCTGGAGCCCCCAGCTCGGTCAGTTCGGATCTACAGGCGGGACCATGGCATGCTGAGCCCTCGATATTTGGAAGGAAGTCTGGGTAGCCCATTTTGCATTAGTCTGTGATGTACTAATGGGCTGCTGTACGTGGCGTCGCCAGCGCAGAGGCGAGTGACCTCGCCCTCAGCCTGACTTCTTCATAAGCTTCGCCTCGCTTCGCCAGTTCCGTCGCCGTTGTTGAGGTCTGACAGGGTGAGCACAGGGGCCTTCGCGCCTCAAGTTGGCGGCCCCCCTCCAAACTGTGCCGTCGTCTTGGGGCGGAATCATGGCTCGCACCGTTCTTGGCCGTTTGATCGGGAGTGCTGCCATGTAGCACTCATGGTCTGATTCGTGCGGAACCGCTCTACGTCGAGGTGGGATTTCTTGGAAGAAGAGCTTTCGATATCTCGTGGGCGGAGGCGGTCGTGGCGGTCATTACCCGAAGCGTGAAGCCGTCGGAAGCGGCGTCTCCACCGCGTGAACATGCGTGCTACCATTAGGCGGCACCTGACAGATTCGCGGGCTCCGAGGTCCATATGGAGCGAGCACGCAAGTTACAAAAATGTCGGTGAGAAGCTCGGGCCCTGGAGAGGGCTGATCTGAAGATGGCGAGGACGTGGCGCGAGCTCTCCCACCGATGTGGCGGCAATCGAGGGGGCAGGATCCGATCCCCTCGTAACCGGCGTCGTCGTGGTGAAGAAGCCATCAAGGAAACAAGCGGAATCCGGAGATGTCGTTGAGAGGCCCTACTGGCGCGCTTAACCGGTGTTTAGAAACCTAAGCAAGTAAATTTGTAAGTCTAGGGCATGGCCTCCCTGTTCCTTGAATGGTTAGACTACGAGGGTCCAAAGTTTATCTTGGTTCGGTGAATATCCCTACGCCCGATTCGAGTGGTGGCGTTTATTCTTTGGGATCGGTGGCGCGTGTGATTCTGACTTACTCGAAGGGTCCGACAGTAGGCCTTCGACGTTAGAGCGACTTCTACAGTTGGGTGATTTGGAATGGTTTTTTTTGACCCCCTCTCTCATGAGACCCCCGCCTTTATATACACGTGGAGGAAGCGGCGGTTACACGGCGCTCTTAAAGAGAGATGAAAAAATAGGAGGGGTGCGCTATGACCGGAGTTGAGCCTCACGCCTAGCGCGAGTCGTTGGTCTTGAAGTCCGGTCTTTAGCTCGGCGCTTTGTCGTTGATAGTCCTTGCCATCTTGGTCGGTGGACACACGGTAGATGCGGATGTCCGCTTTTCTTGAAGCACGGCGTCTGCATTGTTCTGTCTTGTCAGTCTTGGCCGTCGGCGATGGGTCGCTTCGAGGTCGCCTCGGGAGGCACGCGTCTCCTCTTGTCGCGTGACCGGTGATGAGACAGCTTGCGTGACTTCCCCCATCCCTCGGGTCGCCTCGGGCCTAAGTCACATGCTCCTAGTGAGACCGGCGAGTTTGGCGAGACAAGTCTGTGACCTAGGGTCCGCCCGCGGTGGCGAGGTCCTAGGGCGGAGTCGATCGGGGACTCCGCCATAGGGACCCATTGGGGCCTCCGGCCAGACTCCTTGGTCGGAGCACGCGGGCGCGTCCGACCATAGCCCTGGTCGGAACCTTAGGCCGGATCCGACCAGGCCGTAGGTCGGGCCCTGCGAGCGGCTCCGACCTGTGACGCAGTCGGAGCCTGTGGGCCGGGCCGAGACCGAGGGTCCTGCGCCTCTTGAAGGAACCCCCGTTCTGGGCTGGGCCTGAGTTGGCCCATCTGACATCTTCGTTTGTATCGACAATTTCATAGATGAAGCCTTGCTGTGGGGCACCCCTGGTATAAGTATTTGTCACAAATGCTCATGAGGCTGTTGAGAAACTACTGGGAATGAAACAATTAAGCACGGTGGCCAAATATATTGACTGTTTTGAAAAATGTGTTGAACTTGTCAAGAGAGATCATTCTTATCTTCAAGAAAACTTTTTGTTAAGTTGTTTTATTGGGGGCCTCAAGGATGAGATTAAGCACAGTGTAAGTAGTCATCAACCGAAGGGCTTATTGGAGGCGTATTGGTATGCTAAACTGGAAGAAAAAGTAGCTGGAGCCAGAAGAGTTAGCTCGGCTGGTGGGGGGTTCAGACAAAAGGGGCCTGCGCCTTCAAAGGTAATCACTATACCGCAGCCTAATGCAGGTAACAATGAAACTCAAAAGATGAATGGAACTGGTAAAACTGCTAAAAGTTGTTGGCATTGTAATGAGCCTTGGAATCCGGGACATAATCAGCAATGCAAAATCAGAAATGCTTTACACTCTTTATTACTTCATGGAGAGGGAATGAATTCATCAATTGAGGAAGAGGAAACTCCAAGAGAGTTGACTGGGTTTGTCCACGGCCTAGTAGTATACGAGAAAAATGATATCGAAGAATAACTGAGCGGAGTTATGTTTATTTCGCTTATCTTTACGGTTTTGATGGTCCTGTAACTTTTCTCTGAAGGCGTGTGTCTTGGAAATCGACAAGTCATTGCTTTGGTGGATAAGCAGGAGCACAAACTCCTTCATGAATTATGACTTAGCAGTTGAGAATGGGTATTCTATAAGATCAGTACCTTCAAGGGAGGTCACAGTAGCAGGTGGGGGTAAACTATCGACTGATGCAAAAGTGGACAAGTTTCCTTACAAAATTCAGAACACTGACTTTGTAACCACATTTAAGCTGCTTAAATTGGGGAACTATGATGTCATTCTTGGTGCAGATTGGATTTATGATTACAGCCCAATATCCTTGGATCTTAAGAAGAAATTGTTGACTATCAACAAGGATGGTAAGAAGCTTCAGTTCCAAGATTATACTCAGCCACATGGAAATTATATGCTGAATGGTGAATGCAGGTCAATTGCAAAAGGTGGTACGCAAGAACATCAGGGGATTACTGGTACAGGTAAACTCTGTGGAAATGGGAGTTCAGGAAGAATTGAAACCTTCTAACCCTGAAATCGAAAGAATCCTTGAAGAATATGCTGATGTTTTTGCTGAGAAAGAGGGATTACCTCCTAGCCGAGATTGTGATCATGTGATTCACCTTAAGGGGGGTGCAGAACCTCCGAATTTGAGGCCATATCGTATACCTCACTATCAAAGATCTATTCTGGAAGATATCATTAGAGACTTGCTCAAGAAAGGGGAGATAAGGCCTAGTAATAGTCCTTACTTGTCACCTGTTGTCATGGTTCGGAAGAAAGATGGGGCTTGGCGCTTATGTGTCGATTTTCGCCAATTAAATGCCATGACCATTAAGAACAAATTCCCGATGCCAGTAATTGAAGATTTACTTGATAAATTGCAGGGCTCATGCATATTCTCCAAACTTGATCTCAGATCTGGATATCATCAAATCCGCACGAGAGAAGAGGATATTCCAAAGACGGCATTCAAAACTCATGTTGGCCATTATGAGTACACTGTGATGCCATTTGGCTTAACCAACGCGCCCCCAACCTTTCAAGCTCTTATGAATAATGTGTTCGCTGATTACTTGAGAAAATTCGTTTTGGTCGCGATGGCCGCGAGGAGCATGCTCCAGTCAGGGAGTGTCATATCCCGTGGCCGCCGATGAGGAGAATCGCCGTGGCGTGAGACGAAGCGAGAAGAAGGAGGTACTCCCGTGGCCACCGGCGAAGCTGCCGTGACGTGAGAAGAGGCGAGAATAAGAACAGGATAAGGGAAACAATTCTGATTCAATTCCTTCCTTTCCTTGGCTGATACATGGCTTCCTCTTATACCGCATCTCCACCTGCCCAGTGGGTTCCACCATCCATAGACTCAGCACATGTGTGACATTACCGCCCCCTCGAGAATTTGCTTGTCCCCAAGCAACAGAATGACCTCAAGAATCTACTCCTCTGATGCAACACGAACACCACTGATTTTGAACACGGATTGCCTATTAGATCAGCAAACCTGGTTGGTATGTTGCAAGAAAGCATGAATCAAGCATCGACACTCATATCCTCAAATGGCAGTTTCTGACATTGAGTTCATAAGAACAACTCCCTAATTCCGGGATCCCATTGCACATCACGCCCAATTTCAAGTATTATTGACCTGTCATCCAAGTCTACATTTGCCCCATTGTCAGTAGGATAGAATGAGTGTACATGTTCCGGTTGTTTTGAGAAAACATAATCGGAAGAAACTACACCAAGATCTATTCCTTTCTGGAGATCCTAGGGTAAAGCTTCATGCCTCCTACCAGCAGCATTCATAATTCTAGCAATTTCAGCACGGTCAAAGCAATTTCGACGGCATGGCTTGGCAGCAGAATACCACAAGAAATCAGCTATAGGAATTTCACCTTCTCTCCTTATACCTTCCCTCTCAGGATCAAGAAGTATCACAACTTGTTTTTTCTTTTGCATCTTTTTAGATATCTTGGCAGGAACACCAATTCCTCGTGACCCATATATAACATGACTTGCCCTGGTTACAACAACGAGCATCCCTGAAGGATCTCCATAGTAACCATACTGCTTCTGTGACTGGAGCAGTGGACCAAAGTAATCCTTCTGAGAACCAAATAAACCCATGTAAGAACCTCCAATGTTACCCTTCTCCATCAAAGGATTCGCGGAAGCTCCAGAATAGTCTTGAGGTAACTTGATATGACCTGGTTCAAAATGTTTCATGTAGGAGTGCTGTTGATTGGTTGTAGAACGTCCCCGGCGCCGCCGAGGTGCGGACCGCCTCGTCCTCCCCGTCGGACACCGCCGCCTTGCCGCCGTTCACCTTGGGGATGGCGTGCACTCGCGTCCTCCCGGCCCTCTGACAGGACCCCAACTCAATCCGAGTTGAAATCTGACTGAGAATCAATCTCTGAAATCGAACACAGCACGACGAAAACCCCACTTCGGATGGTAAGCTCAGAAGAACAAGTAAACTAGAGTTCTAAACTAGACGAGACTAATTTTGGCAGCAAAAGGTTACTTTCCCCATCTCATTTCCTTCAGATATACTCCCAAGAGTTTTACCGCAGGTTAAGTGGTAAAGTTCAAAATGAACTGAAGTTACATCAGAAGTAAAAGAACTGAACGAAAATGGCCATCTACAGCCTTGTCGTTTACTAGCACCTACTGCCTCCATTGGATTGCACAGTAAATTTCATCAATAATCCTCCACCGTCGATTGACACTGAAGTGAATTCAGTCAGCCGGTATGTTTTGATGCAGACTACACTGTTCTTCTTCTTCCTTGGCTTCACAGCTCTGACACCCTCACGGCGGCCGCCGTCGCGCCCGTCTTGGCGGCAACCCCACGGACGTCCATGCTGTCCGGGGGCTCGCCCAGGGCGTTCTTGGACGCTGACCCCGGCACCGGCGACGCCGGGAAGAACGCCGAGGAGGCGATGGAGGCCGCCATGGAAGGTACAGACAGGCACAAGTACACAAGTAACACAACTGCCGCGCCGAATCAAACCGCCGTCTTGCTGAACCGAGAGGCGAGAGGAGAAGAGCATTAAATTTCCAAAAAGGCCGCACCTTTATGATTTATCTTTTTTTTTTTTGCGAGGACCTTTATGATTAATCGACTACAGAGGACAAGAATTCTTGCACAGAAACATCCCCGTATTCTTGGAGGCTGAGAAGAGAAGAGTGGCAAATACTAGTACTACTAGCTAGCACCAATTTGTCAAAGCGAAATTGACCAAGTACTACTAGCTAGTACCAATTTGTGAAAGCGAACTCTTTGACTAACTCGAGTGGAAAATTTTTTACCATGGTTGGCAAAAACACCCCCAAAAAACAGCAAACTTCCAAGCTCACTCATTCAAGAACTCATCTTTGAAAGGTTGGTGATATGGAATAGCACGAAAAATCCAACCTTTTCAGCCGCGCGATAACTATTCTTATTTTCCCAGAAAACTAAAAAGAATCACCGGGTCTTCTCCTTCCCACCCAAGAATCCACCTGGAAGTAAACAAGGAACGCACGTAGCAGCGTCCATGCACGCCCAAGAATTCCAAGAGAAAAATACAGCGAGAAGAAGAAGACGGCATCGCCAGAGTGACGCAGAAGGAACCTCCGAGATGACGAACCTTACGAGGCCGAGCCCTACCTTCTCTGTTATGCCCGCGCCGCCGCCATTGGCCTTGGCGATCGTACTGCTTAGGGGCTCTGTCTCTGGGCGCGCGAGAGAGACGGTTGCGTCGGATCGGAGAGGAGGCGGCGGAAACGAGAAGGAATTTGGCTGCCGCTTGGGGCTCGCTCGGCTCGGCTGGTGGGCTGGTGGCTCCCTCTGCAGGTGGCCCGCGCTTTTTAAAGGCTAAGGGTCTTTTTTTTTTAAGCTTTGGGTTCTAGATTCTGGTTTTAAAAGCAGAATAAAATAAATAGTCTAATTCTAAAATCTGATTATCATAATTTAGCTAACCTATATACAGTAGAATCCACAATCTGCTTCATATATTTTTTTAGATTCTAGTTTTTGGAAAATCAGCTTCTCTACGGTCATAATTCAAAATCAGTTTTTAGAGAATCCAAAGCTGAAACAAACAGGCCCTAAATTCGCCGTGGTGTCCATTGACGCTTTTGCAGAATGTGGTGGTGGACGACTTGGAAATTTTAGCGGTGGGTATTGGGCCAAGGTTTTTTTAGGCGAGTGCTAGCAGTTGGATGTTCGATGCCAGCATTTTTTTAACACATCGGTGTAATATTTTTTTGCCTGCACATTTCTACTATTATCGAAGGAAAATGTTGCACGCGTAGAGAAAAAATGTTTCACGTATAGGAAGAAAATATTGCAGCAATCGGGATCGATATTTCTACTGTTATCGAAGGAAAATATTGCACGTATAGGAAAAAATATTTTACACATGGGAAGAAAATATTGCACCGTCCAGAAAAATCAAACATCCGATCACAAGTCATTCTGTTTTTTATCGTTGTGTGTGTGATACGGTTGGTATGGTCTAGCTTAAGGCTCAACCTAACACAAAGCAAAATGTGTCGTGCTGAGCCTCGGAAACAGACACGATGGGGGATATGGCCACTTGGGCTAGGTTCGTGCCAGTGCGATAGCACGAGGGGACATGGAGGCATGGCGAACCTGTCGTAGGGCCGTGGTAGGGAGGTAGGAGAGAGGCCGGCGCCAAAGGCTGCTGGGCTGGAGGCGAAGTGGGAGGCTGGGTGAGAGAGACGGAGGGGCAGCGGAGTGGAAAGAAAAGAAGAAAAAAGAAAGGAAAGGAGAGAAAATAAAAAGAAAAAGGGAAAAAAAGATACAAAAAGAGAGAAGAGAAAAGAAAGAGGAAAAGGGGCGAGAGAGATTGAGAAAGAGATCAAGATATTGATAGAATAATCGGTCAAGAGAGAGAGAGAAAGCAAGCGAGGGAGAGCACGAGAGAGATTGAGAAAGACTAATTGGATGAGAGAGCGAGCTAGAGAGATTGCGAGAGAGACTGAACTGGGAGATTAAGAGATAGACCAAGAAATTGATAGAAACAGTGATTGAAAGAGAAAGGGAGCAATGGTCAAGAGTGAATAAAATTTAGTTCTTTTCTCAATATTTGTTTCTACTTGCCTTAGCTCTGTGCATCTCTAACTCCTTTTCTCTCGTTATGATAGTGTAAATAGATCAGGCTTGAGCCGGCATGACACAAAACCTACACGAATAGCAAATAGGTCGTGCTTAGGCTTACCAAAAATGAGTCAGACGGACACAGCACGATGGACCGATCAGACCATGGTGACACGGCACAGTTTAGACATGTGGTCCAATAAACCCGTGCTGTGCCGGTCTAGCTCGACATCCATCTCTAATTGGAATCAGGAGGCAAATCGGAGAAGAGAATCTGGTGCCGCGGAAAGCTTCTCGAAGGGGAAGGATTTTCATTGAGCGAACACAGATCAAGGTGTGACATTCTTCAAGATTCTTATAAATCAAGGGAGGAGTTATCATTTGGTGTGGAACTAGGCTTTAGAGTTGTTTAGAACACAAAAATTTTATAAAAAATAGTTCAGTTTTCACGTGAATCGAAAATTTTCACTTTCCAAAAGGTCTACGTTCTCAGACGTAAAAAAATGATGAGTTTGTAAATAGTACCAACTAAGGTCCTATTTGTTTTGGTTTTTTTATTGGTCTAAAAGTCAAAAAACTAAAATCTAAACAAACGAGTAGACTAATAAGCCTCTGGAAAGAGACTTTTTGGCTTATTGATGGTTAATTTTAAACTAATAACATTAAAGTTAGATAAAATTATCCATCCCTATCACGTACAAAAGCTATTAGCTTTTAAGCCGTTTAAATCAAAAAGCTGGCTTTAAGCTATGAGAAAAAAAATGAAACCTAAACAAACAGGCATTAAATAGTATACGTGTAACTTTTTAAGTAACAGTAAAGGTTATCTACATCAATTAACTATAGCAAGGGTAGCAATCAACTCTCGTGAAAAAATAAGCCTAGCAATCAATTATAGGAAGTACGATAAGGGTTTGGCGGTGCGTTTTCTGTAGGCGAGGACTGTCTGATCAAGTGAATGAAATGAAATCCAAATTTCTTATCAGTGCTTCGGAACAGTGTTGCTATAGTTAAAAAAAAATTAGTACATCGTTTTTAACAGTGTTTTCAAAAGATCTAAACTATCTATTTTTATCTAACATCTACGTATTTAATGTCTCTAACGGGACTGCCATGAATCTCTTTCGTGCGAGTACGGCAATACTAAGTCTGTTGCCGCAATCTGTACTGTAGTGGATGCGAAAGGTTGATCTTTTTTATTATGGAAAAATATCCTCAAGAATCGAAGACAATGTTGATAAACCACGGCAAACCTAACTAGAAAAAGTTTCAAAAAATTCTGAAAAAAATCATGGATGTACATCTCAGATTGCCCCATCTACATATAAAATTTCATGATCAAATTCGTCCTGTGCTAGAAGTTACAAAAAAGACAAAGTTTTTGAAACTTTTTCTAGTTAAGTTGCACCGTGGTTTCACCAACTCTCTGGTTGCACAGGATATGTTCCCTTTTATTATAGCATTTGACGTGTTGAGTTTATATAATTAGTTACACCTTATAGGATATGATAATTGCTGTTTTTGCGCATCCAATTCGCACCTGAAGCGCTCGCCACCCAATCTACCTGTCATTTCGTCATCCAACCAGATCCAGCACTTACCACTCCAAAACAAGGTTTCAAATTACACCTGAGGTGGCCAAAATTTAAAATTTTGATGAGATTTCAAATTTTTGAACAAAATTCAAGAAGAAAATTCGAAATCCAGTAAATTTCAGTGATTGAAAACCCCATATGGAATGATCTCCCAAGGCTAAGAAAATGGGGAAAAATGAAAAAATCATGCAAACATTTATCTACATTTCTCATATGTTTGAATGCAAAATACTAAGTATTTTACGCATAAAATTTCTAAGTTAGGGTTTAAGGTTTAGGCCAAAATACAATTAAAGGTCGAAATCCATCGTTTAAGACCAAAATCCAAATTAAGGTTTAAGATTTAGGCCGAAATCCATGTTACAATTTATGCCAAAATCAAATTTGGGGTTTAGATGATTTAGGCCAAAATCAAATTTGGGGTTTAGGGTTAGGGTTACATAATTTGTATATGTATTATTTTACAAACTTTTCACATGTATTCACACATAAAATTCCCAAGTTAGGTATCGTGACCCGTAAATCCTAACTCTTTATGTATTCCGCACTAGTCCAGGATCACACTAGTGCATACAGTCTTAATATAGATGAATATCACAATCATACACAGCGGAAAACATAAATTAAGACTTCATCTATTTAAATATAACCTGTTGAACGACCTTAAAATTAACCTTACATAAATACACCACACAGGGCTTAGACTAAGAAAGAAATAAAATTGCAATGGAAATAAAATTATTCGTGATAACCCTTTTGACGAATACTTATATCAGGGGGTACCCCACAGCAAGGTATACATCTATTTCAAGATCGTGTCTCTCCCTCAGCCGTACGGGCAAGGCGGCAAAATTGGCAGCAATACCGAATGCTGGAGAGGGTATTACCAAAGTCTCCGCCCACACAGATGGGATTATCACTGAATATTGGCTGGGGCACCCAATGGGCCGTCTTGGGCCCAGTTCTGGCCGAAGGCCTCGTCGGGCCACGAAGGGCTCTCGACTCCGATCAAGCCCACCAGGGGCACTCCAATTCGGCCGCTGGTCGGGCGCCTCCGCAGGCTCTGACCCAACAACCTCCGCCACGTCGACGGTCGGCTCCAAGCTGGTCACCTGCCCCATGGACACAACGGCCATGCTGGAGCAGGTGGCTCCTTCCCAAGGTGGCCCGGGGGCCGCCGAAGTCAAGCACCCATCCCTTCACTCCGTCGTGTGCAGTGGAGAGACGCGCTCCCTCCCGAGGCAACGTCAGAGCGCATGAGATGAAGGTCGTCAAGAATCGCAGCGCCAGAGGCGGCAGCGCACCTTCCCCGACGGAACCGTCGTTGTGTCTACCAACCCAGCGTGGGATATACAGGGACCTGTCAGTCATCAAGACCGAAGACCGGGGCTCCCAGGCGTAGCTTACCCCTACTTCTCTTTTCCAAACTCCCGTGTAACCTGCTCCCCCCGCCTATAAAAGGGCGGGGGGGCAGGACCCTCAGGGAGGGGGATCGAACGGGAGAACAACTGATCGATCGATCAATCAGATCCAATCGGTCAAACATATAGACGAACACCCTTAGCTCCTTCGAGCTCCCGAGCTCCCCCACTCGGACGAGGCGGTCAAGGCCAGCCCTTGGCCCTCGCTTGCAATCTCGTGTAGTCCACTGCACCCTGAGTAATACAAAACCACCACCACGAACTGGACGTAGGGATATTCGGTCCGAACCAGTGTACATCTTGGACTCCCTGTGTCTAACCATTCAAGGAGAGAGAGAGCGCGCGGCCCCTATACTTACAAATTTACTTGCCGGTTGTAAGAAACACCGACAGTTGGCGCGCCAGGTAGGGGCCTTTGCACGTCGTCTCCATCGTCTCCGGATTCCCATCTGTCTCCTTGATGGCTTTCTTCACCCCCGACGGCGCCTCTGTGTCAAGGAGCTGGATTCGCTTCAGCTCCCTCGACTTCGTCGTCACCACTGCAGGAGAGCTTCGCTTATCCTCGCCACCTTCGACGAGCATCCGCTGGAAGCCTGGACTCCGTCGCCGACGCCCTCGACAACCTCGCGCCGAGGCCTCCGCTGCCCGGACAGCTGAGCCTATCAAGCCGCAAGCCTCGCTAAGCGGCACACGGAGCTCGCAGATCGCGCACGACGCCACCTCGCAAGTTCGCGGCTCGTGGCAATGGCGGCTATGCGCGCCTCGCCCACGACCATCGGAGGTCTCTCCACCACGACTCCAGCTCTGACATGGAGCGCACTACAGATGAGTTGTGATCCCGCGAGTGCAACATGGCGGGTGCTAATGACCCAGCCACAACCCCCGTGAGTCCGGGAACCGCCGCCCGGCGCGCCGAGGAGCAGGAGGCGGAGGTTCTCCGTGAGCAGCACCTCCAGGCTCACCGCGCTGAGCTCCAGCGATAGCGCGATGAGCTGAAGGCCCAGAAGGCCAAGGTTAACAAACTCTAGGCCGACCTGGAGCAGAGTCACCTGCTCCCCACACGCACTGCTACCAAGGTTCGAAAAATCAGCACTTGGCGGCGATATTACGACCGATATTACGGTTGGCGGCTATAAATATAATGAATTCAGCCCCTTGGCGGCTTGCTTGGCTTGGATCAAATTGCGGTCCTTAGCGGTCCTTAGCGGGTCTTAGCGGTCCTGGCGGTTTTGGCGGACCTTGGTGGTGTGGCGGCCGGCACAACACTATGGGAGAGACCATTTTGATCTATCATTTACATGACTTGATGACCATGATTGAAAGATTCACGTAAATGCCGTCCTCAAAATAGGGTACACTAAGTCACTAACATAGTACTTACCACTTAGTTTACTACATGATTAATTGAGTAGTATGTGTTCAAGTATTTTAGTTTAATATTTTACATTAATATTTGATGTCTTGCAATTTGTAAATAACTAGAAAAGAAAACTAAAAATTTTATTCATAATAAAATCAATAATATATATGAATTATATTAATTCTCTGCCGAGGGCTAAACGCTGAGACCAAGAATTGCACCAAGAATACGGCCTTGGCGCTTGGCGGTGCTCTAACCGCCACGAATCCGCCGAGCGAACTCTTGACATTGCTGGCGTGAGGCAAGACGCTACCGCTCCCAACAAAGACCAATTGGCCGAGGGTCCGACGGTCTTCCATTCTTCCCCACGCCACCCGAATGTCGCCAGAAGAAGAATCTTTGCTCCATGCATCCCCGAGCCGGAGGACCCGGAGGCCAAGGCCATGTACAAGAACCTCCGGGGGCTGGTGGAGCGTGCCGCCGTACAACATGTGCAAGGCTCCAGGTCCCACCATTCCGGCGCCTCCTCGAGCCGTCTGAACCACTCGCATCAAGAGATCCGCCAGCAGACGACTTACTGGCTGCCTCGAGCTCTCAGTTCGCACAGACTCGGCACCAGGCGCTGGCGAAACCGCGACGTCTGCAAAGACCCTCAAGACGCGGAGGAGGGCAATACACGAAGCGACCCAATCATGGAAGTCATGGATAGCGGCGACGCAACGATCAAGAATAAGAAGTCCCGATGGCCCAGTAATACGGGCGCGTTTAAGGGAGATCCGCCATGAACTTCCCCAGATTTGGACACTAACCAATATAACCAAGTACACATCAGCTACAAACCCTAGTGTCCTGTTAGAAGACTTCCGCCAAGATGTGCAGGGGAGCCACCGATGATCTCTTTGTCATCGAAAGTACCTCCCCATCTACTCAAGGACTTGGCCGAGCCCTCGCTCGAGTACTTGCTCAAGGGGACCATCAGAACTGGCCGACTCAAGAATCTCTTCATCGGTAATTTCAGGCACGCATAAGCGCCCTAGAAACTCCCTGGATTTGAAGAGCTGCAAATAAGCGTACCAGGGGAGACTCTCCGGGACTACATCCGGTGTTTCTCCCAGCAATGCAATGAGCTCCCTGACATCTGCGATGCCGACGTCGTAGGGGCGTTCATCTACGGCACTACCTCCAAGGCTCTGGTCCACAAGCTGGGCTGCGCCAAGCCCAAGACCACCATGGAGCTCCTGGACATCGCCACCAACCACGCTTCCGCGCGAGGAGGCTGTGGGGGCCATCTTCGACAAGGGGAAAGCCAAGCGGGACTCCGGTCCCGACGCCGCTGCCCCCTCCGATCGTTCCGATAAACGGAAGCAGAAGGGGAAGCAAGGCCATGAAGGCCATGTGGTCGCGACCACCGATCATCCCGCCATAAAGAAAAGCAGCCGCCTGACCACGGGAAGCTGATGGACAGCCCGTGTCCGCATCATGGTTATCCTGCCGACACAAGTATGTGGATCGCGAGACCCCGGCGTTTATTTCGGAGCCCGGCGCGGGCAAGGAAGAAGAAGTGACTCGCACCGATGCCGGAGCAAAGGAGGCGAATGCCGAGTTCCCCGAACCCGACGGCTACCTCATGATCTTCGGCGGACCGGCAAGCTAAGCCGACAAACGGCAGCTCAAGCTCGCCTTCCGGGAGATCCATACGGCGACCCCTGCCGCGCCCAAGTACCTCCGGTGGTCGGAGTCTCCGATCACCTTTGACCGGACCGACCATCCCGACCACGTCCCGCACCCAGGGAGATATCCGCTAGTCGTTGCCCCTGTCGTGGGTCCAAAGCGCCTGTCCAAGGTGCTCATGGACGGTGGCAGCAGTCTCAACATCTTGTATGTTGAGACCTTCGACGCCCTGGGAATCCCTCGCTCACATCTCCGATCGAGCAAGGCGCCTTTCCACGGCTATCATCCCGCCAAGAAAGTTTATCCACTGGGCAGATCGATCCGCCCAGAACCTTCGGTGCCAGACAACTTCGCATCGAGACCTCGCCGAGGTCGTGGGGTTTCCTGGCTCCTACCACGCCATCCTGGGGAGGCCATGCTACGCCAAGTTCATGGCGGTCCCTAACTACACCTACCTCAAGCTGAAGATGCTGGGGCCACGGGGAGTCATCACGGTCAGATCTTTTTCAGCCGCCACAACCGCGAAAGCACAACAGCTATGAAGTCAAGGCCAACGCCATCGCGCCCCGCCGAAGCTCGAAACCTTCGGAGGAAACCTCGAGTCCGCTCGACTCCAAAGAAGTCGGGCCAGATCCTTCAAGTCCGCCGAGGACACAAAGGAGGTTGCGGTCGATCCCGAGATCCGACCAAGACCGTACGGGTCGGAGCCACGCTCCCCACCAAATAGGAAGGCGCGCTCGTCGACTTCCTCCGCGCAAACCGAGATGTCTTTGCATGGAAGCCCTTTGACATGCCAGGCATCCCAAAGGAGGTCACCGAGCACTCCTTGAATATCCGACCTGGCTCAAGGCCGGTCGCCCAACGCTTGCACCGCTTCGACGAGGAGAAGCGCAATATCATAGGAGGGGAGATTGCCAAACTTTTGGCTGCAGGGTTTATAAAAGAGGTACGCCACCCCGAGTGGCTAGCCAATCCTGTCCTTGTAAAAAAGAAGTCTGGGCAATGGAGAATGTGTGTTGATTACACGGGCCTGAACAAGGCATGTCCCAAGGACCCTTTTTCATTATCTCGCATCGACCAAGTTGTCGACTCCACCGCAGGGTGTGAATCCCTATCCTTTCTGGATGCCTACTCAGGCTACCACCAAGTAGCAATGAAAGAGTCTGACCAGCTCGTGACTTCTTTCATTACTCCGTTCGGCTCATTTTGTTACGTAACGATGCCATTTGGTCTAAAAAACGCGGGTGCTACATACCAGCGATGTATGCAAACGTGTTTCAAAGAACCGCATTGGCCAGAATATCGAGGCGTACGTCGATGACATCGTCGTCAAAACTAAGAAGGCCGACGACCTCGTCGTCGACTTAGAAGAGACTTTATGAACCTCCGACGTTTTCAGATCAAGCTCAACCCCGGAAATGCGCTGGGTCCCTAAGGAAAGCCGGCTTCATCATCTCCGGAAGCGCAGATCGGGCTAATCGCGAGAAGATCTCCGCCATCATGAAGATGGGTCCGATCGGTGACTTGAAAGGAGTCCAGAAGCTGACCGGATGCCTTGCGGCCTTGAGCTGTTTCATGTCTCGCCTTGGCGAGCGCAGAATGCCGCTCTACAAGCCGCTTAAGAAATCCGATCATTTCGCTTGGACGCAGAAGCTCAGACGCCTCAACCGACCGAAAGCGTTTCGACCACCTCCGGTGCTGGTCGCCCAAATATTAGAGGAACCGCCTTTTACATCGCCGCCACGACCTAGGTCGTTAGCGCGGGCGCTTGTCGTGGAGCGAAATAAGAAGGCCATGTGCTCAAGGTACAACACCGGTACTTCATCAATGAAGTACTCTCAATCCAAGGCTCGGCACCTTAGGTGCGGTTGCTCTATGCGGTGACTCATCAAGAGGAAGTTGGTCCACTACTTGACCGCATCCCGCTTCGGCAGACCTCGCCACTCTACGAATCGCCCGCAATCCGCGACGCTCAGAAGAATATATAAGGGCACTTGAGCTTAACGGCCACGACATATCGTGACGCCCCTGACGGTGATCAAGTCGCAAGTCTTGGCCAACTTCGCCGAGTGGACCGAAGCCCAGCGCCATCCGCCAAGATGAAGACCCTTAGCATCGACGATGTAATTTTGACTCGGGTCCTACACCAAGAATGGAGCGGGTGCCGGAGTCGTCCTTATTTCCCCGCTTGGAAACAAGCTCCAATACGCCATCCGGTTACACTTCGACGCAACCAACAATGTCGCCGAGTACGAAGCACTCGCCAACGGTCTCCTGATCGCCGCCGACTCGGCGCTACAAGACCGACTTCTACGTGACATCGGCGACTCG
Organism: Guadua angustifolia; assembly: GCA_036346375.1. Taxonomy (NCBI): domain Eukaryota; kingdom Viridiplantae; phylum Streptophyta; class Magnoliopsida; order Poales; family Poaceae; genus Guadua; species Guadua angustifolia. The sequence goes on along the minus strand of CM070502.1, from coordinate 65,757,194 downwards.
AACCTCACCGAGGCATCTGGGCATCCTCGCCACCAAGGCCGCTGGCCCAGCCACGACGAAAACGAAAGACTCGAAACCGTAACCTCGCCGAGGCATCTGGCATCCCTACCGACCAAGGCCGCCCAACTCAACGACGACGAACGAGCACTCGGACCCCAGAACCTTGTCTAAAGGCATCTGGGCGTCCGCGCCGACCAAAACGACGCCGAAGAAGCCCCTCCGACTAAGTCCTGCTCGGGCTGGTTTAAGGGTAAACCCCCAACCAGCTCTCCGACCGCTTCAGGCTCGGGTTACAGATCCACTGGTGCGCCAGACGCACGGCCAAAACTGGCCGACTAAGTTTGTCCGGTTTTGCTAACCAAAGCAAATTTTCCGATCCACTCAGACTCGACCAACCGAGTCCACTCGCTTCACTCGCCGGATTTTTGTCGACCAAAGTCACCTCCGACCGACCTCCGACCTACTTGGGGGCTTTCGGGGCTACACCTTGCCGAAACCGCCGACTAAGTTTGGCCGAGTTCTGCCGACTAAGGCGGCGACTTAAAGAGCCCGTTGTTTCATTGTACAACGCCGCCAAAGTCCGAGAGATCGCAGGAACAAAGTCTCCGGAAGGGCAGTTTATATTACGCGCGATATAAATTGTTCCCATTTCAGTGATTATGAAATAGCATACAACGTCAAAGACATCAAGATGGCGTATGAATCTAAAACGCGCTACGCTTAACCGCTGATAAGGGCGTCCCTCGCCTTGATGAGCTTCGGGACGACGTCGATCAGCGCGTCGACGGCAGCGGCATCACGACCGATGGCGTCATCCTCAGCCCATTCGGCCATGGCGAGCTCGGAGTCAGCCCAAAGCTTTGCTAAGAAGACCTCCACGTCCGTAGGCGTCGGCGGTCCTTCGTCTCCAAAGTTGAATACCAGCCCAGCCATTGAAGATTTGAAGGAAGCTAAATATCACTAGCCAGTTGGGAAATTTGTGCAAGCGTTATTGCCCCAAATGCTCGCGAATCGCATCGCTTTTATATGCTTAAGGCGCGGAAGCCGAGCAGACTCAAATAAATGAAGGCATGAGAAGCCGAGGCGTCGTCACATTTACGAAGAGATCATGCCGCCGAAAATAGAGGGCCCGTCTAGGGATGCCCTGATCAAAAGCACCAGCGCTGCTCCAGATCTACCCGGCCACCGACGAATACTCATACCGGGGCACCCCACAACAAAGTATACATCTATTTCAAGATCGCTTTCTCACTGCTTGGACATGGCGGCGAGATTGGCGCCGATGCAGAGGCCGAGGGGTATTACTAAAGTCTCCGCCTCACTGATGGGATTATCACCAATATTGGCCAACACCAAATGGGCTGTCTTGGGCCTGGCACCGCCAAAGGCCTCAAGTAATACACGGCGACCCTCGGCCTCGGCAAGGCCTCCAGGCGGTCCGACCTGCCTCAGCTCCAAGCCTCCCATAGGCTCGACCGGCCTCAGCCCAAGGCCTCACAGTTCCGACCGCCACAGTCCCGCGCCTCGAGGCTCTCGACTGGCCACAGGCTCCAGCGCCTCGCGCAGTTCGATTAGGCCTGTGCCGGAGCCCCAATGAGCTCCGACTCAACGACCTCCGCCACATCGCCAGTTGATTTCAAGCTGGTCACTTGCCTCGTGGACACGACGGCCATGCTGGAGCAGGTGACTCCTTTCCAAGGTGGCCAGGAGGCCACCTAAGTCAAGCGCCAGTCCCTTCACCCCGTCATACACAGTGGAGAGACGCGCTCCGTCCTAGGAGGTACCAGAGCACACAAGAATCTGCCAAGACTGACAGCGCAAGAGAGAAAAGGCGCCCTTCCCGACGAACACCGCCATTGTGTCTACCAACCTGCATATGGGATCTGACAAGAGCTGTCACCACCAGATCAAGACTGGACTCCTTGTGTAGTATACCCCTACATTTCTTTTCCAAACTCCCGTGTAACCTGCCCCCTCCGACTATATAAAGGGAGGCAGGACCCTCAAGGAGGGGTATTCGCATTCAGTTCGATTCAATCCGAATGCTCACAAGCACATAGCTCTCACTCCTCTCACTCGGACGAGGCGCATTAGGCCGGCCCTTCTGCCCTCCCTTGTAACACAATGTAATCCACCGCACCCCAAGCAATACAAAACCACCACCACGAATTGGACATAGGGATATTCGGCCCGAACCAATATACATCTTGGGCTCCCCGAGTCTAACCATTCAAGGAGAGGGAACGCGCGGCCCCTAACTTACAAATTTACTTGCCGGTTTATGAAACACCGACACATGCCATGCTCCGAAAAGAGGTGAAGCACCGTGTTAGCTGCGTGGCGCCGTCTATGACGTATTGCTCGTTTAGGGTTATCGACGATTGGAATCACCGAACCGCAAAAGTGTATGGGGGTTAATCGTGAATACGGGACTCGGAATCGACTTCACTCATCGAAGGGTTGGATTTGTGTTCTGAAGGTCAGAGGAAAAAGAAAAAGAGCGAGACACCAAGAATTATACTGGTTCGAGCCCCTATGACAGGTAATAGCTCTACTTCAGTTTTGCCTAAAGGCGGAGAATTTCACTATGTTTGAGTACAGGAGGATGCTCTCTAGCTCGAGCTTCTATAGTTTGAGTGCCTGTGTGTGTGTTCTCAGGTTATGGATGCTCGAGTACACTCTTCCTGTGGGGGTTTATGCCCTCTCACCAAGCATCGAAATGGTTGGGAGAGATTCTCGAGAGTGGCTTCAGACGACCAAGGTGGATCAGAATCGCTATGGATTTGTCGCCCACGTCTGGCTTAACTTCACTATTTAAGGATCTTGGTAACCGCCAGTTGAATGCATGACTTGGGTCCCGAGCTTGACCCTCCGAGCGGAAGCTAATTCCTTACCTCCTAGCTCGAGGTCGTAAGGGAGCCATGCGGTCCACGTCGTGGTCAAAGGCCTCACAGCTCGAGCTCGAGCTCGAGCTAGGGGCTTGTTGACTTTCCATTGACCAGGCAGGGATTTTCCAGTCCCCGACAGCTAGCCCCCGAGGCTCAACTCGTATCTAGGCATCTGGGATGACCTCGAGCCTCACGACCGAAAAGGGGATGCTCGACAGGCTTAGAGTTGCCCAAGCTCAAGGTCGAGGTCGGACGGAGACCAACCAAGAGACTCAACGCAATTACGCCTGGCAATCCTTGGTCTTCGAAGTCTTGGTATGGACACGAAAGAGCAGCGAAAACGCTCGCAACGCATCGATTCTGCCGCCAAATCTCTGAATGCACCTGTCAAATCGCAACCGACGTGCCTTTTGAGACGCAATATCTTTCAACCGGTGACGATCGGGGCCTATAAAGCCCTAACCATCAGCTCCCCTGAAAAATTCCTGAACACCCTTGAACTTCCTTCGATCTCGATTTTTTCGTCATCTCGTCTAATCGCCTTTTCCTCTCGATCAAGCACCAAGCTTTCTCATGGCCAAGTTCGAAAGAGCTTCGTTCGGGCTAGGATGAAGGAGCTCAAGGTCCGATCGCTGACCGCGACATGGCGCTTGCCTTAGGCGGAGAGACCAAATCAGAGTCTCGAGAAGACGAACTCACAACACCGAGCATTATATGCTTTTGGCTTATGGACGCCAGAGAGTGACTTCGTATGCCGGCCCTCGCACAATGCGAGATCGAACTCGTCAACCTGGTGCCAAATTCCGTTCTTCTTCTTTCTATCTTCTCTCATTTGTGCGAGGGGTTCCTCGGAATCCTTCCTACCCCATCTCTTTTTTTCCGTTTTTTCTCCTTATTCCGTACCGGGAAGGACCCCATGGTTGGGTGCCTTTATTTCTGACTATGGACGGGACTTCCCTCAACTCCACGCTCGGGACTCTCTTGGTCCATGGACCGAGAGGTGGTTCTACTTGAAGGGGGTGAAGACGGCGCACTCGCGTATGATGGAGCACCCATCGTCGGCAAGTGCCAGACCCCTGAGGCAGACGACCTGGCGGTCGACTAGGAAGCTATCGCCGCCATCCACATCTGCGCCACGCACGGCCTCACCAGACAAGCCATCGCCAACGACTTCCTGTGGAACCGGGTGTTCCCTCTATGAAAGAGGTTGCATCCGTTCTACGAGATCAAGGGTCGTGACGACCTTACCCATGAGGGCCCGTCCGGTAAGTCTTCTTGAACTGAAGTTCACTTAAGCTCGAACTTCGTGTTTTCTGACAATCTTGCTCTTCCAACAGTGTCAAAGGAGTCCTGGCTAGCAGCTAGGATGACGGAGATGTTCGGGAAAGCGGCGTTCGACTACTCCACAGACGACCCCGTCCCGAAGAATGTGTTAAGTCGGAGCACCGAGGTAAGATATCTTGAGCCAGGTCCTAACTCGGGAATGTTTGGAGCTCGCCCTGACCTTAGAGTGTTGTAAGGACCCGAATTCACTAATTCGGATCCACTGTGTTTTACCGCACTATTCCCAGGATCAACGATAGTGCACACAGTTTAACATCGGTAAGCATCATATCATACACAACGATAAGAACGATAAGACTTTATTTATTTAATATAACTAGTGTATGATCTTATGACCACTTACATTATTCAGCCACATGGGCTAGACTGAAGTAAACTTGAGACAAATGCATGGAAAAATAGTAGAAGACGAGATGTCCCATCAAGACACCACAAAGCGCATCGACAAGGATTGGCCTAGTGACTCGGGTCCACCAAGCGCCCTCCAAGAACGGCGATGATTCCTCCATCGATGTTGGTTGTTACAAGGGTGAGTACACCAACACGCACTCAACAAGTTGTGCACAAAATGCAAATCTATCATAGCTATATGCGTGCTTATTCCAAAGGAATGGCTAAGGGTTCATTTGCAATAAAGCAAAGATTTAAGAACACATACGATACATAGATTGAAAAGACAATAAAACAAATAATAACAAATAAGTAGATTCAGTGATTCTAAAATAAACCCAAGTTTCATCCTAAATCGTGTTTCCCAAACAAATTGTCCATTTTAATTAACTACCCCTTGATCAGAATTCCTGAGCATTGCTCAATACTCAGTGAGCACGGCTATCCTAATAGTTTGTACACTCGCAGAGGTTATGCACTTTACCCACATGATACAACCATGCACCACACAGCAAATGATTATAACAAAGCCTTTACAATGCATCCTCTTAACCCAAGCATACCACGAGGTTTCAACACTAGAGGACTGGGTTACACACACCTGGCCGCCCTCTTGCGCCATGTGAGTTTTCTCCGCACTCCTGACCACACCACCACGATAGCACCAAGCTAAGATTTGCAAATTAGTCACTAGGCTGCCCCATACCGTATATGTGGTTGCATGATTGACTCAGTCAAAGGCTCGCAAGGTTAAGTCCTTAGGATTGATTAAAGCAAGACATACATATACTCGCCTAACGGGCCCACCCCGCACACTTGCCCTTGCCACTTGCTTCAATCTAAGTGATTACCAAACCCAGCTTGATTACTAAGCATCACATGCTACACATTCAACATCGCTAGTGACCTCCTCGCCACAACAACTCAATCTCTTTGTGTGACTACACATGTCGGGACCCAATATGCAAATCCGACCTCTCGGTATATCGTGACTAGTCCAGATCACGCTTAGTGCACACAGCTCAACATTAGTGAATATCACAATCATACATAGCGTAAATATGATAAAAGACATAATATACTCAATATTAGCATTGTATGACCTTATGGTCAACTTATTTAGCAATGCCTCACAAGGCTGAACAACAAATTGAACCGCAATGAATGAAGACGAGGTAACCCTCAAGATACCACAGTAACCGACAAGGCTCGCACCCTAAACATTCGCTCTTCATGGTACTCCTTCTTCGATCGATGATGTTTTTGTAAGCAAGGGTGAGTACACCAACACGTACTCAACAAGTTGTGCATGTAATGCAATTCTATCATAGCTATATGCAAGGCTTATTCCAAAGGAATGGCTAAATGGTTCATAAGCAAGAAGCGATTTTCAAACATAAACAATATGTAGATTGAAAAGACAAGAAAAACAAATAATAACAAGTAAGTAGATTCAAGTGATTCTCACGTAAACCAAGTTTTCTCATCCTAAGTCAAGATTCAACTTTCCATGGCAACCTGCCATCCATCCCAAATTTTCAAAAAGGTCTAAACCCTTGACTGTAATCCCCGAGCATTGCTCAATACCGTGAGCACGGCTATCCGAATAGTTTGTACACTCTGCAGAGGTTATGCACTTTACCCACACGACATGATAATCTCTTTTGTACCGCCATTAGCACACTTCCTTTGGTGTGCCTAAGCAGAGAATCATGACAAAGCCTTTACAATGCATCATCTTAACCAAAGGTATACCCACGAGGTTTCAACACTAGAGGGACTGGTTACCACACCTAAGGCCCCCTCTTGCGCCATGTGAGCCACCCCAAGCATGGACTGTTACCACCACCCGGTCTCACGCCACTACGATAGCACTCAAGTTAAGACTTTGCAAATTAGTCACCTAGGCTGCCCCATAACGCATATGTGGTTGCATGATCGACTCAGTCAAAGGCTCGCAAGGTGTCCTTATGGTTTGATCAAAGCAAGACATACACATACCCTCCGCCCATCGGGCCCACCTCGCATCCTCGCCTTGCCACTTGTTCACCCAAAATCATAACCACCCAGCTTGATTACCAAGCACCACGTGCCATCAACAACTCAATATCGTTATGTGACATCCCTTGCCACAACAACTCAATCTTATCGTGTGACCACACATGACACACAAGTTAACTTCTTTGTTCCATATTCCATTAGTCAAATTTAATAATCAACATTCCATGTACATGTGATGACGTGGCATGGCTAAGCATTCTAATCCGATCTAACCATCCATGTTGATTTCATTATTAACCAACTATAGTGAACCAACCTAGGGTGACAAATAGATCATGGCATACAACTAGCAAGGTAGGGTGTAATTCAAAGGGTACGATAGCTAATCCCAAACTTATGTTGAAATCATTTATACACATAAAATAACAAGTGATAAGGTAAATCAAAATAGCATGCAATCTAGTTTATGGGTGCAACATGATCAAAGCACAACTTGTCTTGCTTAAGCTCCTGGTATTGCTCCGAAGATTGCTCTTGAAATAATAATCCTTCTTCCGACACCTCGCTCAACTCAACGTCTACGCGAATCGAGAGAGAAAGCAAATAAAAACCAAAACCAAATAGCAAATAAACACCAAGAACAAATAGCAAATGAACTCGAAAATTCAAATAAAAACCCCTATTAAATATATCTTGAGTTTATAAATCTTTTAGGAGTTTGAATCACCCAAATCGGAATTCATATGCAAAAGCTATAGCATTTAGAAGTTTTGAAAATAAACTAAATTCTGGAATTAGAAATTCTAAATCTTTCCGAATTACTTTTATAAAGAAAATCCAAATTTTCCCGCCCCGGCTTGTACGGACAAAACGTGGTGAAATCTAGAATAAACTAAACAAATCAATCTAAAATAATTGATCTAATACTATAGAAGAGAAACTAGATTAAACATGTATACTAGAGAGCAATTATTCATAAAAGAACCAACCTCAAATAATCTCTGTAGTTTCCCTCTAATTTTCCTTCTAATCTCTCTCTCTTCTCTCAGCAACTTTGCGTCTCCAGAGCCGATTCAAAATGCCTTCGCGTGTACTATAGCTTCGAAATACTGTAGCTTCGATATACTGTAGCTTCGAAATACTGTAGCATCACGAGAACAGAAGCACCGAAGTCCTCGCCTTTTCTTTTTTCTTCCGCCGTCTCCTGCTACGCTGTTTTCTTCTGGCGACTTCTCTTCTCTGGTCGCTCGGTTTCTAGGCGACGCCACGCTCCTTCGCGATTTTTTTCTTCCTCACTTGGTTCTGGCGACGCCCGACGCTTGGTTTAAATAGCTAGCGCGTGGACTTTCCCCGCCCAAGCTGGACTCCGATTCCTTGCCAAACTCGGCCGCGCCGTACTCCTTCCCGCGCGCCCAGACACGGAAGGACTCCAGTTCTCCTACCGAATTTGGCGCCCGCTCGGACTGTCTCCGAGACCTTGCCAAATTCAGCGCCAGCTCCCAAGTTCAAATCGACTACGTGCCGGTAGGACGGAACCGAAGCCTCTCGATCGTTTTTCTTTGGCGCCAAGTGCGAATCGTTGGACTCAATCGCTCGGCTTCCACAGGACAAAGAGTCCTTCTGCGCGCGTGGACTCGAAGCGAGCCCTTCGATCCAATGCCCGAATTCCCAGCCATCCATGCAGCAAAACGGACAGCCCAGATGCAACACGCGAAGACTTGATCCGAACCGCAATGAAAATTAATCGGCCTATTCCTAATCCGGTTCAATCCCAGAGAAAGAAAAACTTTCCAAAAATACTTCGAGACCTTCTATACTCAAATAAAATATTTTTGGGCAGACTTTATTTTAATTTCCTTTTTATAAATATTTCTTAACAAAAGCCATGTATAGTAATTCAACATAAATTCAATAAATCTCAGAAAATCCAATAAATTCCAGAAAATTCACCAAAGTCATAAATTGCAATAAAATAATATTTAATATTTAGAAAATCGAAAATTGGGATGTTACAACAGATGACACACAAGTTAACGTCATTGTTCCATATTCCATTAGTCAAGATTAATAGCCAACATGAACATGTGATGACATAGCATGGCTAAGCAATTCTATTCCGTTCTAACCATCCATGTTGATTTCATTATTAACCAACTATAGTAACCAACCTAAGGTGACAATGAAGCATAGCATACAAATAACAAGGTAGGGTATACTTCAATGGGTATGTTAGCTAATCCCAAATTAAGTTGAAATCATTTGTACTCATAAAATATCATGCAATAAAGTAAATCAAAATATCAATTTTGCAAACATGGGTGCAACATGATCAAAGCACAACTTGCCTTGCTTAAGTTACTGGTATTGCTCCGAAGATTGCTCTTGGGTTGTTAATTCCTCTTTCGAAACCTCGCTCAACTCAACGTCTACGCGAATCGAGAAGAAATAGCAAATAAATACTAAAACCAAAGAATAAACAAACTCAAAAATTCCAATAAAAATCACCATTGTGTAGATCTCAATTTTACAAATTTTTAAGAATTTGAATCACCTTAATCGAAGTTCGTATGCAAAAGTTATAGCATTTAGAAGTTTTAAAATTAAACTAAATTGAATTTCCAAATTTAATACAATTATTTTTATAAAGGAAATTCCGAATTTTCCCGCCCCGGCTGTACGGACGAGACGTGGTGAAATCTAGACCATTGAATATCAATCTAACGGCTGTCGATAAATTAGTGACGTGGCTCAATATCAACCCTTAGATCTAAATCCAACGGCCAATCCTTACCTCTACGATTGCAATCGTGCACTTTAAATGATGTGGCGACTCCTAACCCTCCGATTTCAATCTAACTACTGCCGCTACCTGTGGTTTCAGTTCCTTGTGATGACGCTACTGAATCTCAGACGCTCGATGAAGATCCGACGGCCGACGGTTTTGCCCTCCGTGATGGCGACGTTAGTAAGCAATCCCACGGACTTGGGGACGAAGACACTTCGACGGCGCCTCGGCCGGTTTTGGCAAGGAAGAGTTAGCGAATCCGACGCGACGCAAGTCGACGAATCCGAATCCGGCTCCAACACGGCGGAAGAGTGTCCCTAGGGACAGCTATGAAGCTGGCGAAGACCTTCGCACTCTGGAAGCTCACATGTCTTCACGGTGTTCTCCCATGACCGCAAAAAGGGAATAGGTGCGCGAGGTGTGGAGATTCTCGGGAGGAGTTCCCTGGCCTTAAATACCCCGAGGTGGCATGGTAAACAAGGAAGGAAGAGCGGCGGCGTCGAGTCCAACTCGGAGACGGCGGCGCGAGAGTTCGTCTCGGAGACGATAAGCCCCGACCGCACGATTTCAATCCGACGGCCACGATAGAAGCTCACTCCGAATCGGTAAGATCTAATAATGGCCGCACGATCTAAATCCAACGGCGACGAAACGGTAGGGTTTTTATCTTACGCGCGATGATGAAGTCCGTTGGATCGAAATCCAACGGCGCATGTTGATTCTCCCGATTCACAACCATCCAAGATAAAGAATGGGTCCGCACTGCTATCAAGGACGCGATTTTCCAGTTTTCCAATTAAAGCAATTTGAGAAAATAAACTAATTCATTTAGGGTAGTAAAAATACTCTAAAAATTCCAAGAAAAATATCAAAAATACTTTGAGACATTCTGGACTTAAATAAAATATTTTTGGCAAAACTTTATTTAAAATTTTTCTTTTTATAATTATCTCGTAACAAAAGGCATTATATATTAATTCAAAATAATTCAAATAAATCTCAGAAAATCCAAATAAATCCAAAAAATTCACAAAAATCATAAATTGCAATAAAATAATATTTAATAATTGAAAAGTCAAAAATTGGGATGTTACAAGTGTGTTTGCAAGAGAACCAACAACTGCTCCGGACGGCAAAGTGTATGTTACCACTGCCTGGAGCAAGTAAGGGCAAGAAGGCAGGCAGAAGGCCGCCTCCAAACGCCCCGAGCGGTAAAGCCCCGAAGAAGCGGCACATCGAGTGGGGCGACCGCTCAGTGGTAAGGCTACCTGTGGTTGAGCCTGAATCTTTGCTCGTACTTCTTTCTTTTTTTATTCTTTTATTCTTCTTACAACAGCAAAGGGCTACCGCCGCCACCAGGACCTCTAGCCCCCAAGTGGTCCCAGGGTCCCGATCGCAGGACCCTAGGCCTGCCGCCACAGGGAACCTAGAGCCACCGCGTGCTCCAAGGTCCCTAGCATGAGGCGTTCGGAGAAGGGATGCTTCTTCACCCTCGGGACGCCGTGACTCAGGTATCCTACTCCTCTTTTGGTCGCAAAATTCCTTTTTGCCTTTGCTTAGTAATCTCTCCTTGTCGCAGACCTTGATTGCTCGAACCCACCCCCAACGCCTTCTGACAATGGCTGTTGTCCAGGGCGAGTCTGAGTCCGAGGAGGAGGAGGCCTCGTACGAGCTAGTGCATCGCCTCCCGCGAGCTAGAATTGCGCCGCCGGAGGCCCCCACAGTTGGGTCGTGGCCGGCGAGTCCAAGCATGGGCTCGCCTATCCGGACGAAGATGCGACCTCACCCACCGTTGATAGAAGGGAAGCCGACGACACTAAGGCCGTCGAAGTCGATGTTTCCTCGGCCGAGGCTGCAGCGGGAAGTGAAGCTCAGGACACCTCGGCCGCCGCGGTCGAGACTGTTCAAGCCGTCCCAGCCATGGTCGTTTCGACCACCGAGGCCGACAATTCGTTGGCCGAGGCCACCATGGGGGACCAAACCGACGACCCGGCCGGGGCCTCCGCCAGGGAAGAAGCGGAAGACCCCCCGACCGTGGAGGTCGAAACCAACTTGGTCAAAGAGGCCGAGTCCGAAGGCGAGTTAGGCCTTCAGGCGGACGAGGAGACCCGAGCTGAGGCCGCCACCGGCGAAGTTGACCATACGCCGGAAGAACTCGCCCGGCGCTTCAACTCATGGAAGGTCAGATTGCCTGTGGCACCAAGCCAGTCCATCGGACCCACCGCATGGCTTTCGAAGACCGGCTTAGCTAGGTACGGTACAACTTCTTCGTACTCTTCGTGTCTCTCAGCCCGTTTGTCTTTGATGAAGCTTGACTTCCTTTGAATTTTGTAGACCGTTGACCTCATCGCCCAAGGGCTTCAAGGTCTTTAGAGGCATCCTGATGCTCTGAAGATTGTCTTCGACAAGGTGGAGGAGCGGGAGACTTGCCTGCTCCAGCTCGAGGAAACTTTGACGATCGAGCAGGAGGAGGCTGGGCAAAGGACAACAGCCCACGCCACCGAGCTTGCCGCCCTCCAAGGAACACTGACGGCGCTCGAGACCACCCACGCGTCCGAGCTCAGCCAAGCCATCAACACCGAGCGCGAACATGCCTTCAAGGCCGTGGAGGAAGAACGTGCTCGGTCGTCCAAGGCGCTCGAGGCTGAGCGCGTGGGCTCCTCCAAAGCCCTTGAAGCTGAGCGGGCGAAGGTGGAAAGGCTGCAGAAGGAGATCATGGACCAAGCGGGCGCCTCGACGAAAGCCCCCGCCGAGCTCGAGGCGAAGGTCGCCGAGCTCAAGGAAAAGCTAGGGCGAGCGATGAAGACGGCGAAGAACGCCCTGGCCCAACTCCAAGATGAGCGAAGCCGTGCCGCCAGCTCCGCAGCCGAAACCCTTCGTCTTCAAGGAGAATTGTCGGCTCTGAAGACAAGGATCGCCAAGCTCAAGTAGGAGAAGCTCGCCCGTGACATGGCTGACCTGTAGCTAGGATTAGTTCTGATATTTTGTAACCAATACTCGTAAAGAAAAATGTTAATGAAACAAAGCCATTTTTTAGATGGAATGAACTTTTGTCTCTTGTTTTTTTTGTTATGTACTTAGCTTTTTTCTCTGAGGCAGTATGCCCTTGTCTAGCCCCCGTTGTGGTCAAGGTCGAGAAACGCCGGCCTTGAACACAAGTCAAGAACCACGGAAACCAACCTCTGACGCTGTGACCTGCAAGGTCGGTAGAAGGTGTGTATCCCATAGGGGAGGCTGTTAAAATCATTAAGCATAATAAGTGTACTTTTGTATGAGAAGGAGCTTAGTCCCCGAAGGTTCTAGAGTCATTTAGATTAGACCCTAGAACTCCGAACACGATCTATGCTCGCTCGACGATCCAAATGTGAACTTTGGTTCAAGTCCTGGCATAGGGGGAGCCGGGATGCTAATAGAATCGGTTTACAAGTGGCACGACCCCTGGAGGTGAACTTCAAGCTCACAACATTCGGGTCGGGTTCGAGAGCACTTATATGTAGGTCAGATTCAAGAAAATTCTAGCTCAATTAAAGCTATATATCCCCGAGCTGGACCCCTGATTCAAGCCCTGCCATAGGGGAAGTCGCGACACGATAAGAATCGGCTTACTGCCGGCATGACCCCTAAAGGTAAATCTTGAGATCGCGACACCCAGTACGAAGTATAGGATTAAGAAGGGACACAAAGACCAATATAGCCAATCTAATAATAACTTTTATTGAAATTTGAGAAAAGGCGCACGATAGAATTTACTTGAGTTGATCAATGTTCCACGAGTTCGAGAGCTCTCGCCATCGGGCATCGCTAGCCTGGAAGCCCTCAGGCAACTGCTGAAACGACTTTAGGGACCCTCCCACTGCGGGGATAACTTATTGGTATTGGACGAGCCCTGAATTCGTCTTAGGGCTAGGTCCGCAACAAGGAGCTCCCTAGGTCGTACCGATTGAGATGCATGTCTGCGAAGAGCCTGCAGGTAATGTGTTGATCGTAGCAGTGCACGGCATCTTACATCTTCTGCTAGGGTAAGGTCAAGAGACTGTTCTCGCTCAAAATCGATTTGATCGACCAAACTGACTCTAGCAGAGCCTAGTGTGACCTCTGAAGGCAGGACGGCTTCGGTGCCGAATACAAGCCGAAAGGGGGTGGACTCGTTGTTCTGCTGGTCGTGATAATTAATAGACCATAAGACGAAGGGAAGCTCATCCACCTGTGTTCGGTCGCGTGTCATTCAACTCATTCAAACTCGCTTGACGCTTTGAACAACTGTCGCTGGCACGCCCATCGCCAATTACTTTGCGGGTGGCTCACCAAGCGTAGCACATTTTGGTGCCTATGTCTTCACAATATTCCTAGAACAAATTACCGGTAAACCGTGGTTCCATTGTCGCAATAATTTCGCATGGAACCCCATACCGTGACAACAAACAAATGAAAAAACTTGATACCGCCAAGCAAAGGATGGTTGAAACAGTTCGCCGATCCACTTGGTGAAGGTGTCGATAGCGACGAACAAGAATTTCTTCCTACCAACCACTTGAGGAAAAGGGCCAAGAATATCGAGCCCCCATGTCGAGAAGGTGTCAGGATTCTGGAGTATTCAATCTGAATAGCAACCGGAGGGAGCTGAAGACTGTTTTGATTAGCGCAGATGAAGTGCGGGATGCTACTATGAAGATCCAAGGGTCCTTAGTAACGCAAGTTGTTTCAGTTAATCCAAGGGCTGTAATTAGCTTTAGTATTTACTGTTTACCATAATGTAATTGCTGGTTAAAGTTGTTTGTTGCGGTAAAAGAACCGAGCCATAAAGAGGCCGAGTTTGTTACTTATTCTGCTATGACTTGAAATGTAAGAATACCATTTACTTTCCCCATTTACTTCTTTATGCTCATCTACATTGCATCTTTCGCTTCTCGCATTTTCTATCTTTTGGTCCTTGTGATTTTCTCCTCGAAGTCCGATTCTTACGGGTCCCGACATCTTTGGTATCGAGCAAGTTATCCTCTTGTAAGGGGTTGAGAGCGCAGTTGGGGAAACTATTCCCTGTAAAATTCCGTGTCTTTCTTCGATCCGATCATTTTGGTGAGTTAAATCTTCAAAGGCAAGTATGCCGAAGATGGGGAAGTCATCCGAGGAAGACTTAAGTGAGGAGGTAGCGGTTGAAGTTGGAGGTGCTTCAAATACATCAACAGATAAGGAAAATGCGCTCGCCAAGGAGCAAATAGATGTTGTTCAACAAGAAGTCAAAGAAAATATCGCCACAATGGAACAGATGATGGGAATGTCGACTTCGATTCTCGAGAAAATGGAGCCAAAGGAGGTAACGAGCACTCGCCATGCAAGAAAGTGATGAAGGGCAAAAGTAAACTCGAGGAAATGTTTATATCACACCGTGGACCGGACATTCCTGTGTAACCAGCACTTCAATGATTAATATTCGCCCTCCTATTCCTTTCACCGCTAACCGGTACTCCTAGTGATTCCTTAGTATCATCTCGTTACCGGAAGAAATGAGAACACGCTTGGGGTTAGTGTGTTTCCACCGCTATGGTTATCGGAACTTTTGCTCCACAATATGTCAAGACTAATCCTCCATTTGTACCAATACATCGGCCTCCTATGAATCAATTTCATCACCATGTCAGTTTATCCACAATATGGGAGACCGTAATGGTCTCGGCATTTGAATGATGATAGAGTTAACATTATCGCTAGTTTTGGTAAAGGACCAAAGGTGGAATTTCCCAAGTTTGATGGAAGTAATCCTGAAGCATGGATTCGTAAAGCAGAAAGGTGTTTTGAATTGGGAAAAACTCCACAAGGACAGAAGGTAGCAATAGCGTGTTTATTTGATCGAGGGTCGATCAATGGATTAGTAGCAATAGAATTGATACAAATGCAATCACCGACACAATTTTGTGAGATGATTTGTCATAGATTTGCAGCAGACTCAAGAATAGAGATCACTGAAAACTTTAGAAGATTGACACAAGTGAGTTCAAGAGAGGCATATGTTGATAAGTTTGAGGAATTGATGAGCTTAGTCAAAAGGAATACACCGGTCATCGTTAAAATTATTTTATTGATTACTTCATCTCGTGATTAAAGAACTATATCAAAGTACCTTTGAAGTCACTTAACCTTAAGTCCTTGGTTGAAGCATATGCACATGCACGGAATTATGAGAGCATCAATTACTATAAGAAATATAGTGATGGGGTACCGAACAAGCATCAAAACGAGCCAAGCCGGTAATATCGATCAAGAAGGATTTCGCTGACAAAACAAATTCAGCAATACCACTAAATGGTCGGGGGTAAATGCTTCAAGTGTCGAACCTTGGGTGCCGGACATAACAAAATCTGCAAGTTTCGTAATCAAATCCATGTGATTACCGTTGATGATGACGATGAAGAAAAAGAACCCAATCCGAGCCCGAAGTTTAGAACCCCACTGTAAAGTCCTGCACAACGCCTCAGAGGTATCGGCAACCACATGGGAGGATTCAGATTTCATCTCTAAAATCTTTCCAGAGTTTGATCCTTCCAGCCTAAACCTTGAGGACAAGGTTCTAAGGGGGAGAATTGTCGATTCCGAGTATTCAATCCAATAGCAACCGAGGGAGTCAAGACTGCTTTGATTAGCGCAGATGAAGCGGATGCTACTATGAAGATCCAAGGGTCCTTAGTAACGCAAGTTGTTTCAGCTTAATCCAAGGGCTGTAATTAGCTTTAGTATTTATTGCTTACCATAATGTAATTGCTGGTTAAAGTTGTTTGTTGCGGTAAAAGAACCGAGCCATAAAGAGGTTGAGTTTGTTACGATTCGCTATGACTTGAAATGTAAGAATACCGTTCTACTTTCCCCATTTACTTTATGCTCATCTACATTGCATCTTTTCGCTTTCCTCAGATTTTCTATCTTTTGGTCCTTGTGATTTTCTCTCGAAGTCCGATTCTTACGGGTCCCGATGTATGGGCCATGCGAGCGGGATGGTTTGAAGTGCGTAGGCCGGTTGATGCGACTTCCGAGCATGGAACTGACAGGCTCGACAAGTGCAAACAATGTCCCGAGCATCCTGTAGTGCTGTTGGCCAATAGAACCCCATGCGAAAAGCCTTGCCTGCCATTGTCCTGAAAGAGGAGTGTGCACCACAGATACCCGAGTGGATGTTGTTTAATAGGTACTTACCCTCCTCCGAGGAGATGCATTTCGTCAGGACTCCAGAGATGCTCCGATGATAAAGCCGGCCATTGACGAGTTTGTATGAACATGTCCGGCGCTTGATCCTACTCCTTTCGGCGGGGTCGGACGAAAGTTCGCCCTGCGCCAGGAAGTTGTAGATCAGCTCCACCCACGAGAGAGCACCTTCAATGAAGGCGACCGAGACTTCTTGGCCGGAGATCGAGGGTGCCGCCAAGGTCTCAAGGATGACGTCCGGGGATACTTCGTCATCGGACGACCCGAGCTTAGAGAGGAGATCGGCGCTGAAGTTGTCCTTCCTAGGCACGTGTTTAATTTCCAGATTCTGGAACCACTTCTCTATTTTGCGTACCTCGGCAAGGTATTTGGCCATAGAGTCTTCTGAACATTGATAATCTTTATTGAATTGATCGACGACTAGCTGGGAATCGCCTTTGACGATCAACCGGTGCACGCCCAGCGCCTTGCAAGCTCGATGACCCGCCAGGAGAGCTTCGTACTCTGCCACGTTATTGGTGGTCAGAAATCCAAAACGAACCACATACCTTAGTTTGCCTCCTCGAGGGGTGAGAATGAGGATCCCAGCCCCCGAGCGCTTGAAAGATCTTGAACCGTCGAAGTACATGACCCAGGGCCTTTCTCCCTCGACCTCAAACTCAGGAGCCGGCTGCGACGTTTGTTCGACCATGAAGTCGGCAAGCGCTTGCGACTTGATGGCCGTGTGTGCCACAAACTGAATGTCGAACACAACCAGCTCCATGGCCCACTTGGCGATGCGACCTCCATCCTCCGGGTTCCTTAAGATTTCACCGAGCGGGAAATTGCTCGGGATGACCACCGAATGCGCCTGGAAATAATGCCGGAGCTTGCGCGAAGCCATAAGAAGGGCGTAAAGCAACTTTTGGACCTGAAGGCAGCGCTCCTTCGGTCTGTGAAACACTTCATTAACATAGTAGATCGGATGCTGCCGACCATCTCGCTCGGCCACCAAGACGGCGCTGACAGTTTGGGTTATAGCCGCGAGTTAGAGCAGCAACTTTTCGCCCGGCTACGGAGTCGTGAGTAAAGGTGGACTCGAAAGGTATACCTTTAACTCGTCGAAGGATCGTTGCGCCTCAGGCGTCCACTCATAACTCCCTTGCTTACGCAATGTCTTGAAGAACGGCAACCTACGCTCACTGAGTCTCGAGATGAATCAGTTGAGAGAAGCCATGCGTCCAGTGAGACACTACACCTGTTTTACCAAAGTCGTAGGAGTCATCTTTTCAATCGCCTCGATCTTCTCTGGGTTCGGGCTAACTCCTGAGCCCCCGATCATGTAGCCAAGTACCTTTCCTGAGGCGGTGCCAAACACACACTTCTCAGGATTAAGCTTAATCCTATTCTTGTTCAAGTTGGCGAAGGTCTCTTCAAGGTCTCGAACATGACCGCTTTCGAAAGAGTTTAATGATGATATCGCCCACGAGACCTCGAGGTTGCGCCGATCCGAGGGTCGAAGGTCTTGGTCATCGTGCATCAAACGCTAGCGCCAAAGATTGCGAAGACCAAATGACATGGTCGTGTAGCAGTATGTCCTGAACGGCATGATGAAGGCCGTTTTACTTTCATCGTCGACTGCTAGCTTGATTTGATGACATCCAGAGTAGGCATCCAGGAAACTCAGGATATTGGCATTTGCAGTGGAGTCGATGATCTGATCTATTCACGGAAGGGGGAAATTATCCTTCGGGCAGGCCGATTCAAACCCATGTGATCCACACACATCATCCATTTCCCGCCTTTCTTCTGCACGATGACTGGGTTGGCTAGCCATTCGGAGTAGTCGATCTCGAGAATGCAGCCAGCTTTCAAGAGTTTGTCGAGATTCTCCTTTATCACAGCTACCTTCTCGGGGGAGAAACAACGCAGCTTCTGGCGCACGGGTCGGCAGTCGGGCCTTACTTGTAGTTTGTGCTTGATCACCTCCCTTGGGACACCCGGCATATCAGTCGGTTCCCAAGCGAATATGCTCTTGTTGGCGCGGAGGAAGGTGATGAGCTCGAGTTCCTATTTGGAACTCAACTCGGTCGAGATGTGAACACACTTGCTCGAGTTGCCCTCTTCGAGTCAAGACGGCCTTTGTCGCTCATTGGCTAGATGTACGCCTTTGGCATGGCAATCTTCATGGTCGCCTCGTAACCTCGCTGAGGTAGCATGCCGGTGAGAGCTAAGGTCTTGGTCTCAAGATTCGCACCGCCTCGAGATCACCCCTGCACTGCTATGATGCCATTGGGCTCTGGAAGATTCATGCAGTGATGGCCGTAGTGGTTCGCTACCATGAACTTGATTAACGCCGGGTGTCCAAGGATGGCGCTAGGAGGTCTCTTCGACCACCTCGAAGGTGATCACGGCGCGGAAGTTGCCCGGTTGAAGGTGACGGCAAGACCACTTGCCCAAGGGGTGGTCGAACTTCTCGAACGATCCCAAGAACGAACCGCTATATTTTTGACCTTCGACCGGGAATTCAGATCCGGCCGAGCGCGCTCGCCAAGAGTAAGTTAAGGGAATTGCCCCCGTCGATCATGACGCGCCCGACCATGGTATTGCTAATGGTCGGGGTTATAATCAGGGCAGTCTTCAGGTCCTTGGACATACCTTGGGGGGCATCCTCCCATGAGAAAGCAATCGTGGTCCTAGCCCACTTGCAGGGCTGGTCGATGGGCCTACCGGCGGTAGCTTGATAAACGGTGTGCACGACATTCTTGATCTCGCGCCGGGATTGGTACACTAATGAGCCGCCGAAGATGATGTCAATCCGGCGATCACCCTGTTGGAACTATAGGTCGAGGTCGTCCTGATCTGTTCCGGCATTGACCCTATCGGGTTGCTCTCCTTCTTTCGAGAGCGTGGGCATCTCTCCATGCCCATCGAAGAAGGCGTCTAGCTTATTCTGCCAGGCCCTGCAATTTCGTAGGTCGTGGCCTGGGGCCCTGTGAAATAGGCAGAACTTTCCTTTGTCATACCTGGGACGTCCTTCAGCACCCTACGATCGGTCGTCGATTTGCTGGGACCCAGACCGACGATCCCCCTGCCGAGGTCGACGAGACGCCTGTTGAGGTCGTGGTCGGTTTCGTTGAGGTCGGGGCCCTACTTGGTTCGATTCTCGCACCTCCATTACTTCACTATGATCGTTTGTCGAAACGACCACTCGCGGCCGACCATCACCATGCTTGCGATCCCTCTTCCGCTTCTTGGCAGTCGGGCCAAGTCGGTGTTTTTGGCGTTAGAGAGACCGGCCTCGCCCAAATTGAGACCAAGCTTATCTTGGTCGTAATTGCGCTTCCAGCGAACCGCATCGTCCACGTCCGCATATCGTTCCACCATGCGAAACAGTTTGTTAACGCTGAGTCTCGCCGTAATCTCCAGGTCCTCGGTGAGGCGTCGGTCACGGACGCCGAACTTGAAGGCCTTGATCACAGCCTCGTCGGAGACGCTCAGGATTAAGTTCCTCGTGCGGATATCAAAAAACTATTAATACTAATTTTAGAGAACTTTTGGATACATTTTTTCAAATTTTTTGAATTTAAATTTAAATTAGACCGGTTTATTGACCGATTCTATTTCTTAAGCCAGATTGGTATAGTTGAAAATCACAAAATTCGATCGATTTTCATCGGTACTATGAACCCTGGTTCTCGCTCTATCCTCTTATGAAAATCCCGCGCCATTGTCTTCTCATTTGCCGTTGCCATCACCGGCTAATCTTAGCGCCAAAGATTCTCGACTCTCGACGATAGAATGACTCCCTCCTCGACGCTATGGCTGTGAAGTATTTAGTTGGAAGGCTTTGATTCCTGATTGTAGGATCGGATGGCGTTAATCAGAGGGGGGGTGAATGATTGCGCGGAAGCTAAAATCAAAATTTTGAACTTTTCAAACACCCCAATTGAAACTCAATTTGCTTGGAAATCAGTTTATGCGCATTGGGAAACCAATAGACCAATCTGGCATCAAGAGATCACTTGGCACTGGGGCTTGGGCACTTGGGCCACCAATAGAACAGTCCGAGCGACTCAAGAGAACACTTGGGCCACCAAGAGGACCCTTGGGCGACCGGTTTGCCACTTAAGAAAGCAGTTTGGGTGAGCAAAGAAAGAAGTTGGGCGCACCACGTTATCAACTCCGGCGACTAGTTCGTAAAACCGAAATTCCTGAGATCCAACTGTTAGATTGACATAAAATTTTAATCAGAGAATCTAGACTCAATTACACAGCTAACACAAAAGAATCAGGTCAATTGGATCACGGATCTAAAGTTATATCCTTTGCAAGATGACTGAATCCGGCGACCACGCGAGCAAATGCAAGCGAAAGGTGACATCAATCTGGGCAACCACAAATTACAGAAGATCTAACCGTTGGATTGATGTGAAATTTCAACTGTAGAAACTAGATTCAATTTTGAATCAAACCCAATAAGAATCAATCTGATCGGATCTATGGATCAAAAGATATTACCTTCGCAAGATGATACCTTTGCAAAGAACCGAACTCCGTGATGAACTTCGTGATTGTTGTAATGAACAAAACTTCAAGCAATTGATCAACTATGTCGAAGCCAAGAGCCAATCACAGCCGCAAGAAGAAGTAGCTTTCTGGAAGATTGATTTTTATTTCATTGTCTAAAGTACTCCAACACAAAAGTACAAACCCTAATACCTGAACGCCCTCGCTCTTCAAATAAACAGGGGACACCTCCCCCTATTTATACAGAGCAAACATAACGAGATTGAATACAACTCCACTTCCAACAAGGAAGGAGTTCGTGTCTATCTCTACTTGGCCCAACATGGCCAAAACCAAAACCTTGCACGATGAATGACCCACTTGTCACAAGATACGTGACTAACCAACCTTCATGTGCATGTTCTTCTAGCCCTAACGTCCCGCATGACATCCTTGACCACCAAGACCTCGATTCCGCCTCAACCTAGTCTCGAACCTCGCCTCCATGAACCTAGTTCCGTCTCGCCATCGACCACGTCACCGAGCAACACTCGCACATGAATAAACACAAAACTGCAGACGAGCACAAGTCCACGACTTGACTCAAGGTCAATCCATGCAACCACTCACACGAGTGCATTGCATCAAGTAGAATCCATCATGCTATTACCAGCATTATAATCATCTCAACATAGCACATACACAAACACCACACATGCTATAACCAAAGTCACTTTACAATGCCAATTTCACCATTCAACCAATTTTTCATCACATGATCTCACAATCTCCCCCTTGATGAAAACATTGGCAGCACCATTTGGACCTAAACATTGGCATTAACCTCACAAGAAAAGATTTTAAGGAATTTCATTTTAAAACAGAGAGCAAAGTGATCAAAAAGCAAAGTGAAAAACTCTCCCTCTAAAAGGAAACCAAATTGTGTGTAAACTCCAAAATTTCCCCCTTTTGACAATAAAACATTTCACTTCTCAATGTAAGCTTTTTCTCCCCTTTGACAATGATTTCAGAAGGAAAACAAATGAGTGCCAAGACAAGAGCCAATGAGCTTCATTGATCATATAACCTTATAGATCACATAATAAGCATAATACATGAACTTAATATTATTTAACAAGTTAGGGAGTGACATGCATCTCAACCTCAATTTAATCAACTATAGCCAAGTACTAAGCAAAATCTTGGCGAGTAAAAAACTAGGCCAAAAAATGAAGCAACTAACAACTCAGGTAAGCAAGTAGTTTCAACTCTAATCTAGTAGACCAAAATAATCTTGATAATGTAAAACCCATGTGGCATGCTTGAAGCATACTTCTTTTATTTTCAATGAATGGCATGCTTGAAGCATACATCTTATCTTTTAGGGAATGACATGCTTGAAGCATACATCTTGAAGCTTTTGCACTTTCTGATAATTTTAACAAGCTTCTTCTTGCAGATTTGAGCACCTTTTTTATTTATTCCCTTTTCTTTTATTGTAAACATGCAAAGTGATTAAATGGTCTATGAAAGAGTAAAGCTGAAAACACACATGCTTCATAGCCCAAATTTGTCAAGAAGAATCATTATCAAGCCTATAGAAGCATGATGTCACAAGGTATTAGCTATAGACAATCAAACCAAGGAATTCGGCAATGTCACTTTTAGTTCAAGTAAAGCAATTTAGATTATCATATATAAGCTCAATTACATAACATATAAAGAAATATGATAAAGTAAGCTTATTAAGTAACAGACTTGGCATAAAACCCCCCCTCAAAACAAGCTCATGGAATGCACAACGCCCAGCTCTCCTCTCAAAAAGGCAAATCGAGAAGCATCAAGTGGTTTTGTGAAAATATCGCAATTTGCAATTCGAATCAACAAAATGCAACACAACATCTCCTTTTCCACATGATCTCAAGGAAATGATAGCTAATGTCAATATGCTTGGTTCGAGAATGTTGCAATCGATTTTAGCAATATTAATAGCACTAGTGTTATCACGTAAAAGGGGAACACTATCTAAGTTTAATCCAAAATCCTTTAAAGTTGATATTATCCAAAGCACTTGAGCACAACATGCGGCAAAGAACATATTCAGATTCAAAGCAGCTTGAGAGAGCAATGTAAACTTATTTTCTAGATGACCAAGCAACTAAAGATGTACCAATAAAATGACATGTTCCAGAGGTACTTTTCCTGCTTATTCTACAACCCGCAAAATCAAGATCGAGAAGGCTCTAAGTGATAAACATGATGATGAGTACCATAAGCCAAACTCTAAAGTGGATTGTAAATAGCTAAGAATTGTTTACCGCTTGTCGATGAGAAGCACGGGGAAGCTTGAAAACGAGCAAACAAACACACCGCAGTGTATATCCCATTTTGAAGCAAAGGAGATAAAGAAGTGATCCAATCATGCTTCGATACTCCTTTTGATTAACCGGTTTTCCTTCTTTATCCGGATCCAAAGTAGTTGTTGTGCCAATAGGTGTGGAAATTGGTTTGCATGTTTCCATCTCAAAACGTCGAAGGAGATCTTTTGTGTACTTCGTTTGGTGAATAAAGATACCTTGCCTTCATTGCTTGACTTGTAAACCCAGAAAATATGTGAACTCACCCATTATACTCATCTCAAATTCCCTACTCATAGTGTCTGAAAACTTGGCAACAAGAGCATGAGTAGTACCACAAAAAATGATATCATCCACATAAATCTGAATAAGTAATAGATTATTGCCATGCTTGAGAGAAAACAAGGTTTTATCAACTTTGCCTATTTCAAAATCATTTTCCAAAGAAATATGATTTAAGTTTCATCATACCAAGCCCGAGGAGCTTGTTTTAAACCATATAAAGCTTTGGACAACTTAAAAACATGGTCTAGGTATTTCGGATTTTCAAATCCAGAGGTTGTTTGACATAAACTTCTTCGTAAATAAAACCATTTAGAAAAGCACTTTTGACATCCATTTGATACAATCTAAAACCTTTAGATGCAAAGAAAGGCCAACAAAATTCTAATGGCTTTAAGTCTAGCAACAGTGCAAAAGTTTCATCAAAATCAAGTCCTTCAATTTGAGTAAAACATTGAGCAACCAATCTAGCTTTGTTTCTAACAACAACCCCATCTTGACTTTGTTTATTCTTAAAACCCATTTAGTTCCAATGATATTCTCGACCTAAAGGAGGTGGAACTAAAACCCAAACCTTATTGCGCCAAAATTCTCAAGTTCCTCATGCATGGCATTAATCTAAGACTCATCGATAACGCGTGACTTACATCTTGGGGTTCAAAAGATGCAACAAAAGCAAGATGAGCATATGAGGCATTAGTATTGTACTGCTTTCAAAGCACACGACATTTAACTCACTAATCATCTGCTCAGAGGATGTTTTCGCTGAATATGCAATGGTGCTGAAATTTCAAGATGCCCGAGGTCCAAGACTATGTGTGTTTGCCGGAAGAATTTCCAAGATGCTTGCCGATTTTCTTCCTGTGGGTGAATTGGTCGAGCCGAGTTGCCAACTTGATTACCACTTTCATCTTCATCTTCATTATCACTTTCTTTCAAAAAGATACTTTCCAATTGCAAGTAACTTGTGTCCTCGAAAATTCGGGTCTAGTACCGTGACTAGCCTCATCAAAAGTAACTTCACAAGTCTCAACAATTTTGTTAGTTTCTAAATTCAGCACACGGTAACCACGAGTATGAAGAGCATAACCAAGAAACAATCCATCTGAGCATCTAGATTCAAACTTATCAAGATTTCTATGTTTGAGAATGAAACATTTGCAACCAAAAACACGATATGGGAGATGCTAGAGTACGCCCAAACCAAGTTCATAAGAAGTTCTATGAAGCTTTGCTCTCAAAAATACTCTATTTGAAATGTAGCAAGCAATAGAAATAGCTTCAGCCCAAAGCTTCCTAGGAGTATAATATTCATCAAGCATTGTCCTAGTGATCTCAACTAGTGTGCGATTTTTCCTCTCAACAACACCATTTTGTTGAGGAACCCGAAAGTAAGAAAATTGATGCTCAATTCCATGTTCGTAATGTAAAGAAGCAAAAAGATTGTTCTTGAATTCTCCTCCATTATCACTCCTAATTACTTTAATGCTTCAGCAATTCCTTGAGCAACCTTAATGCAAACTGCTGAAACAATTCAAAAGCTTCATTTTTGGTAGTCATGAAATATACCCAAGAGTACCTAGAGTAATCATCTACAATCACAAGAACATACCACTTACCTCCGCAGATTTTATTCTTGCCGGTCCCACAAGATCCATGTGTAGAAGTCGACTCAAGCATTAGTCATAACAATGTTGATAGGAAAATGTTTAGGTGCAGTACATTTTTCCATGTTGACAGGAGAGCAAGTCAAATTATTTGTTTTGTCATACTTTAATTCAGGCAAACCTCTGAGCAAATTTGATTTACTAATTCGTGAAAGGTGATCAAAACCAATATGACCAAGTCTACGATGCCAAAAAGTTAGATCTTTTAAAACATGAGATACAAGACATGTCATTTCAGATGTTGGACATGAAAAATCACCTTTAAACAAGCGACCAATGCGAGTGATGTTGCATACTAGATTTTCAGAAACATCTAATATACGACAAGAATTTTTCTGAAATCTTACCTCAAGATCTTCATCAAGCAACTGAGAAACTAAGAGCAAATTATATTTGAGTTTGCTTACCAAAGCTACATCCTTGAGAATGAAGTTTTCATTGACTCGCACAATTTCTCTTCCAAGAATTCTTCCCTTTGAATTGTCGCCAAAAGTGATGACCTCATCACCAAAACTTTGTGTGAGGGAGGAGAACCATTTTGAATCACCAAATATATGTCTTGAACATCCGTAATCTATGAACCATATGTTCTCCTTCTCTCTTCCACGCCTCACAATAAAGAGAATGTCGATGTCTCAAGATCAAGTTAGATAAAAGACATTTAGGAATCCAAGATCGAGACACACGATTTAGTAGGCACAAAGACGAGTATACTTATATACAAAATCAGCTTTTGTTTTTCTCGTGTTTCTTGCAACAAAAGGTGTTCGTGATCACCTTAGGCACATAATGAGGAGTAAAGCGCTCTGTCTCAAATTAGACCTAGCCTTAGCTTTTTCTTGCTTCGTTGTTTGGCTAGCCTAAAGCAAAAATCTACTAGATGTCCATCTCTATCACAATGAGCGCAAGTGTACTTAATGTATCGTTTAACTTTAAAAGTAGAAGCAACATTTGCATTCATCACAAGAGAAGATAAAATTCCAGCAGATTTAAAGACAGTTTTGTTAGGCTCATTTGCAATTTTAAACTTTCCATTTTCAAGAACTTTGACGACAGTGGGAACATGTGTTTTATGATGAGCATAAGAATCAAAACCTAAACCTTTGTTATGAGTGCTGACTTTTGATTGATCCAAAATCATGTTTAGGTTTTTCTTTCCTTTAGTGAAATGTTCTAATGATTTTTCCAAGTAATCAACCTTTCTAGACAGAGTTAAACAATTGTTACAGGGAATGTCCACTATTCCTTTCTGTTTTCGACAATTTGAGCAGGAAAGAACTTCATGAGTGAGCAAGACATCTGTCATTTGAGAAACTCTAGCATTTGCATCATGCAACTTCAATTCCAAAGATGGAGCATTTTGAACAAGAAGCTAAATAATGCGATCAATGGTTGAACAAATTAGTATTTTTCATTTGTTTCTCATTTTCCTATCTTGCTTTTAACAGAGAAGCATGCTCTTTCCTAAGTGAAACAAGCTCATTGTGAATTAAGTCACATGACTTATGTGCATCATCATCGTGAATCAAAGATCTAAGCCTTGCAATTTTAATTAGAACTATCAATTTCTAGATCTTTTCTTTAAGAGCCTTCTTAGATTTTTTAAGTTCGTAAGCTAATTTAACCATAGCATACTCAAGTTCATCATAAGAAGGTCTTACCTCATCAAAATCGTAATCACCGCCACTATCCCTTTAGCCATAAAGCACATGCCGTGAAGTCATCATCAAGATTCCTTCTTGTCCCGTGGCTCATTGTCACTCTCAAAGTCCACATCACTAAGATCACACTCCTCCAAGATAGCTAAGACTTTCTTAGCGATTTTTCAAAATTGGAACGCCTAGGAGTAGTACGCCTTGAGTCAAGCAAGCAGTTAGTTCCTTTCTTCCTTCTTTTTTCAACTTAGACAATTTGCTTTGATAAGTCCGGAAGACCACACTCAAAGCAATTGAAAGACCTCAAGTAGTACCTCCACGCCTCATCCTTACATTGTTGAGTGCTTTGACAAATACAGGAAGAAATGAGCACAAGATCTTCTTCGTGGAGCATCTCAAACTGCTCATCTGAAAAAGAAGCTAATGCGCATAAGGAGACGTAAGATGGTAATCCGTAAGACGGCCGGGTTAGCAATAAGTGCATGTGTAGAGGTTTTATCACTCTAGGTGATAAAGAATCCATCTCATAAGTTTTCAACCTAGAATACAAATCATCCATGGTCAACGATCCAAATCAACAAGTGATTTATTGCAAGAATAACCATGCGCCATTCAGAGTCGAGATCTCAAAATCTTACTAGCATTCTCTCATCGATTGTTAACTCCAACACCACGAAATTGCACAAAATTTTCTCAAATCGAGAGTAAAGATCATCAATTGATTCACCCGTCTCATAACAAAATCGAAAAGTCCTTTTGGTAAATATTTTTAAGACTTTCTTAATCTTAGTTGAACTTTTATGATAGTTACATAATGTCTTCCAAACTGAATGTGCGTAACGTAAATGAGAAACTCGATCAAATTCTTTTTCAGAGATTCCTTGAAAAATCAAGTTTTTAGCTTTAGCATTTAAATCAACGCCTCTTTATTATCATTAGTGACTATATCAGAACATCATATGCAGAGAGACTTTGCGCCAAACATCATTACCTTGAGCTTCAATATAGGATTGCATGCGACTTTTCCAAAGAAGAAAATTTTGAATCATTAAGCATAGGAGGACGATTAATATTTATCTCGACGCCATACCTCAACCTCGCCTCGATACCACTTGTAGGATCGGATGGCGTCAATCAGAGGGGGGTGAATGATTGCGCGGAAGTTAAAATCAAATTTTCGAACTTTTCAAACACCCCAATTGAAACTCAATTTGCTTGGAAATCAGTTTATGTAGTTGGGAAACCAATAGACCAATCTGCATCAAGAGATCACTTGGACGACCAAGAGAACAATTCCCATGCACCAAGAGAACACTTGGGCGACCAGTAGGACCCTTGGGCGACTAGTTTGGCACTTGGGCGAGCAGTTTGGGCGAGCAGGCGAGCAGGTTGGGCACCACGTTATCAACCTGGCGATTAGTTCAGAAAAACTAACATTTCTGGAGATCTAACCGTTGAATTAATGTAAAATTTTAACTGTAGAAACTAGACTCAATTACACAACTAACACAAAAAGAATCAGGTCAATCGGATCTACGGATCTAAAGTTATATTCTTTGCAAGATGACTGAATCCGGGCGACCACGCGAGCAGTCGGGCGAGCAGGACATCAATCTGGGCGACCACAAATTACAGAAGATCTAACCGTTGGATTGATATGAAATTTTAACTGTAGAAACTAGATTCAATTTTGAATGAAACCCAATAAGAATCAATCCGATCGGATCTACGGATCAAAAGATATTACCTTCGCAAGATGATACCTTTGCAAAGAACCGAACTCCGTGATGAACTTCGTGGATCAAGTAGATGAACAAAACTTTAAGCGATTGATCAACTATGTCGGCCAAGAGCCAATCACAGCCGCAAGAAGAAGTAGCTTTCTGGAAGATTGATTTTTATTTCATTGTCTAAAGTACTCCAATACAAGAGTACAAACCTTAATACCTGAACGCTCTCGCTCTTCAAATAAACAGGGGACACCTCGCCCTATTTATACAGAGCAAACATAACGAGATTGAATACAACTCCACTTCCAACAAGGAAGGAGTTCATATCTATCTCTACTTGGCCCAACATGGCCAAAACCAAAACCTTGCACGCATGAACAGCCCACCTGCTGCGCATACGTGACTAACTAGCCTTCATGTGCATGTTCTCTAGTCCGAACGTCCCGCATGACATCCTTGACCACCAAGACCTCGATTCCTCCCTGAACCTAGTCTCGAACCTTAGTTCCTCCATGAACCTAGTTCCGGTCCCGTCATCGACCACGTTCGCCCTCGAGCAACACCTGTACATGAATAAACACAAAAACCGTGCACGAGCACAAGTCCACGACTTGACTCAAGGTCAATCCATGCAACCACTCACATGAGTGCATTGCATCAAGCAGAATCCATCATGCTATTACCAGCATAATAATCATCTCAACATAGCACATGCACAAGCACCACACATGCTATAACCAAAGTCATTTTACAATACCAATTTTACCATTTAACTAATTTTTTATTACATGATCTCACACTGATGGCTTACCTCGGCTGCAGCAAACGACAACTCTCCTGTGGTAAATCTGCAGGCGGTGGCTGCAAAGTCGTGTTTGGCGACAATATTTTATGGTGGGTTAGGATACGACGCAAGAACTCTCAAAACCTTGGCATGCAATATGTCTACGGGGGCGGTGCGACGACACCTAGCAATTGATCTTGACGAAACCAGCGGCTTCCTAGTTGTGGACCGGGGTGGTGCCGGTTTCAGAAAAATATGCGGCGCCTCTATGCTCTAATGCGTGGAGTTGGCAAGGAAAGTGTGTATACTTGGTGCTGGTTATTTCTCGCATTGGAGATTTGGAGATGGTCTAACACCTTCGACCCTTGCTCGATCGCTCTTGCATTCACGTTACCACCATGTCCATATTCTTTTAACCTTTGAGTAAGATCTCTCTTGGAATACGTGCACATGCCATTAATTTCTTTTTTTTTAAGAACAGCAAGAGCGTTGCTGTATATATTAAATAGGGGAAAAACAACATAAGGGTGGGTCCTATTTTTTTTAATGGAAAAACCGGACCCGTGAAAAAACCTTACAATCGACCACCACTTACAGCTATTACAGTAACACCACTTCTCACTTTAAGAAAGAAGGAAGACACTAAGAGAAAAGAAAGGAAAAACCAAACTTCCCACTCAGTCATTAATCCGCCGACTGAGATGACAGGCAAACTACGGAGAGCACCGTGATCCTGATCGCCGGGCCATCCTGCTCCGTGATCTAGTTATCCCTCGAAAATTCTTTGATTTCTCTCTAGCCATAAGTTCCACCGTAAATAGATAACAAGACCATCCAGATCTCTTCGCCTATCTTTGTCAATTTGGGTTCTTAGCCTAGTCCACCAATTGTACAATCGAGTGCTATTCGTGAGGTTTCGACATTGCCCTGCATTTCCCATCGTATAAGGATGCTCCAAACTTGGGTAGCGAACGCATCTTTGCAGAGATGAGCCTGCCTCTCTCGAATCATGTTGCAAAGAGCACACTCACATTACATGGCTATCCTTTTTCAAAGATGTTATCCGCCGTTAGGATCTTGTTGTGTAGCGTAGTCCATGCAAAGAAGTTTACATTTAGGTTCAGCCTTCGCCTTCCAAATTGGGCCGATCTTCATCTTACAGTACACGGTGTGAAATTGCACCAGGTATGCGCTCCTTGCCGAGTATTGTCCATCCGCCGTCCAATGCCAGGTTATCTGATCGTCCCTCTGTTCGTCCCTGTTGATACGATGTATTGCTTGAAAGAGTGCCACAAACTCTCTGATTTGGTTTTCGGAGGCCA
Organism: Guadua angustifolia; assembly: GCA_036346375.1. Taxonomy (NCBI): domain Eukaryota; kingdom Viridiplantae; phylum Streptophyta; class Magnoliopsida; order Poales; family Poaceae; genus Guadua; species Guadua angustifolia. The sequence continues at coordinate 65,726,307 of CM070502.1, read as the reverse complement.
CCGGGATGCAAAAACGAATCCAGTAGTTGTTATTCAAGGCCCGATGGACTGAGATGTTCTTTCTTCGAGCTATTCGGAAAAGGTGTGGAGCGATGTTTTTTGGAGCTTTTCCTTCTACCCAGCTAGATCTCCAGAAGTCTGCCAGTTTACCATTTCCTACCGTGACCACCGTTGAGGCATTGAAGAGGGCGATGCCAATTTTGTCGCAAGGCAGGTCCATTTCTGTCCAGGCCCTTTCATTGTTCTTCCATCTAAACCAGAGCCAGCGAAGCCTAAGTGCTCTGGCGAATTTTTCCAGGTCTTTGATACCTAGCCCCCCTTTGTTTTTCAGCCTGCAGGTGACGGGCCATTTAATTAGGCAATGTCCACCACTACAACTCGTCGGCTCCTTCCCTCTCCATAGAAAGCCTCTTCTTAGCTTGTCGATGCATGTAATGAGCCACTTTTTGGCTGGGAATACCGTAAGATGATATATCGGTTGTGATGTTAACACCGAGTTAACAAGGGTCAATCTTCCCGCTTTTGAAAGCAGTTTACCTTGCCACCCCGCCAGTCGATTGCTTATTTTGTCAATCAATGGTTGGATTTCATTCCTTCTCAGTTGTTTGGTGTGTAAAGGTAGACCGAGGTACCTCCCTGGGAAGGTTGCAAGTTTCCCAGGGAAGACATTGAACAGCTGCTGCAAGAGATTCTCTTGGCATCTGATGGGGTAAATTTCCGTTTTGGAGATATTGATTTTTAAGCCTGAACATCTGCCAAAAATATCCAATATGCGCTTAAGGCCATCACTACCACGCTCAAGATTTAAGAATATCCTCACATCGGGCGAAGTTTAACATCTTAGTCTCGCGTTTGTCGGAAGAACCGGTTTGAGGATGCCATAGTTCGCTGCCAAGTCGAGCAATTTTTGTAGCGGATCAATTGCAAGTACGAATAGCAAGGGGGATAACGGATCACCCTGTCTCACTCCGCGCGCATGTCTTATAGGCTCCGTCGGTTGACCATTAATTAAGATCCGCGAGGATGAGGTTCTGAAGATTGCCGCAACCCATTCGCGCCATCTGTGGCCAAAACCTAGGGCCTGGAGCACCTCAAAGAGATATGACCAGTTTAGGGAATCGAACGCTTTAGAAATGTCTAGTTTGATGAAGAGAGCCGGCTTTCTGTCTCTGTGTAGTTCACGGATAACACTTTGGACATATAAAAAATTGTCATGGATACATCTTTTCTTGATGAAAGCATTCTGAGAGACTGAGACCAATTCATCTAGTCTGGGCGCAAGCCTGTTAGCCAGGATCTTAGTGATGATCTTCATGAAACTGTGAATAAGACTAATTGGCCTGAAACATTCCAATCTATCTGCGATTTCTGTTTTCGGGATCAGAATGATGTTCGCCACATTTAACTTGTCCAGGTTGTCGTTGCGTAGGTTGAAGAAGGCCTTAATCGCTTTCATTAGGTCATCTTTAATGATGTGGAGGCATTCTTTGTAAAATTGACCAATGAAGCCATCCGGACCTGGCGATTTCTGTGTCGGTAGGTCCTGGATGGTGCTAGTCACTTCGTTTTCAGTGATGAAGGTCTCAAGGTCGGTTAGGTCTTGTGTAGCGTAGCCCAAGGACCCCCAATGGAGAGCTTTGTCCTCGACTCCGTGGCCACCCAACACGGTTTTGAAGTATTCATAAGCTTCCTGCATTTTGTCCTGCTGCTCAAACATTATTCGGTCATCTCTCTGAAGTACCCTGATCAGGTTTCTTCTTCGTCTCGAACTGGCCATCAGATGGAAAAAACATGTGTTGGCGTCCCCCAACTTGATTTTAGTTAATCTAGCATGTTGTCTCGCTCTTGTTTTCTGTATTGCGGTGAGGCCAAGCAATTTGATTTTGAGCGTTTTCCGGAGCTCAAGTTCAATCTGCGATAGCGAGCGTCTTTCTTGTGAGCATTCTAATATTGTGAGCGTGACTTGTATGAGAGCTGTTTGAAGAGTAATGGTGGCGAAAATTTTCGTCCTCCAACGCTTCAGCGCCTTAGCAGTTCTATTCATTTTGATGTAGAATCGCAGGATCGAATCCGAAATGTGGATTGGTTGGTTCCAGGATTGTGCAATTGTTTTCTGGAAACCTGGCATCGAAGTCCAGCAAGTCTCGAAGCGAAAACCTCTGAAATAGTCGAAGTTAGCATCTCCTTGCATAAGGAGGGGGCAGTGGTCTGATGTCATAGATGGCAGAGCGCACAGATCCGCATCTGGGAATGCCTCGTGCCATTCGGTTGTAGCCAGGAAACGGTCGATTCTTGTCATGGTGGGTTGTTGGTGTTCATTTGTCCATGTGAATTGGCGACCCTGAAGGTCCAGTTCAAGGAGTTGCATACTATTGATGGAGTGGTTAAAGCGTCTCATCATACTTCTATTTATCGTTCCTCTATTCTTTTCTCTGGCCTGTCTGATGAGGTTGAAGTCCCCTAAGATCAACCACTTCGGGAGCACCATTCCACTGAGCTGTTCTAACTCCGTGAGGAAATTTCTTTTTTCCTCGTTCGATTGCGGCCCGTACACGCCAGTAATGTCCCAGGCCGTGTCATCATATCGTGATGTCAAGGTCGCAGTGATCGTGTTGTTGGTGATTCTGGTATTACTGAGGTCATATAGATCATCCCCGGCCGCCAAAAGGATGCCGCCCGAGGCGCCCGTGGAAGGTAAATAGACTGACTGGTTGGCCAATCTCGCACCTAGGGTTTCATTTAGCAAGCTTGTAGACCAATCTTCTATTTTAGTTTCCTGGAGGCAGATGATTATAGCGCCAGTTGATCGGATCAACTGCTTAGTGCTCTCTCTTTTTGCCGGATTGTTTAGGCCTCTGACGTTCCATGACAGAATATTACACTTTGCACGCATTAGACACTAATAACTCCACTTCATAAAGGGCAGAATGCCCAATAGTTGGGGCACATGAGGCATTAATAAACAGCACCAGAATACTTAAGATATAAGTCGACATATCATCACCTGTAGCATCACCTCCGGACATTACATAATCTGTAGCACCAGCATACATCATCTCTAGCACCACAGCATAAGGCATGATAGTACATAACAAACTAGTCGACATAACATAAAGCCTCGGTAGACCCAAGACCACCCGGTACCGAGTTAAACGGCTAAGATCACAGCAGGGACAACAGATAAGTTCACCAGCAAAAACTAACACAGCAGCAGCTGGGTCGCCAGTTTTATCATAGACGTCAGTTGAACTAACAGAGTAATTAAAGGGGACGGCCGTAACTAATGTTGGGCCGCCTTGAAATTGACAGAACTCATCTTGATGCATGAGTAAAAAACCGCCTCCTCATCGGTTGGCCGGTACAGATCATCCTTCCAGCCGAACTGTTGCCTTTGGGCCTAGCCCTCCTTGACTAGCTTTCTTTCCCCCTCTGTGCTTGATCTTCATCTGGTTCACCAACTCGAGAATTGCCTCCATCTGGCCCTTGGTAATCGGCAGTTCGAAGAGACTGGCAAGCTGCTCAAAAGGTCATTATGTGAGTGAGGATTATGCAATTTATTTTGTTGCTCCGGTGGGGAAAGGTCTTTAAGCTTGGCCGCAAGCAATTCCTTGAGCTAGAGTAATAGCCCCCTTGTTGGTTCCAGCTCTTGTTTTCGCTTTTGCCGCTAATCTGATGCTTTTTCTTTGGGTGTATCCTTTGGAAGTAGAGCCATTGTTTTCTGAGTTGGCGTTTAGCTGTTTATTTAGGCATGGTGGGGTTTGAATAATAGGTGTATGAGGGTGTGTGCAACTGCTAGCATGAAATCCTCTAGACCCATCTGTGTGAGGGCAGCATGATTTGATCCCCCTAGAGTTGGAGATACTGGTGTGTCCACTGAAGTTAATCCCCCTAGAGCTGTTTTTGGTGCAACCTTAGGTGTTAGAGTTTCCGGTGAGTATTCTCCAGCCATTTGGGATTGGGTAGTAATATTTTGTGGAACTGTTGTATGAGGTGCTGTGATATGTAGGATTTGGGAGTCCTGTACAGCTTGGGAATCCTGCACATATGGGCAGCTATTGTCATCCTGCCCCACTAGGCTTAGATCTGTTTGGGGTTCAGTGACCTTATTGTCGTGTGATTGTTCGGTCTCCAGAACATCTGATTGGGTCACTCCGATCTGTCGGGGCTGAGAATGAAGTGTTTCCGGCGTTTGATGTACTTGGTCTACACGGCTGTTGGGGGTTGTCTGGTGATGTGAATTGTGCAGGGGGTTGAGCTGTGGCATTTCAGTTATGATCTCCGGTTGGGCTGGAATATCCAGTGAACTAAGCTGCATAGTTTGGGGATCTTGGATTTTATGAACTATACGCTGGTAGGGGGTTTCCCTTGTGAGGGTAGTTCTAGCTGGTTGTCAGCATCCCGGACAGCCGGCTGGGTGTTTTTGTTGGAGTTTTTGTACATCTCAGTCGTTCTAGTTAGACCGGCCTTTTTTGCTATGACCTCAAGGTGAGTGGGGTTAACATAGGAGGTAAGATGCAGCGCAATCAGGTCTTGCTGCACAAGCCTATCGGGATCTTCCTGCCATACCGAGGTTGGTTCACCCAGGGAATCGCAATACCAAAAACCAAATTGAGTGCAACTGGGTGGCATAGGGTTTATGGCATGCATCTGTGGCGAAGGTGATCTAGCTAATTGAACTTCATTTTTCTCATTGCATGATTGTTGTAGACTGACAAGAGATGAATGAAGCAAAGAAATCTGGGCTAACTGAGAATTTTCAGTGGTTTCACTGTTTAGGATTACCTGACTTCCCAGTTGTGCCGGCTTGGTGGCGATTCCCTCATTCGTTTTTGCTTCTGCGGTACTGAGGACTTCCCCTGGGCGTTTGAGCTGCTCCGTGTGAGCTTCGACTCCCTCCTTCATGTTGCTCTTCGTGGTGCTTTGCTCCACGAGCACTGAGACTAGAGGTTCAGCAAAGGACACTCTTTTCTTGTCTTGCTCCAGTGGAGATTTCTTCACGATACGGCCGCCCTTGCTTGACTGACCCAACATATGCTGCGGCTCTGGAGAGTCTTGTCGGTCTGGGAGACGTTGCCGGTAGCGTCGTGAAGCTGACCCGGCGAGCCCCTTCCATGAAGCGCTGTGGCAGTCTTCAACGCCCCCCTGCATCTTGAGTCACGCGCCCAACTGGACAAGCTTCGGTGTCTGCGTGATCTGCGATGGTGGTCATCACGGTTGCGGTCGTCATCTTCATGATCGTCATGTCGGCAGCGGTGTCCAACATCTCTTCCTCTGTCTTGAACAGTACGGTCCCTCCTCTCTCCAACCTCATCCGGGACCCCATAGGCCCAAATGAACTCCCGGCGTTGTTTGCGGTTCTGAAGGCCACCAAAGCTTCTGTGTCCCCGGAGAAAGGATAGGTCTTGCACCACCTCTAGATGGTTGCGCAGGTTGAAGACCTGCCCTCGCTTCATATCAGTTGGTTCGTCATGGATGATCTCTACTTGCGGCAGCGGGATGTTGGTAGGTGGAAGCTCCTGTCAGCTCCATCACGCCAGGACACCTCCTTCGGATTTCACATGGATCCGAACACTGTGCCCAAAGATCAAAGGACCGTGCGCGTTCTCTACGCTGCGCGCTCTCAACATAATGAATTGCGAGTTCTTTCCCAATGCTCTTGCCGCTACTTCTTCGCACCAACAAGGAACTCGGTACCCCTTCAATTCGGACTTTGACATGGAAATCGGTTAACATTTGTCGATATCTTTGCTCGAGACAGCCGCAAAGTGAACTCACGTGACCCAGATTGCACCATTGCAACATTCAAGACCTCCTTCGATTGATGCATCGGCGAAGATAACCAAAACCGCCGGTAGTGCTTGAGAAGTTGAAAATCAGCATGGCCGAGGTTGAAGCGGCTCGAGCATGTCCCCACGATGAACGACTCAACGTCATGGCTATTCCTCGAACCAAAGAACGGCCGCCTTGGCCGATGAGATCATCTCGCTATGCTGATGGCTCCAAAGGGTTAAATCGCACAAAGAAGCTCTAGCAGGCCTCGCCCTCGGGTCTCCAGGATACCTTGCCTCCATGCTATGCCCCTCTATGACAGCTTCTTTGTAAGACTTGGAGCTTGGTGAGCGTGTAAGGGAGTGGGGGAGGAGGGACTCAAGCTAATCGGGTAGAGTGCTCGAGCACATCAGATAAGAGTTGTCACTGGAAGACCGGCTGCTTGGACACGCCACAGCTTTGTGCCCAGAGCGAAGGCACCTCCAGCACTTGACAGGCGCATTGCAGAATCCGGCCATATGATCTGTAGCCATGCAGTTAAAGCATTTGCCATGTAGTTTCTGCTTGAAGAAAGCCGAACCAGAGAGTCGGTGTATCGGTTGGTCGGAGCTTCCTTGAGAAATTGAATGCACTTGCCTTCTTCTCCACCACTGCCTCGGTTTGACAGGAATCCATCCTCCATCATCCTTCTTTAGGACACAGGAATTAAGGGGGCCCTCGTAGAGCGGCTTTGTGCTAAAGACTTGGATAGCTTCCTCCGAATCGGCTTGGGGATCATTGGAAAACCGCTGGTCATCTTTCTGCTTCCCACTGGGTCTGTACTGAATCCGACTTTGTTGACGAACTTCCCCCTCGCCTCGTTGAACCCATTTCTGCTTCAAAGAGGCCGGGAGTCTAGCTTTCTGAATCTGTTCTTCAGATGTTGGCCATGAATGCTTCCTGAAGTAATGGTCTTGATAACTCCCTCTTTGTTGAAATTGAATGCCGCCTTGTCCCGACTCCTTTTCTTGTAACGCCGATGGCTGCTCCAGGGCTTTGCCACCATCAATACTTGGCTTCTAGGGCGCGCCGCTTTGAATGCGCTGGATCTTGAGGCCTACAACGTCCTGCACCCGATCTTTGACCTGTATCTCTAGATATGCTTCCTTGGAGACCGCTGCCTCAGCCGCCTTCCTCGACGCCGGACCATGCTCCTCAAGAACCCTCCAACCCGGAAACGGTCGATCTACAGGCGGCGGGGCAAGATCTTTGGCTACACTGGAAGATTTGCTAGAGGGATGTGTTGGATCTGGCTCGGATCTGGGGTTTTTTGGTGGGGGGAACGGGGTGGAAGGGGGGTGAAAGGGGGGACGAGAGCGATGGGGCGACATACTCCTTTAACACCACGTATTACATGCCATTAATTTCCACAACTATAAAATGCCAATTTGACGAACAACATTTCCTAATACTCCAATGTAGTCAAGCTCAGAGAAACAAACAAAAAGAACATTCCCAACATAACACAAAAGAAAGTGAGGATCGGCAGCGGCAACGTGTTCGCTTCGAGAAGAAGAAGAAGCCGTCTGCGTCTGCATCCTCTTCGTCCGGGAGGAAGGGCAAGGACGGCGGCAAGGAAGCCGCGGGGGCGGGAGAGGAGGGGTCTGCCTCGCCGCCGCCGGTGTTCTGGGCGCCCGGACCGCTCAAGTCCAAGTCCTGGGCCGACGTCGACGACGACTACGTCGCCACCACTGCGCCGCCATGGTCCGCCTGGGGAACTGGCCCCGTGGCCGCCGGGGAGGCCAAGGCCGGCGCCGATATGGTCATTGCCTATTTAACTTTTAACTTTCGTTTACGTTCGTTTCTTGCAGTTGGTTTGTAGTTTCTATGTGAGTACGGCGATCTAGATTGGAGTGTTGAAAACCATTTGTTATGTGATAGAAATGAATCTTTCATAATTCTAGAAAGATTCAATTCTTATGCGTTGCAATCTTGCAGAGGAAATCAAAGAGAATGAAAGGTTGCAATTAGTGGGACTGTTGATTCTTGTTCTACATAGTGGGGTCATGTCGTTGGGATGTGGTAAAATTTTGTGGAGTACTCCGTGTTGGAAAATTAAGATGGCATAACATTAATTTAATTTTATACATAAGTAATAAGAATAAAAGGTTAAACATTGCGTCTACAACATAGTTATTAGCAGCCAGCAAATTGACAGAACGTGTTAGTAAAGAAAACATAGCTATATATGCTAGATAGCCCAAAAGATACATAGATATAAACAAAACTATCACAGCAGCATGCATTCTCAACAGATCTAATCACAAAAGAATCACTTGGACCAAGAATAACTTAGTGTAGAGCACTCACTGTGGGCTTGATGAAGAACAGGAGCAGCGCAGAAGCGATGCGATGGTTGAAGATGAAGACGAGCAGTCATGCGGTGCGGCGCTTCCCAGAAACCTGATTGCAAGATCAGAGACACTGCTCTCCCTCAAGCTTGTTGCACGACAAGCGAAGGGATCGGATGACTCGGAAGCGGCAAGAACCGGAGGAAGCGTCGAAGAGAACAAGATTGATTTCTGTCGAGCGCCTTCTCATGAACAAAGACGTCTCCCATAAGAAAACGCGAACCGAAATCTGCCTCGCGAGATATCAGCCGAACTGCCACGATTACATGTGTAACACCCCGATGCCAAACGCACCGCGAATGCTACCAAAACCTCGCTTCACTAGCGACACCCCTCGGACCCACACATGTCCAAAGGGTTACCAACCCAAGATAATTCTCCACAACCGATCAAATAAACCGAGAATTACCAAGAAGACATAAAACCTAACACCTCTATGAACTTGACTACAATCAACCACTAAATTCTAAAACCGGTTTAAAACTAAGCCACCGAAATTCTCAAAATTTCGGCAGCACCTTCCCTAAAACTAGGACATCCACTCAGTAGACAAAAGAATAATAGTATAAGTCAATTATTCAATCACGAAGCGACATTCTAGCAGGTCCTTAGATATCAATCACACATTCGCTAATAAAAGATAACCTACGCGACGACAAATAACATAATACAATCCCACTAATACAATCAGGCTTAATACATTAATTGAATGAGATGGCGACCGAAGTCGTGCACGTGCTTCTACTCCCAACCCGACGAGCCAACTTCAAGTACCTAAAACAAGAAACAACAAGTGTGAGTCCAAGACTCAAAGAAAGTGCAACAATAATGAATAGTAAGGAATTGACTAAAAATACAGACTACCTTAAGACATAAAGTAACTGTTTCTTTGATTTGCATTCATAAATAAATGAAAGCAGCTGAATTCATAAAAGATCCAAATTATAAGAGCACGTTTACCCCATCACTTACCATAATCATTACTTAACTGAAAACATCCCGTAACAGAAGCAGTAATTGACTCCACTTACCGCAACCAACTCGAAAACGTAACAAAACTTACCTATGCCTCAGCAATCACTTCTGGATGAGCCCACGACTCAATACTCAACCTGTTCTTTTCATCCTCATCCATTAACATGTATCAATTGCAACACACTATGAAATGAAAGGCTTTATGCTTTATGCTTTCATGCTCAACATGCAACCTTTTGCCTATACCAAGCAAAGTGTGATGCAACGAAACAAGAAAACGACATACAACATACATGTAAATAGCCTTCATAAACTAAACCATGCAAAGAACAATCCATACAAATTCTTTGATCACAATCTCAATTAGGCATTCTCATTCCCATCCATATAATGCATCATGCAATGCTCATTTGATGCTCCTTTTATTAGCACATACCGGTATTGCCGAGTGCACACCCGTCGGTGTGCACCCTCACTCCCTTCCATCCCGTGGAGGGGCCTACTCTTACTGACTCGCTCCCATTCACATCTGTGGATGGGACTACGAGGTAGGACTTTTGTACTCACTACGTGTGAGTACAGAGGCCCACATCAACATGGGACACCTCTTCTGTAATGAATGCACATATGCAAATGATGCTTATAAATAATTCATACACAGTATCAAAATCATTTGCTCAGATTGTGACTAAAACATAAGCATAAGCACAACACTTGCCCGATCTCATCATTAGTAGTGGGAACACCCCAAAACCAATTATTACTATCATATTATTGCAATTGTTACTTATAGCCACAATATGCATTCTCATGAAATGAACAATTCTAGTATTTCTCATAGACACAAATCTTCATTTCCATAAGCATAATACAAACGCTCTTTTAGATATTACTCATACACACAACATAGGATCTTCATGCGTAGAATATAAGAAATTCCATACTATGATACATTCTTTAGTTATACTCATAACACGATTATCATTTGCATTTGCTTGAATATTAACCTATTCCTTAATGTAAACCACAGCGTAACATACACATACAACACGCAAACATTCATCTCATTTCCCTAATAGCATTATAAGGGTTGCACTTGCCTTTAACTCTCGAATTAGAGTGGCGGAGGTTGATGCCACACCTGGGGGCACACCACCTGCAAATAAATACATTCTACTCAAGACATACCAACAAAACAAACACAAGACTTATAACGACTTCGATCATACGATCCATTCCCAAACCGAAAAACATAGATCTGCTTAACGGGACAGCAGCGCTCTAAAGAGCCTAACTCCTAATTGGTTTAGCCGAAAAAGGGGATCCTTACCTCTATTTAACCACAAGAGGCTAATCTACAGCTACGTCATGGCCACTCAAGTGAGAGATGCCACGAGGGCCACCAAATCACACACTAAAGTTCAGCCGAGAAACTGAGCTCGCTGAAATTCCCAGCTTCGGGACAAAAACTTCCAAATAGCGTAACTTTTGATTGGCTTAACGGATTTTCACGTTCTTGCACTTGGAACGACCGTGAGGAGATAAACTACGCATATATCACAGCCGCTTGCTCAGCCAATGCACCCTCTGCTCCCAGATCGAAGACGAACAGAGGATACAGATTACCCGACTTACTCTGGACAGCCCTCACGAAAAATGCCATAACTTTCAAACGGCTGAACGAAAATTAGCGATTTCAGTCTCTATTGAAAGGTAATTCGATTATCTACAACTTTTTCTATAGCCAGATCCCCAGGAAACGCTTGCAAAATTAACCATTTCACGCTACAGCAGGGCACAAGAATCTGCTCGAAAATAAAACTGCACATCTCTAGGGTTCCACCTCTAATCCAGTCCACACACAACCAATCAACCTCTAAAACTTCATGGCAAGAACCCTAACCCAGCCACCCAAATCCACCCAAACCCTAGATTTAAACCTCACCTTGGCTCAAGGGGAAATCGCAGGGGGATGGAGGAAGGGCGTCGTTGCCGGGGAGAGGAGGAGGAGTCGCCGAGGGGAGGACGCCGGGGCTGGCCGGAGCAAGGCCAGAGGACGCCGGGGCTGGCCGAAGCTAGAGGTGCCGACCTTGGGGAACAGCAGGGGCGCCGGACAGGGGAGGCTAGGCACGCCGGCCAGGGGAAGGATTGCCGGCGGCTGGCCGAAGGGGCGCCGGAGCTGGGAGGTGGCGCGCCGGCTAGGATGGAGAGGAGGCAGGGAGGGCCGGTTGGAGGAGGCTGCCGCACGGGGGAAAAATGAGGAGGGCGGCTGGGAGGATGAGTCTCAGGGGCAAACGAAAATGGGAGGGAGTTAGGGCTAGGTTTCATTCCTCCAAAAGGCCCAAAACAAAGACTCCTTCAAGCCCGAATTCCTCCCACTAGCCCAAAACCCTCAACGGGTCCTCCTAAAGCCCAAGAGATGCAACCGCAATAACATATAAATATTATTCCCTAAAGCTCACTTGGAATATTACATGCCGACAAAATTTACGCAAAAAACTTAACTACCAAGAAAAATTCCTTTACCGATAAGCCTTCGGCAAAAGCGTAACTTCCTGAGAAGAAACTTAAAACTGAGAGACGACAAAAACAATCCCGGCCGAAAACCTTGGAAAAACCATTTGCGGTATTACAACATGAACCGTCCCCTGGAATCTCGCAATGCAGGTGAACGGACTAACCGCACGAAAATGTGCATCCCCCTGAGTCCATGGTGCCACGTCAGCAGTCAAGATGTAAGGTGATATGGCATAATTGGTACATATGGCAAAATGTTAACTACATTTAGCACGTCTTGGTCGCAAGTCATAAGCTACGTGAAATACGTGATATATGCGAGCGCGTGCATACGTGTGTGTATATAGCTTAGTATAGCCAACCATGTTTCCCCTAGCCTTGCCACCAATTCATACTAGAGTCCATACATGAACTCCTCTTATAAGTTAGTTGCACTCCACCTAGTTAAGCAATATGGTACTAAAGATCACACCCTCAACTCAACACCCATTTGACTTCTTCCAATGAATTAATACAGGATTAATTCCTACACTCTGTACTCCCCTTGTTAGTCCTTTGCTGTTCTACAACTGGTTGAGTGAGGTGATGCCAAGAATTGGTGTTCTTTTTTATGACCAAAAGCTAAAGCTTGGAATCTTGAAACTTGGGCATGAGGTGCCTTCTGCCTTGGTTTTAGTATATTGATACCTGGTATCATATGGTGTAGACAATCTAATGAGTGGAGGCGCTCTCACTTTTGTATGTGTATTCTTTGTTAAGGCCCATAGCCCATATATCATATTGGCCCATCTAGTGGCTATATATACAAGCTTAGACCTTTATGGTTGTGACCAGACTCTCTAATCCCAAGTTTAGTAACATGGTATCGAGCAAGGCTTAGGGTTAGGTTTAGGTTAGTGCCTAAATCTCTCCCGATCATTTTTTTCGGATCGTCGTCACCCTTGGTTTCGACGCCGCCTGTTGCGACTTGCCCTTCATCCTCTGCGCTCGTGGTGCGTCGCCCCTCCGCTCTGCGGCCGCCAGCCCATCCGCTTATCGCTCTTGGTGCCGCCCGCGCCATCCTCGCTTGGCGCTTCATCCATCAAGGCGGCGTTGGCCCATCTTCGCCCGACGCCGCTGCGGCCTCCCGCCGTCCGCACGTCGCCATCGCCTTGTGGAGTATATGGACCGGGTATCTACATGGCAGCCGTGAGGACCACCAAGGGGATGGGCCAAGCCGATTGCATAAAGATGGGTATTGCCCAGGAGGCAGGCCGCCATGCGCAGCAAGGAAACCCCGAAGATGGAAACCAACCCTGCTTAGGGGGAATACAATTGTAATCCTAACTGTTATCATGTATAACAGATAAGGAAAGAGATACAATCCCCACCTCGTATCCGAGTGGGATTCCATATTGTAATCGCCCTTCTCTGCTATATAAAGGGAGGGGACGGGGCACCATAGACATCACACGATATCTCATCAGCAATAAGCTAGCCACATACATAATCCCAGAGCACAGGACTAGGGTATTATCTCCGCCGCGAGAGCCCGAACCTGTATAATTTCCCGTGTCTTGTGCTACCATCGAGTTCCCGATCCGGCGCTTAGCCCCCTTTTTATTATTGTCGGTAACAAACCTCGACACCTGCGCCGGTCCTTTGTCCTCCGCGCTGACCGACGGATTGGTTTCCGTGCGCGTCTTCTGCGCCTCGGTCCCGCCGGTTCCTGCTGCCTCGGCTCGTGCATGGCCTTCTCGACTTCCACTGCCACTGTGTCGCCTCGTCTTCGGCCTCGGCTTCCGCCCATCGTCGGTCGCCGATCCTTCCAGCACCAGGACATCGCCCTTCCAGTTTTCTGCTGCACCAATGAAGCTCTCTATTGCCTCTTTGTGTGCCTTTCCGTTGATAGCATGTCGCAGATTAACACTATTGTCATAAATATCATTCTTGATGGTCAAAATTATCGCAAATGGGCGTTCTCTGTCGAGACTGCACTGAGGGCCTATGGCATTGCTTTTCATTTGACTGATGAACCACCAATCCTTAAAACTGATAATAGTAATGCTGCTGATGTCAAAAAGTGGGAAATTGATGATGGAAAGGTGACGGCTGCTATTGTTACAAGTGTCAAACAGTCTATGATTATGAGTCTTTCTTCTTTCAAGAGTGCCAAGGCTATGTGGTCCTATTTGAAACAGCGCTATGTTCAAGACAGTGGTGCTCTTCTCCATACTCTTATGCAAAGAATCCATTCAATTGAGCAGAATGATATGTCTATTGATGAACATAATTCTGCTTTTGAGAGCCTAATGGGACCTTTGCTTTCCATGGTACCTCAGTGCCCAACAGATGGATGTCCAGCACACCACTTCATTGAAAAATTTCTTACATACCGCTTTGTTATGGGAGTCAGGACAGATTTTGAGGCTATTCGCACTAGATTGCTTCACAGTTCTGGGGATTTAACCATGCCTCGTGCTCTCTCAGATTTGATTGCTGAAGAAACCCGCCTCAAGTCTATGTATCCTGGCTCTGTGACACCTCTTCACAGTGTTCTGGCAGCTTCTCAGCGGACTGTTTCATCCAGGGTTACCTCTTCAGACACCAAACCTTGTGATCATTGTGGCAAGACAAATCATCGCACTGAAAATTGTTTCGCTCGACATCCAGAGAAATTACCGAGTATCGTGTCTGTCGTGCTTCTTGTGCACGCAACACACCTCCCGTGCCTAGAGGCTCTGTTTACATTCTTGTCGCCGCCGCCTTATCGCTGCTCCTCACCATCTTGGGTCCTTGATTCAGGGCCTCTTTTCATGTGACATCGATCGATCCACAGCTTGGTTGCTTCCAAACCACCCTTGAGGGTGCTTCGTTCGCAGCTTGATGGTACACCTTGTTATATAACTCACCATGGTTCTCTTTTAAATTCCAATTTCTCTATACCCGATGTCTCACTTGTACCTAAGTTGTCCATGAATTTGTTGTCAGTAGGCCAAATTACCGATCAAAATTATTTTGTTGGTTTTGATGACTCATCTTGCTTTATTCAGGATCGTCGAAGCGGGAAAGTGATTGGGACTGGCCATCGCGTAAGAGCGCTTCTAGCCTCTACATCTTGGACACTTTGCGTCTTCCTTCTTCCGCTACCATCACTGCGCATGTGTCATCTGTTTCATCGTCATTCACTACATCATTCGCCAAGTGGCATCATCGTCTTGGACATCTATGTGGCACTCGGTTGACCACATTAATAAATAAAGGGTCTTTAGGTCATATACCAATAAAGTCCAGTTTCAGTTGCAAGGGTTGTAAACTTGGAAAACAAATCCAACTTCCATATTTTTCTAGTACCTCTCATTCTTCTAGGCCTTTTGACCTTGTTCATTCTGATGTATGGGGTCCTGCACGGTTGCCATCATAGTCTGCATTAATTGAGTCTGTGTTGTGAGAAATGCTCCTAGATTCTGCATGTCAACTGGTGGTGCTGCCTGGGGTGGTGGTGTACCATTCTGACTACCTCCTGGAGTGAGTGTTCACCTGCCTGGGGTGGTGGTGTACTCCTGTTGCGAGTGTTCACCATCTGTTGATCGCTTCGGTGGTTTAGAGATAAGGGGGAAAAGAATAGGCAAGCATGGAACTTATACGGGGAAACAGGTGTAACTTAAAAACCATTAACCATCCAAGCATAAATAATAATTAGGTGTGGTTTAATGCATAGTCTAGGGACTATGCAACCACACAGCAGTCACAGACATCATATCAATAGTTCATTACAACATCGCACATCTAATGTTTGAAATTAAAGACGCGACTCAACACAGGTGAGTCTCAACGCAGTCAACACCGCCATTCGAAAAAGCATCACCGCCGAGCCAACCCTTGCGGCTCGCCGATCACGTAAACCGGCGGGTGAGTGTCATCGAGCAATTGGTCCCCATGCCCTCACACTGGTGTACTGGGGCACCATCGGCCCTCTGGTCTTCGTGCCGGCTCCTGCTCCTCCGGCTCCTCCTCCTCGCCGCCGTCGAAGCTCCATGACGCGCGTCCGGCTCCTCGACCGTAGAGAGTCTCCTCCAGCTCGGCAATCCTCGACGGGGCGTGCATCTGGTCTCTGAGAGCAACCTCGGTCTCCTCCGAACGCGGTACACACTGAAGCTCGAGTCGTGGCGTCCATAACCTCCTCTGTGCTACAAACAAACCGCCCGGTGAGCGATGGCGCGCTGCCCTCCAACTCCAAGCGAGCTGCGAGGGTCCACTTGCGTCTTGGTGCACACGAAGGCGGTATCCCACAGCTCGGTCATGGTCCCTGCCGACCCGACGCTTGGCGCCACCCGCACACTCTGTATGCCCGCCAGTAGCTAGCTTCGCTTCACCGCGAGGCGAGCGGACGACTAGCAGCGTGCTCCCGGCGTGCAAGGTAAGAGTCGTCTCCCATCCGCGAGCAATCCCGTTGACTATCCAGGTGCGGGACTTGTAGAGTGGACGATCGAAGCCTCCCAACACCTGGAGCATCCTCCACAGCTCCGCTGCGTAGCCTCCGTGACGCTCTCCAAAGGAGTGGACCATCCGCATCTACAACGCGTCAGAACAACAATTTTAAAAGAATACAAAAGTAATAGCAAAATACAGCAGAGGTATGAAGTAAGGAAGAAGGGGTAAGTCAAGATTTTATTGATTACTCTTGTCAAAGTTTTAGTCTTTAGAAATTAGCTTTTATCCTTTCTATCACGGCCAGTCTAACTAGGGTTAAGTCCTACAGTCGGTATGGCTCTGATACCATCCCTGTCGTGCCCCGAATATTTACGGATTCGGACACCCTGTGTATTCGGCACTAGTCCAGGATCACGCTAGTGCACACAGTATAAACAGGTTGAAGTACCACAATCATACACAGCGAAATTTAATAATAAAGTACTTCAATCATGAATAATAACAAGTTACATGGCCTTATGGCCACCTTACAATAATTTGCCACGCAGGACGATAAATATCAAAGTAGCACAAGTTTATCAGCGGAAGCAAAAGCAAAACAATGAACCCTTCTTAACCACAGGCTACCGAGTGTGGCTCAACTCCCTTAGTCTTCTTGGCCTTCGATGAACTCCTCCTCCAAAGCTAGCACAGCTTCATCTTCTGAGGTTTTTGTCGATGCAAGGGTGAGTATACAACATACTCAACAAGTCATGCACAATGCAGGTCTATTACTACATGCATGGCTTATTTCAAAGGAAAGGCTTAATTGGTTATTTTGCTTAAAGCAGCATTTCTTTTAAACAGGTAATCCTATTAGATTAAAAGCGGTAGAACCAATAGCATAATATTTAATTTCTCAATTCTTTTCCAATAGTTTGGCACACAGCCCTAGTTTCATTATCAGCTTTTGGCACACAGCCACCCATTCCACATCTTTTATTTTTAAAATTTAACCCTTGACTGTAATCACCGAGCAATGTCCAATACCGCGGACACGGCTATTCGAATAGTTTCAACACACACACTCTGTAGAGGTTGTACACTTTACCCACAGGATACAGTCGCTCACCACACAGGCGATTGATTGCAACAAAGTCTTTCAGAGACTAACGTTTAACCGTTGAACCCCTCCGATACTTCCCTTCTAACACTTCCCTCACTCGAGCAGAAGTTTAGACAGAGCAAATATCGTTGAATGGGTACCAAGCCGTAGCGCAGTGCGCTTCCCTGATTACCTTTGGTGTGCTTTGTCACCCCGAGGTTTCAAAGGAAAGAGGTTAGAAACCTACTTAACTAGGTCCGTCCCATTCCGGACAAGTGGTTGTACACGGAACTCAGCTCAAAGGCTTGCAAGGTTAAGTCCTTAATTGTCCCGGGCAAGACATCCATTTTATACTACTCGGCACACAGCCTTCACAATCTTTCATACAACCCGTTGCCACACAGGCCCACCTGGCATGAAGCCTTCTTGCCACTTGCCCCGGTCCAAATCATTTCCCACCCAGTTTTGCATTATTGCAACACATGCCAATGCCCACTTCATTGTACGAGTAGAACCACACAGGTCGCTACCCTCAATTCCATTTCATGACATCATCGCATTAATTCAAAATGCATTCCATAATTGTTTAGTCAACATTTGTTTGCAGTTTGAAAGACATTCAACACATATAAGCAGGCTAAGCGATTGATCACGGTCTAGCCTCCCGTGTTGGCGTCATATTAGCATCCAACATATTAAACACCTTAGGGTGGACAAGGATTTCAGAGCATATAAACATTATAATCAAGGTGGCATAAACAAGTTTGGCTTTTAGCTACCATTTCCCAAGTTAACCAATAGTATTTGTACTTAACATAGCATGCGATTATGGAAATCAAAATATACTTTTAAAACTAGGCGCAAAATGGTCAAAGCATGACTTGCCTCCAAATAGCAGTTGGTTCTGCTCCGAGGTCTGCGATGGGTCTTCGAATTCTCCCTCGGCGAATTCCGGCGATTCGGAGTCTAATCGGTACAAGCAAGCACACAATAAATATGCAATACAGATAGCAATATTAACACCAAAAAAAAAATAAAAATCACCATTAAATAGCTTACATTTTTACAAATTTTTGGGCACTGGAATCACCCAAATCCGAGTTAAAATGCAAAAGTTATAGCGTTTTCAAGTTTGTTGAAATTCAATTAAATATATAACCGAATTTCTCTATTTATTTTCCTACTGAAAATCCGGATTAATTTCCTCGACGTGACACGTGTCGACGCCGGAGCTAACCACGTCGCTTACGATCACTGACGAGCGGGCCCTCGGGTGACGTCGGCCGCGTCGGCAAACCCGGGTCACCGCGACAAGCGGGCCCATGAACAACTTCGGCCCACATGTCACCGACGACGCGTCGAGGAAGCATCAAGCCACGCTGCGCAATTTCCGGACCGTTGGATTCGGATCGACGGCGCAAAGACTACCCGGCGATACTGCATAATACGCCACGTGGCCTCACCTTGAGCGTTGGATGAAGATCGGTGGCCGTGGTTGCTTGCGAGGAGTCGAAGAAGAAGCGGCGGCGCTGGTTGCCGGACTTGGAGAAGACGACGCGGTCGACAGCGTTTCCGAGCCTCTCCGGTGGAATGAAGTGGCTGGCTAGACGCGGCGTGACTCAAGGGACTCGGAGCTGGTCTCAAGTGCGGTGGAGAGCGGCGGAACACGGCGGAAGACGATGAAGAACCGAGAAGAATGGTGTCGCTACTACGGCGAGCTCTAACGCACACTACGGAGGATGGTTGAGTGCGGGAGATAGGGCGAAATGAGCGGAGGGGAGTGCTGAGCACGGGGGTGTACTTCACTTGCCTGGACATGCCTTGGAACTCGCGCAATATCCCTGACAAGATCTTCGGCACCCAACGGCGGACGGCGGTGCACAGTGCCTCGTCCCGAGACGGCGCGATCAACGTCAGTCGTCCGATCAAGATCGGATGGTGCGGTGCGGGCGCGCGATTAGGGTTTCCTCCGCGCGAGCATAGTGTTGGGCCCGCCCAACACTGTAGCTAAAGGGTTTTTAGGTTTTCCAATAAAAATAAATCACGAAATTCAAAGTAAATATTTAGGGCACTAAAATACGAAAAATTCTAAAAATATTTCAGAGCATTTTGAGCCTAAATAAAATATTTTCATTTATTTTGATAAATACTTTTTCTGATATTAATTAATCAAGAGAAGAATAATTCAATTTAATTTTATTTAAATCCAATAAATTCCCAAAATCCACAAAAATTCAATTAATTCCAAAAATTCAGATAATATCAATTATATGCAAATAAACTTTAATTAATTCACAAAAATCCAAATAACTCCAAAAATTAAAATCGGGCCAAATTTCGGGACGTTACATTGAGCCTCCTGACTGATTTGGTTATCCTCGTGTGGGTGCTATCACGGCTGAACCCTCCACTTATCGAAGCCTCTCATATTCGGAATGGCGTAAAGCTATGTCGAAGAACTTCTTTGCTTTGGATAGGACAGAACTTGGGAGTTTGTTTTATTACCATCTTATGCGGTACCTATCACATGCAAGTGGGTATTCAAAATTAAGACCAAGTCGATGGGACTATTGAGAGATATAAAGCTCGTGCAGGTTGCTAGAGGGTTTCACAAACCAAAGGTCAAGATTATGAAGAGACCTTGCTTTGTTGCTCACATGACTCTTGTCCAGAACACTTATTTCAAAGGGTCGCTATCCGTTTTGGACTATTTCTCAGATGGATGTCAAGAATGCTTTTCTTCATGGTGATTTGCATGAGGAAGTTTATATACAACCACCACCAGGTGTTGACGCTCCTTTGGGACATGTCTGTCGTCTTGGCGTGCCTGTATGGCCTTAAATGTGCTCCTCGTGCTTGGTTTCAGCGTTTTGTCTCGATGTCATAATCTTTGGTTTTTCACCAAGTGACCATGATCCCGCCTTATTTATTTATCTCTCTTCACGTGGCCGTACTTTGCTTCTTCTGTATGTTGATGATATGTTAATTACGGGGGATGATGCAGACCATGTTTCAGAGGTGAAGAAGCAACTTAGTAAGCAATTTCAGATGTCTGATTTGGGACCCCTTAGCTATTTCCTCGGAATTGAGGTTCGACATTCTTCAAAAGGCTATTATATTTCTCAGTCTCACTACACACAAGATCTTATTGCTTGTTCTGGCATTACGAATAATCTAACGGTTGCAACTCCTATAGATCTTCATGTCCAGCTTAGTCCTACCGATGGTACACCTCTTTCGGACCCCACTCGATATAGGCACATTGTGGGTCGTCTGGTCTATCTCATTGTTACTAGACCTGACATTGCTCATGCAGTTCATATCCTAAGTCAGTTTGTGAGCGCTCCTACTTCAGTTCACTATGGACATTTACTTCGTGTGCTACGGTACTTACGAGACACTTCATCCCAATGTCTGTTCTATGCTCATGATAGCCCCTGCATCTTCATGCTTACTCGGACTCCACTTGGGCGAGTGATCCGACTGATCGTCGCTCCATTACTGGTTATTGTATCCTTCTTGGCTCTTCTCCCTTACATGGAAGTCCAAGAAGCAGGCTGCCGTCTCTCGGTCTAATCTGAAGCGAACTTGAGCACTTGCCACTACAACTTCGAGATTATATGGCCGTTGGTTGCTAGCAGATTTTGGTGTTTCTGTGATGCTCCCACACCTCTTTTTTGTGATAATTCTGGCGCCATCCAGATTGCCAATGATTCTGTGAAGCATGAACTTACAAAGCATATTGGTGTGGATGCCTCTTTTACTCGATCTCACTGTCATCAGAAAACAATTGCTCTCAAATATGTGCCATCTGAATTGCAAATTGCAGATTTCTTCACAAAAGCACAGACTCGAGAGCAACATCAGCTTCATTTGCTCAAACTCAATGCTTTGAACCCACCTTGAGTTTGCGGGGGGTGTTAAGGCCCATAGCCCATATATCATATTGGCCCATCTAGTGGCTATATATACAAGTTTAGACCTTTATGGTTGTGATCAGACTCTCTAATCCCAAGGTTAGTAACATTCTTCTGGGTAAGTTCACCTTGCCGTCCTTGCCCAAGCACTGGTGGAAAGCCTAACTGTTAGCTGTATAAATTTTGAATATTCTATTTCTACACAAATATTCTCACCTTACGTAGTTTTAACCAGGATCTTGTTTCATTGGGATAATCTTATATCATGAGGAATCACTTCAAAGTTAAAATGCACTTACTGCCAACAGTTGCATTTTGTTTTTATTTAATTAGCTTATCCCATGGTGGGTCTAAAAAAAAGTAGCTCGTTTCATAGTGTCATCATATCAAGTGATGTGTGTAAGATTTGTGGTTACATGTCAAACCTTTTGAGGTTCTGTGTTGCTAATAAGTTTTATATATGTGGACGTAAATGACTAGAAGAAGCAATGTTTTTCCAAATGAAATCATCCGTATTTCAAGCATGGACTTTGTCATATATATAATGAGAAAGTGATAAGACAATGGCAACAGAAAAGGAAAAAAGGGTTTATATATGCTCTCTGTGTTCTAATTTGTTTGTTTTACGTGATTAGCGAAAAATTAAGAACCGAAGTTTAAGAGAAGAAGAAGCCGAAGCTTTATTTTTCAGGACAGCTAGCTAAAACTTGGTTTTTGCACGTGCCCAAGCCGTAATAAAAAACACAAGGTCATGGGAATACATATCTTGTGAAATAATAGGAGAAAGGAAAAGATTTCGGAGCACAAACCACATGATTTTTGCTTCAACAAGCAGGGTCCCAATATCAGGATCTCTTGCTGATCAGTGATCAGATAGAAGCTGCACGAACTTCCTGCCGTTAACAATTGATGCTATGTTGTTAAGACATCTTTTAAAAATTGGCACCACGAGGATTCTTGGGCCCATGGGTAAGACAAAGCTACAGCCTACAGAATACAGATACTCTAAAGAAAGACAGGGCGGCTCCTTTCCTTGCAACTTTGCAAGCTCAAGATTGAACATTTCATATTTCCATCTGATACGCTAACATAAGCATGAATCACTCAGCATCCAAACTAGTAGCCAAATTGTTCACAATGGCATTCCGTATCGTCACCGTGAGGGTTGCAATCTTCCCTAGTTACAGCCCAAAAAATGGCCCTTTTTTTTAAAAAAAAAAAGAGATACAGCCAAAAACAAAAACAAAAAAGATAAGAAAAATCCGAGTCACCTTCGACGACTTGACATAGAAGATAGCTCGCCGCCGGGGGCACGCTGATTCATTGCATACACTTACATACGTACGCGTATGTATGTATGCATACGTTCATACAGTTTCAGCTCGCAGATTCGGCTGGCCGCAGCCGGAATGGACGTCGCTGTGGACGGCACAAAGAAAACCTGCCGTTTCGGCGACTTCCGTGCCGGAAACGGTTATCCGTTGGGCACCATGTTGCGGCCGCGGGTTACATACACAGATTCTTCTTCTTTGGATTGGGTTTTAAAACACCCACTTGCAGCCGTATTTTAATTAGTTGCTCCACTCGGGGTTGGAGCCTATCTCCCGGGTAGAGTGGATGGCTTCTCAAGCTCATCAGCAATAAATATTGGAACTACAGTATAGTTTGGTCATCGTCAGGCGAAATAAAGCCGTGTTTTTCTGGATGAATTTTTCTCTACATTTAGAAGCTGTTTGGTTCAGCTTTTTTTTAGCCCGTAACAGTCCCCCGTGCTATCGAATACCACTGTTCACGTTTGGTTCGTCGAGTCCGTAACCGATCACAGCGCAAACACATACCGCTCCTCAGAATCTCGTTACCGCTCCCCATCCAGTGTTTTCCGATTCCCCTCATCGTCCCCTCCCCTCACGACCTCACGCGTCTCTGCGCCGCTCGCCAGCGCCATCCCGGCCTCCATCGGTCTGCACCGGCCCGTGCTAGAGCCGCGCCTTCCCGGTCGCTCGCCTCGGCGCCCCGCTCAGCCCGTGTCTCGCCGGCGTCAACCAAGCGCGCGGGCCCTATTCACCGGTGCAGGCGCGGCCCCGACCATCCGCCGCCGCCCGGCGCCTCCACCCGTCTTTGTTGGTTAGCGAAAAGCTCTCGGCGGCTCAGAAGCCGCCATCGCCATCGTGAACTCAAGCACCGGATGGCTGCCTTTTTGCTCACCCGTGTGAAGCATCACTCGTGAACTCTCATTTGTGTTTGCTGTTTGCGGTCTGCCGACTAGAAGTCTTTGTCGTGAAGATCGCTCGTGAGGAGACCCGTCGGTTTCCAAAGCACCCGTCGTTTTTTTCTTTGCGGACGGCGGACTTCAAAAGATCTCGATCTTGGTATTGATTTTCCTTTTGAGTCACACGGCTCGGTTCCAAGCTAAAGCAGCTCCGGTCGATTAAATTTGAGTTTGTTTAGGTGAAACTTGAGCTTATTTGGTCGATTTGGAAGAAACTGTTGAGCTGGAAGAAAGCACTGGATTTGGATGAGGATGGCAATTTTTAAGTAAATAATAGTTAAGTTGTAAGGGTGCACGGGGAAGTGGGATTTTTAGAAACTCCACCACCCGAGAAGCATCGTTTTCCTTGCTTCTCTCGCGTAGTGCAAATTGGGCTAGAAGCTTCTTCTCCGTCTGGTGGAAAAATCTTTTTTTGTTTTGGCTTGTGGCTTATAGAGGTGTAGAAGTCAAATAAGCTTAAGCTCAAGCCTAAACAAACATAGCCTTAATCCGCTTGGCTTCCGGTCTCTGCTCTGACTCCGAGATATGTGTGCTCCTGATGTGATTCTGTGGATTTGGTTACAATGTAGGTTCGTTGAGCTTAATTTTCACTTTGTATAGAATGATCTGCACTATTGCACGTTGCACCAGTAGGATCATGTGGTTAAATTAGCTAAGCGATGTCTTGTACAATACTAAAGTCACTATGGATTTGGACTGCTTCGCCTAATATATGCAAAGACACACTACTTCATTCTCGAGTTCTTGGAGATCATTTTAAACAATTGAACTTGTGTTCTGGCTTACTGGGAAATAGATAGACATCAACAATAAATATAGTCTGATTATCTGAAAGACTGAATACCCTCCAAACCTGTAAAGTTCCATCTGTAAACCTGTAAAGTAGGATCATGTGGTTAAATTAGCTAAGCAGTGTCTTGTACACATACAGGCCATAGAGCTTTTGTATGAGCTAGTGTTTTACTTGGCAAAAAAAAATGTGTTTTAGATTTGGGTGTTGATCCAGTGACAAAGCACTTAAACCTGCATGTCTAGTCTTTAGCTTCAAAAGACTTGGGTTGAAAAGCACCTGGTGATGCATTTTTCTGAAAAAGCAAACATGAGAGTTGATGGTAGCCTGATGTAGTTAGCCTGATGTAGTTAAAACTTGTTTACATGTGTTAGCCTGATGTAGTTAAACTTATTATTTTTTAAAAAAAATTAGCAATCTATTAGTTGTGAAGCTCAACTCTGAGTTTTGTTTCATGGAACTCTGCAGAATCATGCTTCTTGGATTAATAGATTTTTGTTCTTAGCTTTTACGCTTTTCTTTAATTTGCTTGTTGTATGTGTAACACTTTGGGTTTTCTTATATAATTGTTATTCGGTAGTGTTATGACTATTCTGCGCACAATTAGCTAGGATGGATTGTTATCGTTGTGGTTATTTTGCACACTGACTACTTCTTTGAAATTGGAAGCAAATTCTTTTTCAAGTTATTCATCAATGTATTATTACTTTGATTTTAATTAAAAGCATTAACTTACTCTTGTTACGTGCATTTTATGGGTAATATCTTGACATAAATGCGTAATGGTACTTGCATTTGTTACATATGCAAATATGACTTGTACTTATGTTTGTATTTTGTTCCTTCATTAGATGATGCTCAAAAGAAGTGAGTCTTGCTTGATGCGGCAATTTTCCTACTACAACTACCAGCCCGTATGAGTTCTGAATCTCATCTTCATCATATCAACTTCTTGCAACTGTGGATGAGTTCTGAATCTTGGATTATGTAGCCACTAGTTAATCTAATCGTTATGTGTAATAATTTTACTCATCTTCTGTTTAACATTTTTAATTTTAATCGGTACTGCCGCTAGTGAACTTGGTGATCGCTGTGGTGGATTGGACCTTTTGATCCGAGCCGTCTTTTGGATCATATTGTGTGGTTGTGGTTTTGTAGACTTGCTTTTTGCTATAGTTTACAAATGTATACATGCATGCGCTAGCCAAACAAGATTAAGGAAATGGTTACTTGTCCCTAGCCAAACACAATTAAGGTAATGGAAGACGTTACATTAGTGAACCAAACAAATAGTGTTTTCCCTTACCCTGGAATGGATAACCCTGGGATTTGATTCCATTACCATTACACCACCTTAGTTTGAACCAAACACCACCTTAGATTTGCTCAGAATCTCAAAATTTCCTAGCTCGGCCTCTTGCTACACTTGAAGCATGGCTTGCTGTACTGTGTGTCCACGGAGGCAAGACCGTGTGTGACAAAAAGCAGTCTTAGACCCTGATTGGAAGCAATGTATTTTTATAGTTTCTAGGCAATATCATGGTTTCTAAGAATACTACGATATGTTATACCATAAGGTGTTTGATTATCATGCCAAAAACTATGTATTAAAAACAATGGTTCGGTAGAAACCATGGTATTTTTGGAGTATTTGAAACTCCACTCTAACCCAAAGTTTTTATGATTTTAGCTAACTTCTTGTCTATTTCTTGTATCCAAATAGTTGATAGTTCTCAATAATACCATGATTTCAACAGGGTTTGATAAAACCATAGTACTCATAACAAAATAATTATAAATCATAGTATATTAAAACCATAGTTTAAAGAGAACCTTGGGTGTATAGCTGTAACCGTGTAAACTGGAACCCTTGAATTGTGCGAGTGAGGAAAGATATAGGACGTCATTGCATATGCTCCCTTTGGAAGATTCTAAACCGAACACGCTCGAAATGGGAACTGCCTTGGATACATGTTCGCTCTTGTCCAGGAGTTTAAGAACGACTTGTGCGAAATGAGATCGTTTGTTCACTTAAAAACCCTTGCAATGTCGCACGAAAACTGCATCAAATTAGAGCAACTTTGTTTCTTTGCTTCCTAATATAGCTGGACGGGCTCGTATTGGAATAAGAACACGGTGACAGTAGTACAGTACACAGAAAACACATGCCACTGCTTGATTCCTCGTTTATATGCAGACGTGGAATTGCCGTATATTAGGCTGCGTATGTACAAACAGAACAGATTCAATCTCAAGAAGAGAGACCATCGGTATTGGACGCAAATGGTATAAACACGTGGGTGTACAAACATACGTACAAATGTACAATGGACATGGTACATCTTATACTTCTATGCAGCATGCGGCCTGCACGTGCCCGGCGAACTCCGGTGGCGCCGGGGCGCGCGCCCACGACGGCGGCGCCCCGTCATCCCCAGCATCCTCGGTCAGTACGTACACGGCCTTCTCGGCGCCTTGGCACCCTACGCCGACGATGACAACGCGGCCGTCTCCAATGGCCGCGAGGGCTGTCACCGCGCGCCCGCCCTCCGGCACGCGCGCCACCGCCCGCCAAGCGCCGCCGCCGTCTGCGGCGTCACGAGCCGCGACGTGGCCGTCGAGGAGCATGTACATCCGGCCGGCAGCGGCTGGCGCGGCGCAGCACGTCCTTGGGCACGCGCCCTCATCGAGCACCCCCTCCTGCACGGGGCCCCACGCCCAGGCAGTCGGGTCGAACGCCTCAGTGGAACCGGCGAACCGGCCCTGCGCCTCCGTCGGGTACCCACCGACGACGACGAACCTGCCGCCGACGCAGACGCCCCTGGCCTCGTCCCGCTCCCGCGCCATGTCCGGGAGCGCCACCCACGCGTCGGCCTCGGCGTCGTAGGCCGCCGCGGACTGCAGCGCGTTCTTCTCCTCGTCGTGCCCCCCCGCGACGAACACCCTCCCGCCGACCGCGCCGCACGCGAAGAACGACCGGCGCGGGCCGGGCATCGGCGCGCCGCGCCGCCAGGCCCCCGACAGGAAGTCGTAGACGTGCACCGTGTCCGTGGGCGCCCACGTCTCGGGGTCCCACCCGCCCACCACCACCAGCCTCGTCCTCTCCCCACAGGTCACCGCGGCGAGCTGGCAGAAGAGCGGGAGGCATCCCCCGCCGCCGGGGATCGGGGGCAGCGTGGCCCACCCGCCGTCGGCCGGGTCGTGGAGCACGAGGCTGTAGGATGTGGAGAGATCGACGGCGTACTTGTGTGCCGGGCCTGAGGCGGCGAGCGGGGGCACGGCCTGGGCGAGGGCGAGGAGCGGGCGGGCGAGGCCGTGCGCCCGGCGGAGTCGGTGGTAGAAGGGCGACTCGACCTCCGCCTTCCACTGGCGCGAGGTGCGGCGCACGGCGGGGAGCTGCTGGAACCCCACCCGCAGGAGGCATTCCCGCGCCACCTCCTCGGGAAGCCCCGGAATCAGGTCACCCATTAGCCGCTTCTTGCTTGTGAACGGCGATCGGAATTGGAATGGGAATCGGGTAGTGGAGCTAGGCGTGTCGTGTGGCAGTGTGGGGAGCCGAGCGGGAAAGACGGGTATATATAGGCGGCGGCGGGGGGTTTGGGAGTTGAAGGGATTGGAATGGGGATAGGGGAGAGGAGGAGACGGAGGGAATTCGATGGACGCGAGGTGGATTGGATTGGATTGGATTGGATTGGATGGGCGCGGGAAGCTAATCCTGGTCGCGTGCGTGCGTCAGCCGTGGGGTGGGGAGGCGCGTCGTTTCGCTGCCGTTGTTTTCCGTGTTTCGATGTGATTCGGCGTTGGGATGAGCAGAGAAGGCGCGCGTCGTTTCCGTCACTTTAACTGGAAAATTCCACGGCAGCTGATTTCCCCTAATATCTACAGCATCTCTCTTACTCTTAGGGTAAGCGAAATTTACGATATAGTACGAGGTAGTTCGTTTACAGTAGTGGTATACAATAGACAGCAGAAATTAGATCTAATTATTAGTTTATTATGAGCATTTCTTCTATTCTAGTATTAAAAGAAGTATAAATAAATTTTATTACTATATCGTATTAAAGAAGGATTGTTATCCTTTATCAAAAAAAAAAAGATTAAAAAATGAACGGTTCATATTGAATTCAGTGTACTGTAAAAGAGCTCTCGAATAAAGACCTATATATATACAGCATCTCTCTTAGGGTAAGCGAAATTTACGATATAGTACGAGGTAGTTCGTTTATAGTAGTGGTATCTGATGACAAAGAAAAATCAGATCTAACTATTAAATTATTAAGAGCATTTATTCTATTTTAGTATTAAAAGAAGTATAAATAAATTCTAGTTAATCTGATCTATTGATCAAAAAATGAACGGCTCATATTGAATTTAGTATATCGTAAAAGAGCTCTCGAATAAAGACCTACATATATATTAAAGAAGAGAGAAAAAAATAGTTGCTTTAATATATGCATTTGCTATATGTAGTTTTTACGAGAGATGTTACAAGACATTTAGTGCCATAGAATTTTTCCTCTCTTGACTACGCGTGGACCGCGGGATACGCCAAACATGGCTTGAGCGCTGGATGTTAAAATACACCCTGCTGCTACAGGCTAGGCCTGTAAAGAACAGGTTGAGGCCTGCGATCTTCTCAATATCGCCTCGCTATAGATTTGATTCGAACTCAGCTCGAGTTTGAATAGATCATCCATCGTAGCTTCATAAATTTACAATATTTTGTGGATCACTTATTGAGTATTAATGTATATTAATTTTTATCTAATTTACTCGAGCCGAACTCACTTAAGCTTTTTTATTATTAAAAACTAGTATATATTGAATTGTTAATTATTACCGACCTTAATTACTAAGTCGAGTTTGAACTTAGATCCAGGTCCACACCCTAGCTCGAGCTCTCGATTGATTGATAAACGAACTCAGCTCCTTAATTTATAGCCCCGCTGTCGGCTACCTCGTACTGATGGGGCACGGTTAACACAGAAAGCAGTCCTAACCGCCGGCAGAGCACAGAATCAAATCAAATGGTTATAAAATCGACCGATTCTTTTAACTGGAGCAGGCAAGGATCGGAGCATCACCGTCTTGTAAATTTACAATCTGTCATACAGATTTATACTCTACTTCATTTCTGAGGTCCTAGCAGACAAGTAGAAATTCAATGTGCAAAATGTCAATTTGTGACAGCCTAGAGGGCTCTGTATCTCGATTCGTCTCCGGTCTGATCATTTAAATATTCTTCGATTCGACTATATATTCTTGAAGCGGCAAGCTAGCGATGGATGTTGCTGCTCAAGAAAGAAACCGGAAAAGGAGATCGCGATCATCCTTGCGATTTTCGCCCATGCAATAATACGTCTCCGTTGTTGCGGCCATGCACGTTGGCTTCAGGCAGAGCATGGCGGCGTTTCTTTACTCGCATAACGGAAGGTCGAAGAAGGTGATCATTCTAGTCAACAAAAAACACGTACAGACGTACTGCTCCTAACTCCTAAGCAGGTTTGTTCAGTAAGTGATTCTGGACATAACGGAGGGAGCAGTGCATATACTCCCGGCAGATTTCTTGTACTTTTTTTTTTGCCAAGTGTCGCCTATCAGAAAGAGATGGCTTTGCGCACATCTAGACAGCATCATGTAGTATCCATTGTTCCAGTGCAAGAGAGTTTGTTCGTGGGATCGATGGAAACACTCCCGGTCATGTTCGATGCTAGCCAGTATGCTTTATGGATCTTTCGTGCTTTTCTTCCTTGCAAGCCAAGTTATACGACACCCTATACACAATGCCAAGCCAAGCCATGTATATCGTCTAGTGCAATACTTCCTCAGTCTTAGTTAATTTATAGGATGTATTTTGTCTCATCACGTATATCAGGCACTACAGGAAAACGATATTTTTTCGTCGGCTTTCGAAAGGCTGACGATAATAGAAATATATTTTCGTCGGTCCTACCCAAGCCGACGACAATATGTACATTTTAAATCGGCGAGACACCGAAGCGAAAAACAATTTATTTTAAATCGGTATTTTTTAAACGCCGACGAAAATAGTGCTACCAGTGGGCGGCAATGGAATTTGGAAATGTTTTCGTCGGCTTTATTGACCGACGAAAAAAGTGCGGTCCATTCGTATTATGCCACATGCTATGAGGAAGTGTTTTTGTCGGCTGACCTGGCCGATGAAAAAAAAACCCTGCCACGTAGGCCTTATTTTCGTCGGCTACTCTGGCCAACCCTCGCGAAACCATTCGCTTGTGCTGCTCGCGAAAACGATTCGCCCAAGCTTGCGTCCACGCGCCGCCGCCGCCGCCTAGCAGCCACCCGCCGCCAGCGCCGCCGAGCCGCCACCCGCCGAGCCGCCCCGCCGCGCCGCCGAGCAGAGCCCCATCGCCTGCGCCTCCCGAACCATTGAGCCACCGCCACCGCCCGCTGCCGCCAGCTCGCGAAGTGCCGCCCGGCCGCCCGCTTCCAGTGCCGCCCGCCCAGCCGCCCGAAACGCCCAGCCGCCACCGCACCGCCGCCGCCACCCGCCGCATCACCGATTAAGGTAAGGGTTTCTTCTTTATCTCTTGAAATGATTAGGGCTTTGTATGAATTGAGATGAAACCGGCTAGTGCTAGTATTCGATTTTGCAGGATAAGGCTTGCTCGTATGTAACATGCATCCTGCTTTACTCTCTTTAATCATCTTGCCATGGGAAAGAAGCGAAGGCAGGCCATAGAAAATAGAAAAACAACTGAAGAATGAATGTCTTTTGCATTACTCCCTGTTTGACTGAACCAATTTTTGTTATGATCCTCCAATCTTTGTAGCAGCTACTAGTATTAATCAAGTAGTAACTATTGGCTTCTTGGTAGTGACACAGAAAGACATTCTGATTGACTTAAACCATTTGAGATGGTTGTTAGTTCTTCCCCGTAGATGTATGGAGTATGTGGTAGTACAATTGTAAGGCCCTCATTTTTGATAACAAGTATCAATAATGGGTACCACGTGCTTACCGTACTAGTCCCATGATCAGTGGCTAGCACGCACATTCACAAATTGATATCACAACCACACACTTATTTTTATTACAACAGCGGAAGCAGGTTTACATAGTACTTGTATAATACCAAAAGTAAAATACAGCAGTGGAGACAAATGTCTTGTAGTATGCCTTTAACCCATTATCCCCACAGGCAACTGACAAGGTAAACCCTAGTAAAATTCATCGTCAAAGTCCCCGATTCCTGCGTCAACGTATGTGTCGTCGGGGTAATCTGTTTCTTCACCTAAAAATTATCAACAGTGGCAAGTTGAGTACTTACGTACTCACAAGACTTTTTCAAATCCTATAATACATGCAGGCTAATTCAAAGGAAGGCTTCTACTGTTAAATTTGCACAAAGCCAATTTAAAATGTAAAACAAGTAATAATTGCAAATGGAATTTAAATAAAAGCAATTTAATATGAAAATAATAGAATGTAAGTATGAATAAATAAAACCACAACCAGGACATCCCACCCATATCCATGAACCAATTTCTACCTACACTCGGTAGAATCCAGAGTTTTAAGAAAATAAAAACAACTAACCATGTGATGACTTTACCAAGTGCCCATGGCTGCGGGCGCGGCTAATCGATTAGTTTTTACTCTGCGAGTTATGCAGACTTTACCCACAAGAAATGATCAACCCCTTTTGCTAGGGCATTGACACACTTCCTTTGGTATGTCGGCAAGGCGATCATAACATAAGCTGTTCAATTACTTAACCTTAACTTTGCACCAGCATGATGATGATATGCTATGGTGGTGAAAGATATTTGTACTGATCCTTTGTCGTGAAATAATAAGGTGCTTGTACATTTGCTGTACATGAAATAGTGATCCCATAGCATGGCGTACACCTCTGACGACCGATCCTTGAAGAAGCCCGTAATACTCCAGCCTACCAATGTGCAAAGTCAGTTTTAAGTAACTTAATAGGTTAAGACTGTCCCATACCAGTACTTGTGGTTGCACGGTTATCTTGGCCTGAAAACAACCCATAGTTGGGTCCTTAATCTGACACGGGCAATGATCTCCCCCTATACTACGTACAAGTCCCTTGTACACCCGGCTATTGCCAATAATTGCCCGCATCAAAAGTATAACACTACACCATGGCACACTTTTGCCAACACATGGTATAGTCGGCAAAAGACACATTCCCCGACACAAAAGCTGTTGGCAAAGGTTTACGACAAGACAAAAACAAAAGATAGCGGTAGAAGCGATCGGCTTAGACTTTCTTAAGCAGATAAAACTTTTGCCGGCAGATAAAGTGTCGGCAAAGATCTATGTTTTGCTTAAGCAGTTTCAATCTTTCTTGAAGCGATTAATGTTTTTTAACGGTAGGTCATTGCCGGCAGTTAAAACTTTTGCCGACAGATAAAGTGTCGGCAAAGATCTAAGTTTTGCTTACAGTTTTAATCATTGCCGACGATTAATGTGTTGCCGACGAGAAGGCATTGCCGTGATAGAATCTGAATTGCCGACACTTTACGTGTTGGCTAATCAATTTTCCCCTCAGACCGAAGCTAGTTTTCTACACAAGTTTTGTGTCGGCAAAGGTGCCAGCACACATGACATACAAATTAAATATGCAATATATACAAAACCAATTCCACATTATCCACCATTGATCGAATTGACATACAAATTTTACATGCAAATGGTGCCACTCACATATATAACCATATACATACACAATCACAGTTCAAATAATCACTTCAACATGTAAATAATGCAACGCATATATCTCCACCACAAGGTTTGATAAACATAGATCGATCATTCAAATAAGTTAAGTTGCATACATGCGAGTCCAAAATAAGTAGATCGGTGAGAGGTAATGAGCTAAGTCTCAACCTAGTAAATAAGGGCATACATTTTCACTAAAAGAGAGGATGCATATACTTCTCTAGCTACTAGTTAACATTTCTAATCATAAACAGCACTACTATCTTGCTGCACAAAAGGTTGCCACTCCAAAACTTGTAGCACCTCCAACTACACAAAAGTTACTAATATACTCGAAGCCTATCACCTTGTACACTGTACACGACATGATGAAGAAAAGAAATAATCAGCAAAAACAACGAGAAAATCCGTCACGGTGAACAAAAGAACAATTAATGCAAGATAGAATAACTAATGAAGCATGGAACAAGATTACTTTTACGAGATGCTTTATCCCTTGATGATTTTCTTCAAAGCCAAGGGTTGATGATGAGATCGGTTGGGAATTTTCTCCTCTAAGCACTTGTAAATATGTAAAATATTGATCATATCGATTGAGTTAATTCTTTATTTTTCTCTGTTTTTAGGCTGCGAAATGAACTCAAATCGGCATTGATATTGGTCTCTAGAGCGAAGCTTTGTCAAGCATTATCAAGAAATGAAAAGGTACATAGAGCCATTTCTTAGATGATCTGTTGGATTTCTTGAGATTTGTTGATCCACCATGGCATCAACAGTTTTTCTTGTCAAAGTAATCAAAGTATAATATGGAAACTTGAAAGAGCAGAGGCCAAATTTTAAGTAAGTGATGTTAAGCTGTTAAACAAGACAATTTCTATGGGGAATTGATATTGGAGCTCGGCATTTCATAAACTAAGATGTGAAGTAACTAATGACCCAAAATTTTAATCCTATATTTCAAATTCTTTGAAATCAAACATTTTGCATCGAGATAACCTTTACGGCTCTTCTCCTTCTTCGGACTAAAATATAGTGCTCAAATTTTTTTACAGTAGATATCAATTGAAGATGTGATGAAAGCAATCCATCTCAAATCATTTGATTATCGAGTTCTTAATCTGTTGATGTATAAACTTCTTGGCGATGGGTATATATGTCTTTGTGTTTATTGCCTATCGGATGCTACTATTACTATAAAAGGAGCATAATTGAGATGAACTATAAATACATTTTCAGATTAGTAAAGCTGTCCAAGTTCATCAATGACTCTCGATTGTTTTCACAAACACCAGCCGAAAATGGAAGCATCCAATGGAACTATTTCATGGCCACCTTCATTTTGTTAGCATTTTTTTACAAGGTATATCAGCATCACAAATAGTTAAGACATCGACATTTGTAGAATTGGCACCTCAGCAGTCAGCAAAACCAGGACAAAAGTGGATCTCAGAAGACATGCATATACATCACGAAAGTGGACACATGCATACACATCAATAATTAATTTAATCATAGCTAGCCCAGCATAATGCATTCATTCACAGCAAAGCACTTTGGATCTACATAAAAGCTATCAGAAGTTATATTTTGTTTACACGTAATTAAAACACTTGCTATATCAATCAAATAGGGGATGAGGTCATTACCATATAAAAAAATTACTTACTAAGTGGAAATCTCATTTTCCATTGCATCAGCTAAATTAGAGAATGACAAACTCAAAGGATACAAATCCTAGGATAAATTGCTTGAAAAATAGGAAAATAATAAAAAAGATGTTGAGTGCTAATTGTCAAATATATAGCTAATAAACTTCAGCAGGCATTGACACAATCAAAACAATTTAAAAAGGCGGCATAAAGTGGAAAAAATATCCATTTCTATGACCATAAGCGAGATAGCATGAAAGCGGTCAAGAACCCAATGGGGTGAACTATGGTGCAAATTTAAACCGATACCACCAAATAGCAACATGCAACAAAAGAATAATTGAGTTCAATCCATTACCCTCTGCTTGATTCTCGACCCGGTGAGGTCCTTTTCTCGACCGGCGGCAGGATCCTTTTTATGGATAATCTCATAAGAAACGAGGATGACATCCTTCAAAGGCCTAGGTGTTTCTTCAACTTTTCCAGCCAAGAACATGCAAACAGTGGCGATAGTCTGTATGGATATTAAATTCAGAATTCATGTGCTATTTCTTAAAAAAGATAAGCATAGTTGCATAGGACAAAACTTTAGAGTAAATTTAGACCTTGCTATCAAAAGTTTGCGTAATACAAGAAGCATCCAATGTCTTACATGAGTGCAAATAGGGAAAAAGATAAGGATAAAAATTGATTTTGTTGATCAAATGGTATAGAGCACTAAAAGATTATGTCAAGACATCTAATTTAATGACATTAAGTCACTTTAACTGCTACCAGTGTTCAAAAGATTTGAATATCTGATTACCAACATCAGTCTATGAAATGTGATAGTTGCTCGGAAACAGGTACAAAAATTGGATGAAAATTGGTGTTGGTGCTGTTAAGAGTTAAGACATAAATGACATCAACAAGCGAAATTTACATTACAGAGCAAACACTCAAACAGTATGCTACTAGTACTTCTTGTTCTTGTTCTTGGAAGCCTTCCTCCTGATCAAGTAAAAGAAAGCAGATTCTGAAACAATTAACATCAAGACAATGGAACAGGCAACAGCTGCAGAGATTTTCACTGCACTACTTTTCCTCCCTGCATAAATCAATCAAGAGAGGTGATCTGCCAATTTTCATCCAATTCAAAGTGTACAAGCAAGAATGGTAGAAATAAAAATGCAAACTCAGAAGGCACATAGCTGCCATATGGCACCAGACACCCGTCGAAAATATGGTGAGCCCATAAACAAGCTTTAGTATGAGCAATCAAAGCATTTTTTTTGCTATCCCCGAAATCATCTACTATCTATAGAATAAAATTTCATTGCACCTTAAGAACAATTAACAAAACTACTTTGCTGAAATGGTATCATGAATGACAATGAGACCTAAATTTTAATAAGTCCAAACACTTTCAAGTCCCAAACAAGACTATTACTTTGCAAATGCAGGAGTACATTATTGATTAGCGTTTATTCTATATACTCTTTAGCGGTATGAATAGAGGAGAGAAAAGGTCATAAATAAGTTGGCAACAATGAGAGCCTTGTTTTTAAACAAAAACCAATTTGGTTTAGATCTGAGGCTCAATCATACTAATCAATTCGAAGCATCAAAATTTTAAAGTGTGGATTGCTAATCCGGTGAGGAGTGTCTGGACCAGAGGCTACCAATCAGGTCGATTCAATTTACTAGAAAAAATAGAAACATAAACCATGGATTCCCCAAGCCCCAACAAACGTATAGTGGGATCTAATAATATCTAGCGAGTAATATGATGATGCGACAAAACAAATACATGCACCAGGTGTTCTATCTCATGGCCATGGCAGCATAACAAAAAGGTATGACATCATAAAAGGAGTGCAATGGAAGATTCAATTCTGTTAGGAGTAGCTCAGAGTCCTGCTCTGTTGGAAGATCCCATACTTCTGGAGACATGTACTCATGCAGAATACTGCCAATGCAATGAATGATGTGGTCTTTAGTGCCCATTTGCTCACTTATCTTCCAAAATCTCATATCAGGTGCCCTACTCCTTTATATAGATGTGTCTGGAGACATTTAAAGAAATAAAATGACCAAATTGAACCTCAACGTGAAGAAAATTAACTTGAGCGACAAAAAATAAGCAGATTTCAAACCTCGGCCACCGACAACATTTAGCCTTCCAACATCACCTCCAGATTACATTACTCGATCAACCACGCACATCAAAATCAAGTCATAACGAGATAAGTGTTTGCCGTGAGAAAAGGGAAGGGCAATATGTCAGGAGAAAACAATCTTACTCCTCTTTACTAGCATCGAATCGATGATCAGCGGATAAATAATAAATTGAACCTTCAGCAATATCACTGCGAATTATGATCGATATATATCCTGATGGTCAACGGACAACGTGATAACTCAAGGACAGATTGGCTTATGAAAGGAGCAGAGAACAACATGCATACACATGACAAGGCTAAATGTTTACATGGTGATGTTTCAGAAGGAACAGTTGGGATCCCTTTTCTTTTAAAAAAACCGTATATGTCTTATAGCACTATATCATGCACTACAATCTACATTTCCACAATCTTTTCCTTGTGTATATACACAGCTAGAAAAACCACTTGCAAATGAGTAATGAGAAAGGAAGCAATGGTAGGCGGAACCTGACAAAATAGCCCGGCCGGCAAAGCACGCCTCCGATGAGAAATGTCAACTTTGTTCGGAAGAAGCAAAAAGTTCGGGGTCCACCTGTGTTGTCTTATTGTGGATGAAATATTATTCCTTTGGATGCTTTGTTAGGCAAATCATCTATTCAAGAGAGTTTATTCAATGAAAGTATGAACACAAGCATTTGAAAAGATCATGCCATTTTGCATTTCTACTTTTGTGCAAGATGAGAAAATATTCATGCACTCACTATAACAGTTCAATTAATAGATATACATAGTAGTAAAATTAATTCATAAAATTTGTACACATATGCTCCAATAAGCAGGTAAACACATTACACCTACCCTCGGAAAGTCGAGAATCCCAATAATTTAAGAGTAGCTTCTTGCATCGAGAGGTGTAGAAAATAAGAAAAGTGTGACAATAAGATATGTAAAAGGAACAATGTTTCAAATAGTTGTATCCAGATTCTTGGCTAAAACTCATTTTTTGAATAAGGTAGACAATTGGGGACTTACAGTTAAGATTGTTTGTTGGCCAAGTTATCAAGGTCGACATTTTTGGCCAAGTTTTGCAAAATATAAAAATTTTCATAATATTCTTTGGAGATAAGGAAAAGGTTTTACAAATCAACTTTGGTTACGCAACAAACTAGCGAAAACCGACCAATCGCTAATTTATGTTGGTAAGCAAAGCAAATCAACTATGGTTGTTCGAAATCTGAATCTCTTGATTTGAAACTAACCTCTCCTGCACCAATTTGCATTTGCAAATGTTACCTAAACAATTCATTGAGGCTTACATATCGAAGGCGAGGGGCGGTTAGGCTATTCCATTTACGAGATTACATTTTTCGATCCATCATGAGGTATATATATATACTTGCACCCTAATGCATTCTACAAAGTTTGTTAACATATATAAATGATAAAAAAATTATGTATACATATATAAATGAGAAGAAAATTATGTATATAGTGCTTAATTTATCATTGAATTCATTAAAAGTATTGAAAACTATATTGCACCTTCCACGAGAATGTGGATAGATTTTTAATTTGTGCTCGGTATACGCCTTCTTTTCTACAAACAAACAATGACATAAGCATTATGAAGTTACTAATTAGAAATAATTTCTCACCACTCATATTTACTCTCTTGTAATGAGAGCAATGCAAATACCAGGGTATTTGTTATTCCTTGTCATTTAGCATATATACAATGTTGACAGAATTAAATCCCATATGCTTGTATTAAGTGCAGTACTCTGGAATGGACATGAATATACCTCATGAACTCTAGAATATCGAAATTGGCTAGTCAATCACCTTAATAGCCCATTTGGCGATATTTACAAATCGAAAATTCTTTACATTTTTATTTCTTAGATAGCACATAAGATCACGAAGGCGATAGAAAGCGAAGAAAAAGACTTACCTTTGCTTGGTATGCCTTATGGAATCTGTAAACTGAAAGAACAAGAACTCAACATTAGAAGTTTTAACGCTTCTGGGGTTTTCAATAGTGATTTTAAATATTCATCACAATACACAATTTCAAATGTTAGGTTGTCCATCTTTGAGGAGGTCAAACAATTTGACAAAATCCGACATGCACCATGCAAGCATATGTCTATCTCGTAAGATATTTGACCCAAGATGGTAGTTACCTGGTAGGGTTTGTAGTTGAAGAGTGAGAATGTGACAGCAATAACAGAATAGAAGATAAGGTGATGCATCCGTGACAAGTAATGGATAAGGTGATGCATTACTTTTACAAACATTTCACTAGTAGAAGAACGGCACCCATAGTCGCCATAAGCTTGGTCATCGAGAAAGCGAAACATATTTTAGAGAGAGAGAGTAGGCGGATGAAGAGCCTTGAGGCCACACGGATGGGCGGAGGCGGAGGCCGAGGCGATGGGGCTCGCTATTTGGGATGCACGATCGGCGGATCTTGGTCGGTAAAGATCTTGGCGCCTGACGCCCGCCGCCGGCTCGGACGCCGGATGGACGGCCGGCGTGGATGAGGCGGTGAAGATGCTCGCCTGACCGGCGCCGGGGTGAAGATGCGCTTAGCGCAGCGGTGGGGGCAAGACGAGGCGACGAAGCACCGGGCGGCGGTGGGGCAAGACGAGGCGACAATATTTGGTATTTGGGCTCGATCTTGACCGGCCGCAGGGCGGCGGTGCCGGGCGGTGGCTGCGAATTGGGGAATTTTCTTTTCTAGGTTTTATGTGGGCGGGGCGCTAGGTATTGTGTGAACGATCGAGTCCGTCGCGCAAGAGGATAAGGCCGCTGGCGGCCAAACTTTACTCTCCGCAGCGTTATTGTGGCCGCACGCCAATCTTTTCGCTAGCTTCAATTCCGTACACACCCATTCGCCGACTTATCAGCAGTAGTGCAGCTAGGCTACGCCGACAGATGAGCTGTGACCTATTTTTTGCCGACACATTATTAGTCAAAATAAAAATACCGACATATAACACGTTGCTCTATTATACAATTGCCGACAGATGAGGTGACAGTAAAAGGTCTGATTATTGCCCACAGATTATATGTCGCCAATACTAGCCTTTTGCCAACAGTTCACAGTGGCCAAAAGTGTGCCATGGCGTAGTGATAGTTTTATTTTCATTTTCAACCAAAATATCAATGACTATCATGTCTCAATATTTTCAAGTTTCATCTGATCAATGTTTTCAATAGATTTATCCCAAGTCTAAAGCATTGCTAAGCATGATTATTAATCATCGCATATACCCAAATTGACATCAGATATTGTCTATTCATAATTCTAGGGTTATCAAGGTTCACAAATCCATACCTATCAGGGAGTTTTATGAGTCTACAGGTATAACTACCATTATCCACAATATAGCAGAGTTTAATGAATATACGCATGCAATAAAAACATTTAATGAAAACATTTATAAAACTGTGATCAACATGGTCAAAGGAGGGTGCTTGCCTTATTGATTGTCGTCGATGTTGTACTCACGTTGTCAGCAACTAATTCTGGCTCGTCGGGTTCTACACGTCGTCCAATAATAACATGGCAAATAATAAATCTCAATAAGGCAGAAGAAAACAGATAGAAAAATTCAAATTACTCAATTTCACTAAAATAGGTATGGTCTGAATGTTTTATTATTTTTCATGTTATGTGCTCATATTAATTCTTTACATATGCATATATTTCTTAACCTTTGATTCAAGTATTAATGAAACTTGTTTCATGAATTTTATTCTATTTTCTATAATTCAGAATACTATATTCATGCATTTTATTATTTATAATTTCAGATTTATAAAACTAAAATTGCTTAAATAGATTTTTGGGCTACTTCTTTGCTATATACATTAACATAAATATTTCCTATGGTGAACCCTAATTATTTTTACATATTCGGTACCTAAAATCATAAGGATTCTAACAAAATTAGTTTTACCTAATTTTGAGTTCGTTTACATAAATTCCATATACTGACATATTTGAATTCTTTCTTTAAATTAATATTAAAATTTTAAACAGAGTTGAAGTTTTAAAATAGTTTTTGCATATTATGAATCTCTGAGAATTTAGGCGAATTTATAAATTTATTTCACTCAAATTGGACTATTAATTCAAAAGTTATGAGCCATTGAATATTTTGGTCTTAAATTGCTAATAAATCAGAAATATTCCAAAAATGGAAAATGCGCTTTTGTTTTAACTACGCTTTCCGTGTTTGGATTAGCGGGTTAAAACCTCGGCGATCCGGACCCATCGATCAGTGCCGGTCGTAAATTTGAGGATATCGCGTGGGACCCGTTAATGACGACTTCGATTTCTT
This sequence comes from Guadua angustifolia, assembly GCA_036346375.1. Classification (NCBI taxonomy): domain Eukaryota; kingdom Viridiplantae; phylum Streptophyta; class Magnoliopsida; order Poales; family Poaceae; genus Guadua; species Guadua angustifolia. The sequence continues at coordinate 65,685,313 of CM070502.1, read as the reverse complement.
TGAAACGGTGACAAATGTGGCCCCGTGGCGTATGACGAGAAAACAGGCGTCGGTTTGTGGCTCGCCGTGGCGAAATGGCGGCGAACAGCGTGAATCGGCGCCACCATGAAACCGGCACATCCGTGCGCACCGAGGTAGGTTCAATCGCGGCTAGCGAAGCTGAACTAGGTCGCCTGCGATCGCACATGGCGGCGGCGGCGAGTAAGCTTGCGGCCGTGAGGGAGGAGGAAAGGTCGAATTGGTTCCATTTTAAGCATTAGTGAGTCTGTGCAAGTCTAGAGGTGAAGCTGATTCGGCCGGAAGTGATTGGGGTTAGCGTGCCACCGAGTTCCAGCGGTGGTCGCCATGGTCGGTGAGCAAAGATGATTAAAGGTTAATCCTTTTGCCAAATTTATCGGTTCCATGAGCATCAGTGGGTCCTAGATATCACGTTTTAGCACTTTGTTCAAAAAATTTTCATGCAGAAAGGTGTTCTCACCGTGCGCCGCAAGCGACGGAGGAAGAACCGAGCGCAGAACTTCGCCGGAGAAGAAAGAACTAAAGTTGGCGCTTGGAATGGGTTCCTGCGACCACAGAGAAGCTTCAGCTCGGTTGGTACAGCCTAATTCAAAGTAGGGTGCGACGCGTAGAAATCTTCCCTGTTGCGACCTTCGAAGACTTGACGAAACAAGCGAGACAAGGAAGAAGACTAAGCCTAGGAAGTGTTTTGGGCGAGTGGTCATTGAGGTAGCTACTCTAGTGGATCGCTCAAATTGCGGTGCTAGCGAGAAACAAAACCGGCAAGGAGCTAGTCGCTCTGGTGCTCTCGGCAAGAAGAAAAAAGAAGAGAAGAAAATGAAGAAGGAATGGGAAATAGGCGGCGTGTGGGGTGAAAGTGGTGAGAGAATCGGCGAGGGATAGCTGGCCTTGCGCTGCAATTTCGGCCCACCTGTAAGCCACCGAGACAGGGAATATAGTCTAGACAGATCAAGATTTCACCGCAAGTTTCGGGTAGAAATTCATCTCTAGTGTTTTTGAAAATTTTTATTGATGTTGGCGGTGAAGATCGTGGCGGAAAATTTTAATCAAAATATATGGGTACATATTTTATTAAAATTCGACATTGCATTTTCGAATTTACATTAATTTGGTTTTGATTTATTAAAGGGTCCAAATGATTTTATTTATTTTTAATATTTTTTTCAAATTTTTTGAGTTAATAATGCTTATGTAAAATTTTCAGGTTTTTATCTTCGATAAATAAATTATAAAATTCTGACATTAGAATTTCTAACTTTATTGGTTTTCTATTTTGAATTTTTAAAATTCACTAATATAAGTTTTAATTTTGATATTTTCAATAAAGGTATATAAGGGTTTCAGGATTTCAGAGAAAAAATATCATGATTAAGTTTATAATAAAAATTTTCCACCTTTCATTTTGTTATTTAACCATATTTCAATTTGAACTTTCTTTTAATAGACAAAAACCAAATAAATCAGGAAAATTCAGGAAAAATTGGAAAATGCAAGAATAACTCATGCAAAAGATTTTATATTTCCATTTCTCCTTTTATTAAATTTCAGGCTGTTACAGATCTACCCCCCTTACAAAAAATCTCGTCCTCGAGATTTGGTGAGGTTTAAAAGAAATCAGGAAATTCCTTCCGAAGATGATCTTCTCTTTCCCATGTGGCTTCGTCTTCCGTATGGTTGCTCCATTGGACCTTCAGCATCTTGTGAGTTTTGTTTCTTGTTTGCCGTTCGCTTCTTCGGGATCTGAATTGGATGTTCTCGATATGAGAGATCAGGCTGAAGATCGATGCTTTCTACATTGGTGAGCTCAGTGGGAACACGAAGACATTTCTTGAGTTGAGATACATGAAAGACATTGTGAACTTCGGATAGCTGAGGTGGCAGTTCCAATTTGTATGCCATCTCACCCATCTTTTCAAGAATTCGGTATGATCCAATGTATCGAGGGGCTAATTTTCCACGAATTTGGAAACGACGAACTCCACGGAGAGGTGATACCTTCAAGTAAACATGATCGCCAACTTCAAAACTGAGTTCACGACGACGGTTATCGGCATAACTCTTTTGTCGAGACTAAGCTTCTTTAAGTCGGCTTTTGATCATATCTACTTGTTCTTGAGCTTCTTGGATGAGATCTGGACCAAAGAATTTCCTTTCTCCAACTTCAGACCAGAAAAGAGGGGTTCTGCATTTTCTCCCGTAAAGAGCTTCAACAGGGGACATTTGAAGACTGGATTGAAAACTGTTATTATAAGAGAATTCAGCGAATGCTAAACTTTTCTCCCAATTAGAGCCATAGGACAACACACAGGCTCTGAACATATCTTCTAGAATTTGATTTGTTCTTTCTGTTTGACCATCTGTCTGGGGATGATAAGCTGTACTGAAGTTTAGCTTAGTTCCCAGAAGGTTATGCAGATTTTCCCAAAAACGAGATGTAAATTGAGATCCCCGATCTGAAACAATCGTCTTTGGAACACCGTGTAGACGAACAATGTTTTCCATATATAGTTCAGTAAGCTTGTCTCCTGGATAAGTGGTTTTAACTGGTATGAAGTGGGCTACTTTTGTCAATCTGTCAACAATAACCCAAATGGAATCATGACCTTTTCTAGTCCTTGGTAGACCAGTGATGAAATCCATGCTGATATCATCCCATTTCTACTCAGGAATTTTTAAAGGTTGAAGAAGTCGGCGAGACATTGATGTTAAACTTTAACTGCGGCATACATCACAGTTGCAACATATGCAGTAATATCCTTTTTCATACCAGGCCACCAATATTCCCGTCGAAGGTCTTGATACATTTTTGTACTTCCAGGGTGGATTGAGAGAGGTGATTCATGAGCTTCTTTGAGAATTAAATTTTTAATCTCAGAATCATTAGGAACATAGATTTGATTTTTGTACATAAGTACTTCATCTGGACTTTCATGGAATTCAGATTCCATTCCTTGCTTTAACTCTTCACGAATCTTGACAACGGATTCGTCTTTGAGTTGAGCAGCTTTAATTTGGGATTTAAGAGTTGGTTGCACTTCTAGTGCGGCCAAATAACCTTTTTCAACGATTCCCAAATTAAGCTTTTGGAATTCTTTGATCGAGATCTGCTTGATTAGTATGGAATGAAACGAGAAAGACAATGAAGTTCTGACTTAAAGCATCGACTCGACATTAGCTTTACGGGATGGTATTGAATGTTAAGGTCGTAGTCTTTTATTAACTCTAGCCATCTTCTTTGTCTTAGATTCAGATCCGGCTGGGTAAAGAAATATTTCAAACTTTTATGATCTGTAAAGATGTTGCATTTATTACCAATGAGGTAATGACGCCAAATTTTAAGAGCGTGCACCACGGCCGCTAATTCCAGATCATGAGTGGGATAATTGAGTTCATGAGGTCGTAACTGACTTGAAGCATAAGCTACGACTTTTCCTTCTTGCATCAAGACACATCCAATACCATGTCGCAATGCATCACAATAAACATCGAAATCTTTATGGATATCAGGTAACACCAGCACTGGGGTTGTTGTTAATTTTTTCTTTAATTCCTGGAAGCTTTCTTCACATTCAGGAGTCCATTCGAACCTCTTTTCTTTCTTTAGAAGTTGGGTCATAGGTCGAGCTATTTTGGAGAAGTTCTCGATAAAGCGGCGGTAATATCCCGCTAAACCAAGAATGCTTCGAACTTTGGGAATAGATTGAGGGGATTCCCAATCTAAAATATCTTTGACTTTATTAGGATTAACTGCGACACCATTTTTGGATAGAACGTGCCCGAGAAAAGCGACTTCTTTTAGCCAAAATTCACATTTCTCGAATTTGGCATAGAGTTTATGCTCTCGAAGTTTCTCGAGCACCATACGCAAATGCTGCGCATGCTCTTCTTCAGTTTTGGAATATATGAGAATGTCATCAATGAAGACCACCACGAACTTATCTAAATACTCCATAAAAACTTTATTCATGAGAGTCATGAAACTGACTGGAGCATTAGTAAGTCCGAAAGACATTACGGTATATTCATATAATCCGTAGCGTGTGTGGTGAAAGCGGTTTTCGGAATATCCTCAGGTTTTATTTTCAATTGATAGTACCCATGTCTTAAATCAATCTTAGAAAAGATCTGAGCACCAGTCAATTGATCAAACAGATCATCAATGCGAGGAAGAGGATATTTGTTTTTAATTGTAACGTCATTTAAAGCATGGTAATCTACGCACATGCGTATACCACCATCCTTCTTGGGGACAAAAAGAACTGGACTACCCCATGGAGAGGAGCTAGGTCGAATAAATCCTTTATTTAATTGCTCTTTAATCTGCTTCTTTAATTTGACCAATTCATCAGGGGGCATACGATAGGGACGTTTAGAAATAGGGGTTGTTCCTGGGACAAGATTGTAACATCCCGAAAAATTCAAAAATAGGAAAAATGAAAATTTTGAAATTTAAAAATGGAATAAAATACAAATTTCAATTTGAATCAAAATTTTAATTTAAAACAATGCTCTTTCCTGATTTTCATGCATTTTAATTTTAAGAAAATGATGAATAGCAATATTAAAAATCTAATCATGAGATTTTTACCTGAAATCCTGAAAACCTTATATATCTCTGTTAAAAATATCAAAAATTAAAACTTACATTAGTGAATTTTAGAAATTAAAAAACAAAAAAATAAAAATATTGAAAATGATGATGTCAGAATTTTTAGAAATTAAATATACAATATAAAATCATGAAAATTTTACAGAAGGTTAATAATTCTAATTAAGATCTTTGGTAAAATTTTCATAAAATAATAATGTCATTTTGATCATTAATTAAATATAAAACAGAATAATTATAAATCTAGAAAGTGGCATTGTCGAGAAATTTTATTAAATTTTATAACCATAATCTTCAGCTGAAAATTTTACTAGAGACTTGTCATTACCTTACCAATGCTAATAAAAAGTTTCATAAAAACTTGAAAATAGTTTGTCATAGAATCAAATGAGTAAACCAAGTTTTGGCGAGAACTTATCCATTAAGCTGGCTCAAGCAGTACCTCTCTGACACCTCACGGTCATGTGGTCCCACAAGTCGACCACTTGTCTCTGATGTGTCTTCTTCCTTGCTCCTTTCTTCTTTTCTTCTGGCTGGCGCGAGAAAAGCGGCGTGTCTTCGCTCTTATCTCCCTTAGCGCGCAACTCGATCCATTGGCTCCATTCACGTCGCCCGACTCGCCATCTGTTGCCCATTTATTGCGGCCTTGAGAGGTGAAGAATCGCGTGTTCATCCCGCAAATCACTTCGCTGATCTGCTGCCACGACGAAGAACCGAACTCGATCGGCTGCCACGGCATAGCTCGGGTAGACAAGCGCTGCGCCTCGCTTTGCGACCTGCCAAAGCAATGCCACGACGCGGTGGGCTAAGAATCCTTGCATAGCGATCGCCTCGCGTGCTTATCCTCGGCCGAAGCCCAATCCCTGCGCCAAAACCCTACTCATCCTCTATTTAAGCCTGTTGCGCACACTCTAGACCAACCTGAGGTCCCTGGCTCCTCACCCCTTCCCCCTATTGCGCCAGAACAGCTTCATCTTCCCCGACTCCGATGAAGATCAGTGAAAAGGGGAGGAATCGGTTTGTGTTCTCTGGTGAACCTCCATCCGATTCCTTTGGTGTGAAGGACCTTGACGGTGTCTTGAGCCAATCCGCAACCTCAAGCGGGACCCTTCTTCTCCGGCGAGCCACCGCACCGAGCTCCCTTCTCCGTCGCTGCACTCGCACGGTGAGACCTCCCTTTCGCCTGCTCTTTCTTTGATCCAAGCACCAGAACGGAGTCTCTTCTACCCCTAGATGCTTAATCTGGTGTTAATGAAACTCGAGAAGCCCTGAAATCAAAGATTCACCGTTCGGCCATGGCCGCCGCCGCTCGAGCTCGACGGCGCGCTGCCTCTGGCCTCCCTATTACCGAAAACATTGTCCCCTAGGTGCGCATGGGTGATCTGGTGCCAACGGTGGTACCGGAGTGCCGCCGTTCGCCGTCGTTCGCCGGTGATGAGCCGTAGAACTGTGACCTCTGTTTCCATCGCTGATGTGCGGGCCCAACCTGCCAGGGTCACAATCCGCACCAGCCCAAAATAGAAGGCGTATTCACTGTTTGGAAGACGTACTTTCCATTTTAGGCATATTTCCTAATTTCCTGTATTATAAGACTTTGCAGTTTTCAAATATTTGTAACTTCTAAACCATAAGTCGGAATTTAACGAAATAAATTTCTAAATTCGTGTAAAATCTTGAAGAATCAGAATATCCAAAAATATTTAAAATTTAAACTCTGTTTAAAATTTTAATATTGATTTAAAGAAAATTCAAATATATCATTCATGGAATTTGTGCAAATGAACTTTAAATTACCTAAAACCAATTTTATTAGAATCCTAATGATCTTAGGAACCTGAATATGTAAAAATATATAGGGTTCACTATGTAAAATGTTTAAGATATAGTACAAAGAACAATAAATCATTATTAAAAATACATATAATTCAACATTAAATCATGAATATGAGTTTCATAATTTTGTATTACTGAAATTATGCTTTATTAAGACTTCGTCTTGCTATGTTGTTATTCTTGGGCGTGTAGAACAGGCGAGTCGGGACTAGTTCAAAGCGAGCGTGAGTCACGACCTCGGCTGACGATCGGCAAGGCAAGCACCCTCCTTTGACCATGTTGATCCCAGTTTTATAAATGTTTTTATTAAATGTTTTTTATTGCACGCGTATATTCATTAAACTCTGCTACTTTGTGGGTACTGGTAGATATACCTGTCGTCATATGAAATTCCCTTAGTGTTGACATGTGAACATTGACAATCTTAGAATTATGGTTAGGCAATATCCGATGTCAATTTGGGTATATGCGATGGTTAATAATCATGCTTAGCCATGCTTTAGACTTGGGACAAATCAATTGGAAAACTTGATCGGTTGAAATTTGAAAATATTGAGACATGATGATGGTTATTGGTATTTTGGTTAAAAATGAAAATAAAACTATGTTTTGATGCGGGCAATTATTGGCAATAGCCGGAGGTGCATGGACTTGCACGTAGTGTAGGGGGAGATTATTGCCCGTGTCGGATTAAGGACCGAACTATGGGTTGTTTTCGAGGCCAAAATGGCAAGTACAACCACAAGTCTTTGGTATGGGACAGTCTTAACCTATTAAGTTACTTGAAACTAGCTTTGCACATTGGTAAATTTGGAGTAGTCTGTTGTTTCTTAATGGATTGCTCGGGCGCCCCACAAGGTGTTGGGAGTCACGTTCTTGATACTAGCGGTGTCGCCGTACTTTTGGGGAAGTTCCAACATTTCTATTGTTTGAGTTCTTCTGCCAGGGTATGGGTTTACGTCCCGTGCTGGTGCAAAGTTAGGATTAAGTAATGTAACGATTATGTTTTGATCTCTCTGCGGCACACCAAAGGAAGTGTGCTAATAGCGCTGCACAAAGAGATGATCATTTCTTGTGGGTAAAGCTGTACAACTCTGCAGAGTAAAAACTAATCGATTAGCCGCGCCCGCGGTCATGGGCACTTGGTAAAGTCATCACATAGTTAGCAGTTTTGATATTTTCAAAATGGATTGGATACAATTGTTGGAAAGTATTTGTCTCAGATTTGGGCCATGTGTTGGCAATGGATGATTCGATGCTCACGTCATGGAGGACTGTGAGTTATTACTTATACCTTACTTGTTTATTACTTTTATATCGATCAACTTGCTTTTATAAATTCCGTTTATAATTACTACTTGTTTTACAATTTAAATTGGCTTTATGCAAATTAACCATAGAAGCATTTCCTTTGAAATGGCACGCATGTATTATAGGATTTGATAAAGTCTTCTTTGAGTACACAAGTACTCACCCTTATGTCGTGGTTTTAGGTGAAGAATCGAGAATAGCTTGACGAAACTTATTTGACGCAGGATTCGGGAATGCTAACGAGATTTCTAGGGATTATACCTTGTCAGTTGACTGAGGGATTGTATGGGCATACTACAAGATTTTTATTCTTTCTGTTGCATTTCTCTGAATTGTAAGATTCTCTTGTTGAATTACCATTATTATTTTGTAATAAAGAGTATGGATGTGATATCAATTGTTGGAAATGTGCGTACTAGCTCTTGATCGAGGACTAATCTGTGTGCACATGAGATTTCCATTTTGCATTTTATGTAAAAATGGGGTCGCATCTAAAGATTTATAACAAATTCCATGTCTCTATCTGGTGGTAAACATGGTAATTCATCTGGAAAGACATCTGGATATTCAGAGACTACAGGAATTTGGCTGAGATCTTTTACTGTGGCTGAACAAAGGAAAGATTGTGGTTCTGAGGTATTTTGGGTAGATGAGAAATGAACTGGAGTTCCTTTAGAGTTAACTAAAGAGATGGATCGATTAGCACAATCAATGCATCCTTTATATTTAGACAACCAATCCATACCAAGGATTACATCTAATCCTGGGGTTTCTATAAGAATAAGATCAGCATGAAATAATATCCCATTTATTTCAATGCAAACACTAGGACAGACTTCTGATGATTTCATGGTGGTGCCAGGAGAGTAGATTAACATTTTGGTGGTAAGAGGGTCAGACTTAATGTTGTTTTGGTCGGCAAACTTTTTAGAAATAAAGGAATGCGATGCTCCAGAATCAAATAATACCAAAGTAGGTACTGAGTGGACAAGGAACATACCCAGTACTACGTTAGGCGCATCTTTAGCTTCCTCAGCGGTCACATGATGCAAACGACCGCTGTTTGTGCCTCGATTTGGAGCTGGTGTTGGCTTCGAAGCTTGAGAACCTCCAGATCCTTGAGGTCGACCTGGGGGTCGCTGAGAAGCTCCTTGCATCTGCTGACGATTTGAAACTTGACTCCTTTTTGGACAAGCGTTGGCATAATGCCCACGCTCATTACAATGATAACAAACAACATTTGTTGCCAAGTTTTGAGCTCCTGATGGCCTTCGGTTCCATTTCGGTTGAGCAATTTGGAAAAATTTGAGTCGAAAGGCTTGTGCCGATCTTCTCTGTTGCTGCAACGGTGCAGGAGGTCGGACATTAGCAGGCTGTCCAATACGTGGCCTGGATGCTCCAATATTGGCATTTTTCTTGGCTACCCACTTCCTCTTCTGACTTTCCAACACCACTCGGGTACTGTGTTCTGCTATAATAGATTTATCCACGAGTGTTTGGAAGTCAGAAAAATCATGAAGAGCCAGAGTATGCTTGATCTCATCATTCAAATTATCTCGGAAGTGCTCAATTCGCCACGCCTTAGATGATATTTCTGAAGTAGCATACCGAGCTAGATAATTGAACCTATGAAGATACTCCATGACTGACATATTTCCTTGACGTAAATCAAGGAATTCTCACCTTTTTAAATTGATCAGACTGGATGGAATGTGAGTCCTTCGAAAAGCTTCCTTGAAATTTTCCCATGATACTTCTTGGCCTTCTGGCTGAATTGCCTGGTAGTTCTCCCACCAGACAGCTGCTGCGCCTTGCAACTGATAAGAAGCATAAAGAACTTTCTCATGATCAGTGCATTGAGCAATATTCAATTTGCTTTCAACTGACCGCAGCCAGTCGTCAGCCTCCAAAGGGTCTGTTGTGGTGGAGAAAGTTGGGGGTCGAGTCTTTAAAAATTCGCCCAACTTGGATTGACGAGATATCTCCACGCCTGCAGCTCTGGCAGAAACTGCACCAAGGTTGGAAGTATTCTGAACCAATTGTTGCAGAAGTAAAGTATTGGCCTGTTGTCCTTGCTCTATCATAGCAAGAACCTGAGCCATCGTTGGAGGTCCCGGTAGCTGCTCTTCAGGAATAGGTTCTTGAGCTTGGGGAGATGGAGGAGACTCTTGACGACGTGGTCGTCGAGAAGATGAGGCTCTCATTGTGGCGGGATGGACCGGATTTGGTTGTGCTGGTGTAGTCAAAGCCTCTCTGCGAGGTTGACCTTCAGGAACTCCCTCGCTCTCCAACAATTCATTTAGAGACCTGGTAACAGGCATCTAAAATAGAATTGAAAAGAGACAACCAGGTAACTTTGATTCAATTAAATTTCTAAATGTTTCTATTTATTTTAAGAATACGCCCCATAGATTTTATTGTTCATGAATTATTACTTTTAAGGATCACAACATCGTAAAAATTTTAACAAGATGTTAAATATTCACGAGTAGGAACCAAAAACACACAATAAATACACAACCAAAAGCTTTATTTAAACTCATAATATTTACAAGCAAAAGTCTGTCAGTACATCACTCAAGTCTGACTACTACATACTACTAGCAAGGAACTACCTAAGATTACTTCTAGCCTACCCACTTCTTCTTCTTACTCAAGTCTCTACATTATTATCACCACTACCAGATGGCCCACTAGCAACACTCTCGGCGTCAGAAAGGGGAAAAGTCCTATAACGACAATATATCCTAGACCTTTGAGGACGACTAGGACCTGGGTCATTAGGGGCTACAGGAACACTAGGCATACGAGGACGGCTTCCTAAGACTGACATCCTTGCTTGCCGCCGCTGCTGCTGAGGAGGTGGGGAAGTAGCTCCAGATGCGTCAGGAAAGAACATTTGTGGTGGAGGACTCCCTAGAACTGTATATGGAATCATTCCTGTGGCTACATAGGGAGCTATAGAGTTTTCTAAAAATGCCATCCGACGACGAGTCTCTCTAAACTCGGCAACCATCTGACGTTGGTTCTGGTCTAAGGCATTAATAAACTCCGCTAAGTTACGAAGAGTCATATTCTGTAGCTCAGCTGAGTGTCCACATAAACATTCCCTTCATTTGATGGACGAGAAGGGAATCTTCTATATGCAACCGCTAACTCTGGCAGAGCATGACGCAGATGGACTATGGCGACATAAGCAGCTTCATTCATTGCAGCCTGAATGGAAGATCCTGGTCCTTCAAAAATTCGATTCTCCTCCTCGTAATTGCTTCTTGCTGGAAAATCTAGCCTCGCAATATACTCCACTGATACTGGACTAACGGGAACATAAAAGACTATATATCTAGGATTCTCCGAAAAGTGAGCAAATTCCAACAGGTGGGCAAGGACTCCCATCATGCCAGAATTTCCCGACCAGTGGAGACATAGCAAGGACTAAATTCTCCCATCTGCACATTTAAAAAGGAATTAGTATTCCAAATTAAATGCAAGATAGTAAAGAATTTTTAGAAGAAAAGATTCTAGCAGAAATTAAAAATTAGAGAAGAATTACTAAATATAGCACGACAAAAGAATAGTATATATATACAGAATGAATAGGTAAGATGTGCTAATTTTCATTATTTTAGTTTTAGATCCTAATTTCAAATTTTAAGTTCTGATTCGCCTGATCTACCTAAGGTTTGTTCTGATCGGCATGGCTCTGATACCAACTTGTAAGGCCCCCATTTTTGATAACAAGTATCAATAATGGGTACCATGTGCTTACCGTACTAGTCCCATGATCGTTGGCTATACGCACATTCACAAATTGATATCACAACCACACACTTATTTTTATTACAACAATGAGCGGGTTTACATAGTACTTGTACAATATCAAAAGTAAAATCTGCGGTGGAGACAAATGTCTTGTAGTATGCCTTTAACCCATTATCCCCACAGTAACCGACAAGGTAAACCCTAGTAAAATTCATCGTCAAAGTCCCGATTCCTCGTCCAGCGTATGTGTAAATCGGGTAATCTGTTTCTTCACCTAAAATTATCAACGGTGGCAAGTTGAGTACTTACGTACTATAAGACTTTTTCAAATCCTATAATACATGCGAGGCTAATTCAAAGGAAGGCTTCTCTTTGTTAAATTTGCACAAAGCCAATTTAAAATGTAAAACAAGTAGTAATTGCAAAAGGAATTTAAATAAAAGCAATTTAATATGAAAATAACGAGAATGTAAACGAATAAATAAAACCACAACAGGGCATCCCACCCATATCCATGAACCAATTTCTACCTACACTCGGTAGAATCCAGAGTTTTAAGAAAATAAAAACAACTAACCATGTGAGGACTTTACCAAGTGCCCATGACCATGGGCGCGGCTAATCGATTAGTTTTTACTCTGCAGAGTTGCATAGCTTTACCCACAAGAAATGATCAACCCCTTTTGCTAGGCCATTCGACACACTTCCTTTGGTATGTCGGCAAGGCGATCATAACATAAGCTGTTCAATTACTTAACCTTAACTTTGCACGGCATGGTGACGATATGCTATGGTGGTGAAAGATATTTATACGATCCGCATCGTGAAATAATAAGGTGCTTGTACATTAGTTATGCGTGAAATAGTGATCCCATAGCATGGCGTACACCTCTGACGACCGATCCTTTGAAGAAGCCCGTAATACTCCGACCTACCAATGTGCAAAGTCGGTTTAAGTAACTTAATAGGTTAAAGATGTCCCATACCGATACTTGTGGTTGCAGGTTATCTTGGCCTGAAAACAACCCATAGTTGGGTCCTTAATCTGACACAGGCAATGATCTCCCCCTATACTACGTACAAGTCCCTTGTACACCCGGCTATTGCCAATAATTGCCCGCATCAAAAGTATAGTTTTATTTTCATTTTTAACCAAAATATCAATGACTATCATGTCTCAATATTTTCAAGTTTCATCTGATCAATGTTTTCAATAGATTTATCCCAAGTCTAAAGCATTGCTAAGCATGATTATTAATCATCGCATATACCCAAATTGACATCAGATATTATCTATTCATAATTCTAGGGTTATCAAGGTTCACAAATCCATACCTATCAGGGAGTTTTATGAGTCTACAGGTATAACTACCATTATCCACAATATAGCAGAGTTTGATGAATATACGCATGCAATAAAAACATTTAATGAAAACATTTATAAAACTGGGATCAACATGGTCAAAGGAGGGTGCTTGCCTTGTTGATTGTCGTCGATGTTGTACTCACGTTGTCAGCAACTAATTCTGGCTCGTCGGGTTCTACACGTCATCCAATAATAACATGGCAAATAATAAATCTCAATAAGGTAGAAGAAAACAGATAGAAAAATTTAAATAACTCAATTTCACTAAAATAGGTATGGTCTGAATGTTTTATTATTTTTCATGTTATGTGCTCATATTAATTCTTTACATATGCATATATTGCTTAACCTTTGATTCAAGTATTAATGAAACTTGTTTCATGAATTTTATTCTGTTTTCTATAATTCCAGAATACTATATTCATGCATTTTATTATTTATAATTTCAGATTTATAAAACTAAAATTGCTTAAATAGATTTTTGGGCTACTTCTTTGCTATATACATTAACATAAATATTTCCTATGATGAACCTAATTATTTTTACATATTCAGGTTCCTTAAATCATAAGGATTCTAACAAAATTAGTTTTACCTAATTTCCAGTTCATTTGCATAAATTCCATGTACAGCATATTTGAATTCTTTCTTTAAATTAATATTAAAATTTTAAACAGAGTTGAAGTTTTAAAATATTTTTTTTGCATATTATGAATCTACAGGAATTTAGATGAATTTATAAATTTATTTCACTCAAATTGGACTATTAATTCAAAAGTTATGAGCCATTGAATATTTTCGGGTCTTAAATTGCTAATAAATCAGAAATATTCCAAAAATGGAAAGTACGCTTTTGTTTTAACTTTACGCCCTTGTTCGCAACTAAGCCGCTGTGGTTGATATCGGTGCATGATTTAGATTCGAGAATGGGTGATGATCGAAGGTGGATGTATGATGGTTGGAGTAAGGCAAAGCGCACTCAAGAGAATGGGCGATCATCGCTGGCGTTAAGTGGACCATGCATTCGCGAGGGCTGCTGGTGGTGTCGCAAAGTGCCCGTGTAGCAAGTGCCGCAACTATTCTTACCACGTGAAGTCGGATGTAAGCGGCTTTGTGCAAGTTTGGTTTCATGCCGACTATTTGATATAGTACGAACATGGCGGCGAGCCCATTATTGATTCGGACCATGAGGATGAAGAGCGGGATGGATGAGATGTTGAATGATATTGGTAGGGAGTTTGAGGTTAATTGGAAGAGGAGCACGGGCGGAGGTGCAAAGATTTTATAGGCTCCTTTTGGCACAGGAAGAGTAATTGCATGAGTTCACCAATGTGACCGTCCTCTGAGCGGTGACACGGCTCATGTCAATGAAGTCAAGTACAACTTTTCGAACAAGTGCTACAACGATATGGTCCAATGACCGGTGATATCCTTCCATTGAACCATAAGATGCGAAGGACATGTACCGATCCAAGAAGATGTTATGCGGCCTTGGGATGAAGTATGAGAAGATTGATGTTTGCGAGGATAATTGCATGTTGTTACGGAAGGAACATGCCAGCGACACTCGTTGTAGGTACTGCAACAAGTCTAGATATGTCGAGGTGGTAAGTGATGAGGGATAACGGTGGCGACAAAATTTGCGATGAAGCGGCTTCGATACATGCCAATCACGGCTAGGATTAAGCGTCAGTACTTATCTAAAAACGGCCGGGCATATGAGGTGGCATAAAGAAGGTGTCAGTGAGATCGAGGATGTGATGGTGCATCCGGCGGATGGCGAGTGGAAGGCATTGGACCGCCGACCCCAAATTTGCAAGTGACCTAGGAGTGTTAGCATTGGGTTGGCGACAGATGGGTTCACACCTTTTAGTACAAGTGCCACCCTGTACTCTTGTTGGCCGGTTTTCATCGTGCCGTACAACCTACCACCTGCACTGTGCTTGAAGGAGGAGTACATATTTCTAGCACTTGTCATTCCGGGTCCTGATCATCTAGGGAAGCACCTCAATATGTTCATGCGGCCGTTAATGGAAGAGTTGAAAGAGTTATGGCGAGGGGTAGAGGCATATGACAGCTACGGTAAAGTAAACTTTACCTTGCGTGTCGCATACCTGTGGTCGGTCCACGATCTACCTGCGTATGGCATATGGGCCGGTTGGAGTGTTCATGGTCGGCTTTGTTGTCCCATTTGTATGTTTGACTCAGATGCATTCCGATTGCCACATGATGGAAAGTTCTGTTTCTTTGATTGCCATCGACAATTCCTACCGTCGAATCACCCTTTCAGGCGGATGTCCAATGCATTCCGAAAGAACACCACCGTTACAAAGGGCCGCCGATCGTTTGACGGTGGAGAGATAGCTCCTGGCATAGGCAGCTCGTAGTAAAAGACGATGGAGGGATCGAAGGTTTCAAAGTGGAGCACAACTGGACTCATATCTGTGCAATTTGGGAGCTCCCTTATTGTGCGGCATTGATTCTGCCGCACAATATAGATGTGATGCACCAAGAGCGTAATGTCGCAGAAAGCATCGTAAGCATGTGCTTTGATTTTAAAGACAAAACAAAAGATAATGTGAAGGCACGAAGAGACTTAGCCGAGATTTGTGATCGGCCGGCGCTCGAGATCGTACAAGATCCTGAAGGACAAATTGCCAGGCCACGAGCTCCGTACTGTGTGAAACCTCAAGACAAGAAACAGATATTCCGGTGGTTCAAAACCCTTAAATTCCCAGATCGCTATGCAGCTAACATAAAGCGTGCAGTGAACGTTAGCACCGGGAAGCTAAATGGGCTTAAGAGCCATGATTATCACATCATAATGGAAAGACTTCTCCCCGTAATGTTTCGTGGCTACTTGAAGGATGAGTTGTGGAGAATGTTTGCGGAGCTTAGTTACTTCTATAGGCAGTTATGTGCTAAGGAAATCTCGAAGAAGATCATGCGAAAGTTGCAGAGAGAAATACCGGTGCTTGTATGCAAAATGGAACAGGTATTCCCACCTGATTTTATGAACGTGATGCAACATTTGTTGGTGCATTTGATCTGGGAAGCGGAGGTTGGAGGACCTGTGCAATTCAGGTGGATGTATTGCGAGGAAAGAGAATTGAAAAAGATCAGGTCAACCGTATGCAACAAGGCTAGGGTTGAAGGGTGCATCGGAGGCGTATGCTCTAAAAGAGATATTGTACTTCTCAAGCACGTATTTATGAGATGAGCACAATGTGAATGCCCTACAGCGGTATCATATCGCGGAAGAAGCACCCCGAGTAACCTTCAAATTTTTCGGTGGAAGGGTAAATCTGTCGGCGCTTCTACTCCACATGAGGTGTCACCTGTGAGTGGAACTCGGCTCTGCTTTATATGTACTCCAACATGGATGAAATGGAAAAATATTTGAGTAAGTAATGATTAGTATTTTGTGCGAATTGTGTAATCTGAACCCATTCTCATTTGGTGAGTCCACCTTGTGATTGTTTGACCAACAACATTGGAAATATGCTCGCCAACCTACTAGCAAGCAGTTGGATAAGCTACGCCATGAGGGTTAAACATGACCCTAGTTTCTTTGGTGGTTCAAAGCATGTAATTTTATCCTCCTCCCAATTTTCTAACCCTAAACTTCAAATTATTTCCGTTGCACCTAGTAATGATGTCTTAACCTATGTAGTGCATGCTCGATGCGGCGTCCATGATGACTGCTGCGGCTATCTGCAGTACCGTTCGGCAAGGAACTTGATCGTTCACGATGTTAATGGGTTTCATTTCGAACAACAACATTGGGCGAGGCGTCCACTTGCGGCCCGTGAGCAGCGAGTGGTAACTAAGGCATGCGATGCAAGTGGGCGTAATTAACTACTATGGTGTTCTTCAAAACATAATTGAGTACAAGATTGGGGGCCCAAAGTCTTGAGAGTAGTTTTCTTTGAATGTGATTGGTTTGATCCTAACAATGGCTGCGATGTAAGCGAATTTGGCATGACAGAGGTCAAGCACCGATCAAGGCTTCAAGGCCACGACAATTTCGTGCTTGCTCACGAGTTGAGCAAGTGTACTACTGAACTATCCTCATCGGCTTGCATGCTTGGTGGGTAGCATATAAAGTTAACCCACGTGAGCGGTTATATCCTCACGGGATCTTGACTCGTCGGCGAAGACGATGGGCGATGAGAAGCGGATGTCTACCAAGAAGAAGGTCTGCCAAGATCTTTTCGGGTTGCTCATGAGGTTGACCTTCATTAGGTAGCCATCGATGCCACAGACCTAATAGTTGAGCCTCGTCCATCAAAGAAACGACATCGGGATTCTGTGAAAACACATCTTTCTAGACAACGAGTCACCAATGAACCTCGAGACGCTGATGAGTTTTGATAAGTACATATCCACTTATTGCTGTAATACTAATTTGATTATATTTATTACTACTTCCACATTGTTGCTATAATTTGTTACAAATGTGCAATCTAACTCTATTGAAACTTTTGTAGATGTTCAAGCACACGAAGGATAAGATTATTAGTAGCTCGGTGGATCTACCTCCGGGACCTCGAGTGGGGGTAAGGGAAGAGTCGAGGTCGGTGGGCAGAGTCCTCGAGAGTCGGGCGGCCTCTTCAAGGGGCTGTCTAGAAGCGCAGAGCGGGCAGCAGGCTCTGGGGTGCATGGAGCGAGCACGAGAGGCCAACAAGGAGTCGTGCCTTCGCCTCAGGCTCCTCGGGCAGTCGAGGACTTAGCACCAATGCGGAGGAGGTAGCGGAAGAGTTGGCGGAGGATGAGGGTGACGAAGAGATCCCGGAGGATCTTCTTTGCGCCTTCTTCCTGGCGTTTCAGGTATTCGTGTTTTCAATGTTAATTTTGTATGCATAGAGTTGTGATTCTCATTTTGGCATTTTTGATTCAGGGATCAACAACGTCCTCCAAGAGCTGAACCTAACCGGTGAAGGGTGATCGGGCCCCATGGGGATTGGTAAGTTAGTTTTCTTATTTTGAAAAAGTAACTTGTCGAGAATCTAACTGGTTTGATTTCATTAATTGTAGGCAATGGGATGGCGTGGCGTGGGAGGGTAGGCACCAGCAATCGCAAGTTAACGCGGTCTTGGGAGCTCTCTGCGCCACCACTACAGGGTCTGGTGACCATCGGCGAGGTGCCACAGGCAGCCCTAAAGTGGGAGCACTCTGAGGTTGGCTCTCGAGGGGCATCCACGGCTTTTCTTGTTGTGTGGTTTCGCACAATTTCTGGGTGAGTTCCTTACCTCTTTACAGTTCATTCATTTGTAGTGATATGTCGTTAGCTCAATAATTGCTTTTGCAGGAGAGGTACCGCCTAGAGGACGAGGATGTCCCCGCAAATCAAGAGAGGGCCGCAAAAGTCTTCAACAAGGCGGCCCATAAGGTCGTGAAGGACATGATGTCCAATGCACGCATCCAAGCGGTGTGCTCCTACTACAAGGGGGTGAAAAAGGAGAAAATGACTAAGAAGCTCGGGGCCTCCAAGATCTACCTACGCGAGGATGAGTACCTCCAGGTGTCCATCCCCTGGCTGATGAAGTGCCCGGATTCTTTCAGGTACTTGTGCACATACTGGGCGTCGGCTGACTTTGTTGCTAGGTCCAACAAGAAGTGAGGCAACTTGAGAGGCGGTGACCGGTGTTGCACCGTGCAGTGCGGATGGACACCTCCGCTTAGCGAGGCGCATGGTAAGTATCTAGCCTTAGTTGATGCGCTTTTGAATGCATGTCGCTAACTTTGGATTACAGAGGAAATGGCTGGCGTTGCCCGAGCTACATCGATGTTTATCTTTGGGGACACGAAGCACCGATCGAGTTGCTTGGACAATTGTGCACCGGTCGGCGACTTCGAGAGGATTGTGAGTTGTTCGACCTACTTTGATGAAATTTATGTCTTCAAACTGTTGGTTCAGTATTGTTGGCATGCAGGAGCAATATGGGGATGAAATGGCTCGGCGTCACGGCCCGGAGTACAACTGGAGGAGCAAGGACCTCGATGTCTCAGCGCTATACCAGAGTGGTGGGGGCAAGAGACATGGAAGGTGAAATAATCCCCCTTATTTGTGTATTGTCGGAAATCCTGATATTATCAATAGTTGCACTTTTTGTTAATGCCTTCGGTTTCATATATGTCTGTTGAAGGTTCTCCATGTTCAACGGGGTTGTGGACTCGGCGTCGCTCTATCCCAAGGAAGAAGCGTTAGGGTCCTCCTGAGGCGGCCTTCGCTCCTCGAGGATAATCACGAGGTTTGTGGAGTACGAGGCAGGCTCGCCAACAACAGGTGGTGATAGCAATCTGAAGCGGAGATGGCACATTTAAGGCAAACGCAGGTGTACTTCCAGGGAGCTGTTCAGGTAAAAGCTCGAAATCTCAACATATCGATTAATTTTTACTATTGTGGATCTAACACTTTGACTATATGCAGCAACTCTACGCAACTGTGGGTACTCAACACGGTTTGCCTACGCTTCAGTCTCCTCCACCATTCTTCGGGTATCCACCACCAAGGCAAACACCGCAGGTACATATGTTTAGGTTAATTCGGTTTTGAAAGTTATTTGCATTTTTGTACTAATGTTAAATTTCATAACTCCTCTACAGGGTTCTCAGCCTCCTTCACCGTGGCAACCGTTTCGCCTCGGCACGAGGGCCACTCGGGGTTCGAGCTCACACGGTCCCAATGCAGAAGTCGAGGGCTTCTTCGCCTCTGGAGGTAGCGGCCAGAATTCAAACACCCCCGGAAGTTAGGATGGTAGATAGGTCATGTACCAAATTTTAGGGTGCCGTTTGCTTGGTTTGATGAGTAGAGAAGCTTGTCCTTTTTGCCTGTTCATTAGGGGCGTACGCTTTGTTCATGTTTGAAGGGCACATCTTTTGTTTCTTGAACAAACAAATGTCTAACATCATCTATGAAATGGTCTTCATTACTTGCCTCTCCTTTTGCTCTATGAAATGGTATACGTGAATTTCTATGAAAACTGCATGTCCGTGCAGCAAGACAAGCAAAACAATTAATGTTTTCTGCTGGAAACTCCCCAGTATTTTCGTTGTACGTGGCGGCGAAAAATCTCGAAATCCAACAACCAGGAATCACCATGGGGAAGCGATTACGCACTGAAATCGATATTTTCGCCGACCCGTGGCAGCGAAAATCTTGGCGCTAGGATTCGCCAGTTCGATCTTGGTCGATATTTTAAATCGCCACGCGTGGCGGCAAAAAAATCGCCGATATTTTAAATTACCACATGGCGGCGAAAATAATCTGACGTGGCAAAAGCGGCCACCATCGGCTATGTTTTTTAAATCGGCTAGATGGTAAGCGAAAAAATAGTACTTTGAATCGATTAGCGAAAACAATGTCTATTTTCGTCTAATTATTATAAATCGGTCTATTTTTCGGCATGCCGTAATTTAAAATGTGTATTCGTCGGTAATTCGCTTTTTAAATCGGTAGTTGGCCGGCGAAAAAATTCGTTCTGTAGTGAGGAAGATATTGAAAATAACTAGACTACATCTAATTATTATTTTTAAGCATTGTATTTCTTGCATGTATGTAGATAATATTAAGGAAAACTACATATTTATTAGAGGTATAAAATAAACATTACACTCATTTGCATTGGAGGATGAAATACGCTCTATATTTATAGACAAAGTCATTTAAAAAGTACGTCTTATAAACCTGGACAGAGTGAGTATTAATACTGGCGCATCCCTAACCAGCACAACATCACATATCTTCAACCTGATGCGCTCCAGCGCTCATCGACACTTAGGGTGCGTTTAGTTCGTTGTACCAGGGTGAACCGGATCATCCCGTACGGGATCTGATTTGAATCCTGTGTTTGGTTGGCTGAACGGAACCGTTTGATACGGGATGAGGTGGTACAGATTCCTGGAATATTCTTTAGAGATCTTTATGCAGTTCCGTTCGCAAATTCGTTGAATCAATCGATGCAGACGCGTCGTTCCTTCCTCGCCCACTCGCACGCGGCTGGAGAGATTCCTCACCCCACCTCCTCACCGCTCACCCGAGTGAGGGATTCCTCTTCCTCGCCCCACTCGCCGTCGCCTCACCCTGCGCTTCGCCGTCGTCTCTGCTTCATCGTCGCGCCCCTCTACCACCGTCAACCATCGCGCCTTCTCCGACTGCTTCGCCAAGGGGAAGATCCTCGCCAGACTTCTCCGACTGCTTCTCCGACTGCTTCGTCTTCCACTCCGGTGATCTCACTCCGGCGCCGTAGCTCTCCTTCTCCCAAGGTGCCGCCTCTTCTTCTCCTTCCCTCTCCTCTTCTCGGTCGAGATCGACTATTTGCGGCGATGACCTAGGGCATTCCTCCCCTCCTCCCTCCCCACGCCAAGCACGATTCCGGCCCGGTGGATCCTTCCGCCCTCGATCCTTTCTCTCTCCTTCGCTGCGGCCGTTTGCACGTTCTTCAGGTGACCATTTGCATCTTGCTTGGAAGGAACAGCATTATGATTTGTATGGTTTATTTCATATTTATGTTGCGATTTTATGATCATACTCTACCCATTTATGGTCATTTCTAGGTTGAATTTTTAGGTGGTGTTTACAACATTAGATTCGCATCAGTGTTGATGGAAAGTTCATTCCCCGTAGTGATTTTGGCCACTAGTCGAAAGTCAAAGCCGTAATGAAGTAACCAATGAGCAATTGAAACAGCACTTGAAATGATACGGGTAATCCATTCAGCTCAAAATAAAAGCCGTAATGAAGTTGACATATCATGAGATCACTTCTTTACTGAGTTCTTCAAGTGAGTAGGTAGCTTAGGTGTGCAGCAAATGCTTGCATATGTCCTGCGTTCCAGTTAATATTCAGGGCACTGTTGCTCATTCTTGAACTTCCTGATGGCATGCATGTCATTTGGTACTAGACCGTGTCTCATTCTGATCTAGTCACAAAAATCTTACAATATGCATGCCTATGTGATTACCTGGTTCGTCCAGTTGTTAATCTGGCCGGAGATCCAGGTGATTCTCACCTCCTAAACATTCCTAGATGGGCAGAGAGGCAGAGCCTCTTGTTCTGCGCCGGATCTCTACTGCAATATCTCATAGGCAAAATTGGCTACTGGACACTTCAAATTTATAGTAGGATATTTCTACTATGTGCTTTTGATAGAGGACATTATAGTACTAATTTTAGATTATTAGTGGAGTAGTTCATTACTGTACCGAGCTTATTGATTTCAATAGCCAAGAGAAAGACTATCTTCTGAAAGAACCAAAGATCACTTTTCGAGAAAGATGCAGAAGATATGGGGCTAAATCTGGATCTCTTGTATGCATTAGATTTTGACTACTCGGGTTGCTGCAGTAGTAATACCCACTACAGTCATGCATGCTTTTCAATGCCTGTTCTGATGCTTCCTGTTGGGCAAAGTAGTGTGATATGATTTAGCATTATTTTTTCTTCTTTGCTTGTGCACAGTGGTTGCTTGCTTCACTATTGGAATTCAATCCATTTTGTCCACTTACCACTATGCATATGTGGCTGATGTTGTGGTGATTATTACTTTAATTTTAGATGGACAAGAGGAAGCTTAGTCAAAAAAAGATGTTGATTAGTGCTGCTACTGCATATGTGTTTGCTTGCATGATGATGTTGTATGTACGGTGTAGGATACGTAATAAGAGACGACGCATTACGTATGGCCCAATCGAGCAAAGTGACAAGAATAGAATTGATTATCTGAATAATAAAATTTGGAAGAATGATACAACTTGTATTGCAACGATAAGACTTCAAAGAGCTCCTTTCTTTAGGCTATGTCAATTATTGAGAGAACGCTCTTTGCTTCGTGACACTATACATGTATGTGTTGAGGAGCAAGTCGCCATGTTCTTGAACACAGTTGGACACAATTTAAGGAATAGGATAGTTGACAAGACCACCCAAAGGATGCTGGTTTCTTGAACACTCCCCTTGAGCATTATCACGAGATGGTCACTATCTTTGGAAATAGCATGGCAACAGGACAGTATGCTAAGGGAGCAAACGATCCTCTGGCTACCAATGTGATTGAAGTTGAAGAAGAAGCACCAACCCCTGAACATATGGGTGTGGAAGATGTGACGGCGTCAGGGTATGGTGGAGGTGAATCCTCGGCAAGTAAACCACCAAAGAAGAGGGCCAAGATATCTGCTGATGATGACATGCTTTATGTCATGACCACTGGTATTGATAGACTCGCTCAAGCTATTGAGAAGACAAATAGTTCGGATACCAATATTCCAGAAGATCTTTGGGACAATATGATGGATCTCCCTGGATTTGATGAAGCACATTTAGCTCATTACTATGCTTATTTGTGTGAGAATGTTGCACTTGCCCGAGCATTCAACAAGCTTAGCACTTCAAACAAATTGGTTTGGGTAACTAGATACATCACGAGGGAAAACCTCTAAGGTTAGAGTGCTGCCCTCATTGATTTTTCTTAAGTTTGGTAATGCACTGTACTTATTTCCAACTTTCCTATACAACCACTGATAGAAGACAAACCAACCTGAAATATAAGGCCATCTGCATCATGTGAAAGTGATGGAATAAACTCCTTAAGTAGCTTTTTTACTTCGACCAAGAAAATGTACTTCACAAAAACATAAGAATGGATCAAGAAAATTCAATTGTTTTGGTTCTAGGTACCGAAAATAGTTCCATATCATATTTGTACAACTGGATTGCTCTTAGCACCACTCTCAAACTGTTTTTCTCATAACCATGCAGATTGGTATATATGGCATTATTTGAGTTCATAAGATTCTGCCTTTTGGGGTTTTCATATATGCTTTTCAACTGATGACTTAGCAAATTCCTATCGCAGATCTGTTCCGCTACTGCTGTATGCTCATTTCCTTTTCTGCTACTTCATATTTCCCTAGTTGGTAAGAACCTTAGTTGGAAAGTACAACACGCACATGACGTTGTGTATGTTTGGTTTTTTTAACTTGCAACACATATCTCATTTTTCCTGATTGCAAAGTGCACATGATGTTGTGAAGTAACTGAAGTAACTGAATGCTATACATTTATTGCTAGTGAAGTAACTGAAGTTACATGTGTTCCAGCTAGCTGCATCTCCATCCCGATCATGCCATGGGGCTCCTCATCTCATACAATGATCTTTACTCGCATTTGCATGCAGGTACTACATTGGCTGGCAAGATCTGCAGAGGCGTTGAATTCTAGCAAGCTTGAAGGCTCTATGCATGGAGATTTTTTTTATTTTTGCTAGAGGACTTGTAGTTATGATGGTGGTTCTTGGATCTTGATTGTTTCAACTCTGGAATCGGCGGCGAAGGTGTTCAAAAGTTGAGGAAGTTCTGATATTGTGATCTGGTTTTAGTTAGTTGTGGTGAGGCTTTGTTGCTATGGGCTTGGTCTTTTGAGTAAGATGAATGATGTTTTGTGATCTGGCTTGGTGATTCTGGGATGATAGAAGATAGTATGGAGTTAGTAATGTTTACTTGTAGTTCAGGTCTTGAGTAAGTTTCATGAAGTGCTTTTGAGTTGGTATGGCATTGTTAGTGTTATTGAGAAATGCTTTTGTTTCATGCTTTTGAGACTATTATGTATAAGTTTCATGTCAGTGTTATTGAGAAATGCTTTTGAGCTGGTATGGCATTGGAGATAAGAATCGGCACTTATATATAGTTTTGTTTCAAACAGGTGTTTTGATTTGTTATAAGTCAGTACTTCATGTGCTATTGGGTTAGTTTAGCATAAGTTCGACTGTTAACGACCATTGCAAGAGCTTGATTCTTGCGAAGCGCCGCATCCTCAAATAAACCAACCTCATCTCAATTCAACTTTATCCCTCCAACCAAACATCATCTCGTACCATCCTGTACCATTCCATTCAAGCAACCAAACATCATCACATACCATCCTGTACCATTCCATCCAAGCAACCAAACAAAATCTTGTATCATTCCATTCAAGCAACCAAACACCTCCCCTGTACCATCTCATCCAGAATCATTCCATCCATCCTGTACCATCCCGTTTCATTCACCCTTGTACAGCGAACCAAACGCACCCTTAATTGCCGGCATGCCGGGAGCATCAGCACCAGATATTTCTCACGGCACCGACTAAAAGATAAGAGAGGCCGGCATCGACCACGAAAGAGGTTCTTGTTTGTATAGGCGTGAGCTCTGATGGAGGCGGCATTAATCGTGGACCAGGATAGGATGCAGAAGCAATCCAAGCACTCGTTGCACCAAGAGCCATTTGCAGGGGCCCCCAACTATGCTTGATGTTTTAGATAATGAAAGATTAAATCTTCCGGTCTCTGTATCCTAAAATACATATAGCTAAACAATTATTACAAAATTACAACCAAACAGCTGTCTATAGAAGAATATAATTAAATTATGTAGAAAATTTGCAACAAGCCAAAATTAAAGATGAAGCAAAAGGTCACAATCTACACACAGTCTGTTAATAATTCTCCATCCATGCCTGATGAAGAGGTCCCTAAGTACTATGTCTAGCAATCTGCATCCTGAAGATATCACAGCTTGGGCCTCCTGAGACGACAGCACATACCACGAGTGTAACCAACCGATGCACATAAAGAAAAGCTGCAATGGATTACAATTTCTTTTCTTATCAAACAACATATCATTCCGATGTAACCAAATTGATCAATATAGTATGGCAGCGCCAACCAAAATGTGAGCCCGTAAATCTTTGCCCAGCCTTGTTAACTAGTTCCCAAATATATTGTTCATGCTACTAAGAGGTGTCAAATTAAGAGCCACTTGGATGACACGCCAAAACAAATAAGCAAAATGGCAGTCAAAATATAGGTGTTGCATAGTTTCTTTCTTGGTACAAAAACAATATGTTAATACCATTCTAGTTTCTTTTTGTAAGGTTATCTTTTGTTAATATGACCTCACAATGTAGGTACCAAAGAATTTTTTTTTATTTTTAGAGGTACTTTAAGCTTCCACAAATTATGGTTTGTAACGGGGACATTATAATGCATTAAAGCTTGATACAATGACTGAACAGAAATTTATCCATTCCGATAGAGATTCCATCGAAAGATATCTCTTTCTGATGTTAATTGTACCCCACTAACCTTTGTAACAAGGTTATGCAATTCTAATAAATTATGCCCATAATAGTTTGATGAAAAGACACATTTAGTGGATCAAAACTTATGACCTCAGCCATCGTGGTATTTTTTTCTGAACACTTTGGAAGAGTCGATGGCCTTGTAAGCTAAGAGGGTTGTTTCCAAGCCAAGTATCTTGCGAAACAAATTTGAGTGCCATTATGAACTTGGAAGGACTCGAATCTAAAGTAATAATGTTTAACCGCATTAGTCCAAACCAAAATTGAGAATCGCTTGACTTTCTTTCTACATAAGAAAGAGTCTTGTTCACCATATATTTTCTTCTTAGTAGAAGTTGTCACACACCATCATCATTTGAAATCATGAAAAGCCATTTACTAAGCAAGCAAACATTTTTTACATCAAAGTCTTGAATACCCATGCTCTTCGATCCTTTGGTCGACATAATATATTCCACTTAGCAAGCCTATATTTCTTTTTATGGTTATCACGTTGCCAGAAAAATTTAGATATATAATAATCCAACCGTTTGAGGATCTCACGAGGTATCTCAAAAAAAAGATAACATAAACATGAGTAAGCTACTAGGTGCTGAATTCAAAAGTACTAAACGACCTCGGTAGACAAATGTTTGCTCTTCCAACTACTTAGACATTTCTCAAATCTTCCTTCTACCCCCTTTCATTGACTGATTCACAATTTTCTATGATGAATTGGGATGCCAAGCTATCAAAAGGGAAAATTTCCTAATCCACAACAAAAAAAAATGAGTATAATGAACCTTTAATCCTTAGCAGCACCAAAACAATATATTTCACTTCTATTGAAATTGATTTTGAGACCAGAAATTTATTCGAATGCACATAGCTATGTATTTTCATAGTTTCTAGACAATATCATGGTTTCTAAAAATATCATGGTATTTTATACCATAAGGTGTTTGGTTACCATACCAAAAACTCTATATTAAAAACTATGATTTAGTAGATACCATGTTATTTTTAGAGTAATTGAAACTCCACTCCAACCCAAAATTTTCATGATTTTGGCCATGGCTAGCTAGCTTCTTGCTTATTTCCACTCAAATACCATGGTTTGTGATATTGCATTCAAACAGTTGTTTGTTCCAAGGAATACCATGATTTCAAAGGGGTTTGGTAAAACCATTGAATTCATGGCAAAGCAATTGTAGACCATAATATATCTAAACTACAGTTTTAAAAAATTATGTTTCCAACCAGAACCTTATGCCTATAGCTGTAACCGTGTAAACTAGAACCCTTGAATTGTGCGGGTGAGGAAAGATATAGGACGTCATTGCATATGCTCCCTTTGGAAAATTCTAAACCGAACACGCTCGAAATGGGAACTGCCTTGGATACATGTTCGCTCTTGTCCAGGAGTTTTAAGAAGAGCAACTTGTGCGAAATGTGATCGTCAGTTCACTAAAAACTCTTGCAATGTCGCACGAAAACTTCATCAAATTAGAGCAACTTTGTTTCTTTTCTTCCTAATATAGCTGGATGGGCTCGTATTGGAATATGAACACGGTGACAGTAGTACATTACACAGAAAACTCATGCCAGTGCTTGATTCCTCGTTTATATGCAGACGTGGAATTGCCTCATATTAGGCTGCGTATGTACAAACAGTACAGATTCAATCTCAAGAAGAGACGTGGTATTGGACGCAAAAGGTATATACACGTAGGTGTACAAATATACGTACAAATGTACAATGGACATGGTACATCTTATATTTCTATGCAGCATGCGGCCTGCACGTGCCCGGCGAACTCCGGTGGCGCCGGGGCGCGCGCCCACGACGGCGGTGCCCCGTCATCCTCGGCATCCTCGGTCAGTACGTACACGGCCTTCTCGGCGCCTTGGCACCCTGCGCCGACGATGACAACGCGGCCGTCTCCGATGGCCGCGAGGGCTGTCACCGCGGGCCCGCCCTCCGGCACGCGCGCCACCGCCCGCCAAGCGCCGCTGCCGTCCGCGGCGTCACGAGCCGCGACGTGGCCGTCGAGGAGCATGTACATCCGGCCGGCTGCGGCTGGCGCGGCGCAGCACGTCCTTGGGCACGCGCCCTCATCGAGCACCCCCTCCTGCACGGGGCCCCACGCCCAGGCGGTTGGATCGAACGCCTCGGTGGAACCGGCGAACCGGCCCTGCGCCTCCGTCGGGTACCCACCGACGACGACGAACCTGCCGCCGACGCAGACGCCCCTGGCCTCGTCCCGCTCCCGCGCCATGTCCGGGAGCGCCACCCACGCGTCGGCCTCGGCGTCGTAGGCCGCCGCGGACTGCAGCGCGTTCTTCTCCTCGTCGTGGCCCCCCGCGACGAACACCCTCCCGCCGACCGCGCCGCACGCGAAGAACGACCGGCGCGGGCCGGGCATCGGCGCGCCGCGCCGCCAGGCCCCCGACAGGAAGTCGTAGACGTGCACCGTGTCCGTGGGCGCCCACGTCTCGGGTCCCACCCGCCCACCACCACC
The DNA here is from genome assembly GCA_036346375.1 of Guadua angustifolia. Lineage (NCBI taxonomy): Eukaryota > Viridiplantae > Streptophyta > Magnoliopsida > Poales > Poaceae > Guadua > Guadua angustifolia. The sequence goes on along the minus strand of CM070502.1, from coordinate 65,656,793 downwards.
AGCCTCGTCCTCTCCCCACAGGTCACCGCGGCGAGCTGGCAGAAGAGCAGGAGGCATCCCCGCCGCCGGGGATGGGGGCAGCGTGGCCCACCCGCCGTCGGCCGGGTCGTGGAGCACGAGGCTGTAGGATGTGGAGAGATCGACGGCGTACTTGTGTGCCGGGCCTGAGGCGGCGAGCGGGGGCACGGCCTGGGCGAGTGCGAGGAGCGGGCGGGCGAGGCCGTGCGCCCGGCGGAGTCGGTGGTAGAAGGGCAACTCGACCTCCGCCTTCCACTGGCGCGAGGTGCGGCGCACGGCGGGGAGCTGCTGGAACCCCACCCGCAGCAGGCATTCCCGCGCCACCTCCTCGGGAAGCCCCGGAATCAGGTCACCCATTAGCCGCTTCTTGCTTGTGAATGGCGATCGGAATTGGAATGGGAATCGGGTAGTGGAGCTAGGCGTGTCGTGTGGCAGTGTTGGGAGCCGAACGGGGAAGGACGGGTATATATAGGCGGCGGCCGGGGGTTTGGGAGTTGAAGGGATTGGAATGGGGATAGGGGAGAGGAGGAGACGGAGGGAATTCGATGGAGGCGAGGTGCATTGGATTGGATTGGATGGGCGCGGGAAGCTAATCCTGGTCTTGTGCGTGCGTCTGCCGTTGGGTGGGGAGGCGCGCCGTTTCGCTGCCGTTGTTTTCCGTGTTTCGATGGGATTCGGCGTTGGGATGAGCAGATAGAGAAGGCGCGCGTCGTTTCGGTCACTTTAACTGGAAAAAAAATTCCACGGCAGCTGACGTCTCCTAATATCTACAGCATCTCTCTTAGGGTAAACGAAATTTAAGATATATTACAGTAGTGGTATACAGTAGATAACAGAAATCAGATTTACTTAGAGGTGAGCGTCGTACCTAGCCGAGCTGTTCTAGCACGGGCTCATCGTGCTTCGGGCCTAAACCGTGCCGAGCCACGACGGCCCGTGGCCCGGGCCAACTTGTCTTCGGTGAGCCCAGATACAACCCATTTGCGTTCCGTTCCTGTTTCGTACCATGCCGACTCAGGCTCAGCCCATTTACACTATTATGATGAGAGGATATGACTCGAAATTGCTTGCAGTAGTGTGCGTATGTCACTACAGGAAATCGATATTCTTTCGTCGGCCAAAGATATTTTCGTCAGCTTTATTCAGGCCGACGGCAATAATAATACATTTTCGTTGGTCCCAGTCAAGCCAACGACAATATATATATTTTCGTCAGTCGGATCCGTAAACCGACGAAAATAAAGTTATTTTTGTCGGTATTTTTTCTAAGCAGACAAAAAAAATTCCCGCCAAGGGCGGCATTGAATTTCAAATTATTTTCGTCGACTTCTCAGGCTGACAAAAATAGTTTGGCCCAATTGTTTTATGCCGCGTGGCAGGGAGAGCTATTTTCGTCGGCCACTCTAGCCGACGAAAATAACTAACCCTACCACGTGGGTAGTGTTTTCGTCGGCCACTCTGGCCGACGAAAATAGGGCATTGTTGGCGTATTTCGCCTAACAAGATTCCGCTAACGGGGTGTCTACTCCCTAGACGGAAAATATGGTTCGGTAGAAGGCATCTTCGTGGCTGGAAACCCTAATGTCTCTCAACGACGGACTTCGGGAATCAACAAGCTGGTGGACACAGCGGTTTATCCAGGTTCAGGCCCCCGGTGTGGGTAATAGCTCTACGTCCTGTTAGTTCTTTGTTTCGAGAAAATGGGAAAATGTTTACAAGGGTGTTCTTCTGTGCCTGCTTCTCTATGCTTTTCGCTCTAGCCGACCGACCCCCTTCTTCATGCACCAAGGTGTCCTTATATAGACGAAACGGCCTGGGCAAGAGAGAAGGTGGTGCTATACTTATCTACAACATATTAATTACATCCATCAATCCAGCTTCCACGTCGACCCACGACTCATTTATTAAGCGCACCTCCATGGCCTTGCTCTTCGAACCTCATTTAATGTCGGTGAGAGGTCTCGCCCGGTCCGCCCGGGACAAGACGCCCCTAGGACGGGTTGGTAAGAGGCGTCAGAGGAATGAGCTATTGTCGTGTCGAAAGCTGAATCCTTTACAATTAATGACCCTGACACGAGATGCCAGGGGAGGAAAACTTCGAGGCGAAGCCTTCCCCCCATTCTTTCGATGCGCCTCGGATCGGTGACAAGGGGCCCAACGCCGCCCACTCGTCTGCCGCCACGCTGGTCGCTTCGCCGGGCGAAAGTGGCGTGATCGCCAGTCGCCGCCGAGGGGCCACGTGGACACTCGCCCGTGGCGGCGTGCTTCGCCGTACGCCGAGGCGCCACACGAACGCTTCCTTCAGCGAAAGGTGGCGTGATCGCCCGGCCGCTCGCTAGGGGCCACGTGGACTCCTCACCGTGGCGGCGTGCTTTCGCCCGGCCGCCAGGCGCCACGCGAAGTCGCTCACCCGGCGTGCGGCGTGATCGCCAGCCGCTCGCCGAGGCCACGTGGACTCCTCACCCGGTGGCGGCGTACTCGCCCACTGCCGCTAGGCGCTAAACTAAAGCGAGCCACTTCTTGGGCCTATTTGTTCTACGGCGGAGAGGGTACCCCGGTGCAAAGTACATCGGCAGCGTAATAACCGTGCCGTCCCCTCACGCACGATCCTCGCGCCACCAAAAAAAAGTTGCCGCGCCGCTTGCCTCACCGATCCGTCGCCCACCACCCTCGTGAGGCCGCCGCCCTTCGCCGACCGCGCGCCTCGCGCCCGTGCCGCCCCTCGCGCCCGCGCACGCTAGCCGAGGCGCCAGCGAAGATCCTCCACAACCGGCCGTGCGTGTGGTCGTCTTTGCCGTCGGTTCCTTCGTGACCACGGAGTTCAACAACAAGCGTGTCGCGTCTTCGTCAACTCCGCCCGACAACGTCGCATGGCTCCCCAAGATTGGGTAGAGCCCCTCATCGATCGGCCGCCGCTGGCGTGTTGCCACCCTCCCTGCTTGCCCGCCGCCACAGTCCCCAAGCAAGGTGAGTTGTCTAGCACAAACCCATATTTATGTATTAGCTAACATCTTAACTCGACACAATAGGAATTAGCTCATTCATGGGACATAAAAGAGAGGTCTGAAGGAATATGTTCTTTGTGTACATTGTGTTAGGTTTTACAAATTTATCATGATATATAATTATAGTCAAAATTGTATTTCATACACTAAAAAAGTTCAAATAGTCTTTTGCGAATTGAAATAATGTTCTTAATACTCAATGGTGGCGTTAAGACAACCTAAACATGTTATATACGTGCATTGAAATGATAGATTGTGTAAGTCATGCTTAGTTGAAAACAAACACTGATTGTGCTTCTCCCCTGAGAATTTCATTGAAAATTTGCCATGCATAAGCACAGTTGTGTTAGACGCTTTGATTTTTGAAGATGACCATTAGAGGCCTGCTTCATTGATTTTTGATTAGCTATTAAGTAGAATCGATTTGATCAACCAAGCCTAGGCGTCACCCGTTCGGGAACGGCGCATCTCACATTTACTTGTGAGGTGTGCCATTTCAAATTGTCGATTTAATTTGGATGACCTAGGAATGGACGCTAGAGCATATAGGATTTATGACGAGCCCAACGGTGCGAGCGAAGCTTCGGCAAGATGATCCGATTGTTCTCCGATGCACCAAGATGGGCATGCATTCGGAGAACAATGGGGTTATCTTTGCGAAATTTCGTTCGCCGTAAGGCTCGTCATAAATCTGCGGCTCGTGTCCATTCTTGGGTGGGTTTAGGACCTATCTTTCCCAAGAGTGCCCTTGTTCGCAACTGCCGCGTGGTTGATATCGGTGCATGTGTTTAGATTCGAGAATGGGTGATGATCGAAGGTGGATGTATGATGGTTGGAGTAAGACTAGGGCGCACTCAAGAGAATGGGCAGTCATCGCACAGGCATTCGTGGACCATGCATTCGCAGGGGCTGCTGGTGGTGTCACAAAGTGCCCGTGTAGCAAGTGCCACAACTATTCTTACCACGTGAAGTCGGATGTAGATCGGCACCTATGCAAGTTTGGTTTCATGCCCGACTATTTGATATGGTATGAACGTGGTGAGGCGGAGCCCATTGTTGAGTCGGACCATGAGGATGAAGACAGGATAGATGAGATGCTGAATGATATTGGTAGGGAGTTTGAGGTTAATTTGGAAGAAGAGCCTGGGCCGGAGGTGCAAAGATTTTATAGGCTCCTTTCGGCCTCGGAAGAGAAATTGCATGGGTTCACCCACGTGACCATCCTACAGATGGTGACATGGCTCAAGTCAATGAAGTCGAAGTACAACTTTTCGAACAAGTGCTACAACGATATGGTCCAACTGATCAGTGATATCCTTTCGCCGAACCATAAGATGCCGAAGGACATGTACTAGTCCAAGAAGATGTTGTCCGGCCTTGGGATGAAGTATGAGAAGATTGATGTTTGCGAGGATAATTGCATGTTGTTTTGGAAGGAACATGTCAACGACACTCGTTGTAGGTACTGCAACAAGTCTAGATATGTCGAGGTGGTAAATGATGAGGGGATAACGGTGGCGACAAAAGTCGCGATGAAGCAGCTCCGATACATGCCGATCACGGCTAGGATTAAACGTCTGTACTTATCTAAAAAACAGCCAAGCATATGAGATGGCATAAAGAAGGTGTCCATGAGATCGAGGATGTGATGGTGCATCCAGCAGATGGCGAGGCGTGGAAGGCATTGGACCGCTTCGACCACGAATTTGCAAGTGACCCTAGGGGTGTTCGCATTGGGTTGGCGACAGATGGGTTCACACCTTTAGTACAAGTGCCACCCCGTACTCTTGTTGGCCGGTTTTCATCATGCCGTACAACCTGCCACCTGCATTGTGCTTGAAGGAGGAGTACATATTTCTAGCACTTGTCATTCCGGGTCCTAATCATCCAGGGAAGCACCTAATTATGTTCATGCGGCCGTTAATGGAAGAGTTGAAAGAGTTATGGCGAGGGGTAGAGGCATATGACAGCTACGGTAAAGTAAACTTTACCTTGCGTGTCGCATACCTGTGGTCGGTCCACGATCTACCTGCGTATGGCATATGGGCCGGTTGGAGTGTTCATGGTCGGCTTTGTTGTCCCATTTGTATGTTTGACTCAGATGTATTCCGGTTGCCGCATGGTGGAAAGTTCTGTTTCTTTTATTGCCATCGACGATTCCTACCGTCGAATCACCCTTTCAAGCGGATGTCCAATGTATTTCGAAAGAACACCACTGTTACAAAGGGCCCACCGATGCATTTGACCGGTGGAGAGATAGCTGCCTGGCATTGGCAGCTCGTAGTAAAAGACAATGGAGGGTTCGAAGGTTTCAAAGTGGAGCACAACTGGACTCATATCTGTGCAATTTGGGAGCTCCCTTATTGTGCGGCATTGATTCTGTCGCACAATATAGATGTGATACACCAAGAGCGTAATGTCGCGGAAAGCATCGTAAGCATGTGCTTTGATTTCAAAGACAAAACAAAAGACAATGCGAAGGCACGAAGAGACTTAGCCGAGATTTGTGATCGGCCGGCGCTCGAGATCGTACAAGATCCTGAAGGACGAATTGCCTAGCCACAAGCTTTGTACTGTGAGAAACATCAAAACAAGAAACAAGTCCGGTAGTTCAAAACCCTTAAATTCCCAGATCGCTATGCAGCTAACATAAAGCGTGCAGTGAATGTCAGCACCGGGAAGCTAAATGGGCTTAAGAGCCATGATTACCACATCATAATGGAAAGACTTCTCCCCGTAATGTTTCGTGGCTACTTCAAGGATGAGTTGTGGAGAATGTTTGCGGAGCTTAGTTACTTCTATAGGCAGTTATGTGCTAAGGAAATCTCGAAGAAGATGATGCGAAAGTTGCAGAGAGAAATACTGGTGCTTGTATGCAAAATGGAACAGGTATTCCCACCTGGTTTTATGAACGTGATGCAACATCTGTTGGTGCATTTGCCCTGGGAAGCGGAGGTTGGAGGACCTGTGCAATTCAGGTGGATGTATTGCGAGGAAAGAGAATTGAAAAAGCTCAGGTCAACCGTACGCAACAAGGCTAGGGTTGAAGGGTGCATCGCTGAGGCGTATGCTCTAAAAGAGATATCGTACTTCTCAAGTATGTATTTCGCAGATGAGCACAATGTGAATGCCCCTACAACGCGGTATCATATCGCAGAAGACACACGAAGACAATCAAGTGCCTCGCTTGCAACAAGAAGGGCCACCTCGCCTCCGTGTGCCCAAACCAAGTGGATAACAAGGCCACGCCATCAACAATGAGGCATACCGGCAAGGAGCACAACAAGAAGGTCAAAGAGGACCAAACGGTGTGACGGCTTCAATTGCGTCGAAAGGGACATTTCGGTAAGGATTGTCCCAAAGGTATCACCCTAAGCCTATTATTATTAATGACAATATATGCTTAGGAAGGACAAGAATGGCAATGTGTTTGCCAAGCTTGTCAAATCCCCTATGCCGGCTCAAAATGATATTCATTTGCATAGGAAGAGTAAATCTGGAAATGGGTTTGCTAAATTTGTTAGGACTCCTAAGCCTACTCAATGTAATTCAAATATAATGCTTAGGAGAAATAACAATAGCAAAACATTTGCTAGATATACTAGATCCTTTAAGCCATTGCATAATTTCAATAATCATATGCTTAGAAGAGATCAAACTAGAAATAGTTTTGCAAAGTACAATTGTCCTCCTATGCCTTTTCATAAAAATGCAAATTATTTGCCTAGGAGGAATAATTATCGCAAACCTATTCCTAGTTATGTTAGTCAATTCAATAATATTAAAATTAGGGCCATTTGGGTTCCTAAAACTCTTGTGACTAACATTGTTGGACCCAACAAGAATTGGGTACCAAATACCGCCTAAAAGATTTTTTAGGCAACATGAGATGGATTGGACGCTTGGCTTTTTCAAGAATACAAGGACTTCATCAATTACAAATTGGAACCAAGCATGAAGATAATCAAGTCCATCATGAGCCAATGCCATCTCGGTAACAAGCAATTTAAATTGATTACTATTTAGCTTCTAGCCTTGTGTAGGTTTAGATGCATTAGTATCATGCAAAAATTAATTTAATTACTTGTTGTGAGTACTTGCTCTCGCCTCTTACCTATTCTCTTATTGAAATCTTGAGCAAGTTAAATAGTGGCACATTTAGGGGGAGTGCTAAATCATGATCATGTATATTACGTCCCTACATGTGCCCATATTTATATAAGTGCTAATATATATATTTTCAAAATCAAACCATTTAGCCAAAAGTCAAAATTTTGTATACTATTAGTATTCTTGTCAAAAACTAGTTGCAAAATGTATACAAATGCTTTTGAAATGTTTTTCAAAGGTTTTGGGTTTGCAAAAACTATTTTACAAAGAAAATGAGTTTCAACTCCAAAAGCTAGTTACTAGTATCTTGTTTTGGATTTAAACTTATAATTTTCATAGAATTAAATGTAAAATGATTTTGAAAGTAATTCCAAAACGAAAATCCTAAAGTTGGTCATTCTTAACTATTCTCGTGTTCGAAAGATTTTCAAAAGACCAACCTAGCAAAAGTTATTTGATTTTGAAAATCGCCGAAAAACTATATTTGATCCATAATGGTCATATTCTAGCACTTAGTGAGTTTCTTCGTTTGGACCGGATCTTGTGTAGTATCTTGGTTCAAAATGGTATTTTAGACTTATACACAAAATTCAAATCTCTATATCTTATCCCTTGCTTCATTTGAATTTTTGTGTTGTTGAATTTGGCTTTGCTTCTCTTTTGTTTCTTCAAAAAGACTATTTAGGTCAAAAATCAAAATTCATATTTAAAAGGCCCAAATTTGTGAAAAGCTTTATAAAAGTATTCTATTATGTATTTCAAATGTTTTACAAGCTTTCAAAATGAAAAAGTCTATGTTGAAATCAAATTTGACTCAAAAATCTTTGATTTGAATCAAAATAGCCTATTTAAGCATATTGCTCAAATTTTGGCATTCAAGTTGAATTTCATTATAAATCTTGGCTAGAAACCATCTTGCTAAACCATTCTAAGTCATGAAAATTGAAATTGCATGAAATTCAAATTGAGTTGCATTTTGAGGCTTTTGATGAAAAACTATTCCCATTTGTGCCTCAAAGCGCAATTTGCCATATCTTTTAAAATAAAACTTTTTTTTATGAAAATTCTTCTTGTAAAACCTTATAAATAGTCCAAAGTTTATTTCTGAAAAATTTCAAATCATTTGGACTTAATTTGAATTGTTTTTCCTAAAATTTGCAAAAATATGAAAGTTTCAGGCTGTCAGGAGCGGTAGCACCACCTGTACCACGGTAGCACCGGAGTCCAGTGCTACCGGCCATTTGGGAGCAGTAGTACCGGCCCTGGCAGGTTGGCTCTGAAAATTCAGAATTTTCAAAATTGCTTTTGGGATATCTTTTGAATGGAACTTCCTTTTTTCAATAATTCTTTTTGCAAAAGCTTCTTATGATCCCAAAGTTTGTTTTTGCAAAAAAAAAATCAAATCTTTTTAATGTTATTTGAGCTATTTTCAAGTGGTATCCACTTATTCTCTTTTGAAATATTTCAAGTGGTACCCATTTGGTTTCTTTTTGAAAAAAAATTTCAAATCCAAAACTTGTGCATGTATAAATGCTAATAGCTCCATGCTTCATCTCTAGAATCTTTCTTTTGGAGCTTGTTTAATCAAGTTTTGAGTATTAATTTACAAATGGTATCAGACTTGTATGTTTTTGAGCTTTTTGAGAAACTCATGATCATGAAACTTGATTCTCCATTAAATGGCCTCAAATGACAAGCTAATCAATTCTTGGAGATCAAAAGGAATCCTTTGTTGAGTTTTTCTTCTTGAAGCTCAAATGAGTTTTATGAATGTATTTGCTCTGATACCTTCAAAATTTTCTAAATCTTTTAAAATTGTTTTCAAAAGGCAAAAACAAGCTAAGGGGTGCAGATTTCTATCAAGTGGCATTTTTATTTCCTATCTTTATGAAGTTTTACAAGTGATATTCTTTTCTACCCCTTAAGCATCTTTTATGAGTTTTTCTTGGTATTTCAAACTCGTATGGATGAGTTCCCCATTTGAAGCTAAATTGTAAGTTCAATCTCTTAAGGACTCTCTGTGTGAAATCCGTTGTATGATTAAAATGTTTAAAGGGGATAAATTCATATTGATCTCATATTTGATGAAAACATTTTCCTCAAAAGAAAATCCCTCATGTTAAATGATCCTCACAAGTGGTATCTCTTTCAAATAGTATCACTTGAAGAAGAAATATTTAAATATGGTATAATTTGAACTTCAAGCATTACAAGTGGTACAAATTTCTTGTCTTCCTTAAAAATGGTACTACAAGTGATGTTTATTCTTAAAGCCTTCTTTCAAGGTGAGTTTATTGAAAATTTGTATTCTAATTTGGTGTCAGGCTTTCTTTTGGGTAAATTCCTCGTTTGAGCCCTATTAGGCAGACTATGGACTCTTCAATTGAGTCATGATGGATTAATTGCATAGCCTAATAAAATGAGGAGTGAGTTATTTGAATTTGTTTCAAATAACCCGCGTGATACCCTTCCTTGGACTTTTGTGCTTATTTTTTTTACAAGTAGAATCCTAAAACTCTAAATATGGCCTAACTTTACAAGTGGTTTATTCTTTTAGGGTCATATCTAAATATTTGCATAATCTTTGGTTTTCATTCTTTGCAAATCAAAATTTCTTGCAATGGTCATATTGAATCTATTTCAAACCCTTTTATGACCTTCATTTGATTGCTTCTCTTGCCAAGATCTATTCTCTCTTAATTGCAAATGGCACATGCTCTTCCCAGTGATGCATTCCCTGTTTCCCTCCTTTGGAGTGGTTTTCCATTTTTGGTGCTTAATGCCAAAAGGGGGAGAATTAGTGTGATATTAATTCCTTCTTTTGTTTCTTGTCTAATTTACCAAAAGGGGGAGAATTTGTAATTTGCCAAAAAGGGGGAGTAGTATAAGAGCTTAATCATTGTTTTTCATCTAAATGCGGAATTAATATAGGATTTGTCATCAATCACCAAAAAGGGGGAGATTGTAAGTTCAAGCTCTATGGGTTTTGGCGATTGATTTAATATTAATGTTTAATCATTGTTTAATGACAAATCTAATTAATATGAGACTAACATGTTATTGAGCTACATTCTTATTAGTCTCAAATATGGATGAAAAATGGAAAACCTAAGGTATGCATTTGTATTCATTTCTATTATCTTATTGCATACTTAGGATTCAAGTTAAAGTATGAATGCTCCCATTATATTAAACCACAAAATGTGCATCATGTTTCTCAATCCATATATTACATGGATGCACATATTTAGAGGGAGTTCACACTCTAACTTGAAGAGTCAATTTAAATGAAAATTTAAATTGAGTTCATTTGTCTTATTAATCATAAAAGAACACTTCATCATGTGTTGATGGTGTTCCTTGATTAATTAAGGACGAATGAATAGTTCTTAAGTATAATGAAGCATGGGTTGCATTATTGTACTTAAGACACATTTAAATCACTCAAATTGATTTAGGTTGTGCTCAATTGATCTAAAGACATCCATTATGTGTTAATGGAGTGCAAGAGATAATTGAGACAACCATGCATCTTGGACTAACTATTTTATGAGTTGTGATTGAGTTTAGATTAAGTCCAAAGATGATTGAGATGGTGAAAACGGGACAAGGACGACATCATGAGGAGATGGGCGTCAAGAGGAGATCTCGTAGAGATCAAGAGAAGAGTCGAGTGATGATCCCGAGGGAGCGTATGAGTGAAGATCATAAAGACCCCAAAGGGGATTGCTTGCATGTGGCGGCTTGAGGTATAACTAGATAGGCTAAGGACTTTCTAGTCTTTGAGTCTAGTTTTTATCGCCGTACTATTAAGAGGGGTTGAGTCCTATCTTGAGTTTCATCATGTGTTGATGATCTCAATCCCGTGTTCACTCGAGCTCAAATCTTATTTGGATTTGGTTTTGCATAAGAGTTAACCATTTGGCATGTGTTGCGAATGAGTTAAGCTTATGCTTGGTTGTTGTTGCTTTATGCTTGGATTTGCATGTGTTGCAAGGAAGAAAAGCATATGCATTTGGTTTTCGCATAAAGCTTTGATTTGCATGTGTTGCAAATAGGATAAGCTAATGCGTTGGCTTTTGCGTGAAGTTCACTTTTGCATGTGTTGCAATTGTTGAAGCTTCATGTTTTGTTTTTCTTTGTAAAACAAATCTTTCAAATCAAAGTGGTTGCTTGGAGCTAAGTTTTGCATGTGTTGCAAAAGGAGAGAGCTCAAGCATGATCTAGTGTTTATATAGTTGTATGGAGCTAGAGGCTTGCATGTGTTGCAAGTAGAGAGCTCATACGTTAGATTCGGTTTTAGTGTGGTTGCATGGAACTAGAGAATTGCATGTGTTGCAATTAGAGAGTCCATGCATCTTGATTTGATGTTGCTTGGAGCTAGACTTTTGCATATGTTGCATAAAGTAATGCTCAAGTATGAAATTGGTTGAATGTGTTATTTGCAAGTTCGTTGTGCGAATAAACCGAGGGTTATGAATTTGGAATCCCGAGAGAATGTGAGTAGGGCTTGCAACGGGTGTTTGCAAGTTGACTGGGTCTTATGTTGACCTTCACATAGCTAGGGGGATTAATCTCATAGACTCGGGTTTGATTTGCTTAATACGTTTTGCAAATGGATTTTGAGTTGATTGCGAAATATGTTTTCGCAAGTTGGATTTGTTATTTGCAAATGTGTTTTGCAAATAAGCTTAGAAGTTATGTGTTTCGATCCTAGAGCATGTGTTGGTATTTGCAAAAGTGTTTTGCAAAGTGTCGGGGTCATGTGTTGATCCTTACATGGCTAGAGGATTGATCTCATAGGTTCGTAGTTTATTTGTGAAATGTGTTTTCGCAAATTTGGTTGAGATTCTTTGAGCTTGAGCTAAGTTGGTGCAAATATGTTTTGCACAAGTATATGATCATGTGTTGATCATCTTATGGCTCAAAGAATAGTGTTTGGTTTTTGGGGAAATGATTTTAAGGGTTGAAAATCATGTTTTCTCTGATAATCCGGTGCTATCGGCTATGGTAGGCTGGTGCTACCGAGCGGCGGTAGCACCGAGCCCCAAGGCGGTGTAAGAAAACCCGAGAGGGGTTTGGGCGGTTAGGTAGTCAAGGCTTCAAGGCCACGACAATTTCGTGCTTGCTCACCAGGTTGAGCAAGTGTACTACCTGAACTATTTTCATCCCAGCTTGCATGCTTGGTGGGTAGCATATAAAGTTAACCCACGTGAACGGTTATATCCTCCTGGGGATGCTGACTACGTCGACAGTACGATGGACGATGAGAAAACGGATGTCTACCAGGAAGAAGGTCTGCCAAGATCTTTTCGGGTTGCTCATGGGGATGACCTTCATCAGGTAGCCATCGATGCCACAGACCTAATAGTTGAGCCTCGTCCATCAAAGAAACGACATCGGGATTCTGTGAAAACACATCTTTCTAGACAACGAGTCACCAATGAACCTCGAGACGCTGATGAGTTTTGGTAAGCACATATCCTCTTATTGCTGTAATACTACTTTGATTATATTTCTTACTACTTCCACATTGTTGCTATAATTTGTTATAAATGTGCAATCTAACTCTATTGAAACTTTTGTAGATGTTCAAGCACACGAAGGATAAGATTGTTAGTAAGCTCAATGGATCTACCTCCAGGACCTCCAGGAGTGGGGGTAAGGGGAAGAGTCAAGGGTCCAGTGGACAGGAGTCCTCGAGGAGTCAGGACAGCCTCTTCCAAGGGACTGTCCAAAGCCGGCAGAGGCAGCAGCAGCTCCTAGGGTGCATGGAGCGGGCACGAGAGGCCAATGAGGAGTACGTGCCTTCTGCCTCCAACTCCTCGAACGAGTCTGAGGACTTAGCACCAGCGACAGAGGAGGTAGCGGAAGAGTTGGCGGAGGATGATCGTGATGAAGAGATCCCAGAACGCCGGCGCCTTCTTCACAAATAAGCGAGTATTCGTGTTTTCAATGTTAATTTTTGTATGCATAGACTTGTGATTCTCATTTTTGGCATTTTTCAGGGTTCGGGGATCCAACAACGTCCTCCCAAGAGCTGAACCTAACCAGCGGAGGGTGATCAGGCCCCATGGGGATTGCTAAGTTAGTTTTCTCATTTTGAAAAAGTAACTTGTCGAGAATCTAACCAATTTGATTTCATTAATTGTAGGCAATGGGATGACGTGGCGTGGGAGGGTAGGCACCAGCGATTGCAAGTTAACGCGGTCTTGGGAGCTCTCTGCCGCCACCACTACCCGGGTCTGGTGACCATCAGCGGGGTGCCACAGGCAGCCCTAAAGTGGGAGCACTACAGGTTGGTTCCTGAGGCGCATCACGGCACCTGTGCTGACGTGGTTTCGCACGATTTCTGGGTGAGTTCCTTACCTCTTTACAGTTCATTCATTTGTAGTAATATGTCGCTAGCTCAATAATTGCTTTTGCAGGAGAGGTACCGCCTGGAGGACAGGGATGTCCTCGCAAATCAAGAGAGGGCTGAAAAAGTCTTCAACAAGGCGGCCCATAAGGTCGTGAAGGACATGATGTCCAATGCACGCATCCAGCGGTGTCCTCCTACTACAAGGGGTGAAAAAGAGAAAATGACCAAGAAGCTCTGGGCCTCCAAGATCTACTGCGAGGATGAGTACCTCCAGCGCCCATCCTCGGTTGATGAAGTGCCCTAAGCTTTCAAGTACTTGTGCACTAATCAAGGCGTCGGTGACTTTGTTGCTAGGTCCAACAAGAAGCGAGGCAACGAGAGAGGCGAGTGACCCGGTGTTGCACCGGTACGGCGTGGATGGACACCTCCGCTTAGCGAGGCGCATGGTAAGTATCTAGCCTTAGTTCAAGATGCTTTTGAATGCATGTCGCTAACTTTGGATTACTGAGGTCAAATCGGCGTTGCCCGAGCTACATCGATGTTTATCTTCGGGGACACCGAAGCACCGATCCAGAGTCGCCTGGACAGCTGTGCACCCAGTCAACGACTCAGATGATTGTGAGTTGTTCGACCTAATTTGATGAAATTTATGTCTTCAAACTATTGTTTCAGTATTGTTGGCATGCAGGAGCAATATGGGGATGAAATGGCTCAGCGTCACGGCCCGGAGTACGACTGGAGGAGCGAGGACCTCGATGTATCAGCGCTATACCAGAGTGGTGGGGGTAAGAGACATGGAAGGTGAAATAATCCCCCTTATTTGTGTATTGTCGAAAATCCTGATATCGTCAATAGTTGTGCTTTTTATTAATGCCTTTGGTTTCATATATGTTTGTTGTAGGTTCTCCATGTTCAAGCGGGGTTGTGGACTCGACGCCGCCTCGTCCCAAGGAAGAGCGCGGGGTCCTCCTGAGTAGTCGCCGCTCCTCCGAGGATAATGCGAGGTTTGCGGAGTAAGAGGAGCAGGTTCGCCAACAGCGTGAGCTGATAGCGAAGTACGAAGCGGAGATGGCGCATTTAAGGCAAACGCAGGCGTACTTCCAGGGAGTTCTTTAGGTAAAAGCTCGAAATCTCAACATATTGATTAATTTTTACTATTGCAGATCTAACACTTTGACTATATACAGCAACTCTACGCAACTGTGGGCACTCAACACGGCTTGCCTACGCTTCAGCCTCCTCCGTCATTCTTCGGGTATCCACCTCCTCAGGTACATATGCTTTAGGTTAATTCAGTTTTGAAAATTATTTGCAATTCTAAACTAATATGAAATTTCATAACTCCTCTCCAGGGTTCTCAGCCTCCTCCGCCGTTCTCACGGTATCCGCCACTGCAAGCACCGCAGTACATATATTTTAGGTTAATTCGGTTTTGAAAGTTATTTGCATTTTTGTACTAATGTTAAATTTCATAACTCCTCTATAGGGTTCTCGGCCTCCTTCGCGTGGCAACTGCTTCCGCCCAAAGACTGAGGTTAGCTCAGGGTTCGAGCTTGCATGGTCCCAATGCAGAAGTCAAGGGCTTCTTCGCCTCTGGAGGTAGCGGCCAGAATTCAAACACCCCATAGAGTTAGGATTGTAGATAGGACAATGTGATAGTTGAGGTAGTGTAGTTGGATGAAACTAATTGTGATATGATTTGGATGTTTATATATGGTAGTGCATTTGCAATATTAATGTGATGCATTTGCGAATTTAATCGTAATGTCATTTTAAATTATGTGATGCCATTTGTGATTGTTCTGAGAAATATACGCTGGTATACGTGAATTTCTGTGAAAATTGCATGTTCGTGCAGCAAAACAAGCAAAACCAGCAATGTTTTCTGCTGGAAACTCCCCAATATTTTCGTCGGCCACGTGGCCAACGAAAATACTGGAAGGTACCAGCAAGCAGAAATATCATGAGGAAGCAGTTCTGCATCTCGAACTCCCAGTATTTTCGTCGGCCACGTGGCCGACAAAAAAATGTCCCCAGTATTTTCGTCGGCCACGTGCCCAACGAAAATAGTCTAACGTGGCAAGATCAGCCAGCCATCGGCCATGTTTTTTCGTCAGCTAGACTTGATCGACGAAAAAATCGTATTTTCGTCGGCAACCGACGAAAATAGTGCCTATTTTCGTCTAATTAATTTTGTCGGTCTAATGTTTATTTTCGTCGGTAATCTAGCTTTTTCGTCAGTAGCTGGGCGACGAAAAAAATACGGTTTCCTGTAGTGTATGGTGCTAAGGTATGCAGCCAATGTATACCCACTTTGATCAGACAAATATGTAAATCATGCCAATTAAAGTGGTACCAACTTTTTTTTCTTACTTGTGCACGCAAAGCAAGGATCAAAATGAAAGCATGCGAAAGAAATATTCTATGTGGATTTCAGTATTGTTAGCAATGGATATAAATATTCAGGGGAAAAGAAGTAAATTAATTTTATTAAATCTTGAACATATACAGAGTTACTGCCTTATTAAAAACCTTACACCCCAGTGTGGGGTACCCTCGGTAAAGAAAAGAGTACGGTAACTACGTATATATCATAGACTATCCGTGGTTGAGATTGTCAAAGTCGGCTACCGCGTCCGTGATCTCCGGATCCTCGGCTGATGTTGTGTCCTGTCATCTGCACGCTCCCAATCTTTGAGGCATGTAATTGTCTCAACCATCTCAGGTCTGAGAGACGACCTCCTCAGCTCAAGTATCCTTCCCACCTAACTGAAAGCGTATTCTGAAGAGACAGTGGACACCAGAACCGTAAATATGTCCCGTGAGAAATGGGTAGCACGGGGTAAATATGTTGGTTATTCTTTCACCACAAGAGCAAGCTAAGTTGATTTTCCTCGTCCATGTTAAGGTCGGCCTCCACGAAAGGCGCTTCGAGGTAGTGGTTGATCTCTACCTGTGGATTCCATTGCGACCTGCTCGGCGTTTCGGAATACGAACTAGACGACTTGCCTTTTAGCTTCTTCCATATACTTGAAGCGGCCAAACTATCTCGTCCTTATTGCGTTGTTGAGGTTGATCTTCGTGCTTCACTTTTGGTGCCAAACTTCTCATGATATCTGTCAAAAACTCTGAAAAACTCATTATAAACATGAGTATAGGTCTCAGAGAAATCAAGTTCGAATGTCTCACCTATTCTCTCGAAGGCGCCCTGTAAATTAGAAAATTTTCTCCGAGGATCCAAAATGACAGCAAAATAGTACAGATGTGGAATAGTTTAAAAATATTTTAAAATTTTTTGCTCCATTGGTTCTATAATGCGACGTAAAATATAATTATTTTTAGTTTTTAAAAGCATTAGCAATGAACCAAAGTCACTCAATGACTAAGTAAGAAGTTGGATAGTACACACTGGATAATAATTTGGTTGCATTGTAAAAATTTTCTAAAAAATTACGAAAATGACTAGCAATTTCCCAATCCGCTTCAGTAACCAATGCCTCATGATTATTGTAGTTGACGAAGACAGTGATAATGTGCTCGTAGTCTTTGCACCGATACAGCATAGTATAAGTTGAGTTCCATCTAACGTTCATATCAAGGTTGAATCTTCTTGGTTCCTTATTGTAGTCCCTGTAGTATTCTGAGAACTAGGTAAATCTTGCGAGTGAATTTGTAATAAAATCGATAGCACTGTGTATACTCTCTAAACTAGATTTCATTACAACCAAACCTGCATGTACAATAAAATTAATAATGTGGCATACACACCTTTGGTGGAGTACAAAACTTCCAACATAAGTCTCCAGGTGCGGTGAAAAATACTCCATAGCCGTCGTGTTAGCTGATGCACTGTCAAGAGTGATGGAAATAATTCTACTTTCTATTTTAAAATCATTAATAACCTCAAGTATACAGGTAGCGATATTTTCTCCGGTGTGTGACTCGGAGATTGGTCTAAACACTATGGCTTTTTTATTTAGTATGTACTCGTCGTGTAGGTAATGCGCAGCAACACTAATATAGGCTGCTCTTTGATGGAAGAAAGTCAATATATCTGATGTTAATGCAAATGAAAAACTAAGTGTCATGAAAGTTTGTTTTAACATTGCTAGTTTATTTGTAAATATTCTATAAATATCACGTGTAGTTATTCTTCTACTAACATGTTGGTATTGCGGGCAAAAACCACGTTGCACTATTCTCTCAAAGCTAGAGCTCTCACCCATTCTAAGCGGAAGATCCTCCGTAACTATGTAATGTGCAATTTCGTTTCTAGCTACGTCGGCGTTGTATACCAATGTGCTTACCGAACTGTCGGTGTTAAAGTTTAGCTGTGTCTGCACACCCTCGCCTAGCCTTCGTCCGACCGATATCTTCCTCAAGCAATTCTCCGCGTGTCTCTTCAGATGACCTGTACCACCACATGCACATGCAAATAGTTTAGCTTGACACTACTTACAAACAGCATACACTACCTTCTGTTCATCTACAATTTTGATGGTTCTATCCATTGTTGCCAGCACCACGTGCGTCGAGTGCCGGATATGGATGTCCATACTGGCTGCATCGATATATCGAGCTATGTGTTTGGTGTGGATATTAACGCCCATCCCAGATGCACCGAGGTTACGGCATCCGAGCTCGGTGCATATAGAGTGTATGAGGCATCCTCGATGCCATGCGTACCATCTAGATGACGGTCATCCATACCGTAGTCTCCCATGCTGGGGGAGAGTTGGTGTGCATCAATCTCTTGATCCTGACGAGGGAGACTTAGAGAGCAGAGGCGTGCTCTCCTACTCTTCCTCTTGCGAAAGATTTTACTTTGCGACGGTAGAGCAAAAAATAAAGCAATTAAAGAGAGATGTGCAGAATGCTGAGCAAAAATGGGCAAGAAGAGAGAGCGCGAGAGAGATGTTTTCGGACTGAATAAACCACAGCCTTCAAGTTAATTTTATAGCGTAAAGATCGAAATGCACGTTGCAAATTGAAATTAGATGCGCGCGCCTGCACGGGGTGAAATTTGAAGAGCAGCAGCTTTATGTCTTTCTACCACGGCCTCTCTTTCACGTGATTCCCTCGAGTGTGAGCATGTCCGTTCAATCGCACGGACGGGAGCGGGATGGAATCGATCAATCACATCACTGTCTCTCTTGCGTTCAAAACATCAAATACATCAAGCGCGTGATTTTCTTCCCGTGATTCCCTCGAGTGTGAGCGTCCATTTAAAATTGCGCGGTTGCATGCATGTACACACAGAAGCGGGATGGAATCGCTCAATCACATCACTATCTCTTTTCCTCATTTCCATGCCTATGGCCACTGTGAGCCTATCTTTCTTTTTCTACGTCGCTTTCTTTCTTTCCCGTCATCCAGTGCGGTCAAACACTCCTCTCTCTCCCGCGCCCCTCTCTTTCCTCGCGCCTGACTTTTTCTCTCTCCCGTGCCCCTCTCTCTCCTTTTTCTCTCGGTCCCGCTCCGCACTCCCGCCAACAACCCACGCCCCTCTCTCTCTCCCACTGACACCTTCGGCTCCCTCTCCCCTCCGGCTCCGGCCTCCCCGCGTCCCCTACCTCTCCCCTCCCTCTCTGGCTCCAGTGCGTCCCCTCCTCTCCCTCCGGCTCTGGCCTCCCGCCGCCGCCTCCCTCCTCCTCCCCTCCCTCACGGGGGCCTCCTCCCCTCTGGGGCTATGGCATGGGCGGCCAAGAAGGCCCCCCTCTCCAGCGGGTGCAGGCTCTAGCAGAGGCCGTGCCGTGCGCGAGGTGACTCGGCTGGCCGAGCGAGGAGGCCACACGAGGCGGCCACGCAAGGCAAAGACGACGGCTCAGGCACGACAGTGGTAGAGGCGATGACCGTGCATCACAGGTTCTACCCCCCCACGGTACAGGACGCTGGCTAGTGTGTGTCATTGCCCGGGCAAGCAAGGGCAAGGCCCAAACGGCCGAGCCGAGTTGGGCCGCCCATTGTGCCCCATTTTTGGGCCAGCACGGTTCGAGCTACAGCATGCAGGTTGGCCGACAAGACGGCCCTCTAACGTGCTTGGGACAGCGCTTGGTCTTTGTGTTCTGCCGTGCCTCTGTCGACCCACCAAGACACGGCCCATGTACCCACCTCTAGATCTAACTATTGATTTGTTAAGAGCATTTCTCCTATTCTAGTATTAAAAGGAGTATAAATAAATTCTAGTTAATCTGATCTATTGGATCAAAAAAATGAACGGTTCATACTGAATTTAGTGTACCGTAAAAGAGCTCTCGAATAAAGACCTATATATATTAAAGAAGAGAGAGAAAAATTAGTTGCTTTAATATATGCATTTGCTATATATATGTCTAGTTTTTACAAGAGATGTTACAGGACATTTAGTGCCATAGAAATTTTCCTCTCTTGACTACGCGTCGACTTTGGGTTGCGTCAGACATGGCTAGAGCGCTGGATGTTAAAATACACCCTGCTGCTACAGGCCCCCTAAAGAACAGGTTGAGGCCTGCGATCTTCTCAATATCGTCTCACTCTAGATTTGATTCGGACTCGGCTCAAGCTCGAGTTTGATCTCAAGCTCACGAGTTTTAATAAGCTGAGCTCGAATAGATCATCGTAGCTTTATAAATTTACTATATTTTGTGGATCACTTATTGAGTATTAATGTATATTACTTTTTATCTAATTTACTTGAGCCAAACTCACTTAAGCTTTTTTATTATTAAAAAATGATATATATTAAATTGTTAATTATTACCGAGCTTAATTACTTAAGTCTAGCTCGACCTCTCGATTGAATGATAAAGGAACTCAGCTCCGTTATAGCCCCGCTGTCGGCTACCTCGTACTGATGGAGCGTAATGGGTGGGGTACGGTTAACCCAGAAAGCAGTCCTAACCACCGGTAGAGCATAGAATCAAATCAAATGGTTATAAAATCGACCGATTCTTTTAACTGGAGCAGGCAAGGAGCATCACCGTCTTGTAAATTTACAATCTATCATACAGATTTATACTCTACTCCATTTCTGAGGTCCTAGCAGACAAGTAGAAATTCAATGTGATGGAGAGGTAAGTCTCAATGCATATCATCAATCAAAGGGATTACAGATATATAGCCCAACCTGCCCTAAGATCCATGCGGTTTATAGAAACAAAACCCGCAGGAATAGGAGATCAGGAGCCAGAATCAATCACGCTAAGAGAGATAAGGAAGGGATATATCTAGACTAAATATAGAGTCTAACACCCCCCGTAGTCGGAACGGGAGTAGGACAAACGTTCAGACTGGAGCGAAATTCACTAAATAGCGAAGCAGGTAGACCTTTGGTGAAGATGTCCGCATACTGAGAAGTAGTCGAAACATGAAGAACGCGAACAGCACCCGCGGCAACCTTGTCTCGAACAAAGTGAAGATCAATCTCGATGTGCTTGGTGCGCTGATGTTGCACCGGGTTCGTCGAGAGATAAACAGCACTAATGTTGTCGCAATAGACAAGAGTAGCACGCTGGATAGGGCAGTGAAGTTCCGTCAGCAGCTGTCGTAACCAGGTGGTTTCGGCCACAGCATTGGCAACGGCCTGGTATTCAGCTTCCGCACTAGAACGAGAGACTGTAGGCTGCCGTTTGGACGACCAGGAGATGAGATTGTCGCCCAAGAAAATACCATAGCCAGAAGTGGAGCGACGAGTGTCCGGACACCCAGCCCAATCGGCATCAGAATAAGCAGTAAGAGTCGTCAGAGAGCTGCGAGAAAGCTGAAGACCATAATCTAATGTGCCACGAAGGTACCGAAGAATGCGCTTAACAAGGGCATAATGCGGCTCCCGGGGATCATGCATCAAGAGACAGACTTGTTGAACAGCATAGGCAATGTCGGGCCGAGTAAAAGTCAGATATTGCAATGCGCCTGCCAAACCACGATAATGAGTGGGGTCGCTAATGGGTATGCCATCAGAAGAAAGCTTAGCAGATGTATCCACAGGTGTAGAACAGGGCTGGCAATCAGACATGCCAGCGCGCTGTAAAATATCCAAAGCATACTGACGCTGAGAGAGAAACAAACCAGTAGAGTGACGGTGCACAGTCATGCTGAGAAAATCATGGAGAGGACCAAGATCTTTCATGGAAAATTCCCTTTGAAGAGCACCAATGACATGTCGCAGAAGAGCATCCGAAGAAGCAGTGAGCACAATGTCGTCGACATAAAGAAGCAGATAGGCCAAATCATCGCCACGGCGAAAAACAAATAGCGAGGTGTCGGACCGAGCACCAACAAAACCAATGGACTGGATGAATAAGGAAAATCGACTGTACCATGCACGCGGGGCCTGCTTCAAGCCGTAGAGAGACTTATTGAGACGACAGACAAAAGAGGACCTAGCGGGGTCAACAAAACCAGAGGGCTACTCACAGTAAACCACCTCAGACAAAGTGCCATGGAGAAAAGCATTCTTGACGTCCAGTTGGTGAAGAGGCCACCCGCGAGAAACTGCGACAGAGAGAACAGTACGAATGGTGGCAGGTTTCACAACAGGACTGAAAGTCGCACCATAATCAAGTCCAGGGCGCTGAGAAAAACCACGCAGAACCCACCGTGCTTTATAGAGATCAAGAGACCCATTGGAATGAAACTTGTGACGGAAGACCCATTTTCCAGTGACAATGTTTGCTCCAGAAGGACGAGTCACGAGGTCCCACGTGTTATTAGCCAACAAGGCCTCGTATTCCTCATGCATAGCTGCACACCAATTAGGGTCAGACAAAGCTCCACGATATGATTTTGGCATGGGCGAGAGAGAAACCGTGTGAAGATTCGTCGGAAGCTTGGGCTGACGGAAACCTGCTTTGCCGCACGTCACCATAGGATGAGTGTTCTCGCGGGGAATAGCGGCAACGCAGACGTGGCGTTAAGGGAGTTGGTGCAGTACTGTGATGCCATGCATTGGCGCGGACGCAGCCTGTGTCATGCAGTTCGGCGCGCCATGCATTGACGTGGATGGGGCCGGTTGCATGCAGTTTGGCACGGGCGTAGGGGACGCAGGAGATGTCGCAGGCGCATTCGACACAAGGCGTAGAGGCGCGCATGGAGAGGTCTCGCTGGCAGCACCTTCTGGTGAGGCACCGAGAGGAGCAGCGGACGGTGGCCTGCTAGCAGCAGCCTCTGGCGAAAAACTGAGAGGGGCAGCAGGCGCGCGAAGAGAGCCATGTGTGGCAGTGTCGTCGGACAGAACCGGCGCCGTGGATTCTGGGAGGACGCCACTGGCAACAACCCGAGGCTGAAAAGCGATGGGGGCAGTGGAGTCGGCACCAGGAACACCAGAGTGAGTACCTGCAAAACAATGGGGGCCAATAGGCAGCACCGCACAATCGAACTCCGAGAGAAAATCAAAGAGAGAGGCAGGCTGAGGTGGGGTGGTGGTAGCAAAAGGAAACGATGATTCATCAAATGTAACATGATGGGAGATATGACCTTATTGGTGAGAAGGTCAAGGTACCGATAGCCTTTATGATTAGAGGAGTAACCAAGGAAGACACAAAGAGAGGAGCGAGGAGAAAGCTTATGGCTGGCAGTGGCGGAGAGATTAGGGTAGCATGCGTAGCCAAAGACACGGAGATGGGTGTAGGAGGGGTGGACACCATAAAGAGCAAAAAAAGGAGTCTGAAAGGCGAGGGTTTTGGTGGGATGACGATTAAGCAAGTACGTGGCGGTGTGAAGGGCCTCGGCCCAGTAAGGAGGAGGAAGGTTAGCCTGGAATAAGAGGGAACGGATGATGTTGTTGGTGGATCGGATGATCCGTTCAGCTTTACCATTTTGTTGGGACGTATAGGGACAGGAGAGACGAAGGTTGACACCGTGAGTAAGAAAGAACGTGCGGGCAGAGGAGTTGTCAAACTCGCGGCCATTATCGCACTGGACATTCTTAATGGTGCAACCGAACTGAGTCGAGACAAAGGCGAAAAAATGAACAAGAGTTGAAAATGTTTCAGATTTAAGGCGAAGCAGGAACGTCCAAACGAAATGGGAACAATCATCAAGAATAACCAGATAATATTTGTAGCCCGAAATACTCAAAATAGGAGATGTCCACAGGTCACAATGTATTAAATCAAAATTATTAGATGCTTGAGATGTAGAAGAGGAAAAAGGTAGACGAATATGTCGGCCGAGTTGGCAAGCATGACATAACGAATCTAAGGTGTTCAGACTACAGGGAATAGCCGAAACAACAGACAACTGAGCAAAAGCAGCATGACCCAAATGCCCGAGACGACGATGCCAAATCACAGGAGACGCAGCGCCGGCGACCAAGGCGTACGGAGAAGGCACCAAGGGTGAAGGCTGGAGTGGATACAAAGAACCGGTACTATTGCACCTGACGATCACGTTCTTGGTTTTGAGATCCTTCACAGAGACACCAAAAGGATCAAACTCCACGGAACAATTATTATCAATAGTAAACTGACGGACAGAAATAAGATTTTTGATAATATGTGGAGAGACAAGAACGTTACGAAGGTGAAAAGAACCGTGAGAGGCTGGGAGGGACATGGACCCGGTGGAAGTAACGGGCAAAATGGAACCGTTACCGACTATAATGCGGGAAGGAGTGAGAGAGGAGGGAGGAGATGGAAGAAGAGTACCGGAGTTGGAAGTCATGTGCGACGTAGCCCCAAAGTCGAAATACTAGTCGCTGGTCGGTGGAGGAGCAAGCGTCATCGTCTGGAAAGCGTTGGCCAGGGCGTGTTGGTCCCATGCAGGAGGGTTCGGCGTCCACATGCCAGAAGCGCCAGGTGTGCCTGGAGCCGATGGACACGCGCCACCAGGAGCAGGCGTCCACGCACCATGACCACCAGGGACGGGCGGCCACGCGCCAGGACCACCAGGGACGGTCGGACACGGGCCAACGATACCAGGAGCGGGTGTCCACGCTCCAGGGCCACTAGAGACGGGCGGCCACGCGCCAGGAATGCCTAGCAATGGAGCCAGGGGCGGATGGCCACCGGTCGCATTGACGAGGCCCGGAGCGCCAGCGAAAAAGGAAACTCTGGGTGCAGGCCCATGCAGAGAATCACCTGGAGGTCGTGAGGAAATCGGGCGCTGCTGAGGCTGCTGAGTACCTGGCCACATCTGAATCAGGCCGGTCCACAGATTGTAGAACGTGGGGAAGCTGCCGCCTTGGCCTCCGCCGCCACTGTGACCGCGACGCCGATTGCGGCGAGAACCACCAGAACCGGAGCTGCAGGTGTAGGTGTTAGCATTGCTGTTGTTGGTGTTGCCGGGTGCGGAAGAAGGCGACGGAGCCGTGGAAGACGACCCGGCCGCAAGAAGAGCCGTGGAGGAGGCACCGGGAGTATTCTTCATTGTGAGTTCCTCAAGAAGCAGATCAGATCGCACTTCCACAAATGATGGGAAAGGTTTCTGACGCTTGAGAAGTGACGCCACGGTGCCGAACTGCTCGTTGAGGCCCTGGAGAACGGAGAGCACGAGGCTACGATCGGCCACGGGTTCACAGAGTTCACTGAGGGCGTCGGCCATGGATTTCATCTTGCGACAGTAGTCCGTGACATTGAGGTTGCCTTGGGAGAAATTCCGGAACTCAGCGTCGAGGATGAGAGCACGGGTTTCCTTGTTACCAAGGAACTGTTGCTCGAGCGCAAGCCAAACGGTGCGCGCGCGAGCATGCGGCGTCATGACGATGTCAAGAACGTCGTTGGCGAGCGTGGCGTAGAGCCAAGAGAGCACCGTGGCGTCCATGCGCTTCCAGTTGATGTTGTCGGAGAAATCATCGTTGGAGAGGACATGGTGGTCGAGCGCATACTTGCTAAGCGTGGTGAGGAAGAGGCCTCGCCATTTGCTGTAATGCGGTGAGTTGGTGTCGAGGACGTAGGGAACCAAAGCCTTGAAGTTGAGGACGGCTACTGCTTGCGCGTGGAGACCGGCCATCGCTGCCTGCGCCTGGGCGAGGGCGTACGCGTCGACCTGGCGACATCGTTCGGCTTCCTCGAGCTCGGCGCGACGGGCGGCAACGGCGGCTTCATCGGCGGAAGGGTCCGTGGCAGCCATGCAGCCGCACGAGAGAAGCCCGCTAGGGGCGATGAAAAAGTGGAAGGATCGAACAAACTTCTGATACCATGATGGAGAGGTAAATCTCAATGCATATCATCAATCAAAGGGATTACAGATATATAGCCCAACCTGCCCTAAGATCCATGCGGTTTATAGAAACAGAACCCGCAAGAATAGGAGATCAGGAGCCAGAATCAATCACGCTAAGAGAGATAAGGAAGGGATATATCTAGACTAAATATAGAGTCTAACACAATGTGCAAAATGTCAATTTGTGACAACCTAGAGGGCTCTATATCTCGATTCGTCTCTGGTCTTATCATTTAAGGGTGCGTGTGGTTAGATGAACGGCGATGAATGAGATAGGATGGTACAGGGTGGATGAAATGATCTTAGATGAGATGGTACTAGGAGAGTGTTTAGTTGCTTGAATGGAATGATATATGATTTTGTTTGGTTGCTTGGATGGAATGGTACGGGATAGTATGAGATGGTGTTTGGTTAGATGGATAAAGTTAGTATGGTAAACTTTATCACTAGTGGTACGGAATAGTATTGTTGGATTATTTGGGTCAAGCCCATTTAATTGAGACAAATAATTCCTATAAAATCTCAAAAGCCCATCTCATGAGGAGGCATGTGCACTAACAATAGTACCACATTGCTAGCCTAAAGTGGTGAACACTAGTTTATATAGTGGAGTGTGATCCACCATGGTAGAACCATGTGGGAGAGGGAGGAAATATCTGCTGGCGCCGCCACCGGGCCGGGCCGGCTCGGGCTCGGCACGGCCGGGCAGGGCGGGCGGAGGGCGTGAGCGCGGCACCGCGTGAATGGTCCGCCGAAATCTGGTCCAAAGCCTTGCGCAGACGCAGCTTCCTTTTGCAGTTTATTCTTTTGCTAGACTTCTCCATCCCGAGCGTCGACGTGCATCTGCGATCGGGAGAGCAGGTCTCCGGAACCCTTCGTCTTCGAGATCCTGCACCGGGAGAGGGCGAATAAGGTTTTTGGGAAGCGCTCTGCGCGACTGCTCAAGATCTTCGCCACGGCTCGTCTTCTTGTTCCTGCTGCTGGACGTCGTCGCCAGCGGCTCCTGCGACGCACCATCATCAACGTCGTCCACGTCAACTCCGCGAATCGCACTACCACGTGCCTCGTGATCTTCTTACGCTCAAGACGCTCGATTCTGTTCTAATCTCGTGGTTAATTATGTCTATCAAGATGATCATGATGTTCATTCTGTCTAGTGTGTTAGAGAGATGTATGCTAGTTTCTGTGATGCTGTTCATGATCTATATTCGGAATTTAATCTTGAAACTGTCTAATTTTTCAACAATCTAAAAACCTTATTGTAGACAATTTCCTGGATTAACAATGGATGGTTTTGCCGACGCACTGAGGCCGAAGATTAAATTCTCTGGTGTGCACTTTAAGAGGTGGCAAGTCAAGGTCACGCTCTGGCTTACGGCTATGAATGTATTCTGGGTTAGTAAAGGCAAGCCTGAAGGTGATATCTCTCAGCACAGAAGAGTTTTCTGGATGCCAATACTCTCTTCGTGGGATGCATTCTTAGTGTTCTTACCGACCGTCTGTGTGTTGTGTACATGCACATAACAAACGCGAAGGTGCTGTGGGATACACTGAATGCCAAGTTCGGTGCATCGGATGCAGGCAGTGAACTATATGTCATGGAAAACTTTCATGACTATAAGATGGCTGATAATCGCTCTATTGTAGAGCAAGCCCATGAGATATAGTGCATTGTCAAGGAACTCGAACTCCTGGAATGTATCTTACCTGATCCTTTTGTGGCCGGTTGCATCATTTCAAAACTGCCTCTCTCGTGGAGTTTCGGCACTACTCTAAAACATAAGAGGACAAAGATATCAGTCGAAAGTCTGATAGCGTCCCTTGATGTTGAAGAGAAGGCTCGGGCTAAGGACTTCAATGATAAGGGAGCCGAGGGCCAGTCCAGCGCCAACATGGTTTAGAAGAACTACGGCAAGAACAAAGGGAAGAATTAGCCTAGCAAGACTACCAACTTCAAGAAGAAGAAGATGAACAAGGCTGAGCTGCCCTACTTCACATGTGGTGAGGTCGGGCACTTTTCCAAGGAATGCCCAGATCGCAAGTGCAGGGCCAAGGAAAAAGGTCAACAATGGACAAAGGCCCAAGGTCACAACATGGTGACCGCTAGCAACGCCGAGACGCAGGTATGGTAATTTACCTTCGTGTTCTCGATTTGATCTTTTAGTTGGTGGATTGATACGGGTGCTAATGTTCATATGTGTTCTGACATTAATATGTTCTCTTCTTATCAGGTCACTCGGGATTCCTCTGTCCTGATGGGGAATGGGTCACATGCTTCTGTTCATGGCACTGGCACAGTGGATCTGAAATTCACTTTGGGAAAGATCGTGCAGTTGAAGAATGTGCAACATGTCCCTTCTATCAACAAGAATCTCGTTAGTGGCTCCCTTCTATGCAGAGATGGGTTTAAGATAGTGTTAGAGTCCAATAAAGTAGTTGTGTCGAAGCATGGACTATTTATTGGTAAAGGCTATGAGTGCGGAGGCTTGTTCCGCTTTTCCCTTTCGGATTTTAGTAATAAGTCTGTGAACCATATTTGTGGTAGTGTCAATGATGATGCGAGTATTTGGCACTCACGTTTATGCCATATTAACTTTGGTCTTATGAATCGGCTTTCTAGCATGAGTTTAATTCCGAATTTCACTATTGCCAAAGGTTCCAAGTGCCATAGTTGTGTGCAATCGAAGCAACCTCGAAAGCCTCACAAGGCGGCTGAGGAGAGGAACTTGGCACATCTAGAACTCATACATTCTGATATGTGCGAGATGAAGGGTCTGCTGACAAAGGGTGGAAAGATATATTTCATGACATTGATTGATGATGCGACTAGATTTTGCTATGTTTACTTGTTGAAAACTAAGGACGAGACGCTAGACTACTTTAAAATCTATAAAGCTGAAGTTGAAAATCAACTAGAGAGAAAGATCAAATGTCTTAGGTCGGATCGTGGTGGCGAATATTTTCCCAAAATCTTTGATGTTTTTACATGCGGAACATGGTATTATTCATGAGAGAACACCTCCCTACTACTTTGAATCAAACGGGATTGCCGAGAGGAAAAACCGCACGCTGACTGACTTGGTGAACGACATGTTAGACACTGCTGGTTTATCTAAGGCATGGTGGGGGGAGGCTGTGTTGACTTCATGTCATATTCTGAATAGAGTTCCTAACAGAAGCATGGAGAAGACCCCTTACGAGAAGTGGGTTAGGAGAAAATCATCACTTTCTTACTTGCGCACATGGGGATGCTTGGCGAAAGTCAATGTACTGATTAACAAAAAGCGTAAGCTTGGGCTTAAGACAGTGGATTGTGTTTTTCTGGGATATGCTCAGCGGAGCATCGCTTATAGATTTTTAGTAGTTAAATCTGATGTGCCTGAATGTATGTTGATACTATTATGGAGTCTCACGATGCTACATTTTTTGAGAATATGTTTCCGATAAAAGATATGCATAGCACTTCTAGATTTCCTTCTGAGATAATTCCTGAAACTATTACGCCTATCGAGTCTTCTGAGCAACCACCTGAGAAAGTCCTAGAGGAGGATGACAATGAAGCTCCTAGAAAGAGCAAGAGACAGAGGATTGAAAAATCCTTTGGCGATGATTTCATTGTGTACCTCGTGGATGATACTCCCACGTATTGCAGAGGCATATGCATCTCCAGATGCAGATAATTGGAAAGAAGCTGTCCAGAATGAGATGGACTTGATTCTCGCTAATGGGACTTGGGAGGTAACTGAACGGCCCTATGGTTGTAAACCTGTGGGTTGTAAGTGGGTGTTCAAGAAGAAGCTTAGGCCTGATGATACTATTTAGAAGTACAAGGCTCGGCTTGTGGCTAAGGGTTACACCCAAAAAGAAGGCAAAGATTTCTTTGATACTTATTCACCTGTTGCTAGAATGACCACCATTCGAGTATTACTCTCCCTGGCTGCCTCGTATGGTCTTCTCGTTCATCAGATGGACGTGAAGACAGCTTTCCTTAATGGAGAGTTAGATGAGGAAATTTACATGGAACAACCTGATGGGTTTGTAGTAAAGGGTCAAGAGAGTAAGGTATGTAAATTATTGAAATCTTTGTATGGCCTAAAACAAGCACCTAAACAATGGCATAAGGGCAGTCCCAATGCTCCATGTCAGCTAGTTTCCATAGCATTAATAGAGCTGCCACATAAGTAAATTGGTGACATGGCAATAGAGTTATTGAGGTGAGAGAGGGAAATGGTTTCTCATGCAGGAAACTAAGTCCTCTCGTAGATCGATGCGCAAAGAAACTAGACAATTTGCGTTGGGAGCAGAATCGTGGTTTCCATCCCCTTCCTCCTAAATCCGATGCATGTATGAAGTCATTAAATTTTTCTCTACATAGAAACTACTATGGAAACTATGCATTGGAGAGACTAGGTCTAAGCGAATATTTATTGCACTCTCTCTCCTCTAGAAACCACTCATGGAAACTATGGGTTGGGATTGCCCTGAGAAGTTCGACACCACTTTGACTTCTGCGAGCTTTGCCATTAATGAGGCTGATAGATGTGTATACTATCGCTATGGTGGGGGTGAAGGAGTTATATTGTGCCTTTATGTGGATGATATACTGATCTTTGGCACAAATATTGATGTGATCAATGAGGTCAAGTCTTTCCTGTCAAAGAAATTTGATATGAAAGATTTGGGAGAAGCTGTTGTAATTCTGAACATCAAGTTTATTAAGGATGAGAGTGGGATTACTCTTTCGCAATCCCACTATATGGAGAAGGTCTTGAGCCAGTTTGGCTTTATGGACAGCAAGCCCTCTCTCACTCCTTATAATCCTAGTGTGACATTGAGAAAGAATAAGAAAATTGGCTTAAACCAATTGAGATATTCTCAGATTATCGGTTCGCTCATGTATCTTGCTGGTGCAACGAGACCTGATATATCATTTGCTGTGAGCAAATTGAGTAGGTTCATGTCAAACCCGGGTTCTGATCATTGGCATGCATTTGAAAAGGTAATGCGCTATTTGAAAGGTACTATGAGTTATGCGATTCACTATTCAGGGTACTCTGCAGTGCTTGAGGGATATAGTGACTCGAACTGGATTTCTGATGTTGATGAGCTCTATGCTATCAGTGGATATGTGTTTACCATTGGTGATGGTGCAGTGTCATGGAGATCTTACAAACAGACCATTTTGACAAGGTCAACCATGGAGGCGGAGCTCACTGCTTTAGATACAGCCATTGTAGAGGCAGATTGGCTGCGTGAGCTCTTGATGGACTTGCCAGTGGTTGAAAAACCAATACCGGCTATCCTTATGAACTGTAATAATCAATCTGTGATTGCTAAAGTGAACGGTGCTAAGGATAATGCGAAGTCATCACGACACGTTAAAAGACGACTGAAATCTGTCAGGAAATTGAGAAACTCTGGAGTAATAAGTGTGACTTATATTCAAACAGACAAAAACCTAGCAGATCCCTTTACGAAGAGACTATCACGGAATGTGATAGAAGGTGCATCGAGTGAGATGGGTATGAGACCCATATAAGTTGCCATAGTGGTAACCCAGCCTTTGTGATCGGAGATCCCGTGAATTAGGTCCTGGGTAAAACAAGCTATTAGCGAACTGAGAAGAGTAATCTATTACCCTCTCTAAGTGAAGATGCAATACTCTCATAAGGCTGTAAGGCAGGATGGCGATATGTCTTAATGTATTTATATTGGCTTTAACTAGCGAAGATGCTGTCCTACAGAGCATTCTTGAAAGAACACACCTATATGAGCCCGACTGTCTAAAGTCGCAGTCTATTAGACTCGGATGATATCTAGTAAGCTCATGAAGAGACCATGAAGTACGACTCATATGCTCCACCCGCGGAGAAGGCTACTGGCAGCCAGGTATCAGTTATGACTTTGAGTAAAACCTGTTCACACAAAACTTGCAATTCAAGGCGTAGTCCATTGTTCAAGTTGTGGATGGGTGTAGCTTAGAGCTCTAGGCAGAAGTTCAACTTAACAGTCTCTGCTGAAACGCTGGTATATTAAACAGTAGTGAGTATTGGCAAATCTCTAAATGGACTTTGAGATCTGGTGGGGGATTGTTGGATTATTTAGGTCAAGCCCATTTAATTGAGACAAATAATTCCTAGAAAATCTCAAAAGCCCATCTCATGAGGAGGCATGTGCACTAACAATAGTACCACATTGCTAGCCTAAAGTGGTGAACACTAGTTTATATAGTGGAGTGTGATCCACCATGGTAGAACCATGTGGGAGAGGGAGGAAAATACACGTCTTGGGCTCGCCTCGCCGGGCAGGCCAGGCGGGCTCGGTGCACGGCGGGCGGGGCGAAGGCACGGCACGGGCACTGCGTGAATGGTCCGCCGAAATCTGGTCCAGAGCCTTGCGCAGACGCAACCTCCTTTTGCAGTTTATTATTTTGCTACTCGGGATTGTCGCGGTTGCAGTATGAGATAAGAACTCCGTAACAAACTCCGATCGTGGCACGTCTTCGAGTCACGTTCTGTCACGACTATCCCTATATATACTGCGCCCTGCCACCCGTGTAGAAGACGCCACCTCTCGCTGCTACGCCGCCATCGTAGACTTCTCCATCCCGACCGCCGACGTGCATATGCGATCGGGGGAGCAGGTTTCCGGAACCCTTTGTCTTCGAAATCCTGCACCAGGAGAGGGCGAATGAATAAGGTTTTTGGGAAGCGCTCTGCGCGACTGCTCAAGATCTTCGCCACGGTTCGTCTTCCTGTTCCTGCTGCTGGACGTCGTCGCCAGCGGCTCCTGCGACGCACCATCATCAACGTCGTCCATGTCAACTCCCGAATCGCACCGGCCACGCTGCTCGTGCATCTTCTTACGCTTTCAAGACGCTCGATCCGTTCTAATCTCATGGTTAATTATGTCTATCAAGATGATCATGATGTTCGATTCTGTCTAGTGTGTTAGAGAGATGCATGCTAGTTTCGTGATGTCGTTTCATGATCTATATTCGAATTTAATCTCAAATGTCTAATTTTTCCTTGGTATAGGATGATTCAACCAATATGGAGGTATGAGATGGTACAAGATATTTAAAGAATATTTCTAGAATCTGCACCACTTCGTCTAGTTCCATATCTCAATCAAATACATATATCAAAATCTATCGTGAACCATACCGCATGTGTCACTTCTCATTCATCCAACCAATCGATCAGAATCTATCCTCCTATTAAACCTTGCAAGGTTCCTCGAGACCGAGCCGCTCCACGCCACCCCCCTAGGCCATTTTATAAAAACCCCTCCGCTTTCTTCAAATTACGGATAGGTCCCTACAAATTACTTAATAGATCCTTTGTAATTTTTTGTGAGGGAAAAATTTCTTTTTATTAATCGCGTTTGGGTCCTCGTGCGCCGTTTTTGAAAAAACCCTTCCGTTAAATTCAAATCGCGAACAAGCCCTTTTCTAATTTTTCAGATAGCGGATAGGTCCAAAACGTAACATTCGTGTCCTTTTCTTTACGTTTAGGTCCTTTCTCCGCTTTTCTCAGAAAAATATTTTCGCCACCGTAAAAATATGTTCACTCTATCTCTAGACTTTTCCTCCGTTCTTTTCGTAAAAAATATTTTCGTGCTCCGTTTTTCGTCGTTTTTCCCGGAAAGAATGTTTTCGTGGTCCGTTTTCCCAAAAAAAAGTTCGTGGTCCGTTTTTTCTCTTAGAAAAACACAAATTTGTTTTTCGTTCACGCGCGCGACGTGCGTCGCGTTTAGTCCTTTCTCCATTTTTTGCGAAAAAGATATTTTCGTGCTCCGTTTTTCCCGGAAAAAATGTTTTCGTGCTCCGTTTTTCCTCTGAGAAAAACACAAATTTGTTTTCGTTCACGCACGCGTTAAAATTTGTTTTCATGATCCGTTTTTCTCCGAAAAAACATAGATTTGTTTTCCGTTCACGGGCGTGGCGTGCCACCGCGCTTCCTTATCTAGTATTCTTCGATTCGACTACACATTCTTGAAGCGGCAAGCGATGGATGTTGCTGCTCAAGAAAGAAACCGGAAAAGGAGATCGCGATCATCCTTGCGATTTTCGACCGTGCGATACGTCTCCGTTGTTGCGGCCATGCACGTTGGCTTCAGGCAGAGCATGGCGGCGTTTCTTTACTCGCATAACGGAAGGTCGAAGAAGGTGGTCATTCTAGTCAACAAAAAACACGTACTGCTCCTAACTCCTAAGCAGGTTTGTTCAGTAAGTGATTCTGGACATAACGGAGGGAGCAAGTACATATACTCCCGGCAGATTTCTTGTACTTTTTTTTGGCCAAGTGTCGCCTAACAAAAGAGATGGCTTTGTGCACATCTAGACAGCACAGTGCAACAGAGTTTGTTCGTGGGATCGATGGAAACACTCCCGGTCATGTTCGATGCTAGCCAGTATGCTTTATGGATCTTTCATGCTTTTCTTCCTTGCAAGCCAAGTTATACGACACCCTACACACAATGCCAAGCCAAGCCATGTATATCGTCTAGTGCAGTACTTCCTCGGTCTAAATTTATAGGATGTATTTTATCATATCACATATATCAGAAAGACATTGAAAATAACTAGACTACATCTAATTATTATTTTTAAGCACTGCATTTACTGCATGTATGTAGATAATATTAAGGAAAACTACATATTTATTAGAGGTATAAAATAAACATTACACTCATTTGCATTGGAGGATGAAATACGCTCTATATTTATAGACAAAGTCATTTAAGAAATACGTCTTATAAACCTGGATAGAGTGAGTGCTAATAATGGCATTGGCACATCCCTAGCTAGCACAACATCACATATCTTCATCCTGATGCGCTCCAGCGCTCATCGACACTTAGGGTGTGTTTGGTAGGGCTCTAACTCCATTAGATTCGTGGATCTGGTGGAGCTAGGTATTCCAGAGCTGGAACTGTGAGTACATTAAGAGTGTTTAGATAGATCATCTTGTTTACATTTTATACCAAAAATATAAACTTAATTCACTTTATTTTAGCCTGCAAATTTTAGATCTCAGGTGAAGCTAGGATCTAAAACTCTACCAAACAGACCCTTAATTGCCGGCATGCCAGAAGCATCAGCACCAGATATTTCTCACGGCACCGACTAAAGATAAGAGAGGCCGGCATCGACCACGAAAGAGGTTCTTGCATAGGCGTGAGCTCTGATGGAGGCGGCATTAATCGTGGACCAGGATAGGAGGCACAAGCAATCCAAGCTCTCGTTGCACCAAGAGCCATTTGCAGGGCCCCAAGCTATGCTTGATGTTTTAGATAATGGAAGAATAAATATCTCAGTCTCTGCATCCTGAGATGCATATAGCTAAACAATTATTACAAAGTTACAGCCAAACAGCTATCTATAGAAGAATATAATTAAATTATGTAGAAAATTTGCAACAAGCCAATGCAAAATTAAAGATGAAACAAAAGGTCACAATCTACACACAGTCTGTTACTAATTCTCCATCCATGCCTGATGAAGAGGTCCCTAAGTACCATGTCTAGCAATTTGCATCCTGAAGATATCCAACTGGTGCACATAAAGATAAGCTGCAATGGATTAGAATTTCTTTTCTTATCAAACAACCTATCATTCCAATGTAACCAAATTAACCAATATAGTGCGGCAGCGCCAACCAAAATGTGAGCCTGCAAATCTTTGCCCAGCCCCGTTAACCAATTCCCAAACATATTGGTCATGCTACTAGGAGGTGTCAAATTAAGAGTCACTTGGACGACACGCCAAGCCAAATGAGCAAAATGGCAATAAAAAATAAGTGTTGTATAGTTTCATTCTTGGTATAAAAACAATATGTTTTACTACCATTCTAGCTTCTTTTGTAAGGTTATTTTTGTTAATATCACCCCACAACGTAGGTACCAAAGAAAAAATTTTATTTTTAGAGGTACTTTAAGCTTCCACAAATTACGATTTGTAACAGGGACATTATAATGCATTAAAGCCTAATACAATGACTGAACAGAAAACTGTCCATTCTTGATAGAGATTCCATCAAAGGATATCTCTTTTTGATGTTAATTGCACCTCACTAACCTTTGTAACAAGGTTATGCAATGCCAATAAATTATGCCTCATAATAGTTTGATGAAAAGACACATTTAGTGGGTTAGAACTTATGACCTTAGCCATCATGGTATTTTTTTATGAACAATTTGGAAGAGTTGATGGCCTTGTAAGCTAAGAGGGTTGTTTCCAAACCAAGTAGCTTGCCAGAAACAAATTTGAGTGCCATTACGAACTTGGAAGGACCTGAATCTAAAGTAATAATGTTTAACCCGCATTAGTCCAAACCAAAATTGAGAATCGCTTGACTTTCTTCCTACATAAGAAAGAGTCTTGTTTACTATATATATTTTCTTCTTAGAAGAAGTTGCCAGACACCATCATCATTTGAAATCTTGAAAAGCCATTTACTAAGCAAGCAAACATTTTTTACATTAAGGTCTTGAATACCCATGCCTCCTTGATCCTTTGGTCAACATAATATATTCCACTTAGCAAGCCTATATTTTTTTTATGGTTATCACGTTGCCAGAAATATTTAGATCTATAATAATCCAATCGTTTGAGGATCCCATGTGGTATCTCAAAAAAAGATAACATAAATATGGGATATAAGCTGCTAAGTACTGAATACAATAGTACTAAACGACCTCTGTAGACAAATGTTTGCTCTTTCAACTACTTAGATGTTTCTCAAATCTTCCTTCTACCCCCTTTCATTCACTGATTCGCAATTTTCTATGATGAATTGGGATGCTAAGCTATCGAAAGGGCAAATTTCCTAACCCACAAAAAAAATGAGTATATGAACCTCTAATCCTTAGCAGCACCAAAACAATATATGTCACTTCTATTGAAATTGATTTTGAGACTAGAAATTTATTCAAATGCACATAGCAATAATTTCAAGTTTATGGCTTGATAAAAATCATTTTTCATAAATAAAATGGTGTCATATGCATGCTGTAGAATAGATAACCCATCATCCACCAAATGTGGTACTATGCCATTTATTTTCCCGTTGTTTTTGGCTCTTTCTAAAATAACCACCAACATGTCAATGACAATATTAAATAAAATGAGGGATAAATGGTCACCGTGTTGGAGCCATTTTCTGGTTTGAAAAAATGGAACAATATCATCATTGACCTTAATGGCCACACTACCCCAATAACAAATTCTCAACCTACGTACACCACTGTGGTGAGAAACCTTTCATCTTTAAAGTTTATTAAAGAAAAAACCCATTTAATCTTGTCATAGGCTTTTTCAAAATCAATCTTAAATAGCACCTCAACCTCATCCAATTTTTTCTTTTGCAATTCATGAATAGTTTCATGAATAATAATCACGTCATCCAATATGTTCCTATCTGGTATGAAAGCTATTTGTGTAGGACAAACAACAAGATTAGCCACAGATATGATCCTATTTGTGCCAACTTTAGTAAATATTTTGAAACTGACATTTAAAAGGCAAATTGGTCTATATTGTTGTATTTGCCTAGCATCTTTATTCATTAATAAAAGTATGATTATTCCAAAATTCAGATTGAACAGAGGCAAGACACCATTGTGTAAATTTTGGAACATTGCCATTAAGTCTGTCCTAATTACCTCCCAGAAAATCTGATAAAATTTAGCTAAGAATCCATCTGATCTCAGGGCCTTATTATGTTCCATTTGGAGTACTGCCTCTTTCACTTCCTTTTGAGTGAATGGCTATATGAGAAGGCCATTCTCTATCTCAGAGACTTAAGGAATATCCTCACGGCAAGATTCAATCATTGAAAAATGATTTATATCCAGTGGTCCAAAAACACCTTTACAATATTTGGTTATGTACAGTTTAAGCTATACATCACTAACTATTATTCCCTCATCTTGCTTAAGTTGAAATATTCGTTGTTTCCTATATTTACCATTTGCAATCAAATGGAAATATTTATTATTATTGTCCCCCTCAAGAATATGTTTCGCTTTCGGTTGTTGGTACCATTTGATTTCCTCCTCACAAAACAGCCGAGCTAATCTCTCAGTAGAATGCTGCCTAAGATTAAATTCTTTATTAGACAGCCCAGTAAAATTTGGTTGTTTATTAAGATTATCAATAATATGAAGTAACTCTTTCTTTTCTTACTTGTATATTCCACTAGTAGCTTTAGGCCAGCCTAGTAAGTGTTGTCTAAAACATTGAATTTTAAATTGCCATCTACTCATGAATGTATTTTCCCTATTCTCATTGTGCCAACAATTGGACATCATGTCAAAGAAGCCATCTTGATTGAACCATCCAAGTTCAAATTTGAACATTGACATATTCCCCTTGTGGAATGCTGCCCAAATATTGAGCAAAAGGAGAGTATGATCTGACAGGAATCTATCAAGGGCAGTCATCTAACTAGGGGGGATTTTTGTTCCCAATCGGTGGTCATTAGCACTCTGTTAAGCTTCTCAAAAGTAGGTTTATCCAATGAGTTTGCCCAAGTAAACCGACAGCCAGATAAATCACTCTCTCTCAGATCTAAACTATCAATAACAATATTGAATAAAAAAAGCTACCGGGAATCAAAGTTATCATTGTTTTTCTCATCTTGTCTTTTAATCATATTGAAATCACCTCCTATCAATATAGGTAATGATTCTTTTTTACAAATATCAACTAATTCTGTCAAAAATTGTTCTTTTAAATGATTTTGTGCTACACCATAAACAGCTATCAAAATCCATTGAAAGCCATCGTTCTTATTTCTCAAATAAAACTTCACGTAGAAATCTCCTTCATCAATAGAGTCAATTTCAAAAGAAAGCAAATTGACTCCTAAAAGGATTCCCCCAGATCGCTCGTGAGGAAGCATACAATGCCACAAGACTTCACGTCCATCAGAAGGTGTTTTAGATAAGAACTGCAAAACTCACTCTTGCCCATTTCAAGAAGTGCAACAAAATCAATATGTTGTTCTTTAACCAATTCTGAAATATATCTCTATTTAGCCAAGTCACCAAGATCTCTGCTATTCCAAAAGACTCCTTTCATTTAATTACTTTCTTTATTGGGTGACTTAGCCAAACCTTTGGCTTAACAATTTTGGATGCTTTTTTTTTTGCGACAAATGTCATGGTGATCACTACATAAAGTGATCATTCCCCTTGTCCAAAATTTCTACAGTTAAATAACTACATAAGTGATTGAGGGTAGTAATATCATGAATTTCTTGATCCACATCATCTGCAACATGATGAGAAGGCCGATGGTAGATTTGTTCGTTGATGCTTTCAAATGATCTGCCTCTAAATTCTTAATTTCTTTAATCGACTTCACCACTTCATCATTAGTCTTTCCGAAAGAAATGCCAACCTTATGTAATTCTGAAGCTATATGTGTATCAGAAAAGTGAAGGAAAGAAGAGGGAAGGGTGCCTTTGGGAGATTCCATGTTGCGAATAGAAGCCCTGTACTTTGCCTTCTCCAAAGTATCCAAATCAGCAGACGCCACCCCACCCAGTAATATGTGAGTATTCAACCACCTATATCTGCAAGGAATGTGGAGAACATGGGCAGAAAGCAGAACTGCAAGAGGCCCCTTCACTTCACACGCCAAGGGATACCTAGCATTCTCCACAGTTACATTGTTGACCTTCTTTTCTGAAGCCTTCAACCCCACTGTACTGATCTCATGTCCATTAATAGCATAAGGT
The DNA here is from genome assembly GCA_036346375.1 of Guadua angustifolia. Lineage (NCBI taxonomy): Eukaryota > Viridiplantae > Streptophyta > Magnoliopsida > Poales > Poaceae > Guadua > Guadua angustifolia. The sequence goes on along the minus strand of CM070502.1, from coordinate 65,617,410 downwards.
ACTCTCTGTTTTTCAGCAAAATCATTGATAGAATATTTAGCAAAAACATTAGTCACATCCTACCCGGGTGCATCACCTCTGATATAAGTATCATCAGCAGAAGAGACATGTTGATTGACATGAGTATCTAGTTCAACCTGATCATCACAAACATTCTGTTTCAAACTTAGAAGCTGTTTGGTTAGAGGTATTTTAGCCTGTAATGGTTCCCGGCGCTATCGGGTCACCTTGGTTCGTGTTTGGTTGGCCGAGTCCGCAATCAATTCCCAGCGCAAATAGATGCCGGTCCTCACAGTCTCGTTACCTCTCCCAGCCAGCGTTATCCGATCCCCTCACGCGGCTCTCTCCCTCGCGACGCAGCAGCCGCCGCGACTCCGGCCACCGCATCCTTGCCGGTGAGATCTCCCGCCCCCATCGTCCTCTACCTCTCTCTCTCTCTCTCCCTCTCCCTCTCCACCCTATCCGTTTCTCCAAACCCTAACCTTTGCAATCCACAGCACAGGGACTCAGGTCTGCGCTTCCGCCGCATCACGCCGGCGAGGACCTCCCTCTCCCGTCGCATCACGCCGGTGAGGACCTCCCTCCCCTATATTCCTCTTCTTCTCCCTCCCATCCGTCTCCCATCTTGATATTCTGAAAGGATTCTGCACATGATAAAGTTAGTAGTAACTCGTGTGGATTCTGGACGAATGAGGTCGCATCATTTCTTTGCATCTAATCCATGTGAAATGTCTGAAACTGTGAATTGGTATTGGAAAGATGAAGGCAATCACACACATTCATCAGATGTTAGCATATTATTGGTAGCTTTGCCAAGCTGCTTTTACCTTTGAAGTCATGTAGTGTCGTATCCAGAATTGTTGCAGAAATATTGATATTACTTCTACGGAAGAAATATGTAACTTGGTAATGCAAGAGGGTTTTTCTTGCTGATATTCATTTTGGTTAGTATCAGATTGTGAATTGCTTGCACAAGCAGATTGCAGTCCTAAACATTCCATCTTAGCTTTTCTTTTCTTTTTTTTTCATTGCTAGGTTGTTGAAGTAGTACTGGAAAACTACAAACCTCAGAAGGTGCAAAATGATGATCAAGGTACCAAAGATCCAGGCAACCAATCGAGCAAGAAGTCCAAAAAACAGAGCATCATCCTTCCCCCTTTGTCATCTCTGCGGCCCCCTCTTGGGAGAGCATAGTTAATGCTAAGGGAGGAGTTCACCTGCCTGAGTAATATAATCTTCTTTCTACTCTTTGTTGATTTGATTTGCCATTTCTTCTTATTCAGTAGGTGGGTTTTTAACAGGCTTCTTGTCTGCAGGGAAGATGCTAAGGATCCTAAGTTCTGGTCCAGAATCTGTGTGCACAATATGAGAAAAGCTTTCTAGGGAGGCAACAACTTTCCGCCGTATCTTGGAGTCTTTGTTTCGGTACCAAATTTGACATATCAGAGTAATTGCTTCTGTACCAAATTTGACATATCAGAGTAAGGTATACTGTCAAAACAAATAAATGGAAGTGTTTAAATTCATCTCAGGCAGCATTACTTTCTTCTGCCTTAGAAACTTATCTTCTGTATTTGCTGTCAGGTGTTTCCAGAAGCCCTCTTTCATCAGTTGCTCCAAATTTCCATGTGCTATGCTTATCCCTAAATCTTCCATTTACATGAGCTCTAAATCTTAAGAAATGTGCAGTATGAATGCTTATCCCTAAATCTTCCATTTACATGTGCATATATTTACATGAGCTCTAAATCTTCCATTTCTGCACATGTTCCATATGATCTAGCAATTTGTTTGGTTTGCTCATGTTCCATATTAGCCTGTGAATTAGGGGATCAAATATGAGTAGAGCATATAAAAACATTCTCCTGAAAAACTGATTAGCCTGTGAATTAGGTCTGAGCTGCAGATGATTCTTTCATTACTGTCATATTCTTCTATCAGGGTTCATAGCTGTATTTTATATTTTTATCCTTGTTTGTATCCACTGCTTGACATTGAAATTCACCTCTTATGATCTTGGATAATAAGATATCCCAGCTGGAAACTAAACAAGTGTTTCTGCTGCAGATGATTCTTTCATTACTATCATACTCTTTAGAAGCTTAACCGTAAAATATCCCAGCTGGAAACTAAACAAGTGTTTCTTAATGCATCTACATTTGTTACATATGCAAATATAACTTGTACTTATGTTTGTACTTTTGTCCTTCATTAGATGATGCTCAAAAGAAAAAGTGAGTTCTGCTTGATGTGGCAATTTTTTCACTTGAGAATTTAACAAGCCAGTGTTCATCTGAGAAGCAATTGAAGCTCAAAAACATGTTCTGTTATAACTTTGTATTTCCTTGAATTTTGTGATGCATCTTCATACATAATGATCAGTGTTGGACTTCTGTCTGTATGCACTTCTGTATGTAAACGGAGGAGAGGTGTATTGTATATATACGTGGTGAGGTTAAGTCAAGCCAGGTTGAGAGGTTTCCTTCGATTATTGGTGATGCTGCATGTGCATGTGAGTTTGTGTTAAGTACTCCCTCTTGAACAATATCAGTGTTGGACTTGTGTGTATGCACTTCTTAAGTAGTGTTGGACTTCCCAGAAATTTCTTCTCTATTGTGTGTAAGCTGTTTGGTCACCCCTACTTGCTGGGAATGCAGAAATTCAGTAGAACTTGCTGTGTGTATGACAACCATTGTTTGTGTAAGCTGTTACCAGTCCCTAGCCAAACACCATTAAAGAAATGGAAGACGTTACATGAGCAAACCAAACAAATGGTGTTATGCCTTCCGGTGGAACAATTCCCCCTGTCATCTAATTACGTTACCTTTACCGTTTTTAGAGTTGAACCAAACAGCACCTTACATCAAGCACATTAGCGCCGAGCACATTATAACTGAGAGTATTGTTGATAGTTTGAACTGAATCCTGTTTGGTAATGATATTAGAAAAATACTGATTGACAGAAACTATAGTTTGGACCTGTTCGGCAAGTGCAACTAAAGAAAATTGATCTGCAGTAGAAAAGTTATGACCGGCAGCAACTAAATTCTGATTAGTAAATTCAGTCTAAAATTCAGTTGTAACATCATTCTGATTAGCATAAGCAATAGTTTCAATCTTTTCAGTGACTACAGCACAGAAAGACTGATCGGCAACAGCTACAATCTGATCAATAGCATTTATCTGAGCACCAAATGCAAACTCAATTTCCTTTGCAGCAATCACCAAACCAGATTTAGACTGAATGATAGTTTTAGCATCATTCTGATCAGGAGAAGTATCAGCATAAACATTAATTTCTCGCTCTACGGTCAGTGCAACACAGAAAGGCTGATCGACAGAAGCTAAATTTTGATTGGTAGCATTTATGTGCTGAATAACACATTCAGACTGAATGGCATTTGCAGCAACCACGGAACCAGGATTGTTAAAAGTCGAGGAAGCATTTGCGGAACTACTGTGCTTAACACAAAAGGTATCAACATTACTACATAAAGTATCAGAAGTATCAGGGATCTATTCTAAAAAATACCTGGTCAGCGATGAAGTTATGCCCAGTACCACCGAAATTAACAGGAGTACCAAAGGGGTGTTGAGCTACAGGTGAATCGTTTTTTTTTTCTGTTGAACCCCTACAGTCTTTGCTGAATACATAGGGACATCAAGTGATGCCTGCACACTAGATGATCCATCCTTCGTAGTTTTAGACCTTTTGATGTCTCTATCCGGCATATCAGCATCTTCATCCATTTGTTAATTCCCTTTTCCGTGATTCTCCCCATCTAGTAGCTCCATATTATTTTCTATCACACGATCCTTACTTTCCACCACGAAGAAAGTCTCATATAGAGCATCGCTAACACAAATTTCAATGCTATCAAGGACTAGCCTAGCATCTGTCACAGTGACGTTCAAACAGACAAATCCCTTTTTTTTGAGTACTCACCATGTTGACAAACTGGGTTGCACCTATGATGGAACCAACTGTACACAAGGATTAATAATCCCGAATTTCATAAGGGACACTGCGGTGTACTCGCGACCGGGTACCCTTTCCGCCAGAAAGTAATAGGCCCAAGGAATGGCTTGGCCCAATTTAGAGCCCACGTGGTCCCGGCGATCATCTGGCGATCACACCGCCACCGGGTGAGCGGTTCGCAGGCGCCTGGCGGCAAATGACGAGCACGCCACTCACGGGCGAGAAGCCCACGTGACCCCCTAATCGGTCCGGCGATCACGCCGCTCACCGGGTGAGCGCCAGCGTGGCGCCTCGGGCAACTGGCGAGCACGCCACTGTCGGACGAGAAGCCTACATGGCCTCGGCGACGATCGGGACCGCGACCACCTTTCGCCGGGCGAGTGGCAGCGTGGCGCCGGTGGCAGCGGGCGAGGAGTCCACGTGGTGGCCTGACGAGCGGGCGGGTGCTTGGGCCCCCCTTGTCTGGCCACGGAGGCAACCAAAGGAATGAAGAGAAGGTTTCGCCTTGAAGTTTCCCTCTCCTGGCACCTCGTGTCAGGGCCATTAATTGTGAAGGGTCCAGCGTTCGACACGACGACAACTCATCCCTCTGACACCTCTCACCAACCCATCGTAGGAGCGTCCTATCCCGGGCGGACCGGGCGAGGCCTCTCACCGACATTAAATGAGATTCGAAGGACAAGGCCACGGAGGCGTGCTTAATAAATGAGTTGTGGGTAGACGTGGAAGCTGGAATGATGAGTATAATTAATGTATTGTAGATAAGTATAATACCGCCCTCTCTCCTGCTCAAGGTGGTCCGTCTATATAAGGGCGCCCTGGTGCATGAGGAAAGGGGGCCGGTCGCCTAGAACAAGAAGCATAGAGAAACAGACACTGAGGAACACCTTTGTAAACATTTCCCTATTTTCTCAACAAAGAGCTCGCGCAGGCGTAAGGTCATACCCATTCGGGGCTCAACTCGGTAAATCACCGTGTCCATCGATCTCTTTGGCGCCGTAACTCGTCACGAGAGACATTAGGGTTTCCAGCCACAAAGATGCCCTCTACCAAACCATAATTTCCGTCCAAGGAGTAGACACTTTCCGTCCAGGGAGTAGATACTCTGTTGGTGGAATCTTGTCAGGCGAAATACGTCGACAGGGGCGCGCCAGGTAGGGGGCTAGTGGTTGGCTCATCCGGCCATCTCTCCGGCTAGTTCGCGCCACGTGATGGCGGATTCACACGCGCAGCAACAAGATGCGGCGGAGGCTAGTGATTCCCAGAATACGTCCCAGTGTTCTCGCCGGACGAGGGATCACCTCCCACCGCCACAGCAGGAGGGCGGTGGCGCCTGTGGTCATGGCCAAGCTTCCGGTTCGGCTGTCGGCCGGCCATGGAGTCTCCGCCATCTGCCCGTAACTCGCATGATGCGATCCGTCTCCTCTTGGACCACCACCGGTGGAACTCGGCCGAGACACCCGGCCGCTCCATGGCTGCGGGATATTGAGGGCCTTGTGGATGCGGCCTAGCTCCGCGTAGGGATGCCCGACCAGTCTGAGGCCGTTGGTTCCCCTCGCCCCAAGGTGCCCATAGAGGGCACCCAAACTTCTAGTCACCCTAGCAGGAAGCGCTTTGGCCAGGCGGACTAGAGTAAGGGAAAGGGTGTGCAAGAAGGTCCCAGCTCTGCAAAGAGTCGTGGGGACCTAAGGTCCCATCTGGAGCTCCAGCGTCGGCCGCGCGGCGGTGACCTGTGTGATAGCCTGCAGCGTGGCCGCGTTCGCGACGGACGGATGGCCCCTAGGGGTGAGAGTTCTTCTTATGACTCTCACCTTCAGGCTGAGGAGGAGGCCCGATCCTCCGACTCTTTGGGGGGTTGTGCTCCGCCTGCCCTGGCATGGTCTCTAGGCCGGGGTCAGGGTGGACGGCAGGATCCTCCCTATGGCGTTGGATGCTAGGCGTTTTCTCGACGGCTGCACAGTGTGGTGTGGCCTGAGAGGTTTCGTCCGGCCTCCATCGAGAAGTATAACGGCACCACCAACTCCGAGGAGTTCTTGCAGATCTACACCACTGTGGTGCGTGCCGCTGGCGGGTCTGGAAAGGCCATGGCCAATTACTTTCCAACGGCCTTGACGGGGTCCGCCCGGTCTTGGCTGTTAAACCTCCCACGAGGATCGGTGCACTCGTGGGAGGAGTTGTGCGACCTCTTTGTCGTCAACTTCCAAGGCGCATTCGCGCAACCGGGCGTGGAGGATGATCTCCATGCCCTTGAGCAGGAACGGGGGGAGTCATTGCGCGACTTTATTTGACGATTCTGCCACTGTCGCAATACGATCCCTCGGATTTCTGAGTAGTCGGTCGTCATTGCCTTTCGAAGAGGCGTGCGTGACCGCAAGATGAGGGAAAAGATGGCGACTCGCGACGTCACCACCACTTCCGAGCTCTTCTCCCTGGCGCACAAGTGTGCGCGGGCGACGGAGGCTCGAGGGCCGGCATCCAGCGCCGCACGAGGACGCGGCGGGGATGAAGCCGGGACTTCGAGGGGTTCCAGCCATGCGAGCAGGAGGATGCGGAAGCGCGAGGTGGCCGAGACCAGGCGGATCCTGGCCGCTGAGCACGAGCCTGAAGATGCCCGGCCGCCAAAGCGCAACCGCCGTGACCGGCGGGATGACCATCGCGAGCGGCGGGACGACCGCCGAGGCCGGCGTGGCAACCACCGCGGTCAGAGGAATGACCGCCGTGAGGATAAGAAGGGCAAGCCCTTCTGCCCGATCCACCAGACCAACTCTCATGGCCTGGAGGAGTGTCGGGTTGTAAATAAGATGGTCGAGCGGCGGTTTAAGGAGAGCCGCCCCCGCGATGGTGACCAAGAAGAGGATCCCGCCTCGCTGGCTTTTTAGCAGGCGGACCGTGCTGTGGCGTAAAGTTGTTTACTTTAAGAGCTTTCGCTTCATTTCTTTTGCTTGTCCCCTGACGGGAAAACTTGCGCGGAAATGTCATGTGTCCTGATAACTTGGCTACCCCTTTGCTGATACGTAGTGATGCCCGGCCTTCGCGTTGAGCCCGGACGGGCGACATCAGAGTGCGAACTCGCACGATGGCTCACATGCGGCCCAAGACACCTTTGCTCACTCAACGGAGCACCGATGCTCGCTCGCGAGCATCGTATATGCCCAATATCCCTCCTGCGAACTCGCTCCCATATCGCGCAGAGCCGCGTGCTAATTCCGAATCACAGGAGCCTAAGTTTCCGCGCAGGGAACCATGACATACTTGCGCAGGGCCTTACGCCCCCTAATGTGTTTTATACATGTTTTGTGCAATGCCTACTTGTCGGTGTTTCGTATGACCGACAAGTAGATTTGTAAGTATAGGGGATCGCACGCCCCCTCTCCTCGAATGGTTAGGCTAACGAAGCCTCGGATGAACACTGAATCGAGCTGAGGAGTCTCAGATGTATACTGGTTCGAGCCGAACGTCCCTACTTTCAGTTTGTGGCGGTGGATCTCGTTGCTCTGAGTGTGGGAAGTTACACGCGAGGGCTAAAGACAGGCCCTTAGCGCTCGTCCGAACGACGAAGCTTAGGAGCTTCGAACGGCCGTTCGGGTCGGGAGAGCAAGCGAAGTGAGATATGGAAGAATGAGGGGATTCGCCCGCTGCCGGGACCCCGCCTCCTTTATATAGTCGGAGGGGCAGTTACACAAGAGCTCGGAGGAAAGAGGTATGCCACGCCCAGGGAGTCCGGTCTTCGGTCCTTGACGATTGATGGGTTCCTGTTCATCCATGCCGGGTTGGTAGACACAACGGACGGTGTTTCTTGGGAAAGCGCGACCGCCTCTCTGTCGCTTCGCCAGATCCGACGCACTGTGTGGTGTAAGATGACGCTTTACCCCTGACGTGGTGAAGGGACGGGTGTTTGACCCAACGGCTCCTACGCTACCTTGAGAAGAAGCCACCTGTCTCAGCACGAACGCCGGGTCCATGGATCAAGCGACCGGCTCGTAGTCGACCACCGACGTGGCGGAAGTTGCCGAGGCGAAGCTTGTTAGGGTCCTGACCGGGGACCCTAGTCGGAGCCTTCGGGGTCCCCCGACCGGGGACTCGGTCGGAGCTCCTGGGAAACCGGACCTAGACTGAACAATCCGTTGCGTCTCCTTGGGCCTGGTTGACCACGAAAAATACAACCTTGAGATAGATGTATACTTTGTTGTGGGGTATCCCCGGTATGAGTATTCGTCAGTAGCCCCCAGGGCCGTCCTGAAATGCAAGCGTTCTTGGACGGGTCCTCGGTTTTCGTCTTGCACGGTCTTCTTGGTAGTATGACGCCGCATGACGAGGCAGCGGGTGGTCCTGAGGGCGGCTGTCTCGCTTGGTTGAGCCTGACCGTCCTATCTGGTCTGGCCTTGATGGGGTGCGCGCGAGTGCACCCGGTGGGTGTAGCCCCCGAGCAAGTCGAAGAGCTAGTCAGAGGGTTACCTGGGCAGATAAGTCCGATCGACCGGGTCAGGGGGCTTTGGCTCGACGCCAGGTCTTGCCGGTGTGAACGCTCGTCGCTTTGCGAGATTCGATCTTTAAACGCCGGTTTACGCCGCGAATCGGTAGGGGTCCGGATGCCTTCGCAAGAGGTTCCGATTCCCGAATGCTTGTTTAACGTCATAGTTAGACGCGGCCGTGGTCGGTAGGGAGGTCCGGATGCCTTCGCGAGAGGTTCCGGTTCCCGAGTGCTTGTTTAACGTCGTAGTTAGACGCGGCCGTGGTCGGCAGGGAGGTCCGGATGCCTTCGCGAGAGGTTCCGGTTCCCAAGTGCTATTTTTACGCCATAGCTAGGCGTGTTAGTGCCATTTTTACGCCGTAGCTGGGCGTGTTAGTGCCATTTTTATGCCGTAGCTGGGCGTGGGGCGTCCATCTCGAGTCCTCGTCGGGCGAGGCGATCTACGAGAGGGGAGGCCGCTGTCGATCCCACGTATACGCCCCGTCCGCAGGTGTGGGACCTGGAGGGTGTGAGCAGACGCGTGTTTGCCTACGTCGGCCGAACACCGTGCTCGTGGAGCTACAAACGGGTTATCCGAGTGAGCCCTGGAGGTCACGCGACCTCCGAGCGGACGATCCCTGCGTCGGGTGTCCGACCCGCTGGGGGCGACCCATAAAAAATCTTTCTTTACTCAATCCCGTCCCGGACCCCGAGCCGTTCGTAACTTCAGGCGCTGGGGCGCAATTGCCGGTTCTTTCGAGGGCTCCACAGAGAGTTTGAAGTATGGTTTTGGATGCGGAGCTAAGGCGATTGGGTCGTCCGCCAACCCAACTAAAGACCCACCGAGGGTTCGCCTTAAACTTGCCCCTCGCTCGTTTGCCTGCCGGGGTCAGCGGGGGATCCATCTGGTGGATCTTGCCTTCGGGACCCACGACCAGGTGTTATACGTCAGGCATCCAAGCCTTCTCGCCACCTCGAGGCTGCAAAAGCCTGGTGGACTTTTCCTTTTGCCTCGGGTCGGTTTGAGCCGACCCGGAGGCGGAGATCAAGGGGTCGCGGGGTGTTTCGCCCCGAGCGATGCCCCGACGTCCCTGCAGGCATTTAATGCGCGTGCGGGAATTAAATGTGAAGCGGGATGATTAGGGGCGATACGACTCACCAGCGGCGCGTCGTGGTGCTCCGATGCGACGGGTGACGCTTCGTACGAGGCCACCTTGATCGGTGCTCACCCGGTCGACACGTGTTCGGCTGGTGCCTGTTCGGCGCCCATAAGACTGGTGCGGGAGAGGCGTTAGGGCACCCTCCTGCTTTCGCTTTCGCCGCCCCCTTGGCTTTGCCTTCCTTGTTCTTCGAGTTCTCCTGAGGCGAGAAAAAGAAACAAGGAAGTTGGGAGAGAGCTACTCACATTCTTCTCCGATTTCCGATTGCTCGCGGATCGAAGATGTTGTGGTCGGAGTGTACCGCCGAGCTCAACCGTGCGCTCGGGTTGGAGAAGAAAGGGTTCCTTCTCCCGCGGGATGCCTCGCAGTGGAGGGTCCCAACGGGGGCCGCGGAACCAGCGCCGGAGGAGGGGGAGATCGTGGTCCCCGCTTGGTTCTTTGAACGCGGGTTCGGGCTCCCGCTTCATCCCTTCGTCCGCGGGATGCTGCACCATTATGGGATCGAGGTACACCATCTCAACCCTAACGGCGTGCTCCACATAGCGATCTTCATAACGCTATGTGAGGCGTTCCTGGGGATCGAGCCCCTTGGTTCTTTGTCAGAGAAGCACTTCTTCACGCCCGATTATGGAGGGATAAGTCGGTGGTCGCCACGGCGTCCATGGGGGGTGCGCCATCCAACAGATTCTCGTCGCGGGGCGGAGTACATCCCCTTGAAGCTACCGACATCGAACCGAGGGTGGCATTCTGAGTGGTTCTATGCTCGGAACACAGGAGGCGGCCACCACCTTCACCGTACCGTCTTCCGAGTCGAAGGAAGATTGGGGCTAGGGCCTTGACAAGAGGGAGAAAAAGAAGGTGGTGCCAATCTTGGAGCGGATCAAGCTTCAGCGGGAGCGTGGCCTGACCGGCAGCGCCGTCGTGCGCACGTTCATGAGGATGCGCGTGCAACCCCTTATGGCCAGGCCGCGCCCCATGTCCCTGTACGGCGGGGCATCCGACCCCATGAGGATGGTTACGGCGGAACTCACCGCGTCAGAGCTTGAGGTCAGGGTGGCCAATGTGCTAGTCGGGGGCACTATCACGGCGACGGGTGGCGCCCCCGAACCTTTTTCAATGGAGAACCCTCCAAACCTGGTAGGCCGAGCGGTTCCTTTCCCTCCCTATGTGTCCCCACCTTCTCGACATCTGGATTAACTAGTGATTTCGCACCATTCAGGGACTGGGCAAGATGGTGTCCCGACCGCTGCTGCTGGGAGAAAAGCAGCAGAAGACCCAGGCCCGTGAGGCGGCCGCCCTGAGAGATTCTGCCCGCAAGAAGCGGAGAGAGGAGAGGGCAAAGGAAAAAAGGAGGGAGCGCGCGGCGAGGATGCCTCTGTGACCACCGCTGTCAGCACCGCCGATCCGGAGTCGTCCTCGAGTTATGGCGGTGGCGACAACCTCGACGATCCGTATGAGGCCTTCATCGGGCCAATAACTGGTGGTGGACCATACGAGGGTACCGGTACGAGCACTCCTGTCGCCGCGCCTCAGGTGGAGATCCCCCAAGAGGAAACGTCCCTGGGGAAACGTAAAGGCGACACGCCCCCACCAAGGAGGCCGGCGAAGAAGATGCTACTCCCGTTCCATCGTTCGGCGGTGGAAAGCTCGGACGAGGTGGTGGCCCAGCGTGAGACGACGCCAGGTTCGCTCCCAGCAATGGTCGGTGCGCCGAGCGATGACCCGTCGCCGTTGGCAGAATCGGAGCTGCCGCTGGTGGCCCTCCCGGAGGTGGAGCGCGCGGGGACTCTGGCACCCCCCGACGGGTCGGGGACCAGAGGAGATGTGAATGAGCTCTTGCCTTCGCCGCCAAAGCCCGCGCCGGTGGTGCAATCTGGTACTCGCCACCTTCGCTGCCGCCGCCAGGACCCATTGGAGGATAGCCGGCGCCGGGGCCGTTGACGTCGAAGCGTAGACCGCGGCAACGAATATCCTTCCGCAAACCCAGACACGCCAGCCTATGCCCGGCGAACAACGACACCTCCGGCGGAGACGCCGCCGCTCGCGTCGGAGGCAGAGGTCGAGTTGTGGGGGACCTTCGAAGAGGGCGCGCAGCAGGTGGAGTCTCATCTGAGCCAAATTCGTCGGGGGCTGGCGGCTGCCCTTGGCTTGACAGATGAGGCGTTGAAGGTCGTCGCTGAGGTTACCCGGCCAACTTGCCAGGTAAACTTCTTCAAATTCTCGACTCCAGCCCTTGATTCGCCTTGGCGACCGTCAGGCTAAATGAAGTGTCCGAACTTCCGCAGCAACTGAAAGCTCAGACGGAACAAAGGGTGACTGCCACCAAAGAGGGCGACCGCCCGGACCCCGAATCGCACGAGGCCCAAGAAGCCTTGGCGCACGGACGGACAAAAGCGGAAGAGGCCCGGAGGGAGCTGCTCGAGAGACACCGGATCTCCGAGTCCCAGAAGATGAGGATATCCGAGCTCGAGGCACTTTTGGCGGCGGCCCTCAGCGCCAGGGACGTCGCAGCCGCCGCAACAGTGCAGCTCCAGGGTGAGCGCGATCAGGCTCGGGCGGAGTCGGACTCTGCTAAGAGGGACGCCTTACTCGAGCGGAAGACTCGGACCGAGGCCGAGCTGGAGCTGCAGCGCCAGAAGGCCCTCACGGCTGGTGAGCAGTATAACCCTAATTCAGCCTTCCGTGATTGCAAACCGCCCGCCCTCTCTTTGACATTGCTTCGGTCTATAGCGTTGCAGGAGGAGCTCAGCGACGGCGTGGGGGCGCGGAAGACGGCGGTGGAGGAACGGGACGCAGCGATGGTAGCACGAGCGGAGGCCTTCTCCGCGAAGGAGCTGGTGGAGCGAGATTTGTCCGAGCGAGCTGCCGAGCTGACGACCCTCCACGAAGTCGGCCGAGATTCGCGACGAAAGTGCTCTAACCTCCGAGCTGGGTTCGAAGTTCGCGCAGCTGCGGCTGCCCGCGTGCGTAACATGTCGAGCGCTCGGTGGGTGAGGGATAGAGTTAGAGCTCGCCTTTCGGCGCTGGTCTTTGCTCTCTCCCATTATCGCGGCATCGACCCCACCGTTGTCAGCAGCGGAGTCGCGGTGAACCGGTCCGACGAAGAGGTCGAAGGGTTCAGGGGCCAAGTTGCTCCTTATGCCGAGGAGATCGCCAGCCGGATTCCGCCAGGGAGCATCCTCCACCGGAAACAAGAAGAAAGTTAATCATTTTGGTTTTTACGTCAGTTTTGTCTTGTAATGAACTGAATCTTTTAGCCGGACGGGGCAGTCCGCAAGCCCTCCCCTTTTTCGTGCCTCCTAAAGATGACAAACATTTCGATGGCCATAGCTTCAGAAACCGCGAAGGTTTATGCGAGCGTAGGTCGTCATGTCTACACTTTTGAGGGAGACTCGAAATAGGGGCTGGGACCTGAGAAGCAAAACATTTGCTTATAGTTGTCATGGGACAGGAGTGTTCCCGACCAGCTACGGGTCGTATACCTATGGGTAATTCTTTCTTCCCAAAACATTACTTCGTAACCGTAGCCACCGGGGCGTAGGCCGTAGTGTTTGGGTCGAAAAGATTACCGCTAGGGAGGAACCCGTGGCCGAGCGAGTCATCCGACCCAAACGAGTGTGGGCGCTTAGATGCAAATCGCTCATCTACACCTGCGCGGGGGAGGAGTGTTTCTGACCAACTATGAGTTGCACCTCGTGGGAACTTCCTTCTTCCGCAAGGCACTACTTCGCATCCGCAGCCACTGGGGCGTAGGCCGTAGAGCTTGGGTTGAAAGGATTACCGCTAAGGAGGACCCAATAGTCGACCGGGTCATCCGACCCGAAAAAGTGCGTGAGCCTAAAGCCCCCGAGCGGGGTGTGTGAGCTCAAGCTTGTGATCGTTTCACAACGCTTGTATTCGAAGTGGAAAAACCAATGCGGAGGCACTCTTAAGGAAAAGATTGCCTTATCTTTTATTTCGAATGTAGGAGGCGCTGCGGCGGTCGGGGTCCTTTATTTTAGCCTTCGTCGATGCGGCTTCTTCTACCAAGGCCCCGATCCACTCAGGGCCGCCGTGGCCCATCCAGAAATAAACGCGTCGGCCGTCGCACGCAATCGCCCGAGAACGAAAATTGAAGGTCGCGCTGCGCTTCTCGCCGCAAGACAAAGATCCTTTCGTCTAACCGTCCCATCGCATTTTAATGCGAGGGAAGGGGCGCGGACAGGGCACGTCCCATCGCGAGGGACGTGTAGTTAATGCGCGTGCGGCGCTTCGCCCGGGACTATGCCCGCTCCGTCCGCTCCGCCCTGCGTGTATAAGTAGGGTGCAGCGGAGCAAACCTGCGCGGCTATTCTCTTGGTCCTCCCTCTTCTCCTTTTGCCTCCGCGCGGCGCAGGAGAAGGAGAGTTAGAAAACTTCGAGCAACGATGGCGAGCGGGGGTGATGATCGGCGGTCCGGGAAGCGGGAGGCGGCGGCGGACCTCCCGGGGTGGACCCCAAGAGATCCCGCTCCTGCGCCCGATCGCCATCACGCGCGAGAAGAGGGGGGCTTACGCTGCCCATGTCGACCTTCCGCATTAGGGACCCCATTGTGGAGTGAGCCTCTTTTGCCTGATGTCGAAGTGGTTTCGGCTCCGATCTTGCTGATGCCGAGTTTTTTCTTTCTTTGCTTTAGAGCTCGTGGCTCGGGTCGGCCGGGCGCCAGCGTTTCTTCGCATCGCCTCGGCAAGGGAGGTGGGCGCCGCCGAGGCCACTCCTAGTGCGGCTCCGGTCGCCGTGGGCGGTCCTCTGGGCGCCCGAGCCGCATCTGTGGTGACGCGGTTGGAAGCCTCCCTGCAGATCAGAGCCACGGCTGCCGCCGCGCAGAAGGCGGAAATGTCGCGGCAACGGGCCTGGATTTGAGCTTTGGAGGAGAAGCTCACCGAGGTGCGCGGGGAGGCGTGGGCACTGCGGTTCCAGGCCGATGCCGCGGAGAAGGAACTCGCCAGGGTGCACAGAGAACGGTGTTCGCTGCGCGATGATCTTATGAACGTGCTCGGCCCGGCCTTCAAGAGTATGGCCAGAAGCTTCAGGCCCCTGGGAGTAGATCTACCGGAGCCACCAGAGCGCGACGAGATGCATTACGCCCTCGGCTCGCCCATGCGCCAACGCCCCGCCGACCGCCCCACTTCCTACGCGAGCGCTCGGCTCGCGAAGGGCGGGAGGTCGCCGTGTCCATGGCAGAGTATGTGCTGGCTCACAGCCGGCCGTGACACCGCCGACTCGACCGCGACCATTGGCGGGTGGAAGGCGACGCGGACCGGGCGCGGGCTAGAGTTCGACCACCGGCCGAGATGGTAGCACTACCGTCATCGCCGAGGTGGGCGCCGCATACTCGATGATGACAACTTCGCCGGATGAGCTCCCGAGCGCCTGCATCTTGCTTTTTGCTTCAGGGGGCCACAATGCGTGTAAATATTCCATGCTATGGACTCTGGGGATTTTGCTGAATGATGTGCGTTTTTCCTCCGTCGTTAACACTCATCAAGCGACCATAGCTCTCAGGAACCACCGAGGTTGCGAAAGTGTAGGCCGGAGTGTTAGTATCCAGAGGAAAATGTAACAGATACCCGAGGGCTTAGAAGCCCAAAAATGTGTCCCGAGTCGACCACGGGCGATCTCGCGCGGGCACCTCCTTCTTCCACACAGTACTGCTTCGCAACCGTAGCCACAGGGGCGTAGGCCGTAGCACTTGGGTCGAGAGGGTTACCGTTTGCAGGAGATCCAATGGCCGGTTGGGACTCCAGCTCAAGTGGGTATGCGAGGACGCAGCCGCCGAGCCGCTCGTGAGGACTAGAAACTAGTTGGCACGAAGTGGCTCGGACCCCTCGGCCAATTGAAAGCGGGCCGACGTGCGACGGGCGCACGCTGCACCCGGCGCTATCTTCGGCTCGGGCGCTGCCCGTGTCGCCCCGAGTTCGCCAAGCCTGACCTTTTGGGGCCTCCAGCTGCTCACGTCGCCGCCAGAGCTTTGCGCGGCAAGCCTGAGGGGCGGCGGAGACGAAGACAAAGACCCCCTCCCCGGGGGGGAGTCGAGGAAGGCGAATCGAGCTCTGCTCCTAGCGCGAGCACGTCGTCGAGTTCGCGCCGTCGTTGGTGAAGAAGACCATCGAGGAGGGAAGTGGGAATCCAGAGATCACGGAGATGACGCGCAAAGGGCCCCTACCTAGCGCGCCAACTGTCGGTGTTTCATATGACCGGCAAGTAGATTTGTAAGTATAGGGGATCGCGCGCCCCCTCTCCTCGAATGGTTAGGCTAACGAAGCCTCGGATGAACACTGAATCGAGCTGAGGAGTCTCAGATGTATACTGGTTCGGGCCGAACATCCCTACTTCCAGTTTGTGGCAGTGGATCTCGTTGCTCTGAGTGTGGGAAGTTACACGCGAGGGCTAAGGACAGGCCCTTAGCGCTCGTCTGAACGACGAAGCTTAGGAGCTTCGAACGGCCGTTCGGGTCGGGAGAGCAAGCGAAGTGAGATATGGAAGAATGAGGGGATTTGCCCCGTTGCCGGGGACCCTGCCTCCCTTTATATAGTCGGAGGGGGCAGGTTACACAAGAGCTCGGAGGAAAGAGGTATGCCACGCCCAGGGAGTTCGGTCTTCGGTCCTTGACGATTGACGGGTTCCTGTTCATCCATGCCGGGTTGGTAGACACAACGGACGGTGTTTCTTCGGGAAGGCGCAGACTGCCCTCGGTCGCTTCGCCAGATGCCGACGCCACTTTGTGGTGTGATGACGCCTTACCCTCGACGTGGTGAAGGGATTCGGTGTTTGACCCAACGGCTCCTACGCCGCTTTGAGAAGAAGCCACTGTCTCAAAGACGGACGCGGGTCCATGGGTCAAGCGACCGGCTCGTAGTCGACCACCGACGTGGCGGAAGTTGCCGAGGCGAAGCTTGTTAGGGTCCTGACCAGGGACCCTGGTCGGAGCCTTCGGGGTCCCCCGATCGGGGACTCGGTCGGAGCTCCTGGGAAACCGGACCTAGACTGAACGATCCGTTGTGTCTCCTTGGGCCTGGTTGACCGCGAAAAATACAACCTTGAGATAGACGTATACTTTGTTGTGGGGTATCCCCGGTATGAGTATTCGTCACTACTTGTGCTTTCAGTGGCTATGCGCGGTTGCGAATGAAATGCTGAATGTGCCTGTAGCTCAGGTAGTCGAGGTAACCCCGTGGCGACTGGGCGAGTAGGCGGGCGACCACGCCCTGCCCGCCTGGCGAGTGGCTTGCGCAGCCCCCAGGCAAACGGACAAACAATCAAGCCCTGCTCGCCCAACGATAAGCCCACGTGACGGTTTGGCGGGCGGTCCGGCGACCGCGCCCTACTCGCCAAAACATTGGCCTTTGTGACCGGTTGAGGAGATGGTCACCCAATGGCCTATGGCAAAGATAAGTTGTTTGCTTTGGCAGTATCAACTTATTTCTTACACCTGTGTCTTAATGAGTTGAAGTATGTGTAACTATCACTGGCTCTTATAACCTAATGGCTCCTCGTTGATAAACGGAAATACCTAACATTTGTACCGTAAGGACGTGTGACTGGGATTGTGGGTATGGCATGGTGGCTTAAACGCGGCCCGTACACCTGGGTTAACTCTATGTAGTCCCACTGGCTGTCTTTGCGAGCACCGTAAGCCCAGTACCGCTCCCGTAAGCTCACCTCCTTATTGCGCAATGTTGCGGTAAAATTCCAAGAGATCACGGGAATACAAGTCCCAAGAGGGTAAGAGACAGTGATACCTTTGCACAGTAGTTTAAAACTTTGCTTGTCTGTGCTCTTCATCCACCGCATGATCCCTGTTTGCTTTGTTGCAATCACTCACATAACGCCTAAGTATCGACCTGACCTAAGAATTCAGGTTTACGTCGTGGCGAGGCTGAGGGCTGATCGCCCGAAAATTGAGTTAAAGCAAGCATACCTAAAGTGCAAACAGATAACATGCCTAGGTGAAATCAAAATATGCCAACTTCATTTACAATTGTTAATATTGTTCTGGCATACGATAAGCAGGAACAAAAAGAAACAAATTCAAAAGAAGCGGCCCGGGTCGTCAGTTGCCGTCGGCGACCTCGATGCCCTCGTCATCATCCCCGCCCTCCGGCACTTCTGCCGCCGCGCCAAGATCCGGAGCTTCTGCCGCCATCATGTTGACGACGCGCTCTGCAGCCTCTTGCACGTGCGCCTGGGCCTCGTCTCCTTCAATACTGTCCGCGACGATCATTGGGTTGAAGGCAGCGTCGCGACTGGCGTAGCAGGCGAGCACGAAGGCAACGGTGGCCCTGGCGACTTGCTGCCCTTCCTGGATGGAGCGGGCATTCATGATGCCCGACAGTCCGGAAGCGCCACCACCCGGTGGTGCGATGCATGATCTTGCACGCCAGAGGCTCCAACGGCTCACAAAGATCTACCCCAAGTGGCGTCAAGACCCGTGCCATGCGCCGGTATGATGACCGGAGCATGGTCGCGATGTTGTGCATGCTGTTCGCCGCTGCGTCTCCGCCGCCTCCTCGGCCGCGTCTCGGCCTCTGCGTCCGGGCAAGCAAAGTTGCCCGGTGGCCCTCTCCTAGGCCAGTTGTGTCTCGCCTCCCAGCCCCTCACAGCCGTCTCCACTTGTCGTCAAGTGGGCCTCGCTACCGGTGGCTTCCGTGAGGAAGGCGCTGTCGCGGCAGTGCTCCGCCAAGCTTAGCGTGGCGGCGGCGCAGTCGGTGGCGCGGGCGGCGGGGCGACCAGGCGGGAGGAGCGAAGCGCCGTCCTCAAAGAACATCGAGCCCGGCAGCCTCAAAGCCGCCAGTCGCTCCTGGCAGTTCCCACCGCGCCTGTCGGCGCCGTGGACAACTGCGTTGATGAAGCGCTTGAGCGATCCGCCCTAGGAGGCGATCTGAAGTTGAAGGACGTGGCCGCCACCGCTAACCCACTCAGGCGGATTCCAGTGGCGGTTGGGCTCGGCGCCATTGAAGCTGGCGCCGGTGGAATAGGCGCCATTGGAGGCGGCGCCACAGGAGTTGGAGCCGGCATTGTTGCAGCCGGCTCCGAAGGAGGGGCGGCGGGCATTGCCGCCCCGGGAGAAGACGTCACCGCTTCAGACGCACTCGATGGAGTCGCGAATGTGGTAGCGGCAGAAGTTAAGCCCCCAGTACGGACCCTCTTGGGGTCCGCGTCAGGGGTGTCCAAAGCAACAGGCCTTTTGCTCGCTCCGATCGAGGCTCGGTGGTCCTCGATTATTAAGGGCCACAGTAGCACTACTGGCGGGACCCGTGGAGTCCATCGCCGAGAATGACTGTATGATCTGGAGGCGCTCCGAGGACTCCAGATCACAAAGAGGTCGAAAGGCCACCGGAAACTCCAGCCGCTCGGCACCGCCGGATCAACATGCATAACCACAGGAGATAGCGGCGTTGCAAAGTTGCCCTCTCCTAGCACCAGAAAAAGACTGAAGTATTGAATAACGAGGACCACGGAGAAAAATATGCATTCAAAAAGAAAGACAGGAAGACTTATCGCTCGAGTACATAAGGCGTCATGTCGCTGCGCCCCCTGTATTGTCATGCGTATGGCGCGACGACGCAGGGGGCTGATTCTCCGAGACACGAAGTCTCGGACTACCAGCGCCCCAATCAAGCCGGTGCCCCACAGCCGATCGATGCGGGACACCATTGCTAGGAGCTCCGCCGTCTCCTCAATCAGGCGAAGCTCCGGCTCTGTGCCGCCGCACAAGACGGTACTCGAGAAGGTCGACCCATTGTCGTCACCGACATAAAGCGGCCGCCCGCTTAGTTCTTCCAGTTGGAGCGGGGCTGGAAGGGAATGTAGCGGGAGGCCGACCCATCGCAAAGCCGAAAGTGGCAACTCCCCCACTGTCGGGGGTGGAACGGCAGGTGAATAAATAGCGAAAAAGGGGGAAATTAGGCATTACCCCCACGAACATCTCGCAGAGGTAAGCAAAGGTGGAGAGGAAGACGATGGAGTTGGGGGAGAGATGAAGGTGGTGGATCTCGTAGAAGTGAAGGACGGTGAGAAAGAACTCAGAGAATGGCGGCACCAAGCCCGCCATAAGCCCCCAGGTGAAGACGATAATCTCCCCTGGCTCGCAGTCTGGCGCAGCGGTCCCCAGGCAGGGACGAAGGGCGCCCCCAGGTGCCACCCCGCTGGCAAAGTCCATCTGGCGTTGGCCGACGGTGGAGGAAACGAGGGATTGCGCCATCGCAGTGGAAGTGAAGTCTCTCAAGCAAAGAAGGCAAAAGGGCAAAAAACAAAATCTAAAGGAAGCAGAAGACCTGAACTGTTGCGTGGGGGTGTATGCATATATAGGCCTCCCGCGAAGACGGTTCGCGTCCAAGTGAAAGGCACGGCGTTTCGGGTCCCGAGGAAAATCAGCGGTCGTGGGGAGGACCGAAGCGGCTGCGTGCGCAGGAGTGGTGGGCCCATCCAGGAGCGCACTAGCATTAATTAAGGTCTGAAAAGTAGCCAGCGCGCACTCCAGGACGGCCCTGGGGGCTACTGTCGGTGTACTCTGCACCGGGGTACCCTTTCCGCCGTAAAAGTAATAGGCCCAAGGAATGGCTTGGCCCAATTTAGAGCCCACGTGGCCCCCCGGCGATCAGTCTGGCGATCACACCCTGCTCACCGGGTGAGCGGCCCGCATGTCGCCTCGGGCGTCACTGGCGAAAGCATGTTTGCTCGCCGGGCGAGAAGCCCACGGGCCCCGGCGATCGGGCCCGACGATCACGCTCGCGGCGGGTGAGCGGCCAGCGTGGCGCCCGGCGGTAACTGGCGAGCACGCCACGCTCGCTGGACGAGAAGCCCACGTGGCCCCCCGGCGATCAGTCTGGCGACCACGCCCTGCTCGTTGGGCGAGTGGGCCGCGTGGCGCCCTGGCGGGCAGCCGGGCGAGGAGTCCACGTGGTGGCCTGACGAGCGAGCGGGTGCTTGGGCCCCCCTTGTCTGGCCACGGAGGCAACCAAAGGAATGAAGAGAAGGTTTCGCCTCGAAGTTTCCCTCTCCTGGCACCTCGTGTCAGGGCCATTAATTGTGAAGGGTCCAGCGTTCGACACGACGACAACTCATCCCTCTGACACCTCTCACCAACCCGTCGTAGGAGCTTCCTGTCCTGGGCAGACCGGGCGAGGCCTCTCACCGACATTAAATGAGGTTCGATGGACAAGGCCACGGAGGCGTGCTTAATAAATGAGTTATGGGTAGACGTGGAAGCTGGAATGATGGGTGTAATTAATGTATGGTAGATAAGTATAATGCCGCCCTCTCTCCTCCTTAGGGTGGTCCGTCTATATAAGGGCGCCCTGGTGCATTAGGAAAGGGGGCCGGTCGCCTAGAACAAGAAGCATAGAGAAGCAGACACTGAGGAACACCTTTGTAAACATTTCCCTATTTTCTCAACAAAGAGCTCGCAGGACGTAAGGCTGTTACCCATTCCAGGGGCCTGAACCTGGGTAAATCACCGTGTCCATCGGCCTGCTGGCGCTCAGAACTCGTCGCTGAGAGACATTAGGATTTCCTGCCACGAAGATGCCCTCTACCGAACTATAATTTCCGTCCAGGGAGTAGACACTTTCCGTCTAGGGAGTAGATACTCTGTTGACGGAATCTTGTCAGGCGAAATACGCCGACAACACCAAAAACCTGCACCCAAATTTTCCCAAGCTACAATTTGGTACCTGCCTTCAGAGACCACTCCTTAAAAGACATGATCACCCCACCTTGGCTTTTTACCTTCACTTCTACAATACTTGTGAGCCTCAACAATTCTATCTTGGATAAAAAGGTATCAAAAAAGAATTTGGGCCATGTTCTTTGACCTCCCATTGCCATTTGATAGGAATTACTCTTTGAAGCTCTTCACGCATCCTGTCAACATTCCATTGATCCCCCAAGACACAGACCAAGGCCGTCTTGTTAGTATCACTGCTGGGCTTTTTGTTACCAGAATAAGGAATTTGGTAAAACCCAAGATCTTCCCATACTCACACAAATTTGCAGTAGGTTTTGGAAGTTTCAGTACAGCATATTTGCTAGCAATGTGCTGATTACTCTCGTAGATATCACAAAAAACCAAAGCTTGACATTCTGAGATAGAGTGACCTTTTATCTGACAACGACAGCAAATAATCTTGGTACTATCTATAGTCTCTGAAGGTTTAGCATCTGAAGGCATCGACAGAGACGATTGTGAAATAGGACCAGCGCCTTGTCCCCCATCAGCTTGAACACTTGGCTTTGGTGCCATAGACACACCATCAAATCCACCTCGGCCACGTCCATTGGAACCAGAAAAGTGACGATCACCAAAACAAACTTTGTCATGACCTAAAAATCTTGGTTGCCACCGGGATATGCCACGATTAAAAGCCCCAGGAGCATGGAACCCAGCACCACCACTTGAAGCACCCTGCCTGGCAGAGCTACCAAAATTACCACCGGCACCATGAGGAGTCGTCTTGGTGTTGCCAACATGACCAAACCCTTGACCAAGACCTTCCATCTACGGTTGCTGACGAAGAGCGGCAGCTAAAGATTTTCAGTTGACCGATGCTGTCGCAGGGATGAAATTGCCTTTCCAAGTACAAGATAACAGATTTCTCAAACCAACAGCTGAGCTTTGGATAGCAACAAATCTGGCTGTGTGCCCGTGCTGACGCAAAAAATGGAAATATGAAGGATCAAGATGGCGATCAGAGGGGGGTGAACGATCCCAAATAATTTTTTTTTCACTCAAAATTGTCCCCCCAAGCCCTCAAAGAAAATACTCAAAAGAGAGTAAGTGAGAAAGAGTAGTAGCACCGAGCCCAAGAACAGCAGCGAGAACAAACCCTGAAAATAGCACGACTCAAAAGCAAAATTTAAGAAATCTTTTGATCGGCTAGAGAAAAACTCAAGAAACTTGGTAGATGTACTCCTAAGAATGTCAGGAACTTATTCCAACCATCAATTGTAAGGATTGACGTCAAAGTTTCAACATTTTTCACTTTGAAAGAAAAACACACCATATTTGAGCAAAACACAAGAACTTGATCTCAGAATTGCTCGCGTGGTTTTGATGATCAAAATGGTTTTGGGTAACCTCCCACACGTCCCAATAAGCATGAACACAAGTCCTAAACTCCACATATACGATCTAGAGGAATGAATCACTCAAGAACACCAGATCGGTTTCTTGCAAGAAAAACACATGGATTGCTTAGATAATTGGGGTATGATCTGAAAGAAGATCATCCAACAATCAATATTCTTGGCATAAGAAGCAAAAGCATGTTGAAAAAGGGGAGACAAATCTAAATTGCGTAAATGTAAATTGCAAGAAAGTAAGTGCAAAATTTAAGATATAATGTAAGTGCGAAATTTAAGATATAATGTAAATGCGAAAGGTAAATCCAAACATAAGAAAAAATGTTTTGGATTTCTGGAAGGGAGATTTACAAAGCCTCACAATAAGGTGAGCAAAACTTAAAGGAGCACAAAAATCTCAAAAACCTTCAAGAAAGTGAAGGCTACCCCTACTCCTTTATTTATACTACTCTTTAGTCACCCTTCACCCTTGGATGAGTTCCTTCTACCCTAAGGACCATCATCAAAGGTTAGGATTGGCTCATTTACTCATACATGGGCTAACCCGAAACCCACCCATATATCGGGTTTTTGCACGCTTTTCCAAGCATACTAACTAGACCTGCTACTCTATCATCTAAACCACGATCCAACGGCCCTCCTTAATCTGAGCAACTCCTAGTTAGCATCTCATTAATTCCTTGTCTTCTAGGTTTACACTGACTCCATCTCCGATCATCTTCGGCGATTCAATAGCCCTCCTTGATCCGAGCAGCTCCTAGCTAGCATCTCATTCATTTCTTATCTTCTAGGTTTGCACTGACTCCATCCCCAATCATCTTCGGTGATTCTCGATCGTTTAGACCTCCGGCTCACTTAGTCTAGTCCCTATCATCCTTCGTCTCACCATGACCTAGCACCGTTGTTCTGTAACCATCAAAAATAAGAAAAACACATCACATAACATTGCCCAAAATGATATGCAATCAATCTCACACAAATTCAAAATGCATATCCCAAGAATATTGAGTAACTCTGCTCAGAGTCGAGTCGAGTCGATCCGATCAGTCGACATCGAATAACTTGTGGCTAATACAAGGACTCGAGACGGGCTGATGGCAGGGTACTCGATCTGGTAATATCCCTACTCAATACTTAGCGATTCCCAATCTACTCGAATCATTTGACCATAAGCCGATGGGACATTACTCGACCAAGTCAGAACTTGGCAGTAATCGACCAAACGATTGAACGAACCCTCCGCTCGACTCGGCAATATCGCTACTCACTACTTAATGATTCCCAATTTACTTGAATCATTCGACCAAAAGTCGACGGGGCATTACTCGACCAAGTCAGAACTTGGTAGTAATCGATCAAGCACCTGAATAAATCCTCCGCTGGGCAGAGTTTACACCAAAGGTACCCGATGGCCAGTAGTGTCTCTCCTGGTAGTTTCAACTCAAATTACTTCAAAATTGAAAATCTAATTTAAATCAAATTCAAATCAGAGTATAACAAACTCAAATTTAGTCAAATACCCATCACCAATATAGGTAGACCTCCACATGGCCTTTTAAAATCCTATGTTATACTGATCTTTTTTTGAGAGCCATTTAAACTTCCGTTTTCAATTTCCTGAAAATGCGCCAATGAAGGTGACTTGCTGTTACCGTGGTTGACTCGGTTAGCACGATCCAGCGTGTCGCCAGAAGACACCGGAGGAGAAATCCTTGGCGTCGGCAATGGACCCCTCCACGGCCGCAAGGAAGAGGAGGTGCGACTTCTGGACACTCGGACAGGAGGGCATTTCAAAGGAACTGGATCGAAGCTTGTGAATGACAGGCACCAATTCTCCATGTGTGTTGCATTTCTCCATGCCTGAAAATGGAAGAAAACATCATTAATAACTTCTTGTGCCGTCCTCATCCTGTCCCCTGAATTTACCTTGTTATGTGCAGCCCACCAACACCACAAAAATAAGATGATTTTACACTGGCAATCTTTGTCAAGGCTCCAGATTTTGTGCAGTACTGCTTTGGGTGAAGACTCTGCCGTTAGCAATGTCCTTATATCCTCCATGTTTAGCAACTGCCAGCAACGCCTAACCTCTTTGCATTTAAAAAAGAGATGTCCTGCATCTTCATCAAACCTAGAGCACATAGGGCATAAGGTATCTAGAACCACTCCCCATCTTGCAATGTTTACTTTCACCTGCAAGGCATTGTGAGCCATACCCCAGACAAAAATTTTGACTTTATTTGCAACATCCAATTTCCAGATTTTCCTCCAATCAAAATAGCTACCTTCTGTACATGAGGTGGATGCATCACAATTATTTTGGTGGTCCCTTATCCTTGTGCCAAGAGTATATGCAGATTTGACAGAAAAAATTCCTTTGGGATCTGGGTGCCATGCCAGGAAGTCCTCGCTTCCCACTGAGATCGGCAGTGATATAATAATATTTGCATCCTCTGTCCAAAAGGTGTCATATATTAACTGTTCATCCCAATCTTCAGTAATTGGATTAATCAATTCTGAGACTTTCTGGAGGATAGATGCACCTTTTGGAGTAATGACTCTCCTTGTGTTTCCACGAGGGATCCATGGGTCCTCCCAAATATTAATTGATTTGCCATTGCCGACCCTCCAGATCAGGCCATTTTTAGTAACTGTACCCCCTTTAGTACACTTCGCCATGTGTAGGAGATTCCTCCCTTTTTTCTTGCTTCAATTATGCTTCCTGTTGGATAATATTTGGCACAAAGGACTTGAGCACACAGCGAATGCGGATATACCAATAAACGCCATGCTTGTCTGGCTAGCATAGCCATGTTGAAAACGTGCAGGTCTCGGTAGCCCAGACCACCATTTGCCTTTGATCTTGTAATATTCTCCCAGCTCACCCAATGAATTTTATTTACTTTATCCTGCTGACTCCACCAATACCGTCCAATCATTGATGAGATCTCTTCGCACAGACCCTTTGCAAGATCAAAACATGACATGGCGTAAGTTGGGATAGCTTGTGCCACTGCTTTGATCATAATTTCTTTCCCTGCCTTTGAGAGAAGTTTCTCTTGCCAACCTTGAATTCTAGCCCAAATCTTCTGCTTGATATACTCAACCCCAACTAGCAGGCCAAGATGGAGAGCCCCTCCGGATGATGTCTACAAGATCAATTGTGACGGTTCTTTTATCCCTGCAACAAGAAAAGCTGGGTGGGGTTTTGTTATCAGGGATCATTCCGGCATGGTGGTCGCTGCAGGTGCTGGCTCAGAAATTTTTTTGATGTCGGCCCAACATGCTGAAGCAATTGCTTGTATGAATGGCCTCAAGATTGCTGCTGACCTGGGCATGACGCGGATATATCTAGAAACTGATGCAGCTATAATTACGAAGGCTTTGTCGGATCCATGCATTGACAGGTCTGTTTTAGGCACACTTGTAAGAGAGATTAAGACCTTCATGTCTTCTGAATTTTCTTTTTGTAGTGTTTCTCTTGTTCCCAGAGAATGTAATGTAGTAGCTGATGCTCTGGCGGCCATAGGCCTAAGCTGTATGAATGGTCCTCTGCTGTGGCAAGACCAAGTTCCAGACTCTGTAGCTTTGTTGGTGTCAGGCGATATGCCTGTCACTCATGCCTAATGGAGCTACGGTTTTCAAAAAAAAAATGACAGGCACCAATTCCGTGGCTGGGTGACCAGCATCCAGAGCGTCTTGGAACAAAGCCGACGAAGCCTCCTCTTCATCCTAGATCAAAGATCATGCAAGAAATTTCTCCGGCCGTTTCATTTCCACCTACCTGATCAGTTGAGAGTCAATTAATCCCGGGTTAAGGACATCTGACACCCCGCACTCCACCACCCCGAATACATGAGGCGATCCCGATTTCCATTAGTTAGTTACTGTGCGTTTTATTCCTGTCCTGTGTTGCTGTAGCTCTGACCATGGTCATCGCAAGCTGTCTAATTAGAAGTCAATGCTTAGGATAAAAGATATTAGGCGATCGAGAAACTGAGGTGCCGGGAACTATACCTGTCAGCGGCTTCGTGCTGTCAGTCAAGTGTGGCAATTCCATTTACATTTCACGTGGTCGCTCTGAAGCACAAACTGTTATGGAAAATGAGCAAAGTAGTGGATTAAGAATAGAGTAGAGATGATGAGATGAGGTTGCCTGGGTGAAGTGATCAGTCAGCAAAGTAGTATAGCGGATGGATGGGTGCAATCATAATCGCAAGCGGTACATTAATACTGCGTTAATGCAATCCTAATCTCCTTTTATGGGCCCGGCAATTCGAGATTGACGTCCCTCTTTCTTCCCAATTCAGTCCCCTGTTGCTGCATGCCTTGGCCTTACCCAGGTCAGGAAACCCATGGATACGCATGGCTCCGTTCCATTTCTGCCGCAAAAATCACCTCGCTTGTGGAGATGCCTGTAATAGCTCAGACTGTTGATGTGATGGGCTATGTGGCCAAGTAGTATGAAGGGTACCAGTTATGAACTTTGTGGACCATCCTCGTAGGAGCGATGTCATTAGTTTCACATTGTTTGCCTAAAATAAGCTATAAGTATATAATGTCTGTTAGATCTAAATATAATATATCTGGGTTAACTATTTTATACAAAGCAAGAACAAAAATGCAAATGGAATTCTATACATACGTAGACCTGCCTTACCCCTCGATCCGGAGGGATCTCGTGTGCAAGACGATGTTGCGTTGTGGCGGCGGGTGGATGGGGAGACGATGGTGATGCTTGACAATGGCAAGCCCTGGAACCTCGCATCCTATAAATAGGCATAGGACTTCTAATAAGATGGAAATTAACCATCTCATATACGCATCTAATCAATGGACAAGGTATGGATGCAACTACTACCAAATCTTGAGATATGCCAACTAGTGAAACTTCTTAATATTAAGATAGAGAGATAAGGTTCCATCCACTAGCAACTTGCTGTCATACATGCCTTAACGCACTTGCAGGTTATGGCTTTATTTGAGATAGCTTTAGATTTGGCTTCTCTCCTCTGCAAGCTATAAATTATTCAAAACGGCTGGTTTCTCCATAGTCAAAAACCAAAACCTAATAACTCATTTATATTAAGAGAAGCTCAAAGTTAAAACTTGGTCTAAGGTAGCTTCCTAAAGCTTCGATGAGTTCAGATTTTGACTTTACCACTAAAGTTAAATAAAATTATCCCTCTTACCAAGGATAAAATCCAAAATCCCACCCCTCTCACCCTCGTTCCTAACATGCATCCCTCATACGTAAAAACTGACTAAAAGACAAACTATCAAACACTAAATCTCTTTAGCTCAGTCATTCAGCCATACAACTCTTCAGCTATACAATCTAATCAAAAGCTATTTTTTAAAAGCTACCGTTATACTCCCTCCGTTCCTAAATATAGGGCGTATTAGAATTTAAAAAAGTATTTTGAAGTAAACTTTGACCGTTAATTTCTGTTATAATATATTATGAGTTATTATGAAACCAACAATAATTGAAAGATAAGTAAAATATGAATCAATTGATACATCTTTTGTAAATTAAACATACACATAATTTGACTAATTCTTGATCAAAATTTATGTAATTTGATTTTTCTGAATTCTAATATGCCCTACATTGTGGAACGGAGGGAGTACCAAACAGAACCTAGCTCTTGGTGCTTGCGAGCATGTGTACTGCTCCTGCACCGCGTCCTACATATGACCTCCAACGCCATAACAAGACCCATTGGTCATTATTCGTAGTGCGTTATCCTCCGTCTCCTCTCCCTATCAGCAGCTTGACCAAAGATCATCAAAGAAATATACTTGGTGGTTCAATCTCCTCGTACTATTGTTCATCGGGAGATGTTTCTATATATTTTTATTTATAAGTTATATAAATATTAAAGTATAAATAGAAGGTAGGTGATAATTCCTTACCTCTTTATTTACTTTAAGATTTATACAATTTATATTAAAAGATAATGTATAGAACCTCTCAATATTTTGTTCTTGAGGCACACAAGAAAGAAAGTAAGATGCTTGTTTGTCCCATGGATACAAATTTCACTGAATTTCAGCAAATTTTCGCCGAAATTTTGGATTTCGGGCTACCACGAAATCCAAATTACTGGCTGGATAAAAACATTTAAAAAATTAAAATTGCTACAGTAATTTCTTTTTTTCGATGAAATTTCACCGAAATTTCATTTTGGCCGGTTTTTGAACTTTTAGGGCCGGATTTGGTCCAATAACCCTTAAGAAAGTCATCTTCTATGAAAATTTGTTGGAAAACCAAAATTGTGAGATATTTTAAAAATTTTGGTAAAAATACTGTCAGATTTTTATAAAATTGTACAAGCTTGATAATAATTTGAAAATTTTATGGTATTATATTTAGCAGTGTAGGATCATACAAAAAATTTTTTGAAAATAATTGAATTACATTTGTTATCTTTAAAAATCAAAATAGAATGAACATAATTGAGACACTAACCTTATCGTAATTTTATAAATTTTCTTGAGTGTGATCATAATCTAAAATTTTTATGAGAGATTAATAATTCCTGAGTACCATTCTATAAAATTTTCAAAGATCAATCAAATCTTTGTAAGCATTAAACTTCATTTGTTATATTATATATCAAAAATTAAAAAGAGAAAGAACATAAATGGTATTGTGCCTAGTAAGAATTTTATAAATTCACTGGAGTGTGATCATGATTCAAATTTTTATGAGATCTTAAGTATTTTCTTATCATCCTTTTGTAAATTTTTAAAATATTTAAATCTTTTTTATTGCTAAAGCAAATCTATGTATTGATTATCGTGCTTTTATCAAAACATAGCACTATCAGAATTTTTAAAAATTCTTTAAGCGTGATCATTATCTAAAAATTTTATAAATATTAATGTTACATCAGGATCATCCAAAAAAATTTCAAAATTTTCTAACGTTGTTTGAACCATTTTTCATTTTGTTCAAATTTGCCGGTAAGCCTTTTAACAAGGCAGTAGCACTGTTAGATTTTTTAAAAATTAATGAAGATTTATAATCACCTGAAAATTTTATGAGAATATTAGTGATACATACTAACCTTGCAAAACAAATTTCAAAATTTTATAACTTGGTTTGAATCATTTTTCATTCAGTTCAAACTTACTGGTCAACGTTTTATCAGGACAGTAGCAATGTTTGAATTTTTAAAAATTTCTCAGATATGATAATAATATGAAATTTTATTAGAACATAACTGATGTGTCAGGAACCTCCATAAAAAATTTCAAAATTTTTCAACATTATTCGAACCATTTTTTTGTTCAGTTAAAATTTGCCCAAAATTCGGTCCAAAAATTCCGGATTTGAATTTTTCTTTTTGAATTTCGTCTGGATTTTGTCTGAAAATAACGAGATTTCACTGAAATTTTGGATTTCGTTGGGGAGCGAGATGCAAACTGAAAATAAAATTTGGAACCCTGGTTCGTCCCCAAAGGTACTCCATACCTAATTTCTTGTCAGTCCAGTACGGCAATTCCAAGTGATCACACAACACACTCTGATCTTGGTAAGAAAATGAACAGAATAATAATGGATAGAGATCGGAGATGAAGAGAATATGTGATGAGTCAGCAATGCCTGCAACAGACGAAATCATCTTAAAGTGCAGTGGTAGTGTATCCTGCTTTATAGGTAGCATTCTACGAGTTTTTTCTATCTATAAGAGGTACCACCAAATTATGTTTAAACTTTAGATACTTCCACTATTTAAAATTTTAGTATATGCTAGCTCAATAAAATACACTAGAGAACGTTACGCGCTACGCCGTGTCGTATAGTATGAGACAACCAATAGACAGTAAGACGGTCGCCGTTTGTATTCAGCTGGTAATCACATAGATAAGAGCATTAGCAAGGTATGGTACACACAAGAGAGACACAAATACGAGTGGTGGCCAACTGGCTGTATAAGAGACACTACTATTTTTCTTTGAATGGCATTATAGAGCTGAGCTGAAAGGTACTAATTCTATTAGTGAGTGATAATTGAATACTCTAATTACAGCAGCATATGTGAAAGGTCATATCATACGCTCAGTACGACATATGGAACAGATTGGCGATTGCCTAACTTGTTGAAGCTAGAAACTAAAGCACTTGCAGAAAAGATGTCTGTATACATGACAAAATAAAAGTAAGAATGGAGTCTCACCATCTGAACATCATGGGGATCTAGGTAGAGTGGCCTATCATCCCGTACCCCTGTAATGTAAGTTGATGTTCCAAGTTTCCTACCTAACATGTCCAAGCTTTGAGGAAAAGTGAATGTCTTGTTTAGTAATGGGATGTACCTGACAGCAAGTCCAATGCTAGGAATTGTTGAAAACTTCGAATAGTCCTAGATTGGTTGTACTCACTCAAGCATGGCTCACTTCAAACCCTATGTGAAAGATTGCTTGAGCTTACTCCAAGCTAAGCCTGAGCTGCTCTCCCAACCTTGTATACAAACTAAGCCAAACTCAAAGCGCTATAAGAAGGCTAGAGTGCAGCTTGGCTAGGCTCACTGTTTCAGATAACTTCAGGTCCAAAATGGTTATGGAAGACCATAAGGTAGTAGTTAGTCATTACCTAGTTGACCATCAGTGACAATAAAAGGCGTTCAAACCAAATTAAAATCCCAAAAGTAGTAGGAATTTGTTTAAAAACTTCTTTAAAACATTATTGAGTATGCATCATTAGCATCCATATTATCATATTATAATTCGTATGGAAGTAAGCAGAACAATCAGATATTAAACCCACAGCTCAAGACATACCTGCAAATTCTATAGCATGACTGCAGATTTCTAGCCTGAACTAATTGCTGAGCTATATCATGTAGAAGTGGTAATATTGTTGGGGGAATTAGCGTTGGAGTCTTGAAAACAACAGTTACAAGCTATTGGATGGATGCTCAAAGTGGGTAGAATTTCCTATATCTTCTTCAGGGTCACCATTGGATGCCCATTGAGGCTTTCGAAGGCAATCAAATAAGCAAACAGGCTCAATAGGTTTGCTGAAAGAATAGATACAACAATGCATACTAAAAAAGTTATTAGAAGAATTAATAAATAATCGTTGATAGAGGTCCAGTAAATACAGCAACTATTACTCAAGCAATATATAAGGAAGCAAGATGATCAGGGTTCAGGAATGTATGTACAATACAAACAATACCTGTATGTGGTCACCAACTACCTGAATTCCTCCTCAATCTTCAAAGTAGACTGGGATAACAATTGCTCACACGATTCAGAACTCCTTCGCTGTTGTTGAAGTTCCTGTTTGAGGAAAAGAAGCGAACAATGGCTTTCAGTAGATCCACAGCATTTTATGGCTCCTCATGGTCGTTTAGGTGGAATTCTTCTAGGAGTTGATATGTCTATTTTTGATATTGGAGGTATCGAAGAGGGGGACTTTTATGTCAAGTTTACCCTCAGGAATAAAAATAATGATTTTAAGTGGGCGTTATATGTTGTGTATGATCCTGCCCAACAACATCATAAAAAGGCTTTTTTAGTGGAAATGGCTCAGGTATGTAGCAAAGAATTATTACCATATATTATTGGTGGTGATTTCAATATTATGCGTAGGCCTAAGGACAAAAATAAAAATAACTTTGAGACTAAGTGGCCGGATTTATTTAGGTTCTGTTTGTTTCAGCTGGGGATTGTGGAAAGCAGCTTTTAAAAACTAGATTGTAAAAGCTGGATTGTTAAAAAGCTGGAGGTTAAAAAGCTCATGGCTGTTTGATAACCCAGATTATAGTGTGTCTGGATTGTTGTTTCTGCTTGCCAAAAGTCTATAGTACTCTTGACCCTTGAAAGCTGGGGGCAGTGGTGGGTAATTTTAGTTGAAGTTGGATGGGTATTGTAGTCTTTTGCAAAAAAAAAGCTCAGAAAAACTGGGGAAGAGTGGATTGTAGGATTGTTACAATCTGGCCTCTAGATTGTTACAATCTAGATTAAAAGTTTGCTGTTTGTTGCCCTTCCAGCTTTTAAAAGCTGCTTTCCACAATCCCTAGCTGAAACAAACAGGGCCTAAGATATGGTTATTCAATTGCTTGATCTCAAAGAGATTGAATTGTCTGGTCGTCATTATACTTGGGGTAGTAGTGGAAATGATCCCACTTTTGAGAAACTTGATAGGGTGTTAGTAAGTACGGAGTGGGAATACAAATTTCCTGTTTCAACAGTGGAGGCTAGAGATAGAAGCCAATCAGATCATACACTGTTACTTTTGAATACTGGGGCGTCCTCTCATCGTGTTCATCAGTCGCTTTTCAAATTTGAACGGGGTTGGCTTCTCAGAGAGGGTTTTTATGATTTGGTTGTGAATGTTTGGCATTCGGAATCCCGAGGTCACACATCTATGAAAAGATGGCAATATAAAATTAGATCTCTGAGGCAATATTTGAGAGGATGGGCTAAACATGTTGCTGGTCATAATAAGAAAGAGAAAAAGGAACTTATTGATACGATTGATTCAATTAATAAAAAGGCAGAAATAAATATGCTTTCGGACCAAGATATTTTTCTAAAACATTCTCTCAAGGATCGGTTGATTCATTTGTTGAGAGAAGAGGAAATAAAGTGGTATGAAAGGGCTAAAGTTAAGCATCCGTTGGAAGGGGATGATAACACTCAATTTTTTCACTTGGTTGCTAATGGTAAATATAGAAAACAAAGAATTTTCAAGTTAGAACAAGATGATGGATTAATAGTTGGGGATGTTAAATTGAAAGAATATATTACACACTATTATAAAGGGCTTTTTGGTCCTCCTCAAGATAATAATTTTAGTATGGTTGAGGAACACATTGTTGATATTCCACAAGTGACTGAGGAGGAGAATAGATTTCTTACCTCCCCTTTCACTGAAAAAGAAGTAAGGGAGGCAGTTTTCCAAATGGAACATAATAAGTCTCCTAGCCTCGATGGATTTCCGGCTGAGTTTTTTCAAGTTTTTTGGGATTTAATTCGAGGGGATGTGATGGCCCTTTTCCATGATTTCTTCGATCATAGTTTACCGTTATTCAATCTAAATTTTGGTGTAATTACTCTTCTTCCAAAAATTAAGGATGCTATAAAGATTCAATAGTATAGGCCTATTTGTCTTCTTAATGTCATTTTCAAAATTTTTACTAAGGTGGCCACTAATAGGCTCTGTGGAATTGTTGGGAAGGTTGTTCATCCATCTTAGACAGCTTTTATGCCGGGTCAAAACATTATGGAGGGAGTTGTGATTTTATATGAGACAATTCATGAATTACATACTAAGAAACTTAATGGGGTAATTTTAAAAATTGATTTCGAAAAGGCATACGATAAAGTTAATTGGTCGTTTCTTCAACAAACTTTACGAATGAAAGGTTTCTGTCCGAAGTGGTGCAAATGGATTGAAAGTTTTGTTTCTGGTGGTAGTGTGGGCATCAAAATTAATGATGACATTGGGCACTACTTTCAGACGAAGAAGGGTCTTCGACAACGAGATCCCATGTCGCATATACTTTTCAATATAGTTGCGGATATGTTAGCTATTTTGATTAAGCGGGCAAAGGAAGATGGCCAGATAAAAGGTGTTATACCTCACCTAGTGGAGGACGGTTTGTCTATTTTACAATATGCTGATGATACTATTTTGTTTATGGACCATGATTTGGAACAAGCAAAGAATATGAAGTTATTACTCTGTGTATTTGAACAATTATCTGGTCTAAAGATAAACTTCCATAAAAGTGAATTATTTTGTTTTGGCGAGGCAAAACAATGTGAGGCTGAATATACTCAGCTATTTGGTTACGCAATTGGTACATTTCCGTTTCGATATTTAGGTATACCAATGCATTATCGTAAGCTTTGTAATAATGATTGGAGTGCAGTTGAAGATCGATTTAATAAGAAATTAAGTACTTAGAAGGCTAAACATTTGTCCTATGGTGGTCATTTAGTATTAATAAACTCAGTACTTAGTAATTTACCAATGTTTATGTTGTCATTTTTCGAGATCCCAAAGGAGGTATTAAAGAAACTGGATTTTTATCGATCGAGATTTTTTTGGCAAGGTAGTGGTAAAAAGAAGAAATATCATCTTGCAAAATGGGACATTCTTTGTCGTCCTAAAGATCAAGGAGGGTTAGGCATCACTAATCTGTTGATTAAGAATCAATGTCTTTTGAGCAAATGGCTGTTCAAATTGTTAAATGAAGAGGGGATTTGGCAGTCTTTGATTAGGAATAAGTATTTGTATTCGAAGACATTGTCTCAGGTTCAGATTAAACCTAATGATTCTCATTTTTGGAAGGGTCTTTTGAAGGTTAAAGACTATTTTCTAAGCTATGGGTCTTTCCTAATCAATGATGGTTCCCAGACTAGATTTTGAGAAGATGTTTGGGTTGGTATTTGTCCCCTAAAGGAGCAATTTCCTAATCTATATAATATTGCTATTAATCCTCATATTACAGTGGCTAAGGTTTTTGATCAGGTGCCATTTCATATTTCTTTACGTTGAGCTTTAGTGGGGGACAGATTAAACAGTTGGCTTCGCTTAGTTGTTAAAATTGCTCATATTCAGTTATCTCGTGAGAAGGATATTTTTCTTTGGCAGTTATGTAAAAATGGTCAATTCTTGGTTCGATCTATGTATCTTTTTAAGATGAATCAGGGTACTCCTTTTGTCCATCATTTCATTTGGAAGCTGAAGGTTCCTTTAAAAATTAAGATTTTCCTTTGGTATCTTCAGCGCGGAGTTATATTGACAAAGGATAATTTGGCTAAGCGAAACTGGGTGGGCAATCAAAAGTGTTGTTTTTGTGATTGTAAAGAAACAATTAATCATCTCTTTTTCGATTGCCATCATGCTAGATCTATTTGGCGAATAATTCATTTCGCTATTGGGCTAAGACCTCCTATTTCAATGTCTCACATGATGAGGGAATGGCTTGATGGTATAGGGAATCATCGTAAACATCAGATCTTTATTGGTGCGATGGCTATTTGTTAGGCAATTTGGTGTTGTCGTCATGATATTGTGTTTCAGAATAAACGTTATACTTCTTTTTTGCAGGCCATTTTCAGGGCAACATATTGGTTGAGGTTTTGGGCGCTTTTGCAGCGTGACGAGGCACCGGAGGATTTTCGTTCTGTGTGTTTGCACCTCGAAGTTGTTGCAATGAAGCTTCTTGCTAATAATGGATGGTGGCATAATTATAGGCTTTGCTATCTTTAAGTTTTGATGCATTTCTGTAATGACTCTTTCGCAATTGTGCTGAAGAGCGGCTGCAAATTTTGTAATAAAACCGGGCTGTGTACTTTGACAAAGGCCAGAGATAACTCCTTTTTCTAAAAAAAGTAGATCCACAGCTTCCACGTAGCTCTCCGGATCCTCATGCAGACCCTCAAGATCGTAGCTTTAGCCTAAAGGTGAAAAAAGACAACACGTACATAAATTTAGCGAATAAACAAAACCTCCCGTTCAAATTGTTTTGATATAAAACCTAACAAACAACTGTAGTCACAAAATTTTGATTCAATATAAAAGTGCAAACTTATCTAAAAACAGTAGCCTCTACACAAGAAAATGCTATAATCATAAGTGCTAAGCCTACGCTAATTCTCTAACTATCTAACAGTGTTACAGAAATTAATCATTGCATTTAATGAAAAACCGACGAAGCACTTAATTAACAAAACTAAGAAACTAATCACTCATGCTATCTGCTTAAGCAGTAGCAATGATACTTGCCAAAAAAATGTAAAATTAGACAGGTTTCTTGAACCTTTCATAGCTTCAATAATAGCTGGGCAATGCCTTTTGTTTAAAATCTCTCTATAAGTTCTAGATAGGTAGCTGAAAGAAGATCTATTGTCAATGTTTAAATGATAACATACATTCAAATTTTGCTATACTAGAGCACACCTTACCAGATCACACTACTGGTACATCCAATTTGAACACCATTTATTTGGCATTGATGCATTGGTTCACTCCAAAATCTTAGAATCAATAGATGAAAAAGGCCAAGCTTTATTGGGTAGCACTGTGTTAAGATCTCTTTAGTTCGTGCATAGCTCATAATCAGAAATACTCTGATAGTAACCAAGAATCATATTACAGAAAACCATGGCAATAGCAGGGATATATATATGGGGGCAAAAGAAGGGTAAATATTGTGCACCAAGTAGACAATTCTCAACTTTCCATCATTATTATAATCCAGCACTAAAAATCTAAATCTCCCAATGTCCTTCAATAAACCTACAGAACATTTGAAAAAAAGCACAAATTTGAATCTGATTAACAGAAGACGTCAACTATGCAAATTTGACTCCACTAAACCCTGAAAAACGGGAAGAGTCAAACTCTCAGCGGCATATTCTCAATGGCATCGAATCTGTCCTAATAAATATTGATGAAACATGAGAATTATCAGATGGAGTTACACTTAAAGAATTTACACCGCTAGAACTCAAGAACAAAGAGAAAAAAAAACAACCAGACCTAAATTGACCTTGCTCAAAGCATAACCACATATAAGCTCTTTTCTGATTGTCTTGAAGGTATTCTTGGTCATATTGGACCCACAAAACTCCGGTGGAGTACAAGGCATCACTATGGCCACCACTTCAAATATTCAATGAGTAGCATACAGATATGCAGGATAAAACAAACTACATGTGTGAATTACGGACTGACAGACAATTTCTAAGACTCTAATTCCCTGTATGACCACACACAAAGAGCAAACGTAAAATGACCAAAACTTTTCCATCGTCTACTGGCCAACATAAATGGCTTATCCAAATTTTTTAGCCTGTTCCTACAATAAAGTTTATTAGGACAAACATGGCTGTCCAGCAGAACTTACCAAATAACACTAGGAGCATACAACATAATTGTAACTACAGAACATGAGCAGGATCCTGGCAGCCACCATACGGTTATATCATAACCTAAACTACATACCTCACAAATTATCAGTCAAACACAAGAGATGCTTCCGTTACATGAAAGGAGATTTGTCAGACTGCTATTTACAGTAATCTCGATTGTCAGCATGGGCAGATTCAATGTAAAATACCATGGATAATAGCCATTTTCCATCCAAGCTAATGCCATGATAGCGATCTTAACATGTTATTTCTGACAAATCTTAAGTCACTAAAAACTTTTAGGTGTAAAACTGAACCAAAGGCAGTCCATCGTTTGCTAGACCGATCAGGCAAAAAGTACAACCCAAGACTCACAAAACAGATTCATTTTGTAGAACCTAACCACCATGGCATCCCTCACTAGACATGCTAGAATCCAACATAGTTTTGATAGTAAAAGGCCAACAATAATCGAACGGTACAACAACAGCTAAATATATTCTTGTATGGGGCAAGGTCTAGGTCATATATCTATCACCTGAGCTGAAATCTGTTAGCTGTGGGCCTTGAGCTCGGCAAGGAAACAAGATAGGTCATCCTTGTCGACCTTCTCCTTGTCCTTGGCAGCAGGGATGGCGTGTGCCGTGGCTTGCTGTAGCCCAACAGAGAACCCTCCATGAGCTCAGCCTGGACCTCCATGTTGGCGAACTGGTGCTCGAACTGGTCCATGGTCTCGAACATCTCCTTCAAATTACCGGTGGTGAGTCCTGAGCCAAGCGATTTGGTAATGTTCTGCATGGACTCCCCGACTGATAGGAGGATGGATGGTTCGGCAGCGCTGCAATCAACATCATGGTGAAGCGGAGCAGCGAGGGCTAGCACAGCCGGAGAAGCCGAGGGTGAGAGGAAAAGAGGCAGAGGTGGGCAGAGCAGCGGCGCTGCCTAAGCATTGCGGAGGTGCCAAATCTGTGAATGTCACTCAAGATACCAGCTCGGGGGAAGAAGGAAGTTGGCGCCAGTGCGATAACAGGCGGGAAAGCTAAAGATGCTTCTGAACGAACGGATAGTGTGGTTCGGGTTCTGATCGGACGGCGCACGTTTGATAATGATGATGAATAGTCTTTTCGAGATTTACTGTAGTGGTAAATTGTAAAGAGTGTTCTGACTATAAGAAAGTAATCACTGAGTATAAAGTTCTGTAATCGGTAAGGAGACAAAGCGAATAGAAAATGGATTGAAATCCTCTACCCTTCTCACCCTTTCTTTCCCTTCCTCGTTCTTCCAATTCCATCTATGTCTTTCACTTTTTGAGAGTTGATCAAACTTCAGCAATTATCCAACACTCGAGTTGGGTCATCACATTCTGGTATCAGAGCTTGGCGATTGCAGGGAAATTTTTTTTGTCAGTTGAACCATAAAATCCCAAAATGTTGAATTGGCCGCAACCACAAAATGTAACGGATTTAAGAGGATTTTTGGGACTAAGCGGGTATTATCGCAAGTTTGTAAAAGATTATGGAATGGTGTCACGACCACTTACAAATTTGTTGAAAAAGAAATCGTTTCATTGGGATCAAGCAGCAACTGTGGCTTTTGAACGATTGAAGCAGGCGATGACTCAAACTCCAGTACTGGCGATGCCTAATTTCTAGCAGACTTTTGTGGTTGAGACTAATGCATGTGAGATAGGAATTGGAGCGATCCTTATGCAGGAAGGCCATCCTATTTCATTTTTGAGCAAGGCACTGAATTCTCAACATCAAAAACTATCCATTTACGAGAAAGAGTTCTTGACAGTAATTATGGAAATTGATCAATGGCATCCTTATTTGCAACGGGGGGAGTTTATCATCAACACAGATCACCACAGTCTTTGTTATCTAGGAGAGAAACAATTGGTATCAGAATTACAACAGGAAGAAATGACTAAACTCATGGGCCTTTAATTTCACATTCAGTTCAAAAAAGGATCAATGAATTGTGCGGTCGATGTCTTATCAAGAGTCGGACATCTTATGGCATTATAGGCGGTATCTGGAGTTCAACCTATGTGGATTCAGGAAGTTTTGAATACTTACATGATAGATTCAAAAGCACAAAAGCTCTTGGCAGCTCTAGCTGTCAAAAGTCCAAATGAGCAGGGGTTTGAATTAAACCAGGGATCGATCAAGTTCAAAGGACGAATCTGGTTGGGACAAAATTCAGCACTGCAAATGAAAATTATCAATGCATTTCATGCAAGTGTAGTTGGGGGACATTCAGGCATTTCGGCCACTCATCAGCGAATTAAGAAACTTTTTGCTTGGTATGACTTGAAGAAGTATGTGATCAATGTGGTAAATCAATGTAGTGTGTGTCAACAAGCAAAACACAAACACACGAGAATACCGGGATTGCTTCATCCATTACCTGTTCCAGAAGGAGCATGGCAGGATGTCACGATGGATTTCATTGAAGGCCTACCATGTTCAGAAAGCTACAATACTATCATGGTGGTAGTAGACAGATATTCAAAATCTGCACACTTTATAGCCCTCAAACATCCTTTTAAGGCTCCACAAGTAGCTCGGTTCTTTCTAGAGAATGTTGTCAAACTTCATGGTATGCCGCAGTCCATTGTGTCAGATCGAGACAAGATATTCACTAGTTTGTTTTGGAAGGAATTATTTGTTGCTATGGACATCAAATTGAAGTTTAGCACATCATATCATCCGCAAACGGATGGACAAAGTGAACGTGTTAATCAGTGTTTAGAAATATATCTTCGATGTGCAGTACATTCATCTTCGATTAAATGGCGCAAATGGTTGGCAATGGCTGAGTTTTGGTACAATTCTTGCTGTCATACATCCTTAGAATGTTCTCCCTTTAAAGTGCTATATGGCGCTAAACCTCGGTATGGAACAATGTTGAAAGCTGAGACAGTGACAAATCAAGCAATAAATGATTTCTTGGAGGAGCGAAAAGTGCAAGCCACACTTCTGAAAAGGCACTTGGCTGCAGCTCAAAACAGGATAAAGATGCAAGCAGATAGAAAGCGAGTGGACAGGCAATTCAATCGGGAGAGCAAGTATATTTGAAATTCTAGCCTTATGCGCAATCGTCAGTGGTCAATCAACCATTTCCTAAGTTGGCATTTAAGTATTTTGGTTCTTACCGAATACTGGAAAGGATTGGATCGGCATCTTACAAATTCGAATTACCGGCGAGAAGTCAAGTACATCCAGTTTTTCAAGTATCTCAGCTCAAAACCTTTATTCCAGATTTTACACCAGTATTTCATAATCCACCTGCAATTGCTGACCTAAACCTAGAGGATGTTGAGCCGGAGTGTATTCTGGATAGGAGTTTTGTCAGGGAAGGCAATTCAGCAATCACTCAAGCTTTAATCAAATGGATTGGCATTCCTGTGGAGATAGCGACATGGGAAGATTTGACTGTTGTCAAGAAAAGCTTTCCAGCTGCTGGTGCTTGGGGTCAAGCAGATTTTCATGGAGGGGGTGATGTCAAGATATCGGCTCAGGAGAAGAAGGAAGTTGGCGCCAGTGCGATAACAGATGGGAAAGCTAAAGATGGTCCAGAAGACTGAACGAGCGGATAGTGTGGTTTGGGTTTTGATTGGACAGGACACGTTTGATAATGACGATGAATAGTCTTGTTGGGATTTACTGCAGTGGTAAATTGTAAAGAGTGTTCTTGCTATGAGAAAGTAATCATTGAGTATAAAGTTCTGTAATCGACAAGGAGACAAAGCGAATAGAAAATGGATTGAAACCCTCTAGCCTTCTCGTCCTTTCTTTCCCTTTCTCATTCTTCCGATTTCATCTATGTCTTTCACTTCCTGAGAGTTGATCAAACTTCTACGATTATCCAGCACTCGAGTTGGGTCATCACAGTGAATCAGCGGGAGGGGGAAGGTTTAGGAGCCCGGTAGGGAGGGGATTGGGAACCAGCGGAAGGGAGGGGAGGAAGCGAGGGCGAAGGCGAAAGCGCGGGGCGGCGACCTCTGTGAGGTGAACGCCAAGGGGTAGGGCACCTAGGCCTTAGCACGTGAACTGAGGAGTGGATCTTCGTACCGAGGCGATTAGATGGGCAACCACATGGTGACCAGATCGTTTGACCATGGAATTGTGGTGGAGGGCAGAGCGGAGGGGCATGCGACGGACGGAGCGTGTGAGGCAAGCTGACGGAGCGGTCAGGGCAAAGGGAGATAGGCGAAGCTTGCTTCAGCAAAGTGTTCGGGGAAAGCAAAGTACATGGAGGACTCCGAAAAGACAGAAACATGACGTGCAAAGATCCATCGCTTGGTCGATCACGCGTCTCGAGAACGCGAACAGGCACGTGTCGTTGAACGGTTGGCTATCCAGTGCACGAAGCGCGGTGGGGGCTAGAATTCTAGGTGGCATAAGATTTACAAGAATCCATCCTCAAATCGCAGATGTTCAACAAAGCACACCAAAAATAAATAAAAAACAGCACAGGTTGCTCCCAAAGGCATCGAAATTAGGAAAAATCATAAAAGCGAGGAAGGGGAAGGGGGATTTTACTTGCTTGTTCGATCCTGCGAATAACGATCATCGAATTAGCAGGGGAGGGAGGGCGAGCGTGCCTCAGGGTTCGGGAATAGTTGTGGTGGGTTCGGACCTCAACGACGCCACCGAGTTTGGTAGTGGATTTGGGCTAGGGCACAAAGGGATTCGGTATGGCAGAGTTGGCGAACGACGTAACCAAGAGCAGCGAGAAGAACAACGGGGACGCACTCAAATCCACGCAAGCAGAACCGGTGGGGATCTGTGCATCCTGAAGAAGTCAGCCCTCACGGATTGAATCCGCGTAGCTCAAGAAACCGCACCTCTCCACAAAGAAGGCAAGCCATACCGCATGCGGCGACAGAGGATTCGCGAGCCGCAACCGAGGCTTCTCGATGCCAAAGCAACACAGAGCAGAAGGCTCGGGCGGTGCGGGCGACGAAGGAACACAACTAATCGGGACAGCGTCGGCACGAACTGGTAGATCTACGCGAAAACACAAAATGGACGGCCAGCGTCGGTCGAAAACGTGACATAAATACGGGAAAACAACAGGATCTCTCTGCAAGGTGCATGATATGGACAGGTTCTCCGACCGAGAAACCTCCAAACTTTAGGAAAGTTAGTATATACTAGATGCATACGCGCGGCGCTATGACGCCGCACGAGGGTAAGTTTTCTAATAATTAATAAAATTTTAATACATCAGTAGTATTGTCAGAATTCTTAAAAATTGTACAAATTTTATCATACTTTGCTATTTTTATGGTAGCTTAAGCATGCTCTTAGGGCCTTCCTAAAAAATTTTCAATATGCTTTAACAGCTCAATTAAATCAGTGAAATTACTTTAAATGCATTAACACCGTTTTAGATTTTTTTAAATTGCACAAGTTTGATCATAATCTAAATTTTTTATGGTAACTTAGGCATGCTCTCAGGACCCTTCTCAAAAAGTTTGAAAAATCAAATTCGTTTGATGGCTCTGGAAAACAAAAATAGCGAAATTCAAATGCATTCAGAATTTCTAAAAATCGCACGAGTTTAATCATGATCCAATTTTTTGATAGCTTATGCATGCTCTCAGAACCCTCATGAAAAAGTTTCAAAAATTTGAAACGTGATTTAATATTTCAATTAAATCAGTGGAGTTGCT
The DNA here is from genome assembly GCA_036346375.1 of Guadua angustifolia. Classification (NCBI taxonomy): domain Eukaryota; kingdom Viridiplantae; phylum Streptophyta; class Magnoliopsida; order Poales; family Poaceae; genus Guadua; species Guadua angustifolia. The sequence goes on along the minus strand of CM070502.1, from coordinate 65,574,151 downwards.
ATGAATGCATTAGTAGCATTGTTGGAATTTTGAAAAAATTGTACATTTTTGGTCATGATCCGAATTTTTTATGGTAGCTTAGGAATGCTCTAAGGACCCTTAATTATCAAAAAGCATAAAAAATTTCTAACATTATTTGATAGCTCAATTAAATAATTACACATTTGTTGAGGGACTTTCGTAGAGGAAGGACACGTGAGGAGCTCCCTGGCGGTTACTCTATTGAGTTTAGTAAAAGGTAGTATATGATATGATGATTGATATCACAGGATGGTAAAAAGTCTAAAATTAAAGGAAGTTTATGACAAACGTGCAAACTAAAAAGCTTTTTCACCCCAATATTGATCTCATGCATGCTAAATTTCGATCGACCTGCTAACTACTGAAACCGAGTAATTAAAAGACACTAATTTATGTCCGGCCAATTATATCTCGCCTTCGATCTCTTAATAGCGCGTACTTGTCACTCGCTATTAACTAAGACTGAAAGGAGAGTAGAAAATGATATTATGGTAATCATCAAGTGAAATGATTACAACCAGCTGAATTATTGACTCGGCCAAAACCGACTCTTCATTGGATGTTGATGCATAGTACCTGTGTCTCGTAGGATTATTTTTCACCTTGGCCTAACAGCACGATGATATTGTTGTTGGCAGCATGAGTATTTCTTGATGCATATCTAATGAGACTTTTTATCGTTCTTAGGATGCACCAAAATTTACATTGAGATAATATCAAAATATAACAAAAGTTGGTATTTTTATTCTTTAAACTTTTGATATATACCTCTTGGTACTATTTTAATATAAATTTTGATAACTCTCAAGGATGAAAAATAGTCTCATCAGATAAACATACCAATCACAATATCTGATTGCTAACTTTGTTATATAAGGATACAAGAATTACTTTTGTTAGACGAGAAGCCACTGGCAAAAATTTTGCAACTATAACATCTTCTTGCACAGTGACATAGTTCAAATCAACATCACATCATGTGGCTTCAGCGCCCCCCACAAATAGATTGACTTCATTGTTGATGTACAATGACAATAGTGATGTACAAACCACTGCATGCTGCAGAACAGCAGAAGTGATCGAGCCAAATGGAAAACGAGCCTTATTTTTGGCATCGAAAGTGACTTGACGGACAGTTGTTGCAACAAAATATCCCCAATGCCCTTCGTCAGGACCAAAAAAAAAAAATATTTGCTGACGCTCTCCTGAGTCCTGATGTTCATCCCGGCCAAGACACGAGTGTGTTAGCTTGTTCGGTGCCGGATCATGATGCCATGAGTAAACTAATTAATCACCAGAAGACATGAGAATCGCGAGACATGCACGATGCGCATGCGAGGCTAGTAGGTACGGCCATCCATCGCAAAGCCAAGAGCACAAACTAGACGAGTAATTTACAATTTACCAAAGTTTGATGATTTTAGCCATGGATTTGAAAGTAGTGTGTGTGTGTATATATATATATATATGAAAATAATTACATACTCTTGGGTGTACGTACTCCCACCTTCAGTATACCATTTAAATGATGTTGTTATACCTCTTTATCCTTTTGAGTATACTCTAATACTAATTATAAGGTACTCTAAAGTGAGTTCCACGAAAAATTTCATTAAAGTCCACCCTTTATAGCAATATTTGTTTATATATTCCTTTTACAAATAGAAAAAGGTATGTAGTAAAAAAGGAATCTGATGAACTTTTTTCAATCATGTTGCATTGGAGTATCTTGAAATTATTATTGAAGTATACCGAAAGTGAGAAAAGAGTATAAAACGTTCATTTAAGTGGTATATTAGAGGTGGGAATATGTACTCCCAGAAGTATGAAAAAGACTTCACACATACACACATATATATACACACACCCGGCTAAACAATTTTTCAAAACACATGGATATGATGTGCCTTTTTTTTCCGAAGTCATCGTTTTTCTAGTCCCTAACGAACTATTTTTGCAAATCTGGTCTTCTTCCGAACACAATTATAAAAATAGCTCTATCCCTGACCGTGGAAGTGTTGACAGATAACACGTGTCAGCTGTCACGATGCTCTTGGAAGGAGCTACTGAGCTATAGGACCTTAGTAGTTTGGTGGTTTGATGAGCTATGTAAGCTCGGTAGCTCCTTCCGCGATGCGAGAGCGTGGTATATGACATGTGTCATCTGCCAGCACTTTCGTGATCAAAGATCAAACTATTTTTATAATTGTATTTAGAAAGAGATCAGTTTTTTTTTTTAAAAAAAAAAAGCTTGTCAGAAGGCTAGAAAAATTGACGCCGGAAAAAAAATCCGTCAAACACAACCACAATGATCATTTTCCACTTGCATTTATGGAGATAGTTTTAAGCGAGACACAAAAATATATTTCACATTTTTCACTCCAAACAACAGAAGCCCCACACAGCAGCGTATTTGAAGATTCCGATTTCACTTCAAATCAGATACACTAGTAAATTTTTCAAGCATACACACCGGCGTGATGTTTTTTCAGAAAAAAAATCTATTTTTTCGATGGTATTTTATTTTTAAATCGTCAAATAATGAGCTAAACAAATTGAAAGGACACAAAATTTTTCGTGGCGTAATACGCCGTGCATGGCGTTTTTGAAGGAAAACTTTTTTTTCTTCTAGAGCGTTTAATTTTTAAATCGTCAAGTAACGAGTGAAACGGGAAAAATAGAAAGACAAAGTCTGTAGAAATATCTCTTTCACTTAATTATTCGAAAAATATTGGAGACCGAGTTGGAAAACAAAAGGGAAAAAGTCTAGAGGAAAAGGACGAAAAAATCATTAGAGATGACAACCTTCTTTTGTCGAGTATAACACTCTATGCGTCTTGCGAAAGTAATAATACATGTTTTAAAAATATCAGAGACCATGCCAGTAGCACGCCACACATGGTGTTTTTTCGTCGATTTTTTTTTGCGGCGGCGCTCTATTTTTCTATGAATCACTTGGAAAATATTGAAGACCAAGCTAGAAAACCGTGGTGGGGAAAAAGTCTAGAGGCAGTAAGGAAAAAGTCTAGAGAGAAAAGGGTGAAAAATTATTAGAGACGACAACCTTCTTTTGCTGAGTATAACACTCTACGCGTTCACCAAGTAGTAATACGTGGTCTAAAAAATATTAGAGATCGAGATGGGAAATCGAGGTGGGAAAAAAGTCTAAAGACAGAGTTGCATAGATATTCTTGGTGCCGAAAACATTTTTTTCTAGGGAAAAACGGAGAAAGGACCTAGACGTAAGGAGCAAGGACCTGGATGTAACGCTTTTGGACCTGTTCGCTATCCTTAAAAATTAGAAAAGGGCTTGTTCGCGATTTAAATCTAACGGGAGGCTCTCTTCGTAAAACGGCGCACGAAGGACCTGAACGCGAATTTGGAGGGAAAAATCTTCCTCTCTAAAAAAATCACGAAGGACCTGTTCGTAATTTTGAAAAGGACTAATTCGTGAAAATTTTTTTTGAGCCGAGCCGTAAAGCCATGGCCTACCAAAGCATCCTGGGATCGGTAACCTTTCGATCTTTAGGAAAGGTATTATTTCTCTTGCCATAAATAGTTATCGTTTTAAACATAATTACAATCAAATTTTACAATTTTGATGTTAATATCTTTTAATATTTAAATTGAATATATAAAAATAATATAGGTTTATCTCAAAAAGTACTTTCAAAATATTATAATTTTATTAAAATTTTTTAGATTAATTTTATTAAATTTTATAAATATATTATAACAAAACTAATAGTAATACCGTACGAATATTTAAAACGATAACTATTCAAGACGGAAATAATTGGCAACTGTCACTGACTCTCTATGAACTGGAAAAGGACACCGAGTTGGGTGGCTAGCCTTCAATGTTCTGACGTATGCTTGCACCGAACAATCTATGGCCCATTTGCAATTTGGTCCAAGAAAGTCTTCAAATTACGATCTGACGGCCCACCTTCTGCGATAGCTTCCCTCACCTTTGCCTTCCACGCCGCCGAGCTCCTACGTATGCCAACGCCACCCTCCGTGTCCCCCATGACCATCTCCAAGCAACTTTTGAGCTCCTCCGCTTCTAGAACGCCATCGGCGGCGACCGCGGCGCGCACGCCGACACCCCACTCCACGACGAGGAGCGCGTTCGTGTTCTGGTCAGTCCACTGGGGCATGGCCACCATTGGCACACCGCACATCACGCTCTCCAATGTTGAGTTCCACCCGCAGTGCGTCACAAAGCACCCGACCGCCGGGTGCGACAGCACCCGCACTTGGTGGCACCACTCCACCACCATGCCCTGCCTTTCAAGCTCGTCGTGAACGGGCACCCCATCATCGTCTCTGTTGTTCTTGCGCACCACCCACAGGTACGGCCGGCCGCTTGCGGCGAGGCCTAGCTTCATCTCCTCCTTCTGCCGCTTGCTCATCGTCGACAAGCTCCCGAACGCGACGTACACCACCGACCCCCGTGGCTTCGTGTCGAGCCACTCCATGTAAGCCTGTTCATCTTGTTGGTGAAGATCTCGCACCATGGCAGTGCCATTCCACGTGCCGTCGACGTCGCCGTCTCCGGTGAGTGACAAGACTGCTGGACCGATTGGGAGTATGTCCAGTTCAGGGACGGAGGTGAGAGCGCCGACCTCCAATTCCTCCATGGTGTTCACGAGCACCACGGCCTTATCTGTGCTGCTGCTGCTCCTTTCGACGTCGAGCTGCTCGATCGTCCTCCGCAAGCCGTGCAACACCGCGGCCATTGTGCGGTCCGTTGTTGGTGAAGAAGCTCGGGAGGTCGCGGATCGCCATCGGTGGAAGGCCCGGCATGGCCACCGTGAACCCCGGCTCGGCGGCGTGCTCCGTGACGAGCTTCTCGTACCCATGGAAGTACCGATAGTAAACGGCCAAAACCGTGGCCGGCTGGACCCAATAGAGCACGCCGTGGACGCCGCGCACCCCTGCGACCTCCCCAGCCCACCACATCATTATGTTGTACACGACGCACGTCACGGGCCGGCCCCGCGCGGCGAGGCGGTCCAGGACGCCCGAGAGGGACTCACGGCCGACACAGGCCAACTTGTCCATGTACTCCGGGGCGTTCCTTTTGAAGTTGTCGAACCAACTGAAGCAGTGGTCGTAGCCGTCGGAGTACGGGACGTAGGACACGACGCCATCGTGGACCTCCTCGTCGGGGGCGGCAAGGTCGGGGAACATGAGGCGGTGCATGGCCACGGCCGCGGAGAGCGTGACGCGCGCGCCGGTGGTGCGGGCGAGGCGCAAGGCGAGAGCGCGCGACGGGTTGATGTTGCCCTGGCCGCTGAACGTGGCGACCAGGAAGTGCTGCGGCGCCATGCATGGCAGGCCGCGTTCTTGGCTTAGGAAGGAGAGCTAGCCTACGTGTGTATATACCGAGAGTCGCTACTTGCTGCTAGTCGTGTCACGTGATCTGAAGCCACGAAACACAGAGTACATACATATACTACGAGTAGTTTTCTTATACTCTCCGTTCCTGATACTTGTAATACTAGCTTTCAAATTTTATTTCTAAATACATACCATTCCATAATTTCAAAATAACTTTTACCTATTTTTTTCTTTACATATCTTACCATTCATTATTTCCAATGCTATTTATTATTATGGAACAGAGTAACACACATTATCTAGAGCAATAAATAAGCCAATGAAATGACGCGATTTGATCATTTCTATGTGTATCTTGGTAGAAATGTAATTCACTAAAGAGGAAAAAAAAAAGAAAAACAGGTGGACACGAGCTAGTAGTTAAGTGAACGGAAGAACTGTAAGGGCAACCGCAATGGTTAAAGACAACGCTTCTCTATAGTAAGATCCATGTCATCTATATACCATACTATAGTAAACCTTGCAATGGTGAATCTATATAGATGTCTATAGCTGTTTTTAATGTCTCTATACAGCCTCGATTTCTCACAGATAAACTATCTCCGTGTCTATAGATAGCAGTCATTTCTCTCTTCATTTAATTGCTTGCCACATAGGATAGATGCCGATATGGACTTTATAGATAATGATTGCAAAGCACTATCATGGTTGCCCTAATGGAACTTGGGGTCCCAGAACGTACACGTGTACCTCTCTCTTTAGTGTTTGGCCCTTAAGTCCTTAATTCCCAGAACTTACACGTGCACCTCTCTCTCTATTATTTGACAGGCGTCTCCAATAATCATGTCTGCACTATCTCTAAGCTATACCATATTAGCAAAATTCTATCTGGCGAAGAGAGAAATCAGAAGTTAGATATTGTTTCCTCACATGATAACCACGGCGCGTGAACTGCTCGCGCTATTGGAGAGGAGTTGTCATCTCCCATGCGGTTTGTTGGACTCATGCACACGATGGTCGCACGGATTCACTGAGACGACCATGGTTAGCAACGGATCCGATGCCATCCTACTTGCCGATGGTGAGGAATGTGAGGCTGACTAGAGAGTCGCTCGATCCAGCAAGATCCGGCTCATCAACGCCTAGATCTAGTTGGGCTCGGTCGAGTCCAAACCAGGGTTCACAAAACTGCGGTAAACCGCTGGTTTACCACGGTTTTCGCCTGTACCGACCCGGCTTGCGAAGAGAAACCATCTGGTAAACCGTTTGAATTGAAATTCAAATTCAAAATTTTCAAAAAAATTGGAAAAAAATTATCCAAAAAAATCATAAAATTAGTATAAATTTCGTTGTGACATCTGATGTGATTTTTTTTAAAAATGAAGTTTAGAGATGATTTTGAGCCATTTTAAATCTTGTAAATAGAAAAAGCAAAAAAAAAAATTTGTGGCTTGTGGGCTTTTTTCATTGCATCAAAATGGTCATGAGCCAATGCCAACCAAACCAGACGGCCCAGCCCATCTTGGCCCACCCCGGCCTAGCAATTTTGTTGACCCCCCGAGCGAAGCAGAGAGACTTGTTGAGCGCAATAATTGAACCTTGCTCTTTCTCCATTCGTGCTCAAGGCGACTGCGTTGGCTTCGCCGCACTCTGGCCGTCGGGAGGCATCGAACCACCGTCGGAGAAGCAAATTTCGCACGGTTTTGCGCGAAAACCATGAGGTTTTTGCGGTTTACCGAGGATCTTGCGAAAACCGAGCAGATCGACAAAAATCACGGTTTGAGGTATGTTTTTCGTGCGGTTTAGCTCAATTTTCGTTCAATTTAGAGTGCAAACCGCTCAATAGACATGGAATGCTTTATTGAATGATTGTGAAGCATGGATTGGAGCCACAGTATGTTGATGTTTGTAAAAATCATAAGTTCACAGCATGGATTGGAGCCACAGTATGTTGATGCTTTGTTGAATGATTGTGAAGCATGGATAGCATGCTTTGTTCTCATTTGCTAATGTTTGTAAAAATCATAAGTTCACAGTATGTTGATTTGTTCAAGCACAGTTCACTCATGCGACACAGAATAGAAATCATAACGCTTCTCAATCATAGAGGACAACTGTTAAGGGGAAGGGAAAGGCCGCACAAGCACTACAAAGATAGTCGCAAGACTACGTGACGACTATAGTTCCTATAGCGTGCCGAGACGCAAGGGAGCTATAGCTCATATAGCAGTTATGACTACGCCATCCCTGATGCTCATGCACAACCTCCCACGCAATGGGTCTACGGGTGGCACGCGCGACCCTGAGTTTTGTGCCATGTTGTATTAACAATGGCAAACGACAAGCATATGGATAGGGCAAAACTGGCACGATTACAAGGCGGAGTTGCTAGCTACACAAGGATTGGCCTTGATGTCCACTGAGGAATGCTATGCAGCCAACCAAGTGTTCACGCAACAATACTAGCCGTAACCCCGAAGGTAATGTTTCATTTGCATATTTCATTTCATTGCAACTTGATGTTATACTAACATAGCGTTCATACAGGTCCAACATGGCATTTGTGTGGGAACGGCGACAAAAATATGCCGACCTTACAACATCAAATAGAAGGTATCTAAATGTAAATGGTATTGATATTTCAATGCCTATTTTTGCACTTATTGATTGATATGTGGTTGTTATTGAAATTATGCATGATTTTGCTATATGGTTATGTAAATGCCTATTTTTGCACTTGTGTGATTGTAGTATTGCAATGAAAGATTATTTATCGACATATTATTGTGAAATGCCTAATTTACAACTTCCAAATGTCTAAAATATAGCAAAGGTCATGTCGAATTTTTTCAAAATTTAGGAGAGATCATTCTGGAGTTTTTTTCTTGTCTTTACATACCTTATTTATATATTTATTACATTTTTACTAAAATTTAGCCTTCTCAGTATTTTTACAAATTTTACAAGATGTTTTTTATCATTTTTCCTTATTTTTTGTGATTTTCCCTATTTTTCGGTTTTGGCGGTTTTCTCCCTCATTTTTCGCCAAAACCTAGCGGTTTATCTCAAAACCGCTTGGTTTTTCACAAAAAACCGAGTAGTTTTTTTTTGTCAAAAACTGCGGTTTTCTTGCGCAAGTTTGACTAGGATTCAAATGGTTTGAATTTGCAAATCGTTCGGTTTTTCGCGGTTTTTGCATGATTTTTCATGAAAACCGATACCGCCGGGTGAGCGAAAAATGCGTTCGAAACGGTTTTGTGAACCCTGGTCTAGACGTTGGGTGGCCAAATCTGGCTAGGTTGATGACAACGAGCTCGGAGAAGGTTGCGGCGATGGAAAGAGGGTGTCGGCCGACAGTTGTGGCAGAGATAGTAGTGGAGACGGTGGTGGCTAGGATAGGGTGGCGATCAGCGTTTGTGGGGACATAGCAGTGGGAGGAAGATGATGTTGGTGGCATAGAGAGCACCGGATAGGATGGTTGCTAGTGGTTGTGGGACACAGTGTGCCACCGGTGGATGCAGGGCAAAGAGAGGTGGGTAGGGAGGAAGATGGAGTGCGATGGGTGGTAAAGAGATGGTATGGGAGGGAGGAGTTATTACAATAAACTAGCTAGGTGGCCCATGCATTTGCTTGGGCATCATCATTAAAGCATATTTAAATGACTTTGCAATATGTATGTATGTATGTATGTATGTATGTATGTATGTATAACATCCGTATTTTTTATATTTGATGGATTTAATATACATTTTATATTTTTTTGGGATTTTTTTTGGAATTTAATTGATTTATTTCAATTAAAACCTTTGTGAAATTCTATTTAAAGATTTGAAAAGTTTAAATAAAATTTACTGGAATATTTTATTTGAGTTCTAAAGGCCCTAAAATATTTTTTAGAATTTTTTGGGTATTTTTGCTATTTTATTTGGATTTATTGAATTTCTAGGATTAATTTTATTTAGAAAACGTTTTTAAATATTTTGAATAGTTTTGGGCCAAGCCCAAGTGGGCTCAGCCCAGTGACCCAATCCTGTGCACCACGCCAGCCCGTTAGCTGTGGCTCGGCCTAAAAACCATTTAAACCCTAACTGCTTGGAATTCAGACTATCGGATCAAGATCCAATGCGCGAGAACTCACCACGTTACGTTAAGCATCTTGAGCTGTAGATCATCACCGTGTGGAGGGTTACGATTGTGCCACATTGCAATCAGTGGTTGGCTCATATCGTGTCGCGCCCGCTCGCATCGTGGCCATCCATCCTATAGCGTGGGGGCCAGGATGAAGCCACGTCGTCGCCGCTGCCGCCGCGCGCTTTCAACCATACCGGTGCCGTCGCCAACTCTGTCACAGAATCCACACTCTACATTCCTCTCTAGTGCCTTATTTATTGTGCCACATGTCCCATCGAGTTTGCTGTTTTTACCACCGCCGCAGATTCCACCGACAGCCCGAATCTACTGATCGGGTTTGGTTCAATAAGAGGCGCTCAGGCACTGCAAACTCTAGCGAGTGAAAACCCTAAGACTCCCACGCGGTGGACTCTGGCGTCTATGAACTAGGATGACACAAAGATTTTTACCCAGGTTCAGGCCCCCTTTTTCTCAGGGTAATAGCCTTACTTCCTGCTAGATTGCTTAAAGGATGTATGAAGCTAGTACAGAGCTCTTTTGTTACCAGGTCTTTCTTGGGTTCCACAGATGAACTCTTGATCGTTCGACCTCCGACCCCCCTTCCCCATGCACCCCAGGGCCCTTATATAGGCCAGGCTAACAGGAGTAGGTAAGAGGGGGTCATCATGTTGATCTTCATACATTTATTGCTTCTTCCCCGTCTCTGCTCCTCCAAACCTCATTAAATGTCAACGCTGCTGGTTTCGCCCGTCCGCCTTAGATGTGACCCCTTGACAGTAGGTGAGAGGCGCCGAGGAATGGGCTTGTAGCGTAAACCTCGCAGCTGATAACTGACACAAGAAAGCCTCGCTGTTCTGCACGCAGACGATAGGGCAAGGAGACTTCGAGTGAAGCCACCGCACCACCTTTTTTTCCATGCGCGGGCGAAGCAGGCATCTCGCCCACCGCGCGTCGGACGCCACGTGGCCGCAGACTGGCCGGCGCGTTGCGCTTCGCCGCCGATCGCTAAAGCCGCCACGCGGATCGGACGCCGGGCGAAAGCAGGCGCTCGCCACTGCCGCCGGGCGCCACGGATCGGCACTGCTCGCCAGCCGCCAGTGATTGGGCGCCGCGAGTAGGCGCTCGCCACCGCCGCCGGGCGCCACGTACGGCGCTCGTCGGGGTTGCCGCCGCCGCCTCGATCTCCGCCGCCACGGGATCGGGCGCCGGGCGAGCAGTATGCCCGCCACCGCCGCGGCCGCCACGGCGGCGGCCGCCGGCAGCCGCGTTTCGCCGCCGACTCGCCGCCACGTGATCGGGCGCCGGCAGCAGGCGCCCGCCACTCGCCGCCGGACGCCACGTGATTGCCTTTGTGTGGCGAAGAGGGTACCCAATACATGAGTACGCCGACAAGAGCCCTGCCCGCTTCGAATGCACGCTCGACCCATTAAGGCCTTCATTTAATGTCGGTGCGTTCTAGGGAGGGGCCACCATTCATGAGGATACGACCGCCTCGGTTTTATCTCGTATCCACAGATGTCTCTTGGGACCCGAAACGGCGCACGATCTTGTCTCTTCGCGAACCGTCGGCGTAGGTGATGCATATATAGATACATCTGTACCAAGCAGTTTACACCTTCTGCTTTCTTGCGCATCCCAACTTTCTCTTCTTCATCTTCTTCGCCCAAAGCTTTTTGCCTTCTTTGCCTCCATGGCACCTTCCATCCCTGCTTCCACCGCGGACGCCGCCACGGTGAAGAGGATGGCCATCATCGCGCCTGAGGGCACCTTTCGCTGCAAGGGGGACCCCACGCCATGTGCCTCCGACGAGATCCTCATCCACACCTGGGCCATGATGGCGGGCCTGGTCCCGCCATTCTCTGAATTCTTTCTTACCGTCCTCCATTTCTATGGGATACACCATCTTCACCTCACCCCAACTCCATCGTCTTCCTTTCCATCTTCGCACACCTCTGTGAAATGTTCATGGGGGTGATGCCGAATCTCCTCTCTTCGCCATTTCCGACCGCGCGCTCCAACGACAACGAGGTGGTGGGAGTGCTATTTCCGCTTCGGACGGAATGGCTTCCTCTACATCACCTTCCACCCAAACCAATCTGGAAGGCATGGCGCAATGATCGGGTCAGACATCCGCGATGACATGCAGAGTCGATGCCTCGAGGTACTCGCCGAGCAGCCGGAGGCCTCCGAGAGCCGAACTCGCCGGCCGAGGAGACGGCGGAGTTTCGAATGGCGTGCCCGCCAACAGATCGCGGACGCCGGATTATCTGGGGTCAGGCCCGACTTCATGACCAGAGGATTAGCCTCTTCATCGACGCGTCCGCCCCGCATGGCGATACACGGCGATGATTTAATTGACGCGACGTGGCTCGGATGTAAGTCTCGCTTCTTTAGCTTTTTCTCGCGCACATGCTTCTCTCTGCGGCATCCTACCAACCGGCAGCCATCCTTTGTCTTTTGTCAGGCGCAGGAAACTTGGAGGAGCCAGTGCTTGGTAGGTGGCTTGCCGCGCTAATGCACCAATTTAAGCGGGCGCAGCCTTTTCCGGCGGGGGTTTCGGCCGCTGTCGATGGAGCACGCGAGCGCTTACGGTCGTGAGGTCGCTTCGCCGATGGACTCCACAGGCTTGCCGTGGTGTCGCCCATGCCCGCCGGTGATTAGGGACACCACTGCCGCCACGACGGGCCACGGCAAGCGACCACCGCCTCGACACCACAGGCTCGGACTTCAAGAGGTCCGCGCCACGATTAAAACCCCGCCGCCGCTTAGCCTCGACGCGGGCAGCAGATCTTTTGCAAGGGACGGCAACACAGACGCCCCCATAACGATTTCACCTCGGCGCCGCCTTCAAGGGCGCCATACCTCTATGCTCGCCGATTCTTCCACCTCCGGCCGCCCCAACAATCGCAGCGCTTAACAACCTCGCCACGGGGCCTGTGCCACTGCTCAACAAGGTGGCCTCACGCCCCAATGGTCGCTCACCGAGGGTGCCGCCAAGGGCGCCCTCAAGACGCCGCCAGGGCGCAGACGCCTCAATACCATTGGGGCGGCAGACGCTCACCAGTGTGCCCGGCCGCCTTCAAAGTGACATTCCATTCTTCGGACCTCCGCCAAGTACGCCGCCATGGTGGGGTCAGAACACTAGAACTCCTTCCGCGCTTGATTGATGACTAGCAGGGAGTCACCCTTGACTTAGAGACGCCGGATACCCAACGCCGAAGCGATGCGCAATCCTGCCAGTAGGCCTTCGTACTCAGCTATGTTGTTCGTGGCCTTGAAGTCGAGGGCGACCACATATTGGAGGGTGTCACCGGTCGGGGAGATCAGGACAACCCCAGCCCTCCAACCTGAACGAACCATCGAAGAATAAAGTCCAGGGAGAAGGCGCGGGCGCTTCTTCGGCTTCAGGAGTGGCGGGAGTCCACTCGGCGATGAACTACGCCAGCTTCTGACTCTTGATGGCGGTGCGGGGTACGAATTTGAGGTTGAACTCCCCTAGCTCCATCGACCATTTAGCTATGCAGCCTTCTGCTTCACGGTTGTGGAGGATTTCTCGCAGAGGGTAGGCCGTGACCACGATTATTTCCCGCCCTTGGAAATAATGCCGCAGTTCTCGGACGCTACCAGATCTGCAGATAACATCTTCGAGCTCAAGGGTACCGAAGCCGCTTCATGCAACACCTTATCGATGTAGTAGATCGGCTTCGACACCTCCTCTCCGAACTAGTATCAAGGCCACCACCTCGGGAGTGGCAAGAATGTACAGAGCAACGACTCACCCTGCCACGCAGGGAGACCAAAGATCGGAGGAGAGGTAAGGTATCGCTTCAGTCTTCAAATGCCTTCGCGCTTCGTCTGGCCCATTCAAAATGGTTGGTCTTCTTCAAGAACTTGAACAGAGGCAAGCTTTTTTTCTCCCAACCGCAATGAACCGCCTAGGAGGAGGAAGGCGCACCAACCAGCACTGGACTCGCTTGAGTTGCACTCGGCGGCTTCATGTGCTCGATGGTCGCTATCTTGTCAGGATTGGCTTCAATGCCCCGGCTGGACACCAAGAAGCCCAGCAACTTGCTGGAGGGCACACCGAACACACACTTTTCCGGGTTAAGCTTTAGGCAATTCTCCCGGAGGTTGGCAAAGGTCTCCTCCAGGTCTCGAATTAGTTCCTCACCCTTTTTAATCTTCACAACCAGGTCATCAACATAGACCTCAAGATTTCGTCCGATCCGGGGCGGAAAGTAATATGCATGGCACGCTGGTAAGTAGAACCAAAGATTCTTTAAACCAAAAGCCATTCTTACATAACAAAGAACACCGTAGGGTTACAAAAGCGCCTTCTTCGCCTTCACGCCATACTAACTGTGGTACCCGAGTACGATCCAAAAAGCACGCAGAGTCAAGACCCTACCGTGGAGTCAACGATGAGGTCGACTTCGCATGAGGATAAGGATCCGGCAGTGCCTTATTGAGGTCGGTGAAATCGACACATACGCGCCATTTCCGTTGGACTTCTTCGACGAAAGCATGTGGTTGGCAAGCCACTCAGATGAGAGACTTCTCTAACAATCCTCGCGCCAAGAGCTTCTCTACCTCCTCACGAATGGCATCTTGCCGCCCGCTACTGCCTCCCGGACTTCTCACGGATCAGCGACTTCGTGAGCGTTGCTAATCGGTGCTCGATCACCTCCTCGGGACCCTACCATGTCTGACGGTTGCCGTGCTAACACGCCGGAGTTGGATCGAGGAAGGTGACGAGCGCGCTTCCTATTTGGCGCCGAGGTTGGCGCCAAAGTTCACGGTCTTCGGGTTTGCCTCACTCAGGCGACCACCTTGACCTCACCGGCAGAGCTGCAGCGAGGCGCTGGTCCCGGCCCGAGGGCTCCCGAGGAAGTGGCGTCTGACGCCCGATGTGAGTGGCACTCGCCAGTGTCCAACAGATACTTGTGGCAACAAGAAGGGCTTCGGATTGATCCACCGGATCACAATGGGGCGGCCGGCCCCTAGATCTTCACCACCATATAAGCGAGTGGGTCGCCGCCATGAACTTGGCCAACGCCGGCCGGAAAGCAAGGCATTGTAGGGAGGTCGAATCACGACCTCAAGTCCACTATCTCTTGCGGTAGTTGTCTTTCTCCCCGAAGGTGACGGGAGGCACACCTGACCTGGGCATCAAACCACTCTCAGGGCTACCCCCAAAGATGGGCAAGACCGGCGCAGGTCTCATCAAGGACTCGAGCGCCAGAATGCCAAGAGGACAGAGGTTGATAGAACTCCTCCGCCCACCAAAGACGCGCCCACCAAGACGTTCGAATGGTGGGCGACACCACAACCGGAGGTGTCCTGTGCCGTGGCGCCTCGGCGTGGTCGGCTCGATTGAAAGTGATCGCTTGTTCGACCACTTCAAAGATCCGACCCACCCCGAGCCCCGACGCGGTGGCGACACCCCTCTTCACCGCTTATACGCGGCGTTGAGGAAAAGGTGGACGAGCCACCATAGATGTAGGCCACAGCAGATCCGCTTTGCTGAAAAGTGACGGGCAGATCTTCATCTTGATCATCATCGGCGGCGCTCTGAGCCGCTTCTCCACCATCTTGCTCGCCCACCCGACGCCAAAGCCGCCACGTGGATCGGGCGTCGGGCGCAGTGGTGTCTCGCCCACCGCCGCCGCGGCACCGTGGGTCGGCGGTACGTGCTTCGCCGCCGATTTCGGCGCCGCCACGTGGATCGGGCGCCGGCGAGCAGGCGTCTCGCCACTGGCTGCCGGGCGCCACGTGGCCGCAGCGTGGCCGATGGAGCGTGTTTCGCCGCGCCGATTCTCGCCGCCACGGATCGGGCGCCGGCGAAGTTAGGCGCCTCGCCACTGCCGGCCGGCGCTACGGGTCGGCGGCCGACCGGCGGGCGTTTCGCCGCCGATCTCTCGCCGCCACGTGGATCGGGCGCTTGGCGGTAGGGCGCCTCGCCACTCGCTGCGTCGGGCGCCACGTGCTGGCGCTGTCGGCGGCTGCGTTTCGCTTCGGCCGATCTCCCGCCGCCACGTGGATCGGGCGCCGCGAAAGCAGTGCCCTCGCCCACTGCCGCCGGACGCCACGTGGATTGCCTTTGTGCGGCGGAGAGGGTACCCCAGTGCGGAGTACGCTGACAACCACACACAGAGCCCTAGGCCTTGACATCCGAGGCACCGCCATTTGCACACAGAAGCTCATCGGAGTTCACCAAGGTAGCCACCATTGTTTTTCACCATTTTTGTCACCGTTTGCCATCCTCCGACGTGCCCATGCCTAGATCCAGAAGCGCCGTGTCAAGATCTGTCGATCTAGCCTGTTAACATCGCCAATGAGACCCCCAAGTGCCGTCGGCCATGTCTTCATCTTCACGGTTGGTGAGTACGCCGCCGCGCCATTGCCACCGCCTCACAAGCTTTCCTAGCCAATGGATTTGTGGGAGAGCTGCCGGATTCTCACCACGTGTCGCGTGTCAGGCCAACTGTGTCGCTAGATTATGCTATATAGATCCGACTGTCTGATCTTGAGCGTATGATTTAGATCCTGTCATGTGGCTAGGTTCGCAGTAAGCCGTGTGTCCTAATCTCATCACCATCCTCGACCGTCCGATTTGGAATAGGTGATCGAGATCACACCCGTGTCACAACCAGTTGTGTGCCACCGCGTGTCACGTACGGGAGCCAAGACACCGTGCGCCGAGTCTACCGTGAACCAGTGTCAGCCGTGGACCGAGTCCATGCACCCGTGATATGTGTCACTCTGTGATTGGTTCATGTGTCGTTGACACAAGCATGATGTCTTAAGTAGATTTTTTCTTTATAAAAATAATTTGACCAAAATTAAATTTGGTGCTCGCGTCAGCATGACGTCATAAAGGTAATTTTCAAGTAAAAAAATCAAATAATTCGGGTTTTTTCTATTTTCAACCTTTTTCTTTTATTTCAAAATTTGAATTGCTTGTTCTCCCCCATACGAACTCTGATTGAGGTGATTCTAGTTTCTAAAAGTTTGTAAAATTGAGCTCTATTTAATAATAAATTTTATTTAATTTTTTGAGTTTAGTTTATCCTCTATATTTGGTATTTATTGCTTTATCACTTGTTTCACATAGATATTGAGGTGCCCGAGACATTCATAAGCGAGGAGCCAACCCAAGATCAAGGTTCATAGCAGAATGTAGAGCTCTTTGAAGGCAAGTTATGCCTTGATCATGTTGAACTCATGTCTCTAAAGTTACTTTGTTTAAAGTTATCGCATGATAGTTCTTTCTATACCTATTTCGATTAATTTGGGATTAATTATTCATCCAATTTGAGTTATATCCACCTTGTCATTTGTAAGTTATATTTCATTTGTCACCCTAGTATGGTTATTTAATAATTAGTAGCTATTAATTGCCAATATGGGTTAGCTAGAACATTAGTAGTTTGCTTAGCTATGCACTGAGTTATTGATATCAT
Source organism: Guadua angustifolia (assembly GCA_036346375.1). Taxonomy (NCBI): domain Eukaryota; kingdom Viridiplantae; phylum Streptophyta; class Magnoliopsida; order Poales; family Poaceae; genus Guadua; species Guadua angustifolia. The sequence continues at coordinate 65,557,190 of CM070502.1, read as the reverse complement.
TTTATGTGAAAAGGTCAATTTAGCTTAACGGAATATGGAACATGTTTGTAAATATGTGTGTTAGATATTGTCACACAATGATAATGATGTTATTGATGGCACGTCGTACATATGGTAAAAATAACTAGGGTGGTAAAATGATTTAGACTGAGACAAGTGGCAAGAGTTGTGATTTCATGATGGGCCAATGTGGTATTTGGACGATTGTATTGCTTTTTATAATGGAAATTGATGGTTTGATAATTATGAATTTTTTGTTAGTCTTGCATTGGTCAATTAAGTACTTAACCTTACAAGCATTTGAATTGAGTCATTCATATAACCACATATCTGGTATGGGACATGCCTAGTTGATTGGTTTGTTATGTCTAAGCTTTGATACTGTTGTGGTGGTGTGGGTTTCGAGTGTACGAGTAGACTCACATGGCGCAAGTGGGGGGCTCTAGATGTGGTAACCGGTCCTACCAGTATTGAAACCTCAATAAGCAGTACTAGATTTAGACAAAGCATTGGAAAGGCTTTATTATGATCACTCGCCTTTGTGGATATGATTGTATCATGTGGGTAAAGTATATAATATCTGCAGAGTGTCAAATCTATTCAAATAGCCGTGATCGCGGTATTGAGTATTACTCAGTGATTACAGTTAAGAGTTAGATTTTGATAAAATAAACTTGGGAGTGGAGGTTGTATGCCTTTGGAGGTATGGAAAATGATTTAAGGATGTGAGTTGGTTTATTTGGGAAATAACCAAGAAACTTATTAATGTTATTATTTGTTTTACTATCTTTTCAATCTATTTATGTTATTCTTTTATAAATGCTGCTTTATTGCACAATAATTATTTAAGCTATTCATTTGGAATAAGCCTTAAATATAGTATATAGACTTGCATTCTGTACACAACTTGTTGAGTGATTTATGTACTCACCCCTTACAATAATAACAAATCACCAGTTAGAGAGAAGTCTACGCTTGCCTATGAGGAGTACTAAGAGGAGTCAACTGGTTAGGGTGCGAAACTTGTCAGTTGCATATGGCAGATTGAAGGGTTTCTATGAATAAATTTATTTCCACTGCTATTCTATTTATTTTTTAGTCTTAGCCCTGCGTGGCATACTCATGTAAGGTGAACCATAAGGTCGTTCGACAAGTTATATTTAATTTTATGAAGTCTTATTTATGTTATCGTTGAGTATGATTGTGGTATTCATCTATGTTGAGCATGTGTGCACCAACGTGATTCTAGACTAGTGCAGAATACACAGAGTCCGGATTTGCATATTCGGGTCTTGACAATATAAGTATGTATGTATGTATGTATGTATGTATGTATGTGACTTTGATTTTTGAAAAATAGATTGTTGCATAACTTCATTTGTGATTTTTTAATATTATATATTATAAGAGAGAAAAATACTCACTCTGTTTCCTTACACTTGTCACCCGTGAGCAAACTTTCTTCCTCAAAATACCTACAAAGCACAACAGCAAACATAGTATAATATATCATATTTTTCATTTATATAAGTACCATCTCATTCTTTCATTATTACAATATTTGTCTATAATACATGCTTATAATACGTATCACATAGTTTATACCGATATAATTATGTGAACGGCCATTAATGAATAACCCTCTCAACCACTTCATCCCGTGCATACCCACCAAATAAAGGATTAGAATGTTTTGTTTTTGTGAGAATTTTTAGCATAATTTTTTTACTTAGCCACTGTAAGCCACATGTCATAGATTTTTATTATGTAATAGATTTTGATTCCTAATTTGTATATATACAATCAAATTCCTTACATCATTTTATTTTCTCTCATTTTAGTATATTTATTGAATTTTAATTCCAAATAAAACCAAAAGTTTTAACTTCTCACTTAGTAGGATATTTAAAACAATCATCAATTTCTTTTGATTTTTATTCTGAATTTGCGTATTTTTTTAGATAGTACTTCTTATAAACTTTTCTTTTTAGTTTTAGTTGGGAAGTCACACATAGATCTAGCTGCTAATTTTTATTCCAACATTTGTTATTTTTTTCTTATAGACTTTCCTTTTTAGTTTTAGTTGGGAATTTACACATAAATCCAGCTGTTAATTTTTATTCCATCATATGTTATTTTTTATTATACCTCACATCAACTCTGGGTGTACTGATTAACCTGATCGTCTTCCTGACGGCAGTTGTAGCACATACGTATCCTTCGTTGTCGCTTGCTGGGTATGATTACATGTGCACTGTTGACCTGCAGGAGTATGACAGCATCAGTCGGCAGCGATTCACCCGTTCGTAGCGGTTAATGGACATGCCATGCCACCTTCGCGGTCGCTATGGTAGTGTTTGGTTCAAGAGTAAAAGTAGATGGGATGGTTCTATCCCTGTTTTCTACTCATCTATTTGTTTGGTTGGATGGCAAAGGTGGATGAGGGCATCCAAAAAAAAGAGAATATTCTTTAAAGATGCTGGATGAATGGATCTCAGGAATTTGACCGAATGAGTCCATCCAGGTATCCACCGTGTGCTTGATTTATATATTTGTTAGCCTTTATTTTTCATAAGCCTCAGTTAGGAGTACTGTAGCATGTACAGTGTGAATGGAGTACTGTAGCAATGCAGGGGAGCTACATTTTCCCCCCTTTCTGCTGCGGTATTTTTGCTTATTTTTTAAAAAATTCAAAATTTTAAAGCTACGGTCAGTTTATTTCTTCATTCCAAAATTTTTAAAAAGATTTTTTTTTCTCTTTTAGAATTAATGAACCGTCTATCCCTATCATTCATCAAACCAAATAAAAAATTAGCTTATCCCATCCATCCTCATACATCCAACCAAACAAAAAATTGATCTATCTCTATCTACCCAACCAAACATCCACTTAGATGACTCTATACCATCTAGATTAGGGGTGGCAACGGGAGCATTCCCCGCCAGGGAGTGCCTCCCCGTCCCCGCGATCTAATTTTTTCCCCGTCCCCATCCCCGTTCGGGTATCGGGGCCCGTCGGGACCCATCCCCGTGAAAATTTCACACAAGAGACGAGCTCTTATAGCCATTTTAACTCTAAAATCATATCAACAGACAAGGAAAAAAAGAATGCATGCATTCATTGAGGATTATGTTGTCCTGTTTATGAAAATGTGAATATGATGGGCTAGAGAATATGTTTGCAATCTAATAACTAAATTGGACTAAACTAAATTTGGATCCCCAACCGGGTCCCCGCGGGGAAAAAAATTTTCTGTCCCCATCCCCGCCATTTCCGACGGAAGAATAATTTTCCCCGTTTTATAACCTCGTCTAAACAACCAAACGCACCCTATATTGTGTGCTCGGCCATCACCGTCGCCTTGACCTTGTCGCCGCTAGCGCAAACCGGCTCGAACTGCCCTCAGGCCGCGCCACAACAACAAGCCCACAACGCCAAGCGTATATGGAGGCAGTGGCCAGTGGGTTTCAATCTGCATGTCTGCATCCATGGACCATGAATACACAACGGAGAGAAATCAACAGTTCAAGGGAATTGAGCGCAATTCACATGCATTGAGAACAGAAATACCAAATAATGTCTTTCCTAAATCCTGAAGGATTCGCGACACCAGAGGCGTCAAATTTTTTTTGCGTTTTAGTCTTTTTATAAATTACGAATAGGTCATTCACGATTTTTTGTGAGTGCAAGATTTTTTCCTCTAAAATCATATTCGGGTCCCTCGTGCATCATTTTACAGAAAGAACCTTCCGTTAAATTCAAATCGCGAACATGCCCTTTTCTAATTTTTCAAGATAGTGGACAGGTCTAAAAACGTAACATTCAGGTCCTTACTCCTTACGTCTAGGTCCTTTCTCCGCTTTTTAAAGGAAAAAATGTTTTCGCCACTAGAAAATATCTATGCGCTCTATCTCTAGAATTTTTTCCCAACTCGATTTCCATCTCGATCTCTAATATTTTTAAAACATGTATTATTACCGGTGAGCGCAGAGAGTGTTAGACTTCTGCAAAAGAAGGTTGTCATCTCTAATAATTTTTCGCCCTTTTCCTCTAGACTTTTTTGCATGCGGTTCTCCAAATTTCTGTCTCCAATATTTTCCAAATAATTCGTCGAAAGAGATATTTCTACAACTCTATCTCTCTATTTTTTCCCCGTTTCGCTCATCGATCTCTAATATTTTTTAAAACATGTATTATTACTCAGTGAGCGCGTAGAGTGTTAGATTCAGCAAAAGAAGGTTGTCATCTCTAATAATTTTTTCACCCTTTTTCCTCTAGACTTTTTCCCCGCCGCGGTTCTTCAGCTCGGTCTCCAATATTTTCCAAATAATTCATCGAAATCGATATTTTTACAACTCTATCTTTCTATTTTTCCCCGTTTCGCTTATTATTTCGACGATTTAGGAAATACCGCGAAAAATTTTGTGTTCTTTCAACCGTTTCGTTCATTATTTCGACGATTCAAAAAATAAAAAAAGATGCCGGAAAAAAGAGAAAAATTCTCATTTAAAACGTTACATGCGGCGTATTCTGTGAAAAATTTACTAGTACTCTAATACCTTGTGGTCTCTGCGTCCATCCATATGCATGCTGCGGATATCGAAGATATTAAAAGGTAGTGTGGTATACTGCTCTCCCCGAGCTCCACAGGTTTTGAGGTGGTGTGGAAGCATTGGTTGAATCCAGCCGAAAGCGTGGCTCTTAGTTTTTCTTAGTATAATGCAGATGCACATGACTCACGTACACCACACAAAAGCACCATTCATGCGTACATATCTTCTTACATATGCTAAGAAATTAATTAAAACTCCACGTCATTTGAAGTGTGGGTACAAGGTGCCTCACTTAATACATACGTTTGTATGTATATATTTTTAATTATTCTAATAAGGCATGAAAATTTTGATCCGAAGGATCGAATGTAGTTTGCTAACCGAGCTAGCCTCGGTCCCCTAATCGTGCCGGTGAGATCAGGGGCAGTCATGGCGGTGGCCTTCTAGTGCTTCCAGTTCGGTTCTTCTAGGAGACGAAGAGAGAACATGTTTTAATTAATTAATTAATTAATTAATTAATTAATATAATATTATATAGCTTAATCCCGGAAGATTTCAGGCACGAGGGAGTATCCATGTCATCGTTTTTTAGGGAAAACCCCTTTGAAAAATCAGAAATCACAAACAGGTCCTTCTATACTAAATGATTTCAGGCGAAGGGGAGCATCCACACCATTGTTTTTTTCAGAAAACCCCTCTGGAAAATCAGAAATCACGAACAGGTCCTTCCACCATTTATTTTGTAAAAGGGACTCCATAGTTTCGCAAATTCGGCATGGGCGTCAGTTTTTTCGACTCGAAAGATTTTAAAAAGTTAAAATCGCGAATAGGTCCTTCCACGGTTAATTTGCAAAAAAGACCACGTAGTTCTGCAAATTCGACATGGGTGTCGGCTCTTTCAACCCAGAATATTTAAAAAAATTTGAAATCGTGAGCAGGTCCTTCCATCAGTTATTTTGCAAAAAAAAGACCCTGTGATTCTGCCTTACCACTAAACAAATTTTAAATACTCTTTTACCACTTTAGGTACACTTATATACTAATTATAAGATATTTCAATGTTAACCATAGAAAAAATTTGCAAGGAACGCTATGATTCTTAGCGTATTTGGCAAATAACTTCGTATATGCACATAAATAGAAGGATGTCTAATATTGTACATACCACCTCTAAAAAATATATATAATCTTAATTAGTCTTATATACTCATATACGACTAGAAAAGAGCCTTGACATACATACATACATACACAAACCACTTTTATCGTGTAAACTTCATAAAAACCATATGTCCATATTTTTAAAAATTCTTATAATTACCATAAGTTGGGGAGGTTAGCTTCTATAATCCTGTAAAATTTGAAGACCAAACTCAATCGAATTTAAAAGATATAAAATTGACAAGCAATGAAAGCGTAATAGTGATAAACAAGAAAATCATTATTTAGGCTGAATTTGTCTTTTTGTTTCTTTTAAATACGATTGAGTTTGGTATTTAAATTTTACAGGTTATAGAAGCCAGCCTAATCTACGTATGATAAATTTTTAATAATTTTTAAAAACTTATATATATATATATATATAATTTTGATGAAATTTGCACGACAACTGGTGTGCACCTAAGGGCCTGTTTGGAAGCATAGTATTTTTATGGTTTTTAGGTAATACCATGGTATATGAGAATACTATGATATTTTATACCATGAGGTATTTGGTTGTCTCTCAAAAAACTCTGTTTTAAAAACCATGGTATTGCTAATACTATGGTATTTTTGGAATATTAAAAACTCCAGTTCAAACCAAAGTTTTCTCACTGACTCCCGCGATCTGTAGCTCCATCTGAGGGCTGGTAGAAAGGAGAAACAACTGCCGTGTGGCATTTTTTTTTGTTTCCCTCTAGTTCCAAACAGACTGTAGTATTTTTTTTTGTTTCCCTCTGGTTCCAAACATGCTGTACTATGAAGCTGCTGTGTAGCATTTTTTTGTTTCCCTCTAGTTCCAAACAGGCTGTAGCATTTTTTTAGTTTGCCACAACTTGTGAAATGGAAATTGACATCTTTTTTTATGTGTTATAGTCAATATTTTGATAAGTATGCTAGCCAAAAAACCATAAAACCAAATAGTTGGTAGTTTTAAGAAATACCATAGTTTTAATGAAGTTAGGCAAAACTATAGTATTTATATCAAAACAATTACAGACTATAGTATTTTAAAATTATAGTTTTAAAAAACTCTAGTTTCAAACAGACCCTAATACGTGCCAGGTATAAAAACACCCTCCCGTCAACACCGCCAGCAAAACCCACCAAAGCACCAAAACAAACCGCGCCACGAATTCCGGTAAGAGAACAACCCACGTCCAGCTCACCGCGCACCCGAAACCGGCTCCGCCCGACCCCAACCGCTGCTGCTACGTGGGACCCACGAACTCCGGCCCCACCACCCCTCTAGAAACCGCCTCCCTCGTACTACCCCGCGACCGGCTGCGGCCGGTTTCCTGCCGCGGTTGACCGGCGGCCTTCGCGCTGCCTTCTTCTTCCCTTCCGGTCACCTGCTTCCCCCAAGACGGCCAAACCCCACGAGGAGTGAGCAAAAAAAAAAAGCAAAAAAAAAAAACCTTTTCTTTATTTTTCTTAGCACGCGCAGCGGCAGCAACAAAAGAGGCGAGCCTTTGCGTCGCCACCACCATCACCTCGGCTCCTTCGCACGCGCGCGCGTGCGAGATCTCGCGCTCGCACCGAGGAGGCGCCGTCTCCGGAGGTGAGGGTTCGTCGCTTCGCTAGTGGTTTCGTGGGAATTGTGGGCGGGATCTGGCGGGGTTTCGCCGGATCTCGGGCCATTTTTGGGTTTTTTTTTGGTGATTTTTCGGTGGTGGCTTCTAGGCTTGAGGCGGTCGGGGATCCGGCGATGGCGAGCCGGGTGAAGGAGGACGAGAGGAACGAGCGGATCATACGTGGGCTGCTCAAGCTGCCCGCGAATAAGAGATGCATCAACTGCAACAATTTGGTGAGTTCTTGGCTAGCTTTGTTGACTTCTTTTGCTCAATGTGGTTGGATTTGGCGACCATGGTGGAGATGGCCGGGGGCTAGGGAGGTGGAGGAGGAGGGGGTAAGTGGTTTAGAGCTTGCTTGGGTCCATCCGCAATGGTTGCTAGAAATGCGGCTAGCAGCGGAGCTAGGGTCCTCCCATGCCCTCTCCCTTGACGCCTGTGTGACCTAGGGTTACGGCCCGTGCCGCCTGCCTCTTATTGCCCCGTCCCCATCCCCCAATCGGCCACCTGGCATCCTGGCGTGACGCCTAGTCACGCACTGCGATGCCTGGCCGTCCCAGGCGGCCATCTAACGCACACCAGGCGAGGCACTTGGCCCTGACACTCTGCGCCGGCCGCCTGGATGCCTAGGCGGCGATGCCATGATAATAGTGGTGTTAAGACTCAGGATTGGAAAATGGCCAACAGGCGCCTAAGCTGTCAATAAGGAAAGTGACAATGGATTTTGGATGTCTCGGAGTTGATTTGTGGCTACCAGCACAATCAAATGTGAAAGTCGCAATTGAGGTGTTAGCTGTTATGTATGTACATTGTGTGAGGTGTGAAGAACAAAAGAAAGCTAAACTTGAGAAGCATAACGAATGAAAAAAAACTTCTGAGTTACAAATGAAACTGAGTAACCCCATACATATTTAGTGAAATCTTTAGAATGAAGTTTGTGAAATATCCCTTGCTATTAGCCTATTATACATGCTCAGTAATACACCAAATAAATTAGATAGCGTTGCAGGTCATCTTTTGGAACAAAATTTGCAATATTTGCAGTGTATGTAGGCATGTAGCACATGCTAGGTTGTTAAAGAACACACTAATACTTTACTAGAAGATCGCAAAGCACCTGTTGTTTGTGAACTCCAAGTGACCATGAAAAATTCACTAAATCTCGAGAGTTAAGGAACACCCTAGTGTATTGTTCAGCCTTGATTTGGGTCATCGATCTTTTGCCTTTTTTCCTTTATTTTTGTACTGTAAACTCTTTTATGCTGAGAGGTGCAAGGCACACTGCACCTTGTGAAACTTGAGGCACTTTGCTGCTCCATATGCACCTTTGACTGAACTGCTACCTAGTATGAAGTATGAGCATTTAGCATTTATTATGGACCACAGCTATCAATAAGGAAACTAGATTGCCACGGCCTATTTGGGTGACTATTATTTTGGCAGTCATCCTTTACCCTTTTTCTAGAGTTACGAATTTCACTTGGTGGTTACATAGTTATGATACAAAACAGTGAAGTTCTTTTTTTACTTAAATTGTTATTGAAACACTTGGATTTGGATGCTATAGTTATTTGGTGCCATCAGTTGTTGTGAATGGTACTTTACTGTTCTCGAACGGGGAGAACATATGACTGTTAAGTGTGTATGTATAGAGAATCTAGTGTCTTGGCCCATGTAGCCCATGAGTCCCATAAACCTCACATGTATATATATCTCCTCAATAATCAATAAGATGCATAGATGTGAACAGCAAAAACAGCTCTTTTCTTTAATTTAACATGGTATCAGAGCATGGCTAGGGTTAGGCTTTCCACCTCCGCTGTTGGTAGGCTCGCTGCCAGCATGCTTCGGTGATCCTCTTCTCTTTCTCGTTCAAGCCCGGATCTGCGATGTCAGCACTCTTCATCGTCAACACAGGTGCTTGGATCTGCATTTTCAAGCTTTCGTCGTTGTCATTGGTGGCTGGATCTGTGCCGCCAGCTCATCGTCATCGTTGGCGACCAGATCCATGTCCATGTAGCCCATGAGGCCCATAAACCTCAAGTGTACATATATCTCCTCAATAATCAATAAGATGCATAGTTGTGAATAGTAAAAACATCTCTTCTCCTTAATTTAACAATGCCATCTGCCATCCACATGATATCTTCAATTATATGAGACACTTCTAGTAGTTTGTTACAGAATCTGTGTGGGACAAAAGGCTTCGTTGTTGTTGCTGCCACAGAATCTGCAACAAGATAAGGCGATTTGGTCCATTTGGAAGTCTCACCGCTTTTAATCAGACATAACAGTGAATCTTCCCTAATTCTCTCTGCGTCAAAATTGCATTACTGTTATGCTTGATAGCTGTATGGTGCCACCAGTATAATGTCAAAAATATAATGTTTTCAACTTGAAGAATTTTGCAAAATGAACTAGGCCTGGATGGAATTGACAGATTAAACAGTTCGTTGTGCCCATTTAATTCATATGTGAAGATTCTAGGGGATAAGGCTAGTTCTAGTTCTAATCTCAGACTAGTGTTCAATGTTTTCCCTCAATTTAGTTTTCCTTGCATAAGTGCCCCACATATATTTCATTTGCACTGTGGACTAAACTAATGAGTCTCAACTGCTGAATAATATGTCCTATCCTCCCCCTTTTTTTTAACTTTTGCCTGTATTGATTTGCAATACTTGTTTTCTGAATGATTGTGTTTCTCTAGAATACTGATGCACATATGTTGATATGAACAGGGCCCACAATATGTCTGCACAAATTTCTGGACATTCGTCTGTACAAATTGCAGCGGAGCACAGTAAGATTCTTTTCAGTTCTTTTTCATTTTTTGTCTGTTATTTATATTTTTAAATGATCAGCTTCTCTAGCTTCTGGCTCCGCTTGCTTTTTGTTATAGATGCATTAAGGCGGAGCCAATTAACTAGGCCCCCATCCTCAGTTGGAATATGTCAAGTCTGCTTTTCATAATAAACTGCTTCATTTTTTCTTACTTTTGTTTCTCCTAGTCGAGAATTCACACACCGAGTGAAATCAGTTTCCATGGCTAAATTTACTGCACAGGAAGTTAGTGCTCTTCAAGGAGGAGGAAATGAGGTAACTTGTATTTTTTTTCCTCATTTTGTTTTATTATTTTCAGTTTTCTACCAATTTGTTTTCCTTTCTGGCTAACTTTGGCATGGGTTTTGCATAATTTGTAGTGTGCTAGAGAAATATTTTTCAAGGAATGGGATCCTCACCGCAATTCATACCCTGACAGCAGGTTACCTTTCTTTGTTCATTAATTCCCTCTTCTATGCTAAAACTTGTTTGCATTGTCTTCAGAATTATGACCTGTTTCTTTTGGTCTTAGTAATGCTGATAAGTTGAGGAATTTTATTAAGCATGTTTACATGGAACGGAGATACACAGGTGAAAGAAGCGCTGATAGGCCACCGAGGGGAAAGGTGATGTTGCCTCCTTATAGCTCTAGCAATTTTTATGTAGTAAGTAGTAACCGATGTCCTGTTTTGGAAGTGTCCATCTTACTCTCTTCTAAATTCATTTATTCACATCTTTCAGGATGATAAGGATGAATATAGTGAAAATAGGAGATCTGATGGAAATTGGGGTGGTTCAAGAAGTCCTCCATACAATGAAAGTTACTCTGATCGTCGGAGTTATACTGGCCGGAGTGATGACAGAAATTCCAGATATTCCTATGGAGAACGTAGTCCTGGCTATGAACAGAATGACTATAAGAAAAGTCCCCGCTACTTCGAGGTTGTCGATGATAGAAATCGCGATGATAGATCTGGGAAAACGACTCCAGTTCAAAAGTTTGAGGATCGTAGATTTTCTGAACCACGGAAGCCAGAGACTGGCTCTCCAAATTACCAGAAAGAAGCAGATGGGTCTAGTCCTCCTGTTGTACGGCCAGTGAGAGATATATTGGGTGATGACACGCCTCAACTTCGGATTGCTGAACCTCCAAAGCCTAATGCAAATGTAGCGAAATCGATTGATCCTCCAAAACCAAATGGAACCAGGACCATTGAACCTCCGCCACAACCACAGGTTGTTCTTGTCTTTCTTGGTGTCTTCTTTCTTGCAGACATTGCTTTTATATTCTCTTGAAATATCAGCATGTTCTTGTGTGCATATTATCCTTAAGCTGATATTCTTTATACAAAATTTTAATAGTTTGTCTTGCATGTTTCATAACTGTAGAGGACATCTACTGCCAGCAGTATTGGTTCTTCTGAGGGTACTTCAGAACAGATGAAGGTGGCAAATGCAATAAGTTTAATTGATTTTAGGGCAGACCCTGAACCTACTGCATCTTCACCACCACCACAGCCGGCCCCTACACCACAACAGCAGCTTGTTAATGCACAGCCACCACAGCCTGTTAATCCATCAGCAACACAGCCCGTTCTTGAACATGGGAAAAATGCTCCATCAGTGAGCGGTGGTGACTGGGCTTCTTTTGATGCTTTTGGCCAGCAGCAAACACCACAAGCAGGCAGCAATGTAAATCCTCTTGAGTCTGCACTTGCACAACTATCATTCTCTGAAACACCCTACGCACCCAATCCATCAGTTTTTCCATCTTCTGTTGATCCCACCTCAAAAGCAAATTCTGAAAGACAGTCATCCATGATAGACCAGTCACATTCTTCAGTATTTGGTACACCCCTTGGGATTTCAGGCAACCAGGTACTTTCTTTTGCAGAAGAATTTCAAAACATGTACACTTTAGATTATTGCCTTGAAAGATTTTCTCACTTGATAATGATACCTTTTACAGGCCTCAACAGGAATGCCCATCCAAGGATCTTCAGTTCAACAAACTGCTCTAGCTACCCCTACGGCTGGTCTTCCATCTCAGTTGCCTGCAAATTCACAAGGAACCAGTTGTGTCCAAGCAGCAGCATCTTCTACTAACAGCAAAGCCAGTGGTGAAAAGAACTTCCAGTGGTATCACGATTAACTGCTTGTAGAGTATTGAAGCGATTAATAAACATGTAAGTATTGAATATCTATTTATGCTGCGGTTTTGTACATCCTCACACTATGAGCTATTCCTTTGTTCACCCCTCTCTTGATTGATCTGTTGTGGGTACTACATTATAGAATGCATAAGTTTGCATCTACACTATAACTACTGTAAAATACTATGCGCTTTTAAAATCTGATGTAATAGATCATAAAACAGGAAGTTACCTGCTTTGAGGACAAAGCATAGAAGCAGCGACTTATCCATTTTTGGGTATATACATGGGATAGACCTCAACTGTTAAAAGGATGAAAGCAAACAAGTTGCTATGCTGAGTTGGTCCTCAGATGTTTTTAGAAAATAATGCAAGGCATGGTGTGCCAGGACTAAGTGTTCTCTTTTGATTCGTGACGCCTGTCAGAGTGGAGTTTTGTTTAACTGTTATGAGATATGTTAACATGTAAGTAGAATAGAGCATGGCATCTGTGATCGACCATCATAGATTGCGTTTAAATGGGGACTAAGTGGTTATTCATATTAGATTTCATTACAATGGGAGATAAGTTATTATGTATTTATGTGGGTATAGAAGTATCTGTGATAAATGCAGTTTCATAAACAATAATGCATGGCATGGTAGGACCAGAATTGAAATAATGGTTTTGTTTCGATGCCTTGGACATATGACATCTGGTTTGACTGATGAGGTGTAAGGGAAGAAACCAGGTGGTAGATGGAAAACATGAAAACTAAAGAAATGGTTCAGACCATGATGAGGTGGCACAATGATATAGTGATCGGTTTGAGTCTTTGGTTTCAGTGAAGTAGTGGTTTGCATGCCCAGATATGTTGATTGAAATTAACCACACTTGTTCTGTGCACTTGTGTTCTCTGTGTAGTGTGTATTATCACGTGGGTTCATTTACATTACCACCTTATTGCAGTTGAAGACAATTGTGACATTTTTTTCTAAAAAAACTTGTAAAATTTAAAATGATTAACTAATGGAGTTGATACCATGCAATTCAACAAAATGACTGCATTAACATTTCTGACATCAGAATCTTTGCAGGATTTTTTTACCTCACTGTATCCACCTGCTGCTCCAACAATGCCTAGTTGGCAGAGAGCTGCACAATTTGGAATGGGCTATGGCATGCAGTATCCTGCTGGAATGGTATCTTTGTCAATTGTCATATTAGTGAATTGTTATGTATCTTTATTGTTACTATTTGTGTTACAAAATAAATGATATCCCAGTTACAGGGAATGCAAGCATATCCTCAGGCAGCATTTCCTGGACCTGCATATCCACAACCTGTATATCAACACGCATACCCCCAACCTGTGAAAGCTTCAAACCCTTTTGATCTTGGAAATGAGCCAGCTCCAGTTCAAGCTCACACAGTATGGCATCTTTCTCTCATCTACAAAATATTTGAAACTGGGATCATTTTGCATGTTCGGCATGCTATTCTTGTTTATATATATATATATATATATATATATATATATATATATATATATATATATATATATTATTTTGCCATGTTCATCATTTGTTCCATTAATATATTCATTTTTGGCATGCCACTGGGCAGCCCTTATCTGGAGCCACTAGGAGCATCAGCGGGCACAACTCCCCCAGCCTTACTTGGTACCTCTAGCTTTGGAGTTCCACCACAACAACCTCAGCAGTTGTATCAGTCATCTGCACCTCCAAGTAGTTACTTATTTCCTTATTCCAATCTCGATCTTTCTTGTTCTTTTTCATGCTTTGCTAATTCGTGGTTCAACTTCAGACCATTACATGATGCAGCAAGTTCCAAACAACATATCCGGGCAGCTACCTAATAGCATGCTTCCAATGTGAGTTTCTGTTGTATTTTGTATATCTTCTATGTTGAAATGTGTAGTGCTGGACCTTTGCACATGAGCTGAGTTTAATTATCATTTTTCACTAATCTATATCACATCCCTGGTATGGAATGCATCTCATAGGAAACAACTTTAAAATAGAAGAATTAGAATTTGTCAATCGTGGCCTTTGGATCAGATTGGGTGGTTGAGATCAATCGCTGAATGACACCAACTTTTAGAGCAATCCCTTATTTCACCTTTATTCTACTTTCTAGTGGCATAGACAGTCCTTGTTTTTATCTCTACGGCAACCTCATTCTTCCGTTTTAAGAGTAGATCCTAGTCCATACAAGATACGTTCCCTCCTGGTAATTAGGGTTCTAAGAGCATCTCCAACAATGCCTAAAATCCCTTCTTAAAATCTGATTTTGGGCTTGATTGTAAAAAAAGGTACTCCAACAGTTCCTCTTCCTGGCTCCTCAAATTTTGGCACGCCCAAAAACAGCACCCCGACGCCTCATTTTTCCACGCTTTGTCCGCACTCCTAATGTTTTGGAAAAAATAAGGGAGCTGTTGGAGGATGGCCTTTTTTTAAGGTCTAAAGATTTTTGAGAAGGTCTTAATCTAAAAGTATTGGGAGTTAAAATATTAGATACTGTTGGAGATGCTCTAAGGCCCTTAAAATTATGTTTAGTTCCTTTCCTTCCTTAGCGTGACATGAAACGTCCCAATACCTCATACTACCAGTGATACGTTGTGCATTTTTTTGGTTTCAACACTGATGTCATGACTTGTGGCATCACAGGCAACAAGGAGGGTTGGGTTCCCTCAACATGGGCTTTGATCAACAAGGTGCACCCAGATACTCCCAGCCAAGCACCCCACCTTCGTACGGCTCTGTTGGGGGAAATCCTTTTGGATAAGAAACTTATCAAATGATGACATACCATGTCACCTGTTGTTTTGGAGTCCTGTGCATCCTCAGACAATGTTTTGCGGTGCCCAGTATGACCAGAATACATCACAGCTCCTCGGAGAAAATTTGCTTCATACGACTGGTTGTGTATTTGTCGACTGTAGCTCCTTGTAACCTGCTCTGAAAGGGACGATGATCGCATGTGGCTATGACTGGGTATGAGCATCAGGAGAGGTGTTCTGGGGGGCTTCCAGCCCTATTTTGTTGTATATTTGTGTTTACTGGCGTTTCGCTTTCGTTGCATCGTATGTATATTAAGCAAGGTCTTGTGCCTGGAATGGCTTTTGTTTGGGTTCTTTTGAGTGGACAGTATGCGCTCATGCATTCGTAGTTCAGAATGTTATTTCTGGTCGATAATATCACTGTATACTCTTTGAGATGTGTATACTCTTTGAGATGTATAATTGTGATTAATCAGTTCTTTTGGTTTCCTTGTGCTATTATATTATGTATCTTTTGGTGTTATTTTTAGGGCATGTTTGTTTTTACTTTTGATTCTGACCTTAAAAACTGAATAAAAAATAAACAGCCTGATTTTAAGAATCGATTCTCATAATCCAGTATACCTATATACATTAGAATACACAATCTACTTTATATATATTTTTGGATTCTAACTTTTGAAGCATCAACTTTCCTATAACTATAGTCTAAAATCAGATTTTAGAGAATCCAAAGCAAAAACAAACAGGCATTTAGTTCTCATTTCATTTTTATTAGAGTAGATTTCATAAAACTATATGTTTCTTGTATATATTATTAGGAAACTACATATTTTAATTTCTATTTCACAAAATTACAGATTTTAGGAGAATTTGGATCATAAAACCACATGTTTTGGTTTTATTTTATAAAACTATAAACTCTAGGAGAACTTTATCACAAAATTATATGTTTTAGAATGACTTTCTTGTACCATGTTTGAAGGTGTGGATGAACGTGGCAGTCTTATGATTTTCTTTTTCTTTTTTTTTTCTTTTTTTGCGAATTTTGCAAAAGAAAAAAACACTTACAATTCAGGGTTTATAAAAATCCCATCTGTGCATTCGAAGTGGTTGCAAATCCCCACCCAAAGACCAATTTACTCGTTGAAACTCTTACATAGCGTTTGCGTAGCAATCCAAATAGATTGGTCTTGAACTATAAGCAAAGAAGACGTGTCAGCATGAGGTAAGCCGTACGAGCTAATAAAATATAAAATAATAGTAAAAGAATAGAGGAGCAAGGAAAAGGAATGATCAAAGGCAATCTCCGATGATGTGGCGTACAGGAGGATGGACTTGGATTTGGATATGATCCCCTTTTAGTGGTAGACATCTAGGTTAGTATTTCCTAACGAACTTTGAGGCACGCGTGTGCTTTTGTCAAACTCTCCATTTATAGGTGGATTTTGCAAAAAGGATATCATTTCTTTTTCTTTTTCTTGGGAAGGATGATGGCAGAACTGAAGGCCTAGCAAGTAGCAGGTACATACCAGGGGCCGGGCTGACACAAGATCTGATGGCCCAACTCCAATCTGATTGCATCTCTCTCCATGAGTTACCGGATCTGTCTAAATACGGCCAGCCCCAGGTCACTAGCGCATTGGGCCCGTCCCGCAGTCCTACCCAGTTAGCCCATGTACTACACATATTCTTGGGCCCATCACCAGTGAATGCACGTCATTGACTTTGAGACAGCCTCTAAATTCAGTGTGCGGCATAACCACAAAAATTACATGTTATTGTTATGAGATAAGATATTTTAACCTTATTCGGTTAGACTTTATCTCTTATATGTGGGTGAATCTGAACTCTTCTCTTATGATTTTCTCTATATGTTAGGCACCCCCTTGTACAAGAGATTAATCTAATAAAAAGCGATATAAGTTTGCCCCTACTTTGTGTGTGCTCTTGTCCATGTTTTGTGATTTTGTTGGCGTGTTATTGATTGATCACGAGTGAACAATTATGTTTTACAACACGTTATCAGCATGAGACTTTACCGTGATTGATTGGTGATCGTCTGCCTACGACAATCGACACTGCATCAAATTCATCCTGCGTCACGCGAACTACGATACCGCAAGCCCTACTTAAGCGTTTCTATGCAATCGATGGTCCTGCAGATCATCACAACAATTTTAATCATGCATCTCTTACTGTTCATCCATAAAAAAATTACGGTTGTGCCCTACTCCCACATGTCCAGTAGATGGTGGTAAAGCCCTGTGCTCACGTTGCGGGCTGTGGGCTGGCTCGGCTTCGTGCCCGTCGCGCATCGCTGGTAGCCCATCCTCACGCCGTCGCACGCGCCACCGACCATCTCGGACTCGCGCCCGCCGCGTGCGCCGCCGGTCGTCTCGGCTTTGTCCGGTCGCACACGTCGCCGGCAGTCTCGATGTTGCGCCAGTCGCATGCCGACGGACGCCTCGGCTTCGCTCTGTGTGCCTCAGTTTCCGTGCCCATAGCCGCACCGAGTGCCGCCGATGCCGTCGCCTCGACTCCACGCGACGTCCTCGCCGCTTGGGCCGTCGTCGCCCGCAGCGACACCCACTGCCGCGCTTCGCACTTGTCGCGGCTGACGCGCCTGCTACACGCTCATCCTTGCGGTCGTGCACCCCGACGTCGCCTCGCTAGTCGCAGCCGTGTGCCCAGCTGCTCCCCGCCCGCGCGCCGAGTAGCTCTCTCGGTGCTGCCGTTTGCGCCTCCATCACGCCCGCGCTGTGCGTCGCCGACTGCCTTGGTCCTTGCGCCCGCTGCGCAACTAGCCGCTGGCTGTGCTCGCTGCGCCGCTGATCGCCTCAATTCCCTGTGGCTCGTCCGCCACTTCGGCCTCTGCATGTCGAGGTCACCTCGGCTTCCTTGCCACTGGCCCCTCGCTCGAAGCGAGCTCGCGCCGACCCCGTCGCCGTTCTCGTCACGCTGGCTCCTCGCCCAAAGCGAACTCGCACTGCCAACGCTGTCCACCCGAGCTGGCTCCTCACCCGAAGCGAGCTCGCACCGCCGACACTGTTGCCTTGCTCCCAGTGGCTCTCTGTGCACGCGCTCCAGATGGCGGCCGCGATGGCTATCCCCGTGACTCGTGTGCCCGAAGCACCGATGGCGTCGCCTCCGCATGCCTCTGGCGACTGGTGATGGCTCATTGTTTGCACCCCAAAACGGCCGCATATCGCACCTGCAGAGCATGGCAAGGCAGAAGCGGCGCTGAGTTCTCTCGCACGAGGTGGCAGATCTCATTTACTCGCATGTGTGAAATAGAAGGCTGCGCCTGTGACTCAGGGAGGAAACCTGTCGGAACCTGAATATGCAAATCCAGACTCTCTGTGTATTCCGCACTAATTCAGAATCACGCTAGTGCACACAGGCTCAACATAGATGATTATCACAATCATACTCAACGATAATAATATAATAAAGACTTCATTAAGTTCAATAACTATTAAACGACCTTATGGTCCACCTTACATGAATATACAACATAGGGCTAAATCTAAAAGTAAATAAATAGCAGCGGAAATAATCAAAAGTGTAGAAACCCTTCAAGCTGTCACATGCAATGACAAGATTTGTACCCTAATTATTTGCCTCCTCGTGGAACTCCTCCTCAAAAGCAAGCGTTGCTTCTTCTTCAACTAATGATATTTTGTTGCAAGGGGTGAGTACATAAAGCACTCAACAAGCCGTGTACTGAGAATGCAAGTCTATATACTATATGCATGGCTTAGTAAAATGGATAGGCTACAAGGTTACTTTATATAAATAGCATTTGTAAAAGAATAGCATAAATAGATTGAAAAGATAGTAAAACAAATTATAACAATAATAACTTTTGCATTTGTTTCCAATAACCAATTCACAACCTTATTTCCTTATTCCAACATCCTAATCCCACATTTGTTTTGGTAAAATCTAACTCCTGACTGTAATCACCGAGCAATGCTCAATTCCGCGAGCACGGCTATTTGAATAGGTTTTACACTCTGCAAAGGTTATACACTTTATCCATAAGATATAATCATACACCACAAAGGTGAGTGATCATAACAAAGCCTTTCCAATGCCTATCTAAACTCAGTACTATTCGCTAATGTTTCAATACTGGTGGGACTGGTTACCACATCCAGGGCCCCTCTCTTGCACCATGTAAGCCAACTCGTGCGAGGACTGGTTACCACTATGTAGGATCAAGGATACCAACTAGAGGGGGGGTGAATAGGAGGTTTTTAAATTTTCTATACTAAAATCAAGTTTAAAGATTTCTAAGTACGAATGACAATTTTAGCATTTTTAATATCTAGCAATTCTAGTGATTACCAAATAATTCCTCTACTCAATTACTTCAATAGTTAAACAAGTATAGTACCAAGATGATCAATTTGCTAGAAATAACACAAGAGTATGGATAATGCAAACCACAAATGATGAACACGTGATTTTTTATTCCATGGTCTCGGAGACTTGCCGGTCTCCCCTACTCCACGTTGAGGTGGCTTGAACTTCTTCAAGCCGACTCCACTTGCTTGAACCTTCCTCGATCACTCGTGGTAGCTCTTCCCACTCGGGTGGCGAGCTCCTTGCCTTCACAACCGTGCGAGGTCTTCACATAAGCTTCTTGTGAAGATCACCGAACCCTCACGCCTCAAGCCGTCTGGGAGGCGGCAACCTCAAGTAATAAACTTAATGCAAGCTTGAGACTCTAGAGTGCTTCAATATGGCTCAACTAATATAATGCACTCAAATTTCTTCTCCAAAACTCAAGAATCAAGAATTGAATGCACTTGTGAGTAGAGAGAGTTGCTAGGGCTTTAAATGAAATCAATGGAGTCACCAACCAGCCCTCAATACAGGTGAGGGGGTATTTATAACCCCTCCACCCTTAAACTAGCCGTTATTGTATTTTAATCCAGAAAAATCGACGGTGGCACTCACCGCCCTCTATGGGCGGTAGTGCCGCATAAACCCACTGACTACTTGGCGCATTTAATGCTGCGACACGTGGCAGTTATGATGATTTCCTCCATATCCCGTGATCTGCGCGGTATAGGTGTTGATAATCGCTGCACCTTGCCACCCCAAAACTCTGACCACTATTAAAAGCTCTGCGGTATAGGTGCGGTAGTACCGACTTTCTTGATACTACCGATTCACAGTACCCGATAGTCCGGCCGAACCTCCGATGAGTATGCTCATGCTCGTTGTTAAAAGCTACGCCATTATGTCTGGGTAGTACAGCGAGATCTTGATTACTACAGCTCTACTACTAGCGGTAGTCTTGCTAGGGCGATCTCAGAATAAAAACAAACTCAAATGCATGAATGAACTATTTGGACCTTGAGCTATATTGAATGCACTTTTAAAGTTCAAACCTATTAATCAAGTCCCTCTTAATAGTACGGTGTCTATCCTATTAACCCGATCTTTTCTTCCATCTCCATGATCGGCAAAAATGACTAGAAAAATACCCTTACGATTTTATACCTTGATTTCTTGTTTCTTTGATGCATATTCTTCCCTTTTTGAACTTGTGACATTTCACGTTCCTCGAAGAGTGTTGATTTTCCTGTTTTCAATTTACTCATGCAAACAACGTTAGTCCTTTTAGCCTTGATTGTCATTAATTACCAAAACCTTAATCACATGGGGCCTAAATGCTTTCACACTACTGACCTCACACCACCACAATAGTACCAAAGTTTAGACTCAACAAATTAATTAGCTAGGTGCACATCGTACTAGACTTGTGGTTGTATTAATGACTCAGTTTAAATTCTTGCCATCATATCCATAAACTACAATTATCATAAAAAGCAAATGTGCCAGGCAGCCCATGTGCCACATTGGCCCACCACAAATACATGCCACTTGCCTTGATCTAAATCATTTTACCACTCCAGTTGATTTACCATGCACCACGTGCCATCAACAACACCAACATTGTGTGACAACACCCGACACACAAGTTAAAACACATGTTCCATAGTCATTAGGTAAGATTAATCATTTGTACATAAAATGATGACTCGTTGCATGACTAAGCATACTACGTGCGTTCTAACTACCCACATTGGCAATTATAGCTACCAATTAACATTAAACCATTCTAGGGTGACAAATGAGATATGGCATATAACATGGTAAGGTGGATGTAATTCAAGTGGATGATTAGCTACTCCCAACATATAGAAACCATCTGATTTGAGATACTATGCAATACATTGAAACAACATAATAATTAAAGCATAGATTCAACATGATCAAAACACGATTTCACTACAATAGGAACACCCCTTTAACAATGGATACATAACAACACATGATATTATGCGTTGCAAACAGCGAGTGTAGCGCTTGCAAAATGTTGCAAGCATCATCCGGTAGGGTTAAGCAACCGGTGTACGCGTTGTCAATTGTTGCAAGAATTAATTAAGAACTTAGGATATTTTGACACGATCACATCATGAAGCTCAGCTCTAGTAGGAAGGAAGGAATTAATTAAGTTGGTCAAGGCGTAGGCGTGTCTTGACCTTGGATATCTCTTGTTTACCAAGCACACCTCACAAGATCCAATTGATGCGCTTGCTTGACCAGGGGTAGGGGTGGGCATTTTAAACCGAAACCAGATTAGGAACGAGGCAAGATTAACCGATTATTTCGGTTAATTTGGTTTCAGATTCGTTCGGTTTTGTTTTAGTGTAATTCGGTTTTTCGGTGTTGGTTCGGTTTTCGCTTTCAAAACCGAAATAACCTGAATAACCGAATAGCCCATGTACAATACTATTTTTATAGTATTCTTCCTAAAATCACTAAACAATTCACATGTTATAATACATTTATGCGTATGTTTAGTATATTTATATGTTTTATTATGCTTATATTGTAATTACATATGAATATTGTGTAGGTTTATCCATACTTTGTGTTGCAATATGAGAAGGACTAAATCTAATTTACTTAGTGTTATTCATATTTCGGTTAATCGAAAAACCGAAATAACGACCGAAATATTTTGGTTAATTCGGTTCGGTTTTTATTTTATCAAAATTCGGTTCCCAGTTTTCAAAAACCGAATTATTTTAAACCAAAAACCGAACCGATTAACGGAAAAACGAATGCCCACCCTAACCGGGCGGGCACTAACCTACCAAGCGCCTCGGCCAAAAGCGTCCGGCCGAGCTCACGCTTATGCCGTAGCCCTCGATCCCTTGATCTCGCCCGTCTGAGTTCACGCCTTGGCCGTCATTTATCGCTCCCGCCCGCCCGTCGGTTGTCGCCCCATGGTCGAGATCCTCAACTTTGTGGCAGATCCTCCCTTCCGATGCAGCGCAGATCCCCTTGTCGGCAGGCGGCGTCGGCGCGACCCGTACGCCGCTAGCAGCCGCTCCCACCCTTGGCATAGCCCAGCGGCCACACCTGACCCCTAACGCTTGAGGCCCTTTCGCTAGCCCTCGGCTCGCCCGTCGATCCACAAGCCCGCACAGTGCCTCCCCAAGAGATCATGGTAAATTCTAGCTTTAAGTCTCTAACTTCATTGTTCTTAGGTCTCCTTGTGAGTAGATTAGGTCGAAATTTTTCCCTGGGCGAGTTCTTGCTATTATAATATATGATAGAGGAAAACCAAAAATTTGTTAGGCTGCTGATTGTGGAAAGTAGTCATAAATGTCACGGCCATTATGCTTTCCTATAATCCTATTGCTCATATGTAAGGCTGATTTAAATGATTAAAATGATGCTTAATCAAGCGTGACTCTTTCTCTACTAGCATGTTTGTTGAAATGTAATCTTGTGTATGGAAGTTGAGCTCGAAGATTCGATTCTATTGTCATTAAGAGTCCGATCTATTTTGAGTTTTGTCTTAGGTTCGGTTTTGTTTGATCAAACTTGAGTCTTGTGTTTTGAGTTTGTTTTGGTTGTCGTTTTAGATAATGTAGTCTAACATATGCAGAGTCTAGTTGGATAAGGCGTTATCACGAATAAGAGTCTAAGTGGCGGATACCGGAGACATGGGTATCTCCGGCGGCCAGGGAGAAGCATATGGGTAGTCAACTGCGCCCGAGCCTCGAACATAAAGACCTACTCGGAGGCCCACGACCTCCCACCCTTCGACCCCAAAGGCGGTTCGACCAACACAATGGGTCGAGCGCCCGAGCAGTACTCAAAAAGCAAGCCTGAAGGCCAAGAAGCCAGCCATGTGAAGGCATCGGTTCCAAACCAAGCCAACCCCGAGCAGCGTCCGACCAAGCGCTACATGAGCGGGCGCCCCAAGCTTCTGACATCTGGAGGCTCAGGATGCCCGACCAGCGGGTCGGACAAGCGGAGCTTGAACAAAGCGCCAACCATCTTCACCAAGGCGGGGCGTCAAATCACGAAACCGGCCTCCATGTCCGGGTACCTACCAAGCCGCGGCGGCTCATCACGACCAAGCCAAGGCCAGGCGCCCGCCGCGCCTTCCCAAGGCAATTCCGGTGGCGCTCGACGGCGTCGACACGACCTTCGCGTGAAGGCGGTGCGCGTTTCCGGGAACGGACCGAGCCGTCGCTTCCACACCTCCACCAACCCGGAAGCGAGACGCTGTTAACTACCGTCGAGGTTAAGTCCAGCAACGAGCCGAGGCGGGCAGAACTCAAGGCTTAGAGCCCCATCCATTTTTTTTTACACGCTCGCTCTGTATAACCTCCGCGGTAACTTTGTCTCCTGGGCTATATAAGGGAGGCAGCCCTTTCTGCCGGAGAGGAGGGTATAGGCGCAAACATAAGCGCTTCGTAAGTAGCACCGTAGCCACTCTCGCGACCCACGGCAGGCGTTTGAGCAGCTAAGCCCTCGCTTGTAACACGGCGGTCGCCAAGATCGGTAATATCCAAGCCACCCCTGTTGCCCAGGTAGGGACATTCGGCCGAACGATTATAAATCTTAGACCCTCTTTTTCTCTCTTTGGGTCCTAACCATTGAGGGAAGCGAGGCCTTGCGGCCCCTCAAGAACTTACCTAATTTACTTGCGGTTCACGCGAAACACCGGTTAGCGCGCGCGGGTAGGGGCCTCCGCAGCGTCATCAGCGTCTCCGGACTCCGTTTGTCTCCTGATGGCTTTCTCCGCCATCGACAGCGCCCTCGCGCTCGAGGCGAATCGCTTGATTCGCCGACCGTCGTCACCACGCAGCGAGCTTCGACCTTACTCTGCCGCGCCCCATGAATCAGGCCCATGGGCCGCTGGTTTAGCCATTTCGCACGCCCTCGACAACGCCGACTCGAGGCCCGCGCGCGACCGAAGTCGAGCCGCCGCCGGCGAACAGTTTCGTGGCAATGGCCGCTCTGGCGGCCTCTTTCCATGAAATATTGGAGAGTTCCTCGGCGACTCCGACCCCGGAACACGGAACAAGCCGGAGACCGTACTCATGAGAGTGCAGCGTGGCGGCGTGAACCGACCGATCGGCCGCTTCTTCCGATTAAGCCAAGCCCCGCCACCGGCTCAAAACCGAGGCGGAGCGTCGGCTACGACCGGCTTAGGTCTCCCCGTCGTACACCCAGGCTTCACCCGGCAACGAGAAGGCTGGAGTTGCATGCGCTGCGACAGCAAGCGCAAGGTCGACCTACGGGGCCAAACCAACTCGCGCCACCACCAGGCGCCCGATGGCCGTGGCAGCGTCTTGCCTACGCCGAGTCTCGCAACAAGCTGAGCGGGCGGTTGTTGCCCGTATTCCCTTCCTAGCCAAAACCGCGCTTGTTGCAGCAATGTTGCCCTGGCGTCCCTACTGGCCGAGCCGAGGCAAGAGGGCTACTACCAGGCACCTCCGGGGTAGCAGAGCATCTTGGCCGTACAATATGTACTGGGCCTGGCCTCCCTTCTCCCGAGGTCCCGGTCGGGCCGCCAAAGCCCGGCCTCATGCCGAGTCGGTGAAAATCGCACGCCGCGATGGGCGACCTCGAGGCCTCCTACACTCCGGTGCGGCGTCTCGGGGAAACGCCCACGACTACTGTGACACCCTCGGCCTTCATAAAGCCGGCCCGTATTGGGGCAGTTCGCAGTCCATGAGGACAGGCCGATCCGCGTCGCGACCATGATCGAGCCCGAAGGCGGGACCTCGGGCATTCTCCGAAAATCAAATCATGCGGATTCCCATATTTCAAGCACATTAACATAGCCAAGTACCGCAGGCCCACGAACCGGTGTTTAGCTCGAGATGCAGCTCGCTACTTTGTCGGTAGTGAACTCTTGATGATCTTTTCATCATTGATTACCTCCCATTTATCTGGCGGACTCGGCAGGCACAGCTCGATGCACCATGGGAAGCTGATAGGAGGCGGGCGACTTGAGCATGCCGTCGAGGAAATTTCCGGGCACTTACAAAGCATACAGGAACTCTGGGACCTCAAAAATGCGCGGCCGTAGGAAGCATCGGGACTACATCCGATGTTTCTCCCAGCGGTCTGAATGAACTCCCAACATCAATGCCCTTGAAGCGTCGTGGGGCGTTCATCTGCTGGCCTGACGTCTGCGAGCCTTGGTCCCTGGTGAAGGCTGCGCCTCAAGCCCGGGACCAGGAGTTTGCTCGACATTGCCACCAACCACGCCTCCGGCGAGAAGCCGTGGGGCCATCTTCGACAAAGGAAGGCCAGCGAAAGTGGGTCCCGAGCGCCCGCCGCCTTGAAACCACTCCAACAAGCGGGCGGAAGAAGCGAGCCCGCGAGGACCACGTCAGTCGCGAATGGCAAACCACCACGCTTGACGGCGGCGCGGCGTAACCACCGAAAGGTTGATGGAGAGCCCATGTCCGCACCAGGTACAAATCCAACACAAATGTCGAGGCTGCGAAATCTGAGGCGCTTCCTCTTGAAAACGCCGGTAGTGGGGTAAAGCGCGAAAAAAGACCAACCGGTAGGGAGAGAAAGGCGACGGCGGGTTCCCGAGAACCCGGCGGATGTCTCATGATCTTCCAGTGGCAGAGGCTGGCCGACAAGCGGCAAAAGCTCGCCTACTGCGAGGTGCCATCACGGTGACCTGCGGTCCCGAAGTACCTCCGGTGGTCGGATCTCCGATCACCTTTGATGAGGCGGATCACCCCGACCATCCATCACTTGGGAAGGTACCCACTTGTCGTTGACCCCATCGTGGGGTCAAAGCGCCTCCTGAAGGTGCTCATGGACGGTGGCGGCGGTCTCAACATCATGTATGTTGAGGCGGCTTAGCTTTCTGAGGATTCCCGCATTTCGACCACTGCGACCAAGCAAAAGGCACCTTTCCATGGTGTCATCGATTGTCCATGCTTACCCTCTTGGTGCGGTCGATTGCCGTCACTGCGGGGGCAGGGGAATCGCCATGAGAACCTCACTTTCGGGTTGTGGGATTCATGGGCTCCTACCATGCCATCTTAGGAAGGCCATACTTCACGTTAAGTTCATGGCAATCCCCAACTATACATACACAGGCCCGAAGATCAGGGGCCGCAGGGCGTCATTCTTGTGGCCTTGTCCTTCGGCTAGCCTTCAATTGTGGAAAGCAATACTATGGTGGCCTCGTGGATCATCGCGTCCGCCAAACTCAACAATTCTGAGGAGGGCTTAGGTCCGATCCCGGCCCGACAAGTCAGGCGGGATCCTTCGAGTTATTTGAGGAGACACTGAAGATTCATGATCGACGAGGCCAACCAAGACCGTGCGGGTAGGGTCCGCCCTCCCGCCAAATAGGAAGGCCATTTCGTCGACTTCCTCGGGCGAATCGTGATGTCGCCGCATGGAAGACCTCAGAGCATCTTAGGGCATCCCAAGAGAGTCGTTGAGCACACCATGAACATCGACCGGCGCCAAGGCGGTCGCTCAACGCTTTGCGCCGATTAAAGCGAAAGCCTGAGCTTATAGAAGCGAGAGCCATGGCTTTTGGAGGCGGGGGTTCATAAAAAGTCGCCACCCGTGGCTTGCCAACCACCGTCATGTAAAAAGAAAGCGGGCAATGGAGGATGTGTGTTGATTACACGGCTGAACAAGGCATACCCAGGACCATTTTCCTTTGCCGGATCGACCAGGTCATTGATTCCCGCTGCGGTGTGAATAGCTCTCCTTCTGGGCCTTCTACTCGAGCTACCACGAGATCCGATGAAAAAAACCGACCGGCTTCGCGACTTCTTTTATCACTCCTTTTGGCTCGTTTTGTTACGGCGATGCCGCCGGTGAAACTGCGGATGCCACGTGCGGCGGTGCATGTGCGCTGTTTGACGGCGACCAAATCGCACTGCTTGTCGAGGTATCGTCGGCGATTTATCGTCGTCAAAGACCGGAAGATAATTTGGAGACCTGCGTCGCCCAGACCTCGAAAGACTTTTGCGAACCTCGGCGGTTTCGCGTAAAGCTTAACCCCGAAAAAGTCGTCTTGAGGTCCCAAAGAGCTTCACCGGCTTCATGATATCGGTCGCGGCATCGAGGCCAACCCGATAAAGATCTCGGCAATCATGAAGATGGGCCCGTTGCCGATCTAAAAGGCGTCGGAAGGCGGCAGGGTGCCTCACGGCTTTGAGCGTTTAGTATCTACGCCTCGTGACGGCGATGATCGCTCTATAAGTTGCTCGGGAAGTCCGACCACGCCAGTTGGGCGCAAAAGCCCGAAGCCCTTGAATGGCGAAGAACTTTCTGGCGTCGCCCGATCCTTAGCGCACACGCGTGCCGATGCGAACCTCTGCTCCTACGTTGCGCCCGACGGAGTGCGTGGTATAGCGGCACTTCGTCGTCAGCCAGACGGAAGAAGGCAGCGCCCTCAAGGTCGAAGAACCGGTCTACTTCATCGATGAAGTACTCTCGGAGTCAAAAGCCGCTATCCGCCAAGTGCGAAGTTACTCTACCGCGGTGTTAATGTGGCATGAAAAAGGAAGCGATCACTACTTGACGGCACCCCATCTCGTCGTGACTTCCTCGCCCCTTGGTGAGATAAATCCCGCAATAGCAGCGGCTTCCAGGAAGAGATTGCCAAGTGGGCACCGAGCTCAGCGGCCCGCGACATTTCGTTAGAGTCCTCGGGGCTGGCGATCAGAATCTCAAGCCCTTGCGGACTTCATCGCGGAATGGGTGAAGCCAAAGCACCTCCGGATGCTTGAAGACCCGAATCTTGGGCGATGTATTTCAATGGGTCCTACGAAGAAGCAGGCGGTATTTGGAGTCGTTCTCATTTCCCAGCTTTCGACAACAAGCTCCAATATGCCGTCCGTGCTCTTCCGCCCTTCTGAATAGCGTCGCCGTCTGAAAGCCCTTATCAGCGGCCTCCGGGATCGCCCGTGAGCCTCGGCGTCACGGTGGCTTTCGTGTCTGGCGATTCAAGGCGGTGAGTCGGCCAGTCATGAAAGGCCTCGGAGCCAGAGACCCCGCATGGCGACATACTACCGGAAGTCATAAGCTTGAAGAGAAGTTCAAGGGTTTGAGCTCCACTGACTATCGTTGCAATAGCGGCGAGGCCGACTACCTTACCAACCTACGCTTAACCGGCGAGACCGTTAAGGCCAGGATCTTAGCCCGACGCTTCATAGCCAGATCCATCCATTTGGACCCGATGGCCAAAGCAACGGTAGGACCGCTGACTCGACCACCAATCAACCGGATCTTGCGCATACCGACTTAGGTCGGAGCGTGCTCCTGTGCCGAAATCGGAGGAGGAAGCCCTACGTCGATAAACGGCAACAGCCAAGCAGACCCTCCCGGAGACGGCGAGGCTCGGCGCCTCGCTCGTGGCCAGTAAATCTTTTGTCTGGTGGCGAAGACCTTTACAGAGGAGTCCCTCGGGGGTCCTCGAATCGTCTGGCCGACCAAGGTAAGTTCTTTGCTTCGACATCCGCGGCGAGTGTGTGGTCATCCGCTTGACAGCGGTCCCTACGTGGGTAAGGCCTTCGCCAAGGTTTCTATTGGCGACGCCGCCATGGCCGATCTTGAACCGTCGTTCGCTTTTCTGCGAAGTGCCAATTTTTGCCGGCAAACACACCTTCGGCCCAAGCCCTCGGGCGATCCCCATCACGCCTGGTCATTCGCGGTCAGGGCTTGACCTACTCGGACCTTTCAAAAAAAGCGCCGGGGCTTCACGCACCTGCCGTCGCGGTGGACAAGTTCACCAAGTGGATAAAGCGAAGCCGATCGCCACTATCACGTCGTCGCAGCGCGACCTTCAGCGGCATCGTCTGCGATTTGGAGTCGAACTCCATCATCACCAAACTGTGACGCGGTTCACTGAAGGAATTTCTCGAATCTGCGGCGACTTCAACATCCGTGTCGGTGAGCGTCGCCATACCCACGCGGGGATAACGGCGGGCGAGAGGCGAGCGGCATGATCTGCGGGGCTCAAGCCGGCGAATCTTCAGCCGATTGAAGAAGTCGGCGGAGACGGTGGAACTTCGAGAGCTACCCTCGCGTCCTTTGGAGCACGAGGACCACTCGAGCCGGTCCGGCGGGTTCACGCCATTCTTTCACGGTGTGGCGCGAAGGCATTGTCCCTGCCGAGCGGAAACACAGAGTATGGCGCTCCAGAGTACGCAAACCTTCGACCAAGCTCGGGGGCTCGAGCTACGCAACAAAGGCAGCGTCGACCCATTTCGGCAGTATGGCCGTCGCTATCTCGATCGACAAATACCAACAAAGCGTTGCGGACGCTTCTCCAGTCGCGAGTCACGGCGGAAGCCTTCAGCGTGGCGACTTGGTCTGCGCCAAGTTCGATCAACGTTAGCGGGCATAAGCTTTACGCCCCCATAGGAAGCCCCTTCACCGTAGTGGAAGTAATCCGGCACCGCTACTACCGAGCTCAAAACGCCGATGTAACGCGTTTGTTTCAACGCTTGGAACATAGAAAAGCTCGAGAACAATTTTTTCCCCTAAAAGCTAATTCTCTGTCGCGCACGTTCCTAAGTAACTTTGCTTACGGTAGCCTTGAACCGCCGGGGGCTACTAATCGTGATCTCGCGACATAAGCGCCCGAACAATCAGCGCTCCCCCTCGGAAGGACGCTTCTACTCGGCACTTTCTGACCTCGTCTTGTAAAACTTCATGCATTTTTCTGATGCGACGCTAAAGTAGTGGGCTGGTGAAGCGAGACTACGCGTATAGGCAGCCCTACTGACGATCGGCGAAAATGTTTCTCTGACTAAGTCTTCGCGGCGGCGGCGCTTCAACTGCGAGACCCTAACAATCCCGCGCAAGCAATCAACAACTCAGCCGTGGCCGTGAAAAAAATGGAGGTTGAAATATTACAAACTTCCAAAATGTGCATAATGTCGACAAAGGCGCCAAAATGTGAACATCAAGGGCGACCAACTTGGCGGTTCTGGAGTAGGGAAAAGCATAAAAGCATGCTGGCCAGGCGGGCCTTGGGCGAAGATTGTCAGGCGTACGCGATATAGCCTCCTAGGAGTCGAGGCGAAGAAGCGTTATCCTCGGCGGCCACGCCTTGAGTCCTCGCTTCGCCTCGGTCTCATCGTCAAAGACCTCCAAATCTGGCCGCCCGCCACGTCTCGCCGCCTCCGTACCACGGCAGCGCACTGGCCGGATCGCCGGAGATCCGGGAGAGCAGGTAACACCGCTTCGAAGGGCACGCCGGTGGCGTAGCATGCAGCCGTGTACTCAGCCCGTCGGCGACGACCCTCGCCCTCACGGCGGGCGTTCCCGAAGAAACCAGGCAGGTCCTCCAGGCCTCGGCGCTCGAGTGAGCAGCGTCTTTACTCTGATGGAAATGGGCAAGCTCGTTCGGCCCCACCCAGTGACCTTGAGCTCTGCCCATGCTCTAAATGGCGAGGCGAACACAGGAAGAACCTACAGTAGCGTGGAGTCAAAGTCCTCACACCGCGAGCCACTTCGCCTCGGCGACCTCGACGCGTCGAGTGAGCCATAGCCTGCCCTCGTCTCGGCCTCCACCGTGCCTGCTGGCCGCCTCACGCCTCCCGGCGGCAGAGAGGCTCATCTCCGGGAAGCGAGGCGGTGCGGCAGTCTTGTGCGTCCACCATGTTGGTTGCCGCTCCGTAACCGAGGCGACATACATGCATGGGAGGCGCCCGGCGCTAGCGCACCGTGGGCTGCTGGCGCCTCTTGACTCGTCGAGACCTATGAGAACGAGGCGAGCGAGGCAGAAGTCCTTCGACCAAACCGGCGTCTCACAACTCTCGGAAGGACCCACCATGGCGAGGACTCGGATGAAAAATCTCGGCGAGGCGAGTCGAGGTCCACCCCTCGCCGCCGCAGCGAAGGCCCCCCTCCGTCAGGAGCTTGGCTTGAGAAGCGAACCCCGAGATCGCCTCTGCGCGCCGCTGCGGACCCTCCGGTCATCACGCCGCCGCTCGCCATGGCGCTCTCGCTTCTCTCTGCTGGGGAGAAGCGAAAGAAAACAAGGGATCTGAGCGCCATTTGCAGAAGTTATCATTTTCCCCGCATCCTGTGTATTTATAGTAGCGCATAGCGGGGTGGCCAAAATCTCGGAGCGCCTGCGCATACTCATGGCGCCTCGACCGCCGCGGCCAGTGCGGCGATCGGCGACCATTAAAATCCAGCCGCGTGGTGCGGCGGCAACGACACGAGCAAGAAAGAACCGCTTCGCGCTCGCCGATCGCGACCGCCGGTCTCTGCGGCGCCCGATTATCTGGACAACCTCGGAACCGCGCCGGCGCGGTGACTCGCTTCGGCGGCAAACCAAGCAGATCGTCTCTTGACTCTCGGTCTCCGCTCACGATTATTTGAAGGACCCGGCAATCTGTCTGGCAATGGCATGGTGCATACGCATTGCTTTCGAGGCTCGGGAGCAATGTCATTCACATTTATCTGGTCGGCGATCCGTAGCCGCTCGGCTCTCCTGGCGGGTAACCCGTCAAGCCAACCAGCTGCGGCCTCGCCCAGCCCGGCACGGTTCAGTGGCGCTGCGATAAAGGCTACCGTCTTGTGCCGAGCCTAAATCGATCGAGAACGTCCCTCCCTTACTTAAGCGTGAGCGAATGTGTTTTCGATGTCATTCATATTCACGGAGGCGCGAGGCAGGCAAATACCAGCTCCACTGGCGGGTGGTCGTCAGAGCCAAGCACTCGACCTCGCGCCCGGCACGGTTTCAAAGTAGCGCTGCGGTGGGGCTACAGCCGCCAGCCTTGGCTCACAATCGGTCGACCACTCCCCCCTCCTTGTGAAACATGAATGGGCCTTCCCGATCCGGGGTTCGTTAAGCGCCTCCTTACGCACCTCCTTTGGAAAATCGAACACGCCCTACGTCAGAAAGGACCCTAAGCGATCCCTAAGTTTATGGTCTCAAGAAGCGAAAGAGCAGCTCAAAGTCGCGGAATAAACACAAGCGAACCCGATTCGATTAAACACAAAAACGAACCCGGCCCATTACATATCAAGGTTCTTTACATTTTGCAAAATTATAATGTCTAACATTATTAAGTAGTCCCCGTGGAGGGCCTTTCTGCGGCGATATCCGATCGGCAATCACTCGGGCATGGGGCTCGGCTTGGGCGTAGGCCCTCGACCTCCTCGTCGGTCAGGTTCTGGCGATCCAGCTATAACGTTGTCGAGTTAATACCATTGTGAAAGGACATGGTGTTAACAAGCGAAGTGAGCCCGGTGACGACTTTCGTCTTCGCCAGCGACTTCTCGGCGGTGCTCAAACTGCGAAAGCCGCTGATGCGAAAAACTGCCGCGCCCCGCTGACCGGCCAGAAACAATCCGGATGCAAAGCGGCGGCCGACCTTCCCAGTCGACAACTCGGCGACCAGTTCATCATTAGCCCTCCATCTCTTTCGCGCCCGATTGAGCCACCTCCTCGCGACCGCCCGGCAGCGTCAGCGCTCCTCCGCCAATCACAGGCGCCTCGCTGACCGCCCATAGATTCATACGCAATTACGAAGATTGGGGCAAAAATCGAAGACACGCTTCGGCGATGCCACTCTCCAAATCGGCAGAATAACAGCGTCTTCTGCGTAAGCGATCTTTGTCATCAGCGATAAGCTTGGCGAGTCTCCTCCTCGAGTTTTTACCCCATGCGCCATACTTTG
This sequence comes from Guadua angustifolia, assembly GCA_036346375.1. Classification (NCBI taxonomy): domain Eukaryota; kingdom Viridiplantae; phylum Streptophyta; class Magnoliopsida; order Poales; family Poaceae; genus Guadua; species Guadua angustifolia. Next base: position 65,524,083 of record CM070502.1, on the reverse strand, counting down.
CTGACAACAACCTTGGCATTGTTGGCCTCAGTTAGGAGGACTCGGTTCGATTACCCTCGCATGCGGTAGCTAAGCAAGCGCTCCTCTGCAAGACATTGGCCATCTCATTCATCGTCCGTGGGCCTCCTCTGCAGCATGCGGCGCTTTCGCTTGCCATATGACCTCGAGAACCTCATGCGGCTCGAGCCCAATTGGTTCTTGGTTCTCCTCCGGCCGTCCTATAACCGTCACTGCAGCGGAGAACCGGACTTGCCCTCGGCGCTCTCGCGATGCAGCTGCGACCAGGTGGCGCATGTCGCTGCGAGATCCGGCAAAATTCGATAAGCAAATTTTGAAACGCACAACACCCGCAGCGGCGAGTCAACCCCTCCGGTGGCACATCGGCACTTTGCAGAAGGATTCGAGGCGAAGCCGAGCTCGCGAAATCTCCTCCATCGATCTTGGCTCGCGAGGAGCCCTCTGCGAGATTCCCAATCCCAAGCTCATATATCATCCAGCATGAGCGGCGCCTGCGCCAGGTGGTCGGTCGCTTGCGCGGAACTAAGATGGGCGGTGGCAGCTGCGATGAATCCCCGTGGTAAATCACGGCGGCCACTTACCAAGCAAGACCTCTGGCGCCACCGTGCGCGCCGATCTCGCTCGCCACCACCACTGCGGCTCCTCTTACGGCCATTCACTCGGTGGCAACGGCGGTAAAACTTCAGATGCAGGACGGGAGACATTTCGACCACCAGCGGTGCAAGGTTCACTCCGCCATCGCCGGCCCCGATCGGCTGACAAACAGCTGTCGGTTGTCCGGGCTCCATGGCGTGTCGACTCCACGGTCGATTCCGGCACAACCGCGGGCACAACCCGCCCGTTCGTCGACCTTGTGGCGAACGTGACCCGCCGCCCCGCCACTTGTTCGGCAGGATGGCGCATCCTAACTCTGCTTGCGAGGAAGCGGCGTCGTTCAATGACAATTCCGCCACCTCGCGTCGAGGCTCTATAAAATCCTAAAAACATGGGCGATCGAAGCTTAGCCCAAGCAAAATAGCCGAGTAAAAGCGGACAAGATAGAACTAACCACGTCGGCGGGTGGCGTTTCAACCGCGCTCTCTCCATGCGCCCTTTACGGCGAGCGAAGCGTCTCTCCTCGCCGGGGCACCTCGCGCGAAGTGTTCCGCTTAGGGTACCAAGATAGAGGCCTCTGCCCGGTGCCCTCCGGCAGGTCGTCGCTCGATGATAGTCCGAAATCATACTCCTCGTATGGATCGTCGGGCTCTTTGTCATCGCTGGAAGATGATCCTGGAATTATTGGAAAGGATGGTCGACTCGAGACACCTCTATAGCGTGCCGTAAGCCCAGCGTCTTCCTCTTCTCCTTCCTCATGTTCTCCCTGCGCTCTTTCCGGGCGGACTCCTGCAGCTCGGCCTTCTTGCGGGCCTCGCCCTCATCTCCTTCTCCCCGTGACCATGCGGGAAGATGCTCAAGTAAGCCACGAAAGGGTGATGGCTCTGTTGGGTCAAAACACAAGGAGTTAAGACAAGGCGCGAGGAAGGTAGAGCCACCGATTACAAATTTGGGCGGTTTCCCCAAGAGGGCTCGGGAGCACCACCGTCGCCACGTGGCCTTCGCGATCAAAGGCAGCCTTCACTCAGTGTCTACCTCCGGCGAGGGAGGTCAGACAGCTCCATCCTCATGGGGTGAGATGCCCCTCGTACTCGAACATCGGGTGAGGCACATCCATAAGGGGTTGCCTGGCGCCTCGCCATAAGCGTCTTGAGGCGGCAGCGTCACTCGTCGAGCCTCGCCTCTTTAGGCAAGTGAGCTGCTCAAGAATCACCTCCATCTTCCTCTTCTCCTTCGCATCGCCGCTGGCGATTCCGATTCGGGTATCGCCTCGATGTCGCCTCCGTGGCAGGTATTTGTCCCCATTAGGATATAGAACCATTCGGCGTGCCATCCTCGGTTCGGCGAGGGAGCTTCATGTCAGCGTACTCCGATGGCGGTTGGACGAAGGCGGATGGCGGGCCGCCGATCAGCGCCCGGCGATCGCCGTGCGTCGACTTTCCTTCAGCTGACGGCGTGTGGAAGAAATACCTCGGAGGCCCAATGGGGCTCGATCCCCGAAAGGCCTCGCGCGCGTGATGAAGATCGCAATGTGAAGCCTCGGTGGGGATTCGAATGATGGGTCTCCACCTTGTAAGTAAAAAGCCGCGGACAAATGAGTGAAGAGAGAAGAACCAAGGCTTCGAAGAAGCGGCGGCGAAACAACGATCTCGCCGTCGCCGAGTTCGAACCACTGCCCCGTCGGCACCCTCCATCGAGACACGTCGCCGGAAGAAGCCGTTTCTTCGGCGAGGCGAAACCTTGGCGTCGAGAATGGAAACACTCCGACCCCGCCATCTCTCGAAAAGCGAGGACGGCCGCGAGGAAAAGGGGCTGCGGCGGTGAGTCCCTCTCCTAGGGCTTTGGCTTCCCTCACCGCGATCGCCGCGTCTTTTCCTCTTTCTCGCGATGAAGGAGCGGCCTGACCGAGGCGAATCCGCCCGATGGTCCCCCATTTTGGCTTATAAGGAGCGCCGCGACCCCGTCGAACGCGCGTCAGCGAGCGGCGACATCGCGAAGAAAGCGGCGTGCGTTTCGCCCCCTCGACCGTCGCGACGGTTCAACGGTACGCCTTCCTCGATTCTCGATCACCCCTGCGTCAATTCCTGACAGGGCAGCAGCCAGGCGAGAAGGCCTCGCATCGGGCAGAGTGGCGTATGGCTCCTCGAGCCTCATCCCCAAACAGAAGGGCGCCTCCGTGGCGAAAAACAACGAGCGCTCACGGCCCAGAAGGCCACAAAAGGGCTCACTAACTCAAGCTCGGGGCTCGACCAAGTCTGGTCAGGCTCGGACGCCAGCCACCAAGTGGGCCTTTACCGCACCAGCGAAAAATCGAGCGTAGGGCGAGGATAAGGTGAGCCCAGTGGGCCTCTAGTTGGGTCGGCGGATGACCAATCACCTTTAATCGTGTTGAGACCATACTTCACACTCACCATGAGCCGTCGGGTGGTGTGACCAGTATGCTCTCGGTCGTGGACGACACAGGGTCCGTCTGAGTCGAGTAAAAAGGTTCTCATGGGTCGCCTCGAGGGCCGGACGCCGCGATGGGATAACGTCGCTTCGGAAATGGTTCTCCCTTGGGAAGCCACGGGCCCACTCGGACAAACCGCTATCAGCATTTCGCCTGAACGCAGCGTTCAAGCCAGCGTATAGCAAGCGCGTTGGCTCACCCCCTCCAGTCCCACACGCGGGCGGGGCGTATTAAATGGGAAACGTGACCACCGCCCTCGCTCAACGAAAGCTTGGGACGGGCGCCTCTATCTCTCTCGGCGAAGTGCCAACCTTGCGGTACATCGGGATCACGGCGCAAATGGGCGCCTCTCGCGCAGGTAAACCCCGACCGGCTCTCCAGGCACGCTCGGGGCACCATCCACGGATCTTTCGCCTTACACTGGAGTTGGCAAACAACCCGTTTGGTCGGCATCGACAGCAGGGGCCACCTCGTCCGTGAAGCGGCTTGCGGTACTTAGGCGGGTTTGGGCAGGGCTGAAATCCACCTTGAGTCGCCTCTACACAGAGGTAAACCCCGACCAGCTCTCCGACCTTTCCGGGGCTCGAGAGGCTCCATCCACCGGGTCTTCGCCTTGCACGACCGCCGACCCGATCAGAGGCCGTGGGACGCCGAAATCCGAAGCCGGTCGATCGGTCCTAAGACAGTTAAGATCGGCCACAAGGCGGCGACCTTGGCGAGATCCGTCGGACGGGGTAAACCCGGCCGGCTCTCCTACCCGTCCAAGGGCTCAAAGGGGCTATTGCGGATACCGGACATGGGTATCTTGAGCAACCAGGAAGCATATGGGCCATCAACACGCCCGAGCCTCGAACAAGAGGACCTACTCGAGGCCCACGGCCTCCGACCAACCTCGACCCCAAAGGCGGTCCGACCAACACAATGAGTCGAGGCGCTGAGCGATTACTCAAAAGCAAGCTGGAAGGCCGCCCGACCAGCCACAGCGAAGGCATTGGGTTTGACCAAGCCAACCCGGAAGCGATCCGACCCGGGCCTTCTGGTGAGGCGCCCCCAAGCTCTGCAATGTCCGACTCAAGGATGCCCGACCAGGTCGAACAAGCCAAGACCGAACAAGCGCCAACCATCTTCACCAAAGGGCGGGCGTCAAATCCACGAAACCGGCCTCCATCTTGGGGTACCTACCAAGGCGGTATGGCGGCTCATCACGACCAAGCCAAGGCGGCGCCGCGCCTTCCCCAGGCAATTCAGAAGGCTACGCCCCGACGTCGGCACGACCTTACACTGGCAAGGCGGTCGCCGTTCCGGAGAACGGACCGAGCCGTCGCTCCACGCCTCCACCAACCCGACGCGAGACGTGCAACTACCCGTCAGAGGTCAAGTCCAGCAACCAGACGCCGAGGCGAAAGACCAGACTCCAAGGCTTAGGGAGCCCCATCCATTTTTTCCTTTACACGCTCCTGTATAACCTCCATGTAACCTGTCTCCCCGGGCTATATAAGGGGAGGCTTGGCCCTTCGAAGAGGGAGGAGGGCTATAGGCAGCCAAACATAGCGCTCGTAAGTAGCATTCGTAGCCACTCTCCGCGACCCCGTACACGAGGCGTTTCGAGCCCGAGCTCAGCCCTCGCTTGTAACACAGCAGATTCGCCAAGATCAGTAATATCCGACCACCCCACGAACTGGAGTAGGGACATTCGGCCCGAACCAGTATAAATCTTGGACCCCTCTTTTTCTCTCTTTGGGTCTAACCATTCAGGGAGCGGGGACGCACGGCCCCTCAAGACTTACAAATTTACTTGCCGGTTCACGAAACACCGACACTAAGTTTCAAAGTATTCAGAGTTTGTTGTTTCTTGGTTATTTCGGATAAGAAACAGGGTTTTATCTAGTTAGTATTCTGAAGAGGTCATTGAGTCTGTCTAGTGTTTGAAGTCTGGATTTCTATATGTAAATTGTATCTGTATTTGCTTTATAAGTAATAGAAAAACAGAAGATGTTGTGCAGAATCATGCAGACAAAAAAATCAGATTATCTTAACTTCCTATGCTTTGCCTAAAACTTTGTCGTGAGTTTGACACTGTGAAGAAAGAGATTGTTCTGTTGATTTCTTGCCGTGTGCTGTCTCCATGATTTGGTGTTCTCTCACCGTGAAGGGAATAGAATCGCAACACGAGGGAAGTCCGACTCTCTCAGAAGTATTCTGACAATCATTGTGAGGAGCATTTTCACAGTATGAGGTTTTTTTAGCAACAACTACCCCATAATCTTTGTGCTAGTGGTATGCTATATTCTTCTAATGCAATTTGCCTTAATAGTTACCTTTTTAGTTTTGTATGCTAATTTACATGTGCAATTTCATCTTTTACAGGTTCAAGTTATTGTTCTATTGTTGATAAAAATATAATAGTCTCAGATGCACCAAACCTTTGTTAATTAGATATTAACTTTTCTACCACTCCACTACACTATATTGTTTTGACTTACTTTTGTTATACCTTAATATCTGTAGTCTTTGATAATAGTAATAGTCACTTATTTTTGGCCCGAGACGTACATAAATCCTGGCTCTACTCATATATATATATATTCATCGATCGATCCAATCGACCAGGTGCAAGGAATATATATGCATTCGTGTACGTCGTCCTCTTCGGCGATGACCTCGGCAACAGACTCGGAGTCTTAGCAATGATCTCCGCAGCGCGCGGGCACGGCCATGGGATGGCAATCACGTACGGTGGCGGTGGCACGGTACGTACGTAGTTGATAACGACATAGGCGGCATTTGAACCCACCTAGTACGTACATGGTTGCATTGCATATATGTGCATAACATATATAACACCTCTTCTTGTATGCATGATGAGTTCTTGGGCTAGCTCTTCCTCATACATGCATGTATTTGAATATCCAGAGCATTGAATTAATATGTATTTCTTATAAATTTTAGTGATATAATGTCGTCTAGAAACGAAGGGTTTGCTTCTAGTGTGAGATTTGTGCAATGACAAGTTAAAAAATTACAGTTGCTATTTTTATTATGGAATTAACAACAAATTTATTTTTATAGTTACACAATGGATTTGGGAATGATCAAGCTTCTTTTCTTATTTGTCGTAAAGGTTCTCGCTTTCGATATGTTCTTTGGTGTAGAATGGTTTGTTGAATTTGCATTTAAAGATAAGCCCTGAAGGCACCAAGATTTATTGCCCATGTCGTATATGCGTACACTATTAAACTAGCAAGGATGAGATATATCGCATTTGGTGTGCAATGGGATACTTGAGAATTATGATCAATGGGATTTTTGTGGTGATACTCAAAGGCAACACACTCATAATCGGGAACCAAATTGTCATAGTGATCAAAGGCAAGTTAATATCAGCAAGCGATTCATGATGCATTTGAGCATATGTATGATGACATACCTATGGTGATGGCAATGCACTGTCAAAGGATCAAAGTTAGAAGCACAAAAGTTTTATAAACTGGTAGAAGATTCAAAAAAGCCTTTATGGACAGGTTGTGAATTGACACAGCTAACTTTATTGGTGCTTCTGTTTAATATAAAATCCATGAACAAATGGTCAGATAAATCTTTTGGTGATCTACTTGAGATTCTGCATATGGCTATTCCAAATGGAAAGGAGCTGCCCAAGAATTTTTATGAGGCTAAGAAAATTATTTCCAAATTTGTCTTGGGCTATGAAAATATTCATACATGCCCAAATAACTGCCAACTGTATTGGAAGGAAAAAAAAGATGATGATTTTTGCCCAACCTGTAAGGCTTCAAGGTGGAAGGATAAGGAACCTGAGTCCATATTAACAAAGAAGGAACGAAGGAAAGCAACGCCTAGCAAAGTATTACGATACTTTCCTATTAAAGAGAGGTCAAAAGACTGCTTATGTGCAAAGAAACAAGACTCTCCTAAGATGGCATGATGAAGAGCGCACTAAGGATGGTGCGCTCGACATCCAACGATTCACGGTATGGAAGAGGTTTGATGAAAAGTTCCTGAAATTTGCATCGAGTCTCGTAATATTCAATTTGGCTTGGCTCTTGATGGGTTTAATCCATTTGGGATGTTGAGCTCTCACGCATACATTTGTATTCGTTGTTTTGGTAGTATATAACCTACCTCCATGGTTTTGCATGAAAGATCATTATATTATGTTGTCCTTAATGATTCCTCGGTCCTAGAAGTCCCGGTGATCGAATTCATGTGTTCCTTCAACCACTTTTGGAGGACCTAAAAGATTTATTTCAGAATGGCATGTCCACATATGATGCATCGAGAGATGAAAGTTTTACTTTTGCGAGGGCCGTGCTAATGACCATAAGTGATCTACCGGGCTTAGGAATGCTTGCTTCTCATATGGTTCATGGAGAATTTGCATGCATACTGTGGTGAAAATGCATGGTCTAAACGTCTCAAGCACGGTCTTAAATCTTGTTTTATGGGTCATCGTCGATTTCTTCCTCTTGATCATCCTTATCGCTTGGATGCAAATTCATTTGATGGAACATTGCGAGCTTGGAGCAGAGCCTATAACCTACTACGATTGTTCAATTTTGCCCGAGATCATTAAGCTTGGTAATTTCAAGAATTCAAAACTTACAAGTCAAGAAGTAGTCTGCTCACATTGCCTTATTGGGATGATAATATTCTTAGATACAATCTTGATGTGATGCATATAGAGAAGAATGTGTTTGAAAATTGTTATGGTACACTATCCGGTTTAGATGGAAAGACAAAAGATAACCTCCAAGCTCGTCTAGATCTCGTAGAGATGAACATAAGAGAGGACCTCCACCCACAAGAAAAACCTTCAGGAAAGTTGTACTTGCCACCAGCAAGATTTGCTATGTCTAAAAGTGAGAGACAAGCATTCTGTAAAGTTCTTTGAGACATAAAAGTTCCTGATGGTTATTGTAGAAATATATCAAAATGTGTTAATGTTGCTGAAGGGAAAATTGTTGGTCTCAAAACACATGATTGTCATGTCTTGATGCAAAGAATCGATGCCTATTGCTTTGAGGGTATTCTTCCGGATGATATCATAGCGGTAATATTCGAGGTTATCCTGCTTATTTTCGAGGAATATGTTCAAAAGTGCTTCATGTTGATGAGTTGGACTGCTTTGGAACAATCAATTAAAATTACTTTGTGCAAAATGGAGATGATTTTTCCTCCTGGATTTTTTACGGTTATGGTTCATTTAGTAGTCCATCTAGCAGCTGAATGTAAGATTGCTGGACCAGTTAATTATCGATGGATGTATTTTATTGAGAGGTACTGATTCTGACTAGTACAAGCTTCATCCTTTGAATCTTATATTTATACAACCTAATAAATCGATGATTTTACATGTGCCGCAGTACCTAGGAAATTAAAATCATATGTTACGCAACAAAGCGTATCCGAAGCTTCAATGGCAAATTCATTTTGGCGAGATGAGTGTATGGTGTTTTGTTCTAGGAACCTAGAAGGTTTCTCCACGAAGCATAATAAACCATCAAGGAATGATGATAGTCCGGATCATACTTGAAGTCGAACTTATTTGGACAAGATTCATCTTTGTTTTCCTCAGGGAAACCGCTGGGAAAACCATCAAATTTCATTTTAAGCGATCTAGAGAAATTGCAATCACATAGATATGTACTATTCAACTGTGAAGTCGTGATTCCGTACCTAAAGTAAGTGTTCTTTGCTTATTTCGTAATTTATATACTTGTTTTAAACTAATTACATGTCAATTCTCATTTTAGGAACATGCTTTGCTCATCTCAAAAGGAAGAGACGTGACCGTGCGCTTAACTCAAAGCAATTGAACAAATGCGAATAAAGAATTTCCCAATTGGTTTAGAGAACATGTAGGTATCCTGATTTGTTTTTTCTGTTGCAAAGAAAATTTTGGCTTATATACATAAATATATATATTGGGTGGATATAGATCATGCAGTTGGAGCAAAAAAATGGTAGCGACAACATCGATGAGGACATTAGGTGGTTGTCTTGAGGGCCATTCAATGCGGCAAGAAGACATAGAGCATTTAACATTCGTGGATTCAGATTTAGAGCCAAACGGTATGATAAGGCGACTCAAAATAGTGGAGTTGTTGTTAATGCAAATACGTCTAGTTATTCTTCTGCAGGTGATAGTAAACCTATACTTGGAGATATTATGTACTATGGTAGGATACTTGATATAATAAAGATAGACTATTATGGAAGATTTTTAGTGGTACTATTTAAATGTGAATGGGTTGATGTCACTCGAGGAAAGGGAGTACAAACAGATAAATATGGCTTATCACTTGTGAATTTCTCACATCAAATTCACAAAGGTGATAAGATTGAGCATAAACCATTCGTATTTGCCAATCAAGTTGACCAAGTGTTCTATGTCAAAGACTATGTAAATCCAGGGTGGTCAGTTGTCTTGAAGATGAAGCCTAGAGATGTATTTGACATGGGAAAGGATTGGAATGAATTAGAATGTGAACCTTATCATGTCAAGACACTTGGGGGCCTTTTTGAAAATGCACATGACAGCCATTCATGGAGTAGAAGAGATGTAGAGGGAATTCAGAGAGCAGCAGACTAAAGATCATAGTCCAAATCTTGATCTAGAAGACAGTACTAAATTAAATGGTGAGGCATGTTTGATTTTTTCTTATAGCACTTTTGCTATGATTATGTGGAATATGACATTTTCCATTATCCTTATGTGTACTACACCGCTCACAAATGCTTGAAGGAATATCTTTTTGTTATGTCCTTTCTTGGTCGAGTATGATAAAGGAGGCGAGATTTTCGGTTTGAGTGAACGATTGTGACAAATAATACTTGTATTTTGAGCTTTGATATCTGGACAAAAATGGTGAATTTTTATTTTAGTTTGGAACTTCAAGCAAGATTTTTGAAACATGATGTTGTCAGTGGATAGAGAAAGTTTATTGTTGTAATCCATGTCTTGTATGGTTTTGCAGAAATTCTAATATTTCAATGAAGTGTGTTGGTTCTGACAGGAAAAAGAGGCAGAGCAAGTCAATGTCCTTGAAAGGTTGATCAACTTGACCTGGCGTCGGATGGGCATCCTGTGGCTGTTCTTGTTTTACCCGCATACACTATTTAGCATCAAGTGTTTGTAATTTCAGTTTTCAGTTCTTAAACAGTCTTAGCTGAATAATACTTGTCCTTTGAAACTGCATGTAAGATGAACATTTGGTAGAAGTGTAGTACTTTAGGCTGGGGTTTTATTGTATGAACTAACCATAGTAAGCTAGCATTTGCTATCTACTATTCTGTTTGTCTGGCTGATAGTCCAAGCGATCCTTGTGATTTTTTCCCAATGTCAGTTAACTATCAAGAACGCCTTTCAGTTGCTGGAAGAACTAGGTACAGAAATCCAAAATTGTTCTTGTTGTTGTAGTCATCATCTATTATCTGTTTATGTATGTCATTCACTCTTACCCCCCTATTTGTCAACTGAATCTAGTGGTGGTTTCTTCAAGCGAGAAGGGCGGGCAAAAGACCATGAGGTTCGCTATACGAACTTCTACTCTATTGTATTATTATATTTGTTGGGTGCTTAGAGTTTCTTTCTTACTTTTAATCACAGGTTTTAGTGTGCAGATTGATAGATAGGGCCCTATGCCCTACTATGCCCAAGGGCTTCTACTATGAAACTTCAGATTCTATCCCGGTAATCTAATACACTTTTACTTGCATATAGAATTTGTACCATCGCTTTGAGTTTGAGCACAATGTGAATAATCGATTATTATTCCACCGATTACTTGTTATTTTTTCCGATGAACTCCACTAATCATATGATGAAATGAGATTGTCTTACTATTACAGGTTTTCGATTATGATGGCATTCATTCCCGATTGCTTGGTCATCAAATTCCGGTATAGCCTTGTAGGTTTAATGGAAAATATTGAAATAATATATCTTCTTTTGTGGATTTTTTCTTGTAGTCGCTTTTATTTATCGCCGAACTATCTCTGCAGGCACTCTCTGAAGTTCCAAATAAACAAACAATTGCTTTGGAGTAAGAATCGGTATGATCAATGATTAGTTTGTTGTTAACCCAACCACCGAACAAATGGAGGACTCAGAGTTGGATTTGATGATGGTGGGACCAACGATTGCCATATTGATGATAGAGGTTTGTCTTTGAAGCTTTATTTGCACATACACTCCCCCTTCCCCATTTATCTCCTTACAAAAGAAACTTTGCATATTGAAATAATCTCACGGAGATGAGAAGTTGACATCATTTCTATCATCGGTTTAGAAGCGGCGGCTTTTTCTCGAAAGTTAAGGTGTTCATTGATCATGCAGTATGAAGATCTAAAATTACATTATCACAACTTCATGGTCATTTGTACTTTTTCCTTTAGATACTTGCTTGATCTCTAAACTGTTAGATACAAGGTTGTTTTTGTATGTCGCTATCGAATCAATCGAATATTCATGTGCATTGCGATCGAATCAAGATCTGCAGCGTGAAGACCGAATGAGAAGATCCATGTTGCGCATGCTTCATGTTGTATGCTTGGTCTAATGTATTTTATTTTGCCATCTCAACATGTGAACTGTATTGAATGTGTCCACTTATCAACATGACAAGATTCATGTTGAAGTTGAGAGCATCGATTTGAGTATTATTGATTTAGCACCATGGTCCATGGACGCCGGCAGATCGATGAATGTGTCCACTATATTATATTTATGCTTCTATAAAAATTCATGTGTCTTATTTGAGTATCCACCGTTTATTCTCTTAAACAAGCAACAAAATGGCTACAAAGATCATATGTATATTTCATCACCATAGAGCAATAAAGGCCATTCATGAATTAAACAGTACACAGATATCCTAAATAGACAAGCCACTATACGAACTGCCTCTTGTGATGTCTATACGAACTGTCTCTTGTGATGTCTATGTGCGATCTTCAAAGCACTTACAGGCGGTAGCCGTCTAACCATTGTACGTGCCCTGACTATATTCTTTATTGAACGGGATATTGTGCATGAAGTTTATATACATCCGTGCATTAAAATCTTCTTGATTGAACAAGATACTTGTGCGCGAAATTTATGGAAGATTTTCAATCGCGCCATTAATTCCATATCCAACATTAACTGTTAATTCCTACCTGGAATGTCATGCCTTCCCCATTTACATTAAACCGCTACCTTTGTAATCGTCGTTCAACACTTCCAATACAAGAATGGATTTTGACTCAAAACTTTGGAAGTTTAAAAACTTTTGGAAGGTTAAGTTAGGTCCAAGTCAGGTGGAATTAATGTGTTTCCTATTGAGTTAATCGCACTAAAAAGCAGGGTTATTTGTTTAAAATTCATCGGAGGTTATTTTTAATTTTTATATTTTTATTAGGCATTCATAAAAGAAACCACCAGAAGGACAATCTATGATAGGCATGTGAGTAAAGTTTTAATTTACAGAATCCAAATATACACATGCATCCTGACTGGATACGGTAGAATTTACCATACAATTGATCTACATCCATTGGTTGCAATGTTTAGCTCAATTTTCAAATATTGTGTGCTGCTTTTTTTGGGACATGATTGAAGGTTAGAATTAGATGGTGAAAAATTAGAGCTTCTCTGTAGGCTAAGATTTTTCTGCAGACCATTTCTTTTATAATGTATAGGTTGATAGCAAGTGTTTTAGTTTTATGGATTGTGCTTGAATTTGAGAAGGCTGCAATTAACTGTTAGGCCTTGTAGTTGTGCTCCTTTTTCTACAATAATTCACTTTGCCATTCTGTTGATGATTTCGGTGACATGCTCCTTCTTAACTAATCATTGTTCAACCACCACAATGCAGATTGATCTGAATTCAAGTCATGGGTGCAATTCCGATTCATGAGACGTCTTGGGCTAATGAGCTCGCATACATATAAGGAACCTCTATGAGCTATGTAGTACGACATGGTTGTGCCAAACTAAGTGGTATATGTAGTATCTCTGTAATGCGACAATTTGATATATAAGTGGTGGATGGAACTCTGTAATGCAACAATTTTTTTAATATATTACTGATGTGCGCTTATTTTCAATGTGTGCCCGGAAAATTATCTTGAATTCTTCAAATACATTCCACATGCATAATATATTTATTTCGCTCTAAATAAAAATAATTACAATATTGTTGTTTAGATGGTTTATTCGTTGCTACGCATATAAGCTGCCACCAAAGACAATCTATATATTGCAATAAACTATAGAAGGCTATTCGTCCATAGGTTGTACAAACATATATAAGCGTTGCATATAGCCTATCAATATCCGCTTGTACTTAGCAAATAGTTATTAATAGGACTTACTAATACATAATTAAGTGTTGCAAGAGATCCTAGCAACGCCACTTTAGGCAACGATAATTATGCGTTGGTATAGACCCTAGCAACGCATATACGGACTGTTAGCAACACATATATGCGTTGTTAAAGGGGTGTTCCTATTGTAGTGTTTGCCTTTAAAGGGTTCTAGATCCTGCTCTGAAACTTGGTCAAGCGCTGGCTCCTTGACAACAAACTCATCATCGGGCAACTCAAAGATTCACGCCGCTAACAAGAAAGAAAGCAATAAATAACCAAAATAGACAGTAAAATCAACTATAAAAATTAAATAAAATAAACCATTAAATATATCATGATTTTACAAATTTTTAGAGACTGGAATCACCTCAATCAGAGTTCGGATGCAAAAGATATAACCATTCAAAGTTTGAAATAATTGGAAAAACAATAAAATCAGAAATTCTGAATTATCCGAATTATTTTCATACGGGAAATTCATGTAACATCTCAAAATTTGGGTTTTCAAAAATTTATATTTAAATTAGCTTTCCAAAAATTTTACATCAATCTTATTTGATTAAAGAAGCTTAATTTAGAATTTTCTAAATCTAAAACAATTTAATGTACCTTCTATGTACATCAAGTAATTTAAAATTTAGTTTTTACAGTGTCCTTTGTATCTCAGGAATTTCTCAAAATTGAGATTTGCTTAAAACTAATTAAAATTATTAATTTAAATATTTAGATGTTACTTGGATTTTTAATTTGAATTATTAATTGTTCGGGCAATTCTATATCCAAATTCTAATTCAAACCTTTCCTTTGAAATTCTATTTAAATTCAAAACTTAGATTTCCTTCAGTGTTCTAATTAACCTGGCATCCATATCCTTTCGAAATTGGAGTCAAATCCTTTTCCGTCCGCAAAGTCAAAATTTAAATTCCGGTCCTTATTCGAAATTTCACCCGAGTTCCAAAATACTCCAAAAATCTCAAAATTCAAAGAATTAGGTTCCAAATATTCTAAAATGATTTTGGGAATTTTTCTAAGATTTATAGAATCTCTCCGTATTTTATCTCTCGGTCTTTTGTTAAATCCAGTATATTAGTTCCGGAATTGTCTAAATTCCAAAACTTATCAAAATTCAGTGAAACCAATTTTATTAGGTTCCAAATAATCTCTAGTATTTTTTGAAATTTTTCTAAGATTTTTAGATTATTTTTGCTATTTTATTCCTCGCGCTTTTGTCCCTCCATTTCTTCCAACCAATGAGAAAGCGACACGTGGCTTTTACTGTTCATCTTCAACCTCCAGCCATGCGCACTGTTTACGTTCCAGTCCTATTTGCAGCCCAAACTTCAAATGCTCATAACTTTTGCAATTCTCAACGAAATTGAGTGAGGTCAGTTGCAAAATCGTCGGCCTAGTTAAGGGCTTCAATTCTCCTGCAGTTTCCCCCTCCGAAATCAAGTAAATCGGACGCTACAATCACTTCTTTGCCGTTTCTTGTTTTAGCCATAACTCCTCCGTTTCTTCTTCCCTCAACGTGTGCGAGTACTCAAAAGTTTCGTCTCGATGTCCTCCATCCCGTGCTTACCCTTGCCCTCCATTTCCAGAACATTTGCCCTTCCGAAAATCGAAGAAACGATCGTCGGACGTCCTCCGTTGACATCACCGTGCCATCTTTTGATTCGGTAAGGCAAATCGACTTCCGTTCGCGTCATCTTGTGCGTATTAGTGTGTAGATCATAACCCCTCAAGAAAATCCAGGTTTTGTCAAGAATTGCTCCGGGAACATGCGTTCGCTCGTCGCCAAGTCGAGTTCCGTTCGTCGTCGATTCCTCCCAAACCGTAATCCCGATCCAATTCCTTTTAGATATAGCCTAGCATGGTAGTGCTCTCACGTCAGTGCTCTCGCTAGTTTTAGGAAAAATCGTGTTTTGTCATAGTTTTGAGAACCATGCCATTTTTTTGCTCATGGCGCATGCCACCATCTCATGGCGTCGATTCCGACCACCTCGGCCGCCTCGCCGCAAGATCACCACCGCGCCACCTCGCCTGCGCCACCCCACCACTCGGCCGCCTCTCGCAGCCAGTACACTAAGCGCAGGCCATCACACGGGCCGAGGCCACTGGCCAGGCCGCCTCACAGATCCCTAGCCCCGACCGAGAGGCTTGCACTCTCGGCCTCCACCGCCCGGCACGAGTGCTTTTCCCAAGCAGCCGTGCTGCCTGCCTGTGCTGCGCCACGGTGCCGCTGCCTCTCGTCGCCTCAGTCACATGCAACACATGCGCACGCCGCCCTCTTTCCATTTTGCTATTTGCCATGCGCCACATGTCCCCAAGCTCCAAAGAATCTTTGGTGCACAGAGCTTGTAGTTTGGTTCTGTAACATCCATGGTGAAGAAATGTTTGAAGAAGATGACAGCATGGGCCCACTAGTAAGGGAGAGAAGAAAACATAAATTCAGGAAAAATAAAGATTCTAAGGAATATTCCGTCATTTTCGAATTATTCAATCCGAGCCCATTCTTTTGATGATATCTTTGTCGTCGTAACTCCGAATCGAGTGATTCAAATTTCTAAATTCATGTAAATTCAATACCTTCCTGCCAGTATTATTTTTATAATTTTTAGATTTTATTTGTATTTAGGATAATTAATCGTTGCTCCGTTTTGCGTGTCCACTGCCTCGGCAGTACCCATTCGGCCTGCACAAATTTGCCATGTCGTGACCTCGCTGTCCTATCTATCAGCCGATGGTCGCCACCTTGTTATTTCATATGCGTTCCGTCATCGCTTCGCCTTCGCCGTTAACGTTCCGCCGTTAACGTTTCGCCGTTAACGTTTTATCGTTAACGCCCGCCGCTAACATTTCACCGCTAATGTTTCATCGTTAACGTTCGCTGTTAACGCTTAAATGCGTTAACGCTCAGCCGTTAACGCTTTACTCGCCGCTATCATCGCATGCCGCATTCAAGCAAGAGCGTAGCGATGTCATTATCCTTTTATCGCCCTATCGTGATCTAACCCCATTCCTTGTGAATCGACTTTATCTTTCTATCATCTCAGAAGCCGCACCAAAACCTAACTTAAGATCGGTTTGATGAACCGAGTTCATCGTGAGTCGCTGCAACCGCAGATTATGTTTCCTCGTTGTGTCCACCGTAGTAAGATATTTGTGCTCAGATTACTACATATCGTTATCTCCTTGTTATCGCCAAGTCTCTTCGTTGATGTATGATGAACCCCGATCGGATCGCACCAATGTCGATTCCATCCGCCTTGTCTTATTCCCGAAAATCTAATATGCCATTAACCCGTAATTCATTTGTGGACTTGGTCGCTAGATCATTGACCATGTGTCATATCTTTGAGCCATATCTAATCTATCGCCTTATCTTTCTTTTGTTTATCGTGTATCTATTCACCAATAAAAGTCAACTTTGCATCACTAGTTCATCGTGAACTAACAAATCTTCATGGACCCGGTCTATGGATCGAGAGCCATATGTCATTGTCTGTCTAATCAAGATAGCAACTTCAAAGGAAATATTCTTCGAATACTATTCTTCTTTTCCGATTATTAATCTTTCTCTTGGTGTATTTTAAAGCCATTCTATTTTGTCTAATCATCGACCTAATCCATTCAAGTTCCTAATTTCATCTAAGCCACAGCCCAATGCTATTCGCTCTTAATTTGGAGTTTACTTGATTTGCTTTTTGAGTTTTGTTGTATTTGTGCTTGTTTATCGTTAGACGTTGTTGTTTTAAGTCGCCAAGGAGCCGAGGATCAAGCAAGCAGAGATTGAAGATCGAGGATCAAGGATCGAACATAAAGAGTAAAGAATAATATAAATTGCAAGGGCCAGGCAAGTCGTGCTTTGATCATATTGCTCCCAGTTTTACAAATTTACTTTGATTCAAATTATTGCATGCTAGTTCAAGAATTAAAATGATTTAAATTAATTTGGGATTAGTTATACAATCCAATTGCTAATATCACCTTGCCATGATTAATTGTATGCCATAATTCATTTGTCACCCTAAGATAGTTGATTATTAGTTGGTTGTTATTACTTGCCAACGTGGGTTGGTTAGACCGAGTATAATTGCTTAGCCATGCCACGCAACTCATGTCTTTTGAAAATAAAAGAATAATCTTGATTAATGGATTATGAAATGTGTTTGTGAATGGTGTGACGTGTTGCCACACGATGATGTTGATATGTGGAACCAAAGGTGGTTCTACATGGATGTTGAGTTGTTGTTGGCATTGTGTTGCGCAATAATCAACCGGGGTGATAAAGGATTTAGACGGGGCAAGTGGCAAGTGGCTTTATGCCGTGGGCCATCGTGGCATTTGGGTGGGTTGAGGTTGTGAGGGTCAGGCGCCAATTTTGAGAGAAGGATGTCTTGCCACCGGTCGCTTAAGGACTTCACCTTGCAAGCCTTTGACTGAGTCACTCGTACAACCACATGTCCGAATGGGAAGACCTAGTTTAGTAGGATTCGATATATCACCTTTGATACCTCGGGTGGCGATCATCCAGGTGATCAGATGGGGAGCGTACCTGCCGCTGCTTGGTACCCTATCCAACAGATTCGTCGGTCCTATACTTGGCTCAAAGGTGAGGGAAGTGATAGTGAAGGCAACCCAGAGAGGTTCCTAGGTTGAGATAGAAGTTTCAAAGGCTTTGTTATGATCGCTCATTCGCATACTCTTGTATGGCGATTCATGGTCGACGTGATGAGTTGATTGTATCTTGTGGGTAAAGTATACAACCTCTCGCAGAGTGTAAAAACTATTCGAATAGCCGAGTCCACAGATCGACAATGCTCGGGGATTACAGTCAAGGGGTAGAGTTTTGAAAATAAAATGAGGTTGGGAATGTAGACAATGTGATATGGAAATTGGTTAAGAATGAGAAATGCTTTACTTGAGAATGATTACAAAATTTATTATGGGTATTATTTGTTTTACTGCTTTTCTATCTACTATGATTATTTGTGAATGCTGCTTTATTGCAAAAGAACCATTCAGCCATTCCTTTGGAATAAGCCATGCATGTAGTAATAGAACTGCATTCTGTGCATGACTTGTACTAACTCAAGGTTATTAGAATTCATAAAGACTCGTCCACCAATGTTTTAAGTAAATATTTCGCCTTTAGAAGCCGAGAATTGGCTCGAGACTTTGGAGAGAAACGCTACCCTGCAGTTTGTTCTAGAGCTAAACCTTGTTCTAAGAAGTACTGTCAACCAAACAACTTAGAGGATCGTGCGTGCATTCGCTATAGAAAATAGGACAAACCGCTGACGAGCATGCAATCAATTGCTTAGTTGCAAAGGAAGTCATCCAATTGGAAAAAAATATCCTATGAGCAACCTCACAGTACGCACCATACCTATTGACCTTAATCAGGAAACCAGTAAGTGGCTATCACCCATGAGGTCCTTGTATGGTGAAGAAGATCGTTTTACTAGGGGAGGTGTTGCGGATCAAGAAGTAATGAACCGCAAGGAAAGCAATCGCGTTAGTTCAAGTCAATCCTAACTCCGTCCCTGTCAAGCCCTAGCGTCAATGATAAATCAAGGAAGTCGAGTCATGAGCTTACTTAGCTTAATATCAGAACCCTACTTGTAAAGTAAGGAAATTAGTGATGAATTCCATGTAAAGGTTCCTTGTCGAAAGAAATGAAGCGAGAATGGTTAATACATTAGTATACTGAGTATTGAAATGAAGAGCAATAATATAAATTAATGAGCTAGATGTCTCTATAAGAATAATCTGGTGTTAAGGGTTTATCTAAAAATGATGCATGTGAAATGGTGGCTAGTTTAAATGGTACCCAGCATATTCTCATTAATCGGAAGATTTGTCATTGTCAGTAAGTGCCCAGTTGTGCTAGATTTAAACAGGATGTCGAGAATTCATGCTTGTTGAGAGAGTAGAGTTCCAAGAAAATCATATTGTGTTGGATATTTAGGTTATTCTTGAAATTAGTTAGATGCTCAAACATAAGGCTATTTTGGTAAAGAGTATATCGATTTAAAACCCTGAAAAGAAAAGAAGGAAAATTCAAGTGATGATAGTTCGTGTTAGCCAACTGATGGATAATAGTGTGGAATTTGCCAATTAGAAGATGCGCCAAATGTCAGAAAATACTTTGATATATTTTCCAAGAATTTGCCTGGTATGCCGTCATATCGAAAGGTCAGGTTCGTGAGTAAATTAGTGCCTGGTATAGCCCAATCGAGAAAAGACCATGTCAACGTCTACCTAGGAATTAGTGGGAAATGGAAAAGCATAACAAAAAGTTACTAGGAAGAGTTTTGAGAAGACTTAAAAGGCCACCATGGGAGTTCTTGTTTATAATATATATATATATATATATATATATATATATATATATATATATATATATATATATATATATATATGGGAAGGATCAAGATTATAATCCAAGGAAAGGCCAATATGTGGTAGTCGACGTTTGAGTTATGAGGTAATATGTTGATAATAAGCGCTAACTAGGTATGTAAAGAATCTAAGAAGTTGAAATTAAAGGTCGCTCCACAAGGTTTCATAGTTGCCTTGGAAATAGAACCGACACCAGAAGAGCAGAACATAAGAAGTACGAAGGTAGACGAAGTACAAAATCAAGTTAAGAAAAGAAGAAGGCTTAGCCAAGAAGTAGAAGTTTGAGTGATTAAGGATACCCTAAGGATTTAAGGTCACATCAGTGTGCCGGATAGGAAGATCCTAAGCAAATGATACTTGAGGAAACCATGATCTAGTATTCGATTTATCCGGAAGGTGTTAAGAGGTTCCAGGTCCAAGGGAAGCTTGCACCCAGATTTGTAGGGCCGTTTAAGATATTAAGCCACCAAGGAGAGGTTATGACGCTTAGAGTTGCTGTAATCGTTGGTGTGTGCATGATGTGTTCCACGATCACAACTCAAGAAATGTCTTCGAGTGCTACCGAAAGCAGACGCCGTTGGAGGCTATTGAGTTGCGTGAAGATCTGACCTACAAGGAACACCCGATTAAAATTCTGGATGAAATGGAGCGCAGGACCAGAAATAAGTCCACTCGCTTTTGTAGAGTTCAATGAAGTAATCACTCCGAGAATGAAGCGACCTGGGAGCGTGAAGAGGATCTGAAAGCAGAATTTCCAAACATATTCTCTAGCTAGCCCTAAATCTCGGGGACGAGATTCCGTTAAGGGGGGAGGTTTGTAACATCCCAAAATTTCAGCTTGTCAACTAAATAATATTATTTTATTGCTAAATATGATTTTGGTGATTTTTCTAGATTTATTTGGATTTTCTGAGATTTATTTGATTTATTTTGAATTAAATAATATTGCTTTCTATCAAAGATTAATTATAAATATATAAATCCAAAATAAAGTTTTTGTGAAAATATTTTATTTAAGTCCAGAAAATCTCAAAGTATTTTTGAGATTTTTCTTGAATTTTGAGTATTTTTAATGCTTTAAATAAATCAAAACATTTAATCGGATTATTTAAAATAGGAAACTCTGGAAAAATCACACGTGAACAGTAGTGGGCCGGCCCAGCCATCGCGGCAATCAACAGTTTTAATGGGATCAATGCCGACCGTTGGATCTTGATCCAACGGCCTTCATCATCCGAATCTAAAAAGGAAACCCTAACGTGATCTTGACCGTCGGATGCGCATCGGACGGCTCGTGGTCATCGTGTCCGAGTCGGAGACCTCACCGCCGTATCCGAGCCAAATTCTGCACCGCCGCCGTCCTTCCTTGTTTAGCGTGCCCCGCCGGGTATAAATAGTGGCCCCGAGCCCTCCCCGATTCTCACCTTGAGCCACCGCGTCTTTTCCCCAAAGTTCCGTCGTCGGAGAGTTAGCCGCAAGGGAGTTTGAGCTCGCCGGAGTAGCGAAAGCTTCGCCGAGGACATGCGCCGAGGTTACGCTGCCGCCGGGTACCTCTTCCGCCGGAAGGATTGCGGATTCGATCGCCAACCAGGCCGAACTCAGTAGCACCACTCCGGCTGCCATCGGAAGCACCAAATCGCCGCGGGATCACCTTCGTCTTCGTCTCCGGTGAAGATCGAGCGCCGCGACCATCGCTGGATCGAGCTTCGAGCCGCCGGATCCTCAACGGAGCGCCGAGATTCGCCCACGTCATTGGCCGAGGTGGGTTGGTATTTCGTCGACACATGGCGCCACGTAGGTCATGACATCGAGGTGGCGTCGCGTTATAATCGCGTGGTCTGTACACGTGAGCATGTGTATTAGCTGACGTCGGAAATCCGTATTTTCCTTTATAAAAATAATTCGCTAAAATCGGATTTATGAATTAGGTTTATTTTCGATTTTCAAACTTCAAATTGCAATAACTTTTGCATACTGAACTCGATTTAGGTGATTCAAATTCCTAAAATTTGTAAAATTGAGATCTTTCTCATGGTGGCTTTTATTTGAATTTTTGAGTTTATTTGATCCTTGGTTTTGGTGTTTATTTGCTATTTTTTCTCGATTCACGTAGACGTTGAATTGTGTGAGGCTTCGAAGGAGATTTTGCAGCTCAAGAATTATTTTCGACCAAGACCAGGAGCTTAACGAAGGCAAGTTGTGCTTTGATCATGTTGCACCCATAAATTAGATTGCATGCTATTTTGGTTTACTTTATCACTTGTTATTTCATGAGTACAAATGATTTTGACCTAGATTGGGATTTAGATATTATACCCTCTTGAATTACACCCTACCTTGTTAAATTGTATGCCATGATCCACTTGTTACCCTAGGTTGGTTAATTATAGTTGGTTAATAGAAAATCAACATGGATGGTTAGAACGGAATAGAAGTGCTTAGCCATGCCACGCCATCACATGCTCATGAAATATTGCTTAATAATCTTGACTAATGGAATATGGAACGATGATGATAACTTGTGGGCCATGTGTGGTCGCACGAAGAGATTGAGTTGTTGTGACAATGAGTCACGCAACAATGTTGATTTGTGAAGAGCACGTGGTGCTTGGTAACCAACCGGAGGTAATCACTTTAGATTGAAGCAAGTGGAAGGGCAGTGTGCGTGGTGGGCTCAATGGAGCCGAGGGTATGTGTATGTCTTGCTTTAATCAATCCTAAGGACTTAACTTTGCGAGCCTTTGACTGAAGTCAAACTTGCGACCACATCGCCTGTTATGGGGCGCCTTAGTGATTAATTTGCAAATGCTTAACTTAAGTGCTATCTTGGTGGTGTGAGTCCGTGCACGGGAAACTCACATGGCGCAAGAGGGGCCTGTTGTGGCGGCGTAGCTCAGTGTTGAAATCTTAGCGGTAGCATCTGGGTTAAGAGGATGCATTGTAAAGGCTTTGTTATAATCGTCGCTGTGTGGTGCATGGTTATATCGTGTGGGTAAAGTGCATAACCTCTACAGAGTGTACAATCTATTCGGATAGCCGTGTTTCACCAGTATTGAGCAATGCTCGAATTACAACCAATGGGTAGTTAATTTAAAATGAACAATCGGATGGGATGGCGGAATGCCATGTGGATAATGGAACTTGATTTAGGATGAAAACTTGGTTTATTTGAGAATCACTGAATCTATTTACTTGTTATTATTTGTTTTAATGTCTTTTCAATCTACATATTGCTTATGTTTGAAATGCTGCTTTACTGCTTATGAGCCACTTAGCCTTTCCTTTGGAATAAGCCTTGCATATAGCTATAGTAAGATTGCATTCTGTGCACAACTTGTTGAGTATGTGTTGGTGTATTCACCCTTGCTTAACAACCAACAACAAAGGAGGAGTCATCGCCTTGTGCTTGAGGAGGACTTTCGTGGACACGAGTCACTAGGCCAAGCCTTGTCATCGCCTGTGGTGTATCGATGAGTCACTACGCCTTCTACGATTTTCCGCTGCAATTGTCTTATTTCATCTTAGTCTTGCCCTAGGAGGCCGAATAAATGTAAGTGATCATAAGATCATACACTAGTTACATTAAATAAATGAAGTCTTATTGTTATTATCGTTGTGTATGATGTGATGCTTACCAATGTTAAGCCGTGTGCACTAGCATTGATCCTGGGAATAGTGCGGCATACACGGTGGATCCGAATTGGTGAATTCGGGTCCCTACAGTTTTCAATGAAGAAGAAGTTTTCAAAAAATTCTTCTAAGTCCATATCGGACTATCCGATATATGACATCGGACAATCCGATGATTCCCGAGAGTTCCAAGCTCAAGGACTTAGAAAAATTCTCAGATCACATCGGACGTTCCGATATCAATTATCGGACAGTCCGACTTTTCCCGAGAGATCCAAAACCAGCAACCACACTCACACCGGAAGTTCCGATACTATCGGACTATCCGATATTCACATCGGACATTTCGATAATATCAGCACAGATAAAACACAAAGTGAGTGCTGTGCATGGTGACTTTCAAAACTCACTTTGTAGAAGATGTTCATCTGAGCACAAAGGTCATTTCTAAAGCACCTACATCCCATCCCTCTTGATAGTACGGCGATCCTATCGACTCAATTAAATGAAAAACCTACGCTAAGTCGACGCCATTCTTCTTGTCAATTTTTGAGGGTCGCCATTGTCCATAGATGCGTTCCTCTTGGGACCATCACCTGCTCATACACTTAATTAAGCTATTAGTCCCTTAATCGTTTGTCATTAATCATCCAAAACTCAATTAGGGGCCTAGATGCACTTTCACAACTGCGGGCAGACGAGGGCGCCTCGGCGTGCGAGAGTTGACCAGAAGATGCGGCGTGAGGTGAGGAGTACGATGGCGACAGCGGGGCTTTAAATAAGGGCCTAGGCGTTCGTGTCCGTTGCGAAAAACGCGGAGAAGCATGCGGCAGTGGCAGAGTCCGGCAGGGTTACGGCTTGGGTGATGTGGCGGCATCGTGTGCGTCCGATCGGTGGCAGATCAACAGTGCACACACAGCAGCGACGTGGTGCATCGACGAGCGTCTGATGCAGATCAAACGGCTACACGATTAGGATTCGGCGGAATGGGCTGAACGGCACAGGGAATTGGGCCAGACCGGTTTGGGTTTCGGCCTAAACACTATTTCGCAATTTTTAATTCATTTCTGATTAAAAACAAATAAAAAAATACCCGTTTATTACCCACGGGTATGTTTATGGGGCCAAACTCTACCCGACAGGCAAACGAGTATGGGTATGAGGAGCTTCACCTGCACTGCTCGCTTCAAGTACCCGCCATATCCTATTGATATACTGCCAGAATAGGCACCAGTTGGCCCCTTGATTCCTAATTTATGTAACTCATTTCAAGAATTGTTGAACTTGAGCATCCATGTATTATTTGTCCGCATATATTATTTTAATTTTATTCTCATGTACATTTGAAATTTTGAATCATTGATAATCATTCTTTAATCCATAGAATGTAGCTAATACCTATAACTTCATCAAAAAGATTGTATTAGTACCACAACTCATTAGCTCCTAGTGCCATTTGGTTGAAAAGATTGTTAATGGTGGCGGGTAAACGGGTATACCCGCGGGTATCCGGTACCCACGGGCGACGGGTATGGTCGAGATTTTTCGCCCGCAACCCTTTGTGGGTATACCCGTGGAGGAGATTTTGGTTTGCGGGTATGGGTATGGGTGAGTACTACCCATACCCGCCGCACCCAATTTCCATCCCTAACCACCATAGGACTCCCCAGAAGTTGAGGATCTATGTAAGTTATGAATCTCCGTCATATACTAAAATACCTAGAGCCTATGACAGGGGATCTATATACGAGCCTCGTATGGTGATTGTACTAAGGATATTTTTTTGGCATTAGGGGGAGATAAGTACCACATTAGAGAATATTGAGTCTTTAGATCCACGCACTAAAGAGACCGAATTTGAAGTTCGAAGGATAATAAATCTGCAACAAACAAGCTAATAATTTGCCAAATGCCTTCACTGGTCATAAAGGAGTGAAAAATCTCATATGCCTGCAGTATATGCACCTAAAAGAGTGGAAATACCCTAGAAGGATATTGAACCCCCTCTTGACCCTCATGATAAGAAGAGGGGGAGGCCTCCAGGTGCACAGGACTCAATTCCACAGAGACGTTCGCAAAAGCAAAGAACCGAACAAATGAGAACACTGCCCATGATAGTGGAAGAAGCTCAACCTGATGTTGAGAAAATCTCTGAAGTGAGTCATCCTGGAGATGGTAACATCTCTGAAGTGATCCATCCTAAAGATGATAACCCCACTTACATTTGTGCACATAATCCCATGCTAGGAAGTCGGAACACCCAGACTCTATCGTTGTGGGAAATCATGAGGAGCTGGAAGTAATCAATGTAGATATATCCCTAAAGTGATGGAGGAGAAATGAATAAAAGAAAGACTACAATTGTCAATATATATTTGCCTCTAAAAAAACAAAAGAAGCAATTGAGGCAACGTTCGCTTAATAAGAGGAAAGTTTTTGGTCCTGTTGACTGAATATCTCCTAAAGTGTTCCTTATAGGATCAAAAGGTTTTTTCAGCCAGAAGAGAAATGAAAATACCCAGGTGGTGAGATATAAAGCGAGGCTTGTAGCACACGGGTTCACGCGGAGACCCAGCATCAATGAAACATATTTCTCCTGTAATGAGTGGAATAACGTTCTGAAATTTAATATTAATGGTAGCAAGTTTTGATTTAAAAATGCAGTTGATGGATGTAGTGACCGCTTATTTATATGAGTCACTAGATACGGATATTTATATGAGAGTCCCTGAAGGAGTCAAAGTTCTGGATTCTAATAATCGCAACATGTATAGTGTCAAACTTAAGAAATCACTATACAAATCAAAACAGTCTGGGAGAATGTGGTATAACCGACTTAGTGAATTCCTTCTGAAGAAGGAATATTGCCCCTGTGTGTTCATAAAGAAATCCCTGAATGGATTCTGCATCATCTCAGTTTTATGACAATCTGAATATCATCAGAACCGCAGAGGAGATAGAGGAAGCAAGTGCTTACCTCATGACGGAGTTTTGAGATGAAAATTTTAAGTAAAACCAAATTTTGCTTAGACCTGCAGCTAGAGCATTTCCTAGAACGAATTCTTGTACACCAGTCTTCCTATACCCGGAAGGTATTGGAGAGATTTAATATGGATAAATCGTATCCTTTAAAAACCCCCATGATCATAGGATCCCTTGAAGTGAATAAAGACCCTTCATACCAAGGATGGAAAATGAGAAAGTTTTAGGACCTAAAGTCCCATACTAATGTATTTTGCGAATTGCACAAGGCCTCATATTGCATTCGCAGTGAGTTTGCTAGCAAGACACAGTGCAGCCCCAACCAGAAGACATTGGGCTGATGTCAAGACTTTACTCAGAAACCTCCAAAGTACTCAAGATCTTACATTGTTTTTCCAGAAGAACAAATAATTAACCATGGTGGGATATACAAATGCTGGCTATTTGTCTGATCTCCAAAGTGCCAAATCACAGACTGGTTCTATGTTTCTCTGTGGTGGTATAACCATTTCTTGGCGGTCTTATAAGCGGACTTTGGTAGCTACTTCTACCAACCACTCAGAGATCACAACTTTGTTGAAGTCTCACGTAAATGTGTTTGGCTACGACGTGTCATTAACCATATCTAGAAGTCATGTGGTCTTAACACCGTCGATACCCCACAAATATCATGAAAATAATGCTGCTTGTGTTGCACAAATGCAAATGGTTATGTAAAGAGCAAAATCACAAAGCATATTGCTCCTAAGTTATTCTATTCTCACGAACTGCAGAAGAATGGTGACTTAAAGATTTTGCAAACTAAGTCATGTGAAAATCTTGCAGATTTATTCACTAAGTTCTTGTCTAAATTTACATTTCAAATATGTATTAAAGGTATTGGAATGAGAAGACTTAAAGAGATATAAAGTTCAGGGAGAGTAAACCCTTATTGTGATCCTAAAGATCCTAATATATTCAAGATTACAAGTTGCACTATTTTCGCTTAGTGAGTTTTCCTAAAATTCTCACACAAAGGTTTTTAACGAAGCAACTAATGCAACATAGAGTGCAAGTGCAATGTACTCTTTTCTTCATTTCCTTTTTCTCACTAAGTTTTTGAGTAGAGTTTTTGATGAGACACGTGCATTACACAGTTTTCGCCCAAGAGAATGTTACAAGATAAGATATTCTAACCGTATTCGGTTAGACCTTATCTCTTATATGTAGACGAATCCGAACTCTTCTCTTGCGGTTCTCTCTATACATTGAGTACCCTCTTGTACAAGAGATTGATCTAAAAAAAGAGAACTTTACCCCTACTTTGTGTGTGCTCCAATCCATATTCTATGATTTGTTGACGCACTATTGATTGATCGTAGGTAAACGACTACGTTTTATAACAATAATTAACTCGCAGCGTAGCACAATGACATTTATGATGAAACGCAGAAGCCCTTTTTAAGTATTTACTACAGTCGCAGACGTATAAGTACAACACGAATGACATCAAGATATAGGCCAACTGGTGAGGCAACCGAATGATATGTATGTCCAGAATAGACACTATTATCCGGTAGCAGGTTTTCCCTACGATCACTGGCGCACTGGGAGAAAAGACCAGGACAAAAAGGATTTAGGATTGTACATTTGCTCAACTACAGCTTTGCTTTTATGCTGATGGTTCTTCATTGTTCGTACCCCACTGTTCCTCACTATCATTTCCATTCACATGGATTGTACCATCAGCCTCAACCTCAGCAGCATCTTCTTGACTCTCTTCTATCCCGTCATCCTCAATAACCTGGTGAGCCAGAATTGGTGTCATCATTTATGCAAGAACAGAGAATAAAGAGGAGCTAAAGAAGCAAGCCGCTGCAGTGATGATAATGAAAATCATTAAAGAAAAGTGAATCAATAAAAGTCTTAAGTTCAAACAGAAGTGCATAAATTTCTATTTAAGTATAACGGACTAATAGCAGGAATTCTCATTAGAATTGCTGGTACTAATGTAACACCTGTCCCAATTACTGGTGGCCCATGTGACCCAAGTGTAGTGGTAGATTAGTCCCACATCAAGAGTTTAAAGTGTATAGTAGCAAAATACAAATGGTTGAGGATTCAAATGTAGTAATTCTGTGTTAACCTTTTTGAGCAAAGCAAAGACGAAAGCCAAAACGACTTGTGCATGTGTAGGCCCGTCCTTATGCGTGTTACAGTTTACAACTAAGTTTCTATCACTCAAAAATAGAATCAAACGACAAGAGGAAAATACCATCTCACAAGCTCCTCTTGTAGCCAATAGTGGTAGCTGTAAGGCTGTAATAAACTGTCTACTGAAACACTAGAAGTCCTCTATGAATCAGAAAAGAGATAAGAGAAACTACTCTCAGCCCAGAGGTAACATGGGATATCTTATAAAAGAACATAAACCAACCAATAAGGCTCGTCACTTACAGCTGACGATTGAATTTCATGGCATGGACCATGATTAGTTAAATTCTTCTATGCTTGGTTTTACATTTAACTCTAAATGATTACGAGCTGGTTGGTTTTACACCGTTGCAAGCAGCTCAGCTTTTTCTGTTTGGGGTGATTTTGGGAACTCCATCGACAGATTTTCAAATACACTATTGTCATATTAATGAATAATGATGCAAAACTCATACCCACAGGTTCCTGGACAAAGCCTATTTAGTTGCTGTTAGATTTAGTGGAGAGGAATGAGCGAGAGGAATTGGGGCTGAATAGTTAGTTATATTGCTGTAATCTAAAGGGCAATATATAGGGCGCATGAGTGAAACCCTAGACTAGATGACAAGTTCTTAATTACCCCTTAGCACCTACATGACTATTACACTTCTACCCTTGACACATTGCACTACTATCCTTAACAGTTACAACTATAATGCTCATATGATTGATTAGTTCATTGTCAATATTTATCAGATGTGTAATTTTGCACGAAGCACATGTGTCATCTGTTTCACAAGAACACATCATCATTCAACTATTTAACTGAACTAACAAAACGTCTTTGTTATATATGGTGCTGTCGAAATTTATAAGAATCGTCTAGCTGTGAAAAACTTTTTTCAAAACTCTTTTCTGTAAGAGCAATACCTCATGAACAGTATCACCATTTTCATTTGTTAACGCCTCTGCTTCATGTACATGCATATTTTTGAAAGCTACCACCAGACTCTCATTGGACCTTTCAGCGTGAATCCTGTACTCCTCAGCAGGTGGATAGTTACCCCTAATCAAACAAGATTTTGTCAGAATAACAGTAAATGAGTAGCTTTTAAAAAAGTAATATTGACATCATTTTTCATTTCATCAGATGTGTCCAATTAAAGCAAAATCTAAATCCTCACCCCATGCATAAAAGAGTTAATTGGGTAAAACTTCACAAAAATGATATAGCTTCATAAAGATATAAAAAAAACCAGAACCTTTTGGGAGCAATGGCAGCTTCTACATTGAGAGCAATCTGCCAGTCCTCAAACAAGTTTGGGTACTCGTCAGGATCTGCCAATGACTCTGCTGCTTTTGGGTTTACCTATAAAAAGCACTATCAGTTAGTAAAACGTGGTCCTTGGAAATTAAAGACAGTGCAGTGTAAGTCCAAACATGAGAAATCGACTACCAGTAACAAACATGATTTCAGCTAGTTTTTGTTTTTGCATCTTCACCCAAATAATACACAACCACCATGAATTCAGTGTATTGAAGTAGCTGGTACATTGTGCTTGTTGGACTTGAAACATCATTACAAGTCAATTTAGTATTACGCCAGAGATGGACCATATCATGGTAATGCCAAACAACTATTACATGCTTGAATGTGCAACTTAAGTTGAAGTGACAATTTGTGCTAAGGAGAGATGTGCCCTAACATCAAGTTATTATAAAGCTCTGATAAAGATTTAGCATAGGACTGACTAGAACAAAAGCAAAGGAGATTTTATAGGACAGAATGTACTTTATGGAGATCCTTTTCCATAATGCTACAATCTCATGGACTTTGCTTGAAGATAAGATCTTGCCATCAATGCTGCTTCTGGAATACGATTGCTGTATAGATAATGGTAGCATGATCAACATAATAATAATAATAATAATAATAATAATAATAATAATAACTTGTTTGAACAAGCATTGTAGTAAACAGGACAGTCTCACCAAAATGACTATACCTTTCAATTAACAATTGAAGGCATTCTTCCAATTTTCCTAGCATGAAGAAACAAAGGAATGTAACATTGTTCTTTCCTTGTTCTTTAGCCAGCGATGCCAATTTTGTTATCCTTCAGCATCCCCAAGGGATGAATACAAAAGCAATAAACCACTGAGGTCCGTAGCATGTAGAAGACACTCCTCTGCCATCTTGAGCTGCAGACAGTTGTATGACATTTAAGAACAAGAGTATGCAACTTGAAGTCTGCATCCTAGTGCAAGGCAGAAACATAACATGGCAAAGTTATTGGCTTCTACACAGATCTTTTTCTATTTCTTAAAACTAAGACGGAAAGAGCACAAAATGCTAATAATACTTCTGATTCAAGCATGATGCTATAAACAAGCAAAGCACCTTCTTCCCACCAAATTTGTAGTATATAATATTTCTCATTACAATTGTCCTCCTCATATTATATTAGATTGTTTTCTGGCTGGAAATAGTTATTAACTCGTTACTCGTGCATGTATTAATAATTAAGAAACTCAAATGCTATGGCCAAACAATCCCAATTCGTTAGCAATATATAGTGGGCATACAAAATAACTGATACAGCCAATAGCTGTACCTTTCCAGTTGACATAGCCAACTCCCCCAACTGCTTCCACTTGGACTCACTTTGCACCTCAATAGCAATTGCCTGCAAAGCAGTTATTAAGAATATTAGAATATAGGAAAAAAATTCTTGGAAATGTGAACAACAATATAATCAACCATGCCTTTGCAACATCGTCTCGACCAAGCTGCATTGCCAGGTCGAATCTGTAATTAGAGTCTGTGGCTATCTCAAGGGCTTCCTGCAACATGCCCTGTGATTCCAAGAAACGTGCCACACTGCAAATAAAAGGTTATCTTTGTATGCTGAGGCCTGAGTTGCGGAGTACAACAATTATTAGAACATGGTGTACCTGTCATATTGTTCCTTTGGTATAGATGGTAAAATAGCATTTGCACGATCAAAATCCCCACGCATTACAAGTGTTTTATACTCAATCAAACTAAGGAGTAAAGTGTACCCCACAACACTGCAATAAGAAAACATGTTAGCCTCATAAGTTCATTGTGGGTCATGAAAGAATATCAGAGCAACAAAGATAAGACTCACTTAAATTCCTTATCTATAAGATAGACACGGCTTTGGTTAGCAAGATATCCTAGTAAATACATCGGTCGATCCAAGTGAAACAAGGTCGTGACCTGCAACACATAGAACGGTTATACTACAGAGATAACACTGGTAATGGATGATCTAACTGAAAGCATACATAGGAAATTAAGAATATCTTTTTATACAATGAAACACTCACCTCTGCTCCTACACAGTAATTAAGCCGTGATGAAGAATTATTGTAGATAAAACAATCGCCAACCCATAGCCCTGTTCGGATGCGTTCATTAATCTCATGAAGCAGTTCAAAGGCATCTTCCACACCTTCCTCACCAACTGAACCCCCTCCGTCCAAATGAGAAGAAACTACATCCCTCTGGAAGGTAAAAATTTATTGTTGTATTAACACAGTTAAATTAAAAAAAATACTTTCATGTAAGTATTCAATGTAAGATTTGCTGTTGTATTAATAAAATTAACACAATGAAAGAATATTTGCTTATAAGCAGCAGATATAACAGAACTGACAACCTGTACAAAAGCAACAGAGTTTAATACAAAACTCACATTGTACTTCAAAATGTAGAATGATGTATCACTTGCAATTGTCACTAAATCTCCACTGTCAGCCCAGTAGAGATTCTACAATGAAGAGAACAGAAAATTTTAGTGGCATAACATCCAAAATGACATGAAAAACAAGTTTGAATCCATGAAGCAACAAAATTAACTTACTTTCACATTGACATCAATTCGACGTATCAACCTGCATTCTGCCCAGTCGTAAAAGCAAATGAAGTCATTTGTACACATAGCCAGTAATAGTCCACCAAATATACGTTCTACAGAGAATGTTGGTCTTATACTTTTCCTCTCCTGAAATTGTCAGCTCCCATTATCAGATAATGTTTCAGGAATTATAGTAAAGGAGATTGACATATGGAATATAATATGCTGGTTACTAAATGTTCAAGTAACAGATTGATCCTGAAGCAGTGGGTTATATTACTTCTTAATATCCACAAAATAATTATGCATATCCTATATGTACTTTGCAGTTTGCACATTACATAAGAACATTACCCTCTGTTTCATAACATAAGGCACATTTCCATTTTTCAGCCAGATTAAAAAAAGTTGAAATGTTTCCAAGATGACAAAAAACATAGACATGTCTATGCCTGTTAACATAGGCAATTAATTGCTCAATGCCATCTGTCTACCTATTAATCTAGTAGTAGTAGGCGAATAATACTCACTATATGTTCCCTCAATTTCTATGGAGTTGGGACATTATATTTTGATACAAGGCAAGAGGCAAACAAGCCTAGTATTATGAAATGGAAAGAGTAACAATTAACCTATCATTCTTTGATGTGCATAGTTATCAGATTCGCGGATTCGCCAAACCTGAATCTGTTTAGGGTACAGGGTTTTTGTTCGCAGTGGAAATTGGAAAAAAAAGTGGCGAACCGCGAATCCGAATACCGATCGCGACTGCATTTAACCCGCGTTTCTAGTAACTATGGTTTCATATATGAAGATGATTACAGTACAGAGAATGAAAATAAGCGTGATAAACAAGCATGATGTTTGTTATCTATAGATGTGTCAAAGAGACCCCCCTACTGCTGTATAAAGACAATTAAACAAAAACCAATAGTAGGGAAAGTCGAAATACATTATATTTAACAGACCTGAAAATTTTTACTGTATATCTTTATCCTCGAGGTGCTTTCTCTGACAGCGTACTCTCCATCAGATGACCAAACGAATTCAAGTGCAGACCCAAAAGACCTATTTCTCCATGCTAGTGCTGTGTATATTACGTATTCCCCATCTCCACATACAACAACAAATCTCCCATTTGGATTGTGCCTTAAGCTCTGAAATGAAATATCGAATTTAGTAACTTGCTAATGAAAACTAGAACCAAGGACAGGTACAACTACCGAAAAAAACTTTCTTGTTTCACCAAGAAAACAAAACCATGTTAGTTCAAAGTAACTCAATGTTGTTCAGAAGAATTTGTTAGCAGTGATAACATCATCATGAGTCACAAGCATTTTTTTTAACCCAACAAGGTAAAGTTCAAAACCAGAACTTCAATTCCATAATTGAGTTACAACTAACCATAAATCTTATACATTTCATTTTAGTATTTGAGCTTGACTTAATCATTCTGCAGCAACTGCAAGTAACAGAATATCCTTATATAAAAGTGTGGTTAAACCAAAAATAACTCACCAACCCTGCAAAATTTAAAATAAATAAAGAATATTTCAACATGCATGATGAAATGATGCATTGCCATGTGAATCTTGTATTGAATAGAAAAAGGAAATAACTCAACTAGAAAATTGGAACTCATTTGCAAGCACCTAGTTGGCTCATGGTAAAGAGCATCACTACGTGAATGACACATTCGTTTAGATATCGAATATAAACATACTTGTGGGTAAAGATCACAGCTTCCCAACTCCTTCACGGCCAACGGTAATCGCTCACCATCTGCAATCTGAAATGAAACAGGTTAAAGAACATACATAAAGCTTATAACAAACTAAACAAGTTTTCAACACATTAGCATGGTGAACAAGGACAACCTCAATGTCTGCACCAACAGTCTTGATATTAACAGTTTGGATTTCATTATGTTTTGCCCATATGATTTTTCCACTGCTGTCCATGCTAGCAACAGGAACTTCACGGCCAATTTTTATCATTATTGTCCCTTCGTCATATCCAATCACAACCCTACAAAACATAAGATATTCCGTGTAACTAAACTTGTGGAGGAAAGAACGCCTTAATGAAAGCATGAAACACAACATGTTTCGGTGAAGAGCAAATAATGGTTTAGCAGACAGACAATGTTGTTATCACATTGTAGGAAAGTGTGGCAAAAGAATAAATATGTGAAAATACTTATTTTCTCCAAATGGTTGAGGAATAAATGTAAAAAATGCAAATCTGTATGTGGTGTGGCTGGGTTGTTGGTGTGTGGGACTGTGGGGAGCTTCCATAGCAGATAAAAAGACATGATATTCAGTGTCAGGACACTTTACATCAGTCATAGCATTCGAATAGCACAAGTGCAAATAATTCATTACCTTCTTGACGCCTTCATGTATCCTAAAGCCCAAACTCGCTCAAGGCCATAGTTAAGGGTGTTCTCAAGCCTGTATGTGCATCAAGCAAAGTGTTATTCCCTTATTCTATAATAACAGAAAGAACTCAATGCTTCAAACAAAAATGGAAATCCAAAGTATAGAAATAAGATTCAAGGCTGAAGTTCATTGCCAAGTCAGGTGATGCATATACAGAACCAATTCGTGAGAGTGTCATGTCATTCATCTAAATCATAAGCAGAAAACAGCAATTTTCCATAAATTGACGTACAGTGCTAATTATACAATTTTGGTATGAGAATTCAAGAGATTCTTTTCTAATTATACCAATTCTACAAAAATTATAGCTCCAAGAATTTCTTTGTTCTCAGCACTACAAGAAAACGATATCTCCAAGAATTCTCTTGTTCTCAATGCCTCCTATTTATAGGAACTAAACACTTCAACAATTGCTAATGGTTATAGCCTATAGGTTATTCTAGTCACATATTTCATGACAGTGTAATGCTCAACCATAACTACCAGGTCTGATACCAATCAGGACAGGATTAATATATCAAATATTTCCATTTTGTTGATTCCTACTTCTAGTTACAACTTTTGAGCCTGTGCTACCTATCATTACTAATAGAGAAAGACTGAGTTGTAATACAAAATCTATACTATAGGTCTCAGTGTGTAACCCTTTCACTCGTCACTCAAATCTACAATTAGAGCACGTCAGGCTACATCCATCCACACTATAGAAGAAATGACTAAATCTACAAAGAGGACTTAAAAATGTAGAAGAAAAATAGAAACTGCAACCAGTAATATCGCCAATGGATGTGACTGCATAGCTGTTGGTTTAAACATCAGATTTTCTGACACCACACTATTATTGTCATCTCCAAACATAGCATACTATGAGCAAATTCGTAATGTGTACTCAGCTTCATTCAATCTGACTTAGCAAAATCTACTGTCATTTTAAGAAACAACTTAAGCATTAAACTCTTAACACCTAGTGACGCACGAGGGCAGCTAAACCATAATGAAGTAATATATGAGCACCATCATAGCACCTCATGATAAAAGTTTGGTTAGAGTGCAAGATTTGGCCTCAGAGAGTGAGAGAGTAGATAAAAGCCACTACCTGTAGGTAGTAGAGTGCCACAATCGAACTGTCCCATCCTCTGAGCCAGTAAATATTATAGGTAGCTCCGGATGGAAACATACAGCAGAGACATTATGCGCATGTCCTTCAAGTGTTTGAACACAGCTTTTTGTTTGGTAGTCCCAAACCTGATTCAACAAATTGTGTCATAAAAATGTCCAATTTGCTCAAGTACAATACAGTGCAGATGATACACCTTTGCAGTCTGATCATCAGAGCCAGTAATTATATATGGCCGATCACCACCAGTAAAGTAATCAACACAGTTCACGCCTTTTGAATGGCCATCTAATGTGAAGTTAGGATCAGGAGAACCAAGACTCCATATCTGAAATTAAATATTAGGATATAAAAGTCAGGCTCAGACCAAGATAATTTTAGTATAAAATGCACAATTTTAACGAACCAATATTTTTAAGAGAAAAATACAAACCTTTATTGTGCGATCAAGGAAGCACTAGCAAAAGTGTTGGTATCCTTTGGGTTAAATGTGACTTGCATCACATAGTGAGAATGCCCCTCAAATATTTGAGTGCACACCCAACCCTTATCCCAATCCCAAAGCTTAATCAGCATGTCATCAGATGATGACAGCACAAAAGACTGGGTTGGATGAACAGCCACACACCTGATGTAATCAGTATG
This sequence comes from Guadua angustifolia, assembly GCA_036346375.1. Lineage (NCBI taxonomy): Eukaryota > Viridiplantae > Streptophyta > Magnoliopsida > Poales > Poaceae > Guadua > Guadua angustifolia. Next base: position 65,487,378 of record CM070502.1, on the reverse strand, counting down.
AGCTTCAAAAACCTTGACCTTATCCATTGTATTGTAATTGTACACACGGATGAACATATCGTCAGCACCAGCAACGACCCATTGCTTTCGTGCAATAAATTTAGCCGAGTTTAACTGTAATTGACATTATTATATTAGCATGATGGTACATCAGGAAAGAGAAGTAAGCAGTAAGGTGGGAAAGTATACCTGGCAACTCTGTGACTTCAAATGATTTCACCATTGTCTGAGGATAAATGAATATATTTTCATCAGTCAAGTTTTAAGAACGCAACTATACAGTCGTATATCTCAATTTAAGAATAAAATAGTTACATTTTTATTTTCCATCTCCAATATCGTTTTTCCTTACAAATCCTGAATTTGCAATTTGTATTTTCTCTTTTCTTCCATTCAGTACTGGAGTTTACTTTTGAGTTTTGTCTTTTCTTGTTTCCTGCATGTAGTCTGCAGACCTTTTACAAGTCCTAATTACATAGCTAACACCCATCCATCTCAATAACCATCTGGAAGGTCCTTGTTACTTTTGCCTTCACCAGTACACTTTTAAAATTTCCACTAAAGCCTTCCTTTCTGTGTTTTATGTAATCAGCAATCCATAAACTCCTCTTTTTCCTTCCAGGAAAACTTATTATCACTGGCATATCTCCGAGTTCACTATTAAATACACCCTAAATCCAAATGTATCCTTTTTTATATATGAGCAGAAATATCCATATTTCACTAGAAAAGCAAAGTATAATGTGCAAGTAACAGCCAGTCATCATTTCATAAAACTTTCAACCAATTTAGCTGAAAATTGCAAGAGAAAGCTACTGACTCTGGCTACTGTATCACACAAGAGAACTTTCATGTGATTTACCTGCGTCTGGTAGTTCCAGATGCAGACACTCCCCGAGTACAGACTCGACAAAATCCTGTATCACAAAAGAGAACATTCATGCGATTTACCATGGTTCAGTCGCAGCGTTCATCATACAAACATAATTTTCGTACCAAAATCATATTCATATCACACAAACAGCCAACTCACCATGGCTCTGTCGGATGCAGATCCACCGACTTGACCCTCTCCGACCTCTGCGAGAGCTTCCTCTGATCCAACCAAACACACAACCAACATAAGCTAAACTACACCAAATATTTACCGCGTATATACACCACAAAGGAACAAATTAAACAAATCCTAGTAAGAGGCATGACGACAACCTTGATATCCAACCGAGCGGCTGCCACATCACGTCCATCACCAGTCCACCACCCAGCAACACACACGAGAAGGAAATCACGTCAGTATATAACGCACGAAAACCCCAGATCCACGCGGAATTCGATAGCTTAAGCGGCAGATCTCGCCATGGGGCGGCGTAGCCCGAGCGGGCCCAGCGGTATAGCCTCGCCGCCTGACCTCGTGATCGCACTAGCGTCTTAGCGGCGATGAGAGGCAGGGAGGAGGCGGTTGGTGAGAAGGGCGGGGAAGAGAGGCACGTACCATTGTGACGCGCGCGCGACGGCTACGACGGCGATGCGGCGGCGGAGGAGGGGGCGCCGAGGTAGGCGGAAGCGGGAAACACGGAGATGAGGTTCCTAGGGTTTGTGGGCGCGGGAGCGGAGAGGCGGAGCCGCTTGGTGGCCTCTCGCCGGACGGCGGGGAGAGGGCGCGGCGCCGGGGGGGAGAGGGAGAGAGGATCTGCGAATGGAGGAAAGGGTGGGAGCGGAAGCGGGCGCCTGGACGGTATGGCAAACGGGTAAACGGGTTTCGGAGGTACTAAGGTGGATTGGAACCGAAGGCCTTTTTTTTACTTATTAGTCCGAGGCAAGGTTTCAAATTTTGGTTTTACATCATATTTCGGAGGAGGCCAAAATTCAAAATTTCAGTAAAGTTTTAGAATGTCAAACGAGATCTAGTTGAAATTCAAATCTGATCAAAAAACTTAAAATTCGGTCAAAATATCTGAAATTTCGATGGTTTCAACCTTTTCCAAATGGTCTCAAGAGGCTAGAAAAAATAAGTATGCACACCTGTCCTCCTAGCATAGTCGGTGCAGACTCTTGTTTTAGAACTTAAAGTCCTGAGTTCGAGTCCCGCCTGGCACAAATTCTTAGCAATATATAACTATATATCAAAATAATAAACCACACCACGAGCCCCAACAATGCCAGACTTCCAGGTGTGAAAACACCAGCATCCTCAAATTTTGCCACTTCCTGATCAGTAGACCATAACCGCACTTCAATCGAACAGATCTCGCCTGGCAAAATTATCCTTAACCATAAAAATTCAACAGGACAAATTTGATCTGTAACTACTACATCACTGCTTTGTTAAACTACTACAACATGCAACAACTTCTTAGAACAATCTAGTTATAGAATCTCCTAAAATAGCAATCAGAATACACTAATTCCAAGATCCTGAGCTCTAGCACCAAGCTTTTGAAAAAAAACATAGATTTCACTATTTGCCTTGTCAAGTTTTAGCAGACCCTGCCTTACTCAAACAAATTTCCAGCTTTTGTATCAGCATACCAACCAAAGCGTAGGATTTACCATTCCACAGCCAAAGCTTCAACATACAGCGAGTCAGCAATTCCCAGCCGGTCCAAATAAGTTTCAAACTTTAACACCAACTTCCCATGATCTACATTTGAACAGATCACGACCAGAGTGACAAAGACAAAGCAAGCCTAACACTCATATTATTAACACACAATGACCATAGTCGCGTACTTAGCTTAAAACTAACCTTCTCGATGGCATGGAGAGTACTCCGTGGTCGCCAACGCCGCTCCTATGATCACGAGGTCATAGTCAAACCCGCTGCTTCGGCTGCGTGCCATTCCGTCGCTGGCCGCGCCGACACCTTCACTTGTGGATCGCCGCTGAGGCAAGGCGCGCAATGAGTGGAGCCCGAGGGCCTCACACGGAGGCCACAAAAGCGGAACCAGTACCAGATCGCTGTCGGGCTGGCGCGCACGCAAGAACCGCCACCTCCACGGAGAGGATATGGTCGTGGAGTACATGGCGACACACGGGAGGCGGGGCTAGGGCTAGTGTATCTTGGGCGGGGGGGCGGGCGTATTAAGAGGAGTCGAGTCGAGGAGGTGGAAGGGGCCGGCAACGAGGTTGGGGAGGCTTGGGTTTTGGAGACGGGCAGCCACCTTTCATGGCTGTGGGTTGTGAAGGAACGAGTTGGCCTAGAGGGGGGTGAATAGGCAACTCTACAAATTTTAATTCTTTGGTTACAGAACTATTCTATGTGAGCTAACAATTTAAAATCAGAATGTACCAAATATAACAGCAAACTGATGAAACAGCGAAAGCAAATCAATATAAAGCAAAGAACATAATGAGACAAATATTTATCCCGTGGTTCAGAGCACTTCTCCTACTCCATGTTGAAGCACTTCTCTTGAAGTATTGCTTCACCACAGCTAGTCGCAGTAGCTATGGTTCTCACTAGGGTAGCTCTTTCACCACTCCAGTGAGGTGAGCTACAAACCCTTCACAATCAAAAGTGGCCTTCCACAATCCTCTTTGGACAAGTCGCACTTTTCACCTCCTCCAAGCTGTCTAGGATCACTGAGATCCAAGAGTAATAAACTTGCACAAATTCTGTCTCTTGGTTCACTCGCAAACTACAACACTAAACTCAAACTTGGAGCTAAACACTTAGAAGAAATAAGGATTTGAGTTTCAGAGTGAAGCACAGACTCCTTGTAGTGAAAGAGAGCTCTTTGAATGCTAAAATGTCAAAGAGTTCATAAAGTTCTATGGTAGATGACTCAGGAAATGCTTATATAGCCATTCTGATGAAAAATAGCCGTTGTACCTACCACAGTGACCGTTGCACGTGTCAGAGTATCAATTTTGAGCTAAAACACGTTTACAACGGACTAAAATTTTTACCTTAGCAATACTGATCATGTGTATCACGGACCAAATTTGCATAATTATGGCGGACCAAAAAATTTGGTCCGTCATACATGGGCAAGGCAGCAAGTTTTGGTCCGTCAGAAGAAATGAAGTCTCGTGTGTATGATAGACCAAAAATTTGGTCCGTCATAGATGGAATCAAACAAGATCAGCAGCTAAGGGCCAATTTATTGACACCAAAAGAGTTTAGTCAAATGATTTGGATTTGCCACGGACTAAACTTTGAAATAACAAAATTTGATCCAACTTAAATAAGAAAATTTCTGTGAAATTGAATATGATTTCAACCATGAATTCAAGGACTTAATATCAAAGTTTTGTCTATCAGAAGATATAGGTATTTTTGAATTTATGCCGAACTAAAGGTTTGGTCCGTCATAGATAGACAACTGAGAACACTTTGGTTTCACCAAGGTATGTGTATGGCGGACCAAAAGATTGGTCCGTCATAGATAGACAACTGAGGAAAGTTTGATCGGCTGAGAGCATATGTATGGCGGACCAAAAATTTGGTCCGTTATAGATGGGCAAAACTAGATAACTGAGATTCTTCAAGAAACTTTTAATACGGACTTAAGTATATAAAAGCATGAGATTTGGTCCGTTGAAATGAGCAGAACTAGATCAGAATTTGGCCCAAATGAATTTTTGAGTTGAACTGAGCTGGATATGGTTTTGAGATAAGAACTTAGACTACTTTGTGACAGAATAGGAAATGATCAACTGAACTTTGGTCTGTCACAAAGTTTAGACTTGTTGTATTAGGGATTTTGGTTCAAGGAGCAGAAAGACTAAATGTTTTAACTCCAAGCAGTCTAGTTTAGACTTTAGCCTAATGAACCAAGTTACCAACTTGTGCCAAGTCCCTCTTGATAGTACAGCCAAAGCGAAAAATAATCCTAGCTATTTGACTTGAATCGACTCCCAAGTCATAAACTAAAGATGAAATACCTTAATCTTGTTTGTCCAATTTGCTCCATCCATGTTTTAAGCATAAACTCTTTCATAGGAGAGAAATTATTAACTTGGTCATCAACACCAAAACAATTTAACAAAACATGATAAGAATTGAGGGGGCCTAGATGCTATCAATCTCCCCCTTTTTAGTGATTGATGACAACATACCTTTTTCAGTTAATCATATCTCACTTATTCTGCAAAATAGAGTTAGCTCGATAGGGTATAAACAGATATATGTAGATGAAGGTGCTCCCCCTCAATAGATGCCTGGTTTGAACTTAGATATATATGGTATTTTTAGGACTATATTAGATCCTTAAAATTTCAATTTTCAGAAATTTCATAAATAGCATGCACCAGATCATTTTGAGTTGAAGCAATTTGCAGAACTTAGCAATCTTCCAAAGCTATTTCAAACCATATATATCACTGTTTAGAGATAGTAACAAGGCATGTACCAATTTAGAGCAAATTGTATTGTGACATTCTTTGATCTTTCACAGCAAACAGTAAATAAAAACTTTATCAAAGAAAACTTCATAAGATATTATAGCAATAGTTTTTAATTACTAATCACAACAGAAGTTTTCAACCTACAGAAGGGAACCTAAGAAAACCTAAGAAACCTAGAAAATTCTCCCCCTTTGGCATCAATTGCCAAAAAGGGTCCTACTTGCGCTTTGAAAAGGTTCTCTTGAGGTGACCAAAAACAGAACTTTTCTTCGGAGGAGACACAATCTTCACATCATCATCATCATCACCACCATCAGACTGTTCTGACTGTGCTTGAGCCGGTTGACTTGGTATTTGAGCCATGGCCTGATCATGCCAGCTCGGATAGTTGGGATCTCCAGGTTGAAGGACCAAGTTTTGAAAATCAGATTGCAGCTGGTACAGGGAATCATTTATATTATCTATCGTCATAGATAGGCCAAACAGCTCATCAAGGTGATGTCTGGCAACATGTCCATAATCATGAAAAGCATCCTCAATAAGCTCCTTGAAATCTTCTTGGTCTTTTCTGATCCACAACAGTTTACTTTCTTCTGATGTATGTGCAGCTTCAATCTAATTTCTCAGGTACTTGTGATGTGTATCAAGTTTCTGATTCATATCATATAATCTGTCTTTGATCAGATTTTGATTTGTGCCAAGTTGAGTAACCCAAGTCCTCAAATCCCCAAATCTGGTCAAAGCTTCATTTTTTAAGTTGGCTTGCTCTTCATATTGTTTCCTCATCTGTTCTTGAACTTGTTCATTATACTATTGAAGTGCTCTCATTTATTCTTCATGCCTTTGGGCTGCCAATTGTTGATCATCAAGATATGCAGCTTGAAAGCCCCTTTGATTAGCATAATACTGTTGCTCAAAACATGTAAACCATGAAGGTTGAGAGCTAAAAGTATTTTCTGGAACTGGAGAAGGTTCCTGCTGCATTTGCTCATGATGTGAGTGGGCAGATTGATGCTGATAGTCAAACAGACTTTCCCATCCAGGGAAAGTATCTTTCTGGTCATGCTCTGGATGTACTGTCTACTGTGGATGATAGGTTTCAAATACTTGAGGCATCCCAGACCCACCAACTTCATGATCATGGGCACCAGGCCCAAAATTTTGATCTTGCAAGAATCTTGCTGCTGCTGCTGCTAACTCTTGAAGATGATGAAATTGTTGCTCTTCATTTAAAGACTGAGCAACTGAGCCTAACATGACTTCAGTTGCAGCATCATCCATAAAAGCTGGTCCTTGGTCATACCATGTGTTGCCTTCAACGAATTCAGTTTGTTCTAGAGAGTAGACTGGAATTTGAATAGCAGGCCTTGGAGAATGATCATGACTCGGAATTTTACTCTTGTGTCCACTCTGAGCACTAGGCTCTTTTCCAGATTTACCCTTGCTTAAACTGTGAACACTAGGTTCTTTGTCATTCCCAGATTTGTTCTTGCTTGCACTGAGGTGACTACCCAGAGCTTGAGAATGACTATGACTTGCATGCCTTGAAGCTTCTAAGTCTCCATGAGATTGATGGCTTCCATAGTGTTGGTGACTGTCATTGAAACTACTATTTGAATGATAATAGTCACTTTCACTGTAATAAGACTGAGTGTGACTGTTGTTATCAAATTTGTTTTCAGGCTCAATCTCTGACTCTTCATCATTTGTAGATTCATTTGCAAGGACAATTTCTCTACTAGGTTCATTCACTTCTTCTTGATCATGAGGAATTGGTTCTTCCTCTTCTACGAATTGATTTTCTTGCAACCTTTGAAGAAAACCAGTGACTCTCAAATTCTGACCAGTTGACTAGTGCATATTATATTTCTTTGGAAAACAATTAAAGTCTCTGCTAAGGTCCTCCTGAGAGATGATTCCTTGAGCCAATAAGACTTGAGTAACTAATTGAGCAAAAGGCAATGGACTGCTCAACTTTCTATACACGGCTTCTTCCATTTCCCCAAAAATGTAATCTATCAAGTCTATGGGTTGCCTAGATAGAATCAAATGCAGTAGCCAAGCCAAGGTTGGAGTCACACCCTCTTTGTACCCTGATTTTGGGAATATGGTGTGCCTCAGAATCAGCAACAAAACCTTAGCTTCTTCAGAGAGGCAGGACACTCTGTTAGGGCTAAAATCAGCACATGTGACATCTTTATATATATGAGCAGAAATTTGAATATCAGGCATATCTCCTACTAATCTCCATCTCTGGTTTGGGAACATCCTTTCCAATAACCTTATTCGGTTTACTAATGGACTTGAGGCTCCAATAGCAGATTCAAACTGAGCAGATTTTGCTTTTTCTTATCCTTCCATTGATAGTAAACATAATGTATCTTCTTTGCTTGTCTACTAACAAGGATGCATAGAACTCTAGGGTTCTAGAAATACTCCAAGGAATAGTCTTGTTTGACATTAAGCCAGCCGGTCCGGGGGTGGAGTTTATGCATTCAAATAGCCTATTTGAACCAATTATAGAGTTTACTTGTGCCTAGTCAACATATTGATGATTTGACAAAGCAGGGATTGATTTTCCTTTTCCATCCATTCTGTGTAGATAAACATTGTAAATGTTCTTATGGAGCAAGGAAATGAAATTTTCACCGAGAGCTGGTCTTGAAGCAGGAAACCAAGCCTTTTCACTAACTAGTCTCACAGCTCTCAACTTCTTTTCACTTAGGGCAGACAATTCTTTGTTACCCAAAATGTCAACTTCAGTAATCAACTCTGTGTTTTCTAAAGAAGATTCACTACTTGGTTCATAAGTGCTGTCTTCAGATGACGATTCTGCTTCTACTACTTCTTTATTCATTCCTTTTCCTGGATGAGATGTGACTAATTTTTTGTTCTTTCATTCTGTACTGTGCACATCTTGAATCACAACCGGACCTTGAGATTGTCTAGGCAGAGAAATACTAGGAGATGAATCTGTCATTTTCTGCTTTTTACCTTTCACTTTATCAACAATCTTTCCAATTAGGCCTCTTTTATCAGGATTCTTTGACCCCATTCTGACACTAGCTTTATCAGTTCTATTCTTGATCGGAAAAACTCAATGCTGAATCTTTTCGCAAGCACACTGACCACACCTAATAAAAATAACACTAGAATATGAGAACTAGGTCTAGGGTTTTGACAGGAAGGCGGGAAGATTTAGGGCGCATTTCATCAAGTCAAGGAGAATCTTGTGTCAGATATGCGGATGAACACCGTTGCTGAGATCCGATTAGGATTCTCGCTTGATCTTTGGAGGGCGATTTTTCTCGCTTCGAGAGTCACAAGAAGAATGGAAGAGGCAAGGGGAAATTTGCCGAAGAGGGTAACTGCATTGAATGAGGGTAAAAGATTTTAGAGAATCTTGGAAACAAACGCCATTAAAGCAAAGTGGTTGAGGAAATTAGACGTCTTGGTAAAAAAGTGGTAGGACCCAGTAAACAGGTTTGGGTAATTTCTCAGGGTCCCAAAATCAAGGATAGGTTTAGCAGTAGATGAGTCCTAAAGCAACAGACAAGATTTTGAACTTATTTTTGAAACTTAGATGAGAAGAAAAAGTTTTTATAAAGACAGATTAAATCCATTTTGAATTTAGATAAGAATTGAGCTTAGAAACATTTCCTCATATAACAGACTATTAAAAAAATAACCATTTGTGCCGGACCAAATGACTTGAAAACTTTATCCACCCACGGACTAATTATTTTGGTCCGTGACAAGAGGTTTTGATCTGAGAGAACTCAAGTCCAGGACTTCCCATGTATGACAGACTAAACATTTTGGTCCGTCATGCATAGTCATCCTGTATTGAATTGGTCCGTCGCAAAATAGGCCATTTTGCAGTACATTCCAGTTGATTTTAGTCTAACTTTTGGAGTTTGTTTCAGAAGATTGAAATTAATGGACATAACTAAGATGAAATACCAAAACAACAACAAAAACATAAATTTGGCAGGATTGCAAATTTAGGAAATGTTTGAGTTGGTTTTCATATGAGCATTAGTATTTGCAACTTAAGCTCAGATGAAATACTCAAGTGCTGAATAGATGAGTTTTGACACAAAGTTTTGACCTAGTTACTATATTTTAGACAAGAAGGAAGCAAAGAAGGATAGGACTTTTATCATTTTCTTTAAACTCTTGAGTTAAAGCAAATTTACAAGAATATCAGTTTTGTCCTAAATTCAACACTTTGAATCTATTTACATATAAAGCGGGTATCAAGAGATGCATAGTAAACAAACTTGCTCCCCCTTAATGTGACATCATCAAACAACATTTGAATAATCAATTATATTCAGTTCATTTCTCAATTTTGAGAATCTTGCCTCATCAAGTGGTTTGGTAAAAATATCAGCCAATTGGTTCTCAGTTCTTACATAACTGAGCACAATATCTCCTCTAGCAACATGATCACGAATAAAATGATGCCTGATTTCAATGTGCTTAGTTCTAGAGTGTTGGACCGGATTGTTTGCTATTTTTATTGCACTTTTATTATCACACAATAGAGGCACATTATCAAATTTTATCCCAAAATCTAGAAATGTTTGTTTGATGAATAGAATTTGAGCACAAGAATCGCCAAAGTGACCACATATTCAGCTTCTAAGAAGTGGAAAGTGCTATTGAGTTTTGCTTTTAGAACACCAAGAAACTAAAGATCTTCCAAGCAAATGACAACCCCAGAGGTACTCTTACGATCAACTTTGCAACCAAAGATAATCGAATCTGAATAGCCGAGAAGCTCAAATGGAGCACCCTTGGGGTACCATAAACCAATATTAGAAGTAAACTTAAGATATCTAAATTTTCTTTTTACAGCACTTAAATGAACTTCTTTAGGTGCAGCCTGAAATCTAGCACATAAGCATACACTAAACATGATGTCAGGCCTAGATGCTATCAAATATAGTAATGAGCCAATCATAGATCTAAAGAGTTTTTGATCAACAGACTTACCTCCCACATCTTGATCAAGATGTGTGTTTGTTGCCATGGGAGTCTTGATTGGCTTGCATTCTTCCATTTTGAAGCGCTTGAGGAGATTCTTGGTGTATTTTTCTTGAGAGATAAAAGTTCCCTCCTTCAATTGTTTAACTTGAAATCCAAGGAAGAATGTCAGTTCTCCAATCATATACATCTCAAATTCCCTAGCCATCATATCACCAAATTCCTTGCAAAGAGAATCATTAGTACATCCAAAAATGATATCATCTACATAGATTTAACAAATCATTAAAGTTCCATTGATGTCTTTTAGAAACAGTGTTGAATCAACTTTTCCAATTTTGAAGTTCTTGTTTATAAGAAAATTTCTAAGACGTTCATACCAAGCTCTAGGAGCTTGTTTTAGGCCATAAAAGAGCTTTACATAACTTATAAACATGATTAGGCAAGTTGAATCTTCAAAACCGGGTGGTTGCTCAATATAAACAGTTTCATCAATGAATCCATTAAGAAATACACTCTTCACATTCATTTGAAATAGAGTGATATTAAAATGAGTAACAAAGGCAAGAAGAAACCGAATAGCTTCAAGACGTTCCACAGGAGCATATGTCTCTTCATAATTCAATCCTTCCACCTGAGTGAAGCCTTGAGCTACCAGTCTAGCTTTATTTCTTATTACTATTCCATTTTCATCTTGTTTGTTTCTGAACACCTATTTTGTACCAATAACATTGTGATCCTTTGGGTGTTCAACCAAACTCCAGACTCTGTTTCTTTCAAAGTTATTTAGCTCTTCCTCCATAGTTATTATCCAATCAGCATCTTCTAGAACTTCTTCTACTGTTTTAGGTTCAATACAAGAGACAAACGAGTAATGTTCACAAAAAAGAAGCTTGTTTAGAACAAGTTTGAACACCCTTACTGATTTCACCGATGATTAAGTCAAAGGGGTGATCTTTAGCAATTGTATGATGACTTTTAATGATGACTGGTCGATCTTTATCCTTTTCTTCCTCTTCTTCTTGAGTTCCAGCATGTGGTACCATTGACTGAGTAGGTGATTCATTTTTGTCTTCCTTGGGCTTTATGTCACCAATTTCCATTTTTCTCATTGCTTGTACCATCCCATCATCACCTACATCATCTAAATTCTCATGCTCACCTTGTAAGCCATTAGATTCATCAAATTTGACATCATAAGTCTCTTCTACCAAGTCAGTTGAATTGTTAAACACTCTATATGCTTTGGATTTAGAAGAATAACCTAACATGATGCCAGCATCACATCTAGTCTGAAATTTACCCAAATGAGTTCTCTTTTTATAGATGTATATTTTGCAACCAAAAACACGAAAGTATGATATATTTGGTTTTCTGCCAACTAATAATTCATAAGAAGTTTTCTTAAGCAGTTTGTGAAGATAAAGTCGGTTAACAGCATGACAAGCAGTATTAATAGCTTCAGCCCAAAAAGCATCTGAAGTATTATATTCATCTAACATTGACCTAGCCATTTCAATTAAGGTTCCATTCTTTCTCTCAACTACACCATTTTGTTGAGGAGTATAAGTGGCTGAGAGTTCATACTTAATTCCAAGTTCATCACAATATTCAATTATATTAGTATTTACAAACTCAGACCCATTGTCACTTCTTATTTTCTTGATGGGACAATCAAATTCATTTTGGACCCTTTTTACAAAAGTTTTGAAAATTTTTCCAACTTCACTTTTATTAGGCAAAAAGAACACCCAAGTGAATCTGGAGAAATCATCAACAATGACTAAACAAAATGAGTTACCACAAATGCTAGCATATGAAGTAGGGCCAAAAACATCCATATGCACAACTCAAGTGGTCTAATGGTGGACATGATACTTTTGGTAGGATGAGAATTGGCTACTTGCTTGCCTGCTTGACAAGCACTACACAGCCTATTCTTTTCAAATTTAACATATTTCAAAGCCACCACTAGCTCATTTTTGAAAAGCTTTTTGAGATTAGATATACCTACATGCCCAAGACGCATGTGCCAAAACCATCCAAGAGAAACTTTAGCAAACAGATAGGTCGAGATGCATGAGGAGTTAGATTTGAAATCTACTAAATAGAGATTTTGAAATTTGAACCCTTTAAAAATAAGCTTTTCATTTTTATCGAATACTGTTACCCCATCAAATGAGAAGTTACAATGGAATCCAAGATCACACAATTGAGCCACAGACAGAAGATTGAAATTCAAAGAATCAACAAGAAGAACATTATCAATTGAGTGATCATTTGATATAGTAATCTTATCAAGACCTTTTACCTTTCTTATGCTATTATCTCCAAAAGTGATCTTATGACTTGGATCACTCTCTCCTTCAATTGAGGTGAACATTCCTGAGGTCCCGGTGATGTGTTGGGTGCATCCACTGTCAATCACCCAATGCCGGTCTCCACTCTTATAGTTTACCTGTAAGTTCATTTCTTGATTTTAGGTACCCAAATACTTTTGGGTCCTTTGATGTTAGTTTCAATAATCTTGGGTCTAAAAGGATTTAGCAGCATAGACTTAGGTACCCAAACAGCCTTAAGTTTCTTATCAAGATTTGAGGGACCTACATATTTTACATTCATTTTGCCCCTAAAATTCTTTAACAACATATAATGAGCATCTACCATACAACTCCTATTGACTTTAGCATGAGGAGCATTTGCAAGAAAACAATTTATGGATTCATGGTTTGATTTATGACAGTAATTATCGGGGATTGAATACATCAGACGACATGACCATCGGCCCTTGGCGCTAACCGACCATGCTCTTGCGGGTGGTGCGCAAGAAGATCGACCTTCACAGAGTCGCTCACGGGCTACCCCACCCCGAAAGCAAGCCAAGCTCGGGGGCTCACGACAAGGCGACGTGGCATTAAATGCCACGCGGCTCGAGGGATCGCCCGCCCAAGATCTACGCTGCCACGGTCCGCGCCGCCTTGGTCTGCGCCTGCTGTTCCCACGTCGCGTGGTACCCGGCGGGTGGTGCGGCTACTGCACTGCCCACGCCCTCTACAGTAGTGCGCCCCCTGTAATAAACGCTTTGTCTCCTGTAAATCCTCTATAAATACCCCTTCGCACGATGGTTGAGGGGATGGGCTGTACTACGACATACACCCTTACACGCTGAGCCTGCTACGGGAGCCTTTAGGATCGTTCAGGGCTCCCCCGAGCAAGCGCATTGTAACAACCTTTCGCATATTAGTACAAATACTGGACGTAGGGTTATTATCTCCCCCGTGAGAGGCCCGAACCAGGTGAAAAACAATCTCCCGTGCTTTCCGACAGCCTCATACACCCCGATACATAGCTCGGTTCACCCTCAGACGCATAACCCTTGCGGAAAAGGGGCCCTAGGTTGATCCCTCATTCAACAAGTAAGCTCGGCGGGGGACCTCTGTCCCGAATCGTCGACAGTAATAGCATTGAGTGCTCTTCTTGACAAAAACCTGTTTGGATTTAAACAATCCATTTAGCTTAGGCAAATTGCTAGGTTTGTATCCTAAGCCCTTTTTGCCTAAGTTGGATCTGTGTTCAACAAGTATTTTATCAAGAGTTGCACTACCCAGAAAGTATTTTTCAAGACCTTTATCAAATTTGGCTATCTTGTCTTTTAGCTCTTTATTTTCGGTCTTAAGTTCTTTAGCACAGGAAGCATATATGCAGTTATCATTACAGGTATTAAAAGAACCAGAGACCATAGTTTCATCTTTCAGTAAATCACATGAAATTGATACATCACACAAAGAAACTTGATCGGACTTGTTAGCTAACATTTCATTTTCAATTTCTAGGTCACAATGTCTATTTTGCAGATCTTCATAATTCTTGACAAGTAGAGCATGACTTGAGACTAAATCATTATAAGTTTGCATAGATTTTTCATGTTCAAGATTAAGCTTGGCCAACTTGTCTTTTAGCAATTCTTGGTCATTAGTTAGGTTAGCAATGGTCCTTTTAAGAGATTTAGTTGAAATTGTCTTAGTATGCAAATCATTGTTTAACTCTTCAACTATTTCTACTAGTTCATCATATGAAGGTGAGTCACTGACCTTTTCCTCATCAACTTTTGCCATTAGACATAGAGGAAATGAAGGTGGTGGTGGTGTTGACTCATCCAGAGCGAGCCCAGCTAGCCCTTTTGACCGTGAGTCTTCATCGTCAGAGGATGAATCTCCACTAGTGCTGTCCTCATCAGTGACCCATTCTCGTATGTGAGCTTCTCCTTTTCCTTTCTTTAAGAATTTCTTTGAGAAGCTTTTCTTATAGTACTTCTTCTTAGATTTGTCATGAGTCTTCTCATCATCCTCGTCATCTTTAGCCTTGTACTTATTTTTCTTCTTGCTCTTGTTAGGGCACCGAGCAGCTATATGTCCCTTTTCATTACACTCAAAGCAAATAACATTAGCAAAAGGATTTTTCTTTGAGTAAGAGTTTGACCTTCCTCTATCCTTGAAGTTTACTCTTCTCATAATTTTATTAGCTCTTCTCATTAGTAGAGCTAATTTCTTAACATCCTCATCCTCGGCATCACTCGATTCATCATCACTCTCATCTGACGAATCTTGCACGACTTCCTTTGCTTTGAGGGCAATCGACTTTTTCTTGGGAGCATCTTCTTCAGCTAATGTAAGCTCATGTGCTGAAATTTTTCCCAGTAGTTCAGTGGGAGTGAGCCTCTTGAGATCACCACTGTTGGATAAATAGGTGATCAAGCTGTGATAGGCTCTCGGAAGTACCCTGATCATCTTCCTGCAAACCTCAACATCAGATATTTTAGTACCTTGACCTTTAAGTTCATTTACAATAGGATTAAGCCTAGAGAACATATCATTAGCATTTTCTTGAGGAAACATTTTGAACTGATCAAATTTTTCTTGGACAACATAATATTTTTCTTCTTTAACATCAGTAGTCCCTTCATGTATTTCTTGCAATATTGTCCAAATGTCATATGCAGAGGTAAGGTTACTTACTCTATCAAAAACTTCTAAGCTAAGACAAGAAAATATAGCATTTCTAGCTTGGGCATCAAACTGCATATTTTGAATCTCACCAGGAGTGGGTTCACCATACACAGTTTGCCCTTCAGGCAAGATGCGAGGAGGCAAGCGCTTCTCTGTAACCCTCCACACATCATACCCAACAGTTTCTAAATAACATCTCATTCTAATTTTCCAATAAGCATAATTAGTACCATCAAAAACAGGTACTCTTCCTATACTAACAGTTGCAGAACCATTTCCCTCGGCCATTTTACCAAAACTAGTTAGGCTAAATTAAGGTAAACCCGATCTGATACCACTTGAAGGAACGAGTTGGCCTAGAGGGGGGTGAATAGGCAACTCTACAAATTTTAATTCTATGGTTACAGAACTATTCTATGTGAGCTAACAATTTAAAATCAGAATGTAACAAAGATAACAGCAAACTAATGAAACAACGAAAGCAAATCAATATAAAGCAAAGAACAGAATGAGACAAATATTTATCCCGTGGTTCAGAGCACTTCTCCTACTCCACGTTGAAGCACTTCTCTCGAAGTATTGCTTCACCACAACTAGTCGCAGTAGCTATGGTTCTCACTCGGGTAGCTCTTTCACCACTCTAGTGAGGTGAGCTACAAACCCTTCACAATCAAAAGTGGCCTTCCACAATCCTCTTTGAACAGGTCGCACTTTTCACCTTCTCCAAGCTGTCTAGGATCACTGAGATCCAAGAGTAATAAACTTGCACAAATTCTGTCTCTTGGTTCACTCGCAAACTACAGCACTAGACTCAAACTTGGAGCTAAACACTTAGAAGAAATAAGGATTTTGAGTTTCAGAGTGAAGCACAGACTCCTTGTAGTGAAAGAGAGCTCTTTGAATGCTAAAATGTCAAGGAGTTCATAAAGTTCTATGGTAGATGACTCAGGAAATGCTTATATAGCCATTCTGATGAAAAATAGCCGTTGTGCCTACCACAGTGACCGTTGCACGTGTCAGAGTGTCAATTTGAGCTAAAACACGTTTACAGCGGACTAAAATTTTTACCTTAGCGATACTGATCATGTCTATCACGGACCAAATTTGCATAATTATGGCGGACCAAAAAATTTGGTCCGTCATACATGGGCAAGGCAGCAAGTTTTGGTCCGTCAGAAGAAATGAAGTCTCGTGTGTATGACAGACCAAAATTTTGGTCCGTCATAGATGGAATCAAACAAGATCAGCAGCTAAGGACTAATTTTTGACACAAAAAGAGTTTAGTCAAATGATTTGGATTTGCCACGGACTAAACTTTGAAATAACAAAATTTGATCCAACTTAAATAAGAAAATTTCTGTGAAATTGAATATGATTTCAACCATGAATTCAAGGACTTAATATCAAAGTTTTGTCTATCAGAAGATATTGGTATTTTTGAATTTATGCCGAACCAAAGGTTTGGTCCGTTGTAGATAGACAACTGAGAACACTTTGGTTTCACCAAGGTATGTGTATGGCGGACCAAAGGATTGGTCCGTCATAGATAGACAACTGAGGAAAGTTTGATCGGCTGAGAGCATATGTATGGCGGACCAAAAATTTGGTCCGTCATAGATGGGCAAAACTAAATAACCGAGATTCTTCAAGAAACTTTTAATACGGACTTAAGTATATAAAAACATGAGATTTGGTCCGTTGAAATGAGCAGAACTAGATCAGAATTTGGCTCAAATGAATTTTTGAGTTGAACTGAGCTGGCTTTGGTTTTGAGATAAGGACTTAGACTACTTTGTGACAGAATAGAAAATGATCAACTGAACTTTGGTCCGTCACAAAGTTTAGACTTGTTGTATTAGGGATTTTGGTTCAAGGAGCAAAAAGACTAAATATTTTAACTCCAAGCAGTCTAGTTTATACTTTAGTCTAATGAACCAAGTTACCAACTTGTGCCAAGTCTCTCTTAATAGTACAGCCAAAGCGAAAAATAATCCTAGCTATTTGACTTGAATCGACTCCCAAGTCATAAACTAAAGATGAAATACCTTAATCTTGTTTGTCCAATTTGCTCCATCCATGTTTTCAGCATAAACTCTTTCATAGGAGAGAAATTATTAACTTGGTCATCAACACCAAAACAATTTAACAAAACATGATAAGAATTGAGGGGGCCTAGATGCTATCAGGCTGCCTACTAGGCTGCATTTTATACTCCCGGGTACCCGTATCCGCCCGAGATCCTCGGGTATTTGCTGGGTAGTGCTCGCTCCGAATCCGACCCGAATCCGATGCTCAGCTATCCAGGTACTATCCGTATCTAACCCGAGAAAAAATACCCGTATTCATATCCGAAAAACGGGTAAAAACACTATCCGTATCCGATACCCGCTAGGTAGTACCAGACCCAAGATTGCAAGCATGTGCTTCTGTGCTTCTGTTGTGATGCACGAATACACCCCTAGGTTAAATGATGCAAGCATGTGCTTCTATGCGTGAAGGTGGGGCCGGTGATCCTAGCACGCACTAAGATTGCAACGAGAGTCTACATCGCTCTGACTGTAGGACCTCCTATCAAGCCCAAGTAGAGCGGTAGCTTCCCTGTCGCGGTGAGCCTGCCCCATCTATTGTGATGCACGAATGTGCTACAAAACCAGTCACCTATTGTGGTAAGAGAGCGCAGCAAATAACATGTGCTGGTTACTGCTATTTCCACCATCGAGAAGAGAGCCATATTTATAATTTCGTTTGAACAGATACCTAACATGCAAAAAAAGGCCAAATATTCAAATAAGCCAAAACTTTAGAAAAATCACCCCAATACTGGAGGGGCAGGCCGCGGATGCTCCGAACACTAAGCATGATGTCTTCGTACAGCGTTGGGGAGTTCCGCCGGGAGGTGTGGTGTGGGAGTGGCGCATTGTGAGGGAGGGTGTGGGGCGGGCAGCGCTGTGAAGGAATGGCACAAGGAACGGCACGGTCCTGGGGAGTTCCGTTGTTGTCTTCATGCGATGCAGGGAGCGCAGTGAGTAGGAGGCATAGCAGTAGCATAGCATCTATCTGCATGTGAGTACAGAGGAACAAGGAACATGTAATCTTTAATTATAAAAGAAGGTAGCAGTGGTGGTTCATCTGCCATCCTATCGTCACCGCCTCTCACAAAACAACAGGTGACGACATGTAGATCCAACCTATAGGTCTATTGAATGTGAAGTAATTAGGAAGAATACGAAACAAAACTTGCTAACTTCTTAATAAACTGTGCACAAAACATGAAGCAAAACTTGCTATCTTCCTAATGAGTTGTGTGATGTTAGTTGTATGGAACAATATATCAAGAGTTTATTAAATTTTACATACATGTTGTTAACTGAAGACCAACATGGAGAATATAAATAGCAAAGTCTCATTTCATGCAGCATTTGTTGTTTAAGAAATTAGAGTTACACTGTACTAAAAAAAATCAAATATCTATATGTACTATCGTTTGAGGCTAGATTTTTCCTCGAACAAAGAAGCTATGATGTTTCGCGGAAATTCTTGTGAAATAGAGCATCATGTGATGTATTGTTTAAAAATTATTGCACATCATATCTGCAAGTTTGAACTTGTCATCCACTTTATATAAAATATGCGATGGGAAAAGTTCATTGGTGTATCACTATTAGCGAGATTTAGGATACTATTGTAAAGCATAAAGTACTCTACAACGTTGACCAGAAAGTGACGGTGGAAGTTTCATTGATTTGGTGGTTCATTCACCGTCTTGCATCCCTTGCACACCTCAAAAAAGCCACTAACAAAAATAGAAAAAACACCTCTTAATAAACAAATTAGTTTCTTTTATCTCTATTCTAACAAAATACTCTCTTTTCTTAACAATTTGACCGGCTGTGATGTCAAAGTTGAGGCCTACACCTTAGTGCAGAATTGATGCTGGACAAGGCAAAGCTCGATCGAGTAAGATGGCAGAGCCAAGTACATGGAGCAAACCAAGATCACTAGCGCCAACTCTAAATGCTAGGGTGATATGACTTTTTTATCCGTGGCAAAGTTGGTCAACAAACTAGTACATAAGGTATTGAGTTCTTTGCAATAAAGCTAGGCAAATTAAAAACAATTATAGGGTGAAGTGAAATTAGCAAATGAAGGCTAATCACGACTGTTCGATCAAATAAATGGAAGGATAAGATCAAACGTGCCAACTAGACGTATGAACAACTGAACATGAGCATTTTTACCGATGCTTTTTTATTTTAGTACATATGAACTATCGTGTCTCTTCGCAAAATCAAAGTTCTAACCATCGTTCATACCATGCTCACATCCATGACCATGACCACCTCAGTGAGCCACATCGCAAAGCGCCAGCCCGGCGGACCGCCGCCGGACGGCGTACCGCACGGAGAACGACCGCGAGAGGTTCTCTGGCTCCCCCGCCGCGGAGCCCTCGTCGAAGTTCTGCGCGTACTCCTCGTGCCCGTACTGCTCCTTCACCGACGATCCACTCCGGCTCATCACCTTCCTCCTCCCCCTGACGATCCGCCTCCACAGCGCCCGCACCAGCCACACGCCGCCTGGCCGCACCGCGGGGACGTAGTACCCACCGCAGCGAGACTCTGTTCCCTCCTCGGCCTCGGCGCCATCACGGTACCCAACCTTCCCTCCCAAACGCCCGTTCCCGATGTTTCTTGGCGCTTGGCCGCCGCCGCCGCCACCGCACCGCGCGAAGGCGGCCGGCACGGACCGCTGCCTGTGGGCCGCGAGAGGGGTGTAGGCAGTGGCGGAGCCAGAATTGCTCGATGCCTCGGGCCAAAAACAAATCAGCAATAGCTAACGCCAAAACATACCCACACCGAGGTACAATAAAAAATTAAAAATACTACAAAAATACACAATTAAAGATAAATTTGAATTCAATGCTTAACATTTCAATAAAATAGATAAAATATGTCAAAATAATAAATGTAGTGGAGTGGTAGAAAACTTAATACCTAATTAAGAAATGTTTGGTGCATCCGAGACTATCATATTTTTATCAACAATAGAACAAGAACCTGAACCTGTAAAAAAGGAAATTGCATATGTAAATTAGACATACAAAACTACGAAGATAACTATTAAGGCAAATTGTATTAGAAGAATGTAACATCTATTTCAATTACATGAAATTGAGTTCAATCAATTAATCACGAAATAACGAAAACTATCCTTTTCAATTTTTCATACAGTAACAACTAACAAATAGCAAGTAATAACTAACAAATAGCAATCCTTTTCAGTTTTTCGTAAGTAATACCGGAGCAATACAATCAATAATCATTCAACTCAATTATCAACCATCATTCTATTTGTATGATTCAATCAAGGCTTGATTGAATCATAGAAATAGAATGATGGTTGATAATTGAGTTGAATGATTATTGATTGTATCAAGGCATCAAGATGACAAGATCATTAGATCAACTAATCAAATAATCAACTATGAATTTATCGATCAACTATCACCACTCACTCATCAATCAAGATCATTAGATGATTAGATCAATCAACTACCACTCTACTAGTGACTTACCAATCGCAAACAAGAATCACATATTCACATTGACATTCACAAATTCACAGAGCAGCAGGTCGAGAAGTCCGAACAGAGCCACACCACGAGGGATGGCAAGATGGCGCTGGACGGCCGGGCGCTGGCCTGGCACCGGCAGCGGCGACGCGGCATCCGGCGGCGGTGGGCGGGGCCGGTTCAAGGAGCGGCGGTGGGCCGTGTCTCGAGACTCGCGCCAGATCGGCCCGGCGTTGGAGCACAGAGCAGCCGCGCGGCGCTTTCGCCCGGCAGACGCGCGGAGGCCGGGAAGTGGAACGCGTCGGCGGCGCCATGGCGGCCTCTTCGCCGAGTCGGAGCCGGTGGTGGTCGGGTCGGCGCCGCCGTTGAGACTTGGGCTTGGGCGGACGCCGGAAGGTCGGGCGCCAAGGACGGGACGCTGGGAGGCTGGAGCCGTGGAGCGCCGAAGCGCCGCCTGGTGGTCTGCCGCGAGACGCGATTTAATTTGGGCGAGGTGAGGAGGACGCGAAGCGGCGAAGCGTAGTCCTCGCCTCGCGAGACCTGGCGCACGAGGTTAGGGATTGCCGATTGATGAGTGAGGGTGACCGGTGAGGCCGTGAGGGGTAAGGGGTAAGGGCTGCGCTAATTTTGGGCCTCGGCCCGTGCCCCTGGCCCGAGGCCCAGCCCGCCTGCAAGGGAGTCAGGCGAGCTGTCCATTTTCGATGTCAAAGACGGCGGCGGCGGCAAGGCCGGAGAAGGGCGCCTCGCGGAAGGAGGGAGGATTTAAAGAGTCGCCGCGTGTTTCGGCTTGGCGGTTAGTAATATAGGAGGTGGGAATGGGGTTGGTCACGTTGGTTCCAGCGGCTTGGGGGGCGGCCGGGGGTGGTTGTGATGTGGCCGTGTGGTGAAGACGGCGATGATGGGTTTCGTATTCGCGAGTTGTGGCTTGCAGACGGGTCAAGCGCGGCGTGCGGGTAGTGGAAAAGCTTTGGTTTTTCTGTTTTTTTTAATATTTGGTTATGTAAGTGAAATTTTGAGAGACGAAAGGGAAAAAACGTTGAATCACTGTATAAATTATAAACACGTGGAATCACTTGTTGTGTCCTTATACTATGATAGATGATATATGTCTTTTTTTTATTTTTTTCGAGATAGGAAGGTTGGCTAGGTTTATAATGTTATTCGAATCAGAGAAAAAAATTTGAAACTTGACGGTGGAACCGGGGTACGTGGTGGGCGCTGGTTTGGTCGTGCAAGTGGTACGGGAGAATGGAGAGATGGGGTGGGCGGCTGGGTGGAGCAGATGCGCTTCACTCGTAGTTCTTGTGGTTAGGCTGGGAAGAATCTACGGATGTCTATTTCAGGACTCAGGAGGTTTTTTTTTTTTTGATAAAGTACTCAGGAGGTTAGTGGAATTGGATATTGGCACGCAGTCTCTGTGAGCCGTCTAATGGAAAATTGGCGGCTGTGATCGAGTGCCCAGCCCCATGAGCAGGACGAAATGGACACCGATCTCTGTCAATGAATTTTGGTTGCTACACGAGTATATATGATAGTATGACACGGATAAAGAACTCAGCTTCATTGCCGCATACGCTTGCAGTATTAAATCCTTATGCTTAGCTTCATTGACGACTTAAAATGAATTTGTACTACTCGTGCAACTGAGGTCATGGTGCCCTAAAAAAAAAAGAGAGAGAGAATGGATCATTTCTCCTGTTTTAGTTGATGCAATTGATTATTTGCCTCTGTTTGTTTCACTGATATATGGTCTCAAAACTCGTATGTCAGTGAAACATCACGAGTAAATGATTAATGGCACAAGTAAATAATAGCAAATCATTAATTATTCTCTAAAAAATTCCTTAGCACATGTGGTGTGTGTGAGTTATATCCGTCTGTGTACCCCAAAAAAAATATATTTGTATAGCAAAAAAAGAACAACATAGACGGATGCAAAAAAACAAGCAGGAGAACGCAATGGTCAACCGGTGACTACTCTCGTTCACCTGACAAAGTACGTTGTCAACTGACCGAGCTTTTTTGTGCCAGTCCGTCGCGTGGAGAGAAATCAAAAATGAAAAAAAAAAAATAGTGTACAAAGAGGCCGAACACACGAAGGCTTCCTTGTGGGGTCGTGCTGTCAGCCATTTGTAAGGACGAATAGGTACATCAGCACATGCTACCTTGCCGCACGTATGGCTACGGGGTCTAATCGAATTTTTTTTAAAATAATATATTTTTTAAAATAATTACGACATTAATACATGGATTAAAAAAATTACAAGAATAATATACCGTAGCCAAATGGTTTGGCGAAATAGTATTTTTCGCCAATCGATTCGGTGAAGATACTATATTCGCCAAATCATTTAACGATTATACGTTAATCCATGATTAGAACGCGATTTAAACCCAAATGACAGCGAGCATCCTATTTTCGTCAAACGGTGCACCATTTGGCAAAAATAGGCGGCTAACTGCACGGGCCGAGCGCCGAAGAAAAAAAGAAGAGCGAGTGCTCCAACGACAGGGGAAAAGAGAAGAGAGGAAGAGGAAAAGAGGAGAGGGAGAGGGAGAGAAAGAGCTCGGGAGAGAGAGGAGGGAGGGAGAGAGAGAGAGAGGAGAGAGCGTTCGGGAGAGGGAGAGGAGGGAGAGATGAAGAAGGAAAAAAGGAAAAAGAAAAAAAAGGTAAAATCGTCACTTTGTAATTTTGTTGTTAATTTTTTATGGTGAATATTAGGATAGTTAAATATTAGATATTGATGTAATATTAGCGATATTAGATATTAGATGTATACTATAGTTAGTGATATTAGATGCGTAATATAATCAGTGAAATAATTAATTAACGTTAGAGTTAGCTATAGTAGGTATTCTTGTTAATTAGTGACTCTATTTTAGGTTAGCATAACATATGATAAAACGATACATATTATATAATTCAATACATATTATATAATTAAATACATAATACTACGGAAATAAAATGTTATCGCTTGAGAAAATAAGATAGGCCACATTCTTTATTACAACTTAAAGCTAGGGGAAGCATAACTTGACGTCTACTAAATGCATCGAGGCCACTTCCCCTTTGCCCATGCCTCCGATAGGGCTTCTTTGGCACGACGTGCCCTCTCTCGCTTCCTCTCTCTCTCGGCCTCCTTCTCCTTCGCTTCCTTTCTACGTGCCTTCTCGCGTGCAGCATCACACTGCTCTAATAGCTGCCGCCTGAACTCCTCGTCCCGGTTAGCTTGATCAAGGAGCATTTGGTCTTCGAGGTTGATCTCCATGTCAAACCACTGCTCAAATTCACACAGTGGTGGAGGCGACTGCATAAAATATAAATTAGCAAAGTTTCATTTAGAAATATTACAAAACACGTATGATTATTACCATCTGGCGATTCCTCATGCTCTTCTCCGACGGGTCGAAGGTGTAGTTGCGGTACCTCCAATACCTTCTCTTCCAAGTTGTAATTTCCCAAGAGCGGACAAGCCAGCAAGGATCTCCACACATACACATCGGTGGGACAACCCGCGAGGTAGGAAGAGGTCCTGGTACGTGATGTTGCGCGGCCAGTCCGAAGCGCCTCCCTCTTCCTTTGCTTTCCCCTTTCCCTTTTTACTTGCACGTCTCGGCATTTTGGGTTGATCCTCTATTTCTTTTCTCTCTTCTCTTGGTTCTGCCTTTCCTCTTGGTCTAGCTTGGTGAAAAGGAAGGCAAGCGGGTGGTATAAAGGGCAGCTATCGCCTTTCCTCTTGGTCTCACCTGATTTATTATCTATGGCCCGTTCGTTTGAAAAGCGGGCTGCAGCGTGTTGTCGTTTCAGTCTTAAAAAGCGGTGGGTGGCAGGGTGTTGTCACTTCGCTCTGAGGTCGCCAGTGTCTTGTCCGTCGGTCTAAGATGGGTAGCGATTTATCGTTTGGTGGTGTGCATAGTATTGTCGAATCACCGAAAGTCGATAGCAGCGTCGTCACATCCCATCGAGAAAGCCGTTGTGCGTCGTCGTTGTCGAAGCGTGTTATCATTTCGCCTAAAAAGCGATCGCAGCGTGTTGTCGAATCGGATCAAAAATCGCAACGCTCATGCTGCCACGTTGCATTGACATCGAAAGGTAAAAAGCGACAACAAAGACTATTAACATCAGAAACAAGACAGAGTAAAGTAAAAAAGCGACAACAGCACTATTAACACTGCAAAACAGTACAGAGTATGAAACATAAATAAAACAACAGTTAACAATGAGACCCTAATCGCCCGCACCCCCTAGTGTGGACCCTGACCTGCACTCCTACCACGACCTCTCTTCGTCCTACGTGCTAAAGCCGGTGCATCGTCCAGAGGGCATGTGTGAAGCTTCTGCGATGGTCACGTCTGCCCGTAGTCTAAAGGGTTGTAACGCTGCACTGGTCGATGCTCGCAGGGAGGCAACGCATACCCGTAGGAGGTGCCGTAGTCCTGCTGCGTGAACTGCGTCGGTGGAGGGGGCTGCGTGAACTGCGTCAGTGGAGGGGGCTACGTGAACTGCGTACCAGTGAAGAATTGATCCACCTAGTACTCAGGCTCGACGTACCCCGATGAGTGCGGTGATTGAGAGAACTGTCCTCCACTCTGAGGGCAACTTGTAAGTTTGGGTAATAACTTTTAATTATAGTTAGATGATACTTATATGAAACGTGAATAGCTCGACTTACCTGGTGTGGGGATCATTGTGGGACCGCGTGGTGCCTGCCAGTTGTACCCTCCAGCCACGTCTGGGGCCGGAGGCAAAGGGGTGTGGAAGCTGGACTCCGCCTCCACTATGTGACGAGGTGTTTGGGTCGGTGTGTGGTACGAAGGCACGCATGGCGGCCTGGACGAGGTGCCACGATCAGTAGCGTCTATGTGCCGACAAGAACCGAGCTCCACGATCCTGCGAGTTGCGGTCACCACGCGTCTCCATGCCTTCGTCATCTTGTCCAACATCACAGTTGATGGAAGACGCGGTGCTACTCTAGCCGAAAACAAAATTTTTCTACCGCGAACACCCGGGAATCATGCGAGTCAAAGATCATAGAGCATTACCCTTGGAGCACGTTAGCGCCGAAGTAGAGTGGGTGAAGCCTCCCCTGCGTTCAAGCATCAGACGAGTCGAACGATTCCGATCGCCACCGTAAGTGCTCGCGTGATCGCCCGAGTGCTCGCAGAGTGGTCGCCGGACCGCCGAGTGCCGCCGAGTGATCGCCGAGTCCTGACGCCTCGCCCGTGGGTGCACGACGCAATGGATGTAGATGTGCACGCGAGGTGAAACTGACGCCGATCAACGCCGAGACAGATGCAACGGCGCTTCTCACGGTATCCACATCGCCCGAGGGTGGAACGTCGGCGCCGGGTGTGCTAGCACCACACGCTGACGCTAGGGTTTCTGGCAGGGTAGAGGTCGATGGCTAGGGTTTCGTGGTGGGGAGAACCTCATGGCAAGACACCCCATGCCCTTTATATAGAGTGCACTAACGGCCCTTCTACAATAGAAGCCCATTAGGACTCACGCTAATGGATCTTCTACAAGAGAAATCCATTAGGATGCCAAAGGATCCAAATCGTGTAAACCCACTAATGGATCCAATCCATCGACATGATCCAACCCGTTAAGTGTGTGACCCGTTAGGTTCATGCAAACGGCCATGGCCCTAGAAACCTCTTTTCCGCACCATCGACAACAAAGGGTTCCTAGCAGACATGTTGTCCCCGATGCACGAGTGATCGACGGCTGAACCTTGATATACTCATATACCAATCCTTTTGCCACGCGATACCACCAAGCTCAAGGCAAGATGCGTGCCATCCTTGTGATAGCTCGACCCATTCACTCGTCAATGTAATGGATATAATTCGTGATTAACACTTTAATCACTTTGGCATGGCCATGCACTTTTCCTTATCCATCCACACCGAGGGTCCCAGAGATATCTCTCCCGTTATCAAGGAGGGGCAAATTCCATCTTGATCTCTTATGTCTCACGTCATGTTTCATGGCATACCCGTAAGCTAACTTTATAACTCCCCGTTATTGAGAAGCGCTTGATAGCCTCAAAGTATACATTACACATGCCGAGAATCAATAAGGATCTCAGGTCAAAGGATCGTATAAGTATACCACTCGAGACTACATCCTGATGGCACTTCTAAGATAACAATCTCATCAGTGTCTCGGAGTGGGTCTATCCAACCCCATGTTCTCTAACATGTGCCCACATTATTGATTTGATATCTCCATATCTATGGTATGTGAAACATTACCATCAATCAATACATGTGCCGTCGATCAATATTGTCCCACATAATGATATGTGACCAGGGATCGTTTAGAATAATATCATATAACCAATATGTTTCACAATTAAGTCATACTCAATGAACAAAGGAATGACATTTATTCATGGAACTGATAAGTACATGAACACAGACATATGATACAATCATCTCATATGATCGCCTCTAGGGCATATCACCAACAACAGTGACTCCATCACGTAGCCTGAACAAGATGCTGCTGTTGTGCTCGTGCAAGTCCCTAGCGTGGTCCACCTGCCACGTATGACCAAATGATATGCATATGGACATAGCGTAAGGAATACATAATGTAATTTACAAAATAAGGCTTACCATGGCGTGCACGGCCGCTCCTGCCTGACTTGGGTCCGCAGCAGAGATACATTCTCAATGCCCTCTGTTGTGTGGACGAACGCACGGTGCCGCCGGTCCAAGGCAGAGTCCAAAAGTGACTCGGGGTGCTCCATCCCTGCAAGTAAATAATGAAACATTTATTGCACATAACATTTGATAAACACGAAGACAGTAGAGTTATTAATGTAAAACAAAAGACTGAAGGGTTCAACATAAATAATTCAACAAACGACATACCATAAACATGATAAAGGTCCAATATACTCGCAAATACATAACATATGATAAAATGATACATATTACATAATTCAATACATAATACTACGGGCATTGCGTTGTCTTGTGCCCATGCTCACCGCACTGAGAACACCTCCTAACAGGGCCACCCACTTCAGATTCATCCATGTCGTGGCATGAAGTACAGCCTCCGCATGCCTTTTCTGGAAGTAGGTAATGATGCCGTGCAACATGCCTTCCAGGATGGCCACAAGTGGTAGCGGACGCAGGCCTCTGATGACCTAATTGTAAACCTCGGCTATATTCGTTATCATGACACCAAACCTGTTCAACACATATCAGTTAGTACAATAACTCTAATTATTCAACCATCGCAACTATCTTAATTTAGTATACTAACCTGGCGCCTCCAGTGTCATGGAGCAATGTCTACTTCTCCAACGGCTCCGCCTCTATCCAGTGCGAGAAATACTTAATATTCCTTGATGATTGTCTCCTCAGATTAGGAGGATCGAGCACCCAAGGGGTGATAACCTTTTGGATAGGCAATTATTCGGCATTAGTGGTTGCTTCTTTAGCTCTTCAATATGTGCGGTAGTGTGCTTATTCAACTCGGCCAATAGTGCGTTGAACTTACGTGTCTGATTCTGCTTGTATAACCTCTTAAATAGGTTCATCAATTTTTTATTCTTGAACTGCCTAAAAAATTTTACTCCCAAATGTCTTATGCACCACCTATTCTGCATGTCACGCCATGGAAAAGGCTCATCAAGATCCTCCTGTAGAGTCTTAATTATCGAAATGATACTTTTATGACGATCATGAATGATGCACATGTTGGACCGATCACCAACTACCCCGAACTTCAAATGTCTGAAAAACCATAGCCAGCTATCCCGGTTCTCACCCTCAACAAATGCAAAAGCCAATGGAAGTATATGGTTATTCGCATCAACTGCAATGGTCGTTAGAATCTGCCCATTGTATTTCTTAATAAAAAATGTACCATTGACATACAGCAATGGATGGCAGTATCTGAATGACGCAATGCAAAGACCCAATGAAAAATATCACAACGAAATATCGAGATCCCATTACCATCTGTTTCACTTTCTTCGAAAGCGGTGTACGTACCAGGGTTGGTTTCCTTCAAGACATCAAGCACACGAGGTAGGTTACAATACGAAGCCTCGTATGTACCAAACCTCTTCTCTAATGTTTTTTGCTTCGCACGCCAGGCCATCGAGTAATTTATCTGGTACTTAAATGTTCTCAAGATTGCTTTTTGAATATAAGAACACTTAATGTCCCGCTTTTCAATGATCTCATTGAACATCACGTTAGCGATTATAGCCGTATTCAAGTTGCGATGTTTCAGCAGAACATTTTCTAGTCTGCATATGTGCCCCCTCTACTCGTGATGCAATCCAAAATGTCTCGCACTTCGACTTTGTAGGCGCATGAACTCGAATTCACATCCTTCGTTCTCGTGACTTCACTCGGTATCTATCCGTCTCGACAAAACAACCCTGAACTTTCTCTGCTGCGATAGTGCCCGTAGCCTACTGCCAACTTCAACTCAGAATTATTTGCGAAAATTTGATTCAGTCGAATGGCATTGGTACCATGCTCCCAACACAACTCATGGCCTCACAAAACTTTCATAGTATCTTTGTTTTGCCAGTTTCACTCGTTAGGGATGGGTACATCCGTTGCCCCAGTACTACCATGCATTTCATCATCATCATCTTCCCCCCTTCCTCATCTTCGTCGATGTCATCATCACACTCCAACATTTCAGTTTCATCTTGCATCGCCATACGGTGCACCAACTCCAATTGATTAACAAGTTGCTGGATCTCCTTCCCTTCATCGGCCCGACCTTCTGCGTTTGTTGCATCCCTGTTATCATTCTCCGCTGCTATCTCAACCAGCACCACTGCCTGAACTTGTTCAGCTGTAATCGATGTGCTGTTTTCGCCTACATCACTAATATCCACCTCTTCTCTAGGGCAAGCCTACACTAGTATTACATATTCTAGGTGAGATCCTTTACACCATCTTAACCATTTCTGCCACAAGTATGTCCGATCTACTTTCTTCAACTCCCACAGAGCCGGGTCACCCTTACTACGCATGAATAAGATTTGGATGGTAACAGAGTAAACACTTGGATCCAGGGAAAAATATCGAGTCAACAAAAACTTTTATATCACGGATGCTAACTCTCTTGGGGAATAAGTGTTTCACCATGGTGACTGCAAAGCTACTCAAATCAACACCATTCTACCCAATTTTTATTTCACCATCGCTATAATATACCCTAAATTTCACTGGATCCGACATTACTACGACGACATAAACAAAATTAATTTTTAAATCATCACTAACGTTTAATATGACTAACTAAACATAATTAAATTTTAGATCATTCCTAACATATAATATCGCTAACCTAAATTAAACAGCGCTAATTAACTATCCCGCTACCAATACTACAATATTACACATCTAATATCGCTAACCTAAAATAGAGCCACTAATTAACAAGAATACCTACTATAACTAACTCTAACGTTAACTAATTATTTCAACGATTATATTATATATCTAATATCACTAACTATAATATATATCTAATATTTAATATTGCTAATATTGCATCAATATCTAATATCTAACTATTCTAATATTCACCTAAAAATTAATAATAAAATGATAAAGTGACGATTTTACCTTTTTTTTCTTTTTTTCCTTCTTCTTTCTTCCTCTCTCCCTCCTCTCCCTCTCCTGAACACTCTCTCCTCTCTCTCTCTCCTCCCTCCTCTCTCCCTCTCCCTCTCTCTCTCTCTCTCTTTTCCTCTCCCTCTCTTCCTCTCTTCTCTTTTCCCCAGTCGCCCGAGCGCTCGCTCTTCTTCTTTTTTTCTTCGGTGTTCGCTTGGGTCTTCGGCGCTCAGCCCGTGCAGTTAGCCGCCTATTTTCGCCAAACAGTATGGTGAAAATAGGTATTTTCGCCACACCATTTGGCGAAGACTATTTTCGCCTATTATTCTTGCAATTTTTTAATCGACATATTAATATCGTAATTATTTAAAAAAGTATATTATTTATAAAAAATTCGGGTCTAATCTAACATCGGGTGACGAACGTGCTTCACTGTAATGTTACACTCATGGTTGTGTAAACAACTAGGGACTAATTGCCACAGGGGAATACGCCTTCAATTCGAGAATTATTTTAGCTTACGATCCAGAAATTGAGGTCAGGAACGAAGCCTAATCTGAACTCTCGCAATGCAATTTGACGATGTGATCTTCAGAGTTCAGATCTCCTCGGTCTCACGAATCATCAATCCACACTTCTCCCACAACCGGCTCAAAGGGAATACACAAACAACAATTCCAAACTGTAATGCTTCCCGATCTAGGATAAGAATCTGCATCGATATATTGATTCAAAGAACTAAATGATGATAATACAAGAAGGGAAGCAAGAAGAGAGATGAACGGATCATCGTGATCTATCTGATCGTCAAGAGGTGGAGGTTGACGAGGACGGGCAGTATGAGGACGGCGACGAGCACGGCGCCGGCGAGGACGGCAATGCAGGTCCACTTGCGGCTGCTCTTCTGGTACTCGCGGGCCGACTCGAGCTCGACGGTGCCCCGGCGCACGAAGGAGCTGGCGTGCGCGACGTGGCTCTGGATGTCGTTGAGCTGGTGGCCCTGCGCCTCGACGAGCGCGGCCATGTCGAGGAACACCTGGTGCAGGTCCAGCAGGCTGCGCTCGATCTCCTTCACGGCGTCGTGCCGCTCCTGGATCTCCGAGATGGTGTCCATCACCTGCCCGCGTCCTTGCTCCTGGATCGCCTTCTGCAGGAACGTCTCGCTCTCCCCGACGAGATGAGCGCCTCGATCGTAGTGTCATCCGCCTTCTCCCCGTCACCGTGTAGTACCGCCGCGCCACCGTCTCCTTGTACTCCGTAGCCATCCGCGTCCTCAGCCCCTGCATGCGCCAGGCGCTACTCTTCGATCAAATGCCGTCCTGGTCGGCGAGCGATCAAGAAGCGATGCAATGAGTAGGGGAATTTGCGCGGGTTACCTGGAAGTCGTCCATGAGGTCCTTGAGCTTCTTGCCGAGGCCGGTGACGACGGAGGTGCGAGTGCGGTCGGTGGAGGAGCCGGGCCGCAGCCGGGGAGCTTGCGGCTGGCGGCGTTGGCGCGGTCGAGGGCCTCGAGCTTGCCCTTGACGGCCTTGGCGCGGCGGAGGACCTGCTCGACGTCGGCGTCCATGCGGGCTCGGAGGGACTTGACGGCGCGGGCGTCGTGGGCGGTCTTGTTTCCTCGTGCGCCGACTGCAGCCGGCGGTAGAGCCCCTCGAGGCCGCGCATGTCCTCCTTGACGCCCTCCACGTCCTCGAAGAAGTTGTCGAGGTTGGCGCCCTCGCCGCCGGCCTCCATCTCGTCCAGCGCCGCTTGCTGCTTCAGGTCGGCGTACTTCTTGAACGAGCTCGACGAGAAGAGGTCGTTCATCTTGGAATCTCCGGTATGATCAAGCAGAGACGGCCGAGGCTGCGCGATCATGCAAGACCACGATTCACGAGTATCGTTGCAAGGGGGCTAAGCTACAGTGGAGCTTGGAGCAATGGCGCGTGCGGACGACGGCCTTCTTGAATTTCTCGCGACACCAATCAATGCAGCAGCAGGAGTAACAACATGTCACGAGCTTTGGAGCAATGCCTTGTTTCTTGGCAACGTAGAGAGAGAGAGAGAGAGAGAGAGAGAGAGAGGGGGTGCCAATTGGCGGGGAGAAGAAGGCCTTCCTAGAAAAGCTGGCATCCAAGGAACCAAATGAACGTGCAGAGGTAGAAGCCGCCTGCGTCTTCTCTCTCTCCGTGGTGGGGTTGACTTGGTGTATGACGTGTGTGTGGCATGCACGGCTCCCGCGGCCGTCTCGCGGGCCAATCAAATCATTTCGTGCCGCGCTCTCGTCTGGTCCGGCGAAAGGCGAATCACGATCGAAGTCGCGTTGTTTTGTTTCTCGAGTGTTTAAGAATTTTCTCAGTACTATTTTATAATTTTTATAATTTATTTTTTCCTCAATCAAATCTATTTATATATTGAACTTCATTTTTTATATTTCAAAAACAAAAACAGAAAAAATATAAATGGGACAGTACAGTTGTAAGAATTTTATAAATTCACTAAAGTGTAATTATGATTCAAAATTTTTATGAGATCTTAAAAATTTTCTTATAACCCTTCTTCCAAATTTTCAAAAATTTAAACCTTTTTTAATCGCTAAAACAAATCTATGTACTGATCATCAAGCTTTTATGAAGACGTAGCACTTTTAGAATTTTTGAAACTTCTTGAAACTTGATTATCATATGAAAATTTTATAAAAACATTAATTATATATTAGGACCATGCACAAAAATTTTAAAAATTTTCTAACATGGTTTATACAATTTTTCATTTGGTTAAAGTTTGCCGGTAAGACTTTTATCACGATAGTAGCACTATCTAAATTTTTAAAAATTCATAAAGCTTAATCATTATCTGAAAATTTTATAGGAATATTAGTGATTCATCATAACTATAGACAAAAAATTTTAAAATTTTATAATTTGGTTTGTTTAATTTTTCATTTGGTTCAAATTTCTTTGGTCAACATTTTACCGTGATGAAGAGTAATATTTGAATTTTAAAAATACTTATATTTGATAATCATTTTAATTTTTATGGGAACATCATTAATGTGTCAGAAACCTCCAAAAATATTTCAAAATCGTTTGACATCGTTTGTGCTATTTTTCGCTTGTTCCAATTTTGCCGCTATCTCGGTTTTCTAGAAAAAATTTCAGATTTGAATTTTCGTTTTTGTGGATTGTCCGGAATTTGTATGAAATTTATAAATCTTGCCGAGATTTTGTTCTTCGATCATGTTCGAGATTTCAAGCGAAACAAGATTTCAATCCTTGGTCCTGATATTGAGAGTGAACACTATGCGGATCAAGTGAAGTACACTTCTTTCATGTACCAAACCCATCAACAACTGTTACTTGGAGCAAAAATTTGGTTTGAAATAAAGGTCTCAATAGATCCTAACAAATGGGGTTAATGAGACCAGTTATTGTGCTACAGTGCCATATATAAACCTCTCGGTCAGGACTCAGGACCCTTAGGAGAAAAAGAAGTGAAAGGGGCTGGATTATGTTCTCTAGGGCGCAAGATAGTTCTCGATGATAAATGACGGATCCAGGATTTGTCTTCGAAAAACTGCTTTTTAGCATTCTAAACTGAAATGCAGCTGTAACTTTTTACAAGAGACCGTTTGATAAATAGCTAAATTTCCTCAGCAATAAGCTACAAAAGCAGATCTAACCTAGCTTTCAAGTTTTAGCTTTTGCTATGTTTTCTAACTTATGCCAAAAACTACTTAAAAGCTGACTTGCTTAGAATGACTTACTGTCTTTTTAAATACTAAAACTGACTTAAAACCCTTCAAACATGCTAAAGTCTGCCCCTAGCACCCCTAGAGAGTGCAAAGTGCAAACCAAGTGCACACTAACTAAACCCCCTGTAACTCAGGGATTGAAGCGTGACAAGAACAAAGCCAGGAAGTGGATTTTACCTTTCAAGGAAACATCCTCTGTCTCGTCCCCCGCTAATTTTTTTCTTTTTTACTACGAGATCTTCGCGTGTATTTTGAGGAATAGAAAATAAAGTAAGAAATAAAATGGTGTGAAATCTAAGATAAAATGGGTGGCGCATGAGATAGGAGAATGCCCCCACAACAGATAAAAAGCCATTTCAGGATAGGTATATAGGCGATTTAAGAAACAATAGATATATAGTCTATTATTTTATTGGTCTGTAATGTATGTACCCTTTGCTCGATGTGATGCAGAATTTTTGTGGAGTACAAATTTTTTGACGGTTACAAGGATGTATACAACTCACGCATACGTACGCTAAAAGAGTGATTGAAGGCTCCAAGACCCCCGTAGCGTGAGAATGCTCTGTCTCACTGAATGTGCACATACATTCACCCGCTCCTAATTTTTATTAGAGGTGAGCTTCGTGAGTAGAATTTGGGGATCGAACACACGACCGCTCAGGAGTTCACTGACTCCCGAGTGAACCGAGGGTTCTCTTGTGGAGTACAAATTACTAGGCTTGAATCAGTGCATTTTGTTTGCGATTTGTAAATCAGCACATGATACGTGAACATATAACAAGTGGCGTACCATAGAACGTCAATCTTTGGATTGACAAATATTCGATTGTCTCCTTTGTTTTAGCATGTAGCGTATGCCTGGTTGCATTTAGAGTCAACTTAGGAGGGTTTTAGTTTCATTTTTAAGAGGGTTTTGTTACAAATCACCTGGTTAATTTTTTTTTAAAAAAATTATTACTTTGCTTCCGTGTTGCGATTCATACTTCCTGTGGCCTCTTCCTTACCATTAGCAAGAGGTTAGGGCTCAACTTCACTAGAGTTAGGGTTAGGATTCACTGGGACCTCGAACCTTAGATTTTGGGTGACGATTGGGTTAGGTGTTGGGATGGAGCCACAGGAGACAAGAACCAGGGTTACTGTTAGTTGAGGAAGTTGGTTTCATATATTAGGAGATTGTTGGTTTCATATTGTTGGAGATTTGAGGTTAGATCTACCATTGATACATATCCGATGGTGTTGCCACTAGAATTTGGCTGGGAAAATAGTTGATAAATGTATTTTTGGTATTTGATGTAATTATAAGAACGGGGATTGCCAGAAATTAGAAACAAGCTAAGAAAAGATGGATGCGAAGAAGGAAATCGTCAACTGGAGATTGGAAAAGAGGAGATTTGAAGACGGACAGGGACTCTATACAAGGAAAGGTTGGTCTAACACGAAGAGGAAGACTTGAAGCACAATCAAAGATTGAGTTTGCTGTTCTAGGATATAAATACATTGTACTGATGACCTGGAAAAAGCTAGAAATTTTAAATGGTTGCTGTCCTGCTTTGAACATTTATCTGGTATGAAAATTAATTATGAAAAAAACGATCTGATATGTGTAGGTTTAGATGAAAGGGAGCAAAATGAGCTTGCTAGGCTTTTCTGCTGTAATTTGGTGTCTTTTCCTTTTAAATATTTAGGGGTTCCTTTGCATTATGCAAAGTTGCGCAAGGAAGACATTCAACCTGTAGTTGATAAAGTGATTAAAAGGGTGGCTGGGTGGCGAGGGCGTTTACTATCTTATGGTGGTAGATTGACCCTTTTAAAATCTTGCTTGGCTAGTATTCCTATTTACTTGTTGTCTGTTGTTAAATTCCCTAAATGGGCGATTGAGGAGATTAACTCCCAAATGGCTCACTTTTTCTGAAATAACAGTGAGGAAAAAAAACGCTATCATCTTGCAAATTGGCAGATGATTGCTCAGAAAAAAGAATATGGTGGTCTTGGTGTTCCAGATTTAAGAATTATGAATTTATGCTTGTTGGCCTCTTGGGTGTCCAGATACTATTCGAGTCGGGATAGCCTCTGGAGGCAAATTATTGATATCAAGTACCAAAAACAGAATTCTAATCTTTTTTGTTGTCCGGATGATAAAGCCTCTCCTTTTTGGAAAGGTGTGTTGTGGGCGGCTAAAGCAGCAAAAATGGGGTATATTTGGAAGATTGGTGATGGTAAGAGCATTAGATTCTGGGAAGATCAATGGTTTGGCAATTCTAGTTTAGCTATTTAGTTTTGGCCTCTTTATGTGATTTCAAATGAGAAAAACATTACAATTAAAGAAGCTTGGGATGGGGAGAATCTGAGACTCTCCTTTAGGAGAAGTATGTCTCAGAGGCTTATGAATTTGTGGCAGGAATTAGTGGGTATTGCAGAATCCATTATTTTTAGTGAGGATGATGATTCTATCATTTGGCAATTTGAGTCTAAAGGAGTTTACTCTGTTCAATCGTTGTATGCTATGATCAGTTTTAGAGGGGTTCAACCTGTGTATATCCCTGCGGTGTGGAAGATTAATGTTCCTCCAAGAATTCATGTGTTTTTATGGCTTTTGACTAATAATAAATTGATGACTAGAGATAATCTCATTAAGAGGCAAAGGGTGGAAGATATCACTTGTTTGTTTTGTTCTGAACCTGAATCCATTTCCCATTTATTTTTCTCTTGTTGTGTGAGTAAAGCAATTTGGCAGGAAATGTCTGGTATCCTGAACTTGAATGTGGGTGACTCTTTTGAGAGTGTGGCTCGCTGGTGGTTAAGCAGGAAGAAGCATAATGTGGTGAATTTTTGTACATCTGCTGTCCTATGGACTATTTGGAAGCTGAGGAATTCTTTGTGTTTTCAGGGAGAAAGTTGGAAAGATATTCGAGTGGTGTTGTGTCAAATATCAAGGAGGATGAGAAGATGGCTGGTTCTGATGGAAGAAGTCCAGAGAGATCAAGTGGAAGATGTGGCAAGAAAGTTGAAAGAGAAAGCCGGTCTGGTGCTAAAGATGGGTTGGACGCAAAGGGAGGAAGTAAGAAACTCAGACCTAGAGAGTTCTCACGAGCTGGAAGAGGATTGTTTGCTTGTGAATTCAGCAGTGCTTGACTGCTCAAGGAGAGTTGTGGGTCAGGATCAGTTTTTTGATGTTAGTAGAAGTGTTTGTTTAGCTGGTTGTCAAAGTGGAGTTTTGAATTTTGTTTGTTAAACTGGGTGATGATGTCGGCGGGCGCGTCTCGAATACGCTAGACTTTGTTGAAATCGTTTTATTCCTGGAATAAAACAGGGGAAACCTTTTGATCTAAAAAATACATTGTACTGATTGATGGAAAATCATGTGCACACCAATCTTTACTACCTTTTTGCATCTATGTTTTCTGTTCCTTAGGAGTATGACGTAGCTAGTATAATCTTCTCTATATATTAACTTTGATCAATATTTCTTCGCATCAACATGTTGAAGAATCTGTTAGTTGCACCTATCCCTTGTTTTAGGATTTCGTTCCGTTCGTTATTGCTTCGCATTGACATTTCGTTCATGATAGATTTTCGTTTAGGTTTATCTATCATCGATTTTACCAATTTATCGAAAAATTGATTGGCACGTCGTATATGCTGCTAGAGAACATCATCTATAGGGACACGATACTGTTGTCAAGAAATTTCCAGCTGCAACAGTGGCCACAAATCTAAATAATTTTTAGGGAGATAACATTTAGGAGGTAGATGACTAGAAGTTCAAATCCCCTTTCGAGGTATCGTTGGAGACTTGGAGTGACGCCTTAAGTGAGATGCATTGCAACTTTGAACAACTCTTGTTCTTGGAATTAAAAAAGGTATGTTACTGTTTGGAACGCGGGGTTTTCAAACAAAATTTATCCTGTTCCAAACACGGTCTTGAATCCTACGTAATTCCTAAAAAGAAAAGGAAATAAACTGGGCCTGAATCTGTTAGGGCGAGCTGCTCGCTAAGCCCAATACCAATGAGGCCCAATCTTATTTTGTTACCGTCGGTTTCCCTTTTTTTTTTTCTGCCCTTCCTGGCTCCTACTTCGACTAGCCTCCAATCCGATGATCCCGTCGACCACGCCGATGATCTCCTGCGCAATCTACTCTCTTCTCGTCTCCTTGGATGGCATCAAGATTACTGGTGAGCCTACTGATCATGGCGAGTGTTGCGGCGGCGCCGCGAAAGTTTAGTTGGTGGCGCCGGCGAGCTCGCCGAACGGCTGAAGCGGATGCATCGATGGCTGCGGCTTGGGCCAACGCCGCCTTTTAAGGTACGTGTGCGTTTGCTCTGTGGATATGTATGGCTGTGAATGCCATTTTGTATTTGGCCTGCATGCGCACGGTGTGTTCGTGCAAATGCGTATGAGGGTAGCACGCGCGCATTTGCTTACAGGTCTTGCCATTTTGCTCGTTTGGAATTATATCAATATCTTGTCCTGATTCCAACCTGCTGTGTGCTGTGAACCATTGCGTTTGCTGGACCAGGGGTTAGCACTTAGTGCTTAGTCTTGTACAATATGTAGGATCAGCAGGACAATTGGCCAGGTCTGCACTTCACTATGATAACAAAAGTATACTTACATAGTTCTAGACCAAAGCAAAGCGGTGTTGTGCATCACCTATACAATTTTCGGCAGGAAAATGAACACGAGAGGCCAGGCCGAAACACAAAACTCGTATCTGTGAAGTACATAATATAGTAACTATGTTTACTTATTACTCACACTCCTTTTCCTCCGCTGGAAAGCTCAAGCAAAGCATGCTTGATTGTGAGCATTTCAGTGGAAACTTGCGCCATTCCTAATCGATCTCTTGGTGATGCCATTGAGCACAAGAGGGCCACCTTAATCATTGGGAGGACGCAACCCTGCATCATCTCGGAATTTCCACCATCTAGTTCATTGTGTAGCATAGTGGGGTCTAAAATCCCAGCAACACTATGGGGAAATGCGGTGTCCACGAGTTTGTGGAGGCTCAAACCATCCTTGAATTTCTCGTCAGTTGGGTGCTTCCCAGTCAACATTTCCAACAAAAGCACTCCATAGCTGTAGACATCACCCTTTGTTAAAATTTGTCCGCCCATTCCATACTCTGCATATTCATGTGAAAACATCACAAAGGTGAAGAAAGGAAAAAAATGCCATTCATGTAAACATAATGTTGGACAAGTAAATGAAACAGCACTCAAGCATACAAGCCAATGAAATAGTATAGGTTCAGAATTTCTCTCACCTGGTGGAATATATCCAATGGATCCTTTTAGGTCGGCCAAACTTGTAGAATTAGCGGGCGCTGCTGTTGAACTAGCACACATAAATCTCGCCAACCCGAAGTCACTGACATATGCGGTCATTTCAAGATCCAAAAGAACATTGCTTGGCTTCAGGTCACAATGTATTACTGGGGATGCACACTGGTTATGAAGATAATCTAAAGCATACGCAATGTCCAGGGCTATGTTAATCCTTTCACCCAAAGTTAGGTATCTGTGCTTAACATGCCCATGGTCTTCTGGATGTAGCCACATTTCTAGGCTCCCATTAGGCATATACTGAAAGACTAGTGCTTTGAAATCGGTGCCAGTAGGATCGACTGTAGAGCATGAAGTAATGACTTTGACAAGATTTCGATGGCGAGTATTTCTTAACGCCTCACACTCTGCATTGAAGCTTGTGGGTGCTCCATATTTGTTGAGATTGAAAACCTTAATAGCAACTGGATCATCCTGAAACGCCAAAGTGCCCTTGTAAACAGCTCCAAAGGAACCCAAGCCAACCAAATTTACAGGAGAGAAGCCATTTGTTGCTTTGGCAATATCCTCATACGATATTTTCTTCATGTTCACACTGGACTGTTGTAAACTTAGTTCTTCTTTTCTTCTCTTGACAAGAATAGCCAGTAAACATAACAATGAAATCACAACAGCAGACACCGTAATCGGAATCACTATCTTCAAAACAACAGATTTGTTTTTCCGTTTTGATCTCAATTCAGGGCAAAGGGGCAGGCTTAACCATGGAGCATTTGCACATAACCTGTAGTTTCCTTTCAAGGACACCCTGCTGTTATTGCCAAAGATACCATTTGATGGTATTGGCCCTTCAAAATCATTGATTGAAAGATTGAGTTCCTGCAAAGAACTCAACAAGGTGAGGAACTCTGGAATTTTTCCTGACAATTTGTTCTGAGAGAGATCCAACTCCTTGATGCTTTTTAAGTTCTTGAAAGATTGAGGAATGCTTCCAGTAAGAAGGTTCCCTTCCATGTGAAGATATTCCAAAAGCACACACTTTCCTAGAGTGGCTGGAATATCGCCGGTCAAATGATTGTTGGCAATACTGATGCTTCCAAGATTGATGAGGTTGCCAATCTCCAGTGGTATGGGCCCAGTAAAAGAATTATGCGACAAGTCCAAGCTTTGTGACAGTGAATAAATATTGAAAACCTCACTTGGCATGCTTCCACCAAATGAATTGTGAGAGAGATTCAGCTTCCCTAATTGTCTCCATTGCCCTAAATTTGCAGGTATTCTCCCACTGAAGTTGTTTCCATCCAGATAAAACTCGGTTAGTTCGACAAGGTTCCCAATAGAGTCTGGAATATGGCCAGAGAGGTTATTTTGTGCAAAGCTTAGAGCCAGTAAGTTGCTCAGATTTCCTATGCTAGGTGGAATTCTACCAGTGAACAGATTCTGATCCATATACAGCACTGTGAGGCTTGTAAGGTTTCCAATCTCCAATGGAATTGTCCCGGAGAGTTTGTTTTGTTTGAGCCACAGCCACTCAAGCTGTGATGGAAGATTACTGATTGAGCCCGGTAAACTTCCTCGGATACCATTCCCATCTAAGAACAGTCTTTTTAGTCGAGTGCAGTTTGCAAGGGATGAGAGGAAGCTCCAGTCACCCGCTTCAAGCTGGTTGTATGCGAGATCAAGCTCCCGCAGGTTTGGCAAGGACCCAAAGGATGGCACTACACCGGTGAGCCCGGTGTCGACAAGATAAATCATTTCTAGCTTGGATGCATTGACAAGAGAAGCTGGGATCGATCCAATCAACTGTGTTGTTGACAGGATCAAGCTCTGAAGGTTTGGAAGCCTGTAGCCGATGTCTGGTGGCAGTCGCCCGATGAGTGAGTTATTGGCCATTTCGAGAAATTTCAAAGATGACATGTTGAAGATAGACTGGGGTACTTGCCCAGACAAGTTGTTGATTGTGAGAATTAGCCTCTCCAGAGATGGGATGTTACTTAGCCTCTCGGGGATGCTTCCCACCAAGTTATTTACTGCAAGTGAAACACGAAGCAGGGAGGAAAGGTTGCCCAGTGAGGGGGGTATCTCTCCTGTGAGGCTATTCTGGGCTAGACTAAGGTATTTGATAGGTGCAGCAGTAGCTGTAACAGGTGGTATGGAACCAACCAAGTTGTTGCTCTGGAGGTAAATGGTTGTCAGAGTGGAGGTGTTGAAGAGGACCGGTGGGATCTCTCCTGTAAGGCTATTTTGCATGAGTCTAAGGACTTGAAGGGATGAGCTATTTGCCAAGAACCCCGGATCTCTCCTGTGAGTTGATTGACCCCAAGATCGATGTAAATAACAGACGGGCTGCTGCCCAACAATGGTGGTATGCCACCTGTGAGGGCGTTGCTGGCGAGGTTAAAAGTTTCCAGCTCACGAAGTGTCCCAAACCCAGTGGGAATGCTTCCTTGCAGCTTGTTGTTGTTGAGTACAACTTGCAGGAGATGAATGCATTGGGTTAAGTTCTGTGGGATCTCACCTTGGAGAGAGTTGTTCCATAAGCCGAGGACCTGCAGACTGCTGCACAAAGACAGCTCAGCTGGGATTCGGCCATCAAGAGAGTTGATGCTCAGGTTGAGGTAGCGGATTTGGCTCAGGCGCCCGAGCTCAGTTGGGATGTTTCCACGGAAGGCATTGCTCGACAAGTCAAGGATTGCAATGGAGCTCAGGTTGCCTATGCAAGGTGGTATTGAGCCACCGAGGCCTTTAGAGCTGAGATTTAGTGCCGTCACTCGAAGTGGGGTCTGTGTGCTGCATGAAACTCCCTGCCAGTTGCAGAAATTAAGTGATATGTTGCCCCAAGAGGTTAAGGCTCCAGTAGGATCAGAGATTTGAGACTTGAAGCAGAGGAGGACTTGTTGATCAGTATCAGTGTCGTCGCTGAATGCCAATGGCAGGGAACACAAGAAGATGAAGAAAGCCAAGAGTGGAATGAGTTTTGGACAAGAAACAC
The DNA here is from genome assembly GCA_036346375.1 of Guadua angustifolia. NCBI lineage: Eukaryota > Viridiplantae > Streptophyta > Magnoliopsida > Poales > Poaceae > Guadua > Guadua angustifolia. Next base: position 65,444,841 of record CM070502.1, on the reverse strand, counting down.
GTAACGGGATCATCTTGTTGCAGTGGTGACCAATGCTAGAGCTTATTTATGCTCAAGGTAAGTTAATTACAGGTAATGCACAACCTTGTCTTATATTTGCTCTCTTTACAATGGAGCGGGCCTACACCCTCCATTTTATTAAAAAAAATCTTATACTAACTGTAGGCAATGATATGGATGCATCCATTGTTTCTGATGTCAAACCTTTTGAGTTGGCTTTAACAACTTCTCAGGAGTATCACATATGATGTACTTGAATGTTACTTGCCTACCAAGAATTCGTGGAAATGCTACTTCACCTAACTTGATGTCCTCAATGTTGACTCAAGGGATCAACACGAAATTCATGGTTTCAGATTAGAGAGTGGTGCCCAAACAGCCAGACATACTTTGTGCTCCTTTATAAGTTCCTTGTGTTTTGTTCTACAGCATACTGTTCCAACTGAGTTTGGTGATGACTTTTAGCTCAATAATACTAGTAAAAACGACAGCTTCCATTGTTGACAAGAATCTTCTTCTTTTCATATTTTCTTCCTTCTGACCTCTCTTACTAGAATGCACACGCAGTTAACTGTTGGCATTACATCATAACTAATTATGTTGAGCCCTTGTACTTTTTGAAACTGTCAATTTAGATACATATACTTTCAAATTGCTACTTTAAGTTCTTGTATGGTGACAAAGAACTGGTAAACGAGCCTAGACCTAAGCTCGTGAGCCTAACAAGCCTGAGCTTGAATAGTGTGGATAAGGCTTGACTTGTGCCGAGCTTTTTTGAGTGGAGCTCGAACTTTTGTAGAAGGTACGATGTTAAAATGTAGTCGCCGAGCTTTTTTGAGCTGAGCGCGAGCTTACTCAGGCTTTGGTTGAGCTTTTGTAGAAGGTATCATGTTAAAATGTATTTGCAGAGCTTTTTCGAGCCAAGCTCGAGCTTATTTGAGTTTAGGCCGAGCCGAGCTCTTGTCCTGCTCTAAGTTCAAACCTCAACCTAGACTCGCTCGAGCTCGCCTCAAGCTTATATCGAGCTTGAGCTCGGCTCATCAATATGTACTAGTATCTTAATTTATTATGTTATTTCGTATTATTAGCTAACTAGCAGAGGCTGCTTTGACAAAGTAGTTAATTACATGTACAGGTTTATACACCATGGAAGTACAATAACTCTAATGAGGAACTTACAAGTACATATATTCAATTTGTGAAATTAAAGAGCAAAGGACTCAAGTATAGAGACCTGTGCTATTATTTTGCCTAAATACGGAAATGTATGCAATATATACGAAATAAACTGCTTATGTATTGCCATGTCACAACTTGTATAGGTGCAGTTATTTCACTGTGTGGTGCCTCGCTTTCCGGCTCTATAGAAATAGTAAAAGTTAAGTGTGCAAGTACAAGTGGTTTGATTGATTTTATTTGGCAGTGAATATTGACAAGTCAGAAGTCGCCGGCCTGGGGAAGCAAGAAAACCATCAGTTAACTTTAAGCAAATTATCGAGATCTGTTCGAATTCTAATGCCACCGCGAGGTATGTTGTAGAGGACATTGCTTATCAACTTGTAATTTTTAATCTAAATTTTTTTTTTTGTAATTTCTGTCAACCAACATCAATCCTTTCAATATTTGGCATTCAGCTACTTGATAGTTCCTTCGGACCGGTTCTAAACAGCATATCTTAGGCATACTCTATGATTTATTTCAATGATAGGCTTAGGAGTTAAAGGTTCATGATACGTGCGGGGTTATCCTAAGAAAGAATAAAAAAAGAGTATACTGTGTCGTGGTCACTAAACTTGATTAGATGGTTCATTTAGGTAATCGATCTCTTAATTTGCACATTTAATGGTGTGTTTGGTTAGTGGAATAAAGTTAAATAGGGTGAGATGGCTCTGTATCATTTGGTTCTATTGTTTTGGGTGAATGAATAATTCAACATCTTTAGAGAATATTTATCAAATTTGTATCCTACCATTCAGGATGGGATAGTTCTATTCAAATAACCAAATACTCGGATGATTTTTTTTCTTAAACCATTTTATACATATATCACGTAGTACAAACAACCAAACATACCCTAAATAAATCATCCTAACAACTTCAGTAAGCCATGGTGTAATATACTCATAAAAAAAGTCAGGATAGTTTTGAATGACCAAATAAAAAACTCACTTATGTTTACATATGATTTTCATCTCTATCGATCTCACATACATCATTATGGATATTTCTGTATATATTATCTTGTTGAGTTTATTTTCATGGCTGCCTATCTCCGGTGCAACCTCCAAGCCCTAGGGCGAAAGCCTAAGCAATGGATGAGACTGATTCAGCCAGCACATGAACCAACGATGGAGGGGATGGATTGTAGAACCAACCAGAGAAATAACTTAATTGAGGTCATTTTATTACGTGCTGCATCTGTCAGACAAATGTGTTAGATCTTGAAATAGAAATATTTTCAACTTACTGTATGGAAATGTTCCTTGACTTTTTTTTTTTGAATTTTAACCAGGAGCTCTAGTATTCAGTATAGAAGAAGAATAACAGCTAGACGACAGACGCAAACGCACACGCCCACACCCACACCCACGAACTTGGGCGGGCTGCACGCGCGCAGCTTTCGCTCGATTGCAAATGTTCCTTGACTTGGTAGTGCACTTTCTGTAGTGACGTGAAGTACGTATTCCTTCCTTAGACTTGAATATTAGTCAGTGCTCGCTGAGTCATGGAAATAATTAATGGGATAAAAATCTTGAAGCAAGACTTGAAACGGCTTGCTTCTTGAGACTTTTACACAGTAGGTATGGAGACAAATAACAGCAAATTGGGATTTTAAAAATGAGTGTGGTGACTTTTTGGTGAAGTCCTAAAGGCTTAACATATCATGTATATGATTTCAAACTGACCAGTTTAGTGATGTGATGAGTTTCCAGTCGGTTAGGCAGCATCCTCTAATAAGAAGAAAAGAGCTGATGATTATGAAGACAAGAACGAGGACTTTCGTAAGTTATGAGATCAGTTGGAAAGATACACAAAACAAAAACTGTAGCTTCTGTTGTTGACCCTGCACGTGGTGCAATGAAACAACCTCGATTTCATTAACATAAATAAAATCATCAATTTAAATTGACAGTCGTTAAAATGGAATTAAAAACAAAATTTAATTGCATATATTAATTATTATAATCTGCGTACAATTGAATGAATTAAATTACATAAAAAATAAATTACATATTTAAACATGAGAGAAAACCGGTTCAGGGAGGTAGACACCGACATTCAGGATGGTCTGCCCTTGCACCTTGTTGATTGTCGTTGCGAAGCTGAGCCTAACAGGGAACTGCTTCATCTTGAATCTAAATGGGAACATCTCATCATCAGAAGGACATAGAGGTATTCGAGGGAGAAACACCTCTTCCCGAGTCTTGGCCAAGCACAATCTCAAGATCTCTGAGATTCTTTTGGAATGCTTGCACTAAGTCTCGCCCGTTGCATAGTCCATTTGCGGTGGTCAATGTTTGCAACAAAGATTATGAGATGCTTAATCTTGAGCTTGAGTACATCTGAGGTAGACCGTTAGGGGTCAGGGTGTTTAGGAATTCAGGAGGGTAGAAGCTATGGGGATCATTCTCCGCAGAATCAAAGCTGTGGTACACCATCTCCCCAGGAAACAGGTCAAGCATCTTCATATTGATACTATCAATGTACTCATTTCGGGTCGACAGGATGGCTCGAGATGTTATATAGAGCATCCGATAGGTTGTCATCCAGCATAGGAAAAACACTCTGTATGAGTGTATCGATGTCTGTGCTATTTCCCGTATATGGTATACAAATCTGATCGGGAAGCCGCACGTAGCCATCCTTATTAGTCTCCTCAATACCATTCCCAATCTGCAATAGGTACTCGCGTACTCAGGATCACTCTGGACCCTCATGTTACGTATGAGCCTTGGTCGTCGATACAATTCCATAGGTATGACTTACCTTGCATATCCTCGCAAAGAACCACCAAGGACGCGACATTCTTGTCGCTAAAGAAAACAGCGAACTCTCGGCCCGAATTAGGAAGCACGTAGTCCACTCTAAACGTGACGTCCTATCCGATGCTGAGCGTCCTCGAAACTCCCGACTTTGCCATGCAAAGGCTCGTCTATCCCAAAGACGTCAGACTGCGGCGAATGCGCCAGATAAGGGTTAGGACGTCCTTGGCTCCTTGCCATAGATTCGTCTTGTGATGGTGGCGCGATGTTACCGGCTTGGGCGCGACGATGGACATTGTGGTGATGTACTTCTAGGGGATCTCCGCCTTTGTACTTCCCATGATCGAGGGTGTCGCCGGAAGGCACGGCCTTGACCTTCCCCTCACCATCCCGCCGCGCGATTGATCGCCATGGCAAAGCAGCCAGCCGCTCACGCAATTGAAAGAAACAAAACTTCGGTTAAGGATTCACCAAAAATTCCTTAGCATCACCTACCTTCTCTAAACTAATTATATCATTGTATTCGAATCATTGTATTCGAATCGCAATAGGTACTCGCGTATCGGGATCACTCGACCCTCATGTTACGTATGAGCCTTGGTCGTCGTATACAATTCCATAGGTATGACTTACCTTGCATATCCTGCAAGAACCACCAAGGACGCGACATTCTTGTCGCCAAAGAAAATGATCTTGAACTCTCGGCCCGAATTAGGAAGCACGTAGTCCACTCTAAACGTGACATCCTATCCGGCTGCAGAGCGCCCTCGAACTCTCCGACTTTGCCATGCAAAGGCTCGTCTATCCCAAAGACGTCGTGGGCTGCGGAAAGAATGCAGCCAGATAAGGGTTAGACGTCCTTGGCTCCTTGCCATAGATTCGTCTTGTGATGGTGGGCGCGATGTTACCGGCTTAGGGCGACGATGGACGACGGTGGTGATGTACTGGGGGATCTCGCCTTTGTACTTCCCATGATCGGCCAGGTGTCGCCAAGGCACGACCTTGACCTTCCCCTCGGCCATCCCGACGCCGCGTTGATCGCCATGGCGTGCAGCCCATCGCCAACGCAATTGAAAGAAACAAAACTTCGGTTATGATTCACCAAAAATTCCTTAGCATCACCTACCTTCTCCAAACTAATTATATCATTGTATTCGGAATCTACAAGATTTGTTTTATTTTTTGGGGAAAAAAAAGAAACATGCATGCATGCAAGTGTATGCAACATGTGCTAATGCATACTTTGATAATCGGAGCAATGCCGGTCTTTGTTTTTGTTGACACCAACATCCGGGCACTAAGATCAACAACCATGCAATCCTAAAGCTACCACCACTGTCGAATCGAAACTTTTTGTATCCGATCTGCACACGCTGGTGATCCAGATCGACGATATGAATTTTTCACCTCTTGCGAGTTGAAGAATCCGATGATCCAACTCAAGGAAGACTTCATCTAAACCTAACCCATAACAAATTATCCAAGAAGCTAGATCTCGCAGCAAGCATTCAAACCAACATGGATCTGCGAGGACTCGCCCATAAACCCTAAACCCCCAAGCAACATGGCACAACACAGCTCAAAATTCCTCAAGAAATCGATCGGGCGTGTCGAATCCACTTGAGCATGGACCAGAACCAGTCGCCAATCACACAGAGAATCGAAAAAAAAACCCGACCGATCTGCCATCCGATCCCCCAAACACCGAAACAAACGACGCACCTTTACTAGAGGCGAAGAGCGCGCGCGACCGGCTACCCCACAGATTGCGAGCCAAGGAGGAGCGGGGCGGCTAGGCGGATCCGGCCGTGCAGCAAGAGTTCTTAGCGAGGGGCGAAGAGGGTGCGAGGGTTTTTTTTGGCAGCAGGACACAAGGGACGAGAAGAGACAAGCAAAAGAAAGAATAGATCGGTGTTTTTTTCGGCCGGTTCGGTTTCGTTCGGTTCGGTTTTATGGGTTGGTGGTGGAGAACGGACGCATCACCACCAACTCAAAATTAGAAGTAGTAGAGATATAGATTTGGCTCACCCAACAGGTGAAGTCAGGGTGAGGTAAATATGTGGTGGGTGGAGGGTGCCATGTTTGAGCATTGCCGGAAGGGCCCTCTATATAGGATTATGATATAAGGATAACCCCACTACACTAGGGCAAGGAGCCGTATTAAATCGTATCAACTATAGTGCATGGAAACGACCAGAAAAAGTTGTCCTATAATGGTGTTTGATCTTCACATTGGGTAAGTAAAAGGTGTGAAGCTGGGATACGCCAGAGGTCCAGTGAAGGACACATATAATAACTAGTGTTGGTTATTTGGCGCCATATTTAAAGCCATGAGATGAGTATCTTTGATTTCAAGGAGTTAAGCTGGCCACCCCATGTCTTAGTACCACCGATTTGTGAAGCAGCACAACTGGTAGGTGGTCAGGGTATATGAGTACTACCAATTTTGAGAAGGGGTACAACTAGCTATCCCATATAATAGTACTATCGAATTCGGTATAGAGTACAACTGGTAAGTGGTCAGGGTTGGAGATCTAAATATCGGAATAGTGATAAACATTCTGGGTTCCTAACTGAGGTTGGGTTCACTATGGGTAAAGTGGTACAAAACATGCACAGAGTTAAAAATCGTGAATTCATGCCTGTCTCTTAGATTAGATGCTACGGAAGTTAAATTCGCCTCATATACGAGTGCTAGTAGAAATTTTCATAATTAAAAATTGAAACATAGATTTTCTTAATAAAACCTATTTTCGGTAAAAGGGCTGAGGAAAGGAATCACGGAAAGGTTCTGGTGATGGTTTTGAAAAGTAAAACTCATATCTTGCATTTTGTTATTAATGCTTGTTGAGTAGATCTTTGTACTCAGCCTTGTATAATTCCCTCTTTTCTTACACTTTGAGTGCTATAGATACAATGAGGAGTGGTTGGCTAGTCACCCACAGGACCAGGGTGATGAGGAGGTAGAGGACTACCCAAAAGATTGGATGGAGTAGCGGCCCTTACAGCAGAGGCTATCGCTCTCTAGGGTAGTACACAGTGTAGATGTTGTATTTAAGTTTTTGATGTAAATATTATGATATGACATGTGAACTGTAAGATGGCACATTGCATAGTTGGAAATGTAATAAGTTTCCTATGAGTCTCTAATTAATGTTTTGTTGCAACACTCTGAATTCGGTGTATTAACTGATAAAACGTCGGGTTCATTCGATGTTTTGTTAGCTAATATATCCATATCAATGTAATTAACTCAATATTAATGACAAGGTTGTTGTCGTTATCCTGGGATAATTATGTGGGTCACCATAGGTGGTATTAGAACAATGGTTACAAGACACACGCAAATAAATTAATTAGGGATTTTTAAGAGACTTAAGAGAAAAGGTTTCACTGCTAGATGGCACTAAGTAAACTATAACTCTTGTCTTGTCAAAATGCTCTAGTATGTATTTTATTATTATCTTTAATTATGTTAATTATATTGCCAATACTGATTAGAACCTTCTTGGGTTGAGATGCAACTAATGTATAATTAATACTTTTATGTGATATAATTCTGAAGTTTAATTATTTATGGATACTATTTTGAAATTCATGTGGAAATCAAATTACTATTTTTCTTTATTTTATTCTGAATTTCACTTAATTTGGATTATATTTGATACTGAACACTTTCTTTTAATTTACTAATTTACATTTAATGATTATTTTGAATTTTAGTTTTTAAGGATGTCACTTTGGAAGTCGTATAGAAATCAAAATTCTATTTTTTAATTTTTATTTTAAATTTCAGTTCATTTGGATTGTACTTCATATGAACTATTTCTTTTAATCTAGACTGTTATAACTTGAGTTCATACACACACACATACATATATACATACATATATAGATATTGCATACATACATATACATATACATATACATATACTTATATTTATGAAAAAGGAGGCTACTATGGTTAATTTGCATTAAACAAAATTGAATTTAGAAATCAAGTAGTAATTTATAAACGGAATTTATAAAAACAAAATTGACTGATATAAAAAATAACAAGTATGTAAAACATAAGTAACAACTCACAGTCCTCTACGACATGAGCTTTGGATCGTCCATCGTCATCACATGGCATATATCTAGTTTTTGCCAACACATGGCACAACAGCTTAGACCAATACTTGCCAACATATGGTATAGTAGTAAGCTTTCCAAAACATACATTTTTGGAAATAATGAAACATCTAACTATGTAATGACTTTACCAAGTGCCTATAACCGTAGGCGCGGCTTTTCGAAAAGATTTACGCTCTGTAGAGGTGTACAGCTTTATCCACAAGAAATGACCAATCTTTTACCAGGCCAATAACACACTTCTTTTGGTGTGTCAGCAAGGAAATCATAATATAACTGTTACATTACCTAGACATGACCTTGCACCAGCCAGTGACGACAACCCTTAATATGGAGACAAACACACACCCAAGACATAATATCATTCACATTGTAACCAAGGCAGTCAGACCTGCTATCACCTTTTCTCCCTATAGCAAGACGTACACTGTTGTATTGGTATGAAGAAATCCCTACAAGCAGACCTAACCGGAATGCTTGTGCTATAAAAGCGCCGCTGCACCCCTCCCGAGACTCCCCGCTCCGCGCCGCACCCGCCGCCTCTTCCCTTGTCGCTTGAGACACCGTCGTTGCGCCGCATGAGCTCGTCGAAGTCCTCCACCACAACCACAATCTTTCGCCACGTGGATCTCCGCCGTCAGTCCTCCTCCGCCGCTGCCATTTGCACCCTTGTGTTGCTCGCGAAGTCCTCTTCCAAATCCGCCCTGAGCCGCGCTTGATCCGGTACTGATTCGCCGTTCGCCACATTATCTTCCTCGAGTCCGGCGGAATAGCACCACCACTGCCGCCGATCTGGTTCAGAGATCCGTGGTTGTCCGATTGGCACAGACGACGACCGATCAAGGCGTCCGAACCGCCTCGCTCTTCACTTCTCCGCCGTCCGATCCACTCCGAGCCGATGTGCGCGACGTGCCATGCCATGTTAGCGTTAGGCGACCGAGCCGCTGTGCGACCCTAGCCACTGTTCCCATGAGCCCGGTCCACCGTGGACTGTAGAGTCAGATTGGACTTGGTCCATAGACCGTGAGGTCCGCATGTCAGTGTAATAAGGAATTTTTGGATTTATTTTTATTTAGGAAATTGATTTGCTGATATCAGCGTTGCACAATAATTCGATTTTCCCATAGAAAAATAAATCAAGAAATTTGGGTTATCTCTTTTTCACCTTTTTATCTGAATTTAATCTTTTTGAGGCTCGTTCTCGCTCATACGAACTCGATTGAGGACTTGAATATTAGTCAGTGCTCGCTGAGTCATGGAAATAATTAATGGGATAAAATCTTGAAGCAAGACTTGAAACGGCTTGCTTCTTGAGACTTTTACACAGTAGGTATGGAGACAAATAACAGCAAATTGGGATTTTAAAAATGAGTGTGGTGACTTTTTGGTGAAGTCCTAAAGGCTTAACATATCATGTATATGATTTCAAACTGACCAGTTTAGTGATGTGATGAGTTTCCAGTCGGTTAGGCAGCATCCTCTAATAAGAAGAAAAGAGCTGATGATTATGAAGACAAGAACGAGGACTTTCGTAAGTTATGAGATCAGTTGGAAAGATACACAAAACAAAAACTGTAGCTTCCGTTGTTGACCCTGCACGTGGTGCAATGAAACAACCTCGATTTCATTAACATAAATAAAATCATCAATTTAAATTGACAGTCGTTAAAATGGAATTAAAAAACAAAATTTAATTGCATATATTAATTATTATAACTGCGTACAATTGAATGAATTAAATTACATAAAAAATAAATTACATATTTAAACATGAGAGAAAACGGTTCGGGGAGGTAGACACCGACATTAGGGATAATCTGCCCTTGCACCTTGTTGATTGTCGTTCTTGTTGAGCCTAACAGGAACTGCTTCATCTTGAATCTAAATGGGAACATCTCATCATCGAGAAGGACATAGAGGTATTCGAGGGAGAAACACCCTCTTCGGAGTCTTGGCAAGCACAATCTAAAGCATCTGACATTCTTTTGGAATGCTTGCACTACTAAGTCTCGTCCCGTTGCATAGTCCATTTGCGGGTCAATGTTTCATAAGATATCATGAGACGATTAATCTTGAGCTTGAGTACATATGAGGTAGACCGTTAGGGGTCGAGGTGTTTAGGAATTCGGGAGGGTAGAAGCTATGGGGATCATTCTCCATGAGAATCAAAAGTGGTACACCATCTCCCGAGAAGCAGTCAAGCATCTTCATATTGATACTATCAATGTACTCATTTCGAATTGACAGGATGGCTCGAGATGTTATATAGAGCATCCGATAGGTTGTCATCCGGCATAGAAAAACACTGCAGTATGAGTGTATCGATGTCCGTGCTATTTCCGTATATGGTATACAAATCGATCGGGAAGCCGCCGTAGCCATCCTTATTAGTCTCCTCAATACCATTCCCAATCGCAATAGGTACTCGCGTACTGTGGGATCCTCACGGACCCTCATGTTACGTATGAGCCTTGGTGTCGTATACAATTCCATAGGTATGACTTACCTTGCATATCCTGCGGCAACCACCAAGGCCGCGACATTCTTGTCGCAAAGAGCTTGAGTCTTGAACTCTCGGCCAATTAGGAAGCACGTAGTCCACTCTAAGCGTGGCGTCCTATCCGATGCTGAGCGTCCTCGAAACTCCGACTTTGCCATGCAAAGGGCTCGTCTATCCCAAAGCCGTCTGACTGCGGCGAATCACGATTTTTGAGATAAGGGTTAGGCGTCCTTGGCTCCTTGCCATAGATTCGTCTTGTGATGGTGGGCGCGATGTTACCCGGCTTAGGCGCGACGATGGGCAGCGGTGATGTACTTCTAGGGGATCTCCGCCTTTGTACTTCCCATGATCGAGAGGGTGTCGCCGGAAGGCACGGCCTTGACCTTCCCCTCGACCATCCGTAGCTGCGCATTGGTACGCCATGGCGGCGATTGCTCAACGCAATTGAAAGAAACAAAAACTTCGGTTAAGGATTCAGCCAAAAAATTCCTTAGCATCACCTACCTTCTCTAAACTAATTATATCATTGTATTCGGAATCATTGTATTCGGAATCTGCAATAGGTACTCGCGTACTCAGGATCACTCTGGACCCTCATGTTACGTATGAGCCTTGGCTGTCGTATACAATTCCATAGGTATGACTTACCTTGCATATCCTGCAGCAACCACCAAGGACGCGACATTCTTGTCGCCAAAGAAAACAGTGCTGAACTCTCGGCCCGAATTAGGAAGCACGTAGTCCACTCTAAACGTGACATCCTATCCGTGCGAGGCGTCCTCGAAACTCCCGACTTTGCCATGCAAAGGGCTCGTCTATCCGGCGCGTCGAACTGCGGCAAAATGCGTTTTGAGATAAGGGTTAGACGTCCTTGGCTCCTTGCCATAGATTCGTCTTGTGATGGTGGGCGATGTTACCGGCTTGGTATGACGATGGGCGGACGGTGATGTACTACGGGGATCTCCGCCTTTGTACTTCCCATGATCGGCCGGTGTCGCCGGAAGGCGACCTTGACCTTCCCCTCGGCCATCCGCCTTTGCGCGTTGGTGCCATGGCGGCGACCGCGCTCACTTGCAATTGAAAGAAACAAAAACTTCGGTTAAGGATTCAAAAAAAATTCCTTAGCATCACCTACCTTCTCCAAACTAATTATATCATTGTATTCGAATCTACAAGATTTGTTTTATTTTTGGGAAAAAAGAAACATGCATGCATGCAAGTGTATGCAACATGTGCTAATGCATACTTTGATAATCGGAGCAATGCGGTCTTTGTTTTGCGTTGACACCAACATCCGAGGCACTAAGATCAACAACCATGCAATCCTAAAGCTACCACCAGCATCGAATCGAAACTTTTGTATCCGATGCACCTGACTGGTGATCCGGATCGACGATATGAATTTTTCACCTCTTGCGAGTTGAAGAATCCGATGATCCAACTCAAGGAAGACTTCATCTAAACCTAACCCATAACAAATTATCCAAGAAGCTAGATCTCGCAAGCATTCAAACCAACATGGATCTGCGAGGACTGCATCCATAAACCCTAAACCCCAAGCAACATGGCACAACCGGCTCAAAATTCCTCAAGAAATCGACGGGCGTGTCGAATCCACTTGAGCATGGACGAACGATTGCTAATCACACGAGAGAATCGAAAAAAAAACACCGATCTGCCATCCGATCCCCAAACACGAAACAAAACGGCCTTACCTTTACTAGGCGAAGAGCAGCGACCGGCTACCCACCAGATTGCGAGCCAGGAGGAGGCGGCTAAGCGGATCGGCAGGTGCGACAAAAGTTCTTAGCGAGGCGAAGAGGGTGCGAGGGTTTTTTTGGCGAGGACACAAGGGGCGAGAAGAGACAAGCAAAAGAAAGAATAGATCGGTGTTTTTTTCGGCGGTTCGGTTTAGTTCGGTTCGGTTTTATGGGTTGGTGGTGGAAGCAGACATCACCACCAACTCAAAATTAGAAGTAGTAGAGATATAGATTTGGCTCACCAATGTGTGAAGTCGAGGTGAGGTAAATATGTGGTGGGTGGAGGTGCCATGTTTGAGCATTGTTAGGAAGGGCCCTCTATATAGGATTATGATATAAGGATAACCCCACTACACTAGGGCAAGGAGCCGTATTAAATCGTATCAACTATAGTGCATGGAAGCGACCAGAAAAAGTTGTCCTATAATGGTGTTTGATCTTCACATTGGGTAAGTAAAAGGTGTGAAGTGGGATACGGAGGAGGTCCGATGAAGGACACATATAATAACTAGTGTTGGTTATTTGGCGCCATATTTAAAGCCATGAGATGAGTATCTTTGATTTCAAGGAGTTAAGTTGGCCACCCATGTCTTAGTACCACCGATTTGTGAGCGGCACAAGCGGTAGGTGGTCGGGTATATGAGTACTACCAATTTTGAGAAGGGGTACAACTAGCTATCCCATATAATAGTACTATCAATTAGGTATAAAGTACAAGCGGTAAGTGGTCGGGGTTGGAGATCTAAATATCGGAATAGTGATAAACATTCTGGGTTCCTAACTGAGGTTGGGTTCACTATGGGTAAAGTGGTACAAAACATGCACAGAGTTAAAAATCGTGAATTCATGCTGTCTCTTAGATTAGATGCTACTGGAGTTAAATTAAGCCTCATATCACGAGTGCTAGTAGAAATTTTCATAATTAAAATTGAAACATAGATTTTCTTAATAAAACCTATTTTTCGTAAAAGAGTGAGAAAGGAATCACGGAAAGGTTACGTGATGGTTTTGAAAAGTAAAACTCATATCTTGCATTTTGTTATTAATGCTTGTTGAGTAGATCTTTGTACTCAGCCTTGTATAATTCCCTCTTTTCTTACACTTTGAGTGCTATAGATACAATGAGGAGTGGTTGGCTAGTCACCCACAGACCAGGGTGATGAGGAGGTAGAGGACTACCCAAAAGATTGGATGGAGTAGCGGCCCTTACAGCAGAGGCTATCGCTCTCTAGGGTAGTACAGATGTAGATGTTGTATTTAAGTTTTTGATGTAAATATTATGATATGACATGTGAGCGTAAGATGGCACATTGCATAGTTGGAAATGTAATAAGTTTCCTATGAGTCTCTAATTAATGTTTTGTTGCAACACTCTGAATTGATTGTATTAAGCGATAAAGCGTCGGGTTCATTCGATGTTTTGTTAGCTAATATATCCATATCAATGTAATTAACTCAATATTAATGACAAGGTTGTTGTCGTTATCTGGGATAATTATGTGGGTCACCATAGGTGGTATTAGAACAATGGTTACAAGACACCGCAAATAAATTAATTAGGGATTTTTAAGAGACTTAAGAAAAGGTTTCCTTTGCTAGATGGCACTAAGTAAACTATAACTCTTGTCTTGTCAAAATGCTCTAGTATGTATTTTATTATTATCTTTAATTATGTTAATTATATTGCCAATATCTTGATTAGAACCTTCTTGGGTTGAGATGCAACTAATGTATAATTAATACTTTTATGTGATATAATTCGAAGTTTAATTATTTATGGATACTATTTTGAAATTCATGTGGAAATCAAATTACTATTTTTCTTTATTTTATTCTGAATTTCACTTAATTTGGATTATATTTGATCTGAACACTTTCTTTTAATTTACTAATTTACATTTAATGATTATTTTGAATTTTAGTTTTTTAAGGATGTCACTTTGGAAGTCGTATAGAAATCAAAATTCTATTTTTTAATTTTTATTTTAAATTTCAGTTCATTTGGATTGTACTTCATATGAACTATTTCTTTTAATCTAATTTGTTATAACTTGAGTTCATACACACACACATACATATATACATACATATATAGATATTGCATACATACATATACATATACATATACATATACTTATATTTATGAAAAAGGAGGCTACTATGGTTAATTTGCATTAAACAAAATTGAATTTAGAAATCAAGTAGTAATTTATAAGCGGAATTTATAAAAACAAAATTGACTGATATAAAAAATAACAAGTATGTAAAACATAAGTAACAACTCACAGATCCTCTACGACATGAGCTTTGGATCGTCCATCGTCATCACATGGCATATATCTAGTTTTTGCCAACACATGGCTGCTGACTTAGACCAATACTTGCCAACATATGGTATAGTAGTAAGCTTTCCAAAACATACATTTTTGGAAATAATGAAACATCTAACTATGTAATGCTTTACCAAGTGCCTATAACGTGAAAGACGGCTTTTAAAAGATTTACGCTCTGTAGAGGTGTACAGCTTTATCCACAAGAAATGACCAATCTTTTACCAGGCCAATAACACACTTCTTTTGGTGTGTCAGCAAGGAAATCATAATATAACTGTTACATTACCTAGACATGACCTTGCACCAGCCAGTGATGACAACCCTTAATATGGAGACAAACACACACCCAAGACATAATATCATTCACATTGTAACCAAGGCAGTCAGACCTGCTATCACCTTTTCTCCCTATAGCAAGACGTACACTGTTGTATTGGTATGAAGAAATCCCTACAAGCAGACCTAACCGGAATGCTTGTGCTATAAAAGCCTTGTGCACCCTCCGAGACTCCCGCTCCGCGCGCCGCACCGCCGCCTCTTCCCTTGTCGCAGAGACACCGTCGTTCGCGCCGCATGAGCTCGTCGAAGTCCTCCACCACAACCACAATCTTTCGCCACGTGGATCTCCGCCGTCGATCCTCCTCCTGCTGCCATTTGCACCCTTGTGTTGCTCATGAAGTCCTCTTCCAAATCCATACGAGCCGCTTGATCCGTCTTGATTCGCCGTTCGCCACATTATCTTCCTCGAGTCCGGCGGAATAGCACCACCACTCGTCGTCGATCTGGTTCGTAGATCCGTGGTTGTCCGATTGGCCGCGTACGTCACCGTCGCAGCGCCATAAAGAACCGCGTCTTCACTTCTCCGCCGTCCGATCCACTCCGAGCCGCCGATGTGCGACGCGTGCCATGCCATGTTAGCGTTCGCGTCAGCCGAGCCGCCGCGTCAGCCCTAGCCACTGTTCCCATGAGCCCGGTCCACCGTGGACCAGAGCTGTACTCGTGGACTTGGTCCATAGACCGTAGGCCCGCATGTCAGTGTAATAAGGAATTTTTGGATTTATTTTTATTTAGGAAATTGATTTGCTGATATCAGCGTTGCGCAATAATTCGATTTTCCCATAGAAAAATAAATCAAGAAATTTGGGTTATCTCTTTTTCAGCCTTTTTATCTGAATTTAATCTTTCGGAGGCTCGTTCTCGCTCATACGAACTCTGATTGAGGCGATTCAAATTTCTAAATTTTTATAAAATTGAGATCTACCTTTTAGAGTCATTTCTTTTCAGTTTTAAGCTTGTTTGAGTCTCTGTTTTGTATTTATTTGGTTTCATTGCTTTCTTTTCCGGTAGACGCGAACCCCGAAGGAGCGAACAGAGATTTCGAAGACCAAGACTCAGCACTAGATCAGTAAGGCAAGTTGTAAACTTTGTTCATGTTGAACCTATGCTTGCAAAATTATTTTGTTTAATTATATAATTGCATGCTATTTATATATCAATGCTAATTTATGGGAACAACTATTCACCTAATTGACAATATGCCACCTTCATCTTCTAAATGCCATGTATCCATTGTTAACCTTAGGTTGGGATATTATTAATTGGACATAATCATAATACCAACAATGGATTATCGTAGTTATGCTTAGCCCTGCTTAGTCATACGATGGGATCCATATCACATGTGAATTATTGTTAATCTTGACATAATGAGATATTGAATTGTGGCCGTTGGCTACTGTTGTAAAATTTAGTGTACTATGGCAGGGGATGCCACTGGTCTTGGTTGAACAAAATGTTTTCCCTCGGGCAAGTGATCATGCAGTAAAGGGGGTGCTTTCTAGCACATTGGGATGTGGCTGTTTTACCTGAGATAACTTAAGGACTTAATCTTATGCGCCATTGAACTGGGCCTAACCGTGCAATCACAAGTCTGGTATGGGATAGACCTAACTGATTAATTTGCAATGTTTGATCTTGAGTACTGCCAATTGTTGGTGTGGGTTTCGAGATGGACGAGTAGATTCTCATGGCTCAAAAGGGGCCCCCAATGGGCGAAACCTTAAAGGGCAGTACCGAGTTTAGACAGCGTAATGTAAAGGTTTTATCATGATATCTCTGCGACACACCAAAGGAAGTGTGTTAATATTGATTGCACCAAGAGATGTTTATATCTTGTGGGTAAAGCTGTACAACCTCTGCAGAGTGTAAAACTATTTGAATAACCATGTCCGCGGTCATGGACAAGCCTGGGAATTTCACACGGGGCATAGAGTGTTTCATGAAATGTGGAATTGTTGGGATGTGAACGGGGAGTTCACTATTGTTTTGTTGTTTAAAGTTATACTGTTGAATTTAGTGGTTTAATACTTGTTTTGGATGGTGTAGGGTGATGCCTTGCTATTCTGTTCATGTTGTCTACCATTGATTTACCAGTTATTTATTATCGTTTTTCATCAATATGCTTTCAATCTATTTACTGTATTTCAAATTCAAGTTATTGCTTTCTGCAAATGAACTATATGACTATCCTTTGTCAAGCCTTGCATGAATATTGCATCATTTCCCTACACGCCTTTGTTGATCAGTTGCTGAGAAAGGACTAGGAAATAATGAGTATCAAGAAGAGGAGTACTATAAAGACTATGTGGACTAGGAAGGTATTTCCCAGATGATTGCCTGTGTCATGTCGAATGGCCCCAGCTATCTTAATTCTGTTGCAATAGTTTTATTTGTTTCTTACGCCATGTGGCATTGATGTATGAACCTTGACCATAAGGTCTTTTGTTTTAATTAATAATAATTTGCTTCTTCTTAGTTAATTCATTGTATGGAATGATATTTCATCTGTGTTGTCACTGTGTGCACTAGCGTGGTCATGGACTAGTGCAAAGTACACAAAGGGTTTCGGATTTGCAAATCCGGGTCCCGACATTATCATATTGGAAAGTATCTTGTTTACAAATTTAGTTTAATCTCAATCAAATGTGAAATATTTTTGCATAGATAGGGGTTTATGGTATTACTAAATCTTAGGAATTGGTTTTACCATAATTTAAATTTGTATATAATCCAAGTTTTAGCTATTTTCATTTCTATGTATTGAAAACTAACTATTTTCAAATTTGATACAAACTAGATTCAAATCTAAATATTTTTACAGAAATGGAATACTTTATGCGTGAGGATTTTCCTAAATTAATTTCATAATTTTAGGGTTATAGTTTATATATTTTTAATACTAACCATACTAGGGCTTATTTGATGTTTTAATTGAACAATTCATATTTAGTGCGAAAATTAAATATTTTTTTACAAATGGGTTTATTAGTGTTTCAGGAACATATGAAAATTATTTTATTATTTTTAGGGTTTATAGTGCACAACTTTTGTTTAAAGACCATTTTAGGGTTTTACTCAAATAATTCAAACTTGTTTCCAAATTAAATATTTTTACATATTCTAGAACTATATGATTTTAAATGAATTTAGAATTTTTTTTACTTCATTTGGAGTTAGGTTGCAGAAGATACATATGTTTGAATGAATTCGGTTCTTAAAATGGTTGGAAAATGTAAAGTACGCTTTCATAAAATGAAAATGAAAGTGCCTTTCTATTTTCACTGGTTTTCTTTGAATTTCCCTCACTCGGCTGACATCTCGGCCCCACCTGACACTGGGCTGAACCAGGGGACGCTCTAGGGCATCTCGCCGGAGGCGTGGTGAGGCTGGAGACTCGCGACCGGCGGCATGATGAGCTAAAGAGGGTCATGGCGAACCCAAGGGTAGGCTTGGTGGCCACCGGCGATGGCTGGAAGATGGCTGCCACCGGCGATGGCCCATCGTGCTCGTGCAGTGGTGGAAATGGCCGATTGGCCGTGAGGTAGAAGAAGGGCAAGATGAGATCAGGCAAGGGCAATAGGAGTACTAGGGATACAAGGGCAACCCATTTTCTGACCTTGGTGCGGCAGGGGATGGCCGGATTGTCCTTGCGCCGTTTGCTAGAGTTGAAGAAGATGCTCACTATGGTGGGGTGCTAGGGGCAAAGAGAACTGAAATTTCGGTGGGGAATGAGTTCAAGGGATCACTAGTGTGCTCTATGCTCAATAGCTTGGAAGATTGCTCGCTGCAGACTTCAAATGCTAATTTCCCTTTTGGGTTTGTCTTGAGCAATGGAGAAGATGGGGTGCGGGGCCTCGATTGAGTGGAGCAATGGCAATGGTGGGCGAAGAGGAGGTGCAGAGAGAGTATGTAGTAGCTATAGAATCCTAGGTTTCCTTTATAGCTAGTTGAGGCGGTTTGACACCGGCTTTAAACCCTTGAAGATGGCGGTGAAAGTGCGTGGGTTCCATGCTATGGCGGCAGATTTGCGGGCAATTTATGCGTGGCGGAGGTGAGCGAATGGCGAGGCGGCGATGAAGCGGTGCGCCAGAATTGCAATTCAGTTCACATGGCGTGGTGATCTTGAGTCGGAGTTGTCATGGCGATGATCCAAATAGAAAAGACTTGCGGTGGCGAGTATGGCGGCCGTCTTCTCATTGTAAATGGCACTAATGTAGTTAGGGAGGCTGGGTGTTGTGTTTCTTCGCCACATTTGCTCCTTTGGTGCTTTTAACTGTCATGGCAACATCGACAACCGGACGAGGCATGAACTAGGTGGGAACGGGGTGAAGACTGGGAACCACAACATTGCATTAGATCTAAAACAAGCTCCTAAGCAATGACATGAGAAATTTGGTAATACAATGACATTTGTTGGCTTTTGTGTTAATGAAACCGATAAGTGTGTATATTATCATTCAAAGGAAGTGAAGGTGTTATTCTATGTTTATACGTAGATGACATATTACTGTTCGGGACCAATATAGATGTAATTAATCAAACCAAGTCGTTTCTCTCCTAGAATTTTGATATGAATTTTAAACATCAATCTTATAAAGGGTGAGAATGGGATTACACAGTCTCAATCCCATTATGTGGACAAAGTCTTGAGTCGTTTTGGCTTTGTAGACTGCAAGCCGGGTGCCACACCCTATGATTCAAATAATAAACTTAAAAAGAACTTGGGTCAAGGTAAAAACCAACTCAGGTATTCATAAATTATAGGTTCCCTGATGTACTTAGCTAGTGTGACAAGGCCAAACATCTCATATGCTATATGTAGGTTGAGTCGTTATGCGTCCAACCCAGGAGATGATCATTGGATAGCACTAGAAAGAGTTATCAAATATTTAAAAGGAACAATGAATTTGGAAATACATTATTCTGGTCATCCTACAGTCCTAGAAGGATTCAGTGATTTCAACTGGATCAGTGACTCGGATGATATAAAGGCTATGAGTGGCTATATTTTCACTCTAGCAGGTAGGGTTGTATCTTGGAGGTCGTCCAAACAGACTATCCTTACACGATCTACCATGGAGGCTGAGTTAGTAGAACTTGACTTAGCAGCGGTAAAGGTAGAATGGATTAGAGAGCTCCTTTCTAATCTACTAGTACTGGAAAAACCTATTCTAGCTCTTCTTACCTACTGCGATAACCAAACCGTTTTGGTGAAGGTGAAGAGTAGGAAGGATAATATAAAGTCGTCAAGACATATAAAAAAGCAATTAAAATCGTTGAGGCATACTAGAGAGATGGGTGTTATTGCTGTAAAATACATCCAATCTAAAAGGAACTTGGCCAATCCTTTCACTAAAGGAATGGCGTGGAAGGCTATTCTTGTAGCATCTAGAGGAATGGGGCTCATACCCATTTGAGTGGATCACATTGGCAGTAACCTATCCTAAAAGAACGGAGATCCTGTGAACAAGGCTCTAGGAAAACAAACTGTGTGGTCAAGAGAGCACATCTAAGGGTCCCATTAGCTGCAGTGCTTTTCTGTTTGGTAGGTTGAGTTATAAGTTTTTAATGAGTTCAATGCTGTGTGGCAATAGAAGTTGTCCTATAGGACTCCTTGGAGAACTCATCTGTATGAGTATAATTGTGAGGTCGCGATTAATAAAAGTTTGGGTATACTTCCAAAGATAACTCATGAATAAAGATACTAGGACATGACCGAAAAGTTCTAACCCGAGAGCTAAAATAAAAGCTGCCCCGTACAGAGTGTTACTAGTATGAAGCCTTTCACACCAGGGTATAGGATCAAGGCTTTAGTCCTCCTTCGTTTGTGCAGAGACTGAATGCTTGTAATTAGACAATGGTTCAAACCTGAAAGGTGCTCACTGTCAAATATTTGTATATTAAACAAAGTTTATGCTCCAACCTTCAAATTTTGGTGAGGATTGTTGTGAAATTTGATTGAAAATTTACATTTTGGAGATTAGAATTTGGGCTGGCATGTTTCTTTTGGTGGGCTTTTCAGTTGGCCCATTAGGGCAAAAGGAAAAGAGAGAGACAGGGAGTTGTAGAGAGGATCGAGTCCTCTTCTCCTAGCTGGATGGCTGCGGTGCCAGAAAAATCGGCAGCAGGTGAGGCGGCTGGTTCGCCAAGAGGCTGGTAGCGTGAGCTCTCCTTCCTCTATTTCTATGGACTAGATCTTCTTCTCCAGAATGCAAGTAACAATCAGGCTTCCTTCTTTCTCATCTTAATTCAATCATTCTCTTGAGCACCTTTTTTGCTGGTAAGGTGTGATTCGGATTACTCATCTGGTGCTTGACTGGCTGATGAGCATCTTGCGCCTGTGAGCTCATTGCACTGGTAATATTTACTGTTATTCTTTGAGTGTTGTTCTTCTTGTTCTGGAGCATTGCATGGAAAGTGCTTATTTTGGACCAGTGCACCAAGTTGATAGCTCTAGTTCTTGTGGTGCCGAAGGCTTGGTCTTTGGTGATGTGTTCTTGAGAAGAAGATTGTGTTGGGGGATTGATCTTGTGTAGCTGCTTTTGAGGCTCGTATTCGCATACAATGTGCCACGTGTGCGGAAAAGGGCATTGTATCTCAGTTGTCTTGGTCAGTTTCACTGTGGCACTTGTGGCGGTAATAGGATTTCTGGGTCAACGATGATCCGTCGTGCCTTGCCCCTCTTCTTGAACGGCTTTGAGTGCTGTTTCGATTGTGAGTATATTTCACTGTGCTAGATATGGGTTTGAGATTGCTCTGTGATGATACTAGGGTATATAATGATACTGACAATTTATTCTATGAATAAGGCCTTGAATTGATAGACTTACATGCTTTAGAAGTCTTGATTCATTCACTGTCTGAAAGTCTGAATATTTGTTCAATTCAGTTTTGCTTATTTGTGATTATTGTCTTTGGTCCAGTAGTCCCATTTGCTTGGTTAGCTTGTTGATCTGATTATTGTCTAAGCTCCAGAAGCTTCACTTGTTCGGTTAGCTTGCTTCACTTCTGTTAGCTTGCTGATCTGAATCTTGTTGGTAAAAGTAATCAACGGCTAGTGCTAAATACTGTCTATTGGTTCAATTGCTTCTACTATTGGCTTATTACAATAAGCATTACTGATTCAGTTGGTATGTCATTCATATATTAATCTGGATACATGCTGTTCTGAATTTAATTTGTCATTTAGGACTTTAATAATAGTGAATCTTGTTATCAATTCTATTTGTGCATGTTAAGGTAGTAAGAGTTTGAGGCCTTATTCATTTAATTAATTGTTTTGCCCATTCGTGATTAAGGTTGAAGATTTATAATCTTCAAACCGGCCATAAATCTGAGAGCAACATAATTCAAATTCCCTTCATATTGTTGTAGGAGACATGATTCATTGCATGAATGACAAAATCTTCATACTTTTCAATTATGTCATTATGATTGTCCTTGGATTATATATTTATAATCATATTGTTATATGGAATTAGCAATAAATTCTTGCTCTTGATATTGCATCTTTTTTCAACAATGACTTGGTTAATCTGGCTGTTTACTTAATTACACAAATCAAGACAACTATATATAATCATAAATAATATATATCTTATGCTTGGAAGTTTTGGAGAGCAACCAAGGTACAAGGTATGTTTTTTTGCGAAAAAACCCTCTAGAAAATCCGAAATCGCGAATAGGTCCTTCCACCGGTTATTTTGCAAAAAGGAATTCGTACACTACTACAGAACAAGCTACCACAAGCGGCTCGTAACTCCTTTAAAGCGATTTTATAACGCTTCTAAGCAACGCGTGTGATACGTCGGGTATCTGGCGATTCTTTCAACCGCTGTCTTTGTGACACGAAGCGGTTGGGAAGGTGTCGGGGAGGGCGATGGAGCCGCCCGCGTGGGGACTCCTGGCGGTTAAATATTACAAACGCTTGTGGAGAAGGATATCGAAGCGGTTAGTCTTACCAACCGCTTGTGGAAGCGACACTCGAAGCGGTTGAGTCACCAACCGCTTGTGGAGAGAGTTTTCGATTATATGTATTATAAAATATATTCTTACGGTGTTTTTGTATATCGTTTTGACCATAAAATTAAATATGAGTGGAGGAGTTTTTTGCGCAATTAAATATATATTACATATGCATACTCATACACATGTTCACAAGCTAGCTCAGTACACAAAAAAACGAACTTAATAGTGTAAAAAATGGACAAGTACATACACGCAACCGACGTTTACAAGTTTGAATGCTGAAAAAATGATTATCGAACTCATTTCTTGCATGCGTCACTCTTTATGTCCTTGGTCGGCGTGGATGTCGTCATCGATTCAGCGGTGTTCAGCGAGAAACCTTACGTGGAACTCGCCATTTGGAGATACAACCTCGTTGACAAGGAAGCCGATGAGTTGTTCTTGGAGTCGCGCACCGGTGAGCGGGAGCACGTTAACGTGCTCATCGATGTTGGTGACAATTAATTAAGCGGGAAGTATATAAATATCCGATCACATGCAATTAATTAAAATGTAAGTTGTAGCTAACAAATTGACATGCATATCTGAACCTCGGCATAATGTTCGACTCATCGCCATGGATAAAACTTTGAATATAGTGGAACACGTAGTAGCCACATAAGTTGTTTCCAACCGTCTGACGTTTAACCTTCGCGGGGAGAAATTTCAGAATATCAGATGAAGAACTGATATGGCGCATGTATATTAATAATAGTTTTTGTAGTACGTACCTGAGTGCTTACTATGACTTCGAATTCTTTCATGAATTCTCCTTTTTGTTTCTTCTTGAACTTTGCAAATGTCCTGTTCAGGACGTCAATGAACCATTGGTATTTTTGGACTGGATTCCTTCTTGAGTCATGAACTATAATCCTGCTTTGTTGTCAAGCTCGATGACTAGAAGGATCGATGAAACCTATTAGTATATTGCAACATATCGTAAGTAGCTACTCGTACTATCAATGGCTTAAGAAATACAAGAATAAGAGGTTTGTGAGAACACGTACTTGAAGTTGAAGGGCAGAAGTATGTATGGTTTGTAGTGCTGTTTCAACAGTGCATGCAAAAGGTATGCCTCAACGGACGGTTTTTGCTTGTCGTATGACCAGACTTTCTCGTTGACAATCTACGGGTCGATGAAGCCAGCGTTACATTTGCCCGATCTTGTACATCGTTGTATCTCCATTCTACATAAGAAGGGATAACTAAGTTAATTAGATTTTTAATTTTGTGGTGCGAGAGGAAGCAAATGGTAAACTTAGTAGATCGACACTTACATGACACCGGCGAGGACATGAAAGACACGTTGACCTCGTCTCCTTGGTACACATGGTACAAGTCGTCAATTCGACCATAGTTACGTGTTGTTCCTTGGAAGAAATACTCATCTTGGAAGCGGAGGAGGAACATTTGCTCTCCTTTAGATGCCCTTTCCATGTACCATTCATGCATTTGGCGCATCTTGGTTGGGAGATCTTTTATATCCTTTGGATCAATTAGCGGTTTGCCCAACTCATACTTCCATCGGTTGGTGCCTTTGGAAGATCCTCGTCTATTGATTTGAGTCCGCCTCCTTGAAATGCCATTTTCCTCAACTCCTCGGCACTCTGCTGATCTTCCACTTTCTTCTTCTTTCCCTTGAAGGAGCCGTGTATTTTAAAATTGTAGCCTTTCTTATTGTCCTTTTGTAGTCGCTCATCACGGTGGCGCGTTCCGCATATTGAAAGTGCTTCACGATTTTTATCTATTTTAAGCTTGGGCTCTGGCTTCTTTGGCGCAAGTTGCCTAGCCACATCCGTCTTCTACGGATGCATCTAGCTCCTCATGATCGAGATCATATGGCCTCTTTGGCGGTTGCTTTGACATTCTCTAGGCTGGGATGCCGACTTCGTGGGAGGAGGTGCTAGTCTGAGATCCTCCTTCGACATTGAGCTTCTTCCTCGGGGAGATCTTTGGGCGTGGTATTGGAGATGTTGGGTGCTTCTTACTTTCAGGCGGTGGCGGTGGCGTGAGTCGGGCTTCTTTGTGGAGCGGGAGGTGGAGGCGTGGCTGGACCACCGGGAAGCATTGCGTCGGCGTATTTGGAGGAGTCGTGGGTTGTCGATGTGGAGGCGTGCTTGCTCCTGTGGTGGCTCAAGCTGTGGGGCCTCTCTTCTTTGGAGATATAACCTCCACACCATCTGGAAATATAATGTACTTTTTGCGCTAGAGGATGAATGTGCCATGGAGGGCTGCCCAAGCTTGGTCGCCGTCGCCCTAGGAATATCGAGAATGAGATCTTGAAGCCCCCGCCACCTCTTCCACCGTGACCTTCGAGTATCAGGAGGGTATCTGTTTTGCGATGGAGCGTCGGCCCGCCTCCACCGGATAAGCCATCTTTGTAAGCCACCTTGAAGGAGAGTTACGCATATCAATGTGTAGCTTCGCACTAGCGGCGAACCTTGATCTTCCCACGGGATAGCGAACTGCGGGTCATCTGCTACTGAGGGCTACGGCAGACGCCAAGCTGCTCTTTTTTGGCGGTCGGACTAATCACGGATTCGGCGCCGCTGAACATTGGTCGAGCGTAGTGCTCCTGAAGGCGGCTCATTGCCGGACACTTTTGCGTGACCGGGACATCGATGGAAGCCGCCGTAGCTCTAAGCTCTTCCTCCAATCGGCTCACTCTACCCGATCTCTCCTCTTGCTTCATCCCGACTCACGTAAGTGCTTGAGTCTTTGGCAAAGCCGTGCCTCCATGGCACCTTCCCGAAACCTCGTGTCCGTCCCGGGTGCTCAGGGTTTTGAAGGGCATATGTTAGCTCATCATTCTCCCTGTCCGTCACCAAGGATCTGGCCAAGTGCCGCTCGATGGCTTCTACAATCCTTTCACCAACTTCTTGGGTATCGGTGGCATCACCAAGCTACAAATCATCGACAAGTTTGCCCCGTGAGCCAATAACCAATTGCGCATGCGGGGCTCCTAATTCTCAGTTTTAGGTATAATATCGTGCTGCCGAAGTTCATCTTCCCGCTTGTCCCATTTCTTTTCAGCCTTGATGTAACCACCGGTCCCGAGATGGTGGTGGTATTTCTTCTTCTGTGCATTCACCTTGTTTTTCTCTCTCGCGGCCTGTCCTGCATCCGACAACTTGTACTCCTCGAAAGCATCCTAATGATCGGCCAGCTTAGGAAATTTATTGAAGTATGGCCTTTCTCCTTTGTCGATGTACTTGTGGGTGAGGGCGACTTCCTTCGCCGAAAGGAAGTTGCCATCTTCTTCAAAGCCCATCCCTTGGCCTACATTCGTACCCATACGGAAAAGTGAAATTTTCCTTTATATCATTCCAGCGGTTCCTTGGTAGCTGCGGGGACTTGACCCATTTACGGATCTTGATTGGGGCGTGATCCCTCACGTGGTAGCCATAGCGTTGTTGAAAGGGCCAATTGCTGATTCGGGCTAGCAGACTCCGTCGTTGCCGACTTCGGTTATCACGTACTTTGTCGAAGGCTTCTTGTTAGGTCCTCGGTTCATTCCGGACTGGGTGGCCGATGAGGTACCGGGCTGGATACACAAACACAAATAATATGAATGATTAACATGTTTACGGTGATTTTATAATGGGTGAGAGTATACCTCGGTACTAGTGTTAATGGCCTCATCGACAACGTCAG
This sequence comes from Guadua angustifolia, assembly GCA_036346375.1. NCBI lineage: Eukaryota > Viridiplantae > Streptophyta > Magnoliopsida > Poales > Poaceae > Guadua > Guadua angustifolia. The sequence continues at coordinate 65,418,131 of CM070502.1, read as the reverse complement.
CAGCACCATCGTGATTTTTCGCATCAGTGTTAACGGCCTCATTGGCTAAGATGCTACCCAGCGCAATGGTCTCGAATATCAGATTTTCCGCCTCATCGAAAGCCGGGTCACCACGTCTTGGTGTCGCCATCTAGAGTAGAGCAAATCTCGAGGCTTAGATTATATATGAAGACAAGATTGTTGAGAACAATTCGAGTTTGAAAGCATAGTTTAAGATCGGCAGAACGAGGTTTGTGCTGATGAGATCACATTCCTTGGGTTACTTTACGCATGCAATCATATTGGTTTTGTTTCGTATAGGCGGCACTTTTTCAAAAATATGAAAATGGTTCAGGTAAACAATACATTGACATTGTGTTACTATATTTCACATAGACTTACACATTTCACATGATACATATACAATTGACAATTCACATATACTTATACATTTCACATAGACTTACACATTTCACATGATACTTATACAATTGACAATTCACATATACTTATACATTTCACATAGACTTACACATTTCACATGATACATATACAATTGACAATTCACATATACTTATTTGTAATAAAAAATAATGAATCATTCTTATTCCACACTAATATGATTTTCAAAAAATGAAATAAGGTTATAAATCACGACTAGAATGTTAATAGTCTATTACACAAAAAGCGAAGCGATCGGTTCCTTGTCAACCAAGCACGTCACCTCGTGGCCTTCTCCGCGGAGTGTATCATATGCTCTCTGGCAGCCATGCTTTTGGAACTTGCTGGTCTTGATCAAAATCTAAACGAGTCCTTCTCAGCGGTGGCACCTAATGTCGATGGGCTCGCCACGGCGGCGTAGCGTTGCGTTGCCGACCGTTGAGGAGACCATCGAGGTGACGTAGCTTGGTTGACAGTGGTATGAACCGATGTCTGGCTTTTTGGTGTAATCCAACTATTAACATTCTAGTCGTGATTTATAACCTTATTTCATTTTTTGAAAATTATATTAGTGTGAATATAAATGATTCATTATTTTTTATTCAACAAAATTTTCTTGATCCTTATCTTCATCTAACCAGCCTCAATCTGGAATAAAGGATAGATTGTGATTACGTCCCAGGGCATAAATGTTTTCACAAATTCTACTTCACAACATGAAAGAAGAACTTGCAGAAGGGCTTTAAGAACAGAAAGTATGTGCAGTAGTAATCATATTCCAGTTACAGAAAGTTGTCACTCATTCATATTTTCTTATCTCATGTATTTACCTCTTTCCACATCTAAGTTGAAGTACTAATAATCTGATTTTTAATCTCCATATGTCAATGTAGAAATTGGCATAGGTCTGGTGGGCTTTGGTATCCTATTCTCAATAGCATATGCTATGTCCAACAAACAATATGCAGAAGTCACAGCTCATATGCAATCTTTACCGGTTCATACACAGCATAGCGACCACAAGACACCACAAGATATATGATATGGTGCTCATGTATGTTATGGAATAGTCCATATAAAATCTATACAAAAGGATCAAACTGAAACAGGTGCAGTAGTACAGGCACTATATTTATAGTATGATCAGTTAAAGCAGTATAACAAAACACGCTATAGTTGAGAAATTCTTGGTGCAATTTACTCTTTTGGGAAGATCTTTTAGTTATTTTTAAGCAGGAAGCAGGGGATTCTTAGCTCCTAAGCAGTTTTGCTGGATGCTAGATTAAAAAAGTATTTATTGACTTTGGGGTGTTTTTAAATTCCTTGCTTCCTACATATCCTTCCCCTTATCACTCAAACGTATGCTGCAGATTGAAACCATTGATAAACCTGAGAATACTGTCATTAAGTACTCTCCTGCATAATGATTTATGATTTGACATATACTGTGTTCTTGCTCATATCCTAAATTTGGGATTTCGCTTGTACTTGATACAAGGATTTCAGCTCCTTAGTATCTACAGAGATCAACTATTGTATTTAACTATTCATTCATTACTACTTGTTTTATTCTCGTTCCACATCACTGGGCTGTGGGCACTTATGTATTACTGTTTGAGTACACTTAAGCAATTTATTGTGGCAAGAAAATCTTGTAAGGAGTCCTGACTAATTTAGATATGTATTTCGCCTCACTCATTTTAGCAATTATTTGTATGAACTCGGTGCCGAGGCTTTATCCAGAGTCTTACCTAGCATATCATTGTTCCTTCCAGAAACAATCCCTTAATATGCAAAAACGATGTGACCAGACCAGACTAGTCCCGTAACTCCCGTTATATGTTGTCTTTGTCCTACTATGGTTTATATACTAACTTGTGTGATGAATACCGTTGCAGCATAAACACTCCTTGTGGGCATTTCACGAACACCTTGTGAGCATAAAAACAGAGAGAGAGAGCGAGGAGGGCGTTGCTGCGTACCTAGGATCTCCGGTCCTCCAGTGGAATGGCGGGCGGCGTCGAGCGGTGGAGAGGGGTCCTTGGCGAGGTGGCGTCGGCGCGGGGTCTCGACGGAGGCGGCGGCACTGAGAAAATTTGGGGTGTGAGGAAGCGCGGGGACTTAGAAAATTTGGGGTGTGAGGAAGAGCGGGCAGTATCAACTTTATATAGGGCACCCACTTCTACAAGCGGTTGGTATTATCAACCGCTTCTAAAGAGGACTTCTACAAGCGGTTAATATTACTAACCGCTTGTAGAACGCATGGATGGGCGGGAGTGGGAAAGGCCCTATGCAAGCGGTTGGTATTACGAACCGCTTGTAGAAGGGTCTCTGCTCTCTGTTTTCATGTCCACAAGGTGTTCGATGAAATGCCCACAAGGAGTTTTGTTGATATTTTGATGTTGGAGTAATGAAAAAATATTGTTGATGCTAATTTGTTTCACTCTTTGAAGCTACTAATTCATGTCGACGGCTTCATCAAATGGCGAGACGAAGAGACAACTAGAGGCATTGCCGATGAAGCTATCGTGTCCTCGATGCGGAGATCCTGTAAATGTGTTCACCTCCCGTACATCCAAGAATCCATCCCGAGTGTTCATGAAGTGTTCGAATATGTCGGTAAGTTTTTGAAGTTATTCATTTGTTCATATTCCTTGACTTTCACCTTCCGTTCCATTCTTTCTGTTTGAAGGGCACAGCATGTCCGTATTGGCAGTGGGCTGATAAAGCCAGCCATAGTCTTGAAAATCTTACAATGCAAATTGCTGCATTACAAGAAGATTTGCTGCCAATTGATGATGGTGACGGTCAGTAACATTTAATCCTGTTGCAAGACAGAGAGATGCACATCCGGCTGCTTCTGATGACAACAAGAGTATTAAAAAGCTAGAAGAAAGGATGGAAAGAGTAGAGGACATGCTAAAGAAATTAGTTAATATAGCTATCATTGTAATGTTGCTCCTTTTAGTTAATATAGCTATCATTGTAATGTTGTAAATTTCACAATCCTTTCATAGAGTGGATATACAAGTAGTACATCTTAAGTCTTCGTCTTTACAATTGTTCGCCGTTATGATCGTGGCGTATGTAAGGAACATCGACATCAACATCGCCACGCAGGCGTTTATGTCGACATCAAGCTGTAAAAGGAGGGACCTCGTCGAAGCCCGACCATACTCTTCCTCGTCGGTGACGTTCTCAACTCCTACAATCCTTCGTTTGCCTTGGAGAACCACATGTCGCTTTGGCATTACCTTTTGCTTGTCCCTCGCTTTTTAGGTTTGCTTGACATGTCCATTACATAGAAGACTGGATCACATCGTTCGCGAGAACAAGCGGTTCGCGCTATAGCCGACTTCTGTGAGATCCACGGTTGTCATACCGTGTTGTCGACCTTCACACCGTTTGGAGTCGACTTGACCCATTGGCACTTAAATAGAGGGACCTTGAGAGGTCCATAGTCGAGCTCCCATATTTCTTCTATGAAACCATAATATGTGTCCAACTTTGTCGTTGTTGTCTTGGCGTCTATCACGGACATTGTTACGGTTGGTGCTCTGTTATCACGGGATCTGGTGTAGAATGTGTAACCATTGATCTCATACCCCTTGAATGTCACGATTTCTTGTGATGGTCCCGAGCCAAGCGTTGCAATAGTTCATCGTTTGACCCTTCCTCAAGGATGTATACATGGCAGTACCGAAAGAATCCATGTGCTTGAGGGTTATCCAACTCTCTGTCTTCCCTGTGAACTCACGGCGTAGGGCACTCTTGTCTTTGAAGGACATAGGGGCGACTATAGTTGATTGCTTGAGCGATGAAATGTGCTTGCTTGAATGCAACAAGATCATTGCATGCAACCGATTGCCTTCCTATTCTCCCTTTGCCCGTAGCCTCCCTCGTGTGCGTGATATGGGGACGCCGATAGGATTTAGATCATTCATGTAATCAACACAAAACTCTATCACCTCCTCCGTCACATAGCCCTCGGCAATGCAGCCTTCCGGGCCTTGACGATTCTGGACGTACTTCTTGAGGACACTCATGTACCTCTCGAAAGGGAACATGTTGTGCAGATACCTTTGATGCGAGGATACCTATCTCCTTGACAAGGTGAGCGGTGAGATGAACCATGATATCAAAGAATGCAGGAGGAAAGATCATCTCGAGGCTAACCAAACTTTGTACCACATCGGCCTCCAACTTAGACAGTTTATTGGTTCGACAACCTTCGTGAAATGGCGTTGAGGAAGGAACATAGCTTTGTGATTGTCCCCGCACCCACTCGGGCAATATACCTCTAACGACTCACGGGAGCAAGCTGTGTCATCAACACAAAGGCGATCATGGGATTTTAGGCCTTGGAGTTTGTTCTCTTTCGTGTTCTGAGTCTCTTTACATTTGAGGAGTATCCGAAGGACCTTCACCTTTGTTCAAACACTCAATCATGCTTTTTTCTCTTCTTTGCTTGGAGTGTAGCTCGCAGGATGTAGAAAAAGTTGTTTTATCCCTTCTTTGTTTTTCGGATATAGGTCACTCCTCACCTCCATGTCTTCAAGGTCCTTCCGAGCTTGCAGTGTATCTTTCGATTTGCCATACATATCTATGTAGCCTAGTAGGTTCAAGCAAACATTCTTCGTGATGTGCATGAAGTCAAGCGAGTGACGAACCTTCAAAACTTCCCAATACGGTAGGTCCCAAAATATTGATTTCTTCTTCCATGTGGGTGCATGACGATCCTCGTTAAACGCAGGTATGCTTCAAAACCCTTCCCAAATACTACTTTCAGATCCTTTACCATAGCAAACACAAGTCGCCCATTACGATCTTTGAGGCTTAACACAATTTGTTCCCAGATTAAATTCTTGCCTTTCCACCTCAAAGCATGACTGCCAGGAAGAAACCTGCGGTGGCCCATGTACACACACTTCCGAGAGTTTTTCAGGTACATGCAGTCCGTTTCATCTATGCACTTGGTGCAGACTTTAAACCCTTTGACAGTTTGGCTGGACAGGTTATCGAGAGCAGGCCAATTGTTGATTGTTACAAACAACAATGCACGAGTTGAAATACTCTCTTTTGTACTCATCCCAAACCCGTACACCATCCGCCCACAACTTCACAAGGTCTTCAACCAATGGCCGGTAGACATCGATGTCGTTTCGGGTTGCCGGCCTTCGATCAACAATGGCATCATGATGTACTTCCGCTTCATGCATGACCATGGAGGAATGTTATAGATGCAAAGCGTCACGGGCAGTGCTATGGATGCTGCTCAAGCGACCGAAAGGATTCATCCCATCGGTGCTCAACCCAAACCTTATGTTTCGACCTCATTTGCAAAGTTCGGTAAGCCCGATCTACTTTCCTCCTTGCGAGCCATCTGCAGGTGTCTAAGCATCCCATCTTCCTTACATTTTCTCGCATGCCAACGCATCATCTTGGCATGACCTTCATTAGCAAGCAGGCGCTTCAGTAGGGATCATAGGAAATACCACAATACTTTGGTGGAGTTCTCTTCTTCGTCGATTCCCATCTAATTCACTTGGATCGTCACGCTGTACCTTATCTGGGATTCTTCGCTGCTTGGACAAACCTCCAAATCGGCATACTCATTGCGATCTGAGAATACAATCGTTAGGACATGCGTGTATCTTCCGTACTTGCAATCCTAAAGGGCGGAGGACTCGCTTCGCTTCATACATAGATTCGGTAGAGTGTTACCTTAGGAAGCAACTTCTTTACGAGTGATAACAAACCATTGAATGCCTTGTCGACACACCATTTGTGGCCTTCCATTGCATGAGTTCTAGTGTAATCTGTGACTTTTGTGGCCCCGTCCACGGTTTGGGTACAAAGCGATTCGTGGTCCTCTACCATGCTCTGAAACTTTTGTATTATCTTTCCTATGTGAACTCTCCTCTCCATCACGGAGCATCGATCTAACTCATCATCGCCAAACTCGTTGATTGTATCTTCCACGGACCCGTATTGAGTGGTGTCCGGCATCTTTATTAGCTCTATCTTCCTCTTCTTCGTCTTCTTCATCGTATTCCTGCCGAATCGTCTCTGTTTCTCCATGGTGGGTCCAGCAGGTATAGTTTGCCATGAAACCTTCGTGATCACATGGCTCATAACCATCCATCGTTCGAGTGCTCCTTCTCATTCTTGCAATCTACATACGGACAACGTATGAAGCTTCACGAGGCAAAATGCAACGGCGGCGTCGAGAAACTCCTTCATGCCATCTCTGAACTCTCTTGACCGACGGTCCGCATTGTACATCCATTGCCGGTCCATCTACACCAATAAAAATAATAACAACATCTATCACAATATTTAATTAAAGCTAACTATGTCTAATAGTATTGTATTTTTTAATCATTCTGTATATTCTTTTAACTAAAGCCAACTAATTATTTCTAATCCTGCTGCATTTTTTTAAAATAAAACTAATTAATTGTTACATGTTCATGCAAACCTTTTCTATCATTCCGCATTTTAATTTTACTAAATAAAAATTATTTTTTACCTTTTCCCCACCTTTATAATTTTTCATTGTTTCACATTTATTGCATTTCATTCCATACACCAAACAATATATCACCTTAAGAACAAAAAAATAAGCCAACAATGAAACACTAATAATTCCCACAAGAACAAAACATGATTTCTCAACATCCAATGCACAAAAACATCAATATATAGGTGAAGGATGTCGACAACATGTTACTCACCTTAGGAACAATTAATTGGAGCTAATAGCCTCAATTGAAAATTTTGGCGACACCTCCCCATGAATCGCTCTCGGCCCACCACTCTGTTGTCTGTGCGAGCTCGGGAGGAAGATGGGGTTTAAATCTTGTTGGAAGATGGGGTTTAAATGCTTTGGCGGGAAGGGGTCTCTACAAGCGGTTTTACACACGAACCGCCTCGGATCCCCACCTATAGAAGCGGTTCGTGTCTCCAACCGATTCTAGATCTCTAGAAGCGGTTCTAGACACGAACTGCTTCTAGAGATGGGATTCCACAAGGGGTTCGTGTCAAGAACCGCTTCTAAAGACCCCCTCCCGTCCGTTGCCCACGAACCGCTTGTGGCACGTAGAGCACAAGCGGTACGCACCTAACCGCTTGTGATAGGCCAGTTGTGAAGGCCGGTTCTGTAGTAGTGGTAGTTCTGCAAATTCAACTCAGGCGCCGATTCTTTAACCTCGAAAGATTAAAAATTATGTTTAGGTCTGGTTATTTCTTTAAGCTCAAAATATTTCAAATTACATTTAGGTCCTTCTACCATTTTTGGAACATAAAACTCCGGAGTGTGATTTGCGCGGCGCGGCGCAGCGCACTATACTATCTAGTCATACATATATGTGTGAAACTTCTACGTCGACCGTACACTACTTAATTGTATCCTCCCGCACTGTCCATAAATACAGGTCGTCGTGAGATACATATATACGGTCGATCTTTTGAAAAAAAAATCACTATTAATGTATGTAAAATATATAAATTGACTACACTTGATACTAGTATTATTGGATTCACCTTGCAAAATAGTTTCATAACATATAATTGTTATTATTTTTATTTTATATTATGACAGAAAATCATAGTCAGAGTTCTGCCTTAGAGAATGCGAAAAGTTCAAAAACAAAAAAAAACAACATAAATATATGGACGGACGTAGTGCTGTTTCAGTGTTCTTAATTAATTATTTCCACGTACTTTTCTTCTTTAAACTACAGCTACTCTCACGAAATGGTCTTAAACGTGCAACAGTCCGATGACGTGTTGCTCTAAAGCTGACGAGCCTGCGGTTTTAACCTCCAATTGACGGCCGGACCAGTTCAAAATTCAATCACAATATTGCATTTCAAGTTGACGCGAACACAGCATGGCTTCACACTGCAACATTTTATACAGCAAGTAGCACAAGACTTCTGTATATATATTGCAAGTGTATGTGAGTTTAATTTGTATACCTCCCTGCAGGAAGCGACGGTCTTTACAGGCCAAGTCATAACCTAGCTAGGTACCACCTCCAGCTTCTTAAATCTTAATTAGGGCAAGTGCAGACCGGCTAACTAGTTGGCCGTAATTAAGTTTGTACGTGGCCATGGCAGCTTCTCGTCGGCTTCGCGTCTCGTTGCAAGCAATCCTGGTGCTGTCCGTCTTGCTGCCGCCGTCGTTCATGCTCGGCTCTCTCGCCGCCGCCGGTTCAGGCGGCGACGAGCTTTCGTCCGCAACACGTGAGTTATGAGCACATGCTAAGATCGATGGGTCAACCTGCGGTTTTCTTGATTGCGGTTATCCTTTCATGTGACCATGCAAGGACATGCTGCATGAGCTGCTAGACTTTATCTTAGCGTACGAGCGCAGTACTGTAAAACTGATTGATGTGTTCCTAATTAGCTTAGTTTGCATGTCTATGTGGCAGTGAATGAGGCTGACAAATCGACGACGACCGCAGTGGAGAAGCAAGAAGGCCATGGGTTCAGCATATGCAAATTTACAGGGAATTTCCGGATTCAATTCTCCGGGGTAGTTATAGGATGCCTCGACGCTGAGTGGCCGAAACTCAAACCGCAGAGTAAGTTCTTACAACAATATATCTAGCTAGTCTGTAAATTAATCCGCTGGTAAATTGTACACATACTCATCTACACGCGTTAATTACTTGTTCGGCTGGTGTGCTTTATACTTTTATTTTGTGTTAAGAGTTTACTATAAGGTGTACATCAGCGCGTGTTGTTTAGCTAGTGATCGACACACTGACGAAAGTTAGAAGTACACGACGTGAATCTGTAAACTTCCAAAAAACTCTTTTAAATGCCAGCTATGTGGCTCCTGCATAGAGTAATTAACTTTCTTATAGGAACTGTTTACCCTCCTTAATTAGGAGGTACTAAATATATATTAATTAAGTTAGTATCAAGACATATCAAAAGCTTAAAGAGTAGAGGTATTAAGAGGTATAAGAGTGTTTAAGGGCAATTTGGTGCTAACTCACTGTACTTCCAAATTATAAAAGCTCTGTATTTCTTATCTGTGCAATGTACACTACATGCGTGCAAGTACCTATAACAGAACTGCCTGATGAACGAACGAACTCGATCGCTTCATTTCAGCTGCTGACAGCAAAGACCGAATTCCTGCTAGAACCGAGTTTGAACCAGTGCACGACCCTCGTGTGAGCTCTGCGTCCGTTACAAGCGCCGCGCGCAAGGAGAAAGCCAGTGCTTCTGAAGGCGAGAAGGGCAAGGGCTCTACCAGAGTGGCTGCCGGAGGAAAGGATGAACTATAGAACCAACACTAGCCAGCCGGCTGAAATCGAGTGCATGCCGCCGCCTTGTATTAGCAATAATACGGTCACACTAGTAATTAATATCCAAAAGATACGGCTCCAAGTGCAAGATTATTCCATTGATTATCGTGCATGTACGCTAGATAATGTACGCGTGTCTACTCTTCCACTGTCAACATCCAAACCAAGTTTCCGCCCGTACTATTAATTGATTCTGAGATGTTGTTGATGTGCACGGTTCTTCCATGACTCACGAGAAGTGTTTCTATCACTACCAGAAAAATACATATCAATGACGGTTCGTAACTATCATTAGTGACGGTTTTTAAACCATCACTGATATAATGCCACTAATAATCGGAGATTATCAGTAGCGGTTTTCGAACCATCACTGATATAGTGTCATTGATAATCGGAGATTATTAGTGGCGGTTTTTGAACTGTCACTGATAATATTATCAGTGACGGTTCTTAGCTAGAACCGCCACTGATAATATGATTATCAGTGGCTGTTCTAGTCAAGTATCGCTACTGATAATTGGCAGTTTAAAAATACTAAATTAGAGGGGACTTCCCAAGAGATCACCTATCCTATTACTATTCTCGTCCAGGCACGCTTAACTTCGGAGTTCTTATAAGATCTAGTATTTTAGTGGTGTTATGATCGTATCTGACATATAATGCGTCCCTCCTCCTCTTAATCCCGTGAAGCACCCAAACACTGATTTCCAATTATTTCAAATTAGTAAATTATAGAGGTAATTAGCAAAATTTAAAACTTTCAAATTTATTTTCCATACTCTTGACTATTAATTATGCTTGCAATATATGTGCCATTACTATTTATGAAATTTGTAAAAACATCATAACTTTTGACTCATACCTTCGATTTTAGTGTTCTTGTGCATTCCGGAATCATCACACGATGAGCTCTGCAGTTATATTCTTTTGGGCACCGATTCTAATTTTCAAAAACAAAATCCGAGCACTTTTATTAAAATGGCCATAACTTTTGACTCGTAACTCTGATCGAGGTGTTCTTTGGCTCGTTTGAAAGATAATGAAAAGTTGCACCCGAATTTCATAAGTGGACAAAAATCAAATAGTCGGATCCTGATGGTTTATGCAAGTGCGTGCACGGCGATGAAATTCCAAAAAAAAGGTCGTTTAGGGCCTCAAAATGGCATCCAAAGTTTTGAAATCTATTTCGGTTGTTCTTTTCAATTGTTGCAAATAGAATATTAGTTCTAATTATTTGTAGAATATTATTAATTTCAATTCTTTCAAATTAGAAGGCTGGAGAGGTAATTAGCAATATTTAAAATTTTCTATTTTTATTATTTGTAGTGGTTTTAAATTAAAACCGCCATTGATAATATTATCAGTGGCTGTTTTAGCCAAAAACCGCCACAGATGCTCACATTATCTGTGGCGGTTTTTGGCTAAAACCGCTATAGATAATCACATTATTAGTTGCGATAATCACATTATCAGTTGCGGTTTTAGCTAAAAATCGCCACTGATACTCACATTATCAATGGCGGTTTTTGGCTAATACCGTTACAGATGTATTTGTGGCAGTTCCAAAGAAAAACCACCACTGATAATATATTATTTGTGACGGTTCCAAATAAAAACCGTCACAAATAGTTTTTCCACTATTTTTTTAAAATAAACCGCAACTGATAATGCTATTTGTGACGGTTCCAGAAAAACCGTCACAAATAGAGTGTCATCTATGTGCTGTTTTATGGTAGTGTATGTATTATCCTCTCAATATATATTGTGCAAATTTTAAAGCTAATAAATAGCTAAGTAATTACCTTCTACTTTTTTTTATTAATACTTTAATATTTTTAAAACTTTAAAATAATGTTACGTAGAAGTACCTCTCATCTTTCGGATATATTTCTTTTTGTCGATTACAATTGATTGGCAGCTTGCCAATCGTACTGCCACGGTGTACGTTCATGGGAAAATTTGCTCTGAAACTACAAGGATGTCTACGTATTGCATGTGAAGTGATCCTGACCTCTGTCAGGTTTGCTTCGAGCACACTTTTGACTTTCGAATGTCGTTAGTCAAGGCCGCGCGTGCTGTTTGCATAGCGAATTGAAAAAAATCTTTTGAAACTATTACGGACGAAGTGTTAATGGTATACTACCTGTAGAATCAATATATACTAAACTAGTAATTAGAGAGGTATGAATGATTGTACGAAAGCTAAAATTAATTTTTTATGAGTTTTGAAACACCCTAATTCGGACTAAATTGACTGATTCGGATTTGACAAAACAGAGTAAGATATGATCACTAAAATATATATTTATAGAGATCCAACCGATAGATTGATGTAAAACTAGATTCCAATACAAATCTAACAAAAAAAAAAGAATCAGCTCGATCAGATCTACGGATCAAAAGTTATTAACCTCAATAGAATGCTGCGATCGGTTTTGACGAGAATTTGATCGAACTCTAATTTCGTGATTAATCAAAATCTACAAAAGATTAACCAATAAAACTTTGAGAAACACTAAGTTGATACCCTAAGCAGGTTTTGGATGGAGCAAATCAAGATTAAACTCATTGAATCAAGAGCGGCAATGAATCAATCTATAAAAACCAAAACCGGGCAAATAAAATCAGAATTGATCGCCGTAAGAAATCACACATAAACAGTCAACCACTTATTACTGTAGCAAAGTACTGTAGCTTCACGAAAATACTATAGCAACGCTGTTTACTGTAGCACCATGAAATTTCTGCTGGCAATGCTCGGGTCGACTGGCTAAAGAAATTAATTTTTATTTCTTTTTATCTAGTCTGGTTACTGTACTCCAAATAAAAGAGTACAATCCCTAAATGCCCATCTCTCTCGAAATAGAAGACACCTCCCCCTATTTATAATGAGCAATCATAAAGAGTTTGTATACAATTCCTCTTGGCCCAATATGACCCAATACAACGCTGCGTGTGTATTGGGTCCATATGCCGCACTCATGTGATTAACCAGCCTCCATGTGCACTGTTCTCTAGCCCGAACGTCCCGCATAACATTCTTGCCTATCAATACCTCGATTCCTCTCTGAACCTAGTCCCGAATCTCAGTTCTTCCATGAACCTAGTTCTGGTCCTGTCATCGATCACGTTCGTCTTCAAGCAACACCTGCATATGAACAAACACGAAACCGTGTACGAGCACAAGTCTATGACTAGACTCAAGATCAGTCCATGCAACCACTCACACGAGCATACTGCATCAAGCAAAACCATTACCATGCTATCACAAGCATATTAAATAATTATCTAACATAGCACATACATAAGCACCACATATGCTATGATCACAACCACTTTGCAATACCAATTCATCATTAAGCCAATTTTTCAGCACATGATTTCACACTACCTGTACGATAAGCTTTATAAACCTTTCGTAGAGAATAATTGTCTGTGAAACAATATAGATTCTTTTTTTGGGTTTACTTGTTGTCAATTGCCTGTGATATTTTGGGTAAAGGCATACTACTAGACTATGTATCTTTCGCTATATTTTAATACAACCTCTAGGCCATGTTGTATGAACTATGTTTCGCTAATATATTATGGATTTCTGTATATATGTGATACCAATATTGTAAAATATGTGTACTAGCCACTGATCATGCATGGGACTAGTATATTGTGCGTATGAGACTTTCTTGGTATTCCACGCCAAAAAGGGAGGGTCTCGATATTTTCTAATTATATGTTAATAAAAAAATATAATGATTTGGAAATGTTTTTAGAATGAATCCACCAATACCATTTTTCATGTGACAGATATAAATACTTTTGAGTACATCTATGATTAAGTTTTAAATAGGGATGGCAATGGGTCCGGGTACCTCCGGGTCCAGCCTCCGTGGACCTGGACCCGAGACCCGAAGTTTGGACCCGGACCCGAAGTCAGTCACGGGTCCAAACTCGGACCCGGACCCGATGGGTACCCGAACCCGTTACCATGACTTAAAGTATGTATGCATGTGGTATTCAAATAAAATTAAAAAAGGTTAGAATGGGGCTTGAACACAAGACCTCTTGATTCAATCACAAGGTTCCTTCTATTGAGCTATAGTGTGACTTGTGACAAGGGTGTGTACTAATCTATTTGAGCTCACCTCACCTCACCTTCTCTAATGTAGTGCAGGTGCAGGTACCCACGGGTCCAAAATGAGACCAGACCTGATCGGGACGGACCCAAAATAATATACCCGTGGGTCCAAATTTGGACCCAGACCCGGACCCATCGGGTCGGGTACCCGCGAGTACCCAGACTCACGGGTATTTTTGCCATCCCTAGTTTTAAATGTTTGATTGCATGTCTTCGACGAGCCCACGTGCTTGTTCTTGTTAATTTTTGAGCCTTTTACGGTACACAAAATTCAATATAAACCATTTATTCTTTTCGATCCAATGGATCATACTAGCTATAATTTATTTATACTTCATCTAGTAGTAGAGCAGTAAAAATAGTCTTAACAAATTAATAGTTAAGTCTGATTTTTACCATCCACTATATACTACAAATATAACGCATCGTAAAATTTCTCTAATTTTCAACGCCTTTGAATTCCTGCTCGACTTCAGGTACGAGCATGCATGACTTCAGTTCTTGCCAGCTATATTTTCCTCAAACGAATCTTGATTCCCTGCTTAATTTGCTTGCCCACGACCACAAACGCAAATAGCCAGTCGTTACTCAGTGGTTGGCAGTAACGTTCAGGGAAGCTTCGTACGTTCTATGTAGTATTGGTGGGTGTGCTGCGTGCTCGGCCCTGTCACTGTTTCCATGGAATCTGGAACTGAACATGTGGCCTCTTGCTACGACTCCACTAGAGATATCAAATGTTGGTCTTGGACAAAATTTCTTGGGTCTCACACTGACTAGAGGACTGATGATCGTGTTGGATTGGCTGGATCAGACATCAAAGTCTGCTGGTTTTGTTATGTGTAGCTTTCTGCCGTCGACATGCGCCTCATCTTGCAGTGGTAGTTTCCTGCTGAAGAGATATCATGCGCGCGTGTTGAAAGTCTTCGCCCCAAGCATATATAGCTAGTCGCTCTTCTTCTGCCGGGTTGGACTTGGATCGCTGTGCTTTGTTTACCGTATGACATGCGTGATCACACTAAGCTGTGGGCTTTAAATAATCCTCAATCCAGGAGCATGCAGGGCAACACTAGTATTCAGATTTTAGACGCGAATTCTGAGCCAACATGGCAGGTGCTCGGCTTCGCATCTCGTCGTCGGGACAGGCTATCCTGATACTATGCGTCTTGCTGCCGTCGTTTCTGTTCGGCTCTCTCTCTGCTGGTTCAGGTGTTGATCCATCGGCACACCCATTCACGTGATTGATTTGGTGCAACCAATAATTCCCTAGTTAACTTTTGATTGCAATGTTCTTGTATGTGGCAGGGATTGATGGCAAGTCGGACGGGACAGTGCCTGCCTTGGAGAAGCAGCAACGCCATCGAATTCTACTCTTTGATCGAGCAGGTGAGTTGTAAGATGAAATTCCTAGAATTTTTTTTTTGTTTACAAAGGAAGAAATCGTATGTTCTGGCTGATTCTTTTTGTTCATAGGAAAGGTAGTAATTGGAATTAAATATCTAACAGAAAAGAGCAAAAGATTCAAAATAGGTAGAACAAACGCTAGGAACACGTTTGATAAATCCCCGAGAGGTGCTTGCATGCTTTTCTTTTTTACAGTTGTATAAATATTAAAGCATGAGTAAAAGGTAAATGGTTTTGCTGCAACTTGGACGATAATGCTGGCAGCCTGTAATGAGAATATTAATTTCAGGGCCTGGCGATGGACACCAGCCTCCTGTCTCCCCTGCTACTACCAACGGCGAAAAGCCCGGAAACTGAAAACTCACAATGGAAAGGATGATTTTGCTGGAATTCTGAATTCAGTCTGTCCAATGAACAAAATATTTGTTCATTCTGGCAGGAACGTTTGTCCTATGAATACAAAGTTTGTACGCATTAATGCATACCTTGTAAGCTCTATTTGTAAGGTATTGCTTCAATACTGTTTCTGGTAGAAAAATTACGAGTTTTAAAGCAACACCACACTGCTAGAACTCAATAGTTTACCTAGTGCTGAAAACCCAAGGGAACAGGTGAAAACAGTAGGAAAAATGTTTCCCTAGTGTGAACCTAGGGAACTCCCGCTAGGGAAAAACTCTACGGACTGAAAGTTGCATTGAATGGGATTAGCATCCGTATGTATGTGAATAACATCTGACATTGCAAAGGTAAGTTCTTCTCAGCCCTGAAACACTTCTAATTTAGTTAAATTAGTTGGGTGATCCGTGCAAATTACATGGCGGACAACCTAGCATGGCTTGAAATTTCGTTTTTGGTGCACATCTCGGAGGTAGGCAAAATCCGAAATTTCGGTGAAATATTAGAATTTCAAATGAAATCTGGTTAAAATTCAAAAATATTATTTGAAATATGGAAATTTTTAAATGAAATTTTGGTCAAAATTTTTGAAATCTCGACAAAATTCAACTACGTGAAAAATAGTGGAAACGATGTTAAAAATATTTGAAAGTTTTTGTGGATGGTGTTGATATATCACTAATGTTTTTTTATAAAAATTTCAGATGATGATCAAGCATGAGGAATTTTTAAAAATTCTGATATACTACTGTCTTGATAATGCTGACCGGAATTTTTTAAATGAAATTTTGGTCAAAATTTTTGAAATCTCGACAAAATTCAACCAAGTGAAAAGTAGTGGAAACAATGTTAAAAATATTTGAAAGTTTTTGTGGATGGTGCTAACATCTCAATAATATTTTTATAAAAATTTCAGATAATGATCTAGCATGAGGAATTTTTAAAAATTATGATATACTACTGCCTTGATAAGGCTGACCGACAAATTTCAACCGAATGAGAAATAGTGAAAACCATGTTATAAAATTTTAAAAAATTTTGTGGATGGTCTTGATGTATCAATAATATTCTCATAAAATTTTTAGATGATTATCAAGCTTGAGGAATTTAAAAAAAACTCAGACAGTGCTACTGTTCTGATAAAAGGCTGATTGGCAAATTTCAGTCAAATAAAAAATGGTCCAAACCACTTTGTAAAATTTTGAAATTTTTTTAGATAGTCTTGATGCATCACTAATGTTTCTATAAAATTTTTGAATAATAATCAATCCTAAATAATTTTCAAAAATTATGACAGTACTACTATCCTGATAAAAGCCTTCTAGTGCTACATGTTTTACTTTCCATAGATTTGATTGAGCAAACAAAACAAGATTACAATTTTTGAAACTTTTAGACAATAGTGCTGAGTAAATTCTTAATCTCTCCTAAAAATTTTGCATCATGATCACACTCGAGCAGATTGATAAAATTTTGACACGGTTACTATCTCAATAAAATTTTAAATATAACAAATGAAATTAAATTATTTTGAAAATTATTCTGTACAATTCTATACTAATAAGTATGATACCATAAATTTTTTAGAGTATGATCAACCTTGTATAATATTATAAAAATCTGACAATGTTTCTGCTATTTTTATAAAACGTCACAAAAATTCGGTTTTTCAACATATTTTCATAGAAGATGACATTCTTAAGGGTTATTAACCCAAATTCGGTCAAATCTGGTCCTCCAAAAGACAAAATATCCGAGATTTCAGTGAAATTTGCCAAAATTTTTGAAAATAGTGTAGCAATTTGAATTTTTTCAAAAAAAAATTATTCAATCGGGATTTTGAATCTCATCCCCAGCCAAAATCTGAAATTTAGCCGGAATTTTGAACTATGCAACCTAGCCCTCTATCCTGCAATATAAGTCAATATCTTGGAAAATGTTGTCTGATGATATAAGGCTATCGATAAAATACAAGGTGTATTTATTCATGCTTGCTAGCTAGGCTCTACTTTCACAGCTAACATGTTCCCTTCTTATAGGCTGCCGCTGATGTCGAACTGATATGTAAGCCTCTAGCCTTCTACACATGACTACATGAGCCCGGCCCCCTCCTTTGTTCTTCCTAGCATCCGGTAATCAATTCTATTTTAAAATATCAATATAAGAAAACACAATTTTTTTATGGACTTAGAATTTTTAGTGTTTATTTTGGATACTTGATATGTTGGCTCTATAGCTTCTACAAAATCTCATCTATCCATAGTATTTTACAGCCTGATGCATATACATTTTTTTCATCCACTTCTACTTCGAGATCAGGTGTCTTTCATCGGAGTGATGACTTATCTAGCTTTTTTTTTTACTTTTTTTGTCAAATCTAGTCATTTCTTGAGGTGATTTGCAAATCTAGCATTCTCCACCATACTCCGACACTTCCTTACCAAGGGAGGAAGTCTCCCGTGCTCACCGGCCGCCTCCCGCACCTGGCTACCGTGGCAAGCCGACTTCCCCACGCCTGGCTATCGTGACATCGTGCGCTCTCCCGCTCATCGGCCAGCGCCCATTGAGTCCTGCGCTCGTCCGCTCCCACGCTTTCAGGGCGCGGCAGCGGCAGGCTGGCTCCCACAAAGCGCGGCAGACCGGCTCCCACAGTAGGGGAGCATAGTAAAAGAAACTATAGATTTGTAAATCATCTTAGAAGGAAGCTAGATTTAGGGGAAAAAATATAAAAGAGGCTAGATAAGTCATCCCTTTCATCATCCTGAATTCCAGACTCGGATATAGCTCATGGACTTACCGTTTCTTTATACGCTCTATTTGCATCGCGCTGTAGACTCACTACTACAGAACCGGCCTTCACAACCGGTCTATCACAAGCGGTTAGGTGCGCACCGCTTGTGCTCTACGTGCCACAAGCGGTTCGTGGGCAACGGACGGGAGGGGGTCTCTATAAGCGGTTCTTGACACGAACCCCTTCTGGAGTCCCATCTCTAGAAGCGGTTCGTTTCTAGAACCGCTTCTAGAGATCTAGAAACGGTTTGAGACACAAACCGCTTCTATAGGTTAGGATCTAGAAGCGGTTCGTGTGTAGAACCGCTTGTAGAGAACCCCCTTCCCGCCCAGCGCATTTAAACCCCATCTTCCAACGCATTTAAACCCCATCTTCCTCCCGAGCTCGCACAGGACAGCAGAGTGGTGGGCCGAGAGCAGTTCATGGGGGGAGGTGCTGCCAAAATTTTCAATTGAGGCTATTAGCTCCGAATTAATTGTTCCTAAGGTGAGTAACATGTTGTTGACATCCTTCTCACCTATATATTGATGTTTTTTGTGCATTGGATGTTGAGAAATCATGTTTTGTTCTTGTGGGAATTGTTAGTGTTTCCATTGTTGGCTTATTTTTTGTTCTTAAGGTGATATATTGTTTGGTGTATGGAATGAAATGCAATAAATGTGAAACGATGAAAAATTACAAAGGTGGGGAAAAGGTAAAAAATAATTTTTATTTAGTAAAATTAAAATGCGGAATGATAGAAAAGGTTTGCATGAACATGTAACAATTAGAAATAATTAGTTGGCTTTAGTTAAAAGAATACAGAATGATTAAAAAATACAAAACTATTAGACATAGTTAGCTTTAATTAAATATTGTGATAGATGTTGTTATTATTTTTATTGGTGTAGATGAACCGGCAATGGATGTACAATGCGGACCGTCGGTCAAGAGAGTTCAGAGATGGCATGAAGGAGTTTCTCGACGCGGCCGTTGCATTTTTGCCTCTAGGAAGCTTCATACGTTGTCCGTGCGTAGATTGCAAGAATGAGAAGGAGCACTCCGAATGATGGATGGTTATGAGGCATGTGATCACGAGAGATTTCATGGCAAACTATACCTGCTGGACCCACCATGGAGAAACAGATGCGATTCGACAGGAAGACGAAGAAGAGGAAGATAGAGCCAACAGTATGCCGGACACCAGTCAATACGGGTCCGTGGAAGATACAGTCGAAGAGTTTCGCGATGATGAGTTAGATCAGATGCTCTATGATGGAGAGGTAGAGTTCACAGAGGAAAGACAATACAAGAAGTTTCAGAGCATGGTGGAGGACTACAGAACTGCTTTGTACCCAAACTGTGGACAGGGCCACAAAAAGCTGCGTACTACACTAGAACTCATGCAATGGAAGGCCACAAACGGTGTGTCAGACAAGGCATTCAATGGTTTGTTATCACTCGTAAAGAAGTTGCTTCCGGAAGGTAACACTCTACCTGAATCTACGTATGAAGCGAAGCGAGTCCTCTGCCCTTTAGGATTGCAAGTACGGAAGATACACGCATGTCCTAATGATTGTATCCTGTATCGCAATGAGTATGCCGATTTGGAGGTTTGTCCAGTGTGCGAAGAATCCCGGTATAAGGTGCAGTGTGACGATCCAGGTGAATTAGATGGGAATCGTACGAAGAAGAGAACTCCAGCCAAAGTATTGTGGTATTTCCCTGTGATCCCCCGGCTGAAGCGTCTGTTTGCTAACGAAGGTCATGCCAAGATGATGCGTTGGCATGAAGAAGAGCGTAAGGAAGACGGGATGCTTAGACACCCTGCAGATGGCTCGCAGTGGTGGAAAGTAGATTGGGCTTACCCAAACTTTGCAAATGTGGTCAGAAACATAAGGTTTGGGTTGAGCACCGATGGGATGAATCCTTTCGGTCAGTTGAGCAGCATCCATAGCACCTGGCCTATGACACTTTGCATCTATAACATTCCTCCATGGTTGTGCATGAAGCGGAAGTACATCATGATGCCATTGTTGATCGAAGGCCTGAAGCAACCTGGAAACGACATCGATGTCTACTTGAAACCATTGGTTGAAGACCTTGTGAAGTTGTGGGAGGATGGTGTACGGGTTTGGGATGAGTACAAAAGAGAGTATTTCAACCTGCGTGCATTGTTGTTTGTAACAATCAACGATTGGCTCGCTCTCGGTAACTGTCCAAATGTGCTCAAAGGTTTAAAGCCTGCACCTAGTGCATAGATGAAACGGATTGCATGTACCTGAAAAACTCTCGGAAGTGTGTGTACATGGGCCACCGCAGGTTTCTTCCTGGCAGTCATGCTTTGAGGTGGAAAGGCATCAAATTTAACGGGGGAATAGAAATTCGTGTTAAGCCTCAGCATCGTAATAGGCGACTTGTGTTTGCTATGGTAAAGGATCTGAAAGTACTATTTGGGAAGGGTCTTGGAAGCATACCTGTGCCGAACGAGGATGGTCATGGACCCACATGGAAGAAGAAATCAATATTTTGGGACCTACCATATTGGGAAGTTTTGGAGGTTCGTCACTCGCTTGACTTCATGCACATCACGAAGAATGTTTGCTTGAACCTGCTAGGCTACATAGATATGTATGGCAAATCGAAAGATACACTGCAAGCTCGGAAGGACCTTGAAGACATGGAGGTGAGGAGTGACCTACATCCGAAAAACAATGAAGGGACAAAACAACTTTTTCTATATCCTGCGAGCTACACTCCAAGCAAAGAAGAGAAAAAAAACATGATTGAGTGTTTGAACAGTGTGAAGGTCCCTTCGGATACTCCTCAAATGTAAAGAGACTCGTAAACACGAAGAGAACAAACTCAAGGCCTAAAATCCCATGCGCCTTGTGTTGATGACACAGTTGCTCCCTTGTAGTCGTCGGAGGTATCTTGCCCGAGTGGGTACGGGGACAATCACAAAACTATGTTCCTTCTGAACGCCATTTCGCAGAAGGTTGCCGAACCACTAAAGCGCCTAAGTTGGAGGCGATGTGGTACAAAGTTTGGTTAGCCTCGAGATGATCTTTCCTCCTGCATTCTTTGATACCATGGTTCATCTCACCGTTCACCTTGTCAAGGAGATAGGTATCCTCGGACGGTGTATCTGCACAACATGTTCCCTTCGAGAGGTACATGAGTGTCCTCAAGAAGTACGTCCGTAACCGTTCGTCTCGGAAGGTTTGCATTGCCGAGGGTTACGTGTGGAGGAGGTGATAGAGTTTTGTGTTGATTACATGAATGATCTAAATCCTATCGGCGTCCCCATATCACAACACGAGGGGGGGCTACGGGGCAAAGGGACAATAGGAAGGCAATCAGTTGCATGCAATGATCTTGTTGCATTCAAGCAAGCACATTTCACTGTTCTGAAGCAATCAACTATAGTCGCCCCCTATGTCCTTTAGCACAAGAGTGTCCTACGCCGCGAGTTCACAGGGAAGACAGAGAGTTGGATAACCCTGAAGCACATGGATTCTTTCGGTAGCTGCAGAAGTACATCCTTGAGGAAGGGTCAAACGATGAACTATTGCAACGCTTGGCTCGGGGACCATCACAAGAAATCGTGACATTCAAGGGGTATGAGATCAATGGTTACACATTCTACACCAAATCCCAGGATAACAGGAGCACCAACCGAGCAGCGATTATCAGTATAGACGCCAAGACAACAATGATGAGGTTGGACACATATTATGGTTTCATAGAAGAAATATGGGAGTTTCGACTATGGACCTCTGAAGGTCCCTCTATTTAAGTGCCAATGGGTCAAGTGACTCCAAAGCGGTGTGAAGGTCGACAAACACGGCATGACAATCGTGGATCTCACGAAGTCGGCTATAGCGCGAACCGTTTGTTCTCATGACGATGTGATCCGGTCTTCTATGTAATGGACATGTCAAGCAAACCTAAAAGCGAAGGACAAGCAAAAGGTAATGCCAAAGCGACATGTGGTTCTCCAAGGCAAGCGAAGGATTGTAGGAGTTGAGAACGTCACCGACAAGGAAGAGTATGGTCAGTTCGACGGGTTCCCTCCTTTTACAGTTGATGTCGACATAAACATCCTGCGTGACAGTGATGTCGATGCTCCTCACATACGTCACGATCATAACGAAGGAACAATTGTAAAGATGAAGACTTAAGATGTACTACTTGTATACAAATTGTTCCATATGATCATGTTGATATGTTGATGTTTAACATTGCTTGTACATAATTATTTCTACAAATTTTAAAATGAAAACAAAGCCTGAAAACCATTTGTACAAATTTTAAAATGAGAACAATGTCTGAAAATTTATATCCACTCTATGAAAGGACTGCATAAATTTTACCATACCTAAAAAAGGAAATTACAGACATACAAAGAGAAATTCAGCTTAGCATAGTTAGCTCATAAATTCCCATACAAAAACCCCAAAGGCAGTGTGAAATTTACAATATTACAATGATAGCTATATTAACTAAAAGGGGCAACATTACAATGATAGCAATATTAACTAATTTCTTTAGCATGTCCTCTACTCTTTCCATCCTTTCTTCTAGCTTTTTAATACTCTTGTTGTCATCAGAAGCAGCCAGATGTGCATCTCTCCCTCTTATAGACACTAGTTGCCGGATCTGTGAACTCTCCTTGGCGACAAATCTTCTTGTAATGCAAAGAATTTGCATTGCAAGATTTTCAAGACTATGGTCGGCTTTATCATTAACTTTAATCTGGACATGTTTGTGCCCTTCAAACAGAAAGAATGGAATGGAAGGTGAAAGTCAAGGAATATGAACAAATGAATAACTTCAAAAACTTACCGACATATTCGAACACTTCATGAACACTCGGGATGGATTCTTGGATGTATGGGAGGTGAACACATTTACAGGATCTCCGCATCGAGGACACGATAGCTTCATCCACAATGCCTCTAGTTGTCTTTTCATCTCGCCATTTGATGAAGCCGTCGACATGAATTAATAGCTTCAAAGAGTGAAACAAATTAGCATCAACAATATTTTTTCATTACTCCAACATGAACATATCAACAAGACTCCTTGTGGGCATTTCACCGAACACCTTGTGGGCATGAAAACAGAGAGCAGGAGGGAGCGCCTTGATGAGAGGAGGCGCTCGGGACTTGGAAAATTTGAAGGTGTGGGAGAGTGCATGCGGGGACTTAGAGAATTTAAAGCTCTACCCACTTCTACAAGCGGTTCGTAGTAAGAACCGCTTGTAGAAGTACCATCTACAAGCGGTTAGTATTACGAACCGCTTGTAGAAGGGTCTATACAAGCGGTTCGTAATACCAACCGCTTGTAGAGGTACTTCTACAAGCGGTTCTTACTAACAACCGCTTGTAGAAAGCTATAAAAAAAAAAAAGAATGGTAAGGCGCGGCGGGTTCGAACAGGGGTGGACGAGCCCGACACTCAAACGCCACGCTAGCGCTAGCCGGGAGGAAGAGATCTTATCGAGCGATTTATTGATGAAGAAACCGATGGATCTATTGGCGAGTCCACCCAATCTTTGTAGAAAGGAATATCTCCATTGTGCGACGTGTGGACAAGAGAAAGAACAATGAGTCGAGGATTGTGATGTCTCGAAACCCTATTTATGCTCTGCTTGTAGTCATTCTTTGGTTAGGAAAGTCAAGCCTCGTGGTCAAAATCGAGAAAGGAACTCTTGTGAAAATGTCGCACGAGAAAAAAGAATGGCAAGGGCGCGAGCGGGTTCGAACAGGGTGGATGAGCCCGCACATTCAAAGCATACGCTAGCCAGGGGGGAGGAAGAGATCTTATCGAACGATATAAGCAACATATTTTTTTGAATATTATCCGGTCAGCAGTTCTACAAGGGGTTGGTATTAATAGCCGCTTGTAGCTTGCGCTCTACAAGCGGTTGATAATACTAACCGCTTGCATAGGGCCTTTCCCACCCCGCCCATCCATGCGTTCTACAAGCGATTGAGAATACCAACCGCTTGTAGAGCACTTCTACAAGCGGTTCTTAGTAACAACCGGTTGTAGAAAGCTGCACAGTAAAAATGGCAATGGGGTAACATGACCCGGGCAGCACTTCTACAAGCAGTTGGTAATATGAACCGCTTGTAGAAGTCCTACCTCTACAAGCGGTTGGTTCTAAAAACCGCTTGTAGAGATATTTTACAAGCGGTTTGTAATACCAACCGCTTGTAGAAGTCCTTCCACAAGCGGTTTTACTAGCTACCGCTTGTAGAAGTGAGTTCAGTATAAATGCGTAAAGAGACCAAATTTTCTAAGTCCCCGCTCTCATACCTCAAAATTTCTAAGTCCCCGCTCTCAGACCGCCTGTGTCTCACCGTCGCCGCCTCCGTCGAGACCCCGAGCCGCCTCCTCAACCACCAAGCCGCCGCCACACCACCGTTCCACCCGGAGGACAGAGGTATAGCTGTGCGCGCTCTCCTCCTCCCTCTTTATTCTGCTGCCCACAAGGTGTTCGACTAAATGCCCACAAGGTGCCTTGTACTGTTCTTCCTCATCAATCCTGTGGGACAAGCTTCTAGGATGTTCGATGATAAATTTGTATTCAGTCTTCCTTTGTAGCAGATGAAAGCATCCATGAATTGTTTGTTGGACATAGCATAAGCGTATACAGGATGTTACGTAAAATAGCTCTTATGTCATGAAGAACTGTAGATGGTCTTGGAGTATATATGTCGCTATTGAGAATAGGATGCCAAAGCCCACCGGACCTATGCCAATTTCTACATTGATATATGGAGATTAAAAATCAGATTATTAGTACTTCAACTTAGATGTGGAAAGAGGTAAATACATGAGATAAGCAAATATGAATGACAACTTTCTGTAACTGGAATATGATTACTACTGCACATACTTTCTGTTCTTAAAGCCCTTCTGCAAGTTCTTTCATGTTGTATATGTATCATGTGAAATGTGTAAGTATATGTGAAATGTATAAGTATATGTGAATTGTCAATTGTATATGTATCATGTGAAATATGTAAGTATATGTGAAATGTATAAGTATATGTGAAATTGTTGGGGATTCTTAATAATCAATATAGTAACACAATGTCAATGTACTGTTTACCTGAACCATTTTCATATTTTTGAAAAAGTGCCGCCCTTCTGAAACTAAACCAATATGATTGCATGCAGAAAGTAATCCAAGGAATGTGATCTCATCAGGCACAAACTTGTTCCTATCAACTGATCAAAGAGTTAAAATTTGGCGATCTTAAACTATGCTTTCAAACTCGAATTGTTCTCAACAATCTTGTCTTCATGTATAATCTAAGCCTCGAGATTTGCTCTACTCTAGATGGCGACACCAAGGCGTGGCGACGGCTTTTCGATGAGGCGGAAAATCGATGTTCGAGACCATTCTTGTTGGGTAGCATCTTAGCCAATGAGGCCGTTAACACCGATGCGGAAAATCACGATGATCTTTGCCGACCTTGTCGATGAGGCCGTTAACACTAGTACCGAGGTATACTCTTACCCATTATAAAATCACCGTAAACATGTTAATTATTCTAAAATCATTCATATTATATGTGTTTGTGTATCGGCCGGTACCTCATCGGCCACCCATCCGGAATGAACCGAGGACCTAACAAAAAGCCTTCGATAAAGTGCGTGATAACAAAAGTCGGAACGACGGAGTCTGCTAGCCCCGGAATCGACAATTGGCCCTTTCAACAACGCTGCGGCTACCACGTGAGGGATCACATCCCAATCGGCATCAAGAAATGGGTCAAGTCCTGCAGACTACCAAGGAGCTGCTCGGAATGATATGAAGGAAAATTTCACTTTTCCGTAAGGGTGCGAATAGAAGGCCAAGGGATGGGCTTTGAAGAAGATGGCAACTTCCTTCGGCGATGGAAGTCGTCCCTCACCCGCAAGTACATCGACAAAGGAGAAAAGCCGGACTTCAATCAATTTCCTAAATGGCCGATCATTGGGATGCTTTCAAGGAATACAAGCCGTCGGATGCGTGATGGACCGTGAGAGAAAAAGCAGGTGAATGCCGAAGAAGAAATACCACCACCATCTCGGGACCGGTGGTTACATCAAATTGCCGCATGAAATGGGACAAGCGGGAAGAGGAACGGCGCAGGATGTTATACTGGCGAGAATTGGGAGCCTCGCTGCGCAATTGGTTCTTGGCTCACGGGGCAAACTTGCGATGTGGTAGCTTGGTGATGGCACCGCATACCCAAGATATTGGTGAAAAGGATTGTAGAAGCCATCGAGCGACTTCGGTCAGATCCTTGGTGACGGACAGGAGAATGACGAGCTAACATATGCCCTTCAAAACCCCGAGCACCGGGGACGGACACGAGGTCTCGGGAAGGTGCCATGGAGGCACGGCTTTGCTAAAGACTCAAGCACTTACGAGTCGGGATGAAGCAAGAGGAGATCGAGGGTAGAGTGAGCCGATTGGAGGAAGAGCTTAGAGCTACGAAGGCTTCCATCGATGTCCCGTCACGCAAAAAGTGTCGAAAGCAATGAACTAGCTTCGAGGGCACTACGTTCGACCAATGTTCAGCGGCGCCGAATTTGTGATCGATCCGATCGCAAAAAAGAGCGATTCTTGGCGTTATTTGTAGCCCTAAGGCGAGCGACCCGCAGCCCATCATCCGTGGACAACATCAAAGTTCGCCCGGTCGAGCTACACATTGATATCGTAACCTCTCCTTCAAGGTGGCTTACGGCATGGCTTATCCGGTGGAGGCGGGCCAGACGTTCCACTGCAACCAAATACCCTCCGGATACTCGAAGGTCACGGTGAAAGAGGTGGTGGGGGGTTTCAAAGATCTCATTCTCGATATTCCTGGGGGCGACGATGTGACCAAGCTTGGACAGGCCCTCCATGGCACATTCATTCTCTGGCGCAAAAAGTACATTATATTTCCAGATGGTGTGGAGGTTATATCTCCAGCAAGAGAGGCCCCGCAGTTTGAGCTAGCTGCAGGAGCAAGCACGCCTCCTCCACATCAACAACCCACGACTCCTCAAAGATCGCTTTGCACGCAATGCTTCCCGGTGGTCGAGCCACGCCTCCTCCACCTCCCGCTCCACAATGAAGCCTGACTCCGCCGCCACCGCAACCGCTTGAAAGTAAGAAGCACCCAACATCTCCAGTCACCACGCCTCCAACATCTCCCCCAAGAAAGAAGCTCGATGTCAGAAGGAGGGATCCCGCACTGGCACCTCCTCCCACGAAGTCCGCATCCAAC
Organism: Guadua angustifolia; assembly: GCA_036346375.1. Lineage (NCBI taxonomy): Eukaryota > Viridiplantae > Streptophyta > Magnoliopsida > Poales > Poaceae > Guadua > Guadua angustifolia. Next base: position 65,390,407 of record CM070502.1, on the reverse strand, counting down.
AGCCAGAGAAGATCAAAGGAACCGCCAAAGAGGCCATATGATCTGACTGCGGAGGAGCTAGTTGCATCCGTAAAGACGGATGTGGCCAGGCAGTTTGCGCCAAAGAAGACAGAGCCCAAGGTAAAAATAGATAAAAAAACTGTGAAGCACTTTCAGTCATGCGGAACGGCGTCGCCGCCTGTGATGAGCGACTACAAAAGGACAATAAGAAAGGCTACAGTGAAAAATACACGGGCTCTGTCGGCGGGAAAGAAGAAGAAAGTGGAAGATTAGCAGAGTGCTGAGGAGTTGAGGAAAATGACATTCCTGAAGGAGGCGGGACTCCAATCAATAGACCAGGATCTTCCAGTGGCACCAACCAGATGGAAGTATGAGTTGGGCAAACCGCTAATTGATCCAAGTGATATAAAAGATCTCCCAACCAAGATGCGTCAAATGCATGAATGGTACATGGATAGGGCATCTCAACGAGAGCAAATGTTCCTCCTCCGTTTCCAAGATGAGCATTTCTTCCAAGGAACAACGTAACTATGGTGGAATTCGATGACTTGTACCATGTGTACCAAGGAGACGAGGTCAACGTGTCTTTCATGTCTGTTGGTGTCTGTAAGTGTTGATCTACTAAGTTTACCGTTTGCTTCCTCTCGCACCACAAAATTGAAAATCTAATTAACTTAGTTATCCCTTCTTATGTAGAATGGAGATACAACGATGTAGAAGGCGGGCAAGCGTAAGCGTTGGCTTCATCGACCCGTAGATTGTCAACGAGAAAGTGCGGTCGTCACGACAAGCAAAAACCGCTAGTTGAGGCATACCTTTTGCATGCAATGTTGAAACAAAGACTACAAACCGCATACATACTTCTGCCCTTCAACTTCAAGTACGTCTTCTCACAAACCTCTTGTTTTTGTATTTCTTAAGCCATTGATAGTACGATTAGCTACTTACGCATATGTTGCAATATACGAATAGGTTTCATGGATCCTTCTAGTCATCGAGCTTGACAACAACAGATTATAGTTCATGACTCAAGAAGGAATCCGATCCAAAAATACCAATGGTTCATTGGCGCCTTAACGGGGCATTTGCAAAGTTCAAGAAGAAGCAAAAGGAGAATTCAAGAAAGAATTTGAAGTCATAGTAAGCACTCGTGCACGCACTACAAAAACTATTATTAATATACATGCGCCATATCGGTTCTTCATCCGATATTCAAATTTCTCCCGTGAAGGTTAAGCGCCGCACTACCGAAACAACTTATGTGGCTACTACGTGTTCCACTATATTCAAAGTTTTATCCATAGCGATGAGTGGAACATTATGCCGAGGTTCAGTATATGCATGTCAATTTGTTAGCTACAACTTACATTTTAATTAATTGCATGTGATCGGATATTTATATACTTTCGCTTAATTAATTGTCATTAACATCGATGAGCACGTTAACGTGCTCCCGCCTCACCGGGTGCGCGCACTCCAAGAACAACTCATCGGCTTCATTATCGACGAGGTTGTGTCTCCAAATGGTGAGTTCCACGTAAGGTTTCCTGCGTTCAACACCGCTGAACTGATGACGACATCCACGTCAACCAAGGACATAAAGAGTGACGCATGCAAGAAATGAGTTTGATAATCATTTTTTGGGCCGGGCTATTTTGGGTCGGCATGAGGCACGCCTGATTCAGCACGACCTACGGCCTGGCACGGTACTGTTCTAAATGGGCCAGGCCGGCATAGCACGGTTATCCAGGCCGTGCTGGGCCTGCCAATCGGGCATGATGGGCGGCCCGGCCCGGCACGATAGTTCGGGCTGTGCTTGGGCCGGCACGGCTCGAAAGAGGCACACACCTGTGTTGTATGTGTGGGTGAGCAAATCAAGGAGTGAAGGAAGAAAACTCTGGATGGACTGGAGAAAAGAAAGGGAATGCATCCATATGTTGTATGTGTGGGTGAGCAAATCAAGAAGTAAATGCATAACTGCATGCATGTGACTGAAAGGAGCAACTGAATCAAGCAAATCGAGAAGAATAGACACAACAGGATTTTATTTCGACCAGAGAAAAAGAAAGTCCTAGACAGATAAAGAAAGAAATCAATCTATGATCATTTTCTCTTGTAGTAATAGTATAAATAGGCCGGACCTAGCCGGTATGGCACGAAGCAGGCACGAAGCGCAAATGGGCCATGCCTGGGCTCGGCGAAGGCAAGCCGGGCCAGCCTGGTCCGATAAGGCAAGCACGATGGGCCGTCACGGCCCGGCACGATTTAAGCCTGAAGCACGATGGGCCCGTGCCGGGCCGGCCCGACCCGGCACGACGCCCACCTCTATTCATTGGTGGAAACTAGCTCTCGGACGTTCGATTATTGTTTATCCCATCGGACGCCTCTTGCAACATTTTTTCCTACGTGTGCAACATTTTTGTGAACGCTTGCAACATCTATTTACTGTAGTGAATTTCATTGTTTGTCGAAGGATTTGCACGCGTTGGTAAAAAATGTTGCACGTATTGGTAAAAAATGTTGCAATGTATCCAAAAATTTCAGACGTCCGGACACAAGACATTAGGATCTTCATTTGCGAACACTTGTTTCATTTTTTTTTTGAGAAAAGCATTTGATCCTGAATTCCCCCTAGCCTACTATCCACAATAATTAGATCTTTCTTGGGGATTAAAACTAGCTTTAGTTTTAAATAAATCCGATAAACCTTCTAAACATGTCAGCTTTTAAGTAACTTTTAGTATAAGTCAGAAGCCACATATATGGGAGCGTATCTAGTGTAAATGGTGTTCGGTGCTAAAATGCTAACATTCATCGTGGGCCATCGATCTATCATGTGCGGCTCGGATTGAGAGTGGTAAAGCCCTCGCAGGAATGAGAAGAGAAATAGAGAGGGGGGGGGGGGGGTTCGCGAAACCGTTTAAGTGACAAGGGGTTCCACCACTCTCAATCCGAGCGACACACGATAGATCGGATGGACCACGATAGATGTTAGTATTTTAGCACTGAACAGCCATTTGGACTAGATATGTTCCCCACATATATAACTAGCAAAGTCCAAAAGCAGGGTTGTACGTGCTTTTGTAGCTTATTGCGGGTAGGAATTAGCTGTTGACCAAACAACCTTTCATAACAAGCTATAGCTGTTTTTCAACTCGAAAAACCAAAAAACAGTTTTTTAGAAAAGCTACGGCTCCTCTAAACAGGCCCTTAGTATGGTGATAGTGGGAGTAGTAGAGCATCTTTATTCGCATGATTTGCCTATTGTTTTCTCCATTGCTCATTGTCTTTCTGGAATTCCTTTTCTGTGAAAGCTTGCTTGGGAAATGGTTTAATGGTGTCGGCCATTCGTCCAGGATAACAAAAATTTAAGCCCTAACTTAGTAGGTTACATGAGCCACTAAAGCATCCTGATGATACTAGTTTCGTTGCTCGTAGCACGATGGCCATGTTTAAGTGTAATGATATCCGCCTTTACTGTATGACGTATGACCATTCGTTGAAGAAGTAGATGGGCACTCTTCTAAAAGGAATGTCCCTCACAATTCCCTCTTCATCTACCAAAACAACTAGAAATATTTTTTTAAAAAAAGGTATACGGCGTAAAAAAAAACTTGTGCTGATCTTTATCTCAGAAGACGGATGTCCTAATCATTCAACAGCTTCTATCCTCCATTGTCCATTAAGCCTGCTTTGAATAATCGGTTCTAGGACTTAAACCCGAGTGCATGCAGAGGTTAAATTGTTAAACAGCCACCGTACCACCTCCTTGCCTAACTTTGCTTCCAGAAGTCTAGAACGCTACTACTGTTCAGCATCCACTACGATCGATCCACAAAGCTTGACTTCTTGCTTGGATCATCATAGAATTTCGTGCCCCTTAACAGCAAGCAGCCGATGCCTCTCTACTTAGAGCACTCCTAATGCAACGACGTAAGCAGTTTATATGAAATACTAAGTAGAATAAAATCTAATGTAGAATGTGAGCTAAGAAAGAGATAGTAAAGTTGTTTCTCACGAAAGATACAATCCAATTGAGAAAATCTAAGAAAGTTAGAGATGGAAATCGGTAGGAAGGCGAGATAGGAGGTGAGGTAGGGTGAAGAAATAATTTAAATGAGGTGTTTGTTAGATACTATACATTAAAAATATTGTATTTAGAGTTATTTTTATACGATATAATATATTTAGATGTAACATATAGAAACTATGCACTACTGATCGTACCGTCGAGGAACAGTTTGGAGGCCTGGACAAAATTGCCACACGGCCGCACGGTTAATTAGGCAGCTCAGCTCGATCGGTGAGAAGCCACTAGAGGAAAGCGACACGTTGGAGCGACTTGGCGCAATCAATGATCCAAATCCTAACCGAAGATTATGCGGAAAATGTGTTATGAGATAAGCGAATCTAACCGTATTCGGTTTAGAACTCTATCTCTTAAAGGTATGAGCGAATTTAAACTCCTCTCTCATATTGCTATATATATAGGGTGTTCCCTATTGTAATCAATCAATCTAATAAAACGAGAGAGTATTTCATCCCTATATTCTGTGCGTCCTTGATTCTTGATTCGCGCGTTCTTGCTTGCATGTCGTCGATTTGAGCGGGTGAACGATTACACTTTACAACACGTTATCAGCATGAGCCTCTACCATAAGAAGGAGGATCGTCAACTACAACAAACGACGATAAACACCGAAGACTGCTCCTAAAGGTGATTTACTACCGGTGATTGTTCGCTCGATCCGATCTTTAATCAACTCATCATTACGCCGGCACCTACTCAGATTGCCAAAAAAGTTCTACACGACTTTGTCCTACACGAGAGTCTACAGAATTTCCCCTACAAATCGAATCAAGGTATTAGATTGGCATAAACTATTAAATCGCATTGAAATTGTTTAGTAGATCGGAAATTCTACACCGTATTGGCCTCGCCGTAGCCCCGTCGATGGCCGCCTCACCATCTGTGCCCGAAGCCGCCACTGGCCGCATCGCCACTGAACCAGCGCAACATGGCTCCGTGCCAGTCAGTTATCGCGCCTGAAGCGTGGAGGCCGACGCCCAGCAGACCCACACCCGGCCAGCCGCTCGTCGACGGGCCCGTAGTGTGAGATCACGTCGCCGCTGAAGAAGCCGAATCGACGATGTCGCCCGAAGCGCATCTTCGACCGGCAGCACAGCCTGAAGCAGCGTCCCCGCACCTGCGGTCTTGAGACACCGATCGCTTTCCTCGCCGTGGCAGCAGCGGCGTGCCTGATGCACGAAGGCCGAGATGGTGGACAACTATGGTGGTAAAATGGGCTCCCATGCGAAGAGGTGGCAGCGCTCGCGCAGAAAGGCGGCGACCCCAGAAGTGGCGCCCGCACGAATCTGGAGGCAACATCCGGCACACCCGAGCGACCTCTGGCGAACCCCCGCCCACTGCCGCGTCGCCCTGGCCACCGGACCCGCCCCGGCCACTGGACCCGCGTCCGCTGCCACGTCGCCTCGGCCGCCGGACACATGCCTCACGCCGTGACGCGACGTCTTCAGCTCCACGCTGGCGATCCGCCTCATCATCTCCGCCTCAGCCATCGACGTTTCGCGCCTACATGATGGCTGGCGAGGTTTTTTGGTAAAGTCGGTGGCGGCTAGGGGAGAAACCCTAGCCGCCCGTTTTGTTCGCTCGAAGATGCCTGGGCCGTGATGGGCCACGCGGTTCCGATGGGTCGAACCGGCCCAATAACTATGGCAAAAGAAAATTAATATACTAGAAATTGGAAATTGATAATAAATGCTAAAACAATGCACTTCTTAGCATATGGGCTCCCGAAAAAAATTGAAAATTGATATTTAACATATTTTTGGAAGTTTCATACTTCTGGATCTATTTCCTAGCCTCATGCAATGTTGAAATATGTGCTGTTTTTATTATTTCTTGTTATTCAGTAATTGTAAAAATTACTCGGTAATTAATAGGAAATGCTAGAAAATTATGAAAAATTATGTATGACCCATTGTTCAGTGTCATGTGTCTATATTAATTTTCTTGGCATGTTTATATGTGATGGACATATTATTTGTTGTTATTCAGTTATTCTGGAAATTACTTGTTAACTAACAGAATAATGTGAAAAATGCTAGAAAAATTATAGAAAATTTCAGATTGCATAGTATGAGTTTAATGTCTTTGGATTAATTTTATTATCATTATGCCATGTTTATTTCATGTTGAAGTTTATTTTTCTGTTAATTGGTAATTCAAAAAATTGCTTAATAATTAGCAGAAAATTATGAAAAATACTAGGAAAATCAGTGATAATTATCTACTGAATAGATATAGACCAAACTTTGTTGATTCAATAATAAGCATGTCAAATAATATTTTACCTGAAGTAAAATTCCTATTTTGTTTGCATTTAGGATGTCTGACATCACAAAAAAAGAATTTGCTGGGCTTGCCCTGAATGGCAGCAACTACCTCACTTGAGCAATGGATGCCAAGATCAACTTGACAGCCCGATCTCTCGGAGCTGCAATTTCTCGACAAGTGGTGGTGCTCGCTCTCCTTTGAAAGCGCTAAATGCGTGACTTTGCACTTCTGAGCACCATCTCCATGCGGACCAAGGTAGAATATTTGATGGAGGAGGACCCGCTGGCTCTATGAAATTCCCTGATGTAACGATATAACCAGCAAAAATCCGTCCTGTTGCTAGGAGCACAACGTGAATAGACCCTCCTTCATTTCCAAGATTTTAAGTCAGTGGCAGTGTATAACTCTACCATGCATAAAATTGTTGCCAAACTAGCATTCTGTGACCAGAAGATTACAGAAGCTGAAAAGATTGATAAGACTTTGTGCACATTCCACCCCAACATAAGAATACTGTAGCAACAGTATCGTCATGCAAAGTACTAGAAGTACTTTGAGCTGATATGCATTCTACTAGAAGTAGAGAAGCATGATGAACTTGTAATGAAAAAACATCAAGTCCTACCTAGTGGGAGTCATGCATTACCTGAAGCATATACAAACGTTCAACAGACTAGCAATAGCCGAGGCCGCGGAAAGAGCCAAAGACAAAAAGGGGATAAATGGAAGAGTGACAAAAATCATAAAGGAATAGGTAAATACCAGTGGAGAACAAAAGAAAAAAGATCAGGTCGCTTCCAAAAGAAAGGACCAACAAATAATGCTGCTGATCTTAAACAACCATGCTATAGGTGTGGATGTACTGGTTATTGATCACGTACATTCCGCACCCCAAAGCACTTGGTAGAATTGTATGTGAAATCCACTTGGAGATTCCAGAAGAATCAAGGGAATAAGGCGGAGGCGCACTTCACTTCTCAACCTGTTGTTGACAATAAAATGGAGTTGGATGATGATCAAGTCTCCGACCCCACAGAAGAATTCAAGAAGGGCCTCTTGGTTATGGTGATACTCCCATGAAAAAGGATGATCTTATTGGCGATGAGCTAAAAGAATTCTAGGAGAATAAAGATAAGTCCCAAGAGGACAATATAAATGATTTACATAGAGACATGGAATAGTCTCCTAGTTTTTCCTTTAGAGTCGATGTTGCATTATCCTTTAGAGTCTCCTTAAGAGCCTCATTTATCAGGTTAGTCTTTGCGTTCCTGAATGAACAATGGTCTACGCTCCTGTTGAGTGATTATTAGTCAAATTTAATAAAGTATGATTTTCCCAGGAAATTTATTTAATCATGCTATGCTTGTTCTATATTATTTGTTCCCAATGCAACATATGTTTGATTGATTTTACTTGTTTAATATAAAACTCCATGAATAATCCAATGACGGAGGAGGAAATCTGTCTTGTAGACAGTTGCACAGGTGCACTACAAATACGATTCTTAGGGAAACTAAATATTTTCAGACATTAATTAAAAAAACTAAAAAAATTATGACTATCGCCGAAAGCGATGCTCTTATTGTTGGCACTGGAAGAGCCTTCATAGTTCTCCCTATGGGCACTCGTATAATTATAGAGAATGCCCTATTATATCCTGAGTCCAATCGTACTTTTCTAAATTTTAAAGACATTCGTCTAAATGGTTTCCATATAGAGACTGAAAATGAGAATGGTACTGAATACCTACTTGACGAGTACTCATACAATGTATACCTGATGGCCGAGGGCAGCGAATGGGTTGCTCAAGCCCGATTCGGCGAAGGGCTGGGCCACGAAGGACACATCCCCGACCAAACCGACCAGGGGGCGCTCCGACCCTCGCCATGGGTCGGGCGCCCCACGAGCTCCAACCAAGCTAAGACAATCTTCGCCCAGGGTCGGATGCCAAGCCATCACCAGTCGACCTCGAGTTGGCCACCTGCCCCACGGACACAACGGCTCGGAATGACCGTGCGAGGGTAGGAGGCTCCTTCCCAAGGCAGTAGAGAGGTTGCCGAAGTCAAGCACCTGTCCCGTCGTCCAGTCATGCACAGTGAGAGGATACGCTCCCTCCCGAGGCAACACCAGAGATAGGCGATACGACGTCAGCACCTGGCAAACGCGCAGAGGGTAGATATGCCGCTTCCCGGAGAAACAGAAAACCACATCACTCGATGTATCTACCGACCTGGCATGGGGTGAGCAGACACCGGTCAGTCATCAAGACAGAAGACCAGGACTCCTAGGCATGGACACCCCATCCTTTCTTTTCCAAATTCCCATGTAATTTGCCCCCTTCGTCTATACAAAGGGAGGCAGGGCCCTCAGGGAAGGGGGCAAAGTTTTACAGACGAACTGTTCTTACTCTTACATACGGCTCGAACGCTCCTACAGCCTCGAGCCCTTAGCGTTTCCAAGCTTTCGAGCTCTCTCACTCGAACGAGGTGCTCAAGGCCAGACCTTAGCCCTCGCTTGTAACGCCGTGCAGTCATCTGCACCCAAAGCAATATAGATTCACCACACGAACTGGAGTAGGGACATTCGGCCCGAACTAGTATACACCTTGGGCTCCCTGAGTCTGACCATTCAAGGAGAGGGAGCGCGCGACCCCTTGACTAAAAATTCACTTGCCGGTATTCGAAACACCGACACTACTCATGACTAAGTTTGACGGGTGTAATAAACGTGTGGTCGAAAAACTTCCTTCCTTCTCCTCTGGGCTATATTACACATATAAAACCAGAAGTTTATATTGCAATGAAAACTAAAGTTAAAACCCTAGAAATATTTAAGATCTGGCATGATCGTTTGGGTCATCCTGAGTTGAATATGATGAGAAGAATAACAAGTAATTCTGCTGGTCATAATATAAAAACAACAGTTTTTCCCAAACCTGAAGCTTTTATGTGCCCTGCTTGTGCTAAAGGAAAGCTGATAGTACGTCCCTCTCATCTTAAAATTAGGGAAGAATCACTAAATTTCCTAGAGATAATTCGAGGTGACATCTGTGGACCAATTCAACCCCTATCGGGCCTCTTCAGATATTTTGTGGTGCTAATAGATGTTTCCATTAGATGGTCCCATGTATGTCTCTTATCTACTAGGAACCATGCCTTTGCTAAACTAATTGCCCAAATCATTAAATTAAGAGCCTCCTTTCCAGAAGAAAGGATTAAGTCCATTCGAATGGACAATGCTGGTGAGTTTACCTCAAAAGCATTCAATGATTATTGTATGGCTCTAGGCATTAATGTAGAGTATTCTGTACCCCATGTCCACACCTAAAATGGCCTTGCAGAGTCATTAATTAAGAGAGTAAAGCTTATTGTTATGCCACTCTTGCAGAATTCTAAGTTACCCACCAGTTGTTGGGGCCATGCAGTGTTGCATGCTGCATCATTAATTCAACTCAGACCAACTGCATTCCATGAAATTTTCCCCTTGCAGCTAGTGCGTGGGAAAGAACCAAATATTTTCTATCTACAAAAATTTGGCTGTGTTGTATACATGACAATCTATCCACCACAACGTACCACCATGGGGCTTCACCGGAAGTTGGGGATCTATGTAGGTTATGAATCTCTGTCAATAATTAAATACCTAGAGCCTATGATAGGGGATCTGTACATGGCTCGGTACGCTGATTCTATTTTTGATGAGAACAATTTCCCGGCATTAGGGGAGATACGTACCACATTGAAGAATGCCAAGAAATGGATTGGAATACCACTGGCATTCAGTCCTTAGACCCACGCACTAAAGAAGCCGAACTTGAAGTTCGAAAAATAATAAGTCTGCAACAAATAGTCGATAATCTGCCAGATGCCTTCACTGATTATAAGGGAGTGACAAAATTTCATATACATGTAGTAAATGCACCTGAAAGAGTGGAAATACCCCACAAGGTTATTGAACCCACTCTTGCTCCTCATGACAAAAAGTGGGGGAGGCCTCCAGGTGCACGGACTCATTCATGAGACGTCTCTGTAAACGGAGAACCGAACAAATGAGATCACTACCTGAGATAGTTGAAGAAGCTCAACCTATTGTTGAAAAAATTCTTGAAGTGAGCCACTCTGAAGATGGTAACCTCCCTGAAGTGAGCCATTCTGAAGATGGGAATCTCAGCGAACATTTGCGCGCACAATCTGATGCTGGAAAGTCGAAACACCCAAACTCAATCGTTGTGGGAAATCACGAGGAGCTAGAAGAAATGAATGAAAAAATATCCACCAATTATGTGAATTTAGGAGAATTATATAAAAGAAAGACTATAATTATCGACATTTATTTCACCTCCAAAATTGCTAAAACTCTTGAACTGGATCCAGAACCAAAGCCTATGGTAGAGTGCCAGAAGCGCTCAGATTGGGTCAAATAGTAAGAAGCCATTAAGGCGGAATTGTACTCGCTTAATAAAAGGAAAGTATTCGGTCCCGTTGACCGGACACTTCCTAAAGTATTCCCTGTAGGATCAAAATGGGTTTTCATCCGGAAGAGAAATGAAAACAATCAGGTGGTGAGATATAAAGCAAGGCTTGTAGCACAAGGGTTCACGTAGAGACCCGACATCGATTACGATGAAATCTATTCTCCTGTAATGAGTGGAATAACGTTCCGATATTTAATATCAATGGCAGCTGGCTTAAATTTAGAAATGCAGTTATGGATCTGGTGACCACATATTTATATGGGTCACTGGATTCGGACATTTATATGAAAGTCCCTGAAGGAGTAAAAGTCCCAGATCCTAATAGTCGCAACATGTATAGCGTCAAACTGCAGAGATCGTTGTACGGGTTAAAACAGTCAGGAAGAATGTGGTACAACCAGCTTAGTGAATTCCTCCTGAAGAAGGGATACTCCAATAATGATGATTGTCCCTATGTGTTCATAAAGAAATCTCAGAATGGATTCTGTATCATCTCAGTATATGTCGATGATCTGAATATCATCGGAACCACAGAGGAGATAAAAGAAGCAAGTGCTTACCTCACGACAGAGTTTGAGATGAAAGATTTGGGTAAAACCAAATTTTTCTTAGGCCTGCAGCTAGAGCATTTCCCAGAAGGAATTCTTGTTCACCAGTCTTCCTATACTTAGAAGGTATTGGACAGGTTTAATATGGATAAATCACATTCTTTGAGAACCCTCATGGTCGTAAGGTCCCTTAAAGTAGATAAAGACCCTTTTAGACTGAGAATGGAAAATAGGGAAGTCTTAGGACCTGAAGTCCCATATTTAAGTGCTATTGGAGTACTCATGTATCTTGCGAATTGCACAAGGCCTGATATCGCATTCGTAGTTAATTTACTAGCTAGACATAGTGCAGCTCCAACCAGAAGACATTGGGTTGATGTAAAGACTTTACTCAGATACCTCCAAGGTACTCAAGATCTTGGGTTGTTTTTTCAGAAGAACCAAGATTTGACCATGGTGGGATATACAGATACTGGCTATCTGTCTGATCCCCACAGTGCGAAATCACAGACTGATTTTGTGTTTCTCTGCGGTGGTACAACCATTTCGTGGCAGTCTTGTAAACAGACCCTAGTAGTAACTTCTACCAACCACTCGAAGATTATAGCTCTGTATGAAGCCTCACGTGAATGTGTTTGGCTGCGGTGGGTGATTAGCCATATCCAGAAGTCATGTGGCCTTAACACTGTCGATACCCCCACAATTATCTATGGAGATAATACTACTTGTATTGCACAAATGCAATTTGGTTATGTGAAGAGCAACATCACGAAACATATTGCTCTTAAGTTATTCTACCCTCACAAACTTCAGAAGAGCGGTGAGATAAAGATCTTGCAAACTAAGTAATGTGAAAATCTTGCAGATTTATTCACTAAATCCTTGCCCAAATCCATATTTCGAAGATATGTTAAAGGCATTGGAATGAGAAGACTTAAAGGGATGCAGAGTTCAGGGGCAGAAAACTCTTGAACCATAACCCTCGTTGTAATCCTGAAGATCTTAATATAAACCCTGAAGATTATAAATTGTACTCTTTTCTCTTTGTGAGTTTTCCTGAAGTTTCTCACATGAAGGTTTTTAATGAGGCAACTAGTGTAACATAAAATACGAGTGTAATGTACTCTTTTCTCTATCTCTTTTTTCCCACTGAGTTTTTGAGTGGAGTTTTTAACGAGACATATGCATTACGCGGTATTTGCTCAAGGGAGAGTGTTATGAGATAAGCGAGTCTAACCGTATTCAGTTTAGGACTTATCTCTTAAAGGTGTGGGCGAATCCGAACTCCTCTCTTATATTGCTATATATATCGGGTGTTCCTTATTATAATCAATCAATCTAATAAAGCGAGAGAGAATTCCACTCATATATTCTGTGCGTCCTTGATTCTTAATTCGTGTGTTCTTGTTTGCGCGCCGTCGACTATACTTTACTACAAAATGAACTCTGCCCGCTCCTGCATGCGATCCTGTCCACGTCATCGCAGCTGTGTGCTGACAGATCACTGCTTAATCGCATGTTTTTGTGGGGCTTAATTTTTTCCCCATTATTGCTACAGAGATCTGTCGAATATGATCTCAGGGATCTCCCTTTGAGAGCAATCTGACATGCCGACATAAATTTGAAGATAATATTGGGCGGCGCTTTTTGTCGCAAAGGTGTGTGCCACTTGATATTAGTGGACAATGGTGGTGTTCACGTAGCACGGTCCCCCGATTTAATGATTGTGTGTTTTAAAGAGATTTTGAGGAGAAATTTTGTGACATCTACCGAACGATGGATCGATGGGAAGAGGATAAGGCAGAGCGACAGCGCTACCAAATAGGCTTATGGGATAGATGACCGTGAAAATTGTGTTCTACTCCTTTGATGGTTTGATAATGCAGCGAGAGTTAGGGGGTATTTGGCATATCTTCAGCTCCATCAAAATATATGAAGTTGGTGAAATAGGATATTCTTAACTCTAGAAATTTATAGAGCTGGAGTTGTGGAGACATTAAAAAGTGTTTAGGTGAGTCATTTTATTTACATTTTAGACTAAAAATATAAACTTAATTTACTTTATTTTAACCTACAAACTTCACATCTGAGATAGCACTAGGATCTAAAATTCTACCAAACTGAACTTTAGTACATACTTTCCAGTATCACGGTGATTGTTAACATCTTTGGTCTCTCAATCTAAAGCCTTCCAGCTTTGTCCACGGAACGAGATTTCACTCAGATCCACACCTGCATGTCAAATCATCTATATACTAAAGGTGAAGCTTTCATCGCCTGGGAGGCCGCGAGCCACGCGCGGCGGGCTCGGCTTGCCGGCTCTTTTTTTTTCGTGTTTAGATCCTTAAAAAAATACGTAATTACGTGTAGCTCTTTTCTACGGTTTTTTACGAAAAGAATCTTTTGGTTCAGAAAAATCGTGGATCTTTCATGAAAGGACCCTAAATTAATACAAAAAAACGTAATTAGCGCAATCGCGAATCATTTCAGATATTTTTCACGAAAAAAACCTTTCGATTTAACGCAATCGCAAATCCTTTGTGAGAGAACCTCAGATAAATAAAAAAAGAGCGTGATTGCATTTGTATCCTTTCAACCGTTTCACGCGTTTTCTCAACGATTTAAAAAAAACGTCGTCGAAAAAAAACAAAATTGTTTCTGTAAAAAAAACAACGCATGCGGTATATCACGCCGCGAAAATATTCCTAATTATATATAATTCATCTTAGTGATAATAACATATGTCACAAAATAGACAACAGATATTTTTTTTTGAAAACAGCAAAAGCTGTGATTAGATTAGATTAGATTAGAAAAGAAGATGCCGAATACAAAGTTTGGAAGAAGAAAGAAAACACGGTGCGAAAGGGTACACTCGACGGAAGGCCGCAGAGGGCGCGGGCCCGGGGGAAAGTGGGAAAAGACGAAAAAACAACAAAAATTTAATGCTGACAGTAAAGAAGTCTCCTAAGCTGCAAAACTCCGGCTAGGGTCCAGCTGACAGTCTCATCTTTGATCGATTGAAAGATTTGATCATGAGACATCCAACTCCTTTGGAAGAATCTATTGTTTCGCTCTATCCACCATTCCTAACAAAACAACGGATATTAGTGGAGCATTCGGATCACATTCAATAACATTTAATTCAGGTTCAACATTCGAATTGAATTCGAAAACTTTCAGTTTGAATTTGGAAACATTCAACCGAGAGCTTTCAGTTAGGGTTTGAAATTTTTGTTTGGGCTTTTAACTGCAGACTTAGACATTCCAAATTAACGCAACACGATGAAAGTCTGAATTTACCATTAACTAATTCGCTTTGAGATATGTAAACTTGATGCAAATAGAGTTATATGAGTAATTCTGTCGACTTGAGTGCAGTAACTCCTAATGCAGCAATAATACAACATTCACGCGAGATAGCTGTCCAGCAGCACCCTGGTACCTGCATGATGGATTGTTATGTTTCATCCAAACCCCGAGTCGACAATCACGAGAGGTCACTAGCCCCGGTTCTTTTCACGAACCGTACGTGGCCATGGCCCGTACGTGACTTGAGAGGCGAAGAACTTTTAGTTTGTTGTCTAAGGTTGTCCTGTTTAACTTAGTATATATGCCATAATAATTGAAATTTCATTTACAGATTAATTAAATTAGAAAACGATTTTTAAATTTAGAATTTTTTTACCAGAAGATTAGCCTTTGTCTAACCTACATATGCATATTTGGATAATATAGTTTATAAATATCCGGATTCGACGGATAGTGATATATCGAATCCTTATCCGTATTCGATAGATTCGCATTCTTTTTTGATCCAATACTATCATACAAATATCCGATCCGATAGAATTCGTATTTGAAAATTGTCCGGATCAATCAGAAACTATCCGATCCGTTTTCATCCCTAATTACATGTACGTATAGCTGGAATGAGTGTGATCATGTGTGTTGAGCTTATACATCGATCTTATATACTGTAGAGATTTAGTATCTCTATGACAAACGATATGATTTGGAAACATAAAAATAAAGTGGTATGTATTACTTGCATACATCTCGAATCTGGATTACGTGCTTATTCGAATATACTAGTCTTTTATTTATAGGTAGGTCGTGATCGACCGTCCTGCTGGAGATGCACTACTATATATCCTTTATTTTGTTTTTGTAGTGTTCGAGACTTGTCGTCTGGAATCTCGATTGGATGCTTGATGTTGGTGATAATCAAGGCGGCCGCCCATGGCCGGAGCGACCTTCAGGCGGATAGATCGGCGGGCGGCAGAACGGAGGGTACGGGCAGAACGGTGGCCGCGGAGGGTGGAAAGGCGGAGGGAAACGCCGTCTTGGAGCTGCAAATCAAATAAGACAAGTGGATGTTTTGATTATATACTCTGCCAGTCATAACTAGTCATCGTTTTAATATAAATGTAGTTAAGATTTTAAATCTTTAACTATTAATATCTTTTAAATATTTAAATTAGATACATAAAAATTATATATAGATTTGTCTTGAAAAACGCTTTCATACTATTATAATTTTATTAGGTTTTATAAATATATTATAATAAAAATTAGTGATCAAAATTGTGTTTTAGAGACGTGTTGATATCTAAAACTAGAATTATTTATGACGGGATGGAATATTAGCTACATGGCATTGCATGTGTGTGCACGAGGCCATGTAAAAAGCAAGGGCTGCTCACGAGGAGGAGTAGTGGCCGGCACCGGCGGGGGAGGAGACGGCGGCGGGAGTGGGCAGGGGGTCAGCGGTGACGGTGTCTGCGACAGCGGCGGCGGCGGGATGCACCGGCAGAAGTGGCCACTGGTGGCCGTCAGCCAGAGCACCACGGCGAGCTGGAGAACCACGAGGAACCGGCCACGTCGCGGCATCAGAGCCATCAAGCACCGATGCACGTACGCTGAGCGCTAAGACGCTAAGCCTTGCCTGCTCGGGTTCGGTCTCGGCTCGATCGCGTTTCCGGTGCAATTTATAGAGGCCGGGGATCGAGACGGCGAGTGATCACACGGGATTCGGTGACATTGCTTGATTAGTACGGCAGTACAGTAGCTGTCCGCCATTGCTAGCTAGTGGTCATCGTTGGTGGTAGGGCTAGCTATCGAGCGGTTAGGCTCGTGCAAACTCGTTTAAAAAAAATGCTCAGCTCGGCTTGTTAAGTTAATTAACGAACTGAAAACTCGGCTCGATAAAAAAATCGAGCTGCTCGTGAACAACTCACGAGCTATATCGAGCTATATCAATCGAGATGAGATGAGTTAAACTAAGCTAAGCCATGTGAGCTATAGTAATTAGTAAAAAACAATTATATGGACATACATTAATTTAAATATTTTACTAATTAACTTAAGCGGTGAAAGAACATACCAAAATGAATAACAATCATAAATAAAAGAAAAAGGGTGCTTAGTTACTAGCTACTTCTGGTCCCGGTATTAACTAAAGAAATGTGTTCAACGTCAAACTCATGATCTTCTATTTTCTATAAATAAGCACAATAATAGAATTAGAATAGATTTAGATAACTAATAAAGAATCAAGATTAAATAAAGCTATTAGTATGGAAAGGCATACCATAGCCAAAGGACTTCTCATGATATTGCAAGCACCTCTTATCTACCTAGAAGCACACACTAGTAACTCAACCATTAGTGGCAGCAAAGAACTCCTATAATCATCTAGGACTTTGCTTTCAGCATAAAAGTTGACTCGATCTAAAGATACAGTGCTAACCAGTATAATCAAGAAATCCTTTGCCATACTTGAAACCACTAGAAATCTATGAGAATTTATATTGCACTATTCAAGTAACTTGAAATTTAAGTTAGATAAATTTAGTCATCAAGCTCGGCTCATTAAGATATCGAGCTGGGAAGATGGCTCGACTCATTTATTTTACAAGCCAAGCTCATAACAAACTAAGTTCGAGCAATTTCTGAGTTTTGAGCTTTTCGACTAAGCCTAGTTGATGCCCTGATGATTTTCCAAGTTCTCCTCGTTTTGGTACAGCCTAGTCAACTGAAGTTGAGAAGAATCAAAGTGTGGTCCGTTTAGTTTGGAATGAGATGAGTCAAGCAACTAGCGTTCGTCATGCGCAAAGTCTGACGGGATGACGAGCTGTGCGTGAAAACCATGTTATAAAATTTTGAAAATTTTTGTGAATGTTTTTGATGTATCAATAATATTCTCATAAAATATTTAGATGATTATCAAGCTTGAGGATTTTTTAAAAACTTAGACGTGCTACTGCCGTGATAAATAAGGCTGATCAACAAATTTCAACTGAATGAAAAATGGTTCAAACCACGTTATAAAATTTTGAAAAAAATTTTATATGGTTGTGGTGCATCACTAATCTTCGTATAAAATTTTTGGATGATAATCAAGTCTAAAGAATTTTCAAATATCCTGATAAAATTAAGCCTTACAGTTCTATATGTTATACTTCTATAGATTTGATTGAGCAAACAAAACAGGATTAAATTTTTTGAAACTTTTAGACAATGGTGTTGAGGAAATTCTTAATCTCAATTACAAATTTTGGATTATGATCACACTCGAGCGGATTGATAAAATTCTGGTAGAGTTACTATCTTAGTAATGTTCATTTTTAAAAAAAATTTTAAATATAAAAAATGAAGTTAAATTATTTTAGAAATTGTTCTGTACAATTCTAAACTACTAAATACGATACCATAAATTTTTTAGAGTATGATCAAGCTTGTAGAATTTTATAAAAATCTGACAATGTTTCTGCTATTTTTATAAAACGTCTAAAAATTTTGTTTTTCAATAAATTTTCATTGAAGATGACATTCTTGAGGGTTATTGAGCAAAATCCAATCAAATCTGGTCCTCAATAATAAAAAAAACCAAGACTTTGGTGAAATTTGCCGAAATTTATGAAAACACTGTAGCAATTTGAATTTTTTTCATAATTTTTTATCCCAAAATCCAAATTTTTTCCGGGATTTTGAACTATGCAACCTAGCCCTCTATCCTGCAATATAAGTCATTATCTTAGAAAATGTTGTCTGATAATATAAGTCTATCGATAAAATACAAGGTGTATTTATTCATGCTTGCTAGCCAGGCACTGCTTTCACAGCTAACATGTTCCCTTCTTATATGCTGATGTCGAACTGATATGTAGCATCCGGTAATCAATTCTATTTTAAAATATCAATATAAGAAAACACAATTTTTTTACGGACTCAGAATTTTTAGTGTTTATTTTAGGTACTTGATCTGTTGGCTCTGTAGCTTCTAAAAATCTCATCTATCCGTAGTATTTTACAGCCTGATGCATATACTTCTTTTCATCCACTTTTACTTTGAGATCAGGTGTCTTTCATCGAAGAGAATACTTATCTAGTTCCTTTTACTTTTTTTTTTTAATCTTGTCTCTCTAAGATCATTTGTAAATCTAGTCCTCTTCACCATACTCAGCAACGTGCGCTCCCTCACTTGTTGGCCAGCGCCCACTGAGTGCTGCGCTTGTCTACTCCTGTGTTTCCGGGGCGCGGTAGGCCAGCTCCCGCGTTAGGGGAGCGCGGGAGCATGGTGGAGAGGCCTAGATTTGCAAATCATTTCGAAAGGGAGTTAGATTTAAAAAAGAAGCAAGAGAGACTGAATAAGTCATCACTTTCATCATCCTGAATTCCAGACTCGGATCTAGCTTATGGACTTACCATTTCTTTGTTCGCTCTATTTGCATCGCGCTGTAGTAGACTCCATTGGTCTTCACAAAACCAAAGACGGGCTTGACGCACACTACTTCTCTTGGACTAATAAAAGAGGAGGGAAATGATTTCTAATTCTAAACCCTGACATGTTACTACTGATCGTATAGATTTCCTTAGGCTATTCACAGTGCGTTGTATCTTGTCACAATATCCAAAACTGCCATGTCATATAATATTATAGAAGATACAACTATGTCAATGCATGGTATCATAGATTGTTTCTTAGTCCCCACAAGATAATTAAATGCTAGATATGTATGAGAGTATAAATTGTGGGCCACTTAGATAATTCAAGTTTCAATGTCTATGATTTCATGTCTAAGTGGTATCTTCCTCAAGATACAGCTTTCTTCTCTCTCCTCTTAACTCTCTTGCCACATCATCAAAAATACTTATGTGGCATGCATTAGATGTATTTTTCATTGTGTTATTGAACTCAATTGAACATTTGATTATATACAGGCTTAATTACGAGAAGAGGTATACCTGTTTGGAGAGAAAAGGAGCTCTTAATTACGTACATCGGTGATGCAAATTTGATCCTACATTTTTTTTTATTTTTATTTTAGAAAACAGGCCATAAGGCCCAGTTTTACTGAAAGCAAACATATAAGGTTCTGCTGGGATTACCAGCTTACAAGTTCAGTCACAAACAAACCAGAACAGTCATAACAGAAGCACTACCATCTCCTGAGACAGAGCGAAGGCAAGCTAACCTGACAAAACAGAGGTAAACTACCAGATTAAACAAAAGAACTTCCTATTCAAGCATTTTTTGAGACTGACCCTTTCGACCTGCCAGCATTTTTTTGGGATTTGATAAACATCAACCGGATGTTTTTTTGGTTGAAATCACCCAAATCTAGAACCATTGGATGTTAGATCCAACGGCCGACATCCGATCTTATGATTTGATCTTATGATTTGATCCAACGGCCCGGTAAATTTGGATGTTAGATCCAACGGCCCGGTGAATTTGGATGTTAGATCCAACGGCCCACATCCGATCTTATGATTTGATCCAACGGCCCGGTGAATTTGGATGTTAGATCCAACGGTCCGGTGAATTTGGATGTTAGTTAAGACAAAAACATCCGGATGATACCTATACACTCCCTTTTTTTTTTGCCGGACAGTAAGCCCAGAATCAAGAAAAGGAAACTGAGCCAGACTAACAACCTCTTCCAATACTGATCCTGACTACTATCTTTTCCAAACATCAACGATTATGACTAACACAAGCCAACAAAGTCCCCCCAGATTTCACTAGTTCTGCTGATGTGACGACCCCCATTTTTACACAGGATGCAAAAATGGAAATCTAATGTGCTTGCAGTACTAGTCCCTGGATCAGTAGTTAGCACGCACATTTCAACAAATGGAATCACAACCATACAACATATTAATTAAGCGGAAACGATTAATTACATAATTATTACAATTCAGAGAATGCGGCAGCAAAAGAAGCAATAACCAGCAGTTTGCCCAACCGAACCCGCAGGTAACCCACTGCATAAACTTCGGATAGAACACGATAAAGAGGAACCCGCAACTCTGCGATTTAACGAACTTCAAGCTTCGCTTATAAACCACCTACAATATAATTAGGCAAGGGTGAGTATTTTACATACTCAAGAAGACTTGAGCAAAACCTATCATATATGCAAAGCCATTTCAAAGGAGGCTACTACGCTTAATTTGCATAAAGCTTAATTTCATTTGTAAATCAAGTTATTTGCAAACGGGATTTAAAAGAGCAAGTTTAATTGATAGCAAATATGTAAAGCATAAATAACACTCACCGTCCTCCATGACGTGAGCGATTTAATCAATCATCGCCAATACATGGCACATATCCATTCTTTGTCCACATAGGGCACAACAAATGATTCCAATACTTGCCCACACAGGTATAGCATTGGGTCATCGTGGGGTAAGCTAACTTGTAAAATAAACCTTTTGAAAATCAAAGCTAACATTGGAATGACTTCACCGAAAGTGCTCATGATCATGAAGCCGCTAATTAATTAGATTTAAGCTCGCAGAGGTGTACAACTTTACCCACAAGGAATGACCCACCTTTTGCAAGATCACACACGCCCAATAGGACATTGTGTCCGCCAAAGCGATCATACATAGTTGTTCCATTACTTAGACATGGCTTTGATCCACCCGGACGTTAACCCCGCCAGAGAACTAGAAACACACACCCAAGCCGTGGATCCACATTCACACCCAATACAACGCTTTCTAAACACGGCAGTAGCGTACACCGCTGCATGGGTGGAAACCCCACCCAAGGCACTCAAACGGAATGCTTGGGGACCCGCCCAAGGCATCAAACGGGAATGCTTGTGCTAGCTCCCGCCTACCAATGAACAAAGCCACATCTAAATAACTTAATAGGCTAAGGCTACCCCATAATAGCCCTCGTGGTTGCACGGAAATCTCGGATCAATAGCGTCCCATTGCTCGGTCCTTAATTGTGACACGGGCGACACTTCACCCTACACTACGTGCAATTTCGCATGCACAACCGGCTATTGCCAATAATCGCCCGCATCAAAGCATAGTTTCATTTTGGGTTTTTAAACAAAATTACCCACAACCAACAGTGCCATTTTCAATGTTTTCAGGAAACAATTATTGGATTGATCATCAGCTATTTTGATTCTAAAGCATGGCTAAGCATGAATAAAATAAACGCATATACCCATGATGACATTAAGTAATGCCTATCCTCAATCTATGGTTATCAAGGTTCTCATGTTCATAATCATCAAAGGAGAATCACGAGACAACAGGTATAACTACCAATCCGCAAGATAGCAATTTACATAAAGTAATCGCATGCATAAAACAATTTGATGCACAAAAGGAATATAACATAATGGGATCAATATGGTCAAAGGATGCTTGCCTTGCTAAATACTGCTTACGACGAAGGCGAGGATTGCGGCGACGACGACGACGGAGAATAGGGACGTCGGGTTCTACTCGTCGAACAACGGAAACAACGCAAAGCAATAAACTTCAATAAGAGCGAAAGAAATAGGAAGCAAGAACAAATAAACTCTTTACAAGAAACAAGGATTGCTCTTTTATGAATTTATAAATCTTAAATTACGGATCTAAGATGCAAAAATTGGTTGGATTAATAGAATTAATCACTAGTTGCAAGCTTTCATTGATTTACTATGCACAATACGATTTCGGGTAACTTGACACTTATGGGTTTTTGCTTTATTAGGATTCAGATTCAAAGCAAGCTGAAATAAGAGTATTTTCTTAGATTACAGTAGATTATATCCTAAAGATCAATTCTAGACTATTCTTTGCTAAAATCAGATTTAGATAAGCCGCTTTGCGAGTTAATGAATATGCTTAAATGATCATATTAGAGTATGATTGTTTTGTTCTTTATCTTTAATTGATTTTGCTTAGAATTAGCTTCATGCAAGTTAAATCTATTGATTTAGGCTACTGACTTAGATTACATAATATTTGAGAAGGTTCTAGTGATAAAAATAACTTAACTACGGGTTCCTTCATTATTACCTAAAGTGTATTCATTCACCTTAAGGCCTAGAGAAATGTGATTACTTAGGGTTATTTAGCTATTAGGATTAATATGCAAAACATGACGGATTATGGTTATTTCTTTATACTAAGATGATTTATACTTCGTATAACAATCCTAAGCTAATTCCCTAAATTCTAGGCTTTAGCTGATACATTACATTCATTGTTGAAAAGGCTTATGCGGCATTGTAAAGTTTACGAAATCGGAATCGGAAAGAAAGTGAAACGAAAGGGTAGCACTTAAGGGTTTTGGGCTATTAAGCATAATATGCAAACTTTGATTGAATAAGGTTCTTTTTATAGATCACGGTAGTATAAACTTTGTACAGCGTTACTAAACTAGTTTTACTGATTTTGGTATTTAAACAAGTTATTTTATCTATCGTTGAAATAGCCTAAACGATCACATTTGGAAATCTTAAATCGGCCAAGATTCAAACTTAGTTTCTAACTACACTAAACATGCTTCTTGATTCATTTTTCAGGTATTAGCAGAATACCATCCTAGGAATGTTTTAAATCTGATTTTGTATTGTTTTGACTTAAACTGCAATAGGTTATCTATTTATTTACTGCTATAATTATCATTCTCCTCTACTAAAAGAATGCAAACTAAGTTTGATCCTAAGCCTCTTGATATGGACAAGCTCCTACTGCTTTCAGGAATCTAATACAAATTACATTACCATCTTATGAGCTATCATGCTAGTATCTTGCTAATGGCCATAAAAGGGGTTTAATGATGATTAGCAAGCAATTATATTAAACTTGGTTCCAGGATTAAATATTTTTGCATGATTAGGTTTATTACAATCCCAAAAGCACATATTCATTTCTTATATGGTTTTATGAACTATTATACACTCATTTCTATTATTGGCCATATTAAGCTTTACTAATGGTTGCTAAACAAATGAATTAGACTTAGTTCAAGAATTAAACATATTTTCAGGATTGAGTTTATTAAAATTCCAGAACACATATAAATTTAGTTAATGATTTCTGGAATTACATTTCTTTGAATACAACAACATTCATAATAATGTTTATCCTTAAATTTAATTTCTCTAATTGTTTTGTGACTCAAGAATTAAGTATTTTGTATATTTGGATACATTCTGATCCTAACATCTTATGAACATTAATTTCATCATTTCATTAATTATTATATACAAGTTCTTATTAGAAACCATATTAGTATCATAATCAAAGTTTAAATTAAATAATTATACTGACAGTTCAAAAATTAAATATTTTTATATATTTAGATTCTTTTCGATTTTAGATGTTTATACAAATTTGTTTCACTAGTTTCTAACTAAAAATACCTAAGTCATTAATGGTTAAATACTTTTCGCCAGGAATTAATCGAATTGAAGAGTCGCCTTACACAGAGAGCGCTTCTCGAATCCTTCTTCTTTAACCTCGGCCAGATGGTGGCCCCACGCACAGAGGCAGAAACAGAGGCCTTCTAGGGCTCGGCGAGGGACTTCCGCGAAGGTCCCATGACAATGAGGCCACCAGAGCGCGGCTCGGCAAGGAACTTGGGGAGGCGTCGGTTATTGGAAGAGTTACAGAGTGGGTGCCGAGCTCTTCTTGGCACCGCAATGGCGGCTCGGTGGGGAGGACAACCAGGCGATTTCGCTTGAATCGGCAGAGGCTTGAGCATCCACGGGCTACTGTGTTCCCATTTTCGCGGTTGGTTCGGTGGGAGAGACAATGAGAAGCTCCGCCACGTGGATCGGATCTCGAGAAGAGGAGGCGACGGTATGGCATACTTTCGCATGAAGGAGGCTGGATGTTCTTGAGGGGTTTTGATCAGCAGTGAATGAGGATGCTTCAGTTCAGAGGAATTTGAAATTGGTTGGCTCTAGTGCTCGGATTGATTCACGACTTGGAGCTCTGAAGCTTGGTTCATGGCGGAAATGCAGAGGGACTTCAGGCACTGGCTTGAGGAGACAAGGGAAGAAGTGAGGGAAGTGAGAGCTTTGCGCTCGAGAACTACGAGATGCAATGAATGGCTTGGTAGTGGGTCAGACTCAAGCCGGGAGAGTTCCCGTGGAACGAATCTGAGGTCGCCGGTGAACGAACGGCGATCGAGAACGATGCGTTGGCAAAGAAGGCCTTGGGACCATGTCGGATCGCAAGCTTCTCTAATGTGCCAACGGAATGGAAAAACAACGAATGGCCCACACGTCGGTGAGTGATCAAAGAGAACAGGGTGATTGGGGTTAATTTTTCCTTTTCTCTGATTTTCGATTGAAATCAATTGAAGTCTATTATTTTTGAAACTTTGTTTTTCAAAAGAATTTGATCTCAGAATATTTCTATAAAATTTTCAATTCCATTTGTGATTCCATTATTTTATGTGAATTCTGACAATGCATTTATTTGGATTTAAAAGTTATCTTTTTCCTTTATCTCTTCATTTCTTTATGCATAAAATTTCAATTACTGATTAAAATGATTTAATTGAATGATCGGGTTCTCATGGCAATTTCATAAGGTTTTTCCTTTTTACATTTTTGCCTTTGTCTCTTTTTCATCCTTTGTTTCCATTTGTTAGATTTTTCATACAAAGAATAAATCCGAGGAAATCCAAATAGAACAAATAATGGCAAGAAAACTCAGAAATAATAATATCCAAACTTAAATTATTCATTTCCACTTTATTGAATTTTTGGGATGTTACAGCTGATCTAAGCTTCTTGCAATATTCCTTTGATTCCAACCGAGCCTTATCACCCAGCCAGCTCTCTCTTCCAGATTTTTTGCCACGGCTTCTACTTGCACTCTCTGATCTTCCTTCAGCAGCGCCATCCAGCTTCTCAACCTTCTTGCCACCTGGCCAATCACCACTCGGATATCCCTCCAAAGCTCCCCCTGAAAATACAACGCATTCCTCAGTTTCCACAACGTCCAATGCACAACAGAAGTACAAAAATTCACCACCGCATGTTTTTTCCTACTAATCCACAATCTGGCCACATTCTCAAAGGATTCACCTATATTCAGATTCAGAACATCAGCCACCTCTTGCCAAACAGCTCTACTAACACAACAAGTGAAGAATAAATGTGAGATGGTTTCAGCATAAGTGCAAAATAAACATGTATTATCATCCAGATTTTGTCTTTTACTGAGATTATCCCGAGTCATCAATCTATTATTAGCCAAAAGCCAAAGAAAAACATGGATACGAGGTGGAACAACAATCTTCCACATAGCAGGAATGAACATAGGCTGGATACCTCGAAAACTAATAACAACATATAGAGATTAAACTGTGTATACCCCTTTTGAATTAAACTGCCAAACGATGGAATCGCAATCTTCACTAAAGACAATGGACTCAGCCACACTCACCAAATCTTGCCACATGTTCATTAGCCTCTGAGAAACATTCCTTGTAAAAGAGAGTTTCAAATTCTGACCATCCCAGGCCTCTTTAACTACAATGTTCTTCTGCAATGAAAGCACATAAAGGGCCCAAAACTGAATAGCTAAACTAGATGTGCCGAACCAATGATCCTCCCAGAACCTAACCCTTCTACCATCACCAATTTTCCACATAAAGCCCATTTTAGCAGCTTTAGCAGCCCAGAGCACACCCTTCCAAAAAAGGGAAGCCTTAACATTCGAACAACAAAACAGGTTAGGATCTTGCAAATTATACTTAGTATCTACAATTTGCCTCCAGAGACTATCACGACGCAAATAGTACCTAGAAACCCAAGAAGCCAGCAAACATAAATTCAAGTTCCTTAAATCAGGAACACCTAGACCACCATAATCTTTCTTCTGAGCAATCAGCTGCCAGTTTGCTAAGTGATAACGATTATTCTGGCCATTATCATTCCAGAAAAAATGCGCCATCTGAGAATTAAGCTCCTCAATTGCCCACTTAGGAAATTTAATAACTGACAACAAGTAAGTGGGAATACTGGCTAGGTAAGATTTTAACAGGGTCAATCTACCACCATAAGATAATAAACGCCCTCTCCAATCAGCAACCCTTTTAATAACTTTGTCAACCACCGGTTGAATATCTTCCCTTCTCAATTTTGCAAAATGTAAAGGAACTCCTAAATACTTAAATGGAAATGAACCCAAATTGCAACAGAAAAGTCTAGCTAGTTTTTTCTTATCACCTTCTTCTAAGCCTACACACATCAAATCACTTTTATCATAATTGATTTTCATCCCAGATAATTGCTCAAAGCAGGAAAGCAGCCACTTAAAGTTTCTAGCCTTATCAAGATCATTTTTCAAGAAAAACACCGTATCGTCTGCATACTTGTCGACGATCGGGATCACCAACCGCAAAAAGTGAGGTAGGGGTCAGTATAGTATGGGACCCGAGCTGTGTTTCGCTCGAACGGAGGAGGGAGACGGTCGAGATGAAGGTCGGAGCAAGACGACAACGGGCACGAGACAAGAGTTTATACTGGTTCGAGCCCCTGTAAAGGTAATAGCTCTACTCCAGTCACCTCGCGGCGGTGATTCTTGCTATATCAGTGTACAGGGAGGTGTTTACAACTCAAGACAGTAATGGTGATTCCTAGCTTGAGCTGCTGTATGTACTGGGTTGTCTTCGTTCCCCTGGTGCTTGTGCGTCCTTGGTCTTTATACTTCCTCTGCACGCAACGGCCGGGAGAGATCCTCGGGAAAGGGCCTTCGTGCACCTTGAGGGCTGGTTGCAATCGCCCGATCTGCCACAAGACTCGAGTCATCCCCACGACCCACTCTCCGTAACTGCTACCAAATGCCGATCCGAAATCGAGGCGGACTAAGGCTTCGAACGAGATCCCGCCCGAGCTCGAGGTCGAGCGGGGCCGAGCTCGGGTCCACAGCGCTCTAGGTCGAGCGCCTCGGTATGCTCCCAGGTCGTGGTCGGGGCTTTCCGAGCTTGGGGGATCCGTTGACCGCATGCCGACCGGTCAAGGAGCACCCAGCCCTCGTCAGCTAGCCCCCAAGGCTCTAGGTCGGAGGGAACTCCCAGGACGACCTCGAGCCTTTATCTCGAGACAGAGGCAACCTTTGCAGGTCTTGGCTCCTTGGCCGAGGTCGGGCGGAGACCACAAAGCGAGTCTTTTGGCCTCGACACCTGGCGACCTTCGGACTTCTCGATGCTGGTACGGATGTGGACGGTTGGTGGGCACCTGGCGGTGTCTCGACTCCGTAGCCTAAGCCTTAATCGCACCCGTCAAATCGCGGTTGGCACGCCTTTTGAAGCGCCGTGGACTGGATTTGCGGTTTACAAACCCAGCGCTACATCGTTCGTCGAAGAGCTCTCGCTCTTGCGCCCTTCGCCTTCCAAGCCTTCGTTGCCCGAGCAAGGTCCTCCTTTCCCCCTCAGACCAAACCAGCCACAACCGCCATGACCAAGTTAGGAAGGAGCACTCTGTCGGACTCGAGGATGAGGGAGCTCGAGTCCCTGGGGCTGCTGGATCCGTTTGTATGGCGGCTGCCGGGCAACGAGATCGAGCCGCACCCCAAGGACGACGAGATCGTCTGCACCGAGCATTACGTCCTCTTTGGCTTGCGGACCCCGGAGAGTGAGTTCGTCGCGAAGGTTCTCTCCAGCTGCGACATCGAGCTCATCAACCTGGTGCCCAACTCCGTCCTTCTCCTCACCATCTTTTCCCATCTATGCGAGGGATTTCTAGGATCCTCCGACTTCGCTTCTTCTTCCAGATTAGGTCTTTTCGCCCGAAGGACCCCGTGGTCGGATGCCTCTACTTCCAGCTGCGGGTCGGGCTCAAGTGGGCCTTCCCCAAGTTCCAACCCCGGGATTCCCTTGGTCCGTGGAATGAGCGGTGGTTCTACCTGAAGAGGGGCGAGACCGGGACGCTGGAGTACGAAGGGACCCCCATCGCCAACCGCAAGAAGGAGACTCCGGAGTCGGACGACTTTGAGGTCGACGAGGAGGCCATCGCCCTCATTCATATCTGCGCCACGCGCGGTCTCAACGGGCAGGCGATCGCCAACGATTTCCTGCGGAATCGTGTCTCCCCTCTTAGACGGAGGGAGCACCCGTTCTACGAGATCCAGGAGGGCGACGACTCGACCCGCGAGGGCACGTCTGGTAAGTCTTCTTGCCCCAAGGTCTGGCTTGCGCACACCCTCCGATCCTCTCTTGATGTACCGCTTGTCTTGCAAATACGAAAGAATCTGGGTCTCCGCCAGATGGTCGAGATGTTTGGGAAGCTGGCGCATGAGTACGTCATCGGCAACCCCGTCCCGAAGAATGTACTCCGTCGGAAGGATGAGGTAGGTCACCCAACCAAGCGCCCGAGTCTTTTGCCCACGAGCCCCTTCCTGAGCTTCGCTTGCACGCAGGCCCACCAGGAGTTGCTGGAAACGGCCAGGAGGATGCTCCCGTTGCCTAGCGGGGGCAAGAACAAGAAAGGGAAAAAGCGACCCCCCCGGCCGGACCAAGCTAGACCGAGGTGAAGAAGCGCCATGTCGAGTGGGGGGATCGTGCCACGGTAAGGGCCCTACTAGTCGAGCCCCCGAGCTTGTGTTTATGTGACTAGCCGTTTGATGAGCTTTTCCTCATGCAAGTGATGAGAGCCTTGTTGCCGCCGCCAGTCAGCCGAGCACTCGCCCCAAGAGCCTCGAAGCTCGAACCCCGCCATGGCGGGCGATCTGGCCGCTCGGACCGACCGCGAGACACGCCTGGCGCCCCTCAGCATCGGGACAACAAGACCTTCGACAACCCTCGAGGGGAGATGGCGACCAAGTAAGCCCCCCGGCATCCCGGCTCATACCGTCCCTTCCAGATCTTTACGCTTAGTGTATGCTTTTGATCGCAGACCTTGAGCACCCGAGCTCGAAACTTGCCCGTTTTGATGATGGCTGTTGTCCAGGGCGAGTCCGAGTCCGAGCAGGAGAACACCTTCGAGCTGGTCCCACGCCGCGATCGTCGCCGGACATGCACTCCTTCGGGCCAGCCCTTGGTCGGCGAGTTTTACCAAGGGCTCAACGACTCGTCCGAAGAAAACGAACCCGCGGCCAGCGGGGACTCCGACACGGGCGAGGCCCACGACACGGATGCTGCTGACGAGCTTCCTGAAGCCACCATGGGGGAGGAAACTCAGGGCCTTGAGGCCACACTTGAAGTGACCTCCAAAACCCCGCCAGCCGCGATCGCTCCGGGCGTTGAGGCCGCGACCCCGCCGGTCACTGGAGGTGGTCGGGTCGTAGAAGCTCCATGAGACCTCCCGATCGCTGCCGAAGGCCGAGGTCGCGGCATCCCAGGCCACGGAGGTCGTGAATGCCGCAGCGGATCCAGCTGCCATCCCCTTGGCACTGGAGGCGAGCGGGGCCCCTACTGTGGAGATCGGGGCTAGTACTACCGCCATGCCCTCCCCCGTTGACGGGTTTAACCCACCGGAGGAAGCAGCGGATGACCAAGCCGCCCCCGGGGCGGGGACTCAGGGTCCTGACCCAGGTGTGCCATCGGTGGTCGAGGTCGATCCCGACACTAGCATGGTGGACGACGAGAAGGAGGAGATCCCTCGCGATCGTATTGACGACCGTGAGGAATTCACCCACGCACGCCTGGAGGGGCGTCTCCGCGAGGTAAGGGTCTTCCCGCAAACTTCGTAGCTTGTAGCGTGACCTCCTTGTCCCCTCTCATTTTTGGCCACCCTTTTCGTCGTGAAGGTGATCGACCATGCCTCTCGAGGGCTACAAGGCCTTCGAGAGCATGCTGACGTGCTGAGGGGTCTCCTCGACGCAGTAGAGGCGCGGGAGGTAGAGCGCGACAAGCTCGTCCGGACCATTGAGGTCGAGCAGGGGGAGCTCGAGCAGAAAGCCCAAGAGCTCGACGATCTGCGCCGAACGATGAGGGCGCAGGAGGTAGCTCACGCGGCGGAGCTCGAGCAGGCCAGGGCCTCTGAGCGCGACCACGGTTTTAAGGCTGTGGAGCAGGAGCGCGCATGTTCAGCCAAGGCGCTCAAGGCTGAGCGGGCCAAGGTCGAAGCTCTGGAGAAGGCTTTCGCGGAGGCGTCGACTCCCGAGCTTAAGGCCAAGATACTCCAGCTCGAGGAGGAACTTGGGCGCGTCAACAAGTCGCTTGAAACCGAGCAGGCCAAGGTCAAGGACTTGGAGAAGGCCGCTGCGGAGCAGGCACACTCCATGACGAGGGCGTCCCCCGAGCTCGAGGCTAGAATCCTCGATCTTGAGGGGAAGCTCGAACGCGCCACCAAGGCGCTCGAGGTCGAACGCGCTAAGGTCGAGGCGCTGGAGAAGGCTCCCGTGAAGTCGTCTCCTGGGCCCGAGACCAAGGTCCCCGGGCTCGAAGAGAAGCTCGAGCGCGTCGGTAAGGCAGCTAAGAGTGCCCTGGCCCAGCTTGAAGACGAGCGACGCCGAGCCATGGATGCTTTCAAAGAAGCCCTCCGGCTGTGGGGAGATCGCAACCTTGAGGGCAAAAGTGGCCCACGGAGCAGAGAAGCTTGCCGCGAGATGGCCAATTCAGAGAAACATTAAAAGCAAGGAATGTACTAATGAAGTGGTTTGTTTTGGTGTACAAAAAACCTCGCCCCTGTTAGAATTCGTGGTTTGGGGATACTTCAAGTCTCTCCTCTTTTTCTCGCTTTGCTTGTTTGTCGTGCCGTGCCCTTTAGGTCGCGTCGCCGTAGTAGGGTAGCCTTACCAAACTTCGTTGGGCCCGAGGTCAAGCGACACGTGCCTTGGGCACAAGACGTAGACACGGACGAGAGGCCACGACCTTCAAAGTTGAGGAACAATTCGCTGAGGTAGAAGAACACAAGGCGAATATCGTTAAGTAAATTAGTGCTCGTACGGCCCCTTGCGACCATGCGCATTGCTCGACCTTCAAAGCGGCGAGGTTCTTGGCTCGAGCCCGGGCACAGGGGAGAGCTAGATTGTAAAGAGGTTCGGCTTACGTTTAGCTCGTCCGCTGGGGGTGAACGTAAAAACCCACGCCACTTAGATTAGGAGCGAATGCGCCGCGCACGAAGGTCGTGTTCGAAAAAAAAGGAGCCACCGAAAAAGAAAAGCAGCAACACAAGTGGAAGCAAATATAGAAGGGGAAAAATGAAAGACCAGCTTTTATTGAAATGTGAGGCATAGAGGTTACACATAAAACTTCCGGTCGATCTATGTTCCACGAGCTAGAGAGCTCTCGCCATCGGGCATCGCTAGCCAGAAGCCCCCGTGCGATCTGCTGAAACAACTCTATAGGGGCCCTCCCATGAGGGATAACTTGTTGGTCTTTGGACTAGCTCAATCCGCCTCGGGGCTAGGTCCCCAACAAGGAGCTTCCTAGGTCGCACTCAACCGAGACACATGTTTGCGAAGAGCTTGCGGTAGTGCGTTGATCGTAGCAAAGGCACGGCATCTTACTTCTTCTACGAGGGTGAGGTCGAGAGACCGTTTCGTGCTCAAGTCGACTTAGTCGACCAAGTCGACTCTGGCAGAGCCAGCCGTGACCTCGGGAGGCGGGGCGGCCGGTCATCGAATACGAGCTGGAAGGGTGTGGACCACGTGGCTCGGCTTGTCGTGGTAATGAATAGACTATAGGACGGTGGGAAGTTCGCCCACCTGTGCCTTGCCGATCGACGAGCTCATCTCGCAACTTGTTTCTTGACGCTCGACAATTTGCGGTTGGCGGCTGTTCCGCTGTTCGTTGTTCGGGGTGAGCCACCGAAGCGAAGCATATTTTGATGCCGAGTTCCTCGCAAAACTCCTGGAACAACTCACTGGTAAACTGGGTACCGTTGTCAGTGATAATTTTGCATGGAACCCCGTACCTGGTGACCACGAACAAGCGGAAGAAACGAACCGCCGCCCGAGCAGTTATGGTCGAGACCGGTTCGGCCTCTATCCACTTGGTGAAGGTGTCGACAGCGACGAACAGGAACCTCTTCCCCCCGGTTGCTTGAGGAAAAGGGCCGAGGATGTCTAGCCCCCATGTCGAGAAGGGCCAGGCGAGCGGGATGGTCTGGAGCGCGTAGGCGGGCTGATGTGACTTCCGGGCGTGGAACTGGCATGCTCGGCAAGTGCGGACGATATCACGAGCATCCTGAAGCGCCGAAGGCCAATAGTACCCCATGCGGAAGGCCTTGCCGACCATTGTCCTGTACGAAGAGTGCGCCCCACAGAGGCCTGAGTGAATATCATGTAGGAGGTACTTACCCTCCTCCGTGGAGATGCACCGCATCAGTATGCCGGAGACATTTCGTCTGTAGAGTTTTCCCTCGACGAGCATGTATAGACTCGCCCGGCGCTTGATCCGGCTCCTCTCGGTAGGGTCGGGTGGCATGTCACCCCGGGCAAGGAAATTGTGGATGGCCTCGGCCCAGGAGGGGATACCCCCGACCACAGCGAGCACGACCTCTTGGTCGGAGATCGATAGGGCCGCCAGTGTCTCCAGGATGACATCGGGTGGGATTTCGTCATCGGAGGAGCCGAGCTTGGAGAGGAAGTCCGCGCTGGAGTTGTCTCTCCTGGGTATGTGCTTGATCTCCAAGTTTTGGAACCACTTCTCTATTTTGCGCACCTCGGCGAGGTACTTCGCCATCGAGTCCCCCGAGCACTGGTAGTCCTTGTTGAACTGGTGGATGACGAGCTGGGAGTCACCCTTCACGACCAGGCGGCGCACACCCAAAGCCTTGCAAGCTCGTAAGCCGGCCAGGAGGGCTTCATACTCCGCCACATTGTTGGTCGCTGAGAAGCCAAAACGAATTACGTATCTCAACTTATCGCCGCGCGGGGTAAGGATAAGGATCCCAGCCCCCGAGCGCTTGAAGGACCTCGAGCCGTCGAAGAACATGACCCAGGGCTTCTCCTCTTCGTCTTGAAGCTCGGGAGCGGGCTGCGACGTCTGCTCGACCACGAAGTCGGCGAGCACTTGCGACTTTATGGTCGTGCGTGCCACGACCTGGACGTCGAACGCCGCCAGTTCCATGGCCCACTTGGCGATTCGTCGCCACCTCCGGGTTCTCAGATGTCCCCGAGCGGAAGTTGCTCGGGGCGACCACGAGTGCGCCTGAAAATAGTGTCGGAGCTTCCGCGAGGCCATGAGGAGAGCATACAATAGCTTCTGTAACTGCGGGTAGCGCTCCTTCGGGCCGTGCAAGACCTCGCTAACGTAATAGATTGGGTGTCATTGGGACCCCGCTCGCCACCGGGACAAAGAGCGACAACGTGGGTGGTGGCCGCAAGGTAGAGCAGCAACTTCTCGCCAGGTTGCGGCGTTGTAAGGAGAGGTGGGGACGACAGATATACCTTCAGGTTGTCGAAGGACCGCTGCGCCTCTGGAGTCCACTCAAAGCCCTCGTGCTTGCGCAGGGTCCAAAAGAATGGGAGCCCACGCTCGCCAAGCCTCGAAATGAACCTGCTGAGGGCGGCCATG
The DNA here is from genome assembly GCA_036346375.1 of Guadua angustifolia. Lineage (NCBI taxonomy): Eukaryota > Viridiplantae > Streptophyta > Magnoliopsida > Poales > Poaceae > Guadua > Guadua angustifolia. The sequence continues at coordinate 65,356,295 of CM070502.1, read as the reverse complement.
CGGCCGATGAGGCTTTGCACCTACTTGATCGAGGTCGGGGGCGCCATCTTCTCGATCGCCTCGATCTTCTTCGGGTTTGGACCAACCCCCGAGCCCCCGATCATATAGCCGAGGACCTTACCGGACGCCGCGCCGAACACGCACTTCTCAGGGTTGAGTTTAATATTGTGCCTGTCCAGGTTGGCGAAGGTTTCCTCGAGGTCACGAACGTGGTCGCCTTCAGAGAGGCTTTTGACTATAATATCGTCCACGTAGACCTCGAGGTTCCGCCCGATCTGCGGCTCGAACGTCCTGGTCATCAGACGCTGAAAAGTAGCCCCCGCATTGCGCAGACCAAATGACATGGTCGTGTAGAAATAGGTGCCAAATGGCGTGATGAAGGCTGTCTTGCTCTCGTCGTCGACCGCCAGCTTGATCTGGTGGTATCCCGAGTAAGCGTCCAGAAAGCTCAATATCCTGGCATTTGCGATGGAGTCGACGATCTGGTCGATGCGCGGAAGCGGGAAGTTGTCCTTCGGGCAAGCCGAGTTCAACCCCGTATGGTCGACACACATTCTCCACTTTCCGCCCTTCTTCTGAACGATGACCGGGTTGGCCAGCCACTCAGAGTAATCAATCTCCCGGATGAACCCAGCTTTCAAAAGCTTGTCAAGGTTCTCCTTGATGACTGCGACCTTCTCCGGGGAGAAGCGACGCAGCTTCTAGCGCACAGGTCGGGAGCCGGATCCCACCTGTAATTTGTGCTCCATCACCTCCCTTGGAACGCCGGGCATGTCCGCGGGTTCCCAAGCGAATATACCCTTGTTGGCGCGGAGGAAGGTGACGAGCTCGAGTTCCTATTTGGAACTCAGCCTGGCCGAGACATGAGTACACTTGGTCGGGTCGCTCTCATCGAGCGGCACGGCCTTCGTTGATCCACTGGGCTGGATTGCCACCTTCTGGCGGGCATTCTTTGTCGTCGCCTCCGGTCCACGCTGGGGCAACATACCTGCAAGGGCCAAGGCCTTGGTCTCGCAGCCGTGCGCCGCCTGTAGGTCGCCTCGCACGGTGATGACACCGTTTGGGCCAAGCAGCTTCATGCACCGGTGGCCATAGTGGTTGGCGGCCATGAACTTGACCAAGGCGGGCCGCCCGAGGATGGCGTTGTACGGGAGGTCGCCCTCGACCACCTCGAAGGTGACCAGCTCGGTGCGGAAGTTGTCCGAGCCGCCGAAGGTGACGGGCAAGACCACCTGCCCCAGGGGAATGGTCGTGCTCCCGGGCACGATCCCGAAGAAGGGAATGGCGACGTTCTTGACCTTCGACCGGGGAATCTGCATCTGGTCAAGCGCCCCTGCCTGCAGCAAGTTAAGAGAACTGCCGCCGTCGACCATGACGCGACCGACCGCGGTGTTGCTGATGGTCGGGGTCACGACCAAGGTGGTCTTCAGGTCTCGGGCCATACCTGGGAGAGCGTCCTCTGGAGAGAAGGTGATGGTGGCTCCAGCCCACTTGCAGGGCTGCTCGATGGGCTTCCCACCGCGACACAGTAGATGGTCATTGGCGGCCTTGACCTCGCGCCTGGTCTGGTAGGCTGACGAGCCACCGAAGATGACATCGATCCGGCACTCACCTTGTTGGAACTCCAGATCGAGGTCGTCGTGCTCCACGCCGGCATTCACCCGGTCGGGCTGGTCGTCATCTTTCGGGAGCACGGGCATCTCACCCCGCCCATCATAGAAAGCGCCCAATTTTATTTTGCCATGCCTCGCAGTTCGCAGGTCGTGGCCGGCCGCCCTGTGGAATAGGCAGAACTTTGCTTCGTCATATCCGTCGGCGCCAAATTGCTCGGCCGAAAGATCATCGTGTACGGGTCCGGATCGCTAGCCCTCTGCGTGGCTGGTTCTTCGCCTGGTGAGGTCGAGGTCGACCTTGGCGAGGCTTAGAGTCCTCCCGAGCTTGACCTCGGACCTCGAGGACCTCGCGCTAGCCATCCGCCGAAACGATCACCCGCGGTAGACCTCCGCCGCCCCTACGATCGCGCTTTCGCTTCTTGGAGGCGGCACCGTGATCGGCGCCCCTGGAGGTGGAAGGGCCGGCCTCTGTTTGGTTTAGACCAAGCTTACCTTGGTCGTAATCGCGTTTCCAGCGCACGGCGTCGTCCGCGTCCGCGTACCGTTCCGCCATCCGAAAAAGTTTGTTGACGCTGAGCCTTGACGTGATCTCCAGGTCCTCGGTGAGGCGTCGATCACGGACCCCGAACTTGAAGGCCTTAATGACGGCCTCGTCAGAAATGCTCGAGATGAGGTTCCTCGTGCGGATGAAACGCCGCATAAAGTCGCGTAGTGGCTCGTTCTTGCCCTGGATGACACGATCCAGGTCCTTCTCCCCCGGCCGCCGAATAACTCGAAAGTTGGAGCGAAGGCGTTCTGATTTGGCACCACGACCAAGGAGCCAAAGCTTCGTTAAAAAGCGAGTCCTGCGGCCCGGCCCAGACGGTCGGAAGGTAGTTTGCCATCACGAGCTCGTCCCCCCGGCCGCCAGGATAGCGGTCGAGTAGATGGACAAGAACTTGTCCGGGTTTTTGGTCCCGTCGAAGCGCTCGATCAGCGCGGGCTTAAACCGTGCCAGCCACCGTACGCGATGAAGGCCGTTGGAGTACACCATGCAGCCGTAGGCCGGGACAGGGGCACGCCGGTCGTGGTCATCGCCGACAAGATCCCTGCTGCTGCCGGATTCAGAGTCGATGCTGGCCCGGCGGCCCGACCTGCGGCGGGAACGGCCATGGTGCCGAGCGCGGGAATCACCTGGTTGGTAACGCAGGCGGTCCCGACCTGCGGGCGCTGGGCGGAACGTCCCGGAGAGGTCCGCAACTGCTGCCACGACTCGGAGTGGCTTGGCTCGGCTCTGGTTGGGCGGTGCCGTGGGGACGGTGTGAGACCCCATTCCGAGGAACAGAACTCCATGTGATTACCGTACTAGTCCTCGGATCAAGAGCTAGCACTCACATGTTTACACCATTCATATCACAACCAAAAGTCAAGCTTTAAATTTACAACTTTCCATTGAAGTTAATTATACTGAGCATTAGTTACAAGCGAAGATAAAACAACGGAAGGTATTAAATAGCTTAAGACCCAAAAGCACCGTAGCATGCCCAAACCAAACCCCACAGCATCCGACTAGGCAAACACCCTAGAAGAAGTCATCATTTGAACTCCCCGAGACCTACTTGGAGGAACGCTTCTTCAGGCACATCACAGGACTTCTTCCGACCAAAGTTGATAGCAAGAATGAGTACGGTTGTACTCAAGAAGACTTAATAGCAAATGCAATATTAGTCATGCGAGCAATATCAAAGGAACAGCACTAAGTTATTTTGCATTTTGCGTAAAGAATTTAAACATATGACATAATAGATTGCAATGTGATTTTCAAGAAACAAAGATGAGATTTGTATAATTGCCAAAAAGTAAACATGTTCCAGACATAGCATTCCCAATGGCAAAACTCTACACAAGTCGATCCTTTGACTCAAACAATTGGTTATCAAAACAGAACCCAACCATTTTATAAAAATGGAAAACTCTAACATTGGAATGACTTCACCGAGTGCTCATGACCGCGAGCGCGGCTAATCGATTAGATTTAAACTCTGCAGAGGTGTACAACTTTTCCCACAAGGAATGATCCACTCTTTTGCAAGCTATTAGCACACTTCCTTTGGTGTGCCGCAGAGCGATCATACAGAGCCGTTACATTATTCGGGACGTGACTTTGATCCAGCCGGGACGTTAACCCCGCCATAAATTTAGAAACACACACCCAAGCCGTGGATCCTCTCACACACCACACAACGTTTCTAAACATGGCAGGTATGCACGTGCATTAGCAAGTAAACTCGACCGGAATACCCGTCGGGTAGACTCGTCCGAATACCCGTGCTATCTCCGCCTACCAATGAACAAAGTCATGTCTAAACAACTTAATAGGCTAAGGCTACCCCATAATAGCCCTCGTGATTGCACGGAAATCTCGTATCAATAGCGTCCCATTGCTCGGTCCTTATTCCGACACGGGCGATACTCCACCCTACACTACGTGCAAAGCCCATATTGCACAACCGGCTATTGCCAATAATCACCCGCATCAAAGCATAGTTTTTGGGTTTTCAAGTTTTAACCAACATATCAACAACCTTTAGTAGAGTAATAACTAGTTGTGAAATCATTTTAAAAGCATCATGACGTTCTACGGCAAAACTAAGCAGTGTATATTGTAATGGTTATACCCAACTGACATTTACCATGTCTAAGCATACTATGGTTCTTAAGGTTCACAGAGTCAATCAAATTAAGGAAAACCATACATTCGAGGATAGTTACTAACCTTACCCAAGATAGCGCTTTTATGGAGAAGTATCCGGATGCACTATCTGATTGCAAAAACAACATATGGTAGGTGAATTAGTAGGTTCAACATGGTCAAGGATTTGCTTGCCTTGCTCTTCGTCGCAAATGTCAAATCTGGATTGGCAACGCCTCCTTCTCCTCGAGGGTGCCAAGCGTCTACACGCCAAACCAAAAGAACCAGAAATTACAAATTGCAAAGAAAGAACGAAGAGAACAAATAGAGAAGCAAATAAAACCTTTGCATCAGATCGAGGTTGCTTTCTTATGAATCCTTTAATCTTGTTTTACTTAATTCAAGACGCAAAAATAGTTTAGATTATACAATTAGTCATTCTTGCATAGCACATTGAGCCTAATGCTCCCAAAGAAGCATTCGGAACATATTATGCATGCATTGCTAGGAGTGGACTTAGAGCCGAACTAGACAACACAAGATTTGCTCCCAAGGTTCTTACAGAGCCTAACTTAGGGATCAACTCGAGGTTTCCTTTACTAATTTCAGGTTTGGATAAGTTGCTTTATGCGAGTTGACTAAAAGCCTTAATTGATTATATAAGGTCCTGCGTAATTGATTCCCTTATTTCAATTTGATTTCACTTAGAATTGGTTTTGTACTGATTAGATCTTCAATTGTAGTCTATTGACTTATTTTACCTTATTTTTGAGAAGGTTCTCGTGATAAAAATGACTTAACTGAGTTTTCTTCATTTGCAACTAAAGTTCATTCAGCCTTCAACATGTGACTACTTAGGGTTGTTAAGCTATCAAAATTAACGAGGCTACACATGCTTTGGAATAGAATTATCTCTTCTTATTTGGGTAGTCTATACTTTGGACAATACTATCGACCAGATTTCATAAGTTTTACACTCTAGATGATACTTTATAATCATCGTTGAAAAAGCTTAAATAGCATTGTAAAGTGAACATTTACAAAATCGGCAAGAACGCTAAGTAAAAGATTAACACTTAAGGGTGTTAGGTGACTAGATCAATATGCAAACCTTAACCAAATAAAACTCTTTTTATAGAATATGATAGTATAAACTTTGTACAGTGTTTCTAAACTAGTTTTATTGATTTTAGTATTTAGACGAGTTATATTATCTACTACTGAAATAGCCTAAATGATCATGTTGGAAATCTTAAATCGGCCAAGTTCAATTCTTAATTTCCAACTAACCTATACATGATTCTTGATTCATTTTTCAGGTATTAGCAGAGTATCATCCTAGGAATGTTTAGCATTATTTTGCTTTTAACTGCAATAGGTTACCCATTTGATTATTGTTACATTTAGCATTTCTTTATGATAAAAGAATTCAAGTTAAACTTCATTCCAATTATTTTCATACACATATGTCCTCACTGTTTTTAGGAACTTATTACAAATTACGTTGTCAATTATTCGAGCCATTATGCTATTGTTCCGTTAATGGCCATAATAGGGTTCATTAATGATTATGAAGCAAATAATTTAAATTGAGTTCCACATTAGATGGTCTTACTTATTTGAGTTTATTACGATTCCAGAGACAACAAGAACTTATTGTATGGTTATGAAATTATATTTTTCCATACGTGCCATAATGACCATAACAGTGTGTCTATCCCATTCTTGATTTTAAGAATTGTCCTATGATTCAAAAACTGAATGTTTCTGTATATTTGAACACATTCCGATCCTAAATTCTCATGAATGTTGATTTCATCATTTCACTACTTATTATACCCAATTTCTCATTAGAAACCCAACTAGCACCATAATCAAGGTTCAAATTAAATAATCAGACATGAGTTCAAAATTAAATATTTTTGTATATTAAGAATGTTATTGATTTTATATGATTATACAAATTTATTTCACTGGGATTGGAACTATATTTAAAAGATATTCATGATTGAATGCTACTCGGATTGGAAATAAACTGGAATTTGAAAATACGCTTTACACAAAAGAAAACGCCGCTTCTGAGCTTCTTCTGGAGAGGCCGACACGCCGGCCCAGCAAGACAGAGACAGTAAAATGAGGGGCATCTAGGGCTGGCTGCGAAGGCTTCCGGCAATCCTCCCGTGAATGCGACGGCTCAGGAGGGAGAGCTCGGCGAGGCGAGTCGGAAGTGGTGTCGATTCGTCGGAAGAACTTCGAGCAAAGGCGCCCACGAGCTCCGAAATGGCGGCAATGGCGGCGAAGGAGAAGACAAGCTTAACGCGTTAGGGATTGAATCGGTGGCTGGTGAGCATCGGTGAGTCTTGGAGGTTCCATTTTGGGATTTACCGAAGGAGACGGCCAGAGGAGCTCCACCCACGGTGGCTTCGAGTGAGGAAGAAGGCGCTCCGGCGGCAGCGTGATTTCGCTTGGAGGAGACCAGATTCTCTTGAGGGCTTTTGATCAGCACCGCCTGGAGATGCTTCGGCTCAGAGGGCTTGGGAGGAGGACCACTACTTCACCGGAATTTCTCTTCGCGCCCGAGCTGCAGAGCTCGCTGGAAGCAGCGGAAATGGGGGAAGAAGCTTCCTGCGCTTGGCTGAGGAAGGTGAAGGGGACTGAGGGGGAAATGAGGGAGGAGAAAGTGGAGCACTACCATTGGTGGTTTCCAAGGTGCAATTAATCTGGCTGAGGACTCCGGCGTGATCTCCTAAGGCACCGACTTGGGTTTGCTCTGGCATCGATGGAAGGATCCAGAGAATTTGAGTGGCTGCAACTGGGACCCGCATGGCAGTGAAAGAGCAAGAAAACCAGCTTAGGGATGGATTCGGCCAAATGCGATTGAACTTGCATTAATTTGCCCACTAAACATTGTCAGCAAATTTTGACTACTTTTTGCATACTCTCTCCTGGCAGTGGACAAGCTCCAGGCGAAGAGTGGGGTTAAAAATATGTGGTATAAACTTTACTAAAATTCTGATATGGTACACTGCATTGAATTTCTTTTTCTGCATTTGAATTACCAGATGATTCAAATCTTTTATAAAATTTTTGAAACTTTGTTTTTCAAAGGGATTTGAGGCAAGGATTCTTAGATAAAATTTTTAGCTCAAGGTGTTGCTCCAGTAATTTATAAAAATTCTGACATTCTATTTTTCAGCTTATGTTGCTTTCTATTTTCGAATTATTTGGGACTTTATTCCATCCGATAACTTCCTAAGATTTTTACCAATGGTAAATACTGTATCAAAGGTGACTTGGTAAATTTTTCAGCTGGAGGTAAGCTCTGTATATTTTTCACAAATTCAGAAGGTGCACTGTTTCTAGTCAACTTGACCTCTCTTTTTATTTTTAATATTTAAATTGACATTTGTATCTTTTTATCAGTGTGTAAATTGATCTCTCCATCAATTTGGATTCAGAAAATAATTTACTCTCAATCTTTCTTTTAGTTCTTTTTATTTTTCCCATTTCCTTTAATTGTCTTTGCAACCCAAAATTCAAGAAATACATTCAAGAAAATCATAAATTCCATAAAACTCGAAAATACTCAAAAAGACAAATTCATATTATAGCATTCCACTGTTTAAAATTTTTAGGATGTTACAAATCTACCCCCCTTACAAAAATCTCGACCCCGAGATTTGGTGGGTCTAAAGGAAAGTATTTCTAAAAGAAGTCGGGGAACTCTTCCTGAGTTGGTCTTCTCGTTTCCAAGATGTTTCTTCTTCAGAGGGATTACCCCGTTGAATCTTGATCATCCTATCGGATTTATTACAAGTGTGGCGTTCAGCTTCTTTTAAGATTTTAATCAGATGCTTCCGATGAGTTAAATCAAGTTATAGATTGATTTCATTTAGCCGGGTGATACATGGGAGACATTATGAACAATGGATAGTTGAGACGACAACTTCAATTTGTATGCCTTTTTCTTCCATCATCTTAATGATATGATATGGCCCAAAATATCGTAGCGCCAGTTTACTTCGGATTTGGAAATAGTGAATACCGTGAACCTTGTATTTCCCGAGGACGGGATAGATTTAGGAATTCTTTCTCAGAGATGACCTTGTCATTTTGTTGATATGTCGTCTTCATTGCAGTTGCTTTACGGGATCTTCGTCTTGCGATTCCAAGCTGACGTGCGAGAATAGGGAAGAATTCTATTGGAGTTTTAGGTAAGTAGATGAGAGATATTAATATTTTCTACATATTCCTTTTGGTTGTGTAATCAGTATTGTTACTAAGGACAATCTAATTTTGAGAGTGGTCCGTGACACATTTAGAATTTTTGAGGCGAAGAAAGGTTGCATTGTCATTAGATTCATTTGGGAGAAATCGAACGTCTAATACTATGAAGGGTATTTGAATACAATGGCCGATTTGAATAGTTCGACAATAGCTGATGAAATGAGCTGAGCATAGAGGTCGTTTCAAGTTGACTTTTAAATCGAAAACAAGGTAGTGAAAACCCAAGGGTTGGATTGAGGTAAAAGAATTATGAGATGATCCTGATGATTTGATTGGTATGACCGTCTTAATAGACAAAGGGTTTTGATTTCCTTTTGGATTTGGCAATTATGAAGGAATAAAACGTACAGAATCAACAGGTTGATTGCAAATAGCATTAGTATTTGAATACCTTCTATCAAATTCCTATGAGCAGTTTTATTTGCTCATTAGTCATCATACCTTCTATCAAATTCCTATGAGCAGTTTTAATAAGCATCCTAGAGAAAACATCAACCACTAAATTAAAAAGCAAAGGGGAAAGAGGGTCACCTTGCCTCAGCCCCTTACCAGGTTTAAAAGACCTGCTATTTTCATCATTTATTCTCACACACATATGTCCTCCTATCACCACATTCTTGATCCAATTAATCCACTTCTCACCAAAGCCTCTACTACGCAGCATATCCTCAAGGAAACTCCAAAACACTCTGTCATAAGCTTTTTCATAATCAATCTTGAATACAACACCTTGATCTTTTCTAGTAGCCACATCATGAATAATTTCATGTGCCGCCATAACACTCTCTAAAATAAACCTACCTTTAATAAAGGCCGTTTGATTAGGAGAAATAATTCTGTCAGCAATTTTAACCAGCCAATTATTCAAGGCTTTGGAAAAGATCTTGAAGCTACAATTAATCAAACTAATAGGTCTAAATTTCTTCAAAGACTTTGCTTCATTTTCTTTTGGGATTAGAATTATGATAGTATAGTTTAATCTAGAAAGGTTCAGGGCCCCATTATCAAAGCAATGAAACAAGGACATCAAATCCTTTTTCACCAAATCCCAAAACCTTTGATAAAACATAAAAGAGAAGCCATCAGGGCCTGGAGCCCCATCTGCATAAGAACCAAAGACAGCCTCTTTGATCTCAGCCTCAGAAAAAGGGGACTCCAAAATCCCATTTTCATCATCTTTAATTTTATCATTCAAGTCCCAGAAATTCTTATCCAAGTAGATATTTAGATTATCCTCAGGACCAAACAAATCTTTGTAAAAGTTAACTGCCAAATCAAGCATATTCTTAGTATCCTCTACAGGACCATTAACGCCCACAAGGACACTAATTTGCTTTTTTCTTCTCCTTTGGTTAGCAACTGTATGAAAATAGGCAGTATTTCTGTCACCTTCCTTAACCTCCCTGTCTCTAGATCTTTGTTTAGCTTTTATCTCTTCAATGCTCCAAATTTTATTCAACTCATCCACCAACACCTTTAATCTAATTCTGTCATTCTCCAAAAACTGAGAAGCCTCCCTTTTTAAATCAAGAACATCAATTTCTTTTATTAATTGTGAGACCCCGTTCGGATGAACAGGAACCTCCATGTGATTACTGTGCTATTCCCTGGATCAGTAGCTAGCACTCACATGTTTACAACAATTGGAAATCACAACCATACAACAATAATAACTAAGCGGAAACGATTAAAACATAATTATTACAACTCAGAGAAAATATAGCAGCAAAGGAAGCAACGCCTTGTAGTGTACCCATCCAATCCCGCAGGCAACTGACCAGGCATAAACTTCAAATAGAACACGACGGAGAAAAACCCGCAACCTGCGACGAACAACCCTCGAAGCTGCGCTAACTCAACCACCTACAATATAATTAGGCAAGGGTGAGTACGTTACGTACTCAGCAAGACTTGAGCAAAACCTACAATACATGCAGGCCATTTCAAAGGAAAGGTTACTACAGTTAATTTGCATAAAGCGAATTTGAATTTATAAATCAAGTTATTTGCAAACGGAATTTATAAGAGCATGATTACATGATAACAAATAAGTAAAGCATAAATAACACTCACAGCCCTCCATGACGTGAGCGACGAATCATCAATTCCTGAAATCCATCAATGTCAGCCCTTCGGCATAAAGCACAGTTGCCAAAACAAATGAAACCAACCCTTTTGAAAACAATAAAACATTTAACCCGTGCAAGTTCACCAAGACACCCATGACCGCGGGTACGGCTAATCAATTAGATTTAAACTCTGCAGAGGTGTACAACTGTACCCACAAGGAATGATCAACTCACCACGTCAGCCGTGGATCGCCATACAAGAGTATGCGAATGAGCGATCATACATAGTCATTAAATTCCTAGACAAGGCTTTACCCCAGCCCGGGACGTTAACCCTCGCCCTGAAAACAGAGACACTCACCCAAGCCGTGGATCCACATTTATCACACCCAACACCACGTCTCTGTCCATGGCAAGGCGTACACCGATGCACCGGCCAGGCAATTACCCATACGAACTGCATGGAAGCCCCTCACAAGCAAACCGAACTGGAATGCTTCCGCTAGCTCCCGCCTACCAATGAGCAAAGCCATGTCTAAACAATTTAATAAGCTAAGGCTACCCCATTCTCACCGTCGTGGTTTGTACGGATTTTCTTGGTTCATACAACACGATGTTCGGTCCTTAGTTGTGACACGGGCGACACTTCACCCTACACTACGTGCCATTCCATTCTGCACAACCGGCTATTGCCAATAATTGCCCACATCAAAGCATAGTTTTATTTTGGGTTTTTAATCAAAATTACCCACCACCAACAGTGACATTTTCAATGTTTTCAGGAAACAATTATTGAGTTGATCATGTACATCATTGATTCTAAAGCATGACTAAGCATGAATAAAATGAACGCATATACCCATGATGACATTAAGTAGTGCCTAACCTCAATCTATGGTTATCAAGGTTCACATGTTCATAATCATCAAAGGAGATTCATGTGACAACAGGTATAACTACCAAACCACAATATAGCAATTTACATAAAGTAATCGCATGCATAAAACAATTTGATGCACAAAAAAGGAATATAAAATACTGGGATCAATATGGTCAAAGGATGCTTGCCTTGCTTATTCGACGTTTACGATGAAGACGATGATTACGGTTGACGATGGCGATGACGAAGATAGAGACGTCGGGTTCTACACGTCGATCAACGGAAAATAAAGCAAAATACTAACTTCAATAAGGGCAAAAAGAAAGGAGATAGAAAGAACAACTAAAACTCTTCACAAGAAACAGGGATTGCTCTTTTATGAATTTATTAATCTTATTTTATGAATTCAAGATGCAAAAATAGTTTAAGATTAATAGAATTAATCATTAGTTGCAAAGTTCATTGATTTACTATTCATAATGAGTTTCTGCCAATCCTTATTACTTACGGGTTTTACTCTTTTAGGATTTAGAGTCAAAGCAAGATGAAATAAGGATATTTTCGTAGATTACGGTAGATTATATCTTGAAGATCATTTCTAAACTATTCTTTACTAAATTCAGATTTAGATGAGCTACTATGCGAGTTAATGAAAAAGCTTAAATGATCACACTGGACTATGAATGATTAGCTCCTTATCGTTAATTGATTTCGCTTATAATTAGTTTTACGCAAGTTAAATCCATTGATTCAGGCTATTAGCCTAATTTACGTGATATTTAAGAAGGTTCTGGTGATAAAAATAACTTAACTACGGATTCCTTCATTATTACCTAAAGTTTATTCATTCAGTATTAAGGTCTAAAGTAAGGTGATTACTTAGGTTATTCAACTATTAAGATTAATATGCGAACCTTAGCAAAATGAGATTATCTTTTCCTAGCAGGGCAGTATATACTTTGGAGAGTGCTACTGAGCTAATTTCATAAGTTTTACGATTTAGATGAGATATTATATTCATTGTTGAAAAGGCTTAAGTGGTATTGTAAAGTTGACGTTATTCGGAATCGGCCAAAAGCAAAGTAAAAGGTTATCGCTTAAGGGTTTTGATCTGATGAGATTAATATGAAAACCTTAATGGAATATGATTCTTTTTACAGAATATGGTAGTATAAACTTTGTACAATGTTACTAAACTGATTTTACTGATTTTAGTATTTAGATGAGTTATTTTATCTATCGTTGAAATAGCATAAATGATCATATTTGAAATCTTAAATCGGCCAAGTTTCAACTCTAATTTCCAACTAACCTATACATGATCTTTAACTCATTTTTCAGGTGTTAGCAGGTAGGAATCCTAGAAGTGTTTTTAAGTTGATTTTGCATTGTTTTGACTTAAACTGCAATAGGTTTCCTATTTGATTATTGTTACATTTGACATTTCTTTATGATAAAAGAATTTAAATTAAACTTTATTCCAAATATTTTCACATATATATGTCCTTACTGTTTTAGGAACTTAATACAAATTATATTATCATTTTGTGAGGCATTATGCATTTATTCTTATAAATGGTCATATTAAGGCTTACTAATAATCATAGAGCAAGTAATTTAAACATGGTTCACAATTTGAATATTTTGCACATGTGAACATCTCAGGGTCAGATTGACATATAAGAATTTACTTTATCATTTTTATAGTTCATGATGTATAGCTTTTATTTAAAGTCCATAATAGGGTCATTAGAAGATCTTAAATCCTAACATTCACTTGTAGCTAAAACTTAAATATTTCTCAGATATTTGAATCCATCCCGATCTTAGAATCATATAAAAATCTATATTGTTATTTCTTTTCTAATTGTTCACGAATCTAGTATAAAGACCATATTAAAGCTATTAACAAAATGTTACTCCAATAATACTTCTAAAGTTCAAAAATCAAATATATGTATATATTCTGAATACTCCGATTTTAGGTAAATATATAAATTTATTTCTCGGTTTCTAACTAAAATACACAAGTTATCGAGTTTAATCACTAACTGGTTTTGGAAATTAACAACCAACATGAAAATACGCTTCAAAGTGATTGAACACATACTCTTTACCGAATCGCTTGTTGATAGTGTCACGACAGGAGGTCCCACTCGGCAGAGGAAGAAAGCAGAGCAGCGGCAAGGGCATCACTGCCGGCGACTCTCCGGCGAAGATCCGGCAACGGCGACCACACCAGGAGAAAGATCACGGCCAGGCGCAACCGGCACTGGAATCAATTCGGCCAGAGAGCTACCAGGGAGGTGCGCCCACGAGCTCTGGCAGCGGCGTTCATGGCGGACCGGTGGAGAAGAAGAGCAAGAGCATTAGGGTTGGAAGCGGTAGCACTGTGAGCATCAGGGAGTACTAAGGGTTCCATTTTCTGGGCTAATGAAGTCGGAGGCTTACCGGAGAACTCTCCCCACGGCGGCCGGATTTGGGGGAGAAGAGGCGCACGACTGCAGCTCGATTTCACATGGGAGATGCTAAATGTTTTTGCAGGGATTTGATCACTAGGGAGTATAGATGGTGTATCTAGAAGGGATTTGGAATTGGCTTGCTCATTCTCTCGAATCAAGTCCGCTTTGAGCTTCAGGGCCTCTGAAATGGCGAAAAGGGATGGAGTTTCATCTTGCATGTTGGGAGAGGAAGGAGAAGTGAAGGGGAGGTGAAAACGATCTCTTGGGGATCCCTTGGTGCTTTATACGGCTGTAGAATCGGTTGAATCCACCTCAGGCAAGGGCTCGGCTAAATGAGGACTTCACCAGAGACGACAAGGAAGAACAGGCTGTGGTATGGCGCGGAGTGGCCGAGATTTAACGTGGCAAAGAATCGTGGTCGTGATGAGGTGAAGCCGACGTCAAGACGCGAATCGATCGACGAGGAGATGCACTGAATCGGAGCTGGTCAAGCTGCGCTTGCTCGGGAAACTTCCGTTCGGTCGCAAGAACAGAGGGTAGAAGAAGATGACGAGTGGGGCTTGGGTCCACCGGTCAGTGAGGTTGGCGCCCAAAAGAATTGAACCCGGCCGGATGCTTCTAGACTCCAATTTTATTGCTGTCAAATGAGAGTAGAAAATATCCAAACTTTTTGACCAAGGTCTGTGAATAGATTTTGATGTCTGGTAAAATTCTGAGGTAAAGATGATTTACCGAAAAATTGATAATATTCGACAACAAAGGATGCTCCTAATTCCTGTTTCGGATTTCTATTTTTTTATTGAGATCAATCAAAGTCTATTATTTTTGAAATTTTGTTTTTCAAATGAATTTGGTCTCATAATGATACTGTAAAATTTTCAGCTCAAAACCTTACTCCATTATTTAATAAAAATTCTGACATTGCAAATTTCTAGATTTTTAGGGTTTCTGTTTTTAAATTTGGACAAGTCTTAAATTATATTATTGATTTATAATATTTTTACCAGAGGTAGATATTGCATTGAGGTTCTCATGATAAATTTTTCAGCTCCATTTGAGATTCCAAAATATTTTATAAATTCTGACAATGCATTGTTTTGATATTAAAAGTTGTCTTTCTAATTTATCTTTTCATTTCTTTATGCATAAAATTTCATTTGTTGGCTAAAATGATTTACTTACATGCTCAGGGTTCTCATGGCTATTTTTATAAATTTTTACTTTTTACATTTTTCCCTTTTCTCTTTTTCATTCTTTATTGCTCATTTGTTTACTTTTTCTTGCAACACAAAATCCAAGAAAATCCAAATAAAGCAAACAATATTCAGAAATTCCAGAAATATTCACAATCAAATTTAAATATTATAAATTTACTGTTCTTAATTTTCGGGCTGTTACAGATCTACCCCCCTTACAGAAATCTCGACCCCGAGATTTGGCGGGTCTAAAGGAAAATTATTTCTAACAGAAGTCGAAAACTCTTCCTTGAGTCGGTCTTCTCGTTTCCAAGTTGTTTCCTCTTCAAAATGATTGCTTCGTTGAACCTTGATCATCCTGTGGGATTAATTATGAGTGTGACGTTCAGCTTCTTCTAAGATTCTAATCGGACGCTCCCAACAAGTTAAGTCAAATTGTAAATCGATTTCATTTAGCTAGGTGAGCTCAGAAGGGAGACGAAGACTTTTCCTTAATTGCGATACATGGGAGACTTTATGAACACTGGATAGTTGAGATGGCAATTTTAATTTATATGTCTTTTCTTCCATCTTAACGATACGATATGGCCTAATATACCGTGGCACCAGGTTACCTCGGATTTGGAAATGGCGAATACCACGGACCTTGCAAATCAAAAGGACGAGATAGATTTGGGAATTCTTTCTCGGGGTGACTTGTCATTCTTGTTGACACTTTGTCTTCATTGCAGTTGCTTTACTGGATCTTCGTCTTGCGATCCCAAGTTGTCGTGTCAGAAATAGAAAAGAATTCTATTTGAGTTTTAGGTAAGTAGATGAGAGATACTAATACTTTCTACAAATTTCTTTTGTTTGAATAACTAGTATTGTTAACAAGAATGTTCTAATTTATAGAGTGGCATATGGTATATTTAGAATATTTGAGATGGGGGAAATGATGTATTTCCATTAGATTTATTTGGGAAAACCCTAATGTTATCATTAAGAAGGGTATTTGAATACAACGGCTGGTTTGCTTGATTCAACATTGGTTGATGAAATGAGCTGAGAATAAACGTCATTTCGGATTGACTTTAGATTGAAATCAAGGTAGAGATAATTCAAAGACTGGATTGAGGTAAGAGGATCATAAGATGATTGATCCTAGTGATTTAACTTGTTTGATCATTTTAATAGACAGAGGGTTTTTTTTATTTTCTTTGGATTTGGCAATTATGAAGAAATGAAATGTACAGAATCAACAGATTGTTGGCAAGAATTGAATACACAAGGAACGTACTCAAT
Organism: Guadua angustifolia; assembly: GCA_036346375.1. Lineage (NCBI taxonomy): Eukaryota > Viridiplantae > Streptophyta > Magnoliopsida > Poales > Poaceae > Guadua > Guadua angustifolia. The sequence continues at coordinate 65,339,833 of CM070502.1, read as the reverse complement.
ATCACAACAAGTGCCGGGTGCAATCGCATGAAAAGGATGTCTATATTCAGAGCCTGATATTGAAGCCGGGGTTGTTCTAAGTACTTGATGTTTTCTAAGTTTGTGAGACAGCCTAAAAGTTACTAATGTCTTTCTTGACAAGGTGATGTGGAACTCTTCTCGGGCAGATGTTGGTGAAGTGTCCAATTTTTTTCTCGATTGATATAAGTGACATTATCCGTTTTATTCGAACAACAAAAAGGGTGTTTGCCAATATTATAGAACAGGTAATTAGGAAGTGACTAGGATCAAAGAGTAGATCATGGAATTAAACTTGAATCCTGGCAGAGTTCAATTACATAAATATTGTACCTAGTACTACATCTAGTAGGTCATAAGCTTCCTTCGCGAATTAGCGTTGTAGGTAATTGCCATAAATGACCGGATTGACATTTTGGGTTGGATTAATATACATCTAAGGAATTGTTTGTTCGCAGATCCTGGGACATGTGGGTTATGGGCCCACCATGCTTCCGCTGCGCGACTCTGATTTAGGTAATTGTTTGTTTTCAAATTCTTGAGGTCTCCTTTGAGATTGTTACATAGTCGCTTTCGGGTTGAGAATGATATCTGATTTGCTTCTTGCTTTAGGCAACAATTATGTAATACTTATGTTTACCATAGCAAAGGCAGATAATATTGTCTTTCCGATTTTTAGTACCGGACAATTATTCATTGGTATTGCTGGAGGGATGAACTGATGATTGAGATTGAGAATAAAGTTCAGCGGAATTCTATTGGGAACAAGTATTCTTGCTCGAGCGCCTTTTCTTTATTTGATTCCTTTAGACAACCAGTTTCAGATTTTTATTCCTCCTAGTCTTGAGAGTTATAAACTTGACTGATGTAACTTTTGGTATAGTTATGGTTGTAGGATATATTTATTCAACTTGCGGACGTTGTTTAGCAACATGGTTCCTTTTCGTGACAGTTGAATTACTCACACTTTTCTCGTAGTATCTTGTTCAGTTAGTTGTATGCTTAATATTATTTTCCTTATAAATTTTAGCCTGTTGTTCCTTAGGACATTCTTTAGCTTAATGACTTTCTTAGTGAAGATAGTTAGGATCGAATGTTGTTCCTTTATTTCTTTAAGCAATGTTTCCTATACAACTGATTTTTTTTCTAATAACCAAATCCTAAGCAACCAAGGATTGGAATTTCATTTGTTGAGGCTGAAGTGCAGTGGTGATTAATGAATCAAGGGGGTATTGAAATGGACAATAATCTTGACCTTCGCGACAGTAACAAATGGTATCACTTATAGGACGTTGTTCAGGGGAATAATTTCCTTCACGGCTAAAGTAATTGAGTGCACTCTCGTCAACAGCACGTCCTATTTCTCCATAACGAACACAAGCACAGACTTCGAATTGGCTGGGTTAACAACACTTCAGAGAACAACGTGCAGGTATCAAATAAGGTATAGAAGTAGGTTTTTAGTCTAAACCATTTCCTTTCCTAGCAAGAACTATGCCAATGTTGGAATTATTTTGCACTAGTTGTTAGAACAGAAGGATGTGCATTTGGTGATTTGTTCAATTATGGTGGGCATTTACACCATGGTTATAGATTCTATCACTTTTTTTTAGCATTGAGAGAGTGTAGAGCTTAAGAGGATTGCTATGTTGAAAAGGAAGCGCTTTAGCTAAACACAAAGGATTTAGTTGAACTTTAGATAGGATTATCATTTCTGTGGCGGTTGAGTGTCTTGCGGGGTTTCACGAATTAGATGAGAAGTGTTAGCATTTTCTACCGTGAATCATTAGCAAGAATAAATTATTCAAGGAGAGGTATAGAGTATGTTAAAATACTTGAGATGAGTGAAAGGATGCATTTCGGCCAGATTTATTTGGGGAGAGCCGAAGGTCAATTATGAAGCCAAAAATTTTATTACTCATTACTTTCAGTGGTTACATTAATGAATTGTGTCGCAGGCATCCTGCAACAATATTTATTAGAGTAAAGCTATTTAGATGAAATTCTGTTAGGTTACAAGGCAACGTTTCGTTCTTTAAAATATTATTTTAGGAAAGGTTTCTATGCGGACTAAGTGGGTTTTGGCTTGGTTTACAAGGCAACGTTTCGTTCTTTAAAATCTTTCTAATTAAAATTTTTCTCATTAAGCAGGGTTAACACATCGCAAATTTCAACCTAGTGGTTTAACATTCACGAGAGTAACCCGCAAGCAATAGAAAAGATTTACAACAAAATTTCAATAACACAAAAATACTATACATATATTTAATTTAGTACATAGGAAGGGTATCTATAGTTTTTCTTCTACTGGTAGTACCATATGTATTCCTGCATAAAAAGTTTACTACATAGCTAGAATAATGTGTATAGTATGTATAATACTATCTTCTATTGTAGGTTATTCGGCGACGAGTTTCTTTTAATCTTCGCACCACTTGCTGTGTTAGTCTTCTGAGGCTTCGATGAAGTCGGGGAGGTTGTGATGCTTGTTACTTCCATCTTCTTGAAGTTGCTGATGCAGACATCACGATGTTGCTGACTTGTTGCTTAAATTATTTTCAACAAGTTTGTTGGTAGTTTTCATTTTGCAGAAAGACAGTGAGAGAAATATTGCTAAAAAGAATAACTTAGGAGTAGAGAAAGAAAATTCTACGGAGAAATGAGTACATAGATACGGAGATTAAATTCTATAGATGGGAAGAGTGTATGTATAACTGATGCTACGAGTAACATTAATTATACACACACTCTTTTTATATTTCTTTTTAGAAAAACAGAGTTCCTGATTTTCTTTCCAGTTTTTGTTTTAATATTCACTCAAAGGTTTCTATTTAGAAGAATATAAATTTTTTTTTCGGTTCTATCTATGTTTCATAGCACATAATTTCGGCAGAGCAAATGAGGTGAGTTTTTATAGCACGGTTAGAAATTCTTATTGGAACATTAAGTTTTATCTAGCCTAGAGTGACCTGAGTTAGTTGATGTCTACTAATTTAATAAGGTTTTAAACTTGGTTTATATGTGAACGGTGTGATCTCAAGCAAAGTTAAGAGTAGTAATGGAGACTATACTACAAATCTTGATGAGATTAAATTTTAAGAAGGTTAATGACCATGATGGTTACATAGGTGAGAAACCTGATCGAGAGGAGGTAAGTTCATAAATTGCTCTATGGAGGGAAAATACAGACTATGCTATGATTTCTTATTTATCCTATGGGTTGAAATTTCGATATTCATACATGAGGACAATTTATTATGAAACTTCAACCTAGAGGTTAAGCTCACATATAAATCGGTCCTGGCATTCAAAATAAAAACCAATTTCAAGTAGCACGACAGAACAACAACATACATTGCTCCTTATAACTAGAGCGGAATAATATGCTACGCGTGAGTGTTCTTACCTTAAGTTTGATCCTACTACATTCTAATCCTCCCTTTTTCTCATAGAGACATCGGCACTTGATGAAGCAGGATCTTCAATCTTCATTTCGGCCTTGTTAGATGAAGCGAGGTATTGTCTCGACTCCTTGAGATTGTCGGGCGAGACATTGTAGTCTTCATTGGCTAGCATGAGGCATGGTAGCGACAAGTCTCGGTCATCTTCGAAGCCAATGGCGGTTGAACTATCGACGAGGATTTCTTTTCTCAGAAAGAAGAGTTTGTTTGAAAATCCAAATGACAAATAGGGTAAGAGTAGGACCTTATGAACGAGGAAAGAACAACAAACTCTACATTTTAAGTAATATAGTAGCTTTTGGAAGTAAGATTTTGAATTGGTTTGTTCTAATACTAATGACCAGTCTATCTAAGGTTTATCCTACGGTCAAGATAGCTCGATACTAAGTTCTGTGAGACCCGCTCGGATGAACAGAACCTCCATGTGATTACTTGTATATTCCTGGATCAAGAGCTAGCACTCACATGTTTACAACAATTGGAAATCACAACCATACAACAATAATAACTAAGCTTAAAACGATTAAAACATAATTATTACAACTCGGAGAAAATATAGCAAAGAAAGGAAGCAACGCCTTGTAGTGTACCCATCCAATCCCGCAGTAACCGACTGCATAAACTTCAGAAAGAACACGACGGAGAAAAACCCGCAACTCGCGATTTAACAACCTCGAAGCTGCGCTTAACTCAACCACCTACAATATAATTAGGCAAGGGTGAGTACGTTATGTACTCAGCAAGACTTGAGCAAAACCTACAATACATGCAGGCCATTTCAAAGGAAAGGTTACTACAGTTAATTTGCATAAAGCGAATTTGAATTTATAAATCAAGTTATTTGCAAACAGAATTTATAAGAGCATGATTACTTGATAACAAATAAGTAAAGCATAAATAACACTCACAGTCCTCCATAACGTGAGCGACGAATCATCAATTCCTGAAATCCATCAATGTCAGCCCTTCGGCATAAAGCACAGTTGCCAAAACAAATGAAACCAACCCTTTTGAAAACAATAAAACATTTAACCCGTGCAAGTTCACCAAGACACCCATGACCGCGGGTACGGCTAATCAATTAGATTTAAACTCTGCAGAGGTGTACAACTGTACCCACAAGGAATGATCAACTCACCACGTCACCGTGGATCGCCATACAAGAGTATGCGAATGAGCGATCATACATAGTCATTAAATTCTAGACAAGGCTTTACCCCACCGGGACGTTAACCCTCGCCCTGAAAACAGAGACACTCACCCAAGCCGTGGATCCACATTTATCACACCCAACACCACATCTCTGTCCATGGCAAGGCGTACACCGATGCACCGGCCAGGCAATTACCCATACGAATCGCATGGAAGCCCTCACAAGCAAACCGAATCGAATGCTTCCGCTAGCTCCGCCTACCAATGAGCAAAGCCATGTCTAAACAATTTAATAAGCTAAGGCTACCCCATTCTCACCCTCGTGGTTTGTACGGATTTTCTTGGATCATACAACACGATGTTCGGTCCTTAGTTGTGACACGGGCGACACTTCACCCTACACTACGTGCCATTCCTTTTCGCACAACCGCTATTGCCAATAATCGCCCACATCAAAGCATAGTTTTATTTTGGGTTTTTAATCAAAATTACCCACCACCAACAGTGACATTTTCAATGTTTTCAGGAAACAATTATTGAGTTGATCATGTACATCATTGATTCTAAAGCATGACTAAGCATGAATAAAATGAACGCATATACCCATGATGACATTAAGTAGTGCTTAACCTCAATCTATGGTTATCAAGGTTCACATGTTCATAATCATCAAAGGAGATTCATGTGACAACAGGTATAACTACCAAACCACAATATAGCAATTTACATAAAGTAATCGCATGCATAAAACAATTTGATGCACAAAAAAGGAATATAAAATACTGGGATCAATATGGTCAAAGGATGCTTGCCTTGCTTATTCGACGTTTACGATGAAGACGATGATTACGGTTGACGATGGCGATGACGAAGATAGAGACGTCGGGTTCTACACGTCGATCAACGGAAAATAAAGCAAAATACTAACTTCAATAAGGGCAAAAAGAAAGGAGATAGAAAGAACAACTAAAACTCTTCACAAGAAACAGGGATTGCTCTTTTATGAATTTATTAATCTTATTTTACTTAATTCAAGATGCAAAATAGTTTAAGATTAATAGAATTAATCATTAGTTGCAAAGTTCATTGATTTACTATTCATAATGAGTTTTCGCCAATCCTTATTACTTACGGGTTTTACTCTTTTAGGATTTAGAGTCAAAGCAAGATGAAATAAGGATATTTTCAGAGATTACGGTAGATTATATCTTGAAGATCATTTCTAAACTATTCTTTACTAAATTCAGATTTAGATGAGCTACTATGCGAAGTTAATGAAAAGCTTAAATGATCACAATCGACTATGAATGATTAGCTCCTTATCGTTAATTGATTTCGCTTATAATTAGTTTTACGCAAGTTAAATCCATTGATTCAGGCTATTAGCCTAATTTACGTGATATTTAAGAAGGTTCTGGTGATAAAAATAACTTAACTACGGATTCCTTCATTATTACCTAAAGTTTATTCATTCGTATTAAGGTCTAAAGTAAGGTGATTACTTAGGGTTATTCAGCTATTAAGATTAATATGCGAACCTTAGCAAAATGAGATTATCTTTTCCTAGCAGGGCAGTATATACTTTGGAGAGTGCTACTGAGCTAATTTCATAAGTTTTACGATTTAGATGAGATATTATATTCATTGTTGAAAAGGCTTAAGTGGTATTGTAAAGTTGATGTTATTCGGAATCGGCCAAAAGCAAAGTAAAAGGTTATCGCTTAAGGGTTTTGATCTGATGAGATTAATATGAAAACCTTAATGGAATATGATTCTTTTTACAGAATATGGTAGTATAAACTTTGTACAATGTTACTAAACTGATTTTACTGATTTTAGTATTTAGATGAGTTATTTTATCTATCGTTGAAATAGCATAAATGATCATATTTGAAATCTTAAATCGGCCAAGTTTCAACTCTAATTTCCAACTAACCTATACATGATCTTTAACTCATTTTTCAGGTGTTAGCAGGTAGGAATCCTAGAAGTGTTTTTAAGTTGATTTTGCATTATTTTGACTTAAACTGCAATAGGTTTCCTATTTGATTATTGTTACATTTGACATTTCTTTATGATAAAAGAATTTAAATTAAACTTTATTCCAAATATTTTCACATATATATGTCCTTACTGTTTTAGGAACTTAATACAAATTATATTATCATTTTGTGAGGCATTATGCATTTATTCTTATAAATGGTCATATTAAGGCTTACTAATAATCATAGAGCAAGTAATTTAAACATGGTTCACAATTTGAATATTTTGCACATGTGAACATCTCAGGTCGATTGACATATAAGAATTTACTTTATCATTTTTATAGTTCATGATGTATAGCTTTTATTTAAAGTCCATAATAGGGTCATTAGAAGATCTTAAATCCTAACATTCACTTGTAGCTAAAACTTAAATATTTCGTATATTTGAATCCATCCTGATCTTAGAATCATATAAAAATCTATATTGTTATTTCTTTTCTAATTGTTCACTAATCTAGTATAAAGACCATATTAAAGCTATTAACAAAATGTTACTCCAATAATACTTCTAAAGTTCAAAAATCAAATATATGTATATATTCGAATACTCGATTTTAGGTAAATATATAAATTTATTTCTCCGGTTTCTAACTAAAAATACACAAGTTATCGAGTTTAATCACTAACTGGTTTTGGAAATTAACAACCAACATGAAAATACGCTCAAAGTGATTGAACACATACTCCTCCGAATCGCTATTGTTGATAGTGCATCGACAGGAGGTCCCACTCGGCAGAGGAAGAAAGCAGAAAGCGGCAAGGGCATCATCGCGGCGACTCTCCGGCGAAGATCCGGCAACGGCGACCACACCAGGAGAAAGATCACGGCCAGGCGCAACCGGCACTGGAATCAATTCGGCCAGAGAGCTACCAGGGAGGTGCGCCCACGAGCTCAGCAACAAGGTTCATGGCGGACCATGGAGAAGAAGAGCAAGAGCATTAGGGTTGGAAGCGGTAGCACTGTGAGCATCAGGGAGTACTAAGGGTTCCATTTTCTGGGCTAATGAAGTCGGAGGCTTACCGGAGAACTCTCCCCACGGCGGCCGGATTTGGGGAGAAGAGGCACTACCGCAGCTTCGATTTCACATGGGAGATGCTAAATGTTTTTGCAGGATTTGATCACTAGGGAGTATAGATGGTGTATCTAGAAGGATTTGGAATTGGCTTGCTCATTCTCTCGAATCAAGTCCGCTTTGAGCTTCAGGCCTCTGGAAATGGCGAAAGGGGATGGAGTTTCATCTGCGCATTTGGGAGAGGGAAGGAGAAGTGAAGGGAGGTGAAAACGATCTCTTGGGGATCCCTTGGTGCTTTATACTGGTCAGAGAATCGGTTGAATCCACCTCAGGCAAGGGCTCGGCTAAATGAGGACTTCACCAGAGATGACAAGGAAGAACAGGCTGTGGTATGGCGCGGGAGTGGCTGAGGACGAACGTGGCAGCAATCGTGGCTGTGATGAGGTGAAGCTGACGCTGAAGACGCGACCGATCGACGAGGAGATGCACTGAATCGGAGCTGGTCAAGCTGCGCTGGCTCGGGAAACTTCCGTTCGGTCGCAAGAACAGAGGGTAGAAGAAGATGACGAGTGGGGCTTGGGTCCACCGGTCAGTGAGGTTGGCGCCCAAAAGAATTGAACCCGGCTCGGATGCTTCTAGACTCCAATTTTTATTGCTGTCAAATGAGAGTAGAAAATATCCAAACTTTTTGACCAAGGTCTGTGAATAGATTTTGATGTCTGGTAAAATTCTGAGGTAAAGATGAGTTACCGAAAAATTGATAATATTCTGACAACAGTGACTGCTCCTAATTCCTGTTTCGGATTTCTATTTTTTTTATTGAGATCAATCAAAGTCTATTATTTTTGAAATTTTGTTTTTCAAATGTATTTGGTCTCAGAATTATACTGTAAAATTTTCAGCTCAAAAACTTACTCCATTATTTAATAAAAATTCTGACATTGCAAATTTCTAGATTTTTAGGGTTTCTGTTTTTAAATTTGGACAAGTCCTAAATTATATTATTGATTTATAATATTTTTACCAGAGGTAGATATTGCATTGAGGTTCTCATGATAAATTTTTCAGCTCCATTTGAGATTCCAAAATATTTTATAAATTATGACAATGCATTGTTTTGATATTAAAAGTTGTCTTTCTAATTTATCTTTTCATTTCTTTATGCATAAAATTTCATTTGTTGGCTAAAATGATTTACTTACATGCTCAGGGTTCTCATGGCTATTTTTCTAAATTTTTACTTTTTACATTTTTCCCTTTTCTCTTTTTCATTCTTTATTGCTCATTTGTTTACTTTTTCTTGCAACACAAAATCCAAGAAAATCCAAATAAAGCAAACAATATTCAGAAATTCCAGAAATATTCACAATCAAATTTAAATATTATAAATTTACTGTTCTTAATTTTCGGGCTGTTACATTAATTCATCTTTATATCTTTTCATCTCAGAGTTGGCATTCAAAGCCCAACCTCTGATTTTTTTTCTCAAACTTCTAATCTTAAATTGCCAAACTTCTAAAGGGTCTCATAGAGCACAAGGAGATTTCCAAGACCTCTCAACCAACTCAACAAAGTCTGGTCTATTCAACCACCACTTCTCAAATCTAAAAATTTTCTGCTTCCTGCCTTCTACAGCACCAAAATCAAGAATTAAAGGGACATGATCACTAATGGCTTTAGGCCCAGCCTTAACCACAGCTCCAGGATAATGCTGTTCAAAGGAAGAAGTCACAAATATTTTATCAAGTGCTGCCATAATAGACTGCTCTTGATTATTACACCAAGTATAAGACCTAGACGGATCCTTCAACTCAATCATTCCCCATGTATTACACCAATCATTTAAAAGAGAGGCCCAATGGTGATTAATCACCCCATTACTTTTTTCAGACTGCCTTCAAACCATATTAAAATCGCCCCCAAAGATTGTAGGACCATCCCAGCCATTCATAATAGAATGCAGCTCATCTAAGAAATACTGCTTGCCCTCTTCATAAGGGGAGCCATACACCACCACTAATCTCCAAACAAAGTTATCAATATTATTTTTGATAGTACATGACATACAGAACCTAAAACAGTTCCAAACAATTAACTCAAACTTGTTAGAATTGCAACCAACCAAAATACCCCCAGAAGTACCAATAGCGGGTAACCAATTCCAAATGTAATCTCTATTAATATCTCTTAACACATACTCCTCAAAGTTTTCTTTCTTAGTTTCCTGAATACCTATAAAATCTAACTTATTGTTAACAATAAAATCAGAAATCCCAGCATTTCTACCTTTTTTATTCAAGCCTCTAATGTTCCAGAATGCTCCTTTCATCATTAACTCTTGGTTTTGTATTACTCACCACCTGAGACCAAGTCTTTTCCTTATCCATCTCCACACCTCCCATAATTGGAAAGGTTTTGTGTGGGGATACTCCCATCAATGGGGGAAAAGCAGTATGAACTAAACTACCATCTAAATCCACAGGAAGAAGTAAATCCGGGTTATTAGCTTCAAAAGCCGCAACCCTTTCAACTTCTATCTTTTTCATCTTCTCAACATTTTGAACTATATTTATATGATCAATCCCTAATCTCACATCAACCTTAGAAGCCATGTCAATTAATTGCTCATTAGGTAAAGAGTAAAAAGAGTTACCACTTTTTGGATATTTTTGAGATTCCAGATTCTTATACTTCACATAATCTTGAGCTCTCTGCATAACTGTTTTGCCATCTTCAAGAAATCTTCTAGGTCGCTCCATCCTCAAAGATGGTCCCCATTTAACTTCGGGTCGTAGCCACCAGACATCTGTCTCAACCTCGATGACCCTTTCTTCTCTTGGGTACACTTATTAAATTCAACCAAGAATCCACCTCCCATACTATTCATGTGATCAAGAGCTAAGACCTCCTCTCCAATCTCCAATTCTTCCTCGATTCAGAATCACCAACTCCATATCTTTCAAAATAGAGTCGTGTCCAACTTTCGCCATCCCACCAAAGATGTTAAATGCTTCCCATTTCAATGTTCAGAGAAGTCCCTCCAAACTCCCCCACACTTCTTTTTCATACACATGAACATCTTGTTCAGAACTTTATCCTTCTCTTTCAGAGGTTATCAAAACATCTTCTCTTTGACCACCTTCTATTCCAATAACAAGATCGCCAATCGAGGTTCATATATTCTTGGAGCTATTCACCTGATCAATGACATCTTCCATTTCATCCAAAAATGAACTCGACTTATATCCCTCACACGACTTACCATCATTTGGGGTTGTTGGCTTAAGTCCCTTTTGTTGAGTCTTATTTTTGTCAACTTCCATATTAGTTTGCTCATTGTCCGATCCCTAAATCATCAACCTCTTCATCATCCTCCGCATGATCATCATCATCATCATCATCTTCATTAGGTTTTGAAGGACCATCCGCCCCGGTATATTCCTCAATCACAAACGATATCAAATACAGCTTCTTGTCCATTTCAAACAACCGTTCCAAAGGAATCTGTTCAGGATTTCTATAAGCTATTTTAACCCTGGCCATCTCATAGAAGGATTTGAATAAACCGGACCAATCCACATCAACCATAATACCCAACCCAAAAGAAATTTGAGCAAAAACTGACCAATCACACCATTTAGGAGGGATACCTCTTATCTGTATCCACACCTCCTTCAACTCTCCATAAGCTTCCAGCTCACCAATCCACTCTAAAACCTCCACTTCCACACCCTCCTTTCTCAAGTTGAATGAAGGATAATTTTTAATATCTGACACTTTCTTATGTGGCAGAAATCGGACAAGAAATTTACCCACATCCAATTCTCTGATCTGCCATGGCCACTCTCTGCAATATATTTCAGACAATTCAATCTCCAGTTCCGACAAAGTAATCTCTCCACTTTTCACCCTAACGATACCACAATTCTTCAAGTTCAACCATTGAGTGGATCCTACTGTAGGCAAATCCAAATGATAGAAGCCCAAACCTCTACCAGCACTACCTATGTAAGCAAATTTTGAGGCGTTGTTTTAGACCAAGTAGGGCAAACATTCATATGGTGTCCAGGTACCGCACATATGAAGCAGACTTTAGGTTTCTTACAGATACCAACAAAATGCCCAGGTTCACCACAGTTAAAGCAAGTTAGGCCTCAGTACCTTGGATCAATGGTGATTCGTTCATCAACTTTGTTCGGCTCCAAATTCTGCTGCTGAGGCCTCCTGCCTTGTTGTTGATACGGTCTTATCTGCTTCGGCGGGGGTCGCCCTTGCTGATGATGAGGAGGTGGGTGAGGCGCTCTAGCTCCTTGCGGTATTTGCCCAGCTTGAGGCCCTGGCCGATGGTGAGGTAGCACCTGTGGAGGCGGGGAGGTGGGGGAGGACGTTGATGTTGAGGACCGGGTGGGCGATGAGCCTGACGCTGATACTGCAGGATTTGTGGAGGAGGTTGCTGGAACCGAGGCGGCCTCGGCGGACGTGGCTCCGGCTGCCATATCCAGCGACCCCCCTGATCCTCCGCCATTTTCCCTCTGCTCACCACCTCCGCGAAAGTCCCCTTCGGATTCAAAGAGCACAAATCTCTGGCAAAACTCAATCGGATCGGAGATGAAGCAATCCGATCCTCTCTTCTTACTGGGAAACAGTCACTCAGCCGAAAATCTCTTCGCTGGACCAGATCCTTCCTCACCCAGAAAAGCACCTCGTGAGAGGGAACCCTAGAATGTTCATGCGGGGAAGGAATGGCCCATAGTTGCCCAAAAAACTCCTCGATTTCATCTTCCTCACCCGTCGGGGTCCAGTCGCTTCTCACCAGCGATTCAACCTGCGATTCTCTGCCTTGTGGCTCCACCGCCGTGGGGACAACAGCATGGGGAAAACCACTGACCCGTGGGGACGATAGAGGACATACCGAAAACACCCCTGGATCAGTGTTTGAATTTGATCCCGCCTTTGCCAAATTCAATCCCTCCCAATTCAACAACGACCCCCAGGTGAAATCCTCCGCCATCGACTTCATATTCGCCAGACCCTCCTCGACGGAGAAGACCCTTCCAAACACATGCGGCCACAGCCACCGCGTACCGGAGCAGAGATGTGGCACTGAAGGCAAGGAGAACGACGGCGGCGATGGCGGCGGCGGCGACGCGACGGAAGCTAGGGTTGGCGACGGAAGATACAATGCTTCAGATTTCTACATTCACAGTGGCACCTCAACTTTATTTTGCCGATCAAGCTCACTCGACAAGGCTGCATGGCCTAGACACCCTTTTTTTTCTCATGACTTACAACACCATGATTCACCGTTGCGTTTTGCCACCTGAATATCCACAGCTAAAATCTAATCCATAAAAAATCGACAGCGTAGATCTTTATCTTTGTATACCGATTAACATGATAATTTTTATCCTTAAGAGCAAACTTGGTGACACTAATGCTAAGTATTCCTTATTTCGTTTGCACCCTATTCTTTTCCAAATTTTAGAATGCAGAAGGGCTACGAGAAACTTTAGAAGGCAAACGAATGCATGTATGCCTTTATGAATGAATTCCATGAGTATGTGGCATGCAGTATCCTCGTATATTTGTAGCCTATACCCTATCTATCTCAAGAGGAGATGATCGTGGGGGAAATTGCCCTTATGTGCTAGATGCCTGATGAATCGCATCAGATCTGCTCGGTTCCTGCATCTGATCTTCAGCAGAATTTTGGCTGATGTGTTCAGGAATTCAGAGAAGCGGTTTCTGTTCTTTATCCGACAACTGCTGCAAAATCTGGATTGACTTTCAGAACTTTTCTACCTGGAGTGCTAGGGATGACTGATCTTCAGCAAAATTCGGCCCGATATGCTAACGATTTTTCAGAGAAAGTCTGCTGTTCATCTTCCGAAAAACGGTAAAAGGTTTTTGTTTTCTTCCTTTTTGCAGAGTATCGGTAGTTGGTTTGGTGCTTCTGCAAAGTCTACATTTGTTCATTTTTTCTTTCTAATATTGGTTTCTTTGAGAAGTAAACTGATGTTTTTTTCCTGCTATGTCAGAACTTAATTTCGTTAGGTCTAGATCGGTGACTTTTGCAGGGCCATCATCGGGGGTTTCTCCGGTGCAGTTAAAGTGCAATGGGGTGTAGAGCGGTGCTCTGAGATGTTCTGATAGAACTCAGTTCGCCCCTGCAATTCATGGGGAGATTGGCGCCACTGACACTCTTTAAAATTCGTGATTTACTTTATGACACTCTGGCCCACTGTCATACACTCAAATGAACCCACATGTCATAGACACATCGCTAAAAGCCAACGAATTGAGTGTCGCTGGACTAATTTTTCCCAATTCGTGGGGGTAGCTGGCCGTGGAACAATAAGGGATCATGGGAGGGTCCTTTGCCGAAACCTCGATCCACTCCATTGCCGATGCTAATAGATTTTCTTGAACCCAAGCTTGCACAAGTTCAAAGCAATCTAGGTGTCTCATCGTCAGTGAATCATTGGCCAATTGGTTTGAAGCGAGATTCTGAAATTTCGTTGGTTCAAATTTCGAATTCTCAGTTTGGAAAGTGTTCTCAGGCTGGGCCACAGTGCTGTTTGGGCTTTTTGTCTACATGGCCAAGCCATAATCCGGGTTTAGCATCCCTACATAGAAAACTCTCGAGAAAACCTATCTCTTCTGAGGGTCGGTGCTCATATGCGGCTGTGGTCATGGCTGGAGGTGCGTTTGGCTCTTTCGGTGGTGGGGGTGCTGAAGGAGGGGAGCGGCGATTTGGACGCAATTACGGCGGCCAGTTTCCTCTCAGATCATATCGTGGTGGTGGTGGTAGACTTCCACGGTCTTTTGAGCGGGGGCGTGGTTGGGAGCGGCGTGAGGATGTTGGTGGCTGTGGATGGGTGCAACTTCCGGCTGGTGGTCGTCGAGGTGGCCGTGTAGGTGGTGTTGGTGGTTCTGGTTTACGCATTGGAGAAGGCTCAAGTTCTACTGTTTCAGAAGGTGATCAGAGTAAAGGCTCTTGTGAATTATTGACTAATGTTCTTTCTTCCGAAGGTGCAAATAGACAGGGGAGATATGCTACTGACAAGGGGGATTCTTCTGGCTCTCAATTCATGAAGCATAAGGGCTTGCAACCGGTGGGAGAACCAATAGCCAAGAAGAAGAAGAAGTTTGTAATCTGTTGTGAAATTTGTGAGGAGGAGCATTTCACCTCTCAATGTCCTTTGTTGCATGGACCAAAACTGGCTGCTATGTTTTGTGGTTTGGCTGGAGATGGTCTGGGTTTTTTCATATACCGTATTTGGCAGCAGCTAAGGTCCCTCAAAAAGCTTCAGCAACAGCTTTGATCAAGATCATTGAGGGATCAGTTACGGTAGATCTTGTCAAGAAGGAGTTGGCGCGTTTTATTCCCATTAAATGGGATTGGGTGGTGCGGGAGCATGGACCAAATGCTTATATTGTGTCTTTTCCGTGTCAAGTAGAGTTGCAAAGGATGATATCTATGAAACAGCTTTGGACTGATAATAATGAAGGGGTTATGTCATTTGAAGAATGGAATCATGAGATAAAACCGAAGTCGAGATTACAGAAAGTCTGGGTTCATGTTTATGGGGTGCCATATGAAATTAGATCATTCTTGCCTTTGTGGGCAGTGGGGTCCATCCTTGGAGCTACCCAATGAGTTGATATGAGATCAATGCGCAAGACAGGGGTGGTTCGGCTACTGGTGGCAGTCCTTGATGTGAATTGTATTCCGAATGATGCGGATATAGTTGTTGATGATTGCTTGTATGAGATATTTTTTAAAGTGGATAGAGTTGTAGCTGACAATTCTCTAGAATCAGAGATTGAGGAGGAGGATATTGATCTGGAGCATCCGCAGGGGGAGCAAGATGCTGAGATGGATGATGCTCAGGTAATGGAAAAATCAAGTTCTGATGAGGGGGCTCGGCTTGTCAAATCTTCGGATGATCCTAGTGGCTTTGTGGCGCAGCATCAGGTGCAGCAGAGGGACATGTCTTCGGTTCATGAAGATGGAGCTAAAACCTATGAAGCCAAATTCCCGGGTCGAGGGGGTCGAGGAACGGGAATGCGGGACGAGGGATGCCACTTTGAAAATTATGGTACGAAGGGGGGTATACCTCTTCGGAGTGTTCGTTCGAGAGTTGGAACGTGTTCCCAATTGGTTGGGAACGATGTTCCTGGAACGATCCCCTGGAACGAGGAACGCATTCCAATGTAGTAGGAACGATGACGTAGGAACGGAATTAAATATAATAGTAATATCATATTTCATAGCCAAGTTTAACCGATACAAGTTCTTATTTTTAATAAGATCATAGACATTGACGATAAATACTAAAAGCTGCAACTATAACCAGATTTCGAAGTTCATAGATATTGACGATAAATACTAAAAGCTAGCTCGCTCTCACATCGACAACCGTGAGCGCCCAATTGCCGAGTAAGGTTTTATTTGCTCGCCCATTCAGCGAGTAGGCTCAGAGGGTTCTGTCCCTCCCTCCCCTCAGTATAAAATCACCCTTCCGCCGCCACCCTCTCATCTTCGCATTCCGCCGCCGCCGAAGTTCTGGCGGCGGCAAAGAACCATGGTTAGCTCTCTCTCTCTCTCCCTTGTTTTCTTCTTCTTTGCTGCGTTGTGATCTAATTCTAGTTCGTGGTTCTTGGCAGGTGAAGTACTCGGCAGAGCCATCCAATCCCACCAAGTGTGAGCACTTTTCCGCTTGGATCATCCTCTTAATTTCCAACTCCTTCTCCGGCGGGCGGTGGCGCCCGAATCTGGAAACGGAGGTGACCGGCCGGCGCGCCCGCTGCTGCTTCCTCGTCTTCTCCATCGTCAGCATTGGCGGGCCGCGGGCCATAGCCCTAGCTCCGGCGGCGCTTTCTTCTCCCCGAGCTCCCAACGATCCAAGCGCAGGTTCTCATTCTCCCCCAACTCCTCCTCTCGGTTCCCACCGTGTCCCGCGTCCTGGGGGTTCGAATCGATGACATTCCAAGAGCGTTTCGTCGACGACCGTGTTGTCCCTGCTCGTTTCGGACGAAGTTCCCAGGACGAGGAACTCTGCCACGTCCCGCGTTTCCGGCTTCATTGGCTAAAACCCTAGACGATCCAATTATATGTGAGGTGATATATCACAACCACCAGAGTGGTATGCCTCCGGCTAGTCATCAGTTTTCTCTACAAAATGAGTCTTCGGTTGATGTTCAAGGGGCCAAAAATCTGGATGAACCAAGTAGTCTTGAGGTGCAAAATCAGGAGCAGCAAAGGGATTTGCATACGGTTGCTAAGATGGCTTTGGTGCAAAAAGGAGTTGATCTGGCGGTGGATCGATTGTTGGATGAGATTTCTCATAAGGTGATGGCTGAGGATGCTTTCGGAGTCAGTCGGGATGAGGAAACAAAGGAAGTATCATTGGTTGAGGAATATAATGATGATTTTCATGTGGGTGAGGTAAGGGCTGCTGAAGTGTATCCGTTATTGGCTCCAGTGGCACAGAAGGTTGCTGCCAAGGGTGTGGATCAGCAACACATTGTTCCCTTCTTTTCGCAGTGTCGTGGTCCTCCTCGTCAGACATTGCAAGCATTAGCTAAACAAAATGGTATTCGTGCCAATATGTCTAATGAAGCTATGGCTGATGCTCTTGAGGTGTTGAATGTGGTGGCTGGAAGCGATCAGGTTTCTTCAATGTTGTTTGGGAAGTTTTCTGGGGAGAGGAGATCTAGTAAGAGAATTGCAGCACTTGGAGATGGAGAGTTGATGGAAAAGGCGCAGTTTCTAGCAGCTAAGAAGAATCTAGATATGCCATCTAAATCAGGTACTTTATCCTTCACATCAATGTCAGATTCTGTTATTTCATCTAGAATTTCCAACCTAGGGGTTTCTATGGGTAGAGATGATAGTGAAATTATTTCTTCTATTACCTTCATTAAAAATATTGAAATTGATAGGCTTAGAGTTTCCGATAAGAATTCCAAAAATAAGTTCAAATCTCCCTCACCAGAAATTAATCTGGTTGAGGTAGAAGAGGATGACTTAGATGCTAGGCTCAATCATATTAATGAAGATTGTGAAGAGCGGGGGCATGATGAGGGATATGATCACATTTGTTGTGAACTAAATGTGATCCCTCGTCGAAAGAAATTTAATTCATGGAAAATGTATAAGGTGGGTCGTATAAATAAAAAACCCACAACGCCATCCAAGTTGAGTTTTAAATGAAAGGAGTCTTCTGGAATAGCAGAGGTCTCGGAGACTTGGCTAAACATGGTTACTTGAAGGATTTGGTAAAAGAAGAGCAAATTGATTTTATTGCTCTTATGGAAATTGGTCGGGATTAGTTCCCCGATGTGACCTTGAGGAAACTATGTGGCGGTAGGGATTATATTTGGCATTGTATGGCTCCTCATGGTCGTTCAGGTGTAATTCTTCTAAGAGTTGATATGACTATTTTTTGATATTGGAGTTATTGATGAGGGGGACTTTTATGTCAAGTTTACTCTCAGAAATAAATATGATGATTTTAAGTGGGCGTTATATGCTGTATATGGTCCTGCCCAACAACATTATAAAAAGGCTTTTTTAGTGGAAATGGCTCACGTATGTAGCAAAGAATCATTACCATTCATTATTGGTGGTGATTTCAATATTATGCGTAGGCCTGAGGACAAAAATAAAAATAACTTTCAGACTAAGTGGCCGGATTTATTTAATATGGTTATTCAATCTCTTGATCTCAAAGAGATTGAATTGTCTGGTCGTCATTATACTTAGGGTAGTAGTGGTGATGATCCTACTTTTGAGAAACTTGATAGGGTGTTAGTAAGTACGGAGTGGGAACACTAATTTCCCATTTCGACGGTGGAGGCTAGAGATAGAAGCCAATCCGATCATACACCGTTACTTTTGAATACTGGTGCGTCCTCTCATAGTTCTCATCAGCCGCTTTTCAAATTTGAACGGGGTTGGTTTCTCAGAGAGGGTTTCTATGATTTGGTTGCGAATGTTTGGCATTCAGAAACCTGAGGTCAAACGGCCATGAAAAGATGGCAGTATAAAATTAGAACTCTGAGGCAATATTTGAGAGGATGGGTTAAACATGTTGCTGGCCATAATAAAAAAGAGAAAAAGGAACTGATTAATATGATTGATTCAATCGATAAAAAGGTAGAAATAAATATTCTTTCAGACCAAGATATTCATCTCAAACATTTCTCAAGGAAAGGTTGATTCATTTGTTGAGAGGAAGAAATAAAGTGGTATGAAAGGGCTAAAGTTAAGAATCTATTGGAAGGGGATGATAACACCCAATTTTACAACTTGGTTGCAAATAGTAAACAAAGAAAACAAAGAATTTTCAAGTTAGAACAAGATGATGGAGTAATAGTTGGTGATGTTAAATTGAAAGAATATATTACAAACTATTATAAAGGGCTTTTTGGTCCTTCACAAGATAATAATTTTAGTATGGTTGAGGACCACATTGTTGATATTCCACAAGTGACTGAGGAGGAGAATAGACTCCTTACCTCCCCTTTCACTGAAAAAGAAGTAAGGGAGGCGGTTTTCCAAATGGAACATAATAAGTCTCTTGGTCCCGATGGATTCCCGCCTGAGTTTTTTCAAGTTTTTTGGGATTTAATAAGTGGGGATGTGATGTCTCTTTTCAATGATTTTTTTTATCATAGTTTACCGTTATTCAATCTAAATTTTGAAGAAATCACTCTTCTTCCAAAAATAAAGGAGGCTACAAAGATCCAGCAGTATAGGTCTATTTGTTTACTTAATGTCATATTCAAAATTTTTACTAAGGTGGCCACTAATAGGCTCTGTGGAATTGCTGGGAATGTAGTACATCCATCTTAGACAACGTTTATGCCGGGTCGAAATATTATGGATGAAGTTGTGATTTTACATGAGACTATTCATGAATTACATGCTAAGAAACTTAATGGGGTAATTCTAAAAATTGATTTTGAAAAGGCATATGATAAAGTTAAATGGTCTTTTCTTCAACAAACTTTACGAATGAAAGGTTTCTGTCCGAAGTGGTGCAAATGGATTGAAAATTTTGTTTCTGGTGGTAGTGTGGGCATCAAAATTAATGATGACATTGGGCACTACTTTCATACGAAGAAGGGTCTTCGACAAGGAGATCCCATATCTCCTATTCTTTTCAATATAGTTGCAGATATGCTAGCTATTTTGATTAAGAGAGCAAAGGAAGATGGCCAAATAAAAGGTGTCATACCTCACATTGTGGATCATGGTTTGTCTATTTTACAATATGCAGATGATACCATTTTGTTTATGGACTATGATTTGGAACAAGCAAAGAACATGAAGTTATTACTTTGTGTATTTGAACAATTATCTAGTCTAAAGATAAACTTCCATAAAAGTGAAATATTTTGTTTTGGAGATGCAAAAAAATGTGAGGATGACTATACTCAGTTATTCGATTGCGCAATTGGTGCATTTCCATTTCGATATTTAGGAATACCAATGCATCATCGTAAGCTTCGTAATAATGATTGGAGTGCAGTTGAAGATCGATTTAAGAAGAAATTAAGTACATGGAAGGCTAAGCATTTGTCCTATGGGGTCGCTTAGTATTAATAAACTCAGTACTTAGTAGTCTCCCAATGTTTATGTTGTCCTTTTTTGAGATCCCAAAGGAAGTATTAAAGAAACTGGATTTTTATCGATCAAGGTTTTTTTGGCAAGGTAATGGTAAAAAAGAAAAAATACCATCTCTCTAAATGGGACATTCATTGTCGTCCTAAAGATCAAGGAGGGCTAGGTATAACTAATCTCTTGATTAAGCATCGATGTCTTTTGAGCAAATGGCTTTTCAAATTGTTAAATGAAGATGGGACTTGGCAGTCTTTGATTAGGCATAAGTATTTGTATTCTCAGACCTTGTCTCAGGTTCAGATTAAACCTAATGATTCTCACTTTTGGAAAGGTCTCTTGAAGGTTAAAGATTATTTTCTAAGTTGTGGGTCCGTCCAAATCAACGATGGTTCCCAAATTAGATTCTGGGAAGATGTTTGGGTAGGTATTTGTCCCCTAAAGGAGCAATTTCCTAATCTATATAATATTGCTATTAATCCTCATATAACAGTAGCAAAGGTTTTTGATAATGTGCCACTTCATATTTCTTTCCGTAGAGCGTTAGTGGGGGACAGATTAAACAGTTGGCTCCGCCTAGTCGCTAGAATTGCTCATGTTCAGTTATCAAGTGAGAAAGATATTTTTCTTTGGCATTTATGTAAAAATGGTCAATTCTCGATTCAATCCATGTATCATTTTAAGATGAATCAGGGTACTCCTTTTTTCCATCATTTCATTTGGAAGCTGAAGGTCCCTTTAAAAATTAAGATTTTCCTTTGGTATCTTCAGCATGGTGTTATTTTGACAAAGGATAATTTGGTTAAGCGAAACTGGGTGGGCAATCAAAAGTGTTGTTTTTGTGATTTCAATGAAACAATTAATCATCTTTTCTTTGATTGTCATCATGCTAGATCTATTTGGCGAATAATTCAAATAGCTACTGGGTTAAGACCGCCTATTTCAATGTCTCATATGATGAGGGACTAGCTTAATGGTATAGGGAATCATAATAAACAACAGATCTTTATTGGTGCGGCGGCTATTTGTTGGGCAATTTGGTGTTGTCGTAATGATATTGTGTTTCAGAAGAAATGATATGCTTCATTTTTGCAGGCCATCTTCAGGGGAATATATTGGTTGAGGTTTTGGGCGCTTCTACAGCGTGAGGATGCATAGGAGGATATTCGTTCTGTGTGCTTGCGTCTCGAAGTTGTTGTAATGGAGCTTCTTGCTAATAATGGATGGAAACATAATTATAGACTTTGCTATCTTTAAGTTTTGCTTCGTTTATGTAATTATTCTTTCGCATTAGTGCTGAAGAGCAGCTGAAAACTTTGTAAATAAAACCGGGTTGTGTGCTTTAGCAGAGGCTGGGGGTAACTCCTTTTTCTAAAAAAGTAGAGGGAGTAGCTCACCTGACAAGGAGCTATTCTAGTGCAGTAGTATATTCCTCATGAGATATTCTCTTGATCACAGATCATCCGGATCATGGCCTAAGACCTGTCATGGAAAACCCAGCCAGATTACTATGAAATCTCTTGAAAAATCGCAAATAAGCCCAGCACAGTTAACCCAGCCTGAGGCTTTGGGTTGGGTTGGCTCCTCCCCTATGCGCATGCATACTAGGCTTGTCTGGTTTTTCGAAATGACACAGGGAATTGGTGTCAAGATTTGGGCAGCCATACATCTAGAACTGGGCATCATACTGTGTCGATGCCGTGGGCCTAAATTGTGCCATGCCACTACGGCTTAGCCATCTCGTTGTAACGTGTCGTGCCTGTCCAACTCATCTCTGATGAGCTTAGGAATAGCCCATTGACATATTGTGCCGTACTGACCCAGGTCCAGCCTATTTGCACTAATGTAGGAAGAGGTTAGGAGCCAGAGAGCACAGAGTTAAGATAGTGGACACAAATATTAGAAAAAAATTAAATTTTATTCATTTTCCGCAAAAGACGTGTAGAGATAGTGGTTTATCTCTACTCGTGGATTTAATTACAACAAGCTCGGTGCTTCAGAAGACAAACTAGATGCCTTACCTTTTAGCTTCCTCCACACACTTGAAGAGCACGAACCGCCTCGTACTTTTTCATTGTTGAGCTAGTTCTTCTTGATTCACTTTTGATGCTAAGCTTTTCATAATATTTGTTGAAAACTTAAAAAAAAACTCATGACAAAGTCATGCTATGCCTTCTTTGTGCCATATAGCATGCTGTGCCGGCCAAATATAACTCTTCGAGACGAGTTGTATCATGTTGCTTATCGTGTCCGATCGTCAGGCCTGATAAAACCCTGACAATCGACAGTTAATCCGATCCGTGACGATATCGCATATTGTTGTGCCGTGCCAGCTATACTTAAAAAAAACTAGATCAATACCCACGTCTACGTACAACTGCACAAACGATTTTTAGAAGCTCCAACAACCTACGGCCGGATTGTTTCTGTATTTATTCGCTAATCATGTAGCTCTAGATTTTGTTTTAATTTGTTGTACATGGACTCTTCTAGGCCTTAGACCGTTAGCACTTTGATATCTTGAGTTGTACTCGTGATTGAGTTTGAATATCTATCTAATTTATCTATATCAGTATAATCCAGATCTGTCAAATCGATAGCGTAGATCTTTCTTTCTTTTTTTTTACCGATTTACGTGGTAGTTTCTACCCTTCGATAATAAACATGGTGGCCTTTTTATATTGTTACAATATAATATAATAGATAGATAGATTTATTAAATGATTGAAATTGAGATAATACGATGATTTCCAGGTTATATTGTCCTACTGCCGGTCTATCTACTAGCGGCGTTGGTGCCTAGCTTTCCAGGGATATGATCTGTCTTGTCTTGAGATAAGATGAGCCAAACGGATAACGAACGTTAATTGTGCGCACGTTCATCTATCGACTACGAACTAGGCAGCGAGCCGGTTACAGTAATACAGTGGATAGATTTGACTACTGATAAGTCAGCTCTTTTTTCCTCGAAAGCAACAATCAATCAGTTTTTCTCTTTTCTTTAAAGGAATAATCAATCGATCAGTTGGTAGGAGACAGGGAGGCATGACTATGGGCATGTTTGAGGAGTTTTAGCTTTTTTTAAAAAGTTTTTTGGGTTGAAAAGCGGATGTATTTTTTATAAGAAGCTGTTTTACAAATAACTAATTTTATTTAGTAATAAATTGCAAAAGGTAGTCCAACTTTTAGCTTTTGGATTTTGCTAGTTATATATGGCTTCTACCTTAAACCAAAAACAACTAAAAAGCTGAACTGTTTCAAAATTTCAAAAGCGCATGCATGTATCTTTTGAACCGAGCACCTGTTTTCACGATCCGCTTGAACCGTGAAGTTCTTTACGACGAATCCTACAGAGTGTAACACGTATTATATATACTTCAGCTTAGTGATAATAACATATGTCACGAAACAGACAACGGATATTAGTGGAGCATTCGGATCACATTCAGTAACTTTTAATTCAGGTTTAACATTCGAATTGAATTCGAAAACTTTCAGTTTGAATTTGGAAATATTCAACCGAGAACTTTCAATTAGGGTTTGAAATTTTGGTTTGGGCTTTTAACTGCAGACTTAGACCTTCCAAATTAACGCAACACGATGAAAGTCTGAATTTACCATTAACTAATTCGCTTTGTGTAACACCCTAGCACCTCCAGTGCCCCGAATGTTACCTCCTTAATTAACCACAACCACAAATCACTAGAGGAGGACAACAAAACGACTTGAACAAGCTAAAAGGGGGCTGAACTTACTAAAAATTTCGGCAGCACCTCCTCTAATATTAGGACATCCACTCAGCAGACAAAAGAGATCAATTGATAATGAAAACCTAACAAAGCCATTCCCAATTAACCAACCATCATAAACTGCCATGGCAACTACTAGTCATCATGATCAGCTGAGCAAGTATTCAAGGATAAGATACACGCAAAAGACAAACGCTACATCATACAACTAAGGTTTATAGTCCTAAACATTCATCCATTACTTACAATTCATCCCAACCAAAAGAAACCAAGTTCATCACCATCACCACTATAACCAAAAGTAAGGATATTGTCCTAATCTAGCTACATGAAGTTATCATGAGTGAAGTGAGCTAGCCCATCTCCCAAAATGTCGCCTTGGAGCTACCTAGAATGAAACATCAAACACAAGTGTGAGCTCATCACTCAGCAAAGTGTAATGCGAAAATAAATTAAAGTGAACATGTAGCAATTATACATATAAACTACATGACTTTGAAACCTACAAGGAATTTAACATACGAATCCTCATTCAAATCATCTCATTAGATCTTTACTCACCATCACAATTATGCAATGCATCATGCATGCTTATGAATGCAACCATCTTTGGCTCATACCGGTATTGCCGGATGCACGCCCGTCGGCATGCACCCTCTCATCCCTCCCATCCCGTGGAGGGGCCTACTCTTACTGTCTCGCTCCCATTCATCTCGATGAATGGGACTACGAGGTAGGACTTTGTGCTCACTACGGGTGAGCACCGAGGTCCCAGATCAACATGGGACGCCTGGCCCATTATGAATGCATGAGTGTAAATGGCACACATAGATCACATCTTCATTCATTTCTAATCATTATTGCAAGACATAACAGAATACATCACATAGATAAATATTACTTTCATAAACCATCATTCTCGGTAGTCTATTCAAGTTCACAATTAAATCATCAATATAATTTCTTTTATGTGGGTAAGGTCCTAAATAACATTAACCTTTACATTACCACAACATGCATATCACATTACACTTGCCTTCAACCGCGAGGAGGAGGATGGCGATAAGTTGAAGCCTCTTCCGAAGCTACTCCCCCTGGAAAACAATTGAAAACTCAAATTTCACATCCTAGATAAACCCCACAATTGAACTCACAACTCCCTACTACACCCGGACGCATACAAGACCCAAAACCCCGGCGATTGGAGAATCCGGACAGCGCAAGAGCAAAACGGAGCTCACTGAAATCCCAAATTCAGGACCTTGACTTCCAAATAGCATAACTTTTGATTGACTCAACGGATTTTCGCGTTCTAATACTCAAACGACCGCAAGGAGATGAACTACGCAGATAACATAGCCATTCACCTGGCCAAGGCACCAGCTGATCCCAGATCGACGATGAACAGAGAGTACCGACCACTTGGCACAATCTGGACAGTCCTCACGGAAACAGCCATAACTTCCAAACGGCTGGGCCAAATCTTGATTTCTTGAGCTCTATATAAACTTAAGAACACTAGCTTCGATTTTCTCTATAGCCAACTGGTCAAGAGGTGACTCGAACTTGCCCAAATCGAAACCCAAAGTCAGCTAAGAAACAATCCTAACTCAGCCTGAGCTCCACTAACATAAGGCTAGCTTTTCCCCCACCATATTCAGATCTAAGAACCCTAGCCCCTCTAGAAATCAACTAGAATTCCCATACCACAGCTTCAACTCCCAAAGGAAAACCTAGGTCTCTTACCTTTCCTTGCCCACAAGAGGAAGGAAGGGAAGGAGTCTTGCCGCCACCGCCGGTTGCGGTGGCACCAACCTGGGAGCCGACGCCGGAGGAAGAAGAAGGGCGCCGCCATCGGGAGGAAGGAGCAGGGCGGCGGCGATCGGCAGAGGCCGGAGAGGAGACGGCCACGGCTAGAGGATCGAGTGGCACCTGCAAAACAGAGGCACGGCAGAGAGCTTGAGAAGGAGCGCCGCTGGGGGAATAGATCGCCAGAGCTGGATGGCAAGACAGCCAGAGAAAAGAGTAGGCATGGCTGGAAAAATCTGCCAGGAAGGTGAATAACAGCCACACAAAGGGAAGGGAGAGAGATGAGGTAGGAAAAAAGTAGGTGGAGAAGGTAATTCCGAAAATACCCTTCCCAACCTAAAACTTTTAACCCCCCAAAATGGCCAACCTTCCCTGAGATTACCTGCCAGATGGGCCCAACTCACCCAACTGAAGGCACAAAAAATTTTTGGGTAAAGCTTCGCAATATTACACTTTGAGATATGTAAACTTGATGCAAATAGAGTTATTTGAGTAATTCTGTCGACTTGAGTGCAGTAACTCCTAATTAATGCAGCAATAATACGTACAACATTCGTGCGAGATAGCTGTCCAGCAGCAACCTGGTAAGTGCATGATGGATTGTTATGTTTCATCCAAACCCCGAGTTGACAATCACGAGTGGTCACTACCCCCGGTTCTTTTCACGAACCGTACGTGGCCATGGCCCGTGACTTGAGAGGCGAAGAACTTTTAGTTTTTTTGTCTAAGGTTGTCCTGTTTAACTTAGTATGCCATAATAATTGAAATTTCATTTATAGATTAATTAAATTAGAAAATAATTTTTAAATTTAGAATCTTTTTAACTAAAAGATTAGCCTTTGTCTAACCTACATATGCATATTCATACAATCTGACCTATAAATATCCGGATCTGACGGATAGTGATCTATCGAATCCTTATCCATATTCGACAGAAAAAAAATCCGCATTCTTTTCTAATCCGATACTATCAGACAAATATCCGATCCGATAGAATCCATATTCGAAAATTGTCCGGATCAATCGGAAACTATCCGATCTATTTTCATCCCTAATTACATGTATGTATAGCTGGAATGAGTGTGATCGATGTGTGTTGAGCTTATACATCGATCTTATATACTGTAGAGACTTAGTATATCTATGACAAACGATATGATTTGGGAACATAAAAATAAAGTGGTATGTATTACTTGGATACATCTCGAATCTGGATCTCGTGCTTATTCGAATATACTAGTCTTTTATTTATATATAGGTCGTGATCGACCGTCTGGCCTGCTGGAGATGCACTACTATATATCCTTTATTTTGTTTTTGTAGTGTTCGAGACTTGTCTGGAATCTCGACTGGATGCTTGATGTTGGTGATAATCAAGGCGGGCGCCCATGGCCGGAGCGACCTTCAGGCGGATAGATCGGCCGGCGGGGGCACGGAGGGTGCAGGCAGATCGGTTGCCGCGGAGGGAAAGGCCGATACGGTGCCCGCGGAGGGAAAGGCCGATACGGTGCCCGCGGAGGCCTGCAGAACGGAGGGCGGCAAGGCCGAGGGGGCGGTGGCCGCCGCGGAGGGAAAGGCCCTCTTGGAGCTGCAAATCAAATAAGACAAGTGCATGTTTTGATTACATACTCTGCCAGTCATAAATAGTCATCGTTTTAATGTAAACGTAGTTAAAATTTTAAATCTTTAACTATATAGATTTGTCTTGAAAAATACTTTCATAGTGTAATAATTTTATTAGGTTTTATAAATATATTATAATAAAAATTAGTGATCAAAATTATGTTTTAGAAACTGTGTTGTTTTAGAAACTGTGTTGATATCTAAAACTAGAATTATTTACGACTGATGGAATATTAGCTACATGGCATTGCATGTGTGCGCACGAGGCCATGTAAAAGCAAGCAGGGCTGCTCACGGGGAGGAGTAATGACCGGCACCGGCACCGGCACCGGCACCGGCGGGGGAGGAGAAGGCGGCGTCGAGTGGCAGGGGGGCGGCGGCGGCGGCGGCGGCGGGATGCACCGGCAGAAGTGGCCACTGGTGGCCGTCAGCCAGAGCACCACGGCGAGCTGGAGAACCACGAGGAAACGGCCACGTCGCGGCATCAGAGCCATCAAGCACCGATGCACGTACGCTGAGCGCTAAGACGCTAAGCCTTGCCTGCTCGTGTTCGGTCTCGGCTCGCGTTTCCGGTGCGATTTATAGATCACACGGGATTCGGTGACATTGCTTGATTAGTACGGCAGTACAGTAGCTGTCCGCCATTGCTAGTGGTCATCGTTGGTGGTAGGGCTAGCCATCGAGCCGGTTAGGCTCGTGCAAACTCGTTTAAAAAAATGCTCAGCTCGGCTTGTTAAGTTAATTAACGAACAGAAAACTCAGTGCGACAAAAAAATCGAGCTGATCGTGAACAACTCACGAGCTATATCAATCGAGATGAGATGAGTTAAACTAAGCTAAGCCATGTGAGCTATAATAATTAGTAAAAAAGCAATTATATGGACATACATTAATTTAAATATTTTACTAATTAACTTAAGCGGTGAAAGAAAATATACCAAAATGAATAACAATCATAAATAAAAGAAAAAGGGTGCTTACTAGCTAATTCTCATCCCGGTATTAACTAAAGAAATGTGTTTAACGTCAAACTCATCTTCTATTTTCTATAAATAAGCACAATAATAGAATTAGAATAGATTTAGATAACTAATAAAGAATCAAGATGAAATAAGCTATTAGTATGGAAAGGCATACCACAGCCAAAGGACTTCTCATGATATTGCAAGCACCTCTTATCTACCTAGAAGCACACATTAGTAACTTAACCATTAGTGGAAGCAAAGAACTATATCCTATAATCATCTAGGACTTTGCCTCCAGCATAAAAGTTGACTCGATCTAAAGATACAGTGCTAACCGGTATAGTCAAGACATACTTGAAACTATTAGAAATCTATGAGAATTTACACTGCACTATTCAAGTAATTTGAAATTTAAGTTAGATAAATTTAGTCATCAAGCCTTAACAAGCTAAAGCTGCTCATGTAACTCGAGCTCGGCTCATTAAAGTATCGAGCTGGGAAGATGGCACGACTCATTTATTTTACGAGCCGAGCTCATAACAAAATAAGTTCGAGCAATTTCTGAGTTTTGAGCTTTTCGACTAAGCCTAGTTGATGCCCTGACGTTTTTCCAAGTTCTCCTCGTTTTGGTACAGCCTAGTCAACTGAAGTTGAGAAGAATCAAAGTGTGGTCCGTTTAGTTTGGAATGAGATGAGTCAAGCAACTATCGTTCGTCGTGCGCAAAGTCTGACGGGATGACGAGCTGCGTGTGCATGCAGTGAGTAGTTACTATTTCCTCGTTTTGGTTCATAGCTAAATTTTATCATATTTTGTTATGCCTTAAGTTCATTTAGTTTGATCGAGTGGGACCTCGATCTGTTTGATTTATAATCACATCTGTAATAAGATTTCTTCTTACTATCCAGATCTCACGCGTTATTGATTCAAAAAAATGTGGCAAAATTATTTTTCTTAGCAAAAATGCGGCTTTAATTGTGATAACCTATCCTTAGACAAGTTTAACAGAAAAATCTACAACTAAACATAGCAACCTTAGTATATAAACTAAACAACCCTAAGTGTCGCCCTACAGTTTATATTATCGCACATTCTAAAGTTTCATCGCTGATATATTTAAAACTATCTAGCTTAGCCACATAAAACTATATTATTAAATTTGTTATTAAAATATCTTTATAATATTAATATTTTATTATTTTTTGAGAAGATAAGTTAGTATGGGTCAAAGTCATATCTTGTAAACTGTACAAAGTAAAAAAGTTACTTCAACAGAACGGAGAGAGTATTATGTATATGTTTCAGTTACAGTGTGTATTTATACACGAAAGAAAACCAAAGGTAAGGTTTGTTAAGATGTGACTCATATCATAATTCTTTAGGACTTGAAGTGGCGTGCTCAAATGATTTATAACAATATTCATGTATACTTTCCAAACTAGCGGTACTTGAAGATACGTTCTTTACATCATATTGTTTTACTGCTTGCAGGGAATTACAAATAGGTGCGGATGTACGTATATATGTGCCTAAAGTTTGTCACGTCATAATTAATTAGCCTGTAAAGTGGAATTAGGCGAGGATGCAGGGGGTGCCGAGTATATTTCGGTACCCCAAAAAATTTAAGGAACGCTAAAGAGTCACCTCGTTAATAAACCAAATTTATTAATTAAATTGATTCTGATTTTAATGATTTATGATTTTTAAGACCTTCGAACTATTTGTATTTTACTTTTAGCAAATTTTAAGTACGTGTTGGATTTATAATGTTATGAAACAATTATATAAAACTAAAGTGTTATACGTACGAAGTGTGTATCATTATATAAACTAGCCCTGTGCTTGTGCGTTGCAACGGAAACTCAATTTGCGATAAAAAGTTTATTTGCAAAGAGCACTAATAGTGGCAAAGGTGGGTAATTAAAGAGCAGTGGCAAAGATGGGTAATTTTGATGAAGTGACGCGGGCGAAGGTGGGAATTAAAGAGCAATGGTAAAAATGGATAATTTTGATGAAGTGATACGGAAAGAAACTCACTTTATATATAGTAGAGTTTTTTTTGTAGTTCCGCCACCCAATGGCATTATTGCGCCTATACATGCTTCTTTACCTTCCGAATATGTACGTAGGGGTGAAAACGGGACGGATAGTTCCCACCCACACTACTACAGAACCGGCCTTCACAACCGGTCTATCACAAGCGGTTAGGTGCGCACCGCTTGTGCTCTACGTGCTACAAGCGGTTCGTGGGCAACCAAGGAGGGGTCTCTAGAAGCGGTTTTTGACACGAACCCTTTTGGAGTCCCATCTTTAGAAGCGGTTCGTGTTCAGAACCGCTTTAGATATCTAGAAGCGGTTCAAAACTCGAACCGCTTCTATAGGTGGAGATCCGTGGCTGTTCGTGTGTAGAACCGCTAGAGACCCCCGCCCCGCCCAATAAGATTTAAACCCCATCTTCCTCCTCGAGCTCGCACAGACAGCAGAGTGGTGGGCCGATAGCAGCTCATGGGGGAGGTGTGTCAAAATTTTCAATTGAGGTTATTAGCTTGGAATTAATTGTTTCTAAGGTGAGTAATATGTTGTTTACATCCTTCTCCCCCATATATATATTTTTTTTGTGCATTGATGTTGAGAAATCATGTTTTGTTCTTGTGGGAATTATTAGTATTGTTTCGTTGTTGGCTTATTTTTTTGTTCTTCAAAGTATATATTGTTTGGTGTATGGAATGAAATGCAATAAATGTGAAACGATGAAAAATTACAAAGGTGGGGAAAAGGTAAAAATAATTTTTATTTAGTAAAATTAAAATGCGGATGATAGAAAAGGTTTGCATGAACATGTAACAATTAGTTAGTTTTATTTTAAAAAATGCAGCAGGATTAGAAATAATTAGTTGGCTTTAGTTAAAAGAATGCGTAATGATTAAAAATACAAAACTATTAGACATAGTTAGCTTTAATTAAATATTGTGATAGATGTTGTTATTATTTTTATTGGTGTAGATGAACCGCAATGGATGTACAATGCGGACCGTCGGTCAAGAGAGTTCAGAGATGGCATGAAGGAGTTTCTACACGGCCGCTGCATTTTTGCCTCCAGAAGCTTCACACGTTGTCCGTATGTGAGACCGCAAGAATGAGAAGGAGCACTAACGATGGATGGTTATGAGCCATGTGATCACGAGAGGTTTCATTGCAAACTATACCGCTGGACCCACCATGGAGAAACAGAGGCGATTCGACAGAAGATGATAAAGAAGATGAAGAAGAGGAAGATAGAGCTAACAAGATGCCTGACACCACTCAATACGGGTCCGTGGAAGATACAATGATCGGAGTATGGCGATGATGAGTTAGATCAGATGTCCGTGATGGAGAGGGAGAGTTCACAGAGGAAAGACAATACAAGAAGTTTCAGAGCATGGTAGAGGACCATGTAATCGCTTTGTACCCAAACCGGGATGTGGCTACAAAAAGCTGCAGACTACACTAGAACTCATGCAATGGAAGGCCACAAACGGTGTGTCGATAAGGCATTCAATGGTTTGTTATCATCAGAAGAAGTTGCTTCCGAAGGTAACACTCTACCCGAATCCACGATGAAGCGAAGCGAGTCCTCCGCCCTTTAGGATTGCAAGTACGAAGATACACGATGTCCTAACGATTGTATCCTCAGACGCAATGAGTATGCCGATTTGGAGGTTTGTCCAGCAGCGAAGAATCCCCAGATAATGTACAGCGTGATTTATCCGTGAATTAGATGGGAATCGACGAAGAAGAGAACTCCACCAAAGTATTGTGGTATTTCCGTGATCCCCTGCTGAAGCGCCTGCTTGCTAACAAAGGTCATGCCAAGATGATGCGCTGGCATGCGAAGAGCGAAGGAAGACGGATGCTTAGACACCCCGCAGATGGCTCGCAAGGAGGAAAGTAGATCGGCTTACCTTAACTTTGCAAATGAGGTCGAAACATAAGGTTTGGGTTGAGCACCGATGGGATGAATCCTTTCGGTCGCTTGAGCAAAGATCCATAGCACTTGGCTCGTGACGCTTTGCATCTATAACATTCCTCCATGGTTGTGCATGAAGCGGAAGTACATCATGATGCCATTGTTGATCGGCGTCTGGCAACCTCGAAACGACATCGATGTTCACCGAAGCCATTGGTTGAAGACCTTGTGAAGTTGTGGGAGGATGGTGTACGGGTTTGGGATGAGTACAAAAGAGAGTATTTCAACTCAAGGCATTGTTGTTTGTAACAATCAACGATTGGCTCGCTTCTCGTAACTCGTCCGCCAAACTCACAAGGGTTTAAAGCTCGCACCAAAGGCATAGATGAAACGGACTGCATGTACCAAAAAACTCTCTAAGTGTGTGTACATGGGCCACCGCAGTTTCTTCCTGGCAGTCATGCTTTGAGGTGGAAAGGCAAGAATTTAATCGGGGAACAGAATTGTGTTAAGCCTCAAAGATCGTAATGGGCGATTTGTGTTTGCTATGGTAAAGGATCTGAAAGTAGTATTTGGGAAGGGTCTTGGAAGCATACTGCGTTTAACGAGGATGGTCATGCACCCACATGGAAGAAGAAATCAATATTTTGGGACCCGCCAGATTGGGAAGATTTGGAGGTTCGTCACTCGCTTGACTTCATGCACATCACGAAAAATATTTGCTTGAACTCGCTAGGCTACATAGATATGTATGGCAAATCGAAGATACACCGCAAGCTCCTAAGGACCTTGAAGACATAGAGGTGAGGAGTGACCTACATCCAAAAAACAAAGAAGGACAAAACAACTTTTCTACATCCCGCGAGCTACACTCCAAGCAAAGAAGAGAAAAAAGCATGATTGAGTGTTTGAACAAAGGTGAAGGTCCTTCGGATACTCCTCAAATGTAAAGAGACTCAGAACACGAAAGAGAACAAACTCCAAGGCCTAAAATCCCATGATCGCTTTGTGTTGATGACACAGCTTGTTCTGTGAGTCGCCGAGGTATATCGCCCGAGTGGGTGCGGGGACAATCACAAAGCTATGTTCCTTCCTCAACGCCATTTCGCAGAAGGTTGTCGAACCAGCTAAACCGCCTAAGTTGGAGGCCGATGTGGTACAAAGTTTGGTTAGCCTCGAGACGATCTTTCCTCCTGCATTCTTTTGATATCATGGTTCATCTCACCGCTCACCTTGTGAAGGAGATAGGTATCCTCGACCAGCGGTATCTCGCACAACATGTTCCTTTCGAGAGGTACATGAGTGTCCTCAAGAAGTACGCCCAGAACTCGTCAAGGTCCCGAAGGCTGCATTGCCGAGGGCTACGTGGACGGAGGAGGTGATAGAGTTTGTGTGGATTACATGAATGATCTAAATCCTATCGGCGCCCCCATATCACTATTACACGAGGGAGGCTACGGGCAAAGGGACAATAGGAAGGCAATCGCCAGCATGCAATGATCTTGTTGCATTCAAGCAAGCACATTTCACTGCTCAAGCAATCAACTATAGTCTCCCCTATGTCCTTCAAAGACAAGAGTGTCCTACGCCACGAAGTTCACAGGAAGACAGAGAGTTGGATAACCTCAAGCACATGGATTCTTTCGGCAACTGCCATGTATACATCCTTGAGGAAGGGTCAAACGATGAACTATTGCAACGCTTGGCTCGGGACCATCACAAGAAATCGTGACATTCAAGGGGTATGAGATTAATGGTTACACATTCTACACCGATCCCGTGATAACAGAGCACCAACTGTAACATGGTGTCCGTCAGATAGACGCCAAGACAACAAATGCAGATTGGACACATATTATGGTTTCATAGAAGAAATATGGGAGTTTCGACTATGGACCTCTAAAGGTCCTCTATTTAAGTGCCAATGGGTCAAGTCGACTCCAAACGGTGTGAAGGTCGACAAACACGGCATGACAACCGTGGATCTCACGAAGTCGGCTATAGGCGCGAACCGCTTGTTCTCGCGAACGATGTGATCCGTGTCTTCTATGTAATGGACATGTCAAGCAAACCTAAGAAGCGTATGACAAGCAAAAGGTAATGCCAAAGCGACATGTGGTTCTCCAAGGCAAACGAAGGATTGTAGGAGTTGAGAACGCCACCGACGAGGAAGAGTATGGTCATTCGACGAGCTCCCTCCTTTTACAG
Organism: Guadua angustifolia; assembly: GCA_036346375.1. NCBI lineage: Eukaryota > Viridiplantae > Streptophyta > Magnoliopsida > Poales > Poaceae > Guadua > Guadua angustifolia. The sequence goes on along the minus strand of CM070502.1, from coordinate 65,305,212 downwards.
CTTGATGTCGACATAAACGCCCTGCGTGATGTTGATGTCGATGCTCCTTACATACGCCACGATCATAACGAAGGAACAATTGTAAAGACGAAGACTTAAGATGTACTACTTGTATACAAATTATTCCATATGATCATGTTGATATGTTGATGTTTAACATTGCTTGTACATAATTATTTATACAAATTTTAAAATGAAAACAAAGCTTGAAAACCATTTGTACACATTTTAAAATGAGAACAAAGCCTAAAATTTATATCCACTCTATGAAAGGATCACAGAATTTTACCATACAAAGAGAAATTCAGCTTAGCATAGTTAGCTCATAAATTCCCATACAAAAACCCCAAAAGCAAAGGTGAAATTTATAACATTACAATGATAGCTATATTAACTAAAAGGAGCAACATTACAATGATAGCTATATTAACTAATTTCTTTAGCATGTCCTCTACTCTTTCCATCCTTTCTTCTAGCTTTTTAATACTCTTGTTGTCATCGTATAGCACCGGATGTGCATCTCTCCTCTTATAGACACTAGTCGCTTCGGATCTGTGAACTCTCCTTGGCAAGAAATCTTCTTGTAATGCAGCAATTTGCATTGCAAGATTTTCAAGACTATGGTCTGGCTTTATCACCCTTAACGCCTAATACGGACATGTCAGGCCCTTCAAATGTAAAGAATGGAACGGAAGGTGAAAGTCAAGGAATATGAACAAATGAATAACTTCAAAAACTTACCGACATATTCAACACTTCATGAACACTGGGATGGATTCTTGGATGTACGGAGGTGAACACATTTACTGTGATCTCCGTGACGAGGACACGATAGCTTCATCCGCAATGCCTCTAGTTGTCTCTTCGTCTCGCCATTTGATGAAGCCGTCGACATGAATTAATTGCTTCAAATAGTGAAACAAATTACCATCAACAATATTTTTCTTTACTCCAACATGAATATATCAACAAAACTCCTTGTGGGCATTTCACCGAACACCTTGTGGGCATGAAAACAGAGAGCAGGAGGGAGCGTATGACAGAGAGGAGGCGCTGGGACTTAGAAAATTTGAAGGTGTGGGAGAGTGCATGGGACTTAGAGAGTTTAAAGCTCTACCAACTTCTAGTAGCGGTTGGTAGTAAGAACCGCTAGAAGTACGATCTACAAGCTGTTAGTAATACCAACCGCTGTAGAAGGCCACAAGAAAAAAAGAATGGCAAGGGGCGAGCGGGTTCAACCGGGTGGTTGAGCTCAGACACTCAAGCGCCACGCGCAGCCGTGGGGAGGAAGAGATCTTATCGAGCTATATGGGCTCCGATTGTTTTTAATGTGTAAGCTGTCAAGACGCTTACAAGCGGTTGGTATTATTTAATCGCTAGAGTTATTCTTTCACAAGCGTAAGTTAGTAATATTAACCGCTTGTAGAAGTCTCTTACAAGCTGTTGATAATACTAACCGCTAGAGAGATTCTACAAGCGTTGTTATTACCAACCGCTTGTAGAAGTGGGTGCCCTATATAAAGTTCATATCGCCGCTTTTCCTCACACCCCAAATTTTCTAAGTCCACGCTTCCTCACAACCCAAATTTTTCAAGGCCGCCACCTCCGCCGAGTCCCCTCGCCGACGCCACTCGCTAAGGACCTCTTCGCCACCGCCGACGCTTCGCCATTCCACCCGGAGGACCTGAGATCCTAGGTACGCGCAAACGCCTCCCGCTCTCTCTGCTTTTATGCACACAAGGTGTTCGTGAAATGCCCACAAGGAGTGTTTATGTTGCCGTGATTAGTGGATGGCTATGAAGTGTTGTGATTAGTGCCCACAAGGAGTGTTGAATGGATGGCTATGAAGTGGTTTTTTGTTCTGTTAGTGTTCATGTGTTATGGTCTCGGATGTTTGAGGCTTTGTCTCGGATGTTTGAGGAGGAATGGTAGCAGCTTGGCGCCAGGAGAGGGAGGAGAGCTCAGAGCTGTGGAAGAGGAGAGGTGCCGATCCAATGGCAGGAGGGAGGAGTAGTAGTCGGCAGAGAGAGAGCAGAGCCAATGAGTAGTACTCCCCGTGATTGCAGCCAAGTGAGGTAAGGAAATGGGAGTAGCACTGGCAAAGAATACAAGTAGCAGTGAATAAATCACTTCAAGAGTAGTAGCACTCGGCAAGATAGAGCCAATTGGTTCAACTCAAATAATAGCCAAGTGACTACTAGTGTCAAAGATTAGAAGTATATGTAAGTATATGTGAAATGTGTAAGTATATGTGAAATGTGTAAGTATATGTGAAATGTGTTATTATATTTTTACTAGCATTTCATATATTTTTTACTACAATAGTTGCTAAATTGTTGTCCGATGATTTAGTTTTCCCGCTCTCCATCGTGATTCATTAACATTCCTCTTTATTTATGCCCCGGGACGAATCACAATCTATCCTTTATTCCGATTGAGGCCGGTCGATGAAGATAAGGATCAAGAATTTATTTGAATAAAAAATAATGAATCATTTTATTCCTACATGATTTCAGCACGGTAATGATTTTTCAAAAAGTGTATCGAAGTGCTTTTGAATGCAACAGATAGATCTTTCTCATTTCATCTGCCGGTAATATGTCGCCGATGGCGAAGAACGGTCGCAACGCAACGCCATACCGCTGGCCGTGGCGAGACTATCGGGACATTAGGTGCCGGCCATTGAGAAGGTCCTGTCTAGATTTTGATCAGCACCTGCAAGTTCCAAAAGCATGGCTGCCAGCAGAGCATACGATACACTCCGTGGAGAAGCCCACGAGGTGACGTGCTTGGTTGATAAGGAACCGACGCTCGCTTTTTGGTGTAATAGACTATTAACATTCTAGTCGTGGATTTATAACCTTACTTCATTTTTTAAAATCATATTAGTGTGGAATAAGAATGATTCGTTATTTTTTTATTCAGCAAATAAGTATATGTGAATTGTCATTTGTATATGTATCATGTGAAATGTGTAAGTCTATGTGAAATGTGTAAGTATATGTGAAATGTATAAGTATATGTGAATTGTCAATTGTATATGTATCTTGTGAAATGTGTAAGTCTATGTGAAATGTGTAAGTATATGTGAATTGTCAATTGTATATGTATCTTGTGAAATGTGTAAGTCTATGTGAAATGTGTAAGTATATGTGAATTGTCAATTGTATATGTATCATGTGAAATGTATAAATATATGATTGCATGCAGAAAGTTCATATATAATAAGCCTCGAATTGTTCTCAACAATCTTGTCTTCAGATATAATCTAAGCCTCGAGATTTGCTCTACTCTAGATGGCGACACCAAGACGTGGTGACCCGAATACGATGAAGCGGAAAATCGTTGTTCGAGACCATTATACTGGGTAGCGTCTTAGCTAATGAGGCCAAGTATCATCGATGCGGAAAATCACGATGGTGTCATTGACATTGCCGATGAGGCCGTTAACACCGGTACCGAGGTATACTCTTACCCATTATAAATTCACCGTAAACATTTAATTATTCTAAAATCATTCATATTATATGTGTTTGTGTATCCAACGGCAGACTCATCGCCACCCAACCGAATGAACCGAGGACCTAACAAGAAGCCTTCGACAAAGCACGTGATAATCGGAAGTCGGCAATGACGGAGTCTGCTAGCCCCGGATTCAGCAATTGGGCCTTTCAACAACGCTATGCTACCACGTGAGGGATCACGCCCCAATCAAGATCCGAAATGGGCGAAGTCCCCGCAGCTACCAAGGAACCGCTCGAATGATATAAAGGAAAATTTCACTTTTCCGTATGGGTACGAAATGAAGGCCAAGGGATGGGCTTTGAAGAAGATGGCAACTTCCTTTCAAGAAGGAAGTCGCCCTCACCCGCAAGTACATCGACAAAGGAGAAAGGCCGACTTCAATAAATTTCCTAAGTCCGCCGATCATTGGGATGCTTTCGAGGAGTACAAGCCGCTTCGGATGCGTGACGAGTGCGAGAGAGAAAAACAAGGTGAATGCACGAAGAAGAAATACCACCACCATCTCGGGACCGTGGTTACATCAAGGTCGCAAAGAAATGGGACAAGCGGAAGATGAACTTCGGCAAGACGATATTATATTAAATCGAGAATTGGGAGCCCGCATGCAATTGGTTATTGGGTCACGGGCAGCCTTTGCCGATGACGGTAGCTTGGTGATGGCACCGATACCCAGAAGTTGGTGAAAGGATTGCGTATAATCGAAAGACTTCGGCCAGATCCTTGCCGACGGACAGGAGAATGATGAGCTAACATATGCCCTTCAAAACCCCGAGCACCCGGACGGACACGAGGTTTCGGAAGGTGCTATGGAGGCACGGCTTGCCAAAGACTCAAGCACTTACAGTGAGTCGGATGAAGCAAGAGGAGAGATCAGGTAGAGTGAGCCGATTGGAGGAAGAGCTTAGAGCTACGAAGGCTTCCATCGATGACCGTCACGCAAAAAGTGTCCGGCAATGAGCCGCCTTCAGGAGCACTACGCTCGACCAATGTTCAGCGGCGCCGAATCTGCGGATCATCCGACCGCGCTAAAGAGCAGCTTGCGTCCGTGGGGCCCCTCAGAAGCACGACCAAGACGCCTCGCCATCCCGTGGACAAGATCAAGGTTCACCGCCAGGCGAAGCTACACATTGATATGCGAACCTCTCCTTCAAGGTGGCTTACGGCATGGCTTATCCGGTGGAGGCGGGCAGACATTCCATCGCAACCAGATACCCTCCTGATACTCCAAGGTCACGGAAGAGGTGGTGGGGCTTCAAGATCTCGCTCGATATTCCCGGGGCGACGAGGTGACCAACCTTGGACAGCCCTCCATGGCACATTCATCCTATGGCAAAAAGTACATCATATTTCCGGATGGTGTGGAGGTTATATCTCCAAAGAAGAGAGGCCCGCACTTGAGCCACCAGAGCAAGCACGCCTCCACATCGACAACCCACGACTCCTCCAGCTGCCGTCAGACGCAATGCTTCCCCGATGGTCTGTGCCACGCCCTTCACCTCCCGCCCACAAAGAAGCCCGACCGCCGCCACCGCCACCGCCGAAAGTAAGAAGCACCCAACATCTCCAATACCACGCCCAAAGATTCCCCGAGGAAGAAGCTCGATGTCGAAGGAGAGATCCCACACTAGCACCTCCTCCCACGAAATCGCATCCGACTACCAGAGAATGTCAAACAACCGCCAAAGAGGCCATATGACTCGATCATGAGGAGCTAGCCGCATCCAGAAGACGGATGTGGCTGTGCAAATGCGCCAAAGAAGCCAGAGTCCAAGCTTAAAATAGATAAAAAATCTGAAACACTTTCAATATGCGGAACGCGCCGCCTACTGTGATGAGCGACTACAAAAGGACAATAAGAAAGGCTACAAAGCAAAATACACGGGCTCCTTCAAGGGAAAGAAGAAGAAAGTGGAAGATCAGCAGAGTGCCGAGGACTTGAGGAGAATGGCATTCTCAAGGAGGCGGACTCAAATCATTAGACCAGATATTCCAATAATGGCACCAATCAAATGGAAGTATGAGTTCGCAAAGCGCTAATTGATCCAAAGGATATAAAAGATCTCCCAACCAAGATGCTCAAATGCATGAATGGTACATGGAAAGGGCATCTAAAGGATATACAATGTTCCTCCTCCGCTTCCAAGATGAGTATTTCTTCCAGGAACAACACGTAACTATGGTCGAATTCGATGACTTGTACCATGTGTACCAAGGAGACGAGGTCAACGTGTCTTTCATGTCCCGCCGGTGTCTGTAAGTGTCGATCTACTAAGTTTACCGCTTGCTTCCTCCCGCACCACAAAATTGAAAATCTAATTAACTTAGTTATCCTTCTTATGTAGAATGGAGATACAACGATGTAAAAGATCGGGCAAACAGAACGCTGGCTTCATCGACCCGTAGATTGTCAACGAGAAAATCTGGTCATACAACAAGCAAAAATGCTACTTGAGGAATACCTTTTGCATGCATTGTTGAAACAACACTACAAACCGTATATACTTCGCCCTTCAACTTCAAGCACGTGTTCTCACAAACCTCTTGTTCTTGTATTTCTTAAGCCATTGATAGTACGAGTAGCTACTTATCCATATGTTGCAATATACTGAATAGGTTTCACCGATCCTTCTAGTCATCGAGCTTGACAAAAGCAGGATTACGGTTTATGACTCAAGAAGGAATCCAAATTCAAAAATACCAATTGTTCATTAACATCCTTAACAAGACATTTGCAAAGTTTAAGAAGAAGCAAAAAGGAGAATTCCAGAAAGAATTTGAAGTCATAGTAAGCACTCAGGTACGTACTACAAAAACTATTATTAATATACATGCGCCATATCAGTTCTTCATCTGATATTCTGAAATTTCTCCCCGTGAAGGTTAAACGCCGCACTACCGAAACAACTTATGTGGCTACTACGTGTTCCACTATATTCAAAGTTTTATCCATGGCGAAGAAATGAACATTATGCCGAGGTTCAGATATGCATGTCAATTTGTTAGCTACAACTTACATTTTAATTAATTGCATGTGATCGGATATTTATATACTTCCCGCTTAATTAATTGTCACCTAACATCGATGAGCACGTTAACGTGTCCCCGCCTCACAGTGCGCGACTCCAAGAACAACTTATCGGCTTCCTTGTCAACGAGGTTGTATCTCCAAATGGCGAGTTCCATGTAAGGTTTCTGCGTTGGACATCGCTGAATCGATGACGACATCCACGCCGACCAAGGACATAAAGAGTGACGATGCAACAAATGAGTTCGATAATCATTTTTTCATCATTCAAACTTGTAAACGCCGGTTGCGTGTATGTACTTGTCCATTTTTACACTATTAAGTTCGTTTTTTGTGTAATCGAGCTAGCATGTGAACTTGTGTATGAGTATGCATATGTAATATATATTTAATTGCGTAAAAACTCCTCCACTCATATTTAATTTCATGGTCAAAAACGATATACAAAAACACCGTGAAGAACATATTCTATAATGCATATAATCGAAAACTCTTCCACAACCGGTTGGTGAGTCCAACCGCTTCGAGTGTTTGCTCTCACAAGCGGTTCGTAATACTAACCGCTTCAATATCCTTCACAAGCGTTTGTAACACGAACCGCCAGGCGCCCCCACGTGGCGGCTACACCGCCTTCCTCGACACGTTCCCAACCGCTCGTGCCACAAAGACAGCAGCTGAGCAACCGCTTGTCATACCCGACGGTATCACACTTGATTGTTTAGAAGCGGTTATAAAACCGCTTGTAAAGGGGGTTACGAGCCGCTTGTGATAGCTGGTTCTGTAGTAGTGCCAATCCGGAGCTGGATTCGGTTAAAACCGGATTTGGGAAGTAAATCGGATATCGGTCCGGATTCGGATCTGGATATTGAAAAACGGATAACGGATCAGATTTGTAGCGGTCGCTATCCGGAAAATACGGATCGGGAACCGGATACCAGGAAAATGGGTCATCCGGATATCCGAATTTGGCATCTCAGATCGGTCTTCTCGGTGCGAAGCCAACCTAAGGCCCAAGCCGCTCAGGCGCTCTGCGCTCATGCCCCAGGCCTCCAGTCTCCACTCGTCTGTCGTCTCCCCAGACCGGCCGACCCCGACTCGACTCCCAAATCCGACTCCCTTGGCAGCTCATCCACCTCCTAGCGGCGCTCCCAGCACCCTTCCCTGGCGCCCCAGTGGGGCTCCCCCCACCCTCCCGGCCCTGGGCCCCAGCATCTCCTCCTTGGTCGGGCGCCTCCCAAATCCGAGAACCACGACCGCGCCATGGCCCCCTCCCGGGGCGTCTTGCTCGACTTGTGCTCCCCCAGTCCCCCTCCTCGGCCAGCGCTCCTCTCCTAGATCTAAGGCCACGTCCGGTGCTGGTGCTCCCCCTCCCCGACTGGTGCTTCCTCTCCCGCCTCTCTCTCCCCTCGGCTAGCACTCCTCCCTAAAGATCTTCTCTACCAAGGTGCCTCCCCAATCTGCAGTACCTTCATTACAAGAATTTTTCTCTATCTTACTTGTTCATCATCAGTCATCAACTTATTTCTGGTATTGTCCTACAGATCAACAGATTTGTCATTTTCATTTATTGTCTATTTTTTTGGGTATTATTATAGTATAAGAAATATGGTGGTGGTAGTCATAAGTGGTGACAGAACATCCATTATTCGGTTATCTTATGCAATTTGTTAACTAATATTCTTGAACTTATCTTATGCACTTTATGAACTAGTATTCAATAGATTTCAACTCTATCGATCTATTCGAAAGTAGTTAAGAATTATGTTGGACAAATTAATTTGCTGAACAATATATAGATTCTTCCATGCTAGAAAAGAATAGTTGAAATTATTATACATCAAAAGTGAAACTAATATTAATTATAGAAGTAATTGCAGGAGGTGTAGTTTCTTGAATGCTTTACAGCTGTCATGAGGCATTCTTGATAGTCAATGAATAGACTTAGAGATTTACTGTCACATGCATAGTTTGATGAGTTAGAAAACATTTAAGGTTTTTCTACGGATTAGTTTCAATGAGTACATTTACTATCACATGCATAGTTTGAAAACAAGTTTGAGCTTATTTCATTGAATAGCAGTACAGCGGAGTTGTTGGGGATATGATGAATACCCAATTTGTTATTCTTAGATTTATCTTGTAATATTCGTTAGAAGTAGCATGCATTTCTCAGGATTTTAGTGGTCCTCTTGCCATGGACAGTGACTTGTATGACTTATGTTCCAGATTGGCATATTATTGTTATGCTTAGGTGTCTTCCATATGTGACCACACATCAACTAGACTTATTAGTACTGTGAACCTTGGTGGAAATTTATAAACAACACTGATATCGTTTCTAGCTGAATTGGTGAGAACGTGCCAACATAACCATTTACCAACCCTTATTGGGGGGATTTAATATTATGAGAAACAGTAAGGAAAAGAGTAATAACCGATTTAGTGAACGCTGGCCTTTCTTATTCAATGCTGTAATTGACAGCTTTGATTTGAGGGAGATCGAACTCACTGGTCGCCAGTTTACCTGGGCGAACTCTTTGCCCAATCCAACTTATGAGAAGTTAGATAGGGTTCTTATGACTACCGAGTGGGAATTCAAATTCACACTGGTTTTTGTTCATTCTTTGGACAAAGGCCTGTCGGATCATACCCCCCTTCTGATTGATACCGGTGTTCCAGCGTTCTCTGGGTTAGCTAAACAGTTCAAATTTGAGCTTAGTTGGTTTACCTGAGAAGATTTCCATGATAAGGTGGTAGAAATTTGGAATAGGCCGGTAAGAGGGAATAATTCGCCCAATACCGAACCGAAAAATGGGGGCTTTGTGTAGTTTTCTTCGGGGCTGGGCTTTGCATAACAATGGTGTTTATAAGCAAAAGAAAAGTGAGCTTCAAGCAACAATTACTGAGCTGGATATTGACACTGAGGTAAGAGATTTGTCTGAGCCCGAAAGAGAGAAACTTGCTCACACTCGGGATCTCCTGGCAAATTTGCTTAGAGAGGAAGAATTCAAATACTTTCAGAGGGCAAAAGTGAAAGATGTCACCTTGGGCGATAATAACACTACATACTTTCAAATGATTGCCAATGGCAAACATAGAAAGAAAAGAATTTTTTCTCTGACCCATGAGGATAGTAAGATTGAGGGATAGGCTAACCTTAAAAGATACATAACTAAATTCTACAAAGGTCTATTTGGGGAACCGGAGGAGAGTCTCTTAGACCTGAATGAGGAGTATAATCAAGATATTCTGCAAATCTCGATGAATGAAAACGCTTCTTCTTACCGCCACCATCGAGAAAGAAGTTAGAGACGCTGTTTTCCAAATGGAACATAACAAGGCTCATGGCCCAGATGGTTTTCCTGCAGAGTTTTATCAGAAATTTTGGGATACTATCAAAGGTGATCTTTTGCTTATGTTCCAGGAACTTCACAAAGGAGATATACCTCTTTTTAGCCTGAATTTTGGAATCATTACTTTAATTCCCAAAGTTCAGGAAGCAAATGTAATTCAACAATACAGACCAATATGTCTACTAAATGTGAGTTTCAAAATTTTTACTAAGGTTATTACAAACTGAATGAATATAGTTGCAGACAAGGTTGTTAGTCCGTCCTGCATACCTTTTTTGCGGCGCTCAAACATACTAGAAGGGGTTGTCATTTTGCATGAAACAATCCACGAGATGCATAGGAAAAAGCTCAGTGGGGTCCTTTTTAAGATTGATTTCGAAAAAGCTTACGACAAGGTTAAATGGCCTTTTCTATTTCGCCCTCAATGAAAGCATTCTCATCTAAGCTGATTTCTTGGATTAAATCCTTCATTTCGGGTGGAAGTGTAGCGGTTAATGTTAATGATGAAGTGGGAACCTTTTTCCAAACTAAAAAAGGACTACAACAAGGTGATCCTCTCTCACCACTACTTTTTAATATTGTCGTAGATATGTTGGCTGTTCTGATTAGACGAGCTAAAGAACAGGGGTAAATTGGTGGAGTAGTGCCTCACTTAGTTGATGGAGGTTTATCTATTCTACAATATGCAGATGATACAATTTTATTTATGGAAGATGATCTAGATAAAGCTCGTAACATGAAGTTATTGCTTTGTGCGTTTGAGCAAATCTCAGGTCTCAAAATAAACTTCCATAAAAGTGAGTTACTATGTTTTGGTGATGCCCAAGTTTCATTACATCAGTATGTGGATCTCTTTGGCTGCAAACAAGGGGAACTCCCTCTGAAGTATTTAGGAATTCCTATTCACTTTAAGAGGTTGAGGAATTCAGATTGGAAAAGGGTGGAAGAGCGTTTCGAAAAGCGACTTAGTAGTTGGAAGGGGAAGCACCTTTCAATTGGGGGTAGATTAACACTTATTAATTCAATGTTAAGTAGCCTCCCAATGTATATGATGTCCTTTTTCGAGGTTCCTAAAGGTGTGCTTAAAAAACTTGATTATTACCGCTCTCGTTTTTTCTAGCAAGGTGAGGAAGATAAAAGAAAATATCGCCTTGCAAAATGGAGTATCCTATGCCAACCTAAAGATCAAGGGAGACTTGGGATTCACGATTTACATGTTAAGAACACTGTACTTTTAAGTAAATGGTTATTCCTGCTTTTAACATCGGATGGTACTTGGCAGCAGCTTCTTAGAAAAAAATACCTTGGATCTAAACCGTTAGTACAAGTTGAGTGGAAACCAGGAGATTCACATTTCTGATCCGGTTTGATGAAGGTCAAACGAGATTTTTCTTCGTTTTGGCACTTTTAAAATTAATAATGGATCACAAGTGAGATTTTGGGAAGACATCTGGCTGGGAAGCTGTGCTTTAAAAGTTCAATATCCTGGGTTATATAGCATTACAAGGAATAAATACATAACCATTGCTAATGCTCTCATGACTTCTCAAACAAACTTACATTCGAGACGATCATTAATTGGGCCTAAGTTGGCGGCATGGCATAATTTGCTTTCACATATCGCTGGTTTATATTTGATGCAAGGTGATGATGAATTTCGCTGGAACTTGTGCCAATCTGGACAATTCTCAGTGCAATCTCATTACTTGGCCTTGATTAAATGTGATGTTCCTAATTTAAACAAGCGTATATGGAAGCTAAAAGCTCCGCTAAAGATCAAAGTGTTTTTATGGTATTTATGAAGAGGTGTTATTCTGACCAAGGATAATTTGGCCAAATGCAATTGGCATGGTAGTCAAACATGCAGTTTTTGTCACGAATTAGAGACAATTAGGCATCTGTTCTTTAACTGTCGATTTGCTTGTACGGTATGGGGTTTTTTGCACATAGCTTTTGGCATTGCTAGACCTTTTAGTGTGTCAAATATGTTTGGTCAATGGTTTGGTTGTTTTGAGAAGAATCTTCATAATTTTGTCCTACTAGGAGCCACAGCTATTTGTTGGTCTCTTTGGTTGACCAGGAATGAGATTGTCTTTGAAAGGAAATCAAATTCATCCCCTTTGCAGGTTATTTTTGCTTCTTCCCACGGCTACGTGACGTGGGCTGCAAGCACAGAGGCCGGAATGGCGAAATATTATGGTGGAGGCTACACGGCGGTTGATGCAGGTGACCACGGGTTTCTTTTCCCAGGAGCATGGGTGGCGGTCTAGTCTTAGGATCACTAGTCATTAGAGTGTGGGTGATATTCTTTGTTTTTGGGCTGTGTGCTTTTGGTTAAGCAGAGGCCGGAAGAAGTTTTTTTCAAGGACTTTGTATCTCCTCGATGTAATGTTCTTGAAGATTAATAAAGCTTCCTTTATCTAAAACAAGTGTGCAAGATTATTTTGTTAGGGAGTTCCTTCTATACAAAAAGATAATGATGTGCATGACGTAGTAGTGGGCCTATGATTTAGTTATTTTCTTATGAGGTCACATGGAAATATTCATTAGCTATATCTGTTGGGTCCAATAAACTTCAATCCCAGTCCCTTGTTTATGTCTGCAACCAACATATGTCATGTAGACATTTGGTTTGAATTCTGTTTTTAAGAATACCAATTAATTACGGTACTGAATATATATAGTTCATGTGTCATCACTCCAATTATCTTTCCTGTCATCTCTTTTGAAGACAATGATCTATTTTGATCCCTGCACTTGCACAATGTCTAACTTAGGTTCCTGAACTTATGAAGTGCTACTGCCTACTAGGCATGTTGCCGCCACTTGCCCTTAAATTTAGCAGCAACCATGATGACTTGCTAAAACAGTATATACCATCATACCACACACACTACAGGACCCTTGTGGTAGTAGATCTGATAACTTACTAGCAACGGGAAATTGGTATTGGATGGCTGTGATCGAGGTTGGAAATAATCTCGAAACATTTTGTGAATACAAATGATGGTTAAAATGTTGTACCCTCAGGTATGCTTGAGAATTGAGCTTGAAGACGGCAATGCCACGTTTCTTCTAGTGTAAATGTGTGATGACGCACTTACTTTGGTCCGTCTGGAGTCTATTTGCTGTGGAGTCTAGAAAAGGTGATAGATGGTATCACTATAGGGATCTTGCTCACTGTCCTCGGCTTTTACCGACAACACAGATCCCAAAACCGCCGACACAGAGCTTGGTCGTCGGCCTGCCGACGACACAAGTCCCACGACACAGAGTCGACGACACAACTAACCTATGTCGACGGCGAGCATAAAACCCGACGACAAAAATGCCATCCTGGGCCGGCCCGACACCCAGACTTTAGTAAATCGGCTAAAAGGGCTGCCGACATGATGCCACATCTGTGTCGTCGGCTCCATTGCGCGTCACGACAAAGATGCCACATCCGTGTCGCCGGCTTCATTGAGGTCACGACAAATATGCCGATCTATATCGGGCGGCAGATGATTGCTACCGATAAAATGCATCAGATCTGGTCGCCGGCTTTCTGGCCGACGACAAAGACCCTCATCGATTGAGCCAAAACCACTGGGCTATTTTTGTCGTCGACTTTGTCTATAGCCGACGACAAAGGTTGTAAAAATAAAAAAAATACTGGAAAATTTTTTTAAAAATCCAATTTTAACCTGCAAAAAACCCCATTCCCAGCAGTTTTATATTCCCAATTGTCCAAAACGATCACAATATATAATTTCACACACATCACCACATTCGTATTCATCGATACAATTCACAAATGATCACCATCGACACAGATAGCAAAATGCATCAATAAGTCTCAAATTCAGCTCACATTCAAGATTGTCGGCCAGATATACGCTTAGGGTACCCTCTCCACCACATGAAGTGCGGTCCACGGGCGGCCGGGCCATCGGCGGGCGATCACGCCCGCCGCCGCGCGTCGTTCACGTGGCGCCCGGCGGCAGTGGGCGAAACACGCCTGCCTCCGGCGCCAACCACGTGGGCGCCGCCATCGGGCGGCGATCACGCCCGCGGCCAGCGCGTCGGTCCACGTGGCGCCCGGCGAAAGGTGGCGAAAGCACGCCGCCGCCGGGCGCCAAGCCCACGTGGCGGCCGGGCCATCGGCGGCGATCGCAGCCACGGCCAAAGGCTGGTCCACGGGCGCCCGGCGAGCAGCGGCGAAGCACGCCGCTGTCTGCGGCGCCAGCCCACGTGGCGCCCGGCGAAAGTGGGCGAAGACGCCGCTTTCGCCGGCGCCACCACGGGCGGCGGGCCATCGGCGGCGTCGCGTCACCGCCAGCGTCCGTCCACGTGGCGCCCGTAGTAGGTGGCGAGCACGCCCGCCGCCCGGCGCGCCATCCGCGTGGCGGGTGGCGCAGCAAGATGAGGACGCTCGCCGCTTCGGCCGCAAGGCAAGAAGGTGGGCACACGGTGGCTTCGCCTCGAAGGCTCCTTCCACCGCCGTCATCAGGTCGAACGGCAGTTCTGCCAGAGGCACTTATCAAGAGCAAGGGTTTCTGCAACAAGCCCATTCCTCTGACGCCTCTCACCTACCTGTCACAAGGGGGTCCCATCCGGCGGACCGTGCAAGGGCACGCGTAGGCATTTAATGAGGCTCGAGGAACGGGACAGCACGAGAGAAAGCATTAAATGTATTTAGATCAGCATGATGGTCCTCCTTGTACCTACCCCTGCTAGCCTGCCTATATAAGGGCCCTGCATGGGGAAGGGGATCGGATCCTAGATCACGACCAAGCAATACTAGAGAAAGTCAATGGATGCGCTTGTAACACGAGAACTCAGACTAGTTCAAAGCATCATATACGTAAATCTAGCAGACGTAAGGTTATTACCCTTCTTACAAAGGGGGCCTCAACCTGCAAAAGGGCTTGTTCTCTTAGTTCATAGGCGCCAAACCTCCGCGTGGGAGTCCTCTAGGTTTTCGCCCTCTCGATTAGCCTTCGGCCAAGACGCCTCGCCAACAAAACCCGGCTCAGAGATCACGGGCTGTTCGTGGAATACGCCGGCTGGGGGCGCGCTGTAGGGGCTAGTGGTTGGCTTTTTCCGCTAACTCCGGCGGACTTCCGGTGTTCGTGATTGTAAGCGTGCTCTCGCATCGAAGATGGCGGATCCGCACCGAGGATCTCGGGCGGCGGCGGCGACCAAGGCGCCTCATTGCCGCTACGGCCGAGGAACCGCTGCGCCCGCCCAGAGTCGGCACCGCCGCTCCCCGAAGCGGTGGAGCAGCCCGCGCGCCGAAGGCTGGCTATGGAGGCGCCACCGCCAGAATCTTGCACGCCGCCGTGTTCTTCGACCACCCACGGTGGAGTTCGCGGGATTCTCCGCCACTCCGTGGCTGCAAGCATTCTTGGCCTCGTGGTGCGCCCGGCTTGGTAGGGTTTCGCCGGTCGCACCGAAGGCATTTCGGGCGCCTAAGGCGCATGCGGCGCTCAGCCTCGAGTCGCCTAACGAGAGGGCCCCGCCAGTGGGCGGGGTCAAGGAACGGCGCCATCCGGTCCCGCCTCGAGGAACCGTGAGGACCTTCGCTCTCATCTCGATTTAAAGCCGGCAGCGCGGTGATGACTTCGCGGTCGTTCGCCGCGCCATCCGGACCAGAGCGCTGTCATGGCAAGGTGTGGCGGCCGACAATGAGAGTCCCCTCGTGGTTTCGCCTCACAGACCGGAGGAGGTCCTCCGACTCCTTGAAGAGCCGGCTCAAGGCCCTGCTGTCCCCGGACCGGTTTCGATGAGCTGCTCGGCTCCCTCTGGCGTCTGGTGCGAGTTTTCTCCGTGGCTCAAGGCCGCGTGCTCGCCAGACAGTTTCGCCCGTGCCATAGAGAAATATGACGGCACCACTAACCCGGAGGAGTTCCTCCAAATCTACACGACGATGGTGCGGGCAGGTGGCGGATCTGAAAAGGTCATGGCCAACTACCTCCCAACGGCCTTGACGAAGTTCTCGCCCGCCTCCCGTCGCTGAATCTCCGAGTCGGTGCACTCGTGGGGACAGCCAGCGACATTTTTGTCGCTAATTTCGTGGCTCCTTCACAAGCGGCCGGTGTGGAGGATGACCTCCACGCTCGAACAAAGGGGAGTCGCCGCGATTCATCCGGCGATTCACATCGCCAGAACACCATCCCCACATCTCCGAGCAATCGGCCGTCATCGCCAGAGAGGCGACGCGATCAAGAAGATGAAGGAGAAGATGGCCACCGCACCATCGCTCCACCTCCGAGCTTTTCTCCCGCGACATAAGTGCGCTGGTCTTGAGGCGGAGGCGAAGGCCTACCGCCCCAAGGGTGGCTAAGGCAAGGACGAGGCCGACATCGAAGGTCCCGCGGCAGTAAGAAGGCGCGAAGCGAGGCGGGGAGCCTGTGCAGTCTTTGGCCGAAGCGCGACGACGAAGAAGACCAGCGCGCCAGAACGCAACCGCCGCGACCGGCGTAATGACCGCCGAAGCAAGGCGCTGACCGCCGTGGACGGGCGTGATTGATCGCCGGATCGGCGCGATGACCGCCGCGATCAGAGAAACGACCGCCGCGATCAAAAAGAGGGCGAGCCCCATCGCCCGATACATAAAACCAATACCCATGACCTAGACAACCTGCCGTCGTGGGCGAGATGGTGGAGAAGCGCCTGGCGAGCGCCGCCGATGATGATCAAGATGAAGATCCCGCCCCACCGCTTTTCGCCAGCGGATCACACCGTGGCGCACATCTATGGTGGTTCATCCACCATTCTCCAACACCGCTATAAGCGGTGAAAAGGAGGTGTGGCGCACGCTGCCGAGCTCGTGGGTGGTCGGACATCAAGTGGTCGAGCAAACGATCACCTTGATCGGGCCGACCACCCCGAATGCACCTCGACCTAGGGCCTCTCCGATCGTGGTCGCACTCCACGGTCCGGAATGTGCGGTGGGGCGAGTCTTGATGGATGGAGGTAGCTCCTCAACCTCCCCGTCTGCGTCGGCATTCATGGCTGCGCAGATCAGCGCACAGACTGCCCGACCACTGCCGCTTCTTTCGGTGGCCCCGGATCAAGGGCTTGTTCCCTTGGGTCAAGTTTGCCTCCCGCCACTTTTGGGGAGAAGGATAACTACCGCACCGAGATGGTGGATTTCGAGGTCGCAGATTCGACCTCCCATACAACGCCTTACTTGGCTCGGCCGCTACCGTCAAGTTCATGGCGGCTACCCACCACGCTTACATGGTGGTGAAGATCTGGGCCCAGCGGCCCCATTGTTATCAACGTGGATAGGTTGAAGTCTGCGCCGCCACAAGCAAAGCTTGGGATCCGCCGGTACCACTTGCGCGCCGCCGACGCCACTTCTGGAGCCCTCGGGCCGGACCCGTGCTTCACCGGTTCACGGTGAAGTAAAGGTGGTCGCCTGAGTGGGGGCGAACTCGAAAAGATCAAGATTGGCGCCAACCTCGGCGCCAATAGAAGACGCTCGTCACCTTCCTCGGCCAAACGCAGACGTGTTCGCCGCAACCGTCCGACATGACCGGGTCCCCAGGAGGTGATCGAGCACCGACAGCAACGCCTTCAGCGTCGCCCGATCCGCAGAAGGTCCGGAGGCCGGAGCGCAGGATGCCATTCGAGAGGAGGTAGAGAAATCGCTGGCGCTGGGAATAGTCAGGAGGTCTTCACCCCGGTGGCTTGCCAACCCCGTGCTCGTCAAGAAATCCAACGGGAAGTGGCGATGTGTGTCGATTTCACCGACCTCAACAAAGCTCGCCCGAAGATCCTTATCCCCGCCACGAAGTCGACCTCATCAGAGACTCCATGGCCGTGTGAATGGTCTTGTGCTTTTTGGATGCATACTCCGGTACCACCAGATTAGCATGGCGCCAAGACGAAGAAAAGAGCGCTTTTGTAACCCCAACCGTGTATCGTTATGTAAGGATGGCTTTTGGCTTAAAGAATGCGTGTTCTACTTACCAACAGTGCTATGCATATTACCTTCCCCCAGATAGGGCGGAACCTTGAAGTTTATGTTGATGACCCGGTGGTGAAAATTAAGAAGAGCGAAGAAATGATCCAAGACACGAGGAGACCTTTGCTAACCTCCGGATGAATCACTGAAGCTCAACCCGAAAATGCGTGTTAGGTGTGCCCTCCCAAGTTGTTGGGTTTTCTCGTGTCGGTAATGGCATTGAGGCCAATCTCGACAAGATATCGCCATCGAGCACATGAAGCCGCCAATATGACTCAAGCAAGTCCAATGTTTGGCCGGCCTTTGGCCTCCCGGGCGGTTCATTGCTGATTGGGAGAAAAAGCTTGCTCTGCTCAAACTAACTGAAAAAGACTAATTACTTCGAGTGGGACGGATGGCGCAGAAGGCATTTGAAGATTTGAAGCGGTACCTCTCCTCTCCCCGGCTTTGGTTTCCCGGCCGTGAGCCTCTCGCTTCAGATATTGCCGCCACCCCGAGGTGGTGAGCGCCGTGTTGATCGCGAGAGGGAAGGCGTTCAGAGGCCGCCTACTACATCGAGAAAGTATTGCATGAAGCAGAGACCAGTAGATCCGCAGCTCAAAAGATGTTGTATGCAGTCCTAGTGGCGCCCAGAAGCCGCTGCATTATTTCCAAGGGCGGAAATTACGTGGTCACTGATTTACCTTTTGCCGAGATTCTCCATAACCGTGAAGGTAGGGGCTAATTGCTAAATGGTCTGTGGAGCCGGGGAATTTAACATCAAGTTTGTGCCCCGACCGCCATCAAGAGTCAAAAGTTGGCGGAATTAAATGCCGAGTGGACTCCCGCCACTCTGAAGTGAAGAAAGCCTGCGTGCCTTCCTCGGACGTTATTCTTGATGGGTCTTTTCAGCCGAAGGCGCGGGGCCGAGTTGTCTGGTCTCCCCGGCCGGTGACACCCTCCAAGACGTGGTCGCCCTCGAATTCAAGGCCACCAACAATATTGCCGAGTATGAAGGTCTGTCTGGCGAGCCGCGATCGCTTTGCTACCGAGCATTAGGCGCTCTAAGTCAAGGGAGATTCCCTCTTGGTCATTAATCAAGCTCGGAAGGAGTTCTAATGTTCCGACCCCACCATGGCGGGCGCATCAAGCGGAGGTCCCAAGAATGGAACGTCATTTTGAAGGTTTGGGGTATATTCATATCCTCGGCGTGACAATCACCTTTATGACGGGTGTCCCGGCTTGCATC
Organism: Guadua angustifolia; assembly: GCA_036346375.1. NCBI lineage: Eukaryota > Viridiplantae > Streptophyta > Magnoliopsida > Poales > Poaceae > Guadua > Guadua angustifolia. Next base: position 65,286,124 of record CM070502.1, on the reverse strand, counting down.
CTCAAGGGCTCTGCTCGGCCGGGTCTTGAGGAAAGACTACATGACCGCCCATCGCCGCCCACAATCTGTGGGGATGATGGTGCACTGCCATGCCCCCGGCCCGTGGGGACGACGGCAAGTGTCATGACCTCCGGCCAGGGGGAAGGCGATGCCATATCACGGCCTCAATTCAGGGAGGAAGGCAATAGCGCCGCCTCGGCCCGGGTCGGGAGGAAGACGGGCAGTCGCCGAGGCAACACCGGGAAAAGCTTCTACCACGGAGTACCAGTTCTCGAAGGCATGCGCCGGTCCGTGCGGCACCCCCAGTATGCCGATTCACTGTCTATCCTGGATGTCTGACCCGATCGTGCGCCATGCCCTCCAGCTGGACTGTCTTTGGAAGGAATGTAGCGGAGGCCATCCCGCCCCGGCGGAAATAGCAACTCCCCACTACTAAATGCCGTTGGTGGCGCAGAATGAAGAAGTGGCGAAGAGAGGAAGGTTAACATCACCCCCATGAACATTTCCACAGAGGTGTGCTAAGACGGCGAGGAAGATGATAGAATTGGGGGTGAGATGAAGATGGTGGATTTCATAGAAATGGAGGGCGGAGAAAAAATTCAGAAAAAGGCGGAAGAAGGCCCGCCATCATGGCCTGTGCAAAAGACGATCTCGTCTGAGAGGCACACACAGCGTGGCGGTCCCCGGGACGGTATCGAAGGTGCCTTCCGGCGCGACCATCCCCATCCGCCTCGGCGGCAAGGTCAACGAGAGAGGTGGAATGGAGTTCACCATGGTGGCTCAAGAAGACAAAGCGCTTTTGGGAAAAGAGGCGAAGGAACAAGAAAGCAAAGTGCGCAAGAAAATGTATATGGAACCGCCAATGCGGATGCATCTATATAAGCGTACCCATCGGCCCGGTTCACGAAGGGACAAAATTATGCACCGCTTTTGGTCCCAAGGAAAACCGCGGGATACGCGCGGGGACCGGTTCGTATCTCTCATGAGTGGTGGCCTGCCCAAGAGCGCACCAAGCATTGAAGTGCATTATGAAGGTTCTGTGGGAGTCGTGAGGCTCGCTCTAGGGCAGGCCGGGCTAATCTTGTCAGATATACGCTTAGGTACCCTCTCCACCGCATGAAGTGCGGTCCACGTGTGGCCGGGCCATCGGCGGCGATCACGCCCGCCGACTCAGCTGCCGGTCCGTGGCGCCGGCGGCAGTGGGCGAAGACGCCGCCGCCCGGCGCCCAGCCCACGTGGCGGCCGCCATCGGGCGGCGATCACGCCCGCCGGCAGCGTCGGCCCACGTGGCGCCGGCGAAAGAGCGGGCGAAGACGCCGCTTTCGCCCGGCCCCATTTCCGCGTGGCGGCGGGCCATCGGCGGCGTCGCGGCCCGCCGCCAAAGTCGGTCACCACGCGCCCGGCGAAAGAGGGGCAGCACGCTTTCGCCGGCGCCCGGCCCACGTGGCGCCCGGCGGCAAGTGGGCGAACACGCCGCTTCGCCCGGCGCCCAACCCACGTGGCGGCGCCATCAGGCGAGCGTCGCGTTCCCGCCAGCGCGTCGGTCCACGTGGCGCCCGGCGGTAGGTGGGCGAACGCACGCCGCCGCCAGCGCCCGATCGCGTGGCGGGTGGCGGCGATTGGCGACGCCGCTCATCGCCCGCAGAAAAAAGAAGGTGGGCACACGGTGGCCGCCTCGGCTCCTTCCACCGCCGTCATCGTGTCAGAACGGCAGGCCTGCCGTAGCAGACTTATCAGTAGCAAGGGTTTCTGCAACAAGCCCATTCCTCTGACGCCTCTCACCTACCTGTCACACAGGGGGTCCCATCCGGTGGGACAGGGCAAGGGCACGTGAGGCATTTAATGAGGCCGAGGAACGGACAAAGACGAGAGAAAGCATTAAATGTATTTAGATCAGCATGATGGCCTCCTTGTACCTACCGTTAGCTTTGCCTATATAAGGGCCCTCGGGTGCATGGGGAAGGGATCGGATCTAGATCACGACCAAGCAATACTAGAGAAAGTGGTGGATGCGCTTGTAACACGAGAACTCAGACTAGTTCAAAGCATCATATCTGAAATCTAGCAGACGAAGGTTATTACCCTTTCTACAAAGGGGGCCCACACAGGTAAAAGGGCTTGTTCTCCTTAGTTCATAGGCGCCAAACCCTCCGCGTGGGAGTCCTCTAGGTTTTCCCTCTCGATTAGCCCGGCCGCGAAGACGCCTCTGTACGAACAAAACCGGGCTCAGTAGATCACGGGCCTGTCTGGTGGAATACGCCGACAAGTATCTTCTGTTCATACTCTATAGTGAAGTACCTGACAAGGACTATAGCTCAGAATTACATTCCTGTCATCCCCAGTGACATCAAGGACAAATGCATCTCTTAGCAACATTGTCCTGTTTATCCTCGCATTTAAGAAACAAAATTCATGAATAGATCCCAATTGCATATAGCATGTTTAAATTCTAGAACTTACAATACACATCAAAATTGACCCAAAGCTAGAATTTTCCTAGTAAGATTTAATAGAGAAACAAGATAGCACAAGGATTTGCACTAAATTTCACAATTTGGATACTGCACCACGAAGTCACAGGATACATCATTTCAGTTCAGATAAGAAAATCCAAACATATTCGATCACATAGTGTTTAATCGACTATGCACACAAACTACCAACATAACAACTGGATTTACCACTCGTAATGCGGAACATGTACCACATGACCCTATAATTGAAATTTTAAGATTTGAGCCGATACAAGAGCACGAGAGGATAATTAATGTCATTTAGGCTAATGGAATACATATGCTATCCTGTGCACTAGGTTGTTGGATCAAGACTCAAAACCACACCATCCGCACTCCATTTAATCATGAAACCCACCACAACCGAACCCCCATTTCTAATCCAGACACTTAAACCCAACCTTGCAAACCCCCACTTACCGGCTCTAATACAATTTAGACCAAGGTAGCAAAGAACCTTCCAATGTTCTTTTTATGTCCTGCTTATCCTGCATTTAAGAAACAAAATTCATGAATAGATCCCAACCGCAATAAACCGAGTAGTTTAAAAATGATAAGCTAGTTATAACTTGTTGCTGGTATCCTAGAATGGTCACCGGTTAATCACAGGAGGTTACGGGCTCTCCCACAACCAAACCTTCATTTGCTTGTCATGAGTTTACTCAATTTCACAATATTTTTGTCTCCATGTGTTGAATATGAATGAGATAGACTCTTGGATAGCATCCACAAGAGAAAGTCGATTAACTTCATTCAAATTCCATGGTTTCAACAAATCATTCAATTTTATAGGAGATTTAATTGGCAAAGAGATGACATGGAGAAACCTTTTGAAGTTTGTTTCTCCTATCGCCAGAAGCTTGGGAAAGAGCTTCTTTTGGACTTGAAACCAGCTCATCATCAATCTTGAGCTTTGCCTTCAAATCATCTGGTAATGCACGCACATCACCTGCGATCGGATACCACCACAAAACTAAGCAATACAATGGCCTTAAGGTGAACAATATATGTAAAATACAAGATATAATTAGCAAAGCACATACCATAACATCGTTCAAATTTCTCAAATTGAATTTGTTCGATATATGTCTTGCGCGAATATAAGAACCATCCAGACCTAAGCGCTCTGCGACAAATTTGACATAAAGCCTATCTCTTCCTTGCACCTTAATAAAAAGAAGCAAGGTAAGAATGTTTGCATTTCTTGACAAGTTGCCGACTCACGAAGAATCACTACTCTGAAAACTTCATCACAGACGGTGCCAGAGCGTTATCGAGAGGCGGTTTTGTGAACCGTCAAGAATAATAAGTACATGATGAAGGAGATCATCGAGAGCGGTTCTATACCCGCTCGAGAAAATATATATCACGAGGCGGTTGTATTAATAAACCGTCAGGAAATTAATATCCGCAGCGGTTCTTATTTGAAACCGCTCAGGATAAGTTCATATCACGCGGTTATGATTTGAAACCGTCATGATGATATTAGTTATCGCACGGTTTCAAATAAGAACCGCTCTGTGATGACCTTTTTTTTTCCCACACCCCCGCGAGAACCTCCATTAGTTATGGTGTTGTTGAAATTTCCATCAATATTTCTACAGCGATATTTATAAGGCACAACCAGTTATAGATGTTGTAATTGAATATCTGCACTTCCTATATGCATTGAGGCTTGATTTGTCGATCGGGATAGACTTAAAATATAAACATTTGTAGCGCTTTTTCCCCCTTCTTATGATAATGTTGATGGAACTCGACTAATAAATCAACCAAGAGCCGCAGGCAGCATGGCGAGGCGACGGCAACCACGGCCTTCTCCATCGAACCGGACACACTAGAGTGTGTGATTTGCTTCATGCCATACGAGCCTTGGTTATAGATAAGGCTGTCTTCTTCCGCGTACCACCGTCCATCAGCTTCCTCCCGCTCCTCTTCTCCATTCAAGTCGGGTGTTCCAAAGTCCTTCCGGGCATGGAAGACCCGACTTGCAATTACATTTGTTCAATCTTTAATTACCCTACCTAAAGTAATCTATCAAGTACATCTACAATTTTTACCAAAGTACCATGTTCGATCTCCCACCGTGGCACGAGCGGTGACGTCAAGATAAGAGCATGCCATCCGGCCTACTCCGCACCGTGGCACTACAAATGACCTCGCAAAAAGCCACTTCGTATGGCATGAAGCAAATCACACACTCTAGTGTCCGGTTCGATGGAGAAGACCGTGGTTGCCCGCTTCTCGCCATGCTTTGCCTTGGCTCTTGGTTGATTTATTAGTCGAGTTCCATCAACATTATCATAAGAACGGAGAAAAAAGCGCTACAAATATTTATATTTTAAGTCTATCCCGACGGACAAACTGTTGCCTCAATGCATATAGGAAGTGCAGATATTCAATTACAACATCTATAATGGCCGTGTCTCGTAAATATTGATGCAGAATACCTAAGTAGATGGAAATTTGAACAACAAACCATAAATAATGGAGGTTCTACGAGGGTGTAGGAAAACATCTACTTCAACAAGCAAGACATTGTTAAGTTGTTGCATTCAAGATGAGCAAATATGTATTAAGGATAATATCATGTGACAATACAATGAATCGCATAAACAAGAATAACCGCAAGTTTTGGACATATTTTCCAAATTAATGAATACCATTTGACAATTGTACAACTCCGAAGTTATCAGCTGCGTGGAACACGCCCGTCTTTATGTATTACTTCGTGGCGAGGAAGAAACAAACTTTCCCTCTAATGTTGCTCAAATCGACCTGATTCAACGCAGCTTTTAACCATCTTGCTATTTTTTAGCGATTTATGGTTTGCATGTTGTGGCAAACATAAAATCCACATAGGTTATTTCACGACCTTCTTTGGTGGCATCGCAAATAAAACCTACGGTTAGTTCTAGAGTCACTATTAGGGGTTTGAAATAGAATTGTTGTGTATAGCGGATCTGGGAAAGTTCAAATCATGTCAGTAGTTTAGTCCAATCTTTCACGTGTTTGAACGCTCTACAAGATTGCAAAAGGTTAGCCTAAGCCATTCCAATAGCAATATAAACCTGGAACAACTTACACGACCATGTACGGAGGAAACGTGATTACCTGCTGAGTAATTTTGCGATAGGTACCAAGTCGTGGTTTCATACGTCTTGGAATCAAGGTACTTAACCGGTTTGTGGCTGGTTCAATTACAATTAGAACCCAAGTGAAACCTACACGTATATCACAATGGACAATGAATGAAACAGAGTTGTGTGCACAGTACAGACCAAAGTATAGCATGTGGTAGCACTTACCCTGGGTTATGGGGTATAAGTATGAGTTCTTTATCTTTTTGTGCTAGCAATGCCTCTGTGACGTATTCCTCGACCATGTTTATATCATCATCCATTGTTTGCTTTGAGACTATATGTGGGTCGAGGAAACCGATCGATAGTTTCTTCCGTGTCGCTTCAAGTTGCATGTATCTATATATACAAAGGCGAATTATATATATATTGGAGGACATTTATCACTATTAGGCTAATGTAGGTATGATAGCACACACTTACAAGGTCCAGCATCTTATGAGTGCGGCGTCGATGGCGTCGAGGTTGTAGAGATGGAACAAGTCCAGAAAATCGACCGTGAAGAAGCCCCCCGCTGAGTCGTTGAATAGATGTTCATACTTGAACTTAACGCTGATACTTGTTGTACGTTCACGCTCTGGCTTTCCAGCTTCTTGGGTGTACCACTTATGCAATTGTTGGCAAGATATACTAAGTGAGAGTTCTGCTGCCTTTCGTTAATAACGGCTCTCTAGCTTGTATTGTTTAGCCAACTCGGCAGATGGATAGTCGACTTGTTCTTGCCTTTCTTTCTTCTGTTTGCCCTTGCCTTTCTTTGTTTTGTATGAACCCTTCACGGGAGAGGAATGGGCAAGAAAGAGGTCAACGTTATGTACATCAAGTGGAGTCGCTCTCATTGCCGATTTGGTAGCCAACCGATCGACGGCGATACAATAGGCGAATCAGATCGTCGCGGTTGTTGCATGACAGAAGGGACGAGCAGGGAGATGTCGCTGCTAGGCCATTGGATGAATGTGCCAATGGCATCCCCAAGTTTCACGATCTCGTCGTTTGGCGGCTTCTGTAGATCGACAATTTTGAAACTATCAAATACCCCGTCCACATTGACCTTGGTGAAACCCGGCGCTATGATGGTACCGTGCACCATGGTCCCCTTTGGGGATGGATACGCCATGCCCCAAGCGGCCCGTCCGAGGAGCAGTGCCATTGCTAATTCTCACTTGGAGATTGCACCGCGTGGCCACCTTAATGTCACATACAGGATAAGTCCCGCTATGTTCATCTATGTCACTTGGAGGAACGGATGCACAGCTGCTCTTACGGGCAGTGGGGCTGACTTGCGGACATACTTCTGGGGCTTGTGCAGTATTTCTTTCTTGATTGGTGAGCCTTTCCTCGAGGATTCGTATCCTTTCATAAAATTCTTCTCTCAGTTCTCCCCTCAACTCTTCTCTCAACTCTCCTCTCAACTTGTCCTCCAAATTCTTTATAAGATTTGACTCGCTCGGCTTTAGTTCTCTTCTTACTTGGTATATGTGGAAGTAAATGCAGGAATCCAGTTTTCCATGGAACAAAAACCCTTTGCCTCTTATGCGACCTGTGGTGTTCCTTGTTTCCCAAGGCTATGGACGGTGCATCTTTCTCTCTGTCGGGAAAAAAAGAGCCATCGCATACGATTGTGTACTCAACACTACTGCAAGATCCGGACAAGTTATTTCACTTATGAAGTCATGGACTAATTACGTAAAATTGGTAGTTCGATTTATATATTACGGCGTTGCTATGACTTCCTCGTCCATGGGGTTTCTGAAGGAGACGGTTCGCGGAGGACGTGGCATCGACCTCGCTCTCGCTCTTAGCGATCTACGCACGTTGATCTGTGATCGATGGAAATGGCGCGATACCCTCCTCGTCCTCCCTGTCCCATTCGCTCTCTTCCCCAGCGTAGCGGCAGTGTCGAAGTCTGTGGGGTGAGTGTTCCTTGCTTGCAAGGCCTTGTTTGCTTCACTTTTGGCCGCAATTAAATGCTGGTCTTCATCCCAACAAAACGCCCCCACGTGTCCTCATCAATGAACCCATACTTGAGTATGGAACCAGATCCTTCTTGGCGTAGTCTCTAAAAGCGTATGCTTGAAGGTCTTCCATGCCTTTCTGCCGCTAGCAAAGGCATACCGTCGCACTAGAGGGGCGGATTCTTCCGGAATGTTGAATGATGAAAGAATTTCCGTTAGCAAGGCATTGCGAGCCTCAATAGTCACCAACCTCCGGGAAGATAGCGTGATCGAACCCGTTCGGGACTACTATCCCACACATACTCAAATGCATTACGCCGCCTTTTTGGCTTTCTAGGGGCCCCATCATTTGGATCGATCTCTGTAATGGTATACCGGTCTGTTGGCCTTTTGTTTGGTCCTCTTGCGGCCACGGTCGATTCTTCTTTTGAGGGCACATCATGTCCTTCAAGCGATGGATTAGAGGGGCGACATCTTGTTTACAAGTTAAAATAGTTTGAGCGAACTAAAAGTGAAGAACAAATAAAATCACATTAGAGTGAATGAGTTTGTGGATACCATGGCTTGTTATTAGCCTTTTAAAAGAACTAGCCTAAATGGCTTGTTATTAGCCTTTTAGCAAAAGAAAGCGAACTAGGAGGTTGCCGAACTTAATAAAAATTGGCAAACACCTCCCTAAAACTAGGACATCCACACAATGAGACAAGCGAGAAGAATACATATGGATTCAACCATTTGTGATTAATGAATAATAGAGCGTAAGCTCAAGATCTCACATATGAACATATGCAATATACGAATAAAGCAATTAGCATAAAGCTCATATTGATTGTTTGAATGTTCTCGGATGTCGGGTTGCCTTAAAGGCCCTCCTCGCCACAATGGACAAGTAATAGACTAGATTGTGACAACTTTATCTCAATAATGATTTAATATTTGATAGGTTAAGTATAAATCTACTCAATTGGTTATCTTATATGCATATTCACTAACTAAGCATATAAAAGACAGTTTGCAATAGAGCTAATCAAATATATATATATATATATATATATATATTTAGATCAAAAGGTTTCATTGTTTTATTCGAGAATAAAAGCGATTTCAACAAAGTCTAGCGTATTCGAGGCGCCGCCACCATCGACATCCGGACAACGGTAAATCAAAACTCCACTAAACCACCACCTAAGCGAGACCCTCCAAACTAATTCTTGGGGCACCAAAAAACAACCACAAGCACCATCGCTCCTAGCCAACCGAACAAAGACATTTTAACTATTCTTCGCTCTTGGGCTCTAAACAACGTAAAACAAACATCATCCTTGATCAAAGAAAAGACCTTTTCAACCAACATCAAAAACTCGATTACGATCAACCACTCTTCCGGCAACCTCAATCTTTGCCGAACTCACACTAATCAAATATATATATATGAAAGTGAAATTGATTGCTAAGATTTGTTGTCACAATTAGTCTATTCCATCCCTAAATCATCACTTGAACATTAAGCCCACACGCAAGGTCCCCAAGCATGGTCGGTGGCCTTTGCAAGACCGAGAATAATCACGAAAGTGTCCCAGAACTCACTAACTAGCGAGCAACACGAAAAATAGAGCAAATGGCCAGGCGGTGCCTCCGGATCGAGAAACCTCTAGCTCGATGGCTAGTCCCTAGAAATACTCACGGTTGAAGCGAGATGCACAAGAAACACTGTGGGGAGCACGTCGCAGCGAGGGAGGACGACGACGGGGGCACGTCGATGCCGGGGGAGGACGCCGAGGGGAGGGCGCCGAGGCGGGGGGGAGGGGAGGGCAGGAGAGGGGGAGGACGCCGAGGGGAGGAGCCGAGGGGAGGCCGCCGTGGAGGCAAAACGTCTCAAAGGGTTAGGGTTTGGCCTTGTGAATGAGCTCTGCTTGTGGGAGATATATAGAGAGAGCACATCACGAGCGGTTCTATAATATAGCGGTGCATGATGAGATATCCTGACGGTTCTATAATAGAACCGTGCAGTGATGTTAATGACATCACAGACGGTTCTATAATAGAAGCGATGCAGTGATGTTTAAATATCACGAGCGGTTCTATAATAGAAATGCAGTGATGTTGGTGACATCACGCAGACGGTTATATAATATAACCGTCTCGATGTTGAGATATCACGAGCGGTTAGGTAACATAACCGTGCTGTGACAAATAACATCCACAGACTATTATGTTAAAGAACAAATGCATGATATATACTATTCAACGACATTCACTTGTCGGTTGATTCGATCGACTCTTATGCATGCCACTTTGTTGTATCTTACGGGAAAGTTGTCTTTAATGAGAATATCGGTATCTTGTGGTTGAAGTGGAATTCTAATCCTCAATTCAAACCCTAAAATCTGAGAGCAATCACATACAACTATTTCCATATTGCCAAAGTAGACATGATTACATTCTTGTTAGCCATAGTCTACATAATTTATTTCTTGTCATCAATTATGTACGAATGGCCATCTTTGAATCATGTATTTGGAATCATATTGATATTAAGGAATAAATCGTGCTCTTATACTTGCATCTTTTCCATCAATCCGGATGCTTCAAGCTACTTACAAAGATCATCACAATCCTATATACATAATTAGGATGCTTCTGAAGCTACTTACAAAGATCATCACAATCATATGTACAAAGCATGATGGGTCGTATCATCTTTACAATAGCATTAATGTAATATTATTACACATGAAAATTAGTAAGCATGATGACAATGCACCCTTCTCATAACTTCATACCACATGCTTATTCTTTTGTATGAAAATTAGCCCTTCATGATGATCGTGGCGTGTGTAGCTTGCTTCCTCATGTTGTTCTTACGGGACGAGGATGTCATTTCGATGGGTGGCAACTCATCAAATTGATTGTACTCTTCCTCATCTACTACATTCTCAACTCAGATAATTCTCCTTTTCCCTGAAGAACTACGTGGCGCTTCTTGTTGGGCGAGTCGGTTACATAGAAGACTTGAACAACTTGGTTAGCGTAGTCGAATGGTTCATCTTGGTATCCGACACGTTCGAGGTCCACGATAGTGATGCCATTCTTGTCAACCTTCACGTCTTTGGAGGTGGACCAACGCACGAAATAGGGAATCTTGAAAAGTACGTAGTCGAGCTCCCATATCTCCTCTATGAACCCATAGTAGGAGCTCCTCGTCAACCAGTATTATTGAATGCATCTATCACGGACACCGCTGATACGGTTTGTGCTCTTCATGTCACGATCTCTCGTGTAAAATGTGTACCCATTTAAGTCATATCCTTTCCATGTGACAAGCTGTAAAAGTTGGTCCTTTTGCCAACCATGTCAACAGTGTCATCGACGAGCTCCCAAATGATAGGTCGCTCCTTCAACCATTTGTTGAATTGAAGGTTATGTTGTCTCGTGATCCAAGACTCTGCCGTCTTTGGATTCTCTTGCCTTAGCCATTGCTTGTGCTTTCGGCGATATAGGCGGACACTACTGACCATGTGTTGCAAAACCGTGAAATGGGCTCGAGCATACATAACCGAATCGAGCGTGATTGCTTTCCTTCCGATGGTCCCGATACCTGGAGCCTCCCCTCATGGCGAGATCGAGGCACACCTATTGGTTCGACACAGGCCATGTAATCGACGCAGAACTTCGGCGGCCTCTTACATTGCATAACCTTCGACAATGCTACCCTCCGGACGAGATCAATTCGTCGTAAGACTTGAGAATTCCCATGTACCTCTCGAGCGGGTACATGCTACGTAGGAACAACGGCCGCATATCTTTATCTCTGTCACAAGGTGAACAATGAGATGGACCATGATATCGAAAAATGATGGAGGGAAATACATCTCAAGATTACATAGAGTCATCACCACCTCGACTTGCAGAGCATCTAGTCCCGGGATCGATGACCTTACGGCGATTGTGTTAAAGAAATAACACAGCCTAGTGATTGTCTCTCGGACCTTGGCCGCAAAATACTTCTAATTGCGACGAGGAGCATCTGTGTCATCGGCACATGACAATCATGAGACTTCATGCGGTTAATTTCAAATCTTCCAACGAAACAAGTCTCTTCATGTTGGAGGAATGCAGGGACGGAACTTTCACACCATGCAAGCACCAGCACGATTCAGTTCTTCGGCCTTTGACAGAGTATAACAAGCGTGTTCTAAATGCGTCGGCCTATATCGGTCTCTTCGGTGCTAACTCGGGTCTTATGCCCATATCGACCAAGTCAAGCCGTGCGTTGATACCATCCTTTGTTTTACCCTTAATGTTGAGTAAGAGACCAATCACGCCATCACGGACATTCTTCTCTCGTGCATGACATCGATGCACGATGGCGAACTTCTAGGTGCTCCCGGTAAGGTAGGTCCCGAATATTGATCTCTTCTTCCACATGCTCTTTTCACGGGTACTTGATTTCGTCCCTTTCCATCGCAACATCAAATCCTTAACAATGTCATGAACATCTCTCCGCTCAAACGCCTTGGAGCTGGACCATTTCGTTCCTTCCGTGAAAAGTTGCTTCATCTTGCGATATGGGTGATTCCTCGAAGGAACCTCTGATGACGCATGTACCGCAGTTTTGCGGGAGTGATTGACCATAAACTCTCGGTATCATCTAGCGGTGAGTGCAGGGCTTTGGTTCCTTTTGTACTCTGGCACAGCGAGTTAGCAAAGGCGGGGTAATCATTTATGGTGCGAGAACAACAAGCGATTGCAAAGTAAAGTTCTCTCGTTTGTACGCATCCCATCGTGTACCCGGTAACTCCACAGTGTTTTAGATCTTCCACCAATGGAGCTAGGTACACATCAATATCGTTCCCAGTTGTTTCGATCCTTGGATAAGCCTGAGACAACATAATGTACTTCCGCTTCATACACAACCAAGGAGGAAGGTTGTGAATCTGATTCTGGGCCAAGTGCAATGCGGCGCTCATGTTACCGAAAGGATTCATTCCATCGTACTCAATCCAAACCTTATATTTCTCGGATCCGCTTTTGAATTCTTGAAAGCTCTGTCGATGTTTCTCCTTTGGATGGAATCGGCGGAGGTGCCTTAGCATTCCATCATTCTTACGCTCCTCAAAGTGCCAGCATATGCATTTTGCCTCCTTTGGGTTCGCAAACAAACGCTTCAAGCGGGAATTTGATGAGATACCATGCCACCTTAGCAGAGGACCTTTTTCACCTCAATGCTCTCGCCATCATCATCTGAATGACTCTTACGCTTGTACGGGATCGTTGCACGGACATCTATGCAAGTTTGTGTACTCTTTGCGGTACAGATCTGATCGTTTGGACATGCATGTATTCTTTCTACTTCCATTCCCAAGGGACAAAGAACACGCTTGGCTTTATAGGTGCTTGTCGGCAACTCGTTTCCCTCTGGAAGCATGTCGCCAATAGACGAATAAATGACGTGAAACTCTTGTCGGACCAACCGTTGCTTGCCTTCAATTTGAGTAGTTGTAGCACGGATGATAACCTTGTGTATTTCAACTTGCATCCTGCGAACAAAGGTTTCTCCGAGTCCTCCATTAAGCCACAGGCATCCATATTCCTGTCATCAAGATTTCCATACGCATCGCGTAGCATCTGATCCAAATTGTCATCGTGCAACTTTGTCCTCATCGAAGCACAATCGATATGATCATCCGACATATCATTGACATAAATCGACGATATTAACACTACTTCTTTGCTTCACGTATATTATGCTCTTCGCCATGACTAGTCCAACATGTATAGCCCTTTTGAAACCCTTGAATCAAGTGCTTAGCCGATCTGCTGTTGAGTTTGAAACATCTTGAGATTTTCGCAATCAATGCACGGACCATGACATGAATTGCACCCCTTATTAAACATATCCTCCTCTGCGGCTCTTTTGAAAGTGAAAGCGCCATTAAGGTACTCGGCACTAAATGACGGTTCTCGGCGTACATCCGACTTCGATCCATCTCGCTACACATGTAACACTTTGTGTTAAATATTAAGTGCACGGTGTAGGCGTATGCACACATTCTTAAACTAATTATGCAATTACATACCTTAATTACATCACAAAGAAATAATTAACACAATTCAAATTAATCTTCAACATAATAATGAAATTAGAACCCATTACTAACCTTACATCACCAAAAGACTTGAATTGATCTATAAGCTAGATCTAAACAATCTTTAAATTCTATCCTTAACAAGCTAGATAGCTACATCATGATCGAATATTATATTATGCAAATAGAACCATTACTAGCTAACCTTATACATCAAACAACCAACACATGGTTCTACAAGCTAGATCTAAAAAAATCATCAAATTCCTTCCTTATCAAGATAGATGTTGAATATAATACAATTAAAACACATTACTAACCAAATATCACAAACAACATATGGATCCAGCTACAATTAAACTAGATCTAATCAAACAATCTTTAAATTAATTATGTCCTAACAAACCTAGATATTGAATTCGATGCGCATGCAATTAGAGAACTCATTACTAACCTTAGATCACCAAAATCAAATGAATCTAATATCACCCTTCGAAATCAATGGCTTTCTTTCACAAAATCGCCTCACTTCCACGGTACCGCCACTTAGCATGGCGAAACCCTATAAGCGAAGTGGATGGATCGAGGCTCTTTTTACGAGAGGCGGTATTATCACGACGGTTTTATATTACAGACGTCTGTGATAACTAAATATCGCAGACGGTTTCTAAATATAACCGTCTGTAATGATTACTGTAAATATTACAGACGGTTGTGTTATATAACCGTCTGTGAAAGCACAGACGGTTTTACTTCGAAACCGTCTGTAATGAGTATTGTAGCCATCACGAGCGGTTATATTTAGAAACCGTCGTGATATTTCTTGTATCACGAGAAGGCGTAATATAAAACCGTATGTGATATACGACCGACGGTTTGAGTACATAACCGCTCGTGATGTTTCATATTACGAGCGGTTTTTCAAAACTGCGCGGATCGTCGCGTCGATATAAGCCTCATTTGTTGAATTGAGCAGCGGTCAAGATGCACCCAAATACAGATCATATCGGAAATGTAGCAATCAAATGGCACATATGATGCTCACTGTATGTACCGGTTAAGTTGCTCTACCAATCAATTTTAATTGCCTTGCCATCGAAAACACACGATCGCTTCTCTTGAGATAGCTGCTATAGTATATCCCAATGCCATCAAACCACCGAGAAGACGTACATGACTTCAAAAGTAATCCTTGGTGATATTATAAAAGAATTATCGGTCACCCACTCCTTCAAATTGCCAATAACACAAGCCGGTTAGTGAACACCAAGCCCAACAACAAGGATTTGTTTAATGCACATAGGATAGGATAGCAAGAATGAACAAAGGTAAAAGAGGGAATATCTGAGATAACTAGATCACCATAAATCTTAAAACAAGACTGAACAAATGCACTAAGTTAAGAAGTTCCTAATGAATATAAAAAGGTAAGTACAATTTCCACTTAGCAGACATCCACTCAAAGAGTAAAAAATTTTGGCAGTACTTCCCCTAAAACTAGGACATCCACTCAGCAGACAAAAGACAACAGTTGATATGATAACAACATAAAGCAAATTAGGATAGCCAACCAAGCACAACAACTACCACATTAATAAATTACATGACAAGAGCTTATTACAATTAGAAGCGATAAGTAAATGTGAAACTGTGGTGATGCAACATGTGTGCGTGCTACTACTCCCATCCCTTCATGTCGGCTTCAAGGTACCTACAAACAATAGACAAACAAGAATGAGTGAAGACTCGACCAAATATACAAATAGCTTATTGAGCAAAATAGGAGGTCAAATCAAGAAGGAAGGCAGAGTCAAAGACTTCATTAGTAATGAACTGGGGTATTTCATTGAAGTATATCCTTATGAATATTTCATGCTGCTACCAAAAGAGTGCATTTTCAATTTGTGTGTATGGGTTTGATGCCATGTTTGCTAGCTGCCAACTATATCTACACACATACACTAATCACTTTGCACAAGAAGACCTTTTGGATCACAGATATCACATAAGGGATTAATAGCAATTAAGCTAGAAGTATACATAAATGTAAGGTTCAGTGAGCTAGTTGCCTTACATGTGCATTAATGTAAGGATCATAATAACAGCAAAAATAAAAGTAAATAAAAACAGAACTAAAAATTTAATCTCGTGCTACTAACCTTTGATGGTGGAATGAGATAAGAAATATTATAAGATCTTTGGGGCATCTTTGGTTTTGCTCATCTTTTTGTTGAATGAACTTCTTGTACCATATGTTATGGACCCAACCAAAACAGCCCCAGGTGGAGCATTCTGCAAAAGCAATTCAACATATAAAACCAAAACAAAGTCACAAAACTGATATAGTGATATTTAATCAAATTATACATCAACCGGATATGTACCTTAGATGGTGGACCCACGTAGAATGCTTCAGGTTCTCTAATTTCACAATTGCCCAGAACAATCACAACATCTAATTTCACACACATGACCACATTCGCATTCACCGATACAATTCACAATTGATCACAAACGTATATATAGCAAAATGCATCAATAATTCACAAATTCAGCTCACAAACCAAAAGAGTACATCACATTCACAATCAACAAGTCTATGAACCAGCAAAAGAAATAACAAAGTCTCGTGAACCAAGCAAAGGATCGACAAACACCCGTCGGCGAATTGATCATGGCGATCTTGTGCCATCGAATCACCTCCTGCGGAGCATTCTGCCGCATGAGGCGAGCCTGGTGAGGTGGACACCTACAAGATTAGAGGAAACCACAATTTTCAAAACTTTTGTGCATTTGTGTACTTGTATGAATAGTTAGCGAAAACTGGAACAAAATGCATTACCCCCGGCGTCAGCGTCTGCGTGAAGAACGGCGGTGGAGGTGGCATCTGCGGCTGGCCGGAGGGTCCCGCCCCCTGCAACGACTGTGGATATGATATGTTAGCATCTGAAACGTGCAAGTACAACGTAGCTATGTATACAATCTTAATTACCTGTATATAGTTGAACATCCAGAGGTTCTGATTCTGGAGGGCCTCGTACCGCCTCCTATCCTCCTCTCGCTCCGCTTTGCTCGCTTTGCTCGTTACGCTTTGCCTGCTGCCGCAACTCTGCGATCATCTTCGCTGGGCTTCTAGGCGTGCCTTTGGAAGAGGCGACTCATTGTCGGCGCGTTCTCGACTTGGCCCTGTGACGGTCAGGCGCCACCACCGAGTCCATGAAGCCGAGCCTACCGTGACTCCTACCACCGAACTAGTCGTAGATAACCAGAGGGTCGACCGGCATGGTCAAGGGGTCATAGTCGGCACCGTGCTTCTCCTTCATGGCTGCACTTGTATGTATCTGCGAAACAAATAAGATATGAAGTGGATTAGCTCGGCCACGCATTGAAATATGTAGAGTAGCAAAAAGAGCGATCACTTACAATCTTCTCCCGGCAGCGGGGCATCGATGGTTATGCATCAGAAGGCGGACACGGGCGTGTGTGCCTGCGTCCACATGGTGAACTCGTCGGACTCAAGTCCCGTCTTTGACTCCTGCAGTTCAATTTCAAATGTGAAATGAAAAACTGAATTGACAAGAATGCTAGAGTTGTACTTAGTATACTTACGATATCGCGTGCGACGTGACCCATGCCTCGTCCACCTAGGTAGGTCACACAGATCTCGGGGTTGGCTTCTCGATTCCCCCTGTTCCTCTTGGATCTCTCGATCCACTCCGTCGATGCCCACATCTTGCAGAGCTCCCTCCAAGCCTGTGGACACTTGTCCATCCAGTCCGGACACCAAGGCTGGTACTCCTTCGCCTCGAGGTATCGCGCAGGAAGTGCGCGAGATCTTCATCCCCGTGCTCTGTAGTGCTTCATCACCGTCCCTGCGGATAACCCGATAAGCGTCCTCGATAGTTTTTGCCGCCATTGTGTCGAGCACATGGCGACAAGCATGATAGTCGCCCCGATGCGTCGAGGCCAAGCCGATACCTCGCTCAAACGAAACAAACACGTGAAGCTATAAACACGAAAACATCAATAGAAATGACAACTTACCCAAAACTCGGCTATGCAATGATCCGCGACAAGTGCCTCCTGGTCGTCCTCCACAAGCGAGTAGTCGCCCACCTAATCACAGGCAAGGCCGAGCATCACCTCGCCCACTCGCCGGGGTAGAGCGCGCCAGATCACCCCTAGCAAGTGGCCCGGCTCTCGCTTACTCTTGTTGAGGCAAACCAAACCCCGCATGAAGAATTAATAACAAGTGGTTAGCAAGTTTGTGGTTAGCAATAAAAGACATCGAAAATTTGTAGCACATACCTTGCCCGCTAGAAACAACTATCTCTATCCCGCTACCGGATCTGTGAGGGCTTTTGGCAATTTATTCCGCCCCCGACTTTTCTTGGTTCTCGTGGAGCTCGAGGCACCCCCTGACTCGGTACCAGTTGACTCCCATGGATCCTAATCCTCGTCCCCCTCCTCATCCCCCTCCTCAAGCGCCTGAGCCCACCAACCCCAACGAAGCTCCTCATCCCCCTCATGGGAGTCGATGGTCGTGTGGTGCTCCTCCACCTCTTGGGAGTCGGTGGTAGCCACCACCTCCTCTTCTTTCAAGCAACATGTACTCTTCTTTCAAGCGAGTTGAGGCGGCGGGTTGTACGGGATTGCTAACACCGCCCGCACGAGCACGCAAAAGGCCATCATATTGAATGGCGTGAACCCGCTGGCCGAGAGGCCTATACGCGACATTCCTAGGCTCCGCCGAAATTGTGGTGTTGTTGGTCAAAGTGCCTCCAAGCTTCACGCATCGGATGGATGAATCATCACGCCCTCCTTTCACGCTTTGTCTCTTTGTGCCACCTCATGTGTCTCGCCGTGGCCTTGGACATGTATAGACGCCGCAGACGTTGAGTGATCGGAAGAAACGGAATGTTTTCGGGCCACCGTCGTCTGTCTCATTCCACGTTCAGCACATTTAACTTCCTCGCATCGACTCTCATTACAATGCTAAAGTGAGTCACCCTGAATCGGTCTTCCAATAAAGCATGCGTAACTTTGGGCAATAGTCTATCCTCTCGCGACGGCATGCCTAACACGCGAAGAAGCTTCTTCGACCAGAAGATTCGAGTCATATTGTGTCCACTTAAGGAGGCTATCCAGCGGTTTGCAAAGGTCGTTGAAGCAATTGGTCGACGAGGTTGTACTTGGTCTTCACCGCCATTAGACGCAACACTACCGATAGTACAACCACATCGGTATGCTCATGCGGCGGCAACTTGGCGTAATCAAGGAGCTTCTCGAATTGTTCGGCAAGTGGCTCGGACTCTTCCTCGGGAGAGATCGAAGTCTGAGCCACGCCATCCGTGACCTCGTCTAATCTATCAACTTCGACTTCGTCGTAGCCCTCTTCAAAATCCACAGGCCACACACCACGCCGGACGCTTCCTCTCGCCATGAGCTACCCATACAAAGTAATTTGGTTTGAAGCCATGCCTACATAGGTGATGGCTAATATCCTTCTTGGTCCTCTTCTCGGTGTTCGAGCACGCAGCAAGGACACCACACGATCACGTGCATTAGGGTGCAGGAATCTTCGAAAGCATCATCCACGAATGCTCTAGCCTTCTCGATCCACTCGTCCGCAGTGTCTCCTGGACTTCATCCAACCATCGACATCCACCGCCGATCTTCCATCCAAAGATCGCCACTATAGAACGTCAATGCATGCATCCAAATTTCAGATTTAGACAGTTTAAGCCTTGCTAAATAGGAGGGCTTACCCAACCATCGATGTGGGCTTAAACGGTGGTGGCACGAGGGTGCTCGGTCGAATTCTAAGCAAAGATAACCCGTTGTTCTCCAAGTGCAACAACGGTACGGCGCATCACTTATGTTATGCACTAGGAGAACGATAAGGAAATACCGCCGAATCCCAACCCGTACACCCTCATGTCACGACCACTGTACTCAAGCAAGACATCCATGGGCTGTCCAAAACGTGATTAGCTCAAGAGCAAGAACACTTTTCGTAATGGAACCCAACGAATCACCGCCTCGAGCTCCTTACTTAAAAATATGCAAATACCAACAGGTTTAACTCGCTCGGTTAACGCTACAAATGCTAAATGTTGAACCACCAAAAGCCTAATTATGAAAGTGTCAATTAGTAACATTTCTAGTATTGGTCTCCTCAGAGCATCTCTCGAGTAAAAATCTAATAGAAAATTCAATGATGGTGTGGATTGTTCTTACTACCATGATGATACGGATTTTTGTATGTAGTCTATAGTTGTCATTCTCCTAAATTATTAGAAATTTCGCAAAGACTCTCCCTAAAACTAGGACATCCACTCAGCAGACAAAAGACAATATTTAATATAATAACAACCACATATAGCAACTAACGATAACCAACCAAAATATACAATGAATTCTTACTTCAACATGGTTAATCAATACATCAACAGAATAGAATTTCTAATGCATTTTTATCACGAACATTAACTAAAATATAATTTAGACTAATAGTTCCAAAAGAGCACTGTTATCAAATGCCTAGGCATCAAATAGCAATGAATCAAATAGTAATGAATCAACGAGAAGGCGATTTCATTGACATAGAAAGATATGCATGATATACATATGCCGAAAGCACCCATTGCCCAACCAAAACTCAACCTAGCATTGATATGAATGAATTCAGAAAAAAAACCATAACTATCTGAATGTGTGGTAGGTGTACACACATATCTATAGTATCATAACTCATAGAACCATAACTAACTGTAAGTATTCCAGGAATAATGGTTGAACCGCCCGAGCAAACTCATGCTGCCACATTTGGATCATTAGCAACAAGAAGATACTCTAATTCTGGGGTCATAATACCTCCATTGTACAAGCATAGCTCCATGTTCAGATATTATTCAATACAAAACAATGTCAAAATTTGCAGACCACTATGCAAAGCATGAAGAAAATTCAACCTGTAATTCAAACAAGAAAGGAGGTCAGGGTGGGGGCGGCTGGCCGACGACAGCAGGAGAAGGCCTGCCGGGCCGGGAGGTGGTGGCCGGACAAGGCAGGAGGCGACGGTGGTTGCTGGCAGGAAGGTGGAGGTGGGCCGACAGGAGGCGGCAGAGGTAGGAGGAGGCGGCTGGCAGGCAGGGGAGGCGGGCCGACCAGGAGGCGGCGGCCGGGAGCGCAGGTGGAGGCGGTGGGTGGCCGGAGCAAGGTGGGAGGCGGCAGAGGAGGCGGCGGCCGGGTGGAGGCGATGGCAGGCAAGGTGGTGGAGACGGGCCAGATGGGGAGGCGGGCACGGGCAGGGGAGGCAGGATGGCCGGGGGGTGGAGGCGGGCCGGCGAGGAGGTGCGGAGGAGATCGGCTGGGGCGCTGGCTGGCCAAAAACCGGAGGAGCGGGAGACTTGCGGGCGAGCAGCAGGAGAGTCCATCGACTTAGCGCACGGGGTGATAACGGCAGACCTGTGTCGTCGGCCACCCTTAGGCCGCCGACACAGATATTAGCACACAGCACGAGTGGGCCCACTGTCAGAGAACCAAGGCAGTGTCGGCGGCTAATACAGGGCCGCGGACACATATATTGGGTCACGGTAACCCTACGCACACAGCATGCACGGGCCCACAGTCAGAGAGACAAGACAGTGTCGGCGATTGATAGAGAACCGACGAAACAGCTCACACTTGTGTCGGCGGCCATGTCAATACCACCGACACTAGGTCCCATTCCGTAGCCTACAAAGTGTCCAACAAGACATTTTTAGGGCCAGTTTAAGGTTTTTAGAACATGCACAACCTATTCCAGCTGATTGCTCGCTCTTCTTTCGCCCGGTATTTCATCGTCACAACAAGTTCTACTGAAAATTCAAGGGGAGTAACAGAGTCACCACCACCGTACGTTCTTCGATACTTTTGTAGCCTACGACGAGTCGAACGAGACATTTCTAGGGTCACTTTAAGGTTTTACAACATGCACAGCCTATTCCAGGTCATTCCTCGCTCTTCAATCGCCCAGCGTTGGATCGTAACAAGGTTCTACTCAAACTCGAGGTAACATACGGAGACATGCACACAGCGCCGTCACATACCAATTAATTAAATAATAAAAAATTACATGTCATATCGATGTATGTTGCCTAACAACCATTCTAAAAGTTCTATTTGATTTTTCTTAATTTTAAAAACAACAAAACATTTTCAAATAGATTTTCTAAATTAATCTGGAATTACTATTGTCGTCAAATAAAATAAAACCGTCGACAAAAGCTCATCGTGTCGCCGGCACAATTATCGCCACCGACATAGGCTACTTTGTATCGGTCGTCGCTCTCCCAACGACAAAGAGTCTTCGTGCCACTCGTGGGCCTGAGCATCCTGGTTGGTCCCACATGGCGGCGATGTTTTTCCGTCTGACATGTGGGAGCACGTTGAACTCTCTGTTTGGGGTGGAGTGCCTGTGTCGGCAGTTTTGATGTAGCCGCCGAGACAGCTCGTGTTGGCGGGATCTGGAATTCAAATTTCATCCTGCGCCGATACGTCATCGTGTTCTATATCGGCGGCTGCATATTTGCCGCTGACACAGTCTTGCTGGGGTGTATATATGTCATCGGGTTAGATGGAAGCCGTCGATAGAGGTAAAATTTCCGTCGTCGGTCCTTTTACCGACGACAAAAATATTTCGGCCGGCGACACTATTCTCGTTTCCTGTAGTGTATCCGTATATCTCTATCCATTTCTGATCCGAATCCGTCATATATCCGACCCGAATTCGTATCTCAAATTATCCCGATTCGTATCTGGATCCGGTTAACCCGTATACAGTTTCGAATCCGGAGAAAAAATATAGGTTAGAATACGAAAAGAGAAATATTCATCCGTATTCGATCTGTTTTCACCCTATATGTACGTACCGTATGGTCCTTATCCGTGGAATTCCAGTGCACGGATGCATGCTATCCATCATATGATCTGCGCATCTTTCTCCGGCTAGTCAAAAGGTGACCGGCCAGTGGTTGGCATAAGTCAAATCTTACTGGCACGATGCCAAGTCCAGTGAAAATAACAGGGAGAGGTAATGGAGCGACGACCGAGGATCGATCAGGGTCTGGTACTAGTCTTCGTCTTGGCACGAAGAAAGTTAGCGGGCATCGATTGGTTGGTATGGCAAACGGTACCTGTCATAGGACACAGATCCTCTCCCTCTGCCGTACGGCAGAGGATTTCCGTCCCCTCACATTAGTCGCGCAGGAGATTCTGAGGACGTCTTGATCGCATTAACAATTCTGAGGATGCCTTGAACGTGTGCGTTAACAATGTCGGACATATTAAACTGTGAGATCATACGAAGATCAATCCATTAATATATGATGAGTATTTGATATTTGTTAGATTTATATCGATTCGTGTGAGTTTGTTTTAGTTTAAAAAACTGAATTTACAATTTTAAGTTATAGTTGGCCTTCCCAGTGAGTCTGAGCGATGCATTAAATTAGGAATTCATAATATGTTAATTATAAAATACATATCTTGTGAACAAATGCTATGTGATGGGTTTCTCTTCTTTATGATGGTTGCAGGATTTAGAGCTAGGTCATGGTGAGACGCAGGAGACCAGAACTATGCTAGCAAAGCTGAGGTCCAGACAGTTAGGCGGCGCTGAAGATGGTCGACGCCAAGAGTTGCTGCGAACTAGGAGGACAAGTGGATGGCTGGGATACCAACTTAAGTCCTACTTAAACAAAGGAGAATCGTTAGATCAAGTTTCGCAGATAGAGTAGTGATCAAGTTAGCATAAATGGGTAAAACCCGTTAGGACAAGTGGATAGCTGAGATGCCAACTTGAGCCCTACTCAAGCGAAAGAGAATCGTTGGATTAAGATTCACGGATGGAGTAACGGCCAAGTTAGTGTGCTTTTAGACTATAAATAGAAAGGTAGAGGAATACCTTTTCTTAAGGGTTTGTAGGAAGGTTTTAGGGTTTCTTTGTATGCTCATTTGTGAGTTTTGTCCACCTAATAGTACGGCTTTGTAAATCTTTCTATCTATGCAATGCAAATTTCATTTTCTCTACTATTCTAAAAATTACATTTAACATTTACTTTCCGTACTTAAAAAATTCTTGTAAGTTGGTTTTACCTCCCCTTCTTCTACTTATTTTTAGACCTTTTACTGAGAATAAAGGATTGATGGATAAGTTTTTGTTAGATCATATCCTAATTATCTAGATAAATTTTGATTCAATCCTTATAAGAAACAGTTCTTTATGTTTGAGAAGAAAAATTCAGTAGATCGTATACTAGGCTTATTTTTCTCTCGTTCGTGCTTGTTGCGATATGTAAGAGGCTATTTAAGGTCATCTTAATCATCAAAATTTTATAAGTAAGCGTAAAATGAAGCTCTTGATTTTTAGTTAGCCCT
Source organism: Guadua angustifolia (assembly GCA_036346375.1). Lineage (NCBI taxonomy): Eukaryota > Viridiplantae > Streptophyta > Magnoliopsida > Poales > Poaceae > Guadua > Guadua angustifolia. The sequence continues at coordinate 65,262,008 of CM070502.1, read as the reverse complement.
TCTTATCGAAAAAAAAAATTATTTAAGATTATTCAGCCCTCGGCATTTCGTTCTTCCGTAACCCTACGAGGCGCGCCTTGAACGGAGTAGCACAGTGGATGAACGTATTAACAATTTCGAACATCAATCAACAGTTTCATTTCTGGGCAGATTAGCCGCGCCGCGATCGAGTCAGCTGGGCACGAAAGGAGGCCAACCACTACCTACTGGGCCAGATGGGACCGTGGCCAAGGAATGTACTACGTGTTTGCTTTTGCTTGACTTGAGCATCGGCATCGACTAGGGGTGTAAATGGGTGACCCGTACATGTACCTAGATGCAAAATTATCTTAATGAAAAACTATTTTACACTACTCGCTGGGTACGGGTACGGGTACGAGTAGTACCTAGGTAGATTAGGTTCGGGTTCAGGTCGGGTACGGGATCGGCAATACCCAGTGGTAACGGTCGAGTTCGGTATCCGAGTATTTCACTAATCCGCATGCGGATATGCTTGTATTATGTGATGTCCTAGTGTGATAGTTAGATTGTTTTCATCGTATGTTTTGATTCGAAGTATTTCGTGCACTACCGATGAAGTAACCTCTAAGTATTTCGTGCACTACCCGATGAAGTAACTGTTGTCTGTATTATACCGGTCCGCACACTACCTGGAATCCGATTTCTACCCGTTCGAAGAAAATGCTACCCGTTACCCGTACCCTGCTCGATTTTTACTATCCGTGCCCGTGCCCGTACCCGTACCCGGAGAAAAAATAATATGGTAGAATATAGAATGACCTACTACCCACCCGTACCCGACCCGTTTACACCCCTAGCATCGACCTTCTGCACTGCATGGCGATGATCTGATCCTGGTCATAATTATTCAGACAACACAGGGAGTATATACAGTGTACCTTGTGATTACTTCCACAGCCACAAGGCCAGCTTAACTAACTGCTCGAACTAGCCAGTACGTACACAATAACACATACATCCCGAATCTCCCATCACGCTTATTCAAACAGGCAAACATACTAGCAGTGATCTGCAGTAACCCTTTTTTTTTACATATAGCTAATTAAGGCTGGCCTTGGCCGGAGCAGCATGTCGGCACGTCCGGCGGGCAGGTTGTACACGGCCGCCGCCTAGGAGGAGGAGGAGGAGGTGGTGGTGGTGGAGGGGGAGGAAGTTTCAGAGCTCCAAGCAAGAAACGTGAGAAGAATATCCTGTTAATCACGACAGCTGATTAAGGAGGAACCGCGATCGAGGTTGCTCGTAGCAAGGATATATAATTAAGCGCTGATCAGCAAACTATGGTCAGTGCTGCTACATACATGGAGATTAGTCGCGAGCAAGGGCTGGCATGGATCGCGCTGGCAGCAGCAGCCGCTCGTGGTCGCCGACCATAGCACCACGGCGAGCTGCGCGAGCACCAGAAAACGGCGTCGCAACAGCAGAGGCCCATCGCGTGATACTCAGAGAAATTTTGCCGTGCATCATTATACGGATGGTATATAATGAGCAGTACAAATTAGATTTAGCTATTGATTTATTAAGAACATTTTAACTATTTTATTACCAGAGTAAATATAAATAAATAATAACTAACCTGATTTGTTGGATAAAGAAATAAATAGTCTATATTAAATTTAATATACCGTAAAATAACTCTATACTTAAGCGCTGATCAGCAAACTTCTTTTTTCCCGGGAGTTTAGTTTCAGCCCGAATTAAGCACTTTCGATTAGCAGGTTGATCGCTAATTAGTACACAGTTAATACTTTTGGTAGCCAGCTGATGTCGACTAAATGCGGCATGTCTCGTCTGGGGTCAGCCAAACTGTGCAGCGGGTATGTTCCAGTTACACTGTGCCTCTGTTTTTTATCACTACTGGCCAGAGTTCCAAAAATTATCGATTTTCGCTTGAAAATTATGATTTTCGCCCATATCAACCCGGTTCAATAAACAAAACCGCTCGATGAATCAACCCAATTTAAAAATTCAAAAAATTCAAGAAATTTTATGCGAAGTAAACTAGCGGAAAATCGGTGAAAATCGCTCAAAAATCGGCCGTCAAAAAATTTCAACGATTTGGTCAATTTTTGGTGAAAATTGCTAGAAAATCGGTGAAATCGATTGATTTTTGATTTTTTTTTTTGACGAAGTTTGATCGCCGATTTCAAACAAATTGACTCCGAATAGATTGACTTCGAACCTATTCGGTTTCTACCGGTTTTTTAGTGATTTTTGAGTGGTTTTTTTCAAAAATCAAAAATCGGTTTTTGTGAAATATCGCCAAAAGATTTAGTGAACCAGCTACTGACAGACAAAGTTTGGCCTTCTCCCCAATGCTCTCGATTACAGTGTGTCCACAATCCACATTGATAAATAGATTACCTACCTTGGGTCTGAGGAAGTAACACCAATGCCCCCCGGAAGCGCAGTACAAAAGATAGCACGGCCAAAAAAAATATTCAAAAACTGGATTGTTGCGGGAGTAACGGACTAGAAAAATTGGTGGAGCGGTATAATTGAGATCCCTCATTTTTCTTCTCCGTACCCTTTTTTCTATGGCACAGTCTCCTACACCATATACTTTTGTTCCTTTTTCTATCTAATATAATCACAGCTCGGCTGTCTTTAAAAATAAATTGGGATGTATATGTTGACATATTTTAATCTTAATGGTTCCTTTGGAACTGGGAATTTCACGAGGAAAAGTTCAGCTCCGGCAGGAATTGAGAAAATTCCCGAAGTATATAGCTATGTCATTAGATTCATGGACTCCTGGACCGAGAAATCTTCAGTGGAGGTCTTCCTCTGGACCAGAGACATTGAGGATGCACTTTAGGTTTAACACCGAATCCACCATGGTCTTTAAGTATGTAGTGGTTTGTGCGCTGTGACTTCATTCATCCAAGGTAATTGGAGCCAGTCTGCGCTAGCCTTGTGGTGGAGGTGGGATCCATCTCCCCCACGCTCGATGCATAGAATAGAAGCACTACTACTGGTCTACTGCTGAAACAACGAATTACGAGGGGAAAATGCACTACTGTGAATCACCACAACTTTGGTAAAAGATGGAAAGGCAGCAAAGAGCTAAAGAGAATCTGGCAGCAGGCAGGAGTAGGAGTAGCAAGCAGTAGTACGACTACGAGGTTGCCCGATCTTAGCACGATGGAGAGGATCACGACGGCGCCAGGTCTTCCTGTGGTGTGAAGATGAACTGGACCTATGCTTCTTTTGCTTTTATTTTTTTAAAAGAAACGACGGAAGTTATGCCATATATTAAAGAAAGGTGTTTGAAATGCAACAGAGTAGTTGTTCATATACATCTTGAATTCTTTTGAAACAAGAATGTTAGGGATAGATGCACGGCACAATAACAGAGACAAAGATTTAATATGAAAAAACCCTTACAGGAAAAAAAAAACACGAGAAACAATCTACTATAATATTTCAAGATTACAAATACAGAGAGTTGGCTTATATAACTAAAGAGTCCTAATTATAGACAACTTGAACTAACAACATATTTGGATAGAACCAAAAGATATCGTAAGTTGAGATATTGAGTTATCTCTAACAAACCTCCCCTTAACTCAAAATCTATAACGAAATTGTCTTCCAGAAAACTCTGAAAATAATTAAGCACATGAATACAAGTGCGATAAAAGTCCAAAGGACTACTGAACAAGGAAGATTAAAACAGTCAAGCCAAACACTTGTAGTGCGAAAAACCACCAAGGATATGAAAGACTAGAAAATCTTATCCAAATACTTTTCATAAAGCGAGATTGAGCAAACCATCAGTAGGTCGAGAGAAAGACTGGAACAATCAATCCAACACAGCTCTCAACAAAACAGACAAAAATCTGGGTCTTCAACAATTCATAACTCCAGTAAAGTCTGAGTCTGTGCAACTGACCTTCTAAAACAAACGCTTAATCATAAAACGACATAAGCCAAGACATCACCTGTGGTGCAGAGTAGATAGCGAAGAACTCATAATATGGACTTTTGGAATGCTCCATCTAAAACATAAAATTCAGCAAGCTGCCTACTAAAAATCTATAATATGGTTAAAACTGCTCCTGCAAAAATACTAAAAAGAAAAACTGTCGTGTTGTCAATAGAGTATAAATTGCAGCAAACCCTTCATATCGAGTAAAGACAACAAAAGGAATGTTGTAGTATCTCCGTAGAACCAAACTCCTTCTTATACTTCAATACTTCATCTAAAAGTGACATTAGAGCGAAACATTCAATAGACAAACTCCGAAGAGTATAATACTATCATCATCAGGGTGTCATCGAATTCCAAATTCAGTTGTCTCCTTAACTGATAGTTTTTTTCAAAGTTAACGATGAAATGTCAAAGAAAATTGTCCAATAAACCACCAATGATAAATCGATGACGAAACATTGAATAAATTTTTAATGATAAATGCTGTCAATAATAGACATAAAAGCCTAAAAAAGCTGTCCAAAAGCTTTGCGCTGCAAAATTCACATAACTCATTGGTGAAGACAAGATATTCTTGACGGTGATACAGTGTAGAAATTTGCTCCGAAGGCAGTGAAGATTAACGTCTTTACCATCGGGATTATCCGAGCTACGAATGATAGCCGCCGCCGAAAAGCTTAAAAAAAAAACCGGAGTCGAGTTGTGACTGGAGCTAGCGGACTCAGTCAAACGGGACTAATTCCGGCAGACCCAAAAAAAAACTGCACGGCTTTTGAAGCTACAGCCGGACCCGAGAACAAGAATAATATAAAGGGAAAATACAATCTTTGCCACTCTAAACATTGTCTATTTAATTTTTGCCACTCTAAATATTGTAATACAATCTTTGCCACTCAAAACAATTATCACTTCCATATTTGCCATTTTACCTCACTAATCTCATTTTCTCCTTTTCTAAATTAATTTAGACACTGAAATTTACGATTCTACCCTTCCCTAATTAAACAAGCGTCGCGGGAGGCAGAGGGGCGCAGACCAATCGAGGGGAGGCAGAGGGGCGCGATCACCGCTGCCCACCCCACCGGCGACGCATCAGAGCAGTCAGCTATTGCTAGTACAAAGGTAGCTGATGCAATTGTTATCCTGTACTTTTTTATGAGTCTCCTGCAATTTTGCTGGAACTAACTCTCATTGTCCTTTTATATGTGTGAGAAGAGGTCATTGATTGGCCGATGAAGCTTTCTGCTAAGAAAGCCATTTTAATAGTTTAGGACTGTGATGAAGGTATCTTAGATCAAAGACCTAATAGGTATAATAAACCGTCATCTTCCCTGCAGCTTCAGAATGGTACGCAATCAGCTAAGGATCTGTTAGAATCAGAGAGAAAGAAGTGAAACTCCAGTTAGCTAAGGATTCTTTAGACAAAATGCTGAAGGACATGTACTCAAGCAAGGGTAGAATCGTCATTTTCAGTGTTTAAATTAATTTAGAAAAGGAGAAAATAAGATTAGTGAGGTAAAATGGTAAATATGGAAGTGGTAATTGTTTTGAGTGGCAAAGATTGTATTACAATGTTTAGAGTAGCAAAAATTGAATAGACAATGTTTGGAGTGGCAAAGATTGCATTTTCTCTAATATAAATGGAGCTTCCTTTCCCACGCGGCCACGAGCGACTCAATCTTCACGGACACACACTGGTAAGCAAGCAACTAGCAAGCAAGTTCTTCACGTGCCTTCTAGTCCTTCGGTTGGAGCAGCCAGCGTGGGGCGAGGAGCGGCCAGTGCGGGCTGGTGGGCGCACGAGGCGCTCGAGGGGCCGACGGTCCAAACGGCGTGGAAGACCTCGGCAGACGGTGCAGGGTTGCGGGCCCGAGAGGCGGACGGCGCGAGGCAAGGTGACGCCAGGCGGCGCGGAGATTGGGCCAGCGCAAATCCGAGCGGGCGCGCGATGATGGCCGGCGGGCGGAGAACGGACGGATGACATGGACGAGACGCGACGCTCGGGGAAGATGAACCGGTGGGCCGGCGCAAAAGACGAAGCGACGGACTGCGCGGATCCGGGTGGATGACGCGTTGCGCGATGAAGACGAAGCAGCGGCCGGCTCGGAGGAGCGGGCGCCGAGAAGCACCGGAGCAGGCGCGCGGCACTTCGGCGTGCGAATGGTGGCCACGTGGAAGCCGAAGCGGTAGTGCTGGCAGACGCTTGGGCCGGCAGGTGCGCCGACGCAAGAGGATGAGCCGGCGGCGCAGCAGATCGAAAACCTCCTAGGTATGTGCTCTAAAACCACTTGTCAGGGATAGATGTATGAAACAATAACAGAGACAAAAATTTAACGTGAAAAAACTCTTACAGAAAATAATCTACTATAATACTTCAAGATAATAACTTATATAGTCAAAGAGTTCTAGTTGTAAATGACTTAGATTAACAACATATTTGAATAGAATCAAAAGATACGATAAGTTGAGATATTAAATTATCTCCAACAGAGAAAATACAACGCGCACTAAAAATGACTCTAGCCTTGACTCAGCCTCGACCATACCTCAACTATGGCACCATCGAATTTTAGAAGACTAAACCTCTTTTAAGAAAATTCATGCAGCACTACCAAAATTTGGAAGCGATCACGTTTCTTCGATTCTGTACGTCACAAATGATGGTATTAGCCATCAGCTGCACGGTTCGATACAGGTTATTGAAAATCCTGTTGTTTCTCTCATTCCAAAGATTTTACATAACATACATGTAACATCCTTATTTTAGCATAAAATGCCAAAATGAAAATCTCATATGCTTGCAGTACTAGTCCCTGAATCAGTAGCTAGTACGCACATTTACAACAATTGGAATCACAACCATACATTATATTAATTAAGCGAAAACTAATATATAAAAAATCTTACAACTCAGAGCATAAGGCAGCAAAAGAAGCAAATCACGGTAGTGTGCCCATCCATCCCAAGAAGTAACCGACGAGGATCACGGCAATAAGGATCCCGCAACCTGCGACGAAATAAATCTTTTAAGCTTCGCTAGCTTACCACCTAAAAACAATAAATTAAGTAAGGGTGAGTACTTTCGTACTCCGCAAGACTTAAGGTGGTATTTGCAAATGCATAAATACAAGCCAAGTCAAAAGAGGCTACTACAGTTAGTTTGCATAAAGCGAGTTTGAATTTGTAAATCAAGTTGATTGCAAACAGAATTTGTAAGAGCAAGTTTCATTAATAACAAATAAGTAAATCATAAGTAATACTCACAGTCCTCCATAATGTAAGTGACGAATAGTCCAAATCCTGAAATCCATCAATATCGACCCTTTGACATAAAGCAATAGTTGCAAACAAATGGAACCAAGCCTTTTGAAAATAACAAAACATCTAACATGCATCAATTCACCAAGACTCCTATGACCGCGGGTACGGCTAATCGATTAGATTTATACTCTGCAGAAGTGTACAACTTTACCCACAAGTCATGACTTTTTCTTTTTGCCGCATGCTTCCCGCCCCCTTTGGCGGGCGGCCAGAATGTTCATGACGAAATACGTTTTCTTGTATTGAAAGCGTCTTTTACCATTTCACGGGAGTTTCTCCTGAGACACTGACATGAGGGGCCCGCTCGTCAGCGACTTGTAAACAGAGGAAGCTTAGGGCTCACCGGCGATGAAGCTACGGTGATTCTTCGGCGAAGTCGAGGACACCAGGAGAGAGAGCTCAGCGAGACGCATCCGAAGGTGTTACCGATTCGGCCGGAGGAGGTCTCAAGCGAGCTACAGCCGAGGAGGGGCGGCAGCGCTAATAGCGGACTGGTGGAGAGCAAAAATCAGTGCACTAGAGCTCGAATGGGTAAATGATTAAGCATCACTGAGCTACTAGGAGTCCATTTTTGAGGTTTACCGGAAGGGAGAAGCTCCGAGGAGCTCCGCCACCGAGCGCCGAGTTTGGAGAAGAAAGACAGCAGTGGCGGCTGAGCTACGGTTGAGAATTCTTAAAGGTCGGAGAGGTTTTTTGATCACTGGGAGGTATAGATGATGTATCCAGAAGCAATTTGGGAGTGGATTCTTATTTTGGGCGAATTGGTTTCGCCTTTGAGCTTGGAAGCTTTCTGGCAATGGCGACAAGGAATGAGGGGCACTGCGAGTTGGTTCAATGAACGGCTAAGGGAAGAAGGAGAGGAACTCAATTGTAACGCAGAACTGGTATTTATCGGCGAGGGGACAAGGAAGAGCCCTACCTCGGTTGATCACTCGACGGAATGAGTTGCGGCTCGGTTCTGTGCTTAATGGCGATTAATGGCGGCGACGTGGCTTAGGGTACGGCACGGCATGGTGTGAAGATCCCAAGGATGAACGTGGCAATGGCTGAGCTCCTGGACAGCGCTGCTAGTACAAGGATTAGGTGAGGAGGCACGAGAACCGCAGACCGATCGAGGAGGAGCTCGGCTTGAGCGACGGAGGAAGAAGAGAGAAACCGGGGGGGAACTGAGACTGACTGGTGGAACCGGGTCCACTGGTAGTGAGAGCGAAGTTCAGGCCTTCTCGCGTCAGCAAATTGGCCAGAATAGCACTAGGGCCTACTTGTCGGTGAGAGTACGAAGACTAGATATTTTGGTGGGCAATTCTTGACCAAGTTTGCATTAATTTGGCTGTCATTCACTACCCAAATTTTTCAAAGATTTTTGACTAAGGTCTCTAGTCAATGTACTACCTCCAATAAAAACTTTGGGTCAAAAAGTTCTACAAAAAATTAATTAAAATTCTGACATTACTATTTGCTCAAAATTTTATTTTTGGATTTTGATTTATTTAAGGGTGTGATTGTGAATGATATTATTTATTTTTAAAACTTTTTATAAGGATTCTATTTAAGCTAAGGATGCTCCCAAAAAATTTTAAGTTAATTTATTTAGCAATTATTAAATTAAAATTCTGAAACTCCATTATTCAAAATTTCCTTGTTTCTGTTTTTGAGTTTTTAGAGGACTTATATTACATGATAAATTTCTGATATTTATTAGAGGTAGGTACTAATTTGAGGTTATTATGGTAATTTTATCAGATCGAGATAAGGTCTACAGATTTTGCATTAAATCTGACCATGCACTGTTTTTAGTCAAAGTGAATGTCTTTTCAATAATTAAGTCTCATTCCTGTTCACAAAATTTATTTGTTGACTGAAAATACTTTTCTTACTGGCTTAGGGTTTCAATGGTAATTTTTCTAAATTTTTACTTTTACCATTTCACTTTTTTACTATTATCCATTCCTTAATTCCATTTGCTAGATATTTCACACAAAGAATAAATCCAAAGAAATCCAAATAAAAATCAATAATGCTGAGAAAACTCAGAAATAATAATATTAAAATCAAAATATTTATTTTTATTTTACTAGAATTTTTGGGATGTTACAATACATGAGAATGCCATCCACCTTCTTGCGATGTTGCTTGGCAACTAAGCAACGGATTGACCACCACCAAGCAGCGGATTCTAGGTCAACCAACGCAGGTTTTGGGACAATGTGATTTATGTTCATGTAGTGGAACACCTTTGACGAATACTCATATCACGGATACCCCAATGCCGAGACGCATTTAATGGGCCGCTCTAGCCCAACTTCGGTGAAGGTCTCACTGGCCACGAGGGGCACTCATCCTCGACCAAACCAACCCGGGGTCCGACCTGCTGGCTCTGACGCCCACAACCCCGACACAAGCCGACTCGATCGGTCCAACTCTCGCCATGGGTCGGGCGCCCCGCAAGCTCCGACCGAGTTATGACAATCTCCGCTGAAGGTCGAGCGCCTGATCATCGCCGGAGAACCTCGAGTTGGCCACCTGCCCCACGGACACGACGGCTTAGAGTGACCGTGCGAGGGCAGGTGGCTCTTTCCCAAGGTGGTGAGGAGGTTGCCAAAGTCAAGCTCTAGTCTCTTCATTCGGTCACGCACAGTGGGAGGATGCGCTCCTTCCCGAGGCAAGCAACCGAGCTTCTGGCACACGGCACAAGACTCAATGACGCAAGCAGAGTAGGCGCGCCACTTCCCGACGGAATGGACGACCATGCCACGCGATGTGTCTACAACCCAGCATGGGACGAGCAGACGTCGGTCAGTCGCCAAGACCGAAGATCGGGACTCCTAGGCGTAGGACACCCCATCCTTTCTTTTTCAAACTCCGTGTAACCTGCTCCCTCCGTCTATATAAAGGGAGGCAGGACCCTCAAGGAGGGGGAGGACTTTTTCACGGCTTTTAGAGCAAACTGATCTTACTTCTTCCACTCGGACGAGGCGCTCGAGGCCGGCCCTTAGCCCTCGCTTGTAACCCCGTGTAGTCATCTGCATCCAAAGCAATACAAACTCACCACACAAATTGGAAGTAGGGATATTCGGCCCGAACCAGTATACATCTTGGGCTCCCTGAGTCAACCATTCAAGGAGAGGGAACGCGTGACCCCTTGACTATAAATTTACTTGCCGGTACTCGAAACACCGACAGTTGGCGCGCTAGGTAGGGGACTTCGCGCGTCATCTTCGTCATCTTCGGATTCCCATTCATCTCCTTGATGGCCTCCTTCACCCGCGACGACGCGTTAGCATCGAGGAGCTGGATCCGCTTCGGCGCCCTCGACTTCGTTGCCACTCCGACGGGGGAGCTTGTGCTCGTCCCCGCCCCCTCTCAGGACCAGGCATCTGCTGGGAGCCTAGACACCGTCGTCGACGTCCTTGGCAACCTCTGGCTCAAGGCCCCCGCGCGGACCGTGATGCCGGAGCCCATCGAGCACTGCGCCATCTCTGGTAGAAGCGCGCGTGAGCTCAAGCGGGCGGCGATGCCGCCCCCCGCAAGCTCGCACCTCGTGGCAATGACCGGCTATACGCCGACCTCCGTCCACGACTTGCTGGAGGACTCCTCCAGCCACGACTCCAGCTCCGACACGAAGCGCTTTGTGGATGAGCCGCACTCCCATGAATGCAACATGGCGGGCATGACGGACCCAGCCGCAACCCCTCAGAGGTTCGGGGCTCTCTCCAACGACAGAAGCGCGCAGAGGCGAGTGTCATCGCTGAATCGCTGAAGCGCCTCGAGCTCGCCGCGCTAAGCTTCTTGAAGAGCGCGATGAGCTGGAGGCCCGAAGGGCCGATCTTGACAAACTCTAGGCCGACCTGGAGCAGAGTCAGCCCGAGCCCCCACTCGCGCCTAGCGCGCGCACGTCAGGTGCATCGTTAGCTGGCCGAGGGGTCTGACGGTCTCCCGTTCTTCTCCCACGCCAGCCAGAACGTCGCCGCAGCCGCCATGCTGCTCCGCGGCATCCCCGAGCCCTACGACCCGAAGGCCAGGGCTACGTACCAGAACCTCCGGGGGCTGGTGGAGCGTGCTACCGTGCAGCACATGCAGGGCTCCGACTCCCACCATTCAGGCGCCTCCTCGAGCCGTCCGAGCCGTCCGAGCCACCCTCAAGGTCGTGAGTCTAGCAAAGACGACGCCAGATCTCGAAGCGGCCCCAGCCTCGCGACTCTGGTGCACCGGTGTTTGAGGCAACAACCATGACGTCCACGCCACTCTCGAGGCGCGGAAAAGAGCAATCGATGAAGCGGCCCAATCACGGGTCATCGATAGCGGTCGGCGCAACGACCGCAGCCCGAGCCCCGATAGCCAGTACACAGGCGTTTCGCGGAGATCCACGGCGAACTTCCTCGCCAGTTGGCGCCATTAACATAGCCAAATACACAGGGCAACAAACCCGGCGTCAAGAAGACTACCGGCCGATGTCGGCGGAGGAGCTATGGATGATCTCTTCATCATCCAGTACTTCCCCATCTACCTCGCGGACTCGGCTCGAGCCTGGCTCGAGTACTTGCCCGCAAGAACCATCGGGAACTGGGCCGACTTGAAGAGTCTCTTCATCGGTAACTTCCGTGGCACGCATAAGCGCCTGGGATTCTCGACTGAAGTGTGCAAGTAGCGGCCGGGAGACTCTCGGGACTACATCCGGCGTTTCTCCCAGCAGTGCAACGAGCTCCTCGATATTTGCGACACCGACGCCGTCGTATGCGTTCATCTACGGCACCACCAGCAAAGCCTTGGTGCACAAGCTGGGCTGCATCAAGCCCAAAACCACCAAAGAGCTCCTAGACATCGCCACCAACCAGGCAACCACGCTTCTGGCGAAGAGGCCGTGGGGGCCATCTTCGAGAAAGGGAAGGCCAAGAGAGAGCCCGGCGCTGAAGCCAGTGCCCCCTCTGACCGCTCCGACAAATGGAAGTGGCGAGGGAAACAAGGCATGAAGGCCACTCGTCGCATAGCCGCCGAGCCGCCGCTTAAATAAAGATCGCGGCAAGCGCCCGACCACTTCGAGAAATTGATGGACAGCCCGTGTCTAAACCACGGGTACCCCGTCAAGCACAAATACCGGGACTGCGAAGTCCTGAAGCACTTCCTTTCCGGGGCCCCCACGTCATCGCGGGCCAAGGGGAAGAAGTGGGACTCGGCACCAGATGCCGAGGAGAAGAGGGCGGACGTCGAGTTTCCAGAACCCGACGGCTGCCTCATGATCTTCGGCGGGCCGGAGTGCTACGCCGACAAGCGGCGGTTCAAGCTCGCCTTCCGCGAGGTCCACACAGTCGCTCCCGCCGTGCCCAAGTACCTCTGGTGGTCGGAATCTCCGATCACTTTCGATCGGACCGACCATCCCGACCACATTCCGCAGCCGGGGAGATATCCCCTGGTCGTCGACCCCATTGTGGGGCCAAAGCGCCTGACAAAGGTGCTCATGGACGGCGGTAGCGGTCTCAACATCCTGTATGTTGAGACACTCGACGCCATGGGGTCCCTCGTTCGAGTCTCCGACCGAGCAAGGTGCCCTTCCACGGCGTTATCCCGGGCCAACAGGCCCATCCACTCGGGCAGGTCGACCTGCCCATCACCTTCGGGGGCCCGGACAACTTCCGCACTGAAACCCTCACCTTTGAGGTTGTAGAGTTTCCCGACTCCTACCACGCCATCCTGGGGAGGTCGTGCTACGTCAAATTCATGGCGGTCCCCAACTACACCTACCTCGTCAAGATGCCAGTCCATGGGGAGTAATCACCGTGGCCTCATCCTTCCAGCTTGCCTACACCTACCTCAAGCTGACTTTACAAATTATGTTGATACTAAGAAATCCACATTAGATTATATCTTCACACTTGCGGGAGGAGCCATTTCGTGGAAAATCTCTAAATAATCACTTACTGCATCATCCACTATGCAGGCTGAATTTGTGATATACTATGAGGCTACCAGGCAGGCTGTATGGCTTAAGAATTTTATTCCGGGATTAAAAGTGGTAGACAGCATATCTAAATCACTACCTATATACTACGATAATTTGGCTATAGTGTTCTATTCAAGTAACAACAAGTCAAGTGATGCTGCCAAACACATTGACATTAAATATCATATTGTGAAAGATATAATCCAGGATTAGACAGTTAATGTCAAGCATGTAAGTACTAAGTCTATGCTTACAGATCCACTCACTAAAGGCTTACCACCTAGTCTTTTTCGAGAGTATGTTGCTGGTATGGGTTTATTGGAAAGTCTCTGATTCTGGAAATAAGGACCATAAGAATATAACCAACTCCCGTTAAGAATAAATGATTATCCTATCGAGATAGAATGATGCACTATAGATTCTAGGGTTGTAGCGGTGCATATATAGATTAATCGATGTAATGCTTTATCTTGGTGTATTGTTCTGTTAAGTATGGACTTATGTTATTAGCCTTCGATCAAGTGGGAGAATGTTAGTTGTGATCTTTAGTTATAATAGAAATTACCGAAAATTAAGGAAAAAGATCTGAAAATTAGAGGCTAGGCCCACCTCTAACGCTCTAACGCGCTTTGATCGGGAACAGCTAAAACTGATTTTTGGTTTTGGTCCCGATAACCTGCGCCATATTAAGGAGAGAGGCCGGCACTCAAAATACAAGATCTTGAGCTTTGCCATCTCCCACACACTCCTTCTGATCTAGCGTTTTTGGCACTAAGGTTACCGAAGAGCTGAATCATCACTGTGAAGATCACGGTGCTCCCATCTTCTTCATCGTGCGGCTACCTCACCTTTCTTCACCGACACTCGCCTACACCGACAAATGGCCATATCTTCCTCATCGGGTCAATGATTCATCTAAAGTTTTATTTTTGCATTATATATGTTCGGTGATCATGCTTAGGCTAGCTAATGATTCATGTTATTATAAACCCTAGAATATAACACACCTCCCCATGTACGTGGCCACGCGGGGCCTATACAGGCTGTGGCCGCCCACCATCTTCATGCCAGCATACCTCAGGGAGCTCGTGGCCGAAGTGGCTGTTCGAAATGCACCGCGGCTTGGACCAGTCCGAGCTCAAGCACAACCTCGTTTCCCTCTAGGTTGGGGGTGAGTATGAGCTCAGGAGAGACCTCAAGGTGAGGGCTTTCAAGACCTACCACGTCATACCCAGCCAGGTGAGGAAGCTTGGTTCAATTCTTGGAATTGTGCATGTTCTTGATTGATTTGTAGTGGCTTGATGGAGTGTGGTGTGATGTGTGTAGGGATATATGATATCCTCGGTGAAGCAGAAGCTCAAGCAGGAGTATCTTGACCTCCCGGGGAGCGAGATCAAGACTCAAGAGGTTGAAGGGATGAAAACGGATATCCGAATTTCTGAACAAATTCGACATTTTAAAATAGATATATAACGATTTTGGTTTTCATTTTTTAACACTTTAGCAAGCTCATTATAAAAAATAAGATTATAAAATTAGATAAAAAAAATTACGCATTATTTGCTTCCCATAAATAAAAAGGTGAAAAAATATCCGAATCCGTATCCGATTGATATCCGAATTTTGTTTCTATCATTTAAATAAATATATAATGAATTTGAGGTTCATTTTTTATGAATTTGAATAAGCTCAACACCACAAACAAGAATATGAATTCGGATAGAAAATTCTATATCCTATTTGTTTTCCATTAAAGAACAAAGACAAAAAAATTGATATCCGAATTACTATCCGTGTTCATCCCTTTGAAGTTATCAGGTGTAGAGGCCTGTCTGCCTTGGTGGATGTCTAGATTAAACAGAAACACAATGTACTAACAATTATGGATGTCGTATGGGCTTGCCATTTTCCAATTTGTGCTTTTTGCAGATTACGGATACAGTGACTACACCTGAGGTTGCTTTTACGGGAGATACAATGTCAGATTTCATTGTAGATCCTGATAATGCGGATGTGTTGAAGGCAAAAATTATCATACTGCTGGTATCGCTTCTTATTGCTTTCCAATGAATTTGTTGTCATTCCTACTATGCAGCTTGAGAAAGAAGGGGAAAAAATCCTTGAAGTTTGTGTACCGGTATGGCCACCTTCATTGTATTAACAGTATTAACATTCTCAGGTATGTTCAGTACGATGCCAACCAAATTATCGTAGATATTCTTCTCAACATGCATGACATAAATACAATGCCGGACATCTAAATCCTTTCAGTATGGTAAGTTTTAAAATATCGACCTCTTCTTTCAAATGGTCATGTGACGAACAAATTTATGGCTCTTTTCATACTGAATATCGATATCCTCCATATGTGAATATATTTGCCTTACACTCATAAACTGTAGGGCCGAACGAACTTCTCTCTTCCCATCAAATTTAGTATCCATCTTACGATATCAATTACTTCGAGATAGAAACCTACGGTAACCCATGCACATAATTTTCTTGAAATTTGGTAGCACAAGCTCTCAGTTTTCTCTTCACAAATAGGATACCCTTTAGCTCCTTTTGTACTATAGCCCGCTAAATTACCAAGGGCTGGAAAATCATTTATGGTGCAAAATACCGTAGCCCGTAGGGTGAAGTGTTTTCTTTTGTATGCATCCCACGCCACGACCCCCTCGTTCCACAATTTTACCAAACCCTTGATCGGTGGTACAAGGTACACATAAATATCATTTTCAAAGTTGTTTTGGTCCGAGATTAGCAATGATATTCGATATACTTCCGCTTTATGTACAACCAAGGAGGGAGATTATAGATATACAATAGAATTGGTCATGTGCTATGATGACCGCTCATATTACCAAATGGATTCATTCCATCGGTACTTAATCCAAATCTTATATTCCTTATCTCAGCACTAAATCCTCATGTTTCCATTTGATGTTTCTCCATTGAGCTGAATCAACGGAGTGTCTTAACTTGTCATCTTCCTTTCAAGATTCGTAATACCAACGCAATAATTTTGCCTCTCTAAGATTTGCAAAAAATTGCTCTAAACAGGAATGATGGGTAAGTATCACAATACCATGGCCAGTGCCCCTTTAGTAACCTCTTCACCATCATCATCTCGGCTCTTACGCTTCTTGTCGTTACGCTTATCCTTTTGTTTGTACTGGGGTACACCGCAAATTGGACAAACGTGTAGTTCTTTATGCATGTTACAGTATAAGATGCAATCATTGGGACATATATATATATCCTTTCTTTCCATTCTCACGGGATATAGTAGCTTTTTCGTTTCACAAATGCTTGTTGGCAACTCGTTTCCCTCGAAGCACATCCGATAGAAGAACTAAAAGTGCATTAAAATTTGTATCTGTCCAATGGTGTTTTGCCTTTAATTCGAACAATGCAAAGACTGAACCCAACTTGGTGTATTCTGCTCTGCATCCTGATTACAGTGGTTTGGCATCATCTTCCACCAAGTTTTTAAACTTTTCAAACTCTCTTTCTATGTAATTTTCCTCCACATCCCGCAACATTTGTTGTAAATTGTCCTCCTCAAACATATCACGCTGCAACTCGTCATTGGGTTCCACCATATCTTCGTTGCATACCATAAGGGTACTACTTATCTTCCCGTGATAGAACCAACATGTGTAATCCCTCATGAAGCCATGTTGAATCAGGTGATCTTTAATTTGAGCTGAGATGTTAAGGGGGTGTTTGGGACAGCTCCAGCTCCACCAAAATCTGTGGAGTTGGTGGGAGTAGTATTTCTAGCTCCAGAAATTTCGGAGCCGAGTCAGGTGCATTAAGAGTGTTTAGGTAAATCATCTTGTTTACATTTTAGACTAAAAATATAAACATTATTCACTTTATTTTAGCATATAAGTTTCAGCTCTGAGTTGGAGTTGGGATCTGGAGCTCTTCCAAACAGGGCCTAAGTCTCCTGAGATTGGTGCAATCAATGCAAGAACAATATATGAAGTTTGCACCCTCTTCACCATGTCTTCTTCTATAATTTCTTTGAACTCCTTAACACCTCTGAAATTTGGCACTCACGCGGCTTTTTTCGACATAAATTGTTCTTCACAAATCCATCTGCAATTAAACTGTGCACAATAAATTAAGGAAAAAATAGAGCAACAGCTAGCTAGCTATTTCAAATCGACACATCATTTCAATGTTACCTTCACAAAATACAGACGGGTTCCATGATAGACATATATATATAGACACACACACACATATATATATATGTGTTTATATATATATATATATATATATATATATATATATATATATATATATATATATATATTTATGTATGTACATATATATATATACATACACACACATATACATGTACATAAACATATATATAATATATACATATACATACACATATACACATATATACATATACATACATATATACACACACACACACACACATATATATATATACATATACACACACACACACACATATATATACATATATACACATATACACACACACATATATATACATATATACACACACATATATATATACACATACACACACACACATATATATATACACATATACACATACACATACACATATATATATACACACACACACACACACACACACACACACACATATATATATTACCTTCTCCCTAGTTAAGAACTTCTAATTTCTTAGGTAGGAGATATACATTTAAAACATCAATAAAGATATTGAATTGCCTAATTAATACAAAGAACTTGCAAATCGTATGACTTCAATGAAACAAAATAAGGGTGTAAGCTTTAACAAAGTTGACGAATTGAATTATCTTAATGGAATGTCTATCTGTTGACCAACAAAGTACGTAACAATGATGACTCCTAATTTCTAAATAGATTAGATCCTAATCCTATTCGAGGAAATATGGTTTGGGCAAGCTCCTAAGTTGTTATACAATTTTAGAGAAAATTTCGACAACATCTCATCGTTGTTCTCTATATGCATATCTTGACAACAGGTCAAGAGGGGTGTGTATCCGAAGAACACTAGGGAGATGCTGTTGAAACATTCTCTGAAGTTGTACAACAACTCAGAAACTTGCCTAAACCACATTTCTCAATCGTCCAAAAAACATGAAAATTGAGAGTATCTTGGCTTATAAATATGTCATTTGAAGATATTTATAAATGGGGAAATATCTAGTGCAAATGGCTATTCAGTGCTAAAATACTAACATCCATCGTGAGCCATCCGATCTATCATGTATGGCTCAGATTAAGAGTGGTAGAACCCCTTGTCACTTAAACAGTTTTGCGAAAACCCCCCTCTATTTCTCTCATCATTCCATGAGGGGCTTCCACCATTCTCAATCTGAACCACACATGATAGATCGGATGGCTCACAGTGAATGTTAGTATTTTAGCACTGAATAGCCATTTGCATTAGATATTTCCCCTTTATAAATAAGCACCCTCGATCAGAAATGTAGGTTATGCAACCTAAACTCTAACATTCATCATATGATAGACGGTTTAATTCTAGATTAACCCGAGAGTACTACAAAGATAATTAAAAGGATTGTGCTTGTCAAATAAAGGGTATAAAATTTGATGGGATACACACAATTCCAGTACAATGTCAACTCTTTTTGTGACATCAAAATTACCTAGTGCAAAATTGTATGCAGTCTCGAAAGAATGCTCATATTTTGAAGAAAATCACAAATGAGGAAAAAAGAGGGAAAATATCCTCAAGTTAGGGTTTCAAATTTATCCTCTTAACACCCAACCTTGCGGATTTCAAAATTTTTCACCTAAGTATTGTTTTCAACCAGAATATGTGATGTTTTTTCAGATGGCGACAGTTTTCTTAGCCTTTGGAATAACAACAGATGAGAGGCCCGAGGGTATAAATAACCTAGCGAAGCACAGCGATTATAATGTAACACTGGACACATCACAATTTATTCTAACATTGTAATGTAGCACCAGGCACATCACAATCGGTTTTAACATTAGAACCGATTGAGATGTGCCATGCATCACATCACTATCGGTAACTTGAGAACCGCTTGTGATTATTATTAACACCCTCTCTTAAGTCATCTATCACAATCGATTTTTCAAAAAAACTTAAGAACCGATCCAAATAAAGCGACAGTGATGTACCATTCTGTCACTACTACTGTAATCGGGCATCACAACCGCCTATTTGAAGCGGTTTAGTGCGAACCCGTTGTGATGTTCGCACTGAAGCGGTTCAGGCAACGGTCCGAGGGCTTAGAAGCGGTTTGAGACACGAACCGCTCAGATGTTGCTTTCTAGAAGCGGTTCGTGTCTCAAACCGCTGATTTCCAAGCGGTTTGAGACACGAACCGCTCGAAAGCAACACATGCAAGCGGTTCGGTCTCAAACCGCTCGAGCCCTCCCGCCCAGCCCATTTAAACCCTTCTTTCTCCACGAGCTGCAGCAGAGGTACATCGAAAGAGAGAAGGGCGGCCAAGCATTGTTTTGGGGAGGTGCTGTCCAAATTTTTAATTGGGGTGATTAGCTCCAAATTAAGTGTTTCAAGGTTAGTGACATCATGCCAACATCCTTCTCACCTAGATATTGCAATTTTTTCAATGGATGTGGAGAAATTTTGAACTTTTAAGCAAGAATATGCATGATCAAATTTACGGAGTTCTTCCCCAAAATTTATTTTGTATGCTTGTTTTTGTTGTTGTATGGAGATGTAGGGTGTAGATCTAGGTGCTTGTTACCTTTAGAATCTTAAATATCACAATAAGTTGGGGAGATCTAGGTACATTGCAAGGAAGGTAATCATTGGTGTATGAAATAAAATAGAAAAAATGTAGAACTATAAAAGAATAATTACAAATGTAGAAAGGGATAAAAAAATTAGAAAGGTATGTTTTTAATTGTATGACGGTGTAGGTGGAGCTTTTTTGTTGGAGAAGAACAATTAATATGGTCATTAATTGTAGACTCAAGAAGAAAAAATAATTACCAAGGTAGATTTAAGAGCTTGTGAGCTATAGATTTTAAATGTACCTATAAGTTAGGTTATAATTTTGTAACTAAATTTGTTATAATTTTTAATGAAATTATAACTTGGTGTAGATGAATCGGCAATGGATGTACAATGCGGACCGTCGCTCGAGAGAGTTCATTGATGGCGTCGCGAGCTTTTCTCGATGCGCGTCGTTGCATTCTTGCCTCGAGTGCGCCTTCATATGTTGTCCGTGTGTAGATTGCAAGAACGAGAAGGAGCACTCCCAGCGATGGCAAGTTATGAACCACTTGATCATGAGAGGTTTCATGCCAAACTATACTGTTGGACCAACCATGGCGGTTGAGGCGATTAGCCAGAAGACGATGAAGAAGGCGAGGAAGAGGAAGATGGATTGAGCAAGATCCGGACGGACGCATAATCTTGCTCCGTGGAAGAAACAGTTGGTGACTTTGGTGATGATGAGCTAGACCAGATGTTTGCGTGACGGAGAGGAGACTACAGATGAAAGACAGCTTTGAGAAGTTTCAACAAGATGTTAGAGGACCACGTAACTCCTTTGTACCCAAACCGTGGCGGGGACACGTAAAGTCGCGTATCACACCGAACTCATGCAATGGAAGGCTACAAATGGTGTGTCGATAAGGGATTCGATGAGTTGTTATCACTTTCAGAAAGAAGTTGCTTCGAAGATAACACTCTACCCGAATCTACATATGAAGCCAAGCAAGTCGTCATCCTTTGGGATTGGAAGTACGTAAGATACACGCATGTCCTAATGATTGTATCCTGATCGTAATGAGTATGCCGATTTGGATGTTTGTCGGTGTGCAAAGAATCACGGTATAAGGTGAAACGTGACGATCCAGTGAAATAGATGGGGGCGAAGAAGAAGAGACCTCCGGCTAAAGTGTTGTGGTATTTCCTTCCGATCCCCGATTGAAACGTATGTTTGCTAACAAAGCGCATGCCAGATGATGTGTTGGCACAAAGAAGAGCGTAAGGACGACGGATGCTTAGACACCCCGCAGATGGCTCACAAGGAGGAAAGTCGGCCGGACGCATCGGACTTCACGAGATGAGGTGAGAAATATAAGGTTTGGGTTGAGCACCAATGGGATGAATCCTTTCGAGAATTGAGCAAAGCGACCATAGCACTGGCCGTTACACTATATATCTATAACATTCCTCCATGGCTATGCATGAAGCTTAAAGTACATCATGATGCCGTTGTTGATCCAAGGCCCCAAGCAACCTCGGAAATGACATCGATGTTCACCGAAACCATTGGTTGAAGATCTTGTGACGTTAATGGAAGGATGGTGCAAGGATATGGGATGAGTACAAAGGGAGTATTTCACCCACGTGCTTTGTTATTTGTAACAATCAACGATCGCTCGCTCTCGGAACTCCGCCTGCCTAACTATCAAAGGATATAGAGCACGATCCGATTGCTTAGATGAAACAGACGGCATGTAAACGAAAAACTCTCGGAAGGTTGTGTACATGGGTCTTTGTGAGGTTTCTTCGACTGAGTCACCCGCTATGAAGAAAGGCAGAAATTTAACGGTCAACTGGACCTTCGTGCAAGGCCTCAACATCGTAGTGGGCCACGTGTTTGCTATGGTAAAGGATTTGAACGTAGTATTTGGAAAGGGTCCGGGAAGCAAACATGTGCGAATGAGGATGGTCAGCACCCATGTGGAAGAAGAAGTCAATATTTTGGGACTTGCCATATTGGGAAGTCATGGAGGTTAAATCACTCGATTGACTTCATGCACATCACGAAGAATGTCGCTTGAATCTGCTAGGCTACCTAGATATGTATGGAAAATCGAAAGATACACTGCAAGCTCGAAAGGACCTTAAACTCTTGGAACTGAGGAACGACTTACATACGGAAAAAAGAGAGAAAGGATAGCATTACCTACATCCTGCGAGCTACACTCTAAGCAAAGAAGAGAAAAAAAGCATGATAGAGTTCCTGAACAGTGTGAAGGTCCCTTCTGGATACTCCTCCAATGTAAAGAGACTCATAAACACGAAAGAGAATAAAATCGTACACATGAAATCCCATGACTGTCTTGTGTTAATGACACAGTTGCTCCCAGTGGCTGTGAGAGGCATACTGCCCGAGTGGGTACGTGGGACAATCACAAAGCTGTGTTCTTTTTTCAACGCGGTTTCACAGAAGGTCATCGACCCAGATAAACTAAGTAAGCTGCAGGATGACGTGGTACAAAGTGTGGTTAGTCTTGAAATGATCTTTCCTCCTGCATTCTTTGATATTATGGTCCATCTCACTGTTCACCTTGTCAAAGAGATAGGTATTCTCGGACCCGTGTATCTGCACAACATGTTCCCTTTCGAGAGGTACATGAGTGTGCTAAAGAAGTATGTCCGTAACCGTTCTCGTCCGGAAGGATGCATTGCCGAGGGTTATGGGACAGAGGAGGTGATTGAGTTTTGTGTGGATTACATTAATGATCTAAACCCGATCGGCGTCCCTATATCACGCCATGAGAGGAGGCTACGGGAAAAGGGACACTAGGAAGGAAAGCAATTGCATGCAATGATCTTCTTACATTTAAGCAAGCACATTTCACGGTTTTGATACAATCAAGCTGTAGTGGCCCGTATGTCCTTGAGCACAAGAGTATTCTACGCGCGATTTCCGGGAGGTCGAGGATTGGATAACCTCAAGCACATGGATTCTTTGGCGCTTGGTTACAAAACTACATCCTTTTGAAAGGGTCGGACAATGAACAGCTTGTAACGCTTGGCTCTTGGGACCATCTAGTGAAATCGTGACATTCAAGGGGTACGAGATAAATGGTTACACATTCTACACCATAGCCCAGATAACAAGAGCACCAACCGAATAGCGGTGTCCGTATAGATGCCAAGACAACAAAGGCAAGGTGGATACATATTATGGTTTCATAGAAGAGATATGGAGTTTCGACTATGGACCTTTGAAGGTCCCTCTATTTAAGTGCCAATGGGTCAAACCGACTTCAAGGCGTGAAGGTCGACAAATACGGTATGACAATCGTGGACCTCATGCAAGTCGACTCTGATGAACCGTTATTCTCGCGAATGATGTGAGACAGTCTTCACGTAATGGACATGTCAAGCAAACCTAAGAAGCAGAAGGACAAGAAAGATTGTAGTAGTAAGCCAAAGCGACACGTGGTTCTCCAAGGCAAGCGAAGGATTGTTGGAGTTGAGGACGTCACAGACGAGGAAGAGTATAGTCAGTTCGACGAGCTCCCTCCTTTCGCTGTGGATGTCGACATAAGCCTCCTCAATGACACAGACGTGGATGCTCCTTTCATACGTCGCGATCATAATGAAGGAACACTTGTAAAGACAAAGTATGTGACTACTTGAGATGTACAGATTTAAGTGTTGGGGGTGAGGTGTGTGCACTGCGACCTTGCAATGTAACTAGGAAAGTGTTGGGGTGAGGTGTGTGCACTTTGTAACTACAGATTTAAGTGTTGGGGTGAGGTGTGTGCACTGCGACCTTGCAATGTAACTAGGAAAGTGGCGATGATGTTCACTTTCTTTTGTACTAATAAATCGTGCGAAGACTAGGAAAGTTTTTATTATGAATTTTGCAGATTTTTGTTATGAATTCTACAAATTCTACAAATCCTCAAGTTTTTATTATGAATTTTTCAGATTTTTGTTATGAATTCTACAAATCCTCAAGTTTTTATTGTGAATTTTGCAGATTTTTGTTATGAATTCTACAAATTCTACAAATCCTCAAGTTTTTATTATGAATTTTTCATATTTTTGTTATGAATTCTACAAATTCTACAAATCCTCAAGTTTTTATTGTGAATTTTTCAGATTTTGTTATGAATTCTACAAATTCTACAAATCCTCAAGTTTTTATTGTGAATTTTGCGATTTTTGTTATGAATTCTACAAATTCTACAAATCCTCAAGTTTTTATTGTGAATTTTGCAGATTTTTGTTATGAATTCTACAAATCCTCAAGTTTTATTGTGAATTTTTCAGATTTTTGTTATGAATTCAAAAATTCTACAAATCCTCAAGTTTTATTGTGAATTTTTCAGATTTTTGTTATGAATTCTACAAATTCTACAAATCCTCAAGTTTTTATTGTGAATTTTGCAGATTTTTGTTATGAATTCTACAAATTCTACAAATCCTCAAGTTTTTATTATGAATTTTTCAGATTTTTGTTATGAATTCTACAAATTCTACAAATCCTCAAGTTTTTATTGTGAATTTTGCAGATTTTTGTTATGAATTCTACAAATTCTACAAATCCTCAAGTTTTTATTATGAATTTTTCAGATTTTTGTTATGAATTCTACAAGCGGTTGGTAGAAAAAACCGCTTGTGGAAATTACCTCTACACGCGGTTGGTAATACTAACCGCTTGTAGTAGTGCTTCCGGGCTAATATTCAAAACAATATGGTGCCCTTGTAGGTTGACAAGATCTCCTCCCCCCCTGGCTAGCGCGTGGTGCTTGAGTGCGGGCGAGCCCGCGAGGGTTCGAGCCCCACTCGCGCCCCCTAGCCATTCTTTTTTTGTTAGGCACATTTACAAGCGGTTCATAATACCAACCGCTTGTAGAAGTCCTATGTACAAGCGGTTGGTATTACCAACCGCTTGTAGAAGTCCTATGTACAAGCGGTTGGTATTACCAACCGCTTGTAGGTCCCGATATAAGTACTCCACACACCAATTTTTCTAAGTCCCCGCTCTCAGACCACAAAATTCTAAGTCCCTGGCGCTCTCTCAGTGTCTCACCGCCCCCTCCGCCGAGACCCCAGCGCGCCGTCCTCGTCGACGCCGTCGCCTCGTCGCCACACCACCATCCGGCGCACTCCACCCGGTGCCACTCCACCATCCAGCGCCACTCGACCTCCTGCAGCTGGCGTGACCTCGTCGCCGCCTCTCCTCACCCACCTCGCCGACGCCACCTCGCAGTAGCCTCCTCGCCACCTGCCCGGCGTCTCCTCTGCTGCCGACGCCCCACCATTCCACCCGGAGGACCGAGGTATAGTGCTTGCGCCCTCGTCCTCCTCTCTAATCCCATCGCCCGAAGGTGTTGGCATGAATGCCCGAGGAGTCATCTCGAGTTAAATGATCTGAGAGTCGTGCTGGGAAGAAATTAAGTGGCGGGAGGGGAAGAATGACCATATTAGCAGCTTGGTGGATGCATGGCTAAGTGTTTTGGTGATGTTGTGATTCAATATCCAAATGTGAGTTTAGGTTTTGTGTTTGGGGTCAGGTTTTTGGAAGCATTTGTTTGGTGTTTATGTTCGCATCTCCAGCGTTATGTTTTAAGTTTGGTACATGTGATCTATGTCGATTTTAGGTGTTATTACATATACAATTGACAATTCACATATTATTGCTTGTTTGCTTAATAAAAATAATGAATCACCCGATTTCACATTGCATGTCATCATTTCAAAAATGAAATAAGGTTATTAGCGATCATTCCATGTCAACTAAGCACGTCAGCTCGTGCCCTTCTTCACCGGTGTATGTGAAATGTCAATTGTATATGTATCATGTGAAATATGTAAGTATGTGTGAAATGTATATATAAGTATATGTGAAATGTGTAAGTATATGTGAAATGTCAAATTGTATAAGTATATGTGAAATGTGTAAGTATATGTGAAATGTCAACATTTTTTTGAATATTATATTTGTTTTGTGTTGTAATCTGTGATATGGTTGTTTATGTCAACATTTTTCCGAATTAGGATAGATGGAGCAACCAGACGTGGTGACCCTACTTTCGATGCGGAGAACAGTTCTTGATGGACTTCATCGCTATTTGGGTAGCTACTGCTTCACGAGGCTAATGTTGGTTCCGGTGAGGCCGTGGCGGTTGCAGCCGATGAAGCTAATGTTGGTTCCGTGAGGCCGTGGCGGCCCAACCGATGAAGCTAATGTTGGTTCCGGTGAGGCCGTTCAGTTCAGCAAACCGATGAAGCCATTGACGCTAGAGCCATTTGGTTCCGCGAGGATGAGGTATAGCCAGAACAATATAATCCCTGTGGACATGTTAATCAATCACAATTCATTAATATAATACACTCTGACACGTTTATACATATGTTTGTGTATTTCAAGCCTCGTACATCGAGCAACCAACCCAGCCATCGGGGACCTAACAAGAAGCCATCCACAAAGCACGTGTTTACGGACGTTAACAACGAAGGGATGCCGGTTGCCCCTCTTTCAGCAGTTGGGCTGTACAACAACGCTTGCGATTATCACGTGAGGGATCACGTCCCAATTAGCATCAGAAAATGGCCCGCAGTTCCTCAAGCTACCAAGGACATGCTCTGGAAAGATATTAAGGAAAATTTCACATTTCCTGAAGGGAAGGAAGATAAGGCCAAGAAATTCACTTTGAAGAAAATGGCCACCATGTTTCAGGCGTGGAAGACGTCTCTCACCCGCAAGTATGTGCAGAAGGGAGAAATACCCGACTTCAACCAATTTTCTAAGCTGGCGGATCATCGAAGCATTCAGAGTACAAGTTGTCAATCAAGGCCGCATCATGAGTCAAAAGAACAAGGCCAATTCACAGAAGAAGAAATACCATCACCATCTTGGCACCGGTGGTTACCTCAAGGATGTACCGAAATGGGAGAAGCGGGAAGAAGAATTATTGGCGAAGGACATCACACCGGCTACCACTTCGTGGGATCGGCGCTGCAATTGGTTTATGGGTCACGGGGAGCCTTTCGGATGATGGCAGCTTGGTGATGGCACCAGAGTGCAAGAGGTCGGTCAAAGGATTGTACAAACTGCCGGCGATCTCGTGCGAATACGTTCGTGCGGATAGGGAGAATGACGAGCTAACACATGCCCTTCAAAACCCCGAGCACCCGGGACGGACACGAGGTATGGGCAAGCATCGCAAGTGGAAGTACGGTTTCGCCAAAGATGTGGGTACGACAGAGCCGGCAGAGAAGCAAAACAAGAGAATCACATAAAGTGTACCAATTAGAACAAGAGCTCGAGCAACCCAAAGCTAGCATCGGCGAGCAAATTGCGCAACAAGTACAACTTGCCCTCAAGAAGCTCGAGGACTAGGTCCGAGCAATCACCGGACGCGGATCGACCCTCCGGCGGTGGAGTAGGCTGCGCCCACCGGGCCTGAGCGGAGAACTTGCTAGCTCGTTACCCGTGGATGACATAAGGGTTCGCCGCAAGTGTGAGCTACACGTCGATCGCGCGTAACCTCTCCATCAAGGTGGCTTACGGCATGGCATATCCGGTGGAGCGGGGCGAGCGTTCCATCGCAACGAAATACCCGGGTTACTCAAGGTCGCGGTGGAGGAGGTGTCTTTGGATTTGAAGAACTTCACCTCGATATTACGGAGGCGGCGACATGAACAAGCTTGGACAGGCCCTCCACAATATCATCCTCTGGCGCAAACGGTACATCATATTTTCAGATGGTGTGGGGTGTCATCTCCACCACGGCAACCCACGCCCAACGTCACCTCCACGCAATGCCTCGCCGAAAAAGCGAGAGCGCCTCCTCCACCACCCGCTCCACGAAGAAGCCCTACTCGCCGCCACCATCTCAAACAAAACGAACCCCGAGGAAAACCACACCTCCACCATCTCCTCCAAGGAAGAAGCTCGATAGCGAAGGGTCCTCCACCCGCTCCCAAGAAGGCCTCCTCCGGTAGATCAACAAAGACAAAGGAACCTACAAAGAGGGCATATGATATGACGCGGGAGGAGAGTGACGCGTAACAAATCGAATTGGTGCACACTTTGCAAAAAAGAAGCGAGCCAAAGAAGGAACCAATTGATCCAAGCGGCGGAACACTTGCGACATGCCGTGCAAAGCCACTTTCTGTGCCTTCCAACTATGAGCGGACAATACTAAAGGCTACATGAAGAATAAACGTGGTCGGCGGCGCGGAAAGAACAAGAGAGACCAAGATCGGAGAACCTCGAGAAATTTATGAAGGATGCAGAATCGGTTCATGATTGCAGCTCTTGGATTAACAGATGATCTCCCAAAGGCAAAGGTCAAATGGCAATATAAGTTGGGTGGGAGCTGATTGACCCTAATGAGATAAAGAATCTTCCAACCAAGATGCGGCAATTTCACGAATGGTACATGATGAGTCCGCTCAAGGAAGAGCGATGTTCCCCTCCGCTTCAAACAAGATGATTTTTATCGTGGGGACAACGACATATGGCTCAATTCGATGACTTCTACAATATTTACCATGCCGACTCCATCAACGTGTCTCTCATGAGTTCTTTGGTGCTGTAAGTGCCAAGCTCATACCTTTACTGTGTGCTTCCTCGCACAATAAAATTGCAACTCTTAAACTTATACCTTTCTATGTAGAATGGAGATACAAAGATGTAGAAAGAGAACATCTTCAACGTGGGTTTCATCGACCCGAGATTGTTAACGAGCACGTCTTTGGATTGAGAAATGGCCGAAAGGATGTTGAAGATTACATTCTCGATGCATTCTTGGGACAAAGACTACAAACCGTACATATCGCCCTTCAACTTCGGCACGTATATATACAACCTCTCGTTCTTATATTTTCCAATGCATTGATAATACTACTAGCTAGTTACATATATGTTGCAATACATATATGAATAGGTATCACCGATCCTTCTTGTCATCAAGCTTGATAGCGACCGGATCGTTGTTCAAGACTCAAAAGGACTCGGTGGACCAATATCAATATATCATTGACACCCTAAACGGTATATAGCAATATACGATAGTTTTAATTCCTTATTATATATGTTGAAATACCTTGCTAATTGAACTCGATAATTACTACTCATAATAACGCATCACACAGGGCATTCGCAAGGTTCCGAAGAAGCAACAAGGAGATTTCGAGAACGAATTTGATGTACAAATAAGCACTCGAGTACGATTAAAGAATATTAATATGCCGTAATAGTTTTTCATCCCAATAATAATTGTTTTCTTCTCAAATTTCATCGCGAGTTCTACTGACGCACACAAGGAAACAACTTATGTGGCTATTATGTGTGCCACTATATGCAAACTATTACCCACGGCGATGTGCCGACAACCAACGCCGAGGTAGTGTGAACATGTCAATTTCTTAGTACTTAATTACACTTTAATTACATGTCCAGAGATTTATTTACTTCCCACTTTGTCACCCAACATCGATGAGCAGTGCATGATCCCGCAGACCGAAGTTAAAGCAATCCAAGAACAACTCATCGGCTCTATTGTTGGCGAGATTGTATCCCCAAAGGCGAGTTCCACGCAAATGGTTGGAGTCCTTGTCCTCAAATAAGGACAGGTGAACTGATGACATCAACGTCGACCAAGGGCACAAAGAGTGACACATGCAAGAAATGAGCTCAAGATTCACCCTTTTATTCTTTGAAACTTGTAAAAGTGACTTATTATTTCATGTGTTCATCCTTGTTCATTTTTAGTCTAGCTATTAAGTTCCGTATCATGTAAAAGAACATGTAATTATCTTAATGACTACGCATGAATAATATATATTTAATTATTGTGTCAAAAAAACTCCTGTAGTTCTATATATTTTAATTGTCAAAATCTATATCAAAAATAAAACCCCTCTGAAAACATATTCTATATTGAATATAATCAAGGACAGGTGAACTGATCGTGCATCAACGTCGACCAAGGATATAAAGAGCGACGCATGCAAGAATTGAGCTCAAGATTCGCCTTTTTATTCTTTGAAACTTGTAAAAGTGGCTTATTATTTCATGTGTTCATTAACTTGATCATTTTTTAGTCTATTAAGTTCATATTTTTCTGTAAATGAACCTGTAATTATCTGAATGAGTACGCATGAATAATATTTATTTAATTGTGTCAAAAAAACTCTTGTAGTTCTATTTATTTTAATTATCAAAATCTATATCAAAAACCCCTCTGAAAATATATTCTATACTGAATATAATAAAACGCAGCTGTCTTTGTGATCTCTTCACAAGCGGTCGTAACTCCAACCGCTTGTGGAGAGCCTCTCCAAGCGGTTGGTGGCACCAACCGCTTGTGGAAAACTCTCACAAGCGGTTGGAGTTCGATCGCAATGAAGTGGAACCTGTGATACCCGACGGGTATCACTCATGATTACTTATAAGCGGTTCTAAAACCGCTTCTGAAAGCGGTTTCGAACCGCTTGTGCATGCCCGATCCGCAGTAGTGTGTAGTGCGAGATAAAAAAAATTTACGGCAATATTCATTTTGCTTACATTACCACTTCTCTTTTCTGAACATCGATGTGAATGGGTGATTTTGACAATTCACAAACAACAGGGGTTACATACTTAATTCATGTTGTACAACCTGTGTATATATGTAGGTACACATTCTGGGAATGAAACTATTCTTACTTTCTCTGGAAAAAAAAAGTCGAACAGTAATATATCGATTCCACAAAATTTTTAACAAAGGGAGTGTATAGGTATCATCCGGATGTTTTTTTGGTTGAAATCATCCAAATCTAGAACCGTTGGATTTCGGATCCAAATTCACCGGGCCGTTGGATTTCGGATCCAAATTCACCGGGCCGTTGGATCAAATCATACGATCGGATGTAATCGATACTCCCGAACATACAAATTCACCGGACCGTTGGATCAAATCATAGGATCGGATCCAAATTCACCGGGCCGTTGGATCAAATAATAGGATCGGATCCAAATTCACCGGGCCATTGGATCAAATGATCCAATGGTTCTAGATTTGGATGATTTCAACCAAAAAAACATCCGGTTGATGTTTATCAAATCCCTTTGATAACAAATTAATCCGGCGACCCTCCTCCATTCCTCTACATACGCATGTCCTTGTTCCCTTCAATCTTCTGCCTTAAATCGCGCGCGCGGCCTGGCCTGACCGGTGACGTACGGCGGCTCATCTGCCTCCTATATACACCCCGCCGGCGATCAGCAGGGCCAGCCCGGGCGGCACGACAGCGTGCCGGCGAAGCGGGTGAGCCTCGTGACGTAAGAGCCGGGCTTGGGCTTGATCAGGTCTCCCTTCCTGAGCTTCCTGGTGATGGCGCCGCCGGACGGCTTGAAGACGGCGCCGTTCATGAACAGATCGCCCTCAGAGTGCCACACCCAGTTCTTCCACCTGACTCCGCCGCGTAGTCGCGCTTCGTGATCTGCTCCGTACGTTTCCGTGCACACATCAGATGCATTCATACACGCAAGAACAGAAACGGATTGGTTCAGTTCAATTACCACTTTGGCGGCGATGTTTGGCGGCGCGATGTAGCGGTTGCCCTGGCTGATGATGGTGGGGTTCTTGCTGCCGCCGATGGCGTACATGAGCCAGTGCGTGTAGTCGTTGTTGACGACGTGGAAGAAGCCCCAGCGGCAGCGCGGCATCCGCTGCACGAGCCCTCTCCCGAAGTGGTTGAAGGCAACGGTGATCTGCATCACCTGGTCCTGCGGGTACGAATCGCTGGCGCCGAACAGCATCACGTCGTTGTGGTTGGTGAAGTGGCCGTTGGAGATGGTGATCCCCGTGGACGCCTGCACGACGTCGATGAGGCCGTCCTCGCACATGGACATGGAGATGTGGTCGATCCAGACGTTGGTGGCGCCGAAGAGGGAGATGCCGTCGCCATCGGCGCGGGTGCGGGGCCCCAGGTGCACCGGCGTGTCGCGCATGAGGCCGCCGTCGCTGTGCTTGACGTCGTGCACGTGGAGGTTGTGAATGATGACGTTGCGCGCGAACTGCACAGTGATGCCGGCGCCGTTGGCGATGTGCACCTGCGCGCCGCGGCCGTCGATGGTCTTGTCGCTGTTGACGAGGAGCTCCTGCGAGAGGCGGATGATCATGGAGCGCGCGAACACGATCCAGAGAGGGTCCGTCTGGATGGCGCCCCAACGGAGCGTGCCGTACCGCGGGTTCACCACGTCGTCGTCGCTTGGGTCGGTCACGAAGTAGATCTTGCCAGCGAGGCCGCCGGTGGCCGCTTGGCCGAAGCCCCTGGCGCAGCGGGCCAGCCGCTTGCGGTCCGTCGCCCAGTCCTTGCGGCACCGCCAGCAGCGGTCGATCGGGTTCGTCGCCATGCACGGCCCGCGGTACTTCTGCTTCGCCGTCAAACCTCGCCGCAGGCTGCTGCGCTTAGCCGACCTGCATCTCCGTGCATACATAAATATGGACGTGATGTTTAATTATGATAGTTAATTACAGATTTATTTAGCACCAGCAGGCAAGCCTATCTTTGACGCCTTGCATGATCCGGCCTTAGCAACCATGCCTACAATCCTTAATTAGCATTAATTGATGCTAAGATTCTCCCAGCTAGGGATGCAAAGATGTTAATGGGTGCATGCATGCGAACCAAACGAATTCGCGATGGTAGAGAGCAAATGTGATCGACGTGCCTGTGGACGGCGCGGTTGACGTTGTTGGTGACGTTGAAGGGGTTCGGCTTGTACGTCTCCCTGGCCGACGCCTCAGCCGCCTCCTTGCGCTTTTGCCAGTGCTCGTCGAACTCGCCGATGTTGCCGCTCGACACGGCCGCCGCCGCCAGGAACGCCACGGCGACGAGGAGGAAGGAGCCGGGCCTGCTCCACTGGAGGCTCTGATCCATGGATTAAAAGTTATTCTGCACCCTTTCACTATGTCTTATCTTATGAACTCTTAATCTCCTTTATTGCTTGCTACATAAATTTTTGTTCTTAGACACAAGTGATAGGGTTGGGATCATTAGTAATTTGGTAGCTGGGTAGAAAGAGAAGAACCCTAATGCTCGCATGGATGGGGAGGGGAGGGTTATATAAGGAGAGCGAGGTGTATTATTAGCTAGAGGGAAGGAGCGGCGAGGAGATAGGCGAGCCACACTCCCCGGCAGGTGTTTCTGTGTCTTGGTTGGTGCATGGTGTATGTAAAACTGCGAAGAAATTGTATGCGTGCCATGTGATCACTTTCTATTCTTGGTCATACCAATGGACAACGCGCGTAGGACTCTCCCCTTCCTTCGTCCTCCCATCTTCCGCGCGCCACAACTCTTTGCGCGGACATGTGAGGCCGGGCAACCAATCGTTGCTCGCAGTATCACCCCTCCCACGTTGATCTTTTGGGTTTTGGCAACTGTAGCCAAGAATAAAGATGTTTGGAGCTAGAGGTGGGCACTTAGGCCGGGCTCTTTTGGACCAGCCTGAGACACGACGGGCACGGCACAGTTCGAAGCCTGATCCGGCATGAAATGAGCCGTGCCGGGCCGACACGACACTGTAGCACGGGCCGCGCTGGGCCTGAGAACCAGGCACGATGGGCAGCACGACCTGGCACCACACTGTAGCACGAGCCGTGTCGGACCTGATGACCCAGGGCATAAGGAAGAAGCTCAGTATGAAGATCACCGACCCACAGAACGTGAGCGTTATGAACGTGTCAAACAGCATAAACGTCACACCACCACCGACACCTGAGAGAGACGGGTCAGCTCTTTCTCTCACCCGTCTCTCTCAATTTCTCCCTTGCTCATCCGTCTCTCTCAATCCCTATTGCCTCTCTTTATCACTCTCTCGTTGCCCTCTCTCACTTGTGTTCAGCACATCCCCCTCGTTGTAAGAATAAATAAATTTTAGTTCTTTTTTCTATAATATTTGTGTCCACTATCTTAACTTCATGTGTCTCTAGTTCCTTTCTTCTCATCACAATAGTGTAAATGGGCCATTAATACAAACAAGTTATTCCGTTGTGATTTACATGTTAACCTTCTTTTGCATTGAACACAGGTCGTTCAAAGTGTACAGAATTCGTGGAGGGCATTCAAGGGATGGTAAGAGCTGAACCACGATTTGAAGTGTCCAGTATCCACTAGTACACAATATTTCTATATCACACTCCATAATAATTCATCTCGAACTAACCAATTCTATTTTTTTGCAGTGCCACCAGTAGCCAAAGAGAACTAACCTATGTGGATTCTATATTTTTCACAACATGCAACTCAGCATCAGTACAATGAAGACCCATGACCTGAAGGTTTGTCAATTTTGCAATAATTATTTCGTACATATCAATTTATATATACGCACGACTTTAATCTTCTCATTAACAGGTTGCGAAATATACTACAACTGCGTCGGAACAGGCCAATCTGGGTAGATTTCGAGGACAACTCGTTTCTTTCTTGCTGTGTGAGGTTATAAATCCAAAAGGCAAGTTCCACTCTACCTAACTTGATGAGTAAAACTAAACTAGTAGTGTTGTACATATTGTGAATTTGTGAATTAGTTGGGTTAATTTGTAAAACTTGTGCTATAAATTTGTGAATTGTAGTGGCATATGTGTACTTGTGCATTCAATTGGTTAATATATGAGTTGATTTCTAAAATAGATGTGATGTGGTCTAATCTATAATCTGCTTGTGCTATGATATAATCTGAATTGATTTGTGATGATATATGTGTACTTGTGGATGTGTAATTTGTAATCTGCTTATTCTAAAGGGCATAGCTAACATTCCTGAGATTAGCCAATAAACAAAAAAAAAGTTTCAAAAATACAAAATAATATCATAAACGATTTCTTAGAAAAAAAACATATGTGATACATCTCACATTATGAACGGTTGGGACCAATAGACTATCACTGCATTGCGTATCAGATAAGAACCGTCTATGATAGGTATTTTGAACTGTCAATGTACCGTCTGTATTAAGAACCGTCTGTGATAGGTATTTTGAACTGTCAATGTACCGTATTATTATAGATATATGCGTATAGACTTTTTAAACCATCTATAATAATCTTTGTATAGACTTTTTAAGCCGTCTATAATAATCTTTTCTGAACCAACGTGACTGCAGGTTGCCTGCTCGAGGGCATCGTCCTTCCCAAATCCCAACAGGCAGGCGGCACCCGGTATGTGAATCCATGAATCCCATCACTCCGCACAGCACCACTTGCTAATTTATAAAGAATTAACTCCGTGATTTATTCATGTTCAGGATGCATCACATAAAGATTGCCTTTGGCCGATGGATGTAGCAGTTGTTCGTGCATGCGGATACTGAAGAAGCATAGTTTGTCAACTGCAACTACTTTGTCCATTGTTCCTGAAAGATGTGGACGCAAGGTGCCCCTCTGCTATCCCCAGCAACCAAATTGTAGGCTTTCTGGGATAGAATTAAAAATTTTGTTTCTTCAGCTCGGATTGTTTACTTTCCAATTTAAAAAAAATGAATTTGTAAACTCATTTAACTCCTTTGTTGGGGGTATATTGGCTCAGTTCCTGGTAGAAAAAAATATTGAGTCGCAGCATGATCCAGGCTTAATTGAGTGACTGATTTTGATTATATTTGATCATGTCTCTACGGAAGATAGTATTTTGTATAAATAACGGCAAACATTTTCCATTGCAATTATTAAATGATGCACTGGTATGATTGACAAGAGTTGTAAAAATAGATTGTACCATCTGTCATGTTAGATGAATTTAATTGATTAAACTTGGAACACTTACATTTCTGCAAACATTGTGCTAGCTGTTTAATATATATCAACAATTGAAATCGTTACACATAGCATATAGCTTATTGTGTAACTTGTCTGTCTGATTCATAACTCCGAACTTGCCTTTTGTGACGAGGTTTCCCGTTGAGTACTATTCTCCGCATCATTGATTCAGACTGTTTCAGAGCAAGAAAAGTATGTGTAAGATTTTGTTCTCTTCATTTCCTTATGCACAATTTCCCTTTTTTCGATCAAGCACTAAATACTGTAGTCGTAATAATAAATTCTAATAGCACTCCAAATTTACGCTTCTGTGCTAATTCCTTGATTATTTCCAAATTGCTGGTGTCTGGTTCTTTTGAAACCAAGTGCAACAAATGGTTACAGCAAGGTAATTCTTCTACCAGTGAAACTTTTCTCTTTCTCTTTGCAATCAACTGATCAAGTAATATTATGGTGCTTCTCCCTATATGCAAATTAGTCAAGTATACTGAAGACATGTATCAAAGATGCCAAGTTGGAGATCTTTGCCAGTTCTGTTGAGTGCAATCTTCATCTTGATATTCATGGGGGTAGCGCAGCGAAGATACCTCGATTCTGCATTTTTATTTCTGTTTGTACTGAGTGTAAAGCCCTAGCCTTGGTGACATTATAGTGTTGTTTTAACCATTCTTCTGTATAATATAATACTACACCATTTGGTGACAATATAACAAGGAAACATTAAGGTGTTGGCCGTCTCAGTTGGATTTAAAGATGTAATAAAGACAACTTTAGTGTGGATATTATGTAATACGCTTATGATTTCGTTAATTATGTACCGTAAGCACATTTTTGTAGGCTTTTAGGGCATCCGCAATAGTTAAAGATAATTACTCTCTATAGTAAGATCCATATCATCTATATACCATGCTATAGTAAACCCTTGCAATGGTGAATCTATATAGATGTCTATAGCTATTTTTAATTAATAGAGTGCTCTCTCTCTCTTTCTTTCTTTAATTAATAGACAATCTACAGGTCTATAGATAGCAGCACTCTCTCTCTTCATTTAATTGCTTGCCACATAGGATAGATGTTAATATGAACTTCTTATAGATAGCTGACTAGGCACCATTGCGGATGCCCTTAATGGAATAGATGGTGTAGATATTTATAGTTCTGTAACAACTGTTCTTAGTTTTGCTGAATACTATGTGACACGTTTATGACTTATTTAATGTACAGTAAGCACATTTGTGCAGGATTTCCATGGAAGAGATGATGTAGATGTTTTATAGTTCTGTAACAACTAATTCTTACTTTTGCTGTTTGGGACTTGTGTGTAGTTGCCAAAATATGAAACTGTTCTGAAAGTAGTGTTATTTTTAGTACATGCTATTGATATACTTTGCATCCTTATTAGGGAAATAATAAATACGAGTGGATAAATAATTTCATCTTGTATACTCGCGTCAAAGCTTGGGCACTTGACCTGCCTCATCATGGATGTGTTAATGCAGTGAACATCAAGTTGAATAGAAGAACAATCTAAAATCAGTGTTTAAAGCAGTATTCATTCGGCTGGAATTATTTTGATGTAGATCACAACTAACTAGATATTCTGATTTTTTTTGTAGTTTGGCCTGGTTTGGTCGCTTTGAGCGATGTGTGCTTCAAAGTTGAAACGTTAGTCGTGGATGTTTGTCTCTCTTTTCTACTACTCATTTCCTAAGAGATTGGCATTGTTTATTTTATATCCGTGGCAACTTGCAAAGCACAGGAGCATTCGAAATGAGTAGTAAAAAAAATATTCTCCTAAGCAATTCAGCTAGGACATTTACTAATAATATGTCTTCAAAGCTGTTCTTAGAGCAACTCCAACCCAAATCACTATATTTTCCCCCTAAATCACTCATTTAGGGGTGGTATAAAAATTAGGGGTACTCTATATCAATTTTGTCTCCAGCCCATACTCCCTATTACTCACCCCTATTATTTATCTAAACATTAT
This sequence comes from Guadua angustifolia, assembly GCA_036346375.1. NCBI lineage: Eukaryota > Viridiplantae > Streptophyta > Magnoliopsida > Poales > Poaceae > Guadua > Guadua angustifolia. The sequence goes on along the minus strand of CM070502.1, from coordinate 65,224,271 downwards.
TATTACTTTGCACTCACATTTTAAAATGAATAAAAAATGCCAAAGAAAATAATAGGAGCAAAGAGAAGCCCCTAGATGTAGGGGTGAGAGAGTACCTCTCTAAAATAAGGGTTTATAATAGGGGTTAGGTTGGAGCTTATATTTTTCTAAGTCTCCTTATAATTTAGGATAGGGGAAGGTTTAGGGGGTAGGTTGGGGTTGCTCTTAGGTTCTAGAAGTTTCATGCATTTTTTTTTGTAGCCATGTTGGACAAGAAACAACATGCACTACTAAATGTGACACCTATGACCCGATTTGATTTCTTTACAAGCTTATCCATATGTGTTTCACTTGATATGTGCGTAAGGTAAAATTGATGTTCATTGTACGATTTGAGATTCTGTTTGACTATATATCTCACCCTCTTTTTGAGACACCATTACAACACACAAGAACCTTAATGCGATTAGGAAACAATCAGGAAAACCTTGGGTACAAGGTTTTTATTTTTGAGATTAACCTTGGGTACAAATTGGAAGAAATACTTGGCGTCCAGGGCGCTCTAGGCTCTGTTTACATCAGGCTTAATCCAATTACTGTCAGGCTTTATCCAATTACGGTCACTATTTAAGAGTGTCGTGCAGCATGCTACAACGGTACAAGAAAAGGGAAAATGTAAGTATTTCGACTGCAAAAGGCACACACTTTCTCGCTCCATCTGATGTAACGAAGCTGCCTTCTAAAATATAGCGAATTTCTCACTCAACAAATACATGATCGCTCTGGAGAATAGCCGTGTTAAATTAAAATGATCATTCCGTGTTCCTGATACATTCTATGGGGTTGCTCTTGAAATAGCTGCCCAACTGGATAATAGGAGAAAAAAGATTTCATATTGCCGACAGCTACAAATACAACAAAGCCAGAAGAGAACCAACTTCCCATCACCTCATCTTGCTGTAGGCCGGAACGGACAACAACAGACTCGTAACGCTTCCTCGATTGCGAACAGGAAGCAGGCAGTAAAAGAAGCGGAGTTGGATCTGGATCAGGCAAATCCCCAAACAGCAAAATTGCACTGGAGCATCAACAAGCAGGTGACTCCAAGCTGCCTGAGCTTGCCCCCCAAGCCATAATTTGTGTATCCAGACAACTGCAGGGTGCCATCAGAGGCTTCTCCGTCATGGATTACTCATCGTCCCCATTGTCAAAAACCCCGATGCGCTGCCTTCTCTTGTCAAAAACTGCCCTGAAGGATTGACCTTCGTCACGAAGTTGCTCACTGAATCGCATTCTTGTTTCGTTGTTGACTTTACCCTTCATACCCATGGAATTATCCTCAGCCAAGGGGCTGGAGACCTGGCAAGCAATGAATTTCACTACAGCAAACAGCACGAATTCGTAGATTTTTTTTTTTTGGTGGGGGGCCTAAATAAAACAGCCAAGGGGTTGTGGTATGGAAAAAAATTAACTAAAGTAAGCGATGTAAATGCAAATCTAGGGGAGATTCCCGTACCATGTGCACAAAGCTAAAACGAGACCTAAATTAGGCACAGAGGTAATTATAGCAAAAGCAGGTAAGAAGGAACACATCCTTGAATTTTACACAGCCCAAATGCCGCAAATCAAATTTTCACAGGGACGATATAGATCTATGCTTAAAAGTTTGCTTGAGGTCCAGCTGCTGCAAGCTGGAAGCAGTGACAAATCAATTTTAGTAACATTGGTCATTGGCACCCAATAAGTAATGTGTGCGAATGTTATGCGAATGATGAATCCTAGCAGAAAGTAGAGATGATACTAGCTAAATAGTGCACAGACTCCTGTAATTGCCAGAACGTAAGCAATGTGCTGGTACTAACCAAATTGTACCCTGATCCAGGTCCTATGATTAAGGATGAAGTGAGTCTTCTTTTGGCTGCACCAATAGAAAACCCACCCTTTTCATGCTGCAAAACAAAAACAACGAAGATTGAGTGCATAGCAAAGGAGGATATCATTTCCATTTTAGTCAATAACACAGATTTGGGAAAAGGGGCATTACATGACTACAAAGCGATAAGCAACTGCAAAAGTACAGGAGTAACACCAATTCTTTTTTAAGTCAATTATCATCAAAGATATGATATTGTAATAGTAACAAAGCAAACATATTCAATTATTCATGTTTGAGTAGCTCAGAAGCTGCAAGTGGATGTGAATAATGTGGTTGATTTTCTTGTACTTCAAAAGAAAACATAAACAGCTGAGCAGCCAAGGTGCAGCGTAAACAAAGCACAAAAAAAAGCAATGTATTGAATTTTTACTGGAGCAAAAAGCATACCCGATCACCCCAACTAACTGTTTTTCGACGGGTGCCATATGTCTGGGCCAGCCCAGAAAGAGCATGTGAACTTCCCCTGCATGTTCGGACTTCTCTGTATCCTCATCAAAATCTTTTGACCATTTACTCTGTCCTAGCTCTTTATAGCCATCCATGTCATCTTCTGATGAGTCCCACTTCTCCCCTGGTTTTGAGAAGCCTAAACAGATAAGTAATTAATTAGTACTGCAAAGAGTAAATACGATGTAACTACATTAAAGAATGTGAAGAGAGATAAATATGACTTCAACATCAGAATATACTGGATAACGCTAAAACATGGTGAAAAATAGGCTATGTACACCTATACAAAAACTACACATTAAGACAGGTGAAGCTTATAATGCTAATAAGACATATCGAGCTCAAACAACTCTTGTCAAAGATAGCACTGAAAACAAAACGAACTTGCCAGAGAGTACATATCTTACAACACCACATATGGTTGTATTCTATTAAAGAATATACCACATCCTTCGATTCTGCAATAGCGATGCCATTGATGGTGATGCTACAAGCTTATAACCATTGCTTTTGCAATAGTACCATGCTTTTGAGGCTATCTCATCAGTTCTTTCGACCCAACTAAGCTTATTTTGCAACAGATTCAATGGATTGCTCCACACTCCACAGCACCTCTGTGTCTCCTAATAAGTGCACATTTGGATCTGTTGCCCACTTTGCTTTGTTGGGCGAAGATAAACTAGCTCATGAGGGCAATAGCTAAAAGAGGGAAGGTTACAGGGACAGTTCATTGGTTCTTTTCACCTTGAAAGAGTGAAAAGAGTATGTTTTTGGAAATATAAAGTAGATTATAAAATTATCTTATAAAACCTATTTGAAGCTATTGAGTGCACCATAATTTGACAAGATGGTTTTTAAACAAACACTGCCCACATTGGAGAGCCTAAATTTAGCTCCCTAACTGAACAAGCTTTCCCTTGCACATGCGGGAAATAGTTTGGCTCTCCTGTAAAGTCTGAACAAGCTTTTCCTTGTCCGTGAGGGAGAGTTTGCTTGGCAAGGCAAGGTTTTAAGAAGTCTACCAAGCACATGCCCTTGCTTAGCTAGGCTAGACGGGCAATTTCTTGGATGGAGAAGAGATCCAAACAATTAGGTCAAGTTAGTTGGAATAAATGACCGAACTGACTGAGAGAACAAAGTCATCAGCATAAGGGAAAGGTGATTAGTACTGGGTTCATCCCCTACATCGCCAGCTCTGGCTTAACCAAAATATACACATCCAGGGTCCAGATCAGTCCAGAGCTTTCCACATTCATGGCTTCCTCATAAATAAATGTTAAGACAATAAAATGTGACCAAGAATATGTCATCAGTATGTACCTTGGTCAGGATCATCATCTGCTGACTCAAATATAGCCTTCTTTGAGTTTTCAGCCTCAGTGTTAACTGCTGTGTCATTAGCATCATCGGCATCCTCTGTGTCCATATCCACCTATTTGACGTATAAAAATCATGAGCACGCTGATCTCTTCATAAGTGACTGATGAAGTAGTGTTACCTCTTGTATAGAATGCTCACGGAGATTGTCATCATGGAATAATGGCTGAAGAAGTTAAAGAGAACCAATGATTAGAAACATGATTAACCATGTACCTAATAGGTATGAATTGTAAAATGTATTAATACTTTCAAAAACATACATGGATGTCTAGTTGCAGATATAGTGGCAGAGCCTCCTCCCAGTCTGCCGCCATCTTTTTTATATCATCCAATGTAAACCCATGCACATTCCTAGCAGCACAGCCCTATAATTCACAAGAATATCAAACACGTGATATGCTAGCTTATAGCTAATGATGAGGTAATACAATGATCTTAGTTAACTAAGCAAATTTAAAAAATGGAGATACAGAACACAAGGAATCTATCTATTACAAATTGAAAAAATGTTTAAAGGATGCCACATTCACTCTTAAGAGTCTGATATGCTAGAAATTACCACATCAATTGGAGGAAAACCAGAAAGATTTATACCATGTATTTAGTGGGTCTGGATTAATCCGATGCAGAATAATCAGATATATATATATTAGAGTTGTTACAGTTGTATAACAAATACAAGTATATTTTTAATCATAGGCATTAGAGTAGTATAACAAATACAACTCTATTTTTAAAATATAAACATGTACATTGTAGTATCTAGCCACTCAATTGTACGGACAACTAGGCTAATGATATTATAAAGAGGGTGATTCCATATCTCTAACATGCTGAGCAAAATATTCAGATGGATCCTTCAATAAAGCAACTTCAGTAGAACTAAAATGTTCCCGGCCCCGATAGAAATTGTTCCTATTGGTGACCAGGTACAAGTTTCCAGTTAGTTACTAGCATGAACCTGTAAAATACTGTATGGCTTACTGTTTGTAGGAGTGTATGTATTTGACTTGAAGTTGAAATACATTGTTATATTATATGGTTTAGATATCGTTAAGGGGAGTGCAGGGAAGATTTCTACCAGCCTGATATCTACCAAAATCCCAGAACTTCAGGTCTCATCAGGACTGCCTATGGATAGTCAATACATTACAAAAAAATGCCAACAAATAGAATTAGCCTGATTGGTTAGTACCGACATTTCATGGTTTATTCAAGAAAGATAAAAATGGTGGCAGCACGAAGTACATTAATACATATTTTACAACAACATAACCCTTACATATTACTATATTAATGATATTGCAAGAACTTACTGCTGGATCCTTGTACGGTGCCTCCAGCAAGTACACCTCATAGCCTGATTTCTACAAAAGGAAGAAAAAAGAATCAGTACATTTACTTTCATAAGACCATCAGTAATTCAGACAATAAAATTCCAAACAACAATCTAGAGTAACAGAGTGGCTCCTCAAATGCCAAGGATATTGGGCAACAATGTTTGCACAAATTAGTCTATTGAAAGTCATAATCATTTGAAGGATTATTGCTTCTGTACCATCTAAATTCTGAAGTCGTAACTCCAAGAAACTGCAAGCCAATGATACTTTAGAGTTTTAGACTAACTCAAGCACCAAGAACCACACAAATGCCCAACAATACTGAATTCTGTACGGTTCAACAACTCAACAGTTTTGGCATATACAATGAGTCAATGGACAAAATCCTTGAAAAACAAATTTGAAGGCCATTAGGCAAACCGTGTAAAAAAATGTAAAGCAAGCAAGCTCCTGTATGTAGCTAATTTCATACAGAAACAGCTAGCATATACACCCACAGTAAGAAAAACCAAAGAAGTACAATTCCATTACACGACAGAAACGCAGGGGAGGGGGCATGCGCGCGCACAGAGACAGAGAGAGAACGGACTGTTTTAGATGTAAGAAATACTCAGTACCGAATGCCTCTTCCTAAATTAATAATAATTACATAATATTATGCCTCTCATGGTATACATATGTGAAGAGGTCCTCTATGGCATGAGAACAACTCTAGTAGGATGAAAACCACATTAAAAAATAGGAAAGAAAAATAAATAAGATTAGCCATCGTGACAACAAATTAAATTAAGACACATTGCATGGACAATTTGAAAATAGGAAATATTTTTTAGTGTTTGGCAGTTGGCACATTGCTTGGCAGTTGGCACTAAAACATGCTTTTCAAGCACAGAGCACCTCTCGTTCACAAAGGGAAAAAAAAGTGTAGAAAACCGCTAGAGGATTCATATCCTTAACGAAAAGCTCCAGGTAAGCAAAGTAAATTCTAACAGTTGACGCAACAGAGACTGAGGGTTTACCTTCGCGCTTGCCCAAAATTGAGCAAAATCAGCTACCCGCAGATTGCGGTCATCCACTAAAAACGGCCAAGCATACCAGCAATAAACAAGTCAGTTACCAAAAATCCAGCATCAGCCATTGGTAAATATGAAGGCGGCTTCTGGTGCATAACCACTGTATGTCGCAAGGACAGCTAAAATGTTGCTTAATTCATGTTTTAAACAGTACAGAATATGAACTGCCGATGCAAATGGGAACCCTCCCAATGTCTGGGGAACCCATGTCCTAAGTCCCAGAAAGTGACCATCAAATCATTGAATAATTAATAAGGAAACAAAATTTCCAACTATGGAAAAAAAACCATTCGGTTGTCATACTAAGATGTCAGTGAACAAAAACTTAGACAGAGGAGTCTTTCATCACTCCATGAATTTACAGGCCAATACATACAAGACACAGAATATAATCATGTGAGGCAAAACCACCAAAGCGTTTACCGCCAATGTGAACTAAATTGTTAATTCCTCATAAAGCATATTGCATAATTTAATAATATTCAAAATAACTTCGTACCGATCACGAATGCGAAATTCCCTTCATCAAGTGTCTTCTTAAATGCGTTCAACATGCTTGATCTGTAAGTCTGTCAAATTGAAAAGAAAATTAGCAACATTACTACTCCACAGAATGATAAATAGCCAAGTAAATGAAAAGTTGGACTTCTGGAGGAACTTCAAAAAGAAAAAGTGTGATGGCTAATGCTCCTATCTATAATCCAGCTAAGGCATTCTATGGGGAAGCCTGATCCCAGATCAAACAAATATATATCTAAATGTTAAAGTTATTAAGTATAGTATCCTTACAGTTAATGCTAGTCTAAGGGATCTTATCATTTAAAATTAACAATGTTATGTATTGCAAATTCTGGACAATGTCCCCTGATATCCTGATTTCAAGTAACATAAAGAATGTGCCTTTGCTAAAGGTTGCATGGCTTCTGCAATGCACTAATGAATACTTTTACATGTTTCATAAATTGCAACAGGCCATGCTACAGTTTGCTATAACAGGGTTCCAATAATTAGCAAGTCCATTCAACATGAGAGAAAGGAAGTAATCAACAAGAACAAAAACTGTATCACCTCCTCCATTTCAGGCTCATAACAATACTCAATCACTTTCTTGGTCAACTGCTTCCTTCCTTTGGATGCACTAGAAGATTTAGACCCTTCATTGTCTTCGACCTTCTAAGAACAATTTAGCCAAATTGCAGTTAGGAGACAACTAACCCATAAAAGAAAGTAGCAATGTAATGAGCACTCCTGATAGTTTAGGCTGACAAACTAATGTTCCAGAGTACAGGATAAGTTATGTCCAGTTTCTACTGACCTTCTCAACCTCAATCATGAAATAGTCATCCATCGAGTGAATTCTAGGTGCATTTCCACCATTCTCAACTTCAAGATCACGCAATGCCTTTGCCAGATAGCTCTTTCCACTACCTACAAGTTCTAAGTATGTGAGAATTGTAACAGTAGTGAAGCACATATATGAAATAACTTAACAGAATCAGAAAGGATAGATAATCTCGCACACTGTTAGATGATAGTCATTATGTATATTGCATATGCAACAGGACACAGAAGCTTTTTGTAATAAATACAGCATGTTATCAGAGGTAATCCAGACAGTAGAGAATGGCCTGTAGAAATAGGTGACTTGATTTCAACAACCCCCCTCCTATCACATATATATATGCCGTTTTGTAAAGTGACAAGGTCTTCAAGATTCAACTTTGTGGTTTATCAAAATATGTTTGTGAAATGTTATACGATATACCACTACGAAAGTATTCTTATGAAAAATCAATGATATTGTTTTCATATAAACAATGTATATACTTTTATTAGTACTAGTGATCAAAGTTAGACAAGCTTGACTACACTTCTATACAAATGACAAGGGAGTACGTAAAAAGGCTCATCATGCATCCTGTTTGGCTTATTGAAAATTAGACATTCAATCAAGTATAATTTAATTAAAAATGTCAGTAACTCCCAAGTAGAAAAGGTGTGCAATCTCATGTTTGTAAAAAAAGACCACATTCACTCTCAACCGACAACAGGTACAGTAAGGCCACCACTTATGAAAAGATTGAAGTTTGAACACTTTCCATGGCATTCTATCTCAGTGCTAGTCCTGTCATTTCATTAACTAGAAAGTAGAAACAGCCAAATGTTGTGACAAGTATACAAATTATCAACTTTGTTGGAAATAATACTTTTGACTACTTGATAAATAATAGGAATTATTACAATGGTTGTGAAAGAACCTGGAAGCCCTCGGAGGATGATAACAATATGATCAGGGCGTGAAGCACGAAGAGGCAACTTGAACAAGTCACAGGCATTAATAATATTGATTTTAGCATTGTTGAGTGAATGCTTCCCTTGGATTGACCTTCCATCTCCCAAATGCTGCTCTGAGTGTGTTTGATATATCAAACCCAATCCCTGCAAAAACACATACATATATAACAATTAATGCTTCTGAGTGAACAGCGATGAAGCATCCAAGTTCGTGGAGAGGGGAAAATGAACCTCATTGTGGATAGGTCCACTGTAACAATCTGCATTCGCCATCGGATGAGCTTGATGCAAGGTATGAGCACTAGGTGGAAGCGCTGTTGTAGCCAGAGATATGGAAAGGACAGGAAACAATGACGAATTTGCGGCCCGCAGAGGTGGCATGGCATGGTAATCTGGGGGAGAAGGCACTGGAGGCTCTGGTGGCGGCGGCACAACACCCGCCTCAGGATGGCAGTCGTGAGGATCATAATTATTGCCAGCCTCAGCATATCGAGGCAGTGGAGGGAGTGGCGGCGCACCAGGCGATGCCTCAGGGTGGAACTGTTGGTAACAGTGATCACGGTCGAAATACTTCTCCTGAGGTCCTCCTGCCGGCACAAAACCCGAACCGAAGGCACTATGCCTATCATGCGGCGGCGGTGGAGGTGGCAGCCTTCCGGCGTGATCGTGATTAGCAAAATTATCTCTCTGCGCATAGGGTTTGTCATAACTTGGGGAAGGATATCCTCTACCTCCTCCATAATTGAAGCCATCAGGTGGGTACGGCTCGCCATGCCACTGTGTAGGCAGCGACGGCAGCGGCGGAGGGCAGCCATGATCCCGGATCAGGCCGAGCAGCCGCTCGCCCTCCACGGAAACCCTGCCCGGCATCGGCGGCGGGGGAGGGGGCGCGGCGGCGTACAGATCGAACGGACGCGACTTTCCCACGCGCATCCGCTTGTGGGGGCCCTCCCTGTCTGGGAGCTCGTAGGGGTGCGGCCCCGGAGGGCCCCATATCGACGGCGGTGGCGGGTGGAAGGGGTCGTGGTACTGCAGCAGGTGAGGAGGGGGCGGCGGGTGGAGATCGTAGGGGAAGGGGTGGGGCGGGAGAGGCGGAGGCGGTGGCGGGCAGAAGGGGAAGTGTGGCGCCGTGCAGACGGGGCAGAGGTCGGTTCCGGCGGGGAAGCGCCATGGATGGTCCATGAGGAGGCGATCGGGTGGGTTTGGGGATCTAGAGCTTTCGGTTGAGGAAGAGAAGGGAGGTCTGCGGTTTCGAGAAGGTTCGAGAAGTTCTATGGGCTTCGGCGGATGGCCGCGTGGTTGAGGGGAAGGGCTGCAGTTCTGCGTAGGATGAAAACGGGTCGGATACAAACGGGTAGTAGGTTATTTTATATCCTACTCTAAGGTAGTGTTTGGTTTAAAGGTAAAAGTGGATGGGATAGTCTTATCTCTATTTTTTTATCCATCCATTTGTTTGATTGGATGGCAAGGTGGACAAGGGCAACCAAAAAAAGAGAATATTCTTGAGATATGCTGGATAGAGAAATCCCAAGAATTTGACCGGATGGGCTCATCCAGGTATCATCACATGCTTAGTTTATGTATTTATTAGCCTTTGCTTTTTATAAGTATCAGCTTAGCACAGTTGATTTGACCATTTGAGCTCGTTCCAGCGGTCTCGCATTCGAATCCCTCTCGCGCTATGCACTGTAGCACCGTGAAGCACTGTAGCATCTACAGTGTGTGCAGGATTTTTATTTTTTTAAAATAAATTTCAAAATTTTAAAATTACAGTCGGCTTATTTTTTTCATTTCAAAATTTTTAAAAAGATTTTTCCTCTCTATTAGAATTAACAAACCGTCTATCCTTATCATTTATCCAACAAAATAAAAAATTGACTCATCCCATCCATCCTCATACATCCAACCAAACAAAAAACTAAATCATCCCATCCATCCAACCAAACAGCCACCTAGATGACTCCATCCCATCCAGACCTAGATGGCCATATCCCATCCAACCTCATCCTTCAACCAAACGCACCCTAATATTTTTTTCCGGATCACGGGGCTCTGCACGTAATGAAAATCTGAGACGGATACGGCACGGATACGGTATTTACTGAACAGGTAAACAACGGCACCGGGTATTAACGAAACGGTAAAAAGCGAGTATCGGATATTTTGCCGGATAGCACGTGAAATAGGTAGAATGAGAACATGTGATGAAACATATAGTTCAATAATCACGTAGTTTAACATATAGTAGTCCAAGTAAAACATAATCCAACATAGAATTCAAAACAAGACGCATAGAGTCCAATTAACATATAACCCAACAATAACAGAGTCCAACAAAGACGCATAGAGTCTAACATAGTCTAACACATAGATAATCGAATTGCGAAAATGCAAAAAGATCGGCACTCAGATACTTGACCCGTTTATCTCGGGTAGTATCGGATCTCGCTCATCCCATATTCTACCCGTACGCATGCATCGATCGAGCACGATGCGGATACTACCCGTTTATTTGCAGTACGAGTACTACCCATCTGTTTTGGATAATTTTTCTTTCGGATCGGATACGGCTCGAAATTACCCGACCCATTTTCACCCTAGTTCTGCACGGACTAGCTCAAGCTCGTCTTGGCGTGGTTGGTCGTTTTCTTGAATGCTTTTGCATGGAGAACCCGCAGAGAGTCGTATTTTGTTAAAGAGGTTTGGTTGGCTAAGGTGGTGGCTTATGAAAACCGATCACGTTAAAATGATTAAATATATTTTTAGGAGAAATTCAATATGTTATGAGATAAGAGTTTTCATTACGGTTGGACTCTATCTCTATATGTGGGTGAATCCGAATTTATCTCTTGCTATCTTCTACGGACACCCCCTTACAAGAGATCCAATCTAATAAGGGCCTATTTGGATCCATTAGCAGCTAATAGCTAGCTGGCTAATAGTTCCTAGCTAATATTAGCTAGCTAACTATTAGCTGGAGGGTGTTTGGATCCACCAGCTAATATGTGGCTAAAGTTGATCAATTGTTCAGATTTTACATTTCCTTGCAGGACATGTTTCAATGATTGAATCTTGTTTCTTGCTTCTCGAAACAAGAATTTGGGGGCCCTCCCCAAACAGGTCCATCTCCAGAGGTTGGCGATGGGCGCGGACCTCCTTGGCCAGGCCGTGGTGTGAATCGCTCGTAGCGGCGCTTAGTGGGGTGGGCGCGGCGCACTTCATGGGTGGGCGGTGGCCGTGGGTGGGCGGCGCGGCAAGTGGGTGGGTGGCGGCGCAAAAAAAATCTTGGCGCTTCGGGTGTGCGTTTCGGCGAGATAAGAATTTGGGGGCAGTTTTGGGGAGCGAAGGGACGAGAGTAATTTTGGAAAATGCCACATATTAGCTGCTATTAGCTGGATTTGGTTAGCTAATGAGATAACCATTAGCTGGGTGCCCAGCTAATAGTTAGCTAATCTATTAGTTGATCCTGTTTAGATCTATCTTAGCTAATTTTTAGCCACTAACTGTTAGCTGCATGGATCCAAACAGGCCTTAAAGCAAGAGAATTTTGCCTTCTTACTTTGTGTGCTTTGGTTCTTATTCTTATGATTTCGTTGGCGTACTGTTAATTGATCGTGGATGAACGACTACATTTTATAATATATTATCAGCACGAAACTCTACAATGCTGAAGTCCATATCAATTTTCACACACACACACAACACGGGCCGGCGTCGTTGTCTCGTGGAGAGACATGCTGTGCAGCGGATCAATCTCATCAAGTTATCAGCAAGCATGAACGAACTGCATGCATGAACACGTCTTCATTCATGAACTGCGGCAGCAGCAGCGCGTCGCCGTGGCGCGGCGGCGGGACGTCGCGGCGGAAGCGATCGCGGAAGGCCGGCCACCCGCGGAAGTCGTCGATGCAGAGGATGGCCGGGGTAAGCGAGTGGTTCTTGGACACGGCCGCCATGTGCAGCGCAGAGGCGCCGAGGAACGCGCCCAGCTCGATCGATGATGATATCCGGGCGCACCTCCTCGATGAGCTCCAAGAACACCGTCCCGTCGAGCCCCACCCGCGCGGGTGCGCATGCCGCGCGTGGGCGGAAAGTTGGCGAAAGATAGCTAGGCCGGTGGACGACGTGACACGATGTGAGATCCCCGCTAATCTTGTTGCCTCCCAGCCAACTGCGCGTGCGCGCGTGCCGTGCAGATCAATCGGGCGAACGTGCAAGTCCCCAACCGGAGCGCGGCGATTGTCCAGCGCGCAGCCCGCCAACCTCGTCGTCTTCCTCACCGACACCCGCAGGTACCGCTTCAAGAAGCTGGCCGGGAGGGAGCCCGCTTGTCATGGACCACAAGGGGCCTGGCTGCACATAGCATGGGCTGGGCTTAGCTGCACATAGCGTGAGCTATAAAAGGAACAAGCAGCAGACTAAGGAGTTACTCCTCTCTCATGTTCTGCTCTCCTGACTTCTTACTCCTTTAAAAACCTCCTCTGATATTCCTCCAAACTTCTCAAATAGCTTGTAATTTGTACTCAGATATAGCAGCACCATAACAATTGGTATCAGAGCCTTCGATCCAAGCCATAGCCAACGCTTTTGAGAGAGCAATTGTAAAAAGTGACCGGATCATCGAGCTGTGCGAGAAGTTGATCGTCGAGTTACCTGAAGGGCGATCGATGGCGGCGGTCACCACCGAGGAGCTTCGTCGATGGCGCCATGACGACGGCGTGGACCTGCAGGGACGCAGCGCCGCAATGGCGGGTGACGTTGACGGGGTCGTAGAGGTGGGCGAGCCATGGGAGGTGGTCGGACCAGTGGAACGCGCCGAGGAGCTCGTCACTGGCCACAACACCACGGCAAGCAACACCAGCACCGCCACCACCCTCAGAGTTCTGGCCGCTCCGTTTGTTCAAGTTGAGGTACAACAATTTTGCGCATATGAGGTGTTCGAGGGAATGTCTCCAGGGAATGGCATCCCTATCGGCAGTCTCCAGGGAAAACCAGTGCTGAGGGATAGCCGATGGAGCGAGCAAGAGGCAGCAATCTTGGTCCCTGGTGACATCGTCAGCATCAAGCTCGGTGACATCGTCCCTGCCGATGCTCGTCTCCTGGAGGGTGATCCTCTCAAGGTTGATCAGTCCGCTCTTACTGGAGGTCCCACCGGGATGCTCGACGCCATGCGCACCTCCCTCAATCCTCGAGGCATGGACAAGATGATCTCCACCGGGTACGTGAACCTCCCAAGCTGTGATGCCTACTTTGACACTATCCAGTCCAAGAAGAAGCTGCCGCTAGTTTTGCAAGAATCTCTGACGGCAGCCTTTGCTCAGATTCCGGTCTTATCCTTTCCTGATGTTCCCAGTGGCCGAGTAAGTGAAATTTCCGCAGACACTTCTATTCTTGACGTTGTGAGAATAACCAAAATGGATAACATCTCATCTCCTGCTGGATTGTCGGAAAGTGAGGGATTGGCTGCTACCGAAAGAAAGGCCAAGGAGAAAGTTACGACTAGTGGTGAGGTGGAGAATGATGGTGCAAATGCAGTCCATAATGCAACTGGGTTAATTTTTTCATCAGATAAAGATAGGATTCCTTTGAAAGAAGAACTTGAAGATAGCGGTGTTCGTCGGCAATGGAGGAGTGGAAGAGGTACTATGCATGTTAAAGGGTGTTCTTCCATATCAAAAGAAACAATGGGCACTACAGAAACAAGAAAACCACTAAAAGAGGGAAGACCTGGACCTGAAAAGAATGAAAGTAGGGTGGGGCGCCCCCCGATGAAGAAAGGTTCTGACGACAAAGCTTCATCCTATTACGCACAAGCTCTTAATTGTGAACCAGAAGCTGACCGAGAGGAACTTTTGGCTGCTGCAAACGCTGTTCGCAGCGCTATTATTGGTGGGGTTACAAGCTGTAGCTGTTGCTTATTGGGGAGTCAGCGACTATCCGTGTTGAAGGTAGAGTCCTGTGCTGTCAGCTGCCACATTCCACTACCGCAATTCATCTTCAGAAAGAGGGCAAATATTCTGGTGTTGGTCAATCAACTTCATATCTGCACGTGCAATCTCTTAGGAGCTTTCCACTTGAAAAACTTTGCGGAGAGGTGGTCCTGGTGCGACTTGATTCCACACTTCTCTTGGATCCTCTAGGATCAGGTAATTTGACACTGAAAAGGACACTGTCAACTATCAAATACTTGTACAAAGCAGGGGCAAAAGTGCTTCTAGTTACCTGCTGGGATCCAGGTGGCCGTAGAACACGGAGCACAATGCCAATAGTAATTGTGATGGGCTTGTGCTGCTTCTCTTATATACTAGACGTTTGGCAGAAAAGTGGGACAGGAAGCAATAGAGTGTTTGAGCCATGCCATATTCGATACAGTGATTATACTCTTTGTCAAGATCAGAACCGAGCAATGACCCTTCCAAGAGAAAATATGACCTACCGGGAGAGGCATTGCCCTGTAGAGAATGAGAAACTGCACTGTTTAATCCCAGCATCAAACGATTATGTTACCCCTTTTCCTTGGCCCAAGAGCCATTATATTGTCAGCTGTAAGAACTTGGATGGTGGATTTGGAGCTATGCCAGGAGGGGAGTCTCATGCTGGGCAGATATTTTGATGTGTTGGTGCTCTCGCAATCACCGGCTCTTTGCATCATGTTGATAGAGATCTCCTTGGATGGTGGCTTTGTGGCGCCAATGTAGAGGGGAGGGCTCAATGGACGGCCTGAGAAACTTGCTGATGTGTGCTACTCGTGGTGGGTGTTATCAAGCTTGATAATGATTGATAGAGTGCACTGGATTGACAAGGAACAACTTGCAAAATTCATACTAAACTGTGATGCTGGACCGTATACTGAGGAAAATGAATTGATGATGGCCATGCTTGGGTTGCTACCTTCTGGTATGTCACATTGTTCACTTGGCGCGCCAGTCATCGGCTTGGGGGCAAGCCGCATTTCAACGGGAGGGGAATGTCATGGACCACAAGGGGCCTGGCTGCACATAGCGTGGGCTGGGCTTGGCTGCACATAGCGTGAGCTATAAAAGGAACAAGCAGCAGACTAAGGAGGGGGAAGAGAAGAAAAACCGTATTACTCCTCTCTCATGTTCTGCTCTCCTGACTTCTTACTCCTTTAAAAACCTCCTCTGATCTTCCTCCAAACTTCTCAAATAGCTTGTAATTTGTACTCAAAGATAGCAGGATCATAACACCGCTCTCACCCAGATCGCCGCCGTCGTCATCGCCGTCTGGCGCAAGCGCCGCCTGGATGCATTAAATCCGAAGCTATCTAGTCGTGACGCCCAGAATGTTGGAAATCCAGGGGGCTGCCGGATTGCTTACGCGAAGAAGATTTCTGATGATGTTTTCGCTAAGCAATTCAATGAAAAGGGGAGAGCTCTGCGATCGGTGGTAGCAATCAAGGCTTCTCTTTTTTCTTTTTGTTTTTGTTTAAAAATTTGTGTGCTTCTTGTTAGCGGCGAGAGAAATTTTAAATCTTGTATCATCTTGATGTAATGTTCTTGAAATTAATAAAATCTTCCTTCATCTAAAAAATCTAGTCGTGACGCAAGGCGATACAGGGAAAGGCGCTGGTGAACCAATGCCCGACCGGCGTACGTAAGACCAGCGGATTAGACGCCCCGCGCGCGTTGTTCATAGCGCGGCTCGACGTGGCCGTGGGACCGTGGCAGATTTTGTTTTGCCGATACAAAACAGGGTCGGTACAGTACAATCCAAGAATGCATGCACCCAATTATCCCGATGGAGAATTGAAGAAAACGCTCACATAGATTCGGAAGCCGCCGGCCCGCCGGTTTTGCGCCGCCCAGGCCACGTTTGATTGGTGGCGCAGGCTTGCTGGCCGAAGCAGTCGGCGCGGATGACGCACTGGTCGGCGTGGAGTGCTGGCTCAAGTCCCAACTTGGGCCCCAGAACGCGAGGCTTACGATGGCCGGGTCGTCGAACCGGTTCACGGCGTACGAGACGGATTTCGGTGCGCCACCGCAGGGGAGCAACCGAGCAAGTTTTCCCGCAAGGCTCGTGGAGTTGTGGATTGAGATCACACCAACGACGCCGCCTTCATTGCCGGCTAAGCACAGAGCTCAGCCAAGCTGTCGAGGTCAATTGTGTTCGTCTGCTTGTGTTAATATACATTGCATCGAATTCGTCCGGTATCATGCGATTAAATCTACTATAAGTTATACGTAAGTTTGTGGCACGTAAGTTAATCACATCAGAACAATTTTTAATCCTATAGATTAATTTCTCTAATTACCTAGATTACTCATTTAATCTGAAAAACTAGGGTTTCGGAGTTGCTACTGTTTATTGAAAATTTGTTAATAAAATCTGAAAAATTATGAAAATTTTAGAAACTTGATTTTCTAAGTATATGGATTTCCGTAAAATTGGTCAATTGATATTTAGCTCATATTGAAAGTTCCATACCGCTGGGTTTATTTTTCTAGCATTGTGTTATGTTTAATATGTGATATAATTTATTTTCTGTTATTCAAGTAATTCTAAAAATTGCTTAATGATTAGCAAAAAAATATGAAAAATGCTAGAAAAATTGCATATGACCCATTGCTTAGATTCATCTTGTTGTATTTATTTTTTTAGCATTATTCCATGTTATTATATACTAGAATTTATTTTTTGTTATTTAAGTAATTCTAAAACTTGCTTGGTAATTAATAGAAAACTATGAAAATTGCTAGAAAAATTCTAGATAGCATTTGGGAGCTTCATGTCTTTGCATTTATTTTTCTAGTATTATGCCATGATCAATTAATGTTGGGATTTATTTTTCTCGTTATTCATCAATTCTAAAATTACTTGGAAATTAAGAAAATTATGAAAAAATGCTAGAAAAATTTTATATAGCATATTGAAAGCTCCATATCTCTAGATTTATTGTTCTAGCATTCTATATTGATATATGTTGAAATTTATTTTTGTGTTACATGGTAATTACGAAAATTCTTGAATAATTAGTTGAAAACTATGGGAATTCTAGAAAAATTCTAGAAAATTTTAAATAATTATCTACTAAATAGATATAGACCAGACTTTACTGATTGAAGAGTGAGCATGCAATATATTGATTTTACCAGTAGTAAAAGTCATTTTGATAAATAGAAATAGGATATGTTGGACATCGCATCGGCACCCTCTACCAACCATATTAAACATACGCCAATAATCCTATTAACTACATGAACCAATCCACTACCAAATCCAATTATCCCTCCATCAGTACATTTCTAAAACCATCAATCCATTTTTCAACCCATCACTTCCAACCGCATCTGATTTAATGCTTTCATTTATAAAATAGGCTTTCCCGTGCAATAATGATATAGATAAATACATAAAGCAGCTAAAAACATTTAATAAAACATGATCAAAGGAAAGCTTGTCTAGATTAGGGTTGACATACTCGGCCTCACTCGGATATAGAAAGAGGCCTTCTGCTGGATTCAATTAAAGTCCTAAAATCATAGAGTATTAAATCTATGACAATTAAATTGAATATCATTTATGGCGTCCAACAATTCCAAATATTTCATTTTAAATGCTCCACTTAGCTGTTCATTTACTTAATGCAACTAGATACTATATTTTTTATTCCCACGCATATAACTATCTAGTCGTCTAAACTAATCTCAGAAGGCAACATTCTACCCATTTTCTTATTTTTTCCCACTTTTTCCTTTCTCTTCTTTCCTTTTCTCCTCGTTTTCTTTCTTCTTCTCTCTTTTCTTTCTTTTTTCGTTTCTTTTTTTCTTCTCTTCCTCTCCTTTTTCTCTTTTTCTTACCTCTCTGCTTCTTGCTTGGCCAAAGCCTCTTGGCCTCCTTTTCTGACCGAGCCACTTGGCTACCCCTCACTGGCCGACTGCTTTACTTTTACTCGCCCCTCTCCTCAGCTCGGCTTACCCTGCTACTCTCCCTAACCTCTTACTAATGCCAACCGATCTCTAGCTCTGGCCATAGCTCCTCCACTGCCAAGCTACTAATCCCTACCGCCAGCCTCCTCTCTCCTGGCCGAAGCTTCCCTCACCTCTCCCTGCCTCTTCTCTTCTTCAGTCTTCACTACTCTACCCAATGGGGAGCTCTCCCTCTCCCCTACTAGCTCACCAACCCCTAGCCACTGTCCCTCCCCCGATCCACTAGCTAAACCTTCCTGCCTGGCCATCTAAGCAGTCTACAAACTAGTAAAGCTACTGCTATGGTTGTGCACCTAATGGCTGGGTGTAAGTTCAACCTTCATTAGTTATGGTTTTGGTGTTAATGACAAATCTAATATTGAGATTATCCATTAATGTGATTTTGTTATTTAATGACAAATCTTATATCGAGACTAACTTGTTTATTTAGAATATCTTTGATTAGTCTCATCGCATTGAAAAATGGAAAACCCAAGGTATATTTGCATATTCATTCTAGTATTAGTTGCATACTTTGGAGTCAAGTTAAAATATGAATGCCCCCATTATATTAACCACAAAATGTGCATCATATTTTCCCAATCCATATATTACATGGATGCACACACTTAGGGGGAGTTTATAGTTTGACTTGAAAGTCTCTTTGTATTGATCTAATTCTTATTGACACATATAAGGATCAAGACAAAGAAACTATATCCTTGAGTATATATTTGAATTGCCTTGTTATAGTATACTCATGGTAATATAGGATATACTCCAATGTGATCAAATTGAATATGTGCATATTATATACAAGTCAATCATACTTATGCACATATACATGTGGGGTGTATTCTATAGTCGATGACTTAGAGTAATGATCATTTTCATATAGTTTACACATAATGGATCATTACCTCTCATCAACATGAGTATATGAAAACTTGTGTAGTTAATATATACTCATATCAATTTAAATGATAATTTAAATTGAGTTCATTTGTATTATTAATTATTAAAGAACACTTCATCATGTGTTGATGGTGTTCCGTGATTAATTGAGGATAAATGAATAGTTCTTAAGTATAATGAAGCATGTGTTGCATTATTGTACTTAAGACATATAAATCATTCAAATTGATTTAGGTTGTGCTCAATTGATCTAGAGGCATCCATTATGTGTTAATGGAGTGCAAGAGATAATTGAGACAACCATGCATCTTGGACTAACTATTTTATGAGTTGTGATTGAGTTAGGTCCAAAGATGGATGAGATGATAAAGAAGAGGAGTCGAGTGATGATCCCGGGGGAGTATCAAAGCGATGATCATAAAGACCCCAAAGGGGATTGCTTGCGTACGGCGGCGAAGGTATAACTAGATAGGCTAAGGACTTTTGTAGTCCTTGAGTCTAAGGTTTTATCGCCGTACTATTAAGAGGGGTTGTCTCTTTGTTTGAGCTTCATCATGTGTTGATGATCTCAATCGCGTTCACTCAAGCTCAAACCATTTGGATTTGGTTTTTGCATAAGAGTTAACCATTTGGCATGTGTTGCGAATGGTTTAAGTTTATGCTTGGTTGTTATTGGTTTATGCTCTGATTTGCATGTGTTGCAAAGAGGAAGAGTATATGCATGTGGTTTTCGCATAAGGCCTTGATTTGCATGTGTTGCAAATGGGATAAGCTATATGCGTTGGCTCTTGCGTGAAGTTTACTTTTGCATGTGTTGCAAATGTTGAAGCTTCATGCTTTTGTTTCGCAAAACAAATCTTTCTAAAAACCGTGTGGTTGCTTGGAGCTAAGTTTTGCATGTGTTGTAAAAGGAGAGAGCTCAAGCACGATTTGGTGTTTGTGTGTTTGTATGGAGCTAAAGGCTTGCATGTGTTGCGAGTAAAGAGCTCATACGTGTGATTTGGTTTTAGTTGAAGTTTGGTTTTGGTGTTGCATGGAACTAGAAAATTGCATGTGTTGCAATTAGAGAGTTCATGCACCTTGACTTGGTGTTGCTTGGAGCTAGACTTTTGCATGTGTTGCAAAGAGTAGTGCTCAAGAAATGAAATTGGTTTATTGCGTTATTTGCAAGTTCGTTGTCTTGAATAAACCGAGTGTTATGAGTCAGGAATCCGAGAGCATGTGAGTAGGGCTTGCAGCAGGTGTTGGCAAGTTGATTGGGTCTCGTGTTGACCTTCACATGGCTAGGGGATTAATCTCATAAACTCGAGTTTGATTTGCTTATCGTTTGCAATTAGATCCGGTCGGTTCGCGAAATCGTTTTTCGCAATTTGGGTTAATTCTTTGAGTATGAGCTAAATTGGTGCAAATGTGTTTTGCGGGTGTATGATCATATGTTGATCATCTAGTAGCTCAAAGAATAGTGTTTGGTTTTTCGGAAAAGAGATCGCGGAAAAATCGAGTCGAGTCTGTCGGTGGTGGTGTGGCCGAGGGCGGTTAGACCGGGCAGGTCGGTCGGGCCGGGCGTGATGTGACCGGCCCCGCGGCGGCTTGATTTTTCGAGCGCTTTCCTTGCGGTTTTATCTGAGGCGGTTGGACCGGCCGGTCGGTCGAACCGGCCGTGTGATGCAAACGGTTGAAGCAGTGCAATTTTTCGAAGAGGCTGATTTTTCGTTTGTGTGGGCGGTCGGGCCGTGTAATGGCGCGAGAAGCCCAACAAGTTTGTGAAGGTTCGAGTTGAGCCTCTGGCATAGCGTGAAAAACCACGACTAGTGGAAAGAGGCGGTGCTCGGCGGGCCGGTCCAAGTGGTTGGGCTTGCCTCAGCGTGGACTAGGGAGGCAAGCAAGTCTCCGAACACCACGAAAAAATATCGGTTGTCTCTTTTACTTTCAAATATTTACATTTATTGTATATTGGTCAATTGCTTGATTGTAATTAGAATTGCTTAGTATTAATTGATTGTTCAAATTAGCAATTCTAGTGTAGAGACATAATTTAGTTAGTGCACATAGTTAACCTAGTTGATTTAGGCTTTAATTGTCAAAACCTATTTATCGCTTCCGCATATATTTTGATTAGGTTTTGACTTAGGGGTGTATTACAGTGAATTGTTTAGTGAGCGATCGAAATTTGTAAAACGCCTATTCACCCCCCCTCTAGGCGCATCCTCGACCCTACACTGGGTTGTGGAATGAAGATGCTGGTGGTTGAGGTACTAATGGAGTGGTCCAATGGCTGGCCTTGTTGGAATTAGTAGGTTTTTCCGGCAATTTTTAATCCATAAAGTTGTATAATAAATCATGACATATGTGATCAAGATGAACAATAATCTGATGTTAATGGTTTTGCTAGACATATCAAAGTTTAAATAAACTATCATGCTTAGCTTCATGATTTGTAGAAAATAGAACATACAAAAGAAGAGTTTAAGAAAGTACCCGATGGCGGGACCATTACGGAGGCAATGGTGGCTATTCTATGACCGATCGACATTCGATCGCAGACTATTCGATGTAGTCGATCTTAGTTGATCTGGCGTAGAGGTTAAGTAGTGCGATCCCTCGAGCGGACTTTAGGAAGTAGAGGATGTAGTCGATCGAATCGGAGCGATCATGCGATGCGCTCCCCAAAAACGATTGCGGCTTTTTCCGGCGGGAACTCGCGGCGAGCAAGGTTTTGAGGCTGCTCTCTCTGCTTTCGCATGTCTGTATGATGAAACGAAGACGGAACACTCAAAAGCAGCAGCGATGTGAGCTCGAGAAGAGGAATGTATCCGGGTTGATCACTCAAGATAGAACGCCCGAAGAAGATGTCTTGGATGTCTCGGTGATGTAATGGGTGCCATCAAAGAGCCATTAACACATCGATTACAAATGGCGGCGTCGATTATGAACCGACCATCGACCACGTCACATTACTAATAGCGGTCGGCGATTCTTGGTCATAAGCGCTCAAATTAATTACTCTTAACAGCAAAAACTCGCTTGACACATCACGTCAGGCACATCTGTCTGTCACACTTTTTGTCTTGCGCCGCGCGCCTCGCCTCACCACGCCACGCCACGGCTCGACTCGGCTCGTAGGCGTGTGGCCTGACCAATCCTTTTTCAACCTCACAACATATGGACACATGACACGGCTATTTAAGTTTGGTCAATCACCTCTTAATTACCCATATGGGATTAAAGTTCTCATAACTCCTAGTATTACACATGAGCCTTGGGATTTATTGATTTAATTATAAATGGACCCTAGCCCAATTATTCTAACAATCCCCACCAAATTCTAAGGCATATGTGAAATACTCTCGATTCCACTCTTGTTTGATATACGAGTGTATCGATGGAAGCTGTTAAGTTGAACATCCACCTAGGACAAAGGCTACACTCATCCTGGCCCGAACAATGGACTATGTCTTGAATTAGATTTTGTGCGAATAAGTTTCACCAAAGTCCTTCTTGGTACTAGGTCGCCATAAGCATCCCCTCGGTTTGGGCGTATAAGTCATACTCCTTGGCCTTTCATGAGCTTCTAGCCAGTCTCATAGGCTGTGACTAGCGATCGGGCTCATATAGGTGTATTCCTCATAAGATGTTTTGTAGGACAACATCTCTGCTTTGTAAGCCACTCGGAACACATTAAGGTATAACCAACCTGCCATACAAAATAGGAGAGTAATGCATCTCCAACGGAGTGGGATATGCACAAGAATACTCTCCTCCCAGCCAGCCAATAGCTTGTTTCACCACCCTACTTCACGGGATCTCCGATCACATAGGATGAGTTACCACTAAGGCATGACTCATGTGGGTCTCAAGCCCATCTCCCTCGATGCTTCATCTATCACATTCCGTGACAGCCCCTTGGTAAAGGGATCTGCCAGGTTTTTAGCCATCTAGACATAGTCCAATGCTATCACTCCGGAGTTTTTCATTTTCCTGACAGACTTCAACCGCCTCTTGACGTGTCTTGATGACTTCATGTTATCCTTAGAACTGTTGACCTTGACAATCACAGTCTAATTGTCACAGTTCAAAAGAATAGCAGGTACCGGTTTCTCAACCACCGGCAAGTCCATCACAAGCTCACGCAGCCAGTCGGCTTCAACAGTGGCGGTGTCTAATCTTTGTGAGTTACGCTTCCATTGTTGACCTCGTTAAGATAGTGCCTTGCAAGACTTCCATGAAAGCAGCGCCACCTCCCAAAGTGAACACATCCACTTGTGGCTTTTATCTCATCGACATCGGATATCGATTAGAATCACTATAACCCTCCGGTACCCTTGGATACCGGTGTAGTGAATTCCATAGCTTGCTATCCCTTTTAGGTAGCACAATACTCTTTCTAGAAACACGCCGATGATCATCTCCGGATTTGAAACAAACCGGTGAGTTTGCTCATAGCAAAGCGAGATATCAACCTCGTAGCACTAGCTAGATACATCGATGAGCCAATGATGCAGGAATATCTCAATTGATCCATTGCTATACTCGATTTTTCCGTAATAGCACACTAGGATCATACGGTGTTGGAAGCGGAGCTTGCGATCACTAAAACCAAAGCAACTCAAGACCTTTTCCACATAATGAGATTGCACAAGTGTGACCCCACCATCATCTTCTCTTAACAACTTAATGTTTAAGATGGCGTCCGCTTCTCCCAAATCCTTCATTTCAAAGCTTTAGGACAAAAAGTCCTTGACCTCCTTAATTAAATTAAGGTTTGTCCCAAATATCGATATGTCATCGACATACAAACACAAGATCACTCCTCTCCCCACCATAGCGGTAATACACGCATCTGCCAACTTCATTCACAATAAAGTGGCGGATGTCAAAGTTCTATCGAACTTCTCATGCCCTTTGTTTAGGTGCTGCTTAAGGCAGTATAAGGACTTCAACAGTTTACACACTTTCCCTTCATGACCCTTTACTATAAATCTATCTGGCTGTTTGTAACGTCCCGAAATTTGGCTTAATCTTAATTTTTGGAGTTAATTAAATTTTTGTGAATTAATTAAAATGTATTTGCATTTAATTGAATTTATCTGAATTTTGGGAATTATTTGGATTTAATTGAAATTAATTTGGGTTATCCTTCTCTTGAATAATTAAATATCAGAAAAAGTAATTATCAAAAATAAATAAAATATTTTATTTAGGCTCAAAATGCTCTGAAATATTTTCTGAAATTTTTCTAGAATTTTTCGAGTATTTTTAGTGCCCTAATTAACTACTTTGAATTTCTACAATTATTTTTATTGAGAAAAGCCGGAAAATCGCCAAGCTACAGTGTCGGGCCAAGCCGAACACTGTGCTCGCGCCGGAAAACCCTAGCGCCGCCCACTCCGGTTCGTTCGATCCCGATCGGACGGTTATGGTGAAGCCGCGTCGCTTAATAGCATGGATCATTGGATCTCAGCGTCGAGCCGCTAGGATGTCGCCACGTGGCGTGAGTGGCCGAAGCGTTATTCTTTCGGAGACGTTGGATTGCGATCGGACGGTGGAAGTCGGTCGCGCCGCATCGGGAGGGAGCACTGCCGCACCGCCGTCTCCCGTTGGCCGTCGCGGATATGTTAGAGATTTGCATGCGTATCGAGGCTTGTCCGAGCGGGAGATATAGTCCTCGCGTCGCATGACGCCGTTCGCCCATTTGCCTTGTCTGCGTAATCGCCATTCGTCGTGGCACGCGCTAGAGCTCGCCGGAGTGGCATCCTTCCACCGCCTCGGTTTTCTTCACATTCCGCTGTCGTCCGCCGCTCTTCACCGCACTTGAGACCATCGCCGAGTTCGCTGTGACACGCCGCGTCCAGTGGGCCACTTCTTCCGACCGGAGACCCCCGGAAACGCCGTCGCCCACCTCATCTTCCCCAAGTCCGGCAACCAGCGCCACCATCTTTTCTTCGACGCCTCGCAGCTCTCCTCCGCCATCGGATCCCCATCGCACGTCCGAGGTAACGCCACGTTTCATCCCGTAGAATTGAGTTTAAATAGCGTCGGTAGATCTCGGCCGTTGGATGGTAATCGTGTGGCTCTGGTCGGGCCACGTAGGCTTGCGAATAGGAAATCGTTCGGGTAACCATCGCCGTTGGATCGTCATCCAACCGCGTCGGTGCGTCCACGTAGGCTTGTGAATAGTAAACTCTCCGGGTAACAGCAGCCGTAGGATTTGAAATGTGCGGTGTGGATGTCGCCGCGTGGATGGGTCGACCGTCTTGTTGACCGATCGTTGGATTTGGATCAACGGCGAAAAGATTTGGAGCCGCGTGGACCGTCGGGTGTGCGCCGCGTGTCAGCTTCCGGTTGGACCAAGCACTGTTCATCGGGCCCACTTGTTAGTGGGTGGACCGCCGGGTGTGCTGACGTTAGCATGACGTCATCCGGGCCCACATGTCTGTGTCTGGGATGACGTGGCTATCTCTGGTGTTGACACGTGTCACGCCGAGGGAATTAACCGAATTTTCAGTAGGAAAATAAATAGAGTAATTCGGTTATTCATTTATTTGGATTTTTAGAATCTTGCAAATGCTATAACTTTTGCGTTTTAACTCGGAATTGGGTGATTCCAGTTCCTAAAAATTTGTAAAAATGTGAACTATTGATTAATGAATTTTAATTTATGTTTAGAGTTGATCTTGTTGTCTGTATTGAATATTCATTGTATATTCGCTTGAATGCGCGTAGACTCCGAATTGCCGGAAGCCATCGAGGAGGATTTCGGAGAGCCATCGCAAGAGCCAGACCAGAATCAACTTCTGTTCGAAGGCAAGTCATGCTTTGACCATATTGCCCCTAGACTTTTAAAATGTATTTCCATTTAAACTATGCATGCTATATTAATTAAGAAAATGACATTGATTAATCTTGGGAGTTTAGATAATACCCCTACCTTGTTAATGCCACCTTGTTAATATTAATTGTATGCCCTGTAATCCTTGTCAACCTAAGATATTAAATGGAGTTGGTTGCTAATATAAAGCCAACACGGGAGGCTAGACCGTGATTAGCTGTTTAGTATACTTATGTGTGTTGAATGACTTTCAAATTCGCAAAAGAATATTGACTAAACCATCATGGAACGCATTTTGGAATAATGCGATGATGTCATGAGATGGAATTGAGGGTAGCGACCTGTGTGGTTCTACTCATGCAATGACGTGGGCATTGGCATGTGTTGCATAAATGCAAACCGGGATGGGAAATGATTTGGTCTGGGGCGAGTGGCAAGAAGGCTTCGTGCCAGGTGGGCCTGTGTGGCAACGGGATGTATTGGGATGGCAAAGGCTGTGTGCCGAGAAGTGTAAAACAGATGTCTTGCCCGGGGCAGTTAAGGACTTCACCTTGCGAGCCTTTGGGCGAGTTTCTCGTACAACCACTTGTCCGGAATGGGGATGAGACCTAGTTTAGTAGGGTTCGATATCTTTCCTTTGACACCTCGGGCGACAGTTACACAAAAATATAACAGTATGGGGAGTGTACTGTCTTTGCTGACTTGGTACCCATCCAATCAGTATTTGCTTATTCTAAACTTTGGCTCGTGTGTGGGAAGTATTAGAAAGGCAATCTTGGAGAGGTTCCTTGGTTAAGTGTTAGTCTCCGAAAGACTTTGTTGCAATCAATCACACGTGTGGTGGCGATGTATCTGTGGGTAAAGTGTACGACCTCTGCGAGTGTGTGTTAAATCTATTGAATAGCCGCGTCTGCCGTATTGGACAATGCTCGGGGATTACAGTCAAGGGTTAGATTTTAAAAATAAAATATGGAATGGGTGGCTGTGTGCCAAAAACTGATGAATCAAATTAGGGCTGTGTGCCATAACTGTTGGAAAAGAATTGAGAAATAAGTTATTAATAGTAATGGTTTTACCGCTTTAAATCTAATAGGATTACCTGTTAAAAGAAATGCTGCTTTACGCAAAATAACCATTTAAGCCTTCCTTTGGAATAAGCCATGCATGTAGTAATAGAACTGCATTGTGCATGACTTGTTGAGTATGTTGTATACTCACCCTTGCTTCAACAACAACAACCTCAGAAGAAGAAGCGACACCAGCTTGGGAAGAAGAGTTCAACGAAGGCCAGGAGGATTAGGGATTGAGCCTCGTCAGTTGCCTGTGGCAATGCAAGGGGTTCATTGCTTTACTTTTGCTTCCGCTATTGAACTTGTGCTACTTTTGTTATTTACCGTCCTGCGTGACGAATTATTGTAAGGTGACCATAAGGATGCGTAACTCGATATAATTATGCTTGAGGTATTTAATTATTATTTCCGCTGTGTATGATTGTGGTATCTCAACCTGTTTATCCTGTGTGTACTAGCGTGATCTTGGACTAGTCTGAGAATACCTGAGGGTCGAATTTGCAGATTCGGGTCCCGACAGAGTTGGTATCAGAGCCATACTAACTGTAGGACTTAACCCATGTAAATTTTCTCCTCCAACTCTCCATTAAGGAAAGCCGTCTTAACGTCCATTTGATGGACAATCAGATCGTGAGAGGCAGCCAGTGATAGTAGTACTCGAATAGTAGTCAGTCTGGCAACTGGTGAATAAGTATCGAAGAAGTCTTCGCCTTCTTTTCGGGTATAACCCTTTGCAACAAGCCTCGCTTTGTACTTATCAATCGTACCATCAGGCTTAAGCTTCTTTTTAAACACCCACTTGCATCCTCTGGTATACACGTAAAGGCGATCCACAATCTCCCAAGTTCCATTAGTCATGATAGAATCCATCTCACTCCGAACCGCTTCCTTCCAATAGTCGGCGTCCGAGATGAATAAGCCTCAAGAATGGTTTTGGAGTGTCATCCACTAGATATACAATAAAGTCATCACCAAAAACTTTGCGATCTTTTGTCTCTTACTCTTCGAGTTACTTCATTGCCTTCATCTATAGGGTTTTCCACAAGTGAGGGTTCATTGTGCATTCTGAGAATAGTAGGTTCGGGAGAAATGATAGGTTCTTCGCTAGAAATGCTAGGTGTTTCTTTCATTGGAAATACATCCTCAAAAATGTGACATCTCTGGATTTCATTATAGTGCCTTCATGCATATCGAAATACCAGATTTTACTATTAAAATCTATACCCATTTGTGAAAACCATAGCCAAGAAAAACACAATCCACGGTCGTGGTCCAAGCTTACGCTTCTTTGGGATTAGCACACTGACCTTAGCGAGACAACCCCAAGTTAAGTAAGTAGGAGAGATTCAATCTTTTCTTTTCCCATTCCTCAAACGAGGTTATCTCTTTATTCTTTGTAGGAACTCTGTTTAGGACATGACATCTTTGTCAATATAGCCTCACCCCACCATTCCTTGGAAAGTCCGTTGTATCTAACATGGTGTTAACCATCTCGGTTAAGTCGCGGTTCTTCCTCTCCATAATCCCGTTTGATTGCGGTGAATAGGAGGCGTCCTCTCATGGATTATGCCATGTTCTCATGAGAATAAATTGAACTCATTTGAAAAATATTCTCCACCACGATCGGACCTAACCCGCTTAATCTTTCTCTCAAGTTGATTTTACGCTTGACTTTATAGATTTTAAAATAGTGAAACACCTCATCTTTTGACTTCAATAAATACACGAGTGACAAAATCTAGTAGAATCATCTATCAACGTCATGAAATATTTCTTTCCGCCTTTTGTCAACACACCATTCATCTCGCACAAATCTGAGTGAATTAGTTCTACTGATTGCCAAGCTTCTCACCTCTGTTTGCCTTGTGAGGCTTGCAAGTTTGCTTAGATTGTACACACGTTTGGCACTTAGAACTTTTTGAGCGTTAACTTTGGAATTAAACTCATCTTGGCTAAGCGCTTCATGCAACCAAGATTAATATGACAAAGCCGGAATGCCAAACATTGGCCTCATCATCACACACATAGTTAACAATGTTATTACACAAATCCGACAAAGATAAGCGGAACAAACCTCCGCTCTCATAGCCTTTACCAACAAATGTTCCAAACTTAGAGACAACACATTTATTGGATTCAAACACTAGTTTATAGCCCTCTTTACACAGGAGAGAGCCGCGACCAAGTTCTTCTTGATAGATGGGACATCTTTGCGTTCCTCGGCTACGATCTTTCGAAGTAAACTTCAGATCGACCGTGCCAACACCACGAACATAAGCATGTGATCCGTTCCCCATCAAGATGGAGGAAGTCCTTGCGACCGATAAGAAAAAAAGGAAATATCGGCACACACATGAATATTTGCCTCGGTGTCAATCCACCAATCGGGTAAATGACATCTTGAAAGAAGCGAGGGTAAATTACCATACCAGACGTTCCAACATCGATGATTAGCAACAACAACATTTGCTGATTTTTACGCTTATCCTTGCGTTACGGGCGATCCTTGGCCCAATGGTGAACTTCCGCACAAATGACCTCCTTTCTTGTTGTTCTTCTTCTTCTTAAAACTGGTAGTCTGAATGGCATTGTTTTTGTTCTTAGGCTTGTTTTTGCCTTTCTTTTGGGATTGGAAATTCTTCCTCTGCACCACATTGGCACTAGAATTTCCCTCATGTCCCTTCACACGTGTGTCTTTTGCTCTCGCCTTCTCCTCAACATCAAGAGAACCAATCAGATCAGCAACGCTGAATTCTTGTCTCTTGTGCTTTAGAGAAGTAGCAAAATCCTTCCAAGAATGAGGCAGCTTAGCAATTATGCAACCTGCCACAAACTTGTCAGGTAACACACATGGGAAGTTTTCGAGTTCTTTTGATAAGTGCATATATGCATCCACAATGTTCTCACCAAGAACGCTAATGATTGCACCACGAAACAAGTTATATGCAGCCTCAAATGCTTGCTCCTTTTCGGGAGTGAGTTGTGTTTCTCCAGGCTTAGGCTTTCCGCTTGCAACATGATACACGTTCATGGCTGTCAACCACAGAATCATTTTTGCACGCCATCTTTTATAATTTGCGCCCTCAAACACATTGGGTTTTAGTGCGTGACAAAAGCCGATGGCGAAAAAGACCTACGTTCGGGTTTTTGGATTGTTGGAATTAGTAGGTTTTTCGGCAATTTTAATCCATAAAGTTGTATAATAAATCATGACATATGTGATCAAGATGAACAATAATCTGATGTTAATGGTTTTGCTAGACATATCAAAGTTTGAATAAACTATCATGCTTAGCTTCATGATTTGTAGAAAATAGAACATACAAAAGAAGAGTTTAAGAAAGTACCCGATGGCGGGACCATTACGGAGGCAATGGTGGCTACTGATTCTATGGACCGATCGACATTACGATCGCGAGCTATTCGATGTAGTCGATCTTAGTTGATCAGCGTATAGGTTCGCAGTGCAGTCCCTCAAACGGACTTTAGGAAGTAGAGGATGTAGTCGATCGAATCGGAGCAGTCGCGTGGTGCGCTCCCCAAAAACCGATTCGGCTTTTTTCCGGCGGGAACTTCGCGGCGAAGCAAGGTTTGAGGCTGCTCTCTCGATCGCTTTGTCGTGTAGTGAGCAGAGCGGAACACTCAAAAAGCGATGGCGATAGCGAGCTCGGAGAAGAGGAATGTATCTGGGGTTGATCACTCAAGATAGAACGCCAGGAGAGGATGTACTGAATGTCTCGGTGATGTAATGGGTGCCATCAAAAGAGCCATTAACACATCATTTACAAGTAACTGACGTCGCCTGCGCCACGCCACGCCACGCCACGGCTCGGCTCGGCTCGACTCGACGCGAGCGCACGTGTGGCACAGCCAATCCCCTTTTTCAACCTCACAACATATGGACACATGACCTGGCTATTTAAGTTTGGTCAATCACCTCTTAATTACCCATATGGGATTAAAGTTCTCATAACTCCTAGTATTGCACATGGGCCTTGGGATTTATTGATTTAATTATAAATGGACTCTAGCCCAATTATTCTAACAGGCCTCTTGCTTGGGGTCTTCTCTTCCTCCTTGCTGCAGTTCGACCTCCCCTTCTGGCTCCTAGGGTTGCCTTCGGCTTGGAGCTCCTCTTGATTGCTTCTTGGCTGCTCTCTTGCTCTCGGTTTCCTTGCCTTCGATTTGCTTGGCTGGCTCTTAGTGGCTTTGGAATGGGGTGCTTTCAACCGGAGATTCAGAAGAAAAGGGGATGTGTGGCCTTGGTTGCTCTAATTCGATTGGAGGATGAGAAAAAGGAGAGGTATGCTGCTGCTTTGGCTCAGCTAGGGCAAGTAGAGGTGGGACTTGGGCGGCACGGCTCGAGCCCATCATGCTTCGGGCCTGTGTGAAACAGGCCAGCACGGCCCGGTCATTTCTTCGAGCCGGGCCGGGCCAGTCTGGACGGCAAAATCAAGGCCCAGCACGGCCCAAAGGCACGTAGACTCTTTGTCAAGCCGGCCCGAACACATTTCTTGGAGAGAACACAGCACACTAAATATTTTTTTATAAATTCAAACGTTGTTCAAATGAAAAAGTTGT
Organism: Guadua angustifolia; assembly: GCA_036346375.1. Lineage (NCBI taxonomy): Eukaryota > Viridiplantae > Streptophyta > Magnoliopsida > Poales > Poaceae > Guadua > Guadua angustifolia. The sequence continues at coordinate 65,192,497 of CM070502.1, read as the reverse complement.
CTACATGAAAAAGATGTGTCTCGAAATTCTCTACAACTTTCATGTAGAATATAAATTCATATGAGCAAAGGAAGACCCCGAAAATGCAGATTACCGAGAGATGCGGCGTCGGTCTGAAACTATACAGCGCTCTAAATATTTTTTTTATAAATTCATACGTTACTCAAATGGAAAAGTTGTCTACATGAAAAAGATGTGTCTCGAAATTCTCTACAACTTTCATGTAGAATATAAATTCATATGAGCAAAGGAAGATACTGAAAAATGCAGATTACTGAGAGATGTGGCGTCGGTCCGAAACTACACAGCGCACTAAATATTTTTTTATAAATTCATACGTTGCTCAAATGGAAAAGTTGTCTACATAAAAAAGATGCGTATCGAAATTCTCTACAACTTTCATGTAGAGTATAAATTCATATGAGCAAAAGAAGACCCTAAAAAATACAAATTACAGATTCGGACCGTGCCGGCCCGAGCACGGCCCATACAATCGGGCCGTGCCGGGTGGCCCATCGTGCCAGGTTTTAGGCCCGTCCCGGCACGCCATTCGGGCTGTGCCAGCCCGGCCTATTTTTTTTCGTGCCGGGTCATGCTTCGGCTCATTTTTTTTGGTGCCGGGTCGTGTTGGCCCACTAAGGCTCGGCCCAATTCCCAGGTCTAAGGGCAAGGGAAAAGAAGTGGACTGGCTGCCTCCCCTGCCTTCGATTTGGAGTGAGGAGAAAAGGGCTCTCTTGCCTCGGTTGGAGCAAAGCGGAAATGCACCTTGGGGCTAGTGTTTGCTCTTGGTGGCGATGAGCAAGAGGAGATGAACCTCTTTATTCTTGCTGGTGCTAGCTTTCTTGGCTCTCGGTTTTAGTGATGTGCAAAAGGAGTGCATGTCTCGCTTCGCTCAATTTACCCTTTACCATTTTAATCGTGCATTCACTTCTTGGCTAACTACATGAGAGATGCATGCCCTCTTATATGCTCATGCACATGATTATCGGTTTGAGATTGCATACACTAGTTCAATGCCCGTGCGTGCCTCTGAAAAATAAAATTAGTAACGAAACATAAATGTCAAGCAATAACATATAGAACACGGCATGTAACCAATCACAAGTTCAACACTTTATTTTGTTTGCGGCATTAGATATCATTATCATAGGCCAAGCACAAATGCACAATCCAAGATCATCTTGAAATCCTATTGATCTATCGCACTCGCCAATGAGCCAATGCGCTTGTTCAACACATCGCAAGAGATTAACTTTAAATGTAATTCATCATAGCGACTAGATAATTGGTAGCAATGTTACAGTTATACTACCAATTATATTACCAATGAACAATCACGAGTACCATGCACTTTAAGAGCATCTTCGAAAATTAGGAAAATCGAAAAGGTTGCCTTAATTTTCAAGCTAATGCTTGTCCAAATAATTTCATATTGTCTTAAACCTTCACAGCAAATACTGCTAGCAAATTGTAGCTTTTAGATCCTTGGAATTCCAGCTGCATGAACAACAATGCATTTTATTCCTTGTATACATATATTAAGCGAATCAAATAACTAAAAGAAGGCGAAACATATATATATCCAGTGGTATATAGTATGACTTTTAGACATAATGATCACATTTTACAGAATAAAGTGATTGATACAATATTTTGTATATTACAAGAGTAAACACTGAAATGTAAAAAACTAAGACTAAGTAACAAACAAATTGAAACTACACACACAAAAACTTATGCATTCCACCAAAGTGCTCACAACATCCAACTTTTCGCTTGATGTGAGCGCTAGCTAGCACGCACTCCTTCAATTAACAACACTACGCATTCTTCTCAAAAGCGAAATGAAGTCCGAGTGTAAAAGCGAAGTCATCAAGGCTGGAGGGTAGAGATTTATTAACCTTTCCACTCTTCTCATTTAGGACAACCCACCTTACGCTCCATTCATTATTTTTTGCACTCCTTTTCAAAAGGTAACCTAAAGAGAAGAAAAATACTTCTGTATCAAGAAACCAAACTACAACTATATTGGAAAAGAAATCACCAAAACCATGTACAATTACTTTTGTCACATATGTATGCATGTATTATATGCTAAAAATGAAAGATTATGCTAGAATTCGCATACAGGTTAATAAGCGACCAAAGAGGTTGATACCTATGAAAATGCTTCTTCCATTTTAATGGAGAAAAATTGACATTGGAGCAACATGAAATAAATCTGCAGATTGTTTGGTTTCAATCACAAAGAATAGAAGCAAAAGTGATGCAGTTGCTTTGAGAAAAGATGAAATTGTGCCATCTGTGGTGTACTATTATACTGCAGTTATTTCACCACGAGGCCCAAACAACTGCAAATTCAATTCCTCTTTTGTATCTTTATCTTGCTTATTGCATTTGTGTTTCATTGATTTGAGGCTACCACCACTTGCTCAAATCTGTTTGGGGGCTTGAACCCTAATATGAAAGACAACCAATGTTAATGACCAAACTAATATAAGTATAGAGAATCGTGATCATTACTTTTGAGTACATATTTGTAGCATGCAGATTTGTGCTTCCTAAGCAAGGTGGCGGATGTCGTACCTGTTCATCATAGGCTGTAGATGCAAGGTTATCGGATGTTCTGCGGTTCCTCAATATTCTGAGAAAAGATATTCAATCAATCAACCTACTACTATGTCAAGATATAGCAATGTTAAGCTCTATATTGATAGATGAGGACAACTCGAGAGTAGTAACACGATCTAAAATAAAATTGAGGGATCTTTTTGTGACAACTTACAATGGAAAGCATTATTACAACATCCTAATGTATTAATGTGTACATAGAGTACATGCATGTAGTACCATTTTACCAGTCTCACGTGAATCTTTGTTTTCCATTTTCCACTCTCAATAACAAGTAACTCTCAACACTGTAACCTATCAAATGCACCTATATGAAATCAAACACAACAGAAGAGGCGAGAAAATAAGATTAGCTCAAAGCACAATAAGAAAACTATTCCGGCAATTGTTGAGTTTGTGAGAGAGTAAAGGAAAACAAAATGGTAAGCTTCCTCCAGTATTTGAGGAAGTGCCAACATTACTGTTCTAGGGGACCTTTGTTTTTCTTATGGTTCCTACCTTCACATACTTCTTTGTTGAACTTGTATTCCCAATCACGCAAGGCCTTTGAGTTCAAATGGCCCAAGGCGGATATATCACTGTCGGATCCTGTGGCTCAAAGGACATCTTGGCCAATGCCCTCTGGCATCTTTACCAAAGAAACAATGCATATGGTCCGCCAGTCCATAGAACATTCTGCAAAAAGCAAATCGAATTAGCCCGGTGAAAATTTACATATTCTTGTCCAGCATAATATGTTTTGTGCGATAATTGCAAATGTAATATTTGAGACAAAAGGTTCGATTATTATGAAAACTTTGAATCGACGAGAAAATTAATAGAGATGTCCTTGGAATGTGGATAATAACGTAAAAAGAAAACCCATGATCTTGGAAGGGCTATATTAGCTAATGATTTTCATTGGAGGAAACATAGGCATATGAGTACATTTCAAGAAGCCTCATCGAGTCCCAATGACTTAATTAGATCTCGAGTAAACTGGTAAGGATAAGAATATCGATCTGAGTAAATTGGTAAGGATAAGAATATCGGATATCTATACGGATTAGTTTTATTTAACCCAAGTAGACTCTAAACAAGCCATATGGCTTAGCATTCAATAGTTAAACCCACGTCAACTCGGAAAAACCAACACTAAATAGCTCCATGCGGGCACAAGGAGCCCCATTCCATGCACAAATTGAACCATATTTGCAGTACATACATTGATTTGTCAAGAAAACATTTGCTATGAATCCCACAATCCAGGTCTCGGGGAAGATATAGAGGCCAAAGCGTAAGAAAAGCGACACTGCTCTGGGAGGCGTCGTAGATATGCCCCTTGATGGCCATGAGAAGTGGCTTCTCGAAGTCGAGACCGTCGTCTGGCCGACTCCTCCTCCGTGATCTCCCCACCTCCACGGCTCCAGTGGCGGCATCGCCTCATCGAGTTCCTCCGGCGTCGCGGCGAGGCGCCACCTGAGGAGACCGGACAGGGGAGAAGATCTCCTAATTAGGGGAGACTCGGGGAGGGTGCGGGGAAGATCTCGGCGGGATTGTGGTAGATCGAGAATTGTCTTGAGGCGGTGGGGGATCGCGCGAGGATTGGTGGTGCGGGCGTGGAGGGATGCGTGAGGGTGGGGATCGGAGAGGCTGTGCATCGCGAGAGATTAGAACTGTTGTGGGGGCGTGGGAAGAACATCTGCCGCCACCAAGCTAACGCTTTATATTCGTAGAGATATATGATTATCATGCTGATTGCTCATTATGTCTAATTGGGTTTAGGGGGGGTCCTCACACACAGATCCAGAAGCATCGTGTTGAGCTGGTGTAGATCCAAGCAAAGATGAAGCCGATCCGTCGTCGTGTGCTATTTCGTGGGTCATCTTCTACCTCGTTGGTGAGCTGTTGCCGTTTAGCCATGTCTGAGAGTTCGCTGAAGGAAGCTCAGGGGTGTGCTGATGTGGGGGTTGCGTGGCATCCATGTGGTGTCCATGCGTTCATCATGTCAGCAACCATGTCGTTGCGTTGCTGAGTCATCTAGCTTTGTGTATGCTTGGCTGTCAGGTGCACACCAGCATTGTCAGGCCCATGTGTCAATGGGCAGTGATTATGGACCAAGTCCGTAGGTGTCTTGGGTGCACCGTGGACCAATCTACTGTTCATAGGCCCACCTGTCAGTGGTTGTGGGGTTTTCTAATTTATTTTATTTAATAAAAACTAGGGCTAACGTTGGCATGACGTCATTAATATAATTTTTAGTACAAAAATAATTTGTTAAATTACGATTTTCTATTTTTAAAATATTTCAAGAGCACGTTCTTCTTTATACGAGCTCTAATTGAGGCGATTCAAATTTCTAAAAATTTGTAAATTTTATATTATTTAATGATGAATTTTTATTTAATTTTTAGAGGTTATTTGCTCTCTATTTTAGTATTTATTTAGTGTTTTCTCTCGATAAGCGTAGGCGTCGAAGAGCTTAGTTCGCACGGGAGTGAAGATTTGACACAAGACCATGGTCTAGAGTAAGAACAAGATTTTTCTAAGGCAAGTTATACTTTGATATTGAACCCAATTTTACAAAATTGCTATATTGATTTAAATTATTGTATGTTATTTCATATGCACAATTGGTTCAAAATAGTTTGGAATCTAGTTATTCAACTCAAATGGATTATAACTACATTGTTTTTTTGTATGTTATGATTATTTGTCACCTTAGGATGGTTCATTATTAGTTGGTTGCTAATAAATGCCAATGTGGGTTAGTTAGACCATGTATAATATGCTTAGCCATGCCATGTTAACTCATGTCTGTTGGAATATCAAAAGTGAATCTTGACTAATGGAATATATTTACGAAAGGTGTATCCAGTGTTGTCACACAATGATGTTAAATTGTAGTGATATGTGTCATGAAATGATGTTAAATTGTTGATGGTGCATGGTAATCAACTAGGGTGATAAATAATTTAGATTAGGGTAAAGGGCAATATGCTAAGATAGGCCAGAATGGCAGAGAAGTTGTGGAAGTCTTGCCTTAGTTAATTAAGGACTTAACCTTGTAAGCTTTTGAACTGAGTCAACCATGCAACCACATGTTTGGTATAGGATGGACCTAACTAAGATTATCAATAATCACATAGAAGTGTGGATTGACAGAGGATGTGATGTACTTCGATCTCACATTGGTTCAACAGTATGTCGGTTCTAACCTTCACCTCCGCTAAGGGAATGGATAGTGTATGGCTTACCAGGAGGATCAGTGTTGGGATAAAAGTTTTTTGAAAGGTTTTGTCGTGATCGCTCTACCGACACACCAAAGAAAGTGTGTTATTTGTGTGCCAATAAGAGATGATCATGTAGTGTGGGTAAAATCCATAACTATGCAGAGTGTAAAATCTATTCGGATAGCCGTACATGCAGTATTGAGCAATGTTCAGAGATTACAGTCAATGGTTAGATTTTTGTAAAATGAAACTAAGAATGGGAAGCAGTGTGTTATGGAAAGTTAGAATATGATTAGGGCTTTGATCCAGGAGACTATGATTAGGGCTTTGATCCGGTTTTCTCTTGAGAAATATTTGGAAGTTAATATTTATTGTTATTATTTTACTATTTTTAATATATTTATGGTATTCTTTTATAATGTTGCTTTATTTCAAAACAACCATGTTAGCTATTCCTTAGAAATAAACCATGTATATAGTTATGTTAGAATTGCATTCTGTGCATAATTTATTGAGTGGTTTAAGTGCTCACCCTTGCCAACAACAAAATCACTAGTTGAGGAGGAGTCTACACCAGTTTTAGAGGAGTACCAGAAAGAGACGAATATTTAGAGTGCGAGCCTTGTTAGTTGCCTGTAATATACTAAGGGGTTTATCTACGTTTTTATTCCGTTGCAGTTTAATTTGTTATTCATAATTTAGCCTCATGAAGTATATTCATGTAAGTTCGACCATAAGATTATTCAATAGGTTAATATTTAATATATGAAGTCTTTTATTATGTTTCAGTTGTGTATGATTGTAATATTCATCTATGTTGAGTCTGTGTGCATTAGCGTGATTTTGGACGAGTGTGATATACACAGATGGTTCGAATTTGCATATTCAGTCCCGACAACAGTTCGCGGTGGGCCCACCTTGAGCTGCTGTATTGTCACGAATTGCAGCAAGAGATAAATGTCGTTTGTCGTTGCTGCCGTGGTTTAAGTGGAGACCAAATGTACAAATATCTCATGAAGGGACAAGTACGGAGGAAAGGAAGGCAAAGGGGCCAATTAGGCTCAAGCTTTCGGTTTCATGTGAGAATTGTACTGACAATGGAATAAATATAAATTGTCCTTTCTAATAAACAAGTAAAAACATTTACCTAAAATTGTGAAAGTGTAACTTCAGTATTTATTTATTTATAATAAAAAAAGGATCAACATATTCGTTCATGTACAATCATCAATATTAAATATGCTTCAAGATTGATGTAAATTTTTAAAATTCAGAACAACATCTCATCTTCTAATAATTCCAATATTCTTGCACAACCCTTGAAGCATTTTGAATATATAGGATGGCACATGTTAGTCCATGGACACGTGGATTTGCATATCTCCAAACTCCTAATTGCAAATCTTACCCTAAACGCTCCCCATCGGAGAAGAAAAATTCTCGGGAGGAGGCTCTTAATTTTTAAACCCCCTCGCGAACGGTGCCTTGGCGCGTTGGCGCGAGCGAGCGAAGCTCACTTCGCCCGGCCGCGTTCGAGCTTCGGCTCTCGCGATCGTGCACGAGGCGAGGGCTGCGCACGGGTGTACGTGTGTAGGTGGGGTGCGTGGGTGTGCGTATGTCGCTCGTCTGTTGTTTCCCTCTTCTGTAACGCATTGCCAAAAGTCCTAGCCAATTTTCATAAAAAAAATTCTTAAACCCCCTCCTTGGTTTGCCATGTAGGCTAATCAACACAAATCTTAAAGTAATCAATCCCCATCCCCGTCCTCATGTCGCGGCGGAGAGGAGGCACGCCGTGGCTTCAGGGCGCGCGTGGAGGAGGCTGGGTGACGCGTCGCAATGCGGTTGAGCGGTGGAGAGGAGACTAGCCGGCCTGTGATGAGCTGCGCAGAGGAGGCCGAAAGACGCGGCGCGGCACGGGCTGGCGGCGGTGAGCACCGACGAGGTTGACGGGCCCGCGGACGGCAGCGGGGAGGAGGCCGGGCGACGTTGCCGCGATGTGGCTCTGCGCGGGCGGCGAGGAGGTCGGCTGCGTGGCTCTGCCGCTCTGGTGTGACGGGGCGCTGGAAGAGAGATGGGAGAGAGAGAGAGAGAGAGAGGTGGTAACGGAGAAGAAGAGACGGGACATAGAAGGATATGGGATGGATTGCTTTGAGATTCGTGTTGACTAGGTGGCAAAATCTGGGATGAGACCTCTAAGGACGGCGTCAATGCCGGGCCACCCGGAAACCAATGCCGTCTGCATGGCCGCCAAGCTCTCCGCGGCCACCGCCACGTTTTGGAAGCAGCTCTGCAAGCTCGTCTCCGACGGACGCTACCAAGAAGCCCTCCCCTCCTACACTCGAGCGAGCCCACGCCCCCAACCTCCGTCCCGACGCCTTCACCTTCCCCTGCCTGCTCGGGTGCTGCGCCCAGCTCTGGGACACATCCGCTGCCAGCCAAATCCACGGCCAACTCGCCATTCGGGCTTCTCCTCCTGACTCTACGTGGCCACCGCCTGACGAGGGCCTACGCCTGGCTCTTCCGTCTCCGAGACACGCGCCTGGTGTTCGACGAAATGCCGGAGCGGAATGTGCCCTGCTTCAACGCCCTCATCGCCGGGCTTTCGCAGCGCGGGGAGGCCGATGGAGCGAAGAGTTTAGGCTCCTGGGGAAAGAAGGGACATTGCCGAACTCTGTCACGGTCGCGATCGTGCTGCCTTCTTGTGGAATGGTCGAACAGGGGGAGCAGCTGCACGGGTTCGTGTTGAAGACAGGGGATTGTTGGGATCGCTATGTTGCAACGGCGCTCATCACAATGTACTCAGATTGTGGGGATTCAAACTCGGCAAGGAAGATTCTTGAACTCATGATTGACAAGGGCATTGAGAGTTACAACGCGATGGCTTCTGGGTTCTTGAGGAATGGTGAATACTCGATGGCTTTGGATATTGTTAGGGAAATGATATTCGGTTCCAGTGAAAAACCTAATGAGACAACTTTGCTGGTAGTCATCTCAGCGTGCACAAGTTTTTTGGCATCATCACTTGGTAAAGAGACCCATTGTTATGTCCTGAAGCATGTAATGGACTGCAATGTCAAGATCGGGACTACACTCGTTGACATGTACTCGAAATGTGGTTCCCTGGAGTCTGCTTACCGAGTTTTCTTGGCCATGGAGGAGCGAAACTTGGTGTCCTGGAATACAATGATCTTGGGTTTTTTGATGCATGAGAAGCTGGCAAACGCATTGGTGTTGTTCGAACAGCTAAGGTTGGAAGGGTTGAAGCCTGACAGTATTACGTGGAATCTGATGATTAATGGGCTTGCACGTTGTGGGAAGTTCGCTGAGGTATTTTCATTTTTCAGTAAGATGCAATTGGATGGAGTGTCATGTGCAAGTTTGGAAACCATGACAAGTATGTTGAGTGCTTGTTCTTCCATGTCAGATATCCAGCGTGGGAAGGAGATTTATTGCCATGTAATTCGAACAATGCAAGACTTCGAGGATGATATTTTCCAGACAACAGTGATTGACATGTTTATGAGCTGTGGATGTGATGTGTATGCTGGCAGAGTATTTAAGAAAGACAAGAGGAAATTGACTGATCCAGCTTTGTGGAATGCTATGATTTCTGGTTATGGAAGGTGTGGAAAAAATGTTTTAGCATTGCAAACCTTCACTGAGATGTTTGAGCAGCAAGTGCGGCCCAACTCAACTACCTTCCTCTGTGTTCTTTCAGCCTGTAGTCATGCTGGATTAGTCGAAAAAGCAATGCATATGTACCAAATGATGGGAAGTACCTACAATATCAACCCTACTGTTGAACACTTGAGTGTCATGGTGGATCTTTTTTGCCGTGCTGGAAATCTATCTGAAGCTTACAATCTATTAGTGGAACATCCTGATCCACCAGCTTCGATGTGGTATTCTTTCCTTGGTGCCTGTAGAAACTACTCTAATGCGGAACTTGGTGAAATAGCAGCAACAAAGCTTTATGATTTGGACCCTGCAAGCACAACTCCATGGGTAATCCTATCCAACATATATGCTGCACAATATCGATGGAGTGAAGTGGAGATATTGAGGAAAATGATGTCAGATAAGAGCCTCTTCAAAGATCGTGCATTCAGTGAACTTGTGTGAGAAATCCTATTCTTGCTTGCCTCAATGGGAAAGGAAATGGACCCTCTACATTGCACAATATAAAAGGTATGGGCATCCCATGATACCCTTCTAGTCATATCAAAAGCTTAAAATTGCCTTCATATGATAATTTAGGAATTTATGTCAATTTCTTGCTAGTCACCGATAATTTTTTGACCAGGTGTCATCTAGACCATTCATTGTTGATTGAATGGTCCACACACAAAGCTATGCAAGCTGCTCATCTTGTACTTCAATGAATATGATCCTATTTATGGTGTGGACCCTCAACAGAAGATCGAAGCCATAATCAATCTGTATTGGTATTCCTCCTCAGTAGGAGAAAATACCACAGGAAGAGGACTTGGCCTGTGATATCTTTGCTACTGGTTAGAGTTCTGTACTCAAGGTCAAGTAGGTTAGGCTGTAGTGTACTCATATGGGGTATAATCACCAAAATTCTGTCAGTAGCAACATTTTCTGTTAGGGAACAGAGAAAGGTCTCTCCATTCAGTATACTTTGCAGGCATTCTGTTTCTAACATTTGAAAATGTTTTGTCAAGTAGCCACAAAAGTTGTATTATTGGCATCAGGCCATGTAACAGCTGCGCAACTCCTATCAGTTTCTTTCCCTAGCATGTTTAAACTTGTGGCATTAGTACAAAAGATAAGTAAGTAGATAATTTTAGTGCACAATGTCATGAATATATGCAGCATGAAGTTGTCTCCATGTAAATCATGAAAATAGTAAGAAAGCAATACTGAACAAAAGTTGGGTGTTGGGTGAGCTTCTTCCTGATGTTTATTCATATAAATGTTTTGCTATACGATGATTAACTTGATGAAATTCAAGAATATACTCTGTTATTGACTTGTCAATTTTTCTCTGCCCATGTTTACTATGGTCCCTGCTGAGTTCTCCCTATCCTGTCATTAATGGATGGATTTTTTGTGCTCTGCAGCCAATTGTTTCAAACTGAGCATTCCAACACGCAGAGTGGAAGTTTGTGCACGAAAACCTGATTATTGTATATTGAGACTTGATCTGCATCTGTGTCATCCTTTGCAAACAACAGATGCAGGTCCAAAATATCCGGGACCTGATATTAGGTATCAACGCTACCTATCTCACGTAAGTTTTTCTTCTTCTGGTAAATACTTCTAGTATGGCTATATCTCATAGCATTGGTAGTTTCGACCGTGTGGTAGACACAACAGTGTGTTAGTGCTGGTGCAAACCATATGGTAGGTAGCCTGTTCAACTTTTAAAGTCTTAAGGCCCACGTAGATTTGACATTCAAAAGGAGAAAAATCTACAGTGCCACATCATGTAAGATTTTTCTTGCCATTTGATCAAACTTGTCAGTTGTTACTAACCATCTCCCATCTGATTCGCTGAAGTGGTATCAGGACATGAGTTGAGCTGGTTTGGGCTGAGCTCAGGGCGATCCAGGCTGGGCTTAGATAGGTTGAGCTCAAGGCTTAACATGCTCATTGGATCAGGAGTCAGGACGCCAGTAGTCGAGTTGCTTTCAAATTAATTGGGTCTAGGCTTGATCCTGACACTAGTCTAGCTAGGCCAAGTTAAGCACATACATGGGGCAAAGCACAACCAAACTGGGATACATGCATGGATGTTCCAAGAGTGTTTCCATCCAAGCTCTTTTTGTAACATTGAAACCATTGTCAATTTTCACCATGAGCATCCTTTCACGGACAAGGTTTCCTTCCAATTGGAGACTATCCCCAATTTCTTGATGTAGGAATTTGGGGCAAGCTCTCTCTTTTTGAGGAGATAAGAAAAAGGCATTTAAAGCTTATTACATTCACAGGATATTGGGGTTTTTCCATTTTGAAATATATAAGCGAAGGTGATTTTTCTAAGGAACGTATTAACTGAAGATTATGGTACAAGGGGCCAAAATGCTGCACGGAGTTTATCACTCCGTGCAAAGGGATTAGTGCCGGGATTGGAAGCAGCGTGGCGGAGAAGTCAGAATTGCCATTTTTTTTTGAATTTCAGCCACCTTTGCGAGTTGATGGCCCTAGTGTTTGGTTTGCGGAGAACAAGCCCACTGATTTTTTCAGGGAATGTTCTTTGTGCGGAGTTTGGCTTACATTGTTAGGCTCTGTCTAAAGTCTGAAGCATTGGTGATCCCTTTTCTTCGTTGACTAGTTCTCCCTCCTTTCAATTTTATAGTGTGTATTTCTCTTGACACAGAGACGAAGGAGATATTAAAAATAACTAGACTACTTTTATCTTAACACAGAGACTAAAGAGATATTGAAAATAACTAGATTACTTCTAATTATTACTTCCTCGGTTGATAACTATAAGACATATTTTGACTTTACAAAAAGATTTAAGTTGCGGTGAAATTGAGAAAGATATGAGAGAAAATGATTTACATATCCCTCTTAATTGTCTTGGAAAATGAGAGATAATACTTTGTGTAGGTGGTAATGAATAAATGCATATAGTTGAGAGAGAATAAATAAGGGTATAGATGGAAAGGCTCATTAAATTTATATGTACGTCTTATATTTTTTAACAAGATCATTCAAACTATAGGGTTTATCAACGGAGGAATATTTCTAAGCAAGACATTCAACGCATATATGTAGAGAATATTAAGTAAATTTGGATATTTATTAGGGGTATAAAGGAAATAATTTGGATATTTATTAGGAGTATAAAGGAAATACCACACTAATTTGCATTAGAACATGAAATACACTATATTTATAGATAAGACCATTAAAAAATACTTGAGGGAGTAGTTGCAAGCTGGGTTCCTAAATATTGGACCCACTTATCTTCTGCTACTATTTTTATTTCTTATTACTAGCTTGAATGCCCGTATTTTGCTACTGATAAAAAAAACATACTATCCAGCCAAATCAAGTCACCATGGTGGGTTTAGCTTACACCATACTCTTGACTCCGACCTTTTTTGTGCCTATATTGCGATGTTCAGTCTATACTCAGGACCGTTCCAAAGATTTTAGGGGCCCGGGGCGAGCTAAATCAAGTGGCCTTTTTATTGACTACTATAATTATTACAGATAAAATATCGAATGCTTTCATATGTAATAAACTTAGTACAAAACAAGTTACAACCAAAAGATAGTTTAAACATAATCAAATTCATGTACTATTCAACTAAATTGAGCTCTAGCCTCCAAGATGCACCTTCAAACCCACCCACACCACATTGCCATCACTACAAATTTAAATGGGCAAGTTAAAGTTCCTACAAATTTAAATGGGCAAGTTAAAATTCCTTCTAACACTCTTAGATGCAAAGTCATCAATAATAGTATCAATATCAATTTCATCCAAATTATCCTTCTCAATGCATAAAATTGCCAAACCATTTAACCTTTCTTGTGACATTGATGACCTCAAGTAATTTTTTTAATAATTTTAGCTTTGAAAAATTTCTTTCAGCGGAGGCTACGGTCATAGGTATGGTGAATAAGATTTGATAAGCAATTGAAACATTTGGATAGCAATCTAAATCCTTAACAAACTCAAAAATCTCCATGGCGGAATAAAGTCATTTGTAGCACGTTTAGTTCAGAAAAAAAATCATCTAACTCAATATCACATGAACTATTATGGCAAAATGTTTTTGCAAATTTAGTGCAACAATTTCTTAGTTCAATATTATCCAATGACTTTAAATTTTTTGAGCTAAGTAAAAAACCAAATATACTCTTAAATGTAATAAGATCCTCGAACCTGTTCTTCAACGAAGAAATTGTTACATCCACCATAACAAGAAAGTAATTTACCTCAAAAGACTTCTCAGCTGATAAAACCTCTTCATTATAATCACTTTCATCAAACTGTTTTTTCCGAGTAGCTCGGCGTTTTATCGAGAATGATGTTTCTACATTCATGTTAGATACAATTTCTCTAGCAATATCCAAACTAGATGCAAAATTCGTGCCAAAACTAATACGCCCTATAATATGGGATGGAGGGAGTATTAACTAATTAATTTGACCAAATAATAATGGACTGCTTAGTCTGCTAATACCTACAAACTATATGGATCGAGGCCCTCCTAAATTGGGGGCCCCTGACGATCGCACCGACTACCCTCCCCTTTGGGCCGGCCCTGTCTATACTGTGCCCTTGGCTGTATAGTTGCACCTAGTAGAAATATCTGTCGTAGTTCATATCGTGCCTCTATTAGCGTGCTTGGTCTGCGGCACACCCCTAGTCCCACTTGCACATTGGCCTACGTCATCATCCTTACATCACCCTGCAACACAAACTCTACCCTGGCTTGCATCTCTCCTCTACAGCCATGCTCTCCTTGTAACTTATAATAATAATAACAATATCCACCATCTAATAGACACTGAGAATGCCGGCCAACGACGAAGCCACCTGTCCCTTAGGCGATTTCGCAAAAAACCCCCTCCATTTTTTTGAAATTACGGATAGGTCCCTGTGTAATTTTCTGTGAGACAAAGATTTTTTTCCCTTCGCGTTTGGGTCTCTGGCGCGGCATTTCTGGAAAAAGCCTCCGTTAGTTTCAAATCATGAACAAGCCCTTTTCTAATTTTTCGGGATAGCGACAGGTCCAAAAAATAACAAAGCAGTCCCTACTTCTTACGTTCAGTCCTTTCTCCGTTTTTCCGAGAAAAAATGTTTTCGCCCGAAAAAACCGGGAAAAATGTTTTCGCCATAGAAAAACGCGGAAAAATGTTTTCGCCACCCAAAAACCGGAAAAAAATGTTTTACAAAAAACGTTTTTCAGGAAAATTTTTAGCACCAGAGAAATGTGCGGCTCTATGTCTAGGCTTTTTCCCCAACTCGATTTTCCATCTCGATCTCTGATATTTTTTTAAACGTGTATTGTTACTCGGTGAACGCGTATAGTGTTGGGCTCGACAAAAGAAGATTGTCGTCTCTAATAATTTTTCGCCCTTTTTCCTCTAGACTATTTTTCCCCGGTGGGTGGTTTTGCGAACATAAAAAATGCATCGGCCCTTCTCTGCGGTTATTTTGAAAAAAAGACTGCTAGTTTCATAAATTCGATTTGCAAAAACTCATACCGGACCTGCGGTTTCACAATTCGATTTGCAAAAAACTCATACGGATTTTCCCCTCATGGCAGCATTCGTAGCATAATTCTACCTAGTAAACTCTTTATACCGGAAGAAATTGGCGATCAACCAGCCCATGCACGTGTCTCCTCAAGCCATTTTGCGAAAAACCCTCTTCATTCCTTCGAATTACGGATAGATCCTTACGAACTACAAATAGATCCTTCGTGATTTTTTGTGAGTGGAAGATTTTTTCGCTTTCATCGCGTTTGGGTCCCTGGCACGGTATTTTACGGAAAAACCTCCCGTTAAGTTCAAATCGCGAACAAGCCCTTTTCTAATTTTTCAGAATAGCGAACAGGTCCAAAAAAAATAACAAACAGGCCCCTACTTCTTCCGTCTAGGTCCTTTCTCTGTTTTTCCCGAAAAAAATGTTTTCGTCACCAAAAAAACCCGGAAAAAATGTTTTCGTCACCAGAAAAACATAGATTCGTCGAAGGTTTATAGCAACTTATGGATTTGCCAACGGTTTATAACCGCGGTTTTTTTTTTAAAACGTAGATTCGTCCAAAGATTTATAGCGACCCATAGATTTCTTTGGTGGGTCCTAACGACCCATTTTTTAACAAACACAAAAACCAAAAACCAGTTAAATCGAAGGTTTATAGCGGTTCATGGATTAGCCTACCGTCCGAAAGCGACATTTTAAAAAGGAAATACATAAAAAAGCGGCAGCACTTTTCTTTTAAAAAACAAAAACACAGATTCAACGCAATTTTCTAAATAAAACGCGATCGACAAAAAACACGGATTCGTCGAAGGTTTATAACAACTTGTGTATTTGCCAGCGGATCAGAAGTGGGTTTTTAAAAAAGTAGATTCGTTCAAAGATTTATAGCGACCGTAGATTGACGGTGGGTCCTAACGACTCATTTTTTACAAACACAAAAAACAAAAACCGATCAAATATCCCGAAATGCGTAAAAAATAACCACGATTTTCTAAAAAAACACAGTTAAATCGAAGGTTTATAGTAACCCGTAGATTAAACGCGGATTAAATCGAAGGTTTGTAATAGCCCGTGGATTCGCCGGTAGTCCCTCTGACCCATTTTATTTAAAAATTACGAAATCGAAAATTCGACAAAATTTATCGATTTTTTCAAAAAAAAACAGACTAGAATTTGCTATGCGGCGTAGCGCACTATACAGGCTAGTATCTATTAAAGCCGAAGGAATTGGAGCAAGGCCAGCCCACCCACGTGTCATGCTTTTTTTTGCGAAATGGCCCTTCGCAAATTCACAAATTATGTTTAGACCCTTCTAATGGTTATTTTTTAAGAAAGGCTCCATAGTTTCGCATATTCGTGGACAGGTCCTCCATCGGTTTTTTTACAAAATGAGCCCAAAAAAGATGAAATTAAGTTCAAGTCCCTACACGGTTTTTCAAAAAAAAAAGGAGCTTGCGTTTTCGCAAATTCGCTGATGACTCCTGGCAATCCATTTTTTTTGGAAAAAAAGAGAGAAATTCTCCGACGACTAGTACATTTATGAAAAACCCCAAGAAAAACCGAGATTTTGTTTAGATCCTCATGCTTTTTTTTTTGGAAATAGCTGTCATCCCAAATTTCGCACGATGCAGCGCAGTGCGTGACCCTGGCTAGTTTTAAACCACATTACATCGAAGATTGTTGCATTTCAAAAATGCAAAACCACAGGTATACGTGGATTCGTATACTATCTTAGCCCTCCAAATGCCTCAAGATTCATGCAAGGGATATTGAAATGATTAGAAGATTGAACGGTGGTTTGAATTCAAACAGTTTGCATCAATCTCGAAACATATTTGATGCTGATGATAGTTCATGTAGCCAAGTGTGCATGTGAAAAAACCAGTAACTACTATAAAAAATAGATTTTTTAAAACATAATTTTACTAGAAGGAATAACATGAACGACAGACACACGTAACTCGGGGACGGGAAACGCACGCTGATTGGTCGAAAACATCCCAAAACGTATGGTGACCCCCCCCCCCCCCCCAGTTCAGAGGAAATCCTTCCGCTATAAGAGCAATCCCAATGGGATGACTAGGATAGTTTCTATAGCATTAATTAGGTTGTCATGTAAGCAAAATGGTGATGTGGAGGTAGAGTTAATGATGAAAGAGAAGGAAACCATTTCTCATGCAGGAAATCATTTCTACACAAGTACCAAGAAAGGGAAAAAGGGGATTGGGTGAGAAAATAAGAGAAAAGAGGAGATTGGATGAGAGTTTATTTTGAAGAAACTATCTATTGGGAGCATAGTTTCTACGTGTAGTTTCTAGATGACATGGAAGTTATAGAAACTATATGCATTAGGACTGCCCTAATACGAGTAGTTTTTATTAAAGGCTCTTTAGGAAAGGGAAGATATAAAAGAGTCTTTTATATTAGTCATACAACCCGTAACGGAACTTGACAGCGGGAATAAAATATAGGTGGAATTCAGGATATACCACTTTATTCATTGGTACTTTAGAAAATGCCATTCGTTGTCTTAATGATATGTGAGTCCATGGTCCACATGTCATTGAGATAACAAATGATATTTTCTAAAGTGTCAATGAAGGAGTAGTATATCATGATTTTTTTTAGAGGTGGGACGTGTGCGAGGGGTAAGGCCAATATATCAACGTTGGGTCTGGGTGAGAAGTGAGGGGAGGAAAGGAATGACACATTAACCAGCACTGCCTTCTTTTTAAGTAGTAAAAATACGAAAAAAGATATCTGATCATTGTTCCCACATTAGCAAGCCTTACATTAAGGAGGTTGGCGACAAGCTATTGGACCACTAGGGTGTAGATCCACTCTGGGAAGATCGGCTCCATCCATCCAAATTTACAAAGACATTTTTTTGACATATAGATCAAAGAGATATTAAAAATAACTAGATTACTCCTAATTATTATCTCCAAGCACTATATTTAATGCATGTATACGAAGAATATCAAGTAAATATAGATAGGTATAAAAACAATGTCATATTAACTTTTATTAGTACATAAAATATATTCTATATTTATAAGCGATATTTATTTAAAAGATACTTCCTATAAATTTAGCCGGATGGAGTTATGTTACGTGGCACAGACTCCTACTCCGACTTATGGCGAAAAATTGATAAAATGCCATCCCTGATATTGCCGCTCGCTAAAATACCACTCTTCTCTCAATGACATGTGGGACCTTTTGTGTCTATGACAGTGGGCCCGAGTGGTATTTTAACGAGGACCAATATTAGGAGTGGCAAAATTTCAAATCTCCCGACTTATGGATGAAGACGATAGACTTATGGATGAAGACGATAGACTAATTGTATTTGTTCTCCTTAATACAGTAGTCATCGGGAAACAGGAAAATAATCAGGAATTATCGTGCCCCGCAACGCGTATCCGTCTCTCGCTTCTTCGGTTTTGTTCGATTTTCCGAGCTTCCTCTCCCGCTCCCCTCCTCTTCGCTGCCTCGTTTTCGCCCTCAAACAAGCACCCAAACAAAAACGAAGCGCGGCCCGAAACCCCAAAATTCCCCATCGGTCGCGGCGGCGGTGGGCGCGATGGACCCCTCGTCGGCCGGCGCCGGCGGCAACTCGCTGCCGTCGGTCGGCCCCGACGGGCAGAAGCGGCGCGTGTGCTACTTCTACGACCCGGAGGTGGGCAACTACTACTACGGCCAGGGCCACCCGATGAAGCCGCACCGCATCCGCATGACGCACTCGCTGCTGGCGCAGTACGGCCTCCTCGACCAGATGCAGGTGCTGCGCCCGCAGCTCGCCCGCGACCGCGACCTCTGCCGCTTCCACTCCGACGACTACATCTCCTTCCTTCGCTCCGTCACGCCCGAGACGCAGCAGGACCAGATCCGAGCCCTCAAGCGGTTCAACGTCGGCGAGGACTGCCCCGTCTTCGACGGCCTCTACAGCTTCTGCCAGACCTACGCGGGCGCCTCCGTCGGCGGCGCCGTCAAGCTCAACCACGGTCACGACATCGCAATCAACTGGTCTGGGGGCCTGCACCACGCCAAGAAGTGCGAGGCGTCCGGGTTCTGCTACGTCAACGATATCGTGCTCGCCATCCTCGAGCTCCTCAAGCACCACCAGGTGATGGTTCCTCTCTTCCGTAGTTCCCTTGCCTTGCTTCTTGTTGGTTCAATTCGTCGTTTCAATTACCTCATTCGGTTTAATTTCTTGATGATTGTGTTTCTTCTGGTCAATCAGGCCCAGACCTAACTATGATCTTAGTAGTTTTTTTTCCTTTTCCCACAATTTCTCTTATTTGTTTCATATTCACTCAATTTCATCAATGCACACCCTTTTCATATATACATGTTTCGTCAAATCAGGTGACTACTTTTCGTTGACCATCGAATTAATTAGTTAATTTCATATCATCTGTATTAGTTATGAGATATCTCATGGATTGAACAATACGACATGGTCAAAAGATAAGGGGGAAAGGGGTAAACTACAGGGAGACCTAGTATGTGTTGATCAACCGATATTTATGCTACTTGATATCACAAAAAAGCCCAATATTT
This sequence comes from Guadua angustifolia, assembly GCA_036346375.1. NCBI lineage: Eukaryota > Viridiplantae > Streptophyta > Magnoliopsida > Poales > Poaceae > Guadua > Guadua angustifolia. The sequence goes on along the minus strand of CM070502.1, from coordinate 65,172,892 downwards.
GTGCTACTTTTGTATTTTATAGTCCATGCCAATGATGCCATATGCTGTTAAATGATATAGACAATTAGAATGATTATTTGACTGTTAGCTATGAGAAAGTGATCTGACTGAAACCAATTTCAAATAAGGGGCTGATTGATCAGAGTGGCTGCGGTGGTTAAAAATATCCTAGGTTTCTTTTTACATCAGAAATTTCAAAACAACTAAATATTTTCTTTACCTTTAGTTCGAGCTTTTTTATTGTGCTAATATGTGCTGTCTTAATATTTACAGCGAGTTCTATATGTCGATATCGATATCCACCATGGAGACGGAGTTGAGGAAGCATTCTACACGACGGACAGGGTTATGACAGTCTCATTCCACAAGTTTGGTGATTATTTCCCAGGAACAGGGGATATCCGTGACGTTGGGCATTCAAAGGGGAAGTATTACTCCCTGAATGTCCCGCTGGATGATGGGATTGATGATGAAAGCTACCAATCCCTGTTCAAGCCAATCGTGGGCAAAGTTATGGAGATTTTCCGCCCTGGTGCAGTTGTGCTTCAATGTGGTGCCGATTCATTGTCTGGGGATAGGTTGGGCTGCTTCAATCTCTCAATCAGAGGTCATGCGGAATGTGTGAAGTACATGAGGTCTTTCAATGTTCCTTTGTTGCTTCTCGGAGGTGGTGGATATACCATAAGAAATGTTGCACGGTGTTGGTGTTATGAGGTATGATTTAGAACCATCTAATTGAAAGGAAAAATGATTTTTCTCTCAGATTTATTTCCTCCGCCCTGTGCATTATAATGGTCACTGAAAGTTTTATAACTGTCAATGACAATGCAAAGGTACCAGCTATGATGTGCTAGAACCTAATGTGCTTTTATGCTCCCACTTCAGTACACACTCCAGAATTTAGATATTGGGAGTTGGCTTCTAACCTGTACCTTCTATCGGACTCTTTTTTAAGTGATGTTGCTGTTTAGCTCTATAATCACTAAATCATTACACTTTTGGTTACTTTTGATCAGATAAAACTGCAATCTACAGAACACTTATGGGTCTTCATTTTTGAGTAACACATGTAATGTTTGATTTTAATCTTTGCATTTCTCTTTCAAATACATCTATTTGTTGAGAGCATCTGCAATAACAAAACATCCTTGTGTTTCTTCAAAGTATTGCAGGTTGTTTCACTCGATCCAGCAATTATATTGGACTTAGCCAAGCTTGCTCATATTATCAAGCTTAGAGTAGATAAAGAAAATAAGGTATCCTATAGGACATGCCCTGGAAGATATCTGGATAAACTAAGTGCGATCTCCTTTTAAAATTGTGTCCTCCAAGGCCAGTCTCACACCTGTTTAGCTTTTCTTTGGAGATGTGTTTTAGACCAAGAGCAAACCCAAGCTATTTGTTTTGGGGTGAATTTATAAATCTAAACTCAAGAGAGGCCAAACACAACTGATTTGTGTGAGTGGTTGAAGTTTTAATTGCTGAAGGGGTGGTAGACTTGTAAATTACGAGTATCCAGGATTACAAACATTTTTCTCTTGTATCAGAGGCTTTTGTTGCTACAGTTAACTGCACCTGCTGGAACTTGGAACTACACATGGTTTTCTTTGTTTGAATTTTGATGCTATCCATCGCTTGTTTCATCTGCTTTTCTTTATCTTCGAGCAGACAGGAGTTGCACTTGGTCAAGAGCTTGAGGACAAGATGCCTATCAATGAGTACTATGAATACTTTGGTCCAGATTACACCCTTCATGTTGCACCAAGTAACATGGAGAACAAAAATACACGCCAGCAACTGGATGTTATAAGAAGCAAACTTCTGGACAATCTTTCAAGACTTAGACATGCCCCTAGCGTCCAATTTCAAGAGCGAACTCCTGATACAGAGTTTCCTGAGGTGAGCAACAGAGCTTCCTATTATAAGCAGGAAGATAATTTTGCTTCCACTTTCTTCAATCTACAAAATATTATAAGAGGATGATGAGTTTCTGATATAGTTGCTGGAAAGTTTCCTTCATAACCATCTTATATTTTTTTTGGGTATGTAGCAAGGAGGCAGGATGCTTACCCGATGTAATTTCTAGTAAATATACATAATTCTTCACAATAGCTTGCATTCAGTGCTGGAACTCTGGAAGGCTGATGGAAACTTGACGCTTAAAGTTTTTTTATTTTTTATTTACAACAGATGAATTAACACCTATTTTCCTGCTTGTTAATGAGCTAACATTTTCTTGCTTTATATCAGCCTGCTAGATGCAAGGGCATATTATATGCTTTAATGCTGTCATGCCTTGTTTTCTTGACTACATATGTTTGTGTGCTACGCTTGTCAATTGAGGTTGCAGGCCAAGATAATTTATACTTGTGCACTGTTTACCTTTTTCTTTATTGCCTCCTTTCCAGTTTTACCGGCTGACTTTGTCCCACTTAAATCTACAGTTTGTTTGATTTATTTGTATATCAGGGACTATATTATTGGTTAAGAGCATGATTTTTTTCACAAAATGTTTTATCATTTATTTTAGTCACATTATTATGCCACCAGCCCAAGGTTGTTACCTTGAGCTTGATCTGTCTGTGCATTCTTTGACCTTTTTAGTAGGTTAAATCATGATGACTCATAAAACCTTGGGATAACTGATATAATAATGATGATTTGCAATATCACCATCTGACTATTATATTCAATAACGTTTCGAATACACTCAGTTGAATATATTCCATTGTGCCAATTTTGAACGAAGGCTGGATAGCAATAATTTAATATATTTGGTTTGACCTTTCTGTGGCCTTGTTAAATATTTACATGAACATTGTATCACTCTTTCCTAATGTGATTAGCATCAAATGTTCACCTACCCAGTTGGATTACCAGCCAAGATGTAGCTTTACAAGTGATCCATAGTATTATTGACTATATTCCAGGTCTTGTGTTGAAGTGATAACTGATAAGTCAAGAGCTGATTGCATTTTCTGTACTTTCTGTGTATGTTATGCAGCCATATGAAGATCAAGAGGATCTAGATGAAAGGCACGACCCTGATTCTGATATGGAATTGGATGACCACAAACCTTTAGAAGACTCAGCAAGGTATTTATTTTTTCTTCTGAGACGTGGTATTTATTTTTGTATGATTGTTTTGTCAGTTCTGATGGCTCTTGTGTGCGCCCTATCTAATGTCATTTTTTGTTATAGGAGAAGCAATATTCAAGGCATCAGAGCTAAGAGAGAATTTGCTGAGAATGAGACCAAAGATCAGGTACTTTATCATTTCTGTTTATACATATGAGTGTTTTGGCCCTTCATCATTCCTGCAATCCAAGATATTAGATCCACCAAAAAAAGTCCATTATCTTATTTGCATGTGCCCTTATTTAGGACAACCATGAAGTTTTTCTTGTACTGTATCTCTCTTGCTGCAGTTTGGGTATTATATCTTAGGCATTTTTCAGTGTTTAATAATGTAGAGTTAAATTTGTTGTTTTTGCGATGCAAGTTTTTGAGCCATTGAAAGGAGGTAGCAGACATGGAACCAATGAAACTATCTTGCAAATAATAGATATGTTGTGGGGGGCCTAGCCCTTAGGACCGTTAAGGATATTCAGGGGTCCTGAGGAATATGTACTAATGTATATCTCAATTTCCAGGTTGTATTAAGGAGGAATGTACCAAAATGCCCTTCTCTAGGTCATATAATTGAAGGGCATTTTGGGGAATACATCCTTCCACCTCTCCTCTATATAAAGCACCCCTAGGAGGGCATGGAGGTCTCTCTCTCAATTTTTCCTCTCAACACTCATTCTCGTGGTCTCCTCATGACAAAGGGTGTGGAAATACCCAATGTTTAATCTTGATGCTACAATAGAGCCATTCGTGGGACCGTCAAGCTACACGAGAGAGAGAGAGAGAGAGCGAAAGCTCATTGCTCTTGCTAGGGGTCCCCACACCTCGCCCGGAACAAGGGTCCACGCACCCTTCCCTGAAATGTGTGTGTGTGTGTGTGTGGGGTTCCTACACCACCTTGCCAGGGGTCCTTGCACTCCTTCAATCGGAACGAGGGGTCCCCGCACCCCTTCACCCCGAACGGGGACCCATATAAACAAAAACTGTTGTCGGTGTATAAACTAAAACCACTGCACTTGGTCCAAGGGTTTCGGCATACACCTCGATGCCCCATGCGAGTGCTCGGTGTATAATCTAAATGAAGAACGAAGTGGGGGTATGCCTTAGCAAGGGAGTTCGCCTCGATGGCCTTGCCTTGGCGGACCTCGCATACCCCCTTCACCCTAGACGAAGGGGTGCCTCTCGTACACCCTTCACCATGAACGAAGAGTATCGCATAACCCCTCAAAAAATGAGAGAGGGGGGGGGGGGGGTATACCTTTGCCTAAACGACAAGGGAGTTGGCATTGATGGCCCTACCTCGACGGAGCTCACGTACCCTCTTCACCCTGGATGAAGGGGGTACATTGCGCACGCCCTTCACCTTGAACGAAGGGGGTACCCCACGTACTCCCTCCCTAAAAAACGAGGGGGTATACCTTCGCCTAAACGGCAGAGGAGTCTACCTCAATGGTTCTATCTTAGCGGACCTCGCATACCTCCCTCACCCTAGACTAAGGGGGTACCTCACGTGCTTCCCTCACCCTGAATGAAGGGGGTGCTCCGCGTGCCCCTCCCTCAAAATACAAGGGGGGTATACCTTCGCGTAAACGGCAAAGGAGTCTGCCTCGATGGCCCTACCTCAGCGGACCTCGCATACCCCCTTCACCTTGGACGAAGGGAGTACCTCGCGTATCGCTTCACCTTGAACGAAGGGGGTATCCCACGTACCCTCTCCTAAAAAAACCAGGGGGTATGCTTTAGCCTTACCCCGGCAAGGGAGTTCGCCTCGATGGCCTTGCCTCGGCAGACCTCGCATATCCACTTCACCCTGAATGAAGGGGGTACCATAAACACCCCTCCCTTGAAAAACGAGGGTATACCTTTGGCTCAACGGCAAGGTGAGTCAGCCTCAATGGCCCTGCCTCGTCGGACCTTGCATACCCCTTCACCCTTGACGGAGGGGGACCTCGCATGCCCCCTCCACATTGAATGAAGGGGGTACACCCAGTAGCCCATATCTCAAAAACGAGGGGGCACAGCTTGACATGCCGATTTGGGCTGTGCTCATGTAGACATGGCACGGCGGCATGGTAGACTAGCCATGGTCCTGCGATAGGGAGGTGGGGAGAGGAGGCGGAGGGGTACATACCACCGTACCACAACCCATGTTGCATCAAGGGAATGGGGAGCGGAGGGTCGAGGCGGGGTTGAGGAGGTGGCATTGGCCATCGAGGCGGAGGAGGTGGAGGGTCGGGAGGTGGACATTGCGAGGCGGGAGGTGGCCGGAGGTCAGGAGGAGGAGTATGAGCCAAGGGGAGAGAGGCGGAGGTGGGCGTGGCTGTGAGCTAGTTGGCAAGGGGCGGAGGCGTGGGGATGATTTGGTGCAAGCCATGGGCGGGGTGGGTGGTGGAGGTGGGCGGCAGGTGGCGGTGGAAGCAGAGGGATGAGGGAGGCAGTGAGGCCGAGGTAGAGGGGGTGGCGGGGGGGGGGGGTGATGAGGGACAAGGAGATGGCCGTGGAGGAACAAAGTCGAGGAGGGGACAAAGAAAAGGAGAGAGTCGGGGAGGGGGCTGAAGAAAAGGAGAAAAGAAAGGGAAGAAAGGAAAGAAAAGGAGGAGAGGAAGAAAAGAAAAGAAACAAAGAAAGAAAAGAAACAAAGAAAGGAAAGGAAAAGGAAAAAAGGGAAGGAAAGGAGAGAAAAGAAAAGGGAGAAAAAGGAAATAAAAAGAGAAAAATAAAAGAGAGGAGAAAGGAGAAAAGGGACGAACTTGGATTTTTGATAGCAAACCCGATTTTCATACATATGCGGGGAGCAAAGAGGCGGAGGAAGGCGGATAGCGTGAGAGAGATTGGGAAAGAGAGAGTGAGAGATTGATCCAGCGAGAGAGAGAGGGAGCAACATGGAGGGAGAGAGAGACAGAGAGGGAAAGAGAAAATTTAGTTCATTTTTCCCAATATTTGTATCCATTGCCTCAATTTCGTGCATTCCTGACTCCTTTCCTCTTGTCGCAATAGTGCAATGGGTTGGGTTTGGGCTGGCACGGTATGAAGCCAGCGCGAATGGTAAATGGGCTGTGTTTGGGCTCATCAAAGGCGAGCTGGGCCAGCATGACACGGTACGCTGAGCACAGTGAGTCCGCCTCAATGGCCCTGCCTCGGTGGACCTCACATACCCCTTCACCCTTGACTGAGGGGGACCTCGCATGCCCCCTCCACCTTGAATGAAGGGGGTGGGGTACGCCCAGTACCCCCTACCTCAAAAATGAGGGGTTATGCCTTAGCCTCACCAGCAAGGGGGTCCTCTTCGATGGCTTTGCCTTGGTGGACCTCACACATACCCCCTTCACCCTGAACGAAGGGGTGCCCCACACACCCCCTCCCTTGAAAAACGAGGGGTATATCTTGTCGAATATCCAGATATGGGCATGCGCCATAAAGTCAGAAATCACGTCACGTACATACTTACCAATATCAGGATATTCTGTGTAACTCTAGCCCGAGTTTGTGGGATAAGGCATACGCGAAAAGGATATCCCCCTGCAGGGGAAGTTCCGATCCTACTCTCGATGCAAGGAGATCTACTTGAATACGCCCGATAGTTATGGGAACTCAGATACGATACGGAGATAATAACGGCAACAGGACTCCTCATCGACTACGATTCGGTACTCCAGCTGCTATATAAGGAACAGGGAGGACGTCGTCCACAAAAAGTTCGCGAGAAGCCCACCAAAAGCCAGAAGGAGCCATTACGACCCTTAGCGATTTAGCATAGCTATATACAAGCCATAGTCTAGCCATCCCCCAAATTGATAGTTCTTTCTTGTAATCAGGGGATACCCCCATCAATCTGTAACCTCTTCATCGATCTCAGTCACCGCCGACACAGGAGTAGGGTATTACTCATCGACGAGGCCCGAACTTGTCTACATTGTGTGTTTCTGATTGCATACTTGACTCTGCATATCTTGAAGGTATCCGAGTATAAGTGTGTTGTCGATCACTAACTTCGACATATCTTTACCTCAACGGCAAGGTAGTCTGCGCGATGGCCCTGCTTAGGCGGACCTCGCATACCCCCTTCACCCTTGAATGAAGGGGGGTACCCCCAACACCCTTCTCTCAAAAAACAAGGGGTATGCCTTAGCCTAACTAGCAAGGGAGTTTGCCTCGATGGCCTTGCCTCGACGGACTTTGATACCCCCTTCACCTTGAACGAACGAGGTACCCCCTACACACCCCCTCCCTTGAAAAATGATGGGGTGCACCTTTGCCTCAACGGCGAGGGAGTCCGCCTTGATGGCCCTGCCTCGACGGATCTCGCATATCCCTTCACCCTTGACAGAAGGGGACCTTGCATACACCCTTCATTTTGATTTTTTTTTTGGGGGGTACCTCGAGTACGCCCTCCCTCAAAAAAGTGGGGGGTATGCCTTAGCCTCACCCGCAAGGGAGTCTGCCTCGATGGCCTTGCCTTGGCAGAACTCACATATGCCATTCACTTTGAATGAAGAGGATACCCATAGTACCCTCTCTCAAAAAACGAGGATCCCTGAGAACTCACTTCCCAAAATCGAGGAGGGTCCCTAAGTACCCCCTCCCTCAAAGAACAGGGGGGTACCCCACGTACCTCCTTCCCAAAAAATTGTAGGGGTTACCCCTCCCTCAAAGAATAGGGGTACCTCGTGTACCCTTTCCAAAAAAATTGAGGGTCCCTGAGTACCCCCTTCCCAAAAAAAGGTTTGGAGACAGCGTTCGCCTACGCCTCCCTCCTCTCACCCTTCATTGCGCTAAGGCAAGTGAAAAGGTTTGGGGGATGATGCTCGGCTACGTCTCCCCCTTGCACCCTACGCTGCGCTAAGGTGCGTCTAAAAAGGTTTGGGGGAGGCGCTCGGCTATGCCTCCCCACCTCGCACCCATCCTGCGCTAGGGTGCGTCTAAAAAGGTTTGGGGATGGCGCTCTGCTACGCCTCCCCCTCGCACCCTTCACTGCACTAGGACGTGTCTAAAAAGGTTTGGGTGCGACGCTCGGCTACGCCTCCCCTCTCACACCCTTTGCTGTGCTAGGGCATGTCTAAAATGATTTGGAGGCGGTGCTCGGCTATGCCTCTCCCCTTGCACACTTCGCTACGCTAGGGTGCATCTAAAAAGGTTAGGCGACAGCGCTTGGCTACGCCTCCCCCCTCCCAGCTAAAAAGGTTAGGCGACAACGCATGAATTGTGTTGCCAAGAGACCTCGTAATGACCCTTCTCGCCACCTTAGGACACCTGTACAAATACTTATATGTGGCTAATGGGGGGACAATACTAGGTATCTAAAAAGAGCAAGACGTACGACTACAACAAAATGACCACTACGTTCAATAACCTACATTGACGACTTTGCTTCAACGGGCCTCGCTTCGGTTGTTGCCCTCCTTGAAAGCCATGCCTGGGTGTGGCGGCACCACGACGATGCCTCAACGGGCCTATCTCTGGCAGATCGCCCGCGTTGAAGGCTATGCCTTGGTGCGGTGGCTCCACGTCGTTGACTTTGCCTCTACGGGCCTTGCTCCGGCACGCCACCTGCCTCGAAGGCCATGACTCGGTGTGGCGACACCATGTCGACTACTTAGCTTCAGTGAACCTCGTTACGGCACGATGCCCGCCTCGAAGGTTATGCCTCGGAGCGGCGGCTCCACATCGACGACCTCGCTTCAACAGGCATTGCTTCGGCTCGCCGCCCTCCTCAAAGGCTATGCCTCGATGCGCGGCTCCACATCGATGAATACGGATCCATGGGCCTGGCTTTGGCACGCCACCCGCGTCGAAGGCCATGCCTCGGTGTGGCAGCACCGTGTCGATGACTTTGCCTCTACGAGCTTCGCTTCGTTGCATCGTCTGCCTCAAGGGACTTTCCCGGCGACGTGGCCCCGGACTTTCTACCTCATCTGGGCGTCCTAGTTTACACACTCAGCCTTGTCATTATCATGGCAAGGACTACCTCCAATTCATCAGCCAAAGACCTTGATTATCCCGATGCCCAAGGGGCTAGGGTAGGAACATGTCGCGTTTGCTTGTCCCTTGGAACCTTGAAGTTTCCCGACGAGGGAGTACTGTTGTAGGGGGGCCTAGCCCCTAGGACTATTAGGGATATTCAGGGGTCCTAGGGAATATGTACTAATGTATATCTCAATTTCTAGGTTGTATTAATGAGTACAGTACCAAAATGCCTTTCCTTAGGCCATATAATTGAGGGGCATTTTGGGGGAATACATCCCTCCACCTCTCCTATATAAAGCACCCCAAGGAGGGCATAGAGGTCTCTCTCTTATTTTTTTTCCTCCCAACTCTCATTCTTATGTCTTATGTGGTCTCATCATGACAAAGGGTATGGAAATACCCACTGTTTAGCCTTAATGCTACAACAAGATGCATAAGACAGTGAAGTATATCGATATCCTAATTTTCAGTGGAAAAGTAAAACGATCCTTGGAAGAAGTCGTCCAATTCCCCCTCTATGCACATACAATAAGGAAGAGCAAGCGAAGAACGCTAGCAGATGCAAATAGCTATCTTATTAATCTGGTGTCTGGGTCTTCTTTACAATGGACTAGTTGAGAATATAAAGAGAAAAAACAGAGTCTGAAAATCCGGAGTTCCGGTTTTGTCATGGGCCTCTGTTTTGATTACTCTAGCAAATGGATTGGTTACTGTAGCACCATACTGGATCAGTACCCTTCACACATAACACTGTTACGTTTCTCACTAGCTCTTTTGAAATTTCTTGGACCCCTTCGTATCTAACAAGTAAATACCCGCTATTAGATAGCATACAATTCTTATGAAAAAAAATCGATGAAGGAGAAGATTCACCTGTTGTATAGTTTTTGTCCTAGAGCTAGGGATGTCCTCATCAGTTTGTGTTGCAATTTAGAGTTTGCAGTATCTTTTCCATTTTCCTTTTTTAAAAGAAAAATAATGTGATTTCTGTTGAAAATAATGCTCATCGATTTACATTCCGCACCGCAGGATGGCAACGGAGTAACAACTGTGTATAGAGGAGCGGAACCCATGGCTGAGGATATTGGTCCCTCCAAGCAAACTCCTGTATGTCTTCTTTTATATTTGTGAACTCAGTGGAATCCTGCAAGAACTCTTTGCCCACAGATACCAATCACCATGACTAGACCGATCTAACCAGTGCTGTCTTTTGCTTCTCACGGTGCTCGCCGACTACAGCAGGTCGATTCAAATGCGATGGCCATCGATATGCCAGGCAATGCCAAGGCTGAACCAGAGAGCTCAACCAAGTCGCCGGGCCTATCAGCTATGTACCAGAAGCCATGATAGCAGCCTTTTGTCACACAGCTTCCTGCATGTTTTGAGTGACAGTAAACTGAAAAGAATCAGCCATACATCATGTCCTTTCAAATTTAACATGTGTTCGTCTACCCTTGCGTTTCTTCTTTCGGAGTTTATGGTAGTAGTTTTGCGGTAAAAGAATCCCACTGTCCAGTCCAGGCAATGCTTGAGGCGAAGACGATAGTCTGGCCCAATGTATATATGTTACTATCAGTTAAGTTGTAACGATGTCACGTCAAAAAATATGACGAAGGATTGATTGGTTTAAATACACGAGAACATTTGGTTCAAAGGGTTCAAGGCGTGTTAGTCGATTTGATTCTGTAATCGGCAAGATATGTGAAAAAATATGGATAAATCTCATTTTTGAACTAATATTGGTCATAATTCTACCTTTAGTTTAACTTTTCCTTTATTACCCGATATCAGGAAGAAAAAATCTTTTTTATTCTTAGCCTGACAAATTGACCATACCTTGTCAAATTCTAGGGCAAACAATTGTATAGGCAATTAAATGGACCTTCAGGCTAAATTTACTTCGCTACTTGCATCTGTCTGTCTCGCTTATGTTTCTTCGACGACTACTTACTTGTACGGTAGTCGCGGGAATGATCGTTGGTAACGCACCCAAAGATGTAGGAGCCAGTCATTGACATTGGAACATGAAAGAAGTAAGATGCTGTTTGGTTAGACGTTTTTTAGCCGTAATAACTCCCGGCGCAATCGAATGTCGTTGAAGTCCGTTTGGTTCGGTTTGTCCGTAATCCATCGCAGCGATATCAGATCCCGGCCCTCACAGTCCCGTTACCGCTCGGGAGCCAGCGTTATCCGTCCCCTTTCCTCGCGTCTTCACTGAAGAATTCAAGACCTGCGGCCGAAGGCGACCGCATCCTCGCCGGTGAGGATCTCCTGCCCCCATCGCCCTCTCCCTCTTCCTCTCCCTCTCCCTCTCTCTCCCCCTCTCCCTCTCCACCCTATCCTCCAAACCCTAACCTTTGCAATCCACAGCATCACGCCGGCGAGGACCTCCCTCTCCCGTCGCATCACGCCGGTGAGGACCTACCTCCCATCCGTCTCCACCCCATCTTTTTTCTCCAAACCCTAACCAATAAATCGCCGATGGCAAGAAGAACATCTCCACCTCGGTACCGTGACTGTCCTTGTGCGACTGTCCTTGTGCTGCTGATACGACTATGAGATGTGTTTTGCATCTGATTTGCTTTTGTGCATTATGGTTACCGGTTTGCTAGTATTCACTGCTAATGATGCCTCCGTGGTTGCAAGGAATGTGAACCATAATAGATCAGACATTTGCATGTTTCTCTGCCTAGGTACTGTGTGAGCTAAAACAATTTGGGTATGGATACACGGTGACAGAGTATTATTTTGGTGTTCCTTTCAATAGAGTATGGTATATTGGTATTTAACAAGTTCAGAGTCCCAACTCCCAAGAGCTAGGTTCTGCCAAATAGTTTCATTTCTCTTCTACCTTTTAAGTGCTGACATGGTGATGATGTAGGAATACCTTATTTAAGGCTAAAAAGTTGTGTGTTCATGTAGAAACAGGGTTATCAGTTATCACAATTAATACTATTTTATGTTGTCAATTTGGAATCATGACCGCATGTTCTTTATCCTGATATCACAAAACAAGTAGTCAAGTACATGATTAAGTAATTTATCTATCTTCTATGTGCATATCTATTTGTCCCAGCTATATCAAATTTGTTTGTGTCCACCAAAGTGTTTTCTTCACCAAGCCCTAAGGTTGGATAATTGTGTGTACTTAGGACTTGAGGGTAGCTACTATATATTCTGAGATGTTGGCAATACTATGAATATTTTCTCCAATATCAGCAGAGGACCGAGGAATTCTTTCATTTTCCTGGTGCCACAAATAATATCCTCGTTTATTCAAGATATTTATTATTCTCCTGTCATGTGCTTAGCTTTTGAGGCCAATCACTAAATCTGTTTCCCAGCTCTCTGCAAAGGAATACCTAAAATTCCAAGCTTCATATGCGACCGTTCTTAAAGCCCATATGCATGCTTTGAAGAAGAGGAGACGAAAGACAGGAAGAAGACTGCAGAGGCTGAGAAGATACCGAGAAGCCACCGAAGAAGCAGAAGAAAGCGTCTTCAAAAGAAATCTGTAGGGTCCAAATCGTGAGTTACTTCCAGAATTCACTATGCCTTTTTTGCCCCTAGCTGGACTAATCTGTCATCAAGATATTATCCTTCGTTTTACTTTTATTCATGTCTGCGAGATGAAGCGTGTGAATACCAACATAGAGCTGTGTAATTTTTGAAGCAGCATATTTTGTTCTGACTGTAAGCCACCTGGCCTTTTCTGAATGGCATCATAGAAAAGGCATGCCTTTTGAACTGCGTTATCTGTGGCAGTGCCTAAACAAATGGTCTACCCGTCTGCAATCGCTGAATCAATATGGAGAGTCTGGTCAGAGTGTCAGACACTGCCATCCTTTGTAGTTAATCGATCTTGGCTGCTGTATCTGCATGGCTCACTGCATATTTATTAACATGTGCCTGCATTGAAGTTTCTGTTTCATTTTTGGTGAAGTTTATGCTTGATAGTCGATATTCTCAGCAGATGGCTTGACGAGCTTCCTTTGCTATGCAGTTACATCTTCTGACAAACGGTTAAATTTTTGAAAACTGGTGAATCACTTGTATATAGTACTTGTAGGTGAGTAATCTCTTTACATGAAATTGTAATAATTGATTTCTCTATTGCTTAGCAGCAGTATAGTCTTGACTCTTGAGTTTGCATGCTCCTGTTGCGTTTTCATGTCATATTGTGTAAAATTTCATTTACACAGTCAAAGAGCTGCTTACGAATCATTCTGAAAGCTTTGCCATCTTCTTCACACACTGCCAACCTAAACTTGCTATTTAATTCTGAAAGATAGAAAGTTTGGGAGAATTGGATGATTCTCATTGATTGAATGATACAGTATATATCAGCTACAGCTTATACAAGGTAAGAAGCTAAATCTATGGTAAGCTAGCTATGTTAGGAAAGAGCCTGCTATACATGGGAGGATCTCCTATATATGGAATGGCAAATATACACAATAATGGCTGATTGAGGTGCCAGATATGGCAAGCTCATGCGCCACAATAATGGCTGATTGAGGCGCCAGATATGGCAAGCTCATGCGCCATGTATAGAATGAGAATATACTCTAACAAATTCTTCCAATAGATGTGGATCCAGTATATCTGAATTATCAAATCGCTCCAAACATGAGCAAATATGTGTGCAGTTAGTTCATGTCATGATATCAGTTTTTGTCCTTTAACCTTTAAGCAATGATTTAGGAAATATGATAACGCCAAGGGAAATATCAGGTGCTAGTGTGCTAGATAGTTTTGCCCTGAAACCTCATGAGAATTATATTTCCTTGTATCTGAAATTTTTTGCAAGATATATAGGACAAATACATATTATTTCCATGGGGAATGAATTATGGTTCGATCTGGTAAGAGTAACACGGTACCTATCAAGTTTACTACATTGTACTGACAAGGCAAATTTATGTGAAGTATTACATAGGAGTGTGGGCTGCTTGTATTTCCTGTTTTTGCCCACTCTTCAAATCAATAATTCAATGGATTTTCCACTATTTTTTTGGGTCCCAAATGATAAGCTTGTTTGCACAAGATCCACAACCAACAGTACAATAAAACAGGATCAGTTGTTCCTTTCATCACCATACTAGGAAGCAAATACTTGTGAAATTGAGAACTAGGCTCTCTATTTGTAATTCCTATTCAAACAAGGACAGGAATTTTAGGCTTGCTATTTGTGTTAACTAACAACTGGAACATTTAAGTACTGCATATTTACATGGAATAAAGCATGTCTCAAAGGTTCAGAGCAAACTGAACAGGCCTTTGACCTGTATCTGAAGTTGTGCATGAAAGAGAAGAATTTATGTTGAGAACAATTTTCTTGGTAGTGCATACTTACAGCTTACATGACCAAATGCAGTGTTGCACTGTTATCGTAATATTTCATGATGAATTAGCACCTACAATATGCTCAGATGTTATCTTTCCCCCATCATATATTTTAACCTTTTCCCCATCATATATTGCTTTGACTTCCTGGTTCTGGTTGTAGCATATATTCTAATTTGTTCCTGTATTATCTTTGTACAGCACTATGGCACGTCTTCCATTAACTACCCAAAAAAGGAAGAGAAATCTAGTTCTTAGAAATATGACGTCTGCGTTCATGCTTATGTTCTATTATATTTGGGTATTATTACTCCTCTCATATAAGTGGAAGTGTTGGAAAATAGAAAGGAGGATACAAGTTAGAGAACTTAGAAGTGCTGCGTCTATATCATCTTATTCGTGAGAGTGATGTTCCTTGTATAAGTGAGCTTCGTATGGATAGGAGGACCTTTGATACATTGTGTGAGATGCTTAGAGATGTTGCTGGTTTGAAAGGAACAAGGCATATGCCGTTAGAAGAGATAGTAGCGGCATTCTTGTATACATTGTCTCATCATTTGAAAAATAGAACAATAGGAGGCTTTTTCTTCCGAAGTGGTGAGACTGTGAGCCGAAGTGGTGCTATTTTCCTACTACAACTGCGAATGATGGATGGTGTAGTTTTGTTCTTCCAAGAAATCAGACCTTGAGATAGCAAACATGATGGCTGCCGTTGTTTTGTTCTTCCAAGAAATCAGACCTTGAGATTGCAAACATGATGGCTGGAAGCACCTAGATCTCTATTTGTGACCTTGTTTCGAGTGTTCATTTGCTTGAATTTTGAAACCTTGTTTGTGTCACTGAAGCTCAAAGACATGTTCTCTTGCTTGAATTTTGCCTAGGATAATAGCACCTGTAATGTGATATTTATCTTGGATAATAGCACCTGGAACATGTTCTCTAACATGTCTTTGACGCATGAATTTTGCCTAGGATAATAGCACCTGTAATGTGATATTTGCCTTGGATAATAGCACCTGGAACATCTTCTCTTAACATGTCTTTGACGCATGAATGTGATATTTGCTTGAATGAAACAGCACGTTAGTTGCGCCGATTATGATGTTTCGACAGTATTTTAACTATGATGTTCTGTATTCTGAGCTGAGTAATGTTGATGCGTAGATGCTGTAATGTTGATGCATACAATCCTCAGATGAAATGAGATGTGTAAGCTGTTACCATTGTCCCTAGCCAAACATGATTAAGGGAATGGAAGCTGTTACCATTGTCCATAGCCAAACATGATTAAGGGAATGGAAGACGTTACATATTTGAACCAAACAAATTCCGTTTTCCTTTACACCGGAATGGATTACCCTGTGATTTGATTGCATTACCATTACCACTCCCTTTGCTGAACCAAACAGCACCTAAGATTTGCGGTAAAAATTAGCAAGTGTCCTGAATTCCTTCGCACAACGCAATGTGCCAACGCGATCAGTGAAGAGCTGAGTCTTTCTGAATAGTACTTACTAGCCACGGGAAATTAAACCGTGGCGAGTTGGCCACGAGAGCACGGCTGTGTTGCCCTTAATTCAACCGGTTGCAGTGCCCTTCGACTCTTTCCATGCTCCCTACGCCGCCACACGCCAAGAGGAGCATTCTGCAAATCGCCGAGTTGGTCGTGGAGTTTCGATGGCTCGATCCCCATCGAGAAGTTGGCTACAGGGAAGGGAAGCGTTCTCCCAGAATCCTGACATGGAGTGAGTTCAGTTCAGTCCCGCTGCTATGCCGCCGTTGCCAGTAAACAAAACACTAGCAAGAAGAGCGCGCGTTCACTTGACTGAAGAAGATCGATCGGGTTGGTATGGCCATCGTCTCCATGGCAAATCGAAGCTACATGCATGGAAACAAAACGGGCCGGGGGTCCAAGCCGCCGGGGAATTGCAACTTCGCAGCCAGCCCAGACACTCGCGCTTGCCACATCGATCACATGCTGACATGCGCTAGACCGTACATGTGACGTCGCGTGGTGCCGGGCTCCATGCGTGCAAATTGCAAGCTCTCAATCGGAAGTGGCATAATAAAGCCCTTTCTTTGGCACAGCTTCTAAACTGACTTTTTTTATAGAAAAAGCTATAAACTGTACTAAACAACTGACTTCTAGTTCAATTTTTTGTCTAAGTTCAAAACTATTTATGAAGACAAATAGAAGCTTCTGAAAAGTTATTTCTCAAAGCAGCTAACTAGAAGTTAGCTTTTGTATAAGCCCAAACTGTACCAAAAAGGACCAAGCGAACGTGGAAGGTACCTCCGTATCAAAATATACGTCGTTTTAGACTTGCGCGCGAGAATTAAGGAGGTGACTAAACTGACTTTGTTGTCATTCAATTATTCCGCGTGGAAACAAATATCTCATCATAACCATCCTTATAGACGAAGGAATCTCGGGACAACCAGCCCGACACGTGTTCCTCTAGGCATTTTTGTTAAAAACCCCCTGTATTTTTTTAAATTACAGATAGGTCCCTGTAGATTACAATAGGTCCTTCGTAATTTTTTGTGAGGGAAAGATTTTTTTTCTAAATCGCGTTTAGGTCCCTCGTGTGCTGTTTTACGGAAAAAAACTCCCGTTAAATTCAAATCGCGAACAAGCTCTTTTCTAATTTTTCGGGATAGCGGACAGGTCCTAAAACGTAACAAACAGGTCCTTACTCCTTACGTCTAGGTCCTTTCTCCGTTTTCCCCAGAAAAAATTATTTTCATCACCAGAAATATGTGTGCAGCTCTATCTCTAGGCTTTTTTCCCAACTCGATTTTCCAACTCGATCTCTGATATTTTTTAGAGCATGTATTATTACTCGGTGAACGCGTAGAGTGTTAGACTCGACAAAATAAAGTTGTCATCTCTAATAAATTTTCACTCTTTTTCCTCTAGACTTTTTTCCCACCTCAGTTTTCCAGCTCGATTTCCAATATTTTTCAAATAATTCGTCGAAAGAGATATTTCTGCGACTCTATCTCTCTATTTTTTTCCCCGTAACTCGGTTTCTAACATTTTTCGGAGTGGGAAATATGTGTGCGTTTGTATCTTTATAGTTTTTTTTGTAATTCGATCTATAGTATTTTCTGAAGCATGTATTATTGATGGGTGAACGTATAGAGTGTTAAATTCGGCAAAAGAAGATCTTTTTTCCATTTTTCCCGCCTTATTACATTTGCGTTTTGACGGCTGTGTTACGCATAACCGACGCAGCGTAGCGCGCAATCCACCTAGTTTGTTCATAGGAGTGACAGCATTCATTTAGCAAGAGCTAAGAGGAAATAATGGTGGACAAGTGTCTCGAAATTATAATTATAGAATAACTTATATTTTGAGAAAAATTGAGAAGGTTAAAACGACCTATATTGTGACATGGAGGGAGGACTCAACTTGGGGCTATCCGGAGAAGAAATCCAGCCTTCCCTATGATGTATCAGACAATAATTAATACTCCCTCCGCTCCTAATTAATGGTGTTTTAGGATTTTACACTTTAACCAAGGTACATATAGAAATGACCAAATTATTCTCTTTCGTTAGCTCACTTATTGCTCTCGGACGGTGTGTTACTATATTCCATAGTAATAAATAATATTGGAAATAATATATAAATGGTAGGGGTATGCAAAGGGGAAAAAGTTAAAAATTACCTCAAAATTGTAGAATAATATATATTTAGAAATAAAATTTAAAAGCTAGAATGGTATGTATACAGGAACGAAGGGAGTACACAATTAGATTGGGAGAGTGGACAGAAGGCATCTATCAATACTGATTGAATCCTCCGTATAAAAGGAGCATGCCGTCTATATAGTGCCAAGTCAGAAGGCATGTACAACGGTGTTTAATGTGCCGTCTATATAGTGCCAAGTCAGCTAATTTTGTCTACGTGCAGTGGCGGATCTAGGATTTTACGTTAGGGTATGCCGAGCTAATACTATAATATACAATTCGGTAAAATCCAATGAACAATTTGGTAAACAACTATAAATGTTGTCGACAAATTCGGTATACGAGTATAAAATAACTAGAAACATGATAATACAAGTATAAATTACAATATAAATAGTTCGAACATTTTAATTATGAAATATGCATAAAAGAAGCTTACGCATCTACAATAGTTCAAAGAATACAATATTACTTCTTGTCTAGCCTCCGCCTTCTAATAGCCATAAAACTCTTGATTATATTATTTTCATCAATTTGGAAGAAAATATCTCGCTCAATAAACGTTTCCGAAAAAGATATGCAATGTTTCTAGAAAAAAGATGAAGCAGCAGTAGCCTTCTTTACTACATGTTTCCGAAAAAAAGATGCGATGTCTCCGTTACTCTTCATAATTCAACAACTCTACAAACAAACAAAAAAAGCACTGCATCAACAAGCAACTCTCTAGTCTCTAGCAAAGTAGCAATTATATTTGTTTCTACTCTATAAATCAACTAGCAGTCTTGCACTCAAATCATATGTAGAATCGATATACACTAATATAGCAATCAGAGGGGAGTGAATGATTGCGCGGAAGCTAAATTTTTTTTATTGATTCTCAAATCACCTCTAAACAAAATATAAAAAATTGTTTCGGTTTCAGAAAAACAGACTGACACATGTTAACTAAAACAGTAATTTCCAAAGATCCAATCGTTGGATTCATGTGAAATTTTAACTATAGAAACTAGATTCAATTTTGAAACTAACACAATAAGAATCAGCTCAATCGGATATACGGATCTAAAGTTATGATCTTCACAAGCTGACTATATAAAATAATGACGGTATTATGGACTGTATTGGGTCGAATCTACAGGGTATGCCGTGGCCCACCTGGCATACCCTGTAGATCCGCCCCTGTCTACGTGTACATTATTTAATGATGAAAGAAGAGCATGCCATCGCCTCACGAGACGACGGCAGGGGCTCGTGCTCCCAGATCTTACCGCCGGCTTGCACTGCGTTGTATGACTCGTCCCTTGGAGACGACGACGTTTTTCGATCCGGTATGGAGACCAAGTTTTGGCGCGCAAAGATAGTAGATGGCGGCAGAAATTCGTCCATGGCCGCCGCGCCCCACCGCTCGCTGGCGTCTGCGCTAGACGCTGCGCCCGGCCACGACCACCCCCCGCCATTGGACCGAGCCGCCGCTCGCTGGACGTTGCGCCGAGCTGCCGCGCGCTGGCGTTCGCGCCAAACCGCCACGCCCCGCCGTCTGCTGGTGTCCGCACCGAACCGCTGCGCTAGACGCCGCACCCCGCCACGGCCACCATCCACCAGGCCGAGCTGCTACGCGTGGGATGCCGCTTGCAAGACATCGCGCCAAGCCATCACGCCCTGCCATCGCGTGGGACGCCACCACCCCACGTTTGTGGCCAGATCTAAGAAAAAGAGAGGAAGCTTGTGTGTGGCTGTGTGTGATTCAACGGAAGAATCGAGAGATGAGCTGGACGAAGACAGGCAAGGACATAGAGATATTTTACTTAACAGGTGCACGATATTTTACTATGTGGCCTTTCTTAGAGATATAAATAACAAGAATATCCTATAGATAGGCAAGAAGGACACATAGGAAAATAAAAAGATACATTCTAGTCCTTCTAATATGATTGTATTCTTAAATGTTATACACCATGCATTGTCAAACAAGCAACAAAAAAACATACAAAGATTCTATTATTATGAATAGGATTATCTAATGATGTAAATATATTATGATTATAATATTCAAAAATTATATCATGTATTCCGAGTATCAATTGATGTAAATATATATTATATTTATGTTTCTCTAAAAATTTATGTGTCTTATTTGAGCATCACCATACATTCTCTTAAACAAGCAACAAGATGGCTACAAAGATCAAGTGTATACTTCATCACCATAGAGTAATAAAGGCATTGCATGAATTGAATAGCACACAGATAACCTAATAGATAAGTTTATCAATGTTCGTCTCTTCTACCGTCGTGTGCAATCTTCAAAGATTTGCAGAGGCGACGCCGTCTAAACTGTTGTACATGCCCAACAAACCAAGCCTGGGATTGCTCGTCTCCCTACGTATCGATCTTAATTACAGCCAGAACAAGACAATGGTGTAAAGACTGTATTGCAAGTAGACGTATGGACTTACACAAGGGCAGACAGATGCTTAAACACCAAAGTTAGGCAGGCTGCCAGGCTGCCAAGTTTGTCAGGGTACTTTGATAGTATATTATGACTGATTTTTGTCTGACTGGAAGTCATCAAGGAAGCATGCAGTCAAACGTCCCAGGCGCAGCACCATGTATTATATAATTTGAGTCACACTTTAACATGGACTGTGGCTAGGGGTGCAAACGGATCGGATACGGACGGATTTCGCTTATTCCGTATCCTATTCCAAATTTTTTCGGATATAGAATCGGATCACGGACGGTGCGGATTGAATCTGAATCTGATTACTTCGGTCCGCGAATACGGAGCGAATACAAATCGTTCGGATCACGGTTAGTCTCGATTCTGAATAGTTAGTCGGATAATGCGTGAAAGCGAAACCATATATGTCACGCATATTAAGATTAATCAACCATACACAAAACTTTACTAGAACCTTAGAGACATGTAAGTGTTTCAAATTTAATAATAATTGCCTTCCTTATATAAAAATAATATGCAGCTAAGTATAATTCCAATCAACATATGAACTTATATGATGAAGAATGTTTATGTTTATCGGATCAGTTATCGGATATCTATTTTACTCATTTACACTGATATTTTTCGGATATCTCGGATATACGGATATGGATCGGATACGGATCGGATACTTCTCTTCCCATATCTTACCCTATATTTTTTTTCGGATAGGTAGATTCAAATCCGGATCAAATCCGGATATAACTGGATATAACCGGATATCATTTTTTTGGATTCGAATCGGATTTTAAACGAATTCGGTCTCGGATCGGTCGGGAATTATCCGCTCCGTTTGCACCCCTAACTGTGGCTCCATGTGCGGGGAAAGCTCCAAGTATTTGCCATGCTTACCAAACCTCGATCACCGTGTATTAATTTGGCCAAAGTGATAGTGCAAGTCTAAGCTAGCTAGCACTAATGGGCATGTCGCCGTTGCTCCTGTTCTTGGCTATTTCCATGCGTGTTCAACCGTGCTGACGGGCAAGGACCAAGCTGTGGATGGTGGCTCCAAGCTCTAAATATTTGCGCTGCTTACCAAACCATCGATCACCATACACAACAATGTAACTCATGGAGCCTCTGCTGCTCACCTTCTTTCCCCTTGCACGCTCTGTCGCTGCCATGACGCCGGTCTCCCTTCCCGGTCCACAAGCAGCCACGAGCACCGATGCCACCGGCTAGTTGAAGGGAGCTTGGCCAATTTGGCCTCTGCAGAAGAACAGTAATTCCATCAGAATAAAGAATAAAAGAAGTAATGTGCCAGAAGGCAGAGACGCGTATAGTCGGGTACAAAGTCTTGCATTGTTGACCCTGACTTGTGACCAGGGTTCAACTTTTCGCGGTTTCTCGTATGAAAACCGTGAAAACCGTCTTTACCGAGGCGGTTCGGTAATATAAACCGCGTGGTTTACCGCCTGAATTCAAATTTAAATTCAAAAATTTCAAAAAATTTAGGAAAATTTAACAAAAAAATTTCTAAAATTAGTATTAATTGTTATATGACCTCTGGTATAAAAATTTTATGAAAAAACAAATTTTACATACTTTTTTGAGCCATTTGAATTGCTCAAAATTGAAAAAAAAGAGTGGCCGGCCTGTGGGCTTTCAGCCCACAAGTTGAACTGGCTATAGGCCGGCAGCCCATCTCCTGGCCCACGCCCGCCGGCCGGCCCATGTCGGCGTAACAAAAGCTCCGGCCGAGCCGAGCTCTGATCTGAACGAATCTTGTCGCAAATAATTGATCCATTCACTTTCCCCATTCATCCTCCAGCCGAGCGAGCAGTGTCCGACGGGATTCGGCCACCGCGAGAAGGGAAACCGCCGGTGAAGGAAGCAAAACCGAGCGG
The DNA here is from genome assembly GCA_036346375.1 of Guadua angustifolia. Classification (NCBI taxonomy): domain Eukaryota; kingdom Viridiplantae; phylum Streptophyta; class Magnoliopsida; order Poales; family Poaceae; genus Guadua; species Guadua angustifolia. Next base: position 65,150,410 of record CM070502.1, on the reverse strand, counting down.
TTTGGCAAGAAAACCGAGCGGTTTGGCTAGAAAACCGATTGGTTTCTTCGGTTGTTCGCGAGAAGTTTGGTTTTCAAGGTAAGCGCGAAAATCGCTCGGTTTAGCATGAATTTCGCTCGGTTTAGCACGATTTCCGTTTGGTTTTTGTGCTATACTAATTGATCTATGTTGTTCAATGTGTAGGCATTACTAGTGACTAAGAGCATCTCCAATAGTTAAGCCTTAAAATAGAGTTATATACCTCAAAATATGGCCTAAATTAAAAAAATTAGGACCCAAGATAGCTATTGACTCCAGCAATTAGACCCTAAATCTCCAATCCTTCATTCATCCCTTCATTAGGGCCGGAGAGGAGCGTTGCTAAATATAGCAACAGGGCTCCGAGTCCTAAACCTATTTTGATAATTTTTCTCAAAATACAACCTCTGTTGGAGTGTTTTTTTTCCATCAAAGCCCTATAATTACAATTAGCAACCTATTTAGGGCTCCTCTTGGAGATGCTCTAAACTTGTTCATCGATTAAGCTAATATATTGTGGTTTAGTTGTATGACTTAGTTTGATTAATGCATAAGAGTAAGTTTAGTAGTTTACAATTTGAATTTTGTATGACTTAGTTTCAGTTAATGTGCTGTCCATGTATTATTAGCTAACATGTGCAATTACCAGTTGAAGTATGTGGTGGCGTGGTGCGATTTCTATTGGTATCAGTATATCAAGTATACTAATGAGCTAATCGATCTAGGACGTGGTTTGTGCCCAAATATAAATATATATACTTGGTGATGTGGATCACTGAGGGCATAAAGCAAAAATAAGTGAGCAGATCATATGAGTTAATATTTGTGTCATCATTCTTTGCATCAAATTGTCTATCAAGTATAGAACCATCCCAAATATTTCCCTCTCTAATTTTGGTTGTCGCATATTACAAATTTGCATGCTATCATAAAAAATGATATTGATTTTTAGGAAGTATGCTGTACTTGTATGATGATCATATATGCAATTGTTGGACGAGGGATTTGTAGATGGTATAGAAGTATGCTGTATTTCTATGATAGAAGATGGTATAGAAGTATGATGTACTTGTATGATGATCATATATAGTAGTATGCTCGGAGCTCGGTAGATGGTATAGAAGTATGCTTTACTTGTACGATGATTATATATGGAATTGTTGGGCGAGGGATTTGTAGCCTTTCGTGATAAATCATTTGTGCTAACATTTCATTTGCACCACTGTATAACAAATGTTTAGCTTATTCACATTGCAAACTAAGTTTTGTTGTGTTGTTTTAACAGATGGCAGATGCCGACGTGGTGTGGGAGCACGACAAGAAGGTGGGTGCTGGATTTCGATGCAAGTACTGTCTCAAAGAGAAGAAAGGAGGCGGTGCAACCCGATTCAAACAGCACTTGGCAGGACGTGGTACGGGTGTCGTCCATTGTAGTAAGAATTTTTTTAAAATAACATTATTTTATTTACAAATTACGACATTAATACTCAGATTTAAAAAATTGCAGAAATAATATACAGTCGCCAAAACGTTTGGCGAAAATAGGGTAGTCGCCAAACCATCTGGCGAAAATAGGGTAGTCGCCAAACCAGTGGGCGAAAATAGGCTAATCCCGCATTAATACTCGATTTGAACGGGTCTTTGCTGTTGTCGCCACACCGTTTGGCGATAATGCTGTTGTCGCCACTCCGTTCGGCGACTATCTGTTGTCGCCAAACCGTTTGGCAACCATTCTATTGTCGCCAAACCGTTTGGCGATAATAGCCTGCTACTAGCGATCGATCGATCGAGCGTTCGTTCGACTGAGTGACGGAAAAAACCGAAGACCCGAGCTACGGCGACCGGTGAAAAAAAGGGAGAGGGAGAGGAAGAGAGAGCGCGGGAGAGAGGGAGGGAGCGCGGGAGAGAGAGAGAGGGAGCGCAGGAGAGGGAGTGAGAGAGCTCGGGAGGGAGAGGGGAAGAGGGAGAGCGCGCGCTCGGGAGGGAGAGAGGAAGAGAGAGAGAGAGGAGGAGGAGGGAGGAAGAAGGAAGAAGAGAAAGAAGAAAAAAAGAGGTAAAATCGTCGCTTTGTATTTTTATTGTTAAATTTTTATAGTGACTATTAGGATGGCCAAATATTAGATAGTAATGTAATATTAGCGATTTAGATTTTGATGCAATGTTAGCAATATTAGATGTGTAATATAATTAGCGATATTAGATATTCTGTGTCCTTTTTACCAGAAATATTTTTGTGAATTAGCGATATTGAATGTGAATTAGCGATATTAGCGATAATTACCAGAAATATTGTAGTTAATACTCTTGTTAATTAGCGATATTGAACATGTAATATAATTTTGTCGTTGTAGTTAATATCTTGTTAATTAGTGATATTAGATATTCTCGATTAGCGATATTAGTTGTGTAATATAATTTTGTCGTTGTAGTTAATATTTTTGTTAACTAGCGATATTAGATATTCTAGGTTAACGATATTAGATGTGTATTGTAATATTGTATTATTGGTAGCGGGATAGTATATTAGCGCTGTTTAGTTTAGGTTAGCGATATTACATGTTAGAAGTGATATAAAATTAATTTTGTTTAGTTAGTGATATTAAACGTTAGTGGTGATCTAAAAATCAATTTTGTTTATGTCGTCGCAGTAATGTCGGATCTAGTGAAATTTAGGGTATTTTATGGCGATGGTGAAATAGAAACTAGGCAGAAAGGTGTTGATTTGAGCAGTTTTGCAGTCACCATGGTGGAACACTTATTCCCCGATAGAATTAGCATACGTGATATAAAGCTTTGGTTGACCCAATATTTTTCCCTGGATCCAAGTGTTTACTCTGTTACCATTCAAATCTTATTCACACGTAGTAAGGGTGACCGCTCTGTGGGAGTTGAAGAAAGTAGATCGGACGTACTTGTGGCAGAAATGGTTAAGGTGGTGCAAGGGATCTAGCATTGAATGTGTAATGCTGGTGCAGGCTTGCCCTAGAGAAGAGGTGAATATTTGCAGTGTGGAAGCAAAGACGACGTCATTCTGGTGAACAAGTTCAGAAAGTGGTGCCGGTTGAGGTAGCAGCGAAGGATGATAACAAGGATGCAGCAAATGCGGAAGGTCGGGTAGATGAAGGGGAGGAAATCGAGCAACTTGTTGATCAATTGGAGTTGGTAGACCGTATGGCGATGCAAGATGAAGCTGAAATGTTGGAGTGTGATGATGACATCAACGAAGATGAGGAAGGGGGAGAAGATGATAATGAAATGCATAGTAGTACTGGGGCAACGGATGTACCCATCCCTGACGAGTGGAACAGGGAAAACAAAGCTGGTATGGAAGTTTTGTGGGGACATGAGTCGCGTTGGGAGTATGCTAGCAATGCCATTCGGCTGAATCAAATTTTCGTAGACAATTTTGAGTTGAAATTGGTAGTGAGTCTGTGGGCACTATCGCAACAGAGAGAGTTCCGGGTTGTTTTGTCCAGGCCAGATAGATACACAGTGAAGTGCAAAATCGAAGGATGTGAATTCCGAGTACATGCATACAAGCCGAAGTGCAAGACATTTTGGATTGCATTACGAGTAGATGGGCACACATGCAGACTAGAAAATGCTCTGGTGAAACACCGCAACTTGAATGCGGCTGTAATCGCTAGCGTGATGTTCAAGGAGATCATCGAGAAGCGGGACATTGAGTGTTCTTATATTCAGAAAGCAATCTTGAAGGAAACCAACCCTGGCACATACACCACTTTTGAAGAAAGTGAAGCGGATGGTAATGGGGTCTCGATATTTCGTCGTGCTTTTTTTTCATTGGGTCCTTGCATTGCGTCATTCAGGTACTACTGTCCATTGCTGTGTGTCGATGGTACATTCCTGACTGGGAAATACAAGGGGCAGATTCTAATGGCCATTGCAGTTGATGGGAACAACCACATACTTCCATTGGCCTTTGCATTTGTTGAGGGTGAGAACCGGGATAGCTGGCTGTGGTTTTTCAGACATTTGAAGTTCGGGGTAGTTTGTGATCGACCCAACGTGTGCATCATCCATGACCGTCATAAAGGTATCCTTTCGGCAATTAAGACTCTACAGGAGGACCTTGATGAGCCTTTTCCATTGCGTGACATGCAGAACAGGTGGTGCATAAGACATTTGGGAGCAAATTTTTTCAGGCAGTTCAAGAATAAGAAACTGATGAACCTATTTAAGAGGTTATGCAAGCAGAACCAGGGGCGTAAGTTCAACGCGATATTGGCGAGTTGGATAAGCACACTACCACGCATATTGAAGAGTGAAGAAGCAACAAGCAACACGAACGATTGCCCACCCAAAAGGCTATCACCCTTGGGCGCTTCGATCCTCCAAATCGAGGAGACGATCGTCAAGAAACATTAAGTGTTTCTCGCACTGGATAGAGATGGAGCCGTTGGAGAAGTGGGCATTGCTCCATGACACTGGAGGCGCCAGGTTAGTATACTAAATTAACATAGCTACGACGATTGAATAATTAGAGTTATTGTGGTAACTGATATGTTTGAATAGTTTCAGTGTCATGACAATGAATATAGCCGAGGTTTACAATTGGGTCATCAGAGGCCTGCGTCCGCTACCACTTGTGGCCATCCTAGAAGGCATGTTGCACGGCATCGTTGGCTACTTCCAGAAAAGGCATGCGGAGGCTGTACTTCATGCCACAACATTGCAAACGCCATACTGTGCGCGGATGATGGCCTACATAGAGGAACGAACCAGTAAAGCTCAGCTGCATATGGTGCGTAGCTTCGGAATCACTGAGTACCGCTTCGAAGTGACTCTCCAGTGTAAAGGGGATTGGGAACCGACATACGGTTATTACACACGAGGTTAACCTAGGCCAAGGGCCTTTGGATGGTGTGAATGCACCGCAACAAGCCAAGACTTCTTCATATTCCCCGCCGCATGTGATCACGGCTTGTGGGCAAATTGGGATGAACACGTCGCAATACGTGTCCTCTTTCTACTTGAAGGGTCATGCTGTCAATACCTGGTCCGGTGAGTTCCGTGGTTTTCATGCACATGGTGATTTCACTGCCATTAACAGAGATGTGCGCATATGTCTACCGGATGCAAATTTGCGGAGGTGTGTGGAAGGGCAGGCTAGTCGTCCACAGTCTAGGCGCATTTGCAATGACATGGATGAATCTGAAGTGGGTGGCCCTGTTAGGAGGTGTTCTCAGTGCGGTGAGTACGGGCACAAGACAACGCAATGCCCGTAGTGTTATGTATTGAATTATGTAATGTGTATTGAATTGTGTAATATGTATCATTTTATCCTATGTTAGGTATTTGTAGGTATGTTGGACCTTCCGTCATGTTTATGTAGTGAATTGTGTAATTTGTATTGAATTGTGTAATATGTATCATTTTATCCTATGTTAGGTATTTGCGGGTACATTGGACCTTTTTCAGACTGAAACGACAACACGCACTTTACCATGACTGGTTCACGTAGAAGACAAGAAAAAGGTCCACCTGTCACTACTGCAGCACAAAGTTCAAGACGACGTGCAACCACCACAGAAGGAGGGCCTGCTCGTAACTTTGGCGAAGATGATGATGACGACGACTTCGTGTCACTTCCACCTCGACGTTCAAGTACTACCAGAGCTGGCCGTTCTACGAACAATACAAGAGGACGTCCGGCCAGCGGTGAAGGAGGGCTTGCTCCTAACTATGGCGATGACGATGATGACGACGACTTCGTGTCACCTCCACCTCGACGTTCAAGCACTACTAGAACTGGCCGTTCTACGAACAATACAAGAGGACGTTCGACCAGCGCTGAAGGAGGGCTTGCTCCTAACTATGACGATGATGACGATGACTTCGTGTCACCTCCACCTCGACGTTCAAGAACTACTAGAACTGGCCGTTCTACGAATAATACAAGAGGACGTTCGACCAGCGCTGAAGGATGGCTTGCTTCTAACTATGGCTATGAAGATGATGACGATGACTTCGTGTCACCTCCACCTCGACGTTCAACCACTACCAGAATTGGCCGTACCCTACGTTGACCACTATGATTTTCTGACTTAGTCCTTCACTGCAGATATGTACCCTACGTTGTATCTTAGTTTTAGGAATTCTCTAAGGCATGCATGTAGTTCACTTGCCATGCTATTATAGTTGTTGTACTTATTCCACTGTGTAATATCAATGTCGAGTTCTATTGAATGCTTAACTATGATTGGACCTTTTGTCATGTTTTTGTATTGAATTGCGTAATATGTTTGTCGGTTGTTTATTTATGTTGAACTCTTCAGTCTTTTGTTTTATATTACTAACCGTACTGTCTTCCTGTTTACTTGCAGGGATGGAGCACCCCGAGTCACTCCTTGACTCTTCGTTAGACCGACGGCACCGTGCGTTCGTCCACACCACAGAGGGCCTTGAGAGGGTGCCTCTGCTGCGGATCCGTGTGCCCAACAGGGTATGGCGGATCCACCCAGCCTTCTACACCAGTTGAGTTGCACTACATTTACATGTTTAATTGCTCGCACAATTGCATTTCGTCTAACTAATATTTGAATACTACGACTGTTTTTTCTTGTCGATAGGTTGGCACGTACTGGGTTGCTTCCTCTTGTTCGCATGATCGAGGGCTCAGCTGAGGACGCGGCTGAGGATTCGGCGGAGGGCGAGGATGGTCTAGAGCGGTCACGGTGTTTTCCGTTTGACCGGAGCCTACTGTCTTGTTTGGTGGACCGTTGGCGTCCGGAGACGCACACGTTCCACCTGCCGTTCGGTGAGGTGACGGTGACCCTGCAGGACGTCGCCATGCTTACAGGGTTGCCGATCGCTGGGACACCGATCGGACCCTCGGTGACTCCTGCGGGGTGGTAGGCTGACCTGGAGGAGAGGTTCGCCGGAGTGGCTCCATCGACCAGCGATACCCATCAGCGAGGAAAAAGCACGGGCCGTTGAGGAGGTGGTTGGCCCGGTTCGTGGTGAGTGCTTATGCGTGTATATGTTATTCTAATTTTTGTAACGTTATTAACATATTACTATATGTTAATTGTCCGCGAGTGCAGCAGATGGCGAGGACCTGACGGAGTACAGGTGGCCCGACACTTGGAGGCCTACCTGCTGTGGTTGTTTGGGATGGTCATGTTCACGGCGACACCGGCGGCGGCGTCGGCGCCGCGGTGAATAGCCTACGCATGGGCTATTGGGACTGACCTGACCAGTCCCGAGTCTCACGGGTTGGCGGTTCTTCGCGGCGCGTCTGCGCCCTTTGCGATGCGTGCGTGAAGAAAAGCAAGACCGCCAACCTCACTGGGATGCCTCTACTTCTCTAGTTTTGGTCGTTCGAGCGCTTCCCAGTGGGTCGACCCTTAGTCCACCCGCGACAGTACACCGCCGAGATGTACGGGGGTGACGAGATCAACCGGCCGACCGTGGGCTCGCTTTGGACTCGGCGACGGGTAATTATTTTCTTGAATTGCATTTATCAAATTTTATTTGCAATCGCATGTGCTTACACATATTTTTTTTCCTGTTGCAGCCACAATGGGCGGGAGTACAGGTACGTTCGGCGTTCGACCACCTGCACGCGGACCAAGTGATTTGGGACCCTTATAGCCAGTGCCGTGTCCAGGAGAGAGCCGCGCCAGGTGGGCTCTCGGCGCTTTGCTATAGGGACCAGGATTACTGGCTGACGACTAGGAAGATCGTTCTCGACGTGTTCGTGGAGGAGTACGCGCCACACCGAGTCCTCAGACAGTTCGGCCTACGACAACTGGTCCCTGTTCCTTGGGGGGATCGTGTACCGGAGGCAGTACACACGTGAGTTATTCGACCAAAAATATGTGAAATACTTACGTCGTATGTCTAATAAATTGGATTTCTTTTCAGGTTCTGCACCCATGGGCCTCAGAAGAGCCTGTCCACCTTGCTACAAAGGATGGAGCCGTGGCTCGCGCAGTGGGACGGGGCGCAGCACGACGTCGTCGATGAGGACACACCTTACGACGACTCGTCCTACCAGCAGTACCTAGGCTGGTACGTGCCCCGGACGCGTGCCTGTCTCCTACTGGTGGAGGAGCCTCGGCCTGCGTCGCTCCTAAGCGTGGTGACTTGTACCCGAGGCGGCGGGGAGGCGACCATGCACGCCATGGTAAGTCTTATTTTTGTAAATTACATTATGTATTCTCGGCGCTATGTCCATATGCATATCAGTTTGTCGTATGTGGCAGGTGGACCACGCTAGGGACCTCCACGCTCACGGCAACAGCGTCTTGTCCAGACTAGTTGACGGAGTCAGCGTCTCGCTGGACGAGATGGCGGCGTGAAGCGTGGTGGCGCCACTCGCGAGGATCGTGGGCTGGGTTCTTGTCGGCACGTCGACGCTATCGATCGTGCCACCTCTTCGAGACCGTCGCGCGTGCCTTCGCACCCCACACCGACCCCAACTCCTCGTTACACAGCGGAGGCGTTCGACAGCTTCCACACTCCTTTGCCTCCGGGCCCAAACGTGGCTGGAGGGTCTGGCTAGCAGCCACCACGCGGTCCCACTATGATCCCCACGCCAGGTAAGTCGAGCTACTCACGTTTCATATAAGTATCACGTAACTACAATTAAAAGATATTATCCGAACGTGTAGGCTACGCTCAGGGTGGAGGACAGTTTTCTCAGTCGACGCACTCCTCTGACCACGTCGAGCACGACTTCTTGACGGACCAGTACTTTGCTGGTACACAGTTCGTACAGCCCACTGCACCAACGCAGGCCACGCAGCCCCATGCACCGACGCAGTTCACGCAGCCGGACTACGGTACCTACAGGTACGCGTTATAGCCCCTCGGACTACGGGCAGGCGGGGCCATCTTGACGATGCACCGGCCTCTTGACGATGCACCGGCCTCAGCACGTAGGCCGAAGGGGGGTCGTAGGAGGGGTGCGGCTGACTAGGGACTCGTTGTTAGGCTGTTATCCTATTTTTCTTTCTTACTTTGTACTGTTCTACATTCTTCAAGTGTTGTTCTCGCTTTGTTACTTTGCTCGTATTGTTTTACAATGTTAATAGTGATGTTCAAGCTTTTTTTACCTCTCCGATATCAATGCGACATGACAACACGAACGTTGCAGCTTTCTCGGACCGATTCGACAATACGCTGCAGCCCACTTTTTCAGATCGATTCGACAACACGCTGCAGCCTGCTTTCCCATACCAAAACGACAACACGCTGTGACAACGATGATGCACATAACAGCTTTCTCGAGCGAGGCCACAGCACGCTGCTATTAGCTTTCTCAGAAAGCGAAGTGACAGCGCCATGACACTCACCGCTTTTTAGGACTGAAATGACAACACGCTGCAGCCTGCCTTTTCGGAGCAACGGCGATAGCAGCCCTATATAAGGGCGATAATTGCCCTTTATACCACCCGCCTGCCAGCTTCCTTCCCACAGAGCAAGACCACAAGGAAAGGGTGAACCGAGAGAAGAGAGAAAAGAATTAGAGGATCAGCCGAACATGCCGAGGCGTGCAGGTGGAAAGGGAAAGGGGAAGGCGAAGGAAGAGGCAGGCGTTTCGGCGTGGCCGCACAACATTGCGTACCAGGACCTCTTTGTACCTTTCGGGGTTGTCCCACCGATGTGCCTGTGCGGAGATTCTTGCTGGCTCGTCTACTCTTGGGAAGTTCCAACTTGGAAGAGGAGTCTTGGAGTGTGCAACTTCTGGTCGACCAGCAGGAGAAGAGCTCGAAGAATCGCCGGTGGTAACAATTATCGTGTTTCGTAATATTTGTACATGAAACTTTGCTAATTTATGTTTCGTGCAGTTGCCTCCATCGCTGTGTGAATTCGAGCAGTGGTTTGATAAGGAGATCGATCCCGAAGATCAAAGACTCCTTGATGAAGCCAACCGGCGGGAGGAGTCCAGGCGGCAGCTCGAAGCGCAGCGTGACGCCGCACGCGAGGAGGCACGTCGAAAGGAAGCGGAGGAGAAGGAGGCCGAGAGATAGAGGAAGCGAGAGAGGGCACGTCGTGCCAGAGCAGCCCCACCGGAGGCATGGGCGAAAGGAAAATGGCCTCGATCCACTCAGTAGATGTTAAGTTATGCTCCTCCTAATTTTAAGTTGTAACAAAGTGTGTGGATTATATTATTTTCCGCCGTAACGTCTTATTTCCGTAGTATTATGTAACTTATTTCCGTAGTATCGTTTTATCATATGTTATGTACTTGCGGGAATATTGGACCTTTATCGTCTTTATGGAATGTCATTTGTCCAATTGTTTATGGTCTGTCGTTTCTGTATCCTTCGTGTTGTTCACATACTGTTTCAAATTGATTTCTCGTGAAATTTGTCATTAAGAATAATGAAGAACAACGAAATTTGCATTATTCATTACCCAAAGACACTGAATACCACATAAAATAATGATCAAAGTTTAATTTACAAAAGATGTATCAATTGATTCATATTTCACTAATCTTTCAATTATTGTTTGTTTCGTATCAATTCATAATATATTAGCACATAAAATAATGACCAAAGTTTACTTCAAAAGACTATTTCGAATTCTAATACGCCCTATATTTTTGAACGAGGGAGTACATGACGGAAGGGCTATGACGGGTCGGCACCATATCCTAATGAAGACTACGTGAGTTGCATTCAGTTTTTCACAGGCTAGCGAGGACAGTTTTTCATCGAGAGCGATAGAGCAGATGAGGTAGTACGAGATGCAGCGTATGGTTGTACAAAAAAAATTTGTTAACACTTCAAGGTTAACACGAATTTATGAATGAAATTAATGTACAGAATATCTGCCTTTATACATTACAAAGAAAATTAAACACCAATCTTTAGGATGGTCGCTAAACGGTGTGGCGAGTAGTGGTCGCCAAGCGAAGTGGCGACGATGAAGTAGTTGCCAAATGGAGTGGTGACAATAGGTAGTCGCCAAATGGCTTGGCGATAATATCTTGATCAAAAGCGATTATGGCGACAATAGCCCGATCTCGGTGTTAAGGGTTCAAAACACTCATTAACGCGGGATTAGGCTATTATCGCCCAATGGTTTGGCGACTACACTATTTTCGCCGAATAATTTGGCGACCGTATATTATTTCTGCAATTTTTTAATGCGAGTATTAATGTCGCAATTTCTAAATAAAATAATATTATTTTAAAAAAAATTCATTGTGGTAAAGTTCCAGTGGACATTCGCGAGTACTTTCAGCGTGAGCTGGACAGGACGAAGGATAAGAGGAGGGAAAGGAGAGATGAGATGATGAGAAAAGAAGTAGCAGTAGTTGGAGATTCCCCACCGAGGAGAAGTGCATACTCAGAGTACACGGGTGATGCTGATGAGGAGGCCCAGCTCAAAGATGTTATGGTGCCTGTATGAGGCATAATTTAGAAGCCGGGCAGGTGGGAGGTACGAGCACGGTGGTGGCAGTGGCTCCTCCAGGGGAGGTGGAGATGATCGCGGTCTGATATCCAGGTTGTTTTGCAGTTCGTCGCGTCGAGAAGACAGCCGGCGGTGGGAGATTACAACATTAGTTCAGCCCGTGCCCCAGTACAACCAAGGATTGACACCCATCCGTGGACACAGAAGGGGAAGAGTGGGAAGGATGTAGTCCAGGGCGGGTGGGCCAGATGGTTTCTGTCTGGTGGTATCCCAGGGCGGAAAGCAGATAGTCCTTATTTTGTTAGCGCCATACGGGAAACACAAAAATACGGTAAGTAAGATTTCAAATACTCGCCCAGTTGTACGGCGATTCATAACTAACATTTATGTTTCATTTGCGGCGTAGGGTATCCGTCCCCGAGTGGATGAGATATAGATGGAAAATATTTAGATGCCAACAAGCGAAATTAGAAAGCCGCCAAAGTTCATGAAGGAATGGCCTACTTACGAGTAACAATCATGTGTGATTCTTGGACATGGCCGACACGCATGAGTATAATAAACTTCATGATTTACTGTAATGGCACAATGTTCTTCCACAAATCCGTCGATGCCACTGGTGTCTCCCAGGATGCCTCATACTTGAGAAAGGTAACTGGTTTTGTTTGTACTGTTCTGAAGTTGAATTAACGTACTCACAATATAACTGTCATACTTTATTTTGTTTGGTCATGCAAGAAATAGATTCCGTAGTCAACGAGGTGGGTCTGAGAAATGTGGTGCAGGTTGTGACGGATAATGGTGCGAACTATAAGAAGGCGTGCAAGCTCATCGCACGGCAGCACCGCAACATAGTGTGGCAGCCTTGTGTGGCCCACACCATTAATCTGATGCTGAAGGAGATTGGAGAGTTCCCAGATCACACCGCGGCCATCAAGAGTGCTAGGAAAATCTCTCGATGGATATACAACCTGTCGGGGATTGGATAAATTACCATAAGGACCATCGTGCCCCGGCATCCCTTCTTCGGCCGACCATGCTCCCCTTTGATGTCGTCCCAAAGGAAGATCCTTGAGCGAACCAACTGCCGGCCATACCCGTTCGCGAGCATACGGCTTAGCCCTCCGAGCATGGTTGCTCGGGCTGGCGGCTGAGGTCGGTCGCGACCAAGAAAGAAACCTGAGCATGCCCCGCAGGTCATGCTCGGGCTGTAAAGGCGACGTGGCGGCCACTGCATTAGCCATTGCGCCACGACTCAGACCCATCACATCCACGACGCCGCGTGGCGGAAATCAAGGGACAGCCGCTGCCACGCGAGGACACGTAAGGGTGTGACATTCGGATGAGGTCGTTTTGAACCCCCTATAAATACCTCCTCAGGACACGCCAAGAAAAAGAAGGACACAGACACGCGTGCGCGCCAGAGGAGAAAACGCAGAAGCGAAAAGCTCGTGTAGGCTTTGTAATAGCAATACTCTTTTGTAACCAGGTATAGGGCAAAGCTAAACCCTGTCAGGCCCTTGTAAGCATCAAGAGAACGAGTAAGGAAGCACTGGACGTAGGGTATTATCTCGGTCGTGAGAGGCCCGAATCAGTGTAAAATTCCTTTGTTTGTCGCCCCCTTTGGTAGCTCGACCTCCTTCCATGGCATTCTTCGAACGCTAACCCTCCACGGGAAAAGGGGCTCGGTTGATCCCTCAATCAACGAGTAAGCTTGGCGAGGGGCCTGTTCCCCAAGCGCCGACACAACCGTTCCAAGATACATGCTATGATGAAAAAGTATATTGGAGGCGAGTTGGTCAAGTGGAATGCAACTCGGTTCGACACTAACTACATGTTCTTGGAAAGTTTCCTTCGTTGTAAGGACAAGTTCATGCAATGGATGGTTGCCGATGAATTTCTACACTCTCGCTTTCTTGATACCACCGAGGGGAGGTACGCGTATGGCTGCCTCTCAAGCTTGGAATGGTGGAATAATCTTCAATCTGTTATGAAGGCGGTGGAACCGTTGTACGCCTTCTTGCGATTCGTCGATCAGGATAGAATGCCTACATTGAGCGAAACGATCCTACGGTACAACATAGTGCGGCAGGAGTATGACAGTTTGTTCCATACATCTCCATCAATAAGAGCCATGTATATGGATGTGGTGGATCGACGAATGGACGACTTAACGCGCGACACTTATATGAATGCTGGTAATATATTCTTTCCTGCAACATATTACATTGTAGTTGTACATATATATTGTATTTGCACTGACATGCTTCGTTTTATATCATACAATTGCCGCTTTAAACCCGCGGACTGTCTACGCTTATGGAACGACCAACACATTCTTGCCAAATCTCCGGGATGCCTTCGAAGTGCTTGCTGATGATACTGATAACGCCGCGCAAGCTCTTCATGATGCCCATATATTCAAAAGGAAGCTTGGATCGTTCTCAACACCTCTAGCTGCGAGGATGGCAGTAGATGGCAAAACATCCCCTAGTACACCTTGCACCGTCTCAAATGTAATGGTAATCTCGTCAGCACTAACTATTTTATTCGTTAATTTGCAGCATATTGGTGGGATGTGTTCGGATCAGACACACCCACCCTTCAATGGTTTGCCGTATGCCTCGTGTTGCAATGTGGGTCTTCTAGCGGTTGTGAGTGCAACTGGAGTACATTTGCCTTCATCCACACAAAAGTCCGCAATCGCCTGTCATACAAGAAGCTACATAAGCTGGTGTACATCAATGACAACCTTCGTCTTCGAATTTAAGCTACAGAAATTCAAAAGCGTTCAGATGAAGACGATCTATTCCAGCGGCTTATGGAGCTAACAATATGCGATGACACAAACCCTATCCGACAGTGGATGGAGAAAGGAAGATCCAATGGTGAACCATTACTTGATGAGGAGGATACAGAGAGTGACACCCCTCTTCCATCACAGCTTATCACAGATCTAGTTCATCCAACAGAGCTAAGAAAGGACACGGGGGCTGCAACCATCTCCGAATGGGCAGAAAAGACAGTCGGGGACACTCATACAGGGAAGAGGAAGCACCAATCAGTCCCGAGAAGGGATACAACAAAAAGAAGAGCTTCCTCTGTAAGTGAAACCCGTTATGTAAGGAGTGATGACTATTGAGGAGGGGGATTGTCGGAGCCCAACATACCAAGAGTCCAATGATAGCACCTCCAAGACAGACTACGATGATGGTGGCGATGAAAATACCCCTAGACCTACTATGCATCAATCAGAATAGCCTCAGCCCATCGAATTCACAGGGGAGTCGCAGTTCACTCATGCGACACAAGATAGAGATTATGGTGCTCCTCAATCACAGAGGACAACTATTAAGGGGAAGGGAAAGGGAAAGGCCGCACAAGCACCACAGGATAGCTGCGCACCACAGGACAGCTATAGTTCCTGTGGCGTTGCTGAGACGCAAGGGAGCTATAGCTCATATAGCAGCTATGACTACGCCATCCCTGATGCTTAGGCACAACCTCCCACGCAATGGGTCTACGAGTGGCACGACCCTGAGTTTTATGCCATGTTGTATCAACAATGGCAAATGACAAGTATATGGACGGGGCAAAGCTGTCATGATTACAAGGCGGAGTTGCTAGCTACACGAGGATTGACCTTGATGTCCACCGAGGAATACAACGCGACCAACCAAGTGTTCACGCAACAATACTAGTAGTAGCCCCAAAGGTAATGTTTCATTTGCATATTTCATTTCATTGCAACTTAATATTATACTAACATAGCGTCCATACAGGTCCAATATGGCATTTGTGTGGGAACGGCGACGAAAATATGCCGACCTTACAACATCAAATTGAAGGTATCTAAATGTAAACAGTATTGATATTTCAATGCCTATTTTTTGCACTTATTGGATTGATATGTGGTTGTTATTGAAATGAAAGGTTATTTGTTCACATATTATTGCTAGAGCCTAAATACCTACTTTAAACCTTCAGAATATCTACAATGTAGCAAAGATCATGCTAAAATTTTGTTTCAATTGTATGTTCAATTTCATTGCAAGTGAAATTTTGTACTGACATTCTGTTCAGATAGGTCGAACATGGCATTTTTGTGACAGTACAAGAATGATGAAGCTATGCCTACTCCACAACTTTAATTGAAAGGTATTATAACGTAAATGGTATTGACAATTGAATGGTAATGAAATTGCACAAGATTTTGCTATGTGGTCATGTAAATACCTATTTTTGCACTTGTGTGATTGTAATATTGCGATAGAAGATTATTTATTCACATATTATTGTCAAATGTATAATTTACAACTTCCAAATATCTAAAATATAGCAAAGGTCATGTCGAATTTTTTTCAAATTTAGGAGAGATCATTCTGGAGTTTTTTCATGTCTTCACATAACTTATTTATATATTTATTATATTTTTACTAAAATGTATCCTTCCCAATATTTTTACAAAATTTTCAATTTTTTTTCATTTTTCCCTATTTTTGGTGATTTTCCGATTTTTGCAGTTTTTTCTCTCATTTTTCACAGTTTTTCGTCGAAACCGCTCGGTTTTTTTGCCCAAATCGAGCGGTTTCAGTTTTCGCGGTTTACCTTAAAAACCGAGCGGTTTTTCGTCAAAAACCGCGGTTTTCGCACGTGAGTTTGACCCGGATTCAAAATGGTTTGAAATTGCAAACCGTTCAGTTTTCAGCGGTTTTTAGCGGTTTTCTTAAAACCGGTACCGCCAGGGGAGTGAAATTTGCGTTCGAAACGGTTTTGTAAACCCTGCTTGTGACAGTGGCGAGCTTAATTGCCAATGAAGATATCGGCAAAACTAGTGATCTACATCACGAGTTTCAAATTTTTTTATTTGGGAATGGTAACCCTAACCACTCGTACGTCCTGAATGGTAAAAAAAGTCAGTGCTCTGAGTCTGAGCCCACTCATTCATGTTATAAAATCAATCGTATGAGAACAAGAATGCGAGACGTAGATTTTTACGTGAAAAACTTTTGCGGGTAAAAAATCACGTGCGCCAACCGGCGATATCACTATATGAGGAATTGAGTACAACTGCTAGAGTTTATAAATGAGGCACACCCTTCCATGCTGCATACAAAAGGTATTTATAGATGGATGAAGCAACCCGAGTCTAAACGGACTATACCGAAAATACGGCCCAAAGGCGTCCATAAAGCTCAAAGAGAAATTCAGATAAATACCTAACAAACTCCACCTTGAGACGAATTCCCTCTTGTAGCAAAAGAATCATCATTGAACTCCCTTCAATAATAAATATCACCAGCGCCAAAAGTCTCTAGAACTCAAACTGTAACTCCAACTAAGCTTGAGCATAGCTCAAACTTAGTGGCAGGAATTGACTTTGTCATCATGTCAGCGGGATTATCATGGGTACTTATCTTGGATATTTTGATGTCACCTTGAGCAATAACATCTTGAATGTAATGATACCTCACATCAATATACTTTGTTTTTTCATGATATATCTAATCCTTTGTGAGGCAAATAGTACTTAGACTATCACAAAATAAAATAACATAAGAAGTAACCCCGCTGAGCTCAATGTACAAACTTTTCAACCAAGTAGCTTTTTGACATGCTTAAGAAATAACCATATATTCAACTTCAGTAGTTGAAAGAGTAACAGTTGCCTGCAAGCTTGCTTTCCAACTGACAGCACAACCACTAATAGCGAAAACATAACCTGTGAGAGATCTCTTCTTATCTAAATCACCAGCATAGTCAGAATCAACATAACCAACATGCCCATCTCTAGATTTTCCAAACTGCAAACAAGCATTAGAAGTACCACGCAAGTATCTGAAGATCCACTGAGCAGCTTTACAATGCTTTTTGCCAGGATTAGCCATGTATCTACTGACAACACTTAGTGCATGAGATAAATCAGGACGAGAACAAACCATGGTATATATAAGAGAACCAACTGTATTAGAATATGGGACTCTAGACATGTACTCAATACCATCATCTGACTCTGGATATAAAGCTGAAGATAATCTGAAATGTGCAGCTAAAGGAGTACTCACTGGTTTTGCATCATGCATATTAAAGCGACGAAAGATCTTTTCAATATAACCTTGCTGACTAAGGTATAATTTACCAGATTTCCTTGCTCTAATAATTTCCATGCCAAAGATTTTCTTTGCTGCACCTAAATTCTTCATTTCAAATTCTTTACTCAACTGTGCCTTCAATTTAGCTATCTCTGATTTATTTTTTGCACAATCAAGATATCATCAACATCAAGAAGCAAACATATAGTTGAACCATTAACAATCTTCAGGCAAACACAACTATTATAATTAGACTGCTTAAAACCATGAGAGAGCATAAATGAGTCAAATTTCTTGTACCATTGTCTAGGAGATTGTTGTAACACCCTGGAGCTCAAATGCGCCACGAATGCTACCAACACTCTAAACTATTAAGATTGGCTTAGAAACTAAGCCACCGAATTTACAAAATTTCGGCATGACCTCTCTAGAAAGTAGGACATCCACTCGTAGACGTAAACAAATGCAATTATATGATATCATTCTAGCGGGTCCTTAGTTAACCAAACACACATCCCATAAAAATTAATAACTCCACCACATAAATTATTACAGACAGGAACTTATTAAACATAACCGCAAACAACCTTTTACAAGAATTTTGTGCGAGCTAGTAAGAACAGAACTATAATTGATATGATGGCATGGTGATGATGCAAGCGTGAATGTGCTACTACCCCATCCATGCATGCCGCTTCAAAACACCTACAAACATTAAATAACAAGCGTGAGTTCAAACTCGACCAAAGTACACGAGAATAATAAACCCAATTTATCGCAAGTAAAACAAGAACTTAACCATAAGAGCAAGTAATGCAAATAAAACAATATCCGGACAATAAGCATTCATACCTATTTAAAACAATAACTTGACTATATCAAAATTACCGCAATCAAGTCATCAACTTGATAATAAACCCATTCCACGCCAAAGAAGCATTACTTATTCTAAATCACAGCGCCTCCCGACTCAACTACCCCTTGCTGCAACTCAAATCATTTTCATCAATTGCATTTGAGTTCAAAACTCGACTTCACTCCACGGTATTCATACAACATACTTAACAAGGCAAAAGAAATCGCTAATTCATCAAATTCAATTCAATCCTCCTTTTGGGTTGAGTCCACGACTCACCCTTCAATTACCATAATCACAATCCATATAACACACCACTTACCACAACACTCATTATTAACGATGCAATGCACATGAATGCTCATTGCCATGCACGTCTGCGATCTTTGAGAGTGCCCACCGTCGGTGTGCACCCTCACGTCCCTTCCATCCCGTAGATGGAAGGTGCCTACTCTTCTTGTCTTGCTCCCATTCACCTCGATGAATGGGACTACGAGGTAGGACTTTCGTGTTCACTACGTGTGAACACAGAGGCCACTGATCAAGATGGGTCGCCTCTTCCATTATGTATCCACAAATGCAATTTTCATGAATGAGATGCAACTTTTCATTCAATGCCAACACTAACATACCATAACCACATACATACACATAGCCAAAATTCTCACATTCATAACCATAAACACACACAGACATAAACATAGCCCAATTTCTCACATTCATAACCATAAACACACATGACATAAACATAGCCCAAATTCTCACATTCATAACCATAAACACACACAGAGACATAAACATAGCCCAATTTCTCATATTCATAACCATAAACACACACAGAGACATAAACATAGCCCAATTTCTCACATTCATAACCATAAACACACACAGACATAAACATAGCCCAATTTCTCACATTCATAACCATGTAATCTATTACACACACTCAATTCCATTTCCCAAATGGGGCACAATTAAATCACAGTATCCACGCACCCCATACTCTCTACTCTTTGCAATGTTAACAAAGTACACAAACTTACTGAGATTAAGGCTTACTAATGACCGGTCGAATCAAATAGCTAATCACATCCTCGGAGGGACGATCACCAATATAACTCATACTTGCCGCAATCAATAGAGGTTAGCCATGAGCAGATAAATAACAACGAATAACCCAATAAGGCACACAACTCGATGTACTTGCCTTAAACGCGCAGAAGTGGAGTGGCGCGAAGAAGAGGCCACTCCGCCTTGAATTTAGTGGAATCTCAACATTTTTCCTATATTCTTGGGAGCCCATGATGCTTGCATCAACTTTCTGAACTCCAAAATGGATTTGCATCGAATAAAACAAGATCGAATGATTCATTTGAATTTACTTTAGATTTTATAATCAAAAGAAATGCAGATTAGAATTATGGACATTCTATTTATTTTGATTGCATTGACATAGGTAATAAAGATCACACAACTATGATCCATGCAATTGATGATATGGCACCAGGTTAATGTTACTCGCAGATTCATAACGAATATAACAGATAAAAAGGAGACAAACCCCCACCATCGAGTTAAAATCGAGGCAGCACTACCCTGCTGCAAATAAGAATGCGATTGTATGTGCATTTCCAATTGGTCTAAGATTAACTAGTTCACCATTAGCCAAAAGGTTATTGCACCAATCATCTACTGGTATTTCATATTTCTTACATGAGACAATAGTGGAAAGCAAATTAGTCATTAGCTAACAACTAAATGCTATCACAGTTAGTTCAGGGAGCATGAAAATGAAACCTTTTGAACACAGCTCAAGTCTAGCATGCATCTATGCAAACTAATGAAAAGACCAAATCACAGATAACTCTACATTTATTCAAACCTCATAATTTCTTTACTCATGCTCACATCAGTAGAATAGAACTAGCAGGCATGGATATAAAGGTAGGCACACAATTTAACAATGCATCGATTCGTGCCTTCCTTACAAGATGTATGCACGTAACCCAAATTTAGGCATTATATTCAATATTTCAGACTCAAGATGTCGGTACACATGTGTAAATAAAATCTCTAGCACTTGTATCATTTCATCACAAATTCATGCTTGCACACACGAGCCCAAATCTGTAAACCGATTATCACTAGAGCCCATGCCATCATATCAAAACAATTACATGAAGACTTACTAAACACTAAAGTTAGTCACATCTTAGGAATGAACACCCCCCATGGCAGCATACACATTTGGTTTCCAGTCCAGCACACCACAATCACAACAGAAATACTTACTTATACACAAAACTTTATCAAGAGCATTTCATCAAACACATGACATGCACAAAAAGACCAAATGCCACAAACTCAATTGGTTGAGCTCTCACCACAAGGAGGCAAGGGGGGAAGGGCATTGATCTTGGTTGCTTTGGTTTTTGCCCTTTCTTTGCTCCAATTCTTCTTCTTGGGAGGAGCTGGCTGGTCAAGAGAAGACGCCGACCGGGAGCAGGCGCCACCAGGAAGCGCCAGCCGAGGGGCACTTCAGTAGGAGGAGGGGCGCAGGAGGAGCCGCCAAAGAAGAAGGCAGGGGCGACGCCGAAGGAAACTCAGGCAGTGGCCATTTGGGACGGTCGGGAGTCGCCCTTGCGCAGGAGACCAGAGAAGAAGGAAAGGGAGAGGCGGCAGGGAGACTTGGGAAAATATCCTGGCCAAGGAAAAAAGACAGCCACTAGAAAAAAGAGAGGAAGAGAAAGATGAGGTGGAGGAATAGGTGGAGAGGGGGAAATTCCAAACATACCCCTCCCACCTAAAACTTTAACCCTAACCCTAGTACTCCCCTAAATGGGCCGACCACCCCTTGAGATACTGTGGGACGCCAAAACATTCACGGCGGAAGGCCCAAAATTGGAGCGAGGTTTCGTAATATTACAATTGTTTCAAGTCATAAAAAGATTTCTTTAATCTACAAATAAGGTGTTCTTTTTCAGGAATACCAAATCCTTCAGGTTGGTCCATATAAATATCTTCCTCTCTCTATGCAAGAATGTAGTTTTAACATCTAATTGTACAAGTTCATAGTCATGCATGGCAACAATACTGAGTAAAGTGCGAATAGAACTGTGTTTCATAGCAAGAGAAAATACATCATTGTAATCCATTTACAACAGACAATCTTTTATCTTTAGGCAATTTTATTAAATCCTAAGTACCGTTCTTTTCAAGTGACTCCATCTCATCTTGCATAGTAGTAATCCAATTTTTGCAATCAACAGAAGTAATAGCCTCAACATAATTAGAAGGTTTTGCATTATTTTCAATTTCTTCTGTAACACTTAAAGCATAAGAAGCAATATCACATTCTTCAATGAACCTTTTAGGTGGATTAATGGACCTCCTATGTCCATTAGTAGCAATAGAATATTGTGGAGGGTGCATAACTGAAGAAAAATGCTCAACAATATGTAAATCATCAATAATAGGTGCATCCTAAACATCAGTATTATTATTTTCTGGTGTATATTTTGGATCAATAAGGTGCTCCACCTCCACACTAGTTTTCTATTGTTTCTTAATAGGAACATTTGTATCCTATTTGTTATTTAATATAACAAATTCATTAAAGATAACATTCCTACTAATAACAACCTTTTGTGTTTGATGATTCCACAATTTGTAGCCTTTAACACCAGATTTATAACAAAGAAAGATGCACTTAATATTTCAAGGCTCCAATTTGCTATTATCAACGTGAGCATAAGCAGTGCAACCAAAAACTCTCAATTGTGAATAATCAGCTGGAGAACCAGACAATACCTCAGTTGGAGTTTTCTTATCAATAGCAATGGAGGGTGACCGATTAATAAGATAGCAAGCAATGGAAGTGGCTTCAGCCCAAAAACGTTTATGCAAACCAGTATTAGACAACATACAACGGGCCTTTGAGATGATAGTTCTATTCATACACTCAGCTACACTGTTTCATTGTGGAGTATGAGAAACAGTGTAATGCCGCACAATACCTTCAGACTTGCAATATGAATTAAATTCATCAGAATATAATTCCATCCCATTATCAGTGCGAAGTTTCTTTACCTTCTTTTCAGTTTGCCTTTCAATCATAACCTTCCACTCTTTCAATACTGAAAATGCTAACAGAACCAACATCTTTAATAGACTCATAAGTGATGAACCAATCTCTATTAATACATATATGAAAAGAAGCAGCTGAGTCAATAACCCATTCATCACCACTACTTGCACATCCAGCAAAAGCAACAAGGATCTCACTATCAGAACTACTATCAGCAGAAGCAATAGAAGCTTTATCTTCCTCATCAGTTTTACCTTTCTGCCTGTAGGTACCGTTCCTTTTCTCTTTGTTTATTAACTTGTAACATTCAGATATGTTATGGTTATTTTTCTTGCAATACCTACAAAATTTTCTTTACCTCTTGACTTAGAATGGCCCCTGTAACTGATTGAACTTCTGCCTCTATATCCATTATTTGATTTCTTTTCCTTTGTCGTCCAAAAACAAACAAAGATTCACTATAGAACGGGAACTTTCAGAAGACACTATTAATTTTATCTTTTCTTTTGCATATATGGCTTCATAAACTTCAACAACAGTTAATGTGTCACGGCTATATAAATAGTGTTTAAAATTTGGATATGATGGAGGTAGGGAACACAAAAAAATAAGACCTAAATCCTTATCATCAAATTTTACCTCCATAGATTAAAGGTCAGACACAATCTTCTTGAAAGCCGATAGGTGATTCAACACGGAATCACCCTCTTGCAATTTGTGCGAAAATAATTTCATCTTCACATGCATCTTGCTAGTAAGCTTTTTGGATATGCAAATTGATTCCAACTTTAACCATAAAGCAAAACCTCTTGCAAAATATTATTTGATAAATGAAGATGAATTTGAGATAAAGCCTTACGGTGTCTTTCCTTTTTTCTTCATCAGTTCAGGTCTGTTGATCTTTGTTCCCAAATTTATCAAGCGTATCATTCAGGTCAGTATGCGCTAGAATAGCTCTCATTTGGACTTGCTATAGAGAAAACCTGGTATCACGGTCTAGCAGTAGAATGTCATACTTCAATGAGGCCATAATGCAAAGAAATATTCTTAAGTGCACGTAGCAAATTGATATGTGTTTTGGAAGCCAAAACTGATTCTGCTGCTTGTATCGTGGCTCCAGAGAAAAAAATTCAATTCGATTGTGAGATTTGTTTGAAATCTGAAAACCGATCGTTCTGTCCTCTGGAGCTGTGTGACTCAAAAAATAACTATTCAATCCGGCTATGAGATCCTTTTGAGGTCCAGATGAAGAAAAAATAATTGACAGTTGTGTTTGTCGGACGCGTATCCTCTACAATATTGTCGCTGATAAGTGGGCCCTACTACAGAGGGCAGTACTGTAGAGGATCTGTGATCGTGATTGACAGGCAGCTCCTCCTTTTTCACGGTTCTTCACAGGAAAAGTCCGATCGCATCTTCGGTCCAAAGGAAGTCAGATCGAGATGTGGAGGCTGCGAGGCGGACTGTAGGAGGTCGGTGCCGGCGATCGGTACGAAGCGTGCGCAAGCTGGTAGCCACACCGAAGGAGACCGGCGATGGGAACGGCTGCAAGTCAGGCCCTCCAATGAAACGGCTAAGCGGGGCATCGCGGTGAGCGCCAGTGTGTAGCCTGCAGCAGGGCTGCGACAGACCGAGGTGGAGCGGCCACGCAAGGGGCTAGTGGCCAGCGCTGGGCCGGTGATGGGCTAGTCGGTGTGCAAAGTGCGCGACCATGGGCGTCCGCGCACTGGAGGAGACCGGGCCGGAGTGCATCGAAGCGGTGCGGGCCGGCACGGAGGATCCTACGGAAATCGGCGGTGGAAGAGCTATCGAGCCCAACCAAATCGACCACGAAGATCGGAGGTTTGATCGGACTGACCGGCCGCCACACACAAAACAAGCTACAACTAGGGTTCTACAATATCTAAAGTAGCTAGAGAATATGCGGAAGGTTCTCTTGATTCCATTCAGTTTCACAATTTATACTCCGTCCGATTAAAGGCGGTAAAAAGTCTTTAACCGAGCAATGTAAATTACTGAGACAAGAAAAGAGGAAAGCGACAGAGAAATAGATAGACTAATCTCTAGTAGTTCTGTTCCTCGTCATCTGGCCGCTCGGATGCCCTGAAATCACTCGCATTCACCTCAGCCGTTGATTCTTATTTAAACCCGATCTCTGTTTCGCTTCCGTCCTCTGTTTCCATTTGAAGTTCCCGCTTCTTCCCTCCTTCCAACTCCAAAGACACACACAACTCCCGACAATACCCCTTCGAAGCTGCAGCTTGTCCTCAAGCCGTAAGGCGATTCACTACCACCAATTTAACATACTTGCTTTTGAAGTGACTAAACCCTCAATGAAGTCTATGGACATATGTGACCATGCCATATCAGAACCTCCAAAAGACTAAGCAATCTGGAATATGAATGTGTTCATCTTTAGTCATCGACATCCCGCCACTCCCACACGAAAGAGTCATTACTTTTTCTCATTTTCGTGAATAAAACAATTTTTTCCTTCTATGATATGTGGCTCTGTTTTCGAATGCCCACTAAACGAAGTGTGGGAGGCTTTCATCAATTCGATTCGAGATTGTTGTTTTCTCCAACGTATAGTCCGCCTTTGTACTTAATAATGTCGATTCCAATCGATATTGACCATTCTTTGTTCACCTCGACTGCGGATCATTCATGATTTTGGCGCTTTCAAGTCATGTTCATAACTAGCTATCACATCATGTATCCATTCGTATAATTGGTGTGGCTGCTTTGGGATAACATAGGTAATAGCACATACTTCCTCGGGATTGTTTTGATAATCACTTCTTGATAATGCATCTGCTCCTTTGTTTTCTTGGCCTTTCTTGTATTCAATTTGGACATCAATGCTGAAGTATGACATTTTCTCGGATCATATTCTGCAGCCAAGTAGTAATCACATGAAAATCAAAGAATTGGAGGAGTATGATCCGGGATATGGATAAGTTGACTATTTTTCCCGATGGTAAGTTCTTTCTTCTTGAGATCTAATACAATTGGGCTATGCACATATATCCAATCAGCACCGAGGATAATATTACCCGGTTTCAATAATTTGAATGAAGTAACAAGAGTCATTATTCGTATTTCATATGCTAAGATTTCAACTCTAGCTTCGAGGTTAATTCTCCTCCAAAGATCATCTGAACTCTTTGGCATGGCATTGAACTCGAGTGAATCCATTTTTAACGATGTAGTTAATATCCATAAAGGGTGAGTGCTACCACAATCAACTAGGGTTATTGCTTGTTTACCTCCAACTGCTTACCTCCAACCGCAACATCAATGGAAAGGTCACCATCACGTATAGTCCTTGGGCAACATGTACAAATCTGCAGCGGTGATCAGTTTGTTCTTCATTTTCTTCAAGCTCGCAGGATCGGGTGCGATGACAAATCCATTTGGTTCATCTGTGCTTCTATTCGAGAATCAAGCTCAAATAGTTTTAACATGAGCTCATCTTTGTGTTCCTTCTGTCAAGCTTCGAGTCGTTAGGTACTTAAGGCATTGTTGGCCTATTCTCATGATCATCAGATTTTCCAGTTGGAGTCTCTCAAGACTTGCGGGACATCCCTCCAAACGCCATCTTCCTTACAAATCACATGATCACACTCACACCAAGGAAGCACCCTTTATCTCTGTGAACACCTCCACAAAGCTACTAAGAATTTCCTCTATTTACGGACTTGGCCGATTCATTGCGGTCTGAGGTTCCAATTTCCTAGTGTTTACATGTATCGTAACCCAATCGGTCTTCTTTAGTGAAATTATGCAAATTGTTCGACCTTCAACTTACAATTGCTTGCAAGTTTGGTTAAGTCTCGAAACTGAAGCTCCTGCTCATTCTTATTGAAGATCCGAAATTTTTCTTTAAGATTCAACTTGATGGGGGTGTACTCATAAATCCAATCTGCTCCTAACATCACATCATAACTTTCCAATTCCAGAGTTTGAAGGTATTGTTGGAAGTTCCTCTTGGTATTATATATTGTATATGGTCTACTCTAGCTTCAAATGACAAATTCCCACCTCCTCACATCAGTAATCATTCGCAAAACATTGCACTCAAGGAATACAAATTCTTCATGTACCAAATAGAAAGCCATGAATGCAGCAATGCTTCCACTGTCCCAAATAAAATCAATACTCCCTACCAATACAACAAGATGGCAGACCGGCGGTGCCTTGGATCGCATAAATTGATGATTGCATAAGGTGCTCCTCTGAATCATCAAGAATCCAATCTCGCCTAACCCTTCCTTTTCATTCTCTCCACAGTCTTCCTCATCCACATGCATCAAAATGGCACGTAAAGTTTTTTCACCTTGCCTTTGGAGGTGGCATCCTAGAACCGAGTTCATTACAATGCCAGCAGTGCGGATTTTCTTGTCGACTTGACCAACCTTTGGTGGTTCAATATTATCTTCGTATTCACTTTCGGTGAGAAAGTTTTTGGGTTCTTTGCACGAGACTTATATTTGTAACCACTTGCTCTTGGAACCGCGTAAACAATGACAAAACCGGCTAAATCAAGGGGTAATTCATCATACGCCACTTTTGCATTCATGTCATCCTTTGCATAACCAAAGTATGAAGAGCATCGCTAACCTTGCATTGTTGTTTATGCCCTGGATCCCAAGGTGCCTTCTGATTGCCCAACATGCTCGAGTTCACTTCTTTAGAGTTTGATAACTCATTGGTTGCACCTTTTACGCACCCTCATTGGAGTCCTCATATCCTTCTCCTTCTTAAGAACTTTCTTTAGGATTTTCTTATCATCCCTAGTTACTGAATAGTCTTCCCCGAACCCAACTCCGGATCAACAAGAAGAGTGGCATTTGGTTGTATAGCGCCTTCCTCACTGACTCTTTGGTTTATCCTTCTCTATTTTGTTCATAGTTTTGACTTGATGAAGCGCAGATGAAGTACCCCTTTTCCGAGGACCAACTTGTTCTGTTTGCTCTCTTGGTTGTGGTGTTTTGGGATTATCGGGTTGTGATTTAATCTTATAACTCCCATTCCCATATCGACATCATATCCAGATGCTCCACCGATGTGAGATTGTTCCAAACACCATAGCCCGCATTGCCACCATAACTCCCGGTCTGAGTCACCAGATGGAGCTTGGCGCCCAAGGTCCTCTATTTGTGCTCGGGGAATCACCTTGGTAACCAAAACCAGGTGCATTTGTATTACCATAAGGTCCACCATACGCTGACAAAAACACCACCATATCCTGCAATGCCCATAATTTCCATATGCAAGTGCTGTGGTTAGCATGTCCATACCCATATCCGGTTGCACCACTGTAACCTCTGCACCATAACCGGATAAGGTAAGTTCAAACATTCCCCTATACTCTGCGTGATACCAGATGGACCAAATGGAGGAATAGCGGGATGATAATAGCTGGAATTTGAGTTCCCCCTTGTCCATTTGACCAGCCCATATACATCTGTTGGGGTAGCTATGCAGACATGAACGACCCACTAACCACGGGAATCTGCCCCAACAAAAGGATATGTTGGCGTTACGATTGCGGTGAGAAAATCGAGGTAGACCATGACCAAAACTCGCTTCCCATCGCATAGCAAGAAACCAGAGAAGCGCCCAACATCGGAAGGTATATTCGGGGCTATTAAAATCGGGATTGATGACGGAGGAATTACCTTCAAAAGTGACGGATGGACTTTGTTGATCAGCAGGCTTAACTGTGTTCTTCAATACCCAGATTCTTGGCAACAATCACCGATCAACAAGTTCTTCACAGATGGAGGGATTTTACGGATATCCAACCTCCTTCCCGATTCCAACCCGATGGCCGAGGATGCAAACTGGCTCTGATACCACTTTGTCAGGCCCCAACTGAATTCGACCCTGAAGATCGGAGGTTTCAGTCGGACCTGACCAGCCGCCGCCACACACAAAGACAGAAAGCTACAACTAGGGTTCTACAATATCTAAAGTAGCTAGAGAATATGCGGAAGGTTCTACTGATTCCATTCCAGTTTCACAATTTATACTCCGTCCGATTCTGCAAAGATAAAAAGTCTTTAACGAGCAATGTAAATTACAGACAAGAAAAGAGGAAAGCGACAGAGAAATAGATAGACTAATCTCTAGTAATTCTTGTTCCTCGTCATCGGCGTCGGATGCCCCGAAATCACTCGCATTCACCTCGGGCCGTTGATTCTTATTTAAACCCGATCTCGTTTCCGCTTCACGTCCTCTGTTTCCACTGAAGTTCCCGCTTCTTCCCTCCTTCCAACTCCAGCACACACACAACTCCTGACAAAGACGCACGGTGATCGCGGGCCAGAGAGGCAGCCGGCACGAGCGAATCCAGTGATTGGGTGACGCGTTCCGCGATGAAGACGAACCTGCGGCGTAGACGACACGGTGAGCTGCGGAGGATGGGAGGTGGCACGACGGAAGGTGGCGACACGGTGGATGGCGGCGCAGCCAATCGGATCCGTGTAGAAGATGAACAGTCGCCGCACTGTAGATCCGATCTTTTTTTTTCTCCTGTGATTGATCTGATGCTCTGATACCACTTGTTATAAAATCAATCACAAGAGAACAAGAACGTGAGGTGCAAATTTTTACGTGAAAAACCTTTACAGAAAAAAAAACTATAGGTGCCAACCGGTGATATCACTATTTGAGGAATTGAGTATATCTGCTAGGGTTTATAAATGAGACACACCCCTCCATGCTGCATACAAGAGGTATTTATAGATGGATAAAGTGACTCGAGTCTAAATGGACTATACCGAAAATATGGATTAAAGACGTCTCTACAGCCTAAAGAAAAATTCGGACCAATACCCAACAATTCATCCATTCTTATCCAGTTGTTCCTCTCGGTCTTTTCCACCGACAACTCTCCTCTCTCGACTGCTCCGACAATTGAGCTCTCTGGCAAGTTATGGCTTAGTGCCCTTTTGATACCCGCAACTAGGCAACCTCATTTCTTGTTAGAAATTAGCCTGTTGGATTGGGTGGCTCATTTCCTTTAATTTTAAAGCACGTATAGTTTAATATTATATTATCTAGCTAAGTGGAAGAAAGACAACTTAAAAAATAGAGTTCTTGCCACCTCTTGAATAATAACATTTGACATGAGAATGACATAGGGTAGATAGTGGCTAAACACACGTACGCGCTCGCATTCATGTATTTTCGCGTGAAAATTCACGTGACTTGTGACTTGCGACGAGCGACCGCGCCGCGTCGTAGTGTCTTTTGGTACTTTGAATTCACCTTTTGTTTTGCTGAACTTTACAGTTATCTCCCCATTCAATCTGTTTAAATGAGATTTAAACATCTGTTTTAATTCGGTGTCATTATGAAGTCAGTTATTAGTGAGTTAATTGACATTATGCAGTCAGTTACTAGTAACTGCCGCATTCAAATTGTCAGTTACTAGTAACTATCATATTAAACTAATATAATATAGTCAGTTTCTAGTGTGCGTCTATATAAACTCCTGGAGACATCCAGGGCAATGACACTAAATTCTCCTCATCTCTGAATTGATCTACTGTTGAGTTAAGCTATTGAACATCGCCAGCCTTCCTCCTCAGAGTGCACCATAAAGGAGGGTGAGCGGTATCTCCGAGTTATTGCCACAGAGTTCACGCGACGGGCGGTAATAAGGTTTACGGACAACTTGTCCAGTAGCGACCGCTTTGCTTCTTCCGTGACATCGACTACTTCTACGACTGCGTCTACGTTGCGCTGCCTCCTGTTCTTCAGCAAGTCTGATTGTAAATCGTTCGTGTGTTTAATCGACTTTATTAAAATACAATTCTTGAGCATATTCTGAAATATAATGTGTTACATATTGTTTTATATATCTCTAGTCTTTTGACATCTTTATCTCAATACAAAATTTAGAATAAAAATATTGCGTCTATTTCTAACATTTCTCTCCTCTCCCGCTCTCTACACGCATGGCTGAGATCTATCACAGTTGGACGTGACCTCCATGAGCTGTCCTACCGCCGAGAGGCGTTCGAGGCCTCAATCAGCACTGCTAGTCAAGATCCGCCGCCGTTGGATGCATGTGGTCTGACTGTTCTTACCCCATCGTTAGTTACTAAAGGCTCCTCCTAGCAACGCCGATCTCATCTGAGGACCAACGATGAGTCAGTGGTCGTGATGAAGTTTTGGTGTAAGCCACTTTTCATCTTCTCTTGTGAGTTTGTTGATTGTTGTAACATGTAAAATAAGTTATTGCAGCTAATTTTATGAAGACACTTTTACTATCGTAAACTTTTGGTACGTACTATTAGCTCAGTGTACGGAGCTAGCTAACGCCCGGACGCTAATCGTTTCCTGGTTATTTTTTCAGAATTACTTTAGCTCAGATGTCTGATATTTTCGAACGTGTTGCAACATTTTTTCTATACGTATGTAATATTTTTTTCTAACGTGTGCAACATTTTCCTTGCGACACAGTAAACAGATGTTACATATGTTGAAAAAAATGTTGCACGCGCCGGCAAAAAATATTGCAAGCGTTAAAAAAATATTGCAAAAAGTGTCTGATGGAATAAATAGTGATCGGACGTCCGATTGTTAGTAATCGTCTAATTTTTTCTCTGATTAAAACCTCTATAAGGTCATGGTCTGCGTCTACGCTTCTTCCGAAATTCCTGCCTTGCACATGCTCGGGTTTGGAGACTTTGGACGATTTCTAAGTACTACACTACGTACACACAAATATAACACCAATATATGCCGCCTGGAATCCGCGCAAGAAGAGCGAGCCCACACGTCACCCTTGCCTAACACCAATATATGCCGCCTGGAATCCGCGCAAGGAGAGCGAGCCCACGCGTCACCCTTGCCTATTTTCCGAAAAACCCCTTACGTTTCTCCAAATTACGGATAGGTCCCTCAAAATTACAAATAGATCATTCGTGATTTTTTATGAGGGGAAGATTTTTATTTTTTTTCGCGTTCGGGTCCCTCACGCGATACTTTACGGAAAAGGCCCCCGTTAAATTCAAATCGCGGTTATGCCCTTTTCTAATTTTTCAGGATAGCGGATAGGTCCAAAAACATAACAAATAGGTCCTCGCTCCTTACGTCTAGGTCCTTTCTCCGTTTTTCACGGAAAAAATGTTTTCGTCACTGGAAATATATGTTCATCTCTAGGAAGGTTATCATCACGTCTAGATCCTTTCTTCGTTTTGCCCGGAAAAAATGTTTTCATCATCAGAAATATGTATACAACTCAAAAAAAGTTGTCGTCGCTAATAATTTTCCCCCCTTTTCCCTCTAGACTATTTTCCCACCTCGTTTTTCCACCTCGGTCTCCGATATTTCCCAAATAATTCGTCGAAGGAGATATTTCTACAGCTCTAACTCTTTATTTTTTTCCCGTAACTCGGTTTCTGCTGTTTTTCGGTGTGAGAAGTATGTTGAAAATCGCGTTTGCGTCATTTCGTCGACTTTTTCCCGCACGCCCACACAACACGGCGTGCAGTCGCACGCTACCATGCCTAGTATAAATATACGGACCCTGAACTGAAGCAAGGCATTATATAAACAGGATAACTTTGCGTCAGTATCCCATCTCAAGAGCCAAAACTAAACTACTCTCAATCTCATCTTCTGTAATAGGATCACAAGCGTCAGCAACCAACACAGCTAGCTCCACACCAATGGAGCTCGCTGAGTCTGTCATGCTTGCTTTGGTTGCGCTTCTCGCATGGCTGCCTGGCTCCGGAACCACCGCCGCGGCCAGCGCGGCCGACGACCGCCTCGCGCTCACGTCGTTCATGTCACGCATGACGGGCAACTCTTCTGCATATCTGGCACGGTCGTCGTGGGGCAACAGCTCCGTTCCAATGTGCCGGTGGCGCGGTGTGGCATGCGGCCTGAGCGGCCGCGGCCGCGGCCGCGTGGTAGCATTGGAGCTCCCCGGGCTCGGCCTCCGCGGCACCCTCCCACCCGAGCTCGGCAACCTCACCTACTTGAGGCGGCTCCACCTCCCCGCGAACCACCTGCACGGCGTCCTACCGCCGGAGCTCGGCCGCCTCCCTGACCTCAACCATCTCAACCTCAGCGAGAACTCCTTACAAGGGCGGCTTCCGGCGTCGCTCTCGAACTGCACCCGTCTCGAGAACCTTTGGCTGCACAACAACAGGCTCCATGGCGAGATACCACAGGAGCTCTGCTCGTTGCGGAGTCTCAAGGTACTCGACCTTGGCATGAACACTCTTACAGGAAGCATCCCATCGAAGATTGGGAACCTTGTAAACCTAAGATCTCTGAACTTTGAGTTCAACAACCTCACTGGGGAGATCCCAGAGGGGATTTGTGCTCTTGTTAGCCTTGTCGGACTGGGTCTGGGTTTTAATCTACTGACAGAGTGACAGGCCCCATTCCTGCTTCACTTGGAAACCTTTCAGAACTCAAGTATCTCGAAATCCCTGCAGCTAAACTAACAGGGAGCATACCACCACTGCGAAATCTTTCATCTCTTGCTGTCCTTGAATTGGGGGGGAACAACCTCGACGGAACCGCCCCTGCTTGGTTGGGAAATCTCTCATCACTAGTGTTTCTTGATCTTCAGCGAAACCGCCTCACAGGAAGTATCCCAGAATCATTAGGTAGCCTTCAGTTTCTTACTGACCTTGATCTTTCACAGAACAATCTTTCAGGTTCCATACCGCATTCTCTTGGAAATCTTGGCGCCCTAATGAGACTTCGTCTGTACTATAACAAATTGGAAGGTCCTTTTCCTCCTTCACTACTCAACCTTTCCTCTCTTGAAGATCTAGTCTTACTGAGCAATCGTCTCAGTGGGTCTTTTCCACCTAGCATCGGCAATAAGCTTCCAAAGCTACAGTATTTTGCTGTAGATTTCAATCAGTTTCACGGAACAATCCCGCCATCCTTGTGCAATGCCTCCATGCTTCAAGTTCTGCAAACAGAATATAACTTTTTGTCAGGAAGAATTCCCCATTGTCTTGGAACTCGACAAAAGAGATTGTTAGGCGTGTCGCTTGGAAAAAATCATCTGGAAGCAACAAACGATGCTCATTGGGGTTTCATGTCCAGCTTGACCAATTGCAGCAATTTGCAGACATTAGATTTGGGTTACAACAATCTTCAAGGTGAGCTACCAAGTTCAATTGGAAACCTTTCCTCACATTTGAGTATTCTTATCATGGGAAACAACAATATAGCTGGAAAAATAACTGAAGGAATAGGAAACTTAGTCAACTTAAAGTTGCTTTACATGGACATCAACCGTTTGGAGGGAACTATTCCAGCTTCTCTTGGCAAACTCAAGATGTTGAATCAATTATGTCTGTCATATAACAACCTGTCAGGATCCATCCCACCAACTCTTGGCAATCTTACAACACTAAATCTACTAGTACTCGAAGGAAATGCACTTAGTGGAGGCATTCCTTCTAGCCTTAGCAACTGTCCCCTAGAAAAGTTGGATCTTTCATATAACAGTCTTACTGGCCCAATATATAAAGAACTATTTCTCATATCTACCTTATCTAGTTTCATGCTTTTGGGACATAATTTTTTATCTGGGACTCTACCACCTGAAATTGGTATTCTAAAACATCTTGGAGTGCTTGATTTCTCTTCAAACAACATTTCTGGAGAGATTCCTACCTCCATTGGTGAGTGTCAGAGCTTGGAGGATCTCAACATATCTGGAAACTTACTTCAAGGGACAATTCCATCATCACTTGGGCAACTAAAGGGTCTCTCGGTGCTTGATCTTTCCCACAATAATTTGTCTGGGGGCATCCCTGCGTTTCTTGGGAGTTTGAGAGGCCTATCTACCTTGAACCTTTCATTCAACAAATTTGAAGGTGAAGTTCCAAAAGATGGGGTATTTCTCAATGCAACAGCAACCACAATCACCGGAAATGATGGCCTGTGCGGTGGTATCCCTCAACTGAATTTGCCACCCTGCTCTGAACACACCACCAAGAAAGCATCCTGGAAACTTGTCGTGACAATCTCCATAGGCAGTGCAATTCTTTTTATCACATTAGGATTTGCACTGCTCACGATATACTATAGGAGCAGAAAGACAAAATCAAACCTACAAACATCACTCATCAGTGAGCAATATACGAGGGTTTCTTATGCTGAATTAGTCAATGCAACAAATGGTTTTGCCTCCGACAACCTCATCGGAGCAGGAAGCTTTGGCTCGGTCTACAAGGGAACAATGAGAAGCAATGACCAACAAGTAGTCGTTGCTGTGAAGGTACTCAACCTCATGCAACGTGGTGCATCTCAGAGTTTTGTTGCAGAATGTGAGACACTGAGATGCGTTCGACATCGGAACCTTGTGAAGATATTTACGGTGTGCTCAAGTATTGATTTTCAGGGCCATGACTTCAAGGCACTTGTATATGAGTTCCTACCAAATGGAAATTTAGACCAGTGGTTACACCAGCATCTCATGGAAGATGGTGAACACAGGGCACTAGATCTCATTGCAAGACTACGCATTGCAATTGATGTTGCATCCTCACTTGAATATCTTCACCAACATAAGCCACTACCAATTATTCACTGTGATCTTAAGCCAAGCAATGTTCTCCTCGACGGTGACATGGTTGCTCATGTTGGTGATTTTGGGCTTGCAAGGTTTCTACATCAAGACTCTGAGAAATCAAGTGGCTGGGCATCAATGAGAGGAACAATTGGTTATGCTGCTCCAGGTGTGCTTCTAATTGCTGTACCTCTTTATTCTCTTCTATGTATATCCCACAAAGCTAGCTTCTTAAATTTAACTAGGGTTTCTTGTTGTTTTAACTTACTTAGATTAAAATATTTTGAATTTTGACTAAACTCCTTTTTAGAATTGAAAAGAACTGAAATATGTAAAACATTGTACACTCGTAAACTGTAGTGCTTTGGAAATGATTTTTTTATATAAAATCATTAAATAGACATACGTAAACTTGCAGAGTCAATTCTTTTTTCTTCACAAGTCCTTTCGCTGGTTTCAGAGTATGGACTTGGCAACTAAATGTCGATCCAAGGAGGCGTTTATAGCTATGGCATATTGTTGCTAGAGATGTTAACTGGAAAAAGACCAACAGACAGTGAATTTGGAGAAGTCGTTGGCCTTCGCAAGTATGTTCAGATGGCAATGCCAGACATGGTGGTTAATGTCGTGGATCCACAGTTGCTGCCATTGACAGAAGATGGTGACGAGGCCAACACCACCAGAGATCTGGGAATTGCTTGCATCACCTCGATTCTGCGCGTTGGAGTTTCCTGTTCAGAGGAGGCGCCGACAGATCGCGTGCAAATCGGAGATGCTCTAAAGAGTTGCTAACAATAAGAGGCAAGTTTCACAAACATCTGTCCAGTGAAGGGTGTCATCGAGGCACTGAAGCATTCTGAAGTCTTTGAAGTGCATGACATCCTGCAGATGCCATCGTGCTGCAAGATGCTATATCTGCAACTCCTTGCTATTACCATTCACCATCTAGGCTTGGCGTTTACAGGAGGCCCAATCTTTCTCCAAATAAGTTTGTAATTGTTGCGCTAAGTGAAATGTATGGGCAGTTATGTTGTTGAGTTCTTGCCATATCGCACAAATACACAACACAAGTCGGATTAGGGATGGCAACGGTACATACCGTCGGTGTCGACCACCCATACCGTGCCGTCGGATGAAAAATCACCCGTTAATTTACCCGTGCAGGCCACGGGTAAAACTTCTTCCCCATACCCATACCCGCGGGTCCTTTTCACCATAGGGTCACCCATACCGTTAATTTAGTGAACACAATTTTAGCCAATAGCTCTTCACGACATTGATGAGTAAAGGAAGTAGAATCGAATGTAAGTAATGTTGCATCGGCCTATATCTTTGCTCGGCAATGAAATTGGGTATCGAGAATGTTGAGGAAAAAAAGCATTGCGGAAGACCATGATATTTAGATTTAACCTAGCTTCAACAAACTTTAAGAATCAAAGAATATCAATAATAGTTACCCAGATTTTTTAGGGCGGGGAGCTTCAAAAACTTCAAGAACACTTTATTGATGATCCCGAGATTGGAGACACTCTCTCTTGAATTGGAGATTTGGATTTTGGACTTTTGGAGTCTAGTTTTCTCGAGGCGAATTGGAGATTTGGACTTTGGAGTCTAGTCGTCACTCGTCAAGCGGGCACGGGCTTGGGCCGCTCCCACTTACACGGGTAAATGGGTAGCAGTGCGGTGGAAGTACCGTACCCATATTCGTCATAACCCGATGGGTGCGGGTTTTCTCCCATTAACGTGCCAGGTATGATTATTGGACCATATTTGCACCTAATGGAGTAAATACCCGCCTGTGTCGGGTTTGGTACCCATTGCCATCCCTAAGTCGGATCTATCAATTGAATCTACTGACCATTCTTAGCTTCCTAGCATTCTTAGCTTCCTAGCACAATTTGAGTTCCTTATGCTGGCCACTTTAGCACAAGCAACCTGTCTACATGGTTATTTCGGCTTGGCGGCCCAACCTCTGTTTCGCGTCGATCTGTTCTTCATCTTAAGATGGGCCTTACTATATTCTCTCTTTTTCCTTCTTTGCCTTGCACTCTAGAGTGGGCTAAGCGGGTGTACAGTCCATTTAAGCGAGGTATGCTTTGGTCGACTAATAAACGAGTTGTATCGTGTTAGGCCCATATGCCGTGGACCCACCCAAACACAGTCTATTGGTTTTACAGCCGTGATGTGCTATACAGGTTAAACAAGGCCTAAGCGGTTCAATCGGCCGTTAGCTTCAAAAATTCAAAAAATTTAGGAAAATTAGAAAAATAGAAAAGTATGAAAAAATTATAGAAAAAATATGAAAAAATTCAGAAAAATCTAAAATATGAAATAAATTCTAAAATGAGTTAAATAATTAGAATTAAATAATGAGCTTTATTGATATTTGGTGTCTCATTAAAAACTTTGTCAAGTAAAAACTCAACATGAGAAAATCTTGGTAAAGAAAAAAGAGTACTCTATAGCTCAGTGATACAAGAAAAAAGTGAAGATTACAATTATTCTTCTTGATTATCTAGATAAAGATTTTCAAACATCTCCGTTAGTTCAATATTTTCTACAATATGTTGAGCTCGTTGATTAGCTTGTTCCCAATCTTTCATAGTGAGAAGTATTTTCACCATCTCACTTGTCAGATTTGTTCTTCTCTCCTCGATTATTCTTCTCGATAGGCTGAAAGAAGATTTTGAAGATACCGTGGAAACAGGAACTGTTAACACATCTCGTGTTAATGTGGAAAGCACTGGATATGTTACCCTTGTGCTTATGCCACCACTATAAAATGTTGAAGTCCTCTTGCTACTCTTGGTAGTTGACAGTGTCGCTATTGAGATAGGCAGCTAGCTTCCCACCACTTGTGTCCGCATTTGACGTTGTTGTAGTCGAACTCCTTGAGGAAGAGCCACCTGCACCCCATATCTTTCGCCACACAGTTTTCTTCTTATCTATTGTGGGTGTTGGTAGAGGTCGCTGCATGCGAACTCCAGCAAACTTCTAATCATACTTAGCATAAACTTGATATAAGTTAGCACAAATATTTTAAAAATAACTAAAATAATTAGTACCTACCGCATCACTTAGAAGTGAGAGAATATTAGAAAATCCGTGAACTTTAGCTTTAGGATCTAAAATAAATGCAAATTCATATAACATAGGAATTTCTTGCCAATATTTCAAAATTTTAGTTTTCATAGCATAAACAGCTTCACGCAAGATATTATCATTTTCGTTGCTCTTTAAGTGGATAGTAATTTCTAAAATATGATGCACAATTAAAGGAGAGGTTGAGTAATAAACTCCAAATAAAGCAACAACATAATCATAAAAATTTCTAAAAATGACAGTAAGTATTTAGCAACATACCAATGTTACTCTGTGAGTAGCAGTTAACCATCCTGTCTATGATAGTGCGTGTTACTAAAAACAGAAAATGTGCTCTCATAGAGTATGAGAGACTTAAGCATCAAGTAAGTAGAGTTCCATCTAACAGGCATATCTAAACCAAACTTACGCACACGCACATCCATTGTAATACAATAAGTCTTATATGTTGCTACGCATTGATTATAATTATTTAAGAAAGATATTGCAGTGCAAAAAGGTTTAAGATACTGATCTAACCTTTTCAAACTAGATTTAACTATAAGATTAATAATATGGCAAGCACAACATTGATGTAATAAGAAAGATTCAGCATATGAATTAAAAAGCGTAGTAAGAATATTTTTGGCAGAAGAATTTGTTGAAGCATTATCTAATGTTATTGCAAAAATCTTATCAGTAAGGCCAAAATCTTTCACAATTTTTAATACAATCAGCAATATTTTCACCAGTATATGCTACATCAATTAATTTGAATCTTATAATTCTCTTCTTTAGTTGCCATTCATTATTTATATAATGAGCAACTACACTAAAGTAATCCTCTTTAGCTCTACCGCTCCAGATGTCAGATATCAAAGATATAGAAAAAATACATGTACTAAATTGCTCTTTTAGCTTATTACGATAATTATTATAGTATTTAATCAAATCTCTAGTTGTTGTCTGTCTAGAAACCGCTGAAAACCTAAGATTATGAGCAGTCCTAATATAGTTTTCAAATGCAGGTGACTCCAAAGTTTAAAGGAAAATCTTGAGAAGCGATTAAATGACAAAGAAATCGCGAGTTACCTCAGGATTGTAGTCCTAATTATGTACCGTACCGTCGGGGTTGTACTATAGCTGCGTTTGTCTCAAAGCCATGTACGCCTTTCTTTTACAACTCTCAGCATGCCTCTTCAAGTGCCCCGTTCCACCTATAGATTTCATATTTAATTTGTTCTTACAATATTTATAAATAGCATACCTGCTCTGAACGCCGTCTAATGTCTCAAAAATCTGCTCGAAATATTCCTAGACTCTCGATGTACTACGTCTTGATCTTTTTGCCCCGGTGCTTTCTGACGTATTAGCACTTATAGAGCGTGAGGATGGTATAGCTACTGTAGCTTTTTGAGCTTCATAGGATGCAAGAAGCTCCTCGGGTGAAATCCCGAAATCAAAAGTTGGGAAGGATGAAAAATCCCCGTGCTCCATAAAGAAAGTTGTAAGAAATAATTACGCTATTAGTAATAAAATATGATTTAAAATAATAACAAAATAAAAAAATTAAATCATAGTTATTATCTTGATTTCTTCACAGAAGCCGAAAGCCGAATTTTTGATTTTTAGCAAAACTATTTTGAATTTTGCCAAATTACCGCCAAGAGCAAAAGAATTTCCACGAGAGATTGAAGAGAAGAGAATGCAAATTTGCTAGTGTGAAATTGAAGGGGCAGCCACCTATTTATAGGAAAGAATTAGGATTTTTTGAATTTTTAAATCATCCGACGACTATTTTTCAAACTAAACGGGCTAAATGGGTCGTGCCGCCTGTAATTGTTTAAAAAGCTATGCCACCCGTGTGCCGTGCCGTGTCGGCCCGCCATGCCGGGGTACCAGCCCACCGTACCGAGGTGCTGGCCCAAGCACGACACGGGCTCGTGGGCCATGCTGGCACGATGCATTTATGGCCAGGCCAGGCCATGCCTGGGCTGTACCAACAGTGGCGTGCCTCGGGTTGGCCTATTTAGCCCGGTCCACTTGGCCATCTCTGGTGCACTCTGGAGAAGAGAAAATAAATTTTTACTCCGATGAAGAAAAAAAAGAGTGTCACCATCAAAAGCAAGCGTAAAACCATATGAATTTTAACCAATAATATTTTGGCGATTCACCTATCCAAATGATATGATAAACATGTCATGACCATTTTAATAAGAATTGACATTCAGAGTTGTATAAAACGGAACGTTTTGTAACCTGTTAGAGCTAAAATTTTGTCGGCATAAGTTAGCAGCTGCCAGTCGAGGATATCATGCATGGTGGCTTCCTGACGTTTAAACCATGGTCTATCTGACGCTTCAAACCTCTAGGTTTGTGTACCATCGGCAATTGGCGGTGCTCTTCCTTGTCTTTGATAATGAACCATTGACTTGAGTCTTAGCAGAAATTCTATCCCATGCACAATCCTTTCGTCCAAGGCACATTTGGAATGCCCAAATTGTTTTGTATTGAAATTAAAATGTTTTAAATCAACTAAACATTGCAAATCATGAAAACCATGTCTTCAAAGTTTTGAAAAATTTCAAGAAAAATACGATCATTATTTATGCAGAATTTGTCTTTTTCACTTCTTGCAAATGATCTTGAGTTTGACCATGAAATTTCACATGGTAAAGGACAACACCTCCCCGCATATGGTATTTTTCTTGGAATTTCGAAGGCCGATTCTGATGAGTTCACAACATTTAGGCTTTGTTTGGGAGGCCTATTCTCGGCTGGGATCCCTGTGGATCAATTGGGATTTTAGCCTAAAATCCCGGTCCATCCACAGGGATCCCGGTGTAGAATAGGCCTCTCCAACAAGGTCTTACATGATTTTCCCTGAATACGCAATGGTACAACAGGCGGTTTTCTGAAATGTCTGTAACTATGTGGCAGTGATAATATAGTTGATCAGAGATGGTTTTTGAACTATCTGTGAAACACTTATCACAGACAGTTTGTATCTAGAATCATTTGTAATATTTGTATATCACAGACGGTTATTATATAGAACCGTTTGTGATATGTATCTATCACAGACGATTCTTATTAAGAATCGTCTATGATATGTACCTATCACAGGCTGTATTTTATAGAACTGTCTAGGATAACATTTTTTCCTATCACTCTTGGCAGAACTTTCATGAGTAGTAACTATTGTTCAAAATTTCCTTCTCCTTAGATATTTCTATAACGACATTTCTACAACCCGTTATAGATTTTGTAATTGAATATCTAAATATCTGAGATGTTTCGAAGTACATCTTGTCTGACCAGGATCATCGTAAAGTATGAACATATGTAGGTTCCGGGTAGACAAGATGTGCTCGATATAACTAGGATATTTTGATATTGAATTACAAAATCTATAACGTGTTGTGCCTTCTATCAAAGGAAGAAAAGCTTTTGGTTCCAACAAGAAGGACACTATTCACTATTGGATTCGAGATGAGCAAATATTAAGGATAATTTCAGGTGATAATACATTGACAAGTTATGATACCACAAATATCAACAAGTATACATTGAGAAACAATATTATTTCATAGATCAAGACAAGAAGACCTTAGGGCATTTCCATATATGCCATAGTTTTCACAACAAAGGTTTTTGGTTCCTCTCAAGTTCCATGATATGGCACAGCTTCCAACTTGTTTGACACTAATAACCTCGTAGTTTTTCACCATATCCCTTATTCCCTACAAAAGCGATCATTTTGTTGTCAAAATAGGCTGTTTAGGTATATTATCAAGAATTATGTCTAATTAATTACTAGAAACCTTTATATTACCTCTACAAACTTAGTTTTGGCTTCTTTCATTTCTCGCACTCATACTCGCGCTATTTAATAATGAGTACCTTATTAAGAGATTCAATATCTTGCATTTGTTATCTATGTCTTTCAATTTTTGTTTCATATCATAAATCTTTTCTGTTTACTCGCGACTTTCCTTCAATTGTTCTATCTCCACCTAAAGTTTTTGTTTAGCATCCAACAACTTTTCTATATCTTCTATTTTTGTTTAGGATCCATTATACATATGTGTGCAATTTGCAATCACTAGGACATAAATATATATACGATGAATCATGACCAAAGTTGGACATATAGATGTATTTGGAATATAATGTGCAAAATTCAAAGCTTGCAAAAATGACATAATCGAAAGGATAAAACAATTCATAATTATTATGTTGTTCTTTCACTGCTTACACTTTTCTATTTACCGCTAGCCTTAGAAAATGCTAGCGATGCCCTCTCAAACAAAACATATTACAGAATTTACATCATAAGCATATTATTATGACATACATTTTAAATCAACTCAGATTACATATTACATACTACGAGAGCGCATCCATTTAATTCCATAACTTTTACCTATTCTGCTTTTCATTTAATAAGATCGTTTTTGGTGTAGGGACACATGAGGCTTCAAAAAATTAAGATGTATTGAATTTTTTGTGCAGGACACATACGAGATAATCTATCTTGTCTGCTTCTGGAAACATCAACAGTTCAAGGATGTCAAACAAGGTTCTTGGTCATTTAAAGCCCAACCATTAGTTTACTAGTTAAACATGTCAACCACATGGCTTAGTTTACTTCTCAAAGCATGAAAAGCGCATGGTAGAAATAACCATGCACAAAAGCAACATCTCCACAACTACAAGCACACTCATAGTAATATTTGTGCAAAAAAGATATTAAGAGCTATGAAACCTAACCAAACATTTATACATATAATACTTCATGATGGTAGTTCTATACAACCCTTACCCTTTATCTCGACTTAAACTTAACGCTGTGTCATGTGTATACTAGGTAATTGGCGGATGTCACCTAAGAATTTCAGCAAATAGCGATAAGTAGGCATATATGAATCATTATGGACCATATCTAATCCAACAACAATATTTAGAGCACATCCAACATATAAAGACCCTCAAAGTGTTGGCTATGTTGTATAGAATCATTTCGGGCTTGTATTTAACATGAAGTTAAATACTTAGATAGCAATCAAAAGAAATAGTGCAAATCTACTAATTTTCAGCTCAATATCATTGTTATGGAATTGCGCTTCTAACAATCAATATCAAACAACTCGGTAAAAA
Organism: Guadua angustifolia; assembly: GCA_036346375.1. NCBI lineage: Eukaryota > Viridiplantae > Streptophyta > Magnoliopsida > Poales > Poaceae > Guadua > Guadua angustifolia. The sequence goes on along the minus strand of CM070502.1, from coordinate 65,107,157 downwards.
ATGCAATAGCGCAATAAATAAGCAATTTGAATATCAAACAATCTAAATTTTGGCTCAATAACATTATCATGTAATCTATATGGTTATTATCGCTAAACAAGCAATATAGACACACTAGTGGGCTTAAAATACCTAATAAAAGCCTAAATTGACAGTAATGCACCTCGAAAGAAAATATCTGATTGTGTTATATTTTGCTTTAACATCCTAGACTATGTTGAATGGTAATTCATATAGGTATGCAAAGAGCACATGTGAATGTGCGAATAAATGGCACATAAGATCCAACAAGCTTGTTTCTCATGTTCATTTTGAAAATAAGGCCGGTAATAACAGGATACCTACTATGCAGTAAAAAAATCAAAAGATCAGTTATGCATCGTTGCATACAAAAATGAAAAACTAAAGTTGGAATAGTTATTAGTTCCCCAATTCATGCAAATAGTCAGAATATTATCCTAATTTTTCCGGTCTACTAAGATCTAATACCTAAATGTTGGATTTCGATTATACAAGTTTCTAATAAACGGATTTTTGAATCAAATGAAAGTCAGATCATAGTTGAAACTACACATGATGAGCACATAATCGACAACATATAGACGGTGAGGGGGAGGGTTTTGTGCCCCTACTCATCAAGGGGGAGGGCGCGGCCGAGGGGGAGGCTTTTGCACAGGACTCATCTAGGAGGGAGGGCGCCACTGAAGGGGAGGGGAGGCTGAGGGGGAGGGGTGCCACCGACAAGGAGGGGAGCCACCGAGGGAGAGGGTGCCACTGACGGAAAGGGTGCGGCCGAGGGGAGGGGGAGAGGGAGTAATCGATGGGGCAAGGGCGCCACTGGTGGGAGGGGGAGCAACCGAGAGGAGGGGGTGCTGCCAATGGGGGTGCCACTGCAAGGGAGGAGCAACCGAGGGGCGCTAGCTAGGTTAGGGGCAGGAAGTGCCGAGGAATAGGGACATTACGGGCAAGACGGCTTGGCTAGATGTGGGTACCGAGGGCGTGGGTGGGGCCTGCTTGGCTCGAACGGAGGGTGATCACAGCATGCTTCTAGGCCTAAACCGCCTATGATGAGACTTATCACAGACGGTTTAGGCCCAAAATCCTCTCGTGATGATGTTTTTTTTAATTTTGGATATTGTGTGAAAACAAAGTGAGCATTCTTCGCCTTCTACCCCACACGACTCCTCACATTCTTAAACATGAACATGCTTGATTCCCAAAGCCACCAATGCTTCTTCTCTTTGGCAAATTTTCAAATGGAGGACTATAGAATTCCTAATCCATTTTGTTTCATCCTCAAGGATTAGAGGTGGATGATGGTAGAATGCATAGTCGCTACTTAACGGGATTAGTTTTCTTAGGAGTCCAAGAGAAAGAGCATGAAGAGTTTACTTGCAATTGTGAAACCTCATCTTCCAGATGACCAATCGAATGTGCTCTTCAAAACATTCGAGATCATGTGGAAGAAGTGCAAATGGTATGTGTATTATGTCTGCACTCCTCATCCCTTAGGAGTTGGTCTTTTTCCGTTCAGCTCTGCACTTACTAGAGATATCATGGTACTCAAGCAACCCTAGTAGCTAGATATGCAACACTCTTTTCACTTCATAAAACATGATGAGGGAATAATTAGAAAACCTCTACCTTCACCCGAGTTAGATGGATTATGTTCTTAGGGTTTTCGCTGGATTTTTTGAAATTTCATTATGTCTCTCATGTTGTTTCTTCATTTGGGAAATTAATTCATTGGTATGACAATGATAGAGTTCTTGCCAAAGTTCTAGTACAGGACACCCTATCTATTCCTCACAGAATAGTGATCAAAATATGTCACACTTCAGCAGGCCAAGGAGAGTCTTGGACAGTGATGGTTTACATTCTCAACACTAAGCTTGCAGATGTTTTACCACCAAAAGAGGATGCTCCAATTTTCCCTGGAGGTGAGTTTGATCATCCAAAAGAGGCAACATTTCATCCAAAAGAGGTAGTATTTCCTCACAATACTCCACCTATGGAAGCAGATAACCCTTGAGATAATTGGCCTCAACCTTAACAAAATTTTAATCCTGAGAATGTTTTCATGTTAGAATAACAACAACAATCTCAATCAATCACTTCTAGAATTAATTCTGTTATGTCATCGATTGGTATAGAGTCTTCTCCAGATTTGGAGGTTTGTTTTCCTGAGGTTGTTTCTCCAAGAAGTAATGAAGGGAGTATAGCTATTATTCCATCTTAGTCTCAATCACCAAAGATTTCAGAACCATTAACTCCACTAGGCCAGTTTGATTTTGAAGCTATCAAAGAAATGTGGAATAAAATTCCACTATATCGCTAAGACTCAATTATTGAGTGAACTCCAGCATGTGTTTACATAGTTTACTTCTTCTACAAATGGTGAAACTGATTTTGATACCTCTAAAAGAAAAAGGACTTGGAGTAAGCTATTTGATAGCCCATTTCTAGTAGAACCTACAAATACAATCTCGATGATTTGAATTTAAATGAAAGCTTGGCTATAATTCCTTACTCTGCCCCTGTTTTAGCTCTGTTTATTAATGAAAATAGCATCAAGTCTCCCAAAAAGGCTAAGGGTTCATGTAAGAAGAAAGACATAATCCCTATTTCAGTGACCTCCCTTCGTAGAAGTCCTAGAATAAATGCTTCCCTAGAAGGATACAAACATAATTAAGAAGCTTTGTGCAGAAAAAGCAAATGAAGATGCAACAGGTCCAAGCAGCTCAAGCTGATGACAGAAGACGCTTCACAAATCTTTTTTATTACCTTCTTTTAACTTATTTTATCTGGCCTTGTCCCAGATTAAAGTACTTTGTTTTGTTTATTAGTATGTTTGATCATCATAACTATCATCTTCTTTGGGATAATTACTCTGGATTTCTTATTATATTTTCTCACACACATGATAAGTCATTGGATTTGTGCATCACTTCCTAGTGAAGGATAGTATCTCAGCTACACATTTGGTTAACGTATGTTATGTTAACGATGCTCAAGCACATAAAAGTCTACTGTCATAAGTCATGATTCCGGGAAAATCTCACCGCAGACAGTTTTATCCAAAAACCGTCTGTGATTTTGGCTAAAATCGTCTGTGAAAAATTGTCTATGACTCATCACTAATGGTGTTTTCCAAAACCGCCAAGAACGTTCGAGTTGTCATCATCGATGGTTTTAAAAACCGCTGGTGAGGAATCTAATATAAATCGTCTTGTAGTAGTGTGCCAACACGTGGTGCTGGCGGCACTATAGTGGTTAATATCGCCGACCACCTGCTCAAGGCTTAATATGTACTATATAAAAGCGCCAAGAATCCCTGCCTCGGCCAAATTTCATGTCGGCCCTCATGAGAGGTCCTCCGACAAATTGGAAATCACATTTAGGTCCTTTCAGCGGGTTTTTAGTAAAATAGACCAAAAAAATATCGAAATTACGTTTAGGTCCCTCCACGCGGTTTTCTAAAAAAACGCAAATTCGTTGAGGGTTTATAGCACCCTATAGATTTGCCGACGGGTCCTAAAAATTGGGAATCGCGTTTAGGTCCTTTTGGCGGTTTTTTTAGTATAATAGGCCCAAAAAATATCGAAATTATGTTTAGGTCCTTCCATGCGTTTTCTAAAAAACACAGATTCGTCAAGGTTTATAGCAAACTGGATTTGTCAAGGGTCTTAACCGCGGTTTTCTAAAAAACACAGATTCATCGAATGTTTATAGTAACCCATAGATTCACCTTTGGGTCCCGATGACCCATTTTTTTTAAAAAATACGAAAACCGAAATACGATGCAAAATTTCCTGTGTTTATATCGTTGTCGTCAGGCAAACGACACAACAGTAAGCTGCAGCATTTCTATCTAGTTCATTCTATGAGCAAATGATTTACTGTGATTGCAATTGGTAACAAAATAAAGTGGCAATCCCCTTCTCTCTTATCGAATCTCTTTGATTTTTGGATTCGATTTGGTATTATTGATGACAAAAAAGGAACATACTATACAAATTCGTTTTCAAGCAAACCTAATAGTAAAAAAAAATGCCATACCCCATCGAAAAATGTAGTCATAGACGAATAGAACTTAATATACATACCGTGGATGATGGCTATGTAGGCTATGTAGCATGTGTCATATTATACCTCAGTACCAAATACATTCGAGATCTATGTTCGGGCTTATGGTTTAATGTTCATGTTTGAACTCTAAAATTGAACCAAAGTTCAGCGTTCAAGTTTACTAACGAACTTTATCAATGCACATTAACGTTATTTCTCAGTTGCTAGCCAGTACAACATTCTTTGTTGAACATGGCGAATACGTACGTCTCTGATGGGCCGAGCCTTTTGGGCGTCCCCTGCCCCACCCACATGGTCGCTCAGGTTCTGGAGCCTTTTGTACGTCCGCGCGTTCTCCACGCTCGCCGGGGTCCCACCGGCCGACGGCCACCGCTCTCTGACACGACGACGTTGACGTAACTTATTGGTCCATGGTGTAAATATCGTACTAAAAAAGTTTAATCACGTACTCGTAGGAACGGAGGAGGCAAAGACCCCAGTGACTGAGCAATGTCACTGGAAGCACAGGAGCCAAGCCTTGCATAGCCATCTTCTGGCCCAAACCCACAAGGGATCTTAAGTAAAGAACTGTTTCGTATCTAGTTCTTGCGTACCATGTACAAATCGGCACACCTCAATTTATACTCGTGCTCAACATGCAACCAAATTATACATGACTAGGACTATATCTTAACTAAAAAAATACTACTATATCTTTACTACTCAAAAGAAGATAGTAGTGGCGGTGGTTCTTCTGCCTCTTTTCGCCTGTCCTTTCGAATAAGGGTCTATATGTATAAAAACAATCGGTGATATTTAAGTTACCCCCTTCGTTTTAAAAGCAAGAAAATCCCACAATAATCCTAAATTCTAGAAATCTATATCATTAAAATCATTAAAAACAATCTGTGATATTCAAGGTACCTCATTCGTTTTAAGAGCAAGAAAATCCCACAATAATCCTAAATTCTATAAATTCTCACGTTAATAAAAAAAAGAGAAGTATTTCCACCACTTATTTTGGTGGAGCTAGATTATAACGATACAAATTAATCATATATAACAAATATAATTGTATTTCAATCATTGAAAGGATATTCACTACTTATTTTGGTAGGGTTAGATTATAAGCTAAGTGATTAATTATATATAAATAGAGTTATATATCTAATACAATTGTATTTCAATAATTGGAAGTAGAGTTGCATATCAAAGATAATTATATCATAATATCTAGACGAGCAGTTGCGCGAGTAAATCTGCTAGTTACGTACTAACAAGTAGTGCTAGAGATAGAAAATTTTAAGAGCCTAGGTAAACCTAGCTACTTGATGGCCTAGGACGGTGGCTTTCTCAGGAAAGCTTCGTTTTCATATCGTTTGTGACGATAGGGTTACACTACACCTTCATAGCTTACCATCGGAGAGTCACAAGAATCACCCACCTTGTCTAGGAGGTGGATCGATAAGTGCTAAATGTGAATTTTTTAAAAAAGTATCTAACAATAAAAAACAGAAAAAATAATACATAAAAAAATGCAAGCTCCCAAAAAATTCTCAAAAGAGGGAAAACAGAAAAGCTATACTGAGTTCACAACGGAGCCAAGCAAGCAAAGACATGACATGGCCGAGGGTATAAATTGAAGCTGATTTCGATTATATCGACTCTAACATCCTATAATAATATGATACTTTGTTTATCCTTAGCTAAGTACGTACATTCAACTACTGGTAGAAGAGACAGGTCTACCATATCTACATGCAGTCTCCAGAGAACAGACAAGCAGAGACTAAAATTGAGTCCAGCTTGGAGTTTTGTCGCATTTTAGGTGTACATGAAAGCCAACTTGCGAAGATTGACTATCTTCGCACTTTAGTTTTTTTTTAACGTAACCAACTGTGTTTCTAATAATCTAATGTAATTAAAATCTTTTTCGACGGTAAAAATAATTAAAAATCTACGCCGCCGCGGCCGCGTAGCATTGGAGCTCCCGGCCTGGCCTCCGCGGCACCCTTCCACCTGAGCTCGGCAACCTCACCTACTTGAGGCGGCTCCACCTCCCAGAGAACCACCTGCACGGCGTCCTACCGCCGGAGCTCGGTGGCCTCCCTGACCTCAACCATCTCAACCTCAGCGATAACTCCTTCCAAGGGCGGCTTCCGGCGTCGCTCTCGAACTGCACCCGTCTCGAGAACCTTTTGCTGTACAACAACAGGCTCCATGGCGAGATACCACAGGAGCTCTGTTCGTTGCGGAGTCTCAAGGCACTCAAGCTTGGCATGAACAACCTCACTGGGGAGATCCCAGAGGGGATTTGTGGTCTTGTTAGCCTTGTCAAACTGGGTCTGGGTTTTAATCTACTGACAGGCCCCATTCCTGCTTCACTTGGAAACCTTTCAGCACTCAAGTATCTCAGTATCCCTGCAGCTAAACTAACAGGGAGCATACCACCACTGCGAAATCTTTCATCTCTTGCTGTCCTTGAATTGGGGGGGAACAACCTCGATGGAACCGCCCCTGCTTGGTTGGGAAATCTCTCATCACTAGTGTTTCTTGATCTTCAGCAAAACCGCCTCACAGGAAGTATCCCAGAATCATTAGGTAGCCTTCAGTTTCTTACTGACCTTGGTCTTTCACAGAACAATCTTTCAGGTTCCATACCGCATTCTCTTGGAAATCTTGGCGCCCTAACGGGCCTTCTTCTGGACTATAACAAATTGGAAGGTCCTTTTCCTCCTTCACTACTCAACCTTTCCTCTCTTGAAGATCTAGTCTTACAAAGCAATCGTCTCAGTGGGTCTTTTCCACCTAACATCGGCAATAAGCTTCCAAAGCTACAGAGTTTTGTTGTAGATTTCAATCAGTTTCACGGAACAATCCCGCCATCCTTGTGCAATGCCTCCATGCTTCAACTTCTGCAAACAGATAATAACTTTTTGTCAGGAAGAATTCCCCAGTGTCTTGGAACTCGACAAAAGAGATTGCTAGGCGTGTCGCTTTCAAAAAATCATCTGGAAGCAACAAACGATGCTGATTGGGGTTTCATGTCCAGCTTGACCAATTGCAGCAATTTGCAGGCATTAGATTTGGGTTACAACAATCTTCAAGGTGAGCTACCGAGTTCAATTGGAAACCTTTCCTCACATTTGAGTTTTCTTAGCGTGGGAAACAACAATATAGCTGGAAAAATAACTGAAGGAATAGGAAACTTAGTCAACTTAAAGTTGCTTTACATGAACATCAACCGCTTGGAGGGAACTATTCCAGCTTCTCTTGGCAAACTCAAGATGTTGAATAAATTATGTCTGCCACATAACAGCCTGTCAGGATCCATCCCACCAACTCTTGGCAATCTTACAACACTAAATCTACTAGCACTCCAAGGAAATGCACTTGGTGGAGGCATTCCTTCCAGCCTTAGCAGCTGACCTCTAGAATACTTGGATCTTTCATATAACAGTCTTACTGGCCCAATATATAAAGAACTATTTCTCATATCTACCTTATCTAGTTGCATGCTTTTGGGACATAATTTTTTATCTGGGACTCTACCACCTGAAATGGGTAATCTAAAAAATCTTGGAGTGCTTGATTTCTCTTCAAACAACATTTCTGGAGAGATTCCTGCCTCCATTGGTGAGTGTCAGAGCTTGGAGTATCTCAACATATCTGGAAACTTACTTCAAGGGACAATTCCATCATCACTTGGGCAACTAAAGGGTCTCTCGGTGCTTGATCTTTCCCACAATAATTTGTCCGGGGCATCCCGCGTTTCTTGGGAGTTTGAGAGGCTATCTACCTTGAACCTTTCATTCAACAAATTTGAAGGTGAAGTTCCAAAAGATGGGGTATTTCTCAATGCAACAGCAACCACGATCACCGGAAATGATGGCCTGTGCGGTGGTATCCCTCAACTGAATTTGCCACCCTGCTCTGAACACACCACCAAGAAAGCATCCAGCAAACTTGTCGTGACAATCTCCATAGGCAGTGCAATTCTATTTATCACATTAGGATTTGCACTGCTCACGATATACTATAGGAGCAGAAAGACAAAATCAAACCTACAAACATCACTCATCAGTGAGCAATATACGAGGGTTTCTTATGCTGAATTAGTCAATGCAACAAATGGTTTTACCTCCGACAACCTCATCGGAGCAGGAAGCTTTGGCTCGGTCTACAAGGGAACAATGAGAAGCAATGACCAACTAGTAGTCGTCGCTGTGAAGGTACTCAACCTCATGCAACGTGGTGCATCTCAGAGTTTCGTTGCAGAATGCGAGACACTGAGATGCGTTCGACATCGGAACCTTGTGAAGATATGGACGGTGTGCTCAAGTATTGATTTTCAGGGCCATGACTTCAAGGCACTTGTATATGAGTTCCTACCAAATGGAAATTTAGACCAGTGGTTACACCAGCATCTCATGGAAGATGGTGAACACAGGGCACTAGATCTCATTGCAAGACTACGCATTGCAATTGATGTTGCATCCTCACTTGAATATCTTCACCAACATAAGCCACTACCAATTATTCACTGTGATCTTAAGCCAAGCAATATTCTCCTCGACGGTGACATGGTTGCTCATGTTGGTGATTTTGGGCTTGCAAGGTTTCTTCATCAAGACTCTGAGAAATCAAGTGGCTGGGCATCAATGAGAGGAACAATTGGTTATGCTGCTCCAGGTGTGCTTCTAATTGCTGTACCTCTTTATTCTCTTCTATGTATATCCCACAAAGCTAGCTTCTTAAATTTAACTAGGGTTTCTTGTTGTTTTAACTTACTTAGATTAAAATATTTTGAATTTTTTACTAAACTCCTTTTTTTAGAATTGAAAAGAACTAAAATATGTAAAACATTGTACACTCGTAAACTGTAGTGCTTTGGAAATGATTTTTTTTATATAAAATCATTAAATAGACATACGTAAACTTGCAGAGTCAATTCTTTTTTCTTCACAACTCCTTTTGCTGGTTTCAGAGTATGGACTTGGCAACGAAATGTCAATCCAAGGAGACGTTTATAGCTATGGCATATTGTTGCTGGAGATGTTCACTGGAAAAAGACCAACAGACAGTGAATTTGGAGAAGTCGTTGGCCTTCGCAAGTATGTTCAGATGGCAATGCCAGACATGGTGGTTAATGTCGTGGATCCACAGTTGCTGCCATTGACAGAAGATGGTGACGAGGCCAACACCACCAGAGATCTGGGAATTGCTTGCATCACCTCGATTCTGCGCGTTGGAGTTTCCTGTTCAGAGGAGACGCCGACAGATCGCGTGCAAATCGGAGATGCTCTAAAAGAGTTGCTAACAATACGAGGCAAGTTTCACAAACATCTGTCCAGTGAAGGGGTGTCATCGAGGCACTGAAGCATTCTGAAGTCCTTCAAGTGCATGACATCCTGCAGATGCCATCGTGCTGCAATCAACCAGATCAATAAAAGGTGCTGCAAGATGCTATATCTGCAACTCCTTGCTATCACCATTCACCATCTAGGCTGGCGTTTACAGGAGGCCCAATCTTTCTCCAAATAAGTTTGTAATTGTTGCGCTAAGTGAAATGTATGGGCAGTTATGTTGTTGAGTTCTTGCCATATGCGCACAAATACACAACACAAGTCAGATCTATCAATTGAATCTACAACCATTCTTAGCTTCCTAGCATTCTTAGCTTCCTAGCACAGCTGAGTTCCTTATACCACGCCACTTTAGCACAAGCAACCTGTCTACATGGTTATTTCTGCCATGGCCCAACCTCTGCTTTCAAGGTCTGGTCTGTTTCTTCATCTTAAGATGGGCCTAACTATATTCTCTTTTTTCCCTGCTGCACTCTAGATTGGGCCAAACGGTAATACCATTTAGGCACCAGATATTTTCCGACTAATAAACGGATCATATCGCGGTTTACCATATGCCGGGACCCACCCAAACACAATCTATTGGTTCAGTGCCATGTCAGGCTAGCATAGGTCCGACAGCCTAAATGGTTCAATCACCATAGCTTCAAAAAATTCAAAAAAAAAAGAAAAAAATTAGGAAAATTAGAAAATAGAAAGGTACGAAAAAATTCAGAAAAATATAAATTAAGAAAAAGCTAAAATATGAAATAAATTCTAAAATAAGTTAAATAATTTGAATTAAATAATGAGCTTTATTGATATTTTTGTCGTTCTCATTAAAAACTTTGCAAGTAAAAACTCAACATGAGAAAATCTTGTAAAGAAAAAGAGTATAAATTTATAGCTCAAGGATACAGAAAAGTGAAGATTACAATTATTCTTCCTGATTATCTAGATAAAGATTTTCAAACATCTCCGTTAGTTCAATATTTTGTACAATATGTTGAGCTCGTTGATCAGCTTGTTCCCAATCTTTCATAGTGAGAAGTATTTTCATCATCTCACTTGTCAGATTTGTTCTTCTCTCCTCGATTATTCTTCTCGATAGACTGAAAGAGGATTTTGAAGATACCGTGGAGACAGGAACTGTTAACCCATCTCGTGCTAATGTGGAACCCCTGTGCTTATGCCACCATTATAAAATGTTGAAGTCTTGCTCTTGCTACTCTTGGTAGTTGACAGTGTCGCTATTGAGATAGGCAGCTAGCTTTCCACCACTTGTTGTGTCCGCATTTGACGTTGTTGTAGTCAAACTCCTTGAGGAAGAGCCACCTGCACGCCATATCTTTCACCACACAGTTTTCTTCTTACCTATTGTGGGTGCCGTAGAGGTCACGATGCTAAGTCCAAAGAACTGATCATACTTAGCATAAACTTGAGATAAGTTAGCACGGATATTTGAAAAATAACTAGAATAATCAATATCTACCGCATCACTTAGAAGTGAGAGAATATTAGAAAATCCTTGAACTTTAGCTCTAGGAACTAAAATAAATGCAAATGCATATAACATAAGAATTTCTTGCCAATATTTTAAAAATTTAGTTCTCATAGCATAAACAGCTTCACGCAAGATATCATCATTTTCGTCGCTCCTTAAGTGGATAGCAATTTCTAAAATATGATACACAATTAAAAGAGAGGTTGAGTAATAAACTCCAGATAAAGCAATAGTGGAATCATAAAATATTCTAAAAATGACAGTAAGTATTTAGCAACATACCAATGTTGCTCTGTGAGTAGCGGTTGACCATCCTGTCTATGATAGTGCGTGTTTATAAAAACAAAAAAAGTGCTCTCATAGCGTATGAGAGACTTTAACATCAAGTAAGTAGAGTTCCATCTAACAGGCATATCCAAACTATACTTACGCAGACGCACATCCATTACAATACAATAAGTCTTATATGCTGCTACGCGTTGATTAGAATTATTTAAGAAAGATATTGCAGTACAAAAAGGTTCAAGATACTGATCTAACCTCTTTAAACTAGATTTAACTATAAGATTAATAATATAGCAAGCACAATATTGATGTATTAAGAAAGATACAGCATACGTATTGAAAAGTGTAGTAAGAATATTTTTGGCATAAGTATTTGTTGAAGCACTATTTAATATTATTGCAAAAATCTTATCAGTAATATTTTCACTAGTATGTGCTACATCAATTAATTTGAATCTTATAATTATCTTCTTTAGTTGCTATTCAGTGTTTACATAATGAGCAACTACACTAAGGTAATCCTCTTTAGCTCTAGCGCTCTAGATGCTAGATGTCAAAGATACAGAAAAAGTACATGTACTAAATTGATCTTTTAGATTATTACAACAATTATTATAGTATTTAATCAAATCTCTAGTTGTTGTCTGTCTAGAAACTACTGAAAACCTAAGATTATGAGTGGTCCTAATATAGTTTTCAAATGCAGGTGACTCACCAAAGTTTAAAGGAAGATTTTGAGAAGCGATTAAATGACAAAGAAATTCACGAGCTACCTTAGGATTGTAGTCTTAGTTATGTATCGCATTATGGGATTGATCACCATCGGATTATACCGCAAATTGTCTCAAAGCCACCTACGCTTTTCTTTTACAGCTCTCAACAAGCCTCTTCAAGTGCACTGTTCTACCTGTAGATTTTATATTTAATTTGTGCTTATTATATTTACAAATAGCGTACCTACTCTAAACATTGTCTGATGTCTTAAAAATCTGCTCGAAATATTCCTAGACTCTCGATGTACTACATCTTGATCTTTTCACCCTGGTGCTTGCTGATGCAGTAGCACTTGTAGAGCCTGAGGATGGTACAGCTACTGTAGCTTCTTGAGCTTCATAGGATGCAAGAAACTCCTCGGGTGAAATCCTGAAATCAAAAGCTCGGAAGGATGGAAAATCCCCATGCTCCATAAAGAAAGATGTAAGAAATAATCACGTTATTAGTAATAAAATATGATCTAAAATACTAACAAAATAAAAAATTAAATCACAGTTATTACCTTAATTTCTTGATAGAAGCCGAAAGCCGAATTTTGGATTTTTGGCAAAACTATTTTGAATTTTGCCAAATTACCACCAGGAGCAAAAAAATTTCACAAGAGATTGAAGAGAAGAGAATGCAAATTTGCTAGTGTGAAAATGAGGGGAGCAACCACCTATTTATAGGAAAAAATTTAGGACTTTTTTGAATTTTTTAAATCCTCCAACGGCTATTTTTCAAACTAAACAGGTTAAATGAGCCGTGTCACTCGTAATCGTTTAAAAAACCGTACCACCCATGCGCCGCGTCGCACGGGCCGCCATGCTAGGGTACCTACCCGCCAGCATTATGGTGCCGCCCAAGCACGACACGGCTTCAGGGCTATGCGTCGCATGGCCCATTAACGCCGCCGCCATGCCTGGACCGTACCAATAGTGACGCGGTTCCATCAAATTTATTTAGCTCGCCCATCGCCATCTCGCGTGACTCTGGAGAAGAGAAAATAAATTTTTACTCTCATGAAGAAAAAAAAAGAGTGTCGTCATCAAAAGCAGGTGTAAAACCATGTGAATTTTAACCAACAATATTTTTGGCGAATCACCTATCCAAATGATATGATAAACATGTCACGACCATTTTTATAAGAATTGGCATTTAGAGTTGTATAAAACGGAACGTTTTGTAACCTGTCAAAGCTAAAATTTTGTCGGGATAAGTTAGCAGCTGCCAACAGAGGATATCATGCATACCGGCTTCCTGACCTTTAAACCATGGTCTATACAGAGCCAACGGCCTCTAGGTTTGCCGTACGGTCGGCAATTGGCAGTGCTCTTCCTTGTCTTTGATAATGAACCATTGACTTGAGTCTTGGCAGAAATTCCATCCCATGCACAATCCTTTCGTCCGAGGCCCGTTTGGAATGCCCAAATTGTTTTGTACTGAAATTAAACTGTTTTAAATCAACTAAACATTACAAATCATGAAAACCATGTCTTCCAAGTTTTGAAAAATTTCAAGAAAAATACCATCATTGTTTATGCAGAATTTGTCTTTTTCACTTCTTGCAAATGATGCTGAGTTTGATCATGAAATTTCACATGGTAAAAGGACAACACCTCCCCCACATATGGTATTTTTCTTGGAATTTCGAAGGCCGATTCTGATGAGTTCACAACATTTTGGCCTTGTTTTGGAGGTCCATTCCAGACTAGGATCCTTGTGGATGGACCGAGATTTTAGCCTAAAATCCTGATGTAGAATAGGCCTCTCCAACAAGGTCTTACATGGTTTTCCCTAAATACGCACTAGTACAAGACATGTACTCTACTCTACCACAATAGCAGTGGTCCGCCACTACTGAAGAAAAGACTATCATAAACGGTTCAAAAACGTTATCACATTACATTTCAAATATCAGAACTATGTGTGCGTGATAATACATTGATCGAGATGGTTTTTGAACTATCTCAGGAAACACTTATCATAGACGATTTGTATCTAGAATCATCTGTAATATTTGTATATCACGAGCTGTTATTATATCGAACCATCTGTGATATGTATCTATCACAAACAATTTTATTAAGAATCGCTCGTGATATGTACCTATCATGCACTATTTTGTATAGAATCGCCTCGATAACATTTTTCCTACCACTTTGGCAGAACTTTCATGTAGTAACTATTGTTCAAATTTCTTCTCTTAGATATTTCTATAATGACATTTCTACAACTCGTTATAGATTTTGTAATTGAATATCTAAATATCTAAATGTTTCGAGGTACATCTTGTCCGCCGTGATCATCTTACAAAGATGAACATATGTAGGTCCCAGTGCATAAGATTTGCTTCGATACAACTAGGATATTTAGATATTGAATTACAAAATCTATAATAGGTTGTGCCTTATAAATGTTGTTACAGAAATATCTAAAGAGAAGAAAATTTCAAACAATAGGTACTATTCATGAAAGTTCTATCAAAGGGGAAGAAAAGCTTTTGGTTCCAACAAGAAGGACACTATTCAGTCATTGGATTCGAGATGAGCAAATATTAAGGATAATTTCAGGTGATAATACATTGACAAGTTATGATACCACAAATATCAACAAGTATACATTGAGAAACAATATTATTTCATAGATCAAGACAAGAAGACCTTAGGGCATTTCCATATATGCCATAGTTTTCACAACAAAGGTTTTTTGGTTCCCTCTGAAGTTCCACAGATATGGCACAGCCCAACTTGTTTGACACTAATAACTGGTAGTTTTTCAGTCATATCCCTTATTCCCTACAAAAGCGATCATTTTGTTGTCAAAATAGGCTGTTTAGGTATATTATCAGTAACTATGTCGAATTAATTACTAGAAACCTTTATATTACCTCTACAAACTTAGTTTTGGCTTCTTTCATTTCTGACTCATAACGCGCTATTTAATAATGAGTACCTTATTAAGAGATTCAATATCTTGCATTTGTTATCTATGTCTTTCAATTTTTGTTTCATATCATAAATCTTTTCTGTTTACTCAGACTTTCCCTTCAATTGTTCTATCTCCACCTAAAGTTTTTGTTTAGCATCCAACAACTTTTCTATATCTTCTATTTTTGTTTGCAGGATCCATTATACATATGTGTGCAATTTGCAATCACTAGGACATAAATATATATACGATGAATCATGACCAAAGTTGGACATATAGATGTATTTGGAATATAATGTGCAAAATTCAAAGCTTGCAAAAATGACATAATCGAAAGGATAAAACAATTCATAATTATTATGTTGTCTTTCTACTGTTTACACTTTTCTATTTACTGGCTAGCCTTAGAAAATGCTAGCGATGCCCTCTAAACAAAAACATACATGAATTTACATCATAAGCATATTATTATGACATACATTTCGAAATCAACTCATTACATATTATATACTACGAGAGCGATCCATTTAATTCCATAACTTTTACCTATTCTGCTTTTCATTTAATAAGATCTTGGTGTAGGACACATGAGGCTTCAAAAAATTAAGATGTATTGAATTTTTTGGTAGGACACATACGAGATAATCTATCTTGTCTGCTTTCGAAACATCACAGCTCAAGGATGTCAAACAAGGTTCTTGGTCATTTAAAGCCCAACCATTAGTTTACTAGTTAAACATGTCAACCACATGGCTTAGTTTACTTTCAAAGCATGAAAAGCATGGTAGAAATAACCATGCACAAAAGCAACATCTCCACAACTACAAGCACACTCATAGTAATATTTGTGCAAAAAAGATATTAAGAGCTATGAAACCTAACCAAACATTTATACATATAATACTTCATGATGGTAGTTCTATACAACCCTTACCCTTTATCTGGACTTAAACTTAACGCCAGGTCATGTGTATACTAGGTACTGATGGATGTCAGCTAAGAATTTCAGCAAATAGCAGTAAGTAGGCATATATGAATCATTATGGACCATATCTAATCCAACAACAATACTTAGAGCATATCCAACATATAAAGACACTCGAAGTGTTGGCTATGTTGTATAGAATCAGCTCGGGCTTGTATTTAACATGAAGTTAAATACTTAGATAGCAATCAAAAGAAATAGTGCAAATCTACTAATTTTCAGCTCAATATCATTGTTATGGAATTGCTTCTAACAATCAATATCAAACAACTCGTAAAAATGCAATAGCAATAAATAAGCAATTTGAATATCAAACAATCTAAATTTTGGCTCAATAACATTATCATGTAATCTATATGGTTATTATCGCTAAACAAGCAATATAGACACACTAGTGGGCTTAAAATACCTAATAAAAGCCTAAATTGACAAGAATGCACCTCTAAAGAAAATATCCGATTGTGTTATATTTTGCTTTAACATCCTAGACTATGTTGAATGGTAATTCATATAGGTATGCAAAGAGCACATGTGAATGTGCTAATAAATGGCACATAAGATCCAACAAGCTTGTTTCTCATGTTCATTTTGAAAATAAGGCCTAGAATAATGGATACCTACTATGCAAGAAAAAATCAAAAGATCGCTTATGCATCGTTGCATACAAAAATGAAAAACTAAAGTTGGAATAGTTATTAGTTCCCCAATTCATGCAAATAGTCGAATATTATCCTAATTTTTCCGGTCTACTAAGATCTAATACCTAAATGTTGGATTTCGATTATACAAGTTTCTAATAAACGGATTTTTGAATCAAATGAAAGTCGATCATAGTTGAAACTACACATGATGAGCACATAATCGACAACATATAGACGGGGAGGAGGGTTTTGTGCCCCTACTCATCAGGGGAGGGCGGCCGAGGGGAGGCTGCACAGACTCATCTAGGAGGGAGGGCGCCACCAAGGGGAGGGAGGAGGAGGAGGGTGCCACCGACAAGGAGGGGGAGCCACCGAGGGAGAGGGTGCCACTGACGAAAGGGTGCCGCCGAGGGGAGGGGGAGAGGAGTAATCGGGGGCAAGGGCGCCACTGTGGGAGGGGAGCAACCGAGAGGGGGGTGCCGCCAATGGGGGTGCCACTGTGGGAGGGGAGCAACCGAGGGCGCGCTAGCTAGGTTAGGGGCAGGGAAGTGCCGAGGAATAGGGACATTACGCAAGACGGTTTGCTAGATGTGGGGTACCGAGGCGGGTGGGCCTGCTGGCTCGAACGAGGGTGATCACAGCATGCCTAGGCCTAAACCGTCTATGATGAGACTTATCAAACTCAGTGATGATGTTTTTTTAATTTTGGATATTGTGTGAAAACAATGAGCATTCTTCGTCTTCTACCCCACACGACTCCTCACATTCTTAAACATGAACACAGTTGATTCCCAAAGCCACCAATGCTTCGTCTTCTTTGGCAAATTTTCAAATGGAGGACTATAGAATTCCTAATCCATTTTGTTTCATCCCTGAAGGATTAGAGGTGGATGATGGTAGAATGCATAGGCTGCTACGAACGGGATTAGTTTTCTTAGGAGTCCAAGAGAAAGAGCATGAAGAGTTTACTCTTGCAATTGTGAAACCTCATCTTCCAGATGACCAACTGAACAGCTCTTCAAAACATTCGAGATCATGTGGAAGAAGTGCAAATGGTATGTGTATTATGTCTGCACTCCTCATCCCTTAGGAGTTGGTCTTTTTCCGCTCACTCTGACTTACTAGAGATATCATGGTACTCAAGCAACCCTAGTAGCTAGATATGCAACACTTTTTCACTTCATAAAACATGATGAGGGAATAATTAGAAAACCTCTACCTTCACCCGAAAGTTAGATGGATTATGTTCTTAGGTTTTCACCGGATTTTTGAAATTTCATTATGTCTCTATGTTGTTTCTTCATTTGGGAAATTAATTCATTGGTATGACAATGATAGAGTTTCTTGCCAAAGTTCTAGTACAGACACCCTATCTATTCCTCATGAATAGTGATCAAAATATGTCACACTTCAGCAGTGCCAAGGAGAGTCTTGGACAAAGGATGGTTTACATTCTCAACACTAAGCTTAGATGTTTTACCACCAAAAGAGGATGCTCCAATTTTCCCGGAGGTGAGTTTGATCATCCAAAAGAGGCAACATTTCATCCAAAAGAGGTAGTATTTCCTCACAATACTCCACCTAGCAGATAACCCTTGAGATAATTGGCCTCAACCTTAACAAAATTTTAATCTCGAGAATGTTTTCATGTTAGAATAACAACAACAATCTCAATCAATCACTTCTAGAATTAATTTGTTATGTCATCGATTGGTATAGAGTCTTCCGATTTGGAGGTTTGTTTTCCGAGGTTGTTTCTCCAAGAAGTAATGAAGGAGTATAGCTATTATTCCATCTTAGTCTCAATCACCAAAGATTTCGAACCATTAACTCCACTAGGCCGCTTTGATTTTGAAGCTATCAAAGAAATGTGGAATAAAATTCCACTATATCAAGAAGACTCAATTATTGAGTGAACTCCAGCCATGTGTTTACATAGTTTACTTTTCTACAAATGGTGAAAACTGATTTTGATACCTCTAAAAGAAAAAGGACTTGGAGTAAGCTATTTGATAGCCCATTTCTAGTAGAACCTACAAATACAATCTCGATGATTTGAATTTAAATGAAAGCTTGGCTATAATTCCTTACTCCGCCTCGCTTAGCTCCTGCTTATTAATGAAAATAGCATCAAGTCTCCCAAAAGGCTAAGGGTTCATGTAAGAAGAAAGACATAATCCCTATTTCTGACCTCCCTTCAGAGAAGTCCTAGAATAAATGCTTCCCAGAAGGATACAAACATAATTAAGAAGCTTGTGCGTAAAAAGCAAATGAAGATGCAAGTCCAAGCAAATTTCGGCGATGTAAGACGCCCACAAATCTTTTTATTACCTTCTTTTAACTTATTTTATCCTGGCCTTGTCCCTGATTAAAGTACTTTGTTTTGTTTATTAGTATGTTTGATCATCATAACTATCATCTTCTTTGGGATAATTACTCTCGATTTCTTATTATATTTTCTATGACCCAGACCGAGCCGGCTCGGCGAGGACACAGGCGACAGCAGCCGAGGACTCAGCGGACTCAGACCCCCTCCGGCTTCCTCCTCCGGCGATGGCGAGTAGCTAGTGATCTGTTTTAGTTAAAATACGACTAGTAGTCGATCTTTTGTAATGCTTTTGTAATGATCTTATATATATAATGCAATCTATAATGCGATAATTCTTACTTATAATGCAATCTATAATGTTCTCCATCTAGTATGCGATCTTATTTTGTATGGTAGCGATTCTTTGAGATTTCAATTTATGATCACAGATCGTTAGTGGATAAAAGCGTCGTGATGACGAAATATCCTGCATCGATTTATCCACCAAATCTATGAAGTTGTACCTAACATTTCAATAGGTTTGTAGCTAAACCCGTCTATGATGCTTGAAGTATCACAGGCGGGTTTAGCTACAAACCGTCTGTGATGTCTTGAACACATCACGAGCGATGCGTATTCCAAACCGTCTGTGATAATTAGATATCGTGAGCGGTTTTATCCACAAACCGTCTCGATGTCTTCGAAACACATCACGAGCGGTTTTCTCTTAAACCGTCTATGATGATGTGTCTAATATAGCCCTTTTGTAGTAGTGCAAGCGGTCGATCACCATACACAAGATTGCAACTCATGGAGCATCTGCTGCTCACCCTCTTTCACCTTTCAAGCTCGATTTGGTGCCATGGCGCAACAAAATATCTTAGAAGAAACAAAAAATAAAAGAGAGCTAATTTTCTTTGTGAACAAGCATCTCTCTCTCTCTCTCGTCATACGAATTACCACTTGTCGGGATACCCTCTTTTTTACTCTCAACACGAATGAGTTTGAAACTGAAATTTTATCAATAGGTACAATAATTTGAGAAGTATATCTATATTTGTAACACTCCGGCACCACACGTGCCCGCAGTGTTACCAAAACCTATAATAAAACTAGGCAAGGGAGGTTAAACTATATTAGTACTCCCAAATCCACTAAAAATTTTAAAGACACCTTCCTAAAATAGTGGACATCCACTCGTGAGACAAAAGAGAACATTCATGATATACATTCTAATAACAACAATGTGCTAATCAATGTTTTCAGCATCAGGTCATAGCAAAGAGATAAATAAACTACGTGGCGACAATTAAATCTGGGGTTCATCACAAAACATTCACCATCATAACTCAATATAAATAAACAACACCAACAGGGGTTCATAAGTA
Organism: Guadua angustifolia; assembly: GCA_036346375.1. Lineage (NCBI taxonomy): Eukaryota > Viridiplantae > Streptophyta > Magnoliopsida > Poales > Poaceae > Guadua > Guadua angustifolia. The sequence continues at coordinate 65,086,949 of CM070502.1, read as the reverse complement.
TTTCAACTAGTGAGTGAAGCTAGTGATGTGGTGATACTAATCCTTTTTTCCCAAATGCCGAACATGTGGTACCTAAAAAAACATAAACAACAAGCGTGAGTTTATCACTCCATAAAGTGTATTGCAACATGACAAAAACGACATTAACATACAAGTAAATAGCCTTGAGAATTAAACCACGCGAGGGAACAATCCATACAATTCCTTTGATCACAATCTCATTTAGACATTCTCATTTACATTCATGTAATGCATCATGCAATGCTCATGCCATGCTCCTTTCATTAGCACATATCAGGTATTGCAGAGTGCACACCGTCGTGTGCACCTCACTCCTTCCATCCCGTGGAAGGTGCCTACTCTTCTTGACTTCGCTCCGCATACAACCGTGTGTATGGGACTACGAGTAGGACTTTCGTGTTCACTACGTGTGAACACAGAGGCCCCGATTAGAATGGGGCGCCTCTTCCATTATGGATGTGCAAATGCAATATTCATGACAAGATGCAATTCTGATGCGTTACTAGCGTTTGCATAACCACAACCATAACATACATCCATTCCTTAGTTCAATCCTTAGGATGTCATTCATGTCAATCTAATATAATTCCAAATTAATCACATGGTAAAGCAAACATCATTCCTACCATGCTAGTTTAACATGACAACAACCACTTCATAACACAACCAATAATTCACAATGCAATACACTTGCCTTTAACCCCATAACCCGAGTGGCGAGGAGTTGACACCGCTCCTGGGATCACACCACCTGCATAAGGATGCATTCCACTCAAAAACTTGCCAACAAAGCAATGCAAGGCTCACAACCACAACAGTTTCACGACTCCACTCCGAAATCCCAAAAACAGCACTCTGTCCAAGCGGACAGCAGCGCTCAACGACCATAACTTGAGTTCTACAAATCCAAATCAAGTAAAAGAATACATTTTCCTAATCTACAGGAAATTTCCCAATTTTTTCTAGGTATACGAAAAGAATGATTCGGCCCTAAGTTGCCCTAAACAGCCAATGAACACAGACTATCGAGCGAGCAGAATTGGACAGCACTCGGTAAAAGGGCATAACTTTCAAGCGGCTGAACGAAATTTAGCGATTTTGGTCTTCAATTAAAGGTAATTCGATTATCTACAACTTTAGAAACAGCGGACCCCAGAAAACGCCTCTATAATTTTCGAATTCGCATTCTAACAGAGCAAACAAATCTGTCCCAGTACACAGAAAACAGCATGAGGTTTAAGGCGCCTAAAACACTTTGTTCCTCAACTCCACCACCAGGAAACCTCATCTAATCCCCTCTAAACACAGCCATACCAATCCCACATGGAACCCTAGAGCCAACACGAGAACCATACCTTCCCGAAGGTGAGCAAGATCGACGAACACGGGATCAACCTTGCCGTCAACCCTTCGACCTTGATCCGGGGCAGCAAACGTCGGGCTCTCCAAGGGCAATGGAAGAGGAGGTATTTGGGCAAGGGAGGGTACCTAGGAGGAGGAGGGGGACGCGCTTGATGGATGAGGAGTGGAGGCGCAAAGGGAGAACCATGGGGCGGCCGCAAGGAGGAGAGGAGGATGCATGGGGGAAAAAGTGGCTGCTGGAATCTGCGTCAAGGAGGAAGGGAGGGCGGCTAGGGAGGGAAGGCGCTGGGAGAAGAGGTGGGGCGCCCTAGGGTTTGGGGAGGGTTCCCCCTTAAGCCCAAAGACTAGCCTAAAGGCCCAAAATCGCCCTGGCCCTGAAAACGTCTCCAAGAATTCAGACTTTCTCCCAAAAACTCATTTTTTTAGCATCTAAAGTTCTCTGGAATATTACGCTCTCCCTAGAGTTCATCAGGGATATTACATTCTCCCCTAAATAGAATTAGACCTCGAATTCTTGACACGACACTACGTAACAACAACAAAGCGAAGGAGATAACTTCACTAGACAAACACATGAGAATAACTCTGGATACTTCTCGCGCATGCGAGATTCCAATTCCCAGGTCTCTCTTGCTTCGGTAAAGAGAACAAGCTCCTAACATACTTTAGTGTCCTAAGCTTCAATACCCTCTATGATTACCCCAATAACCACCCTAGTTAGGTTTCAAAAACAAGGTTCCTAGGATCAACAGCCAACGGCTCTACCAGAACCTTGCGTTCAAAAATTCTACAAGAACATTTTCAAAAGGAATCACCTTGCACCCGCAAGGTTTTAGAATGAGACAAATGATGCGATACACTTGAAAAGGTAATGTAATTACCATCAATTTCAAGTGGTCCACTAATAAATTAATCAAACCCCACCAAGGAACATATCAACTAAACAATTCTCCAAGAAGATTTGGATTGAGACATGCACAAACCTCCTTTACTCGTCACTCCTTAACCAATTATGATCAACACCTAGCCCAGACTAGGACCTTCGGTTGTTACCAACCCACACTCGGTTTCTCTTTCTAAGATGGTCTCATCACCACCAACTTTCACTCAAAGAACAAGGTCGAGAAGTACAACCCTAATTTGTACTCTACAAAAACCACTGATCTATCATTTTTTTCCCATGCTAGAACACCAAGGAAATCTCAATCCTCTTTGACAACAATAACCACTTTTATCACCTTAAAACATAAGCACCAAGATTTACCTCAGGGAGGAACTCCAATTTAAAAGAGAAACACCGCATATATCTTTTACAAATGCAATTCACTTTTACCAAAGAAAATCATCTTAGTTTTACCAAAGCCAAAAATTTGAGAAAGTGGAAGCCGATCAAGGAATCAAACACTTCCACACAACAACCATCTCTTTTTTTTAAAAGAAAGAAGGACTCATTTCAATGAGAAAAACTACTTCATCCACGTATATCATTTATTACACATTCATAAGAATCACCTTTAAGAAGCACTCTCAAACACCTCACACATCAAACCCAACTCTAGCCAAAATAGAAATACAAATATTTCAGATCAAGAGCTTCCAAAACATTACATTGGGTTTGCTTGTTTTCTTTAACTCATAGTACAACAAATGACTCATTTGTGCACTTAAGAGTGCAATACAATCATAAACCCTTTGATAGTAGATCCCACAATCATCCCTTAAGCTAACTTTCTTGGCAAACACAAATGAATGACATTATTCAACAAAATAAATCATTCCAAAACCACCACATTTTACTTGAGTTAATCATTCTTTCATCCAGATTTTCAAGCCTCAAGGTAAATCCCAAGTTTGGAAACATTCATACTAATGTAGGGACACTCTAATATCCACAATACGGAATGTAAGTGGCGAAAAGCAATTCATCCAAATGACCATACGAACAAACCAATCCATATTCATTTAAACATAAAATCCCACCATCTCTAATATTCCACTATGCTTACCATTAAAGACTTTTAATATTCACTATTTACACCTTGCGATGCCCCTACTGATTTAACAAAAACTATATAACAAATTCTTTCTTTAATTACTTTTCCCGATTACTTATAAATAACATTTATGATGCTTAACACAAGACATCCAACCAAAAGCGCCTCATCAACCTATAAATTTAGAACATACTATTTATAACATCAAATCATATAACTTCATATTCTAAATTTAGAACATACTATTTCAACAAATCTGTTAGCATGATCAACCTATAAATTTCATACCACCCATAAGTCAACATCTCAACAATCAAAAGTTACTCAATCATTAAATGACTCCAACAAGTAGATAATATCTCCATGAGACAAAATTTGTAAATAGGGCTCTAGGATATACATTCATAAAGGATAAAATCCTACACCATGATGATTATCCATTGCTCACCCCATCACAACATGTGCTCAACATAATACCACCTTTTACAATGATCTTCAACCATTAATCTAACGATTAACACCACTACTAAGTCATCACTAACAATAATTTGCATATTCATAGGAACAACAACATTGTTTTTAGTTACCCTACCCGTATACTATAATAAATTGCCACTACACAACATACTCCGACTAATTAAAACAAATTTAATAAATTAGACCATCCCAAGCTCTTAAAACATCATCAAACAGCAAATCCTATATCTTCTCAATTCCATCTATACTAGCATTATAGGAACACAAATCTCGGAATTCCTGTTAATTCCATAACTCGCAACACCTTGCATAACTCTAATCAACTTTCACTTTAGATCATTTACCATCTCGATTAATCATCTATACCACACAATAAATTAGGTTGTCTTTAAACAACCAACCAATCCACTTTAACAGAATCAATAATCCACATCAACTAGAAGCGCTAACTACTCATCATACTCTTAACGTCTTAAGCATCCTCGTGGGTCACATACCCAACCTTTAAGGAAATCACAGCTCTTAAGCATGAATGAACACCGATAAACAGTTTCTTCTTTCCAGAAAAACCCAAACAGAAATTGCAAGAGAGCTCAACTCTCAAATACCCAGACTACGGTATGCAAAAGATCTTCAACAAATCTCAGGTTTACAACTTCCATAAGGGAAGATAAATGCAAAGGGAAAAAACAAACTATCAACGGATCTTTTACGATAAAACCTTAACACCAAGAATCCACAAGACTTAAATTTTATATCAAAACTTCAATAACCTCTTATGAACCCAGAGAATGACAAACACAAGAATAAATTGATAACTTTCTCCACAAAGCAACCAACGCCAACCAATGAAACTAGGCGTCGAAATTTGAAATAGCAATCAAAAAAGGCACAACATTAAACTCTTCCTCTTTGATTCCAACCAACTAAGACCAAGAAACCAACCAAACCGATCGGATGAGCGGTAAAATAAATCGAAAGGGTCTACCACCAATTCTTCTATTTGACTCCAACCAACTTCCCGATCTCTGACGGAAAAAACAAGCACTCTCTCCCACGAGGAGGTTATTAGTCCTTCGGTGATGGCTCTAACCAAGCCACACCGACAAACCACAACCTTACTACAAACAAAAGAAGGTGGCCGAAACCGCCCGCACCATAGCCTCACTTAATCTCAATAACAAGAACAACTCAATTCATTCCTTTCATAAACATAGCAACATACATTATCGAATGTAGCATTCAACATCAAAATTTAAAGTTTTAAACATTATCGATGGTCACTAACCCATTACGTAAAAGGAGTGTGCTACCTCACTTTAAAATAAAGGAACAGATTCTAAGCATGCACAATAACACATTTAATCATTACCGCTATAGAATAATCTCTGACGCTAGAAGTTTATTTAGTTTTAAGCTAAAGATATCTATTACATTTAATTGATTCAACTCACAAATTAACATAGAAGTACCTCATTCTATAAGTCACATCATTACACACTAAGTAACATGCTAAACAACAATTCTCACTACTGACAAATAATTTCAGTCAAAAGATTACTTACCTTGTTTGCATTTTTTTTTGAAAAACCCAACCAAATCTCACAAAGAAACTTGACTCTCAAAGTTGTAATAGGACAAGACACAACTTGGTCATGCAAAAGTTCTCCAAATCAAGTTTTAAGCTTAAAGACTAACACGAAGGAAAATGGTTGAAAGGACATATATATATATATATATATATATATATATATATATATATATTTACAAAAGAAACAACCAAAATATCAAGCAACCTGTTCGGCAAAGTCACGAAACATAAATCCACAAAACATAAATTTGGCACAAAACCCCAATAACTATTTTTTAAACTCGAGAGAAAGATAAACACAAGAATAAAACAATAGTTTTCTTCATAAAGCGCTAATAGGCGCAACACTAAACTTTTTTTTTGTCTCAAACCATCAAATACATAACCAAAACAACCTTCTCCACAGGCTCCACGATCTCGGCGTATTTAAACAACAACTCTCCCTTACGAGAGGTTCTCAAACCTCCGATGGTGGCTCTACCCACCACACCCACATCCAAGCCCCTTTCCACGGCCAAAAAGAACATGACTAACCCTTTGGCAAACCTATTTCACATAGACACATTTATTTACTTAGCTCTTTCATAATCATAGAAATACACATCATCATAACCTCATGCATCATCAACACACAACATTCTTCATCAAAACTCAAATAAAACGTTAAAGCGTAATGCAATGATGAACCATTACCCATCCTACTGTGCTCCAAGTGTGTCAAATTTTTAATTAATTAACCCACTTATATACAATTTGATGGTTATTGTCCTATGGCAAACTTTTAAAGTATGGACCTAAACCATGTTTCTACATTATCCCAAATCAAAATTTTAGTTGACCCTATGGTATTTCACTAAGTTCATGCACCACGGACCTAAAGCCCCGCTCTGATACCAAGCTGTATACACCCGGCACCACACGCATGCAGTGTTACCAAAACCTATAATAAAACTAGGCAAGGAGGTTAAACTATATTAGTACTCCCAAATCCACTAAAAATTTTTGGCACCTTCCCTAAAATAGTGGACATCCACTCGTGAGACAAAGAGAACATTCATGATATACATTCTAATAACAACAATGTGCTAATCAATGTTTTCAGCATCGGTCATAGCAAAGAGATAAATAAACTACGTGGCGACAATTAAATCTGGGGTTCATCACAAAACATTCACCATCATAACTCAATATAAATAAACAACACCAACAGGGTTCATAAGTATTTCAACTAGTGAAAGTGAAGCTAGTGATGTGGTGATACTAATCCTTTTTCCCAAATGCCGAACATGTGGTACCTAAAAAAAACATAAACAACAAGCGTGAGTTTATCACTCCATAAAGTGTATTGCAACATGACAAAAAACGACATTAACATACAAGTAAATAGCCTTGAGAATTAAACCACGGGGAACAATCCATACAATTCCTTTGATCACAATCTCATTTAGACATTCTCATTTACATTCATGTAATGCATCATGCAATGCTCATGCCATGCTCCTTTCATTAGCACATACGGTATTGCCGAGTGCACACCGTCGGTGTGCACTCACTCCTTCCATCCGTGGAAGGTGCCTACTTCTTCTTGACTCGCTCCATTACAACCGTGTGTATGGGACTACGAGTAGGACTTTCGTGTTCACTACGTGTGAACACAGAGGCCCGCGATTAGAATGGGGCGCCTCTTCCATTATGGATGTGCAAATGCAATATTCATGACAAGATGCAATTCTGATAAGTTACTAGCGCTTGCATAACCACAACCATAACATACATCTATTCCTTAGTTCAATCCTTAGGATGTCATTCATGTCAATCTAATATAATTCCAAATTAATCACATGGTAAAGCAAACATCATTCCTACCATGCTAGTTTAACATGACAACAACCACTTCATAACACAACCAATAATTCACAATGCAATACACTTGCCTTTAACCCCATAACCGAGTGGCGAGGAGTTGACACCGCTCTGGGATCACACCACCTGCATAAGGATGCATTCCACTCAAAAACTTGCCAACAAAGCAATGCAAGGCTCACAACCACAACAGTTTCACGACCCACTCCGAAATCCCAAAACAGCACTCTGTCCAACCGGGACAGCGCTCAACGACCATAACTTGAGTTCTACAAATCCAAATCAAGTAAAAGAATACATTTTCCTAATCTACAGGAAATTTCCCAATTTTTTCTAGGTATCTGAAAAGAATGATTCGGCCCCTAAGTTGCCCTAAACAGCCAATGAACACTGATGTATCGGCGCAACAGAATTGGACAGCACTTTCGGTAAAAAGGGCATAACTTTCAAGCGGCTGAACGAAATTTAGCGATTTTGGTCTTCAATTAAAGGTAATTCGATTATCTACAACTTTCGAAACAGCCGGACCCCAGAAAACGCCTCTATAATTTTCGAATTCGCATTCTAACAGAGCAAACAAATCTGTCCCAGTACACAGAAAACAGCATGAGGTTTAAGGCGCCTAAAACACTTTGTTCCTCAACTCCACCACCAGGAAACCTCATCTAATCCCCCTCTAAACACAGCCATACCAATCCCATGGAACCCTAGAGCCAACACGAGAACCATACCTTCCGAAGGTGAGCAAGATCGGCGAACACGGGATCAACCTTGCGTCAACCCTTCGACCTTGATCCGGGGCAGCAAGCGTCGGGCTCTCCAAGGGCAATGGAAGAGGAGGTATTTGGGCAAGGGAGGGTACCTAGGAGGAGGAGGGGCGCGCTTGATGGATGAGGAGTGGGCGCAAAGGAGAACCATGGGGGCGGTGCAAGGAGGAGAGGAGGATCGCATGGGGAAAAGAAGTGGCTGCTGGAATCTGCGTCAGGAGGAAGGGAGGCGGCTAGGGAGGGGAAGGCGCTGGGAGAAGAGGTGGGGCGCCCTAGGGTTTGGGGAGGGTTTCCCCTTGAGCCCAAAAGACTAGCCTAAAGGCCCAAAGCGGCCCTGAAAAACGTCTCCAAGAATTCAGACTTTCTCCCAAAAACTCATTTTTTTAGCATCTAAAGTTCTCTCGAATATTACGCTCTCCCTAAAGTTCATCTGGGATATTACAATATTTATTTCTATATTTTTTTGCATGTTGATTTGGCAGCCAAACAATAAGTATTTTCACTTTTGCACCTGACTGTGCTTTTTCATGTTGATTTGGCGGCCAAACCAGAACTGCTTGCATCATTCCAATTCTGCAGGTTTGGCTTAGGCCCCGCCCCATTTGGGATAGCTTTTACACAGCTTCTGCTTAAAAGAAAACAGATTATTTGTCAAATAGGAGGATTCTGAACAACTTCTCCCACAATCAGAAGCAGATTTGTACACAAAATAAGAAACTGCCACCCACCCGATTTTCCAAATAGCTAACTATAATCCAAAATCCATACAATCAGAATCTATCCCAAACAAGACCTTGATAAAAAAATCTGCAGGTTTGGAATTTCCTAGCTCTTTGCCACGGTCAACTCAAGCGCATGCACAGCTTGACTCTCCTTCCGCCTAACCGATTCTGTTGCACTTCACCATCTTCCTCTGTGACATTAGCAATTCACACTTTACTCTCTTCGTTCTTCAATTTTCGGAAGGCTACAACAGGTTACTTTGTTAACAAAATGAAAAGGAGAGTTTAGCTCTTTGCACCCATATTGTTATAGTTCTTACCAATGTTAATTGGTGATTGTCTCGACAAAATTCCAGCTTTTCATGATTCCACAAGCTGTATAACATATCCTATTGCCACCACCATGTAATGCCTCGGCTGACACGGTCATTGCACCAAATCGACTAGACTAGACACAAAGAGGTTATGAGAGTACACGGAAGACTTATACAAGACTTTGGAATTATCCGCAGAAAAGATTCATAAAGAACAAATTAAGGCCGATCGGTCTTGTTGTTACTTCCACCCTAGGAATCTGTGTGGACGAAGAAGATTCCAAGTATGAGTGGGCTCAGATAAGGGCAACTTACTTCTACAACAAAATAGTTAGGCGTGTGTTTGCACCCATTTGGCATATCTTGGTCAAAATCCGTAGTTTGAGGACAACGGGGACAGACAAGGCACGGCTTGAAGATATTTGGACATAAAGAGGTTATTAAGGAAAGCAGAGTCGATATGGTTTCTACTAGTTTACGTGTTGTAATAGGACTCGAATTGGCTGATATAAAAGATGAACCGGGGCTGGTGAGAAAGACACACACAATTCAATCAAGACTTGCATCTATTTTTATTTTTCTGTCGACTAGAATTAGTTCTGTAAGTTAGCCCTTTCGTAATTTGATCCCGATCAATAAAGTTGTGCATTGCCGATTATTGGTCTTCATCAATTACGTCTCAGGTTTGGTTTGCTCTGATTTTGTTGCGCATCGCCTTTTTCAGAGTCGATCTGCCTTTATCCTTCAATTAGCCTTGATCGGCTAATCACCGATTTTGATTTGATCGACTTCTAGCTAATCAGATTTAAGCCGATCATCACGCGGGATCGGTTTTGAGCGAATTTCATACTTTTTCCTTACTAATTGTAGGGTCAAATCAGTTGGCATTCTCTCGAACGGTGTTAAATGCGGTGTCTTTGTGGCGAAAACCTTACTTCAAGTTTTGGCGCTAATACATTCTTGGCATGCCAGTGGGACCGAAAAGATGTCTTCGACAAGCAAATCAATTCCACCAGCTGACCTCAACACCGAAGCCATAATCGTCCCCACATTGGACGATTTGACCCCAGAACAGCACAAAGAAATCGAAGATCGAAAGGCTGCTTTGGAGATGATGTTGGGCTGCTACTAGAAAACCCAACGTGGAGTTACCCAGAAAACTACCTTGCCAACGCTGAATCTGCTCGACGCAGGAGTCTCAAGTGACCTGGTAAGTCGATACATGCCTGCACAGGCTGAGTTATTAGCTATGATCGAGCAATCTGTCCATCATGCATTGATTAACCAATCATCGGCTTTGGTCACTACGCTCAAGCTGATGATAGCAACCAGCGTGAAAACCATTGCCCAAGAGCTGGCCGCGTCTGGGAGTCTGCTCGATCCACAATAAGTGCTGCCAACGTATCTTGTTTATTCAGTAGCGCAAAACACCAACATGTTGAAAGTGTCGACTCCAACCTCTTCACTAATGCCGATTCAACCTCTTGTGTTATTACCAAGCAACTCTCGTTCTAGTGGGGTCGACATTACAGGGCATACATTGATGTTGCCAAAATTTGAGCGTCTTGGCTAATTTGCCACCATCAGCTCTGTTCCATGTCTTCCCATAGTCGGCTCTGTAGCCGAATGAATCTAATAGGGGTTCTCAATACCACGAACTGATTCCATAAGAATCCGGCCCACATAGAGTAGTAACATATATCGAACCCTTTGTCCCATTCTTGGGAGTTGCGGTTAGGAAAGCCGATGGATACGACCAATTTCCTCAATATTAATCAGCTCGACCTAATCGGCAGCCCGAGCTTGCACTCGGGGGGCAGGATGCCAGTTATGATCATAATTGGCACAACCACAGTACCATGTCAGCTAATAACATCAACTGGGCCGATCAAATTTCTGTGGTGTTAAGAGATCAATTCGGCTTACAGCTGAAGGGTAGAGTTATCGACTATAGAAAATTGTACCCTGATTATATAGATCGAATGTCGTATCCAAATAATTTTAAGATTACTGATTTTACCAAATTTTCTGGAGATGATTCGGTCACCACCCTAGAGCACGTCGGGCGTTTCATTGCTCAATGTGGTGAAGCTGCTCAGTCCGATGGGTTGAAAATCATACTGTTTCCGCTATCTTTATCGGGACGTGCTTTCACCTGGTTTACCAGTTTACCGCCAAATTCGGTCTACTTTAGGAACGATTTGAAAAGCCGATTCCACGCATAATTTTTCTCCGACGGTCTGGAACTCAGGATTTCATATCTAAGTTCCGTTCGTCAGAAGTTCCAGGAATCGGTAATTGATTACATTAAGAGATTTAGGAAAGTTTGAAATCGATGCTTCAGTGTCACATTGCCTGATAATCAATTGGCCGATTTGGCTTTCCAAGGGCTAATTCCCCCACTTAGAGAAAAATTTGGCGAACAAGAATTTACTGATCTAAGTCACTTGCTTCATCGCATGTCGGCTCAAGAAAGTTGATACTCTGACAATAGAGGATTCAAGGATAAATGTAAAATAAATGATAACAATAAGGAAAAGGCCAAGGTTAATATGGTCGATCATAGTCCAAGTGAGTCTTCTGAAGATGAAGAAGCAGAGGTAAATATAGCCGAATGGATTAAGGGTTCCAAAAAATCCCTGGTCTGTTCATGGCTTAGGCCGGCCAAGAATAAGTCAGAAATCAAATACTCATTTGATGTGTCCAAGTGTAACCGTATTTTTGATTTATTATTGCAAGAAAAAATAATACGATTACCTGAAGGACACGTCATACCGTCGGCTGACGAAATTAAAAAACGAAGGTATTGCAAATGGCATCATTCTTTTCTCATAATGCTAACGATTGCAATATCTTCCGTCAACAAATTCAATCGGCAATTGAAGATGGTCGGCTAAAGTTCGCAAATGAGCCGGCCATGCAAGTGGATGTTGACCCGTTCCCAATCAACATGGTCCAATGCTCGCGCAAGGGGAAGGAACTAGTTAGCGATGAAGAGCCTAAACGAGCTCGACGCGTCAATATCCAATCTAGTTCAAAAGGCTGCGAAACCCTCAAGATAATGATCGACTCATTACAAATAAAAACCGATCAAGATGGCAAGAATTCCAGGACTGTCAAGCCAAAAGGAGATCCACAAGTCGGTCGATGGTACAAGGCCGAGAAATCACCACCACGTAGGCCGGTGAGTAGACCCAAGCCAACATTTTCTCAATTGCTGGAAAAATATGAGAAGATCAGCAATTGACAACTACAAAATCATCATTGACCTGATAACTTGTACTGGCCTGACAACTTGGAGAAGGCCCATCAACGATGCCCCTTTTGGCAGTTCTGTTGGGAGGGGGTAGCACTGCCAACACTATACTCATGCCCAATGGAGCATTATCACCAAGAAGATTGGCCTAGACAATCAGCTAAGGATAGGCTATTGGGGCCAATACGAGACCGACCTGGCCAAAGGTATAGGAAGCCGATCCAGGAACGGGTTTCTATGCCGGATCAGGCTAAAGAGTCGATGGAATCCACTGTTGTGGTAAAAGATCTGGCTAGAAAAATCCACAAGCCAATCGAACCCAAATTGAGGTGGTGCCCATCTGGACTTAGCCGATCACAGCGTAGACAGCTTCAACGGCTAAGGACCCAGGAGATCAAGGAGGCCGAACAGGAGAAGCTAAGGGATCAGGTGTTCAATGAGCTTCGGCCAATTAGAATCGTGAAAAAGTAGTGGAGGAGAAAAGACCAAGTCGATGAAGAATCAGATTCGACCGATGACTTGGGATCGCCGATGATTCGAGATGACACGCTTCCAATGGACATCAATATAGTGTTCACACTGCCAGCCGAGTTCAAAATCAAAACTGAGTCGGCTAAGGAAACCTTTGCACAGTTATGTCTGGGGGCTCAGGATGCAGTCTTTGAGAAGCCACGTGACGCTCATCGGCATCTGAAGCTATTATATTTGAAAGGGCATATAAATGGCAAGTTGATCTCTAGAATGCTGGTGGATGGAGGAGCTACTGTCAATTTGATGACATATACTACCTGCAAAAAATTGGATAAGTCCAATGAAGACTTAATCAAAACTAACATGGTTTTGAATAACTTCACAAGCGATCCCACTGAGGCTAAAGGAGTCATGGTCATAGAACTAACTATTGGCAGCAAAACTTTGCCGACAGTTTTCTTTGTCATTGATGCCAAAGGCAACTACAGTGTGTTGCTTGGATGAGACTGGATACATGCCAATTGTTGTATACCGTTGACTATGCATCAACTACTCGTCCAATGGAATGGAGATGAAGTCGAGGTTGTCACGGCTAATACATCGGCTCATATTGCAATGGCTAGTTCAGATGCGAATTGGCTACATAAAGAGGCCGAATGTATATCGGGTAGAGTACTTGATGATTGTGACTTTATTTGTATTGGTAAAACAGGGCTTATACCGATCAGTGTCAAGCTAGGCACGTTTGATAGACAAATGAGATTTTGCACAGATGGGGTCAGAAGTAGTGAAAGCCCTACAGGACAAAATGCAGAGCTATCGACAGATAACAGATTGTTGTGAGGCCATTGAAGATTTTCAAGAAGTAGAAAAACTAGGCAAGGTTTTACTTCTACCGATCGGCTTGAAGAGGTCAACATAGGGGAAGGCGATACAAAAAGGCCTACTTTTGTTAGTGCAAATCTAGACGTAGCATATAAAGCAAGGTTAGTTGAAATTTTTAAAAAATATAAAGATTGTTTTGCTTGGGAGTACTATGAGATGCCTAGTTTAAGCCGACAACTTGTTGAACATCGGCTACCCATAAAGCCGGGATATTGGCCGTTTAAACAATATCCCTGACGTTTTAATCCGGCTTTGTATAATGTTATTAAAGAATAAATAGAGCGATTACTGGAGGCCAAGTTTATCAGATCTTGCCGATACGCTGAATGGTCTCCAATATCATCCCTGTCATGAAGAAGAATGGTAAACTCTGGGTGTGCGTGGACTTTAGGGATTTAAATAAAGCCACACCGAAAGACGAATATCCGATGCCAATAGCCGATATGCTTATCGATGCTATACGGGAATAAAATCATTAGTTTTCTTGACGAAAACGCCGAATACAATCAGATATTCATGGCGAGCCGATATACCCAAGACCGCCTTAAGATGCCCTGTGCCTTAGGGTTGTTTGAGTGGACGGTCATGACGTTCGGCTTAAATAACGCTGGTGCAACCTATCAACGGGCAATGAATTTAATCTTCCATGATTTAATTGGCCACATTGCCATAATTTACAACATTTGACCGATTTAGAGAAGGTTTTCCAGAACACAAGGATGCATGGCTTGAAGATGAACCCCTTAAAGTGCACGTTCGGTGTATCGGCTGGACAATTTCTAGGCTTTATGGTCTATGGAAGAGGAATTGAAGTTAACCAAGAGAGGGTCAAGGTCATAACCAAAACAAAGCCGCCGACGTGCAAAAACGAGTTGTAGAAGCTGGTCGGAAAAATTAATTATTTACGGCGATTTATTTCAAATTTATCTGGTCAAATTCGAGTGTTTACCCCGTTATTGAAACTAAAAGATAATCAGGAATTTATTTGGGAAGTCGATCAACAAAAGGCTTTCGATGAGATCAAAGAATATTTGATCAAACCTCCCATATTGACTGCACCAAAGAAAGGAATCCCATTCAAGTTGTATATATTGGTGAGAAAGAGACCATTGGAGCAGTGTTGGCACAAGAAGTCGACGGTAAGGAGAGGGTGATTTTCTATTTAAGTCGACGACTGCTAGACGCTGAAATCAGTACCCTTTCGTGGAGAAATTGTGTTTATCTCTGTATTTTGCTTGCACAAAGTTAAGACATTACATTTTAGCATCGACTTGTAAAGTGATATGTAGAACCGATGTCATAAAATACATGTTATCGTCTCCGATTTTACGAGGTCGACTCAACACATGGGCATATGCGTTGATTGAGTTCGACCTAGCGTATGAATCGGCTAGGGTCGTAAAAGGACAAGTGATAGCCAATTTCATAACAAGGTGTGAAACCACGGCCGATCTGGTTTCTGTTGCCCCTTGGCAGTTGTATTTTGATGGATCGGTATGTCAAGAAGGCGATGGCATCGGTGTAGTGTTGATTTCACCAAAGGGACATAACTTCAAATTTGCATTTTGGTTAAATAGCCGATGTTCTAACAATCAAGCAGAATACTAGGCATTGCTCAAAGGTCTGCAGCTATTAGAGACTATCGGAGTAGGTGCTGTTGAGGCTTACGGTGATTCTTTGTTGGTCGTGCAGTAAGTTAAGGGAGAATATCGATGCAATGACGAAATACTACTGAGATATTTAGAACAATGTCTTGATGCAATCGGCTCATTCACTTCATTCTCTATTGAACATGTTCCTCGAGAAATGAATGATAGGGCTAATTTGTTAGCCCAGTAGGCGTCAGGGTACAAAGATTTTAGTCGATATATAATCGGTTGATAAAGCAATAATGTGTGCTGATACCGCCGATTGGAGGTTGAAAATAAAAGAGTATTTGATTGATCCATCTAAGCCGACCGAGCGCAAGGTTAGGCAGCAAGCATTGAAATTTGTTGTACTAGATGGGGTGCTATATTACCGAACGATGGAGGGGTTACTACTGAGATGCCTTGGGGCCAATGAAGCTAAAATAGCGATGGGTGAAGTACATGAAGGGATTTACAGATCTCATCAATCGGCTCATAAAATGAAATGGATACTTAGGCATACAGGGTATTTTTGGTCGACAATGTTAAAAGATTGTTTCGGTATTATACGGGATGTCAGACATGCCAAAAGTTTGGTAACGTACAACTTGCACCAGCATCGGCTTTACACCCAATCATCAAACCCTGGCCGTTCAGAGGATGGGGGTAGATGTAATCGGCCAAATATTTTCAGCTTCAAGCAAAGGCCATAAGTTCATTTTTAGCTGTAACAGATTATTTTTCAAAGTGGGTTGAGACTATACCCCTCAAAAATGTTACCAATATTGAGGCTATCGGTTTTATCAACGAGCATATTATCCATCGGTTTGGAATCTCGCAGACTATTGTGACCGATCAAGATACCGTGTTCATGTCCGAAGAATTTCAGAATTTTGCCAAAGGATTGGGTATCAGGGTACTAAATTCATCACCTTATTACGCTCAGGCCAATGGACAAGCCGAATCGTCCAACAAAACCCTAATTAAACTAATTAAGAGAAAGATTGACGAGAAGCCGAGGAATTGGCACTCAACTTTATCGGAGTCATTGTGGGCGTATTGGCTAGCATATCATGGATCAACAAAGTTGTCACCATATCAGCTAGTTTATGGTCAAGAAGCTGTTTTACTTGTGGAAATTAATATCGACTCTATACAAGTGGCCAAATAAAATAATTTGTGGCTCAAGAATATAGGGACTTGATGATCATCAATTTGGATAATTTCGCAGAGTTGCGCTTGACTACATTGGATTGGCTTAAGAAAAACAAGATAAGAGTTGCAAGAGCGTACAACAAAAGGATTATGCCTAAATCTTTCAGTGAAGCCGATTTAGTTTGGAAAACTATACTGCCCGTTGACTCTAGGGACAACCGATTTGGTAAGTGGTCTCCTACGTGGGAAGGACCATATAGAATAAATCAGCCTGTTGACGGAAATTCCTACATACTTGAGACGTTGGAGGGATTTTTGTTGCCCAAGGCGATCAATGGGAAGTACTTAAAGAAATACTATCCTAGCGTGTGGATCGGATCTTAATTGACTATGGTAGGGTATCATTTCGTAGACCAAGTAATTTGATGAAGTTAACCATGGACAATGAACATTAAACATGTAATCGGCAAAACAAGCCGATCGAGGAAATAAGTGAAAAGTATACAAAAGCAGTTTCAAAAGCCAACCACATCATGAGAATTACATTGATGTTTACATTCCAAAGCCAGGAAGCCTTGCTCCCAAAGCCAATAGAGCAGCAACCGCCTTGGCGATGGTTTCTTGAATTCCATTGACTATCTGCTGGTCCTCCTTGGCGTTGCCAAGAACTGAGATTATTTTAGCCGATTATTCCTTAACCTTCGCCAAAGCCTGGCCAATTTCATGTTTCTGGTCCTTCAGGGAAATAGCCACTGCAGTAAGCTGGGTCTGCTCATCGGCCAGCTGCTTGTGCAGATTGGCTAGTTCTTCTTCCAAAATCTTCTTGGCCGACTCTAGCTTTTGTATATTGGCCTTCGTTGATTTAAGGACCGAAGCGTCTTGGTCAAACTTCTTCTTGGCCTTGCCATCGGCCACCATCTTGTCCAAGACTTGTTGATCAGTCTCTTGTGCCTCCCTCTGAGCGATCCTGGACTTAGCAGCCTCAACCTTCTGTTTTTTATCGTCTAGGTGACAGACATCCAAAAGAGCGCTCATAGCCTCAGGGGGTAGATCGGCTTGCACGACGGCCATGGCATCTCTGAGGTGTGTGTTGCTCAACAGGTCAGCTTTGGGATGCATCACTTGATGAAAAAGCTTGTTCAATCTCTCTTGCAAGCCTGGCGCTGAAGTGACCGCAGCTGATGCCTCCATTGAGACTTCAAGGATTTTCTTAATATTGGCAGGATAGTGGTCTGTCACCATGATCTCTGGGTCATCCAACTCATCCAAAGTAAAACCTAGCATATTGGATGGGTTGGACAACGCTGAAGGAGGGGAGGCTGCTAGGATCAGAGGCGTCGGCTGAGAGGGTAGCAGGATTGCCGATGATGTGCCTTGTATGTCAGCCAAAATATTGGCCACATGCACCGACACAGTTGGCTGGAAAACAATAACTATTAAGCCGATTGAAGATCATGTTATCAAAGTTCAAAAGGAACTCGGTCGAGATTTTACCCTCAATAGTCGATACATGAGGAGAGCTTTCTGCGCTACACTCCTGAAGTTTTGGTCCCTTCTTGGCAGGAGCTTTGGTAGACTTAGCCTTTTTCTTCTCTGTAAAGTTCATCGACTAAAAAATTAGCATCATAAAGAGATTAAGAGTAATTGTCAATCAAAGGTATACTTACTTGGTTAATGTTGCTTCTCAATCTCTGACAAGGATGGGCTCTGGACTCCCAAGTTGCCGAAGGTGTAGCCTGTGAGGCCTATTGACTGGTGAGGCCTTTTTGTGGGATGGCCACTGCCCGATGGGCCCGCAACGGCCTTCTTGCCAGCAACTTTTCGTCTACAAAGAAGGAGCAAGTCGATTAGTAGCCAGCACTAGACAAAAGAAAAGAGAGGAAATCATTTGAAAGACCGATACTTCTATGTCTACCGAAAAGTTAGTATAATCGGAGGAACTATCATCCTCCCTTGAGTCACTGCTAGGAACTACCATCGGCTCATGAAAGTTAGGAAGAAATGTATCAATAATGGCCGACGGAGCCCTGTCCAAGTAGAGGCCTCTACTATAGACGACCACCAAGAGGAAAAACTAACCCACCGACGCGAGTTCAAGAAGAAATGTGGCAAGCTCTCAATCTGAAGCTCATCGGCTATCTCCAGCACAATATCCGCCACGACAGCATTACATACTCTTGCTCTGGGCTGAAGCCGATCAAAGAGTGGGAGGCTTGGAATGACTCGCCAAAGCCCAATTGTCGAGCATAGACTGACGGGTGGTAAAATTCGTATGAAGGTTGAAATGTCTAATTTCTGGTATTGAGGCCGACGTGAAGTATGCTTGGAGAAATGAAGATTTTATATAAGTCCAAGGTTGATGGCGGCATCAAAGAGCTATCGGCTTCCAACTAGAGGAAAGACGGGTACTGATAGTCGGCACTCCACTAAAGCTGAAGAAATCCTGCTGGCCGAAACTTGAACTTTCCAAGTGCAAGAAAAATGACAAATATTTCTTCAAGCCGACACGGGTGATCTTCGTCTCATTTCCGGGCACATGATGTATCTTTTCCCATGAGATCAGCTAGCTCTAAATTGAGGAATCATATTTTCTGGCATGTCCTCATGCAGGAAAGCCGTCTCCTCGGTAGACTTAGAGACAAAAGATCGATTAAAAAGGGAATACAATCATATTTGAATGAATCACAAGGGCCCTCCTATGTTGCCTATGACAAACTTGGCAAAACCAAAGAATAGCTGACTTCTTATAGTACACATCATTTGATACACTACCCCTAGTAACATTTTACCTAGGGCAAGCCGACGCCCCTCCACTAGACACTCAACTGCCAATTGATATACTTGTGTTGGCCCAAGAGACGCCCCACAGAACAAAAATCTATCTAGCCATAGGTTTAGGAAAGCAACATGCTCTTCGTCCGATACTAGCCCATTCACTTTATTATTATTCTGGATGTACTTGCTCCATCCTTCACCCTTGGACTGAATCAGCTTATACTTCGGCTTACCACTATAAGCCGATACCTGCTCACCATCTGGCCTAAGGCAACACAGCTCTACCACGTCTAGTAGGGTTGGCCCGATGGGACTTGTCCGAAACAAGAAGGCGTTGAATGTGTCCAACCAGAAATAGCAGGCCGTAGCCACCAAGGGCTCATTGGCTTCTGGATCGGCTAGAGAAAGGGGGAGACACTTGGCTATGCCCATCCTTTCCTATTCCTCTCTTTTTTGGGCTGACACGCGGATATACCAGGACCTTCATCCCTTAAGTGCTATCGGCCAAGCTCTGAAATTCTTACTCCATTCTTCTACGTTGTAACCAGTAGCCGATAATGAGAGTCTATGAATTTCTTTGTTTATGACCGTATCGACTTCTAAGCCTCCTATTGGTTTTAGATAATATTGATCATCACTGTCAGGAATCAGAATGAGTACCTGGTTGGGGTCTATTCAGCCGATTTGAGGGGAAAGCCGATTGACAAGATTGGGTGCAACGGAAGAGGGAAATCGATTTTGAACGATCCAAGAACGTGGAAGCGTGAAAATGACAGTGAAGGCCGCATTTTTATAGCACGGTGAAAAATTTGAAATGGCAGGAAAAATTTTGAAGCGACACGTGCAGTTAAAACACACCGAGATTTTTACGGCGCTATTAATAGGGCAGTTGTTGATTTAAGCTTTCCGTTAAGCCGATGTCGGAGAAGCTGATGGATAATATTTTTGGAAGATAACAAAGTAATCTCCCAAAAATGGGGAACATAGGTTTGCATCCAAATTTGGCACATGCAGTCAAAATCGGCGTTTGAGGACAAAGGGGACGGATAAGACACGACTTGAAGATATTTGGACATAAAAGAGGTTATTAAGGAAAACAAAGGTCGATATGGATTCTATTGGTTTACGTGTTGTAATAGGACTCGAATCGGCTGATGGGTATAAAAGATGAACTGGTGCTGGCGAGAAAGACACACACAATTCAATCAAGACTTGATCTACTTTTATTTTTCTGTCGACTAGGATTAGTTCTGTAAGTTAGGCCCTTTGTAATTTGATCCTGATCAATAAAGTAGCGCATCGCCGATTATTGGTCTTCATCAATTACGTCCCAAGTTTGGTTTGCTCTGATTTTGTTGTGCATTGCCTTTTTCAGAGTCGATCTGCCTTTATCCTTCAATTAGCCTTGATCGGCTAATCACCGATTTTGATTTGATCGGCTTCTAGCTGATTGGATTTAAGCCGATCATCACGTGGGATCGGCTTTGAGCAAATTTCATACTTTTTCCTTACCGATTGCAGGATTAAATCGGTTAGTACGCTCTGAATCAGGTGTTCATCTGGTGTGTTGTAACCGAAAACCCTACTTCAAGTTTTTGGTTTCAACAGCAGGCAACCGAATTGGTCGAAGAACTTTAATTGCAGGATTGAAAAATATGATAGGAAGCAGACAATCCGATTGACCAATTTGCGCCAGAACAGAACGTGGGGCAGCCAATGGAGTACTGGTGAGTGGTGGACGGCACTGCTGTCATGGTGACCAGTGGTCAGTGGACACGTAGAACCTGCCATATCCGCTTACCGCTTAAAATGGCAATTTGATTGGGACACCATACATTCCACATTGAGCTGCCTGACCAACTTGCAGCGTGTGTACATAGAGACAAGAGCGCACCGTTTCTGCGGAGCAAAAAATAAGCTGCCTTTCGTCAAATGGTAAAACCAAGCAGCTCATCTTCCTTCCTAGCAATGGTGGCCACCGGCTACTCTCTCTGTGCCTTCCCCCGGGTCGGGGAGCCACTACTAGATTTCCAACTTTACCGAGTGTGAAAAATATGTCGGCCATTGTAAAATACTAGTAGGCCATGTATATGGTCGAGCGAAACCATCGGTAACTTCCCCTCGGCCACTCATGGTCGGCCATTCGTGGGATTCTCGACGGTACCTTCGGTTATTAGTTTAACGAGGGTTTTCATAGCACTCGGTAAATACATGAGTGAGAGGTTTTCTCTTCCTGACGGGGTATGGAAACCCCCAGTAATTTCTCACAACTATATGTAAGATTTTTTGTGTAAAAAATATAAAAATAATTTCAAATCTAGGGACTAGACCTCACAACTTTGTTTGCACCACAATCCCTTAAGTCAAACATTTTTATCTTCAAATTAGAAATATGTGAATGCCTAGGATTTGAACTCACAACCTCCTGAACACAACCTCTCCCTCCTAACCAACTCACCTCAACTGTCTTCTTGCTAGAAGTAAGATAAGTACTTCTTTTAACTCTTGTTCTCATGATGCTTTATCAATTATTTAGTCAAATATATGACTTTAAATGGAAAATTTGCCAACTACAAAGTTATAGATTTCAATGAGAGCTACATTTTTCATATATAAATCACCTTCATCCAGCCTCGTATGAATTTTGCAATAGCCCAGTGTTTGATTTGTACCCTCGCTAAAAGTTGTACCCTATTGGCAAATTATTGCAACAACCGAGTGTTATCTTTACACACACACTAAATGTATTTCCACTCGGTGATTGTTTGTAATGGCCGACGGTTAGCATTGCACTCACAGTAATTGTTGTACCCTCTCGGCGATTTCATATTATGACTAAGGGTTTTCCACCAATCGTCAGTTTGTGGTAAGCCCCATCAGTAAATCTTCTAATAGTCAGTCTGTTTTTGTTCTCATGTCGGAAAAAAGATGCACCGTCACCACCTTATTTTTTCTCGATGGCCGTGAGGCCATTACATTTCACACTGTAAAAGTTAGATTTCTAGTAGTGAGCCTCGCCGCTGCCGCCCGGGCGCGATCTGGCTCGGGCGCCCTCCTCCGCGGTGGCCCCGGGAGGTCGCCAAGCGGCTACGCCATGCGTCTCACCGTCTTTGGAGTCCGCTGGTCTCGGGCTCGACCTCCTCCTCGTCCGGCCGCCGATCACTCAGAACTCACCTCCGGGCGAGCTTGGCGGCTCAGGGGTCCGGTCGGACGCTAAGACCGCGCCGACCACTGGAAGGTGTCCTCCTGACTCAGACTCGCTCGACAACAAACCATCACAAGACGGCAAGTCTCGGCGGCAGCGTGCTCGGGCCCGCGATCAACGACAGCGCTAAGCTAAGAAAACACAAAGGGGCGGAGCGGGTCGAAAGTTGAAAAACTTACATGGATCGCCACCGCTCCTGGTCGAGGGTCGCGCAGTCTTGTTGCCTCGACCTCGGGCGGACTCCGCTTCGCTGAAGCCCGTCTCGCCCTCGAGCCACCCGATGGCCCCGAGATGACCGCAAGCGGCATCCCCTGGGGCCTAAGCCCGCACCCCGAGCAGTGGGGGTCCGGAGACTGGCGCGCCGCCAGGCGCTCCTGCCACGGAGGGAAAAACACGTCAAGCTTAAAGGACCCGAGCATGGACTCGGGCTTGGCCATGGGAATCCTTATCAGAAGACGATCCCCCACTCGACGTGGGATTTTTCGCCTCTCCGTGGTCCGCTCCGGAGGGGGAGGCCTCTTCTTCCTTCTTACTCTTACCCATCCCGCAATGGGAGCATCCGCCGCCGTGTCGAGTAGCTCTCGTGGTCTCACGGAAAATGTCATTGCGGGCAGCGGGTCGCTGGTCGGTCCGATTGGTCGGGATGGCTTACCTCGCCTTGCGGCGAGCATGCTCTTCGACGAGTCGCCCATGGAATAGTTGTAGCGCCAGCTTTAACATCTCGCTCAACTCGGCGGCCACCCAGATTCTTCGGCTACGAAGAAGGAAACCATTCTCGAGAAGCACGACGTGGGACTCGAGCAAGACCTCAAGGCGGGGCCAGGCGACGGACGTACCCTCGCTGGTCGAGCCGTCGCTGGCCCCTCGATCTCAGAGAACGGTGCTCCCGGCCCGCAGAGAGAGACACTCGGCCCGCAGAAGTCGACGGCGATCGCCGCCCGTGAGGCGCTGGTGCAGAGGTGGATGGCGGCAATGGCTTCTTCGCTTCGGGGTCGCCCGTGTCCGGGTCTCTTTCTTCCCATCGACGAGCTTCCTCAGAGGACAGCTGCGTCGAGCTCCCCTTTCTTCAAAACCACCGCCGGACCATGGCCCTGTGGGAGTCCCGAGCTTGGATCTTGGGAAGGACCACTTGAGCCCCGTCATTGGCGGAAGTAGAGACACCGACCACTGGGTCCTTCCCTGAGCGAAGAGGCCAAGAAGGAAGAAGAGCGAGGGGTTGGGAAGGATTCCAGAACCCTCGCATGATGGGAAAAGATGGCGAGAGGAGAATTGAGTTTGGCACTGTGTTTATGAGCTCTATCTCGCGGTGGTGAGGACCACGGAGAGGAACTCGCTTCTCCCGGTCCGCAGCGAAGAGGACGAATGCTCGGTGCGAGCGATCTCGCTGCCCTTGGGGCATGGCTCGGTCTCGTTCTGGCAACCGCTATGTGAATGGATCGAGCACTTCTGTGGTTTCGAGCTCCTTCATCCTTGCGGCGGCAATGCTCCTCCCAAGCTTGGCCATGGCAATCGTGGCGGTTTGGCCGAGGAGAGGAAGTTTTTCGCTTGAGCTCGGAAGTTTGAGGAGACGGCGAAGCCGATCGGAGGACCCTTCATGCGAACCCGTGGTCTCCGGTTCTGAGCCGCGCCGACACCGAGTCGAATCATGGCGCTGGCGGGCGTGATGGCCGCGATTTGACAGCCTTGATTAAGGCCGGGCGGCGGTTTCGAAGACAAGGTGTGCGCCAACCGCTCGTGATCCGTGTCGTGGTTAGGAGATCAAGAGGCGCCAGTGTCGATCATCCACGGCTGGCGCCACGCTTCCGCCCGACTCAACCTCGTGAATTCGAGTCGGTCCGGCTATGGAGCCTCAAAGTTCCTGCGTTCAGCCACGACCTTAAGCCTCGGGGCTAGTCGACGAGGGTGGCGCCCTTGACCGTCGAACACGGCCAACGGACCCCCGAGCTCTCGGCGGCCTTCGACCACGACTTTGGAGTGCGTGCTGGCGCTCGACCTAGAGCGCGTTGGGTTCGAAGACGCCCGCTTCGACCTCGGGCTCGAGCGGGCTCTGCCTAGGTGCCGTTGTCGCCCTTGGATCTCGGATCAAGCGCTTGACCGCGATTGCTTAAGGAGCGGGTCGTGAGGCAGCGCAGTACGCAGCAAGAAGTCCGAGCGGATTCTGCTGACCCTCGGCGTGCATGAAGGCCACTTCCCGGGAATCTCTCCCGACCGTTGCGTACAGGGGAGTTATAAAGGCCATGGAAGCACAGTCTTTAGGGGGATACGAAGTCCACGAACTCACAACACACTCAAGAGCTTGAGCATTAGCCATAGCCATTGTTGAGCTTAAGCTGTAAACACCCCACTGTACTCAATCAATAGAAAAGAACACCGCCACAAGGCGACTGGAGTAGAGCTATTACCCTCGCCGGGGGCTCGAACCAGTATAAATCCCTGTCTCGTGCTCGTTGTCGTCTAGCTTCGACCTTCGCCGATTACGATTTGATCCCCTCGCTTGAGCCGAGCTCGGTCTGGGTCCCTAATCATTTAAACCCCCTGTCTCATTTCTGCGGTTGACGATCCCGGTCGTCGATACCATTAGTAAGGGAAACATCTTTTGCATAAAAGAAAGCAACCATACCAATATGTTTATGAAGCAATAAGTTTAGCTCATCTGGTGACTCACAGATCAAAACTCAAAAACATAGAAGTTCCCATAGCATTTCCATTTCATGCACAAAGTGATAAAGATTAAAGTCACATGCATAACCAAGACATTGCTCA
This sequence comes from Guadua angustifolia, assembly GCA_036346375.1. Classification (NCBI taxonomy): domain Eukaryota; kingdom Viridiplantae; phylum Streptophyta; class Magnoliopsida; order Poales; family Poaceae; genus Guadua; species Guadua angustifolia. The sequence goes on along the minus strand of CM070502.1, from coordinate 65,061,700 downwards.
AACAACATATGACCTTATGATCTATAAGATCAACCAAATTGAAACTCAAGCATGCACAATCATTCCATTCTCATGAAACCTAAAAGGCCTATCAAAGGACCCGAGCTAAAAGGGTTTTGCTGCTACTTTAGCACCCATTTGAGGTATTCTTGTGAAAACAAAATCTCAAGAAATCCTAGAGCAATATTTAAGTGATTTGAGGAGCTTTCGATCTAGAGTTTCTTGTGTAGAATCTCTTTGGTGTTTCTTTGCATTCTTATAAGCTGGTGTGAGTCTCTTCTCTCAATTGTGCATGTGTTACACCTTGTGAGCAAGGAGAGAGGGTCTCTAGTTGCATGTGTTGCATCTAGATAATAATTGAGCATCCTTGTGTATGTGTTGTACTTAGTGAGAATCAAGGAGGAGGCTTGACCTATTACTCTTAATGTTTACTGATACCTAGACGGCTTGGAGGCATCGTGGTCCAGTGATCTTCTCAAGAAGGTTGTGAGAAGACCCGACGAGTTGTGAAGATTGGAACTCACCTATCCAAAGGGGGAAAGAGTTACCGCTAGTGAATTCAAGGTGCTTGGCTTAATTCATGGAGCCAGTCCAATTCATTTGGGTTTACCTCAATGTAGATTAAGAGAGACTGGCAAGTCATCGAACACCATGGTAAAAAGATTGTATGTCAATCTCTTGATTTTCTCTCTATTGCTTTTTATATTCTTGCAATTTACATTCATAGAATTGAATTACTTTTTTATATATTTAGGATTGCATACCTTGATCTAGACTTAGATTGTTAGTACACTTAGTTGATACTAGATGATTTTGGTTTTAATTGGTCAAAACCATTTTTTATCGCTTTCACATATAAATTAGGCTTTGGCCAAAGAGCATTTAGAGATAAATTTTTAAAACTTCCTATTCACCCCCCTCTAGTCGGCATCCTCGATCTTACATTGGCCCCTCCCATTGTCACCCCCTACCCCCTCCCCCACCGTAGTCTTGCTAGTGCTAGTGCCAGGCGAGCAACTAGAGGTGAGCGAGTGACTAGAATCTAGAGAGAGTGAGAAGGACCGCGTCTGGTGGTGTAACCCGGCTAACAATGAGCGAGCAAGCAAGGAGGGCAACGATGGGAGGCGTCGCCCTATTGATGACAATAATGATGGTCTTCTTCTCAATACCTTGCCTCTACTCCTACATCTTACTTTACTCCTAGTGTTCTTCCTCTCCCTCACTAAAGGTATGGAACATTGGAACCCAAATCACCTTCCTTTTATTCATGGTTGATTGGTTATTAGATTGTTAATGCAATCCATATAAGTGGCTTCTTTTAAAAAAATAAATTGATGCGGATATGCTTATGTCTACTACCTTCCAGATTAATTTCTTAATTAATTGGAAATAACTACTAAGCCATATCAAATATGAATAAGTGAATCTTTTCCTTAAGCAATCTTCGCTATATTATCTATGGCGGTTTTAATTTGAAACCGCCACAAATAAAAAAATTAAATATTGCTAATTACCTCTCCTGCCTTCTAATTTGAAAGAATTGAAATTAAATAATATTACATTTGAAATAATTGGAACTAATATTCTATTTGCAATAATTGAAAAGAATGACCGAAACAAATTCAAAACTTCAAAGGCCGTTTTGAGGCCCTAAACGACCTTTTTTTGGAATTCCGTCGCCGCGCAAGTACTCGCACAAAGTATTAGAATCTGACCATTTGATTTTTGCATGCTTATGAAATTCGGGTGCTGCTTTTTGTTATCTTTCCAACGAGCCAAAGAGCACCCCGATCGAAGTTACGAGTCAAAAGTTATGGCCATTTTAACAAAAGTGCTCGGATTTTATATTTAAAAATTAGAATTTGTGTCCAAAAGAATATAATTGAAGAGCCCATCATGTGATGATTCTGGAAAGCACAAGAACACTAAAGTTGAAGGTACCAACATCTATAGTTTGCTAATTTGAAATAATTGGAAATCAATGTTTGGGTGCTTCACAGGGTTAAGAGGAGGTACACATTATATGTAAGATGTGATCATGCCACCACTAAAGTATTAGATCTTATAAGAACTCTGAAGTTAAGCATGCTTGGATAAGAGTAGTAATAGGATAGGTGACCTCTTGGAAGTCCTTTGTGAAGTTAAAATCCAATCAGAATTAGGATGGGTGACCTCCTAGGAAGTCCTTTGTGATGCTAAAATCCAATCAAAATTCTGAAATTGAGTGTTGATTAGTATTAAGATGGGTGACCTCCTGGGAAATCCCCTCTAATTTAATGTTTTTAAACTACCAATTAACCAAAAAATGCTAATATTATTAGTGACAGTTTTTTGCTAGAACCATCACTGATTATATTGTCAGTGGCGGTGATGGTAGTTACGAACAGCCACTGATGTGTAGTTTTCTAGTAGTGATCTTTGAGCTTGGTCGATGATGCTATGGGTCACCATAGAGTTGCTTCCTGGTAATGCTAGAAAGAATTGCTTTTATTTCACTATTTTTGAGCTTGATCATCATATTCAATATCTAGTGTGATACTCTTTTGATTATTGCTTAATATGTTGGTTATGATTGCTTAGCTTACTTTGTTCATAGCCTTTGTTTAGACGGTTGTTGATATACCTGCTTGGTCGAACTATTCATAATTTGATTTTGATCATTTGAATAGTAAAATTGATTTTAAATACTTTATACCTGCTTGACCGAACTGTGCATGATTTGGGAAGATAAGAGTTCAAGGTCTTATTTGTTTAGTTAATTGTCTAGTTTAATTTTGATTATATGACCCTGATGTAGTGGATGTAAGAGATTAGTCTTTAACAACCCTACACCTTGTGGCAAGAAGGCTGAAGGTCTAATCTTTAGTAGCTCAACACCTGAGAGCACTCTATCTTATAATTATTCATCATGTATTATTTATATCCCAGTGATTGCAAATTGCACACATATATAAAATGGAAAAAGCTGTTGGATGCTAAACAAAAACTTGAGGTAGAGATAGAACAATTGAAGGGAAAGGCTAAGTTAATAGAAAAGATTGATGGGATGAAACAAAAACTGAAAGACATCGATGACAAGTCACAAGAAATTGGATCTCTTAACTATGTACTCATTATTAAGGAGCGTAAGATGAATGCAAAGCTTATAGAGGTAATATAAATGTTTCTAATATTTAATTTGATATGGTAACTGATAATATACCAAGACCGACTATTTTCATAACAAAATGATCATTTTGTAGGGATTACGAGATATGATTGAAAGTCAATCAATTATGGGTATCAAACAAATGGGCACTATACCAAAGCCGTGGAACTACATGGAGAACTGAAAAGCCTCTGTTGTGAAAACTGTAGCACATATGATGGCAGACATGGAAAAGCATTAAGGTTTCCTTCTCTTGATATATCAAATAATGTTGTTTCTCAATATATGCTTGTTAATACTTTAGCTAGTTTATAGTATCCTTGTAACATAATAGGAAATACTTCTGATGAAAGTTGGCTAAAAAACCAATATGAAAGACTGCCTTGTGTCAAGAAGTTCTGCAAGGTAAAGAGTGTTAGAAGATTGTGCCACTAAGTTCTGCATTGAGTATGTATCTCGATATCGATGGACAATCTTTGTGGTACTCTAGATCTAATTGCATGGGGCAAAGAGCCTTCTACTAGGATGTTGGGGCTACCTGAGGAGTGTTACATTAGAGGATTGTGCTACTGATTTCTGCATTGAGTATGTATCTTATGGAGAGTTACATTAGAAGACTGTGCTACTGATTTCTGTATTGAATATGTATCTATAAATTAACACTATCAATAGTTTTGTGAATGTGAATATACTGTGAATTTGCAATCTATGAGTATAATGTGAATGTGAATATACTGTAAATTTGTCAATTTGAGATAATATACGAATCTCTATCAGTTCAATGCTAATAACCGATAAAAATTAGGAGGATATCTCTATCGGTTTTGAGTATGGAACTGATAGAGATTCATGTATTATCTCTATCGGTTCTACGCTCGGAACCGATAGAGATAATTGGACTTCTAGGTCAGTTCTGAGCTTGGAACCGACTCAGATGACTATATATGTCTAACGGACAAAAACCAACCTAGATAGCCCCTCATCATCACTGTCAAGGATTTTATATCGCCACTAAAACTGACCTAGATAACGAAAAAGAATTGACCCAGATGACCATTTCTGTAGTAGTGGAAGGATATATGTTGCCTACTTGTTCATCTTTGCTTATGCAATCATATATATAATCAAAGTAGCATAGTTGAAGCATGGAAGTCATCTAAAATCTTTTTATCCATGGTATTTCAGTTCAATGTTACAAATATGACCTGTGCACATATGACTGAATTCTATTTGTCACAACCATTCAAACTATATGATAATCATTCGTCCACTAGTTTTCAAAAGTCGAGGATGACTTTTCTTAACTTTTTTCGACATGAGGAGGATTGATATGGAAATGACACATCTATCAACATCATATAGTTGTCATGAATGAAACATGAGAAATAATAATATAATTGACAGTTATATATATATCATGCCTATACGTTGTTTCCTATTTTTGTCATTACTGATTTGATTTATATCTCATGTAGTTACTATTATGCTACATATCATCGTATGCTGAAAGAGAATGCCAAGATGGATGATAAATACATATACTATGCATACAGATTGTTCTCTTTGTCTAGTATATTTCCATATTATCAAAAGTTGAGGACAGCTTTTTTAAAAGATGGGGAGGAGGATGCGGATATGTGTATGTACAGTACCTTATGATTTAATTTCTTAATTAACATGAAAGAATTACTAACCTGTATCAAATATCAACAAGAGAATCTTTTCCTTAAGAAATATTCACTATATTTACAAAAGAAATATATACTACCTAAAAGTAAGTGCATTCTTGTTGCTAGGTTTGAAAATTGCACAAATGTATGTTGAAGCCAAATTGTGTCAATGCATTATTATAGACCCTAATGGGAGGCAAGCCAAGGAGGAAAGGAAAGAAGCCAAGAGGAAAAACTAACACCCAAAAAATTAGCCCAAGTTTGAATGGAAGATGGAAAATGGTTTGATATTTTGTATAATTCAATTCCAATTTGGTTTTCTTACACTGTAGCAGATGCAACACTGTATAACTAATATACTATAGCACCATCGTACTGTAGCAACGAAAAGTTCTATAAAACGAGGGCATCGCCTCTATTATAAACAAGTTTTTGATATTCAGAAATATATGTTCTTATTCTAGAGTTTACGTGAGATACAATTTCACCCACGATAGAATTGGGAAGTCACTGAATATCTTGACTTCGTCATTCTTATGATTGCCTCCGTGATTGCTTGAACATGTTTACTTCACAAGAGTGAGTAGACAAAGGGATCGAAGAGTGTGTTTGGGTGAATCATGCGTTGCAGGTTGCCGTAATAGAAGTAGTGGTATGCAGTGTCATTCATCAGCTTACACATGTTCAATTATCTCCGATCTTACACTATAAAGATCGGGTCAAAACCCCACAACATAAAAATAAGATGCTAGGCACAAGTAGGTGAAGACTCACGCCACACAACACTATGATGCAATCGTTTCACTAATTATGTAAGCTTATGTGCAACTACTTTTTCCTCCCTTTTCACATACCTCACATCAAATGACTAACCTGTCCAGTGAACTCTAGGGCTTCATGGGCTAAGAACGAAACCTTGAATGATGATTATCCGGATGACTAAGGATATTAGCTACAACATTTCAATCTGATTTCAGCACTTGTCGAACAGGGAATCCATTATGTAGCAAGACAAAAATCTTCACGGCATGGATGGATTTCAACCTCCAATACACTAGAGGCACAAGGAAGGTAGCGTCAAGATTTTGGCAAAATCCTCCCATCTCCATCTCTGCCTACCACAGAAAATGCCACTAGCTTCTGAAATTTCATTTTATTAAAGTTGTCTAGGCCGGTATGCTTGCCCAAGCAAGGTTTCAAATTTCTTTTTCGGACTATATCTCAGAGACAACCGAAAATCCAAAATTTCAGTAAGATTTTGAAATTTTGAATGAAATCGGGATGAAATTCAAATCTAGAATTTTTTGGACTGTGATTTATGATATTTTGGCTCAAATTGCCAAAATATTGGCCGAGATTGCCAAAATCTCAGCAAATTTCAACCGAATGAAAATGGTTTAACCCATGTTAGAAAATTTGAAAATTTTTGTGGATGGTCTGACACATTATTAATATTCTCATAAAATTTTAAGATGATGATCAAGCCTGAGGAAATTTTAAAAATTGCTTCCATAGATTTTATTGAGAAACCAAAATAGGTTTAGAATTTTTGAAACTTTTAGAGAATGGTAATGAGGCAATGCTTAAGCTCTCCTAAAATTTTGGATCATGATCATACCCAAGCGAATTTATAAAATTCTAACAAGGTTATTGTCTCATTTATGTCCCTTATGTTTTTAATTTTTCAAAGATAACAAATGAAGTTCAATATTTTGGAAATTTTTCTATATGATCCTAGACTGCTAAATATGGTATAATAAATTTTTTAGAGCATGATCAAGCTTATATATTTTTATAAAAATCTGGTAGTGCTTCTATTATTTTTATAAAACATCTTAAAATTCATTTTTCAAAACATTTTCATGGCTGATGACATTCTTAAGAGGTATTGTCCCAAATCCGATCTAAAAACTTGAAATCTGGTCAAAAAAACCTAAAATTTTGACTCTTTTTAGCCCCTGTGAAATGGTCTCTCGAGGCTAGAAAAATTGGGATCCCAATGCTACAGCATAAAGTTGACATGGCCTAGTTGGTTTAAGGCACCAGGGTAAGGTTTCCCCCTTGAGGGCTTGTTTGGGAGCCCAAATCCCGGCTGGGATCCCGGCCCATTCCCTAGGCTGAAAATTCACTGGGCTACTTTTCCTTGGACTGGTAGGAAGTGCATTTGGATACCCACCGGACAGGGATTTCTAGGCCCAATCCATCCCATTTCCATATGAGAAAATGCAATCTTTGCCACTCCAAACATTGTCTATTCAATTTTTGCCACTCTAAACATTGTAATACAATCTTTGCCACTCAAAACAATTACCACTTCCATATTTGCCATTTTACCTCACTAATCTCATTTTCTCCTTTTCTAAATTAATTTGGACATCGAATTTACTGGTTCTACCCTTCCCTAATTAAACAAGCGTCATGGAGGTAGGTAGAAACGAAAGAACAAGGCAGGATGGTTATAGTTCAGAACAGCAGAAGAAACTCAAAATATTGTAGAAAAACATTTTTTTTCGCAACTTCTCAAAAGTATATCAATCTGATGCCACTAAACTGAAGTTACATATGTTCTGAACATGTTTCTTACAACAAATGACACTCAATAATCTCAACCTACAGAAAAACAACAGTACAACACACGGAAATGGGTGAAATTCAGAGCTTATTACAAAGCCAAAATCACCCATCGCTAGTTAATGTAAGGGCAAGGAGAACACAAGTCGTGGTGAAAATAATTGTAGGCTGCAGCGAAGGCCGGGATGGCCCTCTGCGAGAAGCCCCTTTTCTTGGCGGCCACTCAACCTCCTTTAGCGTCCCCTTACCTCGTCGATGTCCAATCCTTGGTGGCATGGATTAGCACTCGCTCAACGTCTTCAAGTTTGGCTAGCCTTCGGTTTGGTGGCATCTCGAAAGGATCAGATGAACCTCGTAATCCTCCACAAGAGGATGCCGACATAGATTGCCACAACACAATCCACGGTGTAATGATGGCGTTCACGTATCTCCTCTGTGCCTTTGTCGGGGACGAGAAGCCATATTGCAACAGAGATCCAAATTTACACGCTTCCTATGAGCGTGAAACAAGTTGAAAAGAAGTTAGGACAACAATTACAAGTGGTGATTAAAACAATATCCGAGCCAATGGAATACATATCTTAGATTAAAGATGGTGGCTCTGACAAAGATAATTCAGTTCCAATACAACAGAACATATGGAGACTTTGCTATTGTAACACCGCAAAGTAAAAGGTGTAGCATACCGTCTATGCCATTGCAAGAAGAACAAACAACAAGCATGTGTCCACTATACATAAGATCATTGCAACCACCACCGGCTTTCTTCAACAGATGGTACCATGAAGGCCCTTCTCCGGGGTTGGCCTCAAAATGTCTACTAGGAAGCTCATCCGTCCCCAATCAGTCTATATTCACGGGATAAGCTTGCACAAAGACTCAGATTTTTTTTTAAAGAAAAGATACTTGCAAACTTGCACAAGACCAGGATAAGCTTTCTAGGCTGAAAAGGATATACTTTTGAGAAGTTGCGAAAAAAAAATGTTTTTCTACAATATTTTGAGTTTCTTCTGCTGTTTTGAACTATAACCATCCTGCTTTGTTCTTTCGTTTCTACCTGCCTCCCGCGAAGCTTGTTTAATTAGGGAAGGGTAGAACCGTAAATTTCAGTGTCCAAATTAATTTAGAAAATGAGATTAGTGAGGTAAAATGGTAAATATGGAAGTGATAATTGTTTTGAGTGGCAAAAATTGTATTACAATGTTTAGAGTGACAAAAATTGAATAGGCAATGTTTGGAGTGGCAAAGATTGCATTTTCTCTTTCCATATGGAAAAAATCCGCGAATCCTCGCGTCGGGCTCGCTTTCCCCGTGGCGTTGCGAGCGGCCTCCTCGCCTCCGCTCGCTTTCCCTGTCGCGATGCCTCCGCTCGCCAACGCCTCCTCTCGCGACAACCTCCGCTCACGCCGCCTCCTCTTGCGCTGCCTCCTCGCCCGACGGAGCCTCTCGCAATGGCGCTAGCGCCTCCTCTCGCTTCCTCCTCTCGCGACAGCGCCTCCTCTCACGCCGCCTCCTCTCGCGCCGCCTCCTCTCAAGTCGGATCCTCTTGTGTCCTCCTCTTTCTTCTCTGCTCCTTGTCTGATGTGAACTCGTTCTCTTCCTCATCTGTTGTGTCTTAGCTCCTTTGCTGTAGGTACCTACGAAGAAGAAGAGGAGGGTCTAGATCTGCTGATTGGGAGAGGAGGGAGAGCAAGGAGCCGCTAAAAGACTTCACCGGGAAAGAGGAGGGTTCAGATCTGCAAGTTAGGTATGGATTCTTGTTATTTCCCTTGCAGCGAAGTTTCCCAAATCCTTATTCTTTACCTCAAATCGCATGGTAGTGTAGTTGGATTCATTCTTGTTTGTTGGATTAGTGCTTGTTTGTTGGTTGATCTGGCTTTATTGGTTGATCACATGGTAGTATAGTTGGATTGAGCGTACCAAACATTTTTGTTTGGGTTTGAACTGAGGCTGCATTCACCAGTACAGATTGAGATTATCATGAAGAATCAAGGAGCTGAAGAAAAAAAAGATAGGAGTACTAGACAGCGTGACTACTCCAAGGTATTCGTTTGTTTTATTTTTACCTACCTAACCATGTTCTTTATATTTCTGACTGTGACTAGCTTTCTTTCCCTTTACTATGTAGACAATTGCAGTCACTCCATACATAGTGAATCACAGTGGTACTGTATTCTGTCAATACCCAGGTATATATGGTCTGTAGTCTTGGCCACTAGCAGTACCAAATTTTGTTTTCCGTGGATTTGTTCACTTCAAAATATGACATTTTGAAATACGAATTTATATTCCTCAATTCCTTATGTTGTTGTTGCAATAGAAGACAAAAATCAGCTCAATTCATCATCACCATTAGCTACCGATGTAGTAAGTTTTTGTTTGATCAGGGCCTTGGCAAGCCATGCTTAAGTAGGCTGATGGTTCTTATGCGTGTGTTGCAGAGAGGGCAGGTCATGCAGTATATTATTTGCATGAATTTAGTTAATTTCTTTTGGAATTGTCGGAATATGACGTGCCATGTTATCCATTTAGGCTAAGGAAGGATTATTGAGAGTTCTTGGTTTGCAACAAGGAAGCTCGATTGAATTTGGCCCTGGAATATCCCCAGGTCATGCTCCTCCCCCATATATGTGGGGTCCTCAGGTATTTCAGTTTTTAATCTACACATATCAAACGTTGTTTTACATATTTAAATATTCTAAGTTCACTCCCTGTGTCACTGCAGCTTCTGCTACCATCTGCTTGGGAAGCCATGCACTGCGATATATCCACATGGTGGAGGTTTCTTGCATGAGATTCTAGCATCCCTTCATGCCCCTAGTAAGTACGGGATTTGTTCATTTTTATCTATTTTTCACTCACACCCCAAGTAACTAAACATGGAAATCATAGTCTGTTTTTGTCTATTCTCACCCTTTGGAATTAAGGCAAGCCAATATGTTAACACGGACAGTTCATTATCAGCAGAACTAATCACCTACTGCAGTTTTAAAGTAACAACAATATTATTGGAAAGCCTACCCTTGCTGACAAAATATCTCAACTTGAAAAGTCATGGCCATTCCTTCCATAGAAAAATCAGATGATGATAAACTGGACTTTCAAATTTTGTTTGTCATGAATGATCTTTATGCATTTGGGATTGTGCATTTCTTTAATTTCTTGCTTGTTTCAGTTGTTGTCTGTGAACCTCCTATGCTGAATCGCTAATCCCTTTTTTTTACGTTTTGACTTCTGGTTCTGTTAGTTTTATTGATTGTTTATCTTATGTTGTATCGAGATGGTGAACCCATTGAGCGTAGAGCCAGCAAAGTCTGTGAACAACAAGGAGAACAATCTAAATAAGAAACTGGAGGAAATCGACAGGACTGCAGAATACTGCAGCTAGCTTTGAATATATCTGAAGTTCATTTTTTTCCCCAAGGTTACCGGGATAAGCACAGTCATTTCTATGTTATTAGATTTTCTGAAACCATCTTAATTGCAGAACATGGATGGTCAGACTGGAACAGGACTCACAACATGCTAAACAACGTTTTGTATATAGATTTGTATGTCAGGCCTCAAACTAATTTATTTTGCTTAGAACTGTGTTTTCGATTTAAGATAATAGGCAACTGTGATTTTTGATAATGTCATGTCCAGACAACTTCCGTGTTTCATCAGACTTGCAACTGTGATGCTGGTTAATTTCAGTGTTTATAGTGGTGGTAGCCTGTTGCCTTGTTCTATCAGACTTGCAAATGAGATCTTTGGCTCATGCTCCCAACCGATAACAGATGCTTCATGGTGTGTAACTCTGATATGATTGGGCATGACTATTTCCAGTACTTCCTCCAGCCCAGGCATTGTTTTGATAATAATAGTTGTCTACAATTTATATTTTGAATGTTTATATTTGCTATTCGTAATTGTCTACAATCTATCCTTCTGGTAATATATTTCATTTTTATGCTCATGTATATCTTCCTGCATATTTATAAGGCCAAGGTGAGGAGAAAGATGTATGAGATGGAGAATGTCCTGGAGCCTGACGAGTTTGCTGATCTTTGCAAAGGGGAAGACTAGTGCGGCGGCAGTGATTGAACCTACGACCCCGTAGAAGGATTGAACTGCTTGCATTGGTTGTCACCAAGCACAAATTTTGTTATTTGCTGTGTGTTTCATCATGTGTTGTCGCGTTACCTTTTTTGTGGCTGATATAACTATTAAGCAAAGTTTAGGCAAAAACTCAAAAGTCTTACGGTCTGACCTCGTATGGTCAACTTTGTTTTATGTTACAGTTGATTGATGCTATAAATGCGAGTAGTGGTAGCTAAACTTTTTTTGATTTTACCCATGTATGAATTCTTGTATGATATTATTTGCATGTGTGGATTTTATCACTTTTTCATTATTTTTAAATGATCTTTTATTCATATTTGTATCTGTGATTTCTATGATTTCTTTCGGAATTGCTCCTTTTTTCGAAGTTTCTTATTTTTTTCCGCTTTTTCTAATTTTTTTAGATTTTTCTATATTTTTTTTTTACTTTTTTGAATGTTAGAAATTTTTATCCCTGTGACTTTCAAATGGTGGGTGGGAATATTTCCCTTGAGGGGTAATTATCCCTAGGGGTTGGAGGGGATTTCATATGCCATTAAAATCCCTCTAGGGAGAAATATTCCTAGATTTTATTTCCCTGTGAGGCCTGAAAGAGCATAGGTTCGATTCCCACGGGGCGCACACATTTCATTTTTTTATATATAATTACCATTTAACGGTTAGTGAAGTTCGACACAGACAAAAGAAGCACAAAATCAAGCTGAATTAAAGATTCGAACCCAGGACTTATGGACTTCATTCTCTGTCCACTAAGTCACCAACTAAGCAAAGGTCCGTTTGTGAGTTTATTGCAAGCTTTTTACATGTATGTATTCCTTATAAATGGCATTACAATTCTCCACAGGCAAATTGGCGCCAAATCTAATCCAACAACAACAAAACCGGTCCAAAAACATGAAATCCGGCCAAATTACTAGAAATTTCGCCAAAATGTGTGAATCACTGTAGCCATTCGATTTTTTTTCAAATTGTTTTATTCAGCCGAAACTTTGAATCTCATCCCCAGCAAAAATCCAAAATCTCGGCCGAAATTTCGCAGGGATTTTGAATCTTGTACCCCAAGGTTTTAACAACTTCAAGGTTTCGGCGATCTGCCTCACAACTCGTCTCTTAGCGCTACAGAGTGTCATCTGCGTACTGCTGCAAAGAATGGACAACTTAGTGAATTATGTCGATAGCGGGGTGATGAATCGCAATAATGGAAGGGGTTCCTCTGGCGACACGATGTTGATGCATCTCCATTCGAAGCAGTTAAAAGGTTTCTGTTACAAAATTAACATGGCCTACAGTTAATTTCTCAGTTCACTTGTTAATCCATCAAGAATGACACCCCTTAACTCCCATCACGAGAGTATATGTTGACATGTCAGGTAAGTTTTAAGTCTGGTCTCTAGCTTGGCAATTTAAGAGCTGTCTCACTGACAACATCATGAATCGGGGATTGACTTAGCTTGATAAATTTTGAGTTTTCACTCCTTGCAGATTTGCTTACTCTAGCCATGCATATTGCTCCTTTGTTTTTCCTTGTTGATATCGTTCAAATTAATTTTCAAGACTGAATTTAATTAATCAGGCGCGCTTGCCCGATATATACCTTTGCAGAGCAGAGGAGAGCAGAGGCTTAATTTTTGGTGTGCAGAGAGAAGACGTAGAACCCTGCTCCGGCCACCGTGAAGAAGGCCATGGACCAGATCAACATGGCCACGGGGAACGGCATAATGGCGGCCACTTTATAGGAGAAAGCTGCGGTGAGCATGGTGGTGAGGAGCCACACGGAGACCTTGAGCTGGTCCCTGCGCGGTGAGTCTGGGCGGGCGTTGTCGTACATCCGGAGGCAGGCGAAAAGAAGGGTGAGGACGCCGTAGGAGAAGAGGACGAAGGCGATGGCCCACGGGTCATCTTGGGAGCGGTAGATTGCCATGCCGGAGTTGAAGGTGAGGAAGAGGAAACCGACGGCGGTGAGCCATGAGAATCCCTCACCGTTGCCAGGGCCAGCAACTTGCTCTTCCTGGCGTGGCTGCCGGTCGTCGTCACCTGCCGGCTGCTGCCGGAGCAAGGGTTGGACCCCGCGCTCCGCGTCGGCCGGTCGCTCTCCCGAACTCATGGCAACGGGATGGAGACCAGAGCACACGCCGAGGTGAGAAAAGCAGGATCATCTGTAGGGAGTAGGGAGTACTGGCCCTGGAAACTGGCCACCCTATTTATAGATACAACTAGAAGGGTAGAAGCGCGGGAAAAAAAATTCTGGTGTGCGCGTGCAGCACGACACCAGATGCCACCGCGTGTGACTGTTACAATCTTGAAGCGAGCCGCCGCACAACGCCTCCACGGCTCCACCAAGCCAAGCCACACCGCTCTCTGTCTCCTCCCGGAAATTTCCAAAACCCCTCCTCGGCTCCTCCAAGGTCTGCCACATCCCTCGCGGCCGGCGAGATGCTCCCCCACTCCGGCGATCGCCGGGGTTCTCCCCCACTACACGTGGCGTTCTCCTCCCTCTCCCCCTCCGTAGCCCCCTTCACCGTCGACGGCCCCCGTCCCGCCGACCCAACGGTCGCCAGCCCGAGCCTTGATCCCCCCACCGTCCCTTCCCTCTACGCTGCCGGCAAGTGGGGGAGCGCGTCGTGGATGGAACCACCTGTGAGCTACATGGGCTGCTATCGCCGCTGCCCTCCCGCCACGCTCGCCGCCGACCTCCGCGCCTTCTGCAAGACCTTCCTCCTCCGCCTCTCCCCCGCCTTCGTCGCCGCCACGCTCTGCTCCCCGGTCCACTTCTTCCGCTCCCTCCCCAACAGCACCGACCTCCTCTCCCACCCGCAACAACACCTCAACTGCTGCGTCTCCCTCCTGCACGCTTCGCCAAATCTGGAGAAGCCAACCCCAATGCCGCCGAAAACGCGCTGCAACTCACCGCTGAGCTGCGTGCGCATGGGGACGCCATGTTGCAACACCTCACGCCGCCGTCCTCAGTGTCGCTGATCCACAGCCTCGCTACTCTCAGACTCGGCATGCATCGGACGGGACGGGAAGGACTTGGCCTGAGGGCCGCATGCTAGGTTCATCATGGCTCATATGATCGTGTCCGCCTCGGATCGGAATAAAGGCCGTACCGGCATCTCCCGACCCAAGCACTATATATTCATCCACATGACGGCCTACAAAGCCCGTAATCGTATAAGCAACAGACGAGCGTCTCCTGATCTTGACGATCGACCGGCCACCAACGCCTTGATCAGCCTAGCGAGGTTTCAAGCAGCATCGACCGCCATGGACTCCCTACCGGCCGCCGCCGACCTCGGGGCAGCGAGGATGCATGATCCCGACGTTGTGCACGTGAACGACGCCATGGACTCCGTACCGGCCATCATCGATGATGAGCTCCCACACGGGATCACCACGGCTGACGACCCTGGGGCAGCGATCCTCCATGATCCCGATGGCGCGCAGACGAAGGACGCCATGAACTCCGTCGCATCCATCGTTAATAGCGAGGTTTCAGGCCCCATCCCCACAGCCAACAACTCCGGGGCCGCAATCCTCGATGATCCTGACGTCGCGTAGGCCATGTCAGGTCGCCTTCTAGCCCTCAGTTTGAGCGCCAAGAACAACAGCTTGTGCCAGTCAACAATGGTAACAAAACTGAGCCCACTGCCAGCCACATTTCATATTGTAGTAGCGTCATTTTTATTTTTATCCCATTGCAATGTAGGTGGATGATACACATGGCCATTCTTTAGTTGTTCCTGAAGTAGGAATGAGTTTCGAATCAGAGGATGATGCATATGAGATGATTGGGTTCAGTATTAGAAAGAGCTACACAAGGTGAAAAGGAGATAAAACTGTATATCAAAAGCATATTGTTTGCAGTAACGAAGGAGAACGAGGTCCTCACTCATCACATGACACTTTGAAAGGAAATGCCAAGATTAGGAGGAAGGTTGCAAAGCTCGTGTTGATTCAAGATTTATTTAAAGGAATTTGAACAAAGGCAAAAGGTTTTACTCGAGCATAATCAATATCTTGCAAGTCCGAATAAGGCACACAAGTTGAGGTCCCAACGATGTGTTATGGAGGCGGATAAATTTCTAATCGGTCAAATAAGAGAAGCCGAAATGAAGCCAACACAAGTGTATGACTTTTTCAAAAAGTGGTACGAAGGAGCTGAGAATGTACACTTCTCGCGAGTTGATTGCAATAACCAGATTGGTCGTGAACGCAAGAAGTATTTGGCATCTAATGATGCGCAAACTCTGTTGGAATACTTGAAGAATAAGCAGCTAGAGGATCCTGCTTTCTTTTATGCCATAGAATTAGATGAAGAGGATGGTCGGATAACTAATTTCTTCTAGGCAGATGGTCAAGCTATCATGGATTATGCATGCTTTGGTGATGCTGTGTCATTTGACATTACATTTCAAACTAACAAGTTTGAAATGCCTTTTGCTCCAATCCTTGGAACCAATCATCATAAGCAGACAATTATTTTTGGAGCTGCACTGTTATACAATGAGACCATTGCATCATTTGTATGGCTTTTTAGGACATTTGTAACAGCAATGTTCAGCAAGCATCCTAGCACAATTTTCACAGATCAGTGTGCTGCCATGGCTGCAGCAAGGTTTGGTGGTGCTTGCTCACCGAGTGAGGAGATCGCTGTGGAAGAGTTCATTGACGGGGAGGTCGCTGTGGGGGAGGACACCGACGGAGAGGTCGCCGCGTGAGAGGATGCTACTGGGAGGATGTTGATGGGGAGGTCGCCATGGGGGAGGACGCTAAGGGGTGCGGCCGAATGGGTGAGGAAGGAGGTGAACGGTTTTTAATTTCGTTTGACTGAAGAGTGCGGCAAGTATAAAATCTAGAACGATATATATACTTAGGAAGTGTTATCATAGACGATTTTATTTAAAAACCGTCTGTAATAATCTAATATCACAGACAGTTCTATTTAAAAACCATCAGTTATGACTCTTATTCACATTACTTATGGGTTTTTGTAAAAATCGTCTGTGATATTCAATTATCAATTATGGTTTTACAAAAACCGTTTGTATTATATATAATACAGATGATTTTTTTAAATCGTTTGTGATGAGACACCTAGCATATGTTTTTTCTAGCAACGGGGCATCCCAGACCGGTGATTCGTGACTGTAGGAATCCAAGTGCTTCAGTTCAGGTACGCACGGAGCATGCTCCCCTGCGTTATTGTAGTGAGACAAATTATCTTTCCCTAAGAAAGGACTTTTGGCGCTAGTAGTTTTCGACTGCACGAGTAGACGGCGCAGAAGCAGGGATTAAAATTTCGACGAAATTCGGCTACTGGGCGAATTCTGGAGTACCGACCAAATTTGAAATTCTGAAAAAATTTGAATTTGAATTTCAAACCGGATTTTGATGTTTTAGGGCTGGATTTGACCAGAAATAGTCCAATAACCCTTAAGAAAGTCATCTTACATGAAAATTTGTTGAAAAACTAATTTTTTGAGATATTTTAAAATTTAGGTAGAAACACTGTCAGATTTTTATAAAATTGTACAAGCTTGATAATGATCTAAAAAATTTATTATACCATCCTTAGTAGTTTAGGATCATTTATAAAAAATTTCAAAATAATTAGACTTCATTTGTTATCTTTAAAAATCAAAAATAGAATGGACATAATTGGGATAGTAAACTTGTTAGATTTTTCTAAATTTTCTCGAGTGTGATCATGATCTAAAATTTTTATTAAAGATTAATAATTTCCTCAGTACTATTCTATAAAAATTTTTTAAAAAATAAAGTTTTTTTTTGGTCAATAAAATCTATAAAACCATTGAACTTCATTTGTTATACTATATTGCAAAAACCAAAAGAGAAAGAACATAAATGCTACTGTGCCTTGTAAGAATTTTATAAATTCACTAGAGTATGATCATGATTCAAAATTGTTATGAGATCTTAAACACTTCCTTATCACTCTTCTGTAAAATTTTCACAAATTTTAAACCTTCTTTTATCACTAAAGCAAATCTATGTATTGATTATCAGGCTTTTATCAGCACGTAGCACTGTCAGAATTTTTGGAACTTCTTCAAGCATGATAATCATATGAAACTTTTATAAAAACATTAGTAATACATCAGGACTTTTCACAAAAATTTCCAAAATTTTCCGACGTGGTTTGAACTATTTTTCATTCCGTTCAAATTTGCCGGTAAGGCTTTTATCAGGATAGTAGCATTGTCCGAATTTTTAAAAATTCTTGAATCTTGATCACCATCTGAAAATTTTATTGAAACATTAGTGATTCATAATAATCATGCATAAAAAAAATTCAAAATTTTCTAACGTTTTTTGTAACATTTTTCATCCGGTTCAAACTTGCCGGTCAATGTTTTATCTGGATAGTACCAATGTTTGTATTTTTAAAAATTCCACAGACCTGATAATCATGTGAAAATTTTATGAGAATATCTTTAATATGTCAGAAACCTTCAAAAAAAAATTCAAAATTTTTCAACATCATTTGAACTATTTTTTTATCAATGCAATTTCGGTGAAATTTTAACCGAAATTTCTATAGAAAAAAACCAGATTTGAATTTTGAATGGATTTTGTCCGAAATGTCGAAATTTAGCTGAAATTTTGGATTTCGGCCATAGGCGAAATTTTGTTCAAAACGAAATTTTGTTCCTTGCGCAGAAGCGGGGCCGACCAGGACGCGAGTGAAACGCGCCGGTCGGACCTGGGTTCACAAAACCGATTTTAGAAAAACCATTTAAAAATGAAATTCAAAAATTGGAAATATCAAATAAAAAATTGCTAAAAAATTATCAAAAACAGAAGGGTTAACCATTTAAATTTTTTGAAATTTTTTTAAAAATAAAAAATCAACCGATTTTCACCTAAAACCGATCGATTTTGACCGAAAATCAATCGGCTAATTAGTAGGTGCTAACTACTGCGGTATTGCCCCACGATTTTCATCTAAAACCGATCAATTTGATCAAAATTGGTCGGTTTTTTTACTGAAAATCAACTGGTTTTACGTCATATAATTTTTTTTGAATTTTTTTCAATTAGATCAGTTTACCGACCAATTTTAGATACCGAATCAGCTTAGTACAATTGAAAATCGTGATTTTCGTCGGTTTTGTCAACCCTAAGCGTCGCTTCATAAGGTTATGTTTAAGGCTTTAAACTAGTTCTATTTTTTAAAAAGCCAATAAGTCTCTTTAAATAGCTCAATTTTTAAATAAAATAGTTATTTATCAAAAAAATCTCTTATAAAAAGATTATAAATATTTTTTAACTCAGTAAGTAGAAAAACAGCTTTAAAAAAAAGGTACAGCAATTTCTATACTATATAAAGTGAGAGTTTTTTCCCACGTCACTTCATCAAAATTACCCACCTTTGTCACTGCTCTTCAGTTACCCACCTTTGCCCGCGTCACTTCATCAAAATTACCCACCTTTGCCACTGCTTTTTAATTACTCATCTTTGCCCGCGCCATTTCATTAAAATTACTCACTTTTACCACTGCTCTTTAATTACTCACCTTTACTACTGTTAGTGCTCTTTACAAATAATTTTTTTATTATAAATTAAGTTTTCGTTGTAACACACGACCATATAGCTAGTCTTCCGTAAAAGGACACGCGTGCGTTTACTTGACTTATTTGTGCGTCCTAGTCGACGCCCGTGTTGGCGCGCACGCTGAGTCCTTTTCAGGGAGGAAACTTCGCGGAAGCTGCCTATGTGAGAGCGGAATCTCCGGTAACGAAAGATCCACCAAGGAGGTGCTAACAGGTGTTGTCACCTCCTGTGCCACCGTCCACTCGTGGGCTGCCACATGCTCGGACATGGGCCTCTGTGGCAGGTTTGTCTTCCTGAGCCTTCTAGTTTCCAATACACATCATTTTAAAAAAAAAAAAATTAGCTCCACGCTCCAAGAGCACGGGAGTTGACAAGTTGCGACAACGGATGGATGTAGAACTAGATGCTGCCGTGCCCGGCGAGCACGGGAAGAGCGTGAGGACTATGGCCACGAAACGCAAGAGACATGCTGCCACGATCTCTCGGGAACTCTGACGATTTTCTGCGATCGAGGAGCATGAAAGATAACATATATCACTTTTTAGTGCTTCTACGGTTAAAGATAGCCCGTCAGCCATGCTGAGTTCCTATCGTTTATCGGAGTTTAGTAGGAAAAGGAGCTGCTATTATGGTTCAAAAGCATAACAGGTGGTACATGTTATTTATTAATATTTTAAAGTTAAGAAAAGAACTAGATTTATAATTTTATTTAGAAAGAAATCAATACTAAAAATAAAGAAAAGTGTTCGAGGGTTTAAATAGACTGAGACTCTGACCGGGAGCCACGGTTGGGCTTTCTTTACCTGTTCGCATCTGTTTTTTTGTACCATCTTCTAGCATCGGCATCACGCGGGTGACCGGAAGAAGCATCGAGCATTCGAGCAGGCGAAGTCGTTGCTTCTGGGTTCTGCGCGAGTTTTGTTGAGTGGTGTTAGGGTAATTTTACCCAAATTTGAAAGGTATTCTCGTGGTGAGGTTACAGAGTCTTGTCAAGAGCATTCGATTTTCTGCTCTACAAAAATAAGCTATAGCCTGTTCTAGATTCAACTGACTTCAATTCATTTTGTTAGAGCTAGGCTATTTAACATGACTCCACCTGCTTCAAAGGAAAATCTAAGGATTTGGATCCACACCAAACGTACCCTAAATGTCTCCCGAGGATAATGTACTTTACAGTGTTGTACCTTATTATATTTAACATTATACGAGTATGTTTTAAAGACTACGTCAATGCTTATCAAAATACAGGTGAGGTTGATGAAATTCTATTATATTATTAAAATGATGTAAGACAAGAAGACATCATATTCTCTCTCCAGAGACAGAAATTACTACGTTGATGGATGAAAAAAAAACTACACCCTTGACGATGGGTTCAAATTAAAACACTTTATGTCAAATGCATATATGCTAGAAGTTTCTAAAGGATACAATTCTATACAGATACAACTTTAATACTAAGCTATCAAAATATAATGTTCTTCTATATACATTCCGTATATGCTTATCCCAGTTCTAAGAAAAATATATCTGTATATATGACAAACTTAAGTATTTGTCAAGGAAAAAAGAATGGGGTTGCCTATTGAAAAGTTGAATATTTTTTCAATCTCAAGTCATTTTTTTGAGCCATAGGATTTGCATAAGATAACTACTATATTTTACCCACCCTCACCTCTACAAAAATTTAAAAAAAAACACAAATAAAAAATTCTAACCTAGGCAAAAAAACAAAGTAAAGCTAGGTGTTGAACCCCTGCAAAATACAAAAAAAAACCTAGACAAAAATAAAATAAACCTAAATGAAGCCTACATATACAAAAACAAACAGAAGTAAAAATTTCGGTATGGTTGTACTAAAATTGCACATTACTTAACATTACAATTTTAGACTAGATCGTATGCATTTTTAGACCTAGAGATAAAAAAAATCAAGCAGCCCAGAATTAGCAAACTCGAAAAAAAAAAAAGCTATCCATCCAGTTGTGCAAGTTATTTTTTTGCTCGTTATACACAAAGTAAAGGCCTTTGCGACACATTAAACTGCAGATACAGTTAGTCCAATTTACTTTATAAGGCTAAAGTTCATTATTTTTTCCTTTTGAAATGAGAGTCACAACTAAAGGCCACTGCAATGGAAGCCAAAGGTCAAAAATATAAGGGATCGAACCATCTAAACTGACTTTTTTTTTTCCAAAAATGTCTGCGACAATTAATCAAGTGTTTCCAGAAAATCGTGGACTCATCCTTTTTGACAGAATTGAAGAACAAGGAGGTTCACGAAACATTGTTGTGGTAGAAGAATCATTCTGAACATGCAGACGCAACATGTACAGAAATTCATTTCATATTTATACAGCTCGCGTTGACAATTAAATACAATAAAGCTAATAATTAATAGTTATACGCGGTGCATCAGTATGTCATCACTAAATTATAAGAAACAGCGTGAAACTAAAAAGTTCGCGTTTATATATGTTGAGAAAGTGATTGAATTGCATATATACAGCCTCCAGAAGAACAAGTTCATGCATGCTGCTGTCATCTGGTACTAATTAGAATTTAACTTGATCTATTAGAATTTTTGTCTGATGCCGTTTACAAACGGATGGTGAGATCATGAGATCAGACGCGTGTTCTCTCAGTGATCCGTTCAACCGATGGCAAAAATCCCGAAGTCACGAATAGATCCAATTCTTGTAAAGAAATTGAACCGATCCCCTACCCAAAAAAAAAACTAACCTAGACAAAAATAAAGTAAACCTAAGTGAACCCTACAAATTCAAAAACAATCAGAAGTAAAAAATTTCAGTGGGTGGTACTAAAATTACATATTACTTAGCACTACAATTTTAGGCTTAGTCCAGTGTAATTTTAGATGGTTGAGAGATTAAAAAAATCCGGGCAACAAAGAATTAGCAAATCCGGAAAAAAAGCTAGCCACGTTGTACAAGTTATTTTGCTAGTTATACACAAAGTAACAGCCTTTGCAACACATTAAACTACAATTACAATTAGTCCAACTTACGTTATAAAGTTCAATTTTTTCCCTTTTGAAATGTGAGTCACAACTAAAGATCATTGCGATGAAAGCCAAACGTCAAAAAATTAAAAGGGTCGAGCCATCTAAATTGATTTTTTCCTGGCAATGTCTGCAAAAATTAGCTAAGCGGTTCCAGAAAATTTTGGACTCATCCTTTTTGACAGAAGGTGAACAAGGTGGCTCACCAAACATTGTTGTGGCTGATGAATCAATCTGAACATGCAGACGAGACATGTACAGCAATTCATTTCATATTTGTACAGCCGGCATTGACAATTAAATACAATACAGCTAATAATTAATAGTTATACGTGGTGCATCAGTATGTCATCACTAAATTATAAGAAATAGCGTGAAACCAAAAGTTCGCGTTTATATGTTGAGAAAGTGATTGAATTCCATATATACAGCCTCCAGAAGAACACGTACATGCATGATCTGCTACTAATTAGAATTTTACTTGATCTATTACCTATATTCATGCTGATGCCGTTTACAAACGGACGGTGAGATCATGAGATCAGATGCGTGTTCTCTCAATGATCCATTCAACTGATGGCAAAAATCCCAGAGTGTAAAGAAATTGAACCGATAAAAATCTAACCCAGACAAAAATAAAGTAAACATAAGTGAACCCTACAAATTCAAAAACAATCAGAAGTAAAAAATTTCAGTAGGGTGGTAGTAAAATTGCATATTACTTAGCACTACAATTTTAGACTTAGTCCAGTGTAATTTTAGGTGACTGAGAGATAAAAAAAATCAGGCAACAAACAATTAGCAAACCCGAAAAAAAAAAGCTATCCACGCAGTTGTACAAGTTATTTTGCTAGTTATATACAAAGTAAAGGCCTTTGCAACACATTAAACAGCAATTACAATTAGTCCAACCATACTAGTCACAGCGTCGTCGACTAGGCGACGCCTAGTCGTCGCGGCGCCTGGAGGTGGACGCCAGGGCAGCTCGCCTTGACTGGATCGGAGGAGGCAGCCGGTGAAGGGCCGGCGGTGATAGAAGAAGCGAGGGGCGGGTGGCGCTCAACGACAGAGCAGCCCCTTGGCCTCGGACGGTGACGGAGCAGGCCCCTCGGGGATTGGGTGGCGATGGAGGACGGCAAGTGCGTCAAGCCGGCGAGGGCGGCGACGGAGGAGGCGAGGGCACGACGGAGCAGGGGCGGTCGGCGTAGGGGTGGGCGGTGACGGAGGAGGCGAGGACGGACATAGGAAGTGAGAGCGCGACAAAGCAGGGGCGGGCGGCGACGGAGGAGGCGAGGGGGCGACGGCGAAGGAGCGCCTCTACAGAGCAGTGGAGGAGGTGAGGAGGCGCCTCCCTCTCAGCCTTGCTATACTAGGGCAACAGAGGGGAGGAAGTACTTCTTATATGGGCTGTTGGGCTTGAGTGGATAGTGGGTTGTGTAGTTATGGATCATATCTCTTCTCTTTTTTTATCTGCTATATATGGATAGATCATGGCTCTTAACTTTGTCTAATCATATAAGATATTACTTATTATTTTTATCGTCTAATCATTGTCTAGACGGGCGCCTAGGCGTCCAGGCGGTCCAGGCTCGTCGTGCCTAGCTGGACCACCATGACAACTATGAGTCCAACTTAGGCCATGTTTGGATCCTTAGACTAATTGTTAGCTGGCTAAAAATTAGTCCTAGTCTATCCAAACAGGAAGACTAATAGGTGGGCTAATTTTTAGCCAACCCCTCAACTAACAATTAGTCCATTAGTTGGTGGGTGGGAGCTAATTTGGACTAAAAGCATGTAACACGCTGGGAAAAGTTTGAATTACCCTCGCCATTATGAGGGGTAGACACATTATGAGGGACATACATGACTTTTTAAAGAAATTAGCCCAACCATTAGCTATGTATCCAAACAGCCCTGGGCTAATTTTAGATGGACTAATTATTAGCCGGCTAACAATTAGCTCTAGCCATTAGCCAGCTAACAATTAGCTCTAGTCCATCCAAACATAGCCTTACTTTATAAAGACAAAGTTCAATTTTTCCCTTTTGAAATGTGAGTCACAATTAAAGATCACTGCGATGAAAGCCAAAGGTCAAAAAAATAAAGAGGGTCGAGCCATCTAAATTGACTTTTTTCTGGCAATGTCTGCAAAAATTAGTTAAGCGGTTCCAGAAAATCGGACTCATCCTTTTTGACATAAGGTGAACAAGGTGGTTCAACAAAAATTGTTGTGGACCTTGTGGTAGATGAATCATTCTGAACATGCAGACGCAACATGTACGGCAATTCATTTCATATTTATACAGCTCGCATTAACAATTAAATACAATACAGCTAATAATTAATAGTTATACGCAGTGAATCCGTATGTCATCAGTAAATTATAAGAAATAGCGTCAAACCAAAAGTTCGCGTGTATATGTTGAGAAAGTGATTGAATTTGACTAATTAGAATTTGACTTAACCCATTACCTATATTCATGCTGATGCCGTACAAACTGACGCTGAGATCATGAGATCAGATGCGTGTTCTCTCAGCGATCCGTGCAACCGGTGGCAAAAATCCCGAAGTCACGAATAGATCCAATTCTTGCAATGAAATTGAACCCCCCCTCCCCCCTCCCCGGGACCCCCCTCCCACGCAAACACAAGGAAAAGATTACCTCGGATCGGATCCGATCTGCTCTGATCTGTGGTGTATGGGAGCCCCTGTTAGGAGAAGCAAAGGCTGGTCGGAAGTGGAACTCATGAGAGGAAAAGCAGGCGAAAGGACAAGGAGACGTCGGCTTCACTCGAGCGTCCACCGCGCGCTCTCCGGTGGCCGGCCGGCGTCGACGGGATCCGGTCGGCCAGCGCGCCGTGATTTGGTCCCTTTTCCGATTCGTACTTTTTTTACACAGGGAGGACGGGGTGAGGTGTCGACGGGGTTGTGGCGAAGGCTCCCGGGAGGCGGCGTTGTGGGCCCCATGAACGAAAACCTGGCCGTCGGATGGTGAATGGAGTGCGGAATCGGATTAGCCGGTTAGCCACTGCCGTCCAAATAGGCGCACCAGTGA
Source organism: Guadua angustifolia (assembly GCA_036346375.1). Classification (NCBI taxonomy): domain Eukaryota; kingdom Viridiplantae; phylum Streptophyta; class Magnoliopsida; order Poales; family Poaceae; genus Guadua; species Guadua angustifolia. The sequence goes on along the minus strand of CM070502.1, from coordinate 65,036,553 downwards.
AACCATGCGGGATAAGTGTTATGTTAGCTCCGAAATTTAGATGAAACTAGGGTATTTTGCGCGGCGTAATACATCACGTGTGTTGTCTTTTTCGTAGAAACAATATCTTTTTTTTCGTCGGTGTTTTTTTCAAAAAAATCATCGAGAAAACGCGCGAAACGTTTGAAAGAATAAACGCATCCGCGATTGCGCTAAATCGAAAGGTTTTTTTTGTGAAAAATAGCCGGAATGGTCCAAATGCCACTACGTTTTTTTACCATTTATTTCGGATCCTTTCATGAAAGATTCGTGTTTTTTTCTAAATCAGAAGGACATCTTCGTTAAAAACTGTGCGAAGGACCTGCGCGTAATTACGTATTTTTTGAAATACCTACACGTGAAAAGGAAAAAATGAGCCGAGCCGGCCGGGCACCCGTTGTTTTTTTCGCGGAAATAATTTTGTTTTTTCCTGCGGTGTTTTTTTAAAATCGTGGAGGAAACACGAGAAACGGTTGAAAGGACACAAGTGCATCCGCAATTGCGCTAAATCGGAGGTCTTTTTCGTGAAAAGCAACCGGAATGATCCAAACGTCACTAATTATTTTTTCAGTATCTATATAGGGTCCTCTCACGAAAGATCAACGATTTTCCTGAACCAGAAGGACCTCTTCGTAAAAAACAGCGAAAAGGACCTATACATAATTACGGATTTTTGCATGGACCTAAACGCAATTTTTTTTAGCCGAGCCGCGCAGCCGGCTCGGCTCAAATCATCTAGAGCGCGGCATTTCTCCCGAAAATAGGAGAGTAGTATTTAGATACTCGTTGATATCGGTTTATATAAGAATGTTTATTTTTAAGAGATAGAGGCTAATGCAGTTTATTGTTTGTAACGAATCAGAAAAGGGTATGATCGGTCTGCACACTATAAAAGAGGATTTCAGGCGAACTAAAAACAACAGCTAACACAATCAATCCCTCGCATCTGCTTTTTATTTACTTTCTGTTAGCTATGAGTAATTTTTGTAATTTAGAATCTCTTTATACTTTGCTTCTAATTAATAAAATTGTGCATTACCGATTGTTGATCATCTTCGATTACGCCAATTTATTCAGGTTTACTTTTCTCCGACCTTGTTGCGCATCACTTTTTTGGAAAAATCCGCCTTTATCAAATCATCTGATCAGCCGTAACAAACTGTTTAAATTTATCGTTTCGAGTGATATAATCGGCTAAATAGCTGTTTGGATCAGATCTTTAGTCAAAACATAATCAGCTGAAATAGTTGTTTAGATCGTAATTCTCTTGCCGATTGTAGGATCAAATCGGGTGGCACACTATGAACCTCTTGAACTCGGTGTTTGCATATATTTGAGACGATCAATACATTATGTTTTTCAGCGCCAACACACTTGTGGCACATCTGGTGGGACCAAATGTCTTCTTCAGGGAAGTCGATTCCTCCATCCGATGTAAATACTGAAGCTATAATAATCCCGACAATGGACGATTTGACTCCAGAACAACACAAAAACATCGAGGATCAGAAGACCGTTCTCGACAAGATGATATTGAACTGTTACCAGAAGACTTGATGTGGTATTACTCCAAAAACCGCGCTACTGACGGTTAATTTCTTTGACAACACAAAAGTTGCAATTGCGTTGGACAATAGGGCGGTGAGTCGGTACATGCCTGTACAAGCTGAATTGTCTGATATGATCAATCAATCTATGCACCAAGCTTTGATTAACCAATTGTTGGCTTTAGTAACAACTCTCAAGCTGATGATCGCAAATAGCTTTAAAGCTATGGCTCAAGCGTTAGCGTCGGCTGGAAATCTACTAGAGTCAGTGTAAGCTCTGCCAAACTATCCGGTCTACTCAGTAGCACCAACTACGCAAAGTCCATTGCCAGCAACTGATCCAAATGCATCGGCTCCAATCCCAACTCTGATGCCAACCCAGCCGACTATAATCCGGCCATGAGATTCTCGTGCAAGTGGGGTTGCTCATTATTAGCTAGGCTCATACCAATGGCGCTAAATTGGATCTCCAAGCCAATCCACCACCAGCGGCTCTGATTTACATCCATTCGCAACCAGTCGCATAGCCGATTGAACCCCCACGCGTCCACAATACACATAGTTGATTCCGTAGAGGAATCTAGCCCTATGTAGGGTTGTGACCTACTCGGAACCCTTTGTTCCATTGCTAGAGCTGATGACAGAAAACCGAATGTAGGCTATGAATAGCCTTATCATCCTCCATCGGCTCAGGTGCCATATCAACCCGAGCGCAGCAAGCCAGTTATGATCACAATTGGCAAGTCACTAACCCATCGTCGGTCAATACAACAAATTGGGTCAACCAAATCGCTATAGTGCTAGGGATCAATTTGGCATCCAGCCAAATGGAAGGATAATCGGCTATCAAAAGCCGTATCCCAATTATATTGATTGGATTCCGTACCCTAATAATTTTAAAATCCCTAATTTTGCAAAATTTTCAGGAGTCAATTCTACCACCACCTTAGAGCACATCATACGATTTATCGCACAATGTGGCGAGGGCCCACTCCGATGTTTTGATGGTGAAATTATTCTCGTTGTCATTATCAAGGGTAGCCTTTATGTGGTTCAAACCTTACCTCCAAATTCAGTCAATTCATGGACTGATTTGGAAAGCCAATTCCATAAGTACTTTTCTGTGGGAGTATGGAACTTAGAATTTCAAATTTGAGTTTTATCCGACAAAAGTTTGGGGAAATGGTCAGTAATTACATTAAAAGGTTCAGAGAAATCAGAAATTGGTGCTTTAGTGTCACTCTGCCCAATAATCAATTAACTGATTTGGCCTTCCAAGGGTTGATACCCCAGTTAAAGGAAAAATTGGTGGACAGAATTTTACCGATTTAAGTCATCTTATACATTGGGTATCAGCTCAAGAAAGTCATTTCACCGATAATAGAGGCTTTAAGGATAAGTTCAATAATAATAATAAATATAAAGAAAAAAGCAAAGTTATCTCGTCGAATATGATTCAAATTATTCATCTAAAGACAACGAGGCTGAAATAAATATAGCCGAATGGATTAAAGGGTCTAAGAAATTCTTAGTCTGTTTATGGCTTAAGCAGACCAAGAATAGGTTGAATGTAAAATATGCTTTTGATGTCTCGAAGTGTGACCATATTTTTGATTTACTGTTGTAAAAAAAGATAATACGGTTGCCTAAAAAACATGTTATACTATAGGTTGACGAGATTAAAAAGCGAAGGAATCGCAAGTGGCATCATTCTTTTTATATAATACTAACTATTGCAATATTTTCCATTAGCAAGTACAATTAACTATAGAAGATGGCCTACTAAAATTTGTAGAAGAGCCAACGATGCAATGGGATGCTAAACCCTTCCTGATCAATATAGTCCATTGCTTTGAGAAGAAGCTAGAGCCAACACCAGTCAAGGATAAAGCACATGCGTCGGCATCCATGAAAGTGACGCGCCAAGTCAACATGCAAATGAGCTCTAACGGCCATAAGACCTTAAAAATTACGGTCAGTTCAATCCAAATAGAAATCGACCGTGAAGGGAAAAGCTCGAGAAGCGTGAAGCCAAAGGGAGACTTATAAATTGACAAGTGGTATAATTAAGGCTAAGAGGTCGTTGCCACCACGAAGGCCGATATAGAGACAGAAGCCCATTTTCTCCCGGTTATTAGAAAAGCACGAAAGGAGGAATGATAGGCCATGATATACTACATGTCGACAATATAATATATATTGGCCCGATAACCTCGAAAGAGCTCACCATCGATGCCTCTTTTGGTATATCTGTTCAAAGAAGGGGTTAGCTTCACCGTCACCACACACATGTTTGATGGAGTATTACCCACAACAAGGTGACTGGCAGTGACGATCGGCTAAAGACAGGATATCTGAGCTGATACAGGACTGTCAAAGTGAAGAGTCAATAGGAGATTGGTCCAAGATAGGATTTCCAGGCCGATCCAAGAACAAAAGCGACTGGATGAAGGGTCAAGTTTTGCAGCTAAGATTGATCTTGTAGAAAAAATACATAAGCCGATTGAATCAAAGTCTAGATAGTAGATAGTGTCCTCCAGGCTCAAGCCAATCTCAGCAAAGAAGACTTCAACGTTTGAGGACCAAGGGGATGAGGGAGGCCGAGAAAGAAAAACAAAGGGATGAAACCTTTAATGAGCTGTAGCCGATGACAATCGCTAAAATAGAGTGAAGAAGGAAAGAATCAATCAAAGATGAGTTTGACTCGACTGATGATTTGGATTCTCTAATGATTCATAATGATTCTCCACCTTTGATGGACATTAAAATAGTGTTCACATTACCAGTGAGTTCAGAACAAACACTGCATCAGCTAAGGAAGCTTTTGCCCAACTATGTTTGGGTGCACAGGATGTAGTTTTAAAAAAAAAACTCAAGACAACCATTGGCATCTAAAGCCATTGTACTTAAAGGGCCATATTAATGGCAAGCCGATATCAAGGATGTTGGTGGACGAAGGAGCGATTGTTAACCTGATGCCCCACACTACATGTAAAGAGTTAAGTCCGATGAAGACCACATTAAAACTAATATGGTTTTAAGTGTCTTCACAGGAGACTCAACCAAAGCCAAGGGGATCATAGTGACAGAACTCATAGTCAGTAGCAAAATATTGTCGATGGTGTTTTTCGTAGTCGACGCTAAGGGAAATTACAATGTGTTACTGGGGTAAGATTGGATTCATGTCAATTTTTGTATTCCATCGACTATACACCAAATGCTTGTCCAATATAATGGAGATGGGGTCGAGGTGCTGCAAGTTGACACATCAGCTCATATAGCTATGGCTAGTTCAGAGGCAAATTGGCAACAAGATGAGACTGAATGTATATCAGGTAAAGCTCTGGATGACTATCATTTTATCTGCATTAATAAGACTGGGCTCATCCCGATCAATTTAAGGTCGAGCACGTTGGATCAAACAAATGATATTTTACATCAATGGAGTATGAATTGGCAATAAGAGTTTTACAAGACAAAATGCGAAGCTATCGACAAATAATGGATAGCTATCAGGCCATTGAAGACTTTCAAGAATTCGAGAAATTGGACCAAGGTTTCACATCGATGGATTTATTGCATGAAGTCAACATAGGCGATGGCGATAGGAAAAGTCCAACTTTTATTGTTTCAAAATTAGTAATAGAGTACAAAGAAAAGTTAGTCAAGCTTTTAAGAGATTATAAAGATTATTTTGTTTGGAAATACTATGAAATGTCTGGTTTAAGCCAATAATTAGTTGAGCATTGGCTACTAATAAAATCTGGTTAAAGACCTTTTAAATAGCCTACCAGACAATTTAATCTAGCCATATATAATACAATAAAAGAAGATATTGAGTTATTATTGGAGGTTAAGTTTATCAGGCCTTATCGATATGCTAAGTGGGTTTTCATTATTGTTCTTGTTATGAAGAAAAATGGTAAACTCAAGGTGTGTGCTAATTTCAGAAGCTAAGTATTGTTTCAGAAGGGATGTGGATGTGATGTAGTCCTGTAGATAACTTGCAATTCATTTCGTATTCCCTGACTCTTGCGATCCAAGCTTATTCTATCTATATTCAGCTTAATGATAGTGTTGACTATTGAATCTATAGCTAAGTATAACATCACCAAATGTCCTACACATCCTAGAATTTTGCCATACATTCATAGTACTGTGCTATTATCCAGGTATTAGTTTAGTTCTTTTCATAAAAAAACTAGATTTGTTTCCTGAAACATCATTCATAAAGAAAGAATAACATCCAACCAACAATACTCAGATATCAAAGGCGAGTAAGAATAAGACATTTATTTTAACACTCAAAAAGATTGTTGTTGGAAAACTAGAGACGTCTTTGACCATAGATAAGAAATGTGGCAGCGGTAAGAGCAGTTAATCTCCCACTGGTAACATGTTCTATTGTAAAATGATTATCAACATCAGTATACGTGTTCACGCACAAGGATTGAAATCTCAATTTCGCTCTAAATATCGTCTGTAGCCGGAGAACGAAATTTCGGCGAGATCTCGGCAATTCAAACAAATTCCGACCGAAATGCAAAAACAGAAATTTAAATCCGGTTTTTGAGCTCCCGGTTGGGCCAAGATCCGGTTTTGCCGAGATCTCAGCAAAATTGGCCGCCATGAAATTTGGTCAAAACGAAGTCAAAAAACTTTGAATTTTTTTCTGGAGATCACCGACACATTGATGATATTTTCATAAAAATTTCAGATAATTATGAATCCTATGAAATTTTTAAAATTTCAAACATTACTACTATCGTAATAAAATGCTGACCGGCAATTTTGAACCGAATGAAAAATAGGACAAACCACATTAGAAATATTTATAATTTTTTATGCATGATTCTATCATATCAGTAATCTTTTCATAAAATTTTCAGGTGATGGTGAAGCTCGAGGGATTTTTAAAAATTTAGACAGCGGTGATGTCTAGATGGAAAATGGTTGAAAGTACATTAGAAAATTTAAAAATTTTAATTGGATGATTGTGATGCATCATTAACCTTGCCATAAAATATAACAAATCAATTTAAAATATTTTGAAAATTTTTCTGTGTGATCCTACACTTGTTAGGATGGTGTTGTAAATTTTTCATAGCATGAAAATGCTTCTACAATTTTATAAAAATCTAATATTTTTTTGCTGAAATTTTAAAATGTATCAAAAAAATATTTTTTTCGACAAATTATCTTGGAAGATCACTTTTTCTAGTGTAATTGACCTAAATCCGGTCAAATCCAGGCATTAAAAATTGAATTCCGGGTTTAAATACCGAGATACCAGCCGGTAAGGGCTAAATCTCGCCGAAAAAATGATATTACTGTAGCAACACGATTTTTTTTTGACTTTTTGAATTCGGCCGGTAGTCAAAATTTTGTCCAGCTCCGGAGAACGAGATTTCGTGAAATCTTACCTAGATTTCTAACCCTGTTCACGCATGAATCGAACTCACATAAATTTGTTTATATATTTATGTTGAACAAAAGAAAGTCTAAGTCGTATAAAGAATCCTCAACAGCCTTGAAATAACAAAGATAACTAATGCCATTCATAGTTCTAGCTAAGACAGCCAAATAAGTGGAGTATACCAACTGACAAATATTTACAAAATTGTGTATATAAACACAAAACCTATGGATGCAGGATTGTAGATTTCATAAAAACGGAATCAATTATCATCATTAGCTAGACTTCCCATACTGTCATATAGTATTGGTAATGCAGGTGCTCTTTTACAGTGTGCTTATTGTTAGTTTTATCTTAACATGTGGAATCATCTCATTTGTCTACTGCAGGAGAAACTCTGGAAGATGGAAAAAGATGCAGTACAAAGTAAGGCCAATATTGATGTTGTAAAACTTCATAAATCAGAGGGTATTATCCTGAGAAATTCAAAATATCGTCAAAAGACTAGAAGCTTCCGAAATAAGGTGTTTTTTCGGAAAGTAGAATGTGTGGCCATGGGTGTTCCTGATTTTGATATTCAAAAGTAGTTGCAAATCATCCATGATTTTGATATTCAAAAGTAATTGCAAATCATCCATGATTAATTTAGAGCGTAATATGGAAAAAAAAATTATTGATGAAACTTGAATATACATACAATGTTATACAATGTCACTCCCTCCATTTTTGCCAATTCTCTAATGTTATCCTTGCAATCATAGTTGGGGCATTTATTCAGTTAATGCCATGCCCTTCTATTATGCTCTTGACTTGTTAAAGCTAAATCCTAATTGGCTAATTCCCTATTTGCAGGAGTACTTCTACGGGATTGGAAATGATCTGACTCAAATGTAGTTAACTTCAGTGATGTTTCTGTTTACAAAATCGGTAGTGATCATCAAGCTCCTCGGTCAGCTAGCATCACCAATCGGTGCAGAACCTGTGGCGGACTCTACTCTGCTTGTTGCTGTTAGGGCATCCGTAATGGTTAAAGATAATTGCTCTCTATAGTAAGATCCACGTCATCTATATATCATGCTATAGTAAACCCTTACAATAGTGAATCTATATAGATGTCTATAGCTATTTTTAATTAATAGAGTGCTCTCTCTCTTTCTTCATTTAATTAATAGACAATCTACAGGTCTATAGATAGCAGCGCTCTCTCTCTTCATTTAATTGCTTGCCACATAGGATAGATGCTGATATGAACTTCTTATAGATAGCTAACTAGGCACCATTGCAGATGCCTTTAACATCAGCACAGATATGGTCCACACAGTGCTTGCTGTTTCTTGCGCCAAGGAGCCTGATGAAATAATTTCCAGGTTATACCGTCATTTCCCAAGGTAGTGCTTCCACCTAAAGCCTGACAAAAGCTACTCCACTTGAGCACCGACAAACCAAACTTGCTCATGTTACAAGTTTCAAATCGATATAACATATTTAGTTTCATATGAGCGTTATATTATATTTAGCTACAGGAGATATTGTCAAAATTTTTATTTACTTGATTATCATGGAACAAACTTTTCAAGTAATTCAATCAGTGTCGATTATTATTTCTGTAGGAATGATCTGTGTTGTCATGCTTTTGGAAAAGGTTAATCGCCTGTTTGGTTCCCCTGCCGCGCGTGGCCTAGCTCCATCCGTGCATTGATCACATCCGCAGCTGGCGTTTGGTTCGCTGGCTCGAATGGGCGCGCCTGGCTCTATCGATGCAGCGAAGGCCAAATTTTGAGGCCGCGCCTGCACGCGCGGCCGTTTCCCGCGGGCCAGGCTCGCGTGAGCCGCGCTCCAACCAAACGGGACATAAAGAGCCTTTAGGAGTATTGTTCTTTTAGTGTTTGACATTAGACATATTGTATGGTTTAGAATTTACAAGTATTGCTTTGTGTGGGTGATGTGCACGTTTACCAACTGCCAGATTATTAGTGTTCGATTCTAGCATTACGACTTCCTTTCAAGTCTTCATTCCCGTCGGACAAAAACTATAAAATTTGCATCGTTTTTTTTTTTTGTAATAAAATATTGTTTATATACATTTAGTAACGGAGCAGTGCTTCAATGCTTTTTCTCCTAATACAAGTTGCACAAATCTTGAAATAAACGAAGGGGTAAATAATCACAATCTATCATTCATTTATACTTTAATAATTATGTAACTGTAAGAAAGAAAAGCATAAAAGCACCTCTCTTTGTAACGCCTAAAATGAAATTTGTGCAGCAACGTCGCCGGATTCATTCATGTCACAGATGTTGAAATCCAAAGGTACACCAACATCAAGGAACCAACTTTTGGCTGGGTATTGATGTTTCGTGTTTAACTGGGTCTGACATTCTCCATTTCAGGAAGAAGCTGACTAGGGGTGAAACGGATCAGATATGGATCGAAAACCACTTATATTGTATTTGATCTATATAATTTTATCGAATCGGATTCGGACACGGATAGTATCGAATACTGATTCGGACACGGATAGTGTCGGATACGAATATGGATAATATTCAAACAAATACGGATAAAATAAGTTTGGATAATCATCGGAACGGATATTTTTCGAATAATACGCGTAAATACTAAATAGTAAATACAAAAGGAGTGATATGCTACAACGAATATTATCGATAAGAAACCAACATAAATTGTATAGGACATTGAGAGATCAAGACCGTTAAAACCATACAGTTTATAGTAATACACTGAGTCATATCTTGGAATTGCACTTATACATTATCTATAGAAGTTGCACATCATTCATAGGAAGTATACAAAAGTAACAAATCACATGCATGGCACTAAACATCAGTCAGGCCATTAGGGGCCATGGCCTCCATGGTCATCTTTTACATGAGATTTGAAGTGAAAACAAAAGAAGGATCAAACTTTCGGTGCACAAAACATGACATCGGAACACCAACAGCCACCGACGGAACACCACCGGCAGTGCCGTGAAGTCCTGCGCCGGTGATGACCTAGAGGGGTGAAGTTGTGACCGGGGACCACCTGGAGGACCGGAGGCGCGGACGGCAGGCGCGCCACCGCACCGCCACGACCTGGAGTTGGAGATGTGGACTGGATACTTGATAGGTTGGGGGCAGGGCAAGGAACTAAAGTGGCGGCTAGGGTTCCACTTCCAGGCTCCAGCTTGTATATTTATTATTCAACTCAAGTCTAGATGGGTCGGCCGAACATACGAGCCAAGCCGCCGGGCTAAGTTAAAAAGGCTGGAATTCGAATATTATCCGGCGGATAGTATCCGAAAAAATGCTCGGATACTATCCGACGGATATTATCTGAGATATCCGTATCCAGGACACTTTATCCATATCCGATCCATATCCGCACAAAATATCCGGATATCCGAAAAATTATCCGAATTGCTATCCGAGACGCTTCGGTCGGTCGAAAATTATCCGTACCATTTTCACCCCTAAAGCTGACATTCGTTACTACTTGCCCATGAGGCTTGCCGAGTAGTAGGGATGAAAATGGATAGCATACGAATAGATAATGGCTCGAAACATGATAACCCCTTAAATTGTACATAAGAAATAAATGAAAATATAAAACTAGTTGATTTGATCAAACATTATTAAAAATTGAACATAGGTTCATAGTTCATCCGCAAGTTGCATGCATGCATTAGGTTGGTCGATATCTTTTGTCTACTTACTCTGTTGGTTCTGAATGTAGAACTGCTAGGTTCAGATCAATCAAGTGTGTTAACTCTGTGTATTTTATCTGTTGTTTTTCTCTGATCATTTGGTTTAGTGGAGTATTTTGTTCTCCAAGGAACTGCATGCGATGCTCTTTGTTTTAATTGCTACAAGCCAGGGTCACGCGTTACGCTGCGTCATGTGACGCTGCATCGTACGAAATTTGAGAAATTCGGTCGTGCGACGCTGTGTCGTGTGAAATTTGGTTCGACGGATATTTCTAAAAAAAATATGTAATTTCGATTTTCTGGTTTTTTTTTTAAAATAGGCTGCTTGGAGCCGTCGATGAATCTGTGGATTGCTAGGAGTCGTTGGCGAATTTGCGGGAATTTTTTTAGAGAAAACCGCAGTGGAACCTAGACCTAATTTTGGTTTTATTTTTTAAAAAAATAGGTCATTAGGACCCGTTGGTGAATTCATAGACTATTATAAACCATCTTCAAATTTATGGGTTTTTTTTAAAAAAAACAACAGAGGAACCTAAACATATTTTCGTTTTTCTTTGGATCTAATATGCTAAAAACCGATTTCTTGGGACTCAAACTTATTTTTGTTTTTGTTTTGTCCATTTCGGTAAAAACCGCTGGGAGAACCTGAGCGTAAATCGCAGAGTGATCTAAATGTAATTTTAATTTTTTGGTTTTTTCTTAAAAATCGACCAAAAATCTAAACATGATTTCAAATTTTTAAAAAGATCTCTTCACGGAGAAGACGATGCGACGTAGCTAGAAGGGCGTCAATCCCTTTTGGTGCAATATAAAGTATACATTTGGTGCCCACTAGGTGGTTGTAATTCCGTGCTGGGAACTCCCAAGAAGCATTCAAGTCATCATGTCTCCAACAAGACGAACGCGTGACAAACTCGATGTGACCCATGCACCAGCACCACAACACACCAACCTTTTGCTCGATCAAATATCCGATATTATATAACAAATATAACAAATATAATATCCGAGTTGATAGAATCCGTGTCGAAAAATATCTGAACCGATGAGCTATTTTCACACCTTCCAAGCAGGCTGTTAATCGCACGCTCGTTAACATGGCACGAGGCTCGATCAGTGCAACGTTTAACATTGTAGTTAGGTTGGCAGTTAACCAGACGATTAGAGACATGTTTTTAACGCTGAAATGCACCCTTGCCCTGTAACACTAGCTTTAGAAATTTATAAAGCTTAAGCTATAATTACATTAAAAGTATTTAGATAGGTCATCTTGTTTACATTTTAAACTAAAAATATAAATTTAATTCACTTTATTTTAATCTACAAACTCCAGATCTAAAATAAAACTAAGATCTAGAACTCTGCCAAAACAGCGCCTTAGTTAAAGATTTTATACCTCACAATGCTACCAGGTCAAACTAATCCCAGAAACTGCTGTAAAAGATTAGTTTACCAGTCTGTACGCGAGGAACGAATATCAGTGTTTTTTTTTGTTCAGAACATTGACTGTAAATTTGCAGCATCTGGCCTGGGATACCGAACAGTCTCAACCAAACACAGCCATGAATTCAAAACAGTAAAGCTCCCAGCTAAAACATCTTTGCCATCTCCTATAGAACATAGGAGCCGTTACAAAACCACCAGCATACACACAGGGGTACATCACCAGGAGCTCCTCCCCATCTATATGGAATTTATTCGGTCTTGCAGATGATGCTGAGAGCACATCAGGCATGCATCCTGTGAAGACCGAAAAAAATATTAATAGGGACAAATCCTAATGCAGCTTCCCTTCACTCTACGAATAATACAAAATGGAAGTACGTCACAGAAAAAAATCCAGTGTGCGTAACTTTTAACATCTCGTATAAAGGTCGAGAAGCAGCAACAAAATTTGCAAACAAAAGAATCGAGAGACATACAGCTCGGGCCTCCTGGAACCCGTATCTAAGGACAGAAGATCTACAGACCCCGACGATACGGATGAGAGGAGCATCGACACCGGTAAGTTAAAAGGTCACACCACAATTACAAAAAGTAGTCGGGAGTCTTGCGTGTTGCGTCCGGCTCAATTTGCTGAGGCGCTGGATCAAACTGGAGGAAGTTCTGATCCATATTTTCCCCAATTTCAAGAATTGCAGCCATATTACCACATCGGTAACAGTAGTTCGGTGCACTGAAGACTGTGACAACATTCTTATCCTGCACGGCAAAATCACAGAACAGTAATTATTCAAGCTTCACATAATATCTAAATATTGCATTTAAAAGCCAGCAAACTGGAGTATAAATCTTGCATAATGCAGGAATGCATGAAAATTTGCAGCCATGACTATTGCTTTAACAACCACAAGGCTCCTAGGCTCATGCATACAACAAAGCAAACATGCAAAGTCGTAGTCCTTCAAAGGCTTGCTTCTACTTCCACATCAAAATAAGGGAGATTAAATTTTCCATGAGAACAGCATTCCTTGCCCATGAAAAGACACTTTCCGTAATCTCTTTTGTTGATTTTTTTGAAAACAATGTTTGGATGGGCCCTGTTTGGATGCTGCAGGATTGGGCTTACATGTTCCCTCTACTGTGTGCCTGTCTATGTTCCCATACATATGACATGGATCTCCGTGAACTACACCAGTGGACCCGTGATCTGCACGAATTCTACTGGCCCACACACCACACAAAGTGGAACACAGAAAGACACATCTGAACAAGCAAGTTGCATCTGGGATCCAATTTACTAGGATTAGATATGCCTCGACAGTTAGTCGATTTAGTTACTTCCACTATGATCAGATATGCCTCAACATTTAATGGATTTAGTTCCTTCAGAAACATGGATTAGGGCCTTGGTATGTTGATGAAAATGAAAAGCCTAATTCATCAATTAACAATCAAACACAATAAAGAGTAAGAACTTGTATGTGTTCTTACAATCTTTATAAGGTATCACTTCAATTACCAAACACAATAATTTAAAAAACACTGTACTACATTCTCAACACCAACCTGGCACCAATTGTATCCTTCCATTACAAGTTGATGGGCCCTTGAGATGAGAGAGAGGCCATTTGTATGGTTAAACTGTTGTGCAATATCTTGCCCAAATGTATAGCCTGCTCCTCTTGGTGAAATCCCCCAACCACATCGGTCATCTGGGTCAGACCACAAAAGATCACACATGGGCCCTTCATGAGGAACCTGCAAGCATTTTTGAGAAACTCGTGATATTAGCTAAGAATAAACAATAAGCAATATAGTCCAATTTCTCCCGCACATGAATAAGTTAGGAACCCAAGCAAGGTTCCAAAAATCGACGAAAATGGCTCAAAAATCACGATTTCCAACTGTACCGAGCCAGTTCGATATTTGGAACCAGTCGGTAAACCGGTCCAATCCAAATTCAAATTTAAAAATTTCGAAAATTTTGGAAAATTTTATCCAAAAATTCCCTAAAATTAGTATTAATAGCTGTTTGACATCTGGGATGAAAATTTTTTAAATAAACGAATTTGGGAGAAGCTTTTGAGCAAATCCGAATATACATAATAGAAAAAAGAAGAAAAAAAAGGGCAAAGAAGTCAACAATTCCTGATTTAATTGAGTTATCATACCATGTTATAAATTTTTGAAATTTTTTGTGTGAGGTCCTAAGGCAATTCGAACGATGCTGTAAAATTTTCAGATGATGACCAAACCTGTGGATTTTTGTAAAATTCTTATAGTGCTACTGTTTTTGTATATGCTCTTCTGTTTTATATTTACTAGGGGCACTAAATGAAGTCTAATATTTCTAGAAATTTTACTACATAATCCTTGGGCACTGTTTATGATACCATTAAAATATCAAAGCATGATCAAGCTTGTAAATTTTTATAAAAATCTTACAGTGTCTCTGTTCCTTTTCATTAATTGCTGTTTTTGATTTTCCAAAAGCAATAAATGAATTCAAAATTTGTTGAAATTTCTTTGGGGTGTTTTATAGATTAATTGGGATTTACTCAGATTTTATGCAATTTTTTCCAATTTTCCTTGAGTGTGCCGATTTTCGATGTAAACCAGTCAAAAATCACACAAAATCGAAATAAAAAACCAGTCTTTGAGTGTGCTGATCTAGGTCGAAAATCGAACAAAACCGGTCAAAAATCGAGCAAAATTGGTCAAACCGGTCGGTTTTCTTTTTTTTTTTGCCTCTTTTTGAGCGTCGAATTCAAAAAGTTGACTTTGCAAACTGTTCGGTTTCTACCGATTTTCGACGAAAATCAGTGCCGAGAGGAGCTCAAATTTCCATCTCGGTTCGGTATTGTTTACCCTAAACCCAAGACCTAACAGATATCATCAGTATCCTTCATAATAACAACCACCTAGAGGTATCTGTTACAATCATCTAGCTGTGAAGAAAGGCACAATAGGTATCTGTTACAATCACATATAGTTATCTGCGCCATGATCCACATTATGCTGTAGTGTTACAAACCTCAGAAAAGAAAACTATAGTGCTCAACCATAAAAAGATTCAATATTCACAGATCTATTAATTAACTGCAGCAAGGTACTGAAAAATTCTTGTTAAAAAGATCACCACAAATTAGAAATATACACCAGCCACATGATACTTAAGCAGTAATTACTTAAATGCCTAATTCTATAAAGAATGATCTGATTCTCAAAGCAAAACAAGCACAATGGCTTGCTTTAGAAGCTTATTAATTAAAAAGAGCAACCTATGGAAATTTTGATGGTTACCAATTTAATTATTTGTTCAACTAATTTGTGAATTGAGGATCATGGAGGATGAATGCAAGACAGCATTCGGTAATAGTTAGGCATAGCCCTCAAGTATAGCATCCATGTAATAAAAAAAGGATTATGCGTCAATATTAAAAATAACTAGTTGAAGAGTCTAAAGTGATACGGGACTAAGTAAAAACCTACTCCCAAGGGATTGTACAGCCAGACTAATGCAACTTTTACATTCAAAACAGATCCACTATCACTACTCAGTAATTGCTTATTGATGTTTTCCACCAAACGCTATGGTTCTCCAAGATCGAAGTATGTTCTGAATTCACATTTACATGACCTAAACCACGTTACAGGTAGATCAATATCACGCAATAATTTTCTTTCTGTATACCAGCCTAATGGTAAAGATGACCTGCCATAGTCCCGTGCATGCCTATAAATTGCTAATGAAGGGCCTTTGAATCCTATCTACATAAAAAAAACTAGTATGAGCTATATAGATAGATGATATATTACGTCTACACATAGCTGCAATAGTCCAAAAATCAGCCATAATCTCCAGATATCACAAAATTGTCTCTGTTATACAAGGCATGCAGAAGTCACAATTTCGAAATACTGGAGATCAGAAACAATATGACTACACTAGTACATCAAAAAAGTGGTAACTTTGTTGCCTACCTCTTGTATGCGATCAAGAGCACGAATGTTATCTAATGTATCCAATGATGGAGAGAGACCGCCATGAAGGCAGAACACCTACAAAATGTGTGTTCCCTGTATGTCAGCCATACATTGAATAAGCCTATATTGGTATGAAAATGTCAACCATAATTACTTGAATAACAAACCTGGTTTTCTATTAGAGCTGTGAGAGGCAAATAATCAAACAAGTCTGTAAAGTACTTCCATACATTTGCATTTCCATATTTTCTTAAGCACTCATCATAGAAGCCATACCTGTAGCAAAATAATCAATGCCAAGAACTCTGTTGTAACATTACAAGTGCACATGTCACAAAATAGATTGTGAAAACCGCATTGTGCAAAAGCCTATTGTATGCCATACAAATATTGCAATGAAGAACATTCTTAGTGGTACACATTTCAACCAATTTGAACATTGCATGAAGATTTAACTTGTGATCATTGACCAAAGTACCCTATGTGTTATAATAAGCAACCAGATAAAGATGCCTAGACAATAGGCACAGCAAAAGTACTATAGCTTAGCACACCAATTAAAACAAGCTTGCTACTTTAGTTCAGCATTACAGGCAAATTTATGAACAAGCTCTTGCTCGAGTAAATTGGCCAACAAATTCGTGCTCCTTACTGGGGTTTATTACTTTATAGTGTTATGCACTAATAACTAGAGTTCCAATAACAAGGAAGCTCCTTTATATGTTGGGTATTGCCTTGGCTATTATGCACAGGATAATACACTTGATGTGGAAGAATACATCTCCAGCTTAGTCAGTTTGGACAGATAATGGAGGACCAAAGAGGGCAGAAAAGATTGCATCTCGAATGCTTGCCACTTTTTAGTTGTTACTATTGTGTAAGGAGGTATACTCAATAATGCAATCAGCAACTAGGTGCATAAAAATATCAACATCTAGAAGGACATAAACTCACACTTGAGTGATTTGTCTGCTCTCATGATTTCCTCTCAATATTGTAATTCTGTCCCTGTAGCGAACTTTCAAAGCCACTAACAGCGAAACAGACTCCACTGAATAGTAGCCACGGTCTGCAGTAAAAGCCATATGATAAAATTTATCCATATTAAGGCAACACAACAGATATGCGATTAAAACTACAGATGGAAAGTACAGACACTCCTGATGCACATTTGAATTTATCATGTAATTGTCGTCTCCCAGTACGAGTAACGAGATAATGATAATTCTTATCTTCTTGATAGATAGAACAGCTTATAAAGGTGCTTATGGGACCCAAAAGACAAGGGCTGCGGCAAGATTCTCACAAGATTGTCCTAAACCCAAACCCGACAGATAACCAGCACAGGACATTAATCACATGACGAGAACGTAAGAACTACTCGCAACGAATTCTCCCAAGAATCCTACCTCGCCAGAACCACCAGCCCACTCAATTCCATACCGGGATCTAAAAAAACCCATTTTTTTTCCGCACCAATCCCCACAGACAGGCCGAATCAAGTGTCAACATGGCGCGCGCGCGGCGACAGAAGGGGAACGGCGATGAGGTGAGAACGTACCAACGTAGTCGCCCATGAAGAGATAGTTGGTGTCGGGTGCGTCGCCGCCGATGCGGAAGAGCTCGATAAGGTCGTAGAACTGGCCGTGGATGTCGCCGCAGACTGTGACGGGGCAGCGCACGGGCTGCACGTTCCACTCCTCCATGAGGATGGCCTTGGCCTGCTCGCAGAGCGCCTTGACCTCCGCCTCCGGGAGATGCTTGCACTCGCGCAGCTGCGCGATCTGCCGGTCCAGATCCCCGTGCGACGGCATCTCACCGCGTCCCGCCCGCCGCCGCGGAGGTAGGGGCTCCGGTCCCGGCGAGGAGGAGGGGGGAGGAGTAGCTAGGCCGCTAGGGTTTGCGGGGGATCGGGGGAGGAGGAGGTGGAGCTCATGCCTCCATTTTTTTTTTCTCCCTGCTTTGTTTTATAGGAAGCGAGATTTTTCTTTTCCTCGAACACTTCCAGGCTGCGCTACTGCCTGGCTTGGGTTGTTCAGCAGTTTGGCGCTTTTGGAGGGGTCAAAATGTAATTAGGTCGGCAGAAGTGAGCTGATCAAAGTAGACTTTGGCTAGTGTGGTTCATGTACCAAGGTTGTTGTGCTTTATCAAAAAAAATTTTGTTAAACTTGTCTAAGATTATGTTATTAAAACAAAAGCTATATTTTGGTTATAAAATAAATTTTACCACACTTTTTTGAGTCAACGACGCGTGTGATCTAGATAGTAAGAATGAATATTACCATATGTGTTGACTATGAACCAAACAGGGTTATTATAATTGAAACCATACTTTGGCTAGTAAATAAATTTTACCATACTTTTTGAGTCAATAACGCATGGGATCTATATGGAAAAAAGAATCTTGCTATAGGTGTAACTATGAACCAAACAGATATCTAATTCGATCAAACTTGTCTAACTTGGTATGTGGCAAAGTTTGACTATGAACCAAACAACCTCTTTATACGTGGCAATGTCATGCTAGACATTTATGAGTCACTTAGAGGGAATTCTAAAAAGGATTGATTCGTTATTTTTTTAGTGTATTTAAAGTGGTTGGCATAATCCGAACCCTCGTGCTAGTATGATAATCTTACTGAGCTTTCTATAGGATGTTGTGGGTGTTTTACATTTTTGTCACCTAATAAACAAAACCTTTAGAGCTGGTGATGATCTCTTTTGCTGAAGTATAACTTAGAAACAGAGGAAAGATATTATTTTAAAAAATTAGCCAGAAACACTAGCATTCACTATAGAAGAAAAACAATCATCGAGCTACAAACACATATATACATCCCACACACCCCACACATGCATGCATGCTCGCCCTACGCTTGCACTCAGCGTTGTGGAGCAACTCACGCTGAACGAGCTCGAACATAAACGGTTGGCACACACACCAAGCGACCAACCAACCTAGCTATGCTTGGTCTCCAAGGAAAAAATATTAATATGCATGGACTATCGAATAAGTATAAAAAAGGTTGTTAAGGGTGAGAACAATCCGATGTTGTTGAGAAATTGTAGTGGCACAAAATACATTGAGTGGTGAAATTTTCCTTGGCTCCTTGATGGCATAATCGCATAATAATTGGTTCAAATCAACCCATGTCTCGTTTAGAGTTGTGTTACACAGTAACTATAACAAATTATTTCCCACTTTTTTCTTAGATTATCTCCACTTATTTTCGAAACATTCTAGTTTTAGCATTGGTCTTTTACTCACAAACTCTCTTACGATTGGTTGTTACTTCTAATTTCTAAAAGAATTTGGATCACAATTTAACTAACACGATAAATACAAGAAACTTTTACATTGCAATGCTAGTAGAAACGCTTTTGCGAGAGCATTACTCTTTGTGCTAGAAAAGGGAACAGAAAGAGTGAGGTTATCTTGGATTTCTCAAAGAAATTCCAGGTTTAAGCTCATGTTTAGAATTAAAGAAAAGAGGAAAAGGGAAGTACTCCATGTGATTTATTGGGCCATTCCTAAGGCTTCTATGAAAAAATGTATAAAGGATTTCAATGCCCAAAAATCCTTGTTCAAAATAAACTCATGTTGGACGTGATTCCTTTTAGATCACGGACGATTTATTTTGTAAAGGCTAAGATAGCTCTTTTGTAGGCAGTTAATATAAAATTTTTGGTACTCCAAGCATTCACCTTTTTGAAATTATAGAGTTTTGAGAGGACATGAACTCTTATGTAGGCTATTAATATATATAAAAAATTGGAACTCCAATCATTCACCTTTTTGAAATTAAAGAGTTTTGAGAGGACATGAACTCTTATGTAGGCTATTAATATATAAAAAATTGGTACTCCAATCATTCACCTTTTTGCAATTATAGAGTTTTGAGAGGACATATGAAATGAAATCAGAAAACCTCTTGGGCCCTTCAAGTCCTTCATTAACTGAATTCATCTTATCTTGCCCTTTAACTTTTTTTTTGTTTTTGTTTTTTTGCAAATATACGCAGATGCAAATTTGGCTTCTCCCTCATCGCAAAAGGCGCATCAGGTAACACTTGTTCCTGTCACACCCGGAAGCGCGAAAGATAGTTAGCGTCGTGACAGGGTGAGTCAGCATGGGAGTAGGCGCTGCCGTGAGTAGGGAATGCGGAAGGAGATGCTGCTGTGGTCGGGAGAGTGGGAGGATCTGCACTAGTGCCTACGCCACCTTACTATCGCGACCATGGAGTGCAGCAGAAATCCTACCACGGTAGGCCATGAGCCTACTACCTTAATCAGCTAAGTTTCTATAGCTCAACTACCTTCCATGGTGCGAGAGCATGGTAATGATACGTATTGTCTGCCGACATTTTGTGGTTAGAGACGAGACTATTTTTAAATTGTATTCGAAAAGGACATTTTTTTAAAAAAAAATTGTCACGGGTAGAAAACCCAACCCTCGCAGGCTCGCAGCTCGGAAGACGGCCGGGCTGTGAAAGAAAGAACCACGTTGTAAGCTGAGTTGACTGTTAGCAAATTTTACATTAACTTTTTAATTTGGCATAAAGGGTCACTTTGAAACATTTAAATCTGTATGTATCATGATAGTGGGGAGGTTCCTGCTGCTTGGTAAAATCACTTTTATGAATTATTATTGGTTTGGCGTGTCATAAATATTTTTGAATGATGGAATACTTTGGGTGTATTTAGTAGGGTTCTAGCTCTCCACAAGATCTGTGGAGTTAGAGCTGTGAGTACATTAAGAGTATTTAGATGGATCGTCTTGTTTATATTTTAGAACAAAAATATAAACTTAATTCACTTTATTTTAGCCTACAAGTTTTAGATCTCAGGTGAAACTGAGATCTGGAACTCTACCAATCAAACCCTTTGTTGTGCTCTGTTTAGCATAAGATTATAGGACACTTCGTCAATTCATGCACTATTACACTAATATGTGTGGGTTCTTTGTATGATTACCAACTAGTACTTGTAGGATTGTAGTGGGCTCTACTTTAATCCGACTTAAGGTCTGCACGTAGTTTCTTCATCCTGCTTTACTTTCTTACCTCTCTAGTAGTCTGAATCTGTGTATGCTTGCTAGTCCAAAGCCTGTTTGTGCTGGTTTTCAGGATTTTCTTTCAAGTATCTGAAATAAGTTTTAATTCTGAAATAGCGGAAAGAGCTGTGCAAGCTACACGAGCAATTGGAACAACGGAAGAGCAGTTTGCTTTGTATTCTGGTGAAGTTTGGACATGCATTACGATACAATGCATTGCTATTTTTGCATGCAGTTGGACTTGCTACCCCTAAAAAATAGAACATGTTAAGAGGCATATATGGTAGCAGTGTCATACTGTCATATATGTAGAGTTCTTGTGATTCTTTGATGGTGATGCCCTAGATGGTTAGATATATGTCTTGTCTACGTGAATAGAAATGCTTATATTTATTCAATTTTCAATAATGTTTTGATCAAACCAGCTAGTTTTGCATTTTCGTTGATTTCTTATGTACAATCTAAGGGGTTATCATATTCCGATAAATATCCATGATCGTATCCGGTTCGATTCGTATTCGCTCCATATCCATATTCAATATTATTCGTATTTGTATTCGACTATCCGTATCCAAATCCGAGAAAAAATATGAAAACAAATATGGTATAACTATTATTCGTCCGTATCCGATCCATTTTCACCCCTACATATAGGCAGTACCTGGCCAAAGCAGCTTGGCAAAGCATGAAGAAAACAGGGAGTACTATCTGAGCAAAATCCTAATTAGCCTTTCATGTTTTGCTGCTTTTTTTTACTGAAATGAAATGCAATGCAATGTGCAACTCATTGAGGGAACTCGGAAATTTTCCGCGGCGTGACACATCGCGTG
This sequence comes from Guadua angustifolia, assembly GCA_036346375.1. Taxonomy (NCBI): domain Eukaryota; kingdom Viridiplantae; phylum Streptophyta; class Magnoliopsida; order Poales; family Poaceae; genus Guadua; species Guadua angustifolia. The sequence goes on along the minus strand of CM070502.1, from coordinate 65,014,552 downwards.
TAGTTTTTTCAAGAAAAATATTTTTTCTAATGGCGTTTAATTTTAAATCGTCGAAATAATGAGCGTAAACGGGGGAATAGAGATAGAGTTGTAGAAATATCTCTTTCGATTTAATTATTTGGAAAATATTGGAGACCGAAATGAAAACTGCGCAAGGAAAAAGTCTAGAGGAAAAGGGTGAAAAATTATTAGAGATGTCAACCTTCTTTTTGTCGAAGTTTAATACTCTACTGCTCACCGAGTAATAATACATGTTTTAAAAATATAAAAACTTCAGAGCAGAATACGCCGCGCGTGTTGTTTTCTCCGTGAGAAAAATTTATTTTTTTCTCGTGCGTTTATTTCTTAAATCATCGAAATGGGGAAAAAATAGAGAGATAGAGTTGTAGAAATATCTCTGAAAGTGCATCTAGGTCCCTCAAAGAGTTTTGGTGATTTATGGCAACACAATTTTGTATACTAACGGTGCAAGTGAGATTCTATGCAGTGATCAAGAAGATATCATCGTTGGAAAGGCGATTGGAGGTCCCCACCATATTTAAAATTTGAAAAGGCGGCATCAAGACTTTAGTTGTAATTCTTTTATTTCTTTGAGTCTAAGGATAGCCGTACTATAAAGGGGGATACGACGGAAAATCGCTTCTAGGATATGCTTGTGCTCATAGGATGAAAATTGCATCTCGAAAATCTTTTGAAACTTTGCATTTCCTATCAAAGGGTACTCCTGGCCGATGGGGTCTGTCCGGAGTATCCGGACATTTTGTCCGGACACTCCGGGCTAGGATCCTCGATTGGTTTTCTCTGGTAAGTCCGGAGTATCCGGACATTTTGTCCGGACACTCCGGGGTTAATATGTCCGGAGTATCCGGGGTGGTCCGGCGTATCCGGAGATTTTGTCCGGACACTCGGACTAAATGTCCTGATAGTCCGGACTTTTTAAGAAGACACTTGTAATCTGTTGGATTTTGGGTGAGCTATTTAAGCCCTCACTCCAAATCTACAGCTAGCTATCTCATTCATTGCAAAGATTCAAGTCTCAAGCTCACTCTCTCACTCTCTTGAGCCCTAGCCTCTTTCTCCCACTTAAATCCTTGGTTTGATTTGAATCTTTGGGGAGAAAAGAGGGATCTAAGTGCTTTGAGCTTACTTGTTTGATTCTTGAGCACTAGCTTCATCCTCCTAGTCGATTTAGCGGCGATTTATTACTCTTGGAGTTTGAAGGGCTCCTAGACGGCAAGGAGTCACCGGGAGCCTCCAAGTCTTTGTGTGGAGAGCCCCGGTCGTTTGTGAAGGTAAGTCTCACCTCCGAAAGGAAAGAGGCAAGAAGTGAAGACCGGCGAGTGCTTCGTGCAACACCGGGAGGAAAGGGGTCAAGAGGGACCCGGGCTTTGTGCCTCCTCAACGGAGACGTAGGATTCCCTTCAAGAATCCGAACTTCGGTAAAAAATCGTTGTCTTTGTGTTCTTCACTTGCTTGAGCTAGGGTTTGTAGTTCTTGAATCTTTTGGAGCCCCGATCTACTTTCTCTTTAAGTTTGACTCTAGATCTATATACTCTTCGGGTACCTGACATCATTTAGAGTATTTGCATTCAGCTAGATTATTGAAAAACTTGCAAAGATTTAAAATCCCTTCTCGAGTTCACCTGTCCGGAGTATCCGGAGAAAATACCCGGACTATCCGGACATTTACTCCGGACTATCCGGACAAAAACCCCGGACAGTCCGGACTCTGACCCTCGGGAGATTTTATTTAATTGCAATTTTTTAATTCGCCTATTCACCCCCCCTCTAGGCGACATATCGGTCCTTTCAATTGGTATCAAAGCCAAATCTCCGTAAATTGGCTTAACCGCTTGGAGAATCAATATGTTGCAAGAAGATAAGAATACCGAAGTCCATGACCAAGACAAGGGCACGGCTCCAGATAGGGTTGCAATTCCATTCGATTATAATTCTCTCGGTGTTCATGCTCCTCATCGTATGTTTCGCGTTCTCCGGTCGAGCGCCTCATTTCGATGGCACTCACTATGCCGCGTGGAAACATAAGATGAAGATGCACTTGAGATCTCTTCACCCTTCTATTTGGAAGATTGTGCAAACAGGTTTCAAGCCTAATGATCCAGAAAATCTTACACCCAAAGAAGACAAGGCTCAACACTTCAATGATTTGGCCGTAAATGCTTTATTCAACGCCTTGAGTGATTCCGAGTTTAACCGAGTCGATGGACTCGAGGAAGCAAAAGCTATTTGGGACAGACTCCTAGTCAGTCATGAAGGAGTGTCTAGCGTCCGAGAATCGAAGGTAGAGCTCATCATTGGTGAGCTAAGCCGGTTCACCCTAGAAGATGGAGAATCATACACTAAGATGTTTGACCGCTTGATGGTGCTCGTAAATCAAGCAAAAGGTCTTGGGTGCACTGATCTTTCTGACAAGGCTGTGGTGAAGATTATCCTTCGTGTAATCACTCCTACCAACCGCAACCTTGTTCAATTGATCCGAGACCGACCCAACTTTGACACGTTGACGCCTCATGATGTCATTGGCCGGCTAATGATGGACGAGATGATGGTAAAGGAGGCGGAAGTTGTGGAAGAACTCCAGTCCGGGAAAAAAAGGGCATCGCTTTAAAGGCCGTCAAAGTTGTGCGCCAAGCCGAAGAAAGCACAAGTGAGGACGAAGAGTCTAGTGGCCCATTGACAAATGAGGATATGGCTCTATTTGTGCGAAGGTTCAACAAGTTCTTCAAGAAGAAAATTTTCAAACAAGGAGGTCAATCAAGGAACTATGGAAGAAAATCAAAGGGGAGACTCTCCACAAGAAGATGCTATGAATGCGGCGAAACCGGCCATTTCATTGCCGAGTGCCCGCATAAGGAAAGCAAAGATGAGAAGTCTCACAAGAAGGACAAGTTCCGGGGCAAAGACAAGGAGAGGAGCAAGAAGTATAAGGGCAAGGGTCGTGCCTACATTGGAAAGGAATGGAACTCCGACACCGACTCCAACTCCGACTCAAGCTCCGAGTCTGAAGAAGAAGGAGGAATTGCCTCGCCGCCATCGCCGTGCATACCACCTCAACCACGCCGAAGAGCCTCTTCGACAACTTGAGCGATTTACGACATAACGCTCCTATGTGCCTTATGGCAAAGGGGCATAAGGTATCATCAAAAGACTCCACTCCCTCCATTGCTAATGAATGTCTAGATGAGCATGATAGCGATAGTGATGATGATGATGTTAACACTGTGCTTAAATCTATGAAGAACTTTGACATTCATAAATTAAACTTGCTCTTAAAAGATATTGAAAAATTGGAGGAAGTTGTAGAACAAAAGGAAGCTACTCTTGAGGCTCAAGAGGATTTGCTCATCCTCGAAAAGGAGAAAAACCGTGAGCTAGAGAAGAGCTTATCTTTTGAAAAAGAGAAGAATGAGGAATTGGTTAAGAACCTAAAATTAACCAAATCCGAGGTGATTAGTCTTGAGATCACCCACGCTTCACTCAAGAGGAACTTGCGAAGTCAAAAGATGCTTGCAAGGCTCTTGAGTTGAAGCTTGTTGATCTCAAGAATAGCCCTCCGATTACCTCATCCATTAGTTCCAATTCTTCTTTACCTCTACTAGCAATGGTTGTGCTAGATGCTTCAATATAAATGTTAATACTTGTGCCACTAACCTCGAGACTTTGCAAGTATTAGCTCATGAAAATGAAAAGCTCAAGGAATGCTTGAAGATGGACCTCAAAAGTCCTATAAGGCTAGCAAGGACTAGAGGAGTTCCTCAGAAGTTTAAAGGTAACCCCATGAAGTATAGGCTTGGATATGTCCCTCCAAAGGGCAAAGGAAATCACATTGTGGTCACTCCTTTGAACAAGCCCATCCACTTCATTAAGGGGGAAGCAAACTCTAAGTATAAGACTCACTCCACTTTCTTTGATTCGTATATGCTTAAAAGGACTAGCCTTGGTAGAGTAGTAGCTTGTCATATTGGGGTAAACCCAAAGATTCATCAAATGTGCGATCTATTTGGGTTCCCAAATCACTTGTTACTAACGTGCGCGGACCTAAACAAGTTTGGGTACCAAAGAGCAAAAACTAAATTTTATTTTGTATGCCTACATCTCCGGTGGATCAAGTTGGATCTTGGATAGCGAATGTACACACCATATGACCGGAGAAAGGGCAATGTTCGCAAAATTAGAAGCCAATGGATCAAATAGTGAGAGTATTATCTTCGGCGATAATGGAAAAGGTGAAGTGGTAGGTTTAAGTAAAATCCTAATTACCAATGATTTCCATATAAATAATGTCTTACTTGTTGAGTCACTAAATTACAACTTGTTGTCCGTTGCTCAATTATGTGAAGCGGGCTACAATTGTGTATTTAGTGATAAGGGTGTGGATGTCATTAAGAGGGATGATGGTTCAATAGCCGTTAAGGGTCGCTTAAAAGGAAACCTCTATCTTATAGACTTCACTACGGATAGAATTAACTTTTAGACTTGCTTAATGGCTAAATCTAGCATGGGTTGGTTATGGCATCGCCGACTTACCCATGTTGGAATGAGGAACCTTCATAAACTTCTTAAAGGCAATCATATTCTTGGATTAACCAATGTTGTCTTTGAGAAAGACAGGGTTTGCAGTGCATGTCAAGCCGGGAAGCATGTCGGAGCTTCTCATCCCGCCAAGAATGTGATGACCACCACCAGACCCCTGGAGATGCTTCACATGGACTTGTTCGGTCCCATCACCTACATAAGCATTGGAGGAAACAAGTATGGCTTAGTTATTGTTGATGATTTTTCTCGATTTACTTGGGTGTTCTTTTTGCATGATAAAAGTGAAGCTCAAGGATCTCTTAAGAAGTTCATGAGAAGGGCTCAAAACGAGTTTGAAGTGAAGATAAAGAGAATTCGGAGTGATAACGGCACCGAATTCAAGAATACCGGGGTTGAGGAGTTTCTCGATGAAGAAGGCATCAAACATGAGTTCTCGGCTCCCTATTCCCCTCAACAAAATGGGGTGGCCGAGAGGAAGAATCGAACCCTCATCGAGATGGCGCGCACGATGATTGACGAGTATAAGGTCTCCGACATATTCTGGGCGGAGGCCATCAACACCGCGTGTCACAGCTCCAACCGGCTATATCTTCACAAGATCTTGAAGAAGACGGCGTACGAGCTCCTCACCGGCAAGAAGCCCAATGTATCATACTTCCGAGTCTTTGGAGCAAATGCTACATCCTCAACAAGAAAGCTAAGTCTTCTAAATTTGCTCCTAAAGTAGATGAAGGATTTTACTTGTTATGGATCAAATGCTTACGATATCGGGTTTTCAATAACACCACGGTGTAGTTGAAATCTCGCGTGATTTAACATTTGATGAATCTAACAGTTCTCAAGTAGAACAAGTTAATTGTGATGAAATTGATAGGAAAAACCTCCATGCGAAGCAATCAAGAAATTGGCCATTGGGGAGGTAAAACGGTGGAGCAGATGCAATCCGAGCACCCCATCCGGAGTATCGGGATAATGTCCGAGTATCCGGACAAAATCTCCGAGTGTCCGGACTTAACCCCGGACATTCCGGACAACAGTGCTCCAAATGTTGTTGATCCTCCCTCATCCATTCAAGCTCAAGATGGTTCTAACACTTCTCAAGATGATGGAGGTCCTATTCAACGTTCAAATGCAACAACCTCTCATCCGAGAGTTCGTCAAAGCATACAACGAGATCATCCGGTCGACAACATACTTGGAGACATTAACAAGGGAGTATCCACTAGATCTCGACTTGCAAATTTTTGTGAATTTTACTCCTTTGTCTCTTCTCTTGAACCACTCAAGGTAGAAGAAGCTCTCCAAGATCCGGATTGGGTGATGGCTATGCAAGAGGAGTTGAACAACTTCGAGAGAAATCAAGTGTGGAAGCTTGTCGAAAGGCCCAAGCAAAACGTGATCGGAACCAAATGGGTGTTTCGGAACAAGCAAGACAAGAACGGAATTGTGACTAGAAACAAAGCACGGTTGGTTGCTCAAGGCTTCACTCAAATCGAAGGTTTGGATTTCGATGAAACATACGCTCCTGTAGCCATGCTTGAATATATTAGAATATTACTTGCCTTTGCTACTCACCATGATTTCAAGTTGTATCAAATGGACGTGAAAAGTGCCTTCTTGAATGGGCCACTCTCCGAGATGGTCTATGTTGAGCAACCACCCGGATTCGAAGACCCAAATCATCCGGACCACGTCTACTTTCTTCATAAGGCCCTTTATGGACTTAAGCAAGCACCGAGAGCGTGGTTCGAATGTCTTCGAGATTTCCTACTCGGTCAAGGTTTTGTAGTCGGAAAGGCCGACCCTACACTCTTTACTAAACATATTGATGATGATCTATTCGTTTGTCAAATATATGTTGATGACATTATATTTGGATCTACTAACGAACATCTGTGCAAGGAATTTAGCAGAATAATGACCAAAAGATTCGAGATGTCCATGATGGGCGAATTGAAGTTCTTCCCTGATTTCAAGTCAAACAACTCAAGGAAGGAACCTTCATTTGCCAAACAAAGTACATCAAGGACATGCTCAAGAAGTTCGGAATGGAAAATGTCAAGCCAATCAAGACGCCGATGCAAGCCAACGGGCACCTAGACCTCGACAAAGAAGGTAAACCGGTCGTCCAAAAGGTATATCGTTCGATGATCGGCTCTTTACTCTATCTTTGTGCATCTAGGCCCGATATTATGCTTAGTGTGTGCATGTGTGCACGTTTTCAAGCCGCTCCCAAAGAATGCCACATAGTGGCCGTAAAAAGAATCTTGAGGTATTTAGTGCACACTCCTCACTTTGGACTTTGGTATCCTAAAGGTTCATCTTTTGAATTAGTTGACTATTCCGATGCGGATTATGCCGGATGTAAGGTGGATAGGAAGAGTACTTCGGGGACATGTCAATTCTTGGGTAGATCCCTTGTCTCTTGGTCCTCTAAGAAACAAAATTCCGTAGCCCTATCCACAGCCGAAGTCGAATACATAGACGCCGGAAGTTGTAGTGCCCAATTGCTTTGGATGAGATAAACCCTAAATGACTATGGCCTAACCTATAACCATGTTCCACTCTTGTGTGACAATGAGAGCGCCATAAAAATTGCCAACAATCCCGTCCAACATTCCCGTACAAAGCATATCGATATTCGCCACCACTTCCTAAGAGACCATTCCACTAAAGGCGATATCGATGTCCAACATGTGAGCACAAATGATCAATTGGCCGATATATTTACCAAGCCACTTGATGAGAAGAGATTTTACGAATTGAGGAGTGGGCTAAATATTCTTGATTCTCGCAATTTGGCTTGAAATATGCTCTCAAACTGATTGGTGATTGCAAAATGCTTTACAAAACCTTGTTTACCTTATTTCTCTATGTTTATTGTGTTACATGACTTTTGATCTTCGGATCCGGTCCAATGTTATGTGACTATGTTTTGGTTGGTTGTATGCTCGCTAGTCACATATGTGCAAAGGACTTTAAGGATATCTTTTCTAAATGCTTCAAGACAATCATTCCCTTAAATTCCTTGAAAATTCCTGTCGGATCCCGAGCAGTCAGCCCGGATAGTCCGGACTAATTGCCCGGACAGTCTGGAGTATCCGGACTAATTGTCCGGAGTATCCGGACTTAGGCGGCTGTGGCTATTTAAGCCCGTGCGGGACTCCTCTTTCTCTCTTCTTGGCCATTGTCTCCACCCGCATTCCTCTCAAAAGGTCGCCCTAGCCACCGCCCTCGGTCTCCCCTTCATCTCCGGCAAGTTCCTCTCCTTCCGAAGCCTCCGGATCGTCCTCGGAGGTTGGGAGAAGAATCTCCTCTCGGCATTTCTTCGTTTGGTTAATTTTCCTTGCGGTATGTTCTCGTTTTTACCCTAATCCTTTTTGGATCCTTGAAATGCCTAGGGTTAGGGCCCCCTTGTTAGAGTACATTCATCCCCTTGATTGTTCCATGCAATGTGCTCTTAGAGATTACACATAGTTTACAAGTTAGGTTTTTGGGTTAAATTTCAGACACCCTGACTCTCCGGATATTTTATCCGAGTATCCGACTATACCCGGACACTCGGACTAAATCCCTGAGTATCCGGAGTAATTGTTCAGACGGTCCGGACTAAATGTCCTGAGTATCCGTCTTTGTACCTCTCGCCCGAAAATTTAAATTGTGAAATTTATCTTCATCAAACCCTTGTCACTCCAATCTTGTTCTCTATCGATGTCTACTTCCTAGGAGGTTGGTCTTTGGCAAGCGCCCTATTGACTCACCTCCGCTTCCCCCCATCGGGCGCTTCCAAGAAGAAGAGGAATGTCGTGAGGAAAGTCGATCATGGCCGTGCTAACTTGCTTACCGCTCCTTGCTGCTCCTTCTCCTGCTCAAGCTGTTCCCGAAGAGCAACAAGCCGAAGAGCATCCCGCGGACGCCCATGCAAGGCTTCGTGAGCAAAAGAAAAAGCATCATCAAACATCTCGTGAAGCGATTGGCCCGCTGGAAAAGTACAAGCCGATATGGAGGTACACTGGGCAGATGATGCCGCTTCGAGTGGTTGACTATAGAGTGGGTTCTGGAAAGGGCAATGCCATTGTTGCGCAGAGGAATAAGGATCTCGCTTGAATTTCACCAGGATCAGTATGTAGACAAGCGGTTCTGGAACAGATTCCATTCTGACTATTATGAGACAGTCCTTCTTCCCATGGAGCGGCCTGTGACGAAAATGAAGAGGGTTGACTGGCTCTACATGACTGAGGCTCAAAATCCCATCTTCGACGAAGTCATCCAGATTTGTGAGCGGCATAAGGTGAAGGACATAATGAGCTTTATGCATTCTTGGAATGATGAGGTAATCATGCAGTTTTATGCCACTCTATATTTTGACAAAAAGCAAGATGCCATTTGGTGGATGACCGATAAATTGTGGTATGTGACCACCAAGAGGACCTTCGCTAGGATTCTGCGACTGAGGTCAGTTGATGGTGATGCAAAGTTGCATGACAAAAAGGTTATGACTCCTGAACAGCTTGAAGACTTGTATGACTCTTCTCAGCATTTCATGGTTGGCACTATAAAGGGTCTCAAACCTGTGGCTGCTGTTCTTCTGAGGCTGCTTCGGGTCACTCTTTGGCCCAAGGAGGGTGATGCGTCCGCCATCAGTTCTTATGGGCGCAACTTGCTGTATCACTTGGTGGAGCGCTCTCATGGCTTTGACGTGGTTGATTTCATTTGGGAGGCCATCCGCCACAACTCCTTGAGCCACTCCAGCAGCTGCGGGTATGCTCCTTTCATCATGGCTCTCATTGAGCATGTCACGGGTCTTGACTTTGTCAAGGATGTGGATCACCTCTCCTACAAGGTCCGTGCACCTTCAACTTCCGCAGCACCTGCCGCTCCTATGGAGAAGCGTCCCCGAGGTCGTCCTAGTGGCCGTTCTTCTGCGCCTCCTCCAGCTCCAGCTCCTGCCGCCCAAGTCTCTCCTTCGGGTTCTCCTCGATCTAGCCGCGACACAATTAAGAGGATGCTCAAGTGCCTGTTCTGCATGTGTCAGGAGGTCTCCACTCAAGTCAAGGAGACTCGTCGCGAGCTTCGTGAGCACCGCCGTGAGTTTCGTGCCTATCGCCGTCAGCAGGGTGAGGACCTTCCTGCCAGCAGTGAGTCCGAGGAGTCTGTTGCTGCACCTACAGTGGACTCTGCTACTCAGCAGCTCTTCGGCCTCCAGCCTTCAGCACCCCAGGGCAGCGTCAGTGGCAGCGGCGATGACAGCGAGGAGGAGGACTATCAGCCGTCAGGAGATGAGGAGTGATCTTCTGCCGAAGACTCTCTTTTTGGTGTCTTGATGCCAAAAGGGAGAGAGTCTAGCGCTATCATATTATCTTTGTGTGCTTGCTTTGATTGCTATTGTTTGATTTTCGTCGTTAGCTCCTTGTTGAACTTGTGCTTGTGGTTGGTTTCGTGAACTGGATAATTAGAATGATTGGAATAATAGTTTTGCTTAATATCAATTTCCTTTCCGTTATGCATTTGTGTGATATCATGTTATATTCTCTCGAAAGCAATCATTTAGGGGGAGCTCTTGAAATTTTTCACGTAAACATGTGCATTTGTCTTTCAACTCTTTTTTTTTCAATGCACATGTTTAGGGGGAGCTTCTCCGTGTATTTGGTTTTCCAAATACTATATTATTTCAAATTTCATCTAAATCCAATTGTGTTGTCATCAATTCACCAAAAATGGGGAGATTGAAAGTGCATCTAGGCCCCTCAAAGAGTTTTGGTGATTTATGACAACACAATTTTGTATACTAACGGTGCAAGTGAGATTCTATGCAGTGATCAAGAAGATATCATCGTTGGAAAGGCGATTGGAGGTCCCCACCATATTTAAAATTTGAAAAGGCGGCATCAAGACTTTAGTTGTAATTCTTTTATTTCTTTGAGTCTAAGGATAGCCGTATTATAAAGGGGGATACGACGGAAAATCGCTTCTAGGATATGCTTGTGCTCATAGGATGAAAATTGCATCTCGAAAATCTTTTGAAACTTTGCATTTCCTATCAAAGGGTACTCCTGGCCGATGGGGTCTGTCCGGAGTATCCGGACATTTTGTCCGGACACTTCGGGCTGGGATCCTCGATTGGTTTTCTCTGGTAAGTCCGGAGTATCCGGACATTTTGTCCGGACACTCCGGATAGTCCGGACTTTGCGCAGCACACTTGTAACGGTTGGATTTTGGGTGAGCTATTTAAGCCCTCACTCCAAATCTACCTGCTATTATCTCATTCATTGCAAAGATTCAAGTCTCAAGCTCACTCTCTCACTCTCTTGAGCCCTAGCCTCTTTCTCCCACTTAAATCCTTGGTTTGATTTGAATCTTTGGGGAGAAAAGAGGGGATCTAAGTACTTTGAGCTTGCTTGTTTGATTCTTGAGCACTAGCTTTATCCTCCAAGTCGATTTAGCGGCGTATTTATTACTCTTGAAGTTTGAAGGGCTCCTAGACGGCAAGGAGTCACCGGGAGCCTCCAAGTCTTTGTGTGGAGAGCCCTGGTCGTTTGTGAAGGCAAGTCTCGCCTCCGAAAGGAAAGAGGCAAGAAGTGAAGACCCATGAGTGCCAGGCAACACCAGGAGGAAATGGGTCAAGAGGGACCCGGGCTTTGTGCCTCCTCAACGGAGACGAGGATTCCTTCAAGAATCCGAACTTCGTAAAAATCGTTGTCTTTGTGTTCTTCACTTGCTTGAGCTAGGGTTTGTGGTTCTTGAATCTTTTGGAGCCCCGATCTACTTTCTCTTTAAGTTTGACTCTAGATCTATATACTCTTCTGAATTTTGACATCATTTAGAGTATTTGCATTCAGCTAGATTATTGAAAAACTTGCAAAGATTTAAAATCCCTTCTCGAGTTCACCTGTCCGGAGTATCCGGAGAAAATACCCAGACTATCCGGACATTTACTCCAGACTATCCGGACAAAAACCCCGGACAGTCCGGACTCTGACCCTCGGGAGATTTTATTTATCAGAGATCGAGATGGGAAATCGAGCTAGAAAAAAAAGTCTAGAGATAGAGCTGCACAAATATTTCTGGCGACAAAAACTTTTTTTTCTGGGAAAACGGAGAAAGGACATGTTTTTAAAAATATTAGAGACTCGCGGTGTAACACGCCGCGCATGTCGTTTTTTCGTAGGGATTTCTTTTTTCGGCGGCGCTTTATTTTTTAAATCGTCGAAATAATGAGCGAAACAGGGAAAAAATAGAGAGATAGAGTTGTAGAAATATCTTTTTCGACGAATTATTTGGAAAATATTAGAGACCGAGCTGGCAAACCGCGGTGGGGAAGAAGTCTAGTGGGAAAAGGGTGAAAAATTATTAGAGATGTCAACCTTCTTTTTGTCGAGTTTAATACTCTACGCGTTCACCGAGTAATAATACATGTTTTTAAAAATATTAAAAACTCACAGGGTAACACGCCGCGCGTGTCGTTTTTCCGTAGAAAAAATTTATTTTTTTCTCGGTGGCGATTTATTTCTTAAATCGTCGAAATGAGGAAAAAATAGAGAGATAGAGTTATAGAAATATCTCTTTCGCCAAATTATTTGGAAAATATTGGAGGCCGAGCTGGAAAACCGCGACGGGGAAAAAGTCTAGAGGGAAAAGGGTGAAAAATTATCGAGATGACAACCTTCTTTTGTCGAAGCTTAACACTCTACGCTTCATGAATAATAATACATGTTTTAAAAATATTAGAGATCGACGCGTCATGAGTAATAATACATGTTTTAAAAATATCGAGATCGAGATGGGAAAAAATCTAGAGATAGAGCCGCACAAATATTTCAAGCGACGAAAACTCTTTTTTTCGGGAAAATGAAGAAAGGACATGTTTTAAAAATATTAGAGACTCATGGCGAACACGCCAGCGATGTCGCTTTTTTCAGAGGGATTTTTTTTTTTGGCGTTTTATTTTTAAATCGTCGAAATAATGAGCTAAACGGGAAAAAAGTAGAGAGATAGAGTCAGAGAAATATCTCTTTTGACTTAATTATTTGGAAAATATTGGAGACCGAAATGAAAACCGAAAGGGAAAAAGTCTAGAGGAAAAGGGCGAAAAATTATTAGAGATGACAACTTTCTTTTGTCGAGCTTAACACTTTACGCGTTCACGAGTAATAATACATGTTTTAAAAAATATCGAGACCGACGCTGCGTTCGTGGAGTAATAATACATGCTTTAAAAATATTAGAGATCGAGATGGGAAATCAAGGTGGGAAAAAGTCTAAAGATAGAGTCGCACACATATTTCTAGTGACAAAAACATTTTTTCCCGAGAAAAACGGAGAAATGACCTAGACGTAAAGAGCAAGGACCTGAATGTTACATTTTTGGACCTGTCCGCTATCCTAAAAAATTAGAAAAGAGCTTGTTTGCGATTTGAATTTAACGGGAGGTTCTTTTCGTAAAATGGCGCACGAGGGACCCGAACGGGAATTTAGAGAAAAAAATCTTCCTCTCACAAAAAATCGCGAAGGACCTATTCGTAATTTACAAAAGGACCAAATCGCGAAAAAATGTTTTGAGCCGAGCCGGCCATTCTTCACTTTAGTAAGGGCATTATATTATATTTGAGGAGCAAAATAAAGCAGCATACAGTGTCCTACAAACCTCATACCTGGCAATTGATGCACTAATCACCAATTGCTTGGAGATGGCAAGGTCTTTCCAATCTACAGAAAGGAAACAATCCTGTGCCCTTTGCAGTAGTTGGCTAGTTGCTGCTATCACAACTGGCAATCTGGCATCATATATAGTTGCCTCCAGAATGTGATGGGAATACTGAAGAAAAGAAACTAGTCAGATGTCTCAAGCCTGTAGTGGAAATTCCAGAACCGGGGCACTAGATCAGGGCAGGCCGAAAAGTCAAGCTACGTTACAAAACAGATTGACCAGGTAGCATGAATTTTTACTGGCCGTGCCATCACTCACACTTTATCAGTACTAGTCATGTGTCCGTGCATTACAACGGAAACTCAATTTATGATAAAAACTTTATTTACAAAGAAAACTAACAGTGGCAAAATGTAGATAATTAAAGAGCAATGGCAAAAGTGGGTAATTTTGATGAAATGACGCAGAAAGAAACTCTTGCTTTATAGAGTAGAGATCACCCACTGGCGGATGAGCAGCTGTGCTTCAATATGTGGAAGACCCTTAACTAGTTCCAAAGTGGCCCAATAATTCTACCATGAAGCCTCAAAGACTAAACTAGAAACACCACATCAACAATTCCAGTGCAGACTGCAGACATCAACTACCAGTATATTTAATACAGCACAATTACCAGATTGGGAGAAAAAAAAGCATAAGATGAAATGGTCAATTTGATCGTCACATGGACTGCCACATTGAAATCATATTGATAATATATATAGATCAAACATTGGACAGGTACACACCACATAAGGAAAAGAAGAAAACCTTAACTTCAGAAACAGGAAGTCGTCATAGTTCTCAAATGACAAAAGCATATTAATGTTTTTCCCCTTTCACATAGGCGTTGCTACCCACATTTCACAGGAATAGATTTTTTGAGAGACGATAGGCAGCATCACATACAAGACAGGCACATGATGCTCTACCTTATACGATACAACATTCTCACATAACTGCAGCATCTTCAGTCAGCGCACTTGACATCTGAAAGATACACCCTTGATTGTATGACACTAGTCCCAATCAAGAAACCAGGCATCGCCATCAGGCCAACTTTAGGCCTATCTGCACTATCATCTAAGATGATGTTCTTCACAACACTTTCCATGTGAATCTCCGAGAACTCACTTCCCTTTTTTACCTGAAAGACCCTGACTTTTGGATCGAAGGAGTACGCCAGCCTGTGCAGCAACCATATGGACTTTGCTAACTTAAGAAATGCCTGATAAAAAGGTGTCCTTGGATGGCCACCGCTCATGACATAGTTTCTTTGATCCATGTTACCGAAGAAAGAACCTTCCATTTTTGGGTGCACAAGTAATAGGTATTTGCTTCTGCAGAATTTTCCAAAAATTGAATCAGGATTTTGGCTCAGGACATCCAAAGGATCCATGGCCCTTACTGCAAGGAACTGATGGAAGAAAGCCTCATTGGAAACAGTAACATTAGAAGCCTTAATGGAAAAGCTCTCTTCTTGGAACCCACCGAACATTCTTTGGCAAATATAGGACTCGAACGCATACTTCTTGTGAGCCCTCCTTGTGTAAACGACAGCAGGTTCGATTGCGTTAGCAGCGGCATCAAGATCCCACCCTGCAGCTTTCATCATGTTGATTAAGGGCTTTGAAAAGTCATGTATTGATTGGTATGCATTATCAACAGCAGATGTAAATAAACTTGGTGTCAACTCAATTGAAAAGTAGTTCTCTTCTTCATCAGATTCCTCAGAATCCTTGTTAAGTAAGCCCCTTTGCTTCAATTTCTTCTCCAGCTTTGATTTCCGATGTTTAGCCTCATCAATTTGCTGCTGTAAATGGGAAATCTCCGTATCTCTGTTCTGGATGTGGGACTGGAACTTCTTTACCATGACCTCATATGTCTTTAGCAAGTTCTGCTGCTCTTGTATTTCAGAAAGCAAGCGTGAATCTTGGGGTGATGCTGCTACAGGCTTAGGGTTTTTCTCTCTGTAAGTATGCTTGAGTTCTGAAAGCTTTGCAAGCTCCTCTATGACAAGCTTATCAGCGGCTTGGATCTTGTCTGGGTCATATGGGGTATGGGCTTCCTGCAGCTGGATGTATGCAGCCTTTAAAGAGGATATGTTGTTGAATATTCTTCCGATCATAGTGTCCATCGAGTCCACATTCTGATTCATGTTTTCATCAATTGGTTGAGGGTAAACTTTCTGGTTGTTGTTATCATAATTTTGCGACTCCTTAGAGCCTGGCCGGATCATTACTTCTTGCCCTCAGGAACAACCAGGTTAGTTATCTTCAATCAACCAACCAATTGACATCCACCTGCAAAGCAAGTACTTAGTTCAGGTCATAATTACAACAACAGATACAGATTGTGTAGAACACAGTTGTAACCAGATGTTCCCCGGCCAGAATAGGAATGGTTCAAAACTGACAGTATTTGAAATTACTTTGCATGCTAGGGTAAGAAAATAATGGAACTTCGGACAAAAAAAAACCTACGGCAAGCTTTTGATTACATATTCTCAACTTTCAACAATATAGTTTCCACAGCATGAACTCCACCACAACCCAAAAGAGAAAAAGAAAAGAAAAAATTATCGAGTGGGATGGCTAACAGTAATCCAATGATGAGTCAGACTTCCCAAGATGAATGATATGAAAAGCATTTTACTCATTAGGGCCATATGTCATATAAAGATACATTTCCTAAGCCAAGAGAAGAATCATTTCAAGTCATATGGTCTGTGGAACAACGAGTAAAAGAAACTACAATGCAAGTAGGCAATATCGGGGAAAACCAATGGCAAACATAAGACACCAATCATAATTTCACCACGCCAAGGACCTATCATTTCGCCCCCTCTTTACAGATTAACAAGCTTCACCGTCACATATCCTACATGGAAGGTGTTGATTGCCCTCTAAGCAAGAACCATGTGAAGCCTAATCATACCTTGCTTTCCTCCCAAGTCTTGGCTATAGCAGGCCTAATTTGAACAATCTTAACATGAATGTATAGAGAAAGTGTAATGTTCTGAATGAGGGCTTCTACAGCACGAGCGCACGCTAAGAAGGGAGGTTGCGAGCGATTTCCCAGCATAGCCACCGACAGATCCCAAGGAATCCCGTTCGATGGTAGCTTTTTATGTGACTTTCAACCGACACAACCTTCCTATTTCAACCGAGATTCAACAGCTTTCGACCACTAGAACTTCCAATCCAGACCCAAAAACTTTCAATGGGACTTTGAACTGAGATTCAAACAATTTCAACTTGGGGGCTTTCAATTAAGATTCAAAAACTTCCAAATAAGGTACCTTCGAATTCTGATTCAAAAGCTCTCACCTATAGAAAAAAAAGCGGGGATTTGAAACTTTCAACTGAAATTCCAAAGGTTCCAACCTGAATTTGAAAGGGTGTCCGGGGCTCTGTTCGTCGAGGTGGGCCTAAGCAGTGGTCGCCGGTGGCGGCGACAGATGGAGGTAGCAGCAGGGGGGCCGCCGACAACGCTAGAGCGCGTGGATTGGCGGCGCGCGACGAGGCTTTGGGAGCCGAAGCCGGGGGCACCGCGGGCGCGGCGGAGGCTCACCAGCGAGGCCGCGGCGCATCTAGGGTTGAAGCGACATGGTGATGGGGGATTAATCTATGGATTGGAGCGTGGAGAGTCTGGAGACCATATCCCAGCCAGGTAGTCTAGACGCCAACACAACCCAACCCAACCCAACCTAACCACGGACGCGCGCGCACAAGAACCGATGGGAATGGGGAAAGTAGCTCGCGAATCAGGGTAAAGCGGAACCCGTCGAGGCTTACCGGCGAACGCCGTCTCGGATCCCCCCCGCGCGGCCGCCTCGGAGGATATCGGCCTCGGTAGGTGGCGACCCGCGGCCGGCTTCGGTGGACTTCGCCCGCTGTGAGCAAGAGCAGGAAGCAGGGAGATGGAGAGAGAGAAGGGGCACTGAGAGAGAGCGAGCGTGCTCTGATTTATGACAAGTGGGGTCCTCGCTAGGCCGGGTATGGGTAGCCCAAAACCCACACGGCAAGAGACCATATGGGCCAGACAAGTCCCGCGGGTAGGTGGGCCCAAACTGTGCTCCCCAATCATCCCATCGAAACAGCCCAAACAGGCCCAGCCAAATAATTGGCGGACTGGGTTGAAAACTAAAGCCCAAAACGTTAAACCACCTGTGCAATCGCTTAAACTATTTACACTTTGATTAAACAAAACTGCTAACAGTACATTATATAATAATAATGCATTGAAGGTTCGCTAGTACGCGCTAGCTAAGCTAATTTAAATTAATTATAAATTTGGCTTTCATTGCTAATTTGATATATGCGCTTTCCTGCAGACAAAAATAATATTACTTAGCATGTTAAGCTGTTGTCGTTGATCTTATCCTGCGCCATGCTCTCGGCTCCGTCGCGGTGTCTGGCTGAGCTCCATCCTAGCCTACACCATGTCTTTGTTACCGTGCTTGGTTTACACCACGTCTTTAGCTTTGGCACCACTGTTTGCATTGCACATCTATCGTACAGTATGAAGGAAGGGAAAAGAGGTTGTTTGGATAACTATTATTTTTTTAGTTCTTAATTTGTTTGTTAAGGTAAATTTTTTTGTTAAAAGATTAGGAGTAGAAGGGGGATTTGATGACAGGTGGTGGAGATTGGGAAGGTGAAAATTGACTACCACTAGATTGTTTTAAAAGAGTAAAGTTTTTTGTTAGAGAATATTTAGAGGTAAAAGAGATATTTAAAGAGAGGTGACCGAGGTTGGGGAGATGAAAAACAAATCACTCACGTTCTTTTAAAGATTCTTCGATCCTCTCTCTTGTGCGGCTAAAACTGTGGATGCTTAAAACGAGGATTGCTCCATGTGAAACAGATCTTTAAGTTGTTGGACAATTCGAGTGGCGAAGCTTGAGCGGACAGTAAGATAGCGCCACCATCTCAAAGAACATTAGCAAGAAATAAATTTAGACTAATTCAATATCCGTACGTTGCTACGAAAAATAAAATTAATAACGAAACATAAAGGTCAAGCAATAAAAGAAAATTGTGCTACAAGATCAAACATCTATTTCTTCTGATTTGGAGGAGCGGGGACGCACCGAGAAAGGATCTGGACTCGCAAATAGGGCGGCTGTCGTGTTCGTAGAGAAGTCGGGAGGTGAGCATATCGTGAGGAACGACGCGAAAAACGGCTTAGTTTTTTTTTTCGTCGGTCGGTTCGGTTTTTTTCCGTCGGTCGGTTTTTTTCACGGTTTACCTATAGGTTAGTGGTAGAGAACGAACGTATCATCACCAACACCTAATTAGAAGTAGTAGAGACATGACAAGAAAGGGCCAAATTCCCAAGTCAACCGCTACAATCTACAAAAGAAGATATGTGTTAGGTATTTCTAATAGTGTTACTTTAGCCGTCTTTTAATTATATCATATCAGTAATATCTTACGCATAGGAGAGAGAAGATGTGGAAAGAGAGTATGCTATCTTTTATACAAGAGACAAACTAATGATACAAACTAAAGTAAATAATAATAGATGTGAGAGAGAAAATATGATAAAAATAATGTAAAATGGTTAGAGAAATGATTTTTTTTTTTTGAAAACGGCAGAAGCCGTGAGATATATTAGGAGGTGAAAAGTTAAATACATGGTGCAAAGGTCGCACCGAGATTGGAGAGAGAAGAGCAAGAAAGAAAAAGAAAGGGAAAAAAGAAAGGAAGGGTCACGTCAAGCCGTGGAGGATGGTTTGTAGGTGAGTCGCCGCCGCCACAAGATAGAAAGCGACCTCGTCCTAATGGACTGAAAAATCTGGTCGTGGGTCGCCCAGGATTGTCTGAAAGTTCTGCTATTTCTCTCCATCCACCATTGCCAGCAAACGAGGATGATAACGGTTTTGAGGCCCTTTTTTGGTCCGGCATAACGATTTGTGAGTTGAAATGATTTTATTGACAAATAATTGGAGATGTTGTCCTAGTAATATCGCTAAGTGAGTTGAAATCCTGTAAAAACAACATTAAGAGCATGACTACTGTACATATCTTCAGAGCTTCGCGCTTTCTCATGCGACGCAATACAATTATGGAGTTATAGAAGATATTTTTTTTCTTCTAAAGATTGTTGTTTACATGCTGACATGCTGTCAAATCAAGCCCATGGTAAGCAAATTCCGCCGCAACTTATCACCGGCGAAAATATCGTGTGTTTGTTCTGCCGTACAACCACCAGACTCCGAAACCCGTTAAGCCGGATATTAATATCTCGCAAATCGCAAATCGCTTAACCGATAACTTTCTCTCTCTCTCTCTCTCTCTCCCTCGTTAATTAATTAATCGCCATCGAGCGCCTCCTCCCCCAAGTCTCCAAGGCTTCCAAAACTCTTCCTCTCCACTCCACCGCGGCGAGTCTCCTTGGCGGCGGTGACCATGGCGGCGGCGGCGGAGCAGTTCAGGGGCCAGGCACGGCTGCCGAGCTTCGCGGTTCCGCGGCTCTACGACCTGCGGCTCACGCCCGACCTTGCCTCGTGCGCCTTCGCCGGCTCGGTGGCGGTCTCCGTGGACGTGGCGGCGCCGACGCGGTTCCTCGTGCTCAACGCGGCCGACCTCGATGTGTCCGCCGGGGCCATTCACTTCGCGCCCCAGGGCTCCGGCCAGGTACCTGCTTGCGTGCGTGCTCGGGAGCTTGCTCCCTACGGGAGGCTCGGTTTGATCTGTTCGTGTGAAGTCTGGGGATTTGGGAGTTGAGGTGTGGGGATTGGTGGGGTTAGGCGTTGTTGCCAGTGGCTTAGAGTTTTTTTTTGTCCCTGAGATGAAATTCTAGCATTCGCTAGATAGCGGAGGGAATGGGATCGATGTCGTGCAGCTTAAAAGCTTGAAACTTTTTACATGCACGGCTTATTAGGGCTTATATCTTCTTTGCTTACAAGTTACAACAGTCTCAGATTTTTCAGTCTCTCTATGGAATATAATGATCTTGATTTTTCATTCGAACGTTTAGATTTGGAGAAAGGTTCTTCATAAATAGAGGTCTCAGATTCGTTGTGTGCCACGAAGATATGGTGTGAAGTTATCATGGAGATATGTGGTTTAATTGCTCACCTATTCTCGTTGAAGCTTTAACAACTTTCAGTAATTGGTAAAACGGTTGTAGTTGTAGTACTCTATATAGCTAAGTTAGGGTCTGTGTTTTTATGGCTTGATATAGATTTATGTTTTAAAACTCAGTGATGCACTTGGTTTCATGCTTGGCAAAAGGGTCACGGTTAGGAGATTGTTTGTTTAAGGTTTGCGGATGGTGTTGCTGACCAAGGTTCAAAATCTCGCCGGTTTCTCGTGAGATCTCGCCGAGATCTTGCTTATCGAACAGGGACGAGATTTGAAATGCCGGCCAGAGTGAAAAAAATTCAAAAAATTTGAATTACTATAGTAATCTCGCTAAATCTCGGTGGGATCTCGCCGTGATCTCGGCATTTTTGACCGGAATTTGATGTTTGACCACCGGATTTGACTGGAAATTGATCAATAACCCTTAAGAAAGTCATCTCCTATGAAAATTTGATGAAAAACCAAATTTTCGAGACATTTTTTAAAAACTTTAGAAATATTGTCAGATTTTTATAAAATTGTACGTGCTTTATCATGATGTAAAAAATTTTTGGTGCCATCCTAATAAGTGTAGGATCATACAGAATTTTTTTTAAAATAATTAAACTTTATTTGTTATCTTTAAAAAATCAAAAACAAAATGAACATAATTGGGACAGTAACATTGTCAAAATTTTATAAATTTTCTCGAGTATGATCATGATCCAAAATTTTTATGAGGGCTTAATAATTGACTCAGAACCATTATATAAAATTTTTAAAAATTTTCAACTTTGTTTGTTTGCTCAATCAAATCTATGTATGCATTGAATTTCATTTGTTATATTTCAAAAATAAAAAACAGAAAGAACATAAATGGTACACTGTACTTGTAAGAGTTTTATAAATTCACTGGAGTGTGATCATGATTCAAAATTTTTATGAGATATTAAGCATTTTCTTAGAACCCTTATGCAAAATTTTCAAAAATTTTAAACATTTTTTTATTGCTAAAGCAAATCTATGTATTGATCATTAGGCTTTTATGAGCGCGTAGTACTATTAGAATTTTTGGAACTTCTTGAAACTTAATCATCAAATGAAAATTTATATAAACATTGATGATATATCAGGACCATCCATAAAAATTTTCAAAATTTTCTAACGTAATTTGTATTATTTTTCATTTGATTGAAGTTTGCCGGTAAAACTTTTATCAAGATAGTAGCATTGTCCGAATTTTTAAAAATTCATGAAGCTTGATCATCATCTGAAAATTTATGGGAACATTAGTGATGCACCATAACCATGCAAAAAAAATTTTAAAATTTTCTAATGTGGTTTGTTTCATTTTTCATTCGGTTTAAACTTACCGGTCAGCGTTTTATCAGGACAGTAGCAATGTTTGAATTTTTAAAAATTTCTCAGATTTGATAATCATCTGAAATTTTTGTGAGAACATAATTGATGTGTCAGGAACCTCCACAAAAAATTTCAAAATTTTTCGACATTGTTTGAACTATGTTTCGCGCCGTCCAATTTCGCCAAGATCTCGGCGAGATTTCGGTTCAAAAAACCATAATTCAAATTCTGTTTTTACAATTCGTCCGGAATTTATTTGAAATGGCGAGATCTCATCGAGATTTCATTCTCCAGCCACAGACGGTATTTAGAGCAAAACCGAGATTTCAATCCTTGTTGCTGACAATGTCCTCGCACTTTGCTTTGTATTTGTTCATGAATCATGCTATCTTTTGCATCAGGTGTTGTGTCCTGCAGAGGTTACCAATGTTCCAGAGGATGAGATCCTGATTATTTGCTTTAATGAAGTGCTTCCTCTTGGGGAGGGAACTTTGGTAATTGCATTCCAGGGAACTTTGAATGATAAGATGAAGGGCTTTTATAGAAGGTAATCGTTTTGTGTTTTTAAGGTTTATTTCTGAAGAAATTCAGAATATAAATTTTCTTCTGTTGCTTTCTAGTGTGTATGAGCTCAATGGGGAGAAGAAGAACATGGCTGTAACCCAGTTTGAACCTGCTGATGCAAGACGCTGCTTCCCATGTTGGGATGAACCCTCTTTCAAGGTTTACTTCTTTGATTTTTTTCCTACTTATTTTATTCTTAGGTGTTACTGTATGTTTGCTTTTACTTCTGTTCCATGGGGGGATACATCTATGGGGCCATGCAGGGAGCTTTCAAAGCTCAACATGACCTAGAGTCCAGGATAAAACAACTTCTTTTTCTCTACATGGACGTATAGCGTCCACGTTATAATTGTCACGGCGGTCTGGCTAGGCACGGCAAGCCTAGAGCGTTTGGACCAATGTTGTCCTAGGCGTCCCGGCGGGGCTGAAGGGGAACACCAGGACTGGCCGCCTTGACTGGAAGGCATACCTGAGGTAGCCACAGAGGCACTCCGCCGCAACTCCTCTGCTCTGCTCCATCGTCGACGTCACTCCTCTATGGTAGGTATGGGAGTTGGATAGGGGAGGCGATGGGGAGGGGGGAGCTTGATTGAGGGGAGGCGATGGGGGAGGAGGAGCTTGTATGGAGGCGTCAGGGTCGGGGAAGAAGAACCCCAAGCGGTCTTGGGGTCGGCGTCGGGCTCGGGCAGAGGCGTTGGTGTCGGGAGCGGAGGTGTCGTGCTTGGGCGGAGGCGTCGGCGTTGGGAGTGGAGGCGTCGAGGTCAGGGAGGGGGAACTTGGGGGAGGCGTAGTAGTAGTACTGCAAAGGGGAAACTCAGGGGAGGCGTAGTATTAGTACTGCAGTAGTAGTATACATGTAGTAGTACTACAACAGCAATAGTAGTAGAGGTAGTAGTACTGCAGTAGTAGTAGTACAGGTAGTAGTTAATTCCAGGTACAGGTAGTAGTTAATTCCACCTAGGCAATGATTATCGATGGAAACAATAAATTATATCTCACATGGCATGGAATTAAGTCGAATATGAAACATGGCCACCATATGCTTTGAATTAAGTCTTTTATATTTGAGACTATACCCACCACTCCATATAAAAGGTCTCGTATGGTTTGAACCACAAAGTCGGAAGCAAAAATAACATTTGTAGTAAACCCACCACTCCAATAAAAGGCTATATCAGTAGGGAGTAAGGAACATGTACACAAAAAAGAAGATATTGTTTTATCCATGAGAGTATGAAGATGTAGAAATGTGTAATCTTTAATGCTTACCTCATCAAGAAGAAATCAACACATATCTCCCAACCTGGCAGAAGTTGCAGCAAGTCAGCAACATCAATGCATAGCAGAATCTGGCAATATACATCAATGCATAGCAGAATCTGGCAATATAAGACAAGGAAACAACAGACAATTAAGTTTGATAGAAAGTCACTATATTTTTATAACATTGATAACCATTTAACTGTTTTGCGGAACAGCGGAAAGCAAAAAAAAAAAAGGGTGGAGGAGCAGAAATACACCTCATATGAAAGGAAATTAAAGATGACAAGCAAGCAAATAAGTAGTTCCAAATAGAAAGGCGTAGTTCCAAATATGACAACAAAAGATACAACTAGTTTCAAATTTTACAACAAAGTATCAAAGTTCATAAATCATAACAAATGTGAAAGGCCACATCGCAAAGAGTGAAATAGTAACAATTTCACTCATCATCCAACTCCAAATTATGCATCTCAAATTTTTTTCACTGCCCTCTTGAGAAGGAATTTGCGGTGCTTGACCGAAGTCATCTTCAACATCCTCATCATCACACACAACATCCTCTTCTTCGTCGGAGCCTAGCTCATGGGGGGTAAATGTAGCAACTCCACACATGGCATAAACTTGAACTTCATTTCCATGCGCTCTCCTAGGACAGTTGCGACCTTGAAGAGAGGATGATGCATCGACAGCTTCATCAACATGATCCCATAAAAGATCATCCTCATCGGCATGCACTTGTTTGTTGTCCTTATTGGTTCATTCATTCTTCCATTGAAATGTTTCTAGGATCAAAGGATTAGGATCACTTTTTTCATGAAGCCTTTGAAACCTATATGCAATTTTTGTGTTGTGTTGAATGTAGACCAAGTCATTCAACCTCTTGTGCTCCAACCGATTTCTTTTTTAGTATGAATCTAAAGTAAGAATAATGATAAAGTTTTAAGTTTGATAGGTATTGAAAATGGTAAAGTTATAGCCTATAGGTTTGAAATATTTACAAACTCATATGAACTCCAATTGCGCTTGCAACTGGAGAAGGAAAAACAAAGACCAACAATTCGCTTTGCAATCTTTTGGAGAGGCAAAGCATGGCCACAGTATGCTTTCCACCAATCAACTAAAGCCAAATATGAAGGTCTATGTTAGAAAAAGGTAAAATGTCATATTGATTGTTGAATACATTTAGGATTTAATAGGACTTACGAGGTTTCTTTATTTTTCATTGCATGATTGCTAGCTCGTTGTTGAAGCTACCACGGGTCTGCCCGTAGGTGTCAACTAAGACATTAACACTGCTTAGCAAGTCCCTATCACCATGACACATCTTTACTATCACTAAATTAAATGTCATACGTAGGTGAGCTGCATAATCTCAAGCCTTCTCTAAGATGTCAAATAACCTAGATGGATTCAAAAACAAAGCAGCCTCATGTAGCTTTTGCTCCATTTGAGTTTCCCACCGATTGTCAACAATGACAACACTTTCTTGAGCAATCTTACCTTGCTTGCAGCTAGGAAAGAATCCTTGATTTTGTTCTTAGCCATGTCCATAGCTATGGATAGTTTCGGTGGCTTCTCATCACCATCAACAAGCCTCAGGACAATTAGGAGGGGTTGTGACGCTCTCATGCAATCTTCCAATGAATTCCAAAATGGCATAACGAGGACAATCGTCGCTACATCTTTCCCAACTTCTGTCCAGACAATTTGGATTTATTCCAATTGCCACTAACAAAGAGCTTTCTCAAAACATCTTTATGCCTATACATGCTCTACAAAATGAGGAAAGAAGTGGCAAACTGAGTAGTCATGGGTCTCACAAGATCCTTCCCACCCGTCATATCCCTCATTGCAGCAAGAAGTCTCACATTCCTATAAATGAATGTTGTGTCACGCTTTGCTTGGGCAATGCACTTCTTGAACTCCTTCATTTTGCCAATATCCTCCAACATAAGATCCAAGCAGTGGGCAGCACATAGCGTCCAATATAGTCTGGGAAACCTCCATAAGAATCCTTCCCGTCACCTTGCAGTTAGCCCCATTGTCTGTTACAACTTGCACAACTTTATCCTAGCCGATCTCTTTAATTCTCTTCTCAAGTAAACCTGCTAGTAACACTGTATCATGCGACTCACTAGATACATCCACATTCTCCAAAAAGAAAGTCCCCTCCGAACAAATGACAAGGATATTAATTAAGTAATGACCCCTCTTGTCTGTCCATCCGACATCAATGAATAGCCAAAATCCTTCCAAGCCAACTCTTCTTCCTTATTTCACCAATTTTTATTTTTGCTTTCTCAAGATATGACACCTTGAACTCATGGTAACTAGGAGGCTTATAGCTAGCTCCATATTGTGCAATGGCCTCAACCATCTTCTCGTAGCTTCTTGAGTTTGCAATGTTGAATGGAATGCCATTATCGTAGAAAAACTTGGCTACGTACATGTTTGTCTTTTCCCTATCTTCCTTTGGTCTCATGCTTCGCTCGTTGCTCATTTTTGAAGCCCCTTTTGGTGTATTTCTTTCACAACTTCTTCCGGTGTCTTCAAGTACATTTAGGAGACTGTTTTAGCAATCTTTGTTAGTGGCTTGAAAAATGCCGTTGAAGCCTTTCTTTTAGTAGCTGTCCCGGAGCTTGGAATTGAAGCGGCTCTGGAGCTTGCTGTTGGAGGACTTGGATGGGAGCCCTTGGATGAAGCTACCTAAACCTCAACTTCATCGGCATTGCCACCAGTCCCAGCATCATCTTCCTCACCATCTAAATTAATCCGTGTCTTTCTTGAAGTCATTCTCATCCACTCTTGCATCTCCCTCATGATGGCAGTTGTCGTTTTAGGGCACTTCTGCACATCCCCATAGCCCCTATGAGTTGCTACTTCAACTTCTTGATCCCCGAGTGTAGTTGTTTGCCACAAAAAGAACATTCTACCAAATCTTTGTCCTTAGTCGGCCAAAACCCACATTTCCATTCCAGATCCTTAGACTCGGCCTTCCTCTTTGGATCATTTCTTGGATAATATGCATCAGTAGCATCGCCGCCCTTGGCAACACTTGGTGCTTGATTCGCCATGTATCTGTATAAAGCTAAGTCAGACACATGAGCAAGCAAGCATCAAGCATTAGTAGCATCAAGCATCGACAGCAGCACAACACATGCATCACCATGCACAACAACAACATCACCATCAGTAGCATCACCATCAGCCAAAGCATCGCGCCATCATCATCAGTAGCATCAGCAGCTCAGCACAACAGTAGCATCACCATCAGCATCAGGGGCAGAGGGGATCAGGAACGGGGATCTCATCGGAGCTAGAGGCGTCGGCGGTGGAGGCAATGGAGGCGGCGGCGGTTTGGTGGATATGCTTTCCTCTCCAGTCTCCCGCGGTAGGGTTTGGTCTGCGGCCGCCTCAGGTTCAGAGCCTTCTCACTTATCCTCATCAGCCATCACCATTCAGTGCCCGCCTCACTACTTCCGCCACGATGCCTAGAAGTCTAGGCGGTTGCCTAACTCCCTCTACTCAAGGCGGCCAGTCCAGGCGTCCCCCTCTGGCCGCCGGGACGCCTAGGCGGCACCATGACAAGTATGGTCTATTGAGTTGCATGCACCAACCAATTCATCCAAAAGCTTAAGCTGATGAGGAAAGGTGGGCAATTCACTTATACTTCAACACTCCCCCTCACGTGCAGGCTCCCTCAGGCTTAGGACGTAGAATAGAAGTGGACTGCAATTTTTTTTCATTGCGTCAACCGGGTCTTGAACTCGAGACCTCTTGGCTCTGACACCATATTAAGTTGCATGCACCAGCCAGTTCACCCAAAAGCTTAAGCTAATGAGGAAAGGTGGGCAATTCACTTATACTTCAACATGGTCCATGTGGATTGGGATTCCTTGCAGTAATCCATTCGTGTAGTCCATGGATTTTATACACTCTCATCTGTTTTCTCCTGATTTAACAGTAATGATTTAATTTCGTTGGATGAGTCAATTCTGTATTTTTAACTTTTTCTTAATTCTTCTGTAGCTTTAGGTATGAACCTAACAGTCGCGCCACATGTCTGTTTTATCCTTAAACTCTAGGGGATATGAACTCCTGCAATCTGCATTGCCTGATTGCATCCTTACGAGTAACTATTTTGCTTATTAAATATACAACAGGAGCAGCACTGTTTGATTTGGTGTGCTATGATACCATAGCGAGATAAAATCTTTTCTTAAAGATTTCTATTTTTTTTGTTTCTGGAGTCAAAATATGTTTAGAATAACACATGCAATTCATGCATTTTTAGCTTTACAAAAAAGTCAAATTGTGACCGCATGTCAGTTCACCTGCTGTTTATAAGTGCATATATTTGGAACATAAGGATCAAATATTAAGTGGCTTTAAATTACACAGAAAACATACCTTTTGGTATAATTGTTCCCTTTTCCCCTACAGGCTGTATTCAAAATTACTCTAGAAGTTCCATCTGAGACAGTTGCTTTGTCAAATATGCCAGTTGTTGAAGAGAAGGTCAATGGTCCTACCAAAATTGTCTACTTTCAAGAAACTCCGATAATGTCAACATACCTAGTGGCTGTTATTGTTGGCATGTTTGACTATGTGGAAGCTTTCACCACTGATGGTACTGTAACTCCTCTGTCGCATTATCTTACCGTCAGGCATCTCTTTAGCCTTACCTTTTGGTTGTTCATGCCTTGAATTTAATTGACCTTATGTCCCTTGCTTTGCAGGTACTAGGGTTCGTGTTTACACACAAGTTGGTAAGAGTGCCCAGGGAAAATTTGCACTAGAGGTTGCTGTGAAGACATTGATCCTCTTCAAGGAGTAACTTTCTGATCTTCTTCCTTATTATCTATTGACAATGTTGTCTTATGCTCTTGCTGTAGTTCATGTTAGATGCTGAATTTTCCAAACCCAATAGTGTTATTAATGAACTTCCAATACTGATCATTACAGATATTTTCTGATCTAAATAATACTACTATTGCATGATTGTAGTCAATATGCAAACACATATGGATAGACGTGCATCTGCAAACAATAAGGTCTGTAGGTTGATGGATATATTTCCATTCTAGGTATTTGTGTAAATTCATAATATTGGGAACCCTATTTATCCAGTATAATCATATCACATCATCAAATATTACACTATCTGCTCATGTCCTGATATAATGAGATTCAGATCAGGCATTGAAATGACTGAAATATTGATGATGCAATGTTGGTCTTTCCCAGAAATGGCATTATGACTTAAATAATCCTTTAAAAATTTGTAAATATTTTTCATGCTCTTGTAATTTATCATGGTTGTGCTCCTTCTGAAACCTTTCTGTTACACACCTAAGCTCTCCATGGGTTCAGCTGATGATGATTCCTTTGTGTTGATAGGTACTTTGCTGTGCCATATCCTCTCCCAAAAATGGACATGATTGCGATTCCTGATTTTGCCTCTGGAGCAATGGAGAACTATGGCATGGTTACATACCGTGAAACAGCTCTGCTATTTGATGAGCGACACTCTGCAGCTGCTAATAAGCAAAGGGTAGGATACTACTGGAGTTTTATATGCTGAAACTAATAGTGCAACAAAAAATTTGTTCTTATCAGCCAATCTAGCAATAATAAGCATCGATGGATGCTACAAGTCATTTTGTAGGGATTTGATTCAGATATGCATGTGCTGTTTGATGGTCATGTGCCATTGTGATATGGATCAGCAGATTAGTAGCAACCGCTAGCAACTAGATAAATATTTAAATTGCAGATTAGTAGTTTCAATTTATCTCTATCTCTTATTTGAAAGCTGTCATTAGATGACGATTAGTTTAAATCTTTTGGGACTCTTATACTTAGTCCTTTAAATCTCTTGGGGCTCTTTTCCCTAGTAGATTAGGAACTCAGCCACTAATCCTATATAAAGGAAGCGGCATGCTGTAATGGGTTATGCTTATGAATCAATAAACCAGAATTTAGTTAGCAGGCGGAAGGCCTCCTGATTTGAGACCCGGTGATCGCTTCCAGCTAAGCGACAAGTTATCCACCATTACGGCATCCTCAACCAATCCCCCTACTTCCCAATCCTCTAGACCCATTACCCGTTCTTACGCCTGAGCACATAACACATTGACACCATCCTTTTGAAAATTATTAGCTAATCCCTTATTGTCTGTCCTCCGTTCAGGTTGCAGTTGTTGTAGCACATGAATTAGCTCACCAGTGGTTTGGAAATCTTGTGACGATGGAGTGGTGGACACACCTATGGCTTAATGAGGGTTTTGCAACTTGGGTAAGAAATTAAGAGCAGAATTTTATTTGAAAAGTTGAATTTAATTTTATGTTCCTCATTTCATGTTTTTGTCATTGCAGGTATCCTACTTAGCTGCAGATTGTTTCTTTCCTGAATGGAATGTTTGGACTCAATTTCTAGAGGAATCTACAACAGGTTTCAAGTTGGATGCTCTTGCAGGGTCACATCCAATTGAGGTAAAAATAATTTCATCACTGACTGCATGCTATGCTTAGTATGCTATGACTGTGTTTGTGGGGATTTACAGGAATGTATTCAACATTGTTAAGAGAATTCGGAGATCCTCTCTCTACTTTGGCTAGGAGGGTCAATTGCTTGAATACTTCTATTGGTCTAGAAATTTATATGATTCGCTACATATTCACTATACTCTTGTTCAGTGGCATACCCCACCCACCCAAAAAAAAAGTCATTTTCATTAGACAATTATTTTTGTAGGACTGAGGTCATTAGGGTTTAATATGGCAAGTCATAGAGCTTACCTACCTTGCTAGGTTATGTGTTTCCCACATTTAATAGCACCACATGTTCCTGTTACTTTATTGAATTATTCGAGAAGATGTCAGTGCATATTATTGTCAGCATTCTAATAGAGCCCATAAATTTCGTTGGAGTGATATTAAGCTTTTCATTTGGTCGATGCATATTCATTGTAACTTTCCTTACATATTGATGTACATATTACCTATTATTTTCAGGTGGATGTAAATCATGTTGATGAAATAGACGAGATCTTTGATGCTATAAGCTATAGGAAAGGGGCTGCTGTTATTCGGATGTTGCAAAGTTATCTTGGGGCTGAGGTCTTTCAGGTTTGGTTTGCTTATATATTCCTCTTTTTTATTTTGCATAGTGCGAAGGGACAACAGAACAATCGCCTTTCTGCAATGTCATATGACCCGGCCGTATGATTGGTTTACTTTTGAAATACCACTTCCTAGCTTACATAAGCTTTGTTAGAAGGACATAGGGCGTCAAACTAGACACAATATAGGCCTTTTTTGTTTGGGGGGCTGCGGTTGGGTGGAAAAGCTGCTTTTGACTTGCTGGACTGTAAAATAGCTGTAGCTGGCGGCTGTGGCTTTTCTTGATATGCCATTTGGCAAATTGGCTATTGCAGCTGTAGCTTTTAGGGAGCAACCAAGTGGGGAGGCAACCGAGCAGGGAGACGCGGGGCGAGGAGGGAGGTAGAGCGAGCGAGGTGGGATGCAGTCGAGAGAAGCCGCAGCTGAAAAGTTTCTCCCTAGCGGCTGCAGATTTGGGGGATGCTTTTGTTGTAGTTTGGCTTCTCAGTTGCTTTGTAGCCATGCCCCCCCACCCACCCACCCACCACAAACACACAACAAACAGCCCCTATTAATTGTATTAAGACTATTCCTTGCGACAATTTTTACATTTTAGTTTCACATTCGCTGCCACCTATCAATTAAAATATCTTTCCAGTGCAAACAAAAAGTTGTACATTCAATCTTCTTTTTTCTAGAAATCTCTGGCTGAATACATCAAAAGATTTGCATATTCAAATGCCAAGACAGAGGACTTGTGGGCTGTCCTTGAAGAGGGATCTGGTGAGCCAGTGAAAACATTAATGCATTCGTGGACAAAGCAGCAAGGTTATCCTGTTGTCAATGTAAAACTCAAGAATGGAAAGCTAGAGCTCGAGCAGGTAAGTTATGGACTAGTTATTCCATTATCATTTGTTCAATGTGGTTTTTTCCTCTCCTACCATGCTTGCATCCACAAAAATCCATTTCAGCTTTCAATGCTTTTATTATATTTTAACATCAAATTTCGTTTCTTGTTCGAAGGCTTTCTGAACATCTTATGGTCTTTTCTCTTGCAGATGCAGTTCCTGTCAAGCGGGTCCACAGGAGTTGGGCAATGGGTGGTTCCTATCACATTATGTTGCTGCTCATACTCACGTCAAGAGAAGTTCCTTCTCCATGGACAACAAGAGGATTTCAATATGTCAGGGCTCGTGGAATGTCAAAAGAAAGATGGCTTCTGGATTAAACTTAATGTCAATCAGACTGGCTTCTATAGAGTGAGCTATGATGAGGAACTTGCATCCCGACTTAGGTATGCAGTTGAGGCCAACAAATTGAGTGCATCAGACAGATATGGTAAAATTCTTTCAACAGCTTCTTACAAGTTTTATGTCTTACCTGTCCAACTGTTCTTACATTACTATTTGTTTGATACAGGTGTACTTGATGACACTTTTGCCCTTTGTATGGCTGGCAAACAAAAGTTGGTCTCATTGCTGAATTTGATTGCTGCCTACAAGGATGAGACTGAGTATACTGTGCTTGCGCACACTATCCATGTACTATTCTTTCTACTTGAAAAAATTTATCACTAGACTTGATTCTGTTCTAAGCATTTTAATTCTTGGGTTTAAAGACGAGTCTGAGCATTGTGGAGATGATGGCTGTTGCTGCTCCTGACGAGCTGGGTAATCTGAAAAAGTTCCTAATTGACTTTCTTGAGCCATTTGCACAGTAAGTTCATTACCATATCATTCTGTTGTGGAAGATCTTTTTATCTTGCAATCTCTGCTAACCTTTCTGGAATCCTTTGCAGGAGGCTTGGTTGGGATGCTAAGAGTGGTGAGGGCCACCTGAATGCATTGTTAAGAGGTACGCTTTTAACCGCTCTTGCGGAACTTGGCCATGAGGCTACCATAAATGAAGCCGTACGTCGATTTAATGTATTTGTGGAAGACAGAGAGACACCACTCCTCCCTCCAGATGTTCGAAAGGTTAATATTTTGCTGTAATGTAAATATGCAATTATGCATTATAACTATATGCAAACTATGTGATGTCTACTTGTTAACCATCTTATTGCTTTTGTAGGCTGCATATGTTGCTTTGATGCAGACAGTGAACAAATCAAACAAAGCTGGCTATGAATCACTCTTGAAGATTTACAGAGAAACTGATCTGAGCCAGGAAAAAGTCCGTGTGTTAGGTAAGTCAAATATGTCCTTTTCAAATCACTTTTTACAGGTGAGATTATTTGTTAGGACCTCACAAAACTTCTGATCCTTTTCTGGCTAGGTTCTTTGGCAGCTTCCCCTGACCATGATGTTGTTCGTGAAGCACTGAACTTTGTACTGTCACCTGAGGTAACAAACAATCGATAAAAACCTCCAAAATGTTCTACATGATACGGCACAATTTTTTCTCATTCAACCAGCATAACTCACGATGTGTTGAATGCGCAGGTAAGGAACCAGGATTCTATCTTTGTGCTTCGAGGAGTAAGCGCAGGGGCACACGAGGTGGCATGGGCATGGTTGAAGGTATACCCAGTGAAATTATGTTTTTCCTTTGTTGGCCCTGCTACTTTCTTCTTCTTCTTTCATACTATTACTGACTCCACGTCTTGGCTGTGCTTCAGGAAAACTGGGACTACATATCAACGACCTTCTCCGGACATCTGCTCACCTATTTCGTTTCCATCACTGTCTCACCGGTGCACCTCATAAACCTCACATTATCACACGCTCATATAAGCACGCACGCGATTAGAACTCAAAATTTACTGACGCTGTGTGGACGTCGTTTCAGCTGGCCACCGATGAAAAGGGTGACGAGGCAGAGGAGTTTTTCAGGAGCAGGACGAAGGCGAACATTGCGAGGTCAGTGAGGCAGAGCATCGAGAGGGCGAGGATCAATGCCAGGTGGGTCAAGAGCACCAGGGGCGAGGCCAACCTCGGCGATGTTCTCAAGGAGCTTGCTCACAAACACTAGGACGAGCAGATGAGCACCTGCCGTCCCCTGTGGTAGTATTGTTCTCAAGCATGTGAGATGTGTGTACTCTAGAAGAAGGTTAATAATATGAAGGGTGCTTATATTATTTGTTGTTGCATGTTCTTGAGATAATTGTACACTGGAGGTGTCATGTCGGAGGCTTAGTAGACGCATTTTCGTCCCATGCTGCCTACTTGCATAGGGATGGATTGCACGCTGTTATTCCGCCCCGAATCAAACTAGAAACGATCCGAAGATGCAATTGTCCTGACTGCAAACACACATTTGCACTCAAATAACCACGACAATAATAGATTTTAGTGGGTAATAAACGGAAGAGTTGTTTTAGTGAAAATGACTTTTGTGTACATGTGTTTTTAAAAAAGGCAAATTCCCACCGCATGTTCGCACTGGAGGGCTCGGTGATGACATGCATGGTGGCTCGGCCACCTATCCCTCCAACACGACGTACAAACGGTTGAGGAGGGAGGTTTGCGCCACGGTGTCGAGCTCAGGGGTGGGTCGGATGTTGAAGTGGTCGGAGGAGCCAATCAATTTCAGTCGAGCCGACCACCCTGAGAGCACCGTCGGCCTAGGTCACCTTCCGATCGTGGTTTCACCCACAATCCGAAATGTGAAGCTTGGGCGAGTGCTAGTGGACGGAGGGAGCTCCATCAACCTCCTGTCCTCCAAGGCATTTCGGGCGCTCCAGATATCGCGGTAGGAGTTGCGCCCGGCCTAACCCTTCTATGGAATCGCCCCGGGGGCTGGCTCGGTGCCCCTGGGCCAGGTGCGCCTCCCCGTCACCTTCGGGGAGGAAAGCAACTACCGTACGGAGATGGTGGATTTCGAAGTCGCCGATTTCGACCTCCCGTACAACGCCCTGCTTGGTCGACCGGCGTTGGCAATGTTCATGACGGCGACCCACTATGCATACATGGTGGTGAAGATAGTAGGGACTGGTGGCCCCATAGTCATCTAGGTGGATAGGCTGGAAGCCTTGCGCTGCCACAAGCACGCATTGGATCTGGCCGGCGCCACCTGTGTAAGGCAGGCTGATGCCGCCTTTTCGGGAGCCCCTCTGGCGAAGACCCGTGCCTCGCCCGGCTCGGACGGCGAGGTTAAGGTGGTCTCCCTGAGCGAGGGCGAGCCCGGGAAGAACGTCAACATCGGCACCAACCTCAGCGCCAAATAGGAAGACGCGTTCGTCACCTTCCTCCGGTCTAACTCCGATGTGTTTGCCTGGCAACCGTCCAATATGACTGGGGTCCCCAAGAAGGTGATCGAGCACCGATTGGCAACGCTCCCAGGAGTGCGCCCGGACTGGCAAAAGGTCCGGAGGCAGGCACCAGAGCGGCAAGATGCCATTCGGGAGGAGGTAGAGGAGCTGCTGCGCGCAGGGATTGTCAGGGAAGTCTCTCATCCTGAGTGGCTTGCCAACCCTATGCTTGTCAAAAAATCCAACGGGAAGTAGCGGATGTGCGTTGATTTCACCGACCTCAACAAGGCCTGCCCGAAGGATCCTTACCCCCTGCCGCGCGTCGATCTCATTGTTGACTCAGACGGCAGGATGTGAGCTGTTGTGCTTTCTGGACGCGTACTCTGGGTACCACCAGATTAGCATGGCGGTGGCAGACGAAGAAAAAACCGCTTTTGTAACCCTAATGAGTGTTTATTGCTATATCAGAATGGCTTTTGGGTTAAAAAATACTGGTTCTACTTATCAACGCGCCATGCATATTTCTTTCCATCCACAAATAGGGCGAAATCTTGAGGTGTACATCGATGACTTGGTTGTAAAAGTTAAGAAGAGCGAAGAACTGATCGAAGACCTAGAGGAAACCTTCGCTAACCTCCGGAAGAATTGCTTAAAGCTCAACCTCGAAAAGTGTGTGTTCGGCGTGCCCTCTGGGAAGCTGTTAGGATTCCTCGTGTCCAATCGGGGCATTGAAACCAATCCTGACAAGATAGCGGCCATTGAGCACATGAAGCCGCCGGTTCGGCTCAAGCAGGTGCAGTGCCTTGCTGGTCGCCTGGCGTCCCTCGGGCGATTTATCGCCCGGTTGGGAGAAAGAAGCATGCCCCTATTTAAGCTGCTGAAAAAGACCAACCTCTTCGAGTGGACTGAAGAGAACAAGCGTTTGAAAACTTGAAGCAGTACCTCTCCTCCACGCCCAGTCTTTGGTCGCCCCAAGCCCGTATCGTGGGTCCGAACTCGGTAATATTAGAGGTCGAACACAGGTAATATCAGGGGCAAGCAGACATAGGGCATTACCGTGATCGAGGGCCCAACACGGGTAATATCGACATGTTCTTGAATTTCTATCCGTGTGGATCCCTCGAGAGAACTCGTAGGTGGTCCTTCCGCGAAGACCCCCTCTATCGAACCCCGGACTTTGTCTAAGGAGAAAGCTGTCGGTGAAATACACCGACAGTGGCGCGCTATGTAGGGGGGCAGCGGTTAGCTCGCCCTTTTGTCTCTCCAGCGGATCCTGGCCATCTATCTGGGAGGATCCCACTTCTGGTAATGGCGGGTTCGCGTTCTCAGTGAGAAGAGCCAACGGAGGTTAGCAGCGCCCGCAACGCATCCCGGCACTCCCGTCGGGTGAGGGATTGTCTCACGCCATCCCTGGAGGGGGGCGGCAATGTCCCCCCAGCAGTTAGGGGTGGGTATTTTTAAACCAAAACCGAATTACCGAACCGAACCGAACCGAATTAACCGATTATTTTGGTTATTTCGGTTTTTGGTTTTCGGTTCGGTTTTTGTTTTGGTGTAATTCGGTTTTCGGTTCGGTTTTTCACTTTCAAAAACCGAAATAACCGAATAACCGAATAGCCTATGTACAATACCATTTTTATAGCATTCTTCCTAAAACCACTAAACAATTCACATGTTATAATACATTTATGCATATGTTTAGTATATTTATATGTTTTATTATGCTTATATTGTAATTACATATGAATATTGTGTGGGTTTATCCATACTTTGTGTTGCAATATGAGAAGGACTAAATCTAATTTACCTAGTGTTATTCATATTTTGGTTAACTAGAAAACCGAAATAACCGAATCGAAATATTTGGTTAATTGGTTCGGTTTTTATTTTATCCAAGAAATTCGGTTCCTAGTTTTCAAAAACCGAATTATTTTAAAATCGAAAAAACCGAACCGATTAAACCGAAAAAACCGAATGCTCACCCCTACCAGCAATAACAGAACTGTCGGTTCGGCGGAGGCTAGCCATGGAAGAGGCCACTCCGGGCCAAAACCTGCATGTCGTCCGTCTCCTCTTGGACCAGCCTCCGGTGGAACTTGCGGGAGACACCCTAGCCACGCCGTGGCTGCGGGACATCGCTTGCCTGATAAACACGGCCTAGCTCCGTGCGGGGGCGTCTGATCGACCGGGTACCTTCGGTACTCTACGGTCAGGGTTGCGTGCGGACCGCACCCAAGCTTCCAGCCACCCGAGCGGGAAGCGCTCTGGCCAGAGCAAGGGAAAGGGCATACATGACGCAGACCCGTTCTGGGGGCGGCAAGAATGGCCAGATCGCCTCGCGTGCCCCCTAGGCACAAGGGGCGTGAGGATCTGAGGACTCATTTGGAGAAGCGTCACCGGCAGCGCGGCGATGATTTGTGCGATATACTGCAGCGCCATCTCGCGCAGGGGCAAGGCCGCGATAGGCGGATGACTCATGGTGACGACAACTCCTCCCACGACTCCCACCCTCGGGATGAGGAGGAGGCCCTCTCCTTCGAATCCTTGGGGAGTCAAGGTCCGTGCTCCCCAGCACGGTCTCTAGGCCGGAGTTCAGGTGGGCGGCGTGGCTCCCCCTACGGCGTTGGATGCCAAGCGTTCTCCAGTCGGCTGCGTCTCGTTGTGTGGCCGGAGAGGTTTCGCCTGATGTCCATCGAGAAGTATGATGGTACCACCAACCCGGAGGAGTTCTTACAGATATACACGATGGTGGTGCGGGCCGCAGGTGGGTCTGAAAAAGCCATGGCCAACTATTTCCTAACGGCCTTGATGGGATCCGCCCGTTCTTGGCTATTGAACCTTCCGCGAGGGTCGGTGCACTCGTGGGAGGAACTGTGTGACCTTTTCGTCACCAACTTTCAAGGCTTGTACACACAGCCGGGCGTGGAGGATGATCTCCAGGCCCTCTAGCAGGAGAAAGGGGAGTCGTTGCGCGACTTCATCCGAAGGTTTAATCACTGTCGCAACACGATCCCTAGGATCTCCGGACAGTCAGTCGTCATCGCCTTCCGAAGAGGCATCCGGGACCACAAGATGCGGGAAAAGATGGCCACCCACAACATCACCACCACTTCCGAGCTGTTCTCCTTAGCGCACAAGTGCGCACGGGCGGCGGAAGCTCGGGGGCAGGTGTCCGGTCCGGCTGGCGGTCACGGCGGAGACGAAGCCGGGACCTCGAAGGGTCCCGACTCCTCGAGCAAGAAGAAGAAGAAGCGCGGAGCGCCTGAGCCTGGGCAGGTCCAAACCGCTGAGAGCGAGCACAGGCACACCAAGTCGTGGTGGCGCGACCGCTGTGACCAGCGAGATGGTTGTCGCAGTCGGAGGGACAACCGCTGCAAAGAGAAGGAGGGTAGGCCCTACTACCCGATCTACAAATCCAATGCGCACGACCTGGCCGATTGCCAGGTTGTGAGCAAGATGGTGGAGCAGTGGCTCAAGGAGCGCCGTCCCTACGGTGACGACTAGGATGAAGACCCTGCCCCGTTGGCTTTCTAGTGGGCGGAGCACACAGTGGCATACATATCACGGTGGCTCGGTCACCTATCCCTCCAACACGAAGTATAAGCGGCTGATGAGAGAGGTTTGCGCTGCTGTGCCGAGCTCAAGGGCGGGTAGGCCGCTAAAGTGGTCGGAGGAGCCGATCACCTTCAGTCAGGCCGACCACCCTGAAAGCACTGCCGGCCTGGGTCACCTTCCGATCGTAGTTTCACCCACAGTCTGGAACATGAAGCTTGGGTGAGTGTTGGTGGATGGAGGAAGCACCATCAACCTCCTGTCCTCTAAGGCATTTCGGGCACTCCAGATATCGCAGCAGGAGTTGCGTCCAGCCTTGCCTTTCTACGGAGTCACCCCGGGGGCTGGTTCGGTGCCCCTGGGCTAGGTATGCCTCCCCGTCACCTTCGGGGACGAGAGCAACTACCGTACGGAGGTGGTGGACTTTGAAGTCACCGACTTCGACCTTCCATACAACGCCCTGCTTGGTCGACCGGCGTTGGTCAAGTTCATGGCGGCGACCCACTATGCGTACATGGTGGTGAAGATGCCAGGGCCTGGTGGCCCCATAGTCATTAAGGTGGACAAGCCAGAAGCCTTGCGCTGCCACAAGCAGGTATTGGACCTGGCCGACACCACCTGTGTAAGGCAAGTCGATGCTGCCTACTCAGGAGCCCCTCCAGCGAAGACCTGTGCCTTGCCCGGTTCGTCCGGTGAGGTTAAGGTGGTCTTCCTAAGCGAGGGTGAGCTCGAGAAGACCGTCAAGGTGGGTGCCAACCTTGGCGCAGAATAGGAAAGCGCGCTCGTCACCTTCCTCTGGTCTAACTCTGACGTGTTTGCATGGCAACCGTCTGACATTACTAGGGTCCCTCGGGTGGTTTATCGCTCGCTTGGGGGAAAGGAGTCTACCCCTATTCAAGCTGCTGAAGAAGACCAACCACTTCGAATGGACTTTAGAGGCTCAACAAGCGTTTGAAGACTTGAAGAAGTACCTCTCCTCTCCGCCAGTGCTGGTCGCCCCCAAGCCTGGTGAACCATTGCTTTGTACATCGCCGCTACCCCTGCAGTGGTGAGCGCGGTACTGGTGGCGGAGAGGGAAGGCGTCCAGAAGCCGGTCTACTACGTCAGTAAGGTGCTACATGAGGCGGAGACCAGGTACCCACAAGTGTAGAAGATGTTGTACGCCGTCCTAGTGGTGTCCAGGAAACTGCGGCACTACTTCCAAGGGTGGGAGATCAGGGTGGTCACTGCCTATCCCCTGCGAGAGATCCTCCACAATCGGGAAGCCAAGGGTCGCGTCGCCAAGTGGTCGGTAGAGCTAGGGAGTTCTACCTCAAGTTCACCCCCGCACCGCCATCAAGAGTCAAAGATTGGCGGAGTTCGTCGCCGAGTGGACTCCCGCCACTCCTGAAGCTGAAGAAATACCCGTGCCTTCTCCCTGGACTTTGTTCTTCAATGGCTCCTTCAGGCTCGATGGTGCGGGGGCTGGAGCCGTCCTGGTCTCCCCGATCGGTGACATCCTTCGATACGTGTTCATCCTAAACTTCAAGGCCACCAACAACATCGTCGAGTACGAGGGTTTACTGGTGGGGCTGCGCGCCACCTCCGCGTTAGGCGTCCGGCATCTCCAAGTCAAAGGCGACTCTCTGCTGGTCATCAATCAGGCACGAAAGGAATTTCAATGCTCTAACCCCACAATGGTAGCGTACTTGGTGGAGGTCAGGAAGATGGAATGCCGCTTCGAAGGGCTGGGGTATATCCATATCCCTCGGCGCGACAACCACATGGCGGACGGGCTTTCGTAGCTCGTGTCGTCGAGAACCACTGTTCTGGTCAGGGTCTTTGAAGAAAAGCTTGCGCGACCGTCCGTTGCAGCCCCCGTTCATGGTGGGGACGATGATGCGGCTGTCTCAGCCTCCGACTCAAGGAGGGAAGATGGCGCGGCTGTCCCAGCCCCAGTTCAAGGAGGGGAGACGGCGCGCCAGCCTCAGCCCCCAATTCAGGGAGGAAGGATAACGACACCGCCAAGGCAGTACCGATGGAAAAGCCTGGCCAGGTGGAGTACCCAGGCGATCACCACGTGATTGCTACACTTGGCTGGGAATGTCGGTGGATGGATCCGATCCTAGCTTTCCTGCGGGACCAAGTGATCCCCGACGATGATGCGTCAGCCAAGAAAATTGCACGTAAGGCCAAGTGCTATACTCTGGTAGGTGGGGACCTATATCGCCAGAGTAGAAACGGAATTCTTCTGAAGTGCATCACTCGGGAAGAGGGGAGCAACCTGCTCTCTGATATCCATGGAGGCACGTGTGGGAGCCATATGTCGAGTCAGACGCTGGTCGGTAAAGCATTCCGCCAAGGATTCTATTGGCCTACTGCCCTCCAAGATGCTTGCAAGCTGGTGAGGAGATGCGAGGCATGCCAGATCCATGCCAAGTAGATCCATCGACCAGCCCAGGCGCTGCAAACCATCCCACTCTCTTGGCTGTTCGCGGTCTGGGGGGTGGACATCCTAGGCCCGTTCTCGCGGGCCACAGGGGGCTTCACCTATCTGTTCGTCGCCGTCGACAAGTTTACTAAGTGGGTTGAAGCTGATGCAGTGCATGCCATCATGGCCTCCGCTGCTATCAGGTTCGTGCGTAGGATCTTTAGCCGCTTCGGAGTCGCCAACCGCATCATCACCGATAATGGCACCCAATTCACCAGCGCTACATTCCTGGAGTTTTGTGAAGAGATGGGCACCAAGATATGTTTCGCCTCAGTGGCCCACCCGAGGAGCAATGGCCAAGCAGAGCGTGCTAACGTGCTGGTATTGAGGGGCCTCAAGACTAGAGCGTTTGACCAGCTCCACAAGCGGGGAGTGCGGTGGACAGACAAACTTCCGGCGGTGTTGTGGTCGCTTCAAACCACATCCAGCTGAGCGACTAGAGAAACATTTTTCTTCCTAGTCTATGGGGCAGAAGCTATCCTTCTGTCCGAGCTGTCATTAGGCTCCCCGCGCGTTTCGACGTTCAGCAAGGAGGACCAGGAAGATCAGCGTCGAGAAGAAGTCAACCTTCTGGAGGAGGTGCGCGACCGGGTGGCTTTGCGTGCTGCTCGGTATCAGCAGAGCCTCAGGCGATACCACACCACCCGGGTCCATAAGAGAGCACTAGCAGTGGGCGACCTCGTCTTGTGTAGAATTCAGGTGCAGGCCGGCCGCAACAAGCTGTCTCCCCTGTGGGAGGGCCCCTTTAAGGTGGTCTTAGTCTCTCGGCCCGGGGCGGTTCGATTGGCCACTCAGGACGACCAAGAGCTGGCGAACTCCCAGAACTTGGAAGTATTACGGAAGTTCTACCCCTGAGAACTGTAAGTGCTCGGCAGTTTGCCCCGATCAGCTAGAGGATGGGCTCTCCCTCCATTAGCTGATCGGCGACGGCCCATAATCAGTTAAGTTGTTTGCCTTATGGGCTCTCGGTCTGTCTTTCTTGTCTTTCCTACTTATGCCCTGTTGGGTCGCGTTTTGCGTGGTTGTCATGAGTACCGGTAGCTCGGCGGCTCCTTGTCGATAAGCGGTAACACCCAGCGCTTGTGTCGGGCAGGGACGGGCGACCAGGGGGCAAGTTCGGCATGGTGTTGAATGCAGCTAGTACACCCCGGGTTGTCACCACGAGCACCGCTGGCCCAAAACCACTCCTGGGGACCTGTTACCTTGTAACGCAGCGCCGTGGTCAGGTTCCGAGAGATCGCAAGGATTTAAGTTCCAAAAGGCGATGGGACAGTGACAACCCCGCGTGGGGACTTATGCTCTTTTGGTCTATTCCCTACGTGTCTTGCGTAACTTCTGCTCGCGTTTGTAGCGACTACGTGCGAGTGCAGGGAAAGTGCCAAAGCATTGACTTGATCTGAGCCCCCGGACCCGCATCATGGCAAGACCGGGGGGCTGGTCACCCAGTGGTTGGGTCGAGCAGACGCGGGCAAACACACATAAGCAGGCATTCAGGTAAAGGCAAAGGATGGTAGTTTCATTAAGTTTGCCAAAATGTATATGTACAAGGCTACAGAAAAAAAGAGAGAAATGAAGAAAACAAGAATGGCCGCCTGGGCCATCAGTCGTTGTCGGCGACCTGGATGTGCTCGGTGTCATCCCCCGCTTCCTCCTCCGCCATCGCAGTGTCGAGGGCCAGGTCCTCCACCTTCACCAGCCCGGCCATGTACTCCGAGGCTTCGCGCACGCTCACTTGCGCTTGGGCCTCGTCGCCTTCAATTCCAGCCATGGTGGACATGGGGTCGAAGAAGGCGTCATGGTGGTACAAAGAAGCCAAGACATACCCCTGATGGCGTCGCGACCTCCGCCCTTCTCGGGCGGAGCTGGCCGACAGTGGCGGCAAAGTCGACGAGTCTCGGCAACCCAGGTGACGCAAAGGGCGTACTGCATCGCCGAGGGCTCCAGTGGCTCGCCCAACCTCACCCCTAGGGGCCGTAGGCTCCTGGCCATGCGATGGTAAGCAGGGCGAAGCATGACGATGAGGTTGTGTAGTGTGCGGCGCAGTTCATCTTCGGCTCGCTTCTGCGCTGCTTCGGTCTCCTGTGCCTAAGCGAGCAAGGCCGCCCTACTCGCCCTCTCCGTGTTAAAGAGGTCGCCCTCCTCTCTCTGCGCCCGGCTCCTTGCACGGCAGCACCATCTGTTGGGTCATCTGCGTCTCTTGCTGGGTGGCCGCCATGAGGAGGGCGCCCGAGGACGCATGCACTCTACCGAGCTCAGCGAGCAGTGTTGCCAGCCTGGAGGCGGGGGCGGAGAGGGCGCTCAGAGCGGAATGGGTGGAGGTGTCGGCGCGGGCGACGTCCGCATGAACTACTTCGGGGGCGCCGGGTGGCACAAGGACAGGGTCCCCCGCTGCCTCAGCGGGCAAGGGGGGCACCTGGCTTTCTGAAGCGCCGAGGGAGGCCGCCCTAGGAAGCACTAGAAAGCTAAAAGAAGACAACAGGAGATCAAGCCCACCCTGCGGGGCGGTAGCAAGGGCTCCCGGTGCGGTGGAGTCGGTCTTGCAGGCGGGAGGCGGAGGATTTGCAGGCGTCGATGAAGACCCCACTTCAGTCGTGCTTTCGAGGCGCGGTGGGGACAGAGGAGAGGCGGAGTCCGGTCATCGGTGCGGGGCCTCTTTGGGTCTGCACCCGGGGTGTCCGAGGAGGACGGCCACTTGCCTGCGCTCCAGTTGCCCACCGAGGCAGGGTCCCTGATTATCAGGGGGCCGCGGGGCGGCAACGCCGTGAGCTCGGTAGAATCCATTGTCGGGATCAATTTAATGAACTGGAGACGCTCCGCGAACTTCAGATCGCAGAGTGGCCGGGCCTCGGCCAGGAAATCCGAATTGCTCGACATCGACGGTAGCAGCCCGGCCAGCCATTTGGTGATAGTAGGGGCGTCCAAATTCCCTGCGCCTGGTGAAAGACGGAGAAAAGATTACCAGTTGATGGTGACCACAAGAGATCAAGAGAAAAGGAGTACAGAAACTTACGGCCTAGGTGTGTGCGGGTCATGTCGTCGTCGCTCGTGTACTGCCATGCCGGTCGGGCGCGCCAATGCAGAGGGCTAATCCTCCAGGTCACGAAGTCCCGGACCACCAGTGCCCCGGTTAGCCCAGAGTCTCGCAGCCGGTTGATGTGGGCCACCATCGTCTAGAGCTCCGCTGCCTCCTCGACGGGTGAGCCCTAGTTCTCGATGGCCTCTACCGGTGCAAAGGGCACCTCCAGGGCTTCGAGACCGCTGTCGTCGCCGGCGTACAGCCACTCGCTTCGCCACGCCTTCCAGTTGATCTTCGTTTGGAAGGGGATGTAGCGGGAGGTCGATCCGTCACGAAGGCGAAAGTGGTAGCTCCCCGCGACTCCGCCATCTGTGAAGCCACAGAGTGTAGAAGAAGCGGAAGAGGGGGAGATTGGGCATTACCCCTCGCAGAGGTAAGCGAAGGTGGAGAGAATGAGGATGGAATTGGGGGTGAGATGAAGATGGTGGATCTCGTAGAAATGAAGGACGGTGAGAAAGAACTCGGAGAAGGGTAGAACCAGGCCCGCCAGTAGCGCCCAGAAGAAGACAACGATCTCCCTGGCGTCGCACCGCGACGCAAGGGTTCCGTGGCGTAGATGAAGGGAACCCTCGACGGCGGTCCAGGAGAGCCTCATTGCCCTCTCCCTGTTGACAGTTGAAGCGGGAAATGGCTGCGCCATTCGAGCGGAGCGATGTCTTCGGGCAAGGAAGTTGAAGGGGCAAGAAAAAAGGTGGAGGAGTCGAAAAGGGCATGAACCGCTGGTCGTGGGCGCGCGTATTAATAAGTTTCTCGTGCTGGCGGTTCGCGGAAAGGCGAAAGTACGCAACGCTTCGGGTCCCGAGAGAAGGCGGCAGAAGCGAA
Organism: Guadua angustifolia; assembly: GCA_036346375.1. Lineage (NCBI taxonomy): Eukaryota > Viridiplantae > Streptophyta > Magnoliopsida > Poales > Poaceae > Guadua > Guadua angustifolia. The sequence continues at coordinate 64,969,831 of CM070502.1, read as the reverse complement.
GAGGACTAGAGCGGTGGCACGCGCAGGAATGGTGGACCCGTCCGGGAGCATGCCAACTTTAAAGAAGTCTGAAAGAGCTGCCGCGCGCTCCAGGATGAGCCCGGGGGCTACTGTCGGCGTACTTTATGCCAGGGTACCCTCTCTGTCACGGTCAGGAGGGGCCATGAGTGCCAAAGCGTGGATAACTGCGCGCTGGCGACCGAGCCCCGACGCCAGCGACCGGCGCAGCGTGGCGGCTTAGCGCAGCAAAGCGGGCGACTAGGCCCCGACGCCAGGCGGCCAGGCCACGTGGTCGGCCGATGGAGTCAGAAGGTACTCGGGGGTCCACTATCGGTCAGGCATGGGGGTGTACATCGAAGGAGCGGGGGAGATTTGCCTCAAAGTCTTCTCCCCCGACACACCGTGTCAGAACCATTGAATGTGCATGGCTCTGCTGATGACACGATAGCTTATCCCTCTGACGTCCTGCGCCTAACCCGTCGCATGCAAGTCACCTCTCGGGCGGACCGGGCGGAGTCAGGCGGTGGCGCAAAGAATGAGGCCAGGGGATGAGGCTACAACGATCAGTGTAATAAATGAAGTATAATCAGTGTGATGTTATCTTCCCACTTGCCCGAGCCAGCCCGACCTATATAAGGGAGCTCCGGTGCATGGGAGTGGGAGGGGACGAAGTAAGGACCCAAAGAGAGTGAGGATCAAGCAAACGGTGTAATCCACTCAAAGCACATTAACAGGAGCTCAAGCAAGACGTAGGGCTGTTACCCGCATTGGGCGCCCGAACCTGGGTAATATCGGCGTGTTCTTGAATTTCTGTCCGTGTGGATCCCTTGGGAGAACCCGTAGGCGGTCCTTCCGTGAAGACCCCCTCTATTGAACCCCGGACTCCGTCTAGGGAGAAAGCTGTCGGCGAAATACGCCGACACTACTTGTCGGTGTTTCGAGAACCGGCAAGTAAATTTGTAGGTTTAGAGGGGCTACGCGCTCCCGCTCCTTGAATGGTTAGACCAAAAGAGAGGAGGTCCAAGGTTTATACTGGTTCGGGCTGAACATCCCTACTCCAGTCCGTGTGGTGGTCGGATGTTATTCACTCCGGTGTATCCGTCGTGTTACAAGCGAGGGTTGAGCTCGGGCTCAGGGCACCTCGTGTACAAGGGTTACTCGGAATGGCTACAAAGGTGACTTGGGGCGATGTGCTCGACTGCCTCGATCGTCCTCCGCTCCGAAGGGCCACACCTCCCCTTATATAGCCTGGGGAGGGTGGTGGCGCGGAGGTTACACGGGAGTGCGCAAAAGGGAAAAAATGGATGGGACTCCCCACGCCTCGGGGTCCGGTCTTCTGCCTCGGTGTCTTGATCGGCTGGCGGCCTTCGACGGGTGGTTGCCGTCCGTGTTGGGTTGGTGAAGACGCAGAGGGCGGCTCGGTCCGTTCCTCCGGAAGCAGCGACTCGCTCAAGGCGATGTCGGCCGACGCCGAGGGTGTCGGCCGAGGAGCGTCTCGGGCGCCAGCGGCGCCCGCTCTGCTCGATTGACAGACGAATCGCTGCGTCGGTCGATCTAAGCGATCAGAGGGCGGTTCCCGGCGATCGGCGTCGCTTTTCGGTGAAGACGAACCGAAGCTCGTTAAGGCGGCCGATCGGTCCGACCCACCGTTGGGTCAATCTGGTCGCGTGCATCGCAGTCGCGGGCGTCGGTCCCAGAGCGCCCGGCGGACCGCTCTGGGGTTGGCTTGGTGGTCGTGGGCCTCCATCTTTGGGCTTTTGTTCGAGGCCCGGAGCGGGGCGCCCATATGCTTCCCTGAAATCGCTGGGGATACCTATGCCTCGGTATTCGCCAATAGCCCCGAGCCCCTGAGCGGATCAAGAGCCGGCCGGGGTTTACCCCTGCTCGAGTCTTGGTCGGTTTCGGCCGGTCTTGTGGCCTCCGGTCAGATGGAGCCCGAGCCCCGAGTGGGTCGGAGAGCCGGCGGGGTTTTACCTTCGTCTTGGCGGCGGTTGGTGACCTCGCGCTCCTGGTCGAGGTCGTCTGAATACCTGTAAGTGCATCAGTTGGACGGAGGCGGCCTCCTCGGTTGCTGGCGTCCGACCAAACGGGTTGGTCGTCGCTGGTGTCTTGAAGCGCATCCGGTGGATGGAGCCCCCGAGCCCCCGAGCGGGTCGGAGAGCCGGTCGGGGGTTTACCTCGTGTACGGAGGCATCCACTTCGCGTCGTGATCCTGGTGTACCTGCAAGATCGGCGTTGCGCCAAAAATAGATAAAGGCGCCCGCCCCACGCTTTCGTCGAGCGAGGTAGGCGGCGTTTCCCACGAATACGCCCCATCCGCAGGTGTGGGACCTGGAGGGGGTGAGCTAACGCGCGTTTGCCATGCGTTGGCTTGAACGCCGTGCTCGCGCGAGCTGATAGCGGGTTTGTCCGAGTGGGCCCTGGCGGCTTCCCTAAAGGAGAACCGTCTCCGAGCGGACGTTATCCCGTCGCGGGCGTCCGACCCTCTGGGGGCGACCCATGAGAACCTTTCTTTACTCGATCCGTGCCGGATCCGGGTCGTCGCCGACCGGAGCATATCGCCGCCACCCGTCGACGGGTTCCGCGGGAGAGTGTGAAGTATGGTCTCGAACACGATTAAAGGTGATTGGGCCGTTCGCCGGCCCAACCAGAGGCCCACTGGGAGCTCACCTTATTTTCGTCCCTCGCTCGATTTTTCGTTCGGGGTGATGCGTGCACCCACTTGGTGGTTGGGCGCTCGGAGCCCCCAACACTCGGTCGAGCCCCGAACATAAGTTGGGGAGCCTTTTCGCGGCTTCCGGGACCATAGCGGCCTCGGCGTGCCTTTCTTCTGCTGCCAGGTGCCTTTTCAAATTTGGGAACGAGGCTCGAGGAGCCGTACGTCACTCTGCCTGATGCGTGGCCTCCTCGCTCGGCTCGCATCTGTCGAGAATTAATAAAAGCGACCAAGGATCGGCGTCATACAGATTGAACCGTCGCGACGGTCGGGAGGGAACGCGACGCCGCTTCTCTCCGCGATTCCGTCTGTTAATTTGGCGCTGTCCGGCCGATGGCGCGTTGTGCTCTTAAAAAGGGGGAGCCACCGGCCGGATTCCCGTGTTGTCTCCGTTCTTCATCGCGAAAAGAAAAGGAAAGTCGAGGCGATTCGCGAGGAAGCCAAAAAACCTAGGAGAGGAATTCCTCGCCTCGGCCCCTTCTCGCATACCGCAGATCGCGCTCTCGGAGATGTCGTGGCCGGAGTGCTCCGTCCTCGATGCTCGCGTACTCGGCCTGGCGAAGAAGCGATTCCTTCCCCCGCGCGACGTGTCTCAATGGAGGGTGCCGACGGGAGCCGCGGCTCCAGAGCCCGGCGACGGCGAGATCGTCGTATCTGCGTCCTTTTTTGAGCGCGGGTTCGGGCTCCCCCTCCACTCGTTTGTTCGCGGACTTCTTCATTTTTACAAAGTGGAGGCTCACCATCTGAATCCCACGGCGTCTTTGTCAGATATTGCGATCTTCGTCACGCCAGGCGAGGCCTTCTGGGATCGAGCCCCATTGGGCCCTCTGGAGGTACTTCTTCTATATCTGACGTGAAGGAAAGCGGCCACGGGCGCCTTCTTGGCGCCGATCGGCGGCGTCGCCATCCAGCTTCGGTCTAACCAGGCGTCGAAGTACATCGATATGAAGCTGCCTTCATCGAACCGAGGATGGCACTCCGAATGGTTCTACATTCGGAACGCGGGGGACAGCGCCCCGGTCTTCACTGGGAGAGGACCGGAGGCGATGCCTGAATGGAACCGGCCGGCGGACGCGAAGGAGAAGAGGAAAATGGAGGTGATCCTCGAACAGCTTGCGGGTCTGAAGAGGCGAGGCCTGACGGGAGACGCTGTCGTCCGTATGTTCATGGCGAGACGCGTTCAACCCCTCATGGACAGGCCTTACCCGATGTTCGAGTACGTGGGAGCATCTGACCCCATGAGGATGGAGCGTTCGGACCTTCCCTCGTCGGAGGTTGAGGCTCGGGTGACAGCCGTCTTGGTCGTGAAGGCCACAGTGGCGGTCGGCGGCGCCCCCGAGCCCTTCTCGGCGGAAAAACCCCCAAATCTGGTAATTGGGTGGCCCCCCTACTTTCCCTGCGTCCTTTGTTTCAATTCCTTGCATTTTGACCTGAATAGAACTCCGACCCCCTTTCAGGGCCTGCTTGGGGCATCCTCTCGGGCATGGCTGCCGGGGGAGAAGGAGATGAGGGCGGCGGCCCGCCAAAAGGCCGAGTTGGAGGAGTCTGCTAGAAAAGAGCGCAGGGAGAACAGGAGGAAGGAGAAAAGGGAAGCTCGTTCGGTCATGGCCGCGCGCGGTGAGGACGTGTCAGTATCGACCGCCTTCTCCTCGCTTGGCGCGAGGTCGTCTTCGAGCGACGGCAGAGATCGCGGCGATCCGTATGAAGCGTACGATTTCGGGCTGTCGTCGAGCGACGATCTGGAGGGCGTTGATACAGAAGTCGTCGTCGGTGTGCCCCAGGCGAGGACGCCCCCGGCGGCGGCGCCCCTGGAGGGAGGGAGAGACGGCTCATCTTCGCCAGAGAGGCCGGCGAAGAGAGCGCGGTTGTCAGCACCCGCTCGACGCGGTTAGTTTTGTTCCTTCTGTCATTTGCGCCGGTTCTGAGCCGCTTCTGACCGGCCCGTGCTCTTAGGGATTTCGCGGGGGAGAGCCTGACGGAGATGGTGGAATTGCCATTGGGACCGACGCCGCCACTCCCGCCATCTGAAGTTAGGGACGCGCCATCCGGGCCGGGGCAAATGGCAGAGGCGGCGGCGTTGGTCGCGCCCGCTGCAGCCGATGCTGCGGCAGTTGCGCCCGTGGTTGTGCCGGAATCGACCGTGGAGTCGGCACGCCACGAGGTTCGGGACAATGACTTCGCCGCCGGATCGGGTGATGGTGGTGGAGCTAACCTTGTGCCGCCGGCCGGGCGCCGCCGATCTCGGCGCTGGAGGCCTTGCCGCCACCGTCACCGAAGGGGCAGCCAGGAGAGGGGCCGCAGGCGACGGTGGTGGTGGTCGCCGACTCGCCACCGGTGGTGCCAGAGGTCTCGCCGTCGGCGCGAGCTGCCGGGACGACGGCGGGGGAACCCCCTCAAGCGCCGCCGTCCGTCTTAGTCTGGACGGGAAGCGACCCGCCTGGCGAGCCATCGTTCACGCTGGATGACGGGGCAGAGCTCGGGGAGTGGAAATCCCTGCAAGAGGGCTCCCGGAGAGCCAAGGCTGAGATGGCGAGAATTCGGGCGGGCCTGGGTTAGCTCCTCGAGTCCTCCCGTGGTCTTTGGGACGCCGCTGTCGGGAGTTGACTCGGGCGCGCTGATAAGTTGCGCTCAAAACTTCCCCGCCCTTTTGAATTTCACTGGGTCTTGTAATGACGTGTCAACCGATTGCAGCGTCTGCGGGAGCGCTCGGAGGGCAAGTCCGGGTTCCTCCGTCGCCTGTACGGCCAGGGGGCATCCGCCGAGGAGGATCGGGACCAGCTGAGCTCCGAGCTACGCGAGGCCCAAGAAGTAGTCTTGTGGCGAAAGTGACGGAGGAAGCTCGTCGGTATTGGATCAAAGCACCCGGATCTTTGCAAGAGGAGCGTCGGGCAAACAAGCATTTGAGGTCGAGGGTGTCCGAGCTCGAGGCCCTCCTGGCGGAGGCTTGCAGCGCCCGAGACTCTGCTCGCGATGAGGTGGCCGTGGCGGAGAAGCTCCACGAGGAGGTCCTGGGTCGGCTTCGAGCAATGACGGACTCCTCGGCCGGTAAGGGGTTGTTACGCGGGTTATCTTTGGAAGGCGCCGTTGTCGAGCGCGCCTTTCTGATTTTTCCTCCAATCTTCAGAGTTGCAGAAGAACCTCAGTGAAGTTGCGGAGGCGCGCCGGTTGGCGGTGGAGGAGCGTGACGCGGCGGTCACGGCAGAGGCAGTGGCTCAGTGGCGCGACAGGAAGCGGTCGACCACCGGGCCGAATTGATCGCCGAGCTGGGGACCTTGGGGAAGGTCGGCCGGGTCGTCTGCAACCGGGTGCTCGGGACCATACGGGGCACAAGCTTGCTTGCGACCGAACTGGCTCGTGTGCCGGAGCACGTCGAGAAGTCGGTGAAGACGAGTGCTGCCCTGGGAGCCACCTCTGCGCTTGTTAACGCCATGTCCTTCAACAACGGGATTAACCTGGACAACGTTAGCAGCGGGATCGCCAGGAATAGGACGGACGAAGAGGTCCGTCGTTTCGCGCTCCAGGCCGAGCCCCATGCCCGAGTGATCGCCGACCGGATATCGCCGCAGAGCGTCCTCCACGGGGATTATGAATAGTGTTAGACATTACCTTTTAAAGATGTAAAAAACTTTAACATGTAATGAATTGGGGTTCGCCCTTGTGTTCGTTTGCGAGTTTGAGCCGTTCCTTCGCGTTCAGAAACCGCAGCCCTGGAAACCGCCGGGGTTTTTCGGGCGTAGGCGTGTTCGATTTTTCGAGGGAGACGCGAAGGAAGTGCTAACGAACCCTGAGGTCAAAAGGCGTCTATTCGTGCTTCATGCGGGGGATGAGTGGCTCGACCGACTAAGTGGTTCAAGGCCGACGGTAGCCCTCATCCAAAGCGCTACTTCAAAACCGTAGCCGCTGGGGCGTAGGTCGCAGCGCTTGGGTGGGTCGGATGGATTACCCGTTAAGGAAGCCGAGTGGTTGGTCGGATCCTCGACCCGTGTGAAAATGAATGACGCTGGGAAACAAAAGCATCCGTTCACGCTCTAAACAGGAGAGCAGCATCCCCGACTGACTCGTGGCTCACACCGCACGGGCAGCCCCTTACCGCAAAGCGCTACTTCGAAACCGTAGCCGCTGGGGCGTAGGTCGCAGCGCTTGGGTCGGATGGATTACCCGCGGGGGAAGCCGAGTGATCAGTCGGATCGCCGACCCGTATGAATGTGAATGACATAGCCCTTGAAACCTTGAGCCCCCGAGCAATGCGCGGTGACTGGCCGTGGTCAGCGCGTATTGCTGGTCGTTCGGGGTAATCGTAAAAGAGACCGAGAGTCAAGTGACTTATCTCTTTTAGTCGGTAGTCGAGCGGCTCGCTAGCGCCTGGCGCAGACTCTGAGGTTGTCCGTACAACTAGCCGCAGGCGCGAAGATCGGCGGTCACGCCGCCAAGATTAAACGGCGCCCCTCTCGCTTGCAGAGCCGCCGCCGCATTTAATGCGGAGTGGGATTTTAATGCATGTCGCGTCGCTGCGTCAGGCCGAGGGAGACACCGCGGAGTATGCGAGGCGACGGCGGTTTCGGCTGCGTGAACCCGCCCTTATAAATACAGGTGCTGGGAGAAGCGGTGATTCACACCCGGCCCTAACGTCTGTATTGCACTGCCTTCTTCATCTTCCAAGTCCATTCCCAGAGGAACTTCTCGCGCGCTGCGTCGAGCTGGTCGATGGCGTCTTGCTGTGAGTCGAGCCCCCGAGCTTGGTCGAAGGTTCGCAGCCTTGGAGCGCCGTACTCCAAGTCGGTTGGCAAGACAGCTTCGGCATCGAACACCAGGAAGAACGGCGTGAACCCGGTCGACCGGGTCGGAGTGGTTCGCAGGCTCCAAAGGACGGAGGGCAGCTCGGCTGCTCATCGCCCCGCCGACTTCTTCAGTCGGTTGAAGATTCGCGGTTTGAGCCCCTGTAGGATCATGCCGTTCGCCCTCTCGGCCTGGCCGTTGGTCTGCGGGTGGGCGACAGACGCCCAGTCGACGCGGATGTTGAAGTCGTCGCAGAACTCGAGAAACTCTTTCCCCGTAAACTGTGTGCCGTTGTCGGTGATGATGGAGTTCGGGACCCCAAATCGGTAGACGATGTCGCGAAAGAAGTTGGCCGCTTGCGCGGACGTAATGGCGGTGACTGGCTTCGCCTCTATCCACTTAGTAAACTTGTCCACTGCGACAAAGAGGTGCTTGAAGCCCCCGGGCGCTTTTGAAAGGTCCGGAAGCGGTCGAGTCCCCTGCATCGCGAACGCCATGTGATGGGGATCGTCTAGAGGGCTTGGGCTGGTAGGTGTGTCTGTCGGGCAAAGAATTGGCACCCTTCGCAGGTGCGAACAATTTGCTCGGCGTCGGCCACGGCGGTTGGCCAATAAAAACCCTGACGAAAAGCCTTACCCACGAGAGACCGTGGTGCCGCATGGTGACCACATACTCCGCCGTGGATGTCGTGCAGCAACTCCTTGCCTTGGTCGGTCGGGATGCACTTCTGGAGGACCCCTGAGGGACTCCTCTTGTAAAGGTCTTCGCCGACCAGGACAAAAGATTTCGCTCGCCGAGCGAGGCGCCGGGCCTCGGTCGGGTCTGGAGGGAGGGCCCCATCCGTCGCCAGCGACGACGAGGGCTTCCTCAATCAGATTCGATCACAGCACGCCCCGATCGGTCGGACAGCGCTACACTCGGTTGATTGGCGGTTGGCTCGGCCGAGCTAGGTGGGCCAGCCGCTTGCTCGGCCGGTGGGTCCGGTCGGACGGATGGTTGGTGAAGGTCGTGGGCAAATATTCCGGTCGGAACCGGTCCCTTGCCTGAGGCGAGGTTGGTGAGGTAGTCGGCCTCACCGTTGTTACGCCGGTAGCTGTGGTGGAGCTTGAACCCTTTGAATTTCTCTTCAAGTTTTCGCACTTCGCGGCAGTATGCTGCCATGCGTGGATCTCGGGGCTCTGAGGCCTTCATGACCTGATCGACCACCAGCTTGGAGTCGCCGTATACGAAGAGCCGTCGCACGCCGAGGTCGGCGGCGATCCGGAGACCGTTGATGAGGGCTTCGTACTCGGCGACGTTGTTCGTAGCGTCGAAGAGCAGTCGGACGGCATATTGGAGTTTGTTGCCGAGTGGGGAAACGATAACGATTCCGCACTGCCCGCTTTGGTGTAGGATCCGCAAGCACATCGCCCAAGATTTCGGATCTTCAAGCACCGGAGGGCTCGGGCTTCTGGTCCACTCGCAACGGTCTCGCAAGGGCTTGGGATTTGATCGCCGCCCCGGGACGAACGAAATGTCGTGGGCCGCTGAGCTCGAGTGCCCACTTGGCTATCCTCCCCGGAGCGCCGCGGGTTGGGATGATCTCGCCAATGGCGCGAAGAGGTTACGACAGAGACGGGTGTTGGCCGGGTAGTGGATCGTTTCCTCTTCGCGATTAGAACCGCCAGAGTAAGCTTCGCGACCGGATAACGGGCTTTGACTCCGAGAGTACTTCATCGATGAAGTAGACCGTCGCTGAACCTTGAGGCGCGCCTTCTTCTGACCGCTCGACGACGAGTGCCGCACTCACGACCTGGGTCGTGGCGGCAATGTAGAGGAGCAGAGGTTCACACGGCGCGGGCGCAGTCAAGACCGGGGGTGATGTCAGGAAGGCCTTTAGTCGGGCAAGGGCTTCGAGCTTCGTGTCCAACCAAGCGGTCGGATTTCGAGCGCTTTATAGAGCGAAGATCCGCCGCCGAGGCGAGACACGAACGGCTCAAAGTCGCCAGTAACCCGCCGCCTTTTGGACGCCTTTTAGGTCGGCGATGGGGCCCATCTTCATGATTGCCGAGATCTTCACCGGATTGGCCTCGATGCCGCGCTCGGATATCATAAAGCCCAGAAGCTTCCCCTTGGGGACCCCAAGACGACTTTCGGGTTAAACTTTATGCGAAACCGCCTTGAGGTTCGCAAAAGTTTTTCGAGGTCGGCGGAGGTCGCGGCCTTTGGGTTTTGACGACGATGTCGCCCACGAAACCTCGATAAGCACGGCCGATCCGGTCGCCAAAACAGTACATGCACCGCCGACACGTAAGCACCCGCGTTTCGACTAAAGGGCATCGCACGAACAAAACGAGCGAAGGGAGTGATAAAAGAAGTCGCGAGCTGGTCGGACTCTTTTCATCGGATTTGGTGATAACCGTAATAGGCGCCCAGAAGGAGAGCGACTCACACCCGGGCGGTGGAATCAATGACTGGTCGATCCGGCAAAGGAAAGTGGTCCTTGGGACACGCCTTATTCAAAGCCCGTAATCAACACACATCCTCCATTGCCCGGACTTTTTACAAGGATGTGGTTGGCAAGCCACCGGGTGGCGACCTCTTTATGAACCCCGCCCCAAAAGTTTGGCTACCTCTCTATGAGCTGCGCTTTTCTTCGTTAAACGGCGTTAGCGTTGGGCGCACCGACCTTTGCGCCAGTCGGATATTAAGGTGTGCTCGGCGACTCCTTGGGATGCGGCATGTCGGAGGTCTTCCACGCGAAGACGCCCGTTCGCCCGGAGGAAGTCGACGAGCTGCTTTCCTATTTGGCGGGAGGGCGGACCCACCCGCACGGTCTTATTGAGTTTTCGGTCGATCGCGACCCTCTTCGTGTCTTGGCGGACTCGGCGATCCGCCCCGACTTGTTGGAGGTAGGGACGGACCCGAGGCCTCTTCGATAGTTGTCGAGCTCGGCGGACGCGATGACCGCCGGTTAGCTCAAGAATCGCTGCTCGGCAGCTTGAAGGGAGAAATGAAAAGACGAGGCCACGGTGATGATGCCTCGTGGCCCCGCATCTTCACCGTGTAGGTGTAGTTGGGGATCGCCATGAACTTAGCGAGTACGCCCTCCCTAGGATTGCGTGGTAGGATCATGAACCCCACAACCTCAAAAGTGAGGTTTTCGTGCGGAAATTCTCTGCCCCCAAAGGTGACGGCAGTCGACCGCCTAAGGGGTAAACTCTTGGCCAGGATGACGCTGTGGAAAGGGGCCTTGCTTTCGCCGCAAGGTCGAAGCGCAGATTCTGTATGCCGAGGCCTCAAAGATACATGATGTTGAGGCGCTACCGCCCGCCCATGAGGACCTTCGTGAGGCGCTTCGACTCCACGATGGGATCGACGACGAAGCGGTACCTCCTCAAGCGGACGTGGTCGGGTGGTCCGTCCGATCAAAGGTGATCGGGACTCCACCACCGGAGGTACTTTGGGACCGTAGGGTCATCAGATGCACCTCGCGGTAGGCAAGTTTTTGCCTCCGCTTGTCAACAGAGCTCTCCGGTCCACCGAAGATCATGAGGCATCCGTCGGGCCAGGAACCCACCATCCGCTTTTCTTCCCCGACCTCCGGCGTCGGGTCGCGCTTCTTTCCCTTACCCCGTGGGCTGGGGGTTTCAGAGAGAACGCCAGACTTCGCAGTCCCGATATTTGTGCTTGACGGGGTACTCGTGGTGCGGACACGGGCTCTCCATCAATTTTTTTCGTGGTTGGCGCCAGCGCTACCGCCGTTTGTCGTATCGGAGGCGGCGGCGCACCGCTTGGTCCTCGCTACCGCTTCCTTCCGCCGCTTGTCGGAGCGGTCGAGGAGCGGCAGCTCGGGCCGGACTCTCGCTGGCCTTCCTTTGTCGAAGATGGCCCCACGGCCTCCTCGCCGGGAGGCGTGGTTGGTGGCAATGTCGAGCAATTCCTTGGTGGTCCTGGGTTTAATACAACCCAGCTTGTGGACCAAGGCTCTGCACGTCGTACCGTAGATGAATGCCCCTACGACGTCGGCGTCGCTGATGTCGGGGAGTTCACAGATCGCTGGGAGAAGCGCCGGATATAGTCCCGGTTGCTTTCCTTTGCTGCGACTTTTAGGTCTCAGAGTTCCTGGCGCTTGTAAGTGCCCGGAAGTTCCCAACGGCGTTCTTCAGTCGACCCGCTTCCTCGATAGTCCCGGCGGGCAAGTATCGAGCGAGCAGTTCGGCCGAGTCCGCTAGGTAAATGGGGAGGTATCAATGATAAAGAGATCATCAAGAGTTCTCCGCTCTCAAGAAGCGTAGTCGGTAATCTTCGAGCCAAACACCGGGGTTCGTCACCCCCGTGTACTTGGCTATGTTGACCGGCGCTCGGAAACGGGCGGGAAAACCCGCCCGACGGATCTCCCGAGAGAACGCTTGGGGTCCCGGGCCTTCCGGGCTTGGACTACGATCGCGGCGCCGACCGCTATCCGCGACCTGCGAAAGCAGCCCCGTGCCGCCGGCCTTTTTTCGCGCTGAGGGTGTCGCGGTAGTCGGTGTTGCCGAGGCGCGCTACCGGAGTATAGGAGGCCTGGGCGCCACCGGTGCGCGTTAGATTCACGGCCACGATGAGGCGAGCTTTGGCGACCTGAGTGGGACCTCGAGTGCTGAGTGTTCGCGGCCGGTACACATTGTACGGCGGCGTGTTCTATCAGCTCCCGGAGGTGCTGGTAGGTAGCCCTGGCCTCAGGCTCGTTCGGCTCCGGGACGCCGCGGAGCAGCATTGCGGCCGCGGCGAAGTTTTGGCTAGGAAGGGGGAAGCACGGGGCAACGACCGGCTCTTCCGCCACCGTCAGCCAGACGCGCGCGCTACTGGTGCTCGGGGTATGGGTTGGTTTCGGCCCGACGGGTCGACCGCCTTGCCGAAGTCTGGGCCAGAACTCCGGCAAATCTCCGGAGAAGTCGTCGTGTGATGCCGCGGAGGACCCGAGGCCGGCCGACGCCCGCCTCTGGCGCTTTGGGCCGATGGCGGCGCTTCTTCTCGGAGAAGTAGCGGCCGACCGGTCGGCTACGCCGCCACGTTGCATTCGGGGAGTATGGTCTCCGGCGATCGCTCGCTTTGAGCCGAGGTCGGTGTCGAGGAGCTTTCAATATCTCGTGGAAGGAGGTTGGCGCGAGCCAATTATCGCCACGTAAACGCGATCGCGGAAGGTGGTGGCGTCGCCGCACGAACACGCGCGACGCTCTCGCGAAGCGACGGTTGCAGCGAACGGGCGCCGCATCAAGACGACGCAGGTCTCGAGTCGAAGGCCGCGAGGGCGGGCGACGAGGTCCAGTGTGCTCGCTGGGATCGGGGCTCGACGCGGCGGAGGCGAAGCTTGAGCTCTCTCGCCGCGGGCGACGACGAAGTCGGCGAACCAACGGATTCGCCGGGCGCGACGCGTCGCGTCGGTAGTGGAAGCCATCAAGGAGACAAATGGGAATCGGAGATGCCGATGACGCATGAGCCCCTACCCGCGCGCTTAACCGCCGGTGTTTCGAGAACCGGCAAGTAAATTTGTAGGTTTAGAGGGGCTACGCGCTCCCGCTCCTTGAATGGTTAGACCAAAAGAGAGGAGGTCCAAGGTTTATACTGGTTCGGGCTGAACGTCCATACTCCAGTCCGTGTGGTGGTCGGATGTTATTCACTCCGGTGTATCCGTCGTGTTACAAGCGAGGGTTGAGCTCGGGCTCAGGGCACCTCGTGTACAAGGGTTACTCGGAATGGCTACAAAGGTGACTTGGGGCGATGTGCTCGACTACCTCGATCGTCCTCCGCTCCGAAGGGCCACGCCTCCCCTTATATAGCCTGGGGAGGGTGGTGGCGCGGAGGTTACACGGGAGTGCGCAAAAGGGAAAAAATGGATGGGACTCCCCACGCCTCGGGGTCCGGTCTTCTGCCTCGGTGTCTTGATCGCTGGGCTGGCCTTCTGACGGGTGGTTGCACGTCCCGTGTTGGGTTGGTGAAGACGCAGAGGGACGGCTCGGTCCGTTCCTCCGGGAAACGGCGCGACTCTCTTCGCTATGTCAGCCGGCCGAGGGTGTCGGCCCGGGAGTCTCGGGGAAGGCTGGCGCCCGCTCTGCTTTCGATTGACAGACGAATCGTTGCGTCTACCATCTAGGCGACCGAGAGGGCGGGTTCCCGGCGATCTCGACGCTTTCGGTGAAGACGAACCGAGCTCGTTAGGGGCGGCCGATCGGTCCGACCCACTGGTTGGGTCAATCCTGGGTCGTCGTTACTGCAGGTCGCGGGGCGTCGGTCCCGTAGCGCCCGGTCGGACCGCTCTCTGAGGTTGGCTTGGTCGGAGGTCGTGGGCCTCCATGCTGGGCTTCTTGTTCGAGGCCCAGGCACGGCGGCGGCCCATATGCTTCCCCTGGGCTGTTGGGGATACCTATGCCCTGGGTATTCGTCACTACTCTTCACCTTCACCAACACGGTTTTGTTATCGCAGTAGGTAAGTATGGTTGGAATAGGTTTTTCCAGCACTGGTAGGTCAGAAAAGAGCTCTCTAATCCATTCTGCTTTTACAGCTGCTAAGTCAAGTGCTACTAACTCAGCTTCCATGGTGGATCGTGTAAGAATAGTTTGTTTGGAAGACCTCCACGATATAGCCCCACTTGCTAGAGTGAAAACATAGCTACTCGTAGCCTTCATGTCATCTGAGTCACTGATCTAGTTGGAATCACTGATTCCTTCTAGGACTGTAGGATGACTAGAGTAATGTATTCCTAATTTCATTGTTCCCTTTAAATATTTAATAACTCTCTCTAGTGCTATCCAATGATTATCTCCAGGGTTGAACGTATAACGACTCAACCTACATATAGCATATAAGATATCTGGCCTTGTTGTACTAGCTAAGTACATCAGGGAATCTATAATTTGTAAATACTTAAGCTGGTCTTTACCTTAACCTAAGTTCTTTTTAAGTTTAGTATTTGGATCATAGGGTGTGGCAACCAGCTTGCAGTTTAAAAAGCCAAAACGACTTAAGACTTTGTCCACATAATGGGATTGAGACAGTGTAATCCCATTCTCACCCTTTATAAGCTTGATGTTTAAGATTACATCAGCTTTACTCAGATCTTTCATATCAAAGTTCTGGGAGAGGAGCGACTATGTTTGAATGACACCTTCACTCCCTAAATCGATAATACATACACTTGTTAGCTTCGTTTACACAAAAACTAATAGAAGTCATTGTACTATCAAATTTTTCATGACATTGCTTGGGAACTTGTTTTAGGCCATAAAAGGATTTAATCAAACGATATACTCTATTTTTCTGTCCTTTTACCACAAATCCATCTAGCTACTGCATATAGATCTCCTCATCTAACTCTCCATTCAAGAAAGCGGTCTTTACATCCATTTGATGTACTAGGAGATTATAAGAAGCTGCCAGTGCCAAGAGCACTTGGATTGTGGGTAATCTGGCCACAGGAGAGTAAGTGTCAAAATAATCTTCGCCCTCTTTTTGCATGAAGCCCTTAGCCGCCAAATGGGCCTTACATTTTTCAATAGTACCATCGGGCCTGCGTTTTCTTTTAAAGATCCATTTGTAGCCCACTAGCTTGCAACCAACTGGAAGACCTGCTATCTCCTAGGTCGTATTGAAGATGATGAAATCCATCTCACTCTGAACTGCCTCTTTCCAGTACTCTGCATCTGGGAATGCATATGCCGCTAGAAGACTTCGTGGTTCATCATCCACGACATAGGCGACATAGTCATCGCCTAAGGACTTTTCAGTCCTTTGCCTCTTACTTCTTCTCAACTCTAATGTTGGAGCTGTGTCATCCACACTGGAAGGAGTAGAGTGTTCATAAGAACCATTAGATGTGCTATCTTATTTTGCTCTTATAGGAAAAATATTCTCAAAGAATGTCACGTCACGAGACTCCATTACAGTATTTACTGCAATGTCTGAAACCTCGGACTTGACCACTAGAAATCTGTAAGTTGTGCTCTATCAAGCATAACTAATAAAGATATAATCCATAGTCTTTGGATCGAGTTTCTTTTTCTTCGGTAGAGGTACATGTACCTTGACTAAACAACCCTAAGTCTAAAGAAATGACAAGTTAAGTTTTCTCCCCTTCCATCCCTTATAGGGTGTAACCTTATGATTACGAGGCGTAACCCTATTTAGGACATAATTAACTATGAGAATAGTCTCACCTCACCATGAGATAGCTATACCTGAACTTTGTAATAAAGCATTGACTAAGTCACAAATAGTTCGATTCTTTCGTTCAGCCACTCCATTAGATTGTGGCGAGTATGGTGGAGTAAATTCATGTATTATACCACTTTCTTCACAGTATTGAGAGAATTCCTTAGGAATATATTCCCCTCTCCTGTCTGACTTTAACTTCTTTATTGTCTTTTCTAATTGATTTTCAACTTCAGCCTTATAGATTTTAAAATATTCTGGTGTTTCATCTTTGGTTTTAAGTAAATAGATGTAACAAAATCTAGTTGCATCATCTATGAAAGTAAAGAAGTATCTTTTGCCACCTTTAGTTATTATACCATTCATTTCACAAATATCAGAATAGATTAGTTCAAGAAGTAAGGTGGTCCTTCCCTCAACCGTATAAAATGATTTGTGAGGCTGTTTAGCTTGAACACACACCTCACACTTGTGGTTTTTCTCATATTTGTATTTAGGAATAAGCTCTTACTCAACCGCTCAATGACTTCATAATTAACATGACAAAGGCGAGAATGCCATAAATCATTGTTACTATTATTATAATATGAAGACTGAAAAATGTTCATAACATTATCAAGAGTAGAAATGTGGAACATGCCTCTGCAATCATAACCTTTTTCTAAGAACAACCAAATTTGGTCAACACGACCTTATTGGATCCAAAAACTAATTTTATTCCTTGTCGGCACAGCATTGACCCGCTCAACAGATTGTAAGTCATGACAGGTATGTACAGCACGCCCTTAAAGACAAGCGTCTTGCCTAAAGTCAACTTCAGACATACTTGTCTTATCCCATGTATTGTTGCTGCCGTACAGTTCCCCATCAGAACGATTCCACTTGCTGCAACCTGAAAAGAGGAGAAACATGTCTAATTAGTGCATATGTGTCTGGTAACATCTGTATCGATCCACCAATCAGAAGATAAATCTGCCATAAGGGCCAAAGGTATGTACCCACTAGTGAAAGTGCCTACAGCAAGATCTCTGGTCTCTGCAACAGCCACATGCAATTGGACCTTAGCCGCCTTTTGTTATTCAGGCATCGGCCCCTTTCCTTTTCAGTTGTGGCACCGATTGGCTTTATGACTAAGCTCGCCACAAATGAAACAGACAACCTCCGTCTTTTTCTTTTTCATGATTTTAGTCTTGACATTGTACACATGAGGTGGCTTCTTGAATTTCTTCGTATTCTTGACTTGGTTCTTGTGCTCAACAAGATTAGCCGCTTCTTCAAATGTCGACGGGCTATAACGAAGTCACACTATGAAGAAGGCAACTTAGTTAGGATAATATTTATCTAAAATCCCTCTAGAAGAACACACTTGGACTGACCTAAGTCTTGTCCGATGAGTTGCAATTCATGAATTTGTTCCATGATGGATCTACCTTCAGCCATTTGGTAATTAAGGTATTTAGCCATGATAAATAACTCATTCCCATTATCATTCTCTACGTATTTCTCATTGAGCTCTATCCAAATCTTTGCGTGCCTCCGTGAAATTCACATACACATTAAAAAGCCTGTTGGATAGGATAACTAAGATGCGGGATAACGCAGAAGTGTTGACCTTCTCCTAAGGGGCCCTCTTTGCCATTAAACGATATATCTCGCCCTCATCGGTTACATCTTTCCTTGGAAGGGGCGAATCTCTTCGCTGATGGCCTAGAACAATTCGAGCTCAATTAAACAAAGCTTCGCCCTAACTTACCAACGTTTAAAGCTAGTCCCATCAAATACTTCTGGCTTTATTGCATCAGAGGACATAGAAGCCATTGATATACCAATTTGATTTTTGGATTGTTGAACAAAATGCAATATAATGAGCAAGAAAATATAGCTAATTCCAAATAACAACATGATAAAAAAAACATAATCCAAAGATGACATAATCTGCAAGATTAAGCCTATTATGAATATTATGTCATTCATACATTAAAACATACTGAGACGACGGGAGGCTACCTTCGTTATTTTTTCCCGTCGATTATTAGAAAAAAATTTAAAAAATATTAAATAAAAAAATTCACCCTGCGCCGAGGAGCTCGAACCCCTCGAGCAAAATGTTGTTGAGGTCCTAGGTCTCGGCGGCGCCGGTGCTGGAGGAGAAGTCGACGCTAGTGTAGAAGGTGCTCTGGAACACGACGCGGGTGCGGTTCGCGATGGCCGCGAACTCCAGCACGGTGGCCACGGACCCCGCGCAGCCATCGGCCGCGTCACCGACGGCGAAGGACAACCGGTAGGTCCACCGGGCACGGTGCGCACTTCCTGCACCAGCGCGCTCTCCTTGCCGCCCACCAGCTCCACGGCGAATCACCGTCGTCACTCATCAGCAAGCTAGTAATCGAGAAACCATCCCTCGGATTAAAGGGAAGTAAATAACTGAAAAAAAAAATCAAACATTGGTATAACAACACCGGGTGCGGACTGGCTAATGGTGGAGCCAGGATGTGGGTGCCGAAGGTGACGGGCAACGAGGCTAGGCTGAGAATTGAGGGTCTTTCGCTTCACAAGGTGTTAGTCTAGTCGGTGTAGGTGGTGTCTTCGGAAAGTGTTCAGGTTTAGGACTTCTTTCCAATATTGGTGTCTTCCCTGCTGTGTTTAAGGATCGGTATCTATATAATTGTCTTTCCAAAAATTACTGTTGTATTCTCTTCTTATGAAATAAATGGCAGGGCTCCTGCCCTTAGTTTCAAAAAAAAAAAACAACACCGGGTGCGGGTGGGTACCTGGGCATGCGGGTCCCGTCCTGGGCTTCCGCCATGGCCCTCAGCTCTTCGCTGGTAGTAGGAAGTAGCAGCACACCGCTGCACTAATCCAATCGCCAGGGAACGGACGAGGCGAACGCAAGCAAGCGGCGTGGGTTTTTTCTTTCTTCCCTTTTGAGTTTTTCTGCAGCAGGGGCGGGGCGGGGAGCGAGAGCAACAGCAGTGGGGGAGCGAGAGCTCATTTTCTTGGCATTATCATGGATGCTCAAAACACTTGTTTAATCCAGTGGCCACATGCATGAGGTGTTGGAACTTGGAGTAAACGCACGTTTTGATTCATCAGGATCAGGGCCCAGCAGAGAAGTTTTTTTTGGATTTGATAAACATCAACCGGATATTTTTTTTTGTTGAAATTACTCAAATCTAGAACCATTGGATCATTGTTGAGATTCGGGAGTATCGATTACATCCGATTCTATGATTTGATCCAACGGCCCGGTGAATTTGGATGTTAGATCCAACGGCCCACATCCGATCCTATGATTTGATCCAACGGCCCGATGAATTTGAATGTTAGATCCAACGGCCCGATGAATTTGGATATTAGTTAAGACAAAAACATCCGGATGATACCTATACACACCTTTTTTTTTTACACTTGGGGTACACAATAATCATGGCCAGCTTTCGTAGAGACGGTGAATTTAGAGTGTGTTTGGCAGAGATTCAGTTTCTCTAGATTCGTGAATCTGGTGAAGTCGAAAATTCTAGTTTCTCCAGATTCGTGAAGCTGAAGCTGTGAGTACATTAAAAGTGTTTAGATAAATCATCTTATTTACATTTTAGACCAAAAATACAAACTTAATTCACTTTATTTTAGCCTACAAGTTTCAGATTTCAAGAGAAACTGGAATCTAGAGCTCTACCAAACAGGTCTTTAATATGGATGAGGATAATTGGTATAATTTATTTTTAGAGTGGAAAAATCACCAATATATTTACCTCATACTATTATATTTTACACGGGACGTACTTGTAGTTTAAGTGTTCACTGTCTTATTGGGAAGCCACTTTCAATTCGGTGGAATAATACTTGAACCGAGGAGATCGTCTCTCAGACCTGAGATGGTTGAGATAATTATATATCTCAAAGATTGCGAACATACAGATGATAAAACACAACATAAGTTTGATGATCCGAAGATTATGGACGCGATAGTCTACTTTGACTATCTTAGCCTTGAGTAGTATATATATATACTAGTTATTGTACACTTTTTCTTATCGGAGTTACCCACACTGGGATGTAAAGTTTTTAATAAGACAATAACTCTATACTTTTCCCTCAATATTTGTGTCTATTGTCTCAGTTCCGTGTCTCTCTGGATCCTTTCTTTTCGTCGCAATAGTGAAAATGGTCTGAACCTGAACCGACGTGGCATAAAGTAGGAAAGAAGCGCAAATAGGTTGTATTTGGGCTCGCCGGAGGCGAGTTAGACTGGTACGACATGGCACGGTAGATACGATGAATCCTCATAGGCCGACACAGTATAGACATAAAAGACATAAAGCACAAAAACCCGTAGCGATCTGGTCCAGCCGGCCCGACGCCCACCCCTAGCTAGAAGTGGGCGTTGTGCCGTGCCAGGCCGGCCTAGCACAGACCAATTGTGCTTCGTGCCTGAATCTTGTCGGGCCACGATGGCCCATCATGCCCGCCGTTCCGTGCCAGACCAGCCCAGCTCACCTTCGGCGAGCCCAAGCACGACTCATTTGCACTTTGTACCTATTTCGTGTTGTGTCGGCTCAGATCTAACTCATTTGTATTATTATGATTAGAAGAAAGTAATCAGAAACACATAGAGTTAAGAAAGTGAATATAAATATTATAAAAAAAACTAAAATTTATTTATTTTTAGAATGAGGGGGTGTGCTGAACACGAACGAGAGAGAGGGCAACGAGAGAGTGAGGAAGATAGTCAATTGAGATCGAGAGAGACGGATGAGCGAGGGAGAAATTGAGAGAGACATGAGGGGAGAAAGAGAGCTACAGGTTAGTCTAAAATATCCGGTCTAAGTGCCTACCTCTGCCCCTAGGCAACTCAAAAGGCTCCTTTTGAGGCTTCTCCTCGTCTCGCTGGGGTCGCCGCCTCCCCACCTCCGCCCGCCGCTCCCAGGGACTCCTCCTGTAGGCCATCCCTCCCGCTCGCTCCCCTTTTCTTCGTCTACTCGCACTCACACCTCTCCGGTAACACGCACCTCAAAGCCCTCAGTGCGTTTGCTCGCGGTGGATATATTCATTCGGTTTCTACGCCGGCGCCAAAAGAAGCCAATGGAGCGACGTAGCGCTAGAATCGAGAATCGATTCGGACGGGTCTGGGCGAGTAGGTGCAGGATCAACCGGTTGATGTCGAGGCCATGGGGGGTTTTGGTTGCGATCCTCTCATGGGATACTAGGTTAGATGATTTTACATTTGTTTGATTTTGTTAGCTGTGACGGTGACAATGGGGCATGCATTCGATATCTCTATTTATATATAACTAGTGCAATGCGTTGCTACGAAAAATATAGTTGATAACAAAACATAAAGATTAAGTAATAAAAGAAAATTATGCAACAAGATCAAACATCTATATTGTACATCTATTTCTCTAAACAAGATATGGGTAATTAAATGTCAGTGATGAAGATGGGTAATTAAAGAGCAGTGGCAAAAGTGGGTAATTTTGATGAAATAATGTAGGAAGAAACTCTTGTTTTATATTAGTAGAGATAGAGATTAGATGTGATGTGATACAGTGCTTAGTGACAAAATGAAGTAACGTTTACTTAGGGCATGTATAAAGGTTGAGTCCGGCTCAATCTCCTAGGCAGTCCACGTCAGCAAGAGTTAGTTCGCATATAATAGTTGTTTTTAAAGCTATCTCTTAATTAAATGCCTGATAATTAATTTTCAGCATGTGTCTCTTTTATAGTAGGATCAATTGTAAATTATTGCTATGTATCTATTGTGTTGCCTCCTTGGTAGAAGCTTCGTGCCTGAGAAAAACATTGAAATCTGGTACCGAGATCTCTTGAGTCCGCACTCTGCTCTGTCTCCTTCACGTGACTAAAGCTGCAACGGGAGTCCACTCTGTTCGGCTCACAAGCAAAAAGGAAGACTCGGCAAACACTTCTGGTCACAACAAAAGTGATGCTTCTTTACTATCAAGCAAGCAACTCGTTGGAGAGCTTCTTCACAAGCAAAAAAAACTTGAGCGTTAGAGGCGGAGGAACAGAGAGGCCGGCCGGTGCTTCTTCAGGCCGAGCGAATGGCGGGCAGGCGCTACGGCGTGAAAATCGGGAGGCTCGGGTCGCGTAGTGGTGCCGAGGGCGCGCGGGCTAGTGGCTGCACCAAAGAGGCTGGCGATGGAGCAGATGGAGTCGGCAGCCGGACGGAGCATCGATTGGAGGCCAATCGGCGACGTTTCGGAGAAGCGGGCGCCAAGAAGCATCGGAGCGCGTCGAAGACAACAAGCCGCGGCGCGCTGGACCCCGAGCGGGCGCGAGCTCGGATGTCGTGACCACGGGCGCGGAGGTGCAGACGCCAAGGAACCGTGCGGAGGGAGCGACGAGCCGGCGGCCGAAGACGGCAACGGAGACTGCAGCGGATCGCACAAGGATGCGCTAGGGCCGGCTGGTTCTCCAAGGGCCGACTCTAGCGTCGAAGTTTTTTTCGATCCGCACGCAAGAGACGATGCTAAGCAAAACATCGATGTTTCTCTCTCCTTCTCCTCTCTTTCCTCCACGTCAGCTTCTTTGCATATGTGGCAATTTTTAGGGTCAACAATAAATACCCATTGTACATGCGCATCTTGTTTCATTACTGATATCCCTAGCATTTGCTTTCCAAACTGTCCGAAGCGTTTCTTCCAACATTTTGTTGTGATCGTATGCATGTCTCATTACTTGTCCAATGGTATGCGTCAAAAGAAGTAAAGAAAAAACTTGTCCAACATTTGGTTGTTATTCCAAAAAAAAAAAACATTTGCTTGTTTACCTAATAATGGTTAATTGTTTATCATGTTGTTGGTAGCGGTAAAAATAAAACAAAATTTTTCTCAGTAACCTTGTGTGGTGGCCTGGTGATGAAAGAAGAAGAAGAAGAACATAATTGAAAACCTGAGGCTGCTGTTACAATCACACTTTGCATTTTGGTATGTTACATACATGCATTGCCTTAAGTTTCCTTTATATGCTCCTGTTACCTACATGCTAATAATCTCTTCTGGTTGACCGAAACTATGTTGGCCTCATCATCATCTGCTGCAGTCCAGTGTTCATCTCATCAGAGCCAGGATCTGAACAGAGCAAAGGCAGCAGTGGTTTCTCCAGACCCAGAAGGTAACTCTCCTGTCTGTCTATACATGCTTGACTTGCTTACAGCCATGGAAGATTCTTATGATATTGATGCATCATCATTGCCGAAACTATATGGTGCGGAACTTGAACAGTTTGTGCTCGTGCTGCTAACCTGGGAAGCTTCATACTCATGTCCAAGGTTGCGCAGCCTGTTCAGCTCTGGCAATATTTCTTTCCCGAGATCCGGCCTGTCTTTCTTCCGTAGCTCCGCACATCTCAGAGCCAGCTTTGCGAATGCTAGAGCCTCTTCCACTGGCCAGTCCGTTACCGTTGGGTCAAGAATCTCTTGGAAGGCTCCTCTCTCTATGGCATGTTCGACATGGTGGGTGAGGCCCATGGGGGATCTCGCCGTGATGATCTGAAGCAGTAGGATGCCGAGCGAGTATATGTCGGACTTCGTGGTGAGCATGCCTGTCTGCTGGTACTCCGGGTCAATGTAGCAGAATGTGCCAGCTGTTGATGTCATCCGGTACTGCGTAACCTCGGCTATGGACTGTGGTACCAGCCTTGCGAGGCCAACATCGCTGATCTTGCTGACAAAGTTGTGGTCGAGGAGGATGTTGGCGGGCTTGAGGTCTCGGTGGACAAGTGGTTCCGGCTTTGCCTGGTGGAGGAAGAGAAGGCCGGTGGCGATGTCGGCGGCAATCCTGAATCGGATGTTCCATGGGATTGGTAGGGTGTTGCCTCGTCTGCAGAGCCGGTCCTCTAGGCTTCCATAGTCCATGTACTCATACACTAGGCAGCCATACTCTGGGCAAGCTCCGAGCAACAGGACCATGTTTGGATGCCGCATGCAGCTAAGTACTTCAATCTGCAAATTATTCATCAGCATGCAATTTATGTTGATCATGGCTTCATGTGCATAACTGACATGCAGCTAAAGATTGAACTGGTAAATGAGGATTAGTGAGAAGATAGGATGTCTTAAAAAAATACAGAAAAGAAAACCTGCTTGCTGGGAGTGAACAAAATTGTTGCCAGTAAAAGAAAAGAAATGTCGCATGGTGTTTTATATGGTTCTGGTAATATCTATATACCCAAAGCAGCCCTGAATATTGATTAGATTGAAAAATGAAGAACTTACTAGCTATAACTGTATATAAATTTCAAAGCTAGCACAATCTGTGGTTGCCATACTGCTGTATCAGATTTACCTCTTGCTGAAATTGTTTCCTCCCCTGTGACGCATCTGGTCTTAGGATTTTAATAGCAACATTAGTATGATCCAGTACAGCTTTATATACTGGTCCGTATCCACCTTCACCTATCTTGAGTGCCCTGTCAAACTTATGAGTGGCAGCTTCTATATCATCAATGGAGTACCTCCTGTACCGGAGATCAGTGTTGTTTAGTGCATCAGTTGCTTTCCTTCTCTCCTCGGCCTCCCGCTTTACCTTCCATTCTGCTCTTAATCTCTTCTGCACCTCGAGCTCTGCGATTCTTTGTGCAGCTTCTGCCGCCTCCAGTGCAGCTCTGCACTTTGCCTTCTCCATGTCAACAAGTGCAAGAGCTTCCTCTTCTGCATTCCTTAGTTCTTGATACTTTTTAGACTCTTCCACCTTCATCTGGTGCAGTTGAGCCGCCTGCAGTTAGATCATTATTCATTATATCAAGACCTTTTGGTAAGTTTCAAGAACTACTAGACGTTTATTCTTAAGGTTAGCAATTAAACACACCTTCTGTTTAGCGTCAATTGCTTCCTTACATGCAGAGTTATACATTTCCATTGTCTGCTTCAGCTCTAGTCTGAGCCGTCTCATTTCAGCTTCTACATCCTTCTGAATTCAAGTCAAAAACAAAATTAGGGTTCATGTCATGTTACAATCCAGTCCTTCAGATCATGGCATACCAAAAGTTTTGTTCAACTGTAGCAACTTGATGTTGTCAATGTGCTTACTCCGGCAGAACTTAGGCTTTCCATGGATGCTGATGAGGAGAGCTCCATAGATTCAGCAAAGTCCATGGAATGTAACTCCATGCTCATAGGAAAATCAATGCCATCTGAAAAGGAGCTACGGGTCACTGAGGGCCTTGGTGGTGCAATGAAGTCGATGTAGTCGTCAAAATCCTTCTGGGGTGCTGTCCTAGCTCCAGTTAGAGGCCTATCCCTTGATGGGGCCTTTGCATAGGCAGATAGTCGGTCCACCGATGTTCTGTTTGCCCTTGGAGATGATTGATGAGAAACCTTCTTCCAGTCTCCTCTTGAGGATCTTTTAGAAAGACCAGAATGATGCTTATTAGTCGGGATTTTGATAAACATCACCCGGATGTTTTCTTAGATAAAAAACATCCAAATTATGAAGCGTTAGATCTACTTTGAGATTCGTAAGCCGTGAAGGGTTTTGTTGGAGGTAACAGGCTTAGGATTCGTATACTGGGTCCAAAATTTGGATGTTTTAAGAAACAAAACATCCGGATGAAGGCTAGACACACCCAGTCGATGTTAACAATACTTTTTTTTTTTAAACATGGATGTGCCAACAAATTCTAACTGAGAAAATACATGCTATTTCCCAGATATAAGTACGTAAGTGTTTAGATTGCTGCAAACCAGTTAGCTTGAGAAACATGCAATACTTAATTATTGAAGCACTATTTTTCTTCTTCACAAACTCACCTTGCAGATCCATCGGAATCTATGTTTGGTTGGGAGTACTGCTTTGGAGGGAGAGTAGTAAAGGGTGCTGGCGTTTTGGCTGCCTTCACTTGGATGGCCTTTCCTTTGTGTATGACATGCACTGTGCAATAATCAGGCACCATCTTCATCAAGCATGTTGGCACATCAGGATTTCTGAATTTTCTGCACAATATAAATTCCATTCTTGTGTTCAGTGCAGGTGTCAAGGAATGTAATGGTGCGCAACATAGAGGATGAATGAGTATGTACCTGATGAATGTGTTCCTAGTCGATGCCCCGATGACGATATCTGTGATGGCATGACTAGTAGCATACTCAACGATTGCTTTGGAGATGTCATTTCCATCCAAGATCACCTCCTTCAGATGCATCTGTGATTTGCAATTGCAGTGTACTTAAGTATTGCTTGCAGTTATTGGGTTTCATTGATTATCATTTTCTCCATAATAAAACATGTTTTTAAACAAAGATTTGATTCAAAAAGTCCTTTTTTCTTGGTATTTATCAGCTAATTGTATTTAGTCCAGTCTAATGCTTTTTGTATAGGTAAATATTCGGCAGTGCTATTTATATGATAATTTTGGCCTAACATCTACGTATATTGAAGAAGTCTTATTCAATTGTGCTCACCCCTTTCCGGGCACAATAGCCTCTGTATGAGATAAACAGTTGTGCCATCTCTGCATCCCCGTCATCTTTGCCACCACGTCCGGCATCAGCTGTAGTATGGCCATATCAAACAAGAGAAGTGTTGATATATTAAACCATGTTATATAGGGGAATAAAATGCGTGTTAGTTACCCCATGGAATATGACAACGGAGAGTAGTGAATACACAAAGTGTTGTAACTACAATCAACTATATCCATGTTGAAACTGTGCAACAATCAACAATGTCCTACAAAGCAATGTACATTTTCTTCTGTCTGATACGTTTTCCTACATAACTTTATTGAAAATGTACCAAGTGACAATATGCAATTCACATTGTTACAGAATGCCATTAATCATGGAAATGGAACTTTTCAGTTATCATTTGTGGATTAGGTCAAGTGGCTAGTTTTCAGAAATTGGTCTTGTGTAATAATAAAGGGGTGCTTACCATCCTACGGCTGGAAACTGGAAACCCTTGTGATCTTAACTTCAGCCTAATTCGGAGGGTGTTGAGAATTGACTGTAGAAAGGTCTCTTCTTTCTCTAATTATTTTTTATGCAGATTCATATTTCATAGTATTTAGTTACTTTTCTACGCAGATTCATGTTTCTTAGCATAAAGAGAGTGGTAAAGCACCTACCGTTTTGGTTGTTATTGTGGGTCCTGACATGGACCAACTGGAGGGTGCTGCCCCTTGCCAGGAGCCGATCCACTGCCCATTTCGCCGCCTGCTGGCTGTTCTTGTCCCGATCAACGGCCACAATGGTTGAGCTGTCCTTGGCATGTTCTTGCTCGCCGCTGTGAGAGGACGTCACAGAGAAGGCCGAGAGGTACATCTTAAAAGGTGATCGCTGCTCTCTCTCAACAGAACAAATCAGCTTCCAACAAGCTGATGAACCAACAGAAAGCAGATAAGAATGCAATTCCAAGAACGGAAGAGGCAAATGGAGGGGGGGGGAGAGAGAGACAAGGGGGATTTGTCTCTCCTCCTCTCCCTTTGCCTTATTTCTCCTGCTTTGCCTGGGCCTCCTTTCTGTTGTGATCAAGCTAGCCAAAACTGTAGCAGGTTTTAGGATGTTAGGCTGTTTGCCAAATTTGGGTTCGGTGTTGTTCTGAGCTTTTCTTTTTTCCTTCCTAATATTATGTGGCTCCTATTGGCCCATTTCGTCGTTAACGCCTCAAGTAAGGGGGTGCAGAGGAGGAGGACCTGTTCAATGCCAACCTTGTTCCTTCTGGGTAAAAATAGCATGTGACAGGGGCATCACCAGCTGAATTCTTGTTGAATTGTCTGGGGAGTTGTAGCTTTAGTAAAAAAAACTGTTTTTTTAGTTATAGGAGGCCGTTTGCTAAATAGCTAACTTCTCTCAGTAATAAGCTACAAAAACAGATTCGGCCTAACTTTTAGCTTTTGACTTTTGTTAGCTGTCGGCGTATTTCGCCTGACAGGACCTCGTCAACGAACAGGGTTGACTACTCCCAGGATGGAAGGAATGGTTCGGTAGAGGGCGTCTTCGTTGTCGGAAATCCTAATAACTCTCTACGATGGATCCCGGGGATCAGCAGATTAATGGACACGGTGATGTACCCAGGTTCGGGCCCCCAACACGGAAAATAGCTCTACGTCATGCTAGATCTTTGTTGAGGAAATGTGGAGGCGATTACAATGATTTTTCTAGTCTTATGCTTCTTCTTCCAGAGCCCCCTTCTTCCATGCACCGGGGCACCCTTATATAGACGGGTTGGTCCAGATAAGGGAGAAGGTGACGCTATACTGGTCCATGACTCATTAATTACACTTATCATTCCAACCTTACATCAACCCACGACTCATTTATTACACCTATCACTATAGCCTTGTCCTTCAAACCCCATTTAATGCCGCAGCGTAGCTTCGCCCAATCCGCCCGGGATATGACGCTCCTGCGATGGGTTTGGTAAGAGGTGTCAGAGGGATGGGCTGTCGTCGTGTCGATAGCAGAATCCTTCACAATTAATGGCCCTGACTCAGCATATCAGGGGAAAGAGACTTCGAGGCGAAGCCTTCTCCTTATTCCTTTGGTTACCTCCGTGGACTGACAGGCGGGGCTGATCACCCGCCCGCCCGCCAGGGCACCACGTGGGCTTACCGCCCGACGAGTAGGGCATGATCACCCACCTGCTTGCTAGGGGGTCACACGGCCGCCGCCCAGTGGTGTAACCGCCACCGCCGCTAGGGCACCACGGGCTTACCGCCCGTGAGCGTGGCATGATCGCCCACCGCCGCCAGGTCACGCCGCCACCCGACGGCAGGCGTAATCGCCCACCGCCCACTGAGGCACCACGGGCTTACCGCCCGACGAGAAGGGCATGGTCGCCCACCGCCGCCGAGGCCACGCTGCCGCTTCGCCTGGCGTGGCAAGCGTAACCACCCACCTGCCCGCCAGGGGGCTATGCTGGGCCAGGCCGCTTTTTGGGGCCCACTACTTATGCGGCGGAGAGGGTATCTCGGTGCAAAGTACACCGACATTAGTTATGTATGACTTTTAGTTTATGCTAAAAGCCGTTTAAAAACTGAGCTGTTTGGGGAACTTATTGGCTCTTCAGAAGTTGAAGTTAGCTTAAAAGCTCCCCTAAACAGAGCCCCCCTAAACAGAGCCTAAGAGAGATGTTTTTATACTTTTTTCTTTTTGACAATAGCACAGATATTAAAGTATGAATGAAGAGTAGACGATGACTACTTATCTTCTCTATGCAGCTATATCTTTGCATGTAAAAGTGCAAATATATATATTTTTATACAACACACTTGGCATAAACAATATAAGCTCGGCACTCGTTGGGATAACGAGAAATTTGCATGGGAACAACAACGTCCAAGAAATTATCACCAGAAGATCACTTCACTCGAAGGTAGCATCCATACCTGAGGTCGCAAGTTCAGTTCACGCCATATGGGATGGATTAACACATCTTTGTACAGTAGTTATCATCATGAATCTTAACGGAGTTGCGACATGGATTAGTAGAGAAGGTACTGATTTGTCACATGTACAGTACACTAGGGACATACAAAAAGAGCACGGTTGTTAGAATCGTGATCCATATCTTACGATTCTACAATTTTATCAGATAACTCCGATCTTAATCGTATATAGGATCATATAGTTACAGAATAATGCTCTATATTTACTATCTTAACTAATAAAAGAATTGAGTTTATCTTTAGGAAAAAAACAACCATAAATATGTGATCTTACGATCCGATCCTATGAGCTTGATCCTATTCGTACCGACATGGAATCGATCATACCTAGGATCGCAATATTAACAACCACTCCTATTCCTCGTTCGTCGTTGCTACACAAAACCTGACTGGCCAACATCCAGATACTCTCCAGGGTTTGAAATCTAGTTTTCGGTTGACATCTCGGGGTGGACGAAATCCAAAATTTCTCCGAGATAGATTTTCGGTTGATATCTCGGGGGCGATTCACCGAGAATTACCGAAATCTCATCGAGATTACCCGAGATTTCACTGCAACGCTAACCTCGAGATATGATGCGTCGGCATGGGACATTACTGGGGTATATGGACCGCAATTAGACGCGGACAAAAGAAATTTCCTTGCTGAGCTAGAAGCACTCAATGGATCAGTACTACCCATGTGGCTGATTTTAGGGGATTTCAATCTCATCAGATAAGGGAATGAGAAGAATAGAGGCCCGACAAATAGGAGAATGAAGCAACGCTTCAATCACACCATCAATAGACTACAACTGTTGGAGCTGGACCTACAAGGCTGCAGATTCACGTGGACAAATGAACAGGATCAGCCCACCATGACAAGAATAGACCGATTCCTGGCAACAACAGAATGGCACGAGGCCTGATAGCATCTAGGCCCCCTCAATTTTTATCATGTTTTATTGAATAGTTTTGGTGTTGATGATCGAGCTAATAATTCCTCATGCTATGAAGAACGTTTGCTGAAATCATGGATGAAGCTTACTGGACAAACCAGATTAAGGCATTTGATTACTAGTTCATGACTTGGGAGTTGATTCAAGTCAAATAAGCTAGAATTATTTTTCGTTTTGGCTGTACTATCAAGAGGGACTTTTGCACAAGTTGGTAACTTGGTTCATTAGGATAAGACAAAACTAGATGGCATGGAGTTAAATCATTTAGTCTTTCTGGTCCTTGAACCAAAATCTCTATTTACAACAAGTCCAAACTTAGTGACGGATCATAGTTCAGTTGATCACTTCTTATTCTGTCACAAAATAGTCGAAGTCTTCATCTCAAACAAAGTCAGTCCAGTTTGATATTAAAATGCACTTGTGTCAAATTATTGACCAAATTCTATTCTTTTCATCGGACCAAACCTCATACTCTTATACCTTAGTCCGTAGTGAAAAATGCTTGAAGAATTTCAGCTATCATGTTTTGTCCATCTATGACGGACCAAATTTTTTGGTCCGGCATACATGTGCTTTCAGCGAACCCAAAAATTCTCTATTGCCCATCTATGACGGACCAAATTTTTTGGTCCGTCATACACATACCTTGGTCAGATTCAAAATATCTCAGTTGTCCATCTATGACGGACCAAATTTTTTGGTCCGGCATAAATACAAAAATAACTATATCTTCTGACAGAGAATTCTTTGATATTCATTCCTTGTATTCATGATCAAAATCATATTCTCTTTCAGAAAATTTCTCATTCTAGATGGACAAAATTTTACTAATTCAAAGTCTAGTCAATGACAAATTTAAATCTTTTGATTAAACTCCTTTTGTATCAAAAATTTGATCCATAGCTACTGATCACTATCATATCCCATCTATGACGGACCAAATTATTTGGTCCGCCATACATGAGACTCCGTTTTTACTCTGACGGACCAAACTTGCTGAACTCCCCATGTATGACGGACTAAACTTTTTGGTCCGTCATATATGTCTGAATTTGGTCCGTGATACATATGATCTGTATCGCTAAGGTAAATCTTTTAGTCCACTGTAAACGTGTTTTAAGCTCAAAATTGACACTCTGACACGTGCAACGGTCACTGTGGTAGGTACAATGGCTCTTTTTGGCAGAATTGGCTATATAAGCATTGCCTAAGCTATCTACCATAGAACTTTATGAACTCCTTGATATTTTAGCATTCAAATCTTTCTCTTTCACAACAAGGAGTCTGTGCTTCACTCTGAAACTCAAAAACCTCATTCTTTCAAAGTGCATTAGCTCCAAGCAAGTGTCTTGTGCTGTAGTTTGCTAGTGAACCAAGAGACAGAACTTGTGCAAGTTTATTACTCTTGGATCTCGGTGATCCTAGACAGCTTGGAGGAGGTAAAAAGTGCGACCTATCCAAAGAAGATTGTGGAAGGCCACTTTTGTTTGTGAAGGGTTTGTAGCTCACCTCACTGGAGTGGTGAAAGAGCTACCCGAGTGAGAACCATAGCTACTGCGGCTAGCTGTGGTGAAGCAATACTTCGAGAGAAGTGTTTCAACGTGGAGTAGGAGGAGTGCTCTGAACCACGGGATAAATATTTGTCTCATTCTATTCTTTACTTTGTATTGAATTGCTTTCGCTGTTATTTCATTTTACTGTTATCTTTGTTTCATTCTGACATTAATTCATTTGCTCATATAGAATAGTTAACTGTAATCAAGAAAACTTGAAGAGTTGCCTATTCACCCCCCCCCTTCTAGACCATCTCGTTCCTTCAAGTGGTATCAGAGCAGGTTTACCTTAATTTAGCCTAACTAGCTTTGGTAAAATAGCCGAGGGAAATGGTTCTGCAACTGTTAGTATAGAAAGAGTACCTGTTTTTGATGGTACTAATTATGCTTATTGGAAAATTAGAATGAGATGTTATTTAGAACCTGTAGGGTATGATGTTTGGAGGGTTACAGAGAAGCCTTTGCCTCCACATGTCATGCCCGAAGGGCAAACTGTATATGGTGAACCCACTCCTGGTGAGATTCAAAATATGCAGTATGATGCCCAAGCTAGAAATGCTATATTTTCTTGTCTTAGTTTAGAAGTTTTTGATAGAGTTAGTAATCTTACTTCTGCATATGATATTTGGACAATCTTGCAAGAAATTCATGAAGGAACTTCTGATGTAAAAGAAGAAAATATTATGTTGTCCGAGAAAAATTTGATCAATTCAAAATGCTTCCTCAAGAAAATGCTAATGATATGTTCACTAGGCTTAATCCTATTATCAATGAACTTAAAGGCCTAGGAACCAAAGTTTCTGATGTTGAGGTTTGCAGGAAAATGATAAGAGTACTTCCTCGAGCATATCACAGTCTGATCACCTATCTGTCAAACAGTGGTGATCTCAGGAGGCTTACTCCAATAGAACTACTAGGTAAAATATCAGCTCATGAGCTCACTTTGACTGAAGAAGATGCTCCGAAGAAGAAGTCAATTGCACTCAAAGCAAAGGAAGTTATACAAGAGTCATCTGATGAGAGTGATGATGAGTCAAGTGACGCTGAGGATGAGGATGTGAAGAAATTAGCTCTATTGATGAGAAGAGCTAACAAAATCATGAGAAGAGTAAACTTCAAGGATAAAGGAAGGTCAAACTCTTACTCTAAGAAAAATCCTTTTGCTAATGTCATTTGCTTTAAATGTAATGAAAAGGGACATATAGCTGCTCTTTGCCCCAACAAAAGCAAGAAGAAAAATAAGTACAAGGCTAAAGATGACGAAGATGATGAGAAGACTCACGATAAATCCAAAAAGAAGTACTTTAAGAAAAGTTTCTCAAAGAAATTCTCAAAGAAAGGTAAAGGAGAAGCTCATATAGGAGAATGGGTCACTGATGAGGACAACTCTAGTGGAGATTCATCCTCTGATGATGAAGACTCTAGGTCAAAGGGGCTAGCTGGACTCGCTCTAGATGAGTCAACTCCACCTCCACCTGCATTTCTTCTATGTCTAATGGCAAAAGCTGATGAGGAAAAGGTTAGTGAATCACCTTCTTATGATGAGTTAGTTGAATTAGTTGAAGAATTAAACAACGCTTTGCATGCTAAAACAACTTCAGCAAGAGCTCTTAAGAAGACTATTGGTGGCATGACTAATGATCTTAAGTTGCTAAAAGACAAGCATGATAAGCTGACTCTTGAACATGAAAAATCTGTGCAGACTTATGATGAACTTGTCTCGAGTCATGCTTCTCTTATCAAAGATCATGAAGATTTGCAGAATAAATGTTATGAGCTAGAAGTTAAAAATGAAGTGCCGATCAACAAGTCTAAATATGTGTCTGTTTGCGATGAATCTGTTTCATGTGACTTGCTTACAGATGATGTTGCAAATTTTAGTTCTTCGAGTCTCTGTGATGAAAATTGCGAGCATGCTTCATATGCTAAGAAACTTAAAACTGAAAATGAAGAACTAAAGGCTAAAATAGTCAGATTTGACAAAGGGCTAGAAAAATGTTTTCTAGTTAGTGCAACTCTTGACAAAATTCTGGTTGAGCATAGACCTAACTTAGGCAAAAAGGGCTTAGGATACAAACCTAGCAATTTGCCTAAGCAAAAGGGATTGTGTAAATCCAAACAGGTTTTTGTCAAGAAAAGCACTTAATGCTATTATTGTCATAAATCAAATTATGAATCTAAAAATTGTTTTTTTTTTGCAAATGCTTCTCATGCTAAAGTAAATAGGAGTTGTATGGTAGATGCTCATTATATGTTGTTCAAGAACTTTAGGGGCAAAATGAATATAAAATATGTAGGTCCCTCAAATCTTGATAAGAAACTTAAGGCTGTTTGGGTACCTAAAGTTATGCTGCTAAATCCTTTTAGACCTAACGTTATTGAGACTAACATAAAAGGACCCAAAAGCATTTGGGTAGCTAAAATCAAGAAATGAATTTACAGGTAAATTATAAGAGTGGAGGTCGGCATTGGGTAATTGACAGTGGATGCACCCAACATATGACCGGGACCTCAAGAATGTTCACATCAATTGAAGGAGAGAATGATCCAAGTCACATGATTGCTATATCAA
Source organism: Guadua angustifolia (assembly GCA_036346375.1). Lineage (NCBI taxonomy): Eukaryota > Viridiplantae > Streptophyta > Magnoliopsida > Poales > Poaceae > Guadua > Guadua angustifolia. The sequence goes on along the minus strand of CM070502.1, from coordinate 64,935,699 downwards.
CTGACCACTCAATTAATAATGTCCTATTTGTTAATTTTCTAAATTTCAACCTTTTATCTGTTGCCCAACTATGTGATCTTGGATTCCATTGTAACTTCTCTTCTGATGGGGTAACTGTGGTTGACAAAAATGAAAAGCTTATTTTTAAAGGGTTCAAATTTCAAAATCTCTACTTAGTAGATTTCAAATCTAACTCCTCATGTATCTCGACGTGTCTAATTGCTAAAGTCTCACTTGGATGGCTTTGGCACAGACGTCTTGGACATGTAGGTATGTCTAATCTTAAAAAGTTTTTAAAAATGAGCTAGTGGTGGGTTTGAAAGATGTTAAATTTGAAAAGAATAGGCTGTGTAGTGCTTGTCAAGCAGGCAAGCAAGTAGCCAATTCCTATCCTACCAAAAGTATCATGTCCACCACTAGACCACTTGAGCTGTTGCATATGGATGTTTTTGGCCCTACTTCATATGCTAGCATTGGTGGTAACTCATACTGTTTGGTTATTGTTGATGATTTCTCCAGATTCTCTTGGGTATTCTTCTTGCCAAATAAAAGTGAAGTTGGAAAAATATTTAAAACCTTTGCAAAAAAGGCCCAAAATGAATTTGATTGTCCCATCAAGAAAATCAGAAGTGACAATGGGTCTGAGTTTGTAAATACTAATATAATTGAATATTGTGATGAATTAGGAATTAAACATGAACTCTCAGCTACCTATACTTCTCAACAAAATGGTGTAGTTGAGAGAAAGAATAGAACCTTAATTGAAATGGCTAGGTCAATGTTAGATGAATATGATACTTCAGATGCTTTCTGGGCCGAGGCTATTAATACTGCTTGCCATGCTGTTAACCGTCTTTATTTTCATAAACTGCTTAAGAACACTCCTTATGAATTATTAGTTGGCAGAAAACCAAATATATCATATTTTCGTGTTTTTGGTTACAAAGTATACATCTATAAAAAGAGAACACACTTGGGTAAGTTTCAGACTAGATGTGATACTAGCATCATGTTAGGTTATTCTTCTAAGTCCAAAGCATATAGAGTATTTAACAATTCAACTGGCTTAGTAGAAAAGACTTATGATGTCAAATTTGATGAATCTAATGGCTCACAAGGTGAGCACGAGAATCTAGATGATGTAGGTGATGAGGGGCTTGTGCAAGCAATGAGAAAAATGGAAATTGGTGACATAAAGCCCAAAGAAGATAAAGATGACCCACCTACTCAGTCAATGATACCACATGCTGGAACTCAAGAAGAAGAGGAAGAAAAGGATCAAGATCGACCAGTCATCATCAGAAGTCATCATACCATTGCTAAGGATCACCCATCTGACTTAATCATCGGTGAAATCAGAAAGGGTATTCAAACCCGTTCTAGACAAGCCACTTTTTGTGAACATTACTCCTTTATTTCTTGTGTTGAACCTAAAACTGTAGAACAAACTCTAGAAGATGCTGATTGGATAATAGCTATGGAGGAAGAGCTCAACAATTTTGAAAGAAATAGAGTCTGGAGCTTGGTAGAATGCCCAAAGGATCATAATATCATCGGTACAAAATGGGTGTTCCGAAACAAACAAGATGAAAATGGAGTGGTAATAAGAAATAAAGCTAGACTGGTAGCTCAAGGCTTTACTCAAGTGGAAGGACTGGATTATGGAGAAACATATGCTCCTATTGCACGTCTTGAAGCTATTCGGTTCCTTCTTGCTTTGCTACTCATTTTAATATCACTCTTTATCAATTGGATGTGAAAAGTACATTTCTTAATGGATTCATTGATGAAACTGTTTATGTTGAGCAACCACCTGGTTTTGAAGATTTAAACTTGCCTAACCATGTTTACAAGCTATCTAAAGCTCTCTATGGCTTAAAACAAGCACCTAGAGCTTGGTATGAACGCCTTAGAGATTTTCTGATAATTAAGAACTTCAAAATTGGGAAGGTTGATCCAACACTGTTTCTGAAAGATATCAATGAAACATTAATGATCTGTCAAATTTATGTAGATGATATCATTTTTGGATGTACAATGACTCTCTTTGCAAGGAATTTGGTGATATGATGGCAAAGGAATTTGAGATGTCCATGATAGGAGAGCTGACATTCTTCCTTGGTTTTCAAGTTAAGCAATTGAAGAAAGGAACCTTCATTTGACAAGAAAAATACACAAAGGATCTCCTCAAGCGCTTCAAAATGGAAGAATGCAAGCCAATCAAAACTCCCATGGCAACAAACACACATCTTGATCAAGATGTGGGAGGTAAGTCTGTTGATCAAAAACTCTTTAGATCTATGATTGGCTCTTTACTATACTTGACAGCATCTAGGCCTGATATCATGTTTAGTGTATGTATGTATGCTAGATTTTAAGCTGCACCTAAAGAAGTTCACTTAAGTGCTGTAAAAAGAATATTTAGATATCTTAAGTTTACTTCTAATATTGGCTTATGGTATCCCAAGGGTGCTCCCTTTGAGCTTCTTGGCTATTCAGATTCTGATTATGCCGGTTGCAAAATTGATCGTAAGAGCACTTCTGGGGGTTGTTATTTGCTTGAAAGATTTTTAGTTTCTTGGTGTTCTAAAAAGCAAAACTCTGTAGCACTTTCTACTGCCGAAGCTGAATATGTAGCTACTGGCAGTTGTTGTGCTCAAATTCTCTTTATCAAACAAATATTTCTAGATTTTGGGATTAAATTTGATAATGTGCCTCTATTGTGTGATAATGAAAGTGCAGTAAAAATAGCAAACAATCCGGTCCAACACTCTAGAACTAAGCACATTGAAATCAGATATCACTTTATCCGTGATCATGTTGCTAAAGGAGATATTGTGCTTAGTTATGTGAGAACTGAAGATCAATTGGTTGACATTTTACTAAACCTCTTGATGAGGCAAGATTCTCAAAATTAAGAAATGAGTTGAATATAATTGATTATTCAAATGTTGTTTGATGATCTCACATTAAGGGGGAGCAAGTTTGTTCTTTATACATCTCTTGATACCCATTGTATGTGTAAATAGATTCAAAGTGCTGAATTTAGGACAAAACTGATATTTTTGTAGATTTTCTTTAATCTCTTGTCTTTAAAGAAGGTGTTGAAAGTCTTATCCTTCTTTGCTGCTTTCTTGTCTCATCCAAAAAAAAATTGGTAATTGAGTCAAAACTTTGTGTCAAAACTCAATTAAAATACATCTATTCAGCACTTGAGTATTTCATTTGAGCTTAAGTAGCAAATACTAATGCTCATATGAAAACCAACTCAAACATTTCCTAAAAATGCGATTCTTTCAAATTCATGTTTTTGCTGTTGTATTCGATTTCTCATCTTAGTTATATCTATTAGCTTCAATCTTCAGAAACACACTCTTATGACAGACTAAAATTGCTGATATGTATTGCAAAAGGACTGTTTGCGACGGACCAATCTTACTCAGAAAGTCTGTGCATGATGGACCAAAATATTTAGTCCGTCATACATAGGAAGCCTTGGTCTCAAGTTCTTTCAGAACAAAGCCTATGTGTCACGGACCAAAATAATTAGTCCGTGGTGGACAAGATTTTTTTTAAGTTGATTGGTCCGGCGCAAATGGTAAAATTTGTTATATTTATCAAAATGGTCTGTCATATGAGGAATTGTTTCAAAACTCAATTCTTATCTAAATTCAAAAGAATTTGATCTTTTTATAAAATTATTTTCTTCTCACCTCAAGTTTAGAAAGGTATTCAAAATCTTGCCTTTTGTTATAGGACTCATCTATTGCTAAACTTGTCTTTGACCTCTGGACCCTTTGTGATAGCCCATACGGTTTTCACAGAAAAGCAAAGAGGGTCCCACAACTTTCACCACTCCCTTTTTTACTGAACGCCTGTGTTCCCCAACCACCATTTTAAATGGTGCCAGTTTCCAAGATTCCCAAATATCATTCTTCTCCTCATTCATTGCAGATAACCTTCTTTTGGCAAAACAAAATTCCCATTGCTTCTCTCTATCTTGTGCATTCTCCTCTTGACCAGAAACCCTAACTCCTTCTACACCGAAGCAATCCCAAGTTGGGCATTGGCAACGGTGTTCCTCTGGGTACCCTGCGCAAGAGTCTCTGGAAGAACTCACTGAGTTTAATTCTAAGTCCTTCTTGTCTTCTTCTCAAAACCCTAGACCTAGTTCTTAGTCTCTAGTTTTTTTCTTTTACCTCGGTCTGATCAGTGCGCTTGCAAAAAGGTTCTGCATTGAGTTAAACTGAACAAGAACTGAACTAATATAACTAGTGTCAGAATGCGGTCGAAGAACTCAGACAAAAGAAGCTTAGTTGGAAAGATCATTGACAAAGTAAAAGGTAAAAAGCAGAAAACAACAGACTCATCCCCTGGAATATCTTTGTCTAGACAACCTCAAGGTCCTGTTTTGATCCATGATATGCACAGTGCAGAAAGGAAAAATAGAAAGCTAGTCACATCTCACCCAGGAAAAGGAAAGAACAGGGTTGAAGAGGAATCTAACTCTTTTGAAGATAGTGAATATGAACCGGATAGCGAATCTTCATCTGAAAACACAGAACTAATCACTGAAGTTGACATTTTGGGTAACAAAGAATTGTCTGCCCTTAGTGGAAAGAAGCTGAGAGCTGTAAGATTGGTTAGTGAAAAGGCTTGGTTTCCTGCTTCAAGACCAGCTCTTGGTGAAAATTTCATTTCCTTACTCCATAAGAACATTTACAATGTTTATCTAAATAGAGTGGATGGAAAAGGAAAATCAATCCCTGTTTTGTCAAATCATCAATATGTTGACTGGGAACAAGTGAATTCTATAATTGGGTCAAATAGACTGTTTGAGTGCATAAACTCTACCCCCGGACTGGCTGGCTTAATGTCAAACAAGACCATTCCTTGGAGTGTTACTAGAACCTTAGAGTTCTATGCATCATTGCTAGTTGATAAACAGAGAAGGCATATCATGTTCACTATTAATGGTAAAATAAGAAAAATTAAAGCTGCACAGTTTGAGTCTGCTATTGGAGCCTCAAGTCCATTAGTGAACAGAACAAGATTATTTGAGAGGATATTCCCAAATCAGAGATGGAGATTAGTAGGAGATATGCCTGATATCCAAATTTCTGCTCACATATATAAAGATGTCACCTGTGCTGATTTTAGCCCTAACAGAGTGTCCTGTCTCTCTGAAGAAGCTAAGGTGTTATTGCTGGTTCTGAGGCACACCATATTCCCAAAGTCAGGACACAAAGAAGGTGTGACCCCAACCCTAGCCTGGATGCTGCACCTAATTCTGTCAAGGCAACCCATCGATTTAGTGGATTATATCTTTGGGGAAATGGAAGAGGCAATATATAGAAAATTGGGAAGCCCTTTGCCTTTTGCCCAACAAGTGACTCGAGTTCTGTTAGCTCAAGGAATCATTTCTCAGAATGATATGAACAGAGAATTTAAGTGCTTTCCAAAGAAATACAATATGCATAAATCAACTGGACAGAATCTAAGGGTCACTGGCTTTCTCCAAAGGTTACAAGAAAATCAGCCTATAGAAGAAGAACCAGTGCACCATGATCAAGAAGAAGAAATGGATGAACCAAGTAAGGAATTAGCTCTTGAATATGGATCCACAGAAGAAGATGAGTCAGATGATGAAGCTGAAGACGATTTTGACAATAATAGTCAGAGTGGACACTCTCAGACTCATAACAGTAGTAGTGACCACTATGAGTCTTATGGCAGTTATCATTCATTTAGCAGCAATCATCTTTCAGGCAGTTATGCAGCACAAGTGAGCTCAAGCCACAGACAATTGCATTCAGACCACAGTCATCATAGTAATCATCAAAGGCATCAAAGTTCAAGCAAAAACAAGTCTGGAAATGAAAGAGAGCCTAGTGCTCACAGTATACACACAAGTAAATTTGAAAAAGAACCTAGTGATCAAAGTGTCAGCAAAGGAAAGTCTGGAAAAGAGCCCAGTGCTCAACATGTTAGCAAAAGCAAGTCTGGAAAAGAGCCTAGTGCTCAGAATTGTCACAAGGATAAAAGTCCAAGTCATGATAAATCCCTAAGGCCTGCTGTTCAAATTTCAGTTCATTCCCCAGAACAAACTAAATTGGTTCAAGGGAACACATGGTATGACCAAGGACAAGCAGATGATGGTGCAACTGACATCATGTCAGGCTCAGTTGCTCAATCTCTAAATGAAGAACATCAAGTTCATTACTTTCAAGAGCTAGCAGCAGCTGAACGGTTTGCTCAAAATCAAGGTTTTGGGCCTGGTGCCCATGATCATGAGGCTGGAGGATCTGGAACGCCACAAGTTTTTGAACCTTACTATCCTCCTCACACTACAAGAAATAGGGAAAAATTCGTGGGTTTTTTTAAATTCGTGGGCAAAAAAAACCCACGAATTTATATATTTAAATTCGTCGGTTTTCAAAAAACCCACGTATTTAATTAAATTCGTGGGCCCAAAAAAACCCACGAATTTATATTTTAAATTCGTCGGTTTTTAAAGTAGCACACGAATTTAATTAAATTCGTCGGTTGTCTAGCCCATGAATTTAACGCTGCGGATTAACCCTAGCCCGCGCGTCTCCCTCTCTCTTTGCTCGGCTCTCACCCACACCCGCGCGTCTCCCTCTCTCTCTCTTCGCTCGCCTCACCCACGCGTTCCACGCTGCGCTTGCCTTGCCGCCGCGCCCGCACGCTGCAGCGCCTCGCTTACCAAGCCTTGTATGCTTGCCCGTCGTCCCGGCCAAGACACAAGCTCAAAGCATCTCTGGCGCCGCACTCCGCGAAGGAGGAAACCTGTGCTCCGGCTTGATCCGATGGCCAACAACAACCTCCCGCGCCGAATCGTCAAGGTGCGCCTCCGATCTGATCATCCAAGCATAGATCTCTCGGGGCCTCCTATCCGATTCGCTTTTTTTCTTTTTCTTTTTTCGCTGAATTATTTTTGGTTTCGATGTGGTTGGATCTCTACAGGAGACGCAGTGACTCCTCAGTGAGCCAGGTGCGGGTGCTTCTCTGTGTCGCAGTTTCGGTGGATTTCGGCAAGGTGTTTCGTTTCCGGGGATCAGTGCGTCTCCGTCGGAGAAGAACATGCGCTACTTCAACGTCATGATCCTTGGGCCGGCGCAGTCGCCATATAAAGGTATGATTTTTTTTCTTTTCCGATTCTATAATATGCTAGTGGTATTGCTTGCAGTATGGAGCGGTAACTGCGGCGCGTCTATATAGCAATCGTGGAATCGAGATGATTCTGTCCAAACCTACTAGTAATAGGAGAAATTCTGGAACGTTTGCGTTTAAAATTATGGATGGCCCCTGTGCGCATTTTGTGAGCTTGTGTTGCTTGATGAGTCTCGTAATTTTTCCTCGTCAGCTTTACTTTGTCGGGTAGTTATTATGTGTGACGACTCTCAGCTCGCGGGTTCTGTATATATTATGCAATTAGCAATGTTAAAGGGCGGGTGATTCCCAAATCCCAATACTGTTTTCTACCTGGATTTTGTAAAATTGTTGCTGCGGGCTTGTGTATAATGTGATGTGTGTACTTTGTTGGGAAAAAAGTCATCTTTCTGTGGTTTTTTTTAGTATGATTAGTATACGAGTATAGATTTTTTTCCTTTTCATGTTGTATTGCTATAGATGCCGTTTTATGGTGCATGATGTAGCATATTAGCTTTCTTAAGCCCTTTTGGGGTTATTCAAGTCACCTGTATGCGATAGTAGAAAATGGCTATCTTATTTACATGGTAGAGAATGGTTGAAATTTAGCACAGGGAACTTGTTTCCATCTTATGGAAGTGGAGTATTGTGTTTAGCAAATCCTATTCATGTTTGCTTATGTGAATTACCTCAATACTTTTACTTATATTTTGCACGAGATACCTCAATTACCTCAATGCAGTATATCAAGCAACACGACTCTTCTCTTCAAACATGAATGCAAAGAATGCCGTACGATTCTATGAAGCCATATTGCTATCACGGGTTCAGTAATGACATAAGGCGTAACAAGAGGCTTCATTTTGCTCTTTACGATCGTTGAAAAATCCTCTACAAGCTGCGGCGTTTTTAAGGAATTTTAATTCCACTCTGTCAGTAACCCTCTTTACTGAGAAAGAATTCCTTAGAACACATGGCATATCCGTTTCCTTTTAATGTGCAATCTGGGCTATTAGTATCTCACAGTTTCTTTTGGGTGGTTCATGAGCCATTAGCATCTCATGATTCCTTTTGGACGGTGCATGATTGCATTTCTTACCCGATTAAGTTATATTGTTAAAATTCTAGCAAACTCCAAGTCCAACCCAATAATCTGTGATTCAAAGGAGTCATCTTGTCGATCATGTAACCATAGGACTTGAACAACAACTATTTCCTCTTCAATCTACTACATCTCTCGGATCTTCCTTCCTTTTGTCAGCGATCTATAATCTCAAATGGTGACTGCAGGAAAGGGATTGCACTCTCGTGAAGCAAGATAATTATTGGTAGTATTATCCGAGAAAGTCACCATTCCTCCACTCCATGCAAGGTTACTTGAATATAGTAAAAAATTCATGTCCAAGATGGTTGTGGAGTTGATGTCTTATCTCTACCTGACATTTTCATGCAGTGTAGCATTAATGAAACTAGTAGAGATGGAGTACTGTGGCACTACTAGGTAAACTGTGGCACCTTGAATTCTCGTTTGCTTCCTGTTCCCTCTCTGCTCTGCTACCACCGTCGTTACTTCCCAAGATCAGCATAGAAATCTAGCAAGGTTCATCGCATCATAGAGCCCAGTTGACTGATAAGGATGAATGTGCGTACTAGGAAATGATTACTCACCTTCCACTCTGTTCAATTCTATCCCCTAAAAAAGTATGTCTTCTGATCTTTTTTTTCCTTAGATCGTGAAATTATAGAAATTGCTAACTTGACATGGAATATAATGACTGCAATTGAATAGGAGGATATTCTGCTGCTATATAGCAGCAGATTGAACAACTTTTATCTCCATTTCCATGGAAATTCAGCACATTTGTCACATATGTTCTCAGGAACTACTTCATTGCAGGTTTTGGTTATTGGAGGTGGTGATGGTGGTGTGCTACGAGAGATATCGAGACATGATTGATGGAGTCTATTGATATATGTGAAATTGATCACCGGTTATTGATGTAAAAAATTCCTTTGACCTTTTTGTAGGAGTGTAATCATGTGACTAAACTTTCTTCGATATGAATCTTAATGTAGGTTTGTAAGGATTTCTTCCCAGATTTATCTGTTGGATTTAAAGATCCTCGCGTTCAACTTCATGTTGGTGATGGTATGTTGATAATCCCATGAGGCCATAACTACATCATTGCTTTCGATAACTCTTGAATGTTCTGTTTGCAACTTTAGATGTAGCTTTTAGTTCTTAATTTTGTGAATTTGAGAATTGTTTTGTTTTCCCTCGGTGTGGAGTTCTTAAGAAATGCTCTGAAGGGACATATGATGCTATTATTGTTGATTCATCGATCCAATAGGTGAGCTTATCTTGCTATCACAATATCTTTACGTAACACGTCCTCGAAAGTGTGGCTATTTTTCTTTGTTGTTGTATGTCGATTCAGAGAGATTCATTATTGTTGCTTTCCATGAAATTATTCCTTAACTCCTTGCTTGTTTATCCCTTTTACTACATCCATATATAATATGTATAAATAAATTCTTTGCTCATATTTGACTTGAAAAATTAACTTTGACCCATCGGATTTTCGGTCAAATGGTAATCGTTCTTATCTTGCTCCTCTTGGCATTATCTATTGCAGGACACCTTTCAGAACTTGTGGAGAAGCCCTTTTTGAGACAATTTCTAGAGACACGAGGCCTGGTGGTGTTCTTTGTAACCAAGCCTAGCAGATTACCTCGGAGACACCCAAGCGAGAGGATCGCAGGATGCTTAGTGATGGATGTGTAAAATTTGAAGCAAATGTTTCTTAAGCCATTTTTATTAATCGAAAGACAATGCTCTTTAATGTATGACATGCAGTAATAACAAGCGATCTTATACATGTTTTTCTTGGTTATATGGTTGCTTCTTTGCCATCTGCGGGTGGCTGGGTGGGACCATACTAGATTTCGATTTTGTGTCCGTATGGGCGGGATTGTAGATGGTGGAAGTGGGTCGGATGAATCGAGGGAAGCTAGATTGACAGATGGGTGGCCTTGTTTGTTTGATCGATCTGGTAGACTGGTAGTGATAGGACTTGTAGCGATAGGACTGGTAGTCTTAAGTTAAATTGTGGGTTTTTATTACGAATTTATGATTAAATTGTGGGAGCCATTACAATTTAAGTTAAATCATGGGTTTTCTCACCCACAATTTAGCGATTAAATTCATGGGTTTTCAAATTACAATTTATAGATTAAATTGTGGGTTTTTCAATAACCCACGAATTTAATTTAAATTGTGGGTACCCACAATTTAATTGATTAATTTCATCGAGTTAAATTCGTGAACTAAATTGACGGTTTGCCCCAATTTAACTTAAATTAAATGGGTTTTGGCCTAAATTCGTGGGTTTTTGGCCCACGAATTTTTCCCTGTTTCTTGTAGTGTCAAGTAGTGCACCCAGACCATGATCAGAGGAACACTTTTCCTGGTTGGGAAAATCTGTTTGATTATCAACATCAGTCTGTCCATTCACATCATAAGCAAGTGCAGCAAGAATCTTATCAAGCTCCAAAAAACACTTTTGACTCTCAGCCTTTATGGTTTACATCTTTTGAGCAACAATATTATGCTGATCAAAGGGGCTTCCAAGTTGTATATCTTGATGATCAACAGTTAGCAGCTCAAAGACATGAAGAACAAATGAGAGCACTTCAACAGTATAATGAGCAAGTTCAAGAACAGCTGAGAAAATAATATGAAGAGCAAGTCAATTATAGAAATGAAACTTTTGCCAGATTTGGGGATTTGAGGAATTGGGTTACTCAGCTTGGCACAAATCAGAACCTGATCAAAGACAGATTATATGATATGAATCAGAAACTAGATACAAATCATAAGCACCTGAGAAATCAGATTGAAGCTGCACGTACATCAGAAGAAAGTAAACTGTTCGGGATTGCACAAGACCAAGAAGTTTTCCGGGAATATACTGGGGATGCATTTCACAATCAAAGACATCTTGCCCTACATCATCTTGATGCACTGGTTGACCTTACTGCATCGATAGATAACATCAACGATTCCCTGGACAAGTTACAAAGTGATTTTCATAACTTAGTCCTTCAACCTGGAGATCCCAACTATCCAAGCTGGCATGATCAGGCGATGGCCCAAGTTTCCAGTCCAACGGCTCAAGCACAGTCAGAACAATCGGATGATGATGATGATGATGTGAAGATCGTGTCTCCTCTAAGAAAAAGTTCTGTTCTTGGTCAGCTCAAGAGAACCTTTTCAAGGCGCAAATAGTACCCTTTTTGGAAATTGATGCCAAAGGGGGAGAATAATTTCCTAGGTTCTAGTCTGACTATAGGATGAACTTTTGTATTAAAAGAATAGTAGTTCTTCTGGGTCTGGTGTAAAATTATGCTATGTGCTATGAAGTTTCCTGTGCTCTGATATTGCTAATATCTGTCACTCATTTCACTTTGCTCTAATATCATTCTTAACTGGTCTCTTATTTTAGTAGCAGAAAAATGATATCTGAGATGTCTAAAGTATAGCTGTTGTGCTCTGATACCCTCTTTTATAATATAAGTGTTGGTACTGCGTTTGCCTACTATTCTTAGCATTACTCTGATACTATATCTGATGCTCTAGTTCAGTAAAGTATATGCTATGATATGTTGCTAAGATTAATAAGATGCTCAAACTCTTAATGATCTGAAATATGCTATTTATAAAATTCTGAAAATTAAATGTTTAAGGATCTAATATAGTCCAAAATACCATAACTATTGTAAGTTCAGTTCATGCACTTATTGAGGGGGAGCACATGCACTTCAAATATTCACTTATACTCTGTCAAACTAACTTTGTTTTGCAGAAAAATTGAGAAATTATTAACTAGAAAGGTATGTTGTCATCAATCACCAAAAAGGGGGAGATTGATAGCATCTAGGCCCCCTCAATTTTTATCATGTTTTATTGAATAGTTTTGGTGTTGATGATCGAGTTAATAATTCCTCATGCTATGAAGAACATTTGCTGAAATCATGGATGAAGCTTACTGGACAAACAAGATTAAGGTATTTGATTACTAGTTCATGACTTTGGAGTTGATTCAAGTCAAATAAGCTAGAATTATTTTTCGCTTTGGCTGTACTATCAAGAGGGACTTTTGCACAAGTTGGTAACTTGGTTCATTAGGATAAGACAAAACTAGATGGCTTGGAGTTAAATCATTTAGTCTTCCTGATCCTTGAACCAAAATCTCTATTTACAACAAGTCCAAACTTAGTGACGGATCATAGTTCAATTGATCACTTCTTATTCTGTCACAAAATAGTCGAAGTCTTCATCTCAAACAAAGTCAGTCCAGTTTGATATTAAAATGCACTTGTGTCAAATTATTGACCAAATTCTATTCTTTTCATTGGACCAAACCTCATACTCTTATACCTTAGTCCGTAGTGAAAAATGCTTGAAGAATTTCAGCTATCATGTTTTGTCCATTTATGACGGACCAAATTTTTTGGTCCGGCATACATGTGCTTTCAGCGAACCCAAAAATTCTCTGTTGCCCATCTATGACGGACCAAATTTTTTGGTCCGTCATATACATACCTTGGTCAGATTCAAAATATCTCAATTGTCCATCTATGACGGATCAAATTTTTTGGTCCGGCATAAATGCAAAAATAACTATATCTTCTGACAGAGAATTCTTTGATATTCATTCCTTGTATTCATGATCAAAATCATATTCTCTTTCAGAAAATTTCTCATTCTAGATGGACAAAATTTTACTAATTCAAAGTCTAGTCAATGACAAATTTAAATCTTTTGATTAAACTCCTTTTGTATCAATAATTTGATCCATAGCTACTGATCACTATCATATCCCATCTATGACGGACCAAATTATTTGGTCCGCCATACATGAGACTCCGTTTTTACTCTGATAGACCAAACTTGCTGAACTCCCCATGTATGACGGACTAAACTTTTTGGTCCGTCATATATGTCTGAATTTGGTCCGTGATACACATGATCAGTATCGCTAAGGTAAATCTTTTAGTCCGCTGTAAACATGTTTTAAACTCAAAATTGACACTCTAACATGTGTAACGGTCACTGTGGTAGGTACAACGGCTCTTTTTGGCAGAATTAGCTATATAAGCATTGCCTGAGCTATCTACCATAGAACTTTATGAACTCCTTGACATTTTAGCATTCAAAGCTCTCTCTTTCACAACAAGGAGTCTGTGCTTCACTCTGCAACTCAAAAACCTCATTCTTTCTAAGTGCATTAGCTCCAAGCAAGTGTCTTGTGTTGTAGTTTGCTAGTGAACCAGGAGACAGAACTTGTGCAAGTTTATTACTCTTGGATCTCGGTGATCCTAGACAGCTTGGAGGAGGTGAAAAGTGTGACCTGTCCAAAGAAGATTGTGAAAGACCACTTTTGTTTGTGAAGAGTTTGTAGCTCACCTCACTGGAGTGGTGAAAGAGCTACCCGAGTGAGAACCATAGCTACTGCGGCTAGCTGTGGTGAAGCAATACTTCGAGAGAAGTGCTTCAACGTGGAGTAGGAGGAGTGCTCTGAACCACGGGATAAATATTTGTCTCATTCTGTTCTTTACTTTATATTGAATTGCTTTCGCTGTTATTTCATTTTACTGTTATCTTTGTTTCATTCTGATATTAACTCATTTGCTCATATAGAATAGTTAACTGTAATCAAGAATTAAAATTTGAAGAGTTGCCTATTCACCCCCCCCCCTCTAGGCCATCTCGTTCCTTCAATGCCTTCCCAAATGCAGACCTGTGCGCAATTAGGGCTAGAAAAAAGCTCGTTGAGCTGGCTCGGTGGCTCGTTTCAAAATTGCTCCGATTACATTCATTTTTCTTTTAAAGTAAAAATTAGTTGATTTGGAACAAGGGTCAATTTCGGCTCAGCTCGTCAGGCTCGGCTCGAAGTTGGGTCTCAAACAATATAGAAGACTATAATAAATAAGAATAAATTAGTGTCGAAGAAAGCTCGAAAAAAAGCTCAACTGGCTCGTTTTCCACCCCTATGCGCAATGGCGACTATGACATCTGATCATTGTCCACTTCTAGTGCAAGGAAATACAACCTTCGAATACTTTAAGGGTTTTCGTTTTGAAGCTTGCTGGACCACGATGCCGGGGTTCCAGGAGACAGTGGCAGAATCCTAGACACAACTGGTCCACACGTCCGGTGCTATGCTAAAGTTGAATGTCAAAATGATTAGAGCAACTAAGGCATTAAAGATTTGGAGGAGAAATTTTTTTGCAAATATAGCGCTGCAAACAGCGTTGATACAAGTCACAATCACTATCCTTGAAAGCTCACAAGAAAGACGCTCGCTATCTCAAGATGAACTAGAACTCAGGAAAATTCTCAAAACCAAACTTCTCGGCCTAGCTGCCATACAAAAATTCAGGGCTAGACAACACTCTAGACTAACAAACATCCGAATGGGGGACTCCAATACACGTTTCTTCCACCTAATGGCCAGCTCAAGAAGGCGTAGAAATCTTATTCGGGTCCTACAAAGAGAAGACAAAGTAATGCTCACACAACAAGATAAACTGAAAGAAACGTACCAGTATTTCAGAAAGGGCTTGGGGGAGCACGGAATAAGGGACAAAGCACTACTTTGGGATTCCCTAGGCTACACTGCAAGAGACCTCAGCGATCTAGAGGCCCAGCTCACTGATAACGAAGTCATTAGCACCATACAGGAACTTCCAACTCAGAAAGCACCAGGACCTGATGGGTATATTGGTCTATTCTACAAAACCTACCTCAACATCATCAGAAACGATCTAGTGGAAGCAATAAGGACTTCTTCAATCTTCGTCATGAAAAGTTGCACAAATTTAATGAAGCGAACATTGTCCTACTCCCGAAAACAGAACATGCAAATAGATTGGAATGCTTCAGGCCTATTAGCCTTATAAATAGCTTTATGAAGATTATCACCAAAATAATGGCAAATAGGCTTGCGCCCAAACTAGATGAATTAGTCTCAGTCTCACAGAACGCTTTTATAAAAAAGAGATGCATCCACGATAACTTCTTATACGTTCAAAGAGTAATTCGACAGCTGCACAGAGAAAAAAGGCCGGCTCTTTTCATCAAATTAGATATTTCAAAAGCCTTCGATTCACTGAACTGGACTTATCTTCTTGAGGTCCTTCAGGCCTTAGGCTTTGGATGGAAATGGCGCGAATGGGTGGCTGCAATCCTCAAGACATCATCTTCAAAGATTTTAATCAACGGGCAACCAACGGCGACAACAGGGCACGCACGTGGGGTTCGACAAGGAGATCCTTTATCCTCCTTACTATTCATCCTCGCAATTGATCCCCTACAAAACTTGCTCGAATTGGACGCGAATCGAGGTATCTTCAAACCGATGCTTCTGGCAACAGCAAGACTTCGATGCTCATTGTACACAGATGATGCTGGAATATTTTTAAATGCAAATGCAGAAGAGCTGACAGCCCTTAGCCAAATACTGGAAATTTTTGGAAGGTGCTCGGGTCTGAAAATAAACATCTCCAAAACCGAAATTTACCCGATCAGATGCCAAGATGACCTAGTGCAAGAATTGTTAAATGTTTTTCCAGGAAAACTCTCAACCTTCCCAGGAAAGTATCTCAGTCTTCCCTTACACATCAGGCAATTAAGAAAAGTCGAAATTCAGCGGTTGATTGATAAAATGAGCAGCAGGCTTGCAGGCTGGAAAGGTAAACTACTTTCCAGAGCCGGAAGGGAGACCCTTGTCAAGTTCGTGTTTACATCACAACCAATATATCATATGACTTTCTTCCCAGCACAAAGGTGGCTAATTCGATACATTGATAAACTTAGACGAAACTTTCTTTGGAGTGGGAAAGAACCGAAAAACTGTAGTGGGGGTCACTGCTTGATCAAATGGCCGGTAACCTGCCTACCAAAAAACAAAGGGGACTAGGTATCAAGGATCTAGAACGCTTTGCCAGAGCTCTTAGACTTCGGTGGCTTTGGTTCAAATGGAAAAACAATGAAAGGGCTTGGACAGGACTTGATTTACCTTGTGATGAAACGAATGTAACCCTCTTCAATGCTTCAACGGTTGTCACAGTAGGAAACGGTAAATTAGCTGACTTTTGGAGATCAAGTTGGGTGCAAGGAAAAGCACCAAAAAACATTGCACCGAGCCTTTTCCAAATGGCAAGAAGAAAGAACATCTCTATCCAACAGGCCTTGGCAAACAACTACTTGATCCGCTTTTGTACGCCGGTGAACTCACAAAATGAGATACGGGAGTTTGTAGCTCTCCTTGAAGCAATACGACGAATCAATAGAGATGAAGAGAGGGATGATCAAATAATATGGCGCTGGACATCTGATGGACAATACTCAACAAGGAGTGACTACCTAGTGCAATTCGACACTGTTTACTGTAAGATGAAGATCTCACCAATATGGAAGGCGAAAGCTGAACCTAAATGTCGATTTTTTGCATGGACATTGCTTCACAACAAAATTTTAACAGCTAATAACATACTCAAAAGGGGTTGGCCATGTAATGCGATCTGCAGCCTTTGCAACGCGTCACTGAAAACAACTAATCATATCTGGAAAGACTGCTATTTCGCTAGACAAGTATGGGATCTTCTCCTGCGATGGGGAAAACTGGGTCAGTGGCAGACCCTGAGTTATAGCGGCTCGGTATACAAGTGGTGGCGAAGGTTAAGAACCCAATATGACAGAGAGAAACGACGCGAATTGGATGGTCTACTCATTTACTTCTGGTGGAATCTTTGGCTCGAGAGAAACCAATGCATATTTCAAGGGATGGCTAGAACGCCTGAACAAGTGGCTACATCGATCAAGGATGCGGTGCTAAACCATGGTATTGCTTGGTCAACGAAATCTACGGATTAGTTTCCTAGTGGCTTTTCCTGGTGGCTTTGTGTACGCCATTGTGGGTGTGAGTGATGTTTAGTTCCGAGGATAGTGGTATCAGTGGTGTGAGTGGTGTTTAGTTCGGAGGTTGCCGGTGTAATTGGTGGCTAGTTGTGAGGTTTTTTCGGGTCCGGTTTTTTCCTAATAAAAATTGGGCTGCCCCTCTTTTTTCCTTCTTAATAAATCTTGTGGCAACTCTCTTGCTGCTCTTTCAAAAAAAAAAAGATTACCCGAGATTTCGGAAAAATTGAATCGAGTGAAAAATGGTGCAAAACATGCTAAAATTTTTAAAATTTTTGTGGATGGCCCTGACACATCACTAATATTCCCATAAAAATTTTAGATGATGAACAAGCCAAAGGAATTTTTAAAAATTCTGACAGTGGTACTATCCTGATAAAAGGCTGGCCGGCATATATTGAATCGAATGAAAAATGAAACAAACCATGTTATAATTTTTTTAAAAAAAATTATGGATGGTAATAATGCATTAATAATGTTTCTACAAAATTTTCAAATGATTATAAAACTTTAAGAATTTTTTTAAAAAATGACAGTGCTACTATTCTGATGAAAGCCTTACTGGTAAATTTCAACTGAATGAAAAATGGTCCAAACCACATTAAAAAAAATTGAAATTTTTTTGGATGGTCTTGATGAATCGTAAATGTTTCCATAAATTTTTTAGATGATGATAAAGCTTCAAGAAATTTTAAAAATTCTGACAGTGGTACACCCTCATGAAAGCCTTATGACTCATACATATATTTGCTTGAGCAACAAAAAATATTTACAATATTTGAAACTTTTACAAAAGGGTTCTATTTACAAAAGGGTGCTAAGGAAATGATTAAACTCTCATAAAAATTTTGGATCATGATCAAACTACAGTAAATTTATAAAATTCTTATAACGGTACTGTACCATTTATGTTCTTTCTATTTTTAATTTTTGAAATATAACAAATGAAGTTCAATGCATTCATAGATTTGATTGAGCAAACAAAAAAATTTAATTTTTTTAAAAATTTTAGAGAATGGTTTTTAGGCAACTATTAAGCTTTAATAAAAATTTTAGATCATGATCACAATTGACAAAATTTATAAAATTCTGACAAGGCTAGTGTCTCAGTCACGTTCATTCTATTTTTGATTTTTAAAGATAACAAATGAAGTTCAATTCTTTTAAAAAATTTATGTATGATTTTAGACTTCTAAAGATGGTACTATAAATTTTTAAAGTATGATAAAGCTAATATAATTTTATAAAAAGTATTTCTAGCAAAATTATAAAACGTCTTAAAAATTCAGTTTTTCAACAAATTTTCATGGAAGATGATATGCTTAAAGGTTATTAGGACAAATCCAACCAAAAGAAGTGAAAATTAGGTTAAAAAAACTTGAGATTTTAGCCAGATTTGCCAAAATCTCACTAAAATTTTTGAAATTATTGTAGCAATTTTAATTTTTTCAAAAACTTTTATCCAGTCAGAATTTTGAATCTCGTCCCCCACCGTAATCCAAGATTTTGTGAAATTTCATTGGAACTTGTAACCTTGATCACCACCAAGCATGTGTTGCATGTAGACTAATGGTTTCGATATCAAGATGTTAGTGCATATACAATTATACATGTCAGCTGTAGGGATTTAAATTTTGTTTTGAATAAAATTTCACCAATGACCAGAATCCAAAATTTCAGAAAAATATCATTATTTCAGATAAAATCCGGATGAAATTCAAAAATCAAAATTAAAATCCAAAATTTTTGGACCGAATTTCGGGCGAAATATCCGAAATTTTTGTAAATTTCAATTGTACAAAAAATAATTCAAACGATATTGAAAATTTTAAATTTTTTTTAAAAGGTTGCTGAAATATCAGTGATGCTTTCATAAAAATTTTAGATGATTATTAAGTCTGAGAAATTTTTGAAAATTCGAATATTGCTATTGTCCTGATAAAACGCTGACTAGCAAATTTGAACTGAATAAAAAATAGTGCAAACCATGTTAAAAATGTTTTAAAAAATTTTGTACATGGTTATGATGCATCATTAATGTTATCATAAAATTTTTAGTTGACGATCAAGCTTCATGAATTTTTAAAAATTCAAATAGTGCTACTGTCTTGTTAAAAGGCTTACTCGCAAATTTGAACAAAATGAAAAATAGTTCATACCATGCTAGAAATTTTTTTTAAAATTTTTTGAATGGCCTTGATGTAACATTAATGTTTCTATAAATTTTTAGATGATGATCTTTCTTAAAGAATTTTTAAAAATTCTGACAATGCTACATCCTCATGAAAGTCTCATGATCAATACATAGATTTGCTTTAGCGAAAAAAGTTTAAAATTTTTGAAAATTTTACAGAAAGGTGATAAGTAAATGCATAAGATCTCGTAAAAATTTTGAATCATGATCACACTCTAGTGAATTTATAAAATTCTTACACGGCACAATACCATTTATGTTCTTTCTCTTTTTTATTTTTAAAATATAATATAACAGATGAGGTTTAATGCTTATATAGATTTGTTTGACCAAACAAAAAAAATAATTTTTCTTTAAATTTTTTTTAAAATCGTACTAAGGTAATTATTAATCTCTCATAAAAATTTTAGATCATAATCACACTCGAGAAAATTTATAAAATTCTGACAAGGTTAGTGTCCCAATTATGTTCATTCTGTTTTTGATTTTTTAAAGATAACAAATGAAGTTAAATTATTTTGAATTTTTTTATATGATCCTACACTACTAACTATAGTACCATAAATTTATTAGATAATTATCAAATTTATACAATTTTATAATAATCTAAAAGTGTTTCTGCCAAAATTTTAAAATGTAAAAAAAAATCGGTTTATCAATAAATTTTCATGGAAGATGACTTCCTTGAGGGTTATTGGATCAAACCCAGCCCTAAAAGTTTGAAAACTGGTCAAAAATTATGAAATTTTGCCAAAAAATGAAATTTCGGTGGTTACCGTAGTAATTTCAAATTTTTTTTTATCTGGCCAGTAGTTGGATTTTGTGGTGGCTCGAAATTCAAAATTTCGGCAAAAATTTGGCGAAATTGTATCTCTAGTCAATTGTCTATAAGAGTATGCTATATAAGATTTTGGATGATGCAGAGGAGAGAGAAAGATATTGTCTATTATTTAACAGACAACCTTATAGATAACTTTATATAGTGTATATTATTGTATAGATAGTCTATTAATTATATAGAGATCATTACAGACAACTATATAGACAGTTTATTATATGAGCTATCTTTAGTTCTATCTATAAATGACATAAACAGTGTTCAAAAATTCGGTACTTGGCGGCGATATTTGCGGTCGATATTGCGGTTGGCGGCTATAAACGCAATGAATTCAGTCCTTGGCAGCCTATTTGGCGGTTGGGCTGAAATTGCGGTCCTTGGCGGGTCTTGGCGGTCCTTGATAGGTCTTGGCGGACCTTGGCGGGCGTGGCGGCTGGCACAAAATTATGAGAGAGACTATTTTGGTTTACTGTTTACATGACCTGATGACCATGATTGAAAGATTCACGTCGTCGCCCACAAAATAAGGTACACTAAGTCACTAATATAGTACTTAGTACTTAGTTTATTACTTGATTAATTGAGTAGTATGTGTTCAAGTATTTTAGTTTAATATTCTATTTTAATATTTGATGTCTTGCAATTTGCAAATAACTAGAAAAGAAAACTAAAAATTTTTATTTATAATAAAATCAATAATATAAATGAATTATATTAATTCTAATAGTCGAGGTCAAAACACCAAGACCCATAATTGCAAGTAAATCTGACCTTAGCGCAGCGGTACCTAACCGCCACGAATCCGCCGAGCGAACTCTTAAACATTGGACATAGATGTGTATTATAGATAGGCACTGTCTATACTATTATACATATAAGAGCACAAATCATTTGTTCCGATTAGTTAGCATTTATTTCTACTTCCTCCAATAATTTAATAAATCAATGAATAAATCTGGTTTCTACTGGCTACCCTATACTGCTAGTGTAGTAAGTGAAATTTCTCAAAACTAAAGCGAGATAAGTCATGTTTGGATCTATTAGCACTAATAGTTAGCTGCTAAAATTAGCTGAAATAGATCCAAATAGCTCAACTAATAGTTAGCCAACAACTCAGCTAATAGTTATCTCATTAGCTGATTCTCCCTTGCTAATTTCAGCTAATAGATGGTTAAAAGACCAATTTGCCTTTAGCCTCTCCACCGCAGGCACATTTCAGCTAATGAATGCAAACGGCTAATTAATGTAAGGGTACAATGGACAGTTATACCCACAACCAAATTTTCAACCACCTATTAGCTATTAGATTCGAACAGCCCTTAACTAATAATTAGCCAACTAACTTTGAGCTAATAGATATAATCCAAACAGGCCCATATATATATATATATATATGGAACGGGAGTAGCTGCTAACTGCAGCGAACAAACGAACCTCCCAAATCTGATAGCTGATCATCCACACCCATCCGTGCCACTGACACTGGGGCCCCACACTTCGACCCCACCACCAATCTACGACGAGTAACCCATCAACTAACGGATTCCCGCGTGCTCTTAAATCCCGCAACGGGCGGGCTGGCGCGGCCGCCGCCACGGCGCCACCTCCACACCGCACGACGGCGCAACCGCAACACCCTCGCATCATCACACGCACCTCAAGCCCTAGACCTAAACCCATGGCCTCCGGCGACCCGCCGCCGCAGCCATCACCGGCCATCGCCGTCGCCGTCCGCCCCGGCAGCAGCGCGAGCCGCCGCGCCGCGCGGTGGGCCGCCGCCGGCATCCCGGGCGAAGGCAGCGCCGTCACCGTCTCCGTCGTGCATGTCATCCCCCCGCTCTCCTTCGTCCCCTCCCCAAGTAAGTCCTCTCCTTTTGCCCTGTTCCTCCTTGGTTGGTTTGATTTGGTGCGAGTTGCCGCAAGCTGACGCGCGCGGTTTGCGTGTGGGTGGATGGTGGCGGCTGCGGTGAAGCGGGGGAGCAGGTTCCGGTGGAGCGGGTGGGGCGGGAGGCGGCAGAGGCTTACGCCCGGGACCGGCACTCGCGCGCGCAGGAGGCGCTGCTCCCCTTCCGCCGCCTCTGCGGCCGCGCTAATGCGACCGTGAGTCCCAAGAGAATCGATCCCAAGAAAGCTCTTATTTTTACCGTTGCACTTGCACGCTTTTGATCAGATTCGGATGATCGGATCGGATTGCTTCACACAGGTGGAGACGGTGGTGATGGAAGGCGACGGCGTGGCGGAGGCGCTGGCGCGGTACGCCGAGGAGTCCGGCGTACGGAGCCTGGTTCTCGGCTCGGCATCCTTCCGGTGGTTCCGAAGGTGTTGTTTTTGTTTTCTTTTCCTTTTGTTTGGTTCTCGTGCTTTCGAGCATTGAATTAGTTAATCTGGCTGACTAGGGTTAGGGTATTGTCATTGTGCAATTGTGCTGTTAAAAGGGGAGGAAGAGAAAAGGTGTGCCTTTTATTTGCTATTAATTTGGCCTTTTTGGTTGATGGTGGATTTGAAAGGTGCACGGGACAATGCCTTTAATCACAACTAAAGCGTATTTTTTTTATGAGATTGGTAGATGCTACGTCGCATTTCTTCTGTTATGGATGTACTGTATGTACTATACATTAAAGTTTCCGTTTTCTTGTTATACATTTCGGATGGTTGACAAAAACGTTTCGTCATGTTGTTCTTGATGATTGCATTGCAGATATATCACATTACAGATGTTCTTTTTGTCTGTCACACTAACCGTACAAAGTCTTCAGACTGTAAAAAGAACAATGTAGATAGAAGTTGGTCCTGCAAAACTATGACAGAAGTTGGTCCTGCAAAACTATCTTAAAAGAATTAGCAGATGCTAGTCGGTGATTTATTTGTTGTAGGTGCTCTAGATTGTCGGCTGGAAATTGCACGGCCAGCTGGTTTCTATTTGTATACTAGAGCCTGATCCCTGATGCAAAATTCCAACTTAAATCTCAACATGTACTTCTCTTTTTTTGTTGAAATGATGGGGGACCGTGGGGCGACATCAAGTTTACTACTTGTAGTACTCTTTCTTGGTAGTTTAATTTTAGGTAAATTTACTGTTGTTTGTTACTTGTTAGCTTTCGGATGCTGGCTGCAATAGTGTTCTGCCTTATTGTGCTGACCTTACTTACCGTGTCTTCCCTGGATTCAGAAACTTCTTCCTGTCTCCACATATTATGTCTGCATCTATTACAGTGCTTCGTGGCTGAATGATAGTTCTACTTTACTTGATTTTACTAGTTATTATTTATCGATTATCATCCATACCGAAAAATCTTTAGTATGCATAACAATATTTTTATTAGGCCTTAACACTTTGGTTTCTGCCGGCATTGTCGTATCTACTCTCCTTAAATTGTTGCACCATCCATTTTGCAGGGCGTTGAGTATCCCAGACGTGCCCACTGCTGTCCTGAAATCTACACGAAATTCATGCAATGTATTTATTGTGTCCAAACGAAGACTAATAATGAAAATTGCAAGACATCCTCAAGAAAGCAGTATGTTCTGAGTTTTGACAATTAGCTTTCTTTTATTCCTACTCTCCCGTTTCCATGTACTATTTGGCACTTTTGGCTAACGCACCAAGTACCTAGGCAATCATTTTTGGGTAGAATATACCAAAATACCCTACATTAATATTCCAGGCATGTAAAACAATGTAGGAAAATAAGGGGAATGCATAGGTTTATTAGGGGTAGTTTCGAAAAGTGCAAGTATTTAGAAACAGAATTTCCTTTCAAACGTGCTAAGTATTTAGAAACGGAGGGAATATATTTTACCTTCATGCCATCCTTTTGCTAATTTAATATTTAGTGCTCTTTTTGTCTTGGGAAATTCATTTTGCAGAGTCTAACACAAGCTTGAGTATTCAGTCAATTAGTCACAAAGCATTTGCTCAAACACATAGGAATTTGTTGTTTGACAACTTTCCAGAGAATGAGTCACATTCAGATTCATGCTCCCGTGCCCAAAATTCTCGTAGTTCTTGTAGTAATGCCAGTCAAAGATCAGAAAGTCATGGACAAGTCCTTATAGGAAGTTTATGTGCAAAGACAACAGGAGGAGCAGGAAACAAAAACTATGGTTCTCTTAGCCCCTTGATGGAAGATCCTTGTGTTGCCTCGAACTCAAGTGAAGAGGTCAGATCTATCTTTCATTCTTAAAGTATTTTGACTAGTATAGATCATTGACATCCAGACATTAATTTCGTTCATGGTATATAGTGTTCATTGAGCTAATGCTCAATGTCAGATACATTTTCTTCCAGAACTAAGCATGATTGCTGACATTATCTACAGCGTCATTCTATAGACGAAGTAGCAAAACTGAGGAAGGAGTTGCAGGATACCTTAGTGATGTACGATAAAGCTTGCGAAAATCTCATCCATGCTAAGAAAAAGGTTAACTCTCTTGTGCAGCTTGTGGTATCTTCAGAAGTTTGTGTCAGTGCATAGTCATGCTATTCCAAGAGTCTACCTTTTGATTTAAGCTATATACTCAAATTGCTATAGCTATTCCTGACTGTAATTCAGGGATTTTTTTAATGGTTAACATCCATGTCATCATGATGTCGCAGATTCAAGTACTTTCTAGCGAGTGTTCTGAAGAGGCAAGGAAGGTGGAGCATGCGCTACAGAGGGAGGAAGCTTTGAAGCAGGTAGTAGAAGATGAGAAGGTAAAACATTCGGAGGCAATTAAAGAAGTTGAGCAAGCAAAAAACTCATTCACCCGAGAGGCCTACTCCAGGAACAAGGCAGAAATGGTAGCTAACATGATCTCTCTGGATAAGGCAAAGATTGTGGATGCTATTTTGTCAACAAGCAAAAGTTGTAGGAGGTACTCGAAGCATGAGATAGAGCTTGCCACTGATAATTTCTCTGAAGCAAGGAAGATTGGTGAGGGAGGTTATGGGAATGTGTATAGGTGCACCCTTGATCACACTGAAGTAGCTGTCAAGGTCATTCAACAAGATTCCATCGACAAAACTGATGAGTTCCTTAGGGAGGTAATTATGTGGCACGATTCATAATCCATACGTATGTAGGGAGCATTAATACTAAGAGGGAGTTTGGATTAGGGATATTTCATTGGAATGTTTTAAGATCTAGTTCAAATTTGAACTAAATCCCAAAACCTCCCAACGAAATTACCATTCATCCAAACAGGGCCTAAAGGATTTTTCTTATGGTTGACAATTTCACTAAAATGTTTGCATGACTTTTTGCAGGTCGAGATTCTCAGCCAACTTCACCATCCCAACTTGGTTTTATTGCTTGGTTTCTGCCCTGAAATCGGCTGTCTTGTATACGAATACCTGGAGAATGGAAGTTTAGAAGATCAACTCCTTAACATGAGAGGGCGCCAACCACTGCATTGGTTCCTGCGATTCAAAATCATCTTTGAAGTGTCCTGTGGCCTTGCATTCTTGCATGGAAGGAAACCGGAGCCAATAGTCCACCGCGACTTGAAACCAGCTAACATATTATTGGACAAGAACTTCATTGGTAAAATTGGTGACGCTGGTTTCGCGAAGCTCATATCCGATCTTGTGCCTGACTGGCTAACGGAGTACAAAGAGACCATCATTGCTGGTACCCTGTATTACATGGATCCTGAGTACCAACAAACCGGGACAGTTCGCCCGAAATCAGACCTGTTCGCCTTGGGAGTTATCATACTTCAGATGCTAACCGGCAAACGCCCGCATGGGCTCATTGTTAGCGCAGAAAATGCTATAAAAAGAGGAATGCTTTCCAATATCCTCGACAAAACTCAAACTGATTGGCCAGTTGCTGAGGCAGAAATGTTGGCAAAGCTCGGTTTGAGATGCACAGCCCTGAAATGCAGGGATAGGCCTGATCTCGAGTCAGAGGTACTTCCACAGCTGGAGGAAATTCTTCGTAGGATTGCTTCTACTGTCAATTTGAGAAATCCAAAGTCAAGTGTACCAAGCCACTTCATATGCCCTATAACACAGGTAAATCTATTTCTACTTGACTATCGTTTCAGTTGCCGTTACCTCTAGCTCATTGTACATTTTCGATGCAGGAAGTAATGGATGATCCATATGTCGCTGCTGATGGGCACACGTATGAACACCATGCCATCAACGCTTGGCTCAGGAAACACAAAGTATCCCCTGTAACGAGGTGCAGGCTTCCAAATTCATTCATAATCCCAAACCATTCGTTACGCGCCGCAATACAGCAGTGGAAATCACAATCAGCTCAGGCAAAGGCGTGAAATGGGCATTGAGTTTGTTTCCATACATGATTTAATTGATTTAGCTATTATTCTTTAAGTTCTTCAGCCTATAAATTATTAAGAGATGTAGAGCATAGAAGCATGGAAAATTTTTTGTAGGCCAGTGGTTTTGTTGGCTTGAAAGGTCAGTTTGGCACAGATAAGCTCAGACGCTATTTTGTTATTTGACAATTAGAACAGCTGTTGGCTTGCTCAATATCAAACATGTTGACAGGCCCATCGATATGAAAATGTTAATGCTATGTCTCAGCATTTGATATTTGCCTGTATCTGACACAATCGTCTCAGCATTTCATAGATCGTGTCTCCATCTCGATATTTGACAGACCATGCCCCCATCTCAACATTTGTAGGCAATATTTATGAGTTATGACAATGGAGATGTTATCATGCACTGTTTAGAACAGGGTCAAAGAAACTGCAAGTGTTTCTAGCAGGAAACAGTGACTTATGGAAGCAATGCTTTCCTCCAAAAGAGGCCTAAATCTGTCATTTCTTCTCACTCTGAAAACGGCAACTCTAAACAAGTAATGCCTTGTTGTCAAGTAACAACAGCGATCGATGGAGCACCAAGTACGTTATTTTGACGTTGCTAAGACATGCATGGCCGGCGCCTAATCAACTAGTCGATGTTACCTGCACTGCCTTAACACTATTTTTGATGCTGCTTAGGCAGAGATACTCAGTACATAACTTGGCTCCAGTTTCTTAATACGAAAGACACGAAAATCTTAGCTCCAGTTGCAATCCTCCCCCTTTGCTGCTTCAATTCAGCACAGCTTGTTCTTTGGCACCTGATACCACTTGATTGTTGAAATGCTACTGCAAGGCTTTAATATTTTGGTTGGGTTCTTGCTTTAGTGCTTCCCGTCTAGCACACATACGTTCTCGTATAACGGTGTGTTTTTGTATAACGGTTTGTAGCTCCAATTGGTTGTTGGCTCAATACCGGTACATACTAGCCAATATGTACCATTTCGGCACCTAAACCAGTATAAAGTAGCCCTATATACCGTACCAGTCTCGATACCAGTCATACAAGCCCCGATACCGGCCATATCAGTTTCGATACCGATCAATACCAGTCATACTAGTAGAATTGATTATATGGTCTATTGAATTATATGTTATATTTGATTGTACTACTATGTATTTAGAGTAATATTATAATTAAACTTTGGTATACATATAATTAGACGTGTGTACTTAAATATATATTATTATACTAAACCCGCAATGATATGCCGGTATGGACTAGTATTGAAACGCATCATTTCGAGAGTCAAACCGGTATAGCCACCAGTGCGGACAAGTTTGGGCTAAGTCCTTGAATCTTTTGTTCCCCTCTCAGTTTTTAATCACAGCCACTAATATTTTTGGGTTCACATATCTGTACGTTGAAATGGGGCTATCAATTTTGTTAATCTTGTTCTTTTTTTTTCAATTCCGCCGTGCATAAAATATTCTGGATTTTCAACTGTAGAGATTCCTCCTTTTCTCATTTGAGTTACTCGTTTGCCTTCCCAGTACCGAACAATCACAAGCTGTGCATGAAATGTCAATTGATATGTTGTGTTCAGCAACCATCAATCCCAAGCTCACAATTCGCAATGCGATGATGAATTTCGTTGGAGTTTGTGTCAATCTGGACAATTCACGGTGAAGTCTCACTACTTGGCGTTGATTAAACATCCTATTCCAAATTTAAATGTGCGGTTATGGAAGTTAAAAGCTCCATTAAAAATCAAGATTTTTCTGTGGTTACTTAGAAGAGGGGTCCTCCTCACCAAGGACAATCTGGCAAAACGTCATTGGCAAGGTAGTACATTATGTTGTTTTTGTCACAAAATCGAGACAAATAGGCATTTGTTCTTTCATTGTCGTTTTTCCCGCATGGTTTGGGGTTTTCTCTATCTAGCTTTTGGCATTGACAGACCCGTGAGTGCTACCAATATGTTTGGGAATTGGCTTGTTTCTTTTGACAAGGATCTGAAAAATATCGTGCTTACGGGTCTTTGCTTCCTTGTGTTGGTCTATCTGGCTACATAGGAATGGTATTGTTTTTCAGCGGAAGTCAAACTCATCTCCTTTGCAGGTTATCTTTGCTATGTCCCATTGGATGCGTACTTAGGTTGTGCTGCAGAAGCCGGATTTGCGTGCTATTCTGGTGCAGGCTATGCGACGTTTGGTGCGAGTGGCAATGGATTTCTTCTCTCAGGCGTCTGGATGGCGGTCTAGTCTTAGAATTGATAGTTTTTAGAGTGTGAGTTGTTTTCTTTCTTCTTCTTTTTTTTTTTGGCTGTGTGCTTATTTGTTAAGCAGAGGCCGGAAGTTGTTTCAAAGGTTTTGTATCGTCTTGATGTAAAGTTCCTTGAAATTAATAAAAGCTTCCTTTATCCAAAAAATCAATCCCAAGCTCAGATCATCCCAAACGATCAATTAATCGTCGATCTCTATGACTTTTAACACCGAACATCATGCAATGATGATGCTAGAATAACGAATCTTAACTTTGTTAATTATTCCTTTCAAATGAAGATAAAAAGCATTACTATCCAAACTAGTTAACCTCTAATACACAGCGTCTCAAAATAAAACGTAACTACTAATTAAACTAATACAGGCGGAACATGTCCTTCGTCTCCCACGAGATATCACGGCTCTTCTTCATTTGCAGAGCCCATTGCTTCTCCTTCAAGACCCTGCGCATCTTCTTCTTCCCGGTCGACAGCCGCTCGTCGTCGTCGGCGAAGATGCTGAAGGCCTCCCCGAAGAGAGGGTTGTCCTGGACGTGGCTGAGGAAGCCATTGCCGAGGAACCGCTTCAGGAAGTTGAGCTGGACCAGCTTCGCCCACGTCGTGACCTTGAGCACGCTGCGGCGGCTCGACGACGTCCGCACAGACTTCTCAGGGAGCTCGCCGTGCTTCATGAAGGCGTCGATCTGCCGGAACAGGTCCTTCTGTTCGGTGAGCATCTTCTTGTCCGCGCCTTTGCCGCCGGCCTCGGCGGCGAGGGCGGAGACCGCCGTCTCAATGGCTTCCATGTCCTCGGGGGAGGCGTGCTGCGTCAGGTCGAGTTCGACACACACGGCCAGCGCCTCGCCGGTGACCATCCGGACGGCGCGGTCGTCGGCCTCGAGGAGCTTGGCGAGGAATGGGATTGTCTCCTTCCAGGTCTGTTTCCAGGCGCTGGGGTCCGCCCTCCACTCGCCGAAGGTGGCGAGGAGGAACGTCCATGCGGACACGGCGGCAATCAGGAGTTTAAGGCTCGTCCTCCTCGCGGGTCCGGTGAGATTGGTTGCTGACGTCGGGTCGATCACGCCCCATATGGCCTTCATGATCTGCGCCATCTCGTCCGGATCCTCCGCGCCGGCGAAGGTGACAGCGGCGAGGCAGTCGAGCGCGGAGACCACCCTCGGCTCGTCGGACGACGACTGGACCGTCCTGGCGAGGAGCGGGAACGCCTCGACGAGGATATCCTTGGAGCCGTCGCAGCCGGTGCCGAGGGTGAGCGCGAGCAGGCCGATGACGCGGTAGGCGAGGGCGGCCTCCCTGGCGGAGCCCTTCTTGAGGGAGACGCCGCAGCGGGCGAAGACGGTCATGCAGCGGTGGTGGACGTCGTCGATGGGCACGAAGCCCTCGAGCACGCGGACGAGCCCCGCCATGGCCGCCTCGCGCGTGGAGCCGCGCTTCTCGTGGAGCGCGATGATGCACTTGTCGATGAAGTCGAACTTGTCTTCCTCTTCCTTGTCCTCGTCCTTGGGGTCGAAGAACGCGTGCCAGACCGGGCGCTCTTGCTCCGGCGTCGTCTCGGAGCCACCGGGGCCGACGAGCCCCTTAACGTTGTTGCCTCTCTTATCTACACAAACACAGAATTAAAACCACCGGAAAAGAAGGAAAGAAGGAATTGAAATCGACGGGAAGAATAGACGATCCATGAATGAGCAATGGACGACGACGTACTTCTCTTGAGACCCATGGCGGCCGGGAGCGGAGCAGCGGGCACGTACGCGCGATCGAGGCTGGAAGCCGGCCGGAGTGCCGAGAGGGTTTGGATCGATCGGTGCGCGCGCGCTGTGACGTCCTTAGGCGAGGTGGAGGGAGGTGAAGAGTACGGTGAGGTATATGTAGCGGCTGGAGGAGGAGACGGTGTTGGAATCGAAATCAGAATCAGAGTCGGAGCAGGACACGGGCGGCGGGAAGAACACAGCTAGTAAGAGAAAATTGTCATTGTGCCATTCTGGAGATGCGGCTTCACCCAAATACCATTATTAACATGGTAATCGCCAAAATGCCACTTTCAAACGCTGACAACTCGTTTCCATACCATTTTGGAGTTTTTTTGTGCTTTACCGGATAATAGCACGAGGAAATGACCTCTTTGCCCTCGGCACTGTGCAGGCGAAGAGAACAAGTACCTCGGCATGTACGCCACACACTGCGCCTCCCCCGCCGACGCCGTCAACACCCGCTCCATCAACGCCTGCAACGTCCTCGCCCTCTCCGGCATGGCCACGCCGCCCGACACCATGGCCGCTATAGCCGACGCGGCTCGCCACCCCTTCGCGCCCATGCCCGCGATCTGGCGGCGCCCATGGCGGAGGACATCCAGCTTCTTCGACTCCGCCCCGACGAGATGGCCGCCATCCCCGAGGGCTCCGCTCTGTCCCCGACTTCGGCTGTGCTATCTGCTTTGCTGAGGAAGGGATGGAGTTCAGCCGATGGGGATCATGCTTTCAGCGGCGAGATGCGGATTGTCGCGAGAGCCCCACGTCGACCACGTCCGGTTCAAGGCGGGGGCGTGGAGCGCGCACCACCACACGTTCGCCACGACACGGTGGTGATCAAGGGCAATAAGAAAGTCTGGAACGACCAAGAAGGAGAGCTACGACACGGTGGACGACGACTTCCTTTTCACATCGGTAGGAGGCGTGCACGGGTGAAGTACCGAGGACACCGAGTTCTTCATCCGGTGGGGCGCACTGGGACATCTTCCTCGGCGAAGACACGGACACCGCACACAACGCCATTGATGCGGAGCTTCTGCGGCCCGTGACAAGTGAGGAGACAAATGAGGGCAAAGAGGTCATTTCCCCATGCTATTATCCGGTAAAGCACCAAAAAAACTCTAAAATGGTATAGAAACGAGTTGTCAGCGTTTGAAAGTGGCATTTTGACGATTGCCACGTTAATAATGGTATTTGGGTGAAGCCGCATCTCCAGAATGGCACAATGACAATTTTCTCAGCTAGTCATGGGCAAGGATTCGAATTTTGTTTTGGATGAAATTTCGCTAGTCAAAATTCCGAAATTTCGTTATTTCGGACAAAGTCCATTCAAAATTCAAATCTGATTTTTTTATTACCGAAATTTCAGACATTTCGACCAAAAATCTGAAATTTCGGCTAAAATTCTCGAAATTTTGGCAAAATTGAACTGATAAAAAAATGGTCCAAACGATGTCGAAAAAATTTCAAATTTTTTTGAAGGTTCCTGACATATCAGATATGTTCTCATAAAATTTTCAGGTGATTATCATGTCTGTGAAATTTTTAAAAATTTAAACATTAGTACTATCCAGATGAAACGTTGATCAACAAGTTTGAACCGGATGAAAAATGGTACAAACGAAGTTAGAAAATTTCTTTGCATGATTCTGATGAATCATTAATGTTTCCATAAAATTTTGGGGTAGTGATCAAGATTCAAGAATTTGAAAAAATTCAGGCAGTGCTACTATCCTAATAAAAGTCTTATCGGCAAATTTGAACAGAATGAAAAATAGTTCAAACCACATTGAAACATTTTGGAAATTTCTGTGGAAGGTCATGATGTATCACTAATATTTTTATAAAAGTTTTATATGATTATCATACTTTAAGAAGTACCAAAAATTCAGACAGTACTACGTCCTTAATAAAGCCTGATAATCAATATATAGATTTGACATAGTGATAAAACAAGGTTTAAAGTTTGTAAAAAATTTACAAAAGGGTGATAAAAAAATTCTAAACATGTTGTAAAAAATTGGAATCATGATCACACTTCAGTGAATTTATAAAATTCTTACAAGGAACAGTAGCATTTATGTTTTTTTTATATTTGAAATATAATAACAAATGAAGTTCAGTGCTTGCATAGATTTGATTGACCAAACAAACAAAGTTGAAATTTTTTAAAACTTTTATAGAATGGTACTGAGGTAATTATTAATCTCTCATAAAAATTTTAGATCATGATCACACTCGAGAAAATTTATAAAAATCTAACAAGGTTACTATCCCAATTATGTTCATTCTATTTTTGATTTTTTTAAAGATAACAAATGAATTTTAATTATTTTAAAAAAATTTATGTATGATCCTACACTACTAAAGACAGTGCCAAAAATTTTTTTAGATCATTATCAAGCTTGTAAAATTTTATAAAAATCTGACAGTGTTGCTGTCTAAATTTTAAAATGTCTCAAAAATTCAGTTTTTTCATCAAATTTTCATGGAAGATGACTTTCTTAAGAGTTATTGGACTAAATCCGGCTCTAAACATCAAAATCCGGATTTAATTCCCGAAATTTCCCTGAAATTACTGTGGCAATTTCAAATTTTTTAAAAAAATTCAATTCGCCCGGTTATTTCAAATTCGCACTGTCCCGAAATCCGAGATTTCACCGAAAAATCGCCGAAATTTTATACCCTAGTCGTGGGTGGGTATGTACGATCATAAGCTTCAAACTAGATATCATCACAAATCGCCATATCTAAGGTTAAAAATGAAAAAAAGGCGAGAACCAGCACCCGGACGTCCGATCTCAGCATGTTTCGTCGGACGCTCAGTGCAATATTTTTTTCCAACGTCTGCAATATTTGTTTTCGCGCACACATTTATACTATTATTGAAAGAAAATATTTCACGCATAGGAAAAAATGTTTCGCACGTAGGAAAAAAATGTCGCAGTGATCCGGATCGACATTTCTACTGTTATCGAAGGAAAATGTTTCACACGTAGAAAAAGAATATTTTCATGAGTAGGAAAAAAATGTTATAGCGTCGGAAATATTTTGGCAGTTTGTATATTATTCCGTGTTGTGCGCAGTTTCTAAAAGTGTGGCGCTTTAATAATTGTGTTTCGTCATTTGCGATCTAGTTTTAAACACTTTACTGTGCACCTAGCTCAGTGTATTCTCATAGCTTAAGTGTTTAAGAGCATCTCCAACAGTTTCTAATATTTAGATTCCCAATATTCTTAGATTGGGATCTTTCCAAAAAATTTTGGGTCTACAAAATACCTTGTTCTCCAACAGTTCCTATATTTTCTCCCCAAAACACCTTTGAATTGGTTCGGTGGGCCATCCTGAACGCGAAATAATGTTGATTGGGGCCTTGACGAGTGCACAAAAATGAGTCGGGTGCTGTTTTAGGCGTGCAAAATTTGAGGAGTTAGAAAGAGGAACTGTTGGAGTACTTTTTTTTGCAATCAAACCCAAAATTAGGTTTTAAGAATGGATTTTAGGCACTGTTGGAGATGCTCTAACACACTGGATTAATTTCGCGGCGAGCTCGTTGTTCAAAGACTTTCAAGTTCAGAATACCGCTATCACAGACTGTAGACGGTGCTGTGCTGTTTGGTTGGCTGTTATGTTTGGCTGGTGCCGAAGGAATCCCTCACCACTCGGCGTGCCATGTCAACGATTCTGTGAAAAGGTTCCTACGTCTGAAATTACGTTGAGGCACCGACTCTTTCGCAAAAAACACCCTCATGGTTCTGAAAAACTATATCTAGATTCGGACCAAGCTTTTTTGAAAAAAAAAAGAACTTGTAATTTCGAAAATTCCTCTTTAAGTCATGGATCCCCATTTTCGCCAAAAAGCCCATAAGTTTTCTGAAATCTTATTCTCCTTCGTTGTTTCTACGAAAAGGCCTAGCAAATTCTGAAATTGTGATTATTTCAGTTTTTTTAATATTTTTTTAGGTTTCGCGAAAAGAAAAATAACATCCATCTTGGAGATTTATTTTACTATCTAAACACTCTATCAAAATTATCTACCTAGTTAATAACCAAATCCCATGCATATCCTCCTTATTCCGGACTGCCTGAGTATAAAAGATTTATAGCAACAAATGACGAAGGTCGCACGGTACCTTAGCTCTGACCACCCGCCAGGTCAGAACCTCCAATGGATTCCAGCACCCAACTTTTCACTTCTCAGTTTTGCGGCACTGATGAACAGTGCCTCACATATTTTCATAGTGCCATCTGTGTCAGATTTGCATTGGCAGATACAAGCACTGTAAATCTCATCGGTAACCCGCATCCTGAACAAGAAGTACTCAAAATAACACAACAGTAGCACAAAGATCTGGGCAATGGAGTAGTAACAACTAACAAGCTATATTACCCTTCCATAAAATCACACTGGATCAATCAATGTTCACATTCACAACCAGAAATGTTGCAAATGCAGTACTGTAAAAAGCATTTCCGAGTCATGGAAACAAAGAATTGAACCGATCACTGCCAGTGTGTGCCGCCGGTGGCCGGTGCAGCTGCCGTTCCTGCGGCCGCACTGATGGCCAAACAACCAACGACCTCTCCACTCTCCAGTAAATACGATCCCTCCTCTTCCTCCTGCTGCCGCTCTTCTACCTGTAGCCTGTTGCTCTGTATGTACGTACGGTGTTGGGTGTATAAATACCGTCGACGAATACTGCGTGACCAGTTTTCTCCCGGGCTCGCTCGGAAAAATTGTTCACGCGCCGCAGTATGTATGAAATGCAGTCTCTTTCTGCTGTTCTTGGTCATGTCGTTCTTGTCGCCAGAGTGACGCCGGCGAGGTCGCCGCCGTACTCCTCCAGCACCACCAGCAGGTTCCCGCCCGGCTTCAGCCACGACCGGGGCACGTGGTACCTGCACATTGTTTCGCCGCAATGAAAAAGCATGAATTACCACCCTGTTCTTTAAGAAAAAGAGCTAAATTCTAACATAGACCTTTCATTCTTTTTATCCAATGTATCATATTAGTTTCTATTTATGCTTTCTCCGGTAGCATAATAGTAGGAATACTCTTACCAAATCAATAACTATATTTAATTTCTACCACTTACTGTTACTACCAACTAGCAGACTTACCTACGCAACTGTGCGTCTAGATATTATTATTTAATTGTCTTTAATGTACAACTCTACTTCTAATGATTGAAATACAATTGTATTTTTTATATAACTCTATTTATATATGATTAATCTCCACCGTTATAATCTGGCCCTATAAAAATAAGTGGTGAAGATTCTTTCTTTGATATAAAACTCTATTTCCAATTATTAAAATACAATTGTATTTGTTATATATAATTAATCTGCATAATTATAATCTAACCCTACCAAAATAAATGATGGAGATTCTTCTCCTTTTCTTTCGATTGATGAAAGAATTTTTAGAATTTATGATTATTGTGGTATTTTCTTACCCTCAAAACAAAGCAGGTACCTTGAATATCACCTGTTGCTTTTGCATATACTGATATAACTAAAATTTCTAAAAAAAAAACAGTATTGCAACATTTTGTAAACGAAAACTAGTTTGTTGGTACGCGTAGCAGTGCTCCTACGTTAGTCGAAGCTTACCATCTCTGGGATAGGTCGCCGCAGCTGGACCGGCACTTGTCCTCGTGGTACGTCCCGGCGTAGCTGCACCCGCCGCAGCCGCCGGAGGCCTTGTACGACCAGTACCGGCCGACGTGGTGGCCGTTTACCCAGATCTGGCCTTTCCCCATGCTCCCCATGTCCAGCGCCACCGGGTCGTTCCCCGCCGGCGCGTTGAAGAAGGCCTGATGGTCACAATTAAAGAATTCAGCAACATATGAAAAGGAATCAGAAGAAGCAACTGACGATCTGCAACCATTTGTTTTGTCAGGATTAATGCGCAATGCAACAGTTAGTGCAATGCAGCTGATGAACTGCGTCGACCATTTTTTTGCTAGGACTAATGTGCAATGCAAACATACTTCAGCATTCAGCACTAACCTTGTGCCAAGTCAGTGGCCGCTTGTCACCAGGACCGCCCCATTCGACGGCAGAGCTTCCGGTGACGGTGTGGAGGCCCAGCGATTCGCCTTTCAGGCCAACCTACGACGCGAGATTCAGAAGTCGGCACGGTGCTGCCTGAACTTGAGCTGAGGAGAAGGCTAGTTTTGCGAATGTTAGATGTACCTGATATGTCCATTTCTGATGGCTGAGGTCTCTCCTCCCCTCGTTTAGGCCGGAGAGGGTCACCGGTCCGAGGACACCGACATTCCACGTCTCAAAATGGTTCCCATCATTCTACAACAGAGCCACATCAATGTTGCAACTTACAAACAGTGTCAAATAAGATAATTCAAGGGCGTATAGTCAAGCTGTATGATGAACTTACAGGAAGGCCAACGGCTGAGCTCAGGAGGGAGATCTTGTTGCTGCCTTGCCACATCTTCACACGTCCATTGTATGTCAGTTTGGGGTTGTCGGAACCGCCGTGAACAGAACCTGCAACACAAACACAATCAAGAAAGGCCGTTAAGTTTTGGATCTTGATTTGATCTGTAGCTAAATGTAGCTCTGGAAAATTGTTGGTACCATATGATTTCCCATTGACGAACACCTGCATCGAGTGCCCAGCGGAGTAGACAGTGAGCTGAGGCCACTGACCATTCTTCAAGAACTGCTCATTGGGGACAATATTCACACTGCAACAAGCAGAAACCAGAGTTAAGGGGGGATTCATATGGTGGTTTAAGATAGAAACGGTCCAAATTGACACATATCGATCAAGGTCAGTCACTCACTGGGTGGTGTACCACAGGTAGTCCGACTTGTCCCATGTCATGCTCAGCTGCTCAAGCAGGCCATCCTTTGTAAACGAACTGTCGTCCAACGAGTTCGTGTCCTCGCTGTACGACTGCCAAGCGAACCGTACCACCGGATTCATCTTCGGCAGCAGTGTTGGCTCCTTCACCTACACGATCGTCACATTTGCTCGTTAGACCACATATATGCTCCAGCCAATTCCACAGAAATATTCAGACTTTCAGCGTTCCCTCACCGTCGCAGTGTTGAAGACCGCAGTTTTGCAGTCTGGCAGAATGCTGATGGACCAAGCAGGGAGGTCATAGCGCTGCCCATTGAACCTTACTTTCACGGCAGAATTCGAGTGGTAGTTTGACAGGAACGCGGCGCAAGATCCATTCTTCGACTTGAAGACATATGCCTGAAGAAATTGATAAATCCATGAGTACCTATTGATGTTCTTTGCATTTTGGGACCAATGGTCATATTGTTCAAGTTTGCAGCGACATTAACCTTCTCGTAGTTTCCCAGTGACTGGACCGTCGGATCGCCAGAAAGCAGCGCAGGCTCAGCCTGCTTGATGGCCTTGTGCAGGTCCCTCAAGTGACCCCATTTCGGTTGCCTAAGCAAGCCTGAGGTGCCAATCAATGGCAAACAGCAGATAAAAAAACCGCATGGTAAATTTCTGACAATATCTCTAGGCAGCAGACAGGAATTCAAGTTCGTCGAAGTATGGCAAACGCCGCATACCGAATTCGTCGATGGGGGCGTCATAGTCGTAGCTGGTCGTGATGAATGGGCCACCGGCCGTGCGGCCAAAGTTCGTCCCTCCATGGTACTGCATCAGAACATGTAAATGTGGTCAGAACAGGTAAAAGCATTCACTGGAACGCCAGTGCTGGTGTGGCCACTACGCATGCAAAGCCCAACCGCCCCACCATGTAATAGTTCACGAAGGAGCCACCCTTCTGTATGAACCTCGCCACGGCGAAGGCCAGGTCCTCCACCGGCCGGTGCGGCACCGCACCTCCGAACGACGTAAACCTTGATTTGAGACAGCAACAATGGAAAATTAGGCACTCTGAAACTTCACAGGATTGGTAAAGAAAACGGGGGCGTGAGTTGGACGAAGTAAAATCAAAATTACCATCCAGTCCAGGCCTCGGTCCACATGGCCGGTTTGTACTGCCTGTTTGGGGTGAAGTAGTCGCAGTAAAAGCCATTGCAGGTGTTGATCTGCCATGGTTGAATCGCAAAAGATAAGAGTTGGAACAGCGAGCTGCATTACATGCATTGCATAACCAACTCATTTATTTGACACCAGCCACACCACCAAGGAAGGTGGAGCACTGTGTGTTAGTAGCTAGTACTGCAATCTACTGTACCACGGGGTCGGGTGCGTCGTCCTGCTTGCACATCACCCATGGCACGCCGGTGTTGGTACCGACGGCCATCTTGGCGGCCCAGTAGGCGTACGGGTTGGCGGCGCCGCCGCCGACAGGCTCCATCGGCCCGAACTCGTTCTCCACCTGCGCAAAATCGGCAAGAGAAACCTTTCAGTTCGGCTCGAAATCTTGGCTGCACTGCAGACTGAGTGCCAGCTTCTCTTTTCAGGGACTGTCACCTGAGACAGGATGATTGGGCCGCCCTGCCACTCGAACAGCCCCTCGGATTTCATCATGGACACAATCTTCTCGACGAACTTCTGCATCGCGGCCTGCGAGCACGAAACAACGCCGAGTCAGACACATCGTATCGCCCAATTGCTGACCAATGGAGGGGATCAAAATCAAAATTGTTCTTTTGGTGACAGTACCTTGAACGGACCATTGTCCGTCCTGAAGCTGATGCCGGGCACATACTTGAGCCAAACAGGAAAGCCACTGCAACAAAAACACACAGGAATTGCAGTCATGTCATGTCTGCAACAATAGCTCACAAACAAATGGAGCCTAATTTGTGGCTGCTACATGTAATGATGTAAGCCAGAATCTACATAGGGGATTAATTTAGTACCCAAAGTTCCACTCGGCGCAGACGTAGGGGCCGATGCGGAGGTGGACGTAGAGGCCGGCCTGCTTCACCAGCTTCACGAACTGGACAAGATCGTACCGGTCGCTGAAGTAGTACTGCGCAAAAATCGATTCATAGAACACAACCAACTCATCAGCCAAGAACTCGTAACAACAGCAACAGCAAAAATAAAGCAAGTAGCAAATGCAGGTCGATTGCAGCAAGCAAGCTGCAGCAAGGGAAGGGAAGAAAGAAGCAAGGATGAAGTACCTGTCCCTGCACCGGCTCGTGTCCGTTCCAGAAGACGTAGGTCTGGATGACGTCGAGGCCGCCGTCCTTGGCCTTCTGGATCAACCCGGGCCACATCTGCAGCGGCGGCGACGGCGAAGCACAGCGTCACAAAACAACAACACCGCAAGAATCAGAGCTAGCTAGTGGGCAGCAGCAAAAGCAAGCTGCATTTGGATGCGAGAAGTAAGAACAGGTGAGCCGGCCACGGATGCGTGTGACAGGTACCTCGGGGGTGCTCCTCGGGTAGTGGATGGAGCCAGAGATGAGGATGCGGCGGCGGCCGTTGATGACGAGGGAGCGGTGGTCGTAGGAGACGGCGGCATTGGCCGCGTGGGCCGCGAGGGAGACGGCCAGGAGGGCGGCGAGCAGGAGGCAGCGGTCGGCGACAGCAAGGAGAGGCGGCGGCGCCATGGAGAGCAGCCGACCTTGGGGCCCACCTCTCCAAGAACCAGGCTACCTCCCCTCCCTCCCTCCCTCCCTCTTGCGTTGCGTACCTTCTTGGCCTCAGCTGCTAGCTGAGCTTGGCGAAATGGAGAGAGCGCGAGCAGCGAACTGCTTGTTGGAACGGA
Source organism: Guadua angustifolia (assembly GCA_036346375.1). Taxonomy (NCBI): domain Eukaryota; kingdom Viridiplantae; phylum Streptophyta; class Magnoliopsida; order Poales; family Poaceae; genus Guadua; species Guadua angustifolia. Next base: position 64,895,535 of record CM070502.1, on the reverse strand, counting down.
GTGGCCAGCTGGGAATGGGAAGAGCGTGAGCGATTGAGAGAGCCAGGTGGTGTTTTATCGAGCGTGGCAATGGCGATGGGAAGGTGCGAGCTTAGCTTTCCTTTTTCTTTTCTGTTGCCTTTTTTTTAACTGTTTTTGTTTGATCTTTCTTTGCCGCCCTTTTGGATTGTTGCTGGCAGTGTTACCGTGTGGGGAAGGGAGGAGGGTATGCCAGGGAGGTGTGGTGATTTAGGTAGAGTTTGGTCGGGTGAACAAGGGTGGATGGAATATGATTATCTATAGATTTAAAGTCATCTAATTGTTTGGATGAGTGAATGAATGAGATATGATCATCCAGTTTTTTGGAATATTCTCTCAAGATGCTAGATAAATACATCCAAAAATAAAAGGCCAGATAGGCTCATCCAATTTGTTACATGAAGAGGTGTACTCAATCAAATTCGAATTTCGCAGAATATACTCGATTAAATTCAAATTTGTGTCAAATTGTGGTCAGATTTTGTCCAAAAAATTAAATTCCGGTCAGATTTTGTCCAAAAAATTAAATTCCGGTCAAATTTTGTCCAAATTTTTTTTCAAAAATTCAAATTTTGTCTGAAAATTTAAATTTTGTCTAAAAATTCAAATTTTGATCGAATTTTTTCAAAAAGTTCAACTTTTGTCCAAAAATTCAAATTTCTATCAAATTTTATCCAAAAAACAAATTTTAGTCAAATTTTGGTTGAAAATTTTCAAACCGAAATTTAAAACTTTGATTTCAACTAGCCTATCCATCCTCATTCATGCAACCAAACAAAAAAAATGGCTCATCCTATCCATTTTCATCCATCCAACCAAACAAAAAATTGGTCCATCCCCATCCATCCAACCAAATAGCCACCTGGATGACTCCATCCCATCCAGGCTTGATGGCCATATCCCATGCAATCTCATTCAGGCAACCAAACGCACGCAGTGGAAGTAAGAAGCATGCGTTAAATTGAAGAAATTTTATCATACATTATGCTGCAGTATACAGTAATAGTAAAAATTAGATCTAGTTATTGATTTATTAAGAGTATTTCTATTGCTCTACGATCAAAGGAAGTGTAAATAAATACTACTCTCTCCGGTCACAAATAGTTGTCATTTTGGACATTAACATGGTCTCCCATATACAGTTTTGACCACTAATTTATATTATAATATATTTATAAAACCCAATAAAATTGTAATATTATGAAAGTACTTTTCGGGACAAATTTACACATATAATTTTCATATATCCAATTTAAATAGTTAAAAAGATATTGACAATAAAAATTTCAAAAGTTTGAGTACATTTATGTCTAAAATGACAAATATTTGTAACCAGAGGTAGTTGATAATATGATCCATTAGATCGAAAAGAATGAACAGTCAATATTAAATTTAGCATACCGTGAAAGAGCTCCACATTGATTCCTTTGTATTTTTTATAGTTAGTACATGTTTCAACAAAATTATAGATCTAGCATCTTTCTTAATTGAAGAAGAAGCGAGAGGTCACACGCATCACAAATCGCAGTATGGGACCGCAGCAAGTGGACCAATCGCGGTCCGTAGCAGGGTCACCTATTGCGTTATGGGAACGCTACAGGTCCACCAACAATGTTAGGGTAACATGGTTTCCACGATTAGCAGGGATCAAATTTGTGATTTCATTCGAATATAAGCTAAATTTAGCAAAAACAAAATTAGGTCAGAAGGCCACAAAAATAAGCTAAAACTTCTCGAGCTATGAGTGTGCATGGTAGGGTTGGCTATCGAGCTTAACGAGCTATTATCAGCTTCTTTCCAAATTACCAAATTCTATATAAAATAATTTTACTTATCATTTAAGTGAGTATTTTAAATTCGAGCCAACGAGCCACCATCAAGCTGTGCCTCGTTAACATTTTTTTATTCAAAATGAAGTCATTTCAATTTTAAACTCATTAACTATTGTAATCAACCATTTTCAACCCCTATGAAAATGGTCTCCCAAGACTAGAAAAAAATGGGGAAAATATAAAAAAATTATGCAAGCATTTATCTACATTTCATATCTATTTGAATGCAAAATACTAAGTATTAGCACATAAAAAAGATTTGGAAGTGAAGAATTATGGCAACGAGCCACACTTCTGAGTTATTATATGTCAAGAACTCAAGATAGCATCCGATTAAGTGAAGAAGATGTCAGTCAGCTCATCTTATCCTCACTCCTCAATGGGCATTAGTCCAAATGATGGATCTTGTGCAAGTTCAACCCCACCAATCGTAGCATTATTTACCTTAAGATCAGAGCAGCCAGTGGTCATATCATATGAGAGCAACGATAGATCCATGGCCGTCAACATGACCTTAACGTCATTGCTGGCCAATTGCCAGCACACCTCTAGTCCGACCTCTTTGTTCCCTCCAATAACCACATCAATCCTATAATTGATAAATAAGCAGGATATACTATTTAGCCATCATGACTTAGTACTAAAGTTGACATAAGTTTGGAATTTTGCCATGTCTTGGACACCCAAAATTTTGGCTAAGCCATGACACAATTCTCACATGTTTGTGTGTGTGTGTGTGTGTGTGTGTATTGCAAATTTTTCACATGTATTCCTGAGAAAAGGAATTACAATTTGCCACAAAAAATTTGTTGCTAAATTTGGTTATACAAACATAAAAACTGATCGAATTTGTGATCATCTTGGTAAAAAAAACTAGAAATCTTGCCGAAATACATCAAAATCTGGCTAAAAAATCCTAAAATCTAAGTGAGGGTTTAGGTTTCAGGTTACATAATTTATACATGTATTTTTTTATAAAATTTTCACATGTATTCCTCATAAAAGGCATCACAATTCACCACAAAAAATTGGTATAAAATCTAGTCAAAAAAATAAGAAAATCGATCGAATTTGTGATCATCTCGGTCCAAAAAGGCAAAATCTCGTAGAGATTTAGAATCTTGGCCCCAACCAAAATCCAAAATTTCGGCTGAGATCTTCAAAAGTGGCCACCCTGGGATGATGCTATAGACGACAACAATGCACAAACTACGCAAAGTGTAGTTGGTGATTAGGAAATCGGCAATGGCACCATATACCACTGATGGTGATAACGACAGAGAGGAGAGGATGGCAAGATCAGCATAGCATCCAGGCAGGGCCGTACCTAAGTTTTTGAGGCCCTGGTGCGAAACACAAAATGGGGCCCTATACCTGTGCCTTGAAGAGCAGCAAGCACCTGCGCCTTCCATATGACGTGATTATTCTTCCCTAGTTTCTCAGAGATGGTATTGGCGTAGAGGGGGCTTGCAGCGTTTGAGGATGAAGCCATGGAGAAGAATAGATGGGAATTGAATAGGCTCTGATACCATCTAAAAACAGAGGCGCAATAGAATAGGTGCAAATGCCGTGCGTTGGCTGGCCGGCGGCTGCATGTTAATAAAGGCAAGGAAAATCCCCTCGCATGGATCATACATGGAAGGAGTGCAAGAGATAAATGTGATGGGTTGAGATTGAAATGATTTAAACAACAAACTCTATCCTACCTTGTATAACAGAACAACCACTAGAATCTCAACCCATCACAGCCTAATTCCTTGCGCAAGAATAGATATTACAAGATATCTTACTTATCTAACACAAAGAAGAACGAACAGAAAGTAAGGCTCTACTTTACCAAACTAGAGAATATACTTTTGATCATCCTTTATCCATTTTACTCATCATCAGGGCTTATATACCTAGTTTACTTACATGCTAATCATTTGCAATAGTAGATCTCAATGACCCACGAGTTAAGGTTTTTAATTGAGCAACCAAAACAAGTGTTTAGAGTATGGTATTGTCATTTGGGGTATTCCGTACACCCGCAGAGAACGTAATGTTGATTCTAATTTGGAATTAGTCAATTAGCAAAGGAAAAGGATGCAGTACATGACTCCAATTCGGGATTAGCATTCTAGCAAAAGGAAATTGGATGCAGCAGACAAGTAGAGTTTGGATTCTACCTCAACAATAGCAGTAGCACCTTTCCTCTATTTCCATAGCAGTCCTCAGTGCACACATGCATGCATATGTATCGTGTTTGCCTGTTTGGCTGTTTGCCGTGGATGCGGTGCTGCTCCTGGTGCCTGGCGAGTGGCGAGCGGCCAGCCGGCAGGGACCAGGGTAGAAGACTAGAGGCAGCTGGTTCGTTCTTTGTTGGCGGCTTGGCGCTGGGAATGGCGATCACGTCTCGCCGTCTCGGGCTCTCGGCAGAATACGAGGAGTCGCCGAATCGGCAATTCGGCCGGTAGAATACGATGCGTCTTAAACTCTTGCGTTAGAGCTGGCCAGCTGGGAAACCTTAGCACTAGCAGACCAAGGCCTAATGCACTAAGTGTACCATATACTGGGGGCCCCAAAAATTTGGGGGCCCTGTGCGATCGGCCTACTTGCGCTGGGCCTTAGACGGGCCTGCATCCAGGATGAGGCTTTTTTATTGTGTTCAGAACAGGTCTATATTTGCAAAAAAAAACGTTTATCAATGGGATAGAAAAGCGATGAATTCTAGCGAGAGTGGACGGTACTGGCAAAGAAGGAAGCCAGTTCGGATATGGCCTCCTTGCCATCTTTTTTTTTTGTACTTGGCTCTCTTTTGTTTGTTTTTGTAGATTTGGCCCTCTCTTGATTGTGGTTAAAAGCGATAGACAACATTTTGTCTCCTACCATGGGAGGTTCATAGCAGCACAACACCAAGTGGTAGAGCGGCTGTTTGGGCGGACCTATCACAGTATGTGACCTATTGCGCTACCAATCTACATAAGGACCTTCTGCTACGCTACCGGACCACGACAGGTAGCTTGCTACACTATTAGACCATGGGAGCTCTTCCTACTGCCCTACCTAACTGCAATAGGTCATCCTCCTACACTGTTGTGATGACACCAACCTGATACGATAACATACTGCAATAGGCGACAATTGACGCCTATCACTCCTCTTATGGTCAAGAAGAAGGTTAAAAGTGCAAATACATGCGTTCAAGAGCCAATTCCACAATAAGAAAAGAGCTGGCAAGAAAAAAAAAACAAGGCTCCGCAAGAAGGAAAGTCATAGCGCCAAAAGTCAAAAGTACGAACCGTTGCATCTACGACCCATATCTCCCCATCCCCTTTGCTTTGAGATTTGTGCTATCTTTTGTATTTTGAGTGTATAAGGGTTGTGATAATGAAGTATCTGTTGTTTTTTTAGGACGATGGCCCACTAGACTGTTTGAATTTGGAGATTTGAATTGTGTTGAATGCAGTACATTCCATGCATTGCGCTCATACATTCAATGTACTACATTGCATACACATACTGTACATTCCAATACTAATAATTTTTTCATACAAAAAATTCAAACAATATTATATACACTGTAGCATGGACTGTACACATTCCAGTACTAACACTCTTTGCATGCAAAAAATATCAAACAATACAATATTCACTGCAGTGTAGTTAGTACAAATGTACAATACAAACATAGAGAGAGAAAGCTAGGTGGTGAAGGTGCACGGCGGGTAGGCGACCACCCGGTCGAGTTAAGCCAGCTGCAACGCACTCCACTAGTGCTCTACTCTAGTAGAGATGTACTTTGCAAAATAGTACTCAGCAATACCGGCATAGTACTCGCTGTCAAAGAGGAGCACACAATGTTGCCGTTGGATACTACTCTGCCGCAATACTCCTTGGCCGGATTACATTGCCCCTAGAGTGCGTCGCATCCATCATGTGCTCCTCTTCTTTGACGACGGAAGAATACTACTCCGTAGTAGCACTCCTTGGACGGAGTACAACGCTTAGAGTAGTACTTAGGGGTGGGCATTCGATTTCTTCGGTTTTTTTGGTTCATTTTTTCAGTTTTTAAAAACTAGGAACCGAACCGAACGAAAGTCAAAAACCGAACCAAAATAACCAAAAAATTTCAGTTCGATTATTTCGGTTTTCTAGTAAACCGAAATGCACATCTCAGTTCATCAATCATCACATCATAGTTCATCAATCACCGACCAAAGCATAGAGTCTTAGCAAGAATCTGAACGATTACCTTATAGGTGGTGCATTGGTGCCGTCACAGGCGAGATGAGGGCGGTTGGATGCGGTTGAGGGCGATGGAGGCTGGGACGAACGACGGCAATAGGGGGACGGAGCTGACGCTTGGAGACAAAGGCAGGAGGACTTTGAGGATCCAAATCTATGGCCGTCGTCACTCCTGGAGGGCCTGGACTTGGGCATGATGAGGAGGAAGCTGGCGATTGGCGAAGCCGTGAAGGGGTTGGCGGATGGGGGGCGGAGAGGTAGGGAGCGCCTCGGGGATGACCGGATAGGGGGCCTCCGGAGCAGGATTGCGGGATTGCGAGGTGCAGCTGCGCCAAAGCTCAACGGTGAGGTTGGGGCAGGGTCCATGGCGGCGGCGAAGCACCTTGCGTGGTGCGCGCGGTGGAGCTCTAGGGTTTCACGGGGGCATGCGATGCGAGCACCGAGCGGGGTGGAATGAGTAGGTGACTAGATTGGGTCTCGCTGTCTTGGATGGGTTCAGCGGTTCGGTCCTTCGAGGGAACACCTCACTGCCTGGGCTTCATGGGTCGAAGTGGGCGGTGGCCAGCGGTTTATGTGACTTTATTTGGTATTACGGTTTAATCGGTTTCCAGAATTCGAAAACCGAACCGATAACCTAACAACAGCAAACTAAATTGAAAACCGAGAAAATCGAAAAATTCAGTTAATTGGTCCGATTCAATTTGGTTTTTCGATTTTTCGGTTTTGATTTAAAAATACCCACGGCTAGTAGTACTCGTCGGCAGTGGTCGAGTAGTACTCGCCGCGCAGCTCAGCCAATGGTATCCCGCCGTGCTGTTTGCCAGATCAAGCCTCCCCTGCCCCTGCACTGCCGCATGGCGTCGGTCATTGCCACCAGAAGAAAGAGATGGAGGAAAGTACATAACGGAGATGGGGGGCCTGTCTCTTTCCAGTTTTCCGAGACGTAAGTGCTATAATCGCACAAGAAAGGACGTAATTACGGGCTGCCAAATGGAACATAGGAACAGTGAACGACGACATTGAAGGAAGCCTGACCTGACCCGGGTGCACTTTCAGAGGTACGTACGTAACGCGTGCATGTCTCTTTTTGCCTATATAGCATAGCATGTGCTCGTGTGCTCCCAGTCCCGGACACACATGTTCTAAACATAAAAAACAGAGAGAGATTTTGAGAGGAGGAAAAAAACAAAGAGTTAGCAGTGCAGTCAAGCATGTAATCATTGATCAGGAATGAACAGCGTTCATGCGAGGGTGTGCAAAAATGTCTGATACTTCAATTCTCCAGTTCTCCTGTCCTGTGGGCTTTTGCCGTGCAAATTTGAAATTCAAATCCTGGAATTGCTGTCAAGTGGAGTATAGAGCAGTCATTCATGCGCTGTTACGCCTTTCAAAAAAAAAAAAAAAATGCGCCGTGAAAGTTTGTACTGTGAGATAGTAAAAGTGGACTAGCAATTGAAGAAAATGTCTCTTGACTTAGCTTACCTGCAACAAAAGGAATTTCCAAGGAATTGTTCCGATCTTGCAAAAAAATATCCATATGAAATTCCTTTGTGGCAAATTGGGGTTAAGTTTGTGCTCAAACAGGACCTAGATATGATGAAAAACTGGCATGAAGGGATATATGATAAACTTTAATCATGTTGTTTTAACTAGATTGGCATCCCCATAATCAGTGCAAAACTGCAATAATATTATTACTCTCAAATCCATCTGGACTTGAGCGAAACAAAAAATGCTTGCATTTCTTCTCTCTCTCTCTTTTGTTCTACAACAGGCTAAATTTCATTAATTTCTGACAATCTGTGAGCATGCATGGTTTTCTTTCACGCTATTCAAACAGTACATACAGATATGTTCACTATTCTGCAAGCGTGAGCATATATATGCCCGTATTTTCATCCAAGCATTCCTTTTATGTTATACTCCTCTAGTCAGAAAAGAGTGATATATTTTTTTTTTAACTTTTAAAGACAACATAATGCTATTTTGATCGACAAAACCTTTTATCATATATTTGAAAAAAGTTATAAAAGTACAATAGTATAAAAGTATTTTTTATAACAAATTCATCCGAACCATTTTTATATATTCAAAACCAAACACTTTAAACAATTTATTTAGTTAAATTTAATAGAGTTTAACCGCACGTATACTCAGTGTGTCGCACCTTCGTGACGAGAGGAAGTACTATTTTGCACGCGAAATCTATTAATTAGGACCGTACGTTCACATCTTTTCTGTAACACAAGGGCGTTCGTACACATATGCATGTAGTAATATTAACTATTAAGGATGTATTATTTGCGTTTGACATTATGGTATTCGTTCATTCAGTAAGGCAAAATCCAGGCTCCAAATGCATCAGAATGCATATGCATGCAGGTGAATAATCGTGCATTCATGCGAGTGTGGCCGATACGAGTAGGCTCCTTAAACCCTACGCACGGACACAGATCTGGTGCAGGCGGTTCTGAAAGACCGTTCGATCAGATTTGAGCGGTTCAGATCGGTTAAAAATATTGTATAGATCTATTTACTGTTTAAAAGTATTATTTATAGTACTGTAGTAAACACTGTTTATATCATATTTAGCCAATCGGGCCGTCTAATGTCCTGATTGAACCATCCTCGCCTGCGATAAGCAGTCTCCGTATGAACTGCACGGTATCTGCTTCGCACACGGACGCACACATGACACAGTCACTAGCAAGGCGTCAGATCGTAGTTAGTAGGCCACAACGCCCAAAAGGCTATTTCAGTTTTGTTGCTGTGTGTTCGTGGTTCGCTAGTAGTACTTTCGTCAATCTTGGTCGAGTAGTACTCACGCCGAGATTCAAAATTCACCGAATTTCAGCGAAATTCGCCGAAATTTGGTTTTACGCCCACAATTTTTATCTCTGGTAGAATTTGAAATTTAAAAAAATGATTTTTACTCTGGTGTTGCTCTGATATTTGGAAATTCGGCGAAATTTAAGGTTTTAAATCCGGATTTGAGCGGAATGGGTCAATAACCCTTAACAAAGTCTTGTTACATGAAAATTTGATGAAAAACTAATTTTTGAGATTTTTTAAAATTTGGGCAGAAACAACATCAGATTTTTAAAAAATTTACAAGCCTGATAATCATCTGAAAAAATTATGGTACCATCCCTTGTTATTTGGGATCATAGAAAAAAAATTCAAAATAATTTAACATCATTTTTATCTTTAAAAATCAAAAATAGAATAGACATAATTGGGACAGTAAAATTGTTAGATTTTTGTAAATTTTCTCGAGTGTTATCATCATCTAAAAATTTTATGACAAATTAATAATTTCGTCAGTACCATTCTATAAAATTTTCAAAAAATTAAACCTTATTTGTTTGCTCAATAAAATCTATGAATGCAGTAAGCACTGAACTTATGTGCCAATCTGCTCTACAGGTTTCAGATTTCGGATTTTGATTTATCAGACAATTCAAATATTTTGTTAACTTTTGAAAATTTGTTTTTCAAGTTTATTTCAGCTAAGGATCCTTATTTAAAATTTTCAGCTCCAAATATTGTTCCAGGAATTTATAAAAATTCTGACATTCAGAGTACTAATTTTCAACTCTCTATTTTTAATTTTAAATATTCTAAAATAATTTATTAATTTCTGAAAGTTTTACTGTGGGTGCATTAATAGCTTCAGAAGATAATATAAAATTTTTAGCTAGATATAAGTCATCATTATTTTTATTTAATTCTGACAATGCTACTGTTTCTAGTCTTGGTGTAATAAATGAGTTTGGATTTTATGCATAAATGTTAGATATGATATTTTATCATTTAAAATTAGGATTCCAGGTTATTCTCAAGATTATCCATTTATTGCTGGGGAAGATAATATAAAATTTTAAAAAAATTTCAACTTTCATGGTTTGCTCAATAAAATCTATAGAATCACGATAAGCACTAAACTTAATTTGTTGTATTATATTTCAAAAATCAAGCAGAGAAAAAAACATAAATGGCACTGTGCCTTCTACGAATTTTATAAATTAAGCTGGAGCGTGAACATGATTCCAAATTTTTATGAGATATTAACCATTTCCTTCCCACCCTTATGTAAAATTTTTGAAAAATTTAAACCTTTTTATTGCTAAATTAAATCTATGTATTGATCATGGGTCTTTTAACGGGATAGTAGCACTGTTTGCATTTTTAAAATTCATGACACTTGATAATCATATTAAAATTTTATGAGAATATTATGGATGTGTCAGGACCATCCAGAAAAATTTTCAAAATTTTACAAGCTCGTTTGTTGTAATTTTCATTTGGATGAAACTTGTCGCTCAGCGATTTACCAAGACAGTACCAATGTTTGAATTTTTAAAAATTCCTCACATTTGATCATCATCTGAAATTTTTACACAAATATCATAAATATGTTAGGAATCTCCATAAAAAATTTCAAAATGTTCTAACGTCGTTTGTACTATTTTTCATCCGGTTCAAACTTGCCGATCAACGTTTTATCGGGACAGTACCAATGTTTGAATTTTTTAAAAATCCACAGAACTGATAATCACCTGAAAATGTTATGAGAACATCTCTAATGTGTGAGAAACCTACAAAAAAAATTTCAAAATTGTTCGACATCGTTTGAACCAATTTTCAGTCAGTTCATTTTGACCGAAATTTCGGGTATTTTCGGCGAAATTTCGGGAGAAATCAAACCGGATTTGAATTTTGAATCTCCTCCGGCCGAAATTCCGAAATTTCGGGGTAGCCGAATTTTTTTTTCAAAACGAAAATTTAAACCCTGCTCGCTGCGCAGCTCAGCCAATCGTATCCCGCCGTGCTGTTGCCAGATCAAGCCTCCCCTGCCCCCGCACTGCCGCATGCCGTCGGTCATTGCCACCAGAAGAAAGAGATGGAGGAAAGTACATAACGGAGATGGGGGGCCTCTGTCTCTTTCCAGTTTTCCGAGACGTAAGTGCTATAATCGCACAAGAAAGGACATAATTACGGGCTGCCAAATGGAACATAGGAACAGTGAACGACGACATTGAAGGAAGCCTGACCTGACCCGGGTGCACTTTCAGAGGTACGTACGTAACGCGTGCATGTCTCTTTTTGCCTATAGCATAGCATGTGCTCGTGTGCTCCCAGTCCCAGACACACACATGTAATCATTTTGAGAGAGAGATTTTCAGAGGAGGAAAAAAACAAAGAGTTAGCAGTGCAGTCAAGCATGTAATCATTGATCAGGAATGAACAGTGTTCATGCGAGGGTGTGCAAAAATGTCTGATACTTCAGTTCTCCAGTTCTCCTGTCCTGTGGGCTTTTGCCATGCAAATTTGAAATTCAAATCCTGGAATTGCTAGTAGTCATTCATGCGCCGTGAAAATTAGTACTGTGAGATAAAAGTGGACTAGCAATTGAAGAAAATGTCTCTTGACTTAGCTTACCTGCAACAAAAGGAATTTCCAAGGAATTGTTCCGATCTTGCAAAAAAATATCCATATGAAATTCCTTCGTGGCAAATTGGGGTTAAGTTTGTGCTCAAACAGGACCTAGATATGATGAAAAACTGGCATGAAGGGATATATGATAAACTTTAATCATGTTGTTTTAACTAGATTGGCATCCCCATAATCAGTGCAAAACTGCAATAATATTATTACTCTCAAATCCATCTGGACTTGAGCGAAACAAAAAATGCTTGCATTTCTTCTCTCTCTCTCTCTCTCTTTTGTTCTACAATAGGCTGAATTTCATTAATTTCTGACAATCTGTGAGCGTGCATGATTTTCTTTCACGCTATTCAAACAATACATACATATGTTCGTGGTTTAGAGATATATTGACGTGATGTAACGAAATTGGCATTCTTAGACCGCGCTTTTACTCAGTTTCTAGCAGCAATTTAACTTAATAAAAATTCGTTGTTATATTAGAGATAGAATCCAAAACTTGGGGTACTCTCATTGGAAGCAAGTTCTGGACGTTGGGGGAATTTTGTATTTCAGCAAACGGGAGGTTCACATTAATACCACCCCAAATAACTCCTAAAACAAACACCCATGAATCATGAAACGGCATTTACGTTTTGCGTCAAACTCGTTGATAAACTGGCCACAGCAGAGTACAAAGCTGGCATAATATAGCAGTCTAGCCACTTCAAAAAGTTGTATAAATCTTAAAACAAACGAATAGATAAGTAATATCATCATCTACAACCGTTAAAATGAAAAACATATAAAAAAAGATGGGACACGTTGTCTAGAGTGCACACATAATTCTCGCGAGAATTAAGCTATTTTATATGAAATTCTTGCGCTTCAAACATGGCGTGGGATACGAGAAGAGGGTGGGCACGGAGGGAGAACACCCACTGAGATGTCGGATTAATTGGGATCCGGATCACGTAGATCAGAGGCGATCAATCTACTCGCAACACGTGAGATGAGATCATTCTTCTCCGGCTCCGGCGCCGCACGGGCACGGCGTTACATCTCGGCGCTCGAAAGGAAAATTAACTCGCCGAAACGCACGGAGCGCGCGGTCGATCGTTCCGCTGTGGACAGGTTGCTGTACAGTTCGTACAAACGGCCCAGATCTTTTTTTTACTTTTTAGAGACAACATAATGCTATCTTGATCGACAAAACCTTTTATCATATATTTGTAAAAAAGTTATAAATAGTACAATAGCATAAAAGTAGTTTCTCCTTTAATTGATACATGAGAGTTTTCCTAGAAGGGGTTATGGACATCCATTAAAACAATACTTTGTAACACTCTCCTTGGATGTCCATTAATTTGTGAATATGTATGCCTCGTTAAAAACCTTACCAAGGAAAAACCCAAAGGGGAAAAACCATGGTTAAGGGAAAAGAGTACATAACATATTCACTCCCTTGATCACTTAAGATCTCAATCATATTGGTCAATTTAGTAGTAGGAAGTACTTTTGTGAATAAGCGCACGTATTCTCACATGAGCGAATTTGTGGACTTTCGTAACACCATCCTTCGTGAAGGTCATGAGTGAAGAAAAATTTGGTGATATATGCTTCACTCTTCCCTTTGATATATCCTCGGACCTTGAGATATACATGTCATTATCCTCATATATAATGGTAGACTCTTCCTTGTCTAAAAGTAGGTCAGATGATCTTTTAATATTCATATTTCTTAACCAAACACATTCTCTACTAGCTTCATGGATTGCCAAAATTTCGCATGGTTAGATGATGTTGCCGTAGTCTGTTTCATTGAACGCTATGATATAGCCAGGCTACCACAAGTAAAAACATAATGCAGGATCGACCATTATGGGGATCGATAGTGCTTGCATCCGCGTGTGGCCAACTAACTCTTTCTTGTATGCATCAAAAAATATAAACCCATATCATTTGTACCTTGAAGATAACGAAATATATGTTTGACGCTGCTTAATGTCTTCTCAGAGGACATGAGTCAGATCTTGCTAATAAGTTGATCTGCAAATACGATATCAGTCGTAATGAGTAGAAAGATCTAATACAACCTATGGCACTTAAATATGGCACTTCAGTGGCGAGAATTTCCTCATCATTATCCGGAGGTCGAAAAGGATCTTTAGTTATATCAAGCGATCTTACAACCATTGGGGAACTTAAAGGGTGTGTTTTATCCATATAAAATTGTTTCAAAATTTTATCTCAGATAAGTCGCTTGATGAATAATAATTCCATTCTTAAGATGATCAATTTGTAATCCAAGGCAAAACTTTGTTTTTCCAAGATCCTTCATCTCAAATTCTTTCTTTTAAGCATTCAATCGCATTTGAGATCCCTTTAGTTGTTCCAATCATATTTAGATCATCAACATATACAGCCGATTATCACAAATTCATCTCCAGATCTTTTTATGAATACACATGGACAAATAGAATTGTTTGTGTATCCTTCTTTATCAAATACTCACCGAGACGATTATACCACATTCGTCCGGATTGCTTTAATCCGTATAATGACTTTCTCTTCATTTAATTGAATATTGTTCTCGAGAACCTGCTGCTTCTGGCAGTTTGAATCCTTCGGGGATTTTCATATAAATATCACTATCTAGTGATCCATATAAGTATGTCAGAACAACATCCATCAAACGCAAGTCAAGGCATTCCTTCATTTCCGCATGCATAAGATATCTAAAAGTTGTTGCATCCATCACGGAGAGTATGTTTCTTCATAATCTATACAGTGTCTTTGGGAAAAGCCTTGGGCAACTAATCGTGCCTTGTATCTTGTAACTTCTCTTTTCTCATTCTTTTTCGCACAAAGACCCATTTGTAACCAATAGGTTTTACACCATTGGGTGTACGAGCTAAAAGTTCAAACTTCTTATTTGTCGAGAATTCAATTCTTCCTGATTGCGCTTTTCCATTTTAGCCAATCATTTCTTTGTTTGCATTTCGATTGATCGAGGTTCTTGATCCTCATTACCGGTATAATTTCTAGCGCTACATTATATGCAAATGCATCATTGACGTCAATATCACGGTTCAAAAGTTTTCTCTCGACATGACATAATTTAATGAGATCTCAATTTGTGTAGAATCAGTAATTGTGATTTCTTCCAAATAGTATTATTAGTCATGTCATTCATCTCTTCGTGAGATTTTCCTTGGGCTATTATTTCCTCAACTTGACTATCTTTAGCTCCTTTTCTTCTTCGAGGATTTTTATCTTTCGAGCCCAATGGTCTACCACGCTTTATAGTAGGTTTTGTCTCATTTGCAATAGCTGGTTGTCCTTCCGACACCAATTTTTCAGAGCATTAGCAATGGAATATGTGACTTTGTCACTGCTTCAAATCAGAAAAGCATCGTGCAAATTATTCGCTAAATTTTGTAAATGAATTATCCTTTGAACTTCATGTTCACATTGTCTTGTGCGAGGATCAAAATGAGATAATGATAATTCATTCCAAACAATTTCCTTATTTAGTCGCTTCATTTCTCCCCTAATGTTGGGAAATTTGATTCATCAAAATGACAACAAAGAATCTAGTCAGTAAATAAATCTCCGTTAATGGCTCAAGATATTTTATTATAGAAGGAGATTCATATCAACATATATTCCCAACCTTTTTGTGGTCCCATCTTCGTATGCTTTTTGTGGAGCAATTGGAACATATAATTGCACAACCAAAAATTCTTAGATGGGATATGTCCGCTCTTTTTCCAAATACTAACTCAGAATGGAGAAGAAGTATGATAACTTGTTGGCCTGATGCAAAATATTGTTTATGAATCTTGTATGAACACTGTTTATATCATGTTTAGCCAAACGGGCCATCTAATGTCCTGATTGAACGATCCCCGTCTATGGTAAGCGGTCTCCGTAGGAACTGCACAGTATCCGCTTCCCACACGGACGCACACATGACACAGTCACTAGCAAGGCGTCAGATCGTAGTTAGTAGGCCACAACGCCCAAAAGGCTATTTCAGTTTTGTTGCTGTGTTCGTGGTTTAGAGATATATTGACGTGATGTAACGAAATTGGCATTCTTAGACCGCGCTTTTACTCAGTTTATAGCAGCAATTTAACTTAATAAAAATTCGTTGTTATACTAGAGATAGAATCCAAAACTTGGGGCACTCTCATTGGAAGCAAGTTCTGGACGTTGGGGGAAATTTTGTATTTCAGTAAACTACTCCTATAACAAACACCCATGAATCATGAAACGGGATTTACGTTTTGCGTCAAACTCCTTGATAAACTGGCCACAGCAGAGTACAAAGCTGGCATAATATATCAGCCTAGCCTAGCCACTTAAAAAAGTCGTATAAATCTCAAAACAAACGAGTAGGTAAATAATCATGATTTACCTTTTATTTATACTTCAATGTTTAGATGGAGACATGTTGTCTAAGAATGCAAACATAATTCTCGCGAGAACTAAGCTATTTTATATGAAATTTTTGCGCTTCAAACATGGCGTGGGATACGAGAAGAGGGCGGGCACGGAGAACACCCACTGAGATGTCGGATTAATTGGGATCCGGATCACGTAGATCCGAGGCGATCGATCTACTCGCAACACGTGAGATGAGATGATTCTTCTCCGGCTCCGGCGCCGCACGGGCACAGCGTTAAATCTCGGGGCTTGAAAGGAAAATTAACTCGCCGAAACGCAGCGAGCGCGCGGTTGATCGTTCCGCTGTGGACAGGTTGCTGTGCAGTTCGTACAAACGGTCCAGATCTTTTAAGTTGCTACAAGAAAATTGGTATAACGATTTTGCTATCGATGTTTTTTTTTTAAAAAAAATTAACGATCCATACGGAACTGTTTAAATTTGGGAGCTGAACTGGATCTCTTTTCTCCAGCTGCGTATGCATGTGGCGTAATTACGACGGCGTGGTGGTACAACAATTAGGTGGTGTTTGGTTCTAACTAAGGTGCGGTAACGGTAATGGAATCAGCTCACAGGGTTAACCATTCCAATGTAAGGGAAAACACCATTTGTTTGGTTCACTGATGTAACGTCTTCCATTTCCTTAATTTTGTTTGGCTAGGGACAAGTAACCATTTCCTTAATCTTATTTGGCTAGGGACAAGTAACAGCTTTCCTGGAACGCATCTACATGTTTGTAATCAAGCAAACTTCTTTTCATTTCCTGAAACTTCTTTCTCCATGAAATTTCTTTTCATTTCCTGGAACATGCGGATGAAATTTCTAATCAAGCAACTTATAACCCAATTCCTGGAACATACGTATGAAATTTCTAATCAAGCAACTTCTTTTCATTTCCTGGAACATGCGTATGAAATTTCTAATCAAGCAACTTCTTTCTCCAAGTAACAGCTTTGTATGTTCATTTCCCATACATGCGTATGAAATTTCTAATCAAGCAGCAGGTTCATTTCATCAAGCAACAAGGTTCATTTCATCAAGCGTTTATTGGCATACAGGAAATGAAATTTCTAATCAAGCAATAGGTTCATTTCATCAGTTTACCTTTCATAATTAAAGCTAACGATAGCAGTGTAGTTGCTATCAGTGTAGTTGCTTAGGAAATATGAAGTTACTGATGATCACACAAATGAACAATCAAGCAAATGAACAATCGAAACAAGGTCGATCTGGTACATTGGCTTGTCAAATTCCAAGATAGCAGTGTAGTTGTTTAGGAAATACGAAGTTATAACAGAACATGTCTTTGAGCTTCAATTGCTTCTCAGATGAACACTGGCTTGTTAAATTCTCAAGTGAAAAAAGTGCCGCATCAAGCAGGACTCACCTCTTCTTTTGAGCATCATCTAATGAAGAAAAAAAGTACAAACATAAGCACAAACATAAGCAAATAAGCAGTAGTACATATGTGTCCACATTTTTTCCCTAAAGGTGGAAAAGAAAACAAATCATATAGAACATGTAGATCCAACAATAAATAAATTATCAAATTGCGAGAACTTACTAGCGAGCATGTGCATTATGAATTCCTCCTTAGAATCTCTGGGTGCAAAAAGCATAGTCATCGACTTGGGACATTGACAAAGTAGCTTGCTACCTTGATAAGTTCGATGCCAGTGAAAACCAAACCTAATCAACTCATCTATGGACTTCTTTTGTAGATTTTGCATTGGGTCCTCATGTGTTGCTTCCTCTTGGACCTTAGCTTCACGCTCCATGATTTCAGCCATTTTCCAAAGTGATTTGAAGCATTCTTAAGATCACCACGAAGTCCACCAACCATATCCAAAAGCGGGTCACTTGATTTCTTGAACTCATTCCCTTTGTCTCGCTTCCTTCTCTTAGAGGTTGATGAAGTTGAGTCAACAGAGAGTTTCTGTAAAGTCAATCGTGGTGTTTCTCTAGACATAGAGTCTTCTTCCACCTCCGATCATGACTCTCTTCCAAAGCAACTTCTTTCTCCATGTTTGAAAGCAGCATCAACAAGACCCTCTGCTCCTTCTCTCTTAGCAATGTCTCTCCCATATATAGCGACTAAGGTATCGAGGTGTGGGAATGAAATGCCATACAAGCCCTTTGCATCAGGATTTTCCTACAAAAAAAATCAATATGGAACATTGGATAGCTAATGTTAAATAATGTCCAATTCTACTGCAGCAAAGAGAGTCTACCATTCTTGACTCTAAACAACAGTGTTAAGAACTAAAGAGATGACAAAAAACCGTGTTGTTTGCAGGGCCGGCCAGGAGGTGGGCGGCCGCCCCGGGCCCCCAGGTATACAACTACACTATAGGCTTTTGGCCTAGTCACAAACAAACGTGTGTTGAGTTGATCGATGAGGTCGAGCGAAGCAACCGTCCGTGATCGAGGCGCAGCCAGCGTGGCACGCCCGAGCCCGAGCCACTGGCGCCCTCACGCCCGGTGATTGCATGACACCGCCCTTAGAGTTACGGGTCCGCTATCGCCTCGCCCGATCCTGATCGTGATTTGGTCAGTCACCGCGACCCACCTGATCACCTGATTGCGAGATTAATATCAATAGTATAATCGATGACTTTGTATCACAAAATGTTAG
The DNA here is from genome assembly GCA_036346375.1 of Guadua angustifolia. Taxonomy (NCBI): domain Eukaryota; kingdom Viridiplantae; phylum Streptophyta; class Magnoliopsida; order Poales; family Poaceae; genus Guadua; species Guadua angustifolia. Next base: position 64,876,946 of record CM070502.1, on the reverse strand, counting down.
AAGAAATTTTTTAAGATGATGCCAAGTGCCAAGTAAGTGTTTATGATTACAATTTACATTTGTCATCTCATAAACTTTAAATTATTCTATTTTTTGTTAAGCCTCCAAATAGAGCCTTAATCAGGGGTTACCTGCTTCAATGAGACCCGGCTCGATTGCTAGCTATTGCTGTCCTAAGTTGAGCTAAGCTTGGCCGGCCTTTAATCGAATGTAAGCATGTAGGGTACGTTGCCGATGGCTGCCAAGCTACCGATTCCGGCGAACAAAGGTGCCGGCCAGATCAAAGATGTTCGCACCGAACATAAGCCTTCTTTTATTAGGAAGGTGGTGTCTGGCTAAAACTTGAGTGTTCTTTTAATAGTCATTAAATTCTGATTCTTTAGATCTAGGTCCAATGGATAAAAGGAATGAATTTAAGTGTTTTGTTGGTAAATAGTACTTAAAGTTTGAACCTCCAGATCTAGATCCAATAGATAAAATAAATGAACTTGTGTTTTCTTGCTAAATACTCCCTCTATCAAAAAATAAAAGGCATATTTTGATTTTACACAAGGATTAATGTTAGGGTGAAATTGAGAAAGGTATAAGTGAAAATGACTTAGATACTCCCACTTAATTGTCTTCGAAGATGAGAGATAATAGTTTATATGTGGTGGTAATGAAAAATGTATGTAGTTGAGAGAGAATAAATAGGGATATAGTAAAAACAGTCTTATTAAATCTACATACAAGTCTTATATTTTTGAACAAGAACATTCAAACTATAGGTCTTATATTTCTGAACGGAGGGAGTAATACTTAAATTTTAAGCCTTTTAGATCTAGATCCAATAGATGAAATCAATTTGCATCATCTCATTCCATTTTAGTACTATTTTGTTAAGGAGCACTCAAATTTTTAAATATTGGATGCATATGTGCCTTTATCCACTAATTTGCTCTTTGGTTATTAGCATATTATGATACATTGAGCAATGCTCAAATACATATTTTTTGCTTGGCCTTTTACATCAATTATATACTAGTTTTATACAAATTAAATTATGTAAAAATAATGTAATAATTTGTAAAAAAATAAACATAACAAACTAAAACTCTACAAAAGAACTCTAGTTGTTTATATTCAACTCAGGACAACCGTAAACAAATTGTTTATTCCTTATCATATTATTTACTCAGAAAAACTCATAAAGTTAAAATGATAAAGCACAACATGATCACAAAACAACATCTAATAAATAAAAAAATAAGCGTTCACAAAAAAAAACACTAAGCACCGTTTAGCAAACACCTCTTATGAAATTACCGTCACCAACATTTCAGATCGAGGTTGAGAGGGTAGGTGCTGGATGCCAATTGGGACGCTAAAATGTGCAAATTTGTATTGAACTTCTATTTTTTTTTACGCTTAGAACTCACCAGAGAGCTGCTTATCATCGTATCGCTAAGAACTTTGGATTCTACTAAGGGCATGTATAATGGTACAGATAATATTTGTCTGTAATATATCTTCATATTATCTATAGACAGCATTAAAAATAATTCATACAATAGATATCTATATAGTTATGCGTAATGGCCTCTAATCAAATTAATAGACTGTTTATACAATGATATACAAAATAGAAAGTTGTCATATAATAATCTACATTAAATAGTGAGCAACAGTTTTCTCTCCTCTATATCACCTAAAATTCTCTAACATAGTCTTATAGGCAGTGATATGTCTATTGTATATGTCTAACAAACCTTAAAGCAAACACGAAGGCGATGATACTCAGTTATGATTGTCATAACGACACGCTGGCATGGCACCATCTATTGAACGCAAAATCGGGCAGAGCGCACCCGCACAGAACGGCAATGTAGGCCATCAAACTCTTCAACGGCTCCAGCAGCTTATTATTTGTTAGTTTGGTTCGGCAACTGTAGCGGTGTATCGCTCTACAGCCCTCTGCTCTAGCTATCCATCGCCATTGACAAGTCCTAAGGAAGCAAGGACGGATCATTATGGAGAGAGAAAGATAACTTATCACCAAGGTTGCACTTGAACACATATGCTCCATTCTTCTCGAATAGCATGTTTCGGTGTTCCGGTGCTCCCGTGTGCAGTTCGTTGTATGTGTGGGTGTTGTTTGGTTTGGGTGAACTTGATGTTGAGGAGACGATCTTCAAGATGAGAGATAATAGTTTATATGTGGTGGTAATGAAAAATGCATGTAGTTGAGAGAGAATAAATAGGGATATAGTAAAAACAGTCTTATTAAATCTACATACAAGTCTTATATTTCTGAACAAGAACATTCAAACTTTAGGTCTTATATTTCTGAACGGAGGGAGTAATACTTAAATTTTAAGCCTTTTAGATCTAGATCCAATAGATGAAATCAATTTGCATCATCTCATTCCATTTTAGTACTATTTTGTTAAGGAGCACTCAAATTTTTAAATATTGGATGCATATGTGCCTTTATCCACTAATTTGCTCTTTGGTTATTAGCATATTATGATACATTGAGCAATGCTCAAATACATATTTTTTTGCTTGGCCTTTTTACATCAATTATATACTAGTTTTATACAAATTAAATTATGTAAAAATAATGTAATAATTTGTAAAAAAAATAAACATAACAAACTAAAACTCTACAAAAGAACTCTAGTTGTTTATGTTCAACTCCGGACAACCGTAAACAAATTGTTTATTCCCTTATCATATTATTTACTCCGAGAAAAACTCATAAAGTTAAAATGATAAAGCACAACATGATCACAAAACAACATCTAATAAATAAAAAAATAAGCGTTCACAAACAAAAAAACACTAAGCACCGCAAACACCTCTTATGAAATTACCATCACCAACATTTCAGACCGAGGTTGAGAGGGTAGGTGCTGGATGCCAATTGGGACGCTAAAAATGTGCAAATTTGTATTGAACTTCTATTTTTTTTTCCGCTTAGAACTCACCAGAGAGCTGCTTATCATCGTATCACCAAGAACTTTGGATTCTACTAAGGGCATGTATAATAGTACAGATAATATTCATCTGTAATATATCTTCATATTATTTATAGACAATATTAAAAATAATTCATACAATAGATATCTATATAGTTGTCTGTAATGGTCTCTAATCAAATTAATAAACTGTTTATACAAAGATATACAAAATAGAAAGTTGTCTATAATACTGTCTGTTAAATAGTAGACAACAGTTTTCTCTCCTCTATATCACCTAAAATTCTACGTAACATAGTCTTATAGACAGCTGATATGTACTATTGTATATGTCCTAACAAACCTTAAAGCAAACACGAAGGCGATGATACTCGGTTATGATTGTCATAACGACACGCTGGCATGGCACCATCTATTGAACGCAAAATCGGGCAGAGCGCACCCGCACAGAACGGCAATGTTGGCCATCAAAATCTTCAACGGCTTCAGCAGCTTATTATTTGTTAGTTTGGTTCGGCAACTTTAGCGGTGTATCGCTCTACAACCCTCTGCTTTAGCTATCCATCGCCATTGACAAGTCCTAAGGAAGCAAGGACGGATCATGGAGAGAGAAAGATAACTTATCACCAAGGTTGCACTTGAACACATATGCTCCATTCTTCTCGAATAGCATGTTTCGGTGTTCCGGTGCTCTCGTGTGCGGTTCGTTGTATGTGTGGGTGTTGTTTGGTTTGGGGTGAACTTGATGTTGAGGAGACGAGACTTTTTACGGTCATCCAGAGGTATCAAAATTTATATTAGGCCAGTACTAGAGGGTATATAGAAAAATGGTTCCATACTCCTGGGTGTACGTACTCTCACCTTCAATATACCGTTTAAATGATGTTGTTATACCTCTTTATCCTTTTGAGTATACTCTAATATTGACTATAAGATACTCTAAATTGGGTTCCACGAAAAATTTCATTAAAGTCCACCCTTTATAGCATAATTTGTTTATATATTCCTTTTTACATATAGAAAAGGGTATGTAGCAAAAAAATAAAGGGTTTCGATGAAATTTTTTAGTCATGTCGCATTGGAGTATCTTAGAATTATTATTAGAGTGTACCAAAAGTGATAAAAGAGTATAAAATATTCATTTAAGTGGTATATGAGAGGTGGGAGTATGTACTCCCAGGAGTACGGAAAAGGCTTCCTATATATATACACACACACACACTAAAATTTGATAAGATATAACTGATTTGTTAAGTTAAGGATAAAATTGGATATTTCTGTCTAATATCGGTTAAGAAAGGGATAAGTCAAGTAGAAGATGAAATTGTGACCGATATTGTTTCAAAGAAGAAATTTTGTCTAGAGGCTAACACGGATCTCGGTTGTCAACACATCGGAGAAGGATACGATGGGCCTATGCACTATAAAAAGAAAATCCAGGGCGAACAGAACCCAACAACAATCAATCAAACAACTCGTATTTTCTTTTTTTATCTATTTTTTCCTGTCAACTGGTAGTAGTCTTGTAATTTAGATCTTTTGTAATTCATCGTTGATCAATAAAGTTACACATCGTCGATTGTTGATCTTCTCCAATTACACCAGGTTTGGTTTTTCTCTGATCTTATTGCGCATCATCTTTTTGGGAAAATCTACCGTTATCAACCATCTAATCAGCTCTAACAAACTGTTTAGACTTATCGTTACATGTAATTTAATCGGCTTTGCATAGCTGTTTAGATTCTTATCGATTATCACATTAGATTGGTTTTGAGCATATTTTTCATCTATCTTGCTAATTGCAGGATCAAATCGGCTGGCACGCTTTGAACCTCTTGAATTTAGCGTTCGTGTGTGTTTAAGTCGATTAATCCATCGTCACATTTTTCGGCGCAAACACACTCTTGACACGCACAGTGGGATATAATGTCTTCTACCAAAAATCAATTCCACCGTCTAATCTAAACACTGAAACTATAATTGTCTCAACATTGAATGATTTGACACTAAACAGCGCAAGGAGATCGAGGATCGAAAGGCCGCGCTCGAGGAGATGATGTTGAGTTGCTATAAAAAACTCGACGTGCCATTACCCAAAAGGCCGTATTACCATCGGTCAATCCCCTTAGCGACATGGCGACTACCGATACATCGGTAAATCTATATATGCCTGCACAAGCTGAATTATCTGCTATGATTAATCAATTTGTGAACCATGTTTTGATCAATAAGTCATCAGTATTGGTAACGACTCTTATACCGGTGATCGCTAATAGTGTTAAGACTATAGTTCAAGAGTTGGCATCGGCTAGAAGTCTGCTCGATTCAATGCAGATTGATTGTTGTTCAATAAAGTTGCACATCACTGATTGTTCATCTTCTTCGATTACCTCAGATTTGATTTTTCTCTGATCTTGTTGTGCATCGCTATTTTTTGAAAAATATACCTTTATCAACCATCTAATTAGCTCTAACAAGCTGTTTAGACTTATTGTTACTTGCAATTTAATTAGCTTTGAATAGCTGTTTAGATTTTTGTCGATTATCACATTAGATCGGCTTTGAGCATGTTTTCCATTTATCTTGCCGATTATAGGATCAAATCGACTGGTACGCCTCGAACCTCTTGAATCTGGCGTTTGTGTGTGTTTGAGCGGATCAATCTGTCGTCATATTTTTTGGCGCCAACAGTATACCAATCCAAAGACGGTAAAAATGAAGGGGAACAGGTATGCTACTTTAGCATAAATTCAAAATTTTGTACCATGTAATCAAGGAATTACCACTAAACGCATAGACCAGTGGCGGAAGTAAAGTCAATGTAGTGCGTTGGTACGACTGTAGTCGTAGCCTCCTTCAACAGTTCCTCGTGACCATCACATGTTGCGGATAGTCCTCGTACCGTCATAGGTTGTGGATCGTTCTAGCGTTGAAGTTACGCAGCAACTCTTCCAAGGTATCCATACATACGGAGCAGGGGCGCCATGCCCCAGAATGCTAGCATCGGCTACACAGTTTTGGGCAAAGAAGGTGTGACGGCTAGGGTTTTAGGAATTCTGAATTGCTATGGTGTCTCTTAACCCTAAAACCACCACCCCTTCCTTTTAAATAGACGTTCCACAATGGGTCTCTACATTAAAGGCTAATTAGGAACTCGAAGCCCATCAGAATTTGGATCAACATCCGAACTAAGGTCTTGTTTGACAGAGCTTCAGATCCTAGCTCCACCTCAGTTCTGGAGCTTGTAGGCTAAAATAAAGTGAATTAAGTTTATATTGTTAGTCTAAAATGTAAATAAGATGACCCACCTAAACACTCTTAATGTACCTATAGTTCCAGCTCCATCAATTTCTGGAGTTAGGAATATCTTGCTTCACCAACTCCACGGATTTTGGTGAAGCTAAAGCTATGCCAAACCCACCCTAAATCTCACCCTTTAAGCGACCCAATAGGTTAATGTATAATTGAACATAGCCCGAATACTCTTACTTGACCATTAATCAGTAGTGAGCCCTAACAGGACATGTCAACTCTTGAGTATATGTAAAGATCACATCAGACAAATATTAACAATGCTTAGTTATATGCATTTCCTTTGCCTTATGATATCGGTCAAACTTAAGACGAGTATGTGCCATTCTTGTTAAGTTAACTCGACCATTCTTTCTCGATTACGTGACTCGGTATCTCCGATTATGATTAACTCTTTGAAAGCTAAAATGATATGTATACAGAACCGAAGGAAGTATAATTTATATAGAGTTTGTAAACCAAAGTTTCTTATGCTCATCCTCGCGCTGGTACCGGTACAAATAACACAGGTCTCTACTCTCTAGCCACGGGGGCAGAGAACAGTGTAGTTGCATATGATCTGAGCTGCCCATTTTCGGATGCAACATTCTAGATTCACATTCTACAATATGGGTTATATGGGTTACTATTGTTTTTCAGTATCACACGCAATAGGAGTCCTTGTGTGTGACTGTGTGCTACTGCAACTGATTGAGTTACGGTGACTGACTGCACATAACCTTGTGCCTTGTTCTTTAACCTCGCCTTGGGAGTTGGGTTGTATTAACAACCCGCCCAACCCAAGACTCCTACTGTAGCTGTTCGGTGGAATTGATAACAGCGCAGGAAAGCCAGTAGACCTAACAAAAGCACTATACCAAATTACCAACTCCCAATCTCGTTCTATTTAATGATTCATCTGAGACCAGCTGGATAGCTTTGCAAGCCAACAATGATCACTTAGATCTTGAACTAGTGTTTTTAAGATCCTCAGTCCTCACCCTTGTTTTATGCTAATTCTCCTCGGTTAACAATACTGTTTCGATCCTCGGTGGCACCAAAATTCGTGAAAAACCGAATTTAATTCGTGAAAAATCGAATGCTTTCAAAAGTCAAACGAATTTAAAATCTGATTAAATAGCGGAGCGAAATTCGAAGAAAAGGTTGAAAACCGCTCGAAAAGCAGCGAATTTCGAGCGGTTTTCTCAAAAATTGGCGATAGGTTGAAAATTTTTTAAAAAGGAAAAACTGCAAAAAAATGTTGTAAAATTCCAAACTTCGTTTTTTTAAAAAATATTTACACCAAAGGTCATAAAGCTATTAATACTGATTTTAGGGAACTTTTGGATAATTTTTTAAAATTTTATGAATTTTAAATTTAAATTTAAACTTGAGCGTAAACCGAACGAAAAACTTTTCGAATCGACATGGTATGAGCGAAATTTACGAAATTCAAACGGTTTTTGACAAAAAGCGAAACCCTACTAGGGGCACCTTTTTGCTTTTTCACCGGAGCATTATAAGAGTTCAGGAAACCATAGTCCATAGATACGAGGAATGTGGGGCATATGGTGCTTCTTATTATTTGAGTCCTCCAAAGTCACAACCCAACAAAACTTACAACGAAGCGCGCACCGATCCAATCTAGTTGCCACCTTTGGATCGTAGGGTCCAGAGGTGCTCAAATTCAACACTGTTCCTCACGAGATGACGGGCATATATCGTACTACAAAACGGAACTTTTTTTTAATAATACATTTTTTTCAAAATTTCAAAAATATACCATGGAAAAAAATAATTACATAAATATACCCCTGTCGCCCGTTGGTTGGACGATATTTAAATGTCGCCCGACCAACGGGCGACAGGGGTATATTACAAATGTCGTTCAACCAATGAGCGACAGGGGTATATTTATATAACTGTTTTTTCCGTGGTATATTTTTTAAATTTTGAAAAAAAATGTATTATTAAAAAAAAAGTTCTACAAAACGTAGGTGCCAAAAGAGACGATGCAAAGTGCAACCCTAATCGTAATGAAATCTTACAGTCGTTAGTTAGGGTTATGGTGTAAAATTACGAAACTACCAACATGCGAAGTAAAGCCACTTACGTATCAAAGGGCATTTCAGTCAATATACATTCTATTCCGAATTCCTGACCCATGCATCAAACAAAATGCCAAGTATGGGACTGGGAACAAGAGTTCATTTCCCGGTCCCAAACGCCCACCTCATATCCCAGCTTCACATCCCATTGCCTTTCCAAGTTCCAACCCTCCATCCAAACGCCACCTACTAGTGCACGGGGTTTGAGCAACCGAAAGTTGAGTATTGAACCAGGAATTATTTCTTAAATAATTTTATAAAAAATAATATGTTGCAACAAAATTTTACGAAAAATATACATCTATTGCTATTTGAATTGCAATAGGGTTTCGTCGCTAATTTAAATAGCGACAAAAGCCTCAGTCTTGCCAGCCAAATGAATTCATAACAAAATAATCCGTCAACCAATTCAATCCACGACTAAACAAATCCTATGGTCATTTCAACTTTTGATGCCATGCTTCTATCCCCATTTAAAATGGCGACTGAGATGTATTTTTGTAAAATTTTGTTTCGACATATTATTTCTATAAAATTATTTTATAAATATATTATTTAAAAAGTAATTCATTGAACTAGTATCCCTTTATTCCTCTTTGAGTACGGCACGACTCCACTCTCACGTGTCCTTTTGACCAAAATTTGACTTTTTTTTTATCATATTTGGCCAATAACCCTTAAGAGTGTCATCTCCCGTGAAAATTTGTTGATATATCAAAATTTTGAGTTGTTTTATAATTTCGGTAGAAATATTGTCACATTTTTATAAAATTGAACAAGCTTGATCATACTTTGAAAAATTTATGGTACCATATTTAGAAGTCTAAGATCATATAGAAATTTTTTCAAAAGAATTAAGCTTTGTTTGTTATCTTTTAAAAATCAAAAATAGAAGGAATACAATTGGTACAATACCATTGTAAGAATTTTATAAATTCATAAAGTGTGATCATGATCCTAATTTTTTTAAAATTCCTAGGTTTGATCATCATCTGAAAATCTTATGGAAACATTATTGATGCGTCAAGACCATCCAAAAAATTCAAAATGTTTTAAAGTGGTTTGCACCATTTTTCATTCAATTGAAATTTTGTCCGTTAGCCTTTTATGATGACAATAGCACTGTCAAAATCTTTAAAAATTCCTCTTGCTTGCTTGATCATTATTTGAAATTTTTATAAGAACATTAGTAATGTGTCAGGACCATCTACAAATTTTTTAAAAATAACATTTTTTCAACCATTTTTGCTCGGTTGAATTTTGTCAAGAATTCAACATTTCTTAGCGAATTTTTGGTAATTTTGATCGAATTTTGGTTTAAAAATTATAGATTTATTTTTGAATTTCGCCCACCTCCAAGATATAAACCGAAAACGAAATTTGAAACCCTACCTATATGCCTTTCATTCCTTTCCAGAAAGAGGCCACGGCAGTATGCAAGGATACCAGGAAACAAATGATATTGGTGACGGAAGAATTATGTAATTATCTCATGCAGCTGTACTCCGTTTGCAAGCAACTTGCCTCACGCTATATCCTTTCCATCCTTCGATCTTCACTGATTTCCTTGTAGTTGTACCCTCTAGGCAATTCTTATCCCCAGGTAACCATTGGACAGTTTAGAGTCTAATTTTTTCCCTAGAAGATTCTGGAGGTTTTTTTTGTTTGTTTTTTGACGCCCTAGTTTTTACGGAAAGGCACTCGAATGTTAGTGACGTTTGGATCATTCCGATTATTTTTCGCGAAAAGGACATTTTGATTTAGAGTCTAATTTTTCCCTAAAAGACCCCCGAGGTTTCTTTCGTTTGTTTTTTGACGCCCCATTTTTTACGGAAAGGCACTCAAATGTTTGCGCAAACCCTCCAAAGCTTCCGAAGATTATTTTTAGCACGCCGTTTTGTGCAGGGAGGCACTATGATTTTTGCATGGACCATTCGGAGCTTCCGGAATTTATTTTTTACCACGTCGTGTTTCCAGACATTTGCTCGAAACTTTTTGAAATTATATATTTATCCATTTTTCCTCTATTAGTCTCCCAAAACTCATATGATTTTTTTGCTTTGCTTGCAACGATCGGCGCGGTATGGCGCGGCGTGCGTCGTGCAAACGTGTCTAGTGAGTAAACACAAACAACCAATTCCTGGCATTTCCAGGCTTCCAGCATCCAACTTATTCCCACCGACGGCCAGGATACGGTAGGCAGTTGACGCAACCGACAGTCGGTTCTGTGGTCATTCCGACGAAGCCCCATGAATGCACCCTAATGCAAACAATTCAAGTTCCAGCTTCAAATACCGACTCCGAAGGGATACGGTGTGCCAGCCTTTCATAGCTATCACGGATAGCCAACAAGTCGGCGTCTGAATCCAGAAAACGCCACAAATCCATGCTCTGGTAGCTCATCCACTGCTTTCCATGCAGGGTTTTCCTTTTGTCCCCCCCCCCGCGGGCGTCTAACCGTTATACTGAACAGTGGGGCATCCAACAAAGAAGACATTTGACAAAGTAGGATGCAGACGCTTGTTGGTTGAGAAGTTCAGATAAAGCGTAGAGATCCTTGGGACGATACCTTGATGGAGAACAGCTGAGACAGCCAACATCGCTTTCCCTCTGCTGTTCTGTCGCAACAACTATGACAGTGACTTGCACTCCAATGATCTGATTTTCAGAAAGTATTATGCAACAATGCATTCAAACCTGCACATCAAAAGCATACGCTACATTGTACAATAAGCATCGTAAATGTCCTGAACTCTCTCTGATCGTTCTGAAATCCGAATAAATCAAGCATACCAGATCTGGTAAATGCAATCAGCACTCTATCTTTTCTTTGCTTTAGTACTCCTAGAGGTGCATGAAACTCCCCAAAAAAACATGAGGATATTGATGGATGACACGGACACTTAGGCTACTGCCACAATGGACCACCATCCCAATTTTGTCACAACAAATAATAGGGCCAGATACCAGAACCAAAATAAGGTCAATCTCTACTATATAAAGCAAGAGTTTCTTCCCGCGTCATTTCATCAAAATTACCCATCTTTTCCATTGCTCTTTAATTACCCACCTTTGCTACTGCTTTTTAATTATCCACATTTGCCCTTGTTAGTGCTCTTTGCAAATAAACTTTTTATCGTAATTTAAGTTTCTGTTGCAACACACGGGCACATGACTAGTAACAATAAATCCCATTCAGTACCTCAGGACCTACAAACAGGGAAGATGGCAGAACTACATGGAAACAAGCTTTTTATTATTGATTACCCATGCATCTTTTTTCTCTCGGAAGAGCACAATATAGAGGGCAGAACATGTTGTCCATTTAAACACTACCTATAGTTTGCGATGAGTTTACCTATCTCCGTTCTTTTTTACTTGACGGTTTTGACTTTTCACAGTCTCCAAGATACGACTTTTACCATTACTTTTTATAACTTTATATTAAGATGTATCAATAAAATTATAATATTATGAAAGTATGTTTAGTGACAAATGTAATGATATAATTTTCATATAACCAAGCTAGATAGTTTGAAATCTATTAGTGGTCAAACTTTAGAAAGTTTGAGTTTGACAGGAACATCAAGTAAAAAAGAATGGGGGGAGTACACATTTGTTAGCTCAAAACAGAATGGAATGAGCACCCTCATACTACACAACTATAACAATTTGAAGACTGTAGTAGTTGACTGGGATGATTATTTAGGAAGCAACAGGCAGAGTCAACATTCGGGAACTAATAGAGAACCACAAGTAAGAATGAACATTGTAGCACAGAACTGCATGTTATACTTTTTGCCTCAATGCTATAGGCAAAACAACAAATGAAAATGTGTCACACACTAACATAGCATTCAATTTCATTTTGAAATACTGGCTATTTTCAGTTAGATGTAGAGTTTTACAGCATATCTTGTAACAATAGGCACACACCAATTAGGTAACTAGATACGGTTCTATTGGAAGTGTTGATGTTACAATGAAGGTATGATACATACAGGCACTAGTTAACTTAATCAACCAAATTCAATGTCCATCTGAAAACTCTCACAAGAAAGATGACACAACCTTATACCAGTACTAGCATGAAGTCCATCAAACCTCTTACAAAGGACAGAAGTTCTCCACATCATGACAACTGAAGGTATAGATGCCAGTGAGCACATGCAGGTGGGCAATGCTCTCTAAGTGAAATAGAATATTGGCTCATTTCATTTGCCATCACAGAATTGCTACACCTCTATTGGCTGGTCAGCTTGAGCACAGACCATGAGGCCCATGATCAGCATATGGGTTTGGTTATGTGAGCAAACAAAATAATATTTCTGTTACTATCGTATTCAACATTGAAAACAATGGCAGCGCCTCACAAATAAAACATGCCCAATAAAAATCAAATATCCCAGAAAAAAAATGCCATATGGAAATAGTAAAATTGTAATGCAAGGCAGTAAGAAAGGCAACCAACATTTGACTTTAAGTAATCTCTTATAGAAAGAAATAATTATAAGATGCAACGAACTACATAGGTGATGAATGGAGAGTAAACATTGTAATGTATCTAGTCCATAATAAAAGATCAACTGTAATGGTAAACATTTAAGATAGAAAAAAAGAAAGTGATAAGCTGCAGCTTCAGTGTGGTATGTCGTGTAAAATTACGTCAAAATTATACTGTGGCGACCGTCTAATTAACCCCGGGTAATGACATTCATTCTGCCATTAACTCCGAGCTAATTAAGTGGATTTCGGTACAGTAGCTAGCAAAATATCGGGCTCTCCGATACTTCATTAGTTACTATACTGTTTTCAGAGTATTGCAGCAGAACAATAATTAGAGATTGATAAAAAAACTCTTTATTATAGTCCATTAGCCATGCAGGCTATTGTACATAACTTATCTTACATACAGGCTATTACAACAAAAATACAACTTATGACCTCCTAAATCCTGACAGTTGGCTAGCGCAGGAATACGACCTACTAGTACTACTCCTCCTGATATTAGTAGTCGTCCTCCTGAACGTCCTGCTTCTACGCACAGTCCTCCACAAAGGCCTCGGAGGGTTGTCCATAGGACTCACCTTCTTAGTAAGGAGAGGATTTAAACAGAGGTGAGTACTAAGTACTCAGCAAGCAATTAATAATGAATACAACAAATGAATTTTTCAATTAACTCAATTCCTATCCAACTCCTAATGACCCACCCAAAATAGCTTTATAAGAATTAGAATCTAGTTTTAAAGGTTGCAAATTATAAATTTATGAAAATCACTACTAATATTGTATATAAGACAGTAAGCTTTCCGTAGTCCTCAACCCAAAGAGACTGGCTTGAATTCAAGATTGCAAGTTTTGTACCGCTTTACCCACAGTGACAACCACAAGAAATGCCCCATAACGTTTATCACTAGTTCGGTATTAGTTCTCTACCCTGCAATTGAGTTTGGGTGCACCTATCCCAAGCTGCCCCACACTCAAATTACAGTTGTACCCAGACTACAACCAGTGATGTGTACCGACTACTACCGTGATGCAGTCAGACTTCAAATATACCGCTCCCCAACACATTCAAACGAAACTGCTACATCTGCCAAGCGGTCCGCACCGAGAAACTGCTGCATCTTCCATAACCAAGCTACCCACATGCTGAGAACATCAGGATAGGGGTGAACTCTGTGCACCGTCTGCTGACACGAAAATTTTGAAATTAGTTGAGCATAGGAAACCTTAAAACATTTTTTAAGAAAAAGAATAATAGATGAGGTAGAAAAGGCGAGAGGAGAGGAAGGTAGCAAATATGCTTATAAATTTTGTAATCCGTTTTTCTTATGTTTAAATAATCTTTTGAAAAGATTCCTAAGTCACCTTAAGGTTTTGATCTACTAGTCAACAGGTTATCATATAAGTTATAACCAATTAATATTGGGCAATGAGCCGTAAAATTAGTACCAACCATGGTGTGTGAAATCGATCAGAAAAAGTTGTCCTAAGAAGGTATTAGATTCTCCACAATGGATAAGTAAAATAGAGTTGTGCTGGGAAATGCTGGTATGATCCAGGGGCCTTTGAATCAAATGTGTTGGGGAGCGGTATATTTGAAGCTTGACGGGTACCACTGGTAGTAGCCAGGGTGCAATACTGTTGGTTGTAGTCTAGGTATAACTGTAACTTGAGTGTGGGACAGCCTGGGATAGGTGCACCTAAACTCAATTGCAGGGTGAAGAACTAATACCGGACTAGTGATAAACGTTCTGGGGCATCTCTTGTGGGTGTCACTATGGGTAAAGCAATACAAAACCTGTGATCTTGAATTCAAGCCAGTCAGAGATTACGGAAAGCTTACTGTCTTATATACAATATTAGTAGTGATTTTCATAAATTTATAATTTGCAAAATTTATAATTTGCAACCTTTAAAACTAAATTCTAATTCTTATAAAGCTATTTTGGGTGGGCCATTAGGTGGAGTTGGATAGGAATTGGGTTAATTGAAAAATTCATCTGTTGTATTCATTATTAATTGCTTCCTGAGTATTTAGTACTCACCTTTGTTTAAATCCTCTTATTACTAAGGTTCCTAAACCACCTTAAGGTCTTGATCTGCTGGTCAAGTCAGGCTCTAATTATAACTTATACTAACCCATCAACCAATCTAACCATCCAATTAACCATTCACCTTCCAATCTATCCAACCCTTTAACCCAACACTTCCAATTTAACATTTTCAATTTGAAAATTATAATTTCCTCTGCAGTGATGACACAAGTAATTCATAAAAGCAGTAAAAACATTTAATAAGATCAAGGGTTGCTTGCCTGGAATGTACTCGAAACGTTCGGCCTCGCTCATAAACGGACTCTGGCTGACTACGGGTTTCTGTTCTGTCCTGAAAATCACACTCCATTAATCTACAACATTTTAATCACATATAAGTTGCAATGTCCAACATTTCCGATTAGACATTTTTATTATTTAAAAAGTTGATGTTCATTTTCTATATATGCCATACGCTACATTGCTACCTTTTAATCTTTTATGCATCTAATACCACTATAGATGCTATTAATGATATGCATGTAGGTAAATCCTCCATTTTCCAATTCTTTTTCATTTTATCTTTTCATTCCCTTTTCTTTTCTTTCTTTCTCTCCCTTTTCTCCTTACTGCCATCTCACTCTTTTCTCTACTCTTTGCTAATCTCTTGTTACTAGCTAGCCAAAGCCTCTCAACTACTTGACTTCTGGCCGAATGCCTTACTTGGCCAAGAGCTTCTACTGATGGCTAAACCTCTCGGGCTATTCCTACTACTGCCGATCCACTCGGCTACTTCCTCTCCACTCGTACTCTCGATTTCTCCTCGTGACTACTAACTCTTTACTCCTCCTTTCCTCCACTCGGCTGCTCTCCTTTTTCTATTCGGCCGAAGCCTCCCTGATGGCTTCTCCCCTCTTGCCGAAATGGGATTTCTTGCTCCCCACTGATTTTTGGCTATTTTGCTTGGGTTATTGATTTTGCCAGGTGCTACTACTCCTCTATTCTCCCTTTCTACTTCTCTCTACTATGGCTCCTCCCTGGCCGAGCCCTCTATGGGGTTCATGAGCTAACACTAGCTTATACCAGAAAAGGGATTTTTGTTCTTCTATCTCTGCTTTGTCATTCTTTTTGGTTCATTGGTTTGCTAGCTTCTTGGCTTCTTGAGGTGAGTTGATTTAAGGTATGGGTCAATGATGAGTAAAAGAGTTTGAACTATAGGTTGGGGGGGCGAGGATGATGACACTAGCTTGGCTAGGACACTTCCTCGCGAGCTACCAGGGTTCACTCTACCTCTTCCATGGGAGCTACTGATTTACACCTGCTACTTTACTCTAATGCTATTTCTACCACTTACTTGAGCTCCTTGCTCGTTTGGTTTTTGTGCCGAGGAAGTGGATGGGTTGGGTTGAGGTAGAGGATGTAGAGGAAGCCAATCTCCTGCTTGGATCTGGCCTTCTCCTAGCTCCCTGGTTCCCTTCTTCTTCCTTGGCCAGTTGGTTCCTCTTCTTGCTCCTTGGTCGGTTGGTTATGGAAGGCTGCACTTGCTGTTGGAAATGAGAGATGGTTGGCTGTGTGTTGCTCTCGGCTGGGAGTAATGGGAGATGAACCCTTGATCTCTGGCTTGGAAATGGTGGAGGAGAGCTGAATCTTCTCTTTCTAGGTTTAAGTGAGATGCAATGGGGGGCTGCACCTTTGGTTGGCCTCCGCTGGCTTTTGGCCGAATGTAGCCACCGTGGGGCCCAAAAGTTTCGCTCACCAGGAGAATCGAGACTTTTGAGGTATGGCATCTGATGCAGCAGCACATTCCGCGGGCTCGGGTTCGAATGCCGTCCCCGAGCATGGAAGCTCCACATCCCTGTTCTCACCCTCTCCGCCGCTGCGCAATCGGCTTGTCCTCATGGCCGCTAGCCATGGCACGAGCGTAGAGGAGGGGGAGCGTAGCCCGAAGACCCCTGAGGATGATCGCCGGATGGCACAAGTCGCCATCAACCAGGCCGTGACTGCCCTCCGGTGGGAGGAGCGCGAGAAGGTCGGAACGTCATCAGGTCGTTCCAAGCTCCCTCAATCGAGTGAGCGCCTCCGTGCGATCGCAGACGAGCTTGATAAGGCCGCTACCGAGGCTGTGCCATCGCAGCACTAGGGCCGACTTTCTGGGTCCCGGTCCCTGAGGAGCGATGGCATCTCCTCGCAGCGCCTTGGCTGGCCTCCCTGGTCTCTGGCTTGCTGGGAATCTTGAGACTGACCAAGACATCGCATTGCCGCTTCGCTCCGAGTGCGACTCGGGACGGAGTCTTGGCGACGACCAAACCTCTGGCGACTCTCGCTTTAGCAATGCAGACGTCAGCCTTTCTCGACATCCCCCAAAGCGGCGCCAGTCCATGGCCGCAGATACCTCCGGCGACGCCGGCCCACCGCCATGGCCGTCGAGCTCAAAGGGTGGAACACCGAAGTATGATCGGAGTCCGACTCAAAGAAGAAGCGAGCATCTCCCAGCGCGCGCCCTGTCTGTCTTACGGCCGCGCGGTATACTCCGACGGCCTTCTGCGGGTCTGTTGGCGGCTCGTTTCAAGCCCATACGATCGGCGGTTCGACGGAACAAAGAACCCCGACGAGTTTCTGTCAATCTACACCACCGCTATCTTGGCCGCGGGGGGAGACGAGTACGTGATGGCCAATTACCTCCCTACCGTCTTGGACGGTGCAGCCCGCACCTGGCTCTTTAACCAGAAGCCCGACACTTTCCACTCGTGGCGCCAAATCCAGAGCGCCCTCCGTTCAAACTTCCAGAGCTGTTACGAGCGGCTCGGTAGGGAGAAGGACCTAGACCGAGTGATCCAGGGAAAGAACGAACCTCTCCGCGACATCGTGCGGCGGTTCATCCGCACCAGGAACCTGATCCCAAGTGTGTCCGACGAGGCCGTGATCAAGGCCTTCAAGTTCGGCGTCCGCGACCGGCGCCTCACCGAAGACCTGGAGATTACGACAAAGCTCACCGTCGGCAAGTTTGTTTCGCATGGCGGAGGCGTTCTGTGACTTGCGACGACGCGATCGGCCGGAAGCGACTACGACTAAGGTAAGCTTGGCGTCAATTCAGGCGAGGCTGGCCCCACCCACGCCAAGAGTACCGACCAAGGCTCGGCCGCCAAGAAGCGGAAGAGGGACCGCAAGCGCGATGGTGGCGAACCTCGGGTGATCGTTTCGGCAGATGGTCACCGTGAGGTCATCGAAGTGCGGGACTCGGCCTAGGAGAGGCCCCGTCCTCAACGAAATCGACCATGGCCCCAGCAGGCGCCTCACCGACCTCGGCACGAGGATCGTCGGTCTGGGTCGCAGCAGGCTGATGACCGCCCACAGGGTCCTGAGGGGTGGCCTCGGTTCAACGAAGGTAAATTCTGCCTATTCCACAGGACTCCGGGCCACGACACAGTGAGGTGCGAGGCTGGCGAGCCAAGGCGGGAGGCCTTCTACAACGGACACGGGGAGATGCCCATGCTCCCGAAGGAGGGAGATCAGCCCGATAGGGTTAACACCGGAGAGGACCAGGCCGACCTCGACACAGATTTCAATGAGGCGACCGCCGATCGACGTCATCTTGGCGGCTCTTGGCGTGTCGATCGGGCGAGATCAAGGATGCGGCGCGTAGTCTATCGAGCCCGTCGGAAAGCTCGCGGACCAGCCACAAGTGGTAAGGGCAACGATTACCTTCACGCAAGAGGATGCCCCCAAGGTATGGCTAAAGATCTCAAGACTGCCCTGGTCGTGACCCCGACCATTAGTAACACCTTGGTCGAGCGGGTCATGGTCGATAGGGGCAGCTCCCTCAACTTGCTGCTGGCTAGCGCTCTCGACCGGATGCAGATCCCCCGGTCGAAAGTCAAGAATATCGCAATTCCATTCTTCGGGATCGTGCCTGGAAGTTCGACCACCCCCTTGGGACAGGTGGTCCTGCCCGTCACCTTCGGCGCCTCGGACAACTTCTGCACCAAGCTGATCACCTTCGAGGTGGTCGATGGAGATCTTCCCTACAATGCCATCCTTGGCCGCCCGACTTTGGTCAAGTTTATGGCGGTGAACCATTACGGCCATCGCTGCATGAAACTCCTAGGACCTATTGGCGTCATCACCGTGCGGGGCGACCTCAAGGCGACACACGGTTGCGAGACCCAGACCTTGGCCCTCGCCGGCATCTCTTGCCTCGGCCGAGGCCACGGCGACCACGAAGGTCGCGCGCCGTAAAAGCGATCATCCAACCCAGCGGGATAACGAAAGCTATGCCGCTCGTGGAAGGAGACTCATCCAAATGCGTCCACGTCTCGGCCGAGCTGAGTTCCAAATAGGAACTCGAGCTAGTCACCTTCCTCCGCGCCAACAAAGATATATTAAGCGGGAGCCGGGCGGACATGCCGTGTCCCGAGGAGGTGGTCGAGCACGCATCGCAGGTGCGCCCAAGCGCCGCCGTGCACTCGAAGTTGCGCGCTTCTCCCGAGAAGGTCGCCATAATCAAGGAGAATCTTGACAAGCTGTTGAAGGCCGGCTTTATTCGTGAGATCGATTACTCCGAATGGCTAGCCAATCCCGTTATCGTGCAGAAGAAAGGCGGGAAGTGGAGGATGTGCGTGGATCACACGGGGTTGAACTCAGTGTGCCCTAAGGACAACTTTCCTCTCCTGCGCATCGACCAGATCGTCGACTCCACGGCGAATGCCAAGCTGCTAAGCTTCCTGGACGCCTACTCTGGGTACCACCAGATCAAGCTGGCGGTTGACGACGAAAGCAAGACGTCGTTCATCACACCGTTTGGGACCTACTGCTATACGACCATGTCGTTTGGTCTCCGCAACGCCGGCGCGACCTTCCAGCACTTGATGACCAAGACATTCGAGCCTCAGATCGGCCACAACCTCGAGGTCTACGTGGACGACATCATCGTCAAGAGCTCCGCCGAGGCCGACCACGTTCAAGACCTTGGGGAAACCTTCGCCAACCTGAACAAGCACAAGATCAAGCTCAATCCGGAGAAATGCGTGTTTGGTGCCGCTTCAGGGAAGGTGCTCGGCTACATGATCGGGGGCTCGGGGGTCGGCCCGAACCCGGAGAAGATCGAGACGATAGAGAAGATGCCCCCCAGTTCGGTAAGGCAGGTGCAATGCCTCACCGGCCGTATGGCTGCCCTTAGCCGGTTCATCTCGAGGCTCGGCGAGCGCGGATTGCCTTTCTTCAAGGCCTTGTGCAAGCACGGGGGCTTTGAGTGGACGCCCGAGGCTCAGTAGTCCTTCGACGAGTTGAAGGTATACCTATCAACCCTACCCTTACTTACGACCCATGACGAGCGAGAATTCTTTGCTCCACCTCGCGGCCACCGCCTTGGCCGTTAGTCTTGTCTCTGGTGGCCGAAGGGGGCACTGCAGCGACACCGATCTACTATGTCAGCGAGGTTCTCCATGGGCCGAAGGAGCGCTACCCCCAGGTCCAGAAGTTCCTGTACGCTCTCCTCATGGCTTCACGCAAGCTCCGGCATTATTTTCAGGCTCACTCGTGGTCGTCGAGCAACTTCCCACTCGGGGAGATTTTGAGAATCCAGAGGTGGAGGCGCGACGCCAAGTGGGCCATGGAGTTAGCCGTCTTGACCTCCGGTTAAGTGGCGCGCACTGACAATCAAGTCACAGTCTTGGCCGACTTCGTGGTCGGAGACCTCGCATGGCCGCTCCGAACTTCGAGGTCGAGGAGGAGCACCCCGGTCATATGCTTCGATGGTTCAAGGTCCTTCAAGCGCTCGGTGAAAACTCATTCTCACCCATGGGCGAGCCTGGTTTGAGTATGTGGTTCGTTTAATTCAGCGACAAATAATGCAGAGAGTAAGCTCTTGGCGGGGCTCTCGGGCTTGCAAGGCGCTGGGTGTTCGCCGGTTGGTCGTCAAGGGCGATTCACAGCTCGTCATCAACCAGTTCAACAAAGGCTACCAGTGCTCGGAGGATTCCATGGCCAAGTACCTCGCCGAGGCGCGCAAGATGGAGAAGTGGTTCCAGAACCTGGAGATCACGCATGTGGCGCGGAAGGACAACTCCGACGTAGATTTCCTCTCCAAGCTCGGGTCATCGATGGCGAAGTCCCTCGAGCGTGATCACGGAGACCTAAGCGTCGCCTTCAATCTCCGACCAAGGGCCTTTGCGCCTTCATCGAAGGTGTTCCCTCGTGGTAGAGCGATCCACAATTTCTTGGTGGCGGAGAGCTCCGGCGATCCGTGAGCGAGGTCAAGCGTTAGGCGAGCTCGTACAAACTTCGTGGGCGGCAAGCTTTATCGTCGTAATGTCTCGGCATCCTAACGAAGTGTGTTACCACGAGAGGAGGTAAGTACATTACACGACATTCATTCAGTCTCTGTGGGGCACATTCTTCTTCGAGACCATGGTGGAAAGCTTTCGCATGGGGCTCTCTTGTCTGACACTCCAGAGGCCTTCGCGACATCGTCACTTTGTCGAGCTCGCCAACTCCATGCGGAAGGCGATCACCTGCTTACGCCTCCGGACCATCCGCTTAGCTTGGCCTTTCTCGACACAGAAATTTGGGCGTCCTCGGTCCCTTTCGCAGTGGTGGGGGAAGAAGTTTTGTTCGCCGCCATCGATACCTTCACCAAATGGATCGGCCGAACCCGTCTCGACCATCACGGCTCCGTGGCGGTCAAGTTCTTCCGCTTGTTCGTGGTCACGGTATGGGGTTCCATGCGAGAATCATCGCGACAATGGAACACAATTTACCGATGAAGCTGTTCGAGAATCTTGCGAAGACATCGACACCAAAGTATGCTATGCTTGGTGGCCCACCAGAGAGCAATGGAGCGATGAAGCACGCCAGCGGACAAATCATTTAAAGGCGTCAAAAGCGAGTGTCGGATGAGCTCGAGCAGCGGCCGGAACTGGGTGGATGAACTTCCCGTCTTATGGTCTATTAGTACCCACGATCGGTAGAGCAATGGGGTCCACACCCTTCGCTCATGTTAAATCTGAAGGTTGTCCTACCTCCTGAGGTCACGCTGGGCTTTGCTAGGGTCAGCTTGGTCGACCAGATCGACTTCGAGCAAGAACGATCCCTTGACCTTACCTTGGCGAAAGAAGTAAGATGTTGTGCATTGCTACGATCGGCGCACTACCTGCAAACTCTTCGCAGACATGCGTCTCGATCGGTACGACCTAGGGAACTCCTTGTTGGGGACTTAGCCCTGAGACGGATTCAGGCTCCGTCTAACACCAACAAGTTATCCCCGCGGTAGGAGGGCCCTATAGAGTTGTTTCAACAGATCGCACGGGGGCTTACCGGCTAGCGTTGCCAGATGGCAGAGAGCTCTCTAGCTCGTGGAACATTGACCGACTTGAAAATTCTATGTGTAACCCTTTACCTCGATTTCAATAAAGTTGTTGTTGTTTATTTGTTATGTTTGGTCTTCACGCCCTTTTTCTCGATATGTGTTGACTCGAATTCGGGCTTCTTTGAGTCGACTGCTTGGCGCTTGTTTTGCCCCGGTGCTTGGGAAGCTTAAACATTCACCCCGGTGGTCATTGCTTATAAGCGAATCTCTTTGCATCAACGCTCCCCTGTCTTTGGGGTTGAATTAAGCTTCGTGCAGGTCCAACGAGCAAAGCATAAATCATTGTCGGGACTCGGCGCTTGGCTCGAAACAATCCTAATACTCTAGAGCCTAAGTTTTTCCTCGTGCGCCTATGTTATGCTCCTGTGGGTTTTCTCGGTCTCGCGGGACATGGTCTCTCTGAGTTTCTAACTTGCGCCCAAAAGGCGTCGCTCGACCTTGAGCCCAGAAAGTTGGGACGAGATATACCATGACCAGAAAAGGCTAAGTGCACGATTAGGGAAAAATCTCTCAATCAAGAAATGATAAAGCAAACCAAGACATTAAACTATTCTTTCCAAAATAATGTCATTTCATTGAACCTTTTTTGTCTTACAAAAGGTCTTGCTTAGGCGACCTTGGCCCTTAAGGTCGAGAGTTCGCCCTAGAGTCGGAGGCCTTCGGCAGAGGCTTCGGCGGCGCGGCGGCGTTCTTCTTGAAGTTGGGACAAGGCGCTCTTGGCCATCTTGCTCGCCCGACCCAGCTTCTCCTCGAGCTCTTGAACCTTGGCCTCGAGCTAAGGGAGGCCCTTGACACGGTGGCTGCCTGGTCCGCAGCGGCCTTGCTTAGTTTTTCGGCTTTGGCTCGCTCGGCCTCGAGCGCCTTGGCCGACCTCGCGCGCTCATCCTCGACGGCCTTGTGCGCGTGGTCCCGCTCCGAGGCGATGGCCCACTCCAGCTCGGACTTGTGGGAAGCCTCGAGCGTCTTCACCACCTTGCGGAGGCCGGCGATCTTGTTGGAGTCGTCTGCCGCCTTTTGCGCGGCCTCCTCCCGCTCGACTTGCAAGTCCTCGACGAGCTTGGGCCTTGTTGTCTCCGGGCCTCCAAAGACATCGAGCAAGGCCCTCGGTAGCGTCGGCATCGTCTGAAGGCCTTGCAGCCCTTGGGTGAGTGAGTCGATGGCCTGCAGGGCTCGAAGGGTCAACACGGTACTCGCTAGAAGAAAGAGTAAGAAGAAGGAAAAAGGGCAAGTTCAAAGCCAAGGTTCGGAGAAACTCAAGTATCTGGGTAAGACGGCCCTCGAAGATTGCACGGGAGTACTCGGTGGGTCTGCTGCCTGACATTCCTGGGGCGGTGTCACCCACTGCTGCCGCTGGGTCATCGGGGGTGAGGCCTTCGGGTGCTCCGTCGTGGGCGGCCGCGCCTTGGGCTTCCTCTTCGAGGGGGCTCGACCCGCCACCAAGCTCGGTCCCATTGGCGGCTTCGGTCTTGTTCCCCGCAGCTGGAGGGTCTTTGGCCCCCTCCCCTGCGGTGGTCCTAGCCTGATCCACGGCTCGGTCCTCCGTGCTCGCCACGGTCGGAACGTCTTCAGGATCGACAGCCCGGGGAGTCCCGACCGCCATGGTTGGGACGGTCTCGAAGGTCGTGGCCGGGGCGTCCCCGGCGCCATCTCCTTCGGCGGCTTCAGACGGGTCAGCACCGTCCTCAGCATCCACGGAGCCGGCGGCGTCATCTTCAATGGCCGCGAGCTCGATGTCGTCCTCGACCAGGTCGTCGAGCCCCTGGTCGAACTCCCCAACTGTGGCCCAACTCACGGGGGCACGAGGGTGCGCCCGGCGCCCGACATGGGAGAATCCTCCTCCTTGTCGGACTCAGACTCACCCTGAACAACAATCATCGTCAGGATGGGCAGGCGTTGAGCTTGAGCGCTCAAGGTCTGTGATAAAGAAAGACCGCTAAGCTAGAGAGGTAGAGAGGAAACTAGGCAAAGCCAAGGGCCGGTGGTGTACCTGTGTCTGCAGTCTCCGCTTCGCAGGGGGCTGGCAGGGCTCTTGGCGCCCCTGGGGTGAAGAGGTGTCCCTTCCTTGGGAGCCTCGAGCTTGCGACCTTAGGGGCCGCGATGGATCCGGGTCTTTGGTTGAAGTCCTGGCAGCGGCTGCAGTGCTCTGCTGCTGCGGGATGAAGGGCACGTCAGGAGGCAGAAAGAGCACGAGCAAAAAGTGCTCGGGGGCTCGACCAAGGATACTCACCATCATGCGGTCGCCCCACTCGACGTGTTGCTTCTTCGGGCCTTTGCTGCTCGCTTCGTCCGGGGCTGGCCTCTTACCCGTCTTCTTGCCCTTGCTAGCCCCGGGCAGCGACAACATCTTCTTCACCGTTTCAAGCAATTCGAGCTTGTCCTGCAGGTGCAACACAGAGTCAAGGAAGGCCCTGGGCGTGTGCCGACTAAGAAGCTCAGTTCAAGGCCGCTTACCTCGGCTTTTCGGCGTAGCACGTTCCTCGGAATGGGTTCGTCGAGGGTGTAGTCGTTCGCCGCCTTCCCGAACATCTCGCTCATTCGGGCGGCGATCCAAGATTCCTTCGACGCTGCTGGAAAAAAATCAACTCACTTCAGGCCAGGACGGCTTACCAGATATTCATCACGACCTTTGATCTCGAAGAACGGGTGCACCCTCTTCCGCAGAGGGAACACGCAGCTCCTCAGGAAGTCATTGGCGATGGCCTGCCCGGTGAGGCCTCACGAGGCGCAGATGTGGATGGCGGCGATGGCCTCTTGGTCGTCCTCTAAGTCGCCCGCCTTCGGGGTCTGCTTCTTCCCGTTGATGGGGGCGCCGTCGACGCCCGGTAGGCAAGTATTCACCCGCTTCAAATAGAACTACCGCTCGGTCCATGGGCGAGGAGTCATGGCGCATTTGGGGAAAGACCAAGGATCCCGTCCACGGTAGGAAGTAGAGGCATCCGACCACAGGGTCCTTCCGGTCGCGGAAGAGGGAGAAGAAAGCGAAGAAAGCGAGGGGTGGGAAGGATTCCAAGGAACCCCTCGCACAGGTGAGAAAAGATAGAAAGGAGGATGGAGTTGGGTACCAAATTGATAAGCTCAATCTCGCATTGTGTGAGAACGGTTGCAAGGAAGTCGCTCTCCGTCCATGAGCGAAGAGCATGTAGTGCTCGTCTTTGAAGCTCGTCGTCCATGCTGCTTTCGGTCTCTCCGTCCGGCAGCCGCCACATCGCCGAGTCCAACAGCCCTAATCCATCAAGCTCTCTCATCCTCGCCGCTGTCAGAGAACTCTTCCCGAGCTTTGCCATGGCGGTTGAGGGAAAGCTTGGTCGAAGGAAGAAAAAGGGCTCGAGCGAGGAGTTAGGAGGCGAAGACTGCGAAGAAGTCGAGAGCTCTTCGAAGCGGCGATGGTCTCGAGTTTTATAAACCCGATGCGTTGTAGGCCGGAGGTTGGTGCATCTCAAAAAGCGCGCCCGGTCGGTGATTCGATAGGTGCGGTTAAGAAATTGCGTGGCGGGATCGGCGTTGCGAGCAGTTCATTGTTCGATCATGTCGTACTAAATTACGAAGATCAAGGCGCCGGTGTAACGTCGCCAAGGCACAGTAGTAGGTCTCCGCCCGACCTCGACTTGGGCTCGAAAGTTCGAGCAGTCCCTACATGCATTTGGGGAGGCTCGAGGTCGACCCAAGTTCTTGCTATGACCTTGAGCCTCGGGGGCTAGCTGTCGGGGACTAAGAAACTTCTGACAAGGTCAACGCACGGTCAACAGGGTCCCCAGCTCGGGACAATGCAGCAAGGGGCCCCGACCACGACCTAAGCGCGGCGATTCCCTTGACGACCTCGAGCTTGGGCGGTGGGGGTTCCGTCCCTGCGACCTCGACCTTGGCTCGGGGCGTCGTTTTCAGCGGTTACCAAGACCGAAGATCAGAGTTAAAGCGGACGTGGGCGCCCGATCCGGATGGTTACATCCGTCTTCATTGCACGCCATGCACTACCGGGAATCTCTTTTGGCCGTTTACGTAGCAATTTGGGAGAATATAAAATCCTGAAGCGAGCGGCGGGACAACAAGACACGACATCAGCGCACTAGCAATAGACCGATAAACACAACCCGAGCGCTCAAGCAGCTGTAATCCACTCTCTGTACTCACGACTAGTGAATTCCTCACCTCAGAGAAAGGCGGAGTAGGGCTATTACCCTCATGAGGGCTCGAACCCGATATAATCCATTGTCTCTCGCTCGTTGACGCCTCGCCCCGACCTACGTCTGATCCATCGTTGAGCGCAGCTCTTTCTGGGTCCCCCATTCACACTAACCCCATTTTCACTTTTGCGGTCAGGCGATCCCGATCGTCGACAGTAAGGTTGTGCATTGGTTTTGCTACATGAAACATAGGGGATGAATTCTCCTACTGGTTTTTGACCGTACTGCTCTTTCACTTTTTACCATACTACTTTTACTCATTTACTCCATTTACTGCTTTACAATTTTACTGCCTTACCACTTCATTGTTACAATCTAGGTATGCATACTTATACCTTTATGAAATGCTTATGCACATGATTAGTTAATGAATGCTCATGCTTATGTTTAATGATAATGACCTATTATATTATACCTAATGATGCTTGATGATGAGGGGATTAGGGGGGTACTCACATCCTACCCCCCTTAAAATGGATTTCGTCCTCGAAAACCGACTCACCTAAACAGATGGGAGTAAGATTTCCGCAGGTCTTCCTCCTTCTCCCACGTGGCTCCTTCTTAGTGTGATGTTTCCATTAAACTTTGTAGAACTTCGTAGTAGCTCTTCTGAAATGACGCTCTTCTGTTGCTAAGATCTTGAGAGGACGCTCTTTCTAGGTTAGATTGGGTTATAGAGGAATGCCTAGATTGGGCACAGCTTGAGAAGGATCTCTAAGACAGACTCTAAGCTGAGAGATAAGGAAGACATTATGGATTCTAGATAGCTAAGGAGGTAACTCCAACTGATAAGCAAAAGCTCCTTTCTATTCTAGAATCGGAATGGTCCAACATATCGAGAGCTGAGTTTTCCTTTTACTCCAAACCGGTGTACTCCTTTCATTGGAGATACCTTCAAATACACATACTCACCAGAATGGAATTTCAATTCCCTTCTATGTTTATCAGCGTAGCTCTTTTGCCTGCTTTGAGCAGTTTTCAGCCTCTCTTGGGTGATCCTGATCTTCTCATCCTTCTGACGAATGATGTCCAGTGCTATTAAGGATTTCTCTCCCACTTCATACCAACAAATTTGGGACCTACACCTTCTACCATATAGAGCTTCACATGGAGCCATTGAATGCTCGATTGGTAGCTATTGTTACATGCAAACTCTGTGAGATGAAGGTATTTATCCCAACTTTCTTTAAAATTCAGCACACATGCCCTTAACATATCCTTTAAAATTTGATTAGCCCTCTCAGTCTACTCATCAGTCTGAGGGTGGTAAGCAGTGTTGAATTTTAACTTGGTCCCTAAAGCAGTTTGCAAACTTCCCCGGAAACTTGAGGTTAAAATTGAACCTCTATCAGATGTAATTGTTTTAGGGACTCCATGAAGTGTGACTATTCTTTCAATATAAATCTCGACCAACCTATGAGCTGAATACTTTTGATTAATGGCAAGAAATTGAGCGACTTGATAAGTCTGTCCACTTTGACCCATATAGCATCTTTCTTAACTTGGGTTCTAGGTAGGCATGTGATGAAGTCTATATAGACATCCTCCCATTTCCACTCAGGGATTTGGAGTGGTTATAGCAAACCTGTAGGACATGGATGTTCAACTTTAACCTTTTGGCAAGTGTCACACTTACATACTCTGCAATCTCCTTCATACCACTCCACCAAAAGTTTTCTTTTAAGTCTTTATACATCTTAGTGATCCCAGGATGGATAAAATACAGTGTCATGGGCTTCTTTAAGAATGGTTGTTCTAATGTCTGTATCTTTGGGAACACAAATACGAGTATGCAGTCTAAGACTTCCATCTTTATCCAAATTGAACTCAGATGGTGACCAAACTTGATCCTCTGGGTTTCTTCCAAAATAAAACTATCTGTGGCCCGCTTTTCTTTGATCTGATCTAAGAGAGTTGATTGGATAGATAGAGAAAATAACATAGAAGTAGATGAGAATATGCCAAAGCTAACATCCATTTTAGCCAAATCCTTCATTAGCTCGGGCATAAAGCTTTGGATAGCCAGACTATTACATTGAGCCTTCCTAGTCGATGCATTTGCTACCACATTAGCTTTTCCTGAGTGGTAGTTGATGGAAAGATCATAATCCTTAATGAGCTCTAACCATCTGCGTTGCCTCATATTTAATTCCTTTTGGATGAAAATGTACTTGAGGCTTTTATGGTCACTGTATAGGATGCACTTGGACCCATACAAATAGTGTCTCCATATTTTCAATGCAAACACTACAACTCCTAATTCTAAATCATGAGTTGGATAATTAACCTCATCGAGCACAATTGCCTAGAAGCATAAAGCATAGGCAATTACCTTCTCATTTTCAATCAAAACACCTCCTAAACCTGATTTAGATGCATCACAATATATCACATATTCAACTCCTTCCTTAGGTAAGGCTAGGATGGGAGTGGAGGTTATGGATTGTTTAAGCTTTTGGATGCTCACCCCCCACACACCTTAATCCCCTAATCATCAAGCATCATTAGGCATAATATAATGGGTTCATTATCATTAAGCATAAGCATGAGCATTCATTAACTAATCATGTACATAAGCATTTCATAAAGATATAAGCATGCATACCTGGATTGTAGCAGTGAAGTGGTAAGGCAATAAAATGGTAAAGCAGTGAATGGAGCAAATGAGTAAAAGTAGTATGGTAAAGAGTGAAAGAGCAGTGCGGTCAAAAGCCAGTAGGAGGATTCATCCCCCATGTTTCATGCAGCAAAACCAATGCACAACCTTACATTGATCCTAGTTGCATTTAGCCAAAAGCCAACAGAGGCCAACCAAAGGTGCAGCCCCCATTGCCTCTCACCAAAACCCAGAAAGAGAAAAGGTTCAGTTCCCTCCACCATTTCCAAGCCAGAGAGCAAGGGTTCTTCTCCCATTACTCCAAGCCGAAAGCAACACACACCAGCCATCTCTCATTTCTAATAGCAAGCCACACAAGTGCAGCCTTCCATAACTAACCGGCCAAGGAGCAAGAAGAGGAACCAACCGGCCAAGGAAGAAGGGAACCAGGAAGCTAGGAGAAGGCCAGATCCAAGCAGGAGATCGGTTTCCTCTACAGCCTCTACCTCAACCCAGCCCATCCACTTCATCAGCACAAAAACCGAACCAGCAAGGAGCTCAAGTAAGTGGTAGAAATAGCATTAGAGTAAAGTAGCAGGTGTAAAATTAGTAGCTCCCATGGAAGAGGTAGAAAAAGAGTGGTCTCAGTAGAGTGAACCCTGGTAGCTCGCGAGGAAGTGTCCTAGCCAAGCTAGTATCATCATCCTTGCCCCCAACCTAAAGTTCAAACTCTTTTACTCATCATTGACTCTTACCTTAAATCAACTCACCTCAAGAAGTCTAGAAGCTAGCAAAGCTATGAACCAAAATGAATGACAAAGCAAATATAAAAGAACAAAAATCCCTTTTCTGGCACGAGCTAGGGTTAGCTCATGAACCCCCTAGAGGGCTCGATCAGGGAAGAGCCGCAGTAGACAGAAGTAGGAAGTGAGAATAGAGGAATAGTAGCACCTGGTAAAATTAAGAACCCAAGCAAAATAGCCAAAAATCAGTGGAGAGCAAGAAATCCCATTTCGACAAGCGGGAGAAGCCATCAGGGAGGCTTCAACCGAATAGAAAAAGGAGAGCAGCCGAGTGGAGGGAGGGGTAAGAGTTAGTAGCCAGGTAGCCAGGAGGAGAAATCGAGAGTATGAGTGGAGAGGAAGTAGCCGAGTGGATCGCCAGTAGTAGGAATAGGCCAAGAGGTTCGACCATCAGTAGAAGCTCTTGGCCAAGGAAGGCATTCGACAAGAAGTCAAGTAGTCGAGAGGCTTCGGCCTACTAGTAACAAGAGACTAGCAAAGAGTAGAGAAAAGAGATGGTAGTAAGGAGAAAAGAGAGAAAGAAAAGAAAAGGGAAAGAAGAGAAAATAAAAGAGAATGAAAAAGAATTGGAAAATGGACGATTTACCTGCATGCATATCATTAATAGCATCAGTAGTGGCATTATATGCATAAAAGATTAAAAAGTAGCAATGTAGTGCATGGCATATATAAAAAAATGAACATCAACTTTTTAAATAATAAAAATGCCTAATCGGAAATATTGGACATTTCAACTCATATGTGATTAAAATGTTGTAGATTAATGTAGTGTGATTTTAAGGACCAGAACAGAACCTCTCAGTTAGCCAGAGCCCGTTTTCGAGCGAGGCCAAACGTTTTGATTATATTCCAAGCAATCAACCTTTGATCATGTCTTATTAAATGTTTATACTGTTTTTATGAATTACTTGTACCATCATTGCATGGGAAATTATAATTTTCAAATTGAAAATGTTAAATTGGAAGTGTTGGGTTAAAGGGTTGGATAAATTGGAAGTTGAATGGTTAATTGGATGGTTAGACTGGTTGATGGGTTAGTATGTGTAGCTTATGTGTTGGCGTGTGTTAGTTGGGTGGGTAGAGGACACCAATGAGAAGGGTGTCGCCGGTGAGGTCCTTTACATAGGTTATCATATAAGTTACAACCAACTAATATTGGGCAATGAACCATAAAATTAGTACCAACATGGTGTGTGAAATCGGTCAGAAAAAGTTTTCCTAAGAAGGTATTAGATTCTTCACAATGGGTAAGTAAAATAGAGTAGCGCTGAGGAAATGCCGGTATGACCCAGGGGGACTGTGAATTGAATGTGTTGGAGACGATATATTTGAAGCCGGTGGGTACCATTTGGTAGTAGCTGTCTTGACTACTCTTGTTTATGTAGGGGTACAAATATAACTTGAGTATTAGGCAACCTAGGATAGGTGCACCCAAACTCAATTGTAGGGTGAAGAACTAATACTAGTGATAAACGCTTTGGGGCATCTCTTATGGGTGTCACTGTGGATAAAACGGTAAAAAACCTGCGCAAGGTAAAATCTTGAATTCAAGCCAATCTTTTGGATTGAAGACTACGAAAAGCTTAAGTTGTCTCATATACAATATTAGTAGTGATTTTCATATATTTAAAATTTGCAACCTTTAAAACTAAATTCTAATTCTTATAAAGGTATTTTGGGTGGGAAGGGTCACTTGGTGGAGTTGAATAGGAATTGGGTTAATTGAAAAATTCATCTATTGCATTCATTATTAATTGCTTATTGAGTACTTAGTACTCACCCTTATAAATCCTCCCCTTACTTAGAAGATGAGTCCTATGGACAACTCTCTGAGGCCTGGGTGAAGGACTGTGCATAGGAGCAGGACCTTCAGGAGGACGACGACTACTATTATTATCAGGAGGAGGACTAGTACTAGTAGGCCGTATTCTCGCGCTATTCGACTGTCAAGAGTTAGGAGGTCATAAGTTGTATTTTTGTTGTAATAGGTTGTATGTAAGGTGTGTACAATATCCTTTGTGGCTAATGGATTGTAACAAAGAGTTCCATTACCAGCCACTAATTATTGTTCTGTTGCAATACTCTAAAAATGGTATAATAACTAATAAAGCATGGAGAGTCCGATGTTTTGCTAGCTATTGTACCGAGATCCACTTAATTAGCTCGGGGTTAATGGCAGAATGAATGTCGTTACCCGGGGTTAATTAGGTATCTCGCCACAGCTGGTATCAGAGCAATAGTTATGAGAACCACTCTATAAATAATTAGGGTCTGAATAGGAAGTTTAGGCAAAAATAGGTGTTCCTAGCTATATGGCTTTAACTATATGTTATTCTCACCCTGTCATTTATTAAATGCTAATTTACTTTAAGTATTTTGCTAATTTATCCACCTCTACTAACAAACCATCTTTTTGCAGGATGTCACGCTCTAGGATCCCTACGTCGCACGTGCAGGGCCAACATGTAGTGATGTTGTCTCAGATTGTCTTAGAGTTAGGTGGGGGTTGGATAGATACTTTCAGGAGAGATATGAGGACTTAGCTACTCCTAGGGTAGGGGTTATAGTATCTGGGTTAGTTATCCAGCTTAGCTATTACGAGGAGTTCACCTCGCCGTGGCATCATGCAGAGTACGTAGAGTACTTCTTACCCCTGCAGGACGCCGCTAGGAAGGCGGTGATCGCGTTCAGAGCTCAGTTCATGAGGCACTTGAGCAACACCTCTTTTAGTCAGTTTCCCCACTACACTCAGCGAGTCTATCGCCATCCAGTCCCTCCAACCCGTCACTTAGTGCTAGTGAGGCTTCGGGACCAAAGAGTCACTAGCCACCACATGATGGCATCTGATGCCATGTATTACAAGGGGATGAATGAGATGGTGACAGAAGTCGAGAGTAGGATGTTATACTGGCGTCAACAGTACAGTGAGTCTGAGTCAACACGTTAGACCCTTAAGACCACGCTCCTGAACATGATACCCCCATCCACTAATCCAGAGGCTACTTCAGACGTTGACCCCTTTGCCACGCCAGACCCTCCAATTGCTACCACTTCAGTGCCACCACCCTCTGTAGCAACACCTCCCCATTAGTACACCTTCTTCCCGAATTAAGTGTCCTAGCTCCAGCACCCCCTCCACATTCCTACTCTGCCCCTCCAGAGCTTGGCATTCCTATTCCACCATACCTATTTGTGTTTCCTACCACTTACCATGTGCCACCACGTAGCTTGCCCTCACGGCGCACCAGCCACATGAGAGTGCACCTTGGCCCTAGTGTCGAGGTTGCATATCTCAATGCATACATAGGGCTCCCAGATCAGGATACCAGTGCAAGAGCTCAGGGTCGGGGGGAGAGGAGGATCCTGAGGACCCTGAGGAGGTAGAGGAGTAGAGGGTAGGTAGTGGTGTCCTTGTGATGTTCATGTAGTAGTCAGTCTGTCATGAGCTTATGTATGAGTTAATGTAAAATTTCTCATATAATGGTTATCTATGTACTTATTTCTCATATATATGCCATGTTTTATATTAATGATGTCTACATGTTCATTTTCATTAATTAGCTTCTCATTTTATCATGTTATCCCTCTTGAATCTTGGCATGTGCATGCATTTTATTTATCTGCATCTTGCTGGCAATCTCTTTTGGCATTGTAATTAGTATAAAAGTAAATGCTGCCATGATATAATAAATGAAGCTCATCATGTTATAAAAATTGTTGATTAGTAAAAATTATGGCTCATGTTCATATGTTTTTATTTCCATATCATCATGAGTAGTAGGATGCACTCGACTTAGGCTAGACATGCTCATGTAGTTAATGATGCATACTTTATCTGTGGTAGAGACCAAATTGTGTGTATATGGCTACATATATAATTAGTTAGCTGGTGACAGCAATTAGGAGCTAAGGACTAGGAAACGGGTCCGAACCTGTTTTGTCCGTGGCGTCCCTGGATGCATGACTCCATGGCGCGCTCGGCGTGAGGCCTCAAGTTATTGGTACTCAGATACACCAAGTTGTTTTCATTTATCTTCTATAGGCATAGATGAGTTCGTGGTGCTCTAATACCAAGCTTTTGGCATTTATGTATTTGCTTCTTATGGTTTTCATGGCTCTTCTGTAGATAGGGCGGCTCGAGTGTGTTAATCTCAAGGAGTTCCTGGTGATCTACCATCAGGATTTGTTTTCGTTTATTTCCAATTGTGGTTTATGCTTCTTATTCTAAAATGATAGTTAGGTTGAGTCATATGAGTCCTGCAATGGAGTGGCAAATGAGAGCGGTGAGATATGTTCCTTCTCTTTTGCTTAAAAACAAAACCCCTAATGGCCTCTAATCATAATAATATGTCAGAGGCTGAGGATGCAATAATGAGCTGGAGGCGAAGGAAATCTTGGTGGGTTGGAGGTAAATCGCCTAGCCCTCTGCTTGTGCGGGAAGCCGTGATGGCGGCAGTGACAAGGAGGTAGAGGCGAACTCGGAGGTAAGGGAAAACAGAGGATATGAGGCAATTTTTCGATATCCTTTATTCAATACTTAGCCCCTTATATAAGAAGGGTCATTACATGATAAGGTAACACACAATCTATTTGAAAGGGAAACTATCTCCTAAATAAGGAAACTAGAGATTAAATCTAACTAATGCAATTAGATTGCTTCTGACCTATTCTAAACCTGGTCGGTTTGGGAAACCGGCCCAGTCTGCCTCCTGCGCCGGCCATATGTGAGTCCCCACATGACATCTCTCCCCACCTTTTCAAAAAGCTTGTCCTCAAGTTTGAAATCGGGGTACATTTGTCGAAATCTGTCGAGGGGCTCCCAAGAAGCTGAAGCCGGTGACAGGCCCTCCCATTGAACCAACAGCTCGTGATGCCCTCGTGCTAGTCGTGCCCGGAGGACCTGAGAGGGAGCAGGACAGACCCGGCCATGGTTGAGGGGTGGTAATGCCGGCGGTGCTGATGGGGGGTCCCCCTTGAATGGTTTGAGGAGGCCAACATGAAAGACGTCATGGATCCTGGCTTGAGGAGGGAGGTGCAGCTTGTAGGCCACGGACCCAATGCGTTGAGCAATCTGGTATGGACCATAATAACGAGGTGCTAGTTTGCTCCGTCCGGGGGAGGTGATGGAAGAAGCCTGACGATGGAGGAGGGCTGACTAGACCGATCACCGATCTTTGAATTCAAGTCGCGGCGATTCTTATCGGTTTGAGACTTGTAGTGCTGCTGAGCTTGGAGCAGGCGAGTGTGGATGTCCTGCAAGAAGTCATTGCGATCCGCTAGGAGGGCATCCACAGCTGGTAAGTTGGAGTCGCCTGGTTGGTATTGCCGCCAAGACGGGGGATCGCGCCCATATACTACTCGAAATGGTGACGTCTTCAGAGAAGCCTGGAAGCTAGTGTTGTAGCAGAACTCAGCCCAGGGTAACCAGCGAAGCCATTGTCGTGGCCGATCCCCAGTGAGGCAGCGAAGATACATGATGATGATTTTATTGACCACTTGGGTTATGCGTCGGTGAGGGTGAAATGCAGAGTTGAAATTAAGCTTGACCCCAACTAAGCGGAATAGCTCTGTCCAGAAATTGCTGGTGAATACCGGATCCCAGTCGCTGACAATGGAAGTGGGAACCCCATGAAGACGGACCACCTCGTCGAAGAAAACCCGTGCCACCGAATGGGCAGTATCACGGTGGTGAGTGGGAGAAGTGTCTTGGTTGGAGAAGCGGTAGACCATAGTGAGGATGACCGTTTGCGAAATCGCGGTAGGCCTTCCACGAAATCCATAGCTATATCGGACCAAAGCCTTTGAAGGAATAGGTAAGGGTTGTAGGAGACCAATTTGAGTGTCTTGCTCCTTTGTTGTTGTTGCGCGGGTGGTGCAAGAGCGAACAAAATCCTGGATGATGGCGCGGGCATTAGGAAGATGAAAATCAGCCCGCAAGCGATGTAATGTTTTCTGTACCCCTTCATGACCGAGTTGATGAGCACTGGACAGAATCTCCGGTAAAAAGGATGAAGTGGGTGGAATATAAATCCGGTTGTTGAATGTAATGAGGTCATCCACAATGCCCCAAGGGCCCTGCTGTTGATCGGCCATAATCTTGTCTCGGAGAGCACGAAGGGTGTCATCAGCCTGGATCTCCTGGCGAAGGCCATCAAATAGCTCGAAGTGTGGGCTGGAGAGAGCACAACTAAGAGCTACTGTCTCTGTATCTCGCCGAGACAGAGCATCGGCGACAATGTTTGTTTTGCTTGGGTCGTGTCAGAGAAATCATATCCCAATAATTTGCTTACCCAATGATCTTTGAGGAATTGTCGAGAGGTGCTGATCCAAGAAGAACTTGAGGCTATAATGGTCGTCTTGGATCAAGAAGGGGCGGCCCAGAGGTGCGGACGCTGAAAAGCGCACTGCTTGGACAAGACCAATCAATTCCCGTTCATAAGCTGGTAAGGCAGTGTACCTGGGGACCATGGCTCGGCTGAAGAAAGCAATGGCGTCTGTGCCTTGGTGGAGGACCGCGCCAATGCCCTGACCTGAGGCATCGCATTCGACAACGAAGGGAGTAGTGAAGTCTGGTAACTGTAATATGGGGGCGGACACCAAAGCGGTCTTTAGGGAGGAAAAGGCAGTGTTGGCTTCAACGGACCATTGGAATGCCTCCTTCTTCAGTAGTTTAGTAAGCGGGGCAGCCAAATCACCAAAGTTGCGGATGAATTTGCGGTAATAGCCGGCCAACCCAAGGAAGCCACGGACCGCCCGGACGGAGCGCGGTGTAGGCCAATCCTGAACCGCCGAGACTTTCTGTGCATCCATGGCCACTCCCGCGGCGGAGATAACATGCCCCAAATATGCCACTGATTGCTCCCCGAAGGAACATTTGGAGCGCTTCAGGAATAGGCGATGGTGTTGCAGGGTCTGGAAGATTGTGCGGATGTGGCGCAAATGCTCCGACCATGAAGGACTATAAATCAGAATGTCATCGAAGAAGACGAGAACAAACCGGCGAAGAAAAGGACGGAGAACCTCATTCATAAGGGCTTGAAACGTAGCTGGTGCATTGGTCAAACCAAATGGCATGATCAAGAATTCAAAGAGGCCCTGGTGAGTGCGAAAAGCCGTCTTCTCGATATCTACGGTGCATTAATACTTGGTGATACCGAACGGAGATCAAGCTTGGTGAAGAACTTGGCGCCACGAAGTTAGCCCGATGGTCGTCCACCACCGAATTGGGAACTTGTCTTTAATGGTGCGGTCATTGAGTCGCGATAATCGGCATAAAACCGCCAAAACCATCGGACTTTTTGACAAGCAAGACTGGAGCAGAAAATGCGGAGGAGCTTTTGCGGATAACCCCCTGCTGCAACATGGCTTTGCATTGTCTCTCCAATTCATCTTTCTGCAAATGAGCATAACGGTATGGGTGGACCGCAATTGCTTCGGTGCCCGGCTTCAAGTGAATGCGGTGATAACGCTCACGGACGGGAGGAAGCCCGGATGGTTCGGCAAATAAGTCATTGAAATCATCCAGTAGAGTGGGCAATAAGTCCTGACCTGTGCAGGCTTGAAGCGCGGCGCGCGGCACTGTGTGTGGTGTGCTAGACCAAATGACTTGGCGGCCTGTATGGCTGAACGACATCGTCATATGAGTGAAATCCCAAACTATTGGTCCGAGGGTCCCCAGCCATTATACGCCTAAAATGATGTCCAGATCATCCAAAGGAAGGACGTAGCATTCCAGAGCAAAAGGCACATCTTCAATGGTGATCTGCAAATCATGACAAACGCCCGGACAAGAAATACGATCACCGTTGGCCACCCGGACTTGCAAACCCGCACATGGTTGGACACGAACCCCCGTTGTATGGGCGACGCGGCTGGCGATGAAGTTGTGCGTGGAACCGGAATCCAATAGAGCCATGAAGGAGTGGCCTCCGATGGTTACCGGAAGACGCATGGTCTGGCCAGATCGGGGCGTAATGCCCGTGATCGCGGCCAGGGAGATGGCCGGCTCAATCGGTGACTCTGGTTCCTCTTCGTCGATGGTGTCCACAATCTCCATCACAAAGAGTCTCTTGCAGCAGTGGCCAGTACTGAATTTCTCGTCGCAGTGATAGCAGAGGCCTAGAGAGCGACGGCGGTCCATCTCTGCAGCGGCAGTGTTAAATCGTGGGAGTGGGCTGGTCGGTGCAAGAGGCGATATGTCGCCAGCGAATACTCCGATGGGACAGCGGCGGCGATCCTCCTGAAGCAGGTGCGGGTGGAGGGCGCCACGGCCGGCGATTTGCAACAGGGGCCGAAGCCGTTGTGAGTCGGCGCTCATATGCCCGAGCGAGACTCATGGCTGTTTCCAACGTCAGCGGCCCTTGGAGTTCCACATCAATCTGAAGAGGATCTCCCAACCCGGCGGTAAATAACTGAATTTGTTGGTGCTCCGAAAGTGGATCAGTGCGACAAAGTAGAGCCAAGAATTGCTCGGAGAAGTCGACCCTGAACCTTGTTCGGCCTTGATCTTCTTGAAGTTCGCCCAAGGAATTGGAGCGCAGCGGTGGCCCGAATCGGTTGTTCACCAGTTCGACGAAGCGGCGCCACGAGGGTGGTCCCATATCCCGCTCCAACCGGTGATACCACAATTGAGCAGTACTAAGCATGTGAAAGGAGGCCAGCCATACTCTGTCTTCTTCAGGTGTGCGCTGGCCACGGAAGAATTGGTCGCAGCGATTGAGCCAAGGTAGAGGGTCTTCTTTCCCGTCGAAGGTTGGAAAATTGAGCTTGTAGAAGCGAGGGGCGCCCCCACGATCGGGCTGGAGGTGTGTTGGTTGATCAAGGGGAAGGCGATCGTGCCCAGTATCGCGCCGAGTGGATGTTCTTGCGCGGCGATCAGGGCCCGGCCATTCTCTCGATTCAAAAGCCCGGCGGTGTCGGCAAGAGGCCCCGGTATCTTGGAAGTGCGGCTCTTGCAATTCGCCGCCTGCCGTCCGGATGCTCCAGGCGAGCAATCGCAATGTGGTGGGCACGCTGTTGGTTGTCGATGTCCCGTACTGTGCTGGCGAGAGAGTCCATCTTGGCATGAACGATCGCTTTGTCCGTCGCCATCTGCTGCATGATGGCGTCCAATTTTGCCAAAACGGGGTCGACAGCATCCTCGCTAGACATGGCGGGAGAGGCGGCGGAAGAATCTGATACCAAGTTGTCAGAGGCTGAGGATGCAATGACGGAACTGGAGCGAAGGAAGTACTGGTGGGTTGGAGGTAAATGCGCCCTAGCCCTCCTGCGGTGCGGCGGGGAAGCCGTGATGGCGGCCGCGCGGCAAGGAGGTAGGGCAAACTCCGGAGGTAAGGGAAAACAGAGGATATGAGGCAATTTTCTGATATCCCTTTATTCAATACTTAGCCCCCTTATATAAGAAGGGTCTGTTACAGATAAGGTAACACACAATCTATTTGAAAGGGAAACTATCTCCTAAATAAGGAAACTAGAGATTAAATCTAACTAATGCAATTAGATTGCTTCTGACCTATTCTAAACCTGGTCGGTTTGGGAAACCGGCCCAGTCTGCCTCCTACGCCGGCCATATGTGAGTCCCCACATGACATAATACCTCTCATCTTATATTCAAGTGTTGTTAATAAATAAAATTTGAATCATCATATTCTAATCACAACAAGATCCTATCGTCTTACAAATGAATTCTTGATATGAGTAGCTGTCCAACCTTTCTTATACCTCTCTAGCTATTTATAAGAGGGGTTAATCAAAAGTAAAATATGTTCCAAATAAAGTTAATAATCATGCCATGCATCCATGCTGTCTCTTTTGCAGGTATGTCTGATCGAGAGATAATCGAGCAAGATCTGATCCTTAGGTTAGGATCTACCCAAAATCAACCCAATGTTCCAGAACCACCTTCCATTCCAATTCATGATCTCAACCAGCCATCCTCCTGAGTCCAGACAGCCCACTCCTCCTGGTGGTAATGTCAATACTGCTAGGACTCCTGAGCAATCGACCAGCTAGAAAGAGTTCTTGTGTTTTTAGAGAATTCCAAGAAAGAAGCTCAAGCCACCCAAAATCAATTCATGGCTAATCAAAATCAATTCTTAAGAGTCTCTACTCACCAACATCCTACCTGGAACCCAATCCTCTAGCAGAAATGGGGTCACCTTCGGAGAGTTTCTCTAGACCACCTACATTCTCCAGAGCCACAGAACCTCTTGATGCCGATGATTGGCTTTAGGAGATTGAAAAAAGCTAGCCACAGTAGGTTGTATAGAAGAGGAGAAGATCCAGTTGCCACCTATCAACTAACAGGGTCCGCGGCAACTTGGTGGACTTAACTATTGACACACCCGTACTTCAGGTTAACCCATTACGTGGGCAGAGTTCACCTCCTAGTCCCGTATCACCCATGTCCCCTTGGGTGAAATGGACAACAAGAGAGAATTTTGGGATCTGACCCAAGTAGGAAAGTCTCGGACTACCTAAACAAATTCAATGAGCTATCCCGATATGCTCCAAAAAAGGTAGATACCGAGGCTAGATATATAGGTTTAGGAAAGGCATGAATCCATATCTGAGAGTCCAGTTGCCCACTCTTATGATTACCGTGTTCCAGGACCTTCAGGAGGATGATGACTGCTACTGCTACTACTACTATCAGGAGGAATAGCAGTACTAGTAGGCCGTATTCCCGCACTAGTTGACCGTCAGAGTTAGGAGGTCATAAGTTGTATTTTTGTTGTAATAGCTTATATGTAAGATAAGGTATGTACAATAACATGTGTGGCCAATGTACTGCAATAAAGAGTTCCATTATCAATCTCTAATTATTGTTCTACTGAAATACTATGAAAATGGTATAGTAACTAATAAAGTATTGGAGAGCCCGATATTTTGCTAGCTACTGTTCGAGATCCACTTAATTAGCTCAGGGCTAATAGTAGAATGAATGTCGTTACCCGGGGTTAATTAGGCGAGTAATAATTAAACTAAAACTACATTACGGTAGTATGGTACACGAAACATTGGCAAATATTGCCTCTAAAGCCAAAGCTAATCTGCTTGTATGGTCACGTACTTATGTAAAGTATAAGGTATATTGTTCTTCAACTTTTGACCTGATACTTCCACACTTAACTATATCTTTGGGTATATGAAATAAGGATTAATGCACATGTAAACACTAAATGTCCAATTAAAATATCGTCAACCTACTAGCCACCAGAAATTCAATATGTTGAACTCTAATTCTTTTATCATTAGACCTAGATAGTGATAGCTGGATAGATCAATATTCCATATGTTACATGGGAAAAGTTATCGACTAGTTGTGAAATGAATCGGAAAAGTAACCGACTAGTTGTGAAATAATCTGATAGATGAGATATGTGATGCAGGGGCAACAAAAACGCATAAAAATGTTCCAACAGAAAAGTGTGTTAGGTTATGAGCTACCCCGCCAAAAAGTAGAATGTAGCATCTGAAAAATTACATACAACATCATGTTCCATATTGAATGAACACTAACGAAGTGAAACAGAAAAATATACAGAATGTTGACCTCTAAAGTGTCTTTTCTTAATCCCAATATGTGGGGGTTAGTAATTGTATGAGCCAATTTTCTCCGGAAGAGGATGATGTGTGAACAGCACCCACCATAGTTCCTACATTGACAACCAGGTTGAAATTGCCAACAATACACCCATAGCTCCCAGGCCATACATCACAACAGTATCAGCATTCTTGCCAGCGAGCTGTTCCAGCAGAACCTCTGTCCATCCATGGGACCTCAAATGTGCCTCCTGCATGTTGCGAATTGCAAGGCATTAGCTTCTCAAAACAAACAAACAAAAAAATCTCAAAACTTAATCAAAGTCCCAAGCTCACTTTCATCTCTTCTATGTTTGATCTTCTAGGGCTAGCCTCACTCTGTAACATGCCATGGTCGAGTGGATTATCTCTATTGGACAGGGGAATTTCTGCTTCACGTGCATCTACAAAGCCTGTGTAGGCTGAATCTGTGTGGATAGTCTTCATGACTGATCCAAAAAAATTTGTCACAGGAACCTGATCAAAGACAGAATAGGAGAAAAGACTTAGTTGTGAACAACATAATGGTGACTAACAAATAAGTCTTATCTTATAATTACCTCATTTAAGGGTCGTTTATAAAGATCCATTCGATGATATGCAGTAGACAACAGCAAAGAAGGATTGTATGAGTTGAAAAGACTGAACATAAAAAAAATGAATAGGTTATGACACAGAAATACCATTTTACAAATATAAGATGAACATTCAGTGTTACTCTGGAGACTTGGAGAGTTACCAAGCTAAATTGTTTTAAAGAAATATAGGATTGAATATAGTTGGGTGCTATTCGACATAGTTGAGCTACAGAATATAAGACACAACTGACTCCCAATTCCCAAAGCTCCATAAAATCCACTGAAACAATGTTTGAGCTTGTCCCTAGCAACAATTATTTGTTCAGTTTTTGCAGCTTCTTTCAGCTCTGTAGCAAAATTATGTCAAATAGCCATATATCATCTTTATCCTCTAGTGCTCATTTCCATTCTTGTCCTACTTATTGGAATAAATCAGATGCTATTATTATCTCCCATAATAAAGGTTTTTAAGTTTTTGATACAATAAAGGCTCTTAAGTGCCATAGAAAATCAGTCAACAGGTAATTGCAGATTCACTGAAATTTGCCAGCCGTGAATTTCAATTATTTTATACAGTGCCAAAGATAGCATGCTGATACACAAAGAACCAAAACCATGCAGAACTTCTGCTGACATCATATTACTTGGAAAATGTCAAATGGAACAAGAAAATAAACTATATCTTAATATAGAAACAATGAACCAAGTTCTTCGGAGTAAATGTAGATCCCAATAAGAACATCAATCCGCATAACACAAAGTTATATAAGAAAAAAAAACTGTTTTAGCTAATAAAAAATCTAATCAGAACATCGAAATGAATTATACTTAGCATGTAGCAATTAACGAACTTGCACCCAATATGCAAAACATAGGAGAACAGCAATGTACAATAATTTACCTGCTCAATGAGGCATTGCTATACATGTTCAGTTTCTCAAAGAAAGCAAGTGTATAGAAGGTAAACCTATCCACGACAGAAACACCAATCTGCCACAAGAAATAGATCAGATTGACCGGCTTCATGACAAGTAATGAGGCAAAATAAGTTTGCAAACAGTATCTAAGACAACTGTGAATGGAAGTCATGTTCTCACGTCGGAGTCAAGATGGTGAGAGTAAGAATTTTCACCCTTCATGCTGCTACCAATCGCCAAAACACCAGGTGATTGAAGCTGCAGATATTAGA
This sequence comes from Guadua angustifolia, assembly GCA_036346375.1. Taxonomy (NCBI): domain Eukaryota; kingdom Viridiplantae; phylum Streptophyta; class Magnoliopsida; order Poales; family Poaceae; genus Guadua; species Guadua angustifolia. The sequence goes on along the minus strand of CM070502.1, from coordinate 64,833,755 downwards.
TATGTCAGGTACAGCTATAGTTTTCAGATACAGAAAAATGTGAAATGCGCTATAGAATGACAGAATAGATTGAATAAGCCATCTTGTCTAAATCTATAATCATGTGAAATACCATTAAAATTGATGACTTGATGTTTTAAAATGCAGCAATCTACTAATCCGTAATTGAGTGCTTATACAACCGTTTAACACAATAGCCGTGTGCAGCCTTCAGCTTTCCAATATGACAAACAGCCATTTAGCAATAAAAAATAATGTACAGATACAGAAAATGTTACATAAGCGGATAAAATGATATGGGGAATAATTTTAAGCAAAAAAACAAAATACTTATGAAAACCATGGATCAATTACAAGATGACATGGATACTATGTATATCAGTAATTCAGTATATGTCAAGATGGATTTCTAGCAACTAGAACAGTGAAACAAACCTGTGAAAAGAGAGTAGCAGCTTGGCATGTATCAACCATTATCAACAACTCTTTAAATCTGAAAGGCAGACCAAGGAGAAAATATTAGAATCAATGAACCGCGAAATGAAGGGAGCAAAGGCAACATCCAAATGTTGACAAACAAATAATTCCGTGATTTTTATCTATTAGATTTTTGTGTATCAAAAATAAGGGGGGAAAAGATAGTTGAAAGCAAGAGATGTACAATTCCCCACCTATGCTTCTCCTTCATCTGCTTTACTGCATCTGCTAAATCGTGGCTCTGAAGTTCTTCAGAATCTTGGAACTTCAAAAATTCATCCCCACCATGTCCAGTCATGTATAAAAGAATATGGCTTCCTTCATCACTTAAAAGACGCTTTGATCTTGGTACAGCACTGTCATGTCTACCAGTCAAAACTCTCAAAAAGTTTTCAACTGTTACCTCATAACCTCGATAATCAACCTGTTATTAGAAATCCAAACAGAGTAAAATCAGAGTGCTAAGATCAGTTTAACAAAACAATAAAGATCAGACCGCATAGTATTCACATGCATTATGAATGGACATCTTGAAATTTTGCCAGCTGTCACATTCAATAAATCACCAAAATGGCCATTTTGCATTGCATAGTGTGCTTAAGTATATGATGTTATGGTTCAAACAGCAATATTTTCAGAGCAAAGAGATTCACCTCAACATTGTCACCATAAAGATTAAGCTGGTGGTTCTCATTGTTGAACACTTGGGCAGGATAATTGTTCCTAGGATTACAGGCCATATCATCCGCCAACATAAGTATTATCCGCTCGTCAGGTATCCCTAATCTCTTAACGGTCCTGGGAAACACAAATGGTGTGTTTGCTAATAAGGAATATGCCCTAAATAGGATATGGATTAACAATTGCACATAAATAAAATTTAGCACGATACCTGTACAAAGACAGAGTATTGGCCATATGTCTATAATTGAACCTGAAGAACATTAGGAATAATAAGTCAGAATTGAGTAAGTGACCATAGGGATACGTAGCAGAGCCCAAAATTTGCCACTACCAACAATTTAAAAGCATCAGCCACCTAGTCAAATGCTGTTGGAAGATGGCAACCAAACATGCATCTGAAATGGCAAACTTTTTCAGAAGAAGCCTGCCATTAACACAGCTTAAGAAATGTGCATATGTTTAGACCGAAATGTTTGTCCAAAAAGACACTTCTTATAAGTTCTAACTGAACTTACTTCAGTATAATTCAAACATTCTTATCCTGCCACCACGAGAGAGAGAGAAAGGAAGTACTCGAATCAAATTACACCCACTGAGACCCCAAGCCATAACGACAAGATTAAAGTACGTATGAGGTATTGATAACAGCCACTGCAGCCAAACGAGTAAAGCACTAATATAAAAGCTTCATAACCTTGTAATCTACTGCCCGCGCACATTAGCATGACTAATTCCAATTCGATCGAATCAAGTAAGCAAACAACCCATCACCGCTGCATACGCCGACATTGATGCACTATGTAGCAAACAGAGATCCACAAATGACACACTAGCTAATACACAGACAAGTTCATAAGCCGCAACCCACTGCAATTGGATCCAGACCCTTGTAAGGACCGCGCGCACTAATCAGAACTGGAAACAGAACCTAGCTTCTCTAAACCTCTGTCTCGCGCCCGCGCGGCTTCGTTCCGCACGGAGAACCCGCGTACTTTTGCTTCTACTCCACTACGATCGGAACCCTAGGCAATGGTGGGCCAAGCAAGCAGCGCCCGCGCGGCGAAGTGAGATTTGGCGCGGAGGATGTATATAGGAGAGGGCTCACCAGAAGCGGGAGGTGCATACGAGCACGGCCCAGTTGTTGTTGTGCATCGCGGCGGGCGCCGCCGGGGCCGCGGCGGCGGGAGAGAAGGCGAGCAGCACGAGCAGTGGCAGCGTTGGGAGGAGGAGGTTCCGGCGGCCGAACGTCATTCCCGGCGGAGGCGCAGGGTCGTGGCGGTCGCCGGCTGGGAATCTGGGGAAAGGGGAGAGGGAGAGAGACGAGGAGGTGAGGTCGTCGTCGCGACGCCCACTCAACGGAACGGCAGCGCGTGGAGGGGACAACTGGGCTGGAGACCGGAGAGGCAAGAGCAGCCGGCCCGTGGAGCTTGGAGGCGCCCGAAAGAGGCTAATCTCAGCTACTTCTAAGGCTGAGTTTGTTCTGTTGGAGCCGAACATTTGATTGGACGTGGAAAAAAGGTTGTTAGAAATTTGGAAGAAATTTCTGCTGGAAATTTGGATGAAAATGACAATTTTTAAGTAAATAATAGTTAAGTTGTAAGGGTACTGGGGAAGTGGGATTTTAGAAACTCAATTGGCAGAAGCATCGTTTTTCTTACTTCTCTCGCGTAGTGCAAATTGGGCTAAAAGCTTCTTCTCTCCGTCAATTTGGAAAAATACTGTTTGTTTTGGCTTGTAGCTTATAGAGGTGTAAAAGCCAAATAAGCCCAAGCTCAAGCCTAAACAAACTGAGCCTAATTATGAGGTGGTGACAGTAGTTCATTCTTCTCCACCTCCAAGTATATCCACGAATGGAGAAAATTTTAATTTGGTTGAATATATTTACATGTATGATCTACAGCATATCAGACTCTTATCTTAATCAGCCAATTCTATTTCTAAATACTGCACGACCGATTCATTTTCATTTATTATACGCATATAGCTTCTGAGTTATCGTATGCCTTTGAATTGCTATGTACATCCTTTCTATTAAATATTTATTTACATATGTAGATAAGATTACCTTTTCTTTTTATCTAATCACGTATGGACTTGATTTAGACCGACCAGCAGCATGCGCACAGCCATACATACATGACACGACTAGATAAGTTTGTTATCGCTACCTCATTCTAATTAGGAATTGGTGGTGGTATGTCCGTTCTCCACCCTCACCCTGACATGTGTGCGCACCTACGTGGCTGAGTGTGAAGCGGGTAATGGCCACCTGGTAGATTGGATTGGATCATCCCATCGTGGAAGGTAAATAAATATGCATGACTCATTTATTGCTTTCTTTTTTCCCATTGATTTGGTATTCGAATCGGCGGTGATTGCTCTCGGTGTTTTTCGGATTGGATTGATTAATTCCCTTCCGAAGAAAGCAGAGCTCCGATTCATGGAATTTGGTCTCTTCTCGTCTCTTTCCCTTTTATTACCTTTTTTATTCGATGATTTCTTAATCTGGATTCCATAGACATCTCTTCGGTTGCTGAATCTATATAACCCCACTACTTCTTGCCTCTCCTATAGATGTGTTGAGCTTATCTGTTAAACGAAGGTAATGAGCGACCTTCCTGATCTCGTCGATGCGGCATAGGGGTAGGTCGTCGGTGGTGGACGGCGAGATAAGCTGGCAGCGCTGCTGGAGCTCACCACAGTGGATGATGTCAATAGGTTAAGGGAGGCGCTTGCGGGGAAAGTGTGAGGAGGCGGTGGAGCTGGTTCATGGAGGGGATATGGTATGGTCAGATCAAGGCATACGAGCCACGCACGCCACTGATAGTGGCAGCCACATACGGATAACGCCTACCTCTTAAACGCCTTTGCACCCATAGGGCAGCAGGTGATGTCTCTCTCAATCGATCGATCTCGAATTATGGCGTTACAAATTTACAATCCCAAGTGTTGTGATGTTATTATTTAAGGTTGTGAAATTAAAAATAATTTTTAAGCTTGAGTTTGTAAACAAGTGCTTGGAATTTGTATGTTTCGATGAATTGATTTAAACATTTAACCATTGCACATTCAGAGTGAACATTATTATTCAGATAAGGTTAGTGCTATTTGCAAATAAATTTTTTATTGCAAATCGAGTTTCCGTTGTAGCACACGAGCAGATAGGGGTGAAAACGGAGCGGATAATATCCGGACCGTATCCGTATCCGGTATCCGTTTTTCTGAAATGGCAAAAGAATCGATATCCGTCGGATACGGATAATTATCCGGATCGGGGCAAAGCGGATCTGTGAGCGAATATGGGAGAGGTGATATCCGAGCGGATACTGAGGCGGATCTGGATATCCGGTGTTTGGATATCCGGATCATCAGCAGGCTTCCAGGGGCGGAGCTGGGATGGGCCAGAGGCCCAACACTTCTAGCGATTCTTGGCCCAACACTTCTAGCGATTGCAAGAAAGTAAGAAACCCTAGTCCCTTCACTTCAGGCCTTCCCTTCCCTTGCACTGGTGGCTGCCCTGCACCGTGTGCCCCCCCTGCCGAAAGCCGATCGCATTCCCCAATCCGCCGCTCCGCCTCCGGGCTCGGGCAGCCGAAGGCCTCCGCCACACACACCAAACCCAGCCTTCCCTTCAGGCTGAGGCCACTCCGCCGCCACCGCCGCTCCTTGGCTCGGCCTCTCGCCGGGCCTAGGCGGCCCAAGTTCCCCGAGCCAAGCGCCACAGCAGCATCGCCGTTCCGCCTTCCTTGCCTCTCGGCTCTCCCAGATCTGCCGAGGGTGAGCCGAGGCCGCCGCTCCTTCTACCCTCTGGGCTCTGGCTCCTTCGGCCGCCACCCGCTCTGGGCTCTGGGCTCTGCCGGTTTGCCGTCTGCGCTTGCTCTAGCTGGCCTGGCCTCCTGGGGTGCTCCTGCTCGGCTGCTCTGGTCATCTGGTGAGTGCCTGAATGGTCATGTGAATGGCAACTTGGTGTGTGGAGTGGAGACTTGATGAATGAACGAATGAATGAATGAATGATGGTTACTGATTAGTGATTACTGATTTGTGTTGAAACTTGTGTTTTCGCGTTTGCATATTATCCGACTAAATATTCGGTTTCGTTTTTGTTTTCGATCCGACTCCGATTACTATCCGTTTTATTATTATCCGATATCGATTTAATATCCGATCCGTTTTTCAATTATCCGTATCCGTATCTGCATCCGGATGAAAAAAATGTGAGCGGATATGGAAATGTCACTATCCGACCGAATCCACTCCGTTTTCATCCCTACGAGCAGATGGCTAGTGAGCCGAATTGGTGAGCTCGACTCACCTGCGAGGGCTGGCTATGGAGCCTAATAGCTATTGTCCCCTTCGTTGCAGCTTCTGAATTATGAATTATGGATTATAAAAAAGCTATTTTTATTATAGAAGAATCAGGCCAAGTAACTGCCACTTCTAGGTTCCGGATTAAGTCAGCGAGAATCATATTTCAGCCGGACAGCTTGTAGGAGAAGCTATCCAGAATCCTCTCGTTCGGCGGACAATCTATTTTTTTAAGCAGAAACTATGCAAAAACTAAAACGAAGGAAGCCATTATCTAACTCCTTTCGAAATTAACATAATTTAACATAAATTTATTTTATTTACTATTTAAATAGTTATTTTAAATTCAAGCTAACAATCTACTATCGAGCTAGGTCTCATTAACATTTTTCGCTTGATGTGAACTCTTTCAATTTTGAACCTATTAAATACTATAATCGAAGATATTTTGATTTGATGAGCAATTGATTTTTTACTGTCAACTAAGCGTTTGTTTTTTTTCTTTTGATCACCCCTACACCGATATGTTGCCTACTTTCTTTTGTCAGCCGGCTGGCCAAACCAGAATCTGTGTAGTGAGCGAAACATTTATTTCGTGGCGTATATGTGCTAACGTCAAGTAATGGCGTGATGCCGACTTCACTCGTAAAAAATATAAGCACTGCTTTCTCGTTTTCTCTCTCAATATAAATTACACAAATTTAGAAATAAAGAGGTAAGTAATTATTATCTATCTTTCATTCGTATTTTAATATTTATCTCTACTACTTCTAATTACGAATTGGTAGCCATGGTCCGTTCTCCTCCCTAGCATACTCTCAAAACTATCATTGCTCGATATTCTATACATTGGCGAACAGAGAAAGTTTTAATTTGGTTGGATATACATGCATGCGTGATCTATGGTGTAACAAACTCTTATTTCAATCAATCGATTCTATTTCTAAATACTGCACGGTCGATTCTTTTTCCATATATTACACGCATAAAACTTCTGAGTTACCATGTGCCTTTGAGTTGCCATATGCATCATTTCCATTAAATATTTACTTGCATGTGTAGATAAAATCATTTAATCACGTTTGGTCTTAATTCTGGTCGGCCAGTAGCATACACACAGCTATGCATGACGCGACTAGATAAGTTTGTTATCTCTATGCCTTCTCTACTAATTTTAATTAGGAGTTGGTGGTGGTACGTCCGTTTTCTACCCTCACTCCGACACGTGTGCGCATCCGCGTGGCTGAGTGGGAAGTGGGTAGTGGCCACCCCCGTAAATTGGATTGGATTATCCCGTCGCGGGAGGTAAATGGATATGCATAACTCATTCATTGCTTTTCTTTCTCCCATTGATCTGGCATTTGAATCGGCGGCATTGCTCCCGGTGCTTTTCGGATTGGATTGATTGATTCCCTTCCGAAGGAAGTAGAGCTCCGATTTATAGAGTTGGGTCCCTTCTCGCATCTCTTCCTTTTGTTGCTTTCCTTATTCGATGATTTCTTAATCTGGATTCCATAGATATCTCCTTGGTTGCTGAATCTATATAACCCCACCGCTTCTTGCCTCTTTTGCAGATGTGTTGAGCTTATCTGTTGAGCAGAGGTAATGGGCGACCTTCTTGATATCGTCAAAGCGGCGCAGGGGCATGTCACCGTTGGTGGGCGATGAGATAGGCTGGCGGCACTGCTAGAGCTCGCCGCAGTGGATGATGTCAATAGGTTGAGGGTGCCGCTCGCGGGGAAAGGCGAGGAGGTGGTGGAGCTGATTGATGGGGTGGGGCTATGGTATAGTCAGAGCAAGGTGTATGAGCCATGCATGCTGCTGATGGAGGCAACTACATACGGATGGCGCCTACCTCTTCAATGCATTTGCGCCCATATAGCAGCAGGTGATGTCTTTTTCGATCGATCGATCGATTCAAATTATGGTGTTACAAATTTACAATTTCAACTGTTTTGATGTTATTATTTAAGTTTGTGAAATTAAAGATAATTTTAAGCTCGAACTTGTAAACAGGTGCTTGGAATTTGTTTGCTTCAATGAATTGATTTAAACATTTAACCATTGCATATTTAGAGTGAACATTATTATTTAAATAAGGTTAGTGCTCTTTGTAAATAATTTTTTATCGTAAATTGGGTTTCCGTTATATCGCATAGGCATATAACTAGTGTAACTTTCAAAAAGAATTGTATTGGAAACAACTCAGGCATCCATTCATAGTGCTAGAGGCTTCCACGTGTCTTTCTCATATTGCTCTGGTGGGTGGGCTACTAGGCTGTCGCTGTTGCAAACTACTCGGTGCAGCTGGACCTCTGCCACTCTGACAGGGATTTAAATCTCATTTTCGGTTGACATGTTGGGGTGAGCAAAATCTAAAATTTCGTTAAGATCTCAGGATTTTGGATAAATCCTGGATGAAGTACAAAAACCAAAATTCAAATCTATTTTTTAAAACCGAGATTTCGGTAAGAAATACCAAAATCTCACCGAGAATTCAGTAAAATTGAACCAAGCGGAAAATGATGCAAAACACATTGAATTTTTTGTAGATGGTTCTAACACAACATCAATATTTCTGTAAAAATTTTATATGATGATCAAGCTTGAGGAATTTTTAAAATTTTTTACTATGGTACTGTCATGATTAAAGGCTAACTAGTAAATTTGAACCGAATAAAAAATTGAACAAACCATGTTATAAATTTTTGAAAATTTTTATAAAAAGCCCTTATGCATTAGTAATTCTTTTATATAATTTTTAGATGATAATTAAGCATCATGAATTTTAAAAATTCTGAAAGTGCTACTGTCTTAATAAAAGCTTTACAAATTCAACCGATTGAAAAATAGTCTAAGACATGTTATAAAATTTTGAAAGTTTTGTGGGTGCTATTAATGAATCATAAATATTTTAACAAAATATTTAGATGATTATCAAGCTTCAATGATTTTTAAAAATTCTGAGAGTGCTACGTCCCAATAAAAGCCTAATGATCAATACATAGATTTGCTTGAGTAAACAAAAAGGGTTTAGAATTTTTCAAACTTTTACAGAAGGGTACTAAGAAAATTCTTAAGCTCTCATAAAAATTTTGGATACTAGTCACACTCCAGTAAATTTATAAAATTCTTACAAGGATACTATACCATGTTCTTTGTGTTTTTGTTTTTTGAAATATAACAAATGAAGTTCAATGCTTTCATATATTTGATTGAGCAAATAAAAAATTTAAAATTTTTGAAAATTTTGGAAAAAGAGTTATGAGGCAATTATTAAGCTTTAATAAAAATTTTGGATCATGATCACACTCAAGCAAATTTATAAAATTCTGACAAGGTTATTGTCTCAGTTATGTTCATTCTATTTTTGATCTTTTAAAGCTAACAAATAAAATTTATTAAGTTTAATTAGTTTGAAAAAAAATTCTTCACAATCCTACACTACTAAATATAGTACCATAAATTTTTTAGAGTATGATCAAGCTTGTACAATTTTATAAACATTTGAAAGCATTTCTATTGAAATTATAAAATGTCACAAAAATTTGATTTTTTAATAAATTTTATGGAAAAATGACTTTCTTAAGGGTTATTGGGCTAAATATGGTAAAAAAAGGTCAAAAATTAGTCAAATTACTCGAGATTTCGTCGAGATTTGATGAAATCTTGTTGAAATTTTCTAGATTACTGTAGCATTTCAATTTTTTTACTCGGTTGGGATTTTGGATTCCTTCCACTGAAATCCAAAATCTCAAACAAGATTTTTGAAATTTCGCTGAATTTTGAAACCTTTGCTCAAACCATCGATTACATGTAATCAACTACAATTAACTGAGACATAAATGTCGATTTATTACCGATCATCAATGGGAAAACTAAGATAGAAATAATGCGGAGAATTAATCATATGCTCTGTTTTATATGGTGCAATTGATAAAATGCCCCGTTTGACTCACTAACATATGATCCTAGGACCCGTATATTAGTGAGACATCACAGAGTATTTTATTAATGGCACATATAAGTGAGGACGTTATATCCATTAATCCAAACAACGCAGTCTCCATGTAGTACCATATTGTGGCTTTAAAAAATATAGTATCATATTATAGTACTCATCTTTTTGCTCGTACATATTGCAGCTCATGTACAAGCAAAGTGGGAAAAGCGCCCAGGGTTAGCTGGGGCAGTTAGCTTATATTCAGGTAGATATCGTTTTTATGTCTTCAACCATATTTTTTTATCAGTTTTAAAGTTAGAAATGGATAGTGTCGAATAAGAATATAATATAGATAGTATCGGTCACGAATATGGAGTGAAATCGATGCATCACCAAATATTTTATGACGAATATCATACGAAAATAGATACTACATATAACATACATATAGCACTAAGTAACCAACCATATGATTGAACATACAATAGGATTATTGTAATTTAGCAAGTCATTTTGTCAGGTAGTCCAACAAAGTTCCAAAAATATCAAATATTCTTTTATGCTTTGAAAAAAATACCATGTATTCATATAGGCAAATGGAAATATATTCTTACATATCAAACTTTAGTGACAGCGGGCACCAGCCGATAGGATAGTGTATGGGACAACGGCAGGAGGGTGAAGCCATAAAGGGAGAGCCAACCTTGAGCTATTTAGCTGGGCTCAATTACAGTTGCTAGGGTATAGGTTGAAAATTTTCGAATATCCAAAAATATAATCAGAATATCCGATTCGATGGATAATGATCTCCCTAATTTGACAGCTATCCGACATGATTAACCAAATCTGAGCTGAAGAAATTTAGTCTGTCAGCATATATCCAATCTAATAATACCTCTACCTATGGTGCATGGCCATACCACAATGTTTGTCCATAGCATCCCAGTCTCTCGCACAAGCTGGCCACTCCTCACGCAGCCTTCACTTTTTTAATCTGATGAAATACTTTTTTTTTTTTGCAAATTTAGCTTTTATTCCAAATAAATTGCCTTGATTGCGAAAGGCGTAGTAGGTGATGTGTTACCTGCCGTGCTGCTATACAGCGTGGCAGAACGGGGTCCACTAGACATGTCGTGGTAAGTTACTATGTAGCTCCTCTTCTTTGGTAAGAATGTGCCCATCAATCAACTAAATAATCACTTTTACTTAATTAATTACTTTCGCTTAATTAAATTGGCTATTCTACCAAGGTAAGCGTGCATGCTCGTCGGATCCCTACCAAGCCAATGGACTACACGACATCTCAGTTGGTAAGGTGTCGAGGTATAGAAACACGACAAGTAACACGTATCGTCTATCACTACTTCCGTAGCGACGTCGACAGTGGGGCACACTAGGCAAGCTTCTCCTGAGCCCACGTGTCAGCCTCAGTGACCCCCGCCGCCTTTCCCCGGTCAAAATCCCAGGCCCTGGCTTTTAATGCCATTGCCACCCTCCCGCACGAAGGGAAGCCACCCCGCGCCGCGTCAAAAAACGGGGCTTTTGGTTATCTGCCCCTCCTCATATTGCCATTCGTTAAAATGCCACTCGGGCCCACTGTCATAGACACAGAAGGTCCCACATGTCATTGAGACAGGAGTGACATTTTAACGAATGGCAATATCAGGGGGGCATATTACCAATTTTTTCTCAAAAAACACAGCAGAGAGAGCGAGCGAGAGCCATGTCGGTGAGCAACAACATCACGGCGTGCGTGACCCTCATGGCGCTCATCTGCGCCGTCCCCGTCATCGCCTCGGGGGTCTGGTTCGCGTCCGCGCAGGGGGAGGAGTGCGCGCGCCTGGCGCGGTGGCCCGTGGCCATCCTTGGCGGGCTCCTCCTCCTGGCCGCCCTCGCCGGCTTCGTCGGCGCCTACTATAACCGCCGCCGCCTCCTCGCCTTCTACCTCTTCGCCATGGGGGCGCTCATCGTGCTCCTCGTCGCTCTCCTCGTCTTCGCCTTCGCCGTCACCCGCGGCTCCGGGGCCTACCCCGTGCTCGGCCGCGCCTACGACGAGTACCACCTCGACGGCTTCTCCATGTGGCTGCGCGGGTACGTCTCCGACGACCCCGGCCGGTGGGAGCGCATCAAGGCCTGCCTCGCCGTCTCCGACACCTGCAAGAAGTGTTGGAAATCCCAAGATCTAAGACACACGAGCTAGACGGAGTACACCGAGAACACACACTAGTATTCTTGTACTTAGCTCTAGAAGGAATACAAGGAGCACTCTTAGAGGCGCCGGACTTGAGATTACAACGGACTCAAATATTGCACCGTTCTTCTACCCCTAGCTATTCTCATCTACTTCCTATGAGGTACTACTTGTACAAGAATATATATATCATATGCGCAGTCTTGATGCACAAGAAGAAGCCACTCACGCACAGTCTTCCGGACGTGCGCACGTCTCCTGGAGACTCGATCTCCACTGCGCTTCCGGCCACTTCGTCCGCGATCCGATTCTTCTGCTCGGCTGACCACTTCCTTCGTGCTGAGACAAGTCACGGGCTACACTGCATGCAAGACTTCCTCTCCATCTAAGCGAGCATGCAACGAATCTCTTCCCTGGCTAATGGACCCAGCACAGAATGCATGCAGACTTAGGCTAATCAACTTGATGCCCTTTCCAAGGCTAATACATGCATGGACGGATGGACCGAATCTCTTTCTGCCTAATGCATGCATGCACATTACATACTCATGCAAATAATTAACTAGTTGACATGACATAAATTTATTATGCAACAAGATTATGGCTAACAAGAAGCTCGCTCGCCAGGGCTCCTTCGTCACTGCCGACCAGTTCTACCAGTCCAACCTCTCGCCACTCCAGGCAATGTTATTATTACCCTTCACCTATATCTTTTTTCACTATTCCTAACAGTAGCTAGTAGGCTAGTACTATTAACCAAATTGATAATCTTTTTAGCTTTTTTTGTTTGTTTGCAAGATTACATAGGAATCAGGGGCGGATCCAACAGTATGGCAGGTTGGGCTGCTGCCCCACCTACAATTTATAAGGCCTCTTATACCCAGGTGTGTATATACTGCATAGCCCAACAAATTTGACCCATAAGTAGGGCTGGCAACTAGGTTAGGGACTCCGTCGCTGGCTCGCTGCGATTAGGGTTTTAGTATTACTTCAAACTTGCCTCACCTATAATTTCTTCCTGGATCCGCCACTGATAGGAATAGTTGGAAATTTTGTTACTTTATAAATGCAGATTTAACATCTAAGAGCTTAGCATTAGGGTGACCATCCATTTGAACAAACAAATTGGTTGTGACACTTGTAGCTAAATCAAATTAACAAAAAAAATGTGGAGATGTATATTCATTACAAACTAGGATTAATCTCCCTAGGCCTCTAGAGGTGAGGAATCAAATGGCAACTACCATTCCAGTAGGAGGGCACACGGAAAAGCTGGAGCGTGTTATCGGCATCGTTCACGGTCACTGTGGTGTGGGCCATCTCGCTTTTCCCCAGTGCGCAAATGCCAAATGGTCTAAAGGAGAACCCATGTGTAGGTCCATGTATTTAAGCTTTTTTATGGAACAAATTAGACACTGATATAGACCGGGAATATAATCGCGTAATGGACGATTTTCTTGGTCGGGTATCCTCTGCTTATCCCCAAAAAAGAGTTTTACGCCCCCTTTGCAACATGGGAATTAATGTTATGTCAATCCTACCGAAATTGCACAGTTTTCTACAATTTTTCTGCAAAATATAACCATATGAAGTGGCCTCCTACAGTTTTTGTTCATGGGAATATAAAGTTTTCCTCTATAAAGGGGTAGAAACGCCGCACTGCTGTTCGTAGGAACAGGATTGGAGACAAGGGTCGCATGGGCCGGTGCGTGGGGGTGTGTGATTACTCTTGTTAATTCTAGAGTGTTTTGTTAATTCCTACGGAGTATCACGTAGTTTAGGGCACAACAGAGTTTTTTTTTTAGATATCGACGTAGTTCCATTAATAGAGGTTTAAACCACACTACACTGCCTCCAGCAGCCACAAGCACAAGATTAACAACCCCAACAAAGGAACACTTCAGAGTTTTGTTCTTGGATTGGAGCGACTGCATGCAGCTAGCGTGGGTAAATCATCTCGGTGTCCTCATCTGCACAGAGTTTGTCTGCGTGCTTGCGTGCGTGCGTGGTGTAGCCGCGTATTCCGGCTTAATCTCAGATGTTCATAGTTTCATACATCTCTGTCTGTCTGGCGCGATCTTCAAAACGCTGATGCGATGGAGAAAAGATATTTTTTTTTGCAAAGAAAAGGAAACTGTTTCAGATCCAGCTACAGGCACTGCTGCAAAAATGGCTAAATTTCTGTTGATTTTCTTAGTATAAGTAAGTGGATGGCTTCGTTTAACTGACTGTACATGCACTGATCTGAATCTCTGGTTCGCCTCTCACTGACAAATGACAGAGCATTGTTATGTTGTGTGTTGTTGTGCATGGATGCAGTCCGGCTGCTGCAAGCCGCCGGCAGTGTGCGGGTACAGCTACGTGAGCCCGACGGTGTGGACGAACCCGGCGCACCCGGCGGCCGACCCGGACTGCGGCCTGTGGAGCAACGACCCTGCGCAGCTCTGCTACGAGTGCGAGTCCTGCCGCGCCGGCCTCCTCGAAGGGCTGCGCGACCAGTGGCACAAGGCCAACATCGCCCTCGTCGTCGCCACCGTCGCGCTTATCTTCCTCTACCTCATCGGCTGCAGCGCCTACAAGAACGCGCAGGCCGAGGCCCTCTTCCGCCGCTACAAGTGGTGATATCACAGGAGCGCCACGCCACGCTATGTGAATTATGTCGCTTTTCAGACTTCGGTTGTAGTGGTTCGGGCGAAGTAGGGCAGAAGAGACAGCTTCAGGGTTCAGAGGCACTACTGTTGTGGGGATGTACTTACGATCGATCCATGGTCAGATTGTGAATGAAATTTCGTCATGTTTTCGTGATTTGGCCGGCCGGTTCCTGAACGAGCCACCCAGCAGTTACTGAAGCAGTGATCAGGTGAGATGGGTGGTTGGTTCAGGGGACAAATGACTGGATGAGTATGCTTTTGCTGCGTGCCATTTTGCTTCGCTGGGCCGGGAGTTGTTGGGACTAATCAGATTTTTGTCAGGATCGTCTTGCATATGTTTTATTTTTTGGATTTTGATAAACACCACTCGAATGTTTTCTTAGATAAAAAACATCCACATTATAAAGCGTTGGATCTACATTGAGATCCGTAAGCCGTGAAGGGTTTTGTTGAAAGTAACAAACTTAGGATCCGCATACTTTGATCTAAGAGTCCAAATTTTGAAAGACAAAGGCTAGACACACTTATTTTTTTCCCTCTCATGAGAGCACAGTTCGTGCTTTCCTGCATCACTGGTTGGGTGTCATCGCCTGTAGACAAGTGTTGGACAATGCATTCTACGATTCATTCGCTTCGACCTCATCCTTGTTCAGCTGGTTTCAATCTCTGCCACAAGCCCTGGAAAAAAAGGAAAAAAATTCTAAGATTATTTCTCAATATTTTCCCCTCCAGAATCACCTTTACCTGGCTCGTGTCGCGGTGACTGTCAGTAACGATTTTTTTTGAGTTATTCGTTAAAAAGAAAGAAAGATTCAAGGTCATTACCATAACGACGTGGTTTATTAAAACACCCGCAAAAAATCGAAGCATCAACACGCGGTGCTTGTATCAGGCCACCCGCTCGTTTCCTAAGACTGTATGCAACACGAAACGCTTAGGCTACTCTCAGTGCTAGTTTCATTTGAGTTTCAATATCATTAAATGCTATGCCACATAAGCAAAGATAATGACGTGGCAAGAAATTAATGATGAGAGAGATGAGGAGAGTTTCATTTAGATGAGAGGAGTTTCATCTAGATGAAATCCGAGATACACATTTACCTAGACAAAGATGATATGACAGTCTTAGCAAACAGTGCAATGAAACTGTACACTGGAAATAGCCTTAGAGCAATAGAGACATGGTTTGTTCATTTCATCAGTCCCTACAGAAAAGAGCTAACGCTCTGCCGCTGTATCCAGTGCCGCTGACAAGCATCAACACATGACAACGAACAGCTAGTTAAGAGGGTGTTTGGTACAGTATTCCTAACTCTAGTAATTTATGGAGCTGTAGCTATGGATGCATTAAAAGTATTTAACTGGGTCATCTTATTTATATTTTAGAGTAAAAGTATAAACTTAATTCACTTTATTTAAACCTATAAGTTTTAGATCTGAGATAAAGTTGAGATCTAGAGCTTTGCCAAATAGGGTCTTATGTAGCTTAGTGCAAATTAAGGATCCATTAGCCTATTAAGATCCGTTCTACTTGGAATTGCTACAATCTGGCCTCCTTGTTATAATCCTCTCTTCATGCTTCGTCGCACTTGCTGAACACCCTGAAGGCCTGAACCCGGAGATGGGGGAGAGCGCCGCGAAGCAGAGCAGCGCCACGGACACGGTGGCCCTGCCGCAGAAGCGCCCGAAGTAGGAGAACGCCTCGCCTCAGGACACCTCCCGGTCGCCTCCCGCGCCAGGTACAGCACCTCCGCCGCCGCCGAGCCCGAGGTCACCAGCAGGTACGCCGCGTCCTGCATGCTCCGGCGAGGCAAAAGCTTTTAGCCAGGAGTTCTTTAGCTCGCCGTGATATTTCGTTGTTCAACAGTCGAAGGCAGCTAAAATTCTTCCCTGATGAACACTTAATTTGTGCCATCTAGGTTGCATGTTGTTGTTGCTACATTTTTATACTGTTACTGACTTAGCATCGTGTGAGTTATATGTGACAGGTGCATCAATGTGATGACCTGTTGAGAACATGAAAAATGCAGGAACTTGCTTATGTACTCACCCTTTGCTAAAAGAAAGAAATGCGGTATAATTTTCTAGCAATGGAAGCACTGCTCTGTGGTGCATTTTATCATCATAAATCATGTCGGTAGAATACCCTACCTACTTATTCTGAATGTCCCTAAATCCTTTGAGGTTTTCTGTGTTCTGAATCCACAAGATTCTTTGTTCTGGTATAAAAACTAGACGAAGATTAAATTTATTTAACAATTTCCTCTAACAATTCATTACTCTGGTCCTAGTGACTCTACTGCCGATTATAGTACCTTAATACTATAGAAAAGTGAACTTTCGGTTCTTGCCACTGCCGTTTCCACTCAAGTTTTGCTGTCGACACTACATCGGTCAAGGGGTGGGTTGACCTAAGGTGCATGGAAAAAGACTAATTTGTACCTAGCTTCTCTCTCTCTCACTATATATATATATATATATATATATGCCCAGTGACTAGGGTGGGAAAAAAAGCTCGTTGAAATTGGCTCATTGGCTCGCTTCAAAATTACTCCGATTATATTCATTTTCTTTTAAAATAAAAATTAGTTGATTTGGAACAAGAGTCAACTTTGGCTCGGCTCGTTAGGCTCGGCTCGTTAAGCTCGGTTCGAAATTGGGTCTCAAACAACATAGGAGATTATAATAAATAAGAATAAATCAGTGTCAAAGAAAGCTC
This sequence comes from Guadua angustifolia, assembly GCA_036346375.1. Classification (NCBI taxonomy): domain Eukaryota; kingdom Viridiplantae; phylum Streptophyta; class Magnoliopsida; order Poales; family Poaceae; genus Guadua; species Guadua angustifolia. Next base: position 64,816,785 of record CM070502.1, on the reverse strand, counting down.
GAAAAAAAGTTCAACTAGCTCGTTATCCACCCCTACTGGTGATTGAGGTGTCATATATATGAGCGAGGGCAAATTCAGAAACTTTTACTATTACTAGTTCGGATAGCCACGCCTACTGCGCCGTTCTGAAGATGATTTATCGGTATAGACATATCATTTAAAGTAGTGGGGTCAAATCGTTCATAGTATGGAGAAATGACAAAACAATGTATGTAAGACCAAGGGAGAAGCAGATATACGGGTGAGAAATCTTGTCATATGGGCCAAAATAGGAGAAGTACTGTCATACGGGCCAAAATAGAATGAACAGATAGAAAACACAATAGATATAACAATTCTATTTTATTAAGCGAGGATAGAACAACGAAAGCAAATTATATAGCGGTCTAACGGTGAGATTAACGATGACGAAGATACATAGGAGAAGCCTAAGCGAGGGACCAACGATATACTTGACCAAAAGAGAGGACTATGAGTTCTGCGTCTGCGATGGGCACAACATCACATTGTACATTGACCAAAACAAACCCAAAGATATAGATTGGTATTTGTAAGTCCGGAATATAGCAAAATACTACTAAGATTAGATGGCGATCTTGTGAGCATAGTAATGGCGTCTGCGAATACCGATAGGGAACAGCGAGACCACTTTTGTTAATGCGGCGGTGTAATCAATTGTGGGTAGCATCCACGGTGATTCGCGACTGCGAAAGCTAGGTATTTTGGTAAGGTATTATTGAAATTGACAGAGGTCGATAATGTTAACCATGAGGATAACAATATATAGGATATACCTTATTTGCTTTTAATCGGTTCGATTAGTGGAAACAACCTCCTTTTAGGTTGTTTTCCTTCCATATGCTCAATTGTGCTAGAGACGGTGAAAACAGGTTATTAGCATTACGGTATAGGCGGTACAAAGTAAAAGCTAAAGCGTGAAAACATATAAAAATATAACCTTGTCTTTGCTTTCAAGAATAGACAAGTCATCGGTAGTAGCTTGCAATGGGCGCTTAAGCTTAGAGTCTAGCTCCACAAGTGCCTAATTCTGAGAGAAGAAACATAATCGAGATTATCTGTTCTAAAGTTATGGATTGTAAAGAGCTAATCATAGAATGATTAATGAAGTAAACACGTGCGATGGCGGTGTTTCCTCATGGATAACGGCGTGAGCCAATCCACTTTCCGCTATGACAATGAGGCAAAGATCGATGAGGTATACAAATAAATCTGAGATGAGGCTTCATCGGTTTTCTTTGTTAACAGACCAAAACGAGATGTCTGTAAGAGACACATAGTGTTTCATCATTGTTTTCGCGATCACCGGACCAACGAACTACCTAACTAATGCTTTCTATTTGGGTAAACCAACGTTATTTAGGATTGGATACATGAGGAGCTAAAGAGAATACACAGTTATAAGATATATAGAACATCATATCGCATGCAGGGCGTGTGTGCACGAACAAGAATTTTAGAACTCTATATAGAAATTGGAGGAACATAGGCGTTAATAAGAGATGGGAAAAACAAAACCTTTGAAAGCAATAGTATATCTGAGAGGCAACCATCATCGTGATTAAGAACACGGAGGAAGTTCACGGAATAGACCTGAATAGTTGAGGGTGTCTCGAGTGGATCCGTGAGGAGATCTTTGCGAGGAGGCGAAGCGCCGTCATAAGAGGTAGGTCGTGTAATACAAAGTTCATGACCGCTTGATGGGCTAGCAACGAATTCGGTGGGAACAATAACGGTGGATGGTACACTGAGCCGAGTTGTATCTTTTATAATGTCGGTATCAGGAAGAACAGAAGTCGTCTTGTATCCCAGCTGCGCACTGCTAGAAGTGGATGGTATGGTAGGCAAGAGGGCTAATATCGAATCAACCCAATACGATATTTTCATACGTTGTAGAGCTCGACGCGGCACAGAGATTCTCAGTGTACAGACCTTTCCAAAAATATTTTCTATCTGGGGAGGGATAAAGTCCTAGCGACCATCAGTAGTGGCAACAAGAGGCGTTACCGGGCAACCAATAAGCTCTTGTGCAATTTCAGCAAAGAAGATGAATTCTACTATCTTTGCATCTGGATTGCTGATGGTGTGTGGGTCGATACCATGCACTGTGACTCGGTATCTATCAACAAAAAAAGCTGTGTTAATCTATAATATTCGTTTAGTATAACAATTTGAAACACGACGTGTACCTGGAATATTTAGAAGTACATCGACAAGCAATGAGACGGGAAAAGCGAAAAGAAACACACCTTGGATCGGCGGTACATCACGCCCGCATTTTGCGCACCTATAAGTGTCCTTCTCACGAAAGCAAGCGGACTCTCTTGCAAGTAGAACACGCCAGATACCACCATGGTCGCTCGAGCTAGGTTTTTGATAGCGATGGTAATGCTATAAGTATTTCCTACAGTTTTTAACTCATATTTTATTAGAACGAATGTAATATATGAGAAATAAGTGTAAAATGGTGCGAGGAACGCTAATCATAGGAAGAGGTGTTACCAATTACATCGTGTGGGTTAAGATCGCATATCTTGGGCCTTCAGAATCGTAATGTTTTGGCTTTGAGTAGGAGTGACCGGTCCATTTAATTGCATCTTGAGAAGCGTAAAAACCGGATCATACAATAAGAAGATTGTGATAGAAAAATGGAGTGAGGCTAATGAATACGGACGCAGAGCGAGGCTCGCAATATTAGATATGGATATGATCTGATCTTGGTATTCTAAAATCAAAAGAATGTAGCATGAAAGCGGCGTGCACACAATGTGAGTACGTCAGAGTTCAATGTAATAAGGAAGCCATATAGGAAGGCAATCAACACTGCGGAAGGGAAGTCTATAAACAACACGTAGTTTTTAAGGAAGGAAATATCGGACCTAGTCTCAGTAGAGCAAACAACTATTGGAAGAGCTGCATTTGTATACCACTTACAAGCAGTACTTCCTTGAAGCGACAAGCCGGTGCGCAAGTTTTGGTAGCAATTTTTTCTAATAAATGTGATGAAGTACATACGAAAGAACAAATGAAAGTAATAACCAGGGGCAATTGGACATGAGCACAAGATCGGCAAAGAATAAAAAACGAAAGCACTGAACAGTATATACCATTGTGTAGCAACTATCAGTCCAACCCAAGAGTAGCAACACAACCGATCCCCGAAGTGATTCAGTTTGGACACCATCGGCATCAAACTGGGCTACATGCGGCCCCCACAATGTGATCTCTGCGTTTTGGCTATTAGTAAAAAAACACAAGGTGTGAATACGCAAGAACAAAGTAACAGAATTCACTATAGTAATACATTGTGTGGAAACAAGAGGTTGACCATATGTGCAATTGATATCGGGCACAAAAAGCAATTTGTTCCCATAAGCATGCGACTTATATATACTTGCACAGAAAAATACCTGCCATCCGTGATCTGAATATTCCGAATTGGTTTAGGAGTACCCTTCACAGGTACAGTCTTAATGTGTGACACGGCTATTACAACTCCCACAGTGTCTGTATGCTATGTGAAATTTCACAGAGAAAGAAAATGTATCGCATCTAAATGTATACAAAGCAAGAAAATGTATACAGCCACAACCAGGTACAAATTTCACAGAGCACAAATTTCACACGGCAACCAAATTTCACATGGCATAAATTTCACAAAGCAAGAAAATGTATCACGGTCTCGTAGATGCTTACTTGTGCGTGGTCAGTATGCTCTGTTGCTCTTCACGGAATCAAGCCAAGAATCTGCTTTGCCCGAGAAATAGCATCAAGACCTCGCAACAAGGCATCAGATATACACGAGAATTTCTCATTTCAGTAAGACAGGGAATTATTCTAGGAAGTTTTTTAAAAAAAATTAAAAGGTGGAAACCTTGTAAACAAGCAAACATCAAATAGGAAAGATCATTTTTTTTCAATCGGGAATAACATCAAGGGACATTTCGGCTAAATTTTGGGGGATATATCTGACTCTTTGCTAGGTGATATCATGCTAATGATTGGAGAATCAAACTAACTTGAAAAATTCTACCAAAAAAAATCAGGTTTGGTCCTGAACATGAATATGTTTCACTATTGTACAAAACTTTCAAGCTCAAACTCAAATTGGTTCTAAGAGAAGGAAAAAGGTGAAATATGTTCCCCAAGAAACAAATCAGATTTTCTGTTGGAATTTTTCAAGTTGATTTTATACCCGATAGTACCAGTTCTCTGTAAATTTGTTCTCATGCTGATGAATCATAAGATGTTGATATTGACCTTAACAATGACTTGGCTTCCTCTCTTCCCAAGCAGGATGGATGATCACAAAGTGCAAGAACCTGCAATGCAATATACCATATAAATGTCTAAGAAACCAAAAGATAAAATCGCTTACCTTAACTACATACCTCCCTGAAGAATGTAGCGGTAGGCGATCAAGCGATTGAGGATTCCCAATGTTGCAATAGAGGGTCTGCAAGTGAAAAAAATATGGAATGAACTAAGAAATTATCAGATAAAGCTACCTGTTAAAGCAATCGCAATCTAAAGCTAAGCACCTCATCAAAAGGAATAGACCTGGTTGAGTCTGTGGTATTCTTTGCAAATCTTTGGATCTGTAAAAGAGATAGCTAATCAATTTCTAAGCAGATACCTAATCGCACAAGAACTCCCACCTTGTTCCTTCTTAAACAATCCACACCGAATGGGGAACAATCTAAAACCAACGCACAAAAATCGAAGCACCATTATGGCTGCATTATTTCCTATTGCTTGTTCCCCATTGTCCATTCTCCATCCGGGCTTAAGCTCTAATCTAATAATCAGCGAACAGGATGCAACGTATGAGCTAAGATCGATGTGACTATCCATCCATGTGAATGGCTCAAACCAACAACACAAAGCGTATCAACAACACGGTAGGAATCGCCGAAACCGATGGCAAAAAAGCGGAGAAAGAAGCGGCGGCAAAAAAATGCGCGGATCAACAACATGAGTCGAATCGCATGAAACCGGCGGCAAAAAAGCGGAGAAACAACGAGCCGCAAAAAAAATCGCGGAGTCATTAAAGATCGAAGACAATGCAATCTATAATCTAAGTCGGCAAAGCGAAAATAGAAGCGAGGATTAAGCGCTAATAAGCGTGAAAGGCTATTTCCCATCGCGTATTCGGCCTATAAGCGCTAATAAGTAGGAAAGCGCACACAACCCATGCGCTAAGGTGATTCGATCATCAACTCGATCCGGAATCGAGTGCTAATAGCGAGAAAAATGGACACAACCCATGCGCTAAGGTTGATTCGATCATCCAACTCGATCCGAATTAGGAGCACGACGGCGGATGAAAGTAGTTAAGGAACACGATCGGCGGCGAATGGGAAACAACGAGAAACCAACCGAAAGGAGGCGAGAAACAAGCGAGGGCTGCGCCTCTAGCGGTAGCGGGCGATCGCCGCGGAGAAGGAAAGCGCGAGGAGTCAAAACAAGGCCTGACCTCGGGATAGGAATCGTGGGCGGAGGGCGCGAGGCCGATGAGCAGTGGATAGAACTGGCACGGAGCGCAATAGCGAAATGATCGCGAAGCATAATAAAGAAAGCGGAGGCGCAAGCGATGACGCATCATCAATTGTTGGTCTCTAATCGGCGAAACAATGGGCCTCCGGGCGACACGCGCGCGCCGACGCAACAAACAAAGCGTGAATCGATGGCGCATTATCAACCGTCGGTCCTCGAATCAGCGCGAAAAACGAAGTCCTGTGCGAGGCAATGCACGGACGCTAGGAGAGCTCGCCAATCCTCGGCTCTTTAATATATACTAGGTAGAAAAAAGCGCTCTGTTGCTGCGGTTGAATTCGATAGCATGCGCTCGAAAAAATAAACTTTTTTTATTTTCGCAAAACTACCAACCGGTTAAAAATAGTCCAGAGGAAAAAGGGAAAAAAATTATCAGAGATGACAACATTCTTTTGTCGAGCCTAATACTCTACGTGTTCACTGAGTAATAATACATGTTCGCAAAACCACCCACCGGTGAAAAATAGCCTAGAGGAAAAAGGACGAAAAATCTTCGATGAATCTGTTTTTTTTTTGGCCAAAACATGTTTTCCGGGTTTTTTGGGTGACGAAAACAATTTTTCCGAGTTTTTTTTGTTGCGTTTGTTAAAAAAAAGGGTCGTTAGGAATAGCGCCAAATAATCCACAGTCGCTATAAATCTTGGACGAATCTACATCTTTTTAAAAAGACCATGATTCTGACCGTTGGCAAATCCATAAGTTGATATAAACCTTCGATGAATCCGTGTTTTTTTGGTGACGAAAACATTGTTTTCGTTTTTTTTGTGTGCTGAAAATATTTTTTCGGTTTTTTTGTTGCGTTTGCTAAAAAAAACAGGTCGTTAGGACCCACCGGCGAATCCGCGGGACGAAAACATTGTTTCCGTTTTTTTGGGTGTTGAAAATATTTTTTCCGGGTTTTTTTGTTGCGTTTGCTAAAAAAAATGGGTCGTTATGACCCACCGGCGAATCTACGGGTCGTTATAAATCTGCGGACGAATCTACATGTTTTTTAAAAAAACCCGCGGTTACGACCCGTTGGTAAATCCATAAGTTGCTATAAAACTTCGATGAATCTGCGTTTTTTTGGTGACGAAAACATTTTTTCGGGTTTTGGGTGGCGAAAAAAAATTTCCGGGTTTTTCGGTGGCGAAACATTTTTCCGGAAAAGCGGAGAAAGAACTCGAACGTAAGAAGCGAGGACTGGTTGTTATCTTTTGGACTGTTAGCTATCTGAAAAAATTAGAAAAGGGCTTGTTCGCGATTTGAAATTAACGGGAGGCTTTTCCGCAAATTACCGGGCGAGGACCTAAAGCGAAGGAAAAAAAAATATTCTCGTCTCACAAAAAATTGCGGAGGACCTATCCGTAATTTGAAGAAATGGAGGGTTTTTTGCAAAAGCGGCACGTGACGGTGGCGCTCGGTTTGCCTCCAATTCTTTCAGCTATAAGGATGTTAATGACTCCCTCCGTTCCATATTGTAGGGCGTTTAATTTTTTTGCCAAGACCAAGGTTGATCAGCCATCTTGATTAGTTTCCATATTTGCCCTAATTAATTACTCTAATTAAGCGGCGCATCTTCGTCGTTCACCCCAGACGCCGGTGCTACTTTTACGCTGCACGCGCATTGCTTTTAATGCTTGCTGTTGACGTGCTCTTTCACAGGACTAATAGAGAGCAAAACGACATGTTAGGCTTGATGTTGCATGCAGCGCCTAATGAGTAAACTAGCACGGCATGTTAGGATGATAGAGCAAAACGACATAGGCAATATAGGGTGAGTCGGCTTCTATAGAAATTCTATTATGAAATTTTCTCCTTATTCGGAGAATAAATGCTCTCTTGAATTGGCGATAGAACCGAATAGCGTAGGCAAAGAGGGTGAGTCATCTTTTATGAATTTTCCTGGACTGCACAGAATGAATTGTAGTGGCGAATTTCTGTTGCATGTTAGAAGTGTAAGCAGAAGTCCTCTGAGTAATTTTTAGCTCATTCGGAGAACAAAGACTAGCTTGAATAGGCTGATCGAGCAAAACGACATAGGCAACACAGGGTGAGTTGACTTCTATGGTTTTTTGTGGGCAATATAGAATGAATTCGAAAGGTGAATTTTTGTGGCACATTTGTGGTGCAAGTGGGAGTTCTCTGCGAAATTTTTAGCTCATTCGGAGAACAAATGCTCGACTGAATAGCCTAATAGAGCCAAACGGTGTACGCAAAAGAGCGTGTGCTGATTTCCATGATTTTACTTGGGTATCTTGAATGAAATCGAGCGGTAATTTCGTGGCAAGGTATCACCGCAAGTGGGAGTCTATCATGAAATTTTCTCCTTATTCGGAGAATAAATGCTCTCTTGAATTGGCGATAGAACCGAATAGCGTGAGGCAAAGAGGGTGAGTCATCTTTATGAATTTTCTGGATCGCATGAATGAATTGTAGTGGCGAATTTCTGTTGCATGTTAGAAGTGTAGCGTAAGTCCTCTGAGTAATTTTTAGCTCATTAGGAGAACAAAGACTAGCTTGAATAGGTGATCGAGCAAAACGACATAGGCAACACAGGTGAGTTGACTTCTATGGTTTTTGTGGGCAATATAGAATGAATTCGAAGGCTTAATTTTTGTGGCACATTTGTGGTGCAAGTGGGAGTTCTCTGCGAAATTTTAGCTCATTCGAGAACAAATGCTTGTTGAATAGCCTAATAGAGTCAAACGGTGTATGCATAAAGAGCGCGCGGCTGATTTCCATGATTTTCTTGGGTAATCTTGAATGAAATCGAGCGGCTAATTTCGTGGCAAGGTATCACCGCAAGTGGGAGTCTATCATGAAATTTTCTCCTTATTCGGAGAATAAATGCTCTCTTGAATTGGCGATAGAACCGAATAGCGTGAGCAAAGAGGGTGAGTCATCTTTATGAATTTTCTGGATCGCATGTAATGAATTCTAGGGCTAATTTCTGTTGCATGTTAGAAGTGTAAGCATGAGTCCTCTGAGTAATTTTTAGCTCATTCGGAGAACAAAGACTAGCTTGAATAGGCTGATCGAGCAAAACGACATAGGCTACACAGGGTGAGCCGACTTCTATGGTTTTTTGTGGGCAATATAGAATGAATTGAAAGGCGAATTTTTGTGGCACATTTGTGGTGCAAGTGGGAGTTCTCTGCGAAATTTTTAGCTCATTCGGAGAACAAATGCTTGACTGAATAGCCTAATAGAGTCAAACGGTGTACGCAAAAGAGCGTGCGCTGATTTCCATGATTTTTACTAGGTAATACAGAATGAAATCGAGCGGCGAATTTCGGTGGCAAGGTATCACTGCAAGTGGGAGTCTATCATGAAATTTTCTCCTTATTCGGAGAATAAATGCTCTCTTGAATTGGCGATAGAACCGAATAGCGTAGACAAAGAGGGTGAGTCATCTTTTATGAATTTTCCTGGACTGCACAGAATGAATTCTAGGGGCGAATTTCTGTTGCATATTAGAAGTGTAAGCATGAGTCCTCTGAGTAATTTTTAGCTCATTCGGAGAACAAAGACTAGCTTGAATAGGCTGATCGAGCAAAACGACATAGGCTACACAGGGTGAGCCGACTTCTATGGTTTTTTGTGGGCAATATAGAATGAATTCGAAAGGCGAATTTTTGTGGCACATTTGTGGTGCAAGTGGGAGTTCTCTGCGAAATTTTTAGCTCATTCGGAGAACAAATGCTTGACTGAATAGCCTAATAGAGTCAAACGGTGTACGCAAAAGAGCGTGCGCTGATTTCCATGATTTTTACTGGGTAATACTGAATGAAATCGAGCGGCGAATTTCGGTGGCAAGGTATCACTGCAAGTGGGAGTCTATCATGAAATTTTCTCCTTATTCGGAGAATAAATGCTCTCTTGAATTGGCGATAGAACCGAATAGCGTAGGCAAAGAGGGTGAGTCATCTTTTATGAATTTTCCTGGACTGCACAGAATGAATTCTAGGGGCGAATTTCTGTTGCATGTTAGAAGTGTAAGCATGAGTCCTCTGAGTAATTTTTAGCTCATTCGGAGAACAAAGACTAGCTTGAATAGGCTGATCGAGCAAAACGACATAGGCTACACAGGGTGAGTCGACTTCTATGGTTTTTTGTGGGCAATATAGAATGAATTCGAAAGGCGAATTTTTGTGGCACATTTGTGGTGCAAGTGGGAGTTCTCTGCGAAATTGTTAGCTCATTTAGAGAACAAACGGTGTATGTGAAATTTCTGTGGCAAGGTATACCTCCCCCGGCGCAGTATCCCGCATAGCTAAACTACCGCCATGCATACTCACTAAACTCGCGCGTGAAACTGGCGCCATGCATGGCTAAACTAGCACGCGCATGCAAAATTAGTGCTTCATGCAAAACTGACGCAAAAAAACTTACGCAAGGAAATTTTGAGCGCCAAATTTTTGCTCAACATGGCGCGTATTAGAGCCGCCAAAATGGCCTGCACAGAAATTTGATTTCATCCATAGCGCCTAGAAATTGGAATACAAATAGAGGATGACCTATAGGCGAAGTTGATCCGTTCTCTCCTCCTATTTTCTTCCATGGCGAATTTTGATCTAAACAAACCGTTAAATTGGGAGGAGAACAACCTAATGTACGATGATGCTCACGGCCAAGGTGTGTTTTTCGTCGTACAGCTTTGATTCATGCTCTTTGCTTTCATTTATTCAACGGTGTTCACTAGCTAGTTTTTTCTTCTTCCTTGCATGAACAGACGGAGGAGACCAAGGTGTTGTTGCCGGCAACGGTGATGATGACATAGCTGGCAACGGGGACGACGGAGCTGGTGTTCACACCGGTCGTAGGCGCACCAGGCTAGGGCTCGCAGGTCGCGATCGCAATCCAATCATCGACTTAAACAAGACAATAGTTTCCGATGAACCTAGCAGCGAAGGTACTCCGTATGTTTCTGTACAGCTGCTTTGTTTGAAGTTCTTGGCTTTCATTTGTTTGCTGGTGCTCAGTCCGCCTAAATTGTTGAAACTAGAGCAAAACGGCAGTCAAGTTCAGAGTCTTTTTGGTGCTGCTAAAATCTCCTACAGCTGTTCTGTTTTTCTTCTTCTATTTCTTATATAGTCAGAGATTACAGATATATAAACTGAATTCAGTTATGATTCCCTATCCGGATTACTTTAACTAATTTGACTCCACTCAGACTCTGAAGTTTCAACTAACACAACTTAACTATGCCTTGTCTGACAAAACTCAAAAACAAAACTGCTTCACGTTTCAGACATTACTGGAGCAGAAAACAAAACCAATCTAAACTGGACTCCAGACTTTTATCCGAACTCAAGTTTGAACAGAACTAAGTCTAAACATCTTTAGCACAAGATTACTCTCAACATATTTGTTTCTTTGCATGAACAGAGGAGAAGGCGGTCAGTCTTTATGGCGGCGACGGCGACAGCGTAACGGCGACGGCGACGACGACGTACACGACGGCAATGACAACATACACGACGGCACACAAGCTGGTGCTTGCCATGTTGACGTCGGATGCGGCCGCGGTGTTCATGCTAGTCGTGGCCGTGCCAGGCTAGGGCTTGCAGGTCGCGGACGCGGTCACGTTGTTGCATTCGACGTAGGCCACAGGCATGCCGGTGCTGGCGTTCACGCAGGTCGCAGGCATGCCACGTTGGGGCTCACTGGACGCGGGCACAGAGCTGGTGTTCACGTTGACCGCGGGCGTGGCAGGCTCGGGCTCGCGGCTGATGCCGAGGATGGTGAGGAGGAAGGAGATGCCCAACAAGCTGATGCCAGGGGGTCCAATGTCATGGACGCAGAGGAAGATCACGAGGCAGGTGATGCCGAGGATGGTGAGGAGGAAGGAGATGCCCAACAAGGTAGTCTTGACACGAGTAAGTCATTAGCAATCTGTTTTTTCGGTGCTGGTATTTCAAGTTCAAAATATAGTTTTTGTACAATAAATAGTGCATAAATTTATTCTCGTTTTTTAGATCAAGATGATGGAAGGAGGAAGCAATACACCGATGAAGAACGACAGACAATTTATACCTTGCTTTTGGAGAGAACTACTTTGGGCATATTAAAGCATGGAGTGACTAAGGCCGTTTCTGATGACACGGGTGTGCCGTTGAGAGTTGTCCAGAGGATATGGCACCATGGAAAGCATGGTGGTGGGTTACACGGAGTGTTGTGCAAGAGGCCAAAGAATTGTGGCCGCAAGAGAGTGGTGTTTAATGCCGAAGCCATTAAACAAGTGCCGTTGCGGAGTAGAACGACTCTAAAAGATCTAGCCAACGAATTGGATGTGTCAAAGACCACATTGTTTAGGCGTTTAAAAGATGGCAAGTTTAGGCGCCACACAAATGCGATCAAATTTACGTTGACTGAAGCGAACAAAAAAGCTAGGGTTCGTTTCTGCCTCTCAATGATGGACCCAATTAGCCTGCCACATGAACCAACTTTTCAGGGAATGTACAACATCGTGTACATAGACGAAAAGTGGTTCTATCGTACGAGACAGAGTCAAAACTACTACTTGGCACCAGATGAGGAGGAACCGAAAAGAACCACCCAAAGCAAGAATTTCATTGAGAAGGTCATGTTTCTTGCAGCACTTGCAAGACCGAGGTTTGATGGGGATGGTAATGTGACGTTCTCAGGAAAGATTGGGATATTTCCATTCACATTCGTAGAGCCGGCGAAAAGGACTAGTGTGAATAGGCCTGCTGGTACATTGGTAACTAAGGTATTGCCGTCAGTCACCAAGGATGTTAGTCGTGAGTATATTTTGAGGAAGGTGTTGCCCGCCATCAAGGAAAAATGGCCTTCGGATGAACATGGTACCCCTATATTCATACAACAGGATAATGCGAAGACACATATTGCAGTTGACGATGCAATTTTTTGCAATGCAGCAGCGGCTGATGGTTTTGACATAAGGTTAATGTGCCAGCTACCAAACTCCCCCGATCTCAACATTTTAGACCTTGGTTTTTTTGCAGCACTTCAAGCGACATTTCAAAAGTCATCTCCAAGTAATGTTGAGGATATCGTCGCGAAGGTGCAACAAGCTTATGATGAGTATCCGGTAGAGAGGAGCAACCATATTTTTCTCACTCTTCAATCATGCATGATAGAGGTGCTGCGTCAAAAAGGAGGACAACACTACCATATTCCACATTTAAAGAAGCAACCACTACAGAGAAACAATGTTCTTCCTGTTAGGTTGCATTGTGACGAAGACATTGTAAACGACGCAATACAGTACGTCAATTAAGAACGGCAAGCTACACTACTGAAGTGAGTCAAGTGACATTGTAAACATTCGATGCTGTCCCTGTCTTGGTGAATGAAGGATGCATTTCTAATTCATCTTGCAAAAGCATACATGCATGCAACACTCCTTATACATACGACATACAGCATATGATCATTATACTCCTACGTACTGCATGCTTTAGAAGAATTTAGGAAAAATTATCTGGTACATGACCTTAGCAGTTTCTTGCTCCCAAACCGGTAGCTCATCAAAACCATCAGGCAAGCACCTTGGATTGAATACTTTGACTTCACCTTGTTTTTCAACCACGTCAGGTGCGATCGACTCTGCGACAATATCAGGTTCAAGCGTATCGTCAACAAAATCCTTTGTAACTTCAACGCTATCAAATTTTGACCATGCCGACGGCGACGAAGATGGAGACGGCACCGGCACCGGCACCAGTGTCGGCGATGACGGAGATGGCAGCGGAAGCGGTGGCGGCGAGGACAGCAGTTGCACCGGTGTCGGCGACGACGGAGACAGCGGCGGCACCGGCGACGGCGAGGATGATAGCTGCACCGGCTGCGACGACGCTGGCGAGAATGGCTCCATCCTTAACTAGCGAATAGAAGTACACGTTTGCTAGCTACACTTGCATGAGAACCTAGCAGCTAAATCAAATGAGCGCAGCGCTAGTTATAGTAGTCACTAGTACTCATGCAAGTGTAGGTAGCCTGATTATTGCATGCGGAGAATCAGGTAATACGTAGAATCCCATGAGCCAGACGCCTCGCACAAGACGCTGTCCTCATTATTGCATGCGGGAGTCGGCGCAACGAGTCGTGGGCAAAGCTGGCAATCAGAACTTGATTCAAAGATACGCCTTACAAATTGGAATCACCAGAAAAGTTTTAAACGCCCTACAATATGGAACGGAGGGAGTACTAGATAAGAACCCGCGCTACGCCGCGACGCATGAAATTCGTTTACTGCGTCACGCGAAATTCTGATCGTTTGATATTTACAGGGAAAATTGTGTAAACCTGGCTTTTCTGTTTTCTTTACAAAAAAACGTGTTGCTAGGAGTATTGCACATTCTTGAAAGAAAAGGAAAATATTGTAACATGAAGAAATATCGTTGAATTTTGATGGAGTATACTTATAAAGTAGTTACATGCAGTATAATTTGATAACTTATCTAATTGTGAACTGTAGGTAAAATATAAAAGTAAGTTTGGCGGCAATCGTGATTTTCTCAATAAAATATTCTGATTGGCCAGTAGACATGCACCTAGAAACAAATGCTCCATTGGGTGGTATTTATTCAATGGTAGATAGAATTGTCAAATTCTGCTGAAGTAACAAATACAACTATGCTGCTTTAAGTTGTGCAGCAAAAATATCAAAAGAAAGAAAAACATTATGTTAATACTTACGGATGAATAGCTCAGATTAATGTCAAAACTATCGATTCTTGACTCATGGAAGACACAATCGTCAAGAATGACTCTTACAGGAAATTTCTATAATCCGGTATGAATCATTTGTAATATTGTGTGAGATCAAGCAATCTCCATAACTTGTAAACAAATGGGAAGATAATATGAGATCCAGCTGCGATAGGAACCGATAGCATGTGAGGCGTAGTTCAAATGGTGGGGAAAAGCACAATAATAGGACATTCAAATTTCAGAAAAGGAAGGAATTGTAAGGTGTACTAATCTACACGTAAGCACATATAGAAAGGAATAAAACTCCATCTTTGCTCAGATTGCACCGCGCCAGACACTGATCAAAGCAGGGTGGAAGAAGTGGCTAAGAGTATACTCTTAGGAAATACATCATATGGAGAAGTAAAATAGGAATGTTTGTATGGATATTTGGTAAAGCTCACATGATCCCAACTTCTCAGAATTTCAGCACAGCATTGTTAATGCTTGTCTTTTCTTATAAGAGGTCGTGCTCCCATAAGAAATACATTTGGCTTATGCTCAAATTTGTGATAGCACCGCCACCCATCATGGTTTACAAATATGTCTATGAATGAGGTCCTAGATTTCCTTTTTACGATCCGCAAGATAATAGTTAATCAATTATGTAATTCATTCTAAGATCGAGAAAAATTGGTCAAGACGATGCTAAAACAACATAAAACATCACTATACCTTATGATCATTGTTGTAGCTTCTTTCTTCTCGACACCGACCTCCGGTACTTTAAACAACCAATGCTATATGTGTTATTTGCACAAGAAGTATAAGCGGTCGTGCTCGCATACGAAATACATTTGGCTTATGCTCAAATTTGTGATAGCACCGCCACCCATCATGGTCTACAAATATGTTTCTGAATGAGGTCCTAGATTTCCTTTTACAATACAAGTATAATAGTTAATCAATTATGTAATTCATTCTAAGATCGAGAAAAAATTGGTCAAGACGATGCTAAAACAACATAAAACATCACTATACCTTATGGCGAGTCATTCTTGTAGCTTCTTTCATCGACACTGACCTCTCCGGTACTTTAAAAACCAATGCTATATGTGTTATTTGCACAAGAAGAGCATGATTCTTTTGTAGAATATGAGATGGGGAAAATAAGCTACATAGGGAAGGGTTGATCACCTCAGTTTGTTCTCTAGCTGAAATCCACACCAATATATGTAGATTTTTGTTTTGTGCACAGAGGACCCCTTAGGCGGATCAGACAAGAAAGGTCCTGTAATGTCTAGCAAATGGTGCTTGGTTTGCACCAAAGGTCGCTAAAACCAAGAGGCGAGAGTACAGTTTTGCTATTACTGACTATAAACATTGTTCTCTATTGTTTACTAAGCATGAACTGCTGAGAAGAAGGCAAATTAATCCTTGAGATGGATACAAAATTGTTCTGAAGACAAAGTCTGTAGACTACTAGGATTCATCCATTATGTTTGTAAAGATGTAGAATGGAAGTTTACGATGAAGTTGTACGCTACAAATAATGCACCGAATCATAGCCTACCAATTTTAGATGCAAAACCATGCGCTCCAATGTTCCACAGTTTCCAAACTAACAAAGTTTAACAGTTAGTTTTGTCACCGATTCGAAGTAAAAATACATGTACACGTAATTGCAAAATGTTGCGCTTTTGTCTGCCACTCCAAACCTAGGGTAGAAAGAGATACTACAATACCTGTGGAAAGCATCCAGGAATTCCACCTCGCATCACTTTTGGTGGCCTGAAGATTGCCTGTATGCAAAAACCAATAGCTATGAGAGTACTTTTATAACTTCTTATGTTCTACCATACAAAAATTTCAGAGGCAAAAGGAAAATTCAGGATAATTTCAGAATGCAATAGAGAGCTGATGAAATTTGGAGAAGAATTTCACAATCTTAGTGAAAACACTTGCCATCTCCCTCAAAACAGAAATGGAAAGGAAAGCAATCAACTTTGCAGGTGTAATTAGGATCCTTTAGTTATGATAAATTAGTCTCAGGTTATATCCCTTGCCCCTCGAAAAGGTACAACACAAAGGAGCCTTTAGAGAAGGCAACATTCGGTCTTGCTTTCATCCAATCACAATACAAAGAAATAGTAACCGATAAGCACAAGAATTCATTTTGCATGCCTATCAGAGAAATTCCAGTACACAGTATATATTTTCCCATTGTATATTCTTTATTCTTACCATAACTGAATCTGTTGTTGTTTCATTTTTTTCAAGTAACAAATCTTTAGTTGAATGACCAATTCAATAATTATGAATGCAATTGCAACAACATGATGCATGGGGGATGGGGGGAACAAATATTTTTGCATTTTTTTGGGTAACATAAAAGACAAAAAAAATAATACCTTATCGGAATTTTGGCACAAGGTCCCGGAGATTTTTCATCCGATTCTTTTTTTTTCTCCGCTTAAGTCGCATCATAATGAGAATTTCCAGTTAAGACTATATGCTACGGATACATGTAAATGAAAGAGAAACAACCATCCAAAAAAATTATACAACAGTTTGATTTGTTATAAAGTGAACTGTTCTAACCAAAGAATTCACCCATTCAGCAATGCTATGAGGATCAGTTGCCTGTCCACGGCGAGCCCTTACCCATGGCTTCACATTGACACCAATCCCATGAGCTGAATTTCGTTTCACATCACAAGAATGGCTAATAGGGTACTCACTTTTATTGTCATCAATCAGCGTTGGTATCTGAACATTTTGCAAGTGAAGAGTCCAATCTGTCAGATGAATTTAAAGAAGACAAAGTAAAATGATCACTGCATATGAAAGCAAGTGTTTTTTTAACCTTAGAAGGAATCAGTGCTCCTCAGGCTTCATCAACAGCCATCTAATTACCGGAAATGAAAGTAGGAAGAGATATGTTACGGCCTGCATTTTGCTCATGCAATATGAAAGCTGATTTTATCTGTACAGTTCAAATTGAATGAACAATAAGTTGCAGATGCAGAAAATCTTTCCTAGTGGTTCAGTTCCAAAATTTAAAGCCGTTGTTCAGCCTTCAAACCACTAGTAGCTAGTTGTGCTTGGCTGGATGGTCAGAATTGGAGATGCTACCATTGATAAACTCTTTGCTATCCTGTACTATCACAAGAACAAAAATTAATTGAATGAAATATATACAGATAGCGACTATATCTAGGTAGTGAGCATCATATGTGGCGTTGCCGAGGGTCATGAACAAGCGCGCTGAAGAAGGCGGCGACAAAAATTTGAGCCAAGGCGGAGCCGAGCGACGAGGATCGAATTAGGCGATGGGGAAGACGGAAGAGGCTTCTCGGCAGCGTCGCGAGGATGGATTTCATGGCGCTCTACAGGCGAGCCTTACCGGCGTGTGGGCCGGTCGGATCGTCACGCGCGCAAGCGATGGACGTCTGTGAAACTTTGGGTGACGTGGTTCGGTGAATCGTTGCAATTCTTCGACTTTCATAGATAAGTTACTATTTCAAAGAGTAAATCTTGATACTAATTTCGATAGTAAATTTGCTCGGTGAAAAGAAACAAATTTAGTTGATAGTTGACATCCTCGCCGCTATTGCAAACTTGCCGCAACAGAAGAGGAAAAATGGTAGGCAACATGCCAAACATGGAAATCATATTATTCAAAAATGAAGAACGCAAATCACGATACAATACGTGTGAAAGTATGACAAATTACTTTAGGCAAAGATATTAAAATACATGTAAAAGGTTGTAGTTATACATGCAAAATCATGTTTTTGTCTATACATGCAAAATCATGTTTTTTATGACAAATTACTTTAGGCAGCATACTAAAATACATGTAAAAGGTTGTAGTTATACATGCAAAATCATGTTTTTTCACAGCTCATTGAGACATAACGAAGTGCATGCACCAGTGTTATCATCAATTATATTGTTTATCAAATATCTCTATAATTAATACTACACAAGGGCATTTAGCATATGTATTTTGTTTAACAACCACTAATCCATACATAAATGAATAATGCTGGTATCCGAAAAATATACAATAGAGTCTTGTAAACATCATCCTCAGTAGTCCATAATGGTATCCCATCCCAATAACAACAGATCTTGCATTATCTTCACGGGAAGCTAATGAAAGGACAGAGAGGAGAACGATCATTTACATCAGCATGCTGCAGATTGCGAGAATAGAGATACAATTACATTTTCCTTTGTGCATTGATCGAGCACAATTATACCCATGAACAACCGGATAAAAACCACACAAACCGACACATTCTAGTATGGTTCATCAAACACATTAATGAGCTAAAAGAATAGGGCAATCAAGGAAAGCTGCTAGACTAAACAACCATCCATGAGAATAACCAAAAAAATCTATGACGAAGGAAAATCAAGGCAAAGATGTCATTTCAAGGCATAATTATGAAAAGCAAAATGGCTCGCAATCAAGGCAAAATCCATGTCTACTTATATTTATTGGTCCCTTGCAATGGATTCATTCTAGATGTAAGGCATCATAATACAAAATTTCAACTTCACGCTTCTCGCATGAGTAGGGCAGGATGGTTAATAGATCATAGTCCATATATATACACCTCAGGTCACTAACCTTGGCGTTGTTCTTCTATAGTTGAAAGCCCTACCACCCGATAGGTTATTTCCGTAGGGCTGACTGATGCATGAGCAGGTCGACATACAGGGCCTGCAAAAAAAACTGCATCTGAAGACTACAGAAGTGAGATCCTATCCACCTAGCTTAGATGTGCACTCAACTTCGCAAGCAAACCAGCCTTCACACTCGGCTGCAAGCTCTTTGCCTCCAGGTCCATCTTGCGAATCTGCAAACACACACCCAAAAAAAAATCAAATGCTGCACTTGCCTTCGAAATGAAACAAACACACATGAAAAAGTCTCTGAGTCAATGTATAGAACCCCCCCCCCCCAAATCACATAGCTACAAATTATAACAATAGAAACCACTGCCTCCAATCTTGCACATCACAAAATCACCAGCCCCAATTCTAAGCGTTCACCACACAGCAGAATGTGAGGCATCAGAACCATATATAGCCATGTAGGTAAGGAATCCCCAAAAAAAACTGTGATGCTGCCTTTATCAGCGATCCGGCTTTCTCAACGATGGACTGGATCTTGGACAACTTTTGGTTCTTCTCTGCATGCAAAGATCTCACTACGTTAGACGAAACCAGCAGGGAAAAAAAAGGGGTGCGAGGAGAATCCCCCCGATGGATCACAAAGGCATATCGTATTCCGCAAGGAAGCTGGACAAGTACCTCGATGGAGGTTAGCTAGGTACCTCCATCGAGGGTAGAAGGGTGGCGCACTTGCGGGAGAGGGAGGCGGAGACCTCACAGCACCGCCGTTCGTAGCCCTCGAACATGTCGCTGGCGGCTGCTCCCTTGAATCGAATCACACAGACAATCGAGGCGAGTTTGAGGCGACGACGACGAGAATGGGCGAGGCATAGGCGGTGGCCTCGTCGTCCGCCTCCATCACATGGGAGAAAGGGGAGCCGGGCGAACCACCTTAGGCAAGGGGTTCGGCGATCTTCCCCTCTCGACAGAGATGAAGAGGACAGGGGCTAGATTGTATCGATTTGGGAAGAATCGGGAGGGAGAACGGCTGTCACCTCAAGGGCTCCGCTAGTCCTGATTCCACGACGTGAGGCCCGAAAATCCAGTGCGCCGACGCAGACGTGGTGGGAGGCCTAGAAATCCAGCGCTCCGGCGGAGCGACGTCGGGCAAGGCGGAGGGAGGGCATACCGGTGGAGCGAGCTGCAGTCACGGGCCATGGAAGGCGAGGCGATACACCGGCGGAGGACTCGAGGGACGGAGCAAAGTAGGCGCGAGAAGGTGCGGGGAGGGCTGGGAATCCACGGCTCGCAAAGAACCATGCGAGGAAGCTCGGCCGCAAGATCCATCGCCGCCGCTTGCTCGGGATGGTTGACTACGGGAGGGAGGGCACCGGGCGGGGGGGCGAGAGGGCTGGGAGAGGGAGGAAGGGAGGGTGGCGGGCGAGGCGGCGGGTGCTGTGATGGAAACGAAGAAGGGCTAGGGCGCTCTGGCCCCGAGCGCGGGCGGACGCCGAGATCGCTGCCTCGAGATCGGACGGCAGTGCGAAAATCCGAATGACGGGTCTACTGGTTGAGGCTCAAATCTTCCGCTTTAATAGTAGTTATATGGAAGAGTAACCATATTCAAATCGAGTAATTTCTTTGTATCATATGAATTGAGAGAACAGATCATTGTCAGATAAAAACCACATGAACCATATCATTTTTTTTTACAAAGAAGATCGTTCTGATTTTCATCAATAGAAACCATCGACTTGATATAAAAGTGTATAAAAAGCTTTTATTATAAGAATAAGCGATTTGATTATATCGAGTACAAACCAAAGGATTTTCTCAACAAAAGTGTATAAAAATGAAATGAGCGACTAATTAATCCATTGCATCACCCTAAAGCGCATCAAGCTACGCAAGTGATCTGCGGACTAAGTAATCCATTACTACATGTTCAAGCTACTCTGGCAAGAGGTGGACATGTAATCAGAGTGGTACGGGTTTTACAAACAAAGCTGATGCAAGTGATTAACCGTCAACCTCACTCGGACACAATAGATTGTTCGCCACCAAGATCGCTTCAAGCGGACACGGCAACCAGAGTCAAAATTATAACTCCCTACATTTTTATCGTCAGGGAGAATCCAATTCCAATGTCCTACTCGGATCGGCATCACACGAGCGGCATTCTTCACAAATAATTTCAGATCGATAAAGGAGAGACCGAAATGCATTTCAAATGCATAAGCGTGAACACAACTATTTGGTACGTGAAGGAAAAATATTTGTAGGGCGACAATCTTGGTAGAGTGCTAATAGAAATTTTAAGTCGCCGAGCTAAGGAACCGGACCTTCAAGCTAATGTGGTCGGTTAGAAGATGAGGGACGAGGTCGCATGGCGGAGAAGATGACGACTTGCGCGGCCAGTGAGCTCGCCCACTGCAGGCGAGAGAGGACAGCGATGCTCGGTCGTGGTCGCCGGGGATGTAGGTCAACAGTTGAGGTCGGCCACGCCGGGCGAGGTCGTGGGGGAGGAGGACGACAGCGCCGACCATGCCGAGGTCGCGAATCAGGGGGACTCGTCCACGGCGGGGAGAGGACGACGACGCTCAGTCGTGGTCTGTAGGGGATGGAGGTCACCAGGTTGAGGTCGCGACCGGCCGAGTGTCGTGTGGGGAGGAGGGGCAGCCAGCACCGGCCGAGGTCGTGGATCTGGGGGATCTGTGTTGCAAGACTCTGATCACCCATGCCGAGGGGTCGAAAGTCGATGGTGTTGGGGCACTGCTAGGGTTTGGAGGAGCGGAGGATTGAGGCGGAGCGAGTGGCCAGGCCCTAAATGCGCGAAGGTGGGCGCGAGGAGACGCGGACAAGTGACGGCCAGATCGCCTCGTCTCAGATCGACGACGAGGAGAATTCGGGTGGCGTGGGCGGTCAAGTTGAGCCTCAAATCTCCGGCTTTAATAGATTAGATATATATATATATATATATATATATATATATATATATATATATATATATATATATATATATATATATGACTTTCAATTTTTTTTAAATTAGCCTTCACTGCATCTTTTTTTTTTTGCAAAAGTAGTCCTAGACCCACAAAACCACACCTCCTAGGCACGACTCACCTAGTCACGGATTTGGGCGCTGCAATGCCCCTGGTCCGAGACGTGCAATCAAAAAAACAAAAAATACCCAAAAAAAAGAAAAGCATGCAATTTGGAGGCGCAGATGCTACAATAATTTTTTTTTGCTATGCGGTGGTTAGTTATGAAAAAAATTCATTTAGGTTTTATAAATGCATTATAATAAAAAAATTGCATGACGGTTAGTTCTGAAAAAATAATTCTTTAAGTAGTTTTGAAAAAAATCGTACAGTGGGTAGTTTTGAAAATCGTAGATTCTACCATAAATATTTTGAGGACCCAAAATACTTATAAAACCTAATAAATTTTTTTTCAAAACTAACTTATAAAACCTAATAATATTTTGAGGACCCAAAATACTTATGGGTCCTCGTAGAATTATTTTATCAGAATTACTCGTAGAAATTTTTTTCATAACTAACCGTCGTACAATTTTTTTCTATTATAATGCATTTATAAAACCTAATAAAATTATACTCCTCCATTCTATATTATAGGCGATAACTTTTTTCATGCAGATTTTCAATTTATAGGGCGTCTCTTTAATTCTTGTGGGTAAATTTCCTCATTTGCCCTGCTCCTCATTAACTTCTGCATGCAAACCCCTTCCTTCTCCACAACTACTCTTTCGCATGCATGTTCATCCGCTCCACATTAACTTCAGCCTGCATTAACTGGCGCATGCAATTTCTTCTCCCACAACACAACTCGCCTACCTGGCTACCTTCCATTTGAACGAGGAGTCAATTTGTTGGCTATAATTAGCGCAGACACAGCAATTGCTTGGGGTTAACGAGGGGACACATGCAATTGATTAGGGGCAACTTTGGAAAGAAATCACCTGGCACCTTCCTCCTTGGTCTTTGCAAAAAACCTTAAACGCCTTCTAATATGGAATGGAGGGAGTAATATATTTTTCTAGAGCCAGCCTCCTCAAATATATTATGTTATATGATGCCCCTCTATAGAATATGGGTCCTCAAAATATTTATGGTACGACGTATGATTTTTTAGAACTAACCACTATACAATTTTTTCTATTATAACACATTTATAAAAGCTAATAAAATTAAAATGTATTTTTTTCATAACTAACCTCCTCAAATATATTGTGTTATATTATGCCCCTACATAGAATATGGGTCCTTAAAATATTTGTAATACGACGTGCAATTTTTTTCAGAACTAATCGTCGTGCAATTTTTTTCTATTATAATGCATTTATAAAACTTAAATGTATTTTTTCATAACTAGCTTTCACACAACCCAAAAAAAAGAAAAATTAATGTAGCATGCAGCGCTCCCAATCCACTGCATACTTTTCTGTTTTTTTGTGTGTTTCTTCTTTTTTTTTGTTTTTGTGGTGCCACGTGTCAGATTGGGGGTATTGCAGCACTCTCATCCATTTGCACTAGTGAGAGCGCTTTGGGAGGCACGGTTTTCACAGGCCCGAATGCTACTTTGCAAAAAAAATTGTGGCGGGGCTAATTTTTTAAAAATTGAAAGAGCCATAACAGTAAAAATTTCGCAAATTCAATGGCAGAAACGATATTGCAAATGTTTATAGCAGCATGAACCAAAATTTCCCTATTTACAAATCATAGATGGATTTAAAAAAAAAAAACAGGACGTTGGGTCAGACTCGGACCTGATCCAGGGGAAGATCAACCAATCGTAGTCACCGAGGGACTTGAAGGATGAGAGCAAGATGGAGATGCAAACCAAATACCAGAAAACACGAACAGTTTCAGCATTGAAAGAAATTCTATTAATGTGTAATTGGAGGAACAAGTCGTACGAATTGGAGTCAACTGAGCTGGCAACATGGTGCAATCAAATCGAGAGCCATCCAAACTCCATATTCTACACTACTAGCCAAAGGCCATAATTAAGCAACATGGGAAAAAATAAGACTCTTAGCCCTTATTTAGGAGGCTCAATTCCGGTCGAGATTGGATTTCCTTTTCGGCCCATCCATAAGGATTTTGGTTGAAATTGGGCCTCCAAACAAGACCTTAAAGATTTCACTGGAGGCAATTAAGCCTGGTGCTAGCTAATTTACACGCTCAAAGACTATGTGGAGTTATGGCTAATCAAATCAATGAACCTAACTGAGCAGAACGCGAGTAGGAAGTGTTAGAGCTGTAGGAAAACTAAAACATGAACTAGTCTAAAGCATGATCACAAATAATAATGCGGAACTAAGCGTTAGATGAACTAACCCGGTGAAGACAAAGCTATTAGAGTTTGGTCAGCAATTGATGTGACGTCGGTGAAGAAGGGCGGTAGATGCGCAGCGAAGGGGGGCACCAAGATCCTATCGGTGGTGGTAGTAGTTTTCGGTGGCCTCGTGCTAGATCTTAGATCGGATAATGTCGGGGGTAGAGACGATCTCGAGAGTAGCTTGTCACCTTTGAGTGCCCGCCTCTTCACTCTATTTCTAGCGCCTGCCAACAGGATCAAAACCAAATGCAGTTGGTGAGGCTCCTGACCAGAGCGCGGGTAAGATAGACCTAGCCCCTAAATCTCGGTTTTGTTAGTTAGCAAAGATCACAACCAACAGGAAGAAGACAAGCTCGCTCACTTGAAGCCGGCCGGAGAGGTTGGAGAATTTGACCTCCCCATAGGTGTCGTCGTCTTGCTTGTTGGTGGCCATCTCCCAGACCACACACAGCCGGAGCGCCATCTCAGGAAGCTTGAAGGGCATCGTCGTCTCCTCCCTCTGTCTGTCTCTCAGTGTATGCGTGAAGCCGTGAAGTGAAGGGAAGAAGACTCTGAGCACGTACTAGCGTCCAACAAGCAGAGCACCAGATCTGGATGGCACCCTCCCTGTCTCGAGAGGATCTAACGCGATGAATGTGCTGGAGAATGTCTGTCTCGTGTAAGAACCAAGGACTGGTTTTAAAACAGGAGGATAAACACGAGGACTCGGAATCTTAGCCGACGATCGACTATCAGGCGGCGCAGATCGAGTGTATTAGCGCCGCTAATGAACCTTGATGCATGCCTGTTTCGAGTGGTTGGTGTGGATGAGCCATCTCGCCAGTGGGGAGTCTCGTCTTTTTTTGCTTTGTGATGGATGTTGTAGTTGTAAAACCTATAGTGGAGGGTGTTGGAAATCAGCCGGCCGAACCTCACGCGAACAAAGTTGAACACGAGAAAAAAACAGAGCACAGAATACTCGACAGAAACAAGAATTTGGTGCCGCACAACTTCTGCAACTTTTCTGGGTATTCTTCTCTTCTTTAAATAGGTAAACAAACTCTGAATATACAGACTCCAAAACAGAACCGAACTCTGAAACAGAAAACAAATCGGAACTGAAAATACGCAATGACTACTGTTCCTTGACCGACAATGCTACGGACTCCTTTCTTCTTACAACTCCTACTGAGACGAACTATCGACTTCTACCAAAATAGAACAGACTATCTAAAAGACTAACAAGATTAGACAACATTTCACCTCCCTAATCTTATTTTTCCTTATTAATTTCCACCGCATCGAGTTTGTTTCTCAACTCTAAGAACTTCGCGGCCCAATGATTTAGTCGTAATGTACGCGGACTGATTTTACGAACTTACATGCTCAATATTGATTTCTCCTGCCTCCACTCGTTCTCGATGAAATGATACCGAACATCTATATGTTTGCTTCGATCATGAAGAATTGGATTCTTCTGAGAGAGATATTGTCCGACTTGTTGTCGATGTGAAGTATAGGACACCGGTTTTTCTCCCAACATCTCTCCGATGTCGTCCAAGCCATACACCACGGCATGCTGCCGTAGTAGCTGCCATATACTCGCTTCACAAGTCGATAATACAACAACCTTACATTTAGCGATTGACCAACCGATTAAACTCTCCCAAGTTTAAACAACACTTTGTTGTGCTTCTTCGATCATCTTCATCTCCTCCCATATCATCATCGCTATAACCTTCGGTCTTGCATCATCTGTTCTCCTCCGAATTTGCATCCAATATAAATACTTCGACTATATACGAGTATATGTTTGATAACTTTGTTAAGTGTTCAGTTTCGGATTCTCCATGAAAGCGGCTCACATATCCAACAGTATGCAATATCGGTCTTGTATTTGCGGATAAGCGCAAACTTCCAACAATGCTACATAGTTTGTTTGATGCAGTGAGGAGGAGAGTTACTTTCTTTACCGAGTTTTAGTCTGGCTTCCATAGGTATTTGGCATGGATTACAGTCTTGCATCTCACATTTTCCAAGATCTTGGTGCGTGTCAGCATTGACAAAAGTAATCCGTCCTCGGTTTGTTTTACTTGATTCGAGGTAATAGCCTGAGCAATCCTAGATCACTCATGCTGAAAATTTTCTTCATCTCCCTTTGAACTTATTAATTTCTTGTCTTTGCCGCTCTGTAATGATCAAATCGTCCACATATACTCCAATCGTGAGCGGTTCGATTATTACCTCGCATATAACTGCATGTTACATTTCACTTCTTATAGAACCCAATTACGCAATGTGTCTGTCCAACTTGGAGTTCGAGGCTCTCGGAGCTTGTTTCAATCCATATAACGCTTTGTTTAGTTTCAGAACCTTCCCTGTGTTCCTTTCATCTACAAACCCTGGTGGCTGCGTTACATAAACTGCCTCTTCTATGTCTCCGTTCAAAAATGCAGTTTTCACGTCCATATGATGCACTTCCCAGCTTTTTGTGTGTCTGCAATTGCGATCAACAATCTTCTTGTCTCCAATCGAGCCCTTTGGAGCGAACACCTCTTCGTAATCAATTCCTTGGCCTTTGGACATACCCTTTTGCCACAATGCGGCTTTGTGCTTCACCAGCTCCACTTGAGTCCTTTTCACCTTAAAGACCCACTTCAAGCCTATTGCCGGTGTCCTTGTGGAGTTCGGTCATATACGGGTGTTATTACATTCTATGGACTTCATTTCTTCTAGCATTGCTTGTCTCCAATGTAACTCCTTCTCAGCTTCATCAAAGCAGCTCGGTTCATCTACCGCAAGAAGACATGTACCAGAGCCTGCTCCTTGTAGTTCATACATAGGAGCTGTGGTGTCCATGATGTTTTTTATGGTGCGATATCGTCTAGGTGCTTCATCAGATGGTTGTGAGGCATCTTCTGGCGGGCTCACAAATTCAACTGGGACTTTTCCTTGAGAAGTTTGGGAGCTTACCGGGGTTACAGGCGTTGTCGCGCCAAGATCCGGCTCAGAGTCTGACACATCTGGTGCTAGTGTTTCCTCTGTTGTATTTCTTATAAATATGTTCGTCGTATACTCCACCGTAAAATCTTCATCTGAAGGTTTACTTGCACCTCCCTGATTCATACTTCCGTGCCAGTCCCAGGCAGCTTCTTCATCGAACACAATATCTCTTGATACATACACTCTGTTGCCAATAGGATCAAACACTCGGTAAGCTTTGGTACCTTGTTCATATCCAATGAGCACCGTTTTCAGACTTCTATCTTCGAGTTTCTTCAAATTCGGCTTTGTCACTTTGATATATGCTATGCAACCAAAAGTTCTGAGATGTTGCACATTTGGCTTCTTTCCAGACCAAGCTTCCAGAGGTGTCTTCCCAGATACACTGCGTGTGGGTGATCTATTTAACACATACCGGTGTGACCTACGCTTCTCCCGAAACGGCGGCATTCCTTTAGCTTTCATCATGCTTCGTGCCATCCGATTATGGTCTCGATTCTGCGCTCTACTACTCCATTTTGTTGTGGTGAGTAAGGTGCGATGAGTTGCCTCTTCATCCCTTGATCGCACAATATCTTTGCAAATTCTATTGAAGTAAATTCTCCTCCACGATCATCCTCGGTACTTTTAGCCTCCTTCGATTCAACCTCCACGGCTGTGTGAAAGCGTTTAATCGCAATTGAGGCTTCATTTTTAGATGCGGAAGATATATCCACATGAATCGCTCGGGTCATCGACGAGTAAAAATACTTCTTTCCACGGTGTAGTTGGGCTAATTTCTCGCAGATCGCCATGTACTAGATCAAGTGTTCCCTCGCACGATAGCCGGACTTCTTTTGGGAATCTTTGTTCTCCGTTGCTTGCCTATGAGACATCCGTCACAAATTTGTTACGGATTCTCAATCCTTGCGAGACCAAGTACCATACTTTCTGATTCAGTTTTTCAATGCACCAAAATTGAGATGGCCATACTGAGCATGCCATCTCCATGCTTCGTCGCTGCCTTTGATTGCCGACAAATTGGTTGCGTAACCTTGAGTTCGATGTGTATAGCATATTTTCTGATCTCTTGATTTTTTGCTAGAAGTCGCCCATCTTCTTCACGGATGATCATCATCCCATCTCCAACTTCGCACCTTGCAACCACTTTTGTCCGGTTGCCCAACACTTATAATGTTGCTTTGCAAACTCGGAATGTAATAAGCGTTCACGAGGACTCGATGTTCTCCATTCAAACATGTGAACACAATCGAGCCTCGTCCAACTATGTTTATAAAGAGTTGTCTCCAAATTTTACCGTGCCGTGAACTTGGTGTCAAGATTACTGCGAAATTTTCACGCCTTGGGTCATGTGATTTGTGGCGCTGTGTCCACGTACCATTGTTCTGAGCCTTTTCTTGATCGGCTTGGATCTGAGCGTCGCCTTATTGAATAGCTTCACGGGTTGAAATTCTTCGTGTTCTTTGTTACGAATTGCTTCTAATAAAACGATGATGGCTCTTCTCCGGTGCTTTGAGTAAGATTAACTTTGTTCCTTACTCGTTGGCTCCTTCTTTTTCGTGTCTGGGTCTTCGCATTCTCTGGCAAAATGTCCATAGATTCCGCAATTAAAGCATTTTACCTTGATCGTCGCGGTTGCGAAAAGTTGGCCTTCCATCTTGGCGTTGATCCCATCTTGCCGTCTTGTTTCTTCTTGGTTGAGGAGTTCTCTGATTTGGCGCTTCATCAAGGCAGCCCACTCGGCCGGTGAGGAGAAGTTGTCCCGCTTTTTCGCGGAATCCCGATTCCATAGCGCTCTTCTCTGAGCATAAGCGACCGATTAGCTCCTCCACAATGAGTGTGGACAGGTCTACCGTGGATTCAATGGCAATTGCAACTTACGAACTTTGGCGTCACCACCCGAGGAATTTCTTTACCACCTTGTCTTCTTCTCTTGGATCACCAAGCGTAGCAAGATTGCTAACAAGCCTGTGAGTCGCATGGCAAAGTCATCCACCGACTCTTCTTCTTTCATCTGATTAACTCAAACTCGCGCCTCGGCGTCACGTGCTCTTAGCTTCATGAGCACGATCAGCACCAATCTCATGGCCTTTCTTGCTTTCCACGCCTCCGCCTTGAGACTCTTCGCTCCAAGCATTACCGGCATCTCTGCTTGATGCGGCTTGAAGAATCGCAGAACATTGCCATCCGTCTGTTCGGTAGTCGGCACCACCGGGCTCGATCGCTTCCCATACTCCTAACGCTTGCATGTTTACTCTCATGAGCACCTCCCCTCCATGTAGTTGGTTCGGCGTGGCGTGGGGTACGGATGTGCACCCGGCCTCCTTCACCGCATGCACCTGCCGCACCTCGAGGGCCTTCTTGTTGCTTCCATCACCATCCCCGCACCTCGGGCGCCCTCCTCGGTGCGATTCGCCGGTGGTGATGGCGATCCGCTTCTGGCGCCTTGACATGGCGAAGGATCCGTGTAAACCGCTCACGATACCAAATGTTGGAAATCAGCGGCCGAACCTCACGCGAACAAAGTTGAACACGAGAAAAAAAACAGAGCACAGAATACTCGACAGAAACAAGAATTTGGTGCCGCACAACTTCTGCAACTTTTCTAGGTATTCTTCTCTTCTTTAAATAGGTAAACAAACTCTGAATATACAGACTCCAAAACAGAACCGAACTCTGAAACAGAAAACAAATCGGAACTGAAAATACGCAATGACTACTGTTCCTTGACCGACAATGCTACGGACTCCTTTCTTCTTACAACTCCTACTGAGACGAACTATCGACTTCTACCAAAATAGAACAGACTATCTAAAAGACTAACAAGATTAGACAACAGAGGGGGGGCTGCCATTGTCGGGAGGTTGATCTCCAGCAGGGATTACATGCGGCAGCAGCTGCAGAGCTCGAGGATGCACGAGCATGGTGAGGCGGCCACCGCACGGCCTACTGATCCCTTGTTTTGCGACGTGTGGAAGCGTGGAATCGAAAGCCTGCAGCAAAGTATGAAGTGGGAGTAGCGGCACGCATGCTCGCAATTGAGTCTGTTAAGGTAGATATTTGTTTAGGTTTTTTAATTATAGCTTAAAGTTATTTTTTTCGTTTGATTAGCTTAAAAGTAGTTTGCTTCTATACGTGGCAGAGCCGCAGAGGTGAGTGAATTTACCTTTAGCGGCATTAGTCTAAAATCAATTCTCAATAAACTAAAAAAACACCTCCCCTATGACGAGGTACTTTTTGTGGCTTCATGGTGTAAACATGGTGAACTCCTGTGCTTATTATATAGGCTAGTTCCATACGATTTTGAGAATGTATGTCTCCTTGCTGTGCTTGTTTGAGTTTCCAGGGTTTCATGGTGGTGGTGACCTCTAGTGTATTTTTTTTAGAATGTACGTCAATTAATAGCAAGTGGAGCGCCTAGAAATACAAATTATTGAGAATGTATTTTTTTTAGAATGTATGTCAATGAAGCAAGGGGATTGGTTACAGAGGGCAACCATCCAACCAGACCATCCCAAAAAGAGATGTGATCCCCGTTTAAGTATCTTCCTGCTGTGGATTTAGCTCTTAAGGTGTCCATCTTGGGGTGGATTCCCTTAGTTAGCAGATAGAAACTTAATTATTTTAATGTTCTGATCATTGTGTGCAAGGAAAAGGATAGTGTCATTTGTGTATTGTAAAAGTGAGTCAAACCTCCTTCTACTGCAAAGTAAGGATAGCTTGTACAGTTGTACCATCAAATTAAACAAGAGAGGGGATAAATGGTCCCTTGTCTCAACCTCTTATTAGTTTCTAAAAAACTCTCCCAGTTCTCCACTAATGTTTACACACACACACTTCCATTCAACAAGCAAATGGGTCTAAAATGTTTTGTAACATTAGCATCTAATCTTTGGGATCAAAACAGTAGCTCCATAATTACCTTATATTTTATGCTTATGTTGTTCCTTTAATAATGTCATGTTATATTTCTATTGAACCACCAGGGAAACCAACATATACATACTTATACTTTTTTTGAGAATGTATGTCAAGTATAATATTCCCTTTTTGTCGATTGGGTTATATCTGATGAAGATGACGTCCTCTCAATCCTTGCCGCCAAATGGATCTGATGAGCTAAAGATAGGAAAACCAATGCGTGGTCCAAGAGGCGTAAATAAAAGACCCCAAAGCCAATATACCATCACGACAGTCAATCTGCAGGACAGGCCCCCCACCGAAACTCCGAAGGCAGTGAATGCATTTCGAAGCTTTGTGGGATAGTTGGACGGGAACGGGTGCCCATCACTCGTCCATCGTAGAAGTCACTGTCCGACGAGGAGCGCAACGACATAGTAACATAATTTTTTGCATTGTTTGAGATTCTGGAAGACGCCATGCACCTAGTGTGACAATACGCATTGCTAGTGGCGAGAAATGCATGGAAGAACTTCAAAAGCACGCTTGTCACAAATTACGTCTAGAAAGAAAGGACTCCATTCTCTAAGTATGGTTTCATTGACGAAGACATATGGCAATAATTTGTTGAGATGAAGACCTCAGAAGAGTTCATGCGTCAGAGTGAAGTGCTCAAGGCTCTCCAAGCCTAGAACACCCACCCCTACAAACTCGGCACAACTGGGTACACGAGTGAGAGTAGACAATGGAGGTCGAAGGATGAGGAGGCACTTCTAACAGGGGTGTCCCTGCCATTTGCCTCGATCGAAGACTCATGTGCCTGAAACTGGCAAAGAGCAAGGTCAAATACCACGTCTTCGGGCACCGTGTCCTTCAGGAACCCTACAGACGAGAAAGTGTCCCAACGCCTAGTAAGATATCGAACTATATAGTTTATAATTGCTTCATAATTATGAGTGATATGACATGCCTTACTCTTGTAGCTCACATTGAGTTCAGAATCATCGTAAGCCTCTTTCATACTGGATAGGGAGAAAGATGTACTATTAACGGTCTTGGAAAGTAAGGAACACCCTGGTCACACACGAGGCTTGGGTGTTTTCATCCCCTGGAAAACAGGATTTTCATAGGACTCCGACACGTATCAGAGTTGGAAAAAAGCCAAAGCCGAGCGTGAGAAATGTCTAGTAGCGTCGACTAAGAAAGGGCTTAAGGAACGGATTGAGATAGGGCTAAAAGCATAGTTTGATGAAAAGCTAAGAAGCTTGGAGGAAAGGTGGAAGCTAAGGTGGCCACGGACAAACTCACACAAACTGCGCAAACCCCAAAAGCACCGACATAGTTCAGCCTCACTCACCGGTGGAGCAGCTGTGTGTCTACCCCTAAGACAGATGTACACGATGGCACATTTGCCGTCGATGACATCCAGGTACTACTGATGTTTGGGATGCTCTATACATACAATATGTTGGATGTCAGAGCTAACTAATTGTGTATCGTTCTGTAGGAGGTCACGCCGTACAAGGTTCTAGTGAGGCTTGCCGATGGCTCTATTGTCATGCAAGCTGGTTGAGGCGCGTGTATCCAACCAGTGAAGTGACAACTATTCACGGTCGCCCGATAGTGCCAAGTTATGTGAAGGTCAGTGTGGACTACTTGAATGAACCTTTCAAGCCTGTCCTACTGGAGATGCCCCCAAACAATAAGATCATGACACTGGGGCATACCATTAACACATTCAACCAATGGCGCAAGAGAGACATCTTACTCGATGACTGTCCTCCAGCATTGGAGCATCATGCACAACATGATCCACCTGCTGCGGTGGAGTTATCAGTGCTACCGAAGCCACCAACTACACCAAACTAGTCCACACAATCTACTATCATGCTTAGAGAATCAGTGCAGGCCGTGTGTTGGGAACATCCACTGTCAATTACCCAATGCCGGCCTCTACTTTTGTAGTTCACCTGCAATTTCATTTCTTGGCTTTAGGTACCCAAATACTTTTGGGTCCTTTAGTGTTAGTTTCAACAATCTTTGGCCCAAATGGATTTAGGAGTAATGACTTGGGTACCCAAATGGCTCTAAGTTTCTTATCAAGATTAGATGGCCCAACAGATTTTACATTCATTTTACCCCTAAAATCCTTGAATAGCATATAATGAGCATCCACCATGCAACCTCTTTTTACTTTATCATGAGGAATATTTGCAAGATGGCAATTTTAGATTCATGATTTGATTTATAGCGATGAGTAGCATTGTGTGCCATTCTTGACAAAAATCTGTTGAACTTGTTTGATCCATTTTCTTGGGCAAAGCTGTTAGCTTATACCCTAAGCCCTTTTTGCCCAAGTTGGGTCTATGTTCAACAAAATTTTGTCAAGAGTAGCACTGAAAACATTTTTCTAGACCTTTATCAAATCTGGCTACCTTGGTTTTTAATTCTTCATTTTCATTCTTAAGATCCTTAACACAAGAAGCATATTTGCAGTTTTCATTACAGGTACTAGATGAGCTAGAAGCAATATTTGTATCATTAAGCAAATCACAAGAAATAGATACATCACATAAAGGGACAGTGTTTGATTTGCTAGCAGTTAATTCATTATCAACTTCAAGCTCATAAAGTTTACTTTGCAAATCTTCATGAAACTTAATAAGAGAAGTATGATCATCAGTCAAATCAGTATGTAATTTCGCAAGTTTTTCATGCTTTTCTTGTAACAGCTTTTGATCATTGATTAAGCTAGCAACAGTTTTCTTAAGAGCCTTTGTTGAATTTGTTTTAGCATGCAAGGCATTATTTAGCTCTTCAATTATTTCCACTAGCTCATCATAAGAAGGAGAGTCACTGACCTTTTTCTCATCTGTTCTAGCCATTAGACATAAAGGAAATGATGGTGGTGGTGGAGTTGACTCATCCACGGCAAGTCCAGCTAGCCCTTTTGACCTTGAATCTTCATCATCTGAAAATGATTCTTCACTTGAATTTTCTTCATCAGTGATCCATTCACCGATGTGAGCTTCTCCTTTTCCTTTCTTTAAGAATTTCTTGAAATAGCCCTTCTTGAAATGCTTCTTCTTGGGCTTGCCATGAGTCTTCTCCTCCTCCTCATCATCTTTACTCTTGTACTTGCCCTTCTTCTTATTTTTGTTAGGGCACCGAGCAGCTATATGACCCTTTTCTTATTTTTGTTAGGGCACCGAGCAGCTATATGACCCTTTTCATTGCATTCAAAACAGATAACATTAGCAAATGGATTTTTCTTTGAATAATAAGTGTTTGACCTTCCTTTGTCTTTAAAGTTAACTCTTCTCATGATTTTGTTTACTCTTCTCATGAGTAGAGCCAGTTTCTTTACATCTTCATCCTCAGCATCACTTGACTCATCATCATCTTTATCGGATGAGTCTTGTACTATCTCCTTGGCTTTGAGAGCAATGGATTTCTTCTTTGGAGCATCCTCTTGACCAAGTGTAGAGGTTTATTCTGAGCAATAATTAAAAGGGGCTAAGCTATTTGGATCGAGAACTTCGATGGTAGCACAAGACATAGGAAATTATCTGAGTTAGGGCTCTCACGATGGAATAATACCTTAGTCTGTGCTCTGGAATTATGAGTGGCTAACTTATTTCTTGATGATGTTGTCGATGATTCCCCCCTCCCTTTATATAGCGAGAAGAAGCGGTTACAATAGGAATCCCTTTCGGATCTGAGATGGAAGCCAAGTACTTTCTTATCTATCCGAGTCTATATTAGTTTGGATTACAATAATCTCTTGCCTAATATGACTTCGGTTTCCTTAAAGGATTTGTCTTGATTCTTCATGCCTCGCTCATTGATTTACCTCGGCCTTAAGTAGTCGGCTGGCCTAGTTCGCTGGTTGGGCCTCATGGTCGCCTTGTGGGCCCCGGGTATATATTCCCCATTAGCCCCAGTGCTGCCGTGATCGAGTGCCTTCTGCGATCAAGTCTTCCCGAGTGCTTCTAGCCGAGTGCTTGTTTCTGGCGAGGAGGTCACGAAGAACTTCGCGAAATTCTTTGTATGATTATTCGAGTGTCTCAGGCCAGTTTATCGAGCCGACTTGTTTCTTAGCATGTTTCCTATGCACATCCGTACTTTCGAAAGTGGTATTACGCGCGTCTGGCGCATAACCCCTGGCTTTTTTACGAGCACATTTCATCCGCCCATTTGGTATCCGTAAATGCAGCCTTTTAGGGTCACATGAGCCTCATACCTTGTAGGCGTTTGTCTTTAAGATCATCTTTATGGTATCTGACTTCGTTCTCTGAACGTTTATCAGCCTGTGACCTAGCATGAGGCATACCATAAGAGGATGTTTTTCTTTGGGTGGTACCCATGATCCCGTGTGTTACGGGTTTCTGGCTTTTGGCCCATCTTGGAGCGTACCATTTCCCAATTTATTTTGCTGGGCCACTAGCGATTGTGCGCGACGTGCGTGCCCACCGACCCACCCTGAAGTGCTCCCTAGGGCGGCTTCAGGGCATAGGAAGGGTGATGCGGTTTCTCGCTCGAGGCGAAAGTTGGCACCGCTCCCCCAACGATATAGAGTAAAATGAAGTGTCTTTGCACTGTTCCTTTTCGCCCCTTTGTTCTCCAATCTCTTCCCTCGCGACCTCCGTCGCTAGGGTTAACCCCTAATCTCACGCGATCGCGAGGCTTCTTCTTTCGAAAATGTCGTCTCCTTCTCCCGCAACTGTTCACCCGTCCGCCTCGACCAAGGATTGGACTACCTCGGTAACGACGGAGGGGCGGTTGGACGATTTAGTAGGCCTCGGCGTCTTTCCGCCATTGGTGATGCTCGCCCGCCTCACATGTGGTGGTCGCCCTACCCCGCCACGAGGAGGTGGTTGTCTTGAATCCTTCTTTATGCATGGGTTGGGCCTTAAGCATCCTCCTTTTTTAGTGGCATTCTTGAATTCTATGGGATCGAATTAACTCACCTCAACCCCAATTCCATTCTCCAAATCACCGCCTTTGTCAATCTTTGCGATGCCTTCCTTGGCGTCCGTCCCCATTTCAATCTCTTTCGCCACCTTTTCCTTCTTAAGCCTTTCCCTAATAAGAACTCCCCCAAAGTGGTTGGAGGTGCCGGATTTCAGCTGAGGGATGGTATGAAAAAACCTTACTTCACCATTCCTTTGAAGACCTCGAACAAGGGCTGGCACCAAGAGTGGTTTTACTGCGCCAATCCCGAGCCTCCATTGCCTGCTTTCTCTGGGAGGCCACCCAAGCCATCTCCTGACTGGACATCGCTCCCCAAAGATGATGGGATGGACCAAGTAATTGATCTCATGGGGCTGATTGCTGAGTTGAAGGAGAATGGGCTCACCAGGTATGGCCATCGTGCGCCAATTTTGTACCACGGATTGACCTCTCAAGGACCGAGTTCATCCGGGTATGAGTATGAGGGCATAATGATCCTACACGGAAGTTTCGAGGAAATTACTTCGGCGGCATTTTTTAGCCGTGCCTCTGATTTCTTTGCCCCAAACGAGAAGATCTCTGTTCCCAGAAGCCCAAGACCTTTCGAAAGTGAATCCAGGCGCCTCCAGAAGAGGATCTTCATTGCCTTCTGATACTGATTCTTCTAGCTTCTATCCGAATCTTGATTTGGATGTGCCCTCACATTTGCAGGGACGTGATGCCTTCTTTTCCGATGCGCCATTACCTGAGTTCCCCATACATAAGAGTGATAAGCGGAACTTCCCGCCAAGAGTTCTTTCGCCGCCCCAAGAGCGGCGAAGTAAAACGAAGCGCTGATGATGATCCTGCCAGGAAGGGAAAAGCTCCGATTGTTCGCAAGGCCAGCTGTAAGATCGGATAAAGGTGTACCCGACCAGGGGTCCAAGGTCGGGACCCCGAGGCCGTACGACCTCCTCCCCCGACTTCTTCTTCTTCTTCTTCGAGTCAGTCAGTGGAACCCGAGGTGTTTAAGCCCTCGGCCCCACCCTCAGTGGAAAGTGTGCCTTCGCGCGTGCCGTGGAGCTCCCTTGTATGCGCGGCTTGAGATGCGCCTGCGGGGACTCCTACTGGTAGTCCTTCTCCTTGGAGGGGTTTAAAGTGCAAGATAACAAGATCCAACAGGTTGGATTTTCTTGCTAGTCTTTCCTTGCTCCCGGATCATGTCGTCGTTCGTTTCTCGTAGGGATCTGTTGATGAAGTTCTTCTTGAGCGTCGCCCTTGGAGCCTCCGGTGGTTGTTGGCGAGGTAGTCTTTGGCGAGTAGAAGAGGCGCCGAGATTGGCTGTGCCCCTGTCTCTGCGCTACCGGAACGATCGAACAGGTGCTCAGCAACCCCGAAGCCACGAACGAAGTGCCGCTTGGGCCGAGTGACTCCTTACCGCTTTCCTTCTTGGGCCGATCTTACCTCCGCGTCTGCCTCTTGCTCCTTTGCCGCCAGAAGATTCTCCTACCTCCCCCCGCCAATCACCACCGTGCGTCGAAATTCCCCCACCTCCTCGCCCGAAATCTCCGGTGCGGGCTGCGTTCATCGATGACAACTGGCGACATAGTCCTTTGGATGGCAAGGTTGATGATAAGGATTGGGAGTCGTTCTTCGATCTTTGCATGAGTGTTGGCGCCTTGGCAATGTGAGTTATGCGCACTTTCTTTGAAAGCCTTCTTTTTTCCTCGAAGCCTAACATTGCTCTGCGAGTCTCCAGCCTTTGTCATCTTCGCCAAAGACCGGAACTTCTTTCTTCAAAAATTATTTCAGAGGATGAAAATGAGGAAAGATTCTGCCGAGGAAGTCGAGCAGGTCAAGACCGATTTTGAGGCGAAGCTCACGCACCAGCGTGGAGAATCGAAGGAGCTGGAAGGGCTTGAAGTCGCATCCAAATCCCTCGAGGCGAGAAATTGAACTTGACCGATCTTCGGCGGTAATCTTTTGTCCGAGTGCCTTGGGCCCCGACTTTATCCTTCGTCTTCGATGCCGGTCTTCATCTTCGTTGATTTCGAGGGCTCGAATCCTCTCTTTCCTAACGAAGAAGCGAAGAAAGGTGAAGAGGACGCCAAAGAACAAGTGGCTGTCGACAAGAGAATTGGAAGGTGCACTTTCGGTCTTGTCTTTTGATTCTGTTATCCTTCTTTTTAGCGACCGGACTCACCATTGGTACCTGCGGTGCATCGGGTCAACTTCTTAAGCTTCGATCTAGGGCTCTTGATGATAAGATCAAAAATCTTGAAGCGGTCGTCGTCTCAATTGGGCTCTGAAAGGATGCGAATCACAGGTCTGATAAGCCGCACCGGTGGTGTCCCCTATGATCTTGATATCACAATTCAAGTGGAAGAAGCCCCAAAGAAGCCGCATTGCGCACTTGGAGGACATTGCAATCCTGGCGCTTTGCCGGTGTTGGCGATCACCAAGTCCTTGTATCCATGGTGGAGCTTGAGGTCATCAAGGAGGATTTGCCCTGCTTGTTGATGACGATCGGCGCTTCGCCCTTATGGATGAAGTCAAGGACCCGCTTCGCTTTTGGCTAAAACACGGACACGGGTCCCAAGTAGTCTTCTGTTTGTCTTGAACTTATCCGTGTTTTTCTGCTCCTTGGGATAATTGTTCTAATGTTGAAAAAAAGTTTCCCGAACTTTGAATCTGTTTTTATGAATGCTTAGCTTACGCCTTAATGTACTTCGCTGATTCTCGGCCCATTGGGGGGCATACCTGGCGTCTCGGCCCGTTTCTGTAGTCTTTGATCATCATGGCACCTGACACACCTCGAGACATGCGCGACGTTACGTTCGGCGCACCCGGAAGGTGAATCGTTCGCGCCTCCATGCCAAGCGTCGCCTCGAGCCGGAGCAAGCCTCTCTCCAGGGACAGACGTTGCCCCGTATAAGAGTGTACTTAGCCTCGGTCCTGTCGATTTGCAGAGCATTACCATTTTCCTCCGGCTCGTTCTTAAGAATTTCTTCTTGTTTCTTTGGAAAACTCGTCTATTGGCCCTTTTCTTTGCTTGATTTCTTCGTTTCTCGTGCTCTATGGAACTGTGACCGCCGGTTGATCGTTCGTCTTTTTGCAGGTTCTCTTCTTCTTCCACATGGATTCTTCTTCTTCTGAGGACCTCTCTCCACTGTCTCTCCCTCCAGAGTCCCCGGGTCCGCCGGTGGCGCCATGGATCGAGAACTTGTTCCACAGCTTTGGGGACGACGCCCCCGCGGAGCCTGAGGATGAATTCGCCGGGCTCTGGACCGAGTTTGACCTTGCCATGGCGGAGGCTGCTGAGCAGCAGGCCGTCGCCCAGGATGCCGCCGCCGTCGACGCCTTGATCGAGGTTGTCCCTCGGCTCATCGGAGCTAGGGATACCCTCATCGCAGCTGTCGGCCGCGCACGCCAGGAGTAGTTTTTTTTATCTCTGCAAAGAAAGTAGCACTTTTGTTTTCTGCAAGAAACGTTTAGGTAGTACTTTTGTTGTATATATCTTCTATGATCTCTGGACAATGCTGGACTTTTGTAAGACTGTTTTAGCTGCAACTTGTCATTTCCTTTTCCTTGCTTAGATCTTTTCGGCTTTTCTCGAGTGGTTTTCATCCTCCCTTATGTTTAAGCACCCTGTGCGATTAGTATAGCCCCCGAGCATCGCGAGTTGGCGCTTTGGCCTTTTCCTCGAGCATGCCTTTCATTAGGTAACTAGACTTTTTTTCGTCGGGGTTTCAATCGAGGGTATAGAGCACTTTCGGATTTAATTCGTGACCGTAGGGAAAAGAAAAGGATAGGAGCTGATATGCAAGCGGGGTTGCACATGTGCAACACTATTAGGTGTAGCCCCCGACTTACTGCTTAATTGAGAAGCAATTGAGTAGCAAGTCAATTAAATAAAGATTCTGACATATGACATCTCTTTAAACAAGTAATTCTTCTAGCCGAGTTGCGCATGCGCAACACTATTAGGTGTAGCCCCCGACTTACTGCTTAATTGAGTAACAATTGAGTAGCAAGTCTAGGGAAAGATTCAACGCATACAGAACATTTTAAGAGTAAAAGCAGCGAGGCGCTCTATGTTCCATGAGTTATCGATGATGGCGCGTCTTTCTCGCTTAAGCCTATAAGCTCTTGACGCGTCAGGCCGTCAACGATGTAGGGTCCTTCCCAATTCGGAGATAACTTGTGCTCGTGCTTACGGCTCTTTATTAGGACCAAATCGCCACGAGAAGCGCTTTCCGGTTTAAATGCGTTTGGTCATGATAAGCGGCAGGCCTAGAGGTATTTGGCCGATCGGACATGGCGACTTCCTTGCCTCCTCCAATCGATCAATGTCTTCCATTACTGCTTTCCTCCGACTCGGCCTCCTTGAAATTCGAACCCGGGGATCAGAAGGTCAACTTCGGTGGGTAGAACCGCTTCGAGCCGAGACCGGAAAAAAGGTGATCGCCGGTTGCCCTGTTGGAGTGGTTCTCGGCCCCAGTCCGAAGGTAATTCTTTTACCCATCGGGTGGCGTACGGTTTGAGCCGGTCGAAGATGCGTGCCTTTAAGCCCTGTAGCACCATGCCATTTGCCCTTTCTACGACCATTGCTCTTTGGATGAGCCACGGAATGAAGCAAACTTTGATGCCTAGCTCGTCACACGATCTTGAAATTCTTCTCCTCGGAATTGGGTTCCATTGTCCGTGATAATCTGTTTGATGCGCCCGAATCTTCTGACGATCTCTGAAAAATTACTTGGCCTTGGCATTTGTGATTATAGCTCTTGGTTTTGCTTCTATCCACTTGGTGAATTTATCGACGGCGACAAAGAGATGAGTGAAGCCGCCTTGAGCTTTCTTCAATGGGCCGACCATGTCGAGCCCCCCTGATCGCGAACGGCCAAGTGATCGGAATTGTCTGCGGCTTCCGGCGGGCACGTGTATTTGGCGGCAAAAAGCCGCATCCTTCACGTGTTCGAGCGATGTCTTCGCGATCGATTCTGATGATCGGCCAAAAAAGCCTTGTCGATATGCCTTGCCCACCGAGTGCTTGACGCCGCGTGATGCCCACAGATTCGAGTGGATTTCTTTGAGTAGGTTTCTTCCTTCTTGCTCGATATGCATCGCCTTAGAACTCCGGAGGCACTTTTTGAACAAATCTTCGCCTACTATCACGTAATTCTTCTTGCGTCTTGGCGAGATCGTTACGCCTCTATCCGGTCTTCGGAAGTTAGTCCTTCAACAGTAATTGAGAAAAGGAGTGTCCAATCTGCGTTGATGACCAAGACCCTTCTTCAATGGGTGTTTCTTCAGACTTGCCTTGTTCTGCTTTGGACTTCTTGAAGGTTTATAAAGCTCTTCGACAAACACACCGGTGCATCTTGTTGCCGAGTGGATCCTAGCCTTGCCAATTAAATCTGCTTTGCTTCATTGTCACATCGAACGCGTGGATGAGCTCCAGCCCGTCGAACTTGCCTTCTAGCTTTCGTACCTCCTGGCAATAGGCTGCCATATTGTCTTCGATGCACGACCACTCCTTTTGTACTTGATTAATTACCAAAGATGGAGTCGCCCGAATAGTTAGTCATGGGACAGGGATATCGCAATCTGGCCCGTGGATGAGTGCCTCGTGCTTTCGCGGCATTGTTTGACGCCGAGAAATGGATCTGAAGGGCGATTTCAAGCGCCACCTGTTGGAGATGAGGACCACGCTGGCTCTGCCGCGTTGAGCATAAGGAGGCCGTCAAAATACATCGTCGAGACTCGACTCTTCAATAGTCGTTGAGTTTGCCATTACGTCCATTCGGCGGTGAAGTCGGCAAGTATTTGAGATTTTATTGCCGTTCGTACCTGAAAAGATTTCAAAGGCCCCGAGCTCGATCGCCCATTTGCGATCCTCCGGTGGCCTCCCGATTGTGGAGTATGTCTCCAAGCGGAAAGTGGTGACCACCGAAATTGAATGCTCTTGGAAGTAATGCTTGAGTTTGCGTGAGGCGAGCGACCGCAGTATAATAGTTTTTGTACTTGTGGGTAGGGCACCTTGGATTCTCCCAACACCTCGCTTCACGAAATAGACCGCCATTGGATTTTCGGAGGTGCCCTCTTCCTTCCTCTGCAGCGATTGCGCCGACTACATGAGTCGTCGCGGCAATGTAGAGCACACAGGGCTCTTCGGGCATTGGAGGACGATGCAATTGGGGATGTTAGAATGTCTTGATTCTTCAAAAGCTCGCTGCCGGAGGTCCATTGAAAGTTACCCTGCTTCTTTAGAAGTTTGAAAAAGGGCATTCCTCGAGATCCCGGTGAGAGATGAATCATCGAGTGCCACCATGCATCCGGTGAGCTTCTGGACGTCCTTCTGACTGGTTGGAGGTTTCATTTTCAGAATTGCGTTGATCTTCTCTAGGTTTGCCTCGATGCCGCGTTGTGACACAATAAATCCGAGTAATTTTCCTGATGGGACTCCAAAAACGCATTTTTACGGATTGACTTCATTTTGTAAGCCCTTAGGCTTTGAAGGTTTCAAGCCAAGTCGGTATGAGGTCTTCGCGCGACGGGTCTTGACAACGGCGTCTGTCGACATATGCCTCCACGTTATGCCGTCCGGGAGTGAAAACATCGGTCAGATCGCTGCGTTGATAAGTTCTTGGCGTTTTCAAACCGAATGGCATCGTGGAAAGGCGAATCGCCAAATGGAGTGATGAACGAAGTCTTTATGCAGTCTTCTTCTTTTAGCCTGATCTGGTGATATCCCGAGTAGGCGTCCAGAAAACTCAGGAGTTCACAGCCCGCCGTTGAATCTACCACTTGGTCTATACGAGGCAACCCGAAAGGATCTTTCGGGCAAGCCTTGTTGAGATCGGTATAATCAACGCACATGCGCCAGCTTTTATTCTTTGCGAACAAATCTTCGGGTTTGCCAGCCAGTCGGGATGGTACACTTCTTTTATGAAACCTGCTGCTAAAAGCTTTGTGATCTCTTCCCTAATGGCTTCTTTTCTGTCTTGAGCAAATCTTCGGAGCCGTTGCTTGATGGGCTTGGCCTTCTCGTCAACGTTCAAAGAGTGCTCGATCACCTCTCTGGGAACAGGGCATATCGGATGGTTTCCACGCCAAGATGTCCTTTGGCAAGAAAGGTGACGAGCGCGCTTCTTCCTATTTGGGGTGAGGCCTGTCCCGATCAG
Source organism: Guadua angustifolia (assembly GCA_036346375.1). Lineage (NCBI taxonomy): Eukaryota > Viridiplantae > Streptophyta > Magnoliopsida > Poales > Poaceae > Guadua > Guadua angustifolia. The sequence goes on along the minus strand of CM070502.1, from coordinate 64,773,556 downwards.
AGCTGTCTGGGTAGAGTTGGACGGGTCGAGGATTACCTTTTTGGCCCCCTCATCAGGTTTTAGGCTTGCCCTGGTCTGCTTCTTGGCCGGCACCTCTCCTTCGTCTTCTTGGTGTGCGGCTGTCTGCCGGATCTTCTCTCTGTCATCTGCAGCCTCTTGAGCTTTCGCCATCTCATGACTTTCTCGTCAGCAGATGAACGAGCGCTTGACATCTCCACGTATGGAAATGATACCCTTCACTCAGCATTTTCAAGACGAGATAAGTATAATGTGGTGCGACCATGAATCGGCGGGCCAGTCTTCCTAAGATGGCGTGATATGCCGTCTGAAAGTCGGCCACTTCAAAGTTGAGGTACTCGGTCCAAAAATTTTCCTTGGTTCCAAACGTGACCGGCAAGGTGATTTGCCCGAGTGGTACCGAAGAAGTTCCGGGAATTACTCCATGGAATGGTGATGAGCCCCGCTTTAACTCAGAACGGGGAATCTTCATGTCGTCAAAAGTTTTGGAGAAGAGAACGTTGAGCCCGCTGCCTCCGTCGACCAGCACCCTCTTGAGTTTAATATTGCACCACGGGTCCAATACCGTGGAATCTTCCGGATAAGGGATGTGATTGGATGATCCGAACGGTCAAAGGTAATGGGAGCCTCGACCATCGGAGATACCGGGAGTCAGCCTGCATGACGGCGTTGACGTCCCTGGCCGTGAGTTTTTGCTTCCGCTTTGACTCGTAAGCCATCGAGCCTCCGTAGATGTAATTGAGCTCCCGCTCCATCTTTTGGTATTCGCCCTCATCATCTTCAGGAGAATCTTGCTTTTTCTTATCTTCTTCTTTTGCTTCGCCTCTAGCTGGTCGATTTCTGGATTCCTTGGTAAATCTTCTCAAAGTGAAGCAATCTTTTGCAGCATGTTTACTTTTTGGATGAAAAGGACAAATAGCTTCCATCACCAGATCGTGATCGCCTTGCAAGCGTGCGCCGCGATGCCGCCTTGCTTTCATTGCCGCCACTATCTCTTCGTGTTTCCGCTTCGCCTCATTGTCTTGACGACTTCGGCGTAATCCTTCCTATCTTTTGTCGGGCGATCGATTGTCGCTCGCCAACGCGATCCGGTTGCAATCGATAACGGTCCGCCAACTCAAACATCTCCCTTACGGTGGACGGCGGTTTTCGAGACATCTTCTTGATCGATCGTCGTTGACACCCTTCCGAATGCCGCGATGACCGCCGCCCGAGATGTCCTCGACAGTATTCTTTTTTGCATGAAGCGGGATGAATTCTCGAGCGCCTCATTCTTTTTCGCGCGGAGCTGCACAGTCCCATTGCGCTCTGTGTCGCCAGACGCGTTCTCGGAAATTGGTGATGAATCGCCACAAAGATCCTCCCAGAATCTATGGAATTTGCGGAAGCCATGAGCCATGCTTGAGCCAAGAGGTGAGCATGATCGAAGGTAATTAGCCATCACATTGCGACGCTTCGGTGACCATGATTGCAAGAGAATAAACTTGGAGCCAAGCGTGATCTCTTTCTCCGTCAAATTTGGTGATGCTCTTCGGTTAAATCTTCGGCCGCACCACCGGCAAAAGGCGAGGGTGAAAGCCCGGATGCCCTCAATAGGGCCGCTGCGCCTTCGTGGAGAACGCCGATAGGGTGATTTAGCCTGCCGTCTTCGCTTTCCCTCCACAATGGTGGGGATTATTACGGTGATCGCCCCGATCGCCGTGGGCTAATGCCAAAACGTCTGTGAGTTATCTCGCGCCACGGGCGCTCTTCATCTTCCCGCCACGCCGTTCGGCGTTTAAATCCACGCGAGGTCTGCCGATGTCGTGTCGCGTTGCGTCTTCCTCGCGAAGCTCTAGGACGATCAAGGAGCCATATCGCTGCTAGCAGCCTGTGAGTTGACAAGGCGAAACGACGACTGCTCCTCCCGGTGTTGCCGAATCATTGCCGCCGCCACCATAGCTTTGAACACGGGCTACGATCGGGCGGCAGGCTATCGAGACCAAGCAATGGCCCTAAAGTATCAAGAAGCGTTTTGGAGGCGACGATGTTCTGCTGAGGAGTATGAAAAACTGATTGGTTCCCTATCTTTGTCTACAAGATTTCTTCATTAACGTTACGGGCTCTGTTCTGGAGGAGCTTCGCACGGCCTTCTTGATAATGACGGTCTTCTTCCGCGTTCTTTGCAGCATCTTTACATTCTTTGGGATTCCGTTCGCGGCCTCGATTCTGAAAATCTGTGCGGAAGCTCTGGAAATCTTCCGCCCCACCTTTTGAATCAGAATTACAAGAAGATGAGTTGTACTGACCTTTAATTCCGAGTGGTTTTCTAACACCTTCGACCACTCAGCATTCTCCATCAGTCGGTTCCAGCTCCAGACGAGGTTCGGCCCTTTGGCTTACCGTCCCGGGACAGATGGCCATGACCGTTCTCGATCCGGGTGGTTGTCGGCTAAGGAACCTCGAAATTGCTTCAGATTGAGGCGATCCGAATCCGAAAGGAGAGATGGCCAAGATCGCTCGGCGATGAAATCCGGACTTCGGTTTAAGCGCCTGGGCCGGCGCGAAGGTGGCCATGCTTTTGGTGAAGATTGCCATCGAGCTTGCCAATATTGATCCTAGCGCAGCCCCTACCTGGCGCGCCAACTGTCGAGGTTTGTTACCGACAATAATTAAAAGGGGCTAAGCGCTGGATCGGGAACTCGATGGTAGCACAAGACACGGAAATTATCTACGTTCGGGCTCTCACGGTGGAGATAATACCCTAGTCCGTGCTCTCTGGAATTATGAGTGGCTAACTTATTTCTTGATGATGTTGTCTGATGATTCCCCGCCCCTCCCTTTATATAGCAGAGAAGGGCGGTTACAATAAGGAATCCCACTCGGATACGAGATGGAAACCGTATTTTCTTATCTATCCCGGGTCTATATTAGTTTGGATTACAATCATCTCTTGCCTAATATATTTCGGTTTCCTTACTAGGATTTGTCTTGATTCTTCATGCCTCGCCTTCGGCAGATTTACCTCCGCCTTCCGTGAGTCGGCTGGCCTAGTTTTACTTTGGTTGGGCCTCGCAGGTCTGTCTTGTGGGCCCCCGGGGTATATATTCCCCACACCAAGGTTAGCTCATGTGCTGATATTTTTTCAAGTAGCTCAGTTGGAGTGAGCCTCTTGAGATCACCACTGTTTGATAGATAGGTGATTAGACTGTGATAAGCTCGAGAAAACACTCTAATCATCTTCCTGCATACCTCAACATCAGAAATTTTAGTTCCTAGGCCTTTGAGTTCATTAACAATAGGATTAAGTCTAGTAAACATGTCATTAGCATTTTCATGAGCAAGCATTTTGAATTGATCAATTTATTTCCGGACAACATAGTATTTTTCTTCTTTTACATCAGAAGTTCCTTCATGAATTTCTTGCAATGTTGTCCATATGTCATAAGCAGAAGTAAGATTACTTACTCTATCAAAAACTTCTAAACTAAGACAGGAACATATGGCATTTCTAGCTTAAGCATCATACTGTATATTTTGAATCTCACCAGGAGTGGGTTCACCATACACAGTTTGCCCTTGAGCATAACACGAGAAGGCAAAGGCTTCTCTGTAACTCTCCACACATCATACCCTACAGCTTCTAAATAACATCTCATTCTAATTTTCCAATAGGCATAATTAGTACCATAAAAAACAGGTACTCTATTAATACTAACAGTTGCGGATCCATTTCTCTCGGCCATTTACCAAAGCTAGTTAAGCTAATAAAGGTAAACCTGCTCTGATACCACTTGAAGGAATGAGTTGGCCTAGAAGGGGGGTGAATAGGCAACTCTTCAAATTTTAACTTCTTAGTTACAAATGACTATTTAATTTAAGTGAAAAACTTAGCACAAAATGTAAGCAGAAGTAAAATTCAGAATGATGATAACAGCGAAAGCAACACAAGATGAAAGAAAACACAAATGAGACAGAGATTTATCCCGTGGTTCAGAGCCCTTCTCCTACTCTACGTTGAAGCACTTCTTTCGAAGTATTGCTTCTCCAAAGCTAGTCACAGTAGCTTTGGTGATCACTCGGGTAGCTCTTTCACTACTCCAGTGAGGTGAGCTCCAAACCCTTTCATAACCAAAGTGGCCTTCCACAATCACCTTTGGACAGATCACACTTTTCACTTCCTCTAAACTGTCTAGGATCACTAAGATCCAAGAGTAATAAACTTTACACAAGTTCTGTCTCTTGGCTCACTTATAAATTACACTACTAGACTTAAGCTTGGAGCTAAACACTTAGAAATGTTGAGGATTTTGAGTTTGAGAGTGAAGCACAGACTCCTTGTGAGAATGAGAGCTCTTTTGAATGCTAAAATGTCAAGGAATTCATAAAGTTCTGTGGTAGATGGCTCAAGAAATGCTTATATAGACATTTGGCATGAATATAGCCGTTACACCTACCACAGTAGCCGTTGGACGTGTCAGAATATCAAAAATATACGTTTACAATGGACTAAGCAACAAGACTTAGCGATACTGATCATGTGTATCACGGACCAATTGAAGATGTTTATGGTCCGTCATACATGGGAGTTTCAGAGAATTTGGTCCATCAAGGAATGAGAGAGTTACATGTATGCCGGACCAAAATATTTGGTCCATCATACATGGAAACATCTGAGATCAGTAACCATGGACCTTTTTGACATAAAATAAGTTTAATCGAGAGATTTGCTTTAGCAACGGACTAAACTTTGAGTTAGTAATATTTGGTCCGTCGTAAATGGGAAATTCTCGAATATAGAATATATTTTTAACTACAGGCTTAATGATTACATTTCAAGTTTTGGTTCGACAAAACGACTGAAATTTTTGAACGTGTGTCGGACTAAAAACTTTGGTCCACCGTAGATGGAAGTCTGAGAAACTTTGGTCTGTCAAAGGAATATGAATTTCTATGTATGCTGGACCAAAATATTTGGTCCGTCACACATGGGAATAACTCGACTGCAAGTTTTTTTTGAGGTACTTTCACTACGGACTAAAGTATATGAGAATAAGAAGTTTGGTCCGATGTGAATAGATAGAGCTTGATCAGAATTTTTACTAAGAAGTTTTCGATGCTGGACTAAAAGAACTTTGGTCTGAAAAAGGATTTTGGCTATGTCTACGACAGACTTAAGAAATGAATAGTTGAATTTTAGTCCATCGCATATTTGGACTTTTGTATGAAGGAGGATTTTGATTCAAGAAGCAATGACTAAGAGTTTTAACTCCAAGTAGTCTAAATTTGACTTTGCCTTATGATCCAATCTACCAACTTGTGCAAGGTCCCCCTTTATAGTACTGCCAAACTGTAAGTAATCCTAACTATTTAACTTGAATCAACTCCCAAGCCATAAACTAGTAGCAGAACACCTTAATCTTGTTAGTCCAACTTGCTTCATCATTGATTTCAACACATGCTCTTGAAAGCTTAAGCATTATTAACTCAGTCATCAACACCAAAACTATAATAAATCATGATAATGAAAAATGAGGGGGCCTAGATGCTATCAGATAGTACCACCCAAGCGATACTACTGGTCCTACATAGGTGGTAGCACCTCTCTAAAAGGCTGTAGTTATTTTCTAGAGATGTGTTTTGGGTTGAAATGGCCCATGCTACCGATTTTACATGGGCATTAGCACCGGAGGTACTGTAGCAACTGTTAGTTTTGGTGTATTTAATGCATAAAACTAACCGTTGAGCATGGGGGCTGGTGCTACCAGTCCTAGATCGGTGGAAGCACTGGGTTTTGAATGATTTTTCTGATTTTGCCCCAAACGGCTAGTTTTCTTGAGGGGCTATAAAAGGGCCTAAGTTAGGAGGGTTTTGCTGCTGCTTTAGCACCCATTTGAGGTCTTGTGAGCGAACAACATCAAAAGCTCCTAAAATAATATTTGAGTGATTTGAGAAGTTTTTGAGCTAGAGTTTCTTGTGTAGAATCTCTTTGGTATTCATTTGCATTTTTATGAGCTAGTGCAAACCTTTTTTCTCAATTATGCATGTGTTGCATCTTTTGAACAAGGAGAGAAGATCTCTAGTTGCATGTGTTGCATCTAAAGAAGGATTGAGTGTCATGGTCCAGTGATCTTCTTAAGAAGGTTATGAGAAGGTCTAGTGAGTTGTGAAGGTTGGAACTCACATCCCCAAAGGGGGAAAGAGTTATCACTAGTGGATCTGAGGTGTTTGGCTTAATTTTTGGAGCCGGTCTAATTCATTTGGGCTTACCTCAATATGGATTTGGAGAGACCGACAAGTCTCCAAACACTAGGTAAAAAATTGTTTGTTAATTGTGGTCTGCTTTCTATTGCTCATTTCAATTTACATTCCTAGAATTAATGTAATACCGCAACTTGTTTTACCAGGGTTTTTGGCCGGAATTATTTTGTTTTCTTAAATCCAAGGATTTATTCGGAAGGGCAAAAGATCGGTCGTCTCGCAGTTTTAAGACTCTTAACGAAAAGTTTTGAGTTGTGCTGATTGTGTAATACTACGGATCCTTACTCCAAGCCTTGGAATTTCAATCGGTTGAGCATAGATTCCTCTCGTTGGCGATTTCGGGGGTTGTGGACCTAATTGTGAGGGTTAGAGTTAAAATTAGGTTGCGTGGGAGGGGTTTTCTGAAATTTTTCCCTTCCCACCTAACTTTTTTCATCCTAACCTCATCTCTCCTTCCTTTGGTGGCTGCCCTTTTTTCCTCCTTGGCCGATTTTCCCCAGCCCAGCCCCTGCCGACTCTCGGCCGCCCAGAGTCCTGGCCGATCAGTCCCCATGGTCAAGCGTCTCCCCCTGTTGCTCTCTCCCATGGCGGCGCCTTCTCCTAGCGATCGGCGGCAGCCTCCTCTCCCAAGCCCGGCGCCTCCCGGCCTTCCAGCCGATGATGCCCTCGGCCTGCTCCGGCCCACCAAGATCTCCCCTTGGATGCTCCTCCTCCCGAGCCAACGCCCTTCCTCCTCCTCCCTTGCGTTCTCCCTTGAGCCAAGGTGACGAAAATCTAGGGTTTGGGGTGTGGTTGGGTGGTGGGTTAGGGTTCTTGCCATGGAGTTTTATTGGTTGATTGTAGGGTGAAAACGCACAAAAGTTTCCGACCGATTCAAGAAAAACGAAACGAAGCTCTTTTTCGAAACGGAATCGGAAAGTGTCGATGCGAAGCGGAAGCGGTAATTTTTTTCGAAGCAGCGGAAGCGGGAGCTAGTTCCGACGGAAGCGGAAGCGGAAATTCCGTGTCAAGATGGCGAATTTTCGAATTCAATCCGCCCCAAAGCGGCTACCACGCCCACTGTCGGAACAGCCGGTGGCCAGCCCTAACCCTAGCTTCCTCGGTTCCTCTACGGTCTACCCAGTCTCCGTCGACTCCTCCTCCACCTCCGGTCTCCGGGCTCGGCCTCAGTATGCGCGTTTTACTTCCCCACGCCTTGTAATGAACCAAGTTCGAGTAACTAGAGAATGGATTCAAGAAGCAATCGATCAAAGGAAGTGAAGAAAGGAGAAGAACAGAAGAAAGCTTGGGTGAGAAGAAAGAGTCCGAAGAAGAAGACAGAGATGGGGATATTTCATTTCTATTCCATCATGTCTTTCTCTTTCGCGACATGTGTTTTATACCTGCGCGCTCTTTACCACTCAATACTCATTACAAGTTACCGCCACGATAATTCCGACAATACCATTCACCGTCACCCAAAACACTAAACACCATCTGATTTCCTCTAGCGCCTACAGACCACTCGATCAAACTCCCGAAGCCAACTTCGCCTTCTCGTCTGGAATAGTCTTGGCGCCATCTCCTCTCTGCTCCAGAGACGTTGCACTGACAATACCCCCCGCCATGAAAGTCTGCTTGTCCCCAAGCACCAGCATCTGGAAAACGATGCTGAATCACAGATAAGTCTTCCCAGGTGGCCATGTCAGCAGGAATACCAGTCCACTTAATCAAGGCTTGAACAACAGAAGAATTGCCTTTCTTGACCATTCGCCGTTCTAACACCCGCTCAGGTTGAACATTCTCCATATTCAAATCGGCAATAGCCGGTGGGGTATGAAACACAGGAGTAAAGTCAAGGACATAAGCCTTAAGCTGAGACACGTGAAAAACCGGGTGCACCCGGCTCCCAGGCGGTAAATCCCATTTGTAAGCGGCCAGTCCAATTCGTGCCAATACTCTGTAAGGGCCAAAGTATTTAAACGACAGCTTTGGAAACGGTCGATGGACAACCGAGGATGGAGCATAGGACTGAAGCTTGAGATATACTTGTTCACCCAATTGAAAGTGACGATCAACCCTTCTCCGATCTACTGGCATCTTAATGCGATTCTGCTACGACTAAATGATGTTTCAACATAGACGTCTGAACCTCCCGTTCGGCCAAAAACAATTTCTTCACACGTTGGTAGGTCGCGGAAATGCCAGAATGACCTCCAAGGGCACTTGCATGGAACGCACTGATAATCTTCGTCTGGAGAGCAAAATTTTGGCCCACCCAAATGCGGCCACGGAATAATCAACCCTTGGTGTAATTCATATCCGGTGTCACTAGGATTATGAACGGCCAATTCAGCGAGAAGATGTTGAACTTTAGCATCACTTCCATAAGTATTGAAAACTTCTGGAATCCAGGCCGGTTGGAGAACCGACACGACATGCAACATCATCAAATGACCCACCGGGATAAAGTATCAATTGCGCAATTTGTCGCTCCTTGTTTAAACCGAATCTGAAAGTGCGGACCCATAAGCTTGGTCATAGCTTTTTGCTGCAATTCCGATGTCAATTCCGATGTCACTTGTTTTTCAATGTCATCTTTCTGCATCGAATAATATCGATATGGTCGGCTATTCACTGGAATTGTGCCAGGAACCAAAGCAATGGCGTGATCATAGACCCTGGAGGGAGGCAGTGCAGTAGGATCGGCAAAGACAGGCTGAAACCGATCCAGAATACCTTGGATGACAGAGGGAACCTCCTGTGGACTTGCAGAGGAAATGTAATCTTTGAGCATAGGAATAGACCAGATTTCATGCTGGTGGCGCCATTGATAGAGCTCTTGAAGAGGTTGCTCAGACTGCCGAGAAGTATGGGTGGCCGACACACCCTGGAGAGTAACCAATGACTCATTGTATTCAAATTTCAAAGTGTGTTGCTTCCAATGACAAGTCATCGGACTATGCTGTTGCAGCCAATCCATCCCAAGGACAGCGTCATAAGCTCCCAACTCAATGATGCGCATATCCGTCCAAAAAGTATAACCCTGAGCCCACCATTCCATTTTCGAAATATACTGATGGCAGGTGATAGTATCTCCATTTGCCACACAAACCGGAACAGCCGGTATCGGTGCAGTCTTATACTTAAGCCGATTCACACACGTGGTACTAAGGAAACTGTGAGAACTGCCCGAATCAAAAAGTATCAATAAAGACGATTGCCCACCATGGCTCAGATATCTGGTGTTTTCACGTCCTCTATACCGCATAAGGCGTGTAAAGACAGATTGATATTGTTCTTGCTCAAATGCTTTGTCATCGATCTAAAGCAAGAGGAGTTCCTTACTCAAATGCTCGAGTTGATCGGACACAGCAATAGCATGCACGTGAGCCTGAGGAACAGGTTTGCACTGATGATCGCGCTCAAATTTATCACCACATTTGAAACAAAGCCCTCGTGCGCGACGATATTCACTTAGCTGTCGAGCTCTGGCTAACTCATCGAGGGCTTTAGTAAAGATCCAAAGACCCAGGTGAACGGTCTTGAATACCAAACTTGTGAACAATGAAGACACTTCGATAGTTTGTGCGAAGCCTTTCCCATTTCTCTTCTTGGATCTGCGCCAAGGGAAGGCCTTAGGAGTGAGTCAGTAATCAGTATTTCCACCTCGTACCGGATTTCATCCTTCAAGCCCAGAACAAAGTGATTGACAAAAAACTCCTCAGTACATGCTTTGTTATAGGTCTTCACCTTGTACATGGCGCCGAAGTCGGATTCAGACTCCAACACAATCCCAGATTGTTTCACTCGAAGCAAGTCTCGGATATACCGCCTTGTAGGATCGAATATATCTGATCTAGCAATCGAGGGGGTGAATGATTGCTGAAACTAAAATCAAATTTTTGCCTTTTGAAACACCCCAAACAAACTCAGACATTTAATTTGTATTCAACAAGAACCTTATTGCATCGCACCAAATTTGCACATGTATGCGGACCAAACTTCGCCTCGGACAAAGAGTTGCACGTGTATGACGGACCAAATTTCTACTGTAGCAAAGGAGTTGCATGTGTATGACGGACTAAACTTCGCCTCTGATATGTGTATGACGGACAAAATGAAAACAGCCTAACACACATTCACTAAAATGATAATTCCTGAAGATTCAACCGTTGGATTGATGTGAAATTTTAACTATGGAAACTAGACTTGATTCCGAAGCTAACCCAAAAAGAATCAACTCAATCGGACCTACGAATCTAGAGTTATGTCCCTCGCAAGACAGCTAAAACAAATTCCGATCTAATAACGACGGACCAAATCAGACCAGTGACGGACAAAACTTAAAAACAAGATTACTGGAGATCCAACCATTGGATTGATATGAAATTTTAACTGTAGAAACTATATTGGATTACGAATCAAACCCAACAAAAATCAACTCGATCGGATCTACAGATTAAAAGATATTACCTTCGCAAGATGACTGAATCAGATGATGACGGAAATTGATTTCAAAAGCTATGACGGACCAATCTTCAGATGCAGCGACGGACCAAGACAAAATTACTTACGCCGAACTAAACTTCTCACGATGCTACAGCCATGATGGTCTTCAGAAGCTTTTCTTGGCATGTATGCTTGATCACGGTCTAAACCCTAGAACCAGAAAAACTTCTCACAATGCCGGCCGCGAAATAACTTTTTGGAAGATTGATTTTTATTTCATTGTCTAAAGTACTCCAACACAAGAGTACAAACCCTAAAACCTTGCTCACAAGACAGAACGAAAACCCTAAAACGCTGTTCGGACGCTTGTATCAAAGCAGAGACACACCCTCCTATTTATACAAAGCAAAAACACGAGATTGAATACAACTCCACTTCCAACATGGAAAGAGTTCATATTCATCTCAATGCATTAACATGACCAAAACAACTCTTGCACGATGCAAGAACAGAGAGATTGAATACAACTCCACTTCCAACATGGAAAGAGTTCAGATCTATCTCAACTTGGCCCAACATGGCCAAAACCAAAACCTTGCACGCATGATCGACCCCACTTCACGCACATACGTGACTAACTAGCCTTCACATGCATGTTCTTCTAGCCCAAACGTCCCGCATGACATCCTTGACCACCAAGACCTCGATTCCTCCTCGAACCTAGTCTCGAACCTCGGTTCCTCCATGAACCTAGTTCCAATACGTCATCGACCACGTTAAGCCTCGAGCAACACGCACATGAAGTAACAAACAATGCGTCGAGTACAAGTCCACGACTTGACTCAAGATTAATCCATGCAACCACTCACATGAGTGCATTGCATCAAGCAAAACCATTATGCTATCACCAAGCATAAAAATCATCTCAACATAGCACATGCACAAGCACCACACATGCCATAACCAAAACTACTTTGCAATGCCAATTTCACCATTCACCAATTTTTCATCACATGATTTCACAATCTCCCTTGATGAAAACATTGGCAACACCATTTGAAACGAACATTGGCATTCACCTCACAATGGCAACACCATTATTAAAAGAAGTAAAGTGACCAAAAGACAGAAAGGAAAATCTCCCCGTACAAAGAAGAACAAAAATCTCCCCCTATCTAAAAAGAAATCTCCCCCTATGACAAAGAGAAACTCCCCCTAATAGAAAGAAGAAATGTGTGTGTGAGTGTGAATGTGCAATGTGTGACCAAAAATTTCTCCTTTTGATTCCAAAATTTCTCCCCCTTTGACAATGGATTCATCAAGAATGCAAAAAGAGAGCAAAAGAGAAACTTCTCCCCCTTTATGTTTGTTGTTTTCTTTTTTTTATTATGTACTGAGCATTATGAATCATGCACAAATGTAACAACTTGATCACCAAGTCATGCTATCAACAAGACTTGCACCTCAAATCTACACATAAACAATGTAGAGTAAGCATAACTAGACATCAAGTACTATTAACGATTTTTGCATGGCATGATCTCCTTTCTCAACAATCTTAAAACACGAAAACATTGATTTTTTGTGCACTTTATTTGTGCTTTGAAAAACTGATTCATTATTTTGATTGCAACAATAACAATTGCAAGGAATTACATGCACCATCAGCCTTACTTTTCAACCATGCCAAGCAATCACAAGCTTAAGGTTTCGTGGTTTCGGTCATACACAACCTCTTCCAAGTTCATATCATAGTGCAATGATAAGCAGTCTCATAAAGAAGAAGTGCGACAGTACATGACCTTGTTCTTGCATTTATCAACAATCATTTTTTGCTTTAGCACTTAGCTTTCAGATTTAGCACTTTTTGAGCAGGATCAAGATAGCCAAGAAAGTTCAACCATGACGAGATTTAATTCAAGTTGTCATTCCATTTAAATAGTTATGACATAAACTACACCATATATGTATACACAGAAAGTTGCAAAGACCTTGTAGCATAAACATGGCTTCAAATGACATACGTGTATGAAATACAATGCTCAGTACTTTTACTGTTTTCATTTTTTTGTTTTTTTTCATTTAAGAAACACACGAAACAAAAAGTATGTTACACAATATTACAAAAACTTCAAAGAACTCCCCCTCAAAACAACCATCTTAAAACCTTCTACAAAATTGTCACTTGAAGGAATTAAATTGAAAACAAAAAGTTGAAAGAACAAACCTCCCTAAAAGCAACCGAAAGAAACTTTCACCAAAAAGCATTAAGTCCCCCTCAAATGGATAACCAATGAAATCAACAGAGAGGAGATGATGATATACATGTGCTTGAATTATCATGATATGTTCGATTAAGCATAAGCATGAATCATGATAAGTGAATTCAAAGCATGAAAGGCATGATATAAAATATAACATTATTGAACATGCGGAGGATACATATGAGCATATGAACAAACATCTCATCTAATGTCACAATTAGATATCTGTGAGTGTAAAAGACATGAGTATATAAGATAGCTCACAAAGTGGATGAAGAATTATTGCACATGCCTCTTGAAAACCATCTCAAAGGTGAGAACCATCCAAGTCTTGATTCCATCTTGCAAAAGACCAAGATCCACTAAGCTTCGTTCTCCAACCCGCATCCAAAAACCTACATAGCACGAGAAGATGTCGAGGCCTCGATACTGGGGTTAGAAATAAAGCATTTGGGAATCCAGTACTGAGACACACGACGAGTAGGCACAATACGAGTATGCTTGTTTACAAAAACAGATTTGCTCTTTCTCGTGTTTCTTTCAACAAAAGGTGTTTGCATCACCCTAAGCACAAAATGAGGAGTGAAATGTGCCTTCCTGAAATTAGACCTAGCCTTAGCCTTTTCTTTCTTTTGCTGTTTGGCTAGCCTAAAGCAAAAATCTACTAAATATCCATCTCTACCACAATGAGTGCAAGTATACTTAACATGATGTTTAGCTTTAGAAACAGAAGTAGCATTTGCATCCATCATAGTAGAAGATAACACACCAGCAGACTTGAAAACAGTTTTCTTAGGCTCATTGACAATTTCGAATTTTCCACTTTCAAGTGTCTTCACAACAGTTGGAGCATGTGATTTATGATGAGCATAAGAATCAAAACCTAAACCTTTGTGATGAGTAATCGACCCTTGGTGATCCGAGAATCATGTTTAGGTTTTTCTTTCCTGTAGTGAACCGTTCTAAAGATTTTTCCAAGTAATCAACCTTTCGAGAAAGAGTTAAACAGTTATTACATGGAACATCCACTTTTCCTTTCTGCTTATGCACAAGTTGAGCATGAGAGAACTTCATGAGTGAGCATAGCATCTGTCATTTGAGAAACCCTAGCATTTGCATCATGCAACTTCAATTCCAGTATAGCACATTTAGAACAATGAGTTGTATCATGCAAATCAACAGTTGAACAACTAGCATTTTTAACATGTTTCTCATTTTCTTTCTTTTCAAAGATTGACATGTTCTAACAAAGAGACATGTTCTTTCCTAAGCTGAGAAGCTCATCAGTAAATTAAGTCACATGATTTGCAAGCATCATCATCGAGGAATCAAAGATTTAAGTCTAGCAATTTCAGCATTCAAAGATTCCACAAGAGCATCATGTTTCTTAATCTTCTTGTCGCGTTTGTCAAGTAATTTTCCAAGACGAACAACAGCAATAGTTAATTCATCGTAAGAAGGTTCTACCTCATTGCAGTCGCTGTCATGATCGTCCTCGGTGAAGCTTACATCGCTCCTTGCCATGAGACACAATCCTGTTAAATCATGCTTGCTTGGAGCTATTGTGTCATCTTCACTGCTCTCTGAATCCACATCACTCAAGTTTACTTGTTCAAGAGCAGAAAGAACCTGATGAACAACCTTTTTGTTGATGAAGCTCTTTTTCTTTCTATTGCTTGGAGAGAACTTCTTCTTCTCTTTTCTTTTGTCATTGTCCTCCTCTCTTGATGCTTTTCCTGCAAGTTTAGGACAATTTGGACGAATATGATTGAAATCACCACACTCATAGCATCTTGGAGAGCCACCACCAACTCTCTTTCTCATTCTCACATTACGCAAGGCTTTATAAAAAGCGAGAAGAGAGTGATGCCAAGTCTTCTTTTGGAAATTCCTCAACTGCTCATCGGTTAGTGAAGACAAGTAGGACAAGGCAAAACTTGAAGAAGCATTATTCTGAGACATGCTAGATTGAGAGGTCAATGCAATTGATTTATAATCAGTCCTCCTAGCAAGAACATCCAATTCATGAGTTTTTAGCTTAGAGAAAAGAACATCTACAGTAAGGTCACTCATGACAGTTGATTCTCTAATAGATGCCACTTTCATCTCCCAAATAGACATGTCTAATGCACCAAGCAATTGTCTAGCATTTGTAGCTTCATCAAAGAAAACTCCAACAAAGCACGCAAATTGCTAAGAATTTTATTGAACCGCAAAGAAATCATCTAGAGACTCACCAGGCTTCATCTCAAACCGCATATATTCTTTCTTATATATGTCTTGTCTAACCTCTTTAATAGTGTTAGATCCCTCATGATAATCACAAAGAGATTTCCATACCTCATATGCAGACTTGAGATGGATCACGCGGTCGAAGTCACTTCTTCCCAATCCTTGGATGATCAAGTTTCGTGCTCTACTGTTTGCTTCAACATGTACTTGATTGGTGGCATTGACTTGATCATTATCAGGAACTTGATATGGCTTGTACACTTTCTCCTAGATTGCAAAGCCTTGAGCTTGAATGTATGCCTCCATCTTTGCTTTCCAAAACTGAAAATCAACACCATCGAAAACACAAGGTTTTGTCGAATACCTATCCATCGCTACGGTTTCTAATCACCTGTTAAGATTAATTAGAAAAACCTTGCTCTGATACCACTTGTAGGATCGAAATATACTGATCTAGCAATCAGAGGGGGGGTGAATGATTGCGCGGAAACTAAAATCAAATTTTTGCCTTTTGAAACACCCCAAACAAACTCAGATTGCTTAATTTGTATTCAACAAGAACCTTATTGCATCAGACCAAATTTGCACATGTATGCCGGACCAAACTTCGCCTCGGACAAAGAGTTGCACGTGTATGACGGACCAAATTTCTACTGTAGCAAAGGAGTTGCATGTGTATGACGGACTAAACTTCGCCTCTGATATGTGTATGACGGACAAAATGAAAACAGCCTAACACACGTTCACTAAAATGATAATTCCTGAAGATTCAACCGTTGGATTGATGTGAAATTTTAACTGTGGAAACTAGACTTGATTCCGAAGCTAACTCAAAAAGAATCAACTCAATCGGACCTACGAATCTAGAGTTATGTCCCTCGCAAGACAGCTGAAACAAATTCCGATCTAATAACGACGGACCAAATCAGACCAGTGACGGACAAAACTTAAAAACAAGATTACTGGAGATCCAACCGTTGGATTGATATGAAATTTTAACTGTAGAAACTATATTGGATTACGAATCAAACCCAATAAAAATCAACTCGATCGGATCTACAGATTAAAAGATATTACCTTCGCAAGATGACTGAATCAGATGATGACGGAAATTGATTTCAAAAGCTATGACGGACCAATCTTCAGATGCAGCGACGGACCAAGACAAAATTACTTACGCCGAACTAAACTTCTCACGATGCTACAGCCATGATGGTCTTCAGAAGCTTTTCTTGGCATGTATGCTTGATCACGGTCTAAACCCTAGAACCAGAAAAACTTCTCTCACAATGCACAGCCGCCAGAAATAACTTTTTGGAAGATTGATTTTTATTTCATTGTCTAAAGTACTCCAACACAAGAGTACAAACCCTAAAACCTTGCTCACAGCACAGGAACAGAAAACCCTAAAACGCTCGTCTGGACGCTTGTATCAAACAGGAGACACACCCTCCTATTTATACAAAGCAAAAACACAGAGATTGAATACAACTCCACTTCCAACATGGAAAGAGTTCATATTCATCTCAATCTGGCCCAACATGACCAAAAACAACTCTTGCACGCATGCAAGAACAGAGATTGAATACAACTCCACTTCCAACATGGAAAGAGTTAGTATCTATCTCAACTTAACATGGCCAAAACCAAAACCTTGCACGCATGATCAGCCCACCTGCTGCACATACGTGACTAACCAGCCTTCACATGCATGTTCTCTAGCCCAAACGTCCCGCATGACATCCTTGACCACCAAGACCTCGATTCCTCCCTGAACCTAGTCTCGAACCTCAGTTCCTCCATGAACCTAGTTCCAGTCACGTCATCGACCACGTTCGCCCTCGAGCAACACCTGCACATGAAGTAACAAACAATGCGTCCGAGCACAAGTCCACGACTTGACTCAAGATTAATCCATGCAACCACTCACATGAGTGCATTGCATCAAGCAAAACCATTATGCTATCACCAGCATAAAAATCATCTCAACATAGCACATGCACAAGCACCACACATGCCATAACCAAAACTACTTTGCAATGCCAATTTCACCATTCAGCCAATTTTTCATCACATGATTTCACACGTCTAGAATCACAAGCCCCAAACTCCATTTCAATGGCCGCAATAAATTGTGCCCAGGTACTTCCCGGATGATCATCCTGATAAGCCTGAAGCCACATAGCAGCATTGCCCTCCATGTGCATGGCAGCTGCTGTGACCCATAATGAAGGATCAATCTCATACAACTGAAAATACTGTAAACAGCGATTTATCCATAAACGTGGTTCATCGCCTTCAAATTTGGGAAGCAGCGACCGGAAGAAGGGTTTCTTCTCGAAAACCAACCTCCTTCGTTGTCGTTGTTGGAGCGAAACGCTGAAAATCGGCGCCAACTCTCCACGATGGTGTGCCGACAATGCCCAACAAACTCGCCGATGGCGCGGTAAGATCACCCACGAGGATGAGATGGAGTTGTAAGCGCAATATCTGCGGCGTACCGTTTAGCATCTTCCTCGGCTCGGCGAAGATTGTGCTCCATGCGTCTCCTTGGTCGAGGCCAGCATTTTCTGAAATTGATCCATCAACCCCATGATCACCGTATTATGTTCTTGTACCTAGGCTTGGATGGCTGGAATCGCATCCACCGGTTTAATTTTCTCCACTATGAACTCCAGATTAGCCTTCATGGACTCGGCGTTCATCCATTTGTGTCCGGCGTTCTTGATTTGTTTAGATACTTCCTCCATCGCTTCGAGAACCATTTTGGTGCGGAGATGGCTTCAATGGCAGCGTGATTGATCTCGACCGAGTGAACCGAATCGAAACAAAAGTTGTGTGGAAATACTCGGAATCAATCGCTGATTCCAAGCCTCTCAACCCTTTTCCGGATTTTACCACTCAAAGTCGGATTAGTTGTTGGCGCATGATCATCCAGACCGTATGGCTCGATGCAGTTGTAATGAACCAAGTTACGAGTAACTAGAGAATGGATTCAGCAAGCAATCGATCGGCGGAAGTGAAGAAAGGAGAAGAACAAGAAAGCTTGGGAGAAGAAAGAGTCGAGAAGAAGACAGAGATGGGGATATTTCATTTCTATTCCATCATGTCTTTCTCTTCGCGATTCTGAGTTTTATACCCGCGCTCTTTACCACTCAAGACTCATTACAAGTTACCGCCACGATAATTCCGACAATACCATTCACCGTCACCCAAAACACTAAACACCATCTCGATTTCCTCTAGCGCCTACAGACCACTCGATCAAACTCCCGAAGCCAACTCGCCTTCTCGTCGCTCGAATAGTCTTGGCGCCATCTCCTCTGCTCGAGACATTGCCTTGACACCCTCCTCTACCACCGCCGCCGCCGTGCAGCTCCTCGCGGTGTCCTCCTCGTTCGCCACCTCTCCTGTCGCCTCCCTCACGGACCACCCACCTAGTCGCCAGCCGACGCCAAGAACCGAGCCCGTGGCAAAGCTCGAGCTCGAGGTCGAGCCTATCGCTGCCTCGACGTGGAGGAGGGGAGGCGGAGGGACTGTCATGATGGCGAGGAGGAGGAGGAGAGGACGAGCCGCCGCCGAGCAAGCCGCCGGTTAAGTTGGCCGAGATCATCGGGTGAGCATTTCTTCTGCAACCCTCTCGTAAACTACCTTTTGATTCGAGAAATGCAACCCACGGTTAAGTTCGGGAGATTGTTGGTGGTGGAGAAATGCAGGTGTGGCGGCAAAGATTGTTGATTAGGAGAAAGAGCTTGATTGAATGTAGTCGTTTGGAAAGGCTTGGTGGTGCAGAAAAGTTAGGAAGGAGCCCTTACATTGTGAGCTTTCTAATTCTTTTTGTTCTTGCATGCTTGCATTTGGTGGTGCTTGAGTTTCGTGTAATTTCACTGTTAATCTTGAACAAGCGATTAAATCACGATAGTACTTGTAACATCCATGACTATTTTGGACGACTTGACATCGAAACACAAATGTCATTCCCCAATGTATTTCCTTCAACTTATGCATGGTCATGGTGGCCCGATTCCTCCTGGGCTAAAATGGATGTTCACCATTCCAAATAACATTTTCTTCATCCTGTAAATGGGGAAAGCAGCATTTTCAGATATTCAGGATAGACGACTAAAATAACATTATCCTTCTAAATTAGTCATGCTAGACCAACATTACAAGCTATTTCATCGGCTTTTCATGACAATGAATCTTTGGAGTATCCAAATGCCTTAACAGAAGAAAATTCTTAGAACAGAAAGAATGGTTCCAGGAGAAGTTCACAATCTTTTATCTCTTCTTGGGTAATCTGGTCAAATCCTGAAAGCAACTCACAGGTAGTAATTGACAAAATTGATGAAAGCAATTCTTTTTATTGTCTTCGGACAATCCAAAAGGTGCTCAAGAAAGGAAACATCATACAAATTTACCCATCTCTTGGAAAAAAATGATATTCAGTAACATTAGATAGATAAGAGGTATTATTATTACGACATAAATACAGCCAGAACACCAAGAATTTGAATTTCTAACCAAAAAATCATTTCATACTTCTGTTCAACTGTTGGTAGCAACTCCGGAAATAAGAGGTCAATATTTTTGTGCAGCTTGAATTAAAAAGCATGCTAATGGTATTTTGGTACCTTTCTATTTCGAGGTCTAAAGCATTCAAAGATCTCTCGCTAGTACATCCATGATACCACGAGCATTCGAATCTCGACATCTTGAAAATATAACCATGTTCAGTTTAATTCATCCGTGAAAAAAGAATACCAGGTTAGAATATGAAATGGTGGTTAAACCGCGAGCAAAACTAGGCAAGTAGATGTATTATTCAAAGATGCTCACGGAGACACAAGAAAAGCATTAACTAATTATAATGACTTACGGCGAGATCATGCTAAAGCGTCTAAGCAGATTATCTGGAGATACAGAGAACAGTACCGTTGATTCTTGAATTTAACATTTCTAATAGTTTTCTATATGTATTTGCTATTATGTTATGACATAGAACTATATGTCTTTACTATTATGTTATAATGTGGAACTATATATGTTTGTTACGATACTATGATGTGAAAGTGAACTTTAGATAGATCATGTACTACAATCTTGTGAAATTTTCCGTTTCGCTTCCGTATCGCGCCGTGCCTGCTCCGCTTCGTTCCGTCACTATCCGCTTCAGATTCGTTTCCGGGTTTCGATTTCGTTTCCGTTACCGGTAAAAAATATGGAAATGGAAACGGAACAGTTATTTACCGACCATTTCCGTTCCGTTTTCACCCCTAGTTGATTGGTTGTGTATGGAATGGATTAGAGGTGGAACCCTAGAAGCTGAGCAGTTTTGTTTTTCGAGCAGATTCGTGTGCTATGTTATAACGCGAATTTGAAAATTCTGCAAGCATTTCCTGGGGTCTGGCTATTGTGAAAGTTGTAGATAATCGAATTATCTTTCAATAGAGACCGAAATCACTAAGTTTCGTTTATCCGTCTAAAAGTTATGACTATTTTACTCAGGGCTGTCCAGAATGAGCCGAGTGGTCGGTACCCTCTGTTCATCATCAATCTGGAAACAACTGGTGCATTGGCCAAGGTAATAGCTATGTTATTCTTGTAGTTTATTCCCTTGCGGTCATTTTGAGTATAAGAACATGAAAATCCGTTGAGCCAATCAAAAGTTACGCTATTTGGAAGTTTTTGTCCCGAAGCTGGGAATTTCAGCGAGCTCAGTT
This sequence comes from Guadua angustifolia, assembly GCA_036346375.1. Lineage (NCBI taxonomy): Eukaryota > Viridiplantae > Streptophyta > Magnoliopsida > Poales > Poaceae > Guadua > Guadua angustifolia. The sequence continues at coordinate 64,752,648 of CM070502.1, read as the reverse complement.
TTTGCGGCTGAACTTTAGTGTGTGATTTGGTGGCCTTCGTGGCATCTCTCGCATGAGTGGCTGTGTCGTAGCTGTAGGTTAGCCTCTTATGGTTAAGTAGAGGTAAAGATCCCATTTTTTGGCTAAACCAATTAGGAGTTAGGCTCTTTAGAGCGCGTGCTGTCCGGATTTCCTTCCGTCGGGTTTTTTTTTGGATTGTTTGCACTAAGGTGTAGCAGGGTTGCGTATATTGTTATTGTGAACTATTTAGAATCGGGAATTTGAGTATGCAATGTTATTTCCAGGGGGATTAGCGTCGGGAGAGGCTTCAACTTCTCACCACCCTCCTCCTCGCGGTTGAAGGCAAGTGTAACATTGTAAAGTGGAATGTCTTGTTGTGATTAATCTTGGAAAAGTTGTGATATCATTATAACATGAAAGTTGCAGGTGATAATGACCATGTTTATGTTTATGTTATTAGTCATGGTTAAGAGAAAGTGATTATGATGACATGTATGAACTGTTTAATCGCATCATTTGCAAGTGCATTCCCTAGTTCGTGGCTAGAGGGTTTATATGTTGTTTGTTTCCAATGTTTGGAAAGGCTAATGAAAACGCAACCAATAAGCTTTGTTATGTGCAAATCTAAGTTTGTTCTTCAATTGATAAGAGGGTGTTGAGTTAGTTGTTCATATTATGATTATGAAAATGATGAATTATGTTTTTGAGCATATCAAGGGTTGCTCCCGTCGTTGATGCAAATGCTAAATTAATATGAAATATTGCATTGATTGAGCCGGTTGTGTTCCTTCCATTAATGATGAGACCGAATCGCGGTCGCGCATGATCATCTGGTAAGGTTGATACATGGCGAACGTTATGCGAGTAATTATGTTGCATCTTCTGCATTCATAACATGTATAGATTCAGGCCAGGTCGGTGAGAAATTCATAACTAATCCGGTGAGGTCGGTGAGAAAGTTATGACTAATCCGGAGCGCCATTTGGAAGTCCTACCTCGTAGTCCCATCCACGGAGTTGGACGGGAGCGAGTCAGTAAGAGTAGGCCCCGCCACGGGGTGGTCGGGATTGAGAGGGTGCACACCGATGGGTGTGCACTCAGCTATACCGGTATAGGCTAAAAGGTTGCATTTGGAACATGAAAGCATACAAGCATTGCATTGCACTGTGTTGCAATTGATAACTGTTGATTGAGGAGAATGGAAGTGACAGGTTGAGGATTGAGTCGTGGGCTCATCCAGAAACGATTATTGAGGCATAGGTAAGATTTAGTTATGTTTTTGAGTTGGTTGCAGTAAGTGGAGTTAGTTACTGCTTCTTTAATTGGTTGATTTCCATTTAGTAATGGCTATATTAAATTCTAGAGTAAAAGTAATTCAGTTGAATTCACTACTTTTTATTATTATTACTGTTGCATTTTGCTGAATCCTGGACTCACGCTTGTTTGCTTCCTGTTTTAGGTACTTTGAAGCTGACTCGCCGGGATGGGGGTAGAGCACGTGAACGATTTCGATCACCATCAACCCATTTTATTGTTTCGTTAAAACTGGTTGTAACTAATGCAATTGTATTGTGTTGATCGTCGTTGCGTAGTTGGTTAATTGCCGGTTGAGTATATGATTGATTATCTAAGGACCTGTTAGAATGATATCATATAACTGCAAATGTTTTCTGTCTGCTGAGTGGATGTCCTACTTTCTAGAGAAGTCATGCCGAAATTTTCTAAATTTCGGTGACTTAGTTTTAAGCTGGTTTAGAGAGTTTCAAGGTCGGTTTCAATCTTTTATTAGAGGTAAAAGGTTTAGTGACTCGTTCGTTGAGTTCCTAGTTCAATTGAACTTCTTTGTCGAGTTTTTATTTCTTGGGTCTTGTTGGGGATACTCTGGACAAGTATAGTTCTGGAGTGTTGTAAGCGTCATTTAGGGTCTTTTGGTAGCATTCGCGGTGCGTTTGGCACCGGGGTGTTACAATTAAATTTCTTGCTTGTCAACCTAGGATTGCAAACCTTGATTTAGTCTTAGATTGTTAGTGCATATAGTGATCAAAGAGGATTTATGTGTTAATTATCAAAATCGTTTGATTTACGCTTCCGTGGCCATATTGATCTTTAGAGAAGAATTTTTATAACCGCCTATTCACCCCCCTCTAGTCGGCATCCTCGATCTTACAAGTGGTATCAGAGCTTGATCTCTCATTTATTAGACTTCCCCACCTATAGAGAATGGATAGGTACTAGGGCTTTAGGGCACTCTAGTAAGGCATCAATTTTTGATGGCACAAATTATGCTTAATGGAAAATTTGCATGTCATGTTATTTTAAGTCCATAAGCCCAAAAATTTGGTGGATCGTAGATGTTAGCTTTTCCTCTCGATTGAATTATCTTAATCCAACTATTGGAGAGGAGAAATGTTTACATCTCGACGCTCAAGCAATTAACGCTTTATTTAGTGCTTTGAATGTAGATGTATTTCATCAAGTTTGCAATCTTGATAGTGTTCATGAAATGTGGACAAAGCTTCAAGAAAATTATGAATTGTCCACATCAACAAATGAGGATTGCATTAATAAATGGATATCGAGAGAATAAACATCAACTTCTTTCTCAAGTGACGACGAGCCTTCAACTCCATCTTCATTAACTCATTGCTTCATGGCAAAAGGTAAAAATAAGGTAAATAATGATGATGAGCCCTCTTATGAAGAATTAATGGACATGCTTGAGGCACTCAATGAGTATCTTGGGAAGGAGATGGTTAAAAATAAGATTTTGAAGCTTGAGCATGACTCACTTCAAAATAATTATAATGTACTTAAGGATGAGCATGAATCCCTCATTCTCAAGGAACTTATTAAGCCAGAAGTGAACATAGGAATTACTTGCGATTTAATAAATGAAATGTCATGCAAAATTGATAATTCTTGCATTTCATCTAATGTTAGTATATCCACATCTTGCGATAATTTAATTGATATGCCTTATTGCTCTAATGAAATTGCCTTTAGTTTCTCTATATATTTAGAGACTAATCTTGTAAAGGAAAACAAAGAGCTCAAGGCTCAAGTCATAGAGTTGGAAAATGACTTGAAGAAGTGCTACAAATGGAAGCCCACCCTCGACAACATCTTAAGCAAGCAACGTGTCTTGCATGACAAGAGAGGGATTGGCTACATCTCCAAGAAGAAGAAGAATAGCAAGACAAGGCACAATGCAAGACATATAAAGAATTACAAGTACCTTGGTTGCAATAAGAAGGGACACATCGCCTCCGTGTGCTCTAACAAAGTGGAGATCATGCCACAACCATCAACTATAAGACAAACCTGCAAGGAGAAAGAGAAGAAGATCACAAGAGGTCTAAATAGTCAAACTTTCTTCAATTGCCGGGTGTCGGTGTACTCTGCACTGGTACCCTCTCCGCCAGAGAAGAAATTGGCTCGCCCAGATTTGGCGTCTGGCGGGCTGAAGCGAAAGACGCACGCCCGCCAAAGAGGAGCCCATGTGGCTTCGGCGAGCAACTGGCGATCACACTACCGCCGAAAGGTGGTGGCAGCGTGGCGCTCAAGTGGCGGCCGGCGAGCACGCCTACCGCCAGCGCAGGAGCCCACGGCCTGGCGGCAGCCGGCGAGAGCCCACGTGGCCTCGGCGAAGCAACCGCAATCACGCCTTTCGCTAGGCGGTGGTGGCGCGTGGCGCCACAGCGTCGGCAATGACGACGATCACGCCTGCCCGGGCGAGGAGTCCACGCGGGCCCTGTCGGGACCGAATGTGCAATCCGGACCCTCCGTATTCAGCACCGACCGAGATCACGCTTAGTGCACACAGATCTCAACATTGGTACATATCACAGTCATAACCAAATAATAATGAAGTACTTTAATTAAATACTCAACTAGTTGGTAGACCTTATGGTCAAGTTAAAAGATCGCCTCGCAGGCTTAAAACTTATTAAAATATTCAAAAGCGGCGGAAATAAAATAAACTCGTGGCGCCAACCAATTTGCCACGAACCGATCGGGCTCACTCCTAGTTTGTCGGCTCCTCCGATACTCCTCCTCCTGGCGGGTTGCTTCTTCTTCAACTGAAGTTGTGTTGTTGTGGGGTGAGTACTTTGAGCACTCAAAGCAAGTCATGCATGTAATGCAAATCTAATATTCTACATGCATGGCTTAGTACAAAGGATAGGCTATGGTTCATGAGCTGATACTGACATTCAAGATAAACAATAATAGATTGCAAAGCATAGAAAGCAATAGTAAGAATAATAGCTTTCACAAACATTTCAATCGTAAATCATTTTTCCATCCTAAGTCAAGTTCATCATCACCAACCCGAGCATTTTCCATAAACAAGTCATTTTCATGAAAATCTAACCTTGATCAGAATCATCAAGCGATGCTCAATACTAGTGAAACACGGCTATTGAATAGGTTGTACACTCTGCAGAGGTTATACACTTTACCCACAAGATACGAGTTAAATACCACCAAGTCAAATAACCATAACGAAGCCTTTCCAAAGTTCCATCTAAACCCAAGATCGCCGCTAAGGTTTCAACACCGGAGGGATGGTTACCACACCAGGGCCCCTCTTGCGCCATGTAAGTTCTCATCCGCTTCTCCGGCCTCACACCACCACGACAGTATCAAAGAATAGATTTCCGTTTACTCACCTAAGCTCGTCCCATTACGGAGCTTGTGGTTGTATGAAAGACTCGTTCAAATGCTCGCAAGGTTAAGTCCTTAGTTGACCGAGGCAAGACTAACCAAGTGTGAACTCAATATCCATAACCAATAAAACCAACACGACCGCCCGATTGCCACTCTTGGCCCAATTCAAACAATCTTGCCACATGCCTCGGTCTAAATCATTTTCCCACCCCGGTTCCTTGCCATTGCACCACGTGCCATCATCAACTTAATAACACATGTCTCATTCACAAAATACATTCCATATCTCATTAAGTCCATATTAACTTTGGTATTCCAAAATCACAAAATGTCCATGTGGCAGGGCTAAGCATACTACTTCGGTCTACTCAACCCATGTTGGCAATTTATTAATGTCCAACTATTAGTCCATAACCTAGGGTGACAACGGATTCATGGCTTACAATTATATACGACAAGGTGGCATACAGCAACTAGGCATTTAACTAATCCCAAAACTTATTCAAAGTCATTTCTATCAAATTAGCATGCAATAGTTTAAATCAAAGTAATTTGCTCTCATAGGTTCAACATGATCAAACACAACTTGCCTTCAAAAAGTGCTGGTTCTGGTTCCTGAGCTTGCTCCTGGGTCAGAACCTCTCCCTCGAAACCTTCAGGCACTTCAACGTCTACGCGTAACGTATACACAAAACAATAAAATAAATAAACAGTAGACAAACAGTGCTCAAAAATTCAATTAAAATTCATAAACAGAAAGATCACAATTTTACAAATTTATAGAAATTGGAATCATTCAAATCGGAGTTAAAACGCGAAAGTTATAAGCATTTGAAGTTTCAAAATACATTTAAAATCACTAAACCGAATTAAGTAAATATTTTCTTTTCAGAAAATTGATTATTGCGTCATCAATGACACGTGTCGCCACCAGAGAACGACACGCGGTCTTCTTGACGTCTACCGACCGGCTCCGTCTTGGCGCGACAAGATGACGTCATCGTGACGTCAAGACGACTTCGGCCAACTTCGGCGACAGTGGGACCCACCGTGACGTCCAAGATGACGTCGCCGGCCGGCGGCTGACATATGGGCCCGCTGCCGTCCGTGACACGCGCGCACAAGGCGGCTCGGTGTGCCGCGCTGTCAGCGCGGATTGGCTACTGATGCGGGCGATCCGAGCCGTTGAATCTAGATCTAACGAATGAGGTTGGAGGATGAGATTTATCGTTCAAGGGCGACGTGGCAAGATCTCGGTCGTTGATGCGTGATCGGACGGTCGACGGATTCGGGCGGACGGCGATGGTCGCGGCGGCTGGCTCGACGGAGCTGGGGAAGACGACGATGCCGCGGCGCCCCGCGTGTCTCCGGCCGAATAGGTTACCCTCGGTGTGTCTCTCTTGAGGAACTCGAGGAGACCTTCAAGTCGGCGAGCGGCTTCACCGCGACGCGAGACGAAGAAAACCGCGGCGGTGACTCCACGAACTTCGGCGAGGACTCGCGACGATTAGCGGCGCTCGAGCGCGAAAACTAGGGCAAAAGAGTGCGCACGAAAAGAGAGAAACGGCGCGGGTCACTCATTAAATAATGCCTCGGCGTGCGGGATATTCGCGAAGCCCTAACGAACTCGGCGGGCTGGCGCAGATCCGATCCGGACTCGGCGAAGACGGCAATCCCGCCGCTGGATCGAAAATGGAGGTCACAGATCTAGGGTTAGGGTTTGGCTTTGGCGGGCTAGCGGGCTGCGGCTCGATAACGGGCCGGCCAAGGCAGTTAATAGTGCTGGGCCATGGCTCGATCTTGTAGCTTTATTTTCCGCCGAATTTCCTAATTAAAATAAATAACCTAAAATAAAACTAATTATTTGGGGTAGTAAAATATCGGAAAAATTCTGAAAAATTCCCAAAAATATTTTAGGACATTTGTGACTCAAATAAAATATTTTCAGCAAAATTTTATTTTAACTTTTCTAATATTTAATTAATTTGGTAAATGGCTTAGTTCAAAATAAATCCAAATAAATTCCGAAATTCCCAAAATTCAAAATGCCAATTGAACACAAGAAAAGCAAAAATTGGGTGTTACACTGGCGAGCAGCTCGGCGATCACGCACTGCTTTCAGGTGAGTCACCAGCGTGGCGGACGAGGAGTGCGGGCGTTCGCCCCTTGTCGAGCCTGAAGGCAACCAAAGGAATGAGAAGGAGGCTTCGCCTAGAAGACTCCTCTCCGCACCCCGTGTCGGGGTCATTAATGTGAAGAGCTCACACCGACACGACGCACGGCTCATCCCTCGACACCTCTTACCAAACCCGTCAGTAGGGCATCGTGTCCCAAGTGACTGGCGAGGCCACTCACCGACATTAAATGAGGTTCAAGGACAAGGCCACGGAGGCGTGCATAATAAATGAGTCGTGGGTCGACGTGGAAGTTGTAATGATGGTTGTGATAAATGTGCTATAGATAAGTATAGCGTCACCATCCCCCCTGCCCAAGCCATCTCGTCTATATAAGGGAGCCTTGGTGCATGAAGAAGGGGCCGGTCGGCTAGAGCAGAGAGCATAGAGAAGCAGACATAGAACCCTTGTAAACACTTCCCCATTTTCTCAACAAAGAACTAGCAGGACGTAGGGCTATTACCCACACTGGGGGCCTGAACCTGGGTAAACCGTTATGTCCATCAGTTTGCTGATTCCCGGGATCTATCGTCGAGAGACATTAGGATTTTCAGCCACGAAGATGCTCTCTACCGAACCATATTTTCCATCCAGGGAGTAGTCACTCCGTTAGTGGAATCTTGTCAGGTGAAATACGCCGACACCGGGAAAAGGGACATATTGGTAAAAATGGTCCCAAGGGTAAAACTCCTAAGCCTACTATTTACAATAATCATTATTTGCTTAGGAAAGGCAAAAATGGTAATGTGTTTACCAAATTTGTTGTGTTTGCTAGATTTGTTAGTTCTCCTAAGCCCACTCTAAACAATGAAAATAAATTATTTAGGAGGAATAACAATAGCAAACCATTTGCTAGATATGTTAGTTCACCCAAAATTATTATTTCTAGGGCTATTTGGGTACCCAAATCTATTGTGACAACATTTTATTTTGGGTTTTAATCAAAATACTAATAACCAACAATGTCATTTCCAACCTTTTAGGAAACAATTTTGATCTGATCATCTACCTCTTTGATTTTAAAGCATGGCTAAGCATGGTTAATATGTAATCGTATATACTCATGATGATATTAAGTAATGTCTATCCTTAATCTATGGTTATCAAGGTCCACATGTCCATACTTATCAATGGAGTTTCATGAGACAACAGGTATATCTACCAGCACCACAAAATAGCGAATTTACATAAAATAAACGCATGCATAAAACCATTTGATAAACAGAAGAAAAATTCAATACTGGCAGCAATATGATCAAAGGGGTGCTTGCCTTACTTAATCATTGATTTTGATGAAGTCGAGGTTGCAGCTGACGAAGGCGACGATGGAATTAGAGACGTCAGGTTCTACATGTTGTTATCGACTAAAAGCAATAAAGAGCAAATAACAAACTTCAATTAGGGCAAAAAGAAGATAGAAAAAGAGCCAAATAAAGACTCACTAAAGAAAACATGAATATTATAGAGTTTAGATAGAATGATTCAATATTCTCATGTTTTAGTTTGATTAAGCATCATATCATTAATAGCCTTCAAGATGAGCGATGAATGGTTCCCTTTATAAATTATCCATTCTTGTTTTACAAATTCAAGAAGCTAAAATTATGCACTTTTATATTTATAATTTCAAATTCAAGATGTAAAATTTATTTAGATGAATAGAATTAGAACATTAGCCACTTTGTTGCATGATATGAATGAATAGTACTTAATCCTTATATATTCATGGTCTTTAAAAAGATTCTGAAGATACAAATATCTTAACTATTGTCGACGATCGGGATCGCCTGACCGCAAATGTGAAGAGGGATTAGTCAGATCGGGGGACCCAACAACGAGCTTTACTCAAACGGAGGAGTCGGCTTGATGCAGTGTTGGTCGGAGCACGACGACAACGAACGTGACACAGAGAGTTATACTGGTTCAAGCCCCCGAGAGGGTAACAACTCTACTTCAGTCTTGCCCGGGGGCGCAGGACTTCACTATTTTTAGGTATGGAGAGGTTTACAGTCTGAGCTCGAGCTTGTCGACAATGGCTATTGCCCTATTGCTCGTGCAAATGTGTGTGTGTGTGGATTGCTTGTCGATGTTCCTTGTTCTTTATACGCATGCCTCGTGAGATCTTATATCCTCCCGGACGCTGCCTGTAACGGATGGGAGAGATTCCCGGAGTAGTGGCCTTGTGTGCATTGAACGTGGGCTGTAACCGCCCCGGATATGCCGCCCACGTCTGCCTTAACACCACTATCCAGGTCTTGGTAACCGCCAAGTAGGCGCACCCCTTATGACCCGAGGAGAGATCGCCCAGAGCAAGAGCTAACTTTATGCCCCTCGAGCCCGAGGGCGTGCGGGATCGAGCTCTTGGCTGAGGCAAGCTCTAGGTCGTGCGGGATCGCATGGATCAGGTCGTGGTCGACACCCCCGAGCAAGGGGCCCGTTGACCAAGCTTTGACCGGTCGAAGATCGCCCAGTCCCCGTCAACTATAGATTTCTTTATTATTACTTAGTGCGTCTTCATATTATAAAGTTTAGAAATCATAATACTTAAGATTATTTGGCTAACAAGATTTATATGCAAATCATGACTGAAATGAGATTAATTCTTCATAATACGGGTAGTCTATACTTTGGAGAGCATTCCTAAGCTGGTTTCATAAATTTTAGGATTTGGACGAGATATTATATTCATTGCTAAAATAGCTTATATGGTATTATAAAGTTTACATTATACAGAATCGGTGAGGTGAAGCGTATGGTTAACATTTAGCGGTATTGAGTTAGCAAGATTTATATGAAAAGTTGTAAATAAGATATTTTTCTAGAGTATGGTAGCTCATATACCAAATAGTGTTTCTACGCTAATCCTACCAAGATTTGCATTTAGACAAGATATTTTACGAGCTACTGAAAATGTCTAAATGTTTCTAAAGTTTAGCGATAAAGGTTCAATTTCCGATTTAAGTTTGTGACTGCATTAGACATGATTATTAACTCATTTTTCTGGCATTAGTAGGGGATGATTCTAGAAGTGTTTTAAAGATGATTTTGTGATATTTTACTTTTATCCAAGATAGTTTATAAGCATATAAAGATTAAAGTCTCTTATAAAATTAATTCAAATTAGTTCTTTTTGCCAAATATCATGACCTTATCTTTAAGAATATGCTCGTACATTTACATATATACATATACATACATACATACATACATACATACATACATATATACATACATACATATATATATATATAGAGAGAGAGAGAGAGAATTGCTAAGAGAAACACGGATCCTTAGTGTTCTCAAAAGATTCTAAATCCGTGATAAAATATTCGATCCGAACCGTTCATCTTCTTCATCTTGTTGAAATGTAGCTATAGACAAAATTTCGTATTTTTTTGAATTTTTGTTACTATTTATTTTGCATTTTCTAAAATCAGCGATCTAATTAGTTTTGGACCATCCAAAAAGCCTGATTTTAGAAAATGCAAAACAAATAGTAAAAAAATTCAAAAAAATATGAAATTTTGTCTATAGCTACATTTCAACAAGATGAAGAAGATGAATGGTTCGGATCTAACATTTTGCCACGTATTTCAAGAAAAGCTCTTTATAGCACATTAGCAATTCTCTCTCTCTCTCTCTATATATATATATATATATATATGTAACTTCTACTTTAGGATCATATTCTATTCATGAAACATTTCAAGTCAAGATTATTTCCTAAGTATCTTAGAATACTTTGGTAATCTACTAGCATATTAGTATATAGAAATCAATTCTACTCATTTTGGATTTCTTTTGCATAAATTATACCCTTTTGAATATTTAGTGTATTGATATTAACTTTTAATAGAAAATATTGCAAACAAAGTTGAAACTTAAATATTTTTATATATTTGAGTTTCTAGAGGCATAAGGATTCTATTAAAATTGGTTTCATTCAATTCGAGTTTATTTGTAGAATTTTTATGTATAGCATATATTTAGCCCTTTTCGTTAGATTTGAATTTAAAATTTACCCAGTGCTTATTTTCAAAATATTTTTGTATATTCTGAAAATAATTGATTTTATATGAATATATAAATTTGTTTCACTAATTTTGGGGTTATGGTTTGAAAGTTACAATGATTTGAAGTTTTGCCGGTTTTGGAAATTATAAACAGAATTCAGAATATGCTTTCCCTTTATTGAAAGCACCTTCCAGCACGGCATGAGAGCCTTTGAATTTGGCTTGCAGCCACTAACACTAGGGCCCATTCGTTAATGACAATGGAGCAGAGCTCCGGCTAGGGCTCGCCAGCGATGGTGCGGGGCCCGAGATGGTAGCCAGTCGAGCGCTCCTAGAGCTTCACCGTGACTTAGCACACCTAGTGGTGGGCTTTTTGGCCTCTGGTGATGACCAGAGCAATGGTTCCACTGTGGCCGAGTGGCGGCGACCATGGCTGACCAGCGGACAAGAGCAAGCACGGGTTCCTGCGGCACATTTTCACCCTCATGAGTATCACTGCACTACAAGGACTCCATTTCTGGGTTCGGCCAAGAAAAAGAGTTACCGAGGAGTTCTACCACCGTGTGCCAGAGTTAGAGAAGAAGGGTGACTAAAGCAGCATCGTTTCGGGTGGCTCTAGCTGCATTAGGTGTGTCGGATGTGTTCAGAAGATCACAAAGATGCTCAAGGCTCATGGAATCGAAGTTCTATTCACCGAATCGCCTGATTGAGTTTTGCACCCAAACTCTAAGCTCTACTGAAGACAATGGAATCCGCGGCCATTCTGGGTTTTTGAGCTAAAGATGAAAAGAGGGATGAGATTACTGGATGCTCTGAATGCTGAGTTTTAACCGAACTAATTAGTAGCTAACTTGTGTAGCTTAATTCTTGGTTTTGCCCCATATTTCGATTCTTTAGTGAAAATGGCAATTTTGGCGCAGAGAATGGGAGTTTTTGGTTTTGATCTCAGGTCAGCGAATGGTTTAAGGAATGAGGGGCTCATTGCGATGCCGGATGGGTATTTATAGCCGGAATAGGTTGCTTGCACCAGTTTTTTAACACGAGAAGAAATTGGTGGCGGTTTTCTATTCTTCAACGTCAGTGCGACCATGGAAGAAGGGTAGGGCATGGTGCGGAAAAGACTGATGATGAATATGGTGATACAGAGTAAGGCGGTGTGGCTGATGCAATGACTTGGCTAAAAAGATCGGGGCGAGTAGACTGCACGCGAGGCTTCAACTGAAGGGAGAAGAAGAGAGGAGAAAAGAAGTCAGCCACTAACATGTGGGGTCCGGGCCTATCGATAGTGAGAGAAGCGGTTTCAGGTGGTTGCCAGTGCGCACCGGTCAACACAGTGGCCGGGCCCACACATCGGTGTAATGCATTAGTCAAAAGGAGTAGATGCAGCCTGACAGATCATGTTTCCCATTCATTCAGCCATCTAATCACTACCCAAATTTTCCAAACTTTTTGACTATGGTCTCCTAGTGGTGGATGAACTTCTGTAAAAATTTTAGGTTAAAATGTTTTACTGGGAATTATTAGAAATTCTGACATTACTGTTTGCTCAAAAACACTTTTTTTGAACTTCTTTTATTTAGGGATGAAAATAATATTATTTATTTTTGAAACTTTTTTTAGAGTTGAATTTGGATTAATGATGTTCTCATAAAAATTTCATGTTAAAATCTTATGTATTTATTTTATAAGAATTCGACATTCCAATTTTTAGATTTTTAGAGATTCTGTTTTGGAATTTTAAAAGGCCTTAAATGACATTATAAATTTTTGAAACTTTTACCAAAGGTACTTACTATATTAAGAACTCTATGGTAATTTTCACAGATCTAGATAAATTTCAAATATTTTATATTAATTCTGATTATGCACTTAGATGTCTTTTCATTTGTCATTCCATCATTCTTTATTTTAAAAAGTTATTTAAAATGATTTACCTAAGTGCTGAAGATTTTTATTTATATTTTTCAAGATTTTACTTTTACCTTTTTATCTTTTTACCATTATCCATTCATTAATTCCTTTTATATGATTTTTCTCACAATGCACAAATCCATGGAAAATCCAAATAAAAACCAATGATGTTAAGGAAACTCAGAAATAATCATATTCAAATTCAAAATATACATTTCTATTTTATTATAATTTTCAGGATGTTACACAATGACTCAAGACTAAATACGGTTTAAATTATAAAATACGTTATTAATTTCAATGGGACGCTGGATTTGGTTTTTAAAAGAAAAATTGATGGGTGGGTCCAGCTTGTCAATGAGTGTGTGAGAAAGGGTGTGGACTATGAGTGTCTAACAAGTGGGGCCTACTTATTAATGACTCAAAATAGAGCGGTGGCTTGGGTGAGGCTGCCGGTGGCAAACGGCAGCGACTTGTGTGGTGATGATGCTTGGGATAGCAAGAGAGGATGGAGGAGGTGTTCGGGGAGCGATCGATGGTGGCCAAGGATGGCGGCGAGGGCTAGCGGCTAAGCTCTATGGCGGTGGACATGGCGGGAAATGGGAAAGGAAATGGAGGAGTGATGATTCTAAATAGATGGAGGGGAAAGCTTCGGGGAGGTGGTGAAGTCCCATTTTGGGGGTTAGGGGTAGCCTAAGCTCACCAGAGAAGCTTGGTGATGGCGATCATGGCTGGGGAAGAAGGTGGTTGTGGCGACAGGGTCCTCAGCAACTTGAGCTGAAAAGGAGGGGGAGAATGTAATCGGGGTGCAGTGAGGGTGCTTCAAGTCAAAGGAATCAAGAAATGGCTCACAGAGAAGTTAATTGAGCTATGCTCAAGGTCTCTACTTTGCCACGGCAATGGAGTTCCTCTAGGGGCAACAAGGCAAGCTCTGGGAGGAGGAAGAAAAGGCATAGTGTGGGGGTCTTGGATGGCCCGAGGAGCTCTTCTTATAGGTGAACCGGTGAGGCTTTGAGTTTGGGCCTATGAGCAAGGTGTTGTGGCCAAGGAGTGAGGATATCGGCACGACAAGAGTTTTGGCTTTGCAGTGTTCTTTGTTGCGCACAGAGAGAGGTGGTGATGGCTAGAAGGGTGACGGCTCAGTAGTGTCCTTGGGCAAGCGGTGAGGCAAAGCTGGGTGGACGAGAGACGAGGCAATGGTGCAAGTTCTGGTAGCTTGTCACAGTGTGGCTAATGCATGGCAGAGTGACAGAAGCTAGCAGCGATGGCTGGCTGAAGCATGGCGATGTGGCGGATAGGTTCTGGTGAGCGCGTGGGCTAGTTCACGGGCTGGTGTGGTCAAGGCGCGCCGTTCAGCGCCCTGGTTGTGAGCCAACCAAAGGTGAGGCTAACACGCATGCCTAGCTTGTCAGAAACAACACTGTGAGAGAAAAGCATCTTTGGCAAGAAAAACATCTTTGGCAAAATATGCTTTCTATCTGGTCAAAACGGATTTCAAGCCAGACATTTTCCTATTTCGGATTTAATACAATTTTTAAATAGGATTTTAATTGCATATATGCATGTCTATATTTCTTAGAAATATCATACTAACTCTGAAATTTATGAAAAGTTTTGTGAATGTTCTTGAGGTGGTACTGATGTTTTTGTAATTTTTTTGGAGTTTTTAAACCGCATTGTTTTCTTATGAATTCTTTTAGTGCCTTGGTTTTTATTGACAAGAATAATTCCAGATTTTTCAAAGACAGTAACTTAGCTCAAAAATCCATTAAAAAAATTGGGAGATGCTCTCCAGACTATTTGAAACTTATAATAAAATATGTCCAGACTTTGTGCTAATTTTAGATTTAGAATTCAAAATTTAAAAGCAGTAACTAGGAATTAAAAAGTGTTATTTTTAATTGCCAAAAATTCTAGAAAAGTCAGAAAAAATCCGAAAATTCACAATAAACTCAGAAAATAACCCGGCAACTTAATTTTTAAATCTGGATGCAAAATTAGGATGTTATATTAAGAATAATTTAGTTACTTTCTATACCTCAACAATCTATATACCCAAAAAAAATACCTCAGAGAAGCTCAGAGTAGGGGTGCAAACAGAGCGGATAATTCCCGACCGACCGAAGACCGAATTCATTTAAAATCCGATTCAAATCCGAAAAAATGATATCCGGTTATATCCTGATTCGATCCGGATTCGAATCTGCCTATCCGAAAAAAATATAGGGTAAGATATAGGAAGAGAAGTATCCGATCCATACCCGCATATCCGAGATATCCGAAAAATATCAGTGTAAATGAGTGCAATAGATATCCGATAACAGATCCGATAAACATAAACATTCTACATCATATAAGTTCATATGTTGATTGGAATTATATTTGGCTGCATATTATTCTTATATAGGGAAGGCAACTATTATTGAATTTGAAACACTTATATGTCTCCAAGGTTCTAGTAAAGTTTTGTGTATTTAATATGCGCGACATATATGGTTTCGGTTTCACGCGATAATCCGACTAACTATTCAGAATCGAGGCTAACCGTGATCCGGAACGATCGTATTCGCCTCGTATTCATGACAAGTAATCCAGATTCAGATTGAATCCAGCACCGTCCGTATCCGATTCTATATCCAGAAAAAATTTGGAATAGGATACGAAATAAGCGAAATCCGTCCGTATCCGATCCGTTTGCACTCCTAGCTCAGAGGGAGGGAGTACATAGCGCTACATACCGATCCTGTTCAAATAGGCGCGCGCACAGTTCTCTCGTTTGCCCACTAATGAAAAGCAGGGGCCAGGTTGCATTGCACCAACAAATATCCTGCCCAAGGGATCCACGTCAGCCTCCATAAGATCAGTGGCAGATAGCCAGGCCAACTGACAGCAGCGAGCTGTACGAAGCTTGTACTAACGCCATGCGCCGAAAGCATCACTAACTACCGTCGCAACTGTCCAGACGCATGTCAGCGTGTGTGCATAGCATCTGCATCACGGAGATCGACCTGCATAAATTTTTCTTTCTTTTTGGCGCCGCTTAGGCTAGCTCCTTGCTGGCGCACCAATGTAGTGTTGCTAGCTGCGATCACTATCCTGGTACGCCTTGTACAGTACCAGGTTCTTGGTACGACCGAATGACCGATCATTCGAATCATGGACCATATATCGATGTAGCTTTTTTTTTCCTCCAGTGCAACTGGGACACGAACATGTGACTCAGCAGTCCATTTCGTCCTGTCGGTCTTGGACATTGAGTGCTTACCCTTCTTCCTAACGGGCGGCCTTGCTCGCGAGCCATCCATGGTAGGTGCATGCTCTGCAGTCTCAGCTGGCCGAGGGGGGACACTGCCATCATCAATGTTGTTCACCGCAGGAAGTGCTGGAGAATCCCAACTAATCTGATCGGACTCATCCCGCATGTAGTCCGTGAAGAATGGATCCATAACTTCTTCCCTGGTATGGTTACAAACCAAATAGGTCACATACATAACTATTGTCATTGACATTAGTTAGAAATAAGTGACATATATGAGGAGGGCAATTCGAAGCATGCAGTCTGTACTAGTAACTATTGCACTGATGCAGTCGTTACTAGCAACTATGCAGTCTGTACTAGGTACTAGTCTGGAAACAATGCAATTCGAACTGACAGCATCGAACTGAGTAGTAACAAGCTTGCAGACTCAAGAGATTGAACTGACAGCATGCTATCATTGACATAAGCTCTTATGGACTATTAACAGATGCAAGCTCTTATGAACTTTAATTGTAACAGATGCAGGAACAACCCCAGGTGACTAGTAACAGATGCCTTACAAGATTGAAAAGTGCAATGCTAGCAGGAACAATCCCAGGTGACCTAACAAAATTTCCAGTCGAGATTTCCATATCCCAGGTATTGCATCGAACTGAGTAGTAACAAGCTTGCAGACTCAAGAGATTGAACTGACAGCATGCTATCATTGACATAAGCTCTTATGGACTATTAACAGATGCAAGCTCTTATGAACTTTAATTGTAACAGATGCAGAACAACCCGGGTGACTAGTAATGATGCCTTACAAGATTGAAAAGTGCAATGCTAGCAGGAACAACCCCAGGTGACCTAACAAAATTTCCAGTCGAGATTTCCATATCCCAGGTATTGATAGCAGGAACATAACAGATTGCATAAAAATTTCCATTAGAGATTTCCAATCGACATAAGAGATTGAATTGAACTGAAAGAATTGAACTGAAATCTCAATCATTGACATAAGAGATTGAATTGCAATCTCGACATAAGTGATTGAGGAGATTCGAACCATTCTGTAATTCACCAGGCAGTGGTTACTACTATGTCAGCTGTGTTCACTTGTATGTCAGCCATTCTGTAACACAAACCGTAAACATACACAAAAAATGCAGCCAATTTGTCAACTGTAACACAAACCAGTACATGCTGCAATTGTACAAACACAGAATTACAATCTGTCAACTTGTATGTCAGCCAATCAGTGTGTGTACTTGTAACACAAACCAGTACATGCTGCAACTGTAAAGCTCATTGATAATGTTTGCACCCGGAGCCAACAAAGGTTTGTGTCATTAGTATTTAAAGGTTTCCAACTGATCTTAACTACAGAATAACATGTGTGCTTAAATGGCCAACAAATTGGTTATGAGGTAACAATCTAGTGAGTAATGGGATGAGAAGTGTCACAACTGACATAGGACACCCATGGGATGAGAAGTGTCACAACTGAACCACTGTGATGTGCTTTACAATCTCTTCTGAAGTGCTTTTTAAGATTGATTAGCTACAGAGCAATGAAACAATGTACCCCAGGCAATGAAGCTAACTCCTTACTCTTGTGCTCTTGCCAATTTTATGGTTAAATACAAACACCTGACTCCTTATTTGAAAGGGAAAGGATAACTACAAATAACCAATTTGTAGCCAAGCCAACCTTCGGTGAGAAGCGTTAGCTCCAGGAAGCCACACTGGCAACGAAGCAACAGTTGGACCAATACCAATTACAGCAAATAACAAAACCAGATTGCATACATCGCTAGGCTATACTCTCATAGCCAATATACTACATGTAGATCAGTCACCAACATATAGCATGGGAGTGCAGTCACAGAAAAGAAGATGATCCACATAATAAGCAACCAAAAAGGAGAAGACAATTTGACCTGTAAGCTGAAAATTGTACCAGTAAGCAAAAACAATCGGCACAACACATCCCTTCCCACGCTACTCCATTCTAAATTTGAAATATGCTCTACCATGACTTGTGCATGTGCAAAGAAGAAATTTCAGAAAGATCATCCTTCTAACATTCCCTGACCACAAACATGTCTTGTTACCTTTGCATTCAGTGTAAACATCACTCACACCATACAACCAAGTTTGAGTGTGTCCACGCACTAGGCATTCTTCCCCCTCAGTGAACTGCTCAAAAGCCATTCTCCTACCACGAAACCGTAAAATAATACACAATGTTCAGAGCAACAAGAAAGATCATGCAGGAACTAAACCAACACTTGAAATTGTCATTTCATCACAAGAGAAAAACAACACAAGCCATCCATCGATATTGTCGGTGCACTAGGAACTAAACCAACACTTGAGATTGAAAAGCACACCACTGTAGTCAACATCTGAGGATTTAAAAGTTCTAACCCCATAATTAAACATACAAGTACAAACCACCAAAATAACCGACCAGACCATAATTAAACATACGCAAGATGCCATGACCGATCAGACTCGACAGACAACTCGGTACCTTCACCGACAGACCAGTCGCTACGATCAGACTCGACATACAAGTCGCTACCTTCACCGACAGACCCGTCGCTACCTTCATCAGGTGCTACCGTCCACGACCGGATTAACAGCTCGTGGAAATCGCCGTGGTCGACGCCATCCTCCTCAACGTCCTCACTGTCACGGGACATCCCGTCATTATCTTGTCTCCAACGACATGTTAATCAAGCTCTCCGCTATCGCGTCAACTTCTAGAAGAGCCCAGTTCAGTATGTTGCAGCAAGTGGCATCGCTTGCACTGAAGTTTTCTCCCACAACCTTCTTGAGATCCTCGGCCTTATCCTCTATCATCTCTCGTAGCTTCGAGATGACTTTGCGTAGCCTGCGTGCCTCCATCTAAAAAACCACAGGAACACAGAACCACCATTCTTCAATCTACGTGTTACATGCTAACATACAACATCTACCATCTCATCTATAAGTTCATCTGTAAGATTAGACCACTTCACTTTCATTGCTCAGCGGGTTTAGTATTTCAGTATCCGAGAGAACTTCCTGCACAAAACTTGAAGTACCAACAACCTTGATGCATAGCCATACAATGGCATGACAAAAGCAATGCTCAGATGACCTAAACTGAAAAAAACTTCAAGGCTTGTTGTCATAATATATGACCTACATGATCCCCACACCATTGCCCATGTCCAAATGTACATGATTGCACACTTGACTTTGCACAACCGGAAGCAAACGCATAAGGTTTAATCATTAGCAATATCTGTAGCAAATCATAAGTGCTCTTCTATAGCAAATCATAAGTGTTCTTCAGGTGTTCAACTATTGTTAACGTGTTCTTCAGGTGGTCTCGTATAGCAAATCATAAGTGCCCAGCTGTTCTTCGCTATTGTAAATCTTAAGTGCTCTTGTATAGCTAATCCATCTTGGTGAGGTGTTCTTCAGGTTACATCTTAAGTGCTCTTCTATAGGTAATCCATATGCCCAGGTGTTCTTCAGGTGTTCAAGTATTGGTGAGGTGTTCTTCAGGTCCTCTTCTATAGCAAACGCATAATCTATATGCCCACATCTACGGTTCTTTACCAAATAGCATAATCCACACTACAAGGTTATCACCTGGCAAGGAATCTGATACTGCTTAGCTTACTACTACTGTTTACTCGCTTGGTGTAGGGCCATATTCTCCTAACAACGATAAGCTGCTATTCTCATTTTAGTTCGCCGACAAATTCTCGAAGAAAAGAAGGCCATGCATGAGCCCTTAATAACTACTTCAGGTGTTCTTCTACTGGAAGGTGTTCTTTAGGTTAATCCACACTAGAAGGTGTTCTTCACCAAATCGCATAATCCACACTGCAAGGTTAATAGCAAATCACCTAATCCACACTACAGAGCAACGATCTAGTGTCGATTCCAAACAAATCCCCCTAAATCCCATCATTTCCCCATCTCTACCACTTCGCGAAATTCAAATCGAACCCAGATCAAGGTGCTTCAAGGGGAATACCTCAGCTAGTGCAGACCGAACTCCTCAACCTCCGCTCCGGTGGGCGCGCCGGATCTGCTCCGTCGCCGCGAAGGTCGCTCTCCGGTTCTTTCCCTCGCCGCTTCCGTCCCGACGCGGGAGAGGGTGTCCGTTGCTCTCCCGAGATGCGCGAGGCGACGAAGGGAATCCACAGTGCGCCCGGCGACGGGGGGTTCCGCGTACCTATCCCGACGGGTTCCCTTCCGGGACGG
The DNA here is from genome assembly GCA_036346375.1 of Guadua angustifolia. Lineage (NCBI taxonomy): Eukaryota > Viridiplantae > Streptophyta > Magnoliopsida > Poales > Poaceae > Guadua > Guadua angustifolia. The sequence continues at coordinate 64,732,372 of CM070502.1, read as the reverse complement.
GGCGCCGTTGGAGCCGCGCGATCCCTCCCCTCGCCTTGCTTTTCCCATGCGGAAGGGAACGGGAAAGGGGAAGGGACACGCTTGCAGACAGTCTTACGAACTGGGGGTTTGGTCGTCGTCTCGAGGCTGGAGAGTCTTCTGCTACCTAGGAAACCGCTGAGTTGATAGATGCGCTAGCTCCACATTATTTCTCCTCGCCATGTCGCATCCCATCGGATCCTTGGCCAGCTTGTGTGCTTCGTCGATAAATGCGCTCCACATTATTTCTCCGGAATATAGCATCAATAATGCTGATTTTATCAAACAAGTATACGTTAAATGGCAACCACACTTAGAAGGTGTCCTCTCCGTTTTTTTATAAAGACTATTTTTTGTATAGTCTTATTTATAAATATAAAATTTATATGTAGATTTAATAAGACCTTTCTTTTATACCCTTATTTATTTTCTCTTATTTATATACATTTATTCATTACCACCCACATAAAGTATATTTTTCATCTTCCAAGACAATTAAGTGGGGGCATCTAAGTCATTTTCTCGCATATCTTTCTTAATTTCAACATAACCTTAATCCTTATGTAAAATCAAAATACGTCTTATAAATAAAACGGAGTGAGTATATATTTACACGCACTGTAAAATCATTTAAGAAGACGCACACTGCAAAGTGGCGTATTTGCCCAAACACATTTTGATCATGAAAATATTTTTTTTTCCTCATCCCGACGTCCTTGTTCTTCTAGTTCTCTTCCACAACAAGGAAGAACGTATGGCTTCGTGCCTTTGACACACACCCAGCCTTCACAGCATGATCAAGTAGGGAGAGAGCGAGGTAGATTGAGAATTTTGAATTGTTTGTCTCCAAATCCCTCAAAAAAAGCATTTTATTGATCAAAATGTGTTATCATAAATACATGTAATTACGTGATTTTGCAGTGTCCATCACCTGCTTCATGATTTTGCAATGCGTTCTCTAGCAAATACCGTCTAAGTGCAATGTCATGTAGCAAATTTTGCCCAGCAGAAAAGTATAAAACTGTACCATTGAAAACGTATGCATGTAGCAATGAGTATACGCCCTTTGTCACTCTCTGTGTTGTTTTTTTCTAGGTTTTTCACTCAATTTCAGGAATGCAATACTTTGTCGTGTGTTTTTTTATCATAATATACTAGTAAAATAATAAAATTAAATGTTATGAAAGTATCTTCTAACTCCAATGGCATTATTATTTTTATGTGGTAAAGCTATATACAGTGTTCGAAAATTCGGTACTTAGCGGCGATATTGCGGCCGATATTGCGGTTGGCGGCTATAAACGCAATGAATTCAGCTCTTGGCGGCCTGTTTGGCGGCTAGGCCGAAATTGCGGTCCTTGGCGGTCCTTGGCGGGTCTTGGCGGTCTTTGACGGTCCTTGGCGGCTGGCACAAAACTATGGGAGAGACCATTTTGATCTATTGTTTATATGATCTGATGACCATGATTGAAAGATTCACGCTGTCGCTCTCAAAATAAGGTACACTAAGTCACTAACATGGTACTTACTACTTAGTTTATTACTTGATTAATTGAGTAGTACTTGTTCAAGTATTTTAGTTTAATATTCTACTTTAATATTTGATGTCTTGCAATTTGCAAATAACTAGAAAAGAAAACTAAAAATTTTTATTCATAATAAAATCAATAATATATATATATATATATATTATATTAATTCTCGATCGTAGGGCTAAAACGCCGAGACCAATAATTGCACCATAAATCTGACCTTGGCGCTTAGCGATTTCTAACAATAACGAATCCGCCGAGCGAACTCTTGAACACTGGCTATATATCAACTTTTTCATACATTAATAGTAAAAGATTTAAACATTTGACTGCACATGGATCGGTGGTACTAATTTCATTTTCACATAATCAAAGTAGGCGCTTCCTCTCATATAGTAGTACATACATGTGGTTAGAGTTGATAAATATCTCTACTACTTCTAATTACGAGTTGGTGGTGGTGGTCCGTTCTTTCCTCCCCTCCTAGACATACCCACGAAACCGTCATTGTTCCGATCTTCTATACATTGGTGAACAGAGAAAATTTTAATTTGGTTGGATCTGTATGCATGTGTAATCTACGGCGTATCAGACTCATATCTTAATCAGCCGATTCTATTTCTAAATACTGCACGACTGATTCTTTTTTATATACTGCATGCATACAGTTTCTGAGTTACCATGTGCCTTTGAGTTGTCATATTCATCCTTTCCATTAAATATTTACTTGCATGTGTAGATAAGATCATCTTTTCTTTTTATCTAATTACGTATGGATTTGATTTCGGCCTGCCAGCAGCATACGTATGGCCATGCATGACGTGACTAGGTAAATTTGTTATCTCTATCTCTACTAATTCTAATTAGGAGTTGGTGGTGGTGCGTCCGTTCTTTACCCTCACCCGACACGTGTGCGCACCCGCGTGACTGAGTGAGAAGCAGGCAATAGCCACCCCGGTAGATTAGATTGGATCATCCCGTCACGAGAGGTAAATAAATATGCATGACCCATTTATTACTTTTCTTTCTTCCATTTATCTGGCATTCGAATCGACGGGGATTGCTTCCGGTGCTTTTTGGATTGGATTGATTGATTCCCTTCCGAAGAAAGTAGAGCTCTGATTCATGGAATTGGGTTTTTTCTCACCTCTTTTCCTTTTGTTGCCTTACTTATTTGATAATTTCTTAATCTGGATTCCATAGATATCTCATCGATTGCTGAATCTATATAACTCCACCGCTTCTTGCCTCTCCTGCAGATGTGTTGAGCTTATCCATTGAGTGGTAGCTAGGCGGCGAGATAGGTTGGCGGCATTGCTAGAGCTCGCCGTTGTGGATGATGTCAATAGGTTGAGGGAAGCACTCGCGGTAGGAGGCAGGCGGTGGAGCTGGTTGATAAGGTGAGGCTATGGTATGGCCGGAGTAATGCGTACGAGCCATGCATGCCGTTGATGGTGGTAGCCACATATAGATGACACCTACCTCTTCAACGCCTTTGTGCCCATGGGGCAGCAGGTGATGCCTCTCTCGGTCGATCGATCAATCTCGAATTATGGCGTTACAAATTTACAATCACAAGAGTTGTGATGTTATTATTTAAGTTTGTGAAATTAAACATAATTTTAAACTCGAGTTTGTAAACAGGTACTTGGAATTTGTATGCTTCGATGAATTGATTTAAATATTTAATCATTGCATATTCAGAGTGAACATCATTATTCAGATAAGGTTAGTGTTCTTTGCAAATTAATTTTTTATCGCAAATTAAGTTTCCGTTGCAACGCACCAGCACATAGCTATTAAATGCACATTTATCTGTTTGTCTATTTGTCTGCTTGTCTATCTATAACTTCCTTAAAATGATGTTAAAAAGGACTTTACACTTTGCGGTGCTAGAAATTCCCGTATGAACGGGAGAAAAACTAAAAAAGCTTCACTACTTATAAGGTGGGTCTATATTAAAATTTAACAATAAATTAGTCATATACCCGTGCATTGCAACGAAAATTCAATTTACAATAAAAAATTATTTTTAAAGAGCACTAACCTTATCTAAATAATAATGTTCACTCTGAATGTGCAATAGTTGAATGTTTAAAAGCAATTCATCGAAGCATACAAATTCCAAGCATCTGTTTACAAACTCGAGCTTAAAATTATCTTTAATTTTATAAACTTAAATAATAACATCACAGCACTTGGGATTATAAATTTGTAATGCCATAATTCGAGATCGACCGATCGACCGAGAGAGGCATCACCTGTTGCCCCATGGGCACAAAAGTGTTTAAGAGGTAGGTGCATGTCATTCATATGTGGCTGCCACCATTAGTGGTGTGTGTGGCTCGTACGCCTTGCTTCGACCATACCATTGCCCCACCCTATGAATCAGCTCCACTGTCTTCTCGCCTCCCCCATGAGCACATCCCTTAACCTATTTACATCATCTACCGCGGCGAGTTCAACAGCGCCGCCAGCCTATCTCGCCACCCACCACCAGCAACCTACCCCTGTGCCGTATCGACGAAATTAGGAAGGTCGTTCATTACTTCCGCTCAACGGATAAGCTCAACACATCTCCAGGAGAGGCAAGAAGCGATGGGATTACATAGATTCAACAATCGAGGAAATATCTATGGAATCCAGATTAAGAAATCGTCGAATAAAGAAGGCAATAAAAAGAAAAGAGGCGGGAAGATACCCAACTCTATGAATCGGAGCTTTGCTTCATTCGAAAGGGAATCAATCAATCCAATCCGAAAAGCACCGGGAGCAATCGCCGCTGATTCGAATGCTAGATCAATAGGAGAAAGGAAAGCAATAAATGAGTCATGCATATTCACTTACCTTGTGATGGGATGATCCAATCCAATTTACCAGGATGACCACTTCCCGTTTCCCACTCAGCCATGCGGATGCGCACACGTGTCGGGGCGAGGGTGGAGAACAGACGTACCACCACCAACTCCTAATTAAAATTAGTAGAGATAGAGATAACAAACTTATCTAGTCGTGTCATGTATGACCGTGAGCATGCTGTTGGCCGGTCGAAATCAAGTCCATACGTGATTAGATAAAAAGAAAAGATGATTTTATCTACACATGCAAGTAAATATTTAATGGAAATGATGCATATGGCAAACTCAAAGGCACATGGTAACTCAGAAACTGTATGCATGCAATATATGAAAAAAGAATCGGCCGTGCAGTATTTGGAAATAGAATCGGCTAATTGAGATTAAGAGTCTGATACGTCACAGATCACGTATGCATGCATATTCAACCGAATTAAAATTTTCTCCGTTTCGTAGGTATGTCTGGGCACTACTACAGAACGAGACATCACTATCATCAGTATACTCGGTTCTTAAGTTTTTGAAAAAAAACGATTGTGATAAGTAACCCGGAGGGTGTTAGTAATAATCACTATCGGTTATGAGATTATAAGTGATTGTGATGTAGCCTTCGACACATCCGAATCGGTTCTCTACTAAAAGTGATAGTGATGTACACGGTCATCACTATCGGTTCTTTCATAGAAGTGATAGTGATGTGCACGTGATCATCACTATCACTTCTATGAAAGAACCGAAATCTTGATGACCTACACATCACTATCACTTTTTAGTAGAGAATCGATTCGATATGATACATGGTTATCACTATCGGTTCTTTTTATAGAAGTGATAGTGATAATTAGTGCACATCACTATCGCTGTTGAAAAGAACCGATTTCGATGTGTTCGTGCTCATTACTAAAGGATGGTCGTGCACATCACTATCGCTTTGAAAAGAACCGATTCTCGATGTGTCTCGCTAGGTTATATATACCACTCGCCTTTGAACTCTTCCTGTTGTTGCTCGAGAGGAGATTTCTCCGCCGCCACCCAAGAAAATAGCTCATATTGTGTGGTTGGAAGCAATACTTGAGTGAGAAAATTTGAAGTCCTCATGGGTGGGTATTAAGAGGGCAAAATTGAAACCCTATCTTGAGGAGATTCCCTCTTTTGCCCTCTTTGCGGTTTTCTTCAAAATGTGTCGTGCTTTCAGATTTCACACTCTTTATTTGACAAGCACATATCTATTTAATTTTTGTAGTGCGATCTCCTGTTTATATGGAATTATTATTGCTATCATGTGGTAACTGTTATTAGAGTTTAGGCGGTAACCTCGCCTCCCGCTCGAGGGTGCTTATTTACGCAAAGGAATAGTGCAATGTATGACAAAGTATGACAAAGTTATGGCATTTTCTCTCTTTGATGAAATGTTGAAAATTCAGAACTTGCGGATGTCCGAAAAGGAATAGTGCAATAAACTACATCGATTATCGGTTTTATTAAAAAAGTGATATCGATGACTAACATCGATGTTCTATTAGAAAAGTGATGATAAAGCATCGATATCGGTTTTATTAAAAAGTGATACCGATGATGAAAAATCAATATCGGTTTTCTTAAAGAGTGATACTAATGATAAAGCATCGATATCGGTTTTATTAAAAAGTGATACTAATGACTAACATCGTTGTTCTATTAGAAAAGTGATGATAAAGCATCGATGTCGGTTTTCTTAAAAGAGTGATACTAATGATGAAGCATCGAGATCGGTTTTCTTAAAAGAGTGATACTAATGATGAAGCATCGATATCGGTTTTCTTAAAGAGTGATACTAATGATAAAGCATCAGTATTGGTTTTATTAAAAAAGTGATACTAATGACTAACATCAGTGTTCTATTAGAAAAGTGATGATAAAGCATCAGTATCGGTTTTCTTAAAAGAGTGATACTAATGATGAAGCATCAGTATCGGTTTTCTTAAAAGAGTGATACTAATGATGAAGCATCAGTATCGGTTTTCTTAAAAGAGTGATACTAATGATCCCTCATCAAAGTACTAGTTTTCGGCCAAAATTCACTGAGTGAAAATTGGTTCAAACGACGTCAAAAAATTTTCAAATTTTTTTTGTAGGTTCCTGACACACTAAAGATGTGCTCATAAAAAATTCAGGTGATTATCAGATCTGTGGAAGTTTTAAAAATTCAACAAGTGATACTATGTAGATGAAACGTAGATCGGCAAGTTTGAACCGGATGAAAAATAGTACAAACAACGTTAGAAACTTTTGAAATTTTTTGTGCAGATTCCTGAAATACTTGTGATATTTCTGTAAAAATTTCAGATGATTATAAAATTTTATGAATTTTTGAAAATTCAAAAACAGAGAGAGTTGAAAACTAGTACTTTGAATGTCAGAATTTTCATAAATTCCTGGAGAAATATTTTGAGTTGAAAATTTTACACAAGAATCCTTAGCTCAAGAAAATTTGAAAAACAAAATTTCAAAAAGTTATAAAAATATTTGAATTGCCTGATAAATCCTTAGCTCAAATGAATTGATTTTTGAAATATAATACAACAAATTAAGTTTAGTGCTTACTGCATTGATAGATTTTATTGAGCAAACCAAGAAAGTTGAAATTTTTTGAAAATTTTATATAATGGTACTGAGGAAGTTATTAATCTTTCATAAAAATTTTAGATAATTATCACACTCGAGAAAATTTAGCAAAATCTAACAAGTTTACTGTCCCAATTATGTCCATTCTGTTTTTGATTTTTGAACATAACAAATGATGTTAAATTATTTTGAAAATTTTTGTCTATGATTCCAAACAATAAAGGATGGTCCCATAATTTTTCAGATGATTATCAGGCTTTTAAAATTTTTAAAAATCTGAGAGTTTTTTACCTAAATTTTAAAAATCCTTGGTCTAACCTAGCTTATTCATCCATTCACTGGTAGCCGACGCCCGCCGCCACGCCCGCCCGCCCGACATCACAGACGGTTTTAATTTGAAACCGTCACAAATAATAAAAAGTAGAAAATTTTAAATATTGATAATTACCTCTCCAAATTTTCTAATTTGAAAGAATTGAAATTAAATAATATTATATTTGAAATAATCGAACTAATATTCCATTTGCAATAATTAAAAAGAACGGCGAAACAGATTCAAAACTTGAGGCCGTTTGAGGCCCTAAACGACCTTTTTGGAATTCGTCGCCATGCACGCGCTCAAGACAAACCAAACAGGATCCGACCATCCGATTCTGAGCCAAAAGAATGCCCCGATCGGAGTTACCGGTCAAAAGTTATGACCATTTGAACAAAAGTGCTCGTATTCTTATTTGCAAACTAGAATCGGTGCCCAAAAGAATATAATCGGAGAGCTCATCATGTGATGATTCCTAAAGCTCAAGAACACCAAAATCGAAGGCACGAGTCAAAAGTTATGGTGTTTTTACAAGTACCGTGAATAGTAATGACACATATATTGCAAGCATCATTAATAGTCAAAAGTATGAAAAATAAATTTGAAAGCTTTATCGGTGTTCGGGTGCTTCACGGGGTTAAAAGCGAGAGGAGACATAATATGTCGGATGTTATCATACCACCGTTAAAATCTTGGATCTTATAAGAACTACGAAGTTAAGCGTGCTTAGACGAGAGTAGTAATAGGATGGGTGACCTCACGGGAAGACCACACGTGTGGTGTTAAAAATGTCTAGGAAGATCACACGAGTGGTAATTAGACGAGAGTAGTATTAGTGGTATTAGGATGGATGACATCCTAGAAATCTCTCTTAATTTAGTGTTTTTAAATCACCAAATTAGAACGGTGTTTTAATCGTGCTTTTTTGGAGAATTTGCAAAATGGCACACCCAATGGGTCATCGAATCACTTCCTTAAAGAACCGATTACGATGAGGAGTCATCACAATCACTTCCTTAAAGAACCGATTCGATGACGTTTTATCACGATCGGTCAAAACCGATTCGATAGCTCCACCTCATCACTATCTAAAGACATCGTACGCCACTAAAACCGATTCTAATGCTAAAAAGAACCGATTCGATGTGCCGTTACGTAGTAGTGGAGGGTGGGAGAACGGACCACCGCCACTAACTCGTAATTAGAAGTAGTAGAGATACAACTATATTTAATTAGCAGATCTATATATAATTTTTAAATATGCAATTGCCCATGAAATTCACCGTTAGTTTGGCATATTTAGGCTGCAGAGAGGTTGTAGTGTAGGTGGTCCGATTACCCCAAGATAATATACTGCATACATGCTGAAAAAATACTGCTGTAGGATTTTTTGCCTCGACAGACGATAGAGCTGCATCATGAGCCAGCAGCTTTGTGTGTCTCTCACTGAACAACTTTTACTACTCTTAGAAAACAGTGTTGGGTTGTACTAATGCCTGCAAATAACATGAAAGTTCTATCGCATAAATTATCTACTCCCTCTCAATAGATGTTATTTTATATTCTTGCACATAGACTAAAGCTAAACAAACGAGTAGTTTTTTATCTAGACTTTTCAAAAACCATAAGTCTCTATATAACTAAAATCCAAAAATCACTGGAGAGAGACTTGTTTTTGGCTTATTGGTGGTTGGTTTTAGACTAATAACATTAAAATTAGATAAAATTATCCACCTCTATCACGTACAAAAGCTATTAGTTTTTAAGTTGTTTAAACCAAAAAACCGACTTTAAACTATAAGCCAAAAAATCTAAATCTAAACAAACATGACCTAAGAAACCAGAAGCAGTCCTAGTAGGGAGTTGGCTGGGGTAGGCGCTTGGCTGGACCGTCTGTACCTCCCAGAGCACCCTCAAACTTCCCTTATCTCTTATTGGCATTGTCCTATTAGCCCCTCCTAGATTTTGATCCTAGCTCTGCGTACCGCAAGAAACATCTAAAAAAACTAGATTAACACTTTTTATTAGTATATCTTTAGATGGTGTATCTTACTTTAACCCATGACAATAAATAATATTAGAAATAACTAAAAAGGATGTGTATAGAAGGAAAAAATGATAAAAAAATCACCTTAAAATTGTATAATAATATGTATTTAGAAATAAAATTTGAAAGCTATAACGACATTTATTGAACGGAGACAGTTTGTAGCTAAGCGAGAAGAAAAATGCAGCATTAATTGAGCCAGCCCTGACAATGTACGTACAAATTTTTATGTGAGTTCATATTTCATATCTCTCTCTCTCACTCACACACAAATAGAGTAATTAAGAATGTCCGTAAAAAAAAGAGTAATTAAGAATGCGCATCTTGGTCACATGGGCCATAAATACTTTTTTTTTTTCAAGAGAACGATTTTTCCCTCTGTCATGTACTCCCTCCGTTCATAAATATAGCGCTTATAATTTGAATGATTTTGTTTAGAAATATAAAGCTTATATGTAGATGTAATGATATTTTTTGTACCATACCCCTTTTATTCTCTCAATTATATACATTCATTCATTACTATCACACACAAAATATTATCTCTCATCTTTTAAAACAATTAAGTAGGAAACTTGGGCCATTTTCACTCGTATCTTTCTCAATTTCATTCTAATCTTAATCCTTGTGGAAAGTTAAAATATACCTTGTATGTCTGAACAAAGAGAGTAATATTTGATGGTTGACATTGTTCATATATATATATATACACACTGATCCATTGGACAAACTCTGATCATACATATAGTATTCCTGACTGATATTTTCCTTTTAATTTAGGTTCTTTCTGGAGATGTGTACAGTGTACACAAGGGGAAGTTGAGATACAACCATACAAAAATGGAGTACGAAACAGCAAATGTGGTGGTGAAGAAGAAGCTTATTCCTTATTCCCGTTTGGCTCCCAAGATTAAAATTAATGTTTGGATTTTGTCTCAAATTCAAATTTTATTATAATTTGAATCCGCCAGAAATTGATTGCAACTCTAATTCTATTAGAATTCGAATGTCATCTGGAATTTGAAATTTCAAAGGTTGATCACGATTCAAAAATATGAAAAAAAAAATACTGACTAATAGTTATTCCTCTTCCATTGCTTCTACCTACCTCACTTACCCCAAGGCCCCAAATACACAGTAATTCTCTTTTTCTGAACTGATGATTTTTTTTTACGGGGAGATATTTTTAATTTAAATTCAAATGTGAATAACAGTACTGTAGCAAGGTGTATGAGACACACATTTCCAAACATCAAGGGATCACTAGTACCAGATGCCTGCATAGCTGCCATGATAGAATGTTTGTCTCCGAACAAGTGAAAAGATTTCAGAGATACCTGACGAGTATCTCACCATATACGTAAGCAAACATATGTAATAGTATTAGGAAGAACAAGTCATTCATGAACGATGGCCAATGAATAGTGCTAGTATTTCTCCTTTCCTCGGCCTCCATATTATTAACTCTAAAACATAAGCAGCACAAAGAACGTAATTAACTGGCAGCAGCAGAGAGAGAGAGAGAGATAGAGAGTAAACACTCACTCATGTAGCAAATGAATCTGGGTTACGACTACTCGCTAGCGAGTTTGTTCGCTTATTTCCCTAGACATGCGATCACTCTATGTGTCTGTCTTCCTCCTGATCTGCTCAATCACAAAACGACAAGATCACAAGACACGAAAATATAACAAGATATTCAGTTGCAAAGTGGCACTCATCAATGGGTACTACTGTTCCGCTATATGTGTAGCTAGCTGCGGACGAGCCCACAAGATAGGGTCATGAGCAGCATGGCGGCGTCGGTGATCTCGTCGCGAGGGTAGCCGTGGAAGGACTCCGGAGGTGGACTGGCCTTGCTCAGGCGCGAGGCCGCCGCCACGTCCTCGCCGACGTGATCGTGATCCTTCTTCGGAGCGGCCACACCGGCAGCGTCCCGGGCGGCGCTAGCAGCAGCATGATCGACAATCTTGCACCGCTTCTTGAACGGCAGCGACCGGTCGACGTCCGCCTTCTTCTCCTCCTTCGCCGGCTTCACTCGCGCGCCGCTTACCGGCGTGCCCGCTGCCACCGCCCCTCCGTTGGCAGCAGCGGCCGCCGCCGCGGCCATCGCCCGCCGCGCCTTCCTTTGCCTTATGCCGCATGCGTTGCAAAGAGACTGCACCATGCAACAAAGCACAAACACAGGGGAACACTCTTAACTATGTGTGTACTAGCTAGGTACGCGCAACAAATTAATTGTATACCTGTAGCACTATGTATATATGAAGCAAATTAAACTAGAAAGCACACTGCAGCACACAGCATAGAGACCAAGAGTATGATGCCTAGATAGCAATTTCACCTTGGGGCCACGAGGACCACTTCTCCACAAGGGGGTCTTAGTGGTGTTGCAGTCGGAGCACACTCTAATGACACCCATAGCCTGCTGTTGCTGTAGCTGTAGCTGCTGGCTCTCATCCGCTGCTTGGTATGCTTGTGCTCTTCTCCTTGGCTTTCTCGCCGCCCCGCCCTCGGGATCGTTCGTCGCCTTCCTCGCGATCCTCATCTTGGCTGGCGGCGTGGCGGATGTCCACTTGCTGGTTGATGCGTTGCCGCGCTTGTTCTCGATATCGTATGGATCATATGAGGATCGCCGGATCATGTCGCTGCCGATGCTTTGGATCGTCGGTCGGAACGGTGCCGGAGTAGGGAATACGTCTGATCCGCCCATAATCATGTGATCATTGAACTAGAAGAGGAAATTAAGAAGGCAGACCAAGGTGAGGAGTAAGATTATAAGAGCATATACTAGGAAAGTTTGAGTGCATCTACATATGTAGCAGTGTAGTGGTCCGATCCTCTAGGTGCTAGGCGGACGGCACACCATACCTAGTGCCTAATTGCCGATTAAACCAGCTAGATGGCCATCTAGGCAAGATAAATAAGCTATGCGGACTAGACGGGAGGGTGTAGTTTAGCGGCTAGACGCCGCCTAGGGAAACAGTGATACATAGTTACTACACATGTATATAGTTGTGATCCCCTCACCTGGTGATTAGATTCGCGCAAAACTTGCTGCCTCAAGTGCTGGTCTCCGTAGCTCTGCCCTTGGTGCTCCACAGGGTTGTCGATCATGAAAGGGAACAAGATAGGAGGGTCCTTTGCTAGATGGAAGGCTGGAAAGTGTCCTTGATCCTGATCTCCCTCCAATATAGGGAGAGTAGATAGTTGGCTCATGTAGATAGTAGACATGTTAGAGAGGAGAAAGAGAAGAGGGAAACAGATCTATAGCGAGGTACCAAGTACTGTGGGCAGAATAAGGTAGCAAGGTAGCAAGATGGAGAGGTGTGGGAGGAGAGTAGCTAGGGATCTGCAGTTGAAGGAGCAATTTACAAGGGCCCAGGGTGATCATGGACAGTGGAGAGGGACATGTCAGCCCCGTGAAAAAATGTTTTTGCAAATCCGATTCTTTTCTGAACGTAATTGTAAAAATAGTTCTCTCTTCGACCGCAAAAGCGCCGATAATTAAGTCCAACCGAGGTGCCACTCTTTGGCAAGAAATTGCCTCACTAATCATTCACTTTAATTAATTAACCACTTAATAAACATTTAATTAATTAATTAGCTAATTAATCACTTAATTAACTTGATTAAATCGAAAATCATCCTACCGAGTATTTAATTGTGTCAAGCCCTACTGAGGTCCCATAGTTCAGTAGATCTCCTTCCAAGGTTCTATAGCATGATACCTCCTTTCATAGTACGGGAGGTTCTATAGCATGATACCTCCTTTCATAGTACGGGAGTGTGCCAGGTAGGCTAGAAAAGAAAGAAACCAGATTAAAAAAATTCAGAGGGCTAGAAAAGTAAGCGCTGTTATCTAGCCATCTTCTCTCTGGCTAGGGCATAGGGGGATTCAGAAGGGCGTCATGTCGATCCCTTTCCTAGAGTGAGAAATAGGGTGGACACAGGCACAGCACAGGAAAGGGACGAGGAACCAAAGGGAAACAGTAGAACAAACACATTATCGGACAGTGTACATGCATGCAAACAATCATTCCCAAGCCCAACCAAGATCTCCTGCAACCACCTAGCTAGTGCAATATGAAGCATTTTATTCAATCAAAATATGATTTGCATGGCATCGAGAACGCTAGTTGCATCTTGCATTGGGTGTAGAGGTGGGCGTCGTGCAAGACGGTCCATCGTGCTTGGGCGGAATCGCCGGGCAAACGCCTGTCGTGCTCGCTGCGTGCGGGTCGGGTGGCCCGATTCATCTTGGCGAGCCCAAGCACGCCTATTTGGCGCTGCCTGCGCCGTTGCGTGCATGGCCGGCCCATTTATACTATTGCGACGAGAGGAAAAGACACGAAAACACACGGTTGATTGTAAAAATCGCCTTATAAACGAAAGCAAAATTATAGCGATCGATCGATTGTCTTGCCAAAGAAAACTCTTGCGCTCGATTAATTGTACCCACTTGTCATTATTTACACTCAGACTCACCTGCCAGATTGGGTATTTGGGTGTGTCAGAGCATGCAAGCATTACCACCAAAACCGCAAGATCATCGACTAAATCATGCAAAGAACCAAAGCCATGCACATACATACAAACCACGGCCCACCCAATCGATCTCTCCCCTAGGCCGTCTTTGGCGTGCAGCCTCGCGTTGCGTCGCCAAGACGCATCCAAACAGTCGAATGCGTCGTCGCCGCTTGCGTCGTCAAGCATTTTAGGGCGACGCCCGATCGACAAGATCGTCGCCCAAGACGCCCTCTAACGTCTTGGGTCGGGTTTGGGCGTCTTAGGACCCTCCGTACCTCTGGCCGCCCTTCAAGCACGGCCATATGCCCCAGTCTAATTGGGTGTATATTGTTCAAAACCATGCTGCACCATATATGTGGCGTCAAAGTTCTAATTACACGTCATGCGTATAGCTAAGAAAACTAGTCTAATCAGCGATCATACTATGCATATATATTTACTACTATAGAAAAGCTTATCATATAAACTCACTACTATAGAAAAGCTTATATTAAATGCTTCAACGTAGATGGTTCAAAAAGTATGTGATAAGAAACATCACTGATGGTCCTATAGTGAAATCGTCAATGAGATAATCACAGACGGTACTCTTCATAAACCGCAGTGATATACATCAATAGTATAGACGGTTTTAGTTAAAAACCTTCTGTGATGATATCACGACGGTTTTAAATACGAATCATCTGTGATAAGTTCACATCACAGACGGTTTTAACTACGAATCCTCTGTAATATAAACTCATACCACTATATAAGCATACCGATAGAGATTCATAGCGTAGACCCATGTGTTTCATCTCTCGCAAACCCTAGCCCGTCGATAATCCTCCTCCCTGGTGACCTCCTCTCAGGCGAACTCCTCCCCAGCATCCTCCTCCCCGGCGACCTCCTTCTCGATCGGCATCCTCCTCCCTGGCGCTCCTCCTCTTGGATTGGCATCCTCCTCCCCAGCATCTGTGGGGGCAACGATGGCCATCTCGCGACCACGAGACCGTGGCTGCGACAATGACCATCCCAGCTGCAAGCACCTTCTCCATCGGCGACCTACTCCTCCCCGTTGGCGACCTCCTCCTCCTACCCGTCGATGAGTTGTCTACTGTATGGGCTCCGCATGTATAGCTACGTTAGTATGGTTATCATATTTCATAGGATTACATATTGTCGGTTTGTCATATTTATGCTGATTGTTACGAGGAAAATAAGAAAATAATTGCCACAATACCTAATTTGCCATTAATATAACATGATGGTATGTTTGGCCCGCCGCTCCTTCATCTCCCGCTTCCCCTCAGGTTAGACCCCAGAATCCCTCACTCCTATTTGCTCTTTCTATTTCTTGATCACGTCATGGAACCCTAGTAGTGAGCGATGGTCTAGTTCATTATTTTTGGATGCTACGAATTTTGATGTTATTAGTTCGAGGGGTCTTGTTAGATGGGTGATTTGATCTTGAGTTCTAGATAGTTGTCACGGCATCTTGGTGTTCTTGGTGGCTTGATGCCACGTAGGGTTGAATATGTAGCTAAATTGTAGCGGATGTATACATATGTACGAGTGAGGGCTCATGTTGATACTGTAATCTGCTCTCTGCGCTAGACTGTAGTTGGCGGTTTCTATTGCATATGTGAATTGGTGTTGGTTTCCCTTCCTATTCTAATATGGGAGAGCTTCGGCGGGCTTTAATGTATGGCTGCGCATTGTGTTCTTGTGTATAGTTTGGTACTTTGGTGTTAGGATAATATTTCTACATTGAAGACCACCAACTAGCTTGCGAAGCTATAATATTCTTTCTGTACATAATTTCTTTTTGTTTATGTTCTTAGCTTAATGATATTGAGATCTCTGGCTTGTTCCATTAATAGAAGAGAATATAACATCAACCCAACAAATCAGAGACAAAAATAAGTATTTGAATTCCATAAGTCTCTTGTGATAACTATATCATCAAATTAACGTTGATGCATGGATCTTGCATGCCTGTACAGCATGCTGGTTTGTAACGTTTAGTTCTTGAGAATATGCATGACTTGGTTATTTCTATCAGTAAGTTCTTTTCGCAAGCATGTTAATGATCATTTTGTGCATCTCTAGTGCCTACTGACGTGCTCCATCACACCATAAATTGGTATGAGATAAATAAAGTGCCTAATTATATTCAGTTTAATATTAAGCAATAAACTTAGAATAAGATAAACTTCATTGGTATCTATATGTATGTATGTATGTATGTATGTATGTATATTTTTCTTTCTTGCATATGCTTAGTAAAAGAAGTATCAACATTAATTGCAAAATTGCATTGATTTCATTATTGAACACCTAATTCATTATTGATTTCATTTAGAAATTGATGCCCCATACAAAAATTGGCAACAATTGAATTTCCTAATTCTAATTATTTGAATTATTATAAGATATTGTTAAAAGACTATCTTTTTCATGTTGTAAAAATATATCGATGACATGGAAAAACTGTTAGAAGCTAAACAAAAATTTGAGGTGGAGCTCAAACAACTGAAGAAGACGTTTGAGATAACAAAAAATATTTATGAGGTGAAACAAGAACCGAAAGACATAGATGATCACTTGCAAGATATCAAATCACTTAATACATTACTCATCAGTAAGGACCGCAGGGCGAATGTAGAGCTGGAAGAAGTCAAAGCTGAGTTTATAGAGGTAATATAAAGGTTTCTAGTACTAAATTTGGTGTGGTTACTGATAATATACCAAGACACCCTTATAACCACAACAACATGATTGCTTTTAATTTGTAGGGATTAAGAGATATGACTAAAGATCAATCGATTATTAGTGTCAAACAAATCGGTATTGTACTAGAGTTGTGGAACTTCAGAGAGAATCGAGAAACCTCTGTTGTGGAAGTTATGGCACATATGATGGTAGACATGAAAAAACTCTAAGGTCATCTTATCTTGAACTATGAAATAATGTGGTTTTTAAATGTACGCTTGTTGATATTTATGGTGTGTGTATATATATATATATATCATATTTTGTTAATATATTGTCACCTAAACTATAAGATATTTCATTATTATATTTGTGGTAAGATTTTTTTGTCTTGAACTATGAAATAATATTTTCCCTACTTCTCTTGATAGAACTTCCATGATTAGTTTATGTTGTTCAAAATTTTATTCTCTTTAGATATTTCTGCAACGACATTTACAAGACATAACCAATTATAGATTTTGCAATTAAATATTAAACATCCTAGATACATTGAGGCAATAGTTGTCTAATAAGGAGGATTTTAAAATATGAACATTTGTAGTATTTTCATCACCTTTCTTATTCTAATATTGATAGATTCTAAGGCAAAAACCAATTCTATCAACGGTCCGTCTTGAAAGTTGTCATGCTTTAATTTATCTTTTACTTCATTTTCATCCCCGAATGAGAATACAATATATGGTCTATTTTCACCCTGGTTTTGTATAGACACATGATCACACTTGTCCTATTCCGTCTCTGATATATATTTTCACAGTTGGTTTTCAAACCATCTATGATATGTATCACGTTATCATTGACACATGATTATAGACGGTTCAGAAAACTATCTGTGGTGATGTTTTCTAACATATAGATTATGGTAGTGATTGCTATTATCGTGAGATGATCACATATCAGTGGTGATGTTTTCTAACCATCTGTTAAATATTGAAATGAGTCAATGAAATTAGATGTGCGTTGGCTCGTAGATAAAATGATATTAAATCAAATTGCTCGAAAAACGAGAACTTAGCTCGATTTCCATCTCGGCCAGCCAGGGCTCGTTAACTAACTCTCGCAAGCCATCGATCTCCCTTTCTCTAGCTTGCAGTCGATCGGGTACATCCAGTACATGCACGTTTCCCACCTCTGTAGTATAAACGACAGATCGGTTGAACAAAAGCTGGAGCTCTTCAGAGGAGGCTTAAGGTTTGCTTGAAGCCACATCTCTCTCTCAAGAGTGAAGACAAAGGAACATTAAAGACATGAGCAGGCAATGCATGAGACACTTCCTGCGCCTTGGGGCTCCATGCAAGCATGGCTTTTGGATTTACGGACAGCAGCAAACGGAACACTCGTTTTGCCTAACCATAGCTATACAGTATACAATACAGCTAAACCAAGTAAGCTACTCCATTTAATTTGTCTAGCAGGAGAGAGTACCTTAGGACGCCAAGCGCGGGATGTCATGAGATCAAATTCCAGAAATGATGGATGTCTCTTGCACCTACAACAACCAAATGTTTTTTACCTTAGACTAGAATCAGATTGACAGATTAAATGTAAGCTCATTTGGGGAAAAAAACCCTTCTTTGCCTGGAACAGGATATAAGGTTCATCGATATGGCGAACAGGCTAGCTAGTACATTGCTAGCTAATCTACAGCCTCGTCTGACTACTCATCAGCTGGCCTTTTCACAGCTCGGAGAGGGCAAGAAGCTAGCATATGATTAGACACATGCATCGATCGATCTCTGTAACACTAGCCATGTTGCTCTTGATCCTACGAGTGATCTCCCACAGATGCATGAGCTAGCTAGTAGTCATCGATCGATCTCTCTCGCTGCCATGAGCAAGCGAGAGAGGAGCATAAGCTAGCAGATTAGCACCGAAAGAGACGGACGGACGCCTCTTCCGACATGACAAGCCCACACACTTCCATGGGCGTGCGTCCAAAATCTGGGCAACTTGTTCCTCCCCCTCTCGTGATCCCCATTAGGGACAAATCGCAGCGGGGAACGCTCCCAAACAAGCGACTAATGGTGCAGATTTGAGCGAGCGAGTGGGGCATGCAGGCCGCGCCCACTGCGCACCTCTGTACCCTGCGCCATCTTTCGCCGTCAGATGAACTGTGTAGATCGCAGCGAGCGATGCATGGTATACGTACGTACGTACGTACAGGAGGAGGCAGAAGTAGATCGAAAGACACCGAAAAGCCGGTTGGTGAGATCGCCGATCGGCCAACTTACGATGCAACAAACGCATGCAGAATTAGATATCTCCAAGCTAAGCTAGAAACGGCAAGGCATTTTCACTTTTCAGCTGGAACGTCTGCAGTTCTTTTCCTTTTTTTTTCTTGACGTGCATATTGTTTCTTCTCGCTCTGACCTTTTCGCCTTGGTTTGCGCAAAACCTGTCAGCCATGGTCAGGAGTGAATCGTCAAATCTTCAGCAAGATTAATGCCGAGGTTGTCCTTGGGAGGTTGGATCCAGAGCTTCCATGGTCTATGCAGAGTGCGCAGGAATGAGTTAATCTATTGCAAGAAGAATGCAAACATGAATTAGTAAAGAAATTTGAGGTTGACAAGGTAGGACATTATCTGTGATTAAGCACCTCAATGGACAATTAGCATAATGTGACCAAATGATTCTCAACCAAGGTTAAAATTTTCCACGAAATCCAGCAAAATTTTGCCAAAAAACCAGATTTCGGGCCACCCGAATTTAAAACTATCGGTCCGATTAAAATTTTTAAAACAAAATTGAAAATGCCACAGTGATTTCGGATCTTTGTTCGGTTTTCAAAGTTTTAGGGCCAGATTTGACTGGATTTGGTCCAATGACCCTTAAGAAATTCATCTTATTTGAAAATTTGTTGAAAAACCAAAATTTTGAGACATTTTAAAATTTTGGCAGAAACGCTATCAGTTTTTTATAAAATTCTATAAACTTGATAGTGATCTGAAAATTTTATGGTACAATCTTTAGTAGTGTAGGGGTGTACAATTTTTTTTTCAAAATAATTGAACTTCATTTGCTATCTTTAAAAAATCAATCACAGAATGAACATAATTGGGACAGTATCCTTGTTAGAATTTTATAAATTTTTTCGTGTGTGATCATGATCTAAAAGTTTTATGAGATTAATAATTGCCTCAATAACATTCTATAAATTTTTTTAAAAAATATCATCTTTTTTTTTGTCAATCAAATCTATGTATGTATTGAACTTAATTTGTTATATTACATTTCAAAACTCAAAAGAGAAAGAACATAAATGGTACTGTGCCTTGTAAGAATTTTATAAATTCACTGGAGTGTGATCATGATTCAAAATTTTTATGAGATCTTAAGTACTTTCTTATAACCCTTCTGTAAAATGTTCAAAAATTTTAAACCTTTTTTATTTCTAAAGCAAATCTATGTATTGATCATCGGTCTTTTATCAGGACGTAGCACTATGAGAACTTTTAAAAATTATTTAAGCATGATCATCATTTAAAACTTTTATAGAACAATTAATGCTACATCAGGACCATTCACAAAAATTTTCAAAATTTTATAACGTGGTTTAAACAATTTTTCATTCCGTTCAAGTTTGCCGGTAAGGTTTTTAACAAGATAGTAGCACTGTTTAAATTTTTAAAAATTCATGAATCTTAACCATTATCTGAAAATTTTATGAGAATATTATGGATGTGTCAGGATCATCCACAAAAAATCTCAAAATTTTATAACCTCGTTTGTTCTAATTTTTATTCGGTTGAAACTTGCCGGTTAGCATTTTATCAGGACAGTAGCAATATTTGAATTTTAAAAAATTCCTCAGATTTGTAATAATCTGAAATTTTTATGAGAATATCATAAATATGTCAGGACTCTCCAGAAAAAAGTTCAAAAATTTTTATCATTGTTTGACCCACTTTTCAGCCGGTGCAAAATGGCCGAAATTTTGGCAATTTCGGCCGAAATTTTGGTAAATTTCGCCGAAATTCAGATTTTTTCGATGGCAAACAGACCAGATTTGAATTTTGGTTTTTGGATTTCAACCGAAATTTATCTAAAATACTGAGATTTCACCGAAATTTCGGATTTCGGCCGTACCTGGTATGTTTCCCCAAACGAAATTTGAATCCTTGCTCTCAACTACATGAAATAGTACTGTCCTTGCTTCACCATTTATTATGATGAGATTGTGCATGCATGCTGCAATTTTACTCAAAGGACTTATGCAATATTGAACGCGATTGATTCTAAATTTAAAATTCTCAGCTTAATAAAAGTTAGCTTACGATATGAAATTCTTGACTGCAACTTCGGTGTATTATGTAAATTTCAGACATGTTTAGACCACATATTCACTTATGGCAACAACCCACGAGCTAAAGCTACTAGAGTAGTTTTACATGTTTCAGCCTCAAGAAATGCAGGATAGATTTTCATAGCTATGGGACAAATCTACTAGAAAATGACTGATTATCCATGAAATCCCACTGGGCCATATAAAATACTTTTGTCTCGCTCTTGAGATGTCCAGCAGAAATATTGAAAAAGTCTGCAGCAGAATAAGAGCTAGATATAGCAATAGCATGTAAGCCAAATGACAGCTTTTTGCTAATATGGCACTTGAGATAGGTTGTGCTATATGTTCACACATGAGTGGATGAAAACTTCAAACCGCAATATCAAACTCATTATCGCACCATTCGCATAGCAGGATAATGTTCACTTTAATAGAAAGCCAACCCCAGGTTGTATGATGGTTAAGATGTATACGTATAGGGTTTTTGAATCAGTCTTGGAGAGAGAGAGAGAGAGAGAGAGAGAGAGAGAGAGAGAGAGTAATTCCCTCACTGTCACAAGATGCAAGGTGCTCTCAGCTCGATGATACGCTTACACCCAACAAAATTGTAGCTTTCAGAAGGCTCTGCAAATCCAACGGATCATGGCTTTGTGCAAAAGGACGCTAAGCTCCATGCCTACGTGGACCCTCGTGTGTGTGGGATCATGTGTACACACAAGTGAGAGGGTATATATGTGTAATTAATATAACCATGCGTTTCATAGTTGAAGAATAAAACATTACAGTACATACAAGTAGGCAGAAAAATATAAACAGTAGAAGTATAAGCATGGTCTGATGGTCGCTCGCTAATGCGTTTGGCTTTCAAGGGTTGCTGTCACAGTCCAATACAGTTTCAGGAATAAAAACAGAATACATACCATTGCCAAACATGAACTTGTTGTTAAGAATCCCAGCAACAAATAATATCTGCTAGCTCTAAATGTGTCATCTAAAAAACATCCTTCTTCTACGAGAAGTGAAAGAGGTTGTGTCATGACGATTGCAATGCTAAAGTAGAAATGAGAAACAGAAAATCCAAGGAGTTAGCTAATAAAGTTCAGAAAATCTTAAGCTAAATAGTAATCCTGAGTGAAGAAGCTGAGGGGTTAATATTGAGTACAGGCCAAACTATGATATTCATTTTAAAGTAATCACTTGTACCAATGTAGAAATTTGATAGCATTGCTAGTGCATAGTGAATTGAGCTGATCAATGGCACTCAAGTGAAGAAACTATTTTATATATAACAGGGAACTCCAAAGTATCATTTCCTTTTCCACTCTTGTGTCTTTCTCTTAAAATCCCAGCCTATTCACAAGGATCCCGGTCTAGAATGGTCTTCCCAAATTAGGCCTTAGGAAAAAGGCAGGCCAAGATATTTGAGAAAAGTACCTCTGGAGTAGCACGTCTTCAAACAGCACTTACAAAGACTAGGCAATACTAAATTTATCATCAGGAGAGAGAATTCCTACAATAACTCTGACAGGAATAATTTCTGAAAAACTAAGAACAGGTCAAAAATGCAAAACACAACAAAACTACAACAAAAAAAGTATCATCCAAGATAATATCTTGTTTAATTTTCATATTAAAAAGTATTACTTGTATAATAACATAAGATGAGTACGTGATCTCCAAACACCGCAATAAGTGGTTGCTGGTGGCACACGCCTACAACAACCGGTTGCTATTAGAGAAACAACAAAAGAACAGAAGAAGAAAACAGAGAATACACTGTGAGGAAGTGGATAAGGTAACCTAGGGGTAGGATGAAGGGTTGAGCCACAGCCACTTATTTTCAGGCTAAATGCCATGCCACGAGATTTTGAGATTATGTTAGGCATGAATGACGGATCAGGTTATGTTAGAAACTAATAAAGTTAAAAGGGAAATTTTTTTGATGGGTTACCAACCAAGCATGAAAGCAATTAGTCTTCTTTATTTTATTTGCCTTTCCTCTAGGTTCCCAGTACAATAATATGTGCTTGTGCCTCTCTGTTTTAGTTCTCCGTAAGTTCCTCAGGCTACAACCATGACGCCTCACCATTAAAACTTTCACCTCTATAGTTTTGAAAATGTAATCTGCGAATAAAAACCTTACAGAATAACATAAAGACATGTAACTAAATAATAGGGCTGCAGTCTGCACATACTTCAAGTGATGGATTGCGCCCACACTTTGTATGCAGAACATTAATTCTTGATATGCCATATCATGTTTGCTTTTCATCAGTGCAATTTCATTTATACAGTAAAAGGGAAAACATAATATTTGCGTCAACCAGATATAGTGTTTCTATCTCCATCAAATTCTTTGCAAAGAATTCCTAAAGATTTGTGGAAGTGTTAAGGTTTTATAACTCAAATACCAAGGTACCCAAGAAAGATTGAAACAGTTTAAGGTGCTTACAAGCTAGAACCAGGTTGTATTTGTGCTGGATGGCACACTAGAAGGTCCAGTCTGCTGGAAAGAAACATGACATCGACCAGTCAAGACAAAAGTCCAGCTAACGGATTGGCTGAGGAGAATCGTCAGAACTCTGATTTCCTAACATATGATTATAACAATAGACACCAAATAACTCCATTTGGCGGTACCAGGCAATCTATATATTGTTCCTTTTTGGTATTTGTTTTTTGTTAAAAGCAGATTTAGACCCTACTAGGCGTCAAAAGCTCAGGTCTTTGATTCTTTTATTTTTCTCTTGAAAATTATCTAATCCGTGTCCCCTTTTCCTTCAGATTTCAACAGATGGAACAAAACTACACAAGCTGCTTTTGTTTGATGAAAAAAAAAATATATGCTCAAGCTGTTTGATACTACTTGTCATACGCTTTAACTAATTATTATTCCAAGCTAAGAAAGCAGATCATCTAGATGTTGTTTATACATTAGTGAAAAGATTTTTCATCACAATCTCAATTGAAATGAACATGCATGTATAAGGCACCAGGAAAAGGGTTTGAATTGTTTACTAGTTATTTAGGCTTATTGCAGTTGCAGACTTATCTGAGTACATAAAGACAAAGATATCTGATCTAAAGAAAGAGAAATACTTTTTTTTTAACAAGTATTAAACGAACAATGATGAATTAAAAGTTTGAAATGTGCTTAAGCGTGGGCACTGATCACAGAACATGTGAATAATTTCAATACTAGTTATACCAAGGTTCAAGGTATACAAGTACTCTCCGAGTATTAACTTGCTCTTCCAACCAAAGAAAATAGCCCAGACATATCTCTCTGCAGTCTGCAGAGTGGACCACCTTTTCTGAATCAAATAACAGAAGCAACCGTTAGAAATTTGAAAAATAGTATACATAGGAAGAGAAGCAGAATTTCTATCATGAGAAGATTTAAGATTAGGAGTGAAACCATATACTATACACATGTTACATACCACTCATTCGAGAGATGTTCGTTAAGGTAAGCATGTTTGAGATAAGCCAGAAGTGGCTTAGGTCCTGTTTGTTTGGGCTTTTTTACTGGTTTAAAAGCCAAAAAGCTAAAGCTCAAACAAACGAGTAGCTTTTTATCTGAGCTTTTTAAAAGCCATAAGCCTCTAGATAACTAAAAGCTAAAAGTCACTAGAGAGAGGTTTTTTTTATCTTATTGATGATTGGTTTTAGACTAATAACACTAAAGTTAGACAAAAATATCTACCTTTATCACGTACAAAAGCCATTAGCTTTTAAACTGTTTAAACCAAAAAGCTGGCTTTAAACTATAAGCCAAAAAGCCTAAGCCTAAATAAATAGGACCTTAGTTGGTAAACAGGCAGATCAATCAGGTCTATAAGACTATAACACATCAGTCTCCTGTTCAACACTATGCACTTTTTTTTGGAGCAAGCATAACCTAATTGACTATTTCCAATTCTCTATTGATAAAATAGAAGCACAGTGAGATCTCCATGCTTTTTTACAAGGGAGATCCTGTTCAGCCCCATAGGATTGTAACTTAAGCAGTTACACATAAACCGATTGGATTAAAAAACTACCACCTAAGGGAATATGGTTCCAAAAACACTGCACTGATTTCTTACTGTTTCCGAGCACTGTTGGGTGATCCAGACTGTTCGTTGGCTCGATAGATAGTCCAAACGGTTAGAGACAACTTAAGTTGTAGTCCCCTGTGAATACACAGGATCCCTTTCTCCCTTTCCGTAAACGGTTGGTACCTGGTACAAAAGCGCGCAAAATACCGCTGAAAATTCTGTATCCACCGAAGGCAGCGGGCGTCTCTGCCACCACCACATCCACACAAGAAACCGAGAGATCAACCACGCACCGAAAATAACTACGTGCGCAGACCTCCCGACTCCTGGCGGCGCCATGCAAGGATCCAGCCCAGCCTTCAAAGCTCTGCGGGGGCATTTCGTCGAGCACGTTGTGAACGACCCAGAGAGATCTCTCTAGTCATCAGTCGGGTCACACGGTTCACACACAGGTTACGCAGGAGCCGGGGAGAAGAAGGAGGCGGAGGGGGCGGCGAGGGCTCACCTCCGTATTCCGGAGGCGATACCGAGATGCGCCGCCGCCGCGGCGCTCGGCGCGCGGAGAAGATGCGCCGCCGGCGCCGACACGAATTTCCTCTGGTCTCGTAATCTCCAATTTATCGTTTACCAATCGGGCCCATGATTAGCCCAGCCCAACTAAAAAATACTTGCAAACTTTTAGTCCACTCCGGCCCAAATCATAATACTAGGCCCATATATCTAAACGGCCCCATAAGCCCATTCTCAGGTGGAGGTCCTGGCCCAAGGCTCGACTAGGCCCAACGGACAAAAAATGACGAAGCAACTGTGACCGTCCAATCTGTCGCCCACTGCATCATCGGACGGCCGAGATAGCTCGGGAGCAACCCTAGGCAAGATTGCCAAGACTGCGCCTCCATAAGTAGGCGGCGTCGAAGCCCACTAGGGTTTTTGCCCCGACTCGCCTCTCCTCTCCTCTCCTGTCCCGCACTGCTCACTCGATCTCCGCGACCGTAAGAACTCCGATTCCGGGAAGGAAATTCGTATGTGTGTAGCCTTTGTGATGCATCCGTGCGTCTGATCGCGTCTGGATTAAATCTCACTTTTTGTTTCCGTTGATTTCTTGCAGATCTGAGATCGAGCGAAGCCAGCGACCCGTCGAGATGGCGCTTGTAAGTGTCTCTTGGTTCGACTATGCTCGGTTTACTGGTTCTTGCGCGTAGGTTAGGTGGATTCTTGCGCCTAGATTTGATTTTTGCGGGTGCTGAATTTCCTAGATTAGTTGAGATGGCTGGCCTGTGGATTGAACTTGATGTGGCATATGCGGTTTAGTCTCCTAGATTTTTTTGGCACCTGTGAAGTGTTGTTGGAGAGCCTGTAGATTTTGATGTGACCTGGGCGCTAAATTCATCTGGGCATCGTACTGGCGAGTCGCGATGCAGCTAGCTTGTTCTGCTGCTTTGCTTAATCATGCATTTCTTGTCATGATTCTGTGGGCTCTAGGAGGTTTTTGATCGGGTGTCGTCTTGGGATGTGAAGCCATTTGGACCGGGCGAGCCGTGACATTGTTAGGTTTAGGTTAAATGTCTCTACGCGTTTGGTGATGCTATTTTGTGTGGACCATGTGCAACTCAAATGCTAGGTAAGGAATGAAGATGTAAGGAGGCAACCGCCATTTTGATCAAACTACTTTGATGTACAAAATTTGTGTATTGCTTGGCTACTCAAATGCTCTGCATCAAACATTGTTCACCATTTGCAAATATAGGGCCCTTCCTACATAGGTTTAGTCATTCGGAACTGTTTTCAATAGAGATCTGCATAGTGGTGGCTTTGGTGGATTTTTTTGCTTCAAGTTTTATCATTTAGAGGCTATCAGAACCGAAGGCTTAGTCACCTTTTTCAGATTTTAGGCACAAAGTGAGTATAATTAGGCTGCAATTTCCATTGACGTGTTTGAAATTGCACACTATATGCAGTTGTTCTTATATAATTATTTACTCTAATTAGTTTGCATGAAGCATTTCCTCTGTAGCACATCAAATGATTAAAGTCGCTGTATTAATGAGTTAGTACTTCTATTTCTGAACCAGTTGCACTGTTCACACTTAGTTCTATTTATCTTGTTTGATTCTGCTACTCATATTGGATGTCCTGTTCACATGCTTCCCTTTGTTATAGTTTTCAGAATGTCATTCTGTTATGTAATATCATTTTCATAATCAACCATGTAATCTTCCTTTTGCATTGGTGTAGGTATTGTATGCTAACAGTGGAAACAAGAATGCATTCAAGGCACTTATTGCAGCTGAATACAGTGGCGTCAAGGTTGAGTTGGTGAAGAACTTCCAGATGGGTGTCTCCAACAAGACTCCTGAGTTTCTCCAGATGAATCCTATTGGAAAGGTATGGGTGAAATCTCCTTGAGAAGTTCTGTACAATAGTGCAGAATCTGATTCAGGCATTTTTTTCAGGTTCCTGTTCTAGAGACTCCTGAGGGCCCAGTTTTTGAGAGCAATGCCATTGCACGATATGGTAAGCAAAAGGTAGCAACTAATTAACGTTCCTTAAATCTTTCTTGGACATTTGTTTGATTTATTACTTTACTCTGTCTTATTCCTGAAGTTGCTCGCTTGAAGGATGACAACCAACTTAATGGATCTTCACTAATTGAATATGTGAGTGTTGCTTTGCATTCGTTCAAGGTTATTCCTTAAAAGTTGTACCTGTTCTTAGAAATTTATGTTCCTTTCAGGCGCACATTGAGCAATGGAATGACTTTTCTGCCACAGAGGTTGATGCTAATATTGGAAAATGGCTGTACCCACGTCGAGGACTTGTTCCCTATGTCGCTGTGGTAAGTGTAGCCGTGATGGATCATGTATTGTGTTGACATTTTTGTGTTCTAATCTTCTTTTTTTCCTCCAACAGAGTGAGGAAGCCAGTATTGCTGCTTTGAAGAGAGCATTGGTTGCCCTCAACACACACCTTGCATCAAACACATATCTTGTTGGACATTCTGTGACTCTTGCTGATATTGTGATGACATGCAACCTCTACATGGGCTTTACTTGGATCATGACCAAGAGTTTTACCTCTGAGTTCCCTCATGTTGAGAGGTACTTTTGGACCATAGTTAATCAGCCAAACTTCAAGAAGGTAATGGGTGATGTGAAGCAGGCAGAGTCCGTTCCACCAGTTCAAAAGAAGGCTGCACAACCAAAGGAGCAGAAGCCAAAGGAAGCCAAGAAGGAAGCTCCAAAAGAAGCCCCGAAGCCAAAGGCAGAGAAACCAGATGAAGAAGAGGAAGCACCAAAGCCAAAACCCAAGAATCCTCTTGATTTGCTTCCTCCAAGCAAGATGATCCTCGATGAGTGGAAAAGATTATACTCAAACACGAAAACTAACTTCCGGGAGGTTGCTATTAAAGGTAGGTTTCTTTCTCGAATTGAAGTTGATTTGCATTGCTGTATTCAAGAAGGATGATGGTTTCGTAAGATATACCAGTTAGAAGTCTGAACTTAAAAGTAACATTCAGTGAATGTGTAGCTTTCAGTAGATGGCATTGACCCAGCCTTTAGTAATTTATATATTAGGTGATGTTTAAAACAGTTTCAACTTCCTAGTTATTAATTGTACATTTTCACTATCTAGACCAACTATTCTGGAAATAGGATAAAAGGGCTATAAGAACCGAACTCATCTGCTTGTATAATGCAGGTTTCTGGGATATGTACGACCCAGAGGGTTACTCCCTATGGTTCTGTGACTATAAGTACAATGAGGAGAACACAGTGTCCTTTGTGACCATGAACAAGGTGGGTGGATTCCTGCAACGAATGGACCTGTGCCGCAAGTATGCCTTTGGCAAGATGCTTGTGATCGGCTCTGAGCCACCATTCAAAGTCAAGGGACTTTGGATCTTCCGTGGCTCCGAGGTCCCCAAGTTTGTTATGGATGAGGTGTACGATATGGAGCTCTATGAGTGGACTAAGGTCGATCTCTCTGATGAGGCCCAGAAGGAGCGTGTCAACGCCATGATTGAGGACCAGGAGCCGTTTGAGGGTGAGGCATTGCTGGACGCGAAATGCTTCAAGTGAGCCCTTCTCCTTAGAATGAGAAACTGAGGAAAATGAGCTAGGTTTTGGACTTGCTGCAAGATTAGTTGATATTACCGGAGTGTACTGGTCGTTTCTTTGTGCTATGTTTAAGAGTTTTGGTCACATGTTAACTAGAAATTCTGAAAATGTGCGACACTAAAATCATTACTGTGTATCTATGCTACTGATATGGGTGCTAAACTTGCCATTTTAATCTTGGCAACATATAGTTGTACTTCATAGATTGATCTACCTATGGATAAAATTGTAGGTTTAAATTCATTATATATTAAGAGTTACAAAAAAGAGAAAATTCTGAAAAGTTTCAAGCTCGATATATAATGAATTTGATCTTGAAACTTCATACATAGGTAGAGCAATCTATGAAGTACATTAACAATTTTTTTCAGAATTTTTCGTGACTTTTGTTAGTTGGTGTGCACAGTGTGTATATAAGAAGATCTGTGTGCACAGGATACATTGCACAGGATACATTGCCTTTAATGTTAGGCTGGAAATAGGAAGCAATTGGGGAGCAGCATAGTAGTTTGCTCATGGTGTGTAGATGTGGATCCACTTTGCGCAGTCAATGTTTTGTCGTGGTGTGATTCAGATATGAAATTGGTTTCTGCCACTCTAGATGGTTAAAGAACACTATTGACTGTGAACACTGGGCTGGATTTGCAAGACTGGAACTAGTGGGGTTTTTTTTGACGGAAACGAGGAAAGGGGACGCTGGCGCTTCCTCCTCGAGTGCATTAGGGACACATGCCTCGTCTCCCACTACGCGTCTTAGTGGGAGGTGTCAATTTTTTTTAATAACGTGATTTGTGTTGAAAGTAGAACGAAAATAGAAAACAGAATGAATGGAATGAACTTATTTATTGCATTGATCAACATATGTATTTATACATGTGAAAGGGTGCTATGAATGGTTGTCATAATCCAACCAAGCAACTGCCTAAACAACTGTCTAATCTATGTGATTAACTGCCTAATCTTGTGTCTTGATGAGATCAATGAAATGGTGTCTTTTGAGAAGACATTGTTTCACAACACTCCCCCTTGATCGAATCTTCCTTGAGATCAATGCATTGATGGTTCCTTCAAAATCTTGTGGGAATAATCTGAAGATTATATTGATATGCCATCAAAAACTCCTTTAAACCCGGTGGGAAAAATAAGGAGAAAAATATGACATATATAAGTGTGATTAGTAAATCACTATGTCTTTGGTAGCTCCTCTAAAAACCCCTGTGGGGAAAAATTGGAGATACAACATAATATATTAAACTCCTCTAAAAACCTTGTAGGAAAAATATAAGGAGAATATATATTGATATACTGTTGAAAACTCCTATAAACCCAATGGGAAAATTTAGGAGAAAACTGATACAATATATTTAAGTGATTGTCTCTAGTGAACTCGTATGAGAAAACCTATTACATGGAAAAACCCATAAACGAGTTTAAGGACAATTCATGTCTTTGATGTTTCCTTAAAAACCCCAATGGGGAAAACAGAAAACATGACATATACTTGTGTTAATATTACCTCATTAAAAACTTTTCATGAGAAACCTTGTGAGGAAAAACTCATAAAAAGAAAAGAGTGTAATATCTGTTAGAACAGGTTAATAGTTAGGAGATATCTCCCTCGATTCTTGCAAATTTGAAGCCGTCTCATACCAATCCCATGAACACATTTCAAGAATGTAGAAGATGGTAATGACTTAGTGAAAAGATCGTGAGGTTATCGCATGATTTGGTTTGCAAGATGTTTATCTCCCACTTCTTTGTAACTCATGAGGATAAAACAATTTTGGAGCAATATGTTTTGTTATGTTGCTCTTTATGTAACCTGTCTGCATCTGTGTAACACAAGCAGAATTATCTTCATAGATAATTGTAGGTGATTCAATAGAACCAATACCACATGATTGTTGTATGTGGTTAATCATTCTACGAAGCCATACACATTCACGTGAAGCTTCATATAGTACAATAATTTCAGAGTGATTGGTGGAAGTAGCTACCAGAGTCTGTTTAGAAGACTTCCATGAAATAGTTGTTCCACCATGTAGAAATACAAAGCCTGTTTGGGATCTGGCATTATGGGGATCTGATAAGTAGCCAGCATCCGTGTATCCAATCATAGTGGGATCTTGATTTCTTTCGAAATATAATCCAAGATCCTTTGTGCCATTGAGATATCTCGAGGATATGCTTTACACCGTCCAATGACGTTTGGTTGGTGCGGCGCTATGTCTAGCTAGTAAGTTCACTTTGCAAATGCAATATCGGGCTGGTGCAATTTGCAAGATACATAAGCACTCAATAGCATCGAGATAAGGAACCTCGGGTCTCAAGACCTCTTCTCCATCATCACATGGTCTAAATGGATCTTTCTCCATATCTAAAGATCGAACAACCATAGGTGTTTTAGATGGATATGATTTGTCCATATTGAATTTCTCCAATATTTTTCGGATATAGGTGATTGATGCACTAAGATTCACGAGGAAGGTGCTCAAGTTGTAAACCTAAGCAAAATTTGGTCTTACCCAAATCCTTCATCTCAAATTCCGTCTTTAGGTGATTGCGTGCTTCATTTATATCGTTAGAGTTGTCAATGATATTTAAATCATCAACATATACGGATATAATACGTAATCTGTTGGAGATTTTTTATGAAGACACATGGGCAATCATCATTGTTTGTATATCCCTTTTTAGAAGGAATTCACTTAGTCGGTTGTACCACATTCTACATTGTTTCAAGCCATATAGTGACTTGTTGAGCTTTACACGATACATATTGCGATTTGCGTTTGGATTGAATTGGGATTCCATCGGGAACCTTCATGTATATGTCGAATCAAGTGACCCATAAAGATATGTTGTCACTACATCCATCAACGCAAAGATAGACGATTTTGAAGCGCCAATGATATTAAGTATCGGAATGTTATTCCACTCATAACCGGAGAATATGTTTCATTGAAATCAATGCCGGGTCTCTGCGTGAACCCTTGTGCTACAAGTCTCGCTTTATATCTCACCACCTCATTGTTTTCATTCCGTTTCCGGATGAAAACCCATTTGAATCCCACAGGGAAGACTTTTGGAGGTGTAGGTATTGCAGATGTGAATACCTTTCTTTTATTAAGCGAGGCTATCTCAGCTTGAATTGCTTCCTTCCATTGAGTCGGTCCGCGCTTTTTGCACTCGCCATGGTCTTGGGATCGGATCATTTAGGAGGTTATTTGCAATTGTTATGAGAAGTAAGTGTCGACAATTGTAGTCTTTTCGGTCATATGATTCTCGAATCGATATAATTAGTGGAAATTTCTTGCACCCTTGATGATGGCTCATTATTTCCCAAAACTATGGAGCAGGCGTTCGATGTCCCGGGATCGCAATAGAGTGCACTATTGATCTAGGTTGTGGATCAACTTGATGTTGACTTGTACTTCTTGATTTGGAGGATTTTGTCCTCGGTTTCTTTTGTGGCTTACAAGAAGCTACATCCTTAGTCGTGGCCTTACTTCTCCCCTCTTATTTTGAAGTGGGAGTTGAATGGTTTTATTTGGTACCTCCACTCTTTCGAGGCACATTTAAGGCGGGATAATAGGATTTAGTAACACCTTTAGTATCGAAAATGCATCTGGCGATTATTTGCAATGTGTTGCAAATTTATAACTTCTGAACTTGAAGTTCGGTTTCTTGAGTCACGTGGATCTAAGGTGGAGATGTCTCTGAGATCCCAATTGATTTTGGGCATTCTTTTGGTACTTGAAATCTCCCCAATGCCGAGAAATGATCCTCATTAAATATACAATCGGCGTCTTGGGTAGTGAATAAGTCCCCGATTAGGGGCTCAAGGTATTTAACAATCGACGGAGATTGATACCCACATAGATCCCTAATTTCTGTGTGGGCCCATAGAGGTACGCTTAGGCGGTGAGATCGATGACGATATAAGCATAGCGAATTTTTCAGCAGATGGGAAATATTTGGTATATTTCACGTACTAATTGCAATGGGAAGTCGTATGATATGCGATTGGTCGCAATTGAATTAAGTCAAGACGTGTAAGACCGCATGACCCCAACATGAAGTTGGTAGGTTGCAATTTTGTAATAAGGGTCTTGCAATCCACTTGATTCTCTTTATAAGAGATTCTACCAAACCATTTTGAGTATGGACATATGGGACGAATCTTTGTACTTGAATTCCTAAAGCCATGCAATAATCATTGAATGCATGTGAGGAAAATTCAGCGACATTGTCCAATCGAATGGATTGAATCGGTGTTGAGATAATGTGCTTTAAGTTTAATAATTTGAGCAATTATTTTTGCAAAGGCATGGTTACGTGTGGATAAAAGACACACATGAGACCATCGAGTAGATGCATCTATAAGAACCATGAAATACCTGAACGGACCAGACAATGGTTGAATAGGGCCACATATGTCGCCTTGAATACGTTCAAGGAATTTGAGTGGCTCATGTTGGATTTTAAGATGAGAAGGTCTCAAAATCAATTTCCCAGTTGCACATGCAGTGCATATAAAATCTGATAATTTTGGGAATTTGGCAGCATGCAGATCATGACCATTAGAATTGCTGATAATCTTTCTCATCATCCCTATACCAGGATGACCAAGGCGATCATGCCAAGTTTGGAATGCATCGACATTCTGAAAAATTACCTTGTACGCAACATGTGGTACGGGTTTAATGTATGTGTAGTACAATCCAGACGGAAGAGGAAATCTTTTCAAGTGTTTATCCGCCATATCCGTAATCTTTAGTGATGAGGAGAAATTCCTCATTATTGTCATCATGGGTTTCAACATGGAAACCATTTTTGCGGATATCTCTATAACTTAATAGGGTACGTGTTGAATCAGGATACAATAGTGCATCCTCGATTGTGATTTGAGTACCCATAGGAAGCATGATAGTGGCACGACCAGAACCAACTATCATTGCATCGCGTCCAGCGATTGTCAAAACATTTCCTTGCCTCTTAGTAAGAGTTTAGAAATATTTTGTTTCCCTTAGTATAGAGTTAGTAGTACAACTATCTACTAGGCACAATTCCTCCTCCATCAGATCGACTCAGAGAAATCTATATATAAATGAAGAATTTTAAGATTCTTGGGAATATATATAGAACACATACAAACTTTATTGAATATCAAACATAATTATTACATTTATTGAATATCCAATATGTCAATGTGATGACAATATTATTTAATACAACACTTAGGACATAATTGTGCTTTATTATTACAATAAATAAGGTACTAAACTAAGGATCTAAGAGATTGGGAGCCTAGTCGAAGTCTCCAAACATGTCATTGGAAGCAAATTCCATGATCATATTCTCTGTGTTGACTTGATCCTTGGCTTCCGGTACGACGTTGTTGCTTGGTTCCTTGGGAACTTGTTGCGAACAACCACCTCTTCCACGAGTTGTCGGGTTGAAAATTGAAATGGGCTTCATATACGTCACTCGGCAAGACGTCCACGTCCCACAGACTTTAGATAGAGATCAACAAGGTGACTTGGGGTACGACATTTCTTTGTGATGTGGTTATAGCAACCACATTTCTGACAAATAGACTTGTCAGTTCTTTGTTTGGAAATGCCTTTACCCTTATTGGGGATACGTGACTTATTCTTCTTGTTGTTTCTGCGTTTGTTTTTACCATAGGAATTTCTTTGATAGTTCTTAGGAGAACCATTAATTTTGGGTTTATTCTGGGCGTTGGCATGAACTTCAGGCAATGGGGCAGACCCAAGAGGGCGCTGCTGATTGTTCCACACCATGAGTTCATGGTGTCTTTCTACCAAGTAATGTTTGAATAAGCTCGGAATAAAGCTGTGAAATTTTTCTCACGGTATTGTTGTTGAAGGATTCTTTCAAGGAAGCATTGTAGACAAAGTCTTTTCAATTTTATCGCATCGGAAAGTTCCTTCTCACGAATCGCAACTTAGTGCTAATTCTATGAACAGCATGGTTATAATCACCAACAGTTTTGAAATCCTGAAGGCGAAGTTGGGCCCATTCAAAATTGGCCTCAGGCAGGATGAGTGCCTTTTGCTGTTCATAGCGTTGCTTGAGAGAAAGCCATAGTGCACGTGGATTTTCCTCCAACATGTATTCAGACTTAAGGTCTGGATGTATATGCTGCCTTATAACATATAAAGCCGCATACCTATGTTGATCACTTATTGGTTCTGCACCTTCCGCTTGTTCAATAAGTACATAATAAAGTCCGCGGGTCGCAAGACTAACTTTTATATCCATAGACCATGTGGGATAGTTGTGTCCGTCAAGAGCGAGTACATCAAACTCTTTAGCGGCCATATTTCCTACATGAGGCAACCATAGATTTTGTTTAATTTACTATGGGTAAATTAAAATGTGCTATGGTAATGTTGTAAAATGCAAAAATGAATTGAAAACAAGAGAATTCTTGTATCATGAATGTAAGCCTCGAATATGCGCTAACATTTTGGAGGTAGTCACCAAAATGGTGTAGACCTCTTATGGGCATAATCTGTTGATACAGTAGATGCCACTTGTGTTATGCATCTTTGTATTAACACATCTAGGTAATCATTATAAAAATGTAGACCTAGTTTAATTCATATTTCGTATTGATCGCGACATTGAGGATTGACATCCATGAAGAGTGACTTATGGTACTACCTTGTGTATGACCAATAGGGATTATGAATTATGGTAGTCACGTTGACTAGTGTTTCAATTTTAGATATTAGGTACGCACGTTGAGGATAATCACTATGTATTAAACACAGTGTAGATCCCACAGTAGCAACTATGGTGCTACCTTGTGTATGGCCAATACCAAAAAATTTGTGAACAATGTGTTATACAAAGTGAGGAAAAACATATAAATTATTTTTGCATATAAATATATTTATTGAATTATGGTCCAAATACAGAAAAGGTTAACTTCTGTCGGAGGAGCGGAGCTCCGGCCCGTCGCCGGGAGGCTTGAGCGGGAGCGAAGCGGAGACTGAAGTTAGCCCATATTAGTTCGATCCATCGTTAGGGATGGTTGGGGGGGTGCGGGGGGGCGAAGCCCCCCGCGGTACGGATCGTTGTTATTTCTTGACTTACATATAAAATGAAAATCAAATTACATGAAAACCTAGTGGTTTTATTGCGAATTTGCGACTGAAAATTTAAAATGCGATATATACAATGGCCTGTGCGGGCGAATGAGTGGGTTTTGTCCAGCCTGTGGGCTACACCGGCCAGTTGGGCCAAGCCAACTTATTGGGCCACACCGGCCTGTGCTTAGCCAGGGACAAGCAAGCGCAAGTAGGGCCGGCCGAGCCAGCACATTAGGGTTTCCCCTTTAGGCGCCGCAGCCATGAGCCACAGCCGCCGCCTCTTGTTATTCCCGGCATCAAACACAGCCACCAGCCGATGGCCTCCAACCACATCGCACGGGTGCAGCCTCCTCCAGCCGCAACGCCGGGCGCAGCCACCCCTCACCCCGCCCGCCCCGCCACTCCCTCACTTCGGGGAGCACTCCCCCGCATCGGAGGAGGTGAAGCCGCCGCCGGCGCCGGAGTTGAGGACCTCTGCGCTTGGGAGGCTGAGGGTCGCCGGATTCCACAAGCCTGGGCGGAGACCGGGTCGCCGATTTGCCGCCGCGGAAGCTGTGCGGCGAAGGAGGAAGCGTCGCGGAGGGGGCGAGGGCGGTGCCGGTTCTGGTGAAGCGGGAGTTGGAGTAGACGGTGGGAAATCGGCCAGCGGGGACCCGCCGGCGGATGTGGTGGTGGCCAAAGTCATAGTAGTGGCTTCGGGTTCTTGGGCGCGGCGATGGCCTTGACAACCAACGCGGCCCCGTCTGCGGCGAAGGCTACAGCGACAAGGTCCTCTCCTGCGGCAGAAACGCCTTCGGTAACCAAAACGTCCATGGCGACCATGGCGATTGAAGAAACCGCGGCGGCCACGACGACGACGGTAACCGATTCCCATGCGACGAGGCATCCGGGGTTCGCAACGCAGGAGAGGAACCACCGTGTTGGTGAAATCCAAAAGTGCAGTGAGTATTCCGCGACGAACTTCTGGATTCATCATTTTTCTTACCGTGTTGTTATTCTTCTGCCCCTGCTCTTATGGAGAGTAGCGTGCGTGATAACGTGTTAAAAGTAGAACGAAAATAGAGAACAGAATGAATGGAATGAACTTATTTATTGCATTGATCAACATATGTATTTATACATGTGAAAGGGTGCCATGAATGGTTGTCATAATCCAACCAAGCAACTGCCTAAACAACTGTCTAATCTATGTGATTAACTGCCTAATCTTGTGTCTTGATGAGATCAATGAAATGGTGTCTTTTGAGAAGACATTGTTTCACAACAATTTGAGGGCTAGACATCCAGTGCCGGTACTTAAGGGCACACGAAAACATTTGGTCAATAAAATGAACTTAAGTACGTGTGCCTATGAGCTAGGACAGCTTGATTTGTCCTGAAATTTTAATGGGTTTCTGATTATATGTTATTTAACATATGTTGTCATGATATCGGTGGCATCCATTAAATATGATAGAAAAAGAAAAAAGGGGTGAATTTTAACCCCAAAATAGAACCAAAAGCATTAAACTGTATATTCATGAAGATGCAGAGTAAAATCTGTATACAGTATATACAAGATTGCATTTGGTAAATATCGCGCCGCAACTTTTTGCAGACGCCACAAAATTTAAATTTCTTTTTTTCGCCCATTTTCCATTTTGAAGCAAGAAAAATCAAGATCCTATCTTTGTGGTGGATTCTGATTGTCAGAATTTCCAAATCCAGAACTGAACAATTATTTACCATGGCACAGAGCAGTTCGTGTTGCGCCACATTTTCTTCACTTGGAACTAACACACTACGCTTTCTCCGGCAGCACCTTTGCACAGCTTCAGAGAGTTCTCACATTTTTCACAAAAGGGATATGCAAAACCTTCGTCCATGCACATCCGTACTGCAGAGATTTTGAATACATCTCCACAGGCTTCAACATGAAATACTTGGCCTCTGTAGTAGGGTTTTTTTTTTTTTTTGGTCGCGAGATTTGTCTCAGGAATTGTCAGCGGCTGTCTGTAACAACTAAGCGCTGTAATTGCTTTAGCGGTGACAAGAGCTGGGAGATCGATGGTCGTTTGCTTGGATCGCTGCACAAAAGAACATTGGCGTCATTGTCAGTGACGCAAGTGGCAGGTAAAAGAAAGAGAATCGAGAAGAGTAGCATGTCACTTGAAAATGGCTTGTTATCTTACTTTTCCCAACATGCAGATATTATGCTAGCCACCACTGGATCGACTTCTTTGGGAATGTCTAGTCGTCTGTTCTGGAACCCAACTGCTCCTACAACTTGCATTGGGTTCAGCCCACTCCACGGTACACGCAACGTTGCTAGTTCCCATAGGATTACTCCAAAACTATAGACGTCACACCTGATGCCAGCATTGAATTTTCCATCAGCGCAAGAACATGGAAGGAACAAGAGAGGACCAAGATGTCTTGACAAAACTAAGCAACTCACTTCTCGTTAGATG
This sequence comes from Guadua angustifolia, assembly GCA_036346375.1. Classification (NCBI taxonomy): domain Eukaryota; kingdom Viridiplantae; phylum Streptophyta; class Magnoliopsida; order Poales; family Poaceae; genus Guadua; species Guadua angustifolia. Next base: position 64,693,696 of record CM070502.1, on the reverse strand, counting down.
GTTCATTACGTAGAACCTCTGGTGCCATCCACTCCGGCTGCAAACCAACAGGAAATGCATATGATCATGAAGATGGAATGATAGGTCAGCTGAACAAGAAAAACATAGCAATATGCCATTTGTGGAACATAACCTGTAAATCAGGAAATTATTATTGAAGAACCAATGTCCGAGTAGTTGCTTCTCCATTGAACCAAAGCAATTATTTAAACAAGAGAACAAGTGACGATCATGCTGGGGATCCAATAACGCAGAACAGAACTTCCTAACAAAAGGGAGGTGTCTCTATACTCTGCCTCTGGCAGCGCTCTTACTGTCAGTTAGTATCCCTATGCAGTTTCGTTCTTAAGCATACTTCGTTCTTTGAGAAAGACATTTCATGGTCATTTTTTTGGTATTCATATGCATTGGCCAAGGCATTGTGCATGCCCTATACCAGGCTGCATGTACTAGTAGTGTGTCAGGTCAGGTACAGCACAGGCACATCTTACTTTAAAGTTAGAACCAATGTTTTACAGTGATTGCAATCTAAATGATATCACACAAGAACCCAGAAAGAAAAAAAAAATCAAACATGAACAAAGAAAATCATAAAAGAAGCAAGGACATTACTGTTCCAGCTGTGGACTTAGAGGAAAGGAAAGTGTGATGCTTCAATCTTGACATGCCAAAATCTGACACCTGCATAAGAAATACATATGTATGTCATGATATTCGTATCTGTATAACTGCATATATAAAGTTTTTGGCCACGCAATAGTTAACCAAAGAAAGGAAGAACATGGATTCCTCCAAAGAAACATTTTGTGGGTACACAGCTTGTACTGATAAGTACTCATTTTATTTTTTTTCAGTATTCTACCCTTCAGTTCAGTTAGACCAAACTTTACACTCGAGTATAGAACCAGCAACTTGTGATTTAAGAATAGTAAAGGCACAACAAAGATGACCAGTACATCTCTTGCTCTAAGCTAATAAACCTTAAATATTTCAGGTGCTGCAAACCAGCAGAACTACTCTGCTAATGTTCCATTTCCATAAGCACTTAGACAGCAGCCAAGCGGTTACAGTGCTTGGTTCTATTCAGACTAAAATCTAAAGCATTAAATCTTAGCCTCCATTTTTTGGCACACCTTTTCAACGTACACTTAAGCTCGTTTAGTGCAATATCGCATTTTGGCTCTTAGCTAAGTATACCCATAAGTATTATTGTACAGCTGGGCATCAGACAAGCTGACCACAGTCAGTCACCAAGAGGTCTATTAATTAAACAATAAAGGGTTGCATACGATCCAGAGGTTCCAAGTGAAAACAAGGATGGGAAAATAAGAGGCACGCATTTTTTTTTACCAAAGCAACATCATATCACCTCTACACAATCTTTGATCTCCCTCACTATGATAGGGTAGCAAAGAGTATAGGACTAAATGTTTATCCAAGGTGAAAGTAGACTAACAAGAAAACTAGAATGTCTTCTTTTTTTATTGAATGAGAAGAGGATTGTGAGGAAGAGAACAACCTTAACAACCCAATTTTTATCCACCAAAAGGTTTGGGGATTTCAAGTCACGATGCACAATAGTAGGATGGCTCGCATGCAAGTAATTCATCCCTCTTGCCTGCAAGAATAAAAAGTCAACTATCAACTAGTGTATAAAACAAGACACAACAGACGAAAGAAAACCAAGCAACTTGCCCAAGCTTACCACATCTAGCGCCATTTTTAGCCTTCGTGTTTCATCAATTTGACTATTTGGCCGATGCAATAGACGGTATAGGCTCCCTCTGGCAAATGAAGTACATTATATTTGCTGTAATTACACTATGCACATGTAATATTATTCCCACAAACGTTCAAAGAATAATTGACTAAATTGACCCCCAAAAAAAAAAAAGAGGGAGCTGCACGAACCTTGGGAGGTATTCAGTCAATATAGAGAGATTTGGAGGTTGCATCACATATCCCAAGAAAAGAACTACATTGGGATGCCTCAGCCTCGACATGATTCTCACCTAAACGATAAGGAACTAATACACACTTAGTTGACACAAAATTCAGTAATAATTACACTCAAGTTGTAACAGGGGAGCAATATAAACTTACTTCACATTTGAATTGCTCTAGTGCAACACCTGATAAATCCTGGTCAAGAAATTTCTTCACCGCAACCTCCTGGCATAAATGAGTACAATACATCAGGAGAGCAGGAAACTCTCACAGAACAAATTCAGCAATCTGAGTGACACTGCATACATTTTTCCTCCACTGACTTGGTAAATTTCTAATTGATTGGACCTGGTATTTCCCATATTTAGTCTGAAGGTTCTTCATAATCATTTTAAACCATATAGGCCACCAGTTATGCCGATAGTTCAATTTGATCTACATGGAACATACTTATATGTGTTGACTTTCATATTTAAATGTACTAGCTCAAGATTTTTCCATTATGCAGAAACAGATACAACTTAAATCAAAGCAGGTAACCTTTTTGTTTTCTTTGCTCTCCTAGGCAATAAAAGTATAAAACCTAATATTCAATAGCCGCTTGCTAAAAATTACAGCTTTGCATGTGATACTCATCCTGTTTGGAGGGCTTTAAGCCAATTTCAGCTTCTGAAAAGCCAGTAAGTAGACCTGCTTTTGTAGTTTATTGCTGAGGGAAATTAGCTATTTATCAAATAGTTTCTTATAAAAAGCTACAGCCGCTTTTTAGCCCGAAAAGCCAAAAAAACAGCTTTTCAGAAAAGCTACAGCTCCCCCGAACAAGCTCATTATAATCCTATTCCTAGATAGTGGTGGCTCTCTTAAACAAAATTATACAACTGCAGGCACTGATAAAATGCATAACACAATTGCACAATGCCAGAATCACAATTTCACAGGTTGCTTCCACATTTTTGTAGACTTGGTGGCCTTTGCTGTAATGGTATCTCTGCATAGAGTTGGTGTCGATAAGTTTTCCAGCACAACATTGTTAGCAAATGTATCAAAATCAATGTTAGTTGTTTCATGTGTCCAGCTCATATGTTCAGCTTGCAGTCATCAAGAGAAGACAGCCAGTACTTTGCCAGGGTAATGAAGGTGAAACGGAGTTACCAAGCTATGGAATTAAGGGTACTATGGCGTTTTAACTTTTAACATAATGGCTTATGTCAATCTCAGTAACGTGTTAACCTCTAAAAACAATATGCATTGTCTAAGGCCTTTAGGGCTCTAGGCACAAGGCATACTATTAACTTCATGTAGCCATGATCCACTACAGATAACACACAGTTTTACTATCAAATACTCGTTAAATGAATAGTGAATGACAAATTAAATTATAGCGTATAGAGACAACTGCTCTGTAAGAACACATCACTTCGTCAGCATTAGCAATTTATCACCTTTTACTGTTGAACGATTTGAATTATAGACCTTATAATGCATAATCTGTCAATACTCCTAGCAAAGTATCATATAAGGAATGGCTATTCAAATATGTGTCTCACCGTCCCATTCCAATCTGCATGATATACTTCCCCGTATGACCCTGCAAAGAATATTCATTACATGAATAAAGAATAAAGTACAAAAAAAAGGACCAAAGCAATTAATTGCAAAAGTGCAACATGAAATTCAGCTTAGCCCACTAAGCTAAAAAAGATACTTAGAACAAATTAGTGATGGGGAATCATAGAGCAAAATCCAGCTAATTTATTACTCCTTGTGTCATTGAATAAGTGGATTTTTTTTGACCATTCAAGATTTCCATATACAGGACAAATAAATTTGAAATACCATTGTTAGTAAAATATTATATTGCAATGAAAGTGGTATTATTGATCAATCTGTTGGTAGTAGTGTTTTATTATTTTCATGTGTCATCTATATTAGTTGTCAAAGTTGCAAGGTTTGACAACCACGAGCATTCTAAATTGAACTTATTTAGGGGCCAGGGAGCTTTTTTTATCTCTGTAAATTATGAAACAAAAGAAAAGGATCCATGACACAAAAGGCAGATATGTAAGACAAGCACAACGCATTACAATGGATCAATGTTTGAGAAACAAGCTAAAGTTAGCAAACCAAATCTTCACGGAAATAAGTACAGCAAAGGGTGTACTACTCTGTTCAAAAATAGGAAAATAATGACAATGATGAAAAAAAGAAAGTTATAGAAATTTGGAGATTATAATAAGAAAAATTGAAGTAAAAAGGAAGAACTGAACAGTTAATTTTGTTCGAAACACACAAATAAAACGCTTGAGATTTGAGACATTACAAAGCCTGACTTTCCAACCAAATAAGCAAATTTACATCTTTGAGTTTTAGCACCAGCAGACAGCAAGAGACACTCAGTTTTTCTGCACATACATTCCTGTGAGTTGATTTTCATTTAAAACTTAAAAAATGCAGTATTTTTCTTAGAAAAGCTGCCTCTTAACTAGTCATTTATTGCCTTACCGGTAAGGTCAGGAGTAGAAATTTATGCACATACCTAAACCAATTCGCTCTCCAATATGAAGATCTTCCCATGGTATTCCATGTTCAGCAACATCATCTATAACAGAGCTGATTGTTTTGTCCAAATTTCCACAGCTACTTCCTGACATGTTTTCCAAAGAATCTTCAGCAACCCTTTGATCCTCACTGGAAATAACATGAGCTGCATGATCATGCAACAAATTTCTGATAATTGCTTCTCTATTTTCTAGAGGATGTTGTACATCTTCATAAGGTACCCAGGGAATATTCTGGTAACAGCTCAATGCTGTTAGTGCTCCGGTATTAAGTTGTGAACCATTTGGAGAATTTTGACTTGTTTGAGCAACTATCAGCCATCCAGCAGTTTCTTTAGCATCAGAAGTGTTTTTGCCCATTTCTGTTGTCTCGTAGGAATTATGACTATTCCGATCAGGTAACAAACCAGTGGGTAGCAAAGCACCACCCTCGAGGAGCAAGCCATGCATATTTTGTACAAACTGTGGGTCCACACCTTCGGGCAATAAATGCTTGGAAGCATCATTGATTTTCATCTGCTGAGAAGTATCATGTTTAGCGTTGAACATATTGTATTGACATTCATCAGACATAATACGCTGTTTAAGTGGGTTCTCTGTGTGAGATGTATCTTCAAGCGCTAGAAAAGAACTGTGATCAGATGAACTTCCCCTGATGTCATTTCTAGTCTCATATCCACCGCTAATCTGCTCAAGAGCTAAGCATAGTTCTGCGACACTCTCTTCAATGGTGTCACTGCTCAGTTGACTATTGTTGGAGTCCTGAAACTGACTGTTGGAAATCTCTGAAGGGATTAAAGTGCCTGGAGCTCCCATCAGGTCAACTATATATTCAGTACTGCAACAGTTAAGATTGATTTTTTTAGGTCAGTAATTAAAATATCCTAATATCAAATATAGAAAGATAATAGAGAAACTATACAAGGAAAATACCTGTCAAAATCAATTTTAACAAAGTTAATTGCCCCTTCATCTGTTCCAGTATAATATATTCCCTTCACAAGCTTGCATGGTAGATTAACTTGGTCAGCTAGTACCTGAAACCAATTTGATCAGTAAGCAGTTGTCTTCTTTGTTCAAGAGAGTCCTACTGAAGAATGAGTTTTCCAATATGAAAAGCAATCAAAACAAAAGCAATTCTTTTACAGCATTTCTTTCATCAATTATGCATCTGGTGCAGCAAACCCATGATTCACCGATGCTTATCGATGAATTAGACTTACTAGTTTATTGGATTTCCATAATTTCTATCTAAATTAGTTATGCCGAGTGCTAGGACAGTAACAATCTTAAATTATATAACCAGAAGTACCCGTAGATACTTTGAACAACAGTTACATAATTTTACATGATATATATAAACTATGTGATAAGATGAAAATTATCAACATCCACACTTTCCACGTTTGCTACAATTAATATTATGATCTAATATGGTAGGTCAATGATCACATGAAACGTAGGACATTTGCAGAGGTACTAACCTTAAAAAGAAGAGATCTGTGGCGTGAGAGCCCAATCCGAAGCGAACCAAGAGGAAGGACAATACTGTTTAGCTCAGCACGGAGCTCGCGTCTCTGTGCAGTCCATTCCCTGTTCATCGCATCAGCATCCACCACTGGACCGCCCATGGAATCAACCACGAGGCTCGCAATCTTCTGCACAAGCTCCGCTGACGCAACCTCACCGCGTTCTGCCCTACTTTGTGCCGCGATAGCCATAGCCTTCCCTTCGAGGTGCTTCAAGGTGGGATCACGCATCCGGTTCACCAAAACGGCCACATAGGCAGCATCTCGGCCGACGGGAGCCGCCCTCAGGCTGCCCAAAGAGGGGAATTTGGCCTGGAATCCCGGGTGCATCGGCGCACCGCACATGTCGTAGAACCCGTCCGACAGCTTCTCGTCGTAGTTGACGACGTTGTGGTTCCAGTAGCGCGCGGAGAGGACCTCCATGGGGCTCCGGTCCCCTGCCGCCGCCCCCGCGGCGCCGCCGAGGCTGATGCGCTCGGCCGCGCGGATCTGGACGGAGTCCGGGTCGACGAGCCCCGCGGGGTCCGACGCCGAGATCGCGAGGGCCAGCCGCACCTGGTACTCCTCCTCAAGCCGCGTCATCGTCGCGTCCGCCCGCAGTCCCTGGGCTCGAGCACCGCCACCGCCGGAGCCGGAGCAGGCGGCGGCTCCGGCGCCGCCGCGGCCACGACCGGCGGTGGCGGGTGGACCGAGCGCCGGTGCCGCGGGCGGCGGTGATCGGAGGACGGGGCGCCCCCGCCAGCGCCGGCACCGGAAAGGTGGAGCTTGCGGAGGAGGTGCTTCATGCGGGACATGGGCCGCGGCGGCGAGGAGGCATCCGATGCGACGCCGCTAGGGCTCGAGGCCTTCCTCTTCCTCGGGTTTGATCCGATCCAACAACTAATCGGCGAAGAAATTAAAATCTCCTCCTATTCTATCGATCTATCTATCATCCATCTCTACGCTATATTCAATTGTCTAACGCGCTCTTCCCGTATATTCCTTGCTTCGCCTCTCCACGGTGAAGCCTGGAAGAAGGCGGTATCTTCTTCCTCTCTTTTTTTCCCCCCTTTTCCTCGGTGTTCACTTTTTGAGCCCTACAAATGTAGCTTTCTTGAATTTACAAATCTGCCCCCTTTTACTGTGCTTCCACGCTCCTTTACCACGGAATCCGATCTATTGCGTGCTCACGCTCACGCAGCAGCTAGGCACGGGAGCGACGGGCGGGCGCGGGAGGCTAACGAGCGCACGGGAGCTGAGGCACCGTGGCTAGACGTCGGCGTTCGGTTTAACCGAAAAATTCGATTTCACTTTTCGATTTATTTGAAAATTCGGTTAATTTAAGATTGGAACTAAACTATATTTAAAAATTTCGGTAACCGACAATTTGATTAACCGATAGTTCGGTTTCGGTTTTAACCGAATTAACCGAACTTGGCAATGATGATGACCGTGTCGTTAGCAACTTTGTTGCTCAGGTAGCTACCGTTTGTAGCCTCCTCTTTTGACATCTGAATTTAAGGACAGTCCAGTTGTTTGTTTCATACTAAAATGCTCCTTGTACAATTATGGTTTCAGGCGTTGAGGAAGGAACCTCTAACTGTCTATGGCGATGGAAAACAAACGAGGAGCTTTCAATATATCTCCAATTTGGTGATCTCTTTATCAAAGTTCGGTTAGTTTGGTTAACCGAAGGTTAAAACCGAATTAACCAGAAAAAGTTCGGTTATTTCATACAACTAACCGAATCAATAACCGAATAATTCGGTTTCGGTTTTTTCGGCTTCGATTCCGGTTTTAACGGTTTCGGTTTTCGGTTTTCGATTTATTTACCCAGCCCTAACCATGGCGGTCGGGCGTGGAAGCGGCCTCCCGCGGTAGAGGAGCGCGAAATCATGTTAGGGAGCTAAATTTACAATTCAGGTAGGAAGAGAGCTAGATTTGAGAAAAACGAAGCAATAAGCTAGAAAAGTGATCAAATTTTCTTTTTGTATGTGTTTTCTCAAAGTGTAGGGGAGTAGTATGGTAAAATAGTGTGCGCGCCGTCTTCGGTTTGACGGAGGGGGAGGGGGAGATGGATCAAGGTTCAAAAAACCGCCGAAATCTCGAAAATCTTGGCCAAAATATCGGATTCTGGCGAAGGATGGGATCCAAAATCCCAACCAGATAAAAAAAATTAAAAATTAAATTGCTACAGTAATCTCAGAAATTTCAGTGAGATTTTAACTGAAATCTTATGTTTTTTGACCGATTTTTTACTTTTATATCTATATATGAATGGATTTGATCCAATAACCCTTAAGAAAGTCATCTTCCATGAAAATTTGTTGAAAACCAAATTTTTGAGACATTTTAAAATTTTGGTAGAAATACTATCAAATTTTTTATAAAATTGTACAAGCTTGATCATGATTTACAAAATTTATGGTACTATATTTAGTAGTGTATTATCATACAAAAAAATCAAAATAATTGAATTTAACTTATTATCTTTAAAAATCAAAAACTGAATAAACATAATTGGGATAATAACCTTGTCAGAATTTTATACATTTTCTCGATTGTAATCATGATCCAAAATTTTATGAGAAATTAAGAATTGCATCAATACCATTATCTAAAATTTTTAAAAATTTTAGACTTTTTTTGTTTGATCAATCAAATCTATATAAGCATTGAGCTTCATTTGTTATATTTCAAAAATCAAAAACAGAAAGAACATAAACTGCCCTTGTAAGCATTTTATAAATTCACTTAAGTGTGATCATGATTCAAAATTTTTATGAGATCTTAAGCATTTTCTTAGGGCCCTTCTATAAAATTTTCAAAAATTATAAAACTTTTTTTGATTGTTAAAGCAAATATATGTATTGATCATGAGGGTTTTATTCGGACGTAGCACTGTCAGATTTTTTAAAAATTCTTGAAGCTTGATAATTATATGAAAACTTTATATAAATATTAATTATGTATAATGATCATCCAAAAAAATTTCAAACTTTTCTAACGTGGTTTAAACTATTTTTCATTTGATTGAAGTTTGCCGGTAAGGCTTTTATCAGGATAGTAGCACTTTCTGAATTTTTAAAAATTCATGAAGATTAATTATTATCTAAAAATTTTATGGAAATATTAGTGATGAATAATATCCATGCAAAAAAAATCATATTTTATAATTGGTTTATTCTATTTTTCATTCGGATCAAACTTGCTAGTCAACTTTTATCAAGATGGTAGTAATGTTTGAATTTTTAAAAATTCTTTAGACTTGATAGTTATCTTATATTTTTATAGGAACATCATTGATGTGTTAGAAACCTCCAAAAAAATTTCAATTTTTTTAAAAATAGTTTGAGCTATTTTTTGCTTAGTGCAAATTTACCGAAATCTCGGCAAATCTTGCCAAGATTTCAAGAATTTCAGCTGAAACTTTAGTTTTCTCAGTGCAAAAAAAAACAGAATTTTATTTTTATTTTTGTATTTCATCTAGGATTTAATTGAAATTTCGAGATCTCGACGAGATTTCGGATTTCGACCACCTCCGAGATGTCATCCAAAATCGAGATTTCAAATCTTGGGATGGATGATGGTGAGTGCGGGTGGATCGGCTCGTGCGGCTCCGATTGCTTTGTTTGCCCGTGGTCCGGTGTGAATGGAGTTTTCCGACTGAAATTTCAGTTTATATATATCTCCGGGGCTCCGGGTGTGTAGCAATTATAGGAACCAAACTGTGGATTAGTGTCATCCACATCTGGCGATTAAAGAAAATGCATGGTCCTCCGGTCACAAATTATTGCTGTTTTAGATAAAGGTGCAGTCTTAACCGTCTGTTTTTAATCGAGTGAAGGTGAAGGTAATATAATCTAAATCGTTGAAAAAAAATAAATGGTTAAAATTGTAACTAGAGGATCTGCACCCTTTCCACAAGAAAACGCTCTCGAGATCTCGCGAGTCACGAGGCCGCATGCACGTTCTAGGGTTTACTGTCACTCCGCAGCAAAGCTGGCAACCATGCATATTTTTCACATACATACATCGATTATTATCATGGCACGCGCAAGGATATGGCTTTAATTAATCCAATTTCCTAGTCAATCCGATTAATATTCCATGCATTGTACTAGTGGTTACTTCGTCCTGTAGAGAGAGAAAAACAGAATTAATGTAAGTAAAGAAATACTCCCTCTGGTCAAATGTCCAAAACAAAAACTATTTGTGACCGGAGTCGCAGCGAAATTCAGCTTGGTGAAAAATGGTCGAAATGGTGTTAAAATTTTTTGTGAATGGTTCTGAGACATCACTAATATTTCATAAAAATTTTAGATGATAATCAGACCTGAGGATTTTTTAAACATTCTAACAGTGTTAATGTCCTAATAAAAGACTGACCAACAAATTTCAACCGAATAAAAATAGTTCAACCCATGTTATAAATTTTTGCAATTTTTTATGGATGGTCCTCACACATTAATAATATTCCCACCAAATTTTTAGAAGATGATCAAGCCTCAGGAATTTTCAAAAACTAGGAAAATACTACTAAAGGCTGATCGGTAAATTTCAATCGTATGAAAAATAGTATAAACCATGTTAGAAACTTTTTAAAAAATATTTGGATGGTCTTGATGCATCAAAAACATTACCATAAAATTTTAAAATAATGATCAAGCATTATAGAATTTTTATAAAATTCTAGCAGCTCTATTGTCCTGATAAAAGCCTCCTGATCAATACATAGATTTGTTTGAGCAACTAAAAAAGGTTCATAATTTTTTTAAACTTTTATAGAAGGGTACTAAGACAATGTTTAAGCTCTCATAAAAATTTTGGATTATGATCACACTCCAGTGAAATTATAAAATTCTTACAAAGGTACTATATCATTTATAGGTTCCTTCTATTTTTTATTTTTGAAAGATAACAAATGAAATTCAATGGTCTCCATACATTTGATTGAGCAAACAAAAAAGTATAAAATTTTTGAAAATTTTATAGAAAGGTTATGAGGCAATTATTAGGCTCACGTAAAAATTTTGGATCACGATCACACTTAAGCAAATTATAAAATTCTAACAAAGTTACTATCCCAATTATGTTGATCAAGTTTTTGATTTTTTAAAGACAAAAAATAAAGTTTTATTATTTTGAAACTTTTTAGTATGATCTTAGAATGCTAAATATAGTACCATAAATTTTTCAGAGTATGATCAAGCTTTTAACATTTTATAAAAATCTGAGAGTGTTTATGCTAAAATTATAAAACATCTCAAAATTTTGGTTTTTCAACAAACTTTCATGAAAAATGACATTCCAAAGAGTTATTAGGCCAAATCTGGTAAAAAAAGATCAAATATTGGTTAAAAAACCTGAGATTTTGCTAAATTTTTTGAAAATACTATATCAATTTGATTTTTTTTTCAAATTCTTTTATCCGACTGGAATTTTTGGGTCTCATCCCCAGCCAAAATCCGAGATCTTAGTGAGAAATTCTAAAGTTTCACCGAGATTTCTAACTATGTGTATTGCAGCTGGCTTCCTAGAAAAAATTCGAAAATTTTGGCCGAGATTTTGGATTTCGACTGGGACGAGATTCAAAATCTCGGCAAAATAAAAAATAAAAAAATCAAAATGATATAATAAATTAAGAAATTTTGATGAAATATCGATAATTTTGACCGAATTTGAACGTTTTTGGATCAAATTTTGGTCAATGCCTCTTAAGATTGTCACCTTCCATGAATTTTTTTCACAAATCGAATTTTTGAGATATTTTATAAAAATAATACAAACACTGTCATATTTTTATAGAAATGTACAAGCATAATCAGGCTCTAAACAATTTATGGTACCATTTTTAGTAGCCTAGAATCATACAGGAAATTTTTCAAAATAATTGAACTTCATTTGTTATCTTTAAAAAATCAAAAACTGACAGAACACAATGAGACAATAACCTTATCAGAATTTTATAAATTCGCTTGAGTGTGATCATGATCCAAAATTTTTAGGAGAGTTTTAGAATTGCCTCAAAACAATATACAAAATTTTAAAAATTCTAAACTTATTTTTTTTGCTCAATCAAATCTACGAAAGCAATATATGTACCAACCTTTTATCAGGACAGTAGCACTCTCAGAATTTTTTAAATTTTCCCAAACTGGATCATCATCTAAAAATTTTATAATAATATTAATGATGCATCAGAATCATCCACAATTTTTTTTCAAAATTTTCTAATTTGGTTTAAAATAATTTTCATTGGATTGAAATTTATCAAGATTTCGGCAATTTTCGTCCAGTTTTCACAAAATTTTGGGTATATTTACCAGATTTCAAGTTTTATAGACCGAATTTGGGACAATACTTTTTAAAAATATCATATTCCATGAAATTTTTTTGAAAAACCAAAATTTTGAGTTATTTTATAAAAATAACAGAAAATATCAATTTTTTTAAAAATATACAAACTTGATCATGCTTTGAAAAAATAATGTTATTATCTCTAGTAGTCTAGGATCATACTGAAAATTTCTAAAATAATTGAGCTTCATTTGTTAAGTTTCAAAAATGAATAACAGAAAGAACATAAATGAGGTAGTAAACATGTCACAGTTTTAAAAATGCACTCGAGTGTGATCATGACCCACAATTTTTAGGAGAGCTTAAGCATTGCCTCATCGCCCTTTTGCAAAAATTTAAAAAAATTTAAACTTATTTTGGTTACTCAATCAAATCTATGGATGCATTGCCTTCTTTTTTAGGATAATACTAATGTCTGAATTATTTAAAATTCCTCAAACTTAATCATCATCAGAAAATTTTAGGGGAACATTAATAATTTGTCAAGACCATCTATAAATGTTTTCAAAATTTTCTAACATGGTTTGAACTATTTTTTGTTTGTTTGAAATTCATCGAGATTCCAGAAATTTTGCAGAAATCTAGCAATTTCGGCCGATATTTCATGAATCCTGGTTCAAAACTTAGTGGATTTGAATTTTTCTTTTTGAATTTCAAACGGATTTTGTCCAAAATTCTAAGATTTCATAGAAATTTTTTATTTCGGACATCTCCGTGATGGTATACAAAAACGAAATTTCAAACCTTATACTGCAGTACATTAATTAACATACATAAGTTCTATTGATTTTAATATTAGTTAATCTAATGAAAGCAAGCACGCTGGGTGGGGAAGGAAGATGTAAAAAGAAGGGCTGGAAAAGGCATGCACGATGTAATTAGCTAGGAAATTTTCCGCGGCGTAACACGCCGCGCGTGTCGTTTTTTCGAAGAAAAATTGTTTTTTTTGGCGGTGCTTAATTTTAAAAATTGTCGAAATAATGAGCGAAACGGGGGAAAAATAGAGAGATAGAATTGTAGAAATATTTCTTTCGACGAATTATTTGGAAAATATTGGAGACCGAGCTAGAAAACCGCGGTGGGGAAAAAGTCTAGAGGGAAAAAGGTGAAAAATTATTAGAGATGTCAACCTTCTTTTTGTCGAGTTTAATACTCCACGCGTTCGCCGAGCAATAATACATGTTTTTAAAAATATTAAAACTTATGGTACGAATTTCGCGCGCGTGTCGCTTTTTCTGAGAAAAAATTTATTTTTTCTCGTGGCATTTTATTTTTTAAATCGTCGAAATGGGGAAAAAACGTTCGCCGTGTAATAATACATGTTTTTAAAAATATTAAAAATCATGGCGTAACTTATACGCTGGCGTGTCGTTTTCCGTAGAAAAAAATTATTTTTTCTCGGCGGCATTTTATTTTTTAAATCGTCGAAATGGAGAAAAAATAGAGAGATAGAGTTGTAGAAATATCTCTTTCGATGAATTATTTGGGAAATATTGGAGGCCGAGCTGGAAAACCGCGGCGGGGAAAAAGTCTAGAGGAAAAAGGGTGAAAAATTATTAGAGATAACAACCTTCTTTTGTCGAGCTTAACACTCTACGCATTCGCGAAGTAATAATAAATGTTTTAAAAAATATCAGAGATCGAGATGGGAAATCGAGCTGGGAAAAAAGTCTAGAGATAGAGCTGCACAAATATTTCTGGCGACGGAAACTTTTTTTCCGGGAAAACGGAGAAAGGACGTGTTTTAAAAAATATTAGAGACCCGTGGCGTAACATGCCGCGCGTGCCGTTTTTTCATAGGGGTTTCTTTTTTCGGCGGCATTTTATTTTTTAAATCGTCGAAATAATGAGCGAAACGGGGAAAAAAGTAGAGAGATAGAGCTGTAGAAATATTTCTTTCAACGAATTATTTGGAAAATATTAGAGACCGAATTAGAAAACCGAGGTGGGGAAAAATTCTAGAGGGAAAAGGGCGAAAAATTATTAGAGATGACAACCTTCTTTTGTCGAGCTTAACACTCTACGTGTTCACGGAGCAATAATACATGTTTTAAAAAATATCAGAGACCGACGCGTTCGTGGAGTAACAATACATGCTTTAAAAAATATTAGAGATCGAGATGGGAAATCGAGGTGGGAAAAAAGTCTAGAGATAGAGCTGCACACATATTTCTAGTAACAAAAACATTTTTTCCCGAGAAAAACAGAGAAATGATCTAGACGTAAAGAGTAAAGACCTGAATGTTACGTTTTTGGACCTGTCCGCTATCCTTAAAAATTAGAAAAGGGCTTATTCGCGATTTGAATTTAACGGGAGGTTCTTTCCGTAAAACGGCGCACGAGGGACCCAAACGCGAATTTAAAGGGAAAAATCTTCCTCTCACAAAAAATCGCGAAGGACCTATCCGTAATTTATAAAAGGATCAATACGCGAAAAAAAATTTTAAGCCGAGCCGACGGCTCAGCTCGAGCCGAGCCACGGCTCGGCTCAAACGCTCCTGCGCACGGCAATTTTGCAGCCTTTAGGAAAGGCATTATATACATTTGCTGCTAAATATATTTTAATTTGTTAGTCACGTCCTAAGATTTTACTACTATATCCTCCCGTGACGCATTATGGCTTTGTCACAGCGACAGTACAAAACGGACCAAAGTTACTGTCAAATATTACCGGATGTGTTGTTAGGTTACTGACACGCCGACAACTCGTTTTTTGGTGATATTTCAGGAGAGTTCAACAGCCTATGAAGTCTATACAGCAGTAAAATATAACAACACATTTTATAAATTAGTGTTTATTTAGCAGTAAAATCTCATTCATATATCATTTATTAGCTAGACTTATATTGTAGCATTCATCTCATCGTCACTAAGCTACCAATTGCCAACTAGTGGACAACCACGGCATACATATGCAGCCTTAGACTTAGGCATCGTGCCAATCGGACCGGCGTAGCACGAACACGATGGACCATGGGTCTAGATCATGCCGTGCTACCATGGGCACATCAGCCCACCGTATCATGTTGTGTCAGCCAACTCATCTCTAGCAAGCCTAAGCAAGGCCTACTAGCATATTGTGTCACTTTCGTGCTGTGTCGGTCGATTTGCACTATTGCGATGAGAGTAATGGAGCCAGAGATGCACGTGACCAAGGCAGTGAACACAGATATTGGGGAAAACTAAATTTTATTCATTCTCTGCAAAAGTTGTGTCGAGATAGTGGCTAACATCTACTCGTAGATTCCATTATGATACTCAGTGATTTGGAAAATGAACTAGATACTTTGCCTTTTAGCTTCTTCTACACGCTTGAAGTGCTCGAATCGTCTTTTGTGCTTCTTGCATTGCTGAGGTAGTTTATTTTGCTTTACTTTTGTTGTTAAACTTTTCATAATATTTGTCAAAAGCTTAAAAAACTTATGTCAAAATCATGTCGTGCCTGGATCGTGCCTGTCATCTATAGAGCATACCATGCCGATCTAAGTACAACCCTTTAAGGCATGCTGTGCCACCTACCCTACCCAGCCATCAGACCCGACATGGCTCTGACAATCATGCTGTGCCAGCCCAACCTATATGATGTGTGCTATACCGTGACTGCCGTGCTATGGGGTGGCCCACGTCTCTGCTGCCTCTGCACCAATCAGGTCCGCACGAAGCTAATTTTGCCCTCAACAAAAATCTACAACATCTCCTTATACTGAAAAGTTCCAGTCTTTCCCAATCAATGTATACCTTATATTATACCAGAGAGGAACAGGGCTCAACCACACCCGCCACATCAACTTCCCTCACGAGGGGGTTCTCCGAAAAATTCAAAATTATGTTTAGATCATTCATCAGTTTTTAATAAAATGAATAAAAAAAATCCAAAATTACATTTAGGGCCCTTGCGGTTTACGTTTAGGTCCTCTGACGGTTTTTAACAAAATGGACCTAGAAAAACTAAAATTACATTTAGGTCCTAACAAATCGGCTTTTAAGACTAGACCCAAAAAATTACGTCTAGGTCCCTCCGTTGTTTTCTCAAAAAATCCCCACAGATTCGTCGATGGTTTATAGCAATCCACAGATTCGTCGAGGGCTCCTAGCAACCTGTTTTTTTAAAAAAAGAAAACCAAAATTATGCAAAAAAAAGAAATTACTTCTAGATCCCTTCGCGATTTTCTCCCAAGACAAATTTTACAGATTTGCCGACGGCTCCTAGCAATCCTTTTAGCAGACTGGACCCAAAAAATTACATTTAGGTCCTTCTGCAGTTTTTTGAAAAACCCACAGATTTGCCGATAGTTTATAGCAATCCATACATTCGCCGAGGGCTCCTAGCAACCTTTTTTGTTAAAGAAAGAAAACCAAAATTACACAAAAAAAATGAAATTATGTCTAGGTCCCTTCGTAGTTTTCTCCCAAAACAAATTCCACAGATTCACCTACAGCTCCTAGCAATAACGGATTCACCGATGGCTTCTAGCAACCCAATTTTTTTTAAAAAAACTCAGAAAACCGGAATTACTCAAGCACATTTTTAAAAAATCCTCCAAAAAAACAAAAATATGTTCATATCCTCGTACCTTTTTTCGTAGGTACCCATCGGACCAAATTTCACACCGTACGAAGAGAATCCGTGGTGCCACAAATTCACCAATGACTCCTGGCTAACACATTCTTGAAAAAACTCTTGAGAAAAAACGAATCCCCATTTACATCCTTGTACCTTTTTTCAAAAATATCCATCGGATTAAATTTCGAATGGCGCAGCGAGGTGCAACCCTAGCTAGATTTTTATGACAAGTCAAACAACTAGGAAAAGTCCAGCTACGCAAATAAAAGCAGGAGTTATCCAGACCGTAGTATTCTAGCGCAGGCATATCTGTGGAAGTTGACCAAAGAGTTCCTCAGGAATGGGGTTTTCTTTTTCCAGAATGGAGGAAACCTAGCTTGAATTTTTCTCTGAAAGAAGAACCGAAGCCGAATTAATAAAACACAGCTAAAAGCTCATCGTGACGCCATGATTATGACTGTTCAATAAATTGCCAAATTAGCCTACCAGACAAGGCAATATGCCAACTTGACTAATTTTTTATTTTTCTAAAAAAAAAAAGTAGTTGAAACAAGTCGATCCAGAGACGAGCACTTAATTAATTCACGTAAGCGTTCCGTGTAATTTGGCTATTTAACCTGTATGCGACCCCTGCTCAGGTTGAATACTTTCAGGCGAAGCGAGGGCGAAAGCTACTCGAGTACCCGAGGTATTTTTGCATGGATTACGTGTGTGCGAGAAAGACAGACAGTGTGTGCGTGAGGGGGTAGAGAGACTAGCGATGGCAACGGAGAAAATTCTCACGGGGAGCACTCTTCTATTTCTGATCCCTAATAAGAAAAGCTTTTCTGTCTCTATCTTCGTCCTTATACACGGGGCTTAATTCCTTCCGTCCCTGATCCCCGATGGGTTTGCGGGACCCCGACGGGGACTAATCCCTAAAAATGCTATATAAAAGATCACATACTATATGAATGAATCGCTAGAGTAATAGTGCATATGTAATTGAAATATGAGTGAATCACTAAAGAAATCATATTTAGTATGTTTATTAATAATAATCTCACATATATTCTTTCTTCTTTTGAGAATGATCATTTACTCCCACCTATTAATGATAACGCAGGGACAAAGATGAGGATCGGGGACGGAGAACGGTGGAACGTCCCCATCCCCGCGATCCCCAACGGGGGCAACATTTTTCCTGATAAGCCCCCCGCGATGAGAGATTTTCCTCATTCCTATCTCCCAATGGCGTAGTCAGGATTTTAGTTTTGGTTGTACCAACTTTCAAAAAAAAAATAACTTACATGCCAACATATAAATATAGAATGTATCAAAAGCAATTAAGCAAAATACGAAGATAATAATAAGGTTTTACAATAGTTTGGAGAATATTATCATACTACTTCTTCTTCTTTTCAGGCTTACGCCTCCTAATGGCCATAAAGTCTCAATTCTATCATCTTCATTCACTTTGGAGAACATATCTCGCTCAATGAAGGTGACTAGACAATTATCCAAAAAACTATCACCCATCCTATTTCTCAACTTATTCTTAACAAATTTCATTGCAGAAAATGCGCTTTCAACACTTGTTATTGCTATCGGTAGAAGCAATACCAATTTGATAAGCAAGTACACCAAATCATAAACATTATACTTCTACTTATACTTAGAGAGTAGCTATCAGGATCTCTATATAGTTTTAACAAAATGGTAATAATTATTGATGTGGCACGGGTAATTTGAGATTGGGTTTAGTGATATACCTTTGACTCCTCGGTGTGTGGCGGCCACTATCCCTACTGTAAAAATGGTTCAATCAATCAATACAAAATCACTTTCATGGAATATATGTGTGTGCATAACGGCAAACCGATCGAGCTTTGACTCCTCGGTGAACGCCGAATGGAGCGGCAAGCAACTCGCGGCGAGTCGAACCCGGCAAGCAACTCGACGAGTCGAGTGGCGGCGGACGGCTATGCGAGACGCTGAGACGTGATTTCTGTTGCGTGAGCTATTGAGCTAATCTAATCAGGGTGGGGTAATGGGCTGGCAAAAAATTGTTTGGGCCACGGCCCAACGGTGACAACCACTGGCTCCGCCCATGCTTTCTCCTAATAGAGGAATTCTCCGCGGGAAAACGAGGATCGGGACCATTGCCATCCCTAAGAGAGACTCGATCCGCGGACTAAACATGCATCCAAAGTAGGTACACACACTGTCCTGCTAATCTTCATCCTTCAACTCGCCATAACAAGCCCTAGCTAGCATGGCTCAGCTAGGTAGCAACGATGGCTTCCTTGATCCTTGAAATGAAGGGGCCACATGATGGCATCAGCCAGAGGCTACCAATCGTATGCTTGTAAGGCGATCGTGTCGATCGACGAGCTGACATATATATATATGTTCTGTTTGCTGCCGAAGTTTCGGCAAAGGTTCTCTCCGATTTGGCTCGTCCCTTCCCAGAACTTGACAGGTTCGATTTCGTTCGTGGGCGATCATGGCTAAATCTTGGTTGGATATTACAGGTCGTACGAAATCGACGAAGAGATTAAAAGGGCCTTCGTTGGTAGGCCGAAACGGGCCGTCAATAGAAGCCCATCATCTGGTTTCGGGCCCTGCGCCTACTTCATCTATTTCTCTCCGCGACAGAAAGAGGCGGTAGCTCCAACGGCATAAAAAAGTTAGGGATATTGATACCGACTACTAAATGAGTAAAAAACTATATGTACAATTTCTGAAATATTTTTAAAAAATTAACATATGCAGGAGATATGAGCTTCTACGGCTCTGTAAAATTTGAATACCAAACTCAGTCGTATTTAAAAGATACCAAAATGTTTGGTATTAAATTTTTTCAAGGCTATAGAAGCTTACATCCCCTACCGATTGTAATTTTTGAAAATTTTTCAAAACTTGTACATATAGTTTTTATGAATTTTTACTGCCAAATGACTATCTTTGTAGGATTTTTCAATTATATTGTAGGATATAGTTTCTTCAGCTGCGTGTAGAATAAGCAAAATTTATATATAATGTCATAATTATATGTTGCTAATATAGTAATACTGATTCAATAGAGTATATAATACATACCCAACAGATAGTAATTTTGATTTAACAGATTGCATCGGTTACATAGTCAAACCAACCAACTAATGCATTTTGTAGTTTGTACATGAATATATTTTTTCTTTGTTTTCACTATATCTTTTTATTTGTTGCTCTGATTTATAAATAGTTTTCACCATTAGCTTACGATGAGAGGAACATAATGATATAAGCCTCACTATTAAACAGTAATTTTGACGATTGATAAAAGAAATTACTATATCTACAACATAAAATTACTATAAATACAACTAGAAGTTACTATCATACAATATAATAGTAAAATCTAATTACTGGTTCTACACAGATCAGTTATTTTGGCAGTAAAATTCTATAAAAACTATATGTATAAGTTCTACAAAATTATTAAAAAATTATCATACTTAGGGGATGTGAGTTTCTACATCCCTGTAAAATTCGAGTACCCAACTCAATCGCATTTGAAAGATATGAAATTAACAAGCGATAATCAGTGATGAATATAAATTTGTCACTTTCATATCTTTTAAATGCGATTGATTTTGATATTCAAATTTTATAGATCTATAGAAGCTCATATCCCTTACATATGGTAATTTTTTGACAATTTTTTAGAACATGTACATATACTAAACAATTCTCAAAAAATTATCACACGTAAGGTATCTGAGCTTTTAAAGCCCTATAAAATTTGAATACCAAATTTAGTAACATTTGAAAGATATGAAATTAACAAGCTCTAATCAGTGATAAATAGTAATTTTGTCATTTTCATATATTTGAAATGTGACTAAGTTTGGTATTCAAATTTTACAGAGCTGTAAAAGCTCACACCCCTACCCATGGTAAATTTTTGATAATTTCTCAGAGCTTACACATATAGTTTTTACAGACTTTTACTACCAATTGACCAATCTGTGTAATATTTTTTATGATAGTAATTTCTAGTTGTAGATATAGTAATTTCATATTATAAAATAGTAATTTATTTTACTAGTCAATAAAATTACTGCTTAATAGCAATGCTTATATCATTTTATTCCTCTCGTCGTCAGTAAATTACTAGTGAAAACCATTTGCAAATTCAAGCTACCAATAAAAAGGTATGGTTAAAACAAAGAAGAAACATATTCATGTGCAAACTACCATAGGCATTAACTAGTTGTTTTGATCAAAGCATTAACTGGTAACAAATTTGGTAGTAATTGCATCTGTCGTTCTACAGTAAAATGTATTCATATTTACTATCGCATTGCTAGCAATCAGTACGGTGTGCTTCTTCGCCGATCGGAATGCAGAATACGTATTCTATGCTTAGGGGTAGAATAGTGCTACCATGTGTGTGTATATATAGGAAGCCGAAATGGGGCACCATGATTTCAAATGTGCGAATTCAAGCCATATTCGAGTATACTTTTCAAAAATTTCAGTTGTAGGGTATATACCCATCTTTAACAATTCAAATGAAACACATAACTTTTGAAAAAAATATACTCGAATTCAAAGATTTTGAACTAGTTTGGATCTCTCACAGAAGAAATTCTTGGACATGTGTTGTTTCTAACCACATCGATCGAACTGTGGGCAACGTTAGAGCGCATGTTTATCTCATGCTCACATGCACAAATGATGCAGATCCATTTTCAGCTAGCCAATCTGAAGAAAAAGGATCTGTCTGCATTAGAGTTCTACCAGAAGATGAAGAATCTAGCAGATACAATGGCTTCAATTGGTCGCCCACTGCAGGAAGAAGAAATTGTCTCCTACAATCTTGTTGGTCTTGGAGATGACTATGATTCCTTTGTCACCTCCATGACAACTCGTGCAGAACCAATCACCATGACAAATTTGTATGCACTTCTTCTCAGCTACGAGCTACGCAAGGAGCAACATAAACACTGATGTACAATTATCTTCATCAACCAACAATGTTGTTAGAAACAATGTTCACAACAATGGTGGCCGCAGCCGTGGTCGTTAACTATGCAGGAGGTGGTAATCGGGCAGGACGTAATGGATCTAATAATAACTCATCACGACCAACATGTCAGGTGTGTGGCAAGTATGGGCATGATGCTCTTCATTGCTACCACCGCTTTGATCACTCTTATCAATCATTATAGGATCAACGCTTGGCTGTGGCAGCTTCTTTAGGAAACTACCAAGTTGATACAAATTGGTATGTCGACGTAGGGGCTACAAATCATCTGACAAGCGATCTAGATAGACTCACTGTCCGTGATCATTACAAAGGAGATCATATTCAAGTCGCAAATGGAGCATGTTTGTGTGTCCTTCACATTGGTAACTCTACTATTCATGGTCATTGTTGTCCCATTCATCTTAAAAATATCCTTCATGTGCCAAAAATCAACAAGCATCTTCTCTCAGTTCATAAATTTGCTCAGGATAATGATCCCTTCTTTGAGTTTCATCCAATTTTTTTCTGTATCAAGGATCGAGTCACCAAGACAACCCTTCTACACAGCTGGTGTAAGGATGGTCATTATCCTATTGCTTTTGCTCATCAACCACATCAATCCCTTGCTGCTGTGGTGGTTTCTCCTAAGCAGTGGTACCGAAGACTTGGTCATCCATCTTCTTCAGTTGTTCATTCAATAGTTCAGTTGAATAAGTTGAAGTGTATGTCTGGTAGAATTAGTAATGTGTGTGATGCTTGCCAGCAAGTAAAAATTCACCAACTACCACACAACTGTAATAGCCCAAAATTTGCTTAATTTGAATTTTTGGAGTTATTTAAATTTTTGTGAATTTTTGGGATTTATTTGAATTTAATTTAAATTAATTCTTCTCTTTAAATAATTAAATAATACAAAAGTATTTACAAAAAATATAAATGAAATATTTTATTTGAGTTTTAAATGCCATAAAATATTTTTTGGAATTTTTCTAGAATTTTTCGGGTATTTTTAGTGCTCTAAATAATTAGTTTGATTTTCTGGAATTATTTTAATTAGGAAAATCCTTGAATTTTGGTGCTATAGTGTTGGGCTGAGCCCAACACTGTGCACGCTGGTTGGCCTGTTCGACTAAAACCCTAAAGCCCTCGTCTCCAGCCGTGCGATCTCCATTGGAAGGCTGAGATTGAGCCACGTCGTATTCAAGCGTGAGACATCGGATCGCATCGGTTCGGACGACCCGGATTGTGCCACATCGCTCGGGAGGTGAACAGTCGGCGCCGCCATCGCCATTACGGTGGTTGTTATACCGACGGCGCGATATCCAAGCGCTCAGACGCGCGGAAATACCCCTGCGAAAGAGCTCTCCGCTTCGCACCCATTGCACCTCTTGCGGCGCCGAGACACTCCTAGCTCAGACTCCTCGCCAAAGTAGGCCCTCACCTTCGGCTTTTTGCTGCCGCCACCCCGCCCATCACGCCGCGCACTCGAGCCCCACTCGAGTCCATCGTGTCAAGCTGCGTCGATTGACTCTTCATTCCACCGAGACAACCGAATCGCCATCGACCTCGCTTTTCTCCAAGTCCGTGAACCTGCCGCCGCGCCACCGCCGAGCTTCACGAGATCATCGCCAATTTGATCTTCATCAAGCCACGCCGGTGAGTCCACGTAGCCGTCTTCGATGCATTTGATAATGTTCGTAGGATCTAAATCCTAGGGCTCGAATTAGGCCACGCAATAGTAGCCGACCGTAGATTGAGCCGGGCCGTTAGATCTTAGACCTGTGGCTGAGATCTTGCCACGTAGCTGTCTGATAACCCTAGCACCGTCGAGTCTTAGCCGTTGATTCCATCGCACGGTTGTGATCGTGTTGCGTGTCCGCGCGAAATCCGAACCGTCTCAACAGCCACCCTAGGCAAGATCTGACCGTTAAAATTCAAATGAACGGTGGGGATTTTGCCACGTGTGGGTGAGACCGACCGTCGGATTCGAATCCAACGGGCGGGATTCTACGCCTCGCAGACCAGTGTCAGCGTGCCATGTGTCAACCGAGGAGGGGGGTGTCGCCGCTGTACCATGTTCGGGTGACGTCACCATGACATCATGCGTGGGTCCCACCTGTCAGTGAGGAAGCCGTGAGGGCTGATATCATCATGACATCACTATTGGGCCCACGGGTCAGTAGCACTATTCGGTGGACCGAGTCCACGGTGAACCCGAGCCGAACCGTGAACCCGGTCTGTAAACCAGAGGCGACGTGGCCGGTTCTGGTGCTGCCACGTGTCGGCCGAAGGAAATTATTGGTTTTTCCAGTAAGAAAATAAATCCAATAATTCGGGTATTTCTTTTATTTTGAATTTCCAAACTTGTAATCGCTATAACTTTTGCGTTTTAACTCCGATTTGGGTGATTCCAGTTCCTAAAAATTTGTAAAAATGTGAACTATTTATTGATGAATTTTATTTTAGTTTTAGAGTTGATCTTACTATCTGTTTAGTGTATTTATTGTATGCGTGCTTATTACGATTAAACTCCGAGTTGCCCGAAGCTGTCGGGGAAGAATTCGGAGACCCATCTCAAGTTTCAGATCAGGATCAACTACTTTTTGAAGGCAAGTCATGCTTTGACCATTTTGCTCCTAGATTTTAAAATGTAATTCGATTCAAATTATGCATGCTATGTTGATTAAAAATGACACTGATTAATTTGGGTAAAGTAGATAATACACCTATCTTGTGTATGCCACCTTGTTAATATTACTTGTATGCCCTGAATTCCTTGTCACCCTAAGATGTTAAATTGAGTTGGTTGCTATTATGATGCCAACACGGGAGGCTAGACCGTGAGTAGATGCTTAGTTGCTTGTATGCACTGAATGACTTTCAAATTGCAAAAGAATATTGACTAAGTAAATATGGAACGTATTTTGGAAAAACGTGATGATGTCATGTGATGGATTTCGAATGTAGTAAGCTGTGTGGTTCTACATGTACAATGAAGTGAGCATCGACATGTGTTGCATAATGATGAACCGGGGTGGAAAAATGATTTGGACTGGGGCAAGTGGCAAGATGGCTTCGTGCCAGGTGGGCCTGTGTGGTAACGGGATGAATTGAGTAATGTGAAGGCTACATGCCGGAATCTACGAGAAGAATGTCTTGCCCTGGACAGTTAAGAACTTCACCTTGTGAGTCTTTGAACTGAGTTACTCGTACAACCACATGTCTGGTATGGGACAGAACTAGTTTAGTAGAGTTCTAATATCTTTCCTTTGACACCTCGGGGAGGCAGTTACACAAGGGTGTAACTGTGTGGGGGGAGCGTACCTGTGCTACGGCTTGGTACCCATCCAACAGTATTCGCTTGTTCTAAACTTCGGCTCTATGTGAGGGAAGTGCTAGGAAGGCCATACTGGGGAGGTTCATAGGTTTAGATGTTAGTTTCTGAAAGACTTTGTTACAATCAATCACCTGTGTGGTGAGCGACTGTATCGTGTGGGTAAAGTGTACAACCTCTGCAGAGTGTGTGTTAAAACTATTCGAATAGCCGTGTCCGCGGTACTGGACAATGCTCGGGGATTACAGTCAACGGTTAGATTTTGAAATAAAAATATGGGATTGGTGGCTGTGTGCCAAAGGCAGATAACTTGAACATAGGGCTGTGTGCCAAACCTCTGAAAAAGAATTGAGAAATTACTATTATGATATTGTTTTATTGTTTTTGGAATTTAATTAAGATTACCTGTTTATAAATGCTGCTTTATGCAAAATAACCACTTAAGCCTATCCTTTGGAATAAGCCATGCATGTAGTAATAGAACTGCATTGTGCATGACTTGCTGAGTATGTTGTATACTCACCCTTGCTTCAACAAAACCTCAGAAGAAGAAGCTACGCCAGCTTGGGAGGAAGAATTCAACGAAGGTCCAGAGAATTAGGATTGAGCCTCGTCAGTTGCCTGTGGCAATACGAGGGGTTCATTGTCTTACTTTTGCTTCCGCTATTGAACTTGATGTGCTTTTGTTAATTGTAGCCCTGCGTGGTGAAACTTTGTAAGGAGACCATAAGGTCGTGCAACAGTTTATTTTTACTATTGTTGTTAAGTACTTTATTACTATTCCGTTGTGTATGATTATGGTACTTAAACCCTGTTTAGCCTGTGTGCATTAGCGTGATCCTGGACTAGTGCAGAATACAAAGAGGGTCCGGATTTGCAGATTCGGGTCCCGACAAAGTTGGTATCAGAGCCATACTGACTGTAGGACTTAACCCTAATTAGATTGGCCGTTTTAGAAAGGACAAAAATTAATTTCTAAAATTTTAAAATTGTGCAAGAATAATCAATGAAATCTTGACTTATCCTTTCTTCCTTGCTTCATACCTATGTTGCATTTCGCTATTATTTTTGTGTTCTTTTAAAAATTTAGTTCTGACGGGTTGATTTGGCAGATGAGGATGGTGCACTCTTTCGGCGAGCGTCATGGAGGTTACGCTGCTGAGCTTTGGAGGATGCTCTAAGTGTTGGAAGGTTTTGACCGCCCCCTTTACCGGTCCCGCACCTGGATGGTCAATGGAATCAACCGCTTGGTGGTGGCGACTCTCACTTTGTCTGTGGGAGCACGCTCGCGCGCCGATCGTCTGCCACACCTCGCGGTAAAGCGGGCTAGCTACGAGGAGGGCATACAGGAGTGTGCCCGGCTGGCGCTGCGAAAGGTTAGCCGTGACCACGGCTACGAGCTGTGGGATACCGCTTTCCGCGTGCACCCACATGTGGGTGGACCGATCCAGGCACGCTTGGATCTGGAGGGCGACGCTGCTGTCGTCCACTTGGGCCGGTTCGCCGTGGCTCAAGAGGAGGCCATGGACATGACTACGCTGGAGCTGCAGTCGGTGTACCGCACCCTGGAGGAGATAGAGCTGGCCTTGCGAGAGACCCAGATGCATGCTGTCCAGAGGATCGGCGAGTTAGAGGAGGCCCTTTATGGCCAAGGGGAGCCAGAGGTTGGCATGGAGCTTGAGGACGAGGAGGAGGAACCAGAAGAGCTAGAGCTGGAGCTGGAGCAGTAAGTCGAGCCAGAGCCTGTGCCAGAGGATCAGCAGGCAGTAGAGCCCGCAACACCAGCGGGAGGGCATTGGGATCAGTTTGCCCCAGTGCCAGCTCACCCGCCGGTGTATGCGCCAGGCGAGCCTCAGCCGGGTTGGCTTGAGGACTGAGTACTTCGAGTCTGTTAGTTGTCGAGTTTTGCGTTGAGACTCATCTGTTAGATTCGCATCTTTTAATTCTCGAACTTCCCTTAGATGTGCGATGTTTGTACTGAACTATTTTGTGTGATGCTTGTGTTTGTCGGTGTGGTTGCATAGCCCCTAGGCCTTTGTAAGCAACTATACTTATCTACTATCTATGAATTGTTGTTTAAGGGTTTTAGTTACACCTGTTTCCCCTGTATAAGTTCTTCTACTTGCCTATTCTTTCCCTCTTATCTCTAAACCGTCGAAGCAATCAGCAGATGATGAATACCGGAGCTGGCGACGGTGGTTCGCGTCAGGGAGGTAGCCAGAGCAATGCACCAACTCCTCAGGCAGCACCGCAGGTTGACACGCAGAATCTGGGAGCATTCCTAGTAGCACAAATTCAGTTGATGCAGACAATGATGGCAACCATGCAGTAGATCACCAACCAAGCAACCGCCAACAGCCAAGCTATCAACAATGGTCCCCGACCCTACTCAAGGTTGTCCAAATTTATGAGGACACATCCGCCAACTTTCTCAGGCAACGCCAATCCCCTTGAAGTAGATGATTGGCTAAGGACTATTGAGAGAAAACTGCACATAACTCAGTGCGTTGGAAATGAGAGGGTGCTTTATGCCTCTCATCAGCTAGAAGGGACAACAGCTGAGTGGTGGGAAAACTATCACAAGATCGCAGAAAACCCACAGAGATCACAGGAAGAATTCGGAGTAGCTTTTTCGATACCACGTGCGGAAGGTATCATGGAGCTGAAAAAGGAAGAGTTTAGAGTATGAAGCAAGGAGGCCATCGTGGCCGACATTTGAATAAGTTCACCCGGTTACACGCTTACGCTCAGAGGACGAGTAACAGACAAGGCTAAGCGATCCTGTTTCATGAAAGGACTTAACTTTGGATTGCGGTAGGGTTGATTACCCACACATTCCCTAATTTTCAAGAGCTGGTGAATAAGGCGCTTATACTGGAAGACAAGCGCAAGGAACTAGATGACAACCGCAAGCGCCGCATGGCACAACAGGGAGGACGCCAGGGTCAGCAGAAACCAAGAATGGTACCTCAGCAGTTCTCCAGATTTCAGCAGGGAAACAGTGCCAGGACACCGCCTTCGATGCCAAAACTGACAGGACAAACCTTCCAGACCCCAGTCAAAACAATTAGTCAGAATGGAGGAAACCAGCAGATGTCAGGAAAGCGCTGCTATAATTGCAACGAGGCAGGACACTTTGCCAATGTTTGCCCCAAGAAGGGAGGGGTGACACCAGTACGCTTCAATCTGGGAAACACGCCTGCTAGAACTCCTATTCAAGGTGGTAGCGGAGGACCTGTTCAAGCTGGAACCACACCCCAAGCAGTTGCACGAGGAAGAGTCAACCACGTCACAGCAGACGAAGTTCAGAACGCCATGGACGTTGTACTGGGTAAGTTTCTAGTCAACTCAGTACCAGCTATAGTTTTATTTGATTCGAGAGCATCACATTCATTCGTTTCTCGAGTTTTTGCTGTGCAAAATGAATTGGGTATTGTCAACCTTAAGAATACGCTTCTAGTCCAATCCCTTGGATCAGAACTTCGATCTAAGATCGATTGTTCTGGGGTTAAGCTATTAATAAAAGGTTTATAGTTCCTAGCGAACCTTATTATATTAGATACCCAGACCCTAGATGTTATATTGGGAATGGATTGGTTGTCTAAGCATAAGGCTGTACTAGACTGTGGACGAAGAGTCGTGTCTATTGAAAGCCCCGAGGGCAGGAAAGTTGAATTTCAAGCAACGACAGTTCGAGAAGGGCAGTTGTCGGTGTTTTGTATAACCGGCAAGTAAATTTGTAAGTCAAGGGGCCACGCGTTCCCTCTCCTTGATGGTTGACTCAGGGAGCCCAAGATGTATACTGGTTCGGGCCGAATATCCCTACGTCCAGTTCGTGGTGGTGGTTTGTATTACTCAGGGTGCAGTGGTCTACACGAGATTACAAATGAGGGCTCAGGACAGGCCCTGAGCGCTCGTCCGAGTGAAGGGGCTCGACTGCGGATCAAGTGTGGGTCGGCTTCGGATAGGTGGCAGATGCGAATGCCGATTGGTTACCGAGGTGCCCTTCCCTGAGGGCCCTACCTCCCTTTATATAGGCGGAGAGGGCAGGTTACACGGGAGTTTAGAAAAAAGGTAGGGGTACGCTGTGCCCGGGAGTCCTGGTCTTCGGTGTTGGTGACTGACAGGTTCCTGTTTATCCCATGCTGGGTTAGTAGACACAACGGACAGTACTCCGTTGGGAAGGCAAGACTGCCTCTCTGCTACCGCTGTCGATGCTGATGACGCGAAGGGACGGGCTCTCGACTCTGGCGGCCCCCTGGCCGCCTTGGGAAGGGGCCACCCGCCCCAGCATGGCCGTCGTGTCCGTGGGGCAGGTGACCAGCTTGTCGTCGGCTGTCGACGTGGCGGAAGTTGCGGAGTTGAAACCCGTTGGGGCCCCGGTCTAAGGCCAGGTCGGAGCCTGCGGGGGCATCGGATCTGGGTCTAGGTCGGAGCCGACAGGGGCACCCGACCCGAGACCAGGTCGGAGTTCTCACAGTGGGCTTGACTGAGGCCGAGGATCCTTCGTGACTTGATAAGGCCTTTAGCCAGAACGTGGCCTAGAATGGCCCATTTTGTGTTCCTTCCAATATTCGGTGATAACCCCATCTTGCCGTGAGGGACGGAGACTTTGGTAATACCCTCTTCAGCACTCTGCATCGCTGCTAGTCTTGCTGCCATGTCCGTATGATTGAGAGAAAGACGATCTTGAAATAGATGTATACTTTGCTGTGGGGTACCCCTGGTATACGTATTCATCAGCAATTGTTGGTAAACAGTCTAGAGACCGTCAGTTTGAGCGATGTACCAGTGGTCAGTGAGTATCCAGATGTTTTTCCTGAGGATTTACCTGGAATGCCACCAGACAGAGATATAGAGTTTGAAATCGCGCTAGTACCGGGAACAACACCGATAGCAAAGAGACCATATCGAATGTCCACTGAGGAGTTGGTTGAAATGAAGAAGCAGATCGAGGAGCTGGTGGAAAAAGGATTCATCAGGCCGAGCTCGTCACCTTGGGGAGCACCGGTCCTGTTTGTTAAGAAGAAAGACGGGAGTTTTCGGATGTGTGTAGATTATCGTACACTTAATGAAGTAACAGTAAAGAAGAAATATCCATTGCCCAGGATTGATGATCTATTTGATCAATTAAGAGGGGCAGGAGTTTTCTCTAAGATTGACTTAGATCAGGATACCACCAGCTGAAGATTAAGACAGAGAACATATCAAAGACTGCATTTTCTTCAAGATATGGACACTACGAGTTCACTGTTATATCTTTTGGTTTGACAAATACACCGGCATACTTTATGAACTTGATGAATAAGGTTTTTATGGAATACTTAGATAAATTTGTAGTTGTGTTCATAGATGATATTCTGGTTTACTCGAAGACAAATGAAGAGCACTAAACATTTGAGATTGGTTTTGGAAAGTTAAAAGAGCAGCAATTGTTCGCCAAATTTAGCAAGTGTGATTTCTGGAAAAGTAAGGTAGAATTCCTAGGGCATGTAATGACCACCGAGGAATCGCAGTAGACCCAAGCAAGGTAGAGGCAGTACTACATTGGGATCCACCAAAGACGGTGACCCAGATCCGTAGTTTTCTTGGGGTGGCTGGTTATTACCGTCGATTTATAGAAGGATTCTCAACAATTGCTAGACCTCTTACGCAATTGCTAAAGAAAGAAAAGAAATTTGTTTGGACACCGGAGTGTGAGAAGAGTTTTCAAGAGTT
The DNA here is from genome assembly GCA_036346375.1 of Guadua angustifolia. Lineage (NCBI taxonomy): Eukaryota > Viridiplantae > Streptophyta > Magnoliopsida > Poales > Poaceae > Guadua > Guadua angustifolia. Next base: position 64,662,711 of record CM070502.1, on the reverse strand, counting down.
GAAGAAACGACTGACGTTAGCACCAGTATTAGTTCTACCAGACGTGCACCAGAGTTTTGATATATATTGCGATGCATCACGACAAGGACTTGGATGTGTGTTAATGCAAAACGGAAAGGTAGTAGCTTATGCATCAAGGCAGTTGAGGCCACATGAAGGGAATTACCCGACACATGACCTAGAATTAGCAGCAGTAGTGCATGCCTTAAAAATATGGCGTCACTATCTCATTGGAAATAGATGTGAGGTGTATACAGATCACAAGAGTCTTAAATACATTTTCACCCAATCCGACCTGAACATGAGGCAAAGAAGGTGGTTAGAGCTGATTAAAGATTATAACGTGGGGATTCATTACCACCCCGGTAAAGCCAACGTGGTGGCTGATGCCTTCAGTCGGAAAAATCATAGCATAAATATGTTGGTAGAAGAGAGCCGAACAAAATTGTGCAAGGACTTTCAGATGTTGAAATTGGAAGTTATTCCGGAAGGATTCGTAGCTGCTTTAGAAGTAAAACTTACCTTAGAGGACCAGATCAGGGAAGGTCAGAAGAATGATGAGAAGATCAAGCGAATTAAGTCCAAAATGGAAAAGGGTGAGGCAAGGGAATTTAAGCTAGACAAGCAAGGCACGTTGTGGATGAAAGAGCGCATTTGTGTACCTAACAAAAAGGAGCTGAAGCAGTTGATATTGGAGGAAGCTCATGACTCCAAGTATTCGATTCATCCAGGAAGTGCGAAGATGTACCAAGACTTGAAAAAAAGATTCTGGTGGCCACATATGAAGAGAGAGGTAGCTGAGCACGTAGCGCTATGTGATGTATGCCAACGAGTCAAAGCTATGCACCAGAGATCAGCAAGGACTGCTGCAACCGTTAAAAATACCAGAGTAGAAGTGGGAGGAAATCGGGATGGATTTTATCACTAGTTTGCCAAGGACTCAGGGTGGTTATGACTCCATATGGGTCATAGTGGATCGTTTAACAAAGATTGCGCATTTCATACCAGTAAAGACAACTTACTCAGGAGATAGGTTGGCAGAGCTATACATGGCAAGGATCGTTTGCTTGCACGGAGTGCCAAAGAAGATAGTATCGGACAGAGACAGAGGTACCCAATTTACCTCAAGATTTTGGGATAAGTTGCATACGGCGATGGGCACCCGTTTGAACTTCAGTATAGCTTATCATCCGCAAACAGATGGACAAACCGAAAGAGTCAATCAGATACTAGAAGATATGTTGAGAGCTTGTGCATTAGTTTATACAACATCTTGGGATAAATATTTGCCATATGCAGAATTTAGTTACAACAATAGCTACCAGGCCAGTTTACAGATGTCACCTTTCGAAGCACTGTATGGTCGACCTTGTAGAACACCATTGAATTGGAATGAGACCGGTGAACGTCGTGTCTTTGGACCAAACATACTACAAGAAGCCGAGGAACAGATAGCCATGATCAGAGAAAGGCTGCAAATTGCTCAGTCAAGGCAAAAGAGCTATGCGGACAACCGCCGCAGAGATTTAAGCTTTGAGCCCGAAGATTTTGTGTATCTCAGGGTTACGCCTCTTAAGGGAGTCCAAAGGTTTCACAAAAAAGGGGAAACTTGCGCCAAGATATGTAGGACCGTTTAAGATCATAAGTCGCAGGAGTGAAGTCGCATATCAACTGGAGTTACCGCAGACATTAGCAAGAGTACACAACGTCTTTCATGTATCGCAACTCAAGAAGTGTCTTCGAGTTCCTGACGAGCAAACACCCCTGGAAGCAATTGAACTACAGGAGGACTTGACCTATAAAGAGTACCCGGTAAAGATTCTGGACGCAATGGATCGAAAAACAAGAAATAAAGCAACTCGCTTTTGCAGAGTTCAATGGAGCAATCACTCAGAAAGCGAAGCCACTTGGGAACGCGAAGAAGATTTGAAAAAGGAATTTCCGAACCTATTCTCTAGTTAGCTTCGAATCTCGGGGTCGAGATTTTGTTAAGGGGGTAGGTTTGTAACAGCCTAAAATTTGCTTAATTTGAATTTTTGGAGTTATTTAAATTTTTGTGAATTTTTGGGATTTATTTGAATTTAATTTAAATTAATTCTTCTCTTTAAATAATTAAATAATACAAAAGTATTTACAAAAAAATATAAATGAAAATATTTTATTTGAGTTCTAAATGCCATGAAATATTTTTTGGAATTTTTCTAGAATTTTTCAGGTATTTTTAGTGCACTAAATAATTAGTTCGATTTTCTGGAATTATTTTAATTAGGAAAACCCTTGAATTTTGGTGCTACAGTGTTGGGCCGAGCCCAACACTGTGCACGCTGCTCGACCCGTTCGACTAAAACCCTAAAGCCCTCGTCTCGGTAGTGCGATTCCATCGGAAAGGTCGAGATTCTCGTAATACCTCTCGGCGCTCTGCATCACGCCGATCTTCTTGCCGCCATGTCCGTACGATTGAGAGAAAGATGATCTTGAAATAGATGTATACTTTGCTGTGGGGTACCCCTGGTATAAGTATTTGTCAGTAGCCCCCGGGGCCGTCCTGGAACGCGTGGTTTCCCGGATGGGCCCATCACCTTCGGCGGTGCTATCTCTTCGCATGCATGGTGACGCTTCGGCTTCTGACACCCTCCTTTATTGGAAACCGCTCGGCTTCTACGCCTTGAGCATATATAAAATGATGCAGTTCTTTGGAGTTGGAGGAGTCATTCGCCTTTCGAATTTCTGACCGCTTTGCGACACTTGGCTTCTCTCATGGCTTCTTCCAAGAATGGAACCTTGGTATTTGGTTTTGGAGATGACGATGCGCCACTGCCCATGGACGAGGAGGCTTATCTTGCGGAGCTTTGGGAAGACCTCGAGCTCACCCAGGCCGAGTGGGCCGAGCAGGACGCCGCCGCTCGCGGCGCCGCAGCCATCGCCGCGCTGATCGACGCCGTCCCGAAGCTTGTCAAGGCAAGGGATGCCCTCATTGAGGCAGTTCGGCGTGCGAGCGGTGCTTAGATTGTCGCTCCATTTCGATGTCTTCAGGCTAGTTTGTTGTGATGCGAGTAGCAACTGTATGTAACTCGCGCATCATATAAATGCCACTAGCTTTTGTCGGATGAGTGCTTCTGTCCATGCGATCTCTTAGATCTCAGCCATGGCACCGCATAACGAAGCGGTGGGTCCTTCGGGGTGGCCGCCTTGGTCGGCCGGTCTCGATCAGACAGCTTGTGGCGCCAGTGGGGTGTAGTTCCGAGCCCCGAGCGGGTCGGAGAGCTGGTCGGGGGGTTACTTTGGTCGGCGAAAATCCGACCGGGCGAGTAGAGTAGACTCAGTTGGTCCTGAGCCCCTGAGTAGATCGGAGGGCTGCTTTAGCTGGCGGAGCCCGACCGACTTGGTCGGCCGGTTTCGACCGGGTGCGCGCAAGCGCACCCGGTGGGTGTAGCCCCGAGCCCCGAGCGGGTCGGAGAGCCGGTCGGGGGGTTACTTTGGTCGACGCCCGGATGCCCTAGATAAGGTACTGGTTCCCGAGTGCTAGTTTTACGTCGTAGCTGGACGCGGCCTCGGTCAGCAGGGATGCCCAGATGCCTCAGCGAGGTTCTGGTTCCCGAGTGCTAGTTTTACGTCGTAGCTGGACGCGGCCTCGGTTGGCAGGGATGCCCAGATGCCTCAGCGAGGTTCTGGTTCCCGAGTGCTAGTTTTACGTTGTAGCTGGACGCGGCCTCGGTCGGCAAGGATGCTCAGATGCCTCAGCGAGGTTCTGATTCCCAAGTGCTCGTTTTATGTCGTAGCTGGACGTATTAGTATGGCTTGTTTTACGCCAGAGCTAGGCAAGTTAGTAAGGCTGGTTTAACGCCGGAGCTAGGCGAGGCCTTAGTCGGCAGGGATGCCCAGATGCCTCGGCGAGGTTCTGGTTTTTGAGTGCTCGTTTTACATCGTAGCTGGACGCATTTGCAGGGCTGGTTTTACACCGGAGCGAGGCGGAGCGCGTCCGTCCCGAGTCCTCGTCTGGTGAGGCTATCTGCGGGAGGAGTAGCCGCTGTCTGTCCCACGTTTATGCCCCGTCCGCAAGTGTGGGACCTGGAAGGGGTGAGCAGACGCGTGTTTACCAAGCGTAGATTTGAACACCGTGCTCGCGGAGCTACAAACGGGTTATCCGAGTGGGCCCTGGAGGTCACGTGACCTCCGAGCGGACGATCCCTGCGCCGGGTGTTCGACTCGCTGGGGGCAACCCATAAAAAACCTTTCTTTACTCGAGCCCGTATCGGACCCCGGGCCGTCCGCCGACTCGGAGCGCAGCTGGCTGCCACCCTTCGAGGGGCTCCGCGGGAGAGTGTGAAGTATGGTCTCGGACACGAGTTAAGACGATTGGGTCGTCCGCCAACCCAACTCGAGGCCCACTAGGAGCTTGCCTTGTCCTCGCCCCTCACTCATTTTGTGCCGGGCGACCCTGAATCCACTTGGTGGATTAGGGCTTTGGAACCCGTGGCGCCGGATTAGGTCCTGGCGCGAGCTATTGAGCTCTCTCGCCACCTCGAGGCCGGTGCGACCCAGTGGACTTTTCATACCTGTTTCGGCCCAGTTGATCCGGCCCGGAGGCAGAGAACGAGAGGTTGCGGGGCGTCTCGCCCGGTGCGGTGCCCTGGCGTCTCCTGCTGACATTTAATGCGCGTGCGGAAATCTAATGCGAAGCGAAATGATTGGGGCCCGATGCGTCTCACCAACGACGTGGAGTGGTGGTCTGACGGGACGGGCGACGCTTCATCCGAGACGAGGCCCGCTTGACTGGCGTCCGCTCGGTCGGTGCGCGTTCGGCTGGTGCCTATTTCTGCTGATGCCTGTTCGGCGCCTATAAATTCGGCGCTGGGAGTGCTAGGGCAAGTTCTTGCACTTGCTTTCCCCGTCTCCTCATCTTCTTGCCTGAGAAAAGAAAGCAAAAAGTGCCAGAGATTTCCTCACCTTACCCCTCTCCCGTCATGGTGGTGCGGTCAGCCCATCCTGGGAGCTAAAACCGAGGGGTTGTACGGCCCCTCGGCCGAAGTGGCATCCTTTCGTCTGCAACCATCGCGTCGCCATTCAATGCGCAGCGGGCGGAGAGGAAAGGATTTAATGCTGGCCCATCACGTCACGTCCTGCCAGGGGCGGTTTTATTGCACGTGCGGCGCTTTGCCCGGGGCGACGCCCGCTCGGGCCGCTCCGCCCCACCTCTATAAATCTGGCATGGGGGGCATCAAGGCAAACGCGCCCAGCATTTCTTTTGCCTCTTCGCCACATTTCTTGCATCTTCAGTACTAGATGGCGAGCGGTGGTGACGATCGGATGGCCGGCAAGCGGGAGGCGGCAGCAGACCCACGGGGTCTGGACCCCAAGAAGCCCCGTGCCGACACCAGGTCCTCCGGGGCCGCGGCGAGGGTAGGGATTACCCTGCCCTTGTCGCGTTTTCGTATTTGGAACCCTCTCCCACCGTGAGTTTCCTTCGCTTCTTTTTTGAGATTGCTTTGACCTCTTCTTGATGACGCTGACTGGGTTTTGTTTTTTCCTGGCAGCGCTACCGCTGGGCTCGACAGACGCTTCGTGGCGCCTGCGGTTGCCTTGGTGGGGAGGCGGTTGTCGCGGGCCGCCTAACGCTCCTCGTCGCCCGCAATCCCGTCGGCGGCAAATGGCGGCGAACGCGACAGCCGAGCTGATCTTGTTGCATGGCCTCCTTCAACGTGACAGAGCCGGCCGCCGCCAGAGGCGGAGGGACCGTGTGACCGGCTGCTCGTGCAAAGCCGAGGAGGAGCTCGCCAAGGCGCGCGAGGAGGCGCTGGAGCAGCGGGCTCGTGCCGAGGTTACCGAGGAGGAACTCGCCAGAACGCGCGAGGAGGCATCGTCGCTACGGGCTCAGACTTGGGCCGTCGAGGAAGAGCTTGCCAGGATGCAGGAGGGGCGCCGGGTCTGGTGCGAAGATCTCCTGTCAATGCTCCGCCCCGCCTTCGAGGGCATGAGCAGAAGCTTGGAGCCACTGGGGGTGAGGCTGCGCGAGCCAGGGCGCATTGCCGGGTACGCCGGCTCACCTAAGCGGCCGACGCTTGGCCGACCGCCTCAAGACCTTGAGCGAAGCTCGCTCGCGAGGGGTGGGAGGTTGTCATTCTGGCAACAAGAAGACGTCTTTGGTCTGGCTGCCGACCGCGCGCCTCCTTCAACCCGGCGGTTGTGGCTGGATCGGCGACCAGCCCCCAAGCGGCGGAGCACGGGCGGCGGCGGAGACGGTAGCGGAGAGGCTTCGTGTCGAGGCCCAGGGCTCGGACGACGAGGGCTACAACTCCGACGACGACGCCTGGGGCTAAGAACCTTCGAGGCGCCCGCGCCTGACTTTTGTTTTTGTATGATATAATGTATGTACATTATATGTTATGGATTTTGGGGACTTTGCTTGATATTTGGCATTTCTTGTGATGAACACTCGCCGAACAACCGTAGCTCTTAGGAACCACTGGGGTTGCTAGAGCATAGGTCGGAGCGCTAACACTTTGAGGAAAATGCGAAAATAGCAAGGGACTTAGCAGCCCAAAGACGCACCCCGGATCGACCATGGATCGCCCCACATGGGCACTTCCTTCTTCCGCAAAGCACTACCCGACTAGGACGAAGGTCTTCTCCGACTAGGACGAAGGTCTTTGCCCGCCGGGCGAGGCGCCGGGCCTCGGTTGGGTCGGCGGGGAGCGACCCGTCGGTCAGCCGGTCGATGAAGGGCTTCTCGGTCGGAGTCAAGAACCAAGACACCGTGGTTCGACTCGGAAGGCCCCGTGATCCGATTGTCCTAGTCGGAGCGGGTGCTTCCGGAGAGTCGGTCGGCTGCTCAGTTGGCGAGTCCAATCGGACGGAAGGCTTGTGGAGGTCGGAGACGAAGATCCCTGGCGGGACCGGTCTCTACCGAGGCGTAGATTGGCGGGTAGTCGGCTTCACCACTTATGGCGCCAGTAGCTATGGTGAAGTTCGAAACCCTTGAATCTCTCCTCGAGCTTGCATACCTCCCGGCGTCACGAGGCTCCGAGGCCTTCATGACTTGGTCGACAACAAGCTTGGAGTCACCGTGTACGTAAAGTCGGCACGCGCCGAGGTCGGCAGCGATCCGGAGACCATTGACGAGTGCTTCGTACTCGGCGACATTGTTGGTTGCGTCGAAGTGTAATCGGAGACCATTGAGCTTGATGCGAAACCGCCGGAGGTTTACAAAAGTCTCTTCTAAGTCGCGACGAGGTCGTCGGCCTTCTTAGTTTTGACGACGATGTCGTCAATGTACGCCTCGATGTTACGGCCTATTTGGTCGCCGGGCAACGCTTGCATACATTTGGTATGTAGCGCGCGTTCTTCAGACTAAATGGCATCGTTACGTAACAAAACGAGCCGAACGGAGTGATGAAAGAAGTCGCGAGCTGGTAGGATTCTTTCATCGCTATCTGGTGGTAGCCTGAGTAGGCATCCAGAAAGGACAGGGATTCGCACCCTGCAGTGGAGTCGATGACTTGGTCGATGCGAGGCAATGGGAAAGGGTCCTTGGGACATGCCTTGTTGAGGCCCGTGTAATCAACACACATTCGCCATTGCTCAGACTTCTTTTTTACAAGGACAGGGTTGGCTAGTCACTCGGGGTGGCGTACCTCTTTTATGAACCCTGCGACCAAAAGTTTGGCAATCTCCCCTCCTATGATCTTGCGCTTCTCCTCGTCGAAGCGGTGCAAGTGTTGGGTGACCGGTTTCAAGCCAGGTTGAATATTCAAGGAGTGCTCGGCGACCTCCCTTGGGGTGCCTGGCATGTCAGAGGGCTTCCATGCGAAGACATCTCGATTGGCGCGAAGGAAGTCGACGAGCGCGCTTTCCTATTTGGCGGGGAGCGCGGCTCCGACCCGCACGGTCTTGGTCGGATCCTCGGGATCGACCGCGACCTCCTTCGTGTTCTCGGCGGACTTGAAGGAATCTGGCCCCGACTTGTTGGAGTCAGGGGCAGACTCGGAGGTTTCCCTCCGGAGGTTTTCGAGCTAGGCGAACGCGATGAGCGCCGACGCCACTTGCAATCGCTACGCCGCAAGTTGTAGGCAGCCGAAGACGCGCCACGTGATGACCTCGTGGCCCCGACATCTTCATCTTGAGGTAGGTGTATTGGGGACCGCCATGAACTTGGCGAGTATGGCCTTCCCATGATGGGCGTGGTAGGAGCCAGAAACCCCACGACCTCGGCGAGGGTCTCTTCGCGTAAAGTTGTCCTGGCTCGAAGGTGACGGCAGTCGACCGCCTGAGCGGGTAGGCTCGCTGTTCGACGATGCCGTGAAGACGCCTTTGCTTTGGCCGGAGACGCGAGCAAGGAATTCTATGGCATCGAAAGTCTCAACATATGTGATGTTGAGGCTACCGCCGCCCATGAGTACCTTGGACAGCGCCGACCCCACAACGGGCAACGACCAGAGGATATCTCCCCAAAGGGACGTGGTCGGGTGGTCATCCGATCAAAGGTGATCGGTGACTCACCACCGGAGGAACTTGGGCACGCGGAGCCACTGTGGACCTCGCAGAAGGCGAGTTTGAATCGCCGCTTGTCGGCGAGCTCACCGTCCGGCCGAAAATCATGAGGCAGCCTGCCGAGTTCGGGAACTCGGCGCCCGCCTCCTGGCCCCCCTCTGGTGTCTGGTCCTTCTCCCTTGTTCCGTGGGGCTCCGGAGATGAGGCGCCAGGGTTCGCAGATTCCCGAGTTTATGCTCGACGGGTACCGTGATGTGGACACAGCTATCCATCGCCTTCAAAGTGGTCAGCGACCGCCACGGCCGCTTGGCGGGCGGGCGGCACCGCGACCACATGGTCTTCGCGGCCTTGCTTCCCCTTTCGCTTCCGCTTATCGAAGTGGTCGGAGGGGGCGCCGGACTCGCGCTTGGCCTTCCCCTTGTCGAAGATGGCCCCCACGGCCTCCTCGCCGGAGGCGTGGTTGGTGGCGATGTCCAGGAGTTCCTTGGTGGTCCGGGGCTTGGTGCAGCCCAGCTTGTGGACCAGAGCTTTGGATGTAGTGCCATAGATGAACGCCTCGACGAAGTCGGCATCGCAGATGTCGGGGAGCTCATTGCACAGCTGGGAGAAGCGCCGGATGTAGTCCCGGAGAGTCTCCCCGGGCTGCTACTTGCAGCCCTTCAGGTCCCAGGAGTTCCCAGGGCGCTTGTAGGTGCCCTGGAAGTTGCCGATGAAGAGGTTCTTTAAATCGGCCCAGCTCCTGATGGTGTTTGCAGGCAGGTATTCGAGCCAGGCTCGAGCCGAGTCCGCGAGGTAGATGGGGAGGTACTGGATGATGAACAGATCATTAGTAGCTCCCCCCGCCCGGCATGCGAGCCGGTAGTCTTCTAACCAGACACTGGGGTTTGTCGCCCTAGTGTACTTGGCGATGTTGACGGGTGCCCAGAACCGGGTAGGGAAATCCGTGTTGCGGATCTCCTGGCAGAATGCCTGAGGCCCAGGGCCGTCAAGGCTTGAGCCGCGGTCGTGGCGCCGACCGCTATCCACGGCCCGCGATCGGGCCGCCTCGTCCATCATCCTCCTCCGCGCCTCGAGGGTGTCGCGGACGTCGCGATCGCCGCCAGCGCCAGCCAAGACCGGAGTGCGCGAGGCTCGGGCCGCCATGAGCGGCGCTGCCTTTCACGGACCCATCGGGTCCCAAGACAAAGAAGATGGTTCGGGTGGCTCGAGGATGCCCCCGAGTGATGGGAGCCGGAGCCTTGCATGTGCTGCACGATAGCACGCTCCACCAGCCCCCGGAGGTTCTGGCACATGGCCCCGCCTCGGGCTTGCTCGAATGCCGCGAGCAAGACCTCTGGCTGCAGCCGACATTCTAGTTGGCGTGGGGGAAGAACGCAAGACCGTTAGACCCCTCGACCAGTTGACGTTGACTGGCGGCAAGGAGCGCGCTAAGCGCGGTGAGGGTTCGATCTGGTCGCCTGTGTCACTCGAGTTTGTCCAATGGGCCTTTTTGAGCCTCTGTGTTTCGGCTGCTGCTGGTTTCGGCCACGGGCGAGCTCGAGGTTTCTCTCCGCCTCTGCGCTCGGCCACGGCACGGGCTCGGACTTACGAGGGTTGCGGCCGGTTCAGCCACACCCGCCATGTTGCACTCTCGAGAGTACAACCCGTCCGCCATGTGCTCCGCGTCGGAGCTGGAGCCGTCGCTGGAGGAAACCTCCAGCAGTTCATGGACGGAGACCGGCGCGTAGCCAGCCGATCGCCACAAGCCGCGAGCCTTCGGGAGGGGTTCACGTGCGCCCCTATCAGAGGCGGCGTGGTGGCAGACAGGCCCCGACGGCGAGGTCCGCGCAGAGGCCTCGAGCCGGAGGTCACCGAAGGCATCGGCGATGGAGTCCAGGCTCCTAGCGGAGGCCTGGACCTAAGAAGTGGCGGGGACGAGCACGAGCTCTCCCGCCGAAGTGGCGACGAAGTCGAGGGAGCCGAAGCAGATCCAGCTCCCCGACGCAAATGCGCCATCGTGGGTGAAGAAAGCCATCAAGGAAGTGACTGGGAATCCGAAGATGTCGAAGATGACGCGCGAAGCCCCTACCTGGCACGCCAACTGTCGGTGTTTCGTATAACCGGTAAGTAAATTTGTAAGTCAAGGGGCCACGCGTTCCCTCTCCTTAATGGTTGACTCAGGGAGCCCAAGATGTATACTGGTTCGGGCCGAATATCCCTACGTCCAGTTCGTGGTGGTGGTTTTTATTGCTCAGGGTGCAACGGACTACAAGGGATTACAAGCGAGGGCTAAGGACAGGCCCTTAGTACTCGGCCGAGTGAGGGAGCTCGGGGGTGTTCGTCTGTATGTTTGACTTGCTCTAGATCGGATGTGTTTGCCTAGGTCGGATGCGTAATACGAAAAGCGAACGCGGTTAACGCCCTTCCTCGGGGCCCCGCCCCTTTATATAGGCGAAGGGGGTGTTACACGGAGTTTGGAGAAAAGGTAGGGTATGCTACGCCCGGAGTCCCGGCTTGGTCCTAGTGATCGCCGATTGACGGTCTCGCCATCCCACTGGGTTGGTAGACACGGCAGCGGCATTCCATCGGGAAGGGGCGACCAGCCTGTCGCTGGCTCGATGCCGACGCCTTCAGGTCAGGCTGCGCCGCCGCCGAGGGAGCGCTGCTCTCCATCAGGCTCGACGGGGTGAAGGACCGGCGCTGACCTAGCGGCCTCGCCACCTTGGGAAGGAGCCACCGCCCAAAGATGGCCGTCGTGTCCACGGTCGTGACGGCTTGAGGCCGACTGGTGATATGGCAGAGGTCGTTTAGTCGAAGCTTGTTATGGATCCGACCCGAGGCTAGGTCGGAGTCTGCGGGGGCGTCCGACCTGCGGTGAGGTCGGAGCCTACGGGGGCATCCGACCTGCGGCGAGGCCGGAGCCTGCGGGGGCGTCTGACCTGGGGCTAGGTCGGACCGCCCCTAGTGGGCCTGAACGAGGCCGAGGGTCCTTCGTGGGCCCTCGAGGCCTAGAGTTGGGCTCAAAACGGATCATCTGGTGTTCCAGCCAATATTTAGTGATAATCCCATCTGTGAGGGATGGAGACTCTAGTAATACCTCTCCAAATAGCTCGCATCGCCGCCGCTTTTGTTGCCATGTCCAGACGATCGAGAGAAAGACGATCTTGAAATAGATGTATACTTTGCTGAGGGGTACCCCTGGTATAAGTATTCGTCAGTTTGATAATGTCCGTAGGATCTAAATCCTAGGGCTCGAATTAGGCCACGCAATAGTAGCCGACCGTAGATTGAGCCGGGCCGTTAGATCTTAGACCCGTGGCTGAGATCTTGCCACGTAGCTGTGTGATAAACCTAGCACCGCCGAGTCTTAGCCGTTGATTCCATCGCATGGTTGTGATCGTGCCGCGTGTCCGCGCGAAATCTGAAGCGTCTCAGTAGCCGCCCTAGGCAAGATCTAACCGTTAAAATTCAAATGAACGGTGGGGATTTTGCCACGTGTGGGGTGAGACCAACCGTTGGATTCGAATCCAACCAAGCGGGATTCTACGCCGCATCAAAGATGTCGCCGCGCGCGCGCCACCGAGGAGGGGGTGTCGCCATTGCATCATGTTCGGGTGACGTCACCATGAAATCATGCGTGGGTCCCACCTGTCAGTGAGGAAGCCGTGAGGGCTGACGTCATCATGACATCACTATTGGGCCCACGGGTCAGGAGAACTATTCGTGGATCGAGTCCACGGTGAACCCAAGCCGAATCGTGAACCCGGTCTGTAAACCAGAGGCGACGTGGCCGGTTCTGGTGCTGCCACGTGTCGGCCGAAGGAAATTATTGGATTTTCCAGTAAGAAAATAAATCCAATAATTCGGGTATTTCTTTTATTTTGAATTTCCAAACTTGTAATCGCTATAACTTTTGCGTTTTAACTCCGATTTGGGTGATTCCAGTTCCTAAAAATTTGTAAAAATGTGAACTATTTATTGGTGAATTTTATTTTAGTTTTAGAGTTGATCTTGATATCTGTTTAGTGTATTTATTGTATGCATGCTTGTTATGATTAGACTCCGAGTTGCCGGAAGCTGTCGGGGAAGAATTCGGAGACCCATCTCAAGTTTCAGATCAGGATCAACTACTTTTCGAAGGCAAGTCATGTTTTGACCATTTTGCTCCTAGATTTTAAAATCTAATTCGATTCAAATTATGCATGCTATGTTGATTAAAAATGACACTGATTAATTTGGGTAAAGTAGATAATACACCTATCTTGTGTATGCCACCTTGTTAATATTACTTGTATGCCCTGAATTCCTTGTCACCCTTAGATATTAAATTGAGTTGGTTGCTATTATGATGCCAACACGGGAGGCTAGACCGTGAGTAGATGCTTAGTTGCTTGTATGCACTGAATGACTTTCAAATTGCAAAAGAATATTGACTAAGCAAATATGGAACGTATTTTGGAAAAACGTGATGATGTCATGTGATGGATTTGGAATGTAGTAAGCTGTGTGGTTCTACATGTACAATGAAGTGAGCATCGGCATGTGTTGCATAATGATGAACTGGGGTGGAAAAAAGATTTGGACCGGGGCAAGTGGTAAGATGGCTTCGTCCCAGGTGGACCTGTGTGGCAACGGGATGAATTGAGTAATGTGAAGGCTACGTGCCAGAATCTACAAGAAGAATGTCTTGCCCTGGACAGTTAAGGACTTCACCTTATGTAGTCTTTGAACCGAAGTTACTCAGACAACCACATGTCCGGTATGGGATGCACTCTAGTTTAGTAGGGTTCTAATATCTTTCCTTTGACACTGGGCGGCAGCTACACAAGGGTGTAATCAGGTGGGGAGCGCACTGCATACGGCTTGGTACCCATCCAACAGTATTCGCTTGTTCTAAACTTCGGCTTTGTGTGAGGGAAGTGTTAGGTAGGCCATACTAGGGAGGTTCATAGGTTTAGATGTTAGTTTCTGAAAGACTTTGTTACAATCAATCACCTGTGTGGTGAGCGACTGTATCATGTGGGTAAAGTGTACAACCTCTGCAGAGTGTGTGTTAAAACTATTCAATCGCTGTCCGCAAAGATCGACAATGCTCGGGATTACAAATAAGGGTTAGATTTTCGAAATAAAAATGTGGGATTGGTGGCTGTGTGCCAAAGGCAGATAACTTGAACATAGGGTTGTGTGCCAAACCTCTGAAAAAGAATTGAGAAATTACTATTATGATATTGTTTTATTGCTTTTGGAATTTAATTAAGATTACCTGTTTATAAATGCTACTTTATGCAAAATAACCACTTAAGCCTATCCTTTGGAATAAGCCATGGATGTAGTAATAGAACTGCATTGTGCATGACTTGCTGAGTATGTTGTATACTCACCCTTGCTTCAACAAAACCTCAGAAGAAGAAGCTACGTCAGCTTGGGAGGAAGAATTCAATGAAGGTCCAGAGAATTAGGGTTGAGCCTCTTCAGTTGCCTGTGGCAATACGAGGGGTTCATTGTCTTACTTTTGCTTCCGCTATTGAACTTGATGTGCTTTTGTTAATTGTAGCCCTGCGTGGTGAAACTTTATAAGGAGACCATAAGGTCGTGCAACAGTTTATTTTTACTATTGTTGTTAAGTACTTTATTACTATTCCGCTATGTATGATTATGGTACTTAAACCCTATTTAGCCTGTGTGCACTAGCGTGATCCTGGACTAGTGCAGAATACACAGAGGGTCCGGATTTGCAGATTCGGGTCCCGACAACAACTCTTCTACTCGTGTTTCTAGTTTTCCTTTAGAACTTGTATACACTGATGTATGGGAACCTACACTCATGTCGGTGAATGTTTATAAATACTATGTCAGTTTCATTTATGATTATAGCAAATTCTCCTGGATCTATTTGATTAAGCACAAATTTGATGTTAAGAATGCATTTCATCAATTCCAGAAACATGTTGAACATCTTCTTGGAAGACAAATCCTTGCCATCCAATCTGATTGGGGTGGTGAATATCATAGATTGCACAAGTTCTTTCAGTCCATAGGCATAACACATCATGTTTCATGTCTCCACACCAATAAAACGGTGCAGCTGAGAGAAAGCACTGTCACATTGTTGAGACAAGACTTGCTTTGCTTGCCCAGTCATCTATGCTAGTTCAGTTTTGGATGAAGCTTTTCTTACAACCAGTTATCTCATTAATCGCTTACCTAGCCGTGTGATTGACAATTCAACTCCCATTAATCGTCTCCTTAACACTTCTCCAAACTACTTCATGTTAAAACCTTTGGTTGTGCATGTTGGCCAAATTTGAGGCCTTACATTGTTTGAAAACTCAATTTTTGATCTCAACAATGTGTATTCTTGGGATATAGTACTCTTCACAAAGGCTACAAGTGCTTACATCGACAAACTGATAGATTTTATATATCTCATGATGTCATTTTTGACAAAATGGTGTTTCCTTTTGCAACTTAGTTTCAGTTCAATAAACCTTCTCATAGTTCCTTACATCACTCTCAGACATCATCTCTTCCATCTCTTTTACTTTCTCCTACACAACCGACTATGACCAATGATAATCCTGTAGAGTTTCCTATATGTGAAGTTGAGTTGACAATCTCTCCGATTTTGTGACTGATAATGTGCAACCAGATTGTGTTTCCTCTCCTTCAACAGGTGATATAGTAGGCACATTGGAACTAGTTCAAGAGGAGGGGCAATGTCCATGAACTCGACTACAAAACAAAATTCTTGTGCCCAAGCAGTTCAAGGATGGCACAATCAGATATCCTTTAATCCGAAGGGCTTTTTGTGCTGAGCCGAGTTCATACAAGCAAGGACTTGAACACCCGACATGGAAATAAGCCATGGACAATGAATATGAAGCATTAATCAGAAATGCAACATACAAGCTAGTGCCACCACAGAAAGGAATAAACATCATTGATTATAACTGGGTTTTTCAACTCAAGCAAAAATCTGATGGAACAATTGATAGATACAAAGCTCGTTTAGTAACAAAATGTTTCAGACAACAATTTGGCATAAATTATGAAGAAACTTTCAGCCTTGTTGTTAAACCTACCACAGTTCGTTTAATTATGTCCTTAGCCTTTTCTCAAGGGTGGCAACTCAAACAACTAGATGTTTAGAATGCTTTTCTGCATGGTGTATTGTAGTAGGAAGTGTATATGAGACAACCCCCCGGTTATGTTGATGTTCATCGTCCAAATCATCTATGCAAAGTTGAAAAGGCTCTCTATGGATTGAAACAAGTACCAAGAGTTTGGTTTTCTCAATTTACCACCAAACTTCTTGAATGAGGCTTTGTTTCATCTAAATCTGATACCTTATTGTTCATTTTAAATAAGTGTGATGCTATGATATATATGCTCATATATGTGGATGATATTATCATTGCAAGCTCTTCTGCCACAACCACAGAAAAGGTCATCAAAAGTCTAGAGAAGAGTTTTGCAATAAAGGATTTGGGTGATCTTTAGTATTTTTTGGGAATAGAAGTGCTAAGAGGTTATGATGCTATGGTGCTCACTCAGCAAAAGTATGCAAATGATTTGCTACATGAGGTAAATTTGCAGAATTGCAAGTCAGCTGCAACTCCAATGGTGTCAATTGAGAAGCTA
This sequence comes from Guadua angustifolia, assembly GCA_036346375.1. Lineage (NCBI taxonomy): Eukaryota > Viridiplantae > Streptophyta > Magnoliopsida > Poales > Poaceae > Guadua > Guadua angustifolia. The sequence continues at coordinate 64,646,604 of CM070502.1, read as the reverse complement.
ACTCAAGAATCAAGTCAGTTAATAACTAAGATGGGATCTTTCAGTACCACAACACAGTAGGAGCCTTGCAGCATCTTATATTGACAAGACCTAATATAGCATATGCAGTTAATAAGGTTTGCCAATTTCTCCTATCTCCTACTGATGTTCACTAGGTTGCTGTAAAAAGGATTATGAGATATGTTAAATCTTCAGTTGAAGTTGGACTGAACATCAAGAAGTCACCCTCAATGCTTCTAAGTGCATTTTTAGATGCAGATTGGGCAGATTGCCCTGATGATCATAGATCTCAAAGTGCTTATGCAGTGTTTCTTTGTCCAAATTTGGTGTCATGGTGTTCAAAGAAATAGCCTACAATATCGAGATCCAAAGATCGAGGTCGAGTATAAGGTCATACAATGTAACGCAGATGTCAGATTCGTCGCTTCTAAAGGAGCTCGGTGTGTTTCAAGAAAGAGCTCTAGTTTTGCGGTGTGATAATTTTGGGGGCACATATTTTACGACTAATCCATCTTTCATGCTAGAACAAAGCATATTGAAGTCGATTTCCATTTTGTCAGAGAAAGAGTTGCTTCACGAATGCTTGATGTGCGATTTATTGTTTCGCAAGATCAGATAGCGAATATTGTTACTAAAGCCTTGGCTAAGCAACAATTCAATAGACTTCTTTATCATCTGAGTCTAAAATTGACAGGCTGTGATCAAGGGGGAATGTTAAACAACAAGCAACTGTAACATTCCTTTTTTCAAGTTCTTGAACTCAAATTTCAAAATCCGAACCCGTGAAAATTTATTCGAATTTAATCTAGCTTAATTTGAATTTTTAAAGACAAAAAGGATTTAATATGATTAATTAAAACCTCAAACTAATTATTTCTTATTTTTATTGGGTTCCCTGTTATTCCTATGATTTTTCTGTATTTTTGGGGATTTTTCCGAATTTATTTGCTATTTATTGGGATTTATTAAAGTTTATTCGGATTTTATGGAATTCTTTAAATCAGAAATGTATTTAAAATACTTAAACTCTTTTGGGCCGTCTTCACTGTTCATCCGGCCCATCCCCGCCGAACCCTAAACTCGGTCAATCCTCACCGCTCGGATCTCCCGTGGACACCTCGATGCGAGCCACGCCGCCTTAACGCAAACCCTAACCCTATCGCCACCGCCGAAACCTATAGCCCCGACCATCTACGGTTTTCGTGGCTTCCTCGCAACCCTAGGCTATAAATGCTCCACAGCAGCCTCCCGAGGTTCGCCACTTTCCGCCGCCTGCTTGTTCTACTTCACGCCACCGACGCCGCTGTGCAGTGCCCTAGCCCTCGCCGGTTAGCCCTCGTACAAAGACCTTCCGCCGTCATTTCCTCCTCCCCCTGAGTCTCCGTGACGCCGGTAGTACCATCGAGTTCCATATGTTGTGCTCTTTCCATTCCACTAAGTTGCGAAGTCTAATCCGTCCATCTCCGCCATCTTCCATGTTCGCTTCGCTCTCCCAAGTGTTGCGCACCGCCATTGCCGCCTCCTCTTCACCACCGTGACCGTCCGATCTTCGCCGACGGCCGATTCGCGCCGCGGCTTCATCGCTTCATCTTCAACGCCGCACAGATCTTCACAAAGAACGGCCGGATCTCTTGCCACGATAACGGTGAGTTTCTCCCCGAGCCAACGCCGTCATTCGCCATGTGTCGCCTGTATGCCGCGAGGCGCCACGAGATCCTAATCCTGCGCGTGGCGCTTCGTCACGACACCGTGTCGCTGCATCTACTAGACTTGCCGTGTCATCATGCCGCCACGCCACGGTTGGCCATCTCATCGCTAGAGCTCGCGGTCACCACGCGTCCGCCAAATGCACGCCACGCCCGCGCCACGAGCCGCCACGCTCACCCTAGATCCGTGTGGCGCCACGTGTCGCCACGCCATCGCCACGCCGGTGCCACCATAGATCTTGAGCCGCTGGCTGATGCGCTGGCGCCGCCACATCAGCCCTAACCCGCCGTGCCGGGCCGCCACGTGGTTGCCACATCGGCGCCACGCCGCAAGACAAAGTTGCCCCATATTGGCCACGCCACCGCCACATCATCGCCAATTGCGGCGCCACGCCAGACGCCATTCACCACCGCATACGTTGAACTGTGTCGCCGACGCAGGACCCCTACATATCGTGGGTGTTATTTCTAGTTAATTCCAGAACCAAATCCAACCAAGAGCGAGCGACACGTGTCCATCTTTTTATTTTCGATTTTCTCCTATTGAACTTCTGAAGGTCTGTTTTCCTCCGCTCGAACTCCGATTCAACGATTAAAATTTCTAAATTCATATAAAATCAAGATCTATCTTCTGGTGCCTTATTTTGAATTTTTGGATTTTATTTTTGTTTATTTATTTCTTGCCTCGATTTGCGTGGTTTCAAGTGTAGACGACGCAGCGGTTGAGCGAGAGGAGCATCCAATGGAGGTAGCAAAGAATGGAGAGGGTGAAGGCAAGTCTCCCTTGACCATATTGAACCCAAGTTTATGAAATGCTATTTTGTATTTAAATCATTGCATGCTTATTATTTGCGATCATACTTTAAATATCTGCTTTTATTGCTTAGCTATATTCCAACTTTGTTATGCCACATTGATATTCAACTTGACAATCTTTGACACCTTAGGAAAACTAATTACTGTAATTAATGGTAATCATTTTGATTATGGGAACTAGAGAAAATGCTTAGCCATGCTTAATCACGCTTGCACCTTACCATTATGGAAATGATTTCATTCTTGATTCAAAATGAATTGTGGAAATTATGGCAATTGGTGTTGCCGGTATTAATTTGAAATTAAAAGTGAAAAAATGATTTAGACCGGGCGGATTGGTTGAATGGCGGTGGATGCACAAAATTTTGGAATGTGATTGTCGCCCTAGTCAATTAAGGACCGGTCAGTGTTACCATGGGCCATGCTATACAAGACAACCACATGTTTATTATGGGTACGACTGCTAAGTAATTTGCATGTATCGTTATTTGACTTCGCCATTTGGATGTGCGGTTTGTCGATGGTACTTGCAAGGCGCAAGAGGGGCTTCGGATCGATGAGGTAGCCCTACCAATGTGAAACCTTAGCGGCGGAGTCGGTGAGCGTGTATATGCATTGTAAAGGCCTTGTCATGATCTTCGCCGCACACCAAAGGAAGTGTGTCAATAGCTTGGCGCAAAGGGTTGATCATGTCGTGTGGGTAAAGTGTACCACCGCAGAGTCTTAAAACTACTTGAGTAGCCGTGCCCACGGACAAGGGCAAGCGTGGAACGCTTTCACATAGTAGATTTTCTGGTTTTGGTTTCAAATGGAAAAATGATGATTTGGTTTAAAATGAAAATGTGGTTGGGAATCATGAAATGCTAGAGCTCCGGGTTTTAGTTTGGCTAGAGCCAACCGTAGTTGGAACTCGAAAATTGTTATACTTCAAATTTAATCATTTATGCTATTTACATTTTGTTAAATGCTGCATTATGAAATTATTACTTGTATTTAAATTTCAATTTCGCTAGCTTTATGCAAATGAACCCTATATGCCATCCTTTGTTTAAGCCTTGCATTTAGTTATTTGCATTAAGTTCCCGAGACTTGCTGAGTATGTTGCATACTCACCCTCGCTTTTTATTGCGGGGCTGCTTATTCCATAAAGCAGATGAAGAGATCAGAGCTGGCATTCCACCGTTCGACATCGGTGGTGAAGACTTTGATGAGGAGGATGACGCGATCTTCTAGGGAGCATACCCCAGTCGGTTGCCTGTGGGCATACTGATTGGCTCTTTCTGGTTCTACTTTTCCGCTACTACATTTTCACTTAAGCCGTAAGGCTCCATACTTGTAATAATGTGATGATGTTGTTACACTCTTTTGCTTATTACTATTGTTTACTTTATGATATGTCTGTGTTATCATCATTGTACGACTGTGTGCGCTAGCTGTTCCTGGACTAGCGCAGTTGAAACACAGAGGGTTCGGATTTGGTAATCCGGGTCTCCACAGAGGTGGTATCAGAGCCATATCGACTGTAGGTCGCAACCCTAGTTAGAATGGTCGTTAGAATTTCAAAATTATTTTCTAAATCAAACCAACAAACTGGTAATTAATAGATTGTCTCCTCTTACCTTATTCTTAGGTTTCTATCTCTTTCCTCTTCTGCATATTATTTTGAAATTTAAATTTGATCTTATCTCCGGAAATATCCCTAAGTTTACGGTCTTCTGCAAGAATTCCAAATGAAGAAGATGACGTTCGAGATTTTACTTCATGAAGAGACAACATCACCCAACAGAAAAGGCGTAAGATTAGAATATATTCGGACCTACCATAAGATAAGCACCCTTACGTGTATCATATTATTCCGCCCTAGTTATATAGAGCAATTTACATTGTCGTTATGTTTCGCTACTTGAAATTGGTTTTTATTCTGAATGTCAGGACTGATTTATGTGTAAACTTTAACCTCTTGGTTAAAGTTTCACAACAAGTTGTCCTTATGTGTGAATATGGAAAACTTAACCCATAGGATAACTAAGAAATTATAAAATAGTTTATCTCTTATCTCTATAAAACTTCTACAAAGTTATCTCCTCTTCATAGAACTTCTTACCAGTGTAACCATTATGGTCATCAACCTTTCTTAAAATAAATAAAATAAAACCTCAATGAGATTAGTAATACAGTCTCCATTACTACTCTCAGCTTTGCTTGAGATCACACCATTCATATATAAACCAAGTTAAGATCTTACCACATTAGCAACACCAAACTACCTTATGCTGCTTTAGACTAGTTAAAACTTAATGATCCAATAATAATTTCTAATCATGTTTTAAAACTCACCTCGCTGCTTATCTAGATTTTATACCATAAAAATGAGCTAGAACTAGAAAAGTTCTATACTTCTGAATGGAAAGCTTCGAATGGTTGTTTAAATGAAAACTGGAAGAATTTAAAGTCCTATTTTTCTAAAAGAAATATAAAGAGAGTAGCATCAGTTATACATATACTCTTTTCTAATCTATAGAATTTAGTCTCCTTATTTATGTACTGCTTCCTTGTGCGTAACTTTCTTTCTCCACTCTTAAGTCATCCCTTTTAGAAGTATTTCTTTTCTTATTCTTTTTATGTAAATGAAAACCACAAACAAATCTTTTGAAAAGAATTCGTAACAAGTCAAGAATATCATGACGCTCAGAGCAAAGAACTTCAAGAAGATGGGGATAGCGAACATCACAACCTCTTCGACTTCATAGAAGCCTTGGAAGACTAACACAAAAAAACCATAGATACCCTTCCTACATACTAAGCAAAATGTATACATATTGTTTATGTGTTATTGAAATTTTGTTGTAAATCTTTTGTATTGTTTTCGGGTTACTCTCGTGAATGTTAAACCACTAGGTTGAAATTTACGATGTGCTAACCCTACCTAATAAGAAAATTTTAATTAAGGAAATTTTAAAGAACTAAATGTTGCCGTGTAACCCAACAGTAATTCCATCTAAGTAGCTTTACTCTAATAAATATTGTTGCGTGATGTCTCATGACACAATTCATTAATACGCCTACTAAAGTAATGAGTATAAAAAATTTTTTTAGCCTTTATAATTGACCTTCACCCTCCTCAAATATTTTAACATGCTCTATATATCTCTTTAAATTAGCTTATTCTTACTAATGATTCTCGTGTAAACTACTAACACTCCTCATCTAATTCGTGAAACCCCGCAAGACACTCCAACGCCAAGAAATGATAATCCTACCATAGTTCAACCAAATTCGTTGTATTTAGCTAGAGCACTTCCTCATTCCACATAGCAATCATCATAACTCTCCACTTTCTCAATGTTCACAAAAAATGTTAGAATCAGAACCATGGTGTAAATGCTCACCGTAATTGAACAAATCACCAAATGCACACCTTTCGTTCTAAAAAAACTCGACAAGATATTTCTAATATTGGTGTAGCTTCTATCGTAAAAGGAAATGGTTTAAACTAGAAACCTACTTCTATATCTTATTTGATACCTACACATTGTTCTTTGAAGTATTGTCAACCCCACAATCAAGTTCGTGCTTGCACTCACTATGGAGAAATAGGTCATGTTGTTGATGAGAGTGCAATCAATTGTTCTACCGTGAAGGAAATCATTCTCCTAGAAAATATCCCGTAAGCAATATCGCTTGTTACCCTTGTGAATGTCAAGATTATTGTCTAGTTCAATGCCCTTGATCTGATAGTCGCCAATACAATTTTGCTCAAGATTTGGTGATCAAAAGAGGAAGAAAACCAGCCACACAAGAAATATCACTTAAGGAATAATTGTCTGGTACAAAAAAAAATATCAGAAAGTCAATATTATTTGCCTTTGCTATGAAAAACATAAGTATTATGCCAACTGTTGCCTAAAGCAAGAAGCAAACTCCACCTCATTCTCAACCCCGACAAGCTACGCAACATTCTCTAAGGCAACCTCAAGAATTTGAAGACAAACACTTCCTTAGACATATATCAATCCAACTCAAAATGTTAATCCAATCATTCATGGCATTCACCTACAGCATGAATTCGCGAAAAAAGTTTATGACTCCGCCAAAGCGAGTGCTAGGTATGATACTTATGTGTTTGAACCTTACCAGGTATGAGTTTAATTTTAAGATCAACTCTTTGATCCTAGTCACTTCCTGATCATCTATTTTATATCATTAGCAAATAACCTTTCTGTTGTTTCAAATAAAATGGGTAATGTTACTTGTATCAACCAAGAAGAACTTGAATATCTCGCCAACACCTACCCAAGAAGAATTTTACTTCACCTCGACAAGGAAAACATCAATAATTTCCAAGCTATCTCAAAGACCTAGGAAACATCAAGTGTCTAGAACAACCCTTGCCTCGATATCAGGCTCTGAACGTAAACATCTTTCTTATGTGATTGTACCCGGCACTTGTTGTGGTATTGAGTACGCCCTTGTGTATTCAATTCTCGCAATCAATCTTTTGAGTCTATACATTTTAGTCCTTCATAGTTTTCAAAACCAAAGAAAATGAAAACCCTTTGTTTACCAAAGTGAGCAAACAAGTTAAATCACCATGAATCATCTTATAATCCTCTTACCTCAATGTCGGGACCGAATATGCAAATCCAGACCTCAGGTATATCGCACTAGTCCGTAATCACGCTTAGTGCACACAGCTCAACATTAGTGAATATCATAATCATACACAACGAATATGACAAAGACATAATATATTAAATATTAGCGCTTGTATGACCTTATGGTCAACTTACTTAGCAATGCCTCACAAGGTGAACAACAAATTAAACTGCAGCGGAATGAAGATGTAGATAACCCTCAAGATACCACAGTGCAACCGACAAGGCTTGCACCTAAACATTCGCCCTTCATGGTACTTCTTCAAAGATCGATGATTTTTGTAGGCAAGGGTGAGTACACCAACACGTACTCAACAAGTTGTGCATGTAATGTAATTCTATCATAGCTATATGCAAGGCTTATTCCAAAGGAAGGCTAAGTGGTTCTAAGCAAAGAAGCAAGATTTTCAAACATAAGCAATATGTAGATTGAAAAGACAAGAAAACAAATAATAACAAGTAAATAGATTCCCTTGTTTGCAAATCAACCCAAGTTTCAACCTAAATCAAATTCCATTATCCACATGGCATCCTCGCCATCCCATAACATTGACAAAGTTTAATTAACTACCCTTGACTGTAATTCCGAGCATTTCTCAATACCGTGAGCACGGCTATCCTAATAGATTGTACACTCGCAGAGGTTATGCACTTTACCCACATGATACAACTATGCACCACACAGCGTAACGATCGAATTAAGCCTTTACAATGCATCCTCTTAACCCGCTACCCGCTAAGGTTTCAACACCAAGGGCTACACCACCACAACAGGCCCCCCTCTTGCGCCATGTGAGTTTCCGCACACCGGACTCACACCACCAAGATAGCACTTAAGTTAAGCATTTGCAAATTAGTCACCAAGCTGTCTCATACCGCATATGTGGTTACAAGTTAGACTCAGTCAAAGGCTCGCAAGGTTAAGTCCTTAGGATTGATTAAAGCAAGATTTACACATACCCTTTCTCGCCCATCGGGCCCACCTCGCACCCTTGCCCTTCCACTTGCTTCAATCTAAAGTGATTACCTCCTGTTGGTTACCAAGCATCACATGCTTATCACAAATCAACATCGTTGTGTGACCTCCTGCCACGATAACTCAATCTCTTCGTGCATCCACACATGATACACAAATTAACATCATTGTTCCATATTCCATTAGTCAAAATTATTAACCATTAATTCATGAACATGTGATGACGAGCATGGCTAAGCGTTCTATTCCGATCTATCCATCCATGTTGATTTTCTATTAACCAACTATAATTAACCAACCTAGGGTGACAAGTGGATCATGGCATATAATTTAACAAGGTAGGGTGTAATTCAAGAGGGTATAATATCTAAATCCCAATTTAGGTCAAATCATTTGTACTCATGAAATAACAAGTAATAAAGTAAACCAAAATAGCATGCGCCTAATTTATGGGTGCAACATGATCAAAGCACAACTTGCCTTGGTTAAGCTCCTGATCCTAGTCTGAAATAATTCTTGAGATGTGAAATCCTTCCGAAGCCTCGCACAATTCAATGTCTACGTGAATCGAGAGAGAAAAGCAAATGAAAACCAAAACCAAAGAGCAAACAAATTCAAAAAATTCAAATAAAAGCCACCATTAGAAAGATCTCAATTTTACAAATTTTTAGGAATTTGAATCACCTCAATCCGAGTTCAGATGCGAAGTTATAAGGTTTTGAAATTTGGAAATTCTGAAAATACCTCGAAAATAGAAATTCCGAATTTAGTGAATTATTTTTATGAAGAAAAATCCGATTTTTCGGCGTTAGCTGACACACGTGCACGCGTGGCGCCAACTCATCGCCACCTCAGCGCTTCATCCCACGTGGCGACACGCGCGTCGTCAAGCATCAACCCTACCTTAGCATCGACGGGCGCAATCTCGCCTTCGTGGTTGATCGACGGCCACCGAGCTCCCCGAGCGGCGACGGCGGTGGCGGCAAGAATCGACCGACCAAGGACGATGACCACTGAATGGTTTCTCCCGCGCGACTCCACGGCGTGAAGCGGCGGATCCGATGCGGCGGAGACGACGAATCCAATTCGACCTTCGAGTCGACGAAAGAGACACCGACGGCGATTTAAACTTCTACAAGAAAGCTCTCGCGACGCCCTTCAGACTCCGGCGAAGTTCCCTCGGCGACTTCAAGCCTCTCCTGGCGCGACAAATAAAAGAAATGGCGGCTTGTGCTGAGTTGCGAGGGGGTCTCGAGGTTCTTAAATACCCTACCGCACGCAAAACAAGGAAAGGCGGGCGGCGCAGAGCTCGCCTCGATACTTACAGACATGTTTTCCATCCAGAGATTTACGATCGTCGTCTGTCTGATGCACAACCGATTGTTGAGATTACTCTAGGTTTTAATCAAGATTCAAGCATAAAGAATCGGGCCGCCCGCCATCGTTCCATCCTTATTTTCCGAATTTTTTTTATTTATTCGATTAAATGTTTTGATTTATTTCAGCTTTATAAATACTCTAAAAATTCCAATAAAATTCTCAAAAATACTTTGAGATAATCTGGACTTAAATAAAATATTTTCACAAAAACTTTATTTTGCAAATATCTTTTTATAATTATTTCTTGACAAAAGACAATGTATTTTAATTTAAAAGAATTCAATAAATCTCGTAAAATCAATAAAATCCAAAAAATCATAAAAAACATAAATGGCAATAAAATAATATTAATTAATTAAAAGGCTAAAAATTGGGATGTTACACTTAACCCAATACTTGAATTATCTATACATGTTTTCCAATTTAAAGTCAACTCGAAATGACATTTATTCTCAGCTCATTTCGTCAGCTAACGTTGAATTATACAGATCAACCATTGTATTCAAATACCTTTCTTGATATTAAACATTCAGTTTTCCCCAAATGAGAGTAATGACAATGCATCTTTTCTTTCACCTCAAATATTCTAATCATACCACATACCACTATATAAATTAGATTATTAACAATACTAGTTATTTAAACAAAAGAGACATGTAGAAAGTATTAGTATCTCTCATCTGCTACCTAAAAAAATTAAAATAGAAGTCTTCTATTTCTCGACATCAACTAGGAATCACAAGACAAAAGTCCAAAGGAGCAATCATCCCAAGAGGAAGCCACCGGGAGCGCGAGGAGGATCTTCGAGCGGACTACCCCAACCTTTTTCCCCAGATAGTTCCAAATCTCGGGGTCGAGATTTCTTGTTAGGGGGGAGGTTTGTAACATTCCTTTTTTCAAGTTCTTGAACTCAAATTTCAAAATCCGAACCCGTGAAAATTTATTCGAATTTAATCTAGCTTAATTTGAATTTTTAAAGACAAAAAGGATTTAATATGATTAATTAAAACCTCAAACTAATTATTTCTTATTTTTATTGGGTTCCCTGTTATTCCTATGATTTTTCTGTATTTTTGGGGATTTTTCCGAATTTATTTGCTATTTATTGGGATTTATTAAAGTTTATTCGGATTTTATGGAATTCTTTAAATCAGAAATGTATTTAAAATACTTAAACTCTTTTGGGCCGTCTTCACTGCTCATCCGCCCATCCTCACGAACCCTAAACTCGGTCAATCCTCACCGTCGGATCTCTCCGTGGACACCTCGATGCGAGCCACGTCGCCCCTTAACGCAAACCCTAACCCTATCGCCAGCCGCCGCCGAAACCTATAGCCGCCCGACCATCTACGGTTTTCGTGCTTCCCCTCGCAACCCTAGGCTATAAATGCCCGCGCCGCAGCCCTCCCGAGGTTCGCCACTTTCCGCCTTGCTTGTTCCTACTTCACGCCACCGACGCCTGCAGTGCTCCCTAGCCCTCGCCGGTTAGCCCTCGTACAAAGACCTTCCGTCATTTCTCCTCCCGTGAGTCTCCGTGACGCGGTAGTACCATCGAGTTCCATATGTTGTGCTCTTTCCATTCCACTAAGTTGCGAGTCTAATCCGGTCCATCTCCGCCATCTTCCATGTTCGCTTCGTCTCCGCCTGTTGCGCACCGCCTCGTGCCGCTTCCTCTTCACCACCGTGACCGTCCGATCTCTCGCCGACGCACGATCACGCCGCGCTCTTCATCGCTTCATCTTCAACGCCAGAGATCTTCACAAAGAACGGCCGATCCTTGCCACGATACCGGTGAGTTTCTCCCGAGCCAACGCCATTCGCCATGTGTCGCCTGTATGCCCGCAGAGGCGCCACGAGATCCTAATCTCGCGTGGCGCTCCGTCAACGACACCGCGTCGTTGCATCTACTAGACTTGTCGTGTCATCATGCCGCCACGCCACGTGTTGGCCATCTCATCGCTAGAGCTCGCGGTCACCACGGTCCGCCAAATGCACGCCACGCCCGCGCCACGAGCCGCCACGCTCACCCTAGATCCGTGGCGCCACGTGTCGCCACGCCATCGCCACGCCGGCGCCACCATAGATCTTGAGCCGCTGGTCGATGCGCTGGCGCCGCCACGTCAGCCCTAACCCGCCGCGCTGGCCGCCACGCGGTTGCCACATCGGCGCCACGCCGCCACAAAGTTGCCCCATATTGGCCACGTCACCGCCACATCATCGCCAATTGCGGCGCCACGCCAGACGCCACTCACCACCGCATACGTTGAACTGTGCCGCTGACGCAGGACCCCACATGTCGTGGGTGTTATTTCTAGTTAATTCCAGAACCAAATCCAGCCAAGAGCGAGCGACACGTGTCCATCTTTTTATTTTCTCGATTTTCTCCTATTGAACTTCGAAGGTCTGTTTCCTCCGCTCAACTCCGATTCGAACGATTAAAATTTCTAAATTCATATAAAATCAAGATCTATCTTCTGGTGCCTTATTTTGAATTTTTGGATTTTATTTATTTTTGTTTATTTATTTCTTGCCTCGATTTGCGTGTTTCGCGTGTAGACGACGCAGCGGTTGAGCGAGAGGAGCATCCAGCGGAGGTAGCAGCAGCGGGAGAGGGTGAAGGCAAGTCTCCCTTGACCATATTGAACCCAAGTTTATGAAATGCTATTTTGTGTTTAAATCATTGCATGCTTATTATTTATGATCATACTTTAAATATCGCTTTTAATGCTTAGCTATATTCCAACTTTGTTATGCCACATTGATATTCAACTTGACAATCTTTGACACCTTAGGAAAACTAATTACTGTAATTAATGGTAATCATTTTGATTATGGGAACGGTAGAAAATGCTTAGCCATGCTTAATCACGTCGGTACCTTACCATTATGGAAATGATTTCATTCTTGATTCAAAATGAATTGTGGAAATTATGGCAATTGGTGTTGCGGTATTAATTTGAAATTAAAAGTGAAAAAATGATTTAGACCGGCGGATTGGTTGAATGGCGGTGCGGGATGCACAAAATTTTGGAATGTGATTGTCCGCCCTAGTCAATTAAGGACCGGTCGTGTGTTACCATGGGCCATGCTATACAAGACAACCACATGTCTATTATGGGTACGACTGCTAAGTAATTTGCATGTATCGTTATTTGACTTCGCCATTTGGATGTGCGGTTTGTCGATGGTACTTGCAAGGCGCAAGAGGGGCTTCGGATCGATGAGGTAGCCCTACCAATGTGAAACCTTAGCGCGTGAGTCAGAGCATGTATATGCATTGTAAAGGCCTTGTCATGATCTTCGCCGCACACCAAAGGAAGTGTGTCAATAGCTTGGCGCAAAGGGTTGATCATGTCGTCGTGGGTAAAGTGTACCACTCTGCAGAGTCTTAAAACTACTTGAGTAGCCGTGCTTACGACAAGGGCAAGCGTGGAACGCTTTCACATAGTAGATTTTCCGGTTTTGGTTTCAAATGGAAAAAATGATTTGGTTTAAAATGAAAAATGTGGTTGGGAATCATGATGCTAGAGCTCCCGGGTTTTAGTTTGGCGGCTAGAGCCAACCAGGTAGTTGGAACCTGGAAAATTGTTATACTTCAAATTTAATCATTTATGCTATTTACATTTTGTTAAATGCTGCATTATGAAATTATTACTTGTATTTAAATTTCAATTTCGCTAGCTTTATGCAAATGAACCCTATATGCCATCCTTTGTTTAAGCCTTGCATTTAGTTATTTGCATTAAGTTCCCGAGACTTGCTGAGTATGTTGCATACTCACCCTCGCTTTTTATTGCGGGGCTGCTTATTCCATAAAGCAGATGAAGAGATCAGAGCTGGCATTCCACCGTTCGACATCGGTGGTGAAGACTTTGATGAGGAGGATGACGCGATCTTTTAGGGAGCGTACCCCAGTCGGTTGCCTGTGGGCATACTGATTGGCTCTTTCTGGTTCTACTTTTCCGCTGCTACATTTTCACTTAAGCCGTAAGGCTCCATACTTGTAATAATGTGATGTTGTTACACTCTTTTGCTTATTACTGTTGTTTACTTTATGATATGTCTGTGTTATCATCATCTGCATTTATTTTGTGCGCTAGCTAGTCACATCGACTAGCGCAGTTGAAATATAGAGGGTTCGGATTTGGTAATCCGGGTCCCCACAGATCACAGATTGTAGATTCTGTCAGTTAAGGAAGTTTGGTTTGTATCGCTGTTATCTGTAATTGAATCTTGTACTGTAGCCTATCTAAAAAACAACTGTACAACAGCAGACATGTGGGTGACAGTCATTAGTTGGTTGGGATAAGCACGCAAGAGTCAAAACGCAACATAAATTTTTCAGGTGAATATAATTACTGTTGTGATATGCTATTAGAGATGAACTCAATGCTCATTATTATGTCTCCCCATATTCCAGGTTTGTCCACAGGGTGTGGCTATTAGAGATGAAAATGTCTTTAAATTTGCAAAAGATCATAATATTCCTCTGCTCATGCTGACCTTAGGTGAAGACTTTTTCTTTATTCTTTTGAGTTCGTCTGCCTTGGGTTATGTTCACCAGCATCCACTAATGGCGCATTTTGTCCTTTCTCTGAATCTCTATCCCCTTAGGAGGCTATATAAAGTCAAGCGCTCTAGTTATAGCCGATTCAATAAACTTAGTTACCTGCAGTGTAGATATTGAGTGAATGCGATGCCAACAAGTATGTATGCCTTAAATGCATGTCTGACGGGTGACGGATGAATACTGACTGACCTGTGTATAAGAACCTTCTTGGTGATTGCATGTAAATGCACTGATGTACATGTATTCAACAGGAAGTTTTGCTAAAAGTTTGATAGAAGGAAAATTCTTTGCACAGGAAAGTTTTTGTCACTAGACGTTATCGAGTGTAAACCATTTTCAGTTTGTCGATGTTCATAAGTCATAACTGTCATTTTTTGTTTCGGCGGTCCTGGAAATCCTCAAGGTTGACACAAGGAGAGTTCTTCCTTCACACATGTGAAACCTCATGCTACTTGACATCACCATGCGTGAATTGCAGTCAGTCCTTGATGTTTGCATCTACAGGGCTGCTTATTTCCAGTGGATCCGTTTACCGTGAAGCCAAAAAAGCCCTGATAAATTGTGGCCGATAATAGCTGCATGACTCAAGTCAAGAGTCTGTCGTGTAGCTGTGCCCTCGCTTCAATGGCACTTAACCTGGGAAGAAAGGTACACATTTATTTCTGTTGATCTTCTGCTGATTTATTACTGTACACTTAGTTATGCAGTTCTTTTGGGCTGTGATATCTGGGTATCATTTGTGATGTATGTTAAGAGTCAGGTACATATTAGACTGCATTATACTGGTAGTATACGATAGGTAGTAGAAATTAGATGTAGCCATTCATTTGCTGAGGATATTACTACTACTTTACTATCAAGAAAGTATAAATAAATATTATATAATCTGGTCCATTATATCGAAAAGAATGAACTGCTTATTGAATTTAGTGTACCGTAAAAGAGCTTTTAGACTAATCTCTCTTTCTCTCTCTTGGCACATGTGGCCTCTATAGCCCATAAGGCCTAACTAATATGTGTGTGTATATATATTTCTTCAATAATGAATAAGATGCATAGTTGTGAATAATAAAACATTTCTTTTCTTTTCTAAATTCTATCAGTCTTTTGCTCAGTTGGTTCATACTCAATTCTTTTCTATCGTTCGTGTTTTTCGTTTTGACTCGAGGGGGAGTATCTTCCATCAGCTTTTCATCAGTTCCTTTCTTCTGAGGGTAGTACTTTTCCTCAACTCTCATGTCCTGTTAACTATACTTAGGCCATATCTGAAATTTATAGACTAAAATAAAATGAATTAAGTTTATATTTTTAGTCTAAAATGTAAGCAAGATGATCTACCTAAACACTCTTAATGTACCCACAACTTCCAGCTTCATAAATTTTGGAGCTAGAAATATACTGCTTCTACCAACTCTACAGATTTTGGTGAACTGAATCGTCCCCAAACACCCCTTAGAATGGTATGTGTTGCTGAGCACAAGCATTGCCATATTATTGAGATTGCTTGTTCTCTTCTCATTTCATCCTTTATTCCCTCTCTCTTGGGGAGCGGTTTCTACGACAATCTATCTCATCAATTGCCGATCTTCTTCCAAACTTAGGCGAGTGATCCTATTGATCGGCACTCTATCACTAGCTACTGTATATTCCTTGGTAGCTCGCTCATCGGTAGGAAGTCTAATAGGCAAAATACAACGTCATGTTCTAATACTCGGGCTGAGCTTCGAGTTCTTGCCACCATTACCCGAGAGATTGTGTGGCTTCGATGGCTCTTGGCTGATCTTGGTGTCTTGTGATGCTCCTACACAATTGGTTTGTGACAATACCAGGGCTATTCAGTGCTACTGTTTGGTAGAGCTCCAGATTCCAATTTCACCTGAAATCTGAAACTTGTAGGCTAAAATAAAGTGAATTAAGTTTATATTTTTTGTCTAAAATGTAAATAAGATGATCTATCTAAACACTCTTAATGTACTCACAACTTCAGCTTCACAAATCTGGTGAAGCTAGAATTTTCAGTTTCACCAGATTTACATATCTAGAGAAGCTGAATCCCTACCAAACACACCCTCGCTTTGCAACTGATCCTATCAAGCATGAACTGGCTACACATTGGTGTTGATATATATATATCATTCACAAAGTTCATTGGCACTAGTCGACCATTAACCCAAATATGAGCCTTCAAAACTTCAAGCTGCAGATTTAATTTCTTTGTGAAGGCTCACACTCAGACTCGGAAACAATATTGTCGCCATCTACGTAAACTCAGTTTCTCAAATCCTCCTAATCCACCTATTAGGTATAATATCCCCCGGCCTATGTGGCCCTTGTAGCCCATGAGACATAACTAATATGTATACATATATAGGTCTTCCATGATGAATAAGATGCACAATTATAAATAGCAGAACATCTCTTCTCTTCTCTTCTCTAAATTTAACGACGTACTACTCTCCAATGTTTGGTAGCTGACCCGTTGGAGTCCAGCTACTCAACCTGAGGTTGACCCTCCAGCTCTACTTTATCAATGTAGTATACTATATATTAAAGTGAGTGGGATTGAGAGCAACAGAAGTGCCACCTCACCCTCCTCGTGGAAAGGCTCTTCAGAAAATTAAAAATCGCGTTTAGGTCTTTTTCGATGATTTTTAATAAAATAGACCTAAAGTACTATATAATTTAATATTAAAGTGGGTGGGATTGAGAGCAATGGGAGGTGTCACCTCACCTCAAGGAAAGGCCCTTCGAAAATTAAAAATCGTGTTTAGGTCCTTTCGTGGTTTTTAATAAAATAGACCCGAAAAATATCAAAATTACGCTTAAGCCCCTTCATGTTTACATTTAGGTCCTCCCGGTGATTTGTAGCAGAACGGACCCCGGAAAAAAATAATTTAGGTCCCTCTACAGTAAAAAAACAGATTCGTCGAAGGTTTATAGTAACATATGGATTCGTCAACGGATCGTAACCGTGGTTTTCTAAAAAAAACATGGATTCGTCGAAGATTTATAGCAGCCCATAAATTCGTCGACGGGTCCTAACGACACCCATTTTTTTAAACAAATACGAAAACCGAAAATACGACCAAATTTTTCGAATTGCACAAAAAGCAGCCACAGTTTTCTAAAAAACACGAATTCAAATAAGATTTTAGTAGCCCATAGATTCGCCGATAAGTTCTAACGCGGGTTCCTAAAAAAAGATTGTCGAAGGTTTATAACAGCTTATGGATTCGCCGACGGGTCCTACCGACCCATTTTTTAAAAGAAAATTAAAACCAAAAATACAACCAAATTTCTTAAATTTTCCACGTTACATCGTCATGCAAGCAAGCGAGCATATTATTCTGGCTAGTATATTCTAAATCGACAGTGCAGTGTATCTCCAAGTAATTTCTCATGAAAACTCGTTGTAACTGCTGTGTCATTTTCATCTGTAGACTCTATGAACTAGAAAAGTCTACACTGTACACAGCAGAAGTTTTTACGAAATATCACCCTCCGAGTTTCAACTCCCATTGCGTGCACATAGCGAGGATTTACTCCTGTTTTTATGGATGTCAAGGGTGATGGATCTGAGTCCAAGCAAAGGCCTACTGAAAGTTATTCTCCAGTACTACTTGTCAAGTGGAAAAAACTCTCATTTTTGTCCAAACCTTTTGTTGTGCTTAGCAGGAGCAGATCGGTACAACCATGTAGTCGCAATCTGTCATTTTTTAGGCTATAAGACTACGCGTATATATATATATATATATATATATATATATATATATATATATATATATATATATATATATATATATATATATATATATATATATATATATATATATGCTGCGCTTCTATATACATTAAGAAATTAATATGAGGCTCTAAAAGTTTCAAACATAGGAACAATTATCCTACTAAACGCAAGACATCAATGAAGTCCAGACCGACAACCTAAGCACACGCCGCACCGCTGTAGGTCGGTCCTCACAATCTGTCATTTTTACCACAATTGAAACTGAGTAGGATTAGGTGGCAACGGGGCATTCTCCGCTAGGAGTGCCTCCCATTCCCGCCCCCACGATGTAAAATTTTTTCTATCTCCGTCCCCTGCCTCGCCTTGGAGAGAAAATCCCCGCCCCATCCCCGCTTGGGTATCGTGGTCCCGCCGAGATCCATCCTCGCTGAAAATTTCACATAAGAGAAGAGCTCTTATAGTCATTTTAACTCTAAAATCATATCAACAGACAAGAAAAAAAGAATGTATGCATTCATTGAAGATTATGTTGTCCCGCTTATGAAAATGTGAATATGATGGGCTAGAGAATATGTTTGTAATCTAATAACTAAATTGACTAAACTAAATTTGGATCCCCAACTGGTCCCTCAAGGAAAAAAATTTCGCCCCTCGTCCCCATCATCCCCGATGGGGAATAATTTTTTGCTTCATTTCCATGAGGAACGATTTCTTTCCATACCCATCTTTTAATAGAAAAATTCCCCGCCAAAAATCGGGAAACAGATCTCTATTGCCACCTAAGTAGGATCGCCTCTCACGTGCCATAATACTATTATGTGCTTCTTTTAGTATGCTTTTCCAATCAGAGCTGCAGGACTTCCAGGTACATTCCAAAGTACCATGTCATATCAGATTGGGAAGCTTTTGTAGCTCTTCTTGGCCTCTGTCTCATCTTCTGTTGTTTGACCGGAATATATACACATGTAACACATCCCACTGCCCCACCCTGTGGCTGTGCTGGCCCCTGCTGTCGTTTCTTTGCTCTCATGTCCTTGATAGTTTTCAAGAAAGTTCACAGCAACAATCAAATATGTACTTTTGGTAGTGCGAATTAAGGGTGGACATTCGGTTTTTTATCTAATAGGTACGGTTTTAAAATAATTCGGTTTACACTAGGTAGATTAGATTTAGTTCTTTTTATATTGCAACATAGAGTAGGGATAAAACCATACAATATTCAGACGTCATTACAAAGATAAGCATAATAGAATATATGAATATACCAACTATATGTATAAATGTGTTAGAACATGAGAATTGTTTAGTGGCTTTATGAAAAACATTATAAAAATGGTATTGTATATGGGCTATTCAGTTATCCGGTTATTTCAGTTTTAGAAGTTAAAACCGAATCGAACACTAAAAACCTAAACTAAACAAAAAATAAAACTCGAAAAACCGAAATAATCGGTTAATTTGGTTCAGTTTGATTCGTAATTCAATTTCGATTTAAAAATACCCACCCCTAGTGCGAATGGGGATCATTGGCAGTTGGTCAGATTATTAACCCTTATGCCGGACATTGTTAGCCACCCGGTGGACAATTTTCGCTATTCCAGAATTTCCAATGACATGATATTTGCCATTCACGAGATGCGCAAAAGGTCATCTTCTTACATGCACTAAGGGCAGTCCCAACCTATAGTTTCCATGAGCAGTATCTAGAGGAGAGAGAGAGAGCAATAAGCCAATGCATAGTTTTCCAACCCATGGTTTCCATGAGTAGTGTCTAGAGGAGAGAGAGATCAATAAACCAATGCATGCACCACAAACACACCTTGATCAGCCACAAGCTAAACGCCCAATGCAGATTTTGCTAGTTTCTTGCGCCTTGGTACCGTGTCTGACCCGCTTTCTTGCATGAGACACTGCTTTTCTGCTTTTTCCTTCTCTCTTCCTTAATTCCTATGCCACATCGATTTTTGCTTAGTTGGCGCAGAATTAATTCTATGGACACTAGCCGAGGTGGAGGGTTGAACCGCCCTAATAAGGCTGTAAGTAGACCCATCGCTTTATTAACCACCTTATTTCAAATCTAGTCCGATGATTATTTTTGATATATGTAAGTAGACCCATTGATTATTTCTAAAGAATGAGTCCGAGGACGAAAAATGAATACGTTTTTTCTACGGAGTTTTCTAAAAATGCGCTTAGCTAAAAGTTATCGGCGAATTTGCGACACCACAAGTCATCTTTGTGTGGTGCGGAACTATTAGGAGTCGTCACAAATCAGAAAACGTGAGTTTTTTGGCGAATTTTATTTTCTCCGTTTTTTTCTAAAAAATAGGTTGCTAGGAGCTATCGGTGAATCTGCGGAATGTTAGGAGCCATCGTCAATTTGTGGAACCACGGGTTCTTTTTTTTGGAAAACCGATGCAAAAACGGGGTTCTTCTTTTTTTCGTAATTTCGGTTTTATTGTTTTTTTCTTTAAAAACTGTTGGTAAGAGCCATTGTCAAATATGTGGATTGTTATAAACCATCGTGAATCTGTGACCTTTTAAAAAACACGATGGGACATAAACGTAATTTCATTTTTTCGGATCAATTCAATTTAAAATGTTTTTGGAACCTAAACGTAATTTCGCTTTTTTCTCGGTCCATTTTGTTAAAATTGACGTGAGGATCTGAACGTAAACCGTGTAGGGACCTAAACGTATTTTCGATTTTTTAGGTCTATTTTGTTAAAAAAAACTGACGGAAAGATCTAAACGTAATTTCTAATTTTTCAGAGAAAATTTTATGAAGGGTGATGTGACACCCTAAGAGGGAGCCAAGGTTCCAACTTTTATATAAAGGTTTACATTCGCAAGTTTCCCAATAGAATCTATGAAGTGTCTAAATGGGTAAATGTAACTCGAGAGAGAATTGATTACCATGCAACACTCAATATTTTTCTAACAAACAAGAAAGTTTTGGGCCATTGGATCCGGATCATGCCGATGTATCGCCGCCTCCCCGAGTGTACTATATAATGTTCCCCACCTCCTCCTATTATCTTTCTCAGATTATATAATGTTCCCCACCTCCTCCTCGTTATCTTCTCTGCAGTGTATGAATCTAATACATGGACATGGGTACACAGATGAACACCGAGTTTTTTTGCAAAAAACTCATTATATAGTAGGTATACTATGTGTATATACTAGTAAGTTAAAAATACATATTTCAACCTTCAAGTTTATTTCAGCCTATCCACTTATTCCTCTCTCAATCTTCCCTACGTCCAATCGCTTGAGGCCCAAGATTCCTCCATTCCTCGAGCTCAACACTCAACTCTCTCTCCATTCCACACGCCTATGCTTTTTTCTCTCTATGACTCGCCTCGCCTCTCTCTCGTGGCGGTGGCATAGCCAAGAGGCGACAACTCAACAATGATGGACGGAGGCAAGGGCCAGCGACGCCAATAGGGAGTAGGGCAATGGACGAGCGCCGAAAGCAACCATCAAGATAGGCGTAACAGTAGAGAAAGTAGGGTAGGCAATGCACAAGGAATGACACCGACAGGCTTTTTGGCCTCTATGGCTGCGACGAGCATCTCGCAATCAATCTTTTGAGTCTATACATTTTAGTCCTTCATAGTTTTCAAAACCAAAGAAAATGAAAACCCTTTGTTTACCAAAGTGAGCAAACAAGTTAAATCACCATGAATCATCTTATAATCCTCTTACCTCAATGTCGGGACCCGAATATGCAAATCCGGACCCTCTGTGTATACTGCACTAGTCCAGAATCACGCTAGTGCACACAGGCTCAACATTAGTGAATATCATAATCATACACAACGTAAATATGACAAAGACATAATATATTAAATATTAGCAGTTGTATGACCTTATGGTCAACTTACTTAGCAATGCCTCACAAGGCTGAACAACAAATTAAACTGCAGTGGAATGAAGATGTAGATAACCCCTCAGTATACCACAGGCAACTGACAAGGCTTGCACCCTAAACATTCGTCCCTTCATGGTACTCCTTCAGCACTGATAATTTTTGTAGGCAAGGGTGAGTACACCAACACGTACTCAACAAGTTGTGCACAGAATGCAATTCTATCATAGCTATATGCAAGGCTTATTCCAAAGGAAGGCTAAGTGGTTCTTAAGCAGTAAGCAGCATTTTCAAACATAAGCAATATGTAGATTGAAAAGACAGTAAAACAAATAATAACAAGTAAATAGATTCCCTTGTTTGCAAATCAACCCAAGTTTCAACCTAAATCAAATTCCATTATCCACATGGCATCCTGCCATCCCATAACAGTTGACAAAGTTTAATTAACTACCCCTTGACTGTAATTCCCGAGCATTTCTCAATACCGTGAGCACGGCTATCCGAATAGATTGTACACTCTGCAGAGGTTATGCACTTTACCCACATGATACAACTATGCACCACACAGGCGAACGATCGTAACGAAGCCTTTACAATGCATCCTCTTAACCCAGTGCTACCCGCTAAGGTTTCAACACTGAAGGGCTACACCACCACAACAGGGCCCCCCTCTTGCGCCATGTGAGTTTCCCCCGTACACCCGGACTCACACCACCAAGATAGCACTTAAGTTAAGCATTTGCAAATTAGTCAGCCAAGCTGTCTCATACCAGACATGTGGTTACAAGTTAGACTCAGGTCAAAGGCTCGCAAGGTTAAGTCCTTAGGATTGATTAAAGCAAGACTTACACATACCCTTTCTCGCCCATCGGGCCCACCCTGGCACCCTTGCCCCTTCCACTTGCTTCAATCTAAAGTGATTACCTCCCGGTTGGTTACCAAGCATCACATGCTTATCACAAATCAACATCGTTGTGTGACCTCCCTGCCACGACAACTCAATCTCTTCGTGCATCCACACATGATACACAAATTAACATCATTGTTCCATATTCCATTAGTCAAAATTATTAACCATTAATTCATGAACATGTGATGACGTAGCATGGCTAAGCAGTTCTATTCCGATCTATCCATCCATGTTGATTTTCTATTAACCAACTATAATTAACCAACCTAGGGTGACAAGTGGATCATGGCATATAATTTAACAAGGTAGGGTGTAATTCAAGAGGGTATAATATCTAAATCCCAATTTAGGTCAAATCATTTGTACTCATGAAATAACAAGTAATAAAGTAAACCAAAATAGCATGCAGTCTAATTTATGGGTGCAACATGATCAAAGCACAACTTGCCTTGGTTAAGCTCCTGATCCTAGTCTGGAAATAATTCTTGAGATGTGAAATCCCCTTCCGAAGCCTCGCACAATTCAATGTCTACGTGAATCGAGAGAGAAAAGCAAATGAAAACCAAAACCAAAGAGCAAACAAATTCAAAAAATTCAAATAAAAGCCACCATTAGAAAGATCTCAATTTTACAAATTTTTAGGAATTTGAATCACCTCAATCCGAGTTCGTATGCGAAAGTTATAAGGTTTTGAAATTTGGAAATTCTGAAAATAATACGAAAATAGAAATTCGAATTTAGTGAATTATTTTTATGAAGAAAAATCCGATTTTTAGGCGTTAGATGACACACGTGCACGCGTGGCGCCAACTCATCGCCACCTCAGCGCTTCATCCCACGTGGCGACACGCGTCAGCGAAGCATCAACCCTACCTTAGCATCGACGTGGCGCAATCCTGGCCTTCGGTGGTTGATCAGACGGCTCACCGAGCTCCCGAGCGGCGACGAAGCGGTAGCGGCGCAACTGACCGGACCCAAGGACGATGACCACTCGAATGGCTCTCCGGCGCGACTCCGGCGGCGTGAAGCGGCGGATCCGATGCGGCGTGAGACGCGAATCCATTCGACCTTCGAGTCGACGAAAGAGACCGACGGCGATTTAAAACTCGGCAAGAAAGCCTCGGCGACGTCCTTCGTACTCCGGCGAGTTCCCGTGCGCACTTCGAAGCCTCTCCGGTGGCGGCGCGACAGCGAAAAGAAATGGCGGCTTGTGCTGAGTTGCGGAGGGGGTCTCGAGGCTCCTTAAATACCCGGCCGGGCACGCAAAACAAGGAAAGGCGGCGGCGGCGCAGAGCTCGTCTCAGATACGGCGCACATGTTTTCCATCCAGAGACGACGACTGTCGTCCGTCCGATGCACAACCGACGGTCGAGATTACTCTAGGGTTTCCTAATACAGTATCCGGGCGGCACAGTAATCGGGCCGGCCCGCTACTGTTCCATCCTTATTTTCCAGAATTTCCTTTTTTATTTATTCTGATTAAATGTTTTGATTTATTTCAGGCTTTATAAATACTCTAAAAATTCCAATAAAATTCTCAAAAATACTTTGAGATAATCTGGACTTAAATAAAATATTTTCACAAAAACTTTATTTTGCAAATATCTTTTTATAATTATTTCTTGACAAAAGACAATGTATTTTAATTTAAAAGAATTCAATAAATCTCGGAAAATCCAAAAAAATCATCAAAAAACATAAATGGCAATAAAATAATATTAATTAATTAAAAGGCTAAAATTGGGATGTTACACTTAACCCAATACTTGAATTATCTATACATGTTTTCCAATTTAAAGTCAACTCGAAATGACATTTATTCTCACTCATTTAAATCACTAACGTTGAATTATCTGAGATCAACCATTGTATTCAAATACCTTTCTTGATATTAAACATTCAGTTTTCCCCAAATGAGAGTAATGACAATGCATCTTTTCTTTCACCTCAAATATTCTAATCATACCACATACCACTATATAAATTAGATTATTAACAATACTAGTTATTTAAACAAAAGAGACATGTAGAAAGTATTAGTATCTCTCATCCGCTACCTAAAAAAATTAAAATAGAAGTCTTCTATTTCTCGACATCAACTAGGAATCACAAGACAAAAGTCCGATTGGAGCAATCATCCCAAGAGGAAGCCACCGGGAGCCGAGGAGGATCTTCGAGCGGACTACCCCAACCTTTTTCCTCAGATAGTTCCAAATCTCGGGTCGAGATTTCTTGTTAGGGGAGGTTTGTAACATTCCTTTTTCAAGTTCTTGAACTCAAATTTCAAAATCCGAACCGTGAAAATTTATTGAATTTAATCTAGCTTAATTTGAATTTTTAAAGACAAAAAGGATTTAATATGATTAATTAAAACCTCAAACTAATTATTTCTTATTTTTATTGGGTTCCTGTTATTCCTATGATTTTTCGTATTTTGGGGATTTTTTAAATTTATTTGCTATTTATTGGGATTTATTAAAGTTTATTCGGATTTTATGGAATTCTTTAAATCAGAAATGTATTTAAAATACTTAAACTCTTTTGGGCCGTCTTCACTGTTCATCCGGCCCATCCCCGCCGAACCCTAAACTCGGGTCAATCCTCAGCCGTCGGATCTCTCCGCGTGGACACCTCGATGCGAGCCACGTCGCCCCTTAACGCAAACCCTAACCCTATCGCCAGCCGCCGCCGAAACCTATAGCCGCCCGACCATCTACGGTTTTCGTGCTTCCCCTCGCAACCCTAGGCTATAAATGCCCGCGCCGCAGCCCTCCCGAGGTTCGCCACTTTCCGCCGCCTCGTTTGCCCTACTTCACGCCAGCTGGGACGCCGCCGTGTGCTCCCTAGCCCTCGCCGAAGTTAGCCCCTGTGCCAAAGACCTTCCGCCGTCATTTCCTCCTCCCCGGTGAGTCTCCGGTGACGTCGGTAGTACCATCGAGTTCCATATGTTGTGCTCTTTCCATTCCACTAAGTTGCGAGTCTAATCCGGTCCATCTCCGCCATCTTCCATGTCTTCGTCTTCGTCTCCGGCGTGTTGCGCAGCTGCCTCGCCGTCGCTCCCTCTTCACCAGCCGTGACCGTCCGATCTCCTGCCGACGGCCAGATCTGCGCCGCGTCTTCACTGCTTCATCTTCAACGCCTGCAGTAGATCTTCACAAAGAACGGTGGATCCTTGCCACGATCTGGGTGAGTTTCCCTCCCCGAGCCAACGCCTCGTCATTCGCCATGTGTCGCCCCGTGTATGCCGCGTAGGCGCCACGTAGATCCTAATCCCTGCGTGGCAGTTCCGTCAGCGACACCGTGTCGTTGCATCTACTAGACTTGCCGTGTCATCATGCCGCGTCACGCCACGTGTTGGCCATCTCACTGCTAGAGCCTGCGTGTCACCACGTGTCCGCCAAATGCACGCCACGTCCGCGCCACGTAGCCGCCACGTTCACCCTAGATCTGTGTGGCGCTACGTGTCAGCTACGTCATCGCCACGTCGGTGCCACCATAGATCTTGAGCCGCGTGGCTGATGCGTTGGCGTCGCCACGTCAGCCCTAACCCGCCGTGCCAGTCGCCACGTGGTTGCCACATCGGCGCCACGTCAGCACAAAGTTGCCCCATATTGGCCACGTCACCGCCACATCACTGCCACCTGTGCGCCACGCGTACGCCACCTCACCACCGTACACAGTGAACTGTGTCGCTGACGCAGGGACCCCACATGTCAGTGGGTGTTATTTCTAGTTAATTCCGTAAATCCGAAATCCAGCCAGTAGCGTAGCGACACGTGTCCATCTTTTTATTTTCTGATTTTCTCTCCTATTGAACTTCGGAAGGCCCGTTCTCCTCCGTTCGAACTCCGATTCGAACGATTAAAATTTCTAAATTCATATAAAATCAAGATCTATCTTCTGGTGCCTTATTTTGAATTTTTGGATTTTATTTTTGTTTATTTATTTCTTGCCTCGATTTGCGTGTTTCGCGTGTAGACAACGCTTGGTTGAGCGAGAGGAGCATCCAGCGGAGGTAGCAAAGAATGGAGAGGGTGAAGGCAAGTCTCCCTTGACCATATTGAACCCAAGTTTATGAAATGCTATTTTGTGTTTAAATCATTGCATGCTTATTATTTGCGTATCATACTTTAAATACTGTTTTATTGCTTAGCTATATTCCAACTTTGTTATGCCACATTGATATTCAACTTGACAATCTTTGACACCTTAGGAAAACTAATTACTGTAATTAATGGTAATCATTTTGATTATGGGAAAGGTAGAAAATGCTTAGCCATGCTTAATCACGCTTGCACCTTACCATTATGGAAATGATTTCATTCTTGATTCAAAATGAATTGTGGAAATTATGGCAATTGGTGTTGCCGGTATTAATTTGAAATTAAAAGTGAAAAAAATGATTTAGACCGGGGCGGATTGGTTGAATGGCGGGTGCGGGATGCACAAAATTTTGGAATGTGATTGTCCGCCCTAGTCAATTAAGGACCGGTCGTGTGTTACCATGGGCCATGCTATACAGTACAACCACATGTCTATTATGGGTACGACCTGGCTAAGTAATTTGCATGTATCGTTATTTGACTTCGCCATTTGGATGTGCGGTTTGTCGATGGTACTTGCAAGGCGCAAGAGGGCTTCGGATCTGGCGAGGTAGCCCTACCAATGTGAAACCTTAGCGGCTGAGTCAGAGCAGTATATGCATTGTAAAGGCCTTGTCATGATCTCTCGCCGCACACCAAAGGAAGTGTGTCAATAGCTTGGCGCAAAGGGTTGATCATGTCGTGTGGGTAAAGTGTACCAGCTCTGCAGAGTCTTAAAAACTACTTGAGTAGCCGTGCCCACGGACAAGGGCAAGCGTGGAACGTTTTCACATAGTAGATTTTCTGGTTTTGGTTTCAAATGGAAAAATGATGATTTGGTTTAAAATGAAAAATGTGGTTGGGAATCCGCGAGCGGCTAGAGCTCCCGGGTTTTAGTTTGGCGGCTAGAGCCAACCAGGTAGTTGGAACCTGGAAAATTGTTATACTTCAAATTTAATCATTTATGCTATTTACATTTTGTTAAATGCTGCATTATGAAATTATTACTTGTATTTAAATTTCAATTTCGCTAGCTTTATGCAAATGAACCCTATATGCCATCCTTTGTTTAAGCCTTGCATTTAGTTATTTGCATTAAGTTCGAGACTTGCCGAGTATGTTGCATACTCACCTCGCTTTATTGCGGGTCGCTTATTCCATAAAGCGTATGAAGAGATCGAGTGGCATTCCACCGCTCGACATCGGTGGTGAAGACTTTGATGAGGAGGATGACGCGATCTTTTAGGGAGCGCATCTCACGGCTTGCGTGGGCATACTTGATTGGCTCTTTCAGTTCTACTTTTCCATTGCTACATTTTCACTTAAGCCGTAAGGCTCCATACTTGTAATAATGTGATGTTGTTACACTCTTTTGCTTATTACTGTTGTTTACTTTATGATATGTCTGTGTTATCATCACTGTACGACTTTGTGCGCTAGCTGTTACTGGACTAGCGCAGTTGAAATATAGAGGGTTCGGATTTGGTAATCCGGGTCCCCACAGATCACAGATTGTAGATTCTGTCAGTTAAGGAAGTTTGGTTTGTATCGCTGTTATCTGTAATTGAATCTTGTACTGTAGCCTATCTAAAAAACAACTGTACAACAGCAGACATGTGGGTGACAGTCATTAGTTGGTTGGGATAAGCACGCAAGAGTCAAAACGCAACATAAATTTTTCAGGTGAATATAATTACTGTTGTGATATGCTATTAGAGATGAACTCAATGCTCATTATTATGTCTCCCCATATTCCAGGTTTGTCCACAGGGTGTGGCTATTAGAGATGAAAATGTCTTTAAATTTGCAAAAGATCATAATATTCCTCTGCTCATGCTGACCTTAGGTGAAGACTTTTCTCTTTATTCTTTTGAGTTCGTCTGCCTTGGGTTATGTTCACCAGCATCCACTAATGGCGCATTTTGTCCTTTCTCTGAATCTCTATCCCCTTAGGAGGCTATATAAAGGCAAGCGCTCTAGTTATAGCCGATTCAATAAACTTAGTTACCTGCAGTGTAGATATTGAGTGAATGCGATGCCAACAAGTATGTATGCCTTAAATGCATGTCTGACGGGTGACGGATGAATACTGACTGACCTGTGTATAAGAACCTTCTTGGTGATTGCATGTAAATGCACTGATGTACATGTATT
Source organism: Guadua angustifolia (assembly GCA_036346375.1). Taxonomy (NCBI): domain Eukaryota; kingdom Viridiplantae; phylum Streptophyta; class Magnoliopsida; order Poales; family Poaceae; genus Guadua; species Guadua angustifolia. The sequence continues at coordinate 64,617,733 of CM070502.1, read as the reverse complement.
CAACAGGAAGTTTTGCTAAAAGTTTGATAGAAGGAAAATTCTTCGCACAGGAAAGTTTTTGTCACTAGACGTTATCGAGTGTAAACCATTTTCAGTTTGTCGATGTTCATAAGTCATAACTGTCATTTTTTGTTTCGGCGGTCCTGGAAATCCTCAAGGTTGACACAAGGAGAGTTCTTCCTTCACACATGTGAAACCTCATGCTACTTGACATCACCATGCGTGAATTGCAGTCAGTCCTTGATGTTTGCATCTACAGGGCTGCTTATTTCCAGTGGATCCGTTTACCGTGAAGCCAAAAAAGCCCTGATAAATTGTGGCCGATAATAGCTGCATGACTCAAGTCAAGAGTCTGTCGTGTAGCTGTGCCCTCGCTTCAATGGCACTTAACCTGGGAAGAAAGGTACACATTTATTTCTGTTGATCTTCTGCTGATTTATTACTGTACACTTAGTTATGCAGTTCTTTTGGGCTGTGATATCTGGGTATCATTTGTGATGTATGTTAAGAGTCAGGTACATATTAGACTGCATTATACTGGTAGTATACGATAGGTAGTAGAAATTAGATGTAGCCATTCATTTGCTGAGGATATTACTACTACTTTACTATCGAAGAAAGTATAAATAAATATTATATAATCTGGTCCATTATATCGAAAAGAATGAACTGCTTATTGAATTTAGTGTACCGTAAAAGAGCTTTTAGACTAATCTCTCTTTCTCTCTCTTGGCACATGTGGCCTCTATAGCCCATAAGGCCTAACTAATATGTGTGTGTATATATATTTCTTCAATAATGAATAAGATGCATAGTTGTGAATAATAAAACATCTCTTTTCTTTTCTAAATTCTATCAGTCTTTTGCTCAGTTGGTTCATACTCAATTCTTTTCTATCGTTCGTGTTTTTCGTTTTGACTCGAGGGGGAGTATCTTCCATCAGCTTTTCATCAGTTCCTTTCTTCTGAGGGTAGTACTTTTCCTCAACTCTCATGTCCTGTTAACTATACTTAGGCCATATCTGAAATTTATAGACTAAAATAAAATGAATTAAGTTTATATTTTTAGTCTAAAATGTAAGCAAGATGATCTACCTAAACACTCTTAATGTACCCACAGCTTCAGCTTCATAAATTTTTGGAGCTAGAAATACCCTGCTCTACCAACTCTACAGATTTTGGTGGAACTGAAACTGTCCCAAACACCCCCTTAGAATGGTATGTGTTGCTGAGCACAAGCATTGCCATATTATTGAGATTGCTTGTTCTCTTCTCATTTCATCCTTTATTCCCTCTCTCCTGGGGGGGGGGAGCGGTTTCTACGACAATCTATCTCATCAATTGCCGATCTTCTTCCAAACTTAGGCGAGTGATCCTATTGATCGGCACTCTATCACTAGCTACTGTATATTCCTTGGTAGCTCGCTCATCGGTAGGAAGTCTAATAGGCAAAATACAACGTCATGTTCTAATACTCGGGCTGAGCTTCGAGTTCTTGCCACCATTACCCGAGAGATTGTGTGGCTTCGATGGCTCTTGGCTGATCTTGGTGTCTTGTGATGCTCCTACACAATTGGTTTGTGACAATACCAGCGTCATTCAGGGCCTGTTTGGTAGAGCTCCAGATTCCAATTTCACCTGAAATCTGAAACTTGTAGGCTAAAATAAAGTGAATTAAGTTTATATTTTTAGTCTAAAATGTAAATAAGATGATCTATCTAAACACTCTTAATGTACTCACAACTTCAGCTTCACAAATCTGGTGAAGCTAGAATTTTCAGTTTCACCAGATTTACATATCTAGAGAAGCTGAATCCCTACCAAACACACCCTCAGTTTGCAACTGATCCTATCAAGCATGAACTGGCTAAGCACATTGGTGTTGATATATATATATCATTCACAAAGTTCATTGGCACTAGTCGACCATTAACCCAAATATGAGCCTTCAAAACTTCAAGCTGCAGATTTAATTTCTTTGTGAAGGCTCACACACTCAGACTCGGAAACAATATTGTCGCCATCTACGTAAACTCAGTTTCTCAAATCCTCCTAATCCACCTATTAGGTATAATATCCCCCGGCCTATGTGGCCCTTGTAGCCCATGAGACATAACTAATATGTATACATATATAGGTCTTCCATGATGAATAAGATGCACAATTATAAATAGCAGAACATCTCTTCTCTTCTCTTCTCTTCTCTAAATTTAACGACGTACTACTCTCCAATGTTTGGTAGCTGACCCGTTGGAGTCCAGCTACTCAACCTGAGGTTGACCCTCCAGCTCTACTTTATCAATGTAGTATACTATATATTAAAGTGAGTGGGATTGGAGAGCAACAGGAAGTGCCACCTCACCCTCCTCGTGGAAAGGCTCTCCAGAAAATTAAAAATCGCGTTTAGGTCTTTTCGATGATTTTTTAATAAAATAGACCTAAAGTACTATATAATTTAATATTAAAGTGGGTGGGATTGGAGAGCAATGGGAGGTGTCACCTCACCCCCTCGCGGAAAGGCCCTTCGGAAAATTAAAAATCGTGTTTAGGTCCTTTCGGTGGTTTTTTAATAAAATAGACCTGAAAAATATCAAAATTACGTTTAAGCCCCTTCGCGGTTTACATTTAGGTCCTCCCGGTGATTTGTAGCAGAACGGACCCGGAAAAAATAATTTAGGTCCTCTACAAAAAAAAACAGATTAAATCGAAGGTTTATAGTAACATATGGATTCGCAACGGATCGTAACCGTGGTTTTCTAAAAAAAACATGGATTCGTCGAAGATTTATAGCAGCCCATAAATTCGTCGACGGGTCCTAACGACACCCATTTTTTTAAACAAATACGAAAACCGAAAATACGACCAAATTTTTCGAATTGCACAAAAAAAGCAGCCACAGTTTTCTAAAAAAAACACGAATTCAGCGAAGATTTTTAGTAGCCCATAGATTCGCCGATAAGTTCTAACCGCGGGTTCCTAAAAAAAAGATTGTCGAAGGTTTATAACAGCTTATGGATTCGCCGACGGGTCCTACCGACCCATTTTTTTAAAAGAAAATACGAAAACCAAAAATACAACCAAATTTCTTAAATTTTCCACGTTACATCGTCATGCGTGCGCAGCGTAGCATATTATTCTGGCTAGTATATTCTAAATCGACAGTGCAGTGTATCTCCAAGTAATTTCTCATGAAAACTCGTTGTAACTGCTGTGTCATTTTCATCTGTAGACTCTATGAACTAGAAAAGTCTACACTGTACACAGCAGAAGTTTCTTACGAAATATCACCCCTCCGAGTTTCAACTCCCATTGCGTGCACATAGCGAGGATTTACTCCTGTTTTTTATGGATGTCAAGGGTGATGGATCTGAGTCCAAGCAAAGGCCTACTGAAAGTTATTCTCCAGTACTACTTGTCAAGTGGAAAAAAACTCTCATTTTGTCCAAACCTTTTGTTGTGCTTAGCAGGGAGCAGATCGGTACAACCATGTAGTCGCAATCTGTCATTTTTTAGGCTATAAGACTACGCGTGTATATATATATATATATATATATATATATATATATATATATATATATATGTGTGTATATATGCATATGTGCGTTCTCTATATACATTAAGAAATTAATATGAGGCTCTAAAAGTTTCGAAACATAGGAACAATTATCCTACTAAACGCGCACATCAATGAAGTCCAGCACCGACAACCTAAGCACACGCCGGCACCGCTGTAGGTCGGTCCTCACAATCTGTCATTTTTACCACAATTGAAACTGAGTAGGATTAGGGGTGGCAACGGGGGCATTCTCCGCTAGGGAGTGCCTCCCCATTCCCGTCCCCACGATGTAAAATTTTTTCTATCTCCGTTCCCGTTCCTCGTCTTGGAGAGAAAATCCCCCGCCCCCATCCCCGTTTGGGTATCAGGGTCCCGTCGGAGATCCATCCTCGCGAAAATTTCACATAAGAGAAGAGCTCTTATAGTCATTTTAACTCTAAAATCATATCAACAGACAAGGAAAAAAGAATGTATGCATTCATTGAAGATTATGTTGTCCCGTTTATGAAAATGTGAATATGATGGGCTAGAGAATATGTTTGTAATCTAATAACTAAATTGGACTAAACTAAATTTGGATCCCCAACCGGGTCCCCGCGGGGAAAAAAATTCCCCGTCCCCGTCCCCATCATCCCCGATGGGGGAATAATTTTTTTCGTTTCTATTCCCATGAGAGACGATTTCTTTCCATACCCATCTTTTAATAGAAAAATTCCCCGCCAAAAATCGGGAAACAGATCTCTATTGCCACCTAAGTAGGATCGCCTCTCACGTGCCATAATACTATTATGTGCTTCTTTTAGTATGCTTTTCCAATCAGAGCTGCAGGACTTCCAGGTACATTCCAAAGTACCATGTCATATCAGATTGGGAAGCTTTTGTAGCTCTTCTTGGCCTCTGTCTCATCTTCTGTTGTTTGACCGGAATATATACACATGTAACACATCCCACTGCCCCACCCTGTGGCTGTGCTGGCCCCTGCTGTCGTTTCTTTGCTCTCATGTCCTTGATAGTTTTCAAGAAAGTTCACAGCAACAATCAAATATGTACTTTGGTAGTGCGAATTAAGGGTGGACATTCGGTTTTTTTATCTAATAGGTACGGTTTTAAAATAATTCGGTTTACACTAGGTAGATTAGATTTAGTTCTTTTTATATTGCAACATAGAGTAGGGATAAAACCATACAATATTCGTACGTCATTACAGTATAAGCATAATAGAATATATGAATATACCAACTATATGTATAAATGTGTTAGAACATGAGAATTGTTTAGTGGCTTTATGAAAAACATTATAAAAATGGTATTGTATATGGGCTATTCAGTTATCCGGTTATTTCAGTTTTTAGAAGCGAAAAACCGAACCGAACACTAAAAACCGAAACTAAACAAAAAATAAAAACTGAAAAAACCGAAATAATCGGTTAATTTGGTTCAGTTTGATTCGGTAATTCAATTTCGATTTAAAAATACCCACCCCTAGTGCGAATGGGGATCATTGGCAGTTGGTCAGATTATTAACCCTTATGCCGGACATTGTTAGCCACCCGGTGGACAATTTTCGCTATTCCGAAATTTCAATGACATGATATTTGCCATTCACGAGATGCATAAAGGTCATCTTCTTACATGCACTAAGGGCGTCCCAACCTATAGTTTCCATGAGCAGTATCTAGAGGAGAGAGAGAGAGCAATAAGCCAATGCATAGTTTCCCAACCCATGGTTTCCATGAGTAGTGTCTAGAGGAGAGAGATCAATAAACCAATGCATGCACCACAAACACACCTTGTCGTCAGCGTAAACGTCCAATGCAGATTTTGCTAGTTTCTTGCGCCTTGGTACCGTCTTGAGCCGGTTTCTTGCATGAGACACGGTTTCTTCGTTTTCCTTCTCTCTCTTCCTTAATTCCTATGCCACATCGATTTTTGCTTAGTTGGCGGCGTAATTAATTCTATGGACACTAGCTGAGGTGGAGGGTTGGAACTGCCCTAATAAGGCGGTAAGTAGACCCATCAGCTTTATTAACCACCTTATTTCTGAAATCTAGTCCGATGATTATTTTTGATAAGGCGGTAAGTAGACCCATTGATTATTTCTAAAGAATGAGTCTGAGGACGTAAAAATGAATACGTTTTTTCTACGGAGTTTTCTAAAAAATGCGCTAGCTAAAAGTTATCGGCGAATTTGCGACACCACAAGTCATCTTTGTGTGGTGCGGAACTATTAGGAGTCGTCGTCAAATCTGTAAAAACGTGAGTTTTTTGGCGTAATTTTTATTTTCTCTGTTTTTTTTTCTAAAAAAATAGGTTGCTAGGAGCTATCGGTGAATCTGCGGAATGTTAGGAGCCATCGTCGAATTTGTGGAACCACGGGTTCCTTTTTTTTTGGAAAACCGATGCAAAAACGTGGGGTTCTTTTTTCGCGTAATTTCGGTTTTATTGTTTTTTTCTTTAAAAAACTGGTTGGTAAGAGCCATTGTCAAATATGTGGATTGTTATAAACCATCGGTAAATCTGTGACCTTTTTAAAAAAACACGATGGGACATAAACGTAATTTCATTTTTTCGGATCAATTCAGCTAAAAATGTTTTTGGAACCTAAACGTAATTTCGTTTTTTCTCGGGTCCATTTTGTTAAAAATTGACGTGAGGATCTGAACGTAAACCGTGTAGGGACCTAAATGTATTTTTGATTTTTTTTGATCTATTTTGTTAAAAAACCCGACAAAAAGATCTAAACGTAATTTCTAATTTTTCAGAGAAAATTTTTATGAAGGGGTGATGTGACACCCTAAGAGGGAGCCAGTGTCTCCAGCTTTATATAAAGGTTTACATTCGTGCAAGTTTCCCAATAGAATCTATGAAGTGTCTAAATGGGTAAAATGTAACTGAGAGAGAATTGATTACCATGCAACACTCAATATTTTTCTCTAACAAACAGTAAAGTTTTGGGCCATTGGATCTGGATCATGCTGATGTACTGCCGCTCTCCCTGAGTGTACTATATAATGTTCCCCACCTCCTCCTATTATCTTTCCTGTACTATATAATGTTCCCCACCTCCTCCTGTTATCTTCCTGTGCAGGGCGAATCTAATACATGGACATGGGTACACAGATGAACACCTGAGTTTTTTTTGCAAAAAAACTCATTATATAGTAGGTATACTATGTGTATATACTAGTAAGTTAAAAAATACATATTTCAACCTTCAAGTTTATTTCAGCCTATCCACTTATTCCCTCTCTCAATCTTCCCTACGCGGTCCAATCGCTTGAGGCCCAGTATTCCTCCATTCCTCGAGCTCAACACTCAACTCTCTCTCCATTCCACACGCCCTATGCTCTCTTTCTCTCTCTCTATGACTCGTCTCGCTCTCTCTCTGTGGCGGTGGCATAGCCAGTAGGCGACAACTCAACAATGATGGACGGAGGCCAAGGGCCAGGCGCACGCCAATAGGGAGTAGGGCAATGGACGAGCGCCGAGCAACCATCAGCATAGGCGAACAGGTAGAGAAAGTAGGGTAGGCAGCGGCACAAGGAATGACACCTGACAGGGCTTTCTTGGCCTCTATGGCTGCGACGAGCATCAAGCCAGGGATAGAGGATGTGACACCGTTGATAACCAGTGGGTCAGGGTGGCGGCATCCAGTGAGGCAAGAAGTGATGCTAAAACAACATGCAACAAATGAGCAATTGGCATGGCAATCACACAAGTGAATTTCTCTCTTAATTACCAAATAAGAATCCCTAATTCACAAATCTATTAGTATTATGTTGATTTATAATGGCGAATCGTGATTTTTGGATGTAGCATGTAGAGCATTAAAAATGAAGACCTTACACCATGACACAATTTCATCAACAGTCTATCTATCGACAAAGGTCACGTAGTGCGATGCATTATCTATCGGCAAAAGTTTTTCCAACAGAAAACAACAGTCGGAAGAAGTCCTATCGGGGAAAACATTTACCGACAGATATATTTTTGCCGACAGATTATCTGACCGTGTTATAAGAGATTCACCGACAGATATACCTTTTTCGACAGATAGACTTTTGCCGACAGAAAAAAGAAATGCCGACAGATAATCTGAGGGTAAGCCACATAATGTGAAGCCATGCATTTCTTAGGCAAAAAAATGATAAACATTATTGTACAAAATATTATAGATCTAACTAATAATTAATTCATATTTACACTAATGCATCTGTTCAACATGAGTCAACTTCATTCAACTAGAATATACAAATTTGCCCATCAATTAATACATCCATTCAACATAGTTCAAGTTCATTCAAATAGAATACAAATTTGTCCAAAGGTGTCATCGTTCGTATAATTAACCATCAACCATTTACAAAATACAACCCTGCTGGATCTTCAAAGCTAGGATCAACTATCTTCCACCCACATGAGGTGTTAAGTATACAAAATGATCCATTTGTATTCATGCGACTAGTAGTTCTGAACAAAAGCATCTATATCGATTGGCATGATGGTAACACTAACTTCCTAAGTCCTTCCAACTCTGCCTGCAAAGAAAACACTTCCAAATTTAGTGCAAGCACATGAACCATTTGTAGATTAAGATCAATTTTTAGATTTTTAACATGCAAACGTGATGCTTCGATGTGAACCATCAGGAAGAACAAAAAAGAAGAATCAATTCATTACAGGTCCGCTACTAAAGTGCGCAAGTTACATATTTGTTCATACCTACAAATTTAGATAATAGAAGGCTACTCAGCAGGTGCTCAATTAGGCACAAAGACATGGAACTACAATAAAGAACACAACATTACAAAGATTGCAAGCTGAAGACTTAAACAGTCAAGTAACTAAGTAATAGGGCACTAGGCAACCAATCAAGCAATAAACTGACATCTATTTTGAAGCCATGCGAACAATGAACTCATTCATTACTGGAAAATCAATGGTAAGTTAGCTCTATTGTGGGAGCACTTATGGTTAAATTCAGTACTGGAAAAGGATTGAGTGATTGACTATCTACAATTGATCACATATTATATATACAAAGAAATTGGTGATCTTAGTTTCAGAATACATAGCAAACGATGATGTTACGTTAGTTTACTATTTCCCACTACCTGAACTGGCTATACAACAATTGGTTAGTTTGCAGAATAGCCAGGAAATGGTAAAACTAAGTGACTAATGACTTACTAACACTTAGACTTATGTTTAGGCTCTTTAGATTTCATTTCACTTATACAGTATGCTTTGTTGTTCAGGACACTCCTCTTATGTACAGATTTGGAAGAATTGTACCTTTTTTTGCATTTCGCTTGTTTTGTCTGAACTGACCCCACAGTTTTGAAACACTTTGACTAAAATCAACATTGATCCTCCGGTCATCAATCAGACAATTGTCCATCTACAAGCACATCATTGAGTAAGCAATGTTCTCTTGAGAATACTAAAGAAAGAAATACCAACTAAGAATCAATATCATTGTAGGGTAGCAAAACCAAACCTATGTAAGATAACACTGCATTATCAAAGCATCTCACTTTATTTTTTAAAAACAGAAGCCATTACTTTGAAGGTGCACAAGTAACTAATATTTCTTCTATTTACTATTTCCTTTCTTTCAACATCCACTTGGTTGTTGAACATAAAGCAACATCCTTGTTGCATTTGCATGCATTTTGTCCATTAACCAGTTTGTTAGCAAACTAAATGATGGATTTTACATGATGAAATTATATCCATGACCACCAACATTTGGAACTCAAACGCCTAACCTGTTTCTATTCAGTTGTGAAAGACCACTCTATTGGACCCTTCCATAAAATTACTGACCTAAGAGGCTAAGACATATGTGTCCAACACAAATGAAGAATTGGGTGACATATGCCTGGGATAACTACTTAAGCCTATACAACTATTCAATTAACACATTGGAACCAAGTATGTTAATGTAGTACAAAAGTTTTCTAGGGAATACACATTACAAATATTAAAGAGAGCTGGCCTTGCTGCTCCCAGGGAAATTTAGGCGGCGTGGATGCTGGCGCGTGCTGACGCATGGCTCAAGCCTCCAGCGATTTCTTCTGGCCGATGCAGCACGCGTTCGATATGCTCCGAACAATGCCGCGTGCGATTGCCCTTCACGAAAGCACGTGTCCCGATTCTGTTGCTTTCCGGCCTTGCCCGCCGACGTGTTTCGGCCTCTGCGGTGTAGGGTCCGCCTTCCATTGAGGATGCATTGTAGAGCTTTTGCGAGTGCTCAGAGTGTTCGCTCGACACGCTTCGATGGCTGTAGTTGGGCGAGAAAGTTTTGCGCTTCGTGTCTCGGTTGGCTCGCGGAAAGTCTCCTTGGAATTCACGCACGCTCAGACGCTCGCCAGCTTGCTTGCTAGCCTGCAGAGAAAGAGGCGCAGATTATGCACAGCGTCTACTGTCTGTTTGATCGTTGGATATGGATCTAATGGGTATTTTCTTGCCGGTCTTGTGAGCTATGCGCATCAACTTTCATCTTGTATTTGGTTCCGAGCTGCAGTGCGGTCGTCTTATTGCTTGTTCGGTGTGTGCGACTTTTGGCCCATGCCTGCATCGCCCATACGCTATTTTGGTTACGATCGAAGGTCTTTCTTGGCAAGAGACCAATAGACATGCACGCTTTGATGGAGCTCTCGAGGCGCCGCCCTTGTGAAGTTCGTTCCTCACCTCATCCAACTAAAAGTTTTCCTTAGCGATGTGCGGAGTAGTTCGACGATTCCATACTCAAAAGGCGTTGTGCGGTTCCACCTCAGTCTTTGTTATGCGACCACGACGGCCATGCTCGCTAATCTTTACCGCTTCGGCCATGCGTGCAGTTCCTTAGTGGAGAGGTGTATATATCTTTTCTTCGCCTCGTGTCTTCTTTGTGTCTATCTACATATCGATCCAACATGCCGTTGATCCGGTGGGTGAGATCGGGATTGGTATTAGTTTTTCAAGATATGCTTTACGCCTGTGCTAATAAATTTTAATGAATACACTTTTCAGCGGATTGTCCCTTTTTAGAGGTTCGAGTGTTGGATAGGCCATCATATGCACATCTCCCATTCTGATTGACCTTCATCATAGGTGTGTATACCTTCAAGGATTTTTTATTTCATTTCTGGTGCGCGTTGTGCGCCATGCACAGTTTTGTCAATTTACAGATGGTGTTTTTGTAACTTTACTGGGTTCGTTTCCAATCGAGCCTTTGCTATGTAGATGCGTCACATTTTCGGTTCAAGATCCTGCCTGCCATCCATTTCTTCCTCTATCATCAACTTGCTGTTTCCTTTGCTTGGATAGGCTGCTTTGCCGTTGTTCTCGTTGTGTTTGGTCTTTAGCTGGATGCACAAGGTAATGAATTTTTCCTCTCGGCTCTTACTGCTACGTCTATTTTTTTCGTGTAGAGTGTATTTTTTTCCTTTGGTTGTGCATGGAATAAAAACTACTGCCTTTCTTTGCCTATCGTCTGTGCGTCTAGAGAAAGAGCTAGAGACTATAGCAAATTCTAGAAAAAGAAAGGTAGCAAGATATCAGGTATTTCCTCTCGGCGTTCTTTGTCTTTGGGATGTATCTACAAACATAGTCCTTCCTAGACAAACAGTGTTGGCAATGGTACTTAGAACATTTCCGATAGTATTTTCGTTGAATTTTTTGTTTGCTTCTGGTACCGTTATCGAGTAATATAATGTTTACGGCTTGAGATATTTTCATTGTATTTACCATGTATGATTTAATTGTTTTGTAAACGTCAATCATTCACCTTCAAGCCTATTAGCACATCCAAACATCTCCATCCGATTAGGTCCCAAAAAGAATAATATTTGCATTCGGATCTATAGCAGATATAAATTTGAGAGTTACTTTTTTTTTGTGAAGACGACAAACTTGGAACCAACAAATCAAATAAAATTATTCTGATCGAGTGAAGTCATGTACAAATTAAGCAAATGAGCACCAACCGTGCAGCTAGACAACTTAGTGTACCTGGCCCTTCGCTATATAACCATCGGTTTGCTTACATTTGCATGTACGATGATGTGACTAATAATTGTTGCTGCACCCGTGCAATTAGACTATTATTCACTTGTTTGCGCTTAGTATTTTGTTTGTTTCAAGACACATGCATTAGTCATTTCTATTGTATTTTTAATCAAAATCAAACTTTCACAACACACTTAAAAAATATTTTCGCTGTTTCAAACCGTCTGTCCTACTTGGGATATTAAGAATTCACATGAAATAGTTTTGTTTCTATAGTATTTGATTTGAAAATGCCTAATGTGCTCCAACCACAGCCTAAATTTAGATTAGTATAAACAAATTTAAAATACATTTCCCTCTATATTTGTATATCAACTTATCTCTTTATGTGATGATTTTGTTAGGTCTGATGATGTTAGATATATTTGTTTTGTCAAAGAAAATGTTCGATGTATTTAAATACACATAGCACATAAATTATATGTGTGGTTCCGCTTCCATGATTCCTACCTACAGCAGCTATTTTAACGCTTAGCTAGATATTTTGAACAATACTGCCATGTATGGTATACAATACCGCTGCTTTGATCAGGTACTATACATATTAAATGAATAGGTACTAGGTATACAACTCTACAGGTTGATATCCCTAGGTGTGCTAAGTATACAGCTCTGCAACTTAATATATCTAGCTAGCTATATCATTACCTTTGGTCTAATTGAGAAGAGGCCATACATGAAAGTATGTAACATAGCACATAAATTATATAGCTACAGTTCTGGTTTCATGGTTCTTGCCTACAACATTACTTCCACTACTAAGCTAGACATTTCCAACAATACTGTCACATATAATATACAATATATAGTAGCGTTTCTTTGGTTTGGTGCCCAACCTCATACGTACATACATCACAATGTTGTTGGATATTGCCCAGTTTTTTATAACAGTATTATTGGTAAAGTCTTCGCTAACAAGATTTTCGGCCAGTATTTAGGGTCGTACATCGGGCTATTAGAATTTGAAATAATTATAGGCAAAATATTACTTTTGTTGTACCCTACCCCGCTGTCTCTAAAATTCTTTTTTGTGACTCCTATGTGTGTCGGTGCTGGTTGCTTAGTCATGCCTTTCTTTTTTCGCTGTTCTGCTGCTTTGCCAGCCATGTTTACCACTACAGGAGCTATGCTATGCCTTACTGGTAATAGCATGTGTTGTGCTTTCAATCGTTGCTCTCTTATGAGCACTGAATTTTTATTCCTTTTTTTTGGCTCCACTTGTGTTAGCTATTATACGTATACTTTCTCTTATACGATGCAGTGTCTATGATGTTGTTCACTCCAGCAAAAAGAGTTAGCAGGGTAAGGGAGAGTCGTAGAAGACGCCATGTTGTCCGTACACAAAATATGTTGTTTGTTCATGTGCCTTCTCACTTGGCACATAACACTTCGGTCGATTGTACAAGCCCCTCTCCATGCCGTTATGAGATGTCTCAATAGACAACCTACCCTATTGATGGTTGCCTAGGTTCTTCCACAGGAAATCCTGATGAGCCTCGACAAACACACAGTCCTATGCTTGATTGTCCAGTAGCACTGACACAATATGTTGTGCCGTCCCATGCCATGAACAATTCTTTAGTTGGTTCTTCGTCCTGCTCTATAGACGATGCTCATCGTTCTCGACAAGACCCTGTGCCCATAGAAGAATGGACTGGTTCCTACAGAAGGAAAAGACTTGGTCAATGCCCTCCACCGACTTTATACCATTCTTTACATCTCCTGGTGCCCTTGATATTCATTTTGACACTACATCTTTCGGCTATGCTTATGATACCTAGGTGAACGATCGTTGCTGGACTTTCCACCTGCCATTGCTGCCTTAAATAGGAAATGACGATGCCTTAGACGATTTGGAGTCAATACTTTTAAGATGTCAGCTTTAGATAATGCTGGTATATATACACGTTAACATTTCCCTTACCTATGACATTTTTTATAGCTGCTTCTATTAAAGGTATTACTTTCATTTGCTCTTTTTTCATCTATTTCCAGCCAAGGCCCCTATACCTATGGACACTCTTCTACCCCTTCCTAAGGAATACATTGCATCTTTGAAAGGTTAGGATAAACATTCATGCTGTTTTCACTCCTGATGCCTCTCTTTGTATCATGTACTTATCTAATTATACTCTATAATGTGAAGAGTCCTATGTAGACCGTTCCTACTATGGTGGTCCCACACATGAGTGCCCTTATTGTGGCGCTGTGTTCTGGTTTCAAGAGAGGGTTAAAAGTACCTCAAATGTCACGAAGAGAAAAATAGTTTACAACCTATGCTGTAAGAGCGGTAGAATTCAGTTGCCTTCTTTGCGCCGTCCTCCAGATGTCCTAGCTGAATTGATAAACTTTGATGGGGATGCTCGTGCAAAGAAATTTCTTAGACATATTCGATCTTACAATTCAATGTTTGCTTTCACATCTTTAGGAGCCGCTGTTGACAGATCGATAAATACGGGTACTGCCCCTTATGTCTTTAAAATTAACGGTGTTGTCCACCATCGTATTGGCACTCTCTTGCCAAGCCATGGTGCTCCTCCTAAGTTTGCCCAGCTATATATATATGATCCAGATAATGAGGCACAAAATAGAATTTCCATGTTTGAACGCGATGAAAACAGTAGTGAACAACCAGACCTTGTGATTGTAGAGTCTCTTGCCCATATGCTTGACACTAAAAACGAACTTGTCAGGTGCTTTCGCTACGCTAGAGAGGCTAGCAGAACATGGTGACCAAAGAATTACTCTCCGTCTTCTTGGTTGTAATGCTAAGGATGACGTGCAGTACAATTTACCAACAAGTGGTCAAATAGCCGCTATAATAGTTGGTGATTACTCAGCTGATGAGTACACATATGATGTCCTTGTGCATGATAGGAACGATTGTCTTAGGCGGGTTTCTGCCCTACATCCATCTTACATGGCCCTTCAATATCCTTTGCTATTCCCGTACGGAGAACGAGGGTTTCATCTTGGGATAAAGTATTTTGACTCTGATGGTAATACTTGTGGGGGTAGAAAGTATGTCACTATGTTAGAGTTTTGTCGATATTACATGCATTATAGACTGAATGAACATAACCCTTATACATGTTGTGGCGCATTTAGCGATCAAATTAATGTGGACTCATATTCGATTTGTAGAGGCATGCAGACTGAAATTCATAGCTGATCACCAAAAAGAACTTCGTTCAGAATCTGTCCAGGGAATAGTAGATGCTATTGATCGTGGCCTTACCAATGGTGATTCAATAGGCAAAAAGGTTATTCTTCCTGCAAGTTTTACAGGTGGGAGACGATATATGGTGATGAACTACGATATATGGTGATGAACTACCAAGATGCAATGGCTATATGCAGGGTTTTTGGGTCTCTTGACCTCTTTGTTACATTTACGTGTAACTCTAAGTGGCAAGAGATAGCTGATGCACTTCGTTTTGAGCCTGGACAATAGTCCTCTGATCGATCTGACATAGTTGTCAGGGTGTTCAATATGAAAGTGCATGAGTTTATTACTGATATTCGAGAAGGAAAGATATTTGGGCTGTACTTTCGGTATTTATGTTATTCTCATTTAAGTAGTAATGCCTATGTAGGTTAATAGAAATTATGCTTCAATCCTATCCTTAAATTGTGGCGAGTCTTGTAATTTCTTGTAGTACTTTATACAGTCGAATTCCAAAAACGTGGCCTCCCACACATCCACTGCCTTGTGTGGCTTGCAGCCAGCGTCGTTGAGTTCAGCGGACCATGTGTAGATAAGTTCATTTCAGCCGAGATTCCCGATATCTATACTGACCCATTAGGATATGCTTTGGTTGATGAGTTCATGGTACATGGCCCATGCGGTGATCTCAACAAGAAATGCCCATGTATGAAGGAAGACGCATGCTCAAAGCATTTTCCAAAGTAATTTCAAGACGAGACTATCATGGATGAATTTGGCTTTACTGTGTACAAGCGTAGAAGCGATGGAAGATTTGTTGTAAAAAATGGTGTGCACCTAGATAACAGATGGGTTGTTCCATACAATATGACGTTACTAAAAAATACCAAGCTCATATCAATGTTGAGTGGTGTAATAAGACTAACCTAATAAAATACCTTTTTAAATACGTCACAAAAGGGCATGATCGAGCAAAGGTCTATTTTGAAGTCACTACAAAGACTGGGAACATAACACCTAATCATGAATTGGCACCCCCCAACGAGATTCAAGAATACATGGATGCTAGATTCCTCTCTTCATGCGAGGCTCTTTGGCGAGCTTTTGAATATGACATTCACTACAGAGTGCCCCCTGTTGAACGACTACCTGTCCATCTCCCAGGGATGAACTATGTTAGGTATGAACCAGGTTCAAACCTCCACTCATTACTAAATAGCCCGGCTGCTAAAAGATCTATGCTAATTGAATGGTTTGCGGCAAATGAAAAACATGAAGATGCATGTAACTTGACATATTGTGAGTTCCCAAGAGAATGGTCATGGGATAGCTCTTCCAGATGTTGGCGTAGACGAACCCCTGGTCCAAAAATTGGTAGAATATATTATGTACATCCAAGCTATTTGGTGAACTCTACTATTTACGAATGCTGCTCATGATAGCTAAAGGTGCAAGAAGTTATGCTGATGTTAGGACTTTCAATGGGACCGTCTACTCAACATATAGAGAAGCTTGTGAAGCGCGAGGTCTATTAGAGGGAGATAATGAATGGCATCTACTCTTTGATGAGGCTATAGTGAGCGCATCTGCCTACCAGCTTAGACAACTTTTTGTCACTGTGGTTCTATTTTGTTCTGTAGGTGATGTTCGTTCCCTATTTGATAAGTATTGGTTGTACCTAACAGATGATATCCATAGAAAACTAAAGAATGCACTTAGCAATCCACATTATATTGTCCCGCACGAACAGTTATTGTCCCTTCTTTTACATGAACTAATAGATGTGTTTGCAAACAGTGGGGGAAACATACGTGACTTTAACTTTCCTGAGCCAACACTCCGCGCCGATGCCCTTTATGAGAATAAGCTTCTTGATGAAGAGCTTTCTGATGATCCTCTTATGCTTAGCATACATGCTAGCTCTTTGATTTCGCAGCTCAATTCCGATCAAAAGAGTGTATTTGACGTGATTATAGGACGTGTCCTTTTAAACTCTCCTGGTTTCTTCTTTGTTTTTGGCCATGGTGGAACTGGCAAAAAATTCCTTTGGAATGCTATCATTGCAAAGGTACGATCAGAAAGGAAGGTGGTCCTTGCTATTGCATCCTCTGGTGTCGCTTCTCTCCTCTTACCTAAAGGGCGAACGACTCATTCTAGGTTTAAGATACCTCTTGATATTAGTGAAGCTAGCCTATGTACTATTAAAAGAGGCACCATGCTTGCTGAGCTCATACAAAAAATTTCACTCATAATATGGGATGAAGCTCCAATGACCCACCGACGATGTTTCGAGGCCTTGGATCGAACAATGCGGGACCTTCTCTCTGA
Organism: Guadua angustifolia; assembly: GCA_036346375.1. Classification (NCBI taxonomy): domain Eukaryota; kingdom Viridiplantae; phylum Streptophyta; class Magnoliopsida; order Poales; family Poaceae; genus Guadua; species Guadua angustifolia. The sequence continues at coordinate 64,600,629 of CM070502.1, read as the reverse complement.
AAATTGCTCGGCAAATGCTATTGTACCTTTTGGTGGTAAACTTGTGGTTTTGGGAGGTGACTTTAGACAAATCCTACCTGTTGTGCCAAAAGGAACCCGAAAAACAATTGTTGATGCATCAATCACGAACTCTTCCTTGTGGCGCCATGTGGTCTTTCTTAGGTTGACTATAAACATAAGACTTTACAATCCTGACCTTCCTATTGCTCAGAAAAGAGAACCTGTGAATTTAGCCAATGGATCCTATCCATTGGCAATGCCTCTTTGCTAGCAACCAAAAGGGTTGGAGAATCTGAACCATCGTGGGTCTCAATCCCTGATGATTTGCTAATTAGGACAACTGGCGATAAGATCACAGCTATAGTAAATGAAGTGTATCCAGATTTCCTAACATACCACACAGACCCTTCTTATTTAGCTTCGCGTGCCATTGTTTGTCCGAACAACTCGACTGTTGATGAAATAAACAACCATGTTGTTTCCATGATTCCAACAGACAGTAAAGAATATTTAAGTTGCGATACCATATCTAAATCCTCTGAACATATACCTGACTTTGATTTACTTTACCCAATAGAGTTCCTCAATTCAATAACTGTAAATAATTTCCCTGCCCATAAGCTTGTACTGAAGAAAGGTGTGACTGTAATGCTCTTAAGAAATCTGAACCAAACAATGGGACTTTGTAATGAAACCAGAATGTTAGTGGTGAACTTGGGTGAGCGATTATTGCATTGTGTTATACTAACTGGTTCGAGATAGGGAAGCTGCTCGCATACCTAGAATTGCTCTTAACACATCAAATGTGAAGTGGCCTTTTACTCTTCAAAGACGACAATTCCCTGTTCGAATTTGTTATGCAATGACAATCAACAAAAGCCAAGGACAGACTCTATCTAAGGTTGGCGTATATCTCAAGAAACCAGTGTTCACACATGGTCAGCTCTACGTCGCTGTTTCTAGAGCAACATCTAGGGCTGGCCTAAAAATCCTAATTGAAAACGACGATGGATCATGTGGCTTTGAAACCAGAAACGTTGTCTATCGTGAGATCTTGGAGGCTGTGTCCTTGGCGGTATTTTTTCTCATGTATTTAGTATAAGTTATTGCCATTTTTATAGCATCTATAGCGACTCACCTATTGCGTTCATGTGCACTACAGGCGTAACTGCTGCTGCATCAACATTGGATATCGGAAAATTTTCCTTTTTGCACATAACTTTTGCCCTCGCCTGAGTCGTTTGATGGTTTATGTTACATACCTCCTCGTCTTTATAAGGCAGTTCTAATAACTAAGCCTCTTATTGCTTTACTTCCTTCTCCGTTCTTCGATTCTTTATTACTAAAGCTTTCTTGGTCAGTGCATGCTTTTATAAAGACCATACATGGCATTTTATATTGTTCTGTCTCACTAACCATGCTCCATTTTAGTGCAGATGAGTCACATTTTGCTTTCCAATCTTGTCCACGGGGATGATAATGCACCTATTTGTGTACGTGTTTCAAGACTCTGGGAGTTTAATGACCCAAAGAATGAAAGTGTTTTGCTACATCTTGATATGGTGCTCATCGATGAAAAGGTAAAATATTCTGCTTGCTAATTCTGCATTTTTCTACCAAAAAACTCCCCTTTTGCTATACATTATATATTTCTAATACACATGACCAAATTCTGTTGTAGGGTTCAAGCATTCATGCTCAGGTGTATCCCCCTTGCGATAAAATATTTAAGCCTATAATAACTGAAGGGAAAGTTTACTACATAAGCTACTATTGTTTGAGAACTGCCAACAAGCTTTACAAGCCAGTTGCAAATAAGAAAATGATCACCTTCACAAAATGGACTACATTAGAGGAGCGGGTTGATGTACCTGCAGAGTTCCCGTCATATGCCTTTTCGTTAACACCGTTCCAACAGATTCCATCACTTGTGGAGAAGAAGGAGTTCTTTATTGGTGTTACTTTGTTCTACCAAAGTTATTAACATTTCCTTCACTTCTGTCAAATTTTTTTCAACTTCTTACCTAATTCACCTATTGCAGATGTTATCGGACTGATCACAGAGATCTCATCACCAACAATGCTTCGTCCTAAAACACGCCATTCTGATAGTCTAAAGAGAGGCGTTCAGATACGCGATACCAAGTCAGTCATTCCTTGCATATACCCTTTCTTTTTAGCACAGATCACTTCGCTCTGTATGTTCATTTACATCTTTTGGTACATTATCATACTATGATCCTTGTTTGTTTCAAAAAACTATGTTGTTCTAATAGTACATGCTTACTCTTTACTAAACTAATTACACTAACATTCCACAAATTCTTTTTTTGCTAACCATGAATCTATTGTACACATGTATTAGCAATGTCACTCTGAATGTTGCACTCTGGGGTGAAAAAGCAGCAGCTTTCGACTCGGATCAAGTCCACATGAAAGGCCAAAAAGATCCTCAAATTGTCATTTTTGTTGGCACCCTTGTGAAAAAATACACCGGCTCAGGTCAGCTCACATTTCTATAATAACAGTAAAGACCATTCAACAAGCATTGATTGTCACAGTCCCTATTTGTATTACAGCTGAGATTTCATTGTCAGCCGGATCTGCATGCAAGTGGTACATCAATTTAGACATCCCAGAAGTGACTGACTTTGCACGCAGGTAATATCGTGTTGCGCTACCTTGTTTTCTATTTATGCATGTGTATAGTTCTACTGTTGTTCGTACTATAAAATTTATTCTATTATGCTGCAGCATTAAAGACAACTATGAACCTATCAAGTGGCTAGAGTTTCCGACATCCGCTATCGTCCAAAGCAATGCAGTTGAGAAGAAAGTTTCTAACATCAAGGACCTGAACCCCCATAGGTTCAAGGTTGGTACTTGTATTCTACTACCCTTACAGTATATGTCCATCTCCATGCCATATGCAATCATATCTTAGACTTGTCTGATTCTTTATTCAGAAACATGAATTCATTGTTATTGTTATGATAAAAAAGCTAAGGATGGAGACTTCATGGTGGTACAATGCATGCAACTCGTGCTTCAAGACATCTAGGCCTTATGGACATACTTATAAGTGTATAAGTTGTCATCTGATAGGACCAGCTACTCCGAGGTACAACTCCATTGCCCATATCTCTTACAGATTTTCTCACCTTTTGCATATGTCCTTTTCTTTGGAGTGTAATTTGTTTACCTCCTTAAAATATTGATGCAGGTACAAATTAAATGTCATAGCTGGTGATGACACTGGAGAGACTGAGTTTGTTCTCTTTGGGAAAATTGCACAACATCTCATTAAAAAGTCAGTTGAAAATCTTATCGATGAGAATCCACTTGAGGAGGAGTTCATTCCTGATGAGATCACTGCTCTTCTTGAAAAGACCTATGTTTGGAATGTGAGCTTCACAAAGAACACTATTTCATCTGGAAATGTATGTTTCCAAGTGAACTCCATATTGTCCGTTGAGATTGGCGAAAAGCTTGCCTTGTCTATGTCACCGTCAATGTCACAAGCTTCAACACTAATGTTATCACTAGGTACAAGTAACATGCATGATACCCCTACAAAGAGCCAATTGTTAGCCCTGACCTTTATATCAGGAACCAAGGATGGTCCTACAACTTCTGACACACCAACCAGCAAGCTATTGCCTGAAGCTACAAAGGATAGCGCTCTCACAGTGTCATCAGAAGAAGTGTTATTGAACATAAAACATTCGCAACCACCTCCAAAGGACGTTCATGTTAGTATCCTTCACAAGGTGCAGTCAATGTCTATGCATTGCATCTTACATACATACTTACTTTTAATTCTTCATGGCCCAGCTTACTACCAACGCCACGGTCACAGAGCAAGTACCACAAACTTCTAAGAGCTCTAGCATTGTAGAAAAGCAGGCTGTTGTTACATCTGCGTCCTCCAAAGGCAGCGGACCAAAGAAAAGGTTTTTTCTCTTTTCCTTATCTGCATCATCGCTTTTCTCATTTTCCAATAGTTATCTCACAAAGACCTAACGAACAGGTCACATACCTCACCTGCATTGCATATTGCCAAAAAGCTATTCAAGGATGACGCTGGAGATGCACCTCCTATCAGGTAATTGAATCCATCATCTTCATCCAATTAGCTAATTTCTGTTCTTTTAAATGTTGTGTCTTATATGCCCTTTTAACCTATGCAGTGACAACAAGCATGACTGATTACCTTCGAAAAGTACCATCATTTTGCCCTTACCAGTTGCAGTCATATGCTCACAACCAAGGCCCCTGCTCTTTTGTGTTGGCCTCACCATCTACTCTCCGAAACCTATGCACCTTGTAATGCTTCCAAGATCACTACCTATTGGCATCCTCTTTTGTCTGTAGTTTGACTGCAAACTGTGATTCTACTTGTCTCTAGCTTTTTCTACTTCATATTCCTGTATATATGTAAGCACGGACTTGCTATGATCACCCTACCTTCATATGCCCAAAGTCTTGTTCTATAACATGATATCGGTCATAGCACTGGACTTTGGAGCATAAGGGTCCTGGCTATAAACATTGGCCAAAAAACTTTGCCATTCATAACGGTGGCTGCTACTATATTGATAATCTATGTTACCTTACCTTAAATTACTTCCTTTTACATGGACTGCTTGCATTTGCATTCAAATGTTCTCTTCCATGTTCTTAACCCATGAGATGCACATGTTTTATAAAGTTATATCGAATCAATAAGTCCAAACTAAAACTCCACAGCCACTTCTCCTGTACATAATCCTCGAATCACATAAGCACTCACAACATATGATCAACAAACTCAAACGACACTGGCTTGCAAGTTTGGGCGCGCGAGTTTGGCATTCATGGAGGTGCTTGACAGCCAATGTAATGCTAGCTTGCAGTATGTTTTGGCTAAAGCAATTTTACGTTTTTCAGGTCATGCATACTTGTGTTCTCTGTATTTACAAAAGCACATTCATTATTTGATAGTATTAGCATTTTATGAGTGTATTCTAGCCAATCAATCGGTCTACTACTTTTTCAAGTCTGTACGATGTGTATATATCTTTTTGATCATGTTATTGGCAGTGGTTTAATTATTTTCTCCCTTCTCTTAGCTTCTGAAAATGATAAGAAGGAATTTTGATTCTACATGTTAAGATTTGCAGCGCTTCCAGATTCAATGGGATTAGTTCTTATTTCACTAAGAGTTATAATCAGGGATCACTGAAAGTATTTCTAAGCATTTGGTACTGATTGGTACCTAAGCATAGACCACCAAAATATTTTGTTTTTATTCCACTGTGACATTTCAATGATCATTGTAGAATAAATTTTATTACATATGTTTTTATTGCTTTCGAGAACCAAAACCTATTTGCCTTGCTCGCAGAAGACACGATAGCAGCTGCACTAGGAGTTATGTATGATTGGTTAACATATTAGCACCTAGAATTTTTCATTCAGATATTGTCTTTGCCGATTTTTTGCTTTTGTGTGATACTTGCTTTATTCCTTTGCTATTAGTAGTGCAGCAGCAGCATGAGATCCCTGGTTCCTGTTCTGTTTGCTATAGCGAGTACCAGCTCTAGGCGTGTATTGTCTTACCAGGCCTTTGTAACTACCACTAAGGACCATACTTTTCATGCTTACCTCAACCTTGGGGATCCAAAATATTGCTCTCAGCACCTTCTAACAGTTCCTCTCAGCATGTTCCAACATAGATGATATGATTTACATTGCCCTGAAATTGAGTTTTTCTGTTCATTCTCAGGTATTTTTTCCATTTGCATGATAGAGCGCGCAACGCGCGCTAAATGGTCTAGTACCAATAAAGCATAGCATAAACTATCTCCAGTTTTGTAGTCACGAGAAAAGATTGTATAGAAATCTTCGTCCTGCAAAATGAATTATCCATTTACTTACCTAGCAATTTAGCAACGCTGTTAAAAAGCTATGGCCTAAAATATTTAACAATTTCAGTTATGATTTGCAAAATAATCGGAGACAGGACCACAACAGTACAAAAAGAAAACCTCCACATAAGAGCAGTGGAAATGTACATGATGCCAACAAAGCAGGATGCGAACATAAAAGTAAAAGGTGTAAAGGTGTAAACCTACATAAACAAAGGTGTTTCATCAGTCATAAACACAGAAGTATTAATGAGTAAGCTGTTGATATTCATTTGGCACTAGGACTTACACTCTCAAGTATCATTGCATTTGTATTTGCTTCTTTAGAGCGGAATATCTCCTCAAGCTGTCCAAGAGCCACTGTTTCAGCTAAAGGGACCTAGGTATCCTCTAAGCACTCTTCTGCAATCTGTTCATTTACAACAGGGAAAAAATATATCATGACATATTCATGTTGAAAGAACAATGTATGGCATTCTGGATATAACCTCATTTATAGGGCTAAAAGTTTGAATATGTCCAATTTTGCATAATTTGGTATCCAGAAAACAAGGAAAAATTTTCAACAAATCATGCTAAACAAAATAAAAGTATACTCAATATTTTCCATGACAGAAATTGCACATCAAACCTCAAAACAGGTACATGTACAAATAAATAGAAGTTGATAGCCTACATGTCTTCACAGATGTAAAAGGGAAATGGAAAAAAAAGAATACTGTAATTGAGATTGGTGCATTCGGACTTGTCATCTCTCATCTTACTAAAATGCACACAATTGCATCACTCAAAGTACCTCACCACGTGGCTTTCCAACGAGAGAATTTTCAGAATAAGTTCAAGAAGTCGAGGAGGATCATCAAAAGGATCATCCAAGATATATGTATGTTTAATCCTGTCCAATAAGAATTTGACAAAAGGTCAAGAACAGAAATGAAGAAGTAAAGAAGGAAAGTATCTTTGAAAAGAAGTAAACTTTGGCGGTATCTTGTAAGTATCTGATTTACCAAAGGTTTTGATCAGTATTCTACCTTATGTCCTTAAATGGTTGTAGCTGTTTAAGAACATCCCTTGATCAGTATTCTACTGCCTGCAATTCTTTGGCGATGGGGAACACCTGCAAAGAGTAACAGGGCCAAGCGGATTAACAGGGGAGAGTGATGTAGAGCCTCCAAAGAGAAATAAATGGCTATAACATACGGGCGTATGTTAAAGTGTCAAATCTGATTAGCACTAAAGGTTATATTCACATATAATGGGAAGAGCTTAACCTAGCTAATAACATAGCAGATTTAATTCCAACTGAAGCATGTGTTTAATTTCCATATACTACTTTCAATTTTTCAAGTAATATGAAGTTCAACAGTAAAACTCAACTTATTGAAGACCAAAAGGTATGAACAAACTACAAGAACAAGGACCGACAAAGTGAAGCAATTAGTAGGCATATTGTACTTCTCTGATATCATCCAAAAAAGGAATCAAATCAAGGCCGTGAAATCTGAAAAATATCAAACTTTATTCTACTGACCTACTCATTTAAGTATTTCAATTAATAGAGGAAAATGAATTTGGTATCTGCCAGCTCACATCACACATCAAGATAAATTGCATAAATTATGACAATTCAGAATATTAGAAATTATCTTGCAAGACCCAAAGCTATGGTTGGCAATTCATAAAAAAAAGTGGAGTAATAAAAAAGATAACCATTTTGGACACTTCAGAGCAACACCATACCACTAGTCATTGATAAATATTTTTTGTGTATTATAGTGTTTAGATAGTTAATTCTTTTCTTATCCCATTCGTTACCTTTGTACCATTCACAGAGGTAATTATATCCACGAGGATAAGCCGCCCATAGGCATCCCATTTGGTAGGTTGCAGACCTTGGCAAACAACATGGCAAGCATAAGTTTTAGCTGCAGTAGTCCTGCACCTTAGGAACATGTTTAGAAAAATGCATTATCTATATTATACAAAAGGGATGGGGAAAAAGAATTGTTACATTAAATAGTTTCTCACAGAAGTTTAGCCTTTTGTCAAAATGAATTGTTACTGCTTTGTTTATTAAGCTGTTCTTAGTTCGAACAATGATTGAAAACACTCATGAGAATATTGGTCAACAGAGGCTATAATGTACCGGCGTAATAACTCAAGGTATTCTCAATTTCTCAAGGTAAGTATACAATTCACTACTACAGAAATCATCATCACAGACGGTTCGTAAACGTCATCAGAGACGGTTTTGTGAACCGTCAGTAACAATAAGTCTATAATGAAGGAGATCATCAGAGACGGTTTTCCACCCGTCTGAGAAAATATATATCACAGACGGTTCTATTAATAAACCGTCTGTGAAATTTAATTATCACAGACGGTTCTCATTTTAAACCGTCTGTGATAACTAAATATCACAGACGGTTTCAAATCATAACCGTCTGTGATATGAACTTATCACAGACGGTTTCAAATAAGAACCGTCTGTGATGACCTTTTTTTCCCACACCCCCAGCAGAACCTCCATTATTTATGGTGATGTTTGAAATTTCCATCAATATTTCTACAACGATATTTATAAGGCACAACCAGTTATAGATGTTGTAATTGAATATCTACACTTCCTATATGCATTGTGGCAACAGTTTGTCTGATCAGGATAGACTTAAAATATAAACATTTGTAGCGCTTTTTCTCCTTCTTATGATAATGTTGATGGAACTCGACTAATAAATCAACCAAGACCCATGGGCGATGGTACTGATGACGACATGGGCGTGTGGCGGCAACCATAAAGCCCTTGAACAAACGACACCTGCAAGAGTGTGTGATTTGCTTGTGCCATATGAAGTGGCCTTGAAAAAATTGTAGATGTACTTATGATTCCTAGGTAGGGTACCAAGATTGAACAACATGCAAGTCGGATGTCCGACATGTCTTCTATGTCCCCAAGGACATTGACTTGCAATCACATTTGTTCAATCTTTAATTAGCCTACCTAGAGTAATCTATGAAGTACATCTATAATTTTTTTCAAAGTACCATGTTCTCTCACCGTGGCACGACGGTGACGCTGCGTAAGAGCATGTCGTCCGGGTACTTTGCACCGTGGTACGACAGTGACGCTGCGCAAGGCCACTTCATATGGCATGAAGCAAATCACACACTCCAGTGTGTCAGGTTCGATCAAGCAGACTATGGTTGCCGTCAACTCGCCATGCTGCGTGCGGGTCTTGGTTAATTTATTAGTCGAGTTCCATCAACATTATCATAAGAAGTGATGAGGACATCACAATCAAGGATACAACCGCTGCCCCTTCTTCCCCTACGACCACTACTTCATCCCCGACCGTCGCTGTTTCGGCTACTTCGTCTACGATGCTTGGAGGGCTTAACCCAGAAGCAAGGCCTTTTCACCCACCTTTGCTGGACCAGTACGTCAAGGACATCCACCAAGGACAGCCAACGCGCCAAGAAAGGCCCAAGAGAAAGCCCAATTCGTCGCCGAGTCCAGTTCGGCCATCCAGGAGCAGCAGTACTTCAAACGGTCATAACTTGGGCTCCCGAACTCCGTTTTCAGCGTGCGACCACCCGTTTGAAAGGTATCGAGATAACCTTTCCAATGGATCTGGTACCAAGGCCAAATTCCTCCTGGAGCGACGGGAAATCACAGAACAATCTCACGGGACAGAACTCCCAGGTGCTGCGCCACCTTATTTTTGGGCCCATGGCCTATGTATGGTTAGGGTTACATGGTGGCCGACCTTAGGGTGGTGGCCGACCCTAATTTGGGCGCCCCAAGTCTGGTTTCCACCCTATATAATGCCTCAGCCGTCATACGTTGTCGTTTAGGTTTTGTTGTGTTTGGTAGACCCCGTGTGCGTCCCTCCTCGTGTTTGCGCGTGTCGACTAGACCGCCCGAGCCGAGAAACAGAACCTCAACTTGTTTCTTTTGATTTCAATACTACCCTTTCAGATTGCTTCATACTTTGTTCTTGCGGGTTCTCGATTTCTTGCAGGAACAATTGATCGATTGGATCTTGTATCTGTGTGGATTGGCATTGCGATTGTGAAGCTCCTGACTTGCTGGTTAGAAGCCCTAAATTCGGTGCCATCAACACCCCCAAATCGACGTATCATCATCTCACCGAAAGATCGGGAACACCCGTCCCCATCAAGTGGTATCGAGCTCAAGGTTGCTCGGTGAGATTTTCCTCAATTTCGCTTTTCTACCTAGAGTCCGTAAAATTGCCCCACAAAAATTAGTAGATTGGTTTTCCTGTCCAAGCTAATTTGTGCCCTAACTTTTACTACTTGTCCTTGGTTTGTTGAATAAATCGGTTGCATAGTCGTGTCTTTGCTGGTTTTAGAGTCTAGTCCCTTAGAGTTTCGAGTTCGAGTCACGTTTGTCCAGATTGCATTCAATTGGAGTTGGTCTCTGTTAGTAGATCAGATTGGGTCGCTAATTTCCCGATCATTTTCCAATCCGAGTGGTTTTGTGGTCACCAAAATCGGAGAGTACCCCCCTTGAAGGCTCGCATGACGACCTGCCTTTGGTCGCCCAAGTGCTCGCGCCCGTCATCAGTGGTCGCCTGATGTCTTTCGCCCATCGTGCACCGTCGCCGAGTGCTCATCCATTGTGTGCATCGGTCGCCGAAAGTGCTCGCCATCGTGGTGCAGTGGTCGTAAAGTGCTCGCCCATCACACCTGACTGTCGCCGATTGGTCGCCACAGCGTGCATTGGTCGCCAGTGCTCGCCCATCGCTGGTGTGGTCGCCGAGTGGTCGCCACCGCTGCTACTTCAGTCACCCGGTGCTCGCCCTCTGCAAAACTGCGTCGCCGATCGCCATGCATCGCAAAAACGGTCATTGCCGATCGCCGCCGATCGCAAGAACTGGTCGCCAATCGTCGGGCGACTACTTCTCCGGGCGTGCACCAAATCGAGAAGAAAAAGGCAAGTGCAATCTTCAAAAGCCGCACTAGATCAATTGCAAACCAAAGATCAAAGAGAGAGAGAGTATCTTTTAATTACCTTTATACCCCTAGTCAAAAAAAAGGTGTGTGTCGTGAGTGTTGTTGGAGTCCTTTTTGAGTCTGTTATTCAGTTTTGGGCTACCACAAAAAAAAAGTGAAAAAAAATTTTAAAAAAAAGAAAAGAAAAGAGGAGCCCTAGCTGCTTGCTTTGTGTTCAGGTCGTTCTCTTTGCATCTCTGTGGCATCGTTGGTGATTAGGCTCGCGTCTCTAATACGGCCTAGCCTAGGACCAACATTTAATCGATTTTAAACGACTTTTCACCTTACTTTGGTTCAGTGGTACTAGTTCCTCCTTTGCTACATACTATTGCCTATCGAAGCTCCACCATCTTCTAACCACACGAGTTCCGAATTTGCAATCGCTTGCCACATCGAGGACTTGTAAGAACTTGGTAGAAGCTTGGCGTGTGGGAGGCTTGCCACGATACAACCTAGTAGTTCATAGGAACTAATTCTCTTGCGAGTTCTCTGTTTGTTGCTCCTAACAATGGCGAGTTCACATAGCAAGACAACTTACAAGGATGATATTGAGGATTGTCCATGCTTGATGAGAAAGAGAAAAGAAATCTTGGCGAAAACTTAGCGACTTGAGTCCTCGAGAAATCAAACGGTGAGGCGGTCGAGCATGGGAGTATCCCTTCGACCAAGAATGAGAACACACCATTGAAGAAAGATTTGAAGCCTACCTCACCCAAGAAGAAGGATAGTAAGTGTATTTCAATATATAACGATACGAATGTTCTTGCTATTCCTGCGACTAATCACAGAGGCAAGAATGATCAAGATGGTGTGCGCTTGATCGCTGCAATGACGACTACAAGAGCCTAAGGTCATAGCGTGTACTTAGTGCTCCACCGGAACATGCTAGTCAAACTCAACGCAACAACTTATTTCACACTAAGTTTGTTGTCCGAGAACGTGGGGTACAAGTCATCATAGATGGAGGAAATTGTAGCAACCTCGCAAGTCAGAACATGGTTGAGAAGCTTGGCTTGACCACAACTCCACTTCAACAACCTTACGAAATCGAATGGTTCAATTCCTGTGGTAAGGTTCAGGTAACACAAACTGTGCAAGTGAGTTTCTCTATTGGTTCATATTATGATTTTGTTGATTGCTATGTTGTACCCATGGAAACATGCTCACTTTTATTAGGAAGACCATGGTTATATGACGTAGAAGCTATTCACAATGGTAGAACCAATCAATATTCCTTTATGTATTATACAAAGAAAATGATTTTGGAACCAATGACGCCCACTGAATTACTTAAGGTTGCTGCACAACATGCAAAAAGAGAGCACGAAAGTAATGATACTAAAAGGAAGAGCGTAGCTAATGAGCTAAATCTGCCTAAAGCAACAAGTGATAAATCTGATCGCAAATTAAAAGGTGAAGTTTTGTTAGCTGCCAATGTTACGATACAAGATGACATCACCACAAGTTTGCAACCAACTGTTTCCTTGCCTCCTGTTGCCAATAAGCTTTTGCAGGATCCTGAGAAGGAGTCGAGGACGACTCCAATTCAAGAAGGGGAGGATGATGAGGACATCACAATCAAGGATACAACCGCTGCCCCTTCTTCCCCTACGACCACTACTTCATCCCCGACCGTCGCTGTTTCGGCTACTTCGTCTACGATGCTTGGAGGGCTTAACCCAGAAGCAAGGCCTTTTCACCCACCTTTGCTGGACCAGTACGTCAAGGACATCCACCAAGGACAGCCCACGCGCCAAGAAAGGCCCAAGAGAAAGCCCAATTCGTCGCCGAGTCCAGTTCGGCCATCCAGGAGCAGCAGTACTTCAAACGGTCATAACTTGGGCTCCCGAACTCCGTTTTCAGCGTGCGACCACCCGTTTGAAAGGTATCGAGATAACCTTTCCAATGGATCTGGTACCAAGGCCAAATTCCTCCTGGAGCGACGGGAAATCATAGAACAATCTTACAGGACAGAACTCCCGGTGCTGCGCCACCTTATTTTTGGGCCCATGGCCTATGTATGGTTAGGGTTGCATGGTGGCCGACCTTAGGGTGGTGGCCGACCCTAATTTAGGCGCCCAAGTCTGGTTTCCACCTATATAATGCCTCGGCCGTCATACACGTTGTCGTTTAGGTTTTGTTGTGTTTGGTAGACCCGTGTGCGTCCTCCTCGTGTTTGCGCTGCGTGTCGACTAGACCGCCTTGAGCCGAGAAAGCAGAACCTCAACTTATTTCTTTTGATTTCAATACTACCCTTTCAGATTGCTTCATACTTTGTTCTTGCGGGTTCTCGATTTCTTGCAGGAACAATTGATCGATTGGATCTTGTATCTGTGTGGATTGGCATTGCGATTGTGAAGCTCCTGACTTGCTGGTTAGAAGCCCTAAATTCGGTGCCATCAACACCCCCAAATCGACGTATCATCATCTCACCGAAAGATCGGGAACACCCGTCCCCATCAAGAAGGGAGAAAAAGCGCTACAAATGTTTAGATTTTAAGTCTATCCTGATCGGACAAACTGTTGCCTCAATGCATATAGGAAGTGTAGATATTCAATTACAACATCTATAACTGGCTGTGTCTCGTAAATATTGATGCAGGAATACCTAAGTAGATGGAAATTTGAACAACAAGCCATAAATAATGGAGGTTTCAACGAGGGTGTAGGAAAAACATCTAGTTCCAACAAGCAAGACATTGTTAAATTATTGCATATATTCAAGATGAGCAAATATGTATTAAGGATAATATCATGTGACAATACAATGAATCGTACAAACAAGAATAACCACAAGTTTTTGACATATTTTCCGAATGAATACCATTTGATAATTGTACAACTCCAGAAGTTATCAGGTTGCGTGGAACGCGCCTTTTTTATGTATTACTTCGGTGAGCAGGAAGTAACAAACTCTCCCTCTAATGTTGTTCAAATGGGTCTCAGTCAACGCAGTTTTAACCGTACTGCTATTTTTTGTATTGACGATGGCTTGCATGTTGTAGCAAACATAAAATCCACATAGGTTATTTCCCTGACCTTGCTGGTGGCACTGCAAATAAAACCTACGGTTAGTTCTAAAGTCACTATTACGGGGTTTGATATAGGATTATTGTGTATAGCGGCAAATCATGCTGTAGTTTAGTCCAATCCTTCAACTTTTTGAACGCTCTACAAGATTGCAAAAGGTTAGCCTAAGCCATTCCAATAGCAATATAAACCTGGAACAACTTACACGACCATGTACGTTATGTACGGAGGAAACGTGATTACCTGCTGAGTAATTTTGCGATAGGTACCAAGTCGTGGTTTCCGCCACGTGCGGAATCAAGGTACTTAACCCGGTTTGTGGCTGGTTCAATTACAATTAGAACCCAGTGAAACCTACACAGGTATATCACAATAGACAATGAGCGAAGCGAGTTGTGTGCAAGATGAGACCAAAGTATAGCATGTGGTAGCACTTACCCGGGTTATGGGGTATAAGTATGAATTCTTTATCTTTTGTGCTAGCAATGCCTCATCACGTATTTCGACCATGTTTATATCATCATCCATTGTTTGCTTTGAGACTATATGTGGGTCGAGGAAACCGATCGATAGTTTCTTCTGTGTCGCTTCAAGTAGCATGTATCTATATATACAAAGGCGAATTATATATATATTGGACGACATTTATCACTATTAGACGAATGTAGACTATGATAGCACACAATTACAAGGTCCAGCATCTTATGAGTGCAGCGTCAAGGGCGTCGAGGTTGTAGAGATGGAACAAGTCCAGAAAATCGACCGTGAAGAAGCCCCTCGCTGAGTCGTTGAATAGATGTTCATACTTGAACTTAACGCTGATACTTGTTGTACGTTCATGCTCTGGCTTTTCAGCTTGTTGGGTGTACCAATTATGCAATTGTTGGCAAGCTATACTAAGTGAAGTTACGCTGCCTTTCGTTAGTAACGGCTCTCCTAGCTTGTATTGTTTAGCCAACTCAGCAGATGGATAGTCGATTTGTTCTTGCCTTTCTTTCTTCCGTTTGTCCTTGCCTTTCTTTGTTTTGTATGAACCCTTCACGGGAGAGGAATGGGCAGGAAAGAGGTCAACATTATGTACATCAAGTGGAGTCTTGGTCTCGACCTGCTGATTTGGTAGCCAACTGATCGACGATACAATAGGCGAATCAGATCGTTGCGGTTGTTGCATGACAGAAGGGACGACTAGAGATGTCGCTGCTAGGCCATTGGATGAATGTGCCAATGGCATCCCCCAGTTTCACGATCTCGTCGTTTGGCGGCTTCTGTAGATCGACAATCTTGAAACTATCAAATACCCGTCCACATTGACCTTGGTGAAACCGGCACTATCATGGTACCGTGCACCATGGTCCCTTAGTGGATGGATCGCCATGCCCCAAGTAGTCGTAAGAGGGCGGTGCCATTGTTAATTCTCACTTGGAGATTGCACCGCGTGGCCACCTTAATGTCACATCTGAGGATAAGTCCCGCTATGTTCATCTATGTCACTTAGAGGAGCGGATGCAAGTTGCTCTTACAGGCGATGGGGCTGACTTGCGGACATATACGGGGCTTGTCAGTATTTCTTTCTTGATTGTTGAGCCTTTCCTCGAGGCTTCTTATCCTTTCATAAAATTCTTCTCTCGTTTTCCCTCAACTCTTCTCTCAACTCTCCTCTCAACTTCTCCTCCAAATTCTTTATAAGATTTGACTCGCTCGGCTTTAGTTCTCTTCTTACTCGATATTTGTAGAAGTGCAGGAATCCAGTTTTCCATGGAACAAAAACCCTTTACCTCTTGTACGACCAGTGTGTTCCTTGTTTCCCAAGGCCATGGACAGTGCATCTTTCTCCCTGTCTGGCAAAAAAGAGCCATCGTCCGATTGTGTACTCAACGCTACCTGCAAGATCCGGACAAGTTATTTCACTTATGAAGTCATGGACTAATTACATAAAATTGGTAGTTCGATTTATATATTACCAGGCGTTGGCAGACTTCCTCGTCCGCGGGGTTTACAAAGGAGAAGGTTGCGGAGGACGTGGCAGTTGACCTCGCTCTTAGCCAGTCTCTGGCACGTTGATCTGTGATCGATGCAACTGGCGAGATACCCTCCTCGTCCTCCTGTCCCATTGCGCTCTCTTCCCGCGTAGCCGGCGTTGCGAGTCTATGGGGTGAGTGTTCCTTACTGCAAGGCCTTGTTTACTTCACTTTGATGCATTAAATGCGTGCGTCTTCATCTCAACAAAACGCCGCCACATGTCCTCATCAATGAACCCATACTTAGAGTATGGAACTATATCCTTCTTGGCGTAGTCTCTGGCGTATGCTTGAAGGTCTTCCATGCCTTTCCTGCCGTTAGCAGTGCATACCGTCGCACTAGGGGAGCGGATTCTTCTGGAATGTCGAATGATGAAAGAATTTCCGTCAGCAAGGCATTGCGAGTCTCAATAGTCAGCAACCTCCAGGAAGATAGCGTGATCGAAACCCGTTCCCGTACTACTATCCCGCACATATTCCGAAATGCATTCGCTGCCTTTTTTGGCTTTGTAGGGGTCCCATCATTTGGATTGATCTCCGTAATGGTATATCGGTCTGTTGGCCTTTTGTTTGGTCCTCTTGCAGCGCGGGTCGATGTTTCTTTTGTGGGCACATCATTTCCTTCAGACGGTGGATTAGAGGACGACATCTTCTTTGTAAGTTAAAATAGTTTGAGGCGAACTAAAAGAGAAGAACAAATAAAATCAAATTAGAGTGAATAAGTTTGTGGATACCATGGCTTGTTATTAGCCTTTTAAAAGAACTAGCTAACACCGGCACCCCACGTGCCATGAATGTTACACCTTCAAGCAAATTAATTACAAAACAAGCGAACTAGGAGGTTGCCGAACTTAATAAAAATTTCGGCAGCACCTCCCCTAAAACTAGGACATCCACACAGCAGACAAGCAGAAATAAGTGCGAGTATAAGAGCAAGACTTTGTTTATTATTCCTCTTAAGTATATATATGAGAATACATAATTCACACACAAGAGGTATGACATAAACAAGATAACACAAAGGACTAGCTTATAAGCAACTTTGCTCTCATATGAATTCAACCGGGACTAGCTTATAAGTAACTTTGCTCTCAGATTATCTAAATTGATGGGTTGCTCTTAAAGAACCCTCCAACATCAATTTCAACAATATATCACAGGGTATACAAAGCTGAGATTAGTGAATCTACGCAATTCAGCACTGGTTAAGAAAATTGATTCACTAGAACTCAACTATGGACTATATATGAAAAGCTACTGAACAGCAGGACAAGCGAACTAGGAGGTTGCCGAACTTAATAAAAATTTCGGCAGCACCTCCCCTAAAACTAGGACATCCACACAGCAGACAAGCAGAAATAAGTGTGAGTATAAGAGCTGAATCACAGATAGGATAGCATATCACATATACAGCAGCAACACTGACCAAGTTGAATTCTAGACACAATGATCTAAACAGTGCTGAATCACAGAAGGAACTCACTAACTAGCAGATCAATATAGCCTCATTTAATTGAATCATCATCGAGCAGCAGTAGTAGAACAAAATCAGAGCCTCCAAATCGAGAAACGGCCTCTAGCTCGATGGCTAGTCCCCCAGAAATACTCGATCGGTTCACTGATACTCAAATCAACAAAGAGGGCAAAGTATTTGCTTACGTAGCGTTGGATCCGAGCCAACAAAGCCGAAGCAAAGCGCGAGAATACAGAAGAAGCAACACAAGAACACAGCGTCCACCCCGTGGCCACCGGGTACTAAGCTGAAAAAGGCAATGGGGAGCACGTCGCTGCGGGGGAGGACACCGAGGGGGAGGTCGATGCCGGGGAGGACGCCGAGAGGGGGAGGGCGCCGCGGGAGACAAAATGAATTAGGGTTTGGCGCGCTGTGAATGAGGTCTGTGCGCGGGAGGTATATATAGGGGATTATATCACATACGGTTCTAAAAGATAATCGTCTGTGATGTAGTTATCACAGACGGTTCTATAACATAACAGTTTGTGATGTTAAGATATCACAGACGGTTCTATAATAGAACCGTCTGTGATGTTAATATATCACAGACGGTTATATAATAGAACTGTCTATGATAAGTAACATCACAGACTGTTATGTTATAGAACCGTCTGTGATATATACTGTTCACTGACATTCACTTGTCTGCATTGATTCGATCTCTTATGTCTGTGATCACTTTGTTGTATCTTACGGGAAAGTTGTCTTTAACGAGAATATAGCTATCTTGTGGTTGAAGTGGAGACTCTAATCCTCAATTCAAACCCTAAAATCGAGAGCAATCACATACAACTATTTCCATATTGCCAAAGTAGATATGATTACATTCTTGTTTGCCATAGTCTACATAATTTATTTCTTCTCATCAATTATGTCTGAATAGCCATCTTTGAATCATGTATTTGGAATCATATTAATATTAAGGAATAAATACTTGCTCTTATACTCGCGTCTTTTCCATCAATCCAGATACTTCACAAGCTACTTACAAAGATCATCACAATCATATGTACAAAGCATGATGGGTCGTATCATCTTTACAATAGCATTAATGTAATATTATTACACATGAAAATTAGTAAACATGATGACAATGCACCCTTCTCATAACTACGCCACCACATACTTATTCTTTTGTATGAAAATTAGCCCTTCATGATGATCGACGCGTGTGTAGCTTGCTTCCTCATGTTGTTCTTCTGGGACCAGGATGTCATTTCCGATAGGTGGCAACTCATCAAATTGATTGTACTCTTCCTCATCTACTACATTCTCAACTCGACAATTCTTCTTTTTCCTGAAGAACTACGTGGCGCTTCTTGTTGGGCCGAATTGGTTACATAGAAAACTTGAACAACTTGGTTAGCGAGTACGAATGGTTCATCTTGATATCCGACACGTTCGAGGTCTACAGTAGTGATGCCATTCTTGTCAACCTTCACGTGTTGGAGGTGGACCCAACGGCACCGAAATAGGGGAATCTTGAAAAGTACGTAGTCGAGCTCCCATATCTCCTCTATGAACCCATAGTAGGAGCTCCTCGTCAACCCAGCGGTATTATTAAATGCATCTATGCGGACACCGCTGTTCTAGTTTGTGCTCTTCATATTCTGATCTCTCGTGTAAAATGTGTACCCATTTAAGTCATATCCTTTCCATGTGACAACTGTAAAAGTTGATCCTTTTGCCAACCATGTCAGCGTGTCATCTGACGAGCTCCCAGTGATAGGTCGCTTCTTCAACCATTTGTTGAACTGAAGGTTATGCTGTCTCGTGATCCAAGACTCCTGCCGTGCTGGATTCTCTTGCCTTAGCCATTGCTTGTGCTTTCGACGATATAGGCGGACACTACTGACCATGTGTTGCAAAACCGTGAAATGGGCTCGAGCATACGAATCGAATCAGCGTGATTGCTTTCCTTCCGATGGTCCCGATACCTGGAGCCTCCCTCATGGTGAGATCAAGGCACACCTATCGGTTCGACACGGGCCATGTAATCGGCGCAGAACTCGACGGCCTCTTCATTGCATAACCTTCGACAATGCTACCCTCTGGGACGAAATCGATTCCATATGTAAGACTTGAGAATTCCTATGTACCTCTCGAGCGGGTACATGCTACGAAGAACACCGCCCGCATATCTTTATCTCGTCACAAGGTGAACAATGAGATGGACCATGATATCGAAAAATGATGGAGGAAATACATCTCAAGATTACATAGAGTCATCACCACCTCGACTTGCGAGCATCTAGTCCCGGGATCGATGACCTTACGGCGATTGTGTTAAAGAAATAACACAACCTAGTGATTGTCTCTCGGACCTTGACCGGCAAAATACTTCTAATTGCGACAGGGAGCATCTGTGTCATCAGCACATGACAATCATGAGACTTCATGCCGGTTAATTTCAAATCTTCCAACGAAACAAGTCTCTTCATGTTGGAGGAGTAACCGGACGGAACTTTCACACCATGCAAGTACTGGCACGTTCAGTTCCTTTCGGCCTTTGACAGAGTATAACAAGCAGGTTCCAAGTACGTACGGCCTTTATCAGTCTCTTTCGGTGCTAACTCAGGTCTTATGCCCATATCGACCAAGTCAAGCCGTGCGTTGATACCATCCTTTGTTTTACCCTTAATGTTGAGTAAGAGACCAATCACGCATCACGACATTCTTCTCTCGTGCATGACATCGATGTAGTGGCGAACTTCTAGGTGCTCCCAGCAAGGTAGGTCCCAGAATATTGATCTCTTCTTCCACATGCTCTTTTCACGGGTACTTGATTTACGTCCCTTTCCATACGCAGCATCCAAATTCTTAACAATGTCATGAACATCTCTCTCGCTCAAACGCCTTGGAGCTGAACCATTTTCGTTCCTTCCGTCGAAAAGTTGCTTCATCTTGCGATATGGGTGATTCCTCCAAAGGAACCTACGGTGACGCATGTACACGGTTTTACGGGAGTGATTCAGCCATAAACTCTCGGTGTCATCTAAGCAGTGAGTGCAGGCTTTGGTTCCTTTTGTACTTTGGCACGACAGGTTAGCAAGAGCAGGTAATCATTTATGGTGCGAGAACAACAAGCGATGCAAAGTAAAGTTCTCTCATTTACGCATCCCATACGTGTACCCCGGTAACCCATGTTGTGTTTTAGATCTTCCACCAATAGAGCTAGGTACACATCAATATCATTCCCAGGTTGTTTTGGTCCTTGGATAAACACAGACAACAAAATGTACTTCCACTTCATACACAACCAAGGAGGAAGGTTGTAGATACAGAGATTTACGGGCCAAGTGCTATGCCGGCTGCTCATGTTACCAAAAGGATTCATTCTATCTGTACTCAATCCAAACCTTATATTTCTCGGATCCGCACCGAATTCTTGAAAGCTCCTATCGATGTTTCTCCACTGGATGGAATCAGCAGGGTGCCTTAGCATTCCATCATTCTTACGCTCCTCAAAGTGCCAACGCAACAGTTTTGCCTCCTTTGGGTTTGCAAACAATCGCTTCAAACGGGGAATTACAGACAGATACCATGCCACCTTAGCAGGAGGTCCTTTTTCACCTCAATGCTCTCGCCATCATCATCTGAATGACTCTTATACTTGTACCGGGATGCGTTGCACACCGGACATATATGCAAGTTTGTGTACTCTTTGCGGTACAGGATACAGTCGTTTGGACAAGCATGTATTCTTTCTACTTCCATTCCCAAGGGACAAAGCCTTCTTGGCTTTGTAGGTGATTGTCGGCACTCGTTTCCCTCGAAGTATGTCCGCCAATAGACGAATAATGTTGTGAAACTCTTGTCGGACCAACCGTTGCTTGCCTTCAATTTGAGTAGTTCAAGCACGGATGATAACCTTGTGTATTTCAACTTGCACCCTGCGAACAAAGGTTTCTCCGAGTCTTCCATTAAGCCCTGGAACTTTCCATATTCCCTGTCATCAAGGTTTCCTTCTGCATCGCGTAACATCTGATCCAAATTGTCATCCTGCAACCTGTCCTCATCGGAAGCACAATCGATATGATCATCCGACATATCATTGACTTCGTCGACGATATTAACACTACTTGTTGTTTCCTGTATATTATGCTCTTCGCCATGACTGGTCCAACATGTATAGCCCCTTTTGAAACCCCTCCGAATCAAGTGTGCTTCGATCTACTGAAGTTTGAAACATCTTGATTTTCGCAATCAATGCACGGACATGACATGAATTGCACCCCTTATTAAACATATCCTCTTCTGCAGCTCTTTTGAAAGTGGAGACGCCATTAAGGTACTCAACATTAAATGCGGTTCTCGGCAGTATATCCGCTTCGATCCATCTACGCTACACATGTAACACTTAGTGTTAAATATTAAGTGCACCAGGTGTAGTGCGTATGCACACATTCTTAAACTAATTATGCAATTACATACCTTAATTACATCACAAAGAAATAATTAACATAATTCAAATTAATCTTCAATATAATAATGAAATTAGAACCCATTACTAACCTTAGATCACCAAAAGACTTGAATTGATCTATAAGCTAGATCTAAACAATCTTTAAATTCTATCCTTAACAAGCTAGCTAGTTACATCATGATCGAATATAATATTATGCAAATAGAACCATTACTAGCTAACCTTATAGATCAAACAACCAACACATAGTTCTACAAGTTAGATATAAAAAAATCATCAAATTTCTTCCTTATCAAGCTAGATGTTGAATATAATGCAATTAAAACACATTACTAACCAAATATCACAAACAACATATGGATCCAGCTACAATTAAGCTAGATCTAATCAAACAATCTTTAAATTAATTCTCTCCTAACCAACCTAGATATTGAATTGGATGCATGCAATTAGAGAACTCATCACTAACCTTAGATCACCAAAATCAAATGAATCTAATATCACCCTTCGAAATCAATGGCTTTCTTTCAAAAAATCGCCTCACTTCCACAGCCGCCAGTCTCAGGATAGAAACCGAAACCCTATAAACGAAGTGGATGGATCGAGGCTCTGTTTTTATGGGCTCAGACGGTTTTATCACAGACGGGTTTATATTACAGCCGTCTGTGATGCAAGAAATAGCACGAGCGGTTTTAAATATAACCGTCTGTAATGACTATTGTAGATATTACGCACGGTTGTGTTATATAACCGTCAGTGAAATCACGCACGGTTTTACCGAAACCGCGTGCATGAGTATCTTGTAGCCATCACGAGCGGTTATATTTAGAAACCGTCTGTGATATTTCTTGCATCACAGACAGCTGTAATATAAAACCGTCTGTGATATTCGCACTGACGGTTTGAGTACATAACCATCTGTGATGTTCCATATTACAGACGGTTTTTCAAAATTGTCTATGATCGTGCGTCTGATATAAGCCTCGCTGTAGTAGTGATTGTAAATTGAAACTGAAAATTAATTAGGACATGCCTAGTGTAAGAAAATTGGTATTCTCAAGTTAAGTTTTAAACTTCCAGGAAACACATATATAATATCTATGGACAATACCGCTTTGCCAACTGGTCCATTTGGAGAAGCATCCAAGATAAGCAATCCACTTAATCCAAGCTGCTCTACAGATTGACGAGGGGCGAATTTTATTCCCAGAATAGGTATTGTCCCTTTCCCAAATTTTATAAGCTGATCCACAATACCACCAACCTGAATATGGTCAAAATACATGTTATAAGGAAAAATGAAACAGAATAATACAAATTTGAAACTATGAATTAAGTTGAGTGACATACTGTATCAACTGGAATGGAAAACCCAACCCCAGATGATGCACCTGAAGGTGAGTATATAGCAGTATTTACACCTATCAAATTTCCAGAACTATCGAGAAGTGGACCACCGCTGTTACCAAGGTTGATAGCAGCATCAGTCTATATCACATCATGTATAGGACGTCCTGTTGCAGCTGAACTGATTTCTCTACGCAATCCACTAGGGGGAATCGACAGAAACAACAAAACAAGCATCTCAGTGCATTCCAATATGAACCAGCCAAAGATGAATCAGTTTAATGAAACAATATTACACCTGATAACACCTGTTGTAAGAGTGTGGTCAAGGCCAAACTGCAAACACATAGATAATAAAATATAAGATTGTTAGTAATCAATCACAAGGTTAATGCACTTATAATAAAAAAGAACTTGCCAATTAACTGAATTATCTTTCTCCAGTCATCATGATTATGCAAAATAAATAGCAGCCACATATATTAGTCCTTATACATTGAAATCACCATGTATACAAAGCCATTCAACTTTCACTGAACCATGCAATAAATCAAGGATAATATACCAAATGGTAACAACATTGCTTCAACAAGTAAAATAAATACTGAAACCACATACTACCAGGAATTCATAACATTCACATTCTCAAGTTAAGATCTATAATAAAAATCAAAGGATTGAGCAATAAGCGGGTTAATAAATGCAAATGATCCTGAACCCTCCACCAAAATGCAAGCCTGTTAGAATATGCACAAAAGTGACACTTCACAATCTAGCAGCACATTAGGTTGTACAAGAGGAAATAAGTATTTAGCATGTGAATAAAAATCATTGGGACACGAAAACGCTGCAAGCACGCACAGACATTTAGTCAAAACATCTTCCCCATAATCTAATAACAAGTCATACTAAAGTTATGCCACAATAGTCATACTTCCCAATCAAATCAGGAACACATGCTTTATACTAAAAAATTTGCCCTACTAACAGCATACAAGATAATCTGAACTACACACATACAAATATCTCTCATGATCGCAAGACAGAAAGGACAAGCACCAATGCAAACTTAATCAGCAGAAACCCAATACACACAATGCAGAACATCAGCGTACACTTCATTATCTAAAACACATATATCTTTATTGATCATTTCACAGAAGAACAACCTATTTGATCATGCACACTTTAATCACTGGAAATAAGAACACAACTAATAAATGATCTAATGTTTAGTGTTTGTAAATTTTACTCATGATTAGTGTCATAAGTTTTAACAAGATTAACATCAATTGACTAGAACCAAAATGATCAGATACACCCAAGTAGTAGAATGAGAGGAGGCCACTTAGCTTAAGGGGAGAAGTGTCCATGGCCGAATCCCGATCGGTAGCAGTGGGGGCCGAGTGCTTGCCGGCGCCAGGTCCCTGTTGGCGTGGAGGTGGTCACCGGCGAGGGTAGCCGCCGCACCCCGTTTCCCACATAAGGGCGCGTTCCACCCACTAGATCCAGCAAGAATGCCGAGCCAAAGGTTGACCGGAAACCTAGGGCAAGAGAAATAGGAAAAGAGGGTGAGTAGGGGAGAGGAAATAGGAGAGAGAGGGGAGGGGGAGACCTTAGGAAGGCGGCGGTGTCTAGAGCTGGCCAAGGCGTCTCTGGCGTTGAGAGGGCTGGATCCGGCAAGGGGCGTCGGCCAGCGCTCGAGCTGGCGGCGAGGATGAGATGAGCCGAGGAAGCAAGCGCGCGTAGAGGAAGGGGAACGATCAGTGGAGGCAAGAGAAGTGGCGGCGGCGCGTGGGAGCAGGAAGAGCGGCGTGGAGAAGACTAAGTGCGGCGTCGCTGTGAGCGAGAGGAGAGATTTGGGAGATTGAGGCGGCTAGCTCGACAAGGCCGGTCTGCGAAATTCGTTTGTGCGTGCCTGTACATATGTTTTGCCACCTTTGCTGTAAACGAGTTTCGCCGACAGATACACCGATGAAAAATAGATTATTGCCGATAAACATATTGTCTTTAAAATTATATATTTTTACCGATACATAGTCTATCAGTAATTAAAATATTGCCGATAGATTAATTGTTCGAAATCTTTACCGACAAATGGTTAGATGGTAAAAACTGATTTTTACCTACAGACGTCTGATGGGAATTTTGTGCCGTGGTGTAGTGAGAGGAAGTATAGAAATTTGAAGTCTCCAATTCATAAACCTTTAAATTATTTCAAGTGTTATCTCTAATAAGAACAATTTGTACCTTATTTTTTGCTGCTGTGAACCTTTATATTTTACATTGAATAATATTTTCTAACTCCAAACACCCATTATAAAATTCCCGCCACTATTCCGGCGCCATGGCCTCCGACTCTCGTCTCTTTTTGCATGACAACAGAAAATAACATCTTTATCACTATAGTAAGCGTTGCGAGAGAGATTGTGTACGACCCGCCGCGGGGATTGAGACGATGCCGTTTTGGTAGATTGACCTCGTACGTACACATTCGACTACTAGAAAATTTGACCGAAAATGTGTGATGTATACCAAATCCGTAGGAAAAAAAACGTGACACAAATTAAATATGGAATCTTTGGATCTCTGCAGCGCGGTTTGCAAACAAAATATCATCGCTTTCTCGCTCCCTCCCAACGCTCAGCTGGGTTGTAGGCTTGTAGCATTGCCTGTCACCGTCACTGCCCAGCAACCTGTCACAACTCTGCTGAACTAGAAGCGATCGTTGTTTTGGTCGGTTCGTTACATTTTTTTTCCGTCTGTACCTCTCACGACGTTGTAATCATAGGGTTGGCCTCATGCAGCGATGCAGCAGCGTGAAAAGGAAAGGCAGCGGAGTGGGAAAAGGAAAGGCAGCGGGTGGCGGCGTGAGGAAGCCCGAGTGCAGCGGATTGAGAGCCACTATCAGGGAAACGCCATTTAGTCCCGGTTAGCAACGGGTTTTAGTCTCGGTTGTCAAATCGGGACAGTCCATCTATGATCTTTAGTCCCGGTTCGCTAAGCTCTCCTACGGTTTAAAAAATATGGTGAACCCAAGACTCGAACCTGGAACCTCGTGACTCCAGCCTCACTCTTCTAACCAACCCACCCACCATCGCGTACTGATATATATAGAATATGCATTCTTTTTGAACTTTCCTCAAACGAGGCATCGATCTGCGGTAACACGAACCGCATCGATGAGGGTTAAAGATGCGGTTAGTGTTCTGAACCGGTACTAATATACCCCGCCTTTAGTACCGGTTCGTGTTACGAACCGGTACTAAAAGCCCACGACAGTCCTGTAGCCAATGAATCGGTACTGAAACCCTCATCAGTACGGGTTCAAATCCAACCAGGACTGATAGGCCGGTATGGAAGGCCTAATCTGTAGTAGTGAGCGCTGCACCGGTGTAGCTCCCCCTGCTGCTTCCTTTTTTATTTATTTATATTTTGTATCATCATTGCTATTTTATTGATTCAATCTTTGAAATTTGTTTTGGTTCAGTGATGTACTATAAAATTAGGGGAATTCGAGTCAACATTCTTCGAATTTATTTGGTTCACTGATATACCACAAAATTAGGGTTTTTGAATTGATAAATTTTGAATTTTTTGATTCAATGATGTACTATAAAATTGTGGAATTTTAGTGGATAGTTGTTTTATTTTTTTGTTGATAACATGTACTTCGACATTATGGAACTATAATCAAATCGATGTATATGTGGTAAATAAAAAAGAAAATTTTGGAATAGTGATGATCACTGTTGGTACAAACATAACGGAGGTAGGGAGTATATGGCTTGCACAGAAGAAAATGACAAAGCAGGATATACAAAACGACGATAGGAAATGTACATAGAAATATTAGGGTATGTAGCCTGACATTGAAATATTAGGGTGGCACATAGCATGGTATAGAAAACAAGGTTAGAAATCTCGGTGAGATTTCATGAGATCTCGTTCTTCAGAGCTGAACGAAATTTTGATTGCCAGCCAAATTTAAAAATTCAAAAAAAAACATTTTGCTACAGTAATCTCATTTTTTGGCAAGATTTCGCCCTTACCGCTCGATATCTCGGGATTTGAGCCCAGAATTTAAAGTTTAATACCCGGATTTAGGTCAATTACCCTGAAAAAGGTGATCTTCCATGATAATTTGTCGAAAAACTATTTTTTGAAACATTTAAAAAAAACTGTAGAAATACTTTCAGATTTTTATAAAATTTTACATGCTTTATCCTGATGTGAAACATTTATGGTACCATACTAATAAGTGTAGGATCATATATAAAAATTTCAAAATAATTGAATTTCATTTGTTATCTTTAAAAATCAAAACTGAATAAACATAATTGGAATAGTAACATTGTTAGAATTAAATTTTCTCGTGTGTGATCATGATCCAAAATTTTTATGAGAAATTAATAATTGACTCAGTAACATTCTATAAAATTTTCAAAAAATTTGAACTTTTTTGTTTGCTCAATCAAATCTATGTATATATTAAACTTCATTTGTTATATTTGAAAAATAAAAAACAGAAAGAACATAAATGGTACACTGTACTTGTAAATGTATTGAACTTTTTTGTTTGCTTAATCAAATCATACTATCGCTTCGTACATTTCCTGTCGTCGTTTTGTACAACCTGCTTTATCATTTTCTTCCGTGTAAGCCATATACTCCTTACCTTCGTTATGTTTGTACCAACAGTAATCATCACTATTCCAAAATTTTCTTTTTTTATTTACCATGTGTACATCGATTTGATTATAGTTCCATAATGTCGAAGTACATGTTGTCAACTAAAAAATAAAACAACTATCCACTAAAATTCCACAATTTTATATTACACCATTGAATAAAAAAAAAATTCAAAATTTGTCAATTCAAAAACCCTAATTTTACGGTATATCAGTGAACCAAATAAATTCTCAAAGAATGTTGACTTGAATTCCCCTAATTTTATAGTACATCACTGAACCAAAACAAATTTCAAAGATCGAATCTCTCACTCCGCTGCCTTTCCTTTTCGCGCTGCTGCACTGCTACATGAGACCAATCCCGCGATTACAACATCATGAGAGTTACAAACGGAAAAAAAAATGTAACGAAGCAGCCAAAATAACCATCGCTTCGTTGAACTACATCAAAACAAAAGGACACTCATCCCTGTCTCCGCAGGTGTCATCTCTCTCCTTCAAAACCATCAAATCCAAATACAATAAACTAAAATCCTCAAGGAATACAGAGCTATAGAAAGAGAGAGAAAAACAGGGACATTCAAACGAAAAGAAATATCTATTTTCACGGTACCCTAAATTCAATATAACCTATTTATTCTTTTCGATTCAACAGATTAAATTAGTTAAAATTTATTTATACTCACTGATAGTAGAGCAATAGAAACATCTCTAACAAATCAACAGCTAGATCTGATTTCTACTTCCCACTATATACTTATAAGTGTAATACACCGTAAAATTTAATTCTCAAATCTCTAAAAAATTAACCTACTCCCTTTCTCCAAGAAGGAAGCATGCGTGCGTGCATCGATTGATCGGCTCCAATCCGGATGCTAATTGGCCGTGCATACGGCCGGGCAATGAGCTAGCCGGACCCGATCAAGGTTGGGTCCAAGCCGATGTGCTACGTACGTACGGCTCGTCCGGCGGCCGGCGGCGTCACCAAACCCTCGACAGCCTTCGCCACAGCCTCCTTCAACGACGCCTCATCGAACCGGTCGTCCCCCTACAAGATCAACGACGATCACCAGTTAAAAGTGTGTTTGGTAGGGCTCCAGCTTCATCAGATTCGTGGATCTGGTGAAGCTGGGTATTTCTAGCTCCACAGATTTGTGGAGCTGGAGCTCTGAGTATATTAAGAGTGTTTAGATGGATCATCTTGTTTATATTTTAGACCAAAAATATAAACTTAATTCACTTTATTTTAGCCTACAAGTTTCAGATCTCAGGTAAAGCTGAGATCTGAGAGCTCTACCAAACAGGCCCTAAGTTTGCAAGTACTTCCATCGGCGCGGCGATCGAAATCATTACGAACAGTCACTGACAGATCTAATTAAAAACGCATTAGGATCGAGACTCATTCGTGAGTACACGAGCGGCTTCGATCTAGCTTTATCGTAGCTTTCTGGCTCTACCTATCGGTAAATGTTTATAGCAAGAATTAACCTATATATAAAGATAGATTTACGATTTACACGGGGCAAGGCAATGTTAGTCTACTGACATATATATAGCAGCGTACATATATATGTGTAGTTTTGAGTTAATTTCAGGGTGTAATTTTGACCGGCAAGGAGTAGCCGGCCAAGTCAATAAGGCGATTGGAACGGCTCGATTGTCTCTTCTTTTCTTGTCTTGTGGTGGAGAACAAACACATTAATTTAGACCAGCATGACAGAGACAGGGGCGATCGGTGGTACAATGCAGGTAGCCGCTAAACCCCTAATTAAAAGAAAAATAACAAACAAACAAGCTAGAGCTAGATCAATCCTCAAATCAAAACCCTAATTAAATTGGCGTTTCCTGGGTACGTCTTGGTTTGGGTTTTCGTTAATGCCTATCTCAGGTGGGTTAGGCCTGCATGTACATGCGCATGCATTGTGGGTGGTGCTTTAAGGACATGTTTCGGACGCATGAAATTTGACACGAGATGATATGATTTTTACATGGATTGTGGGAAACTCTCGAAGGAAGTACGAAAAAAAAAAAAGAAATGTGCTTCTATGCTTTTAAAAAAAATTGCATAAATATTAAAGTATGAACGAAGGGTATACAGTGATTACTTATTCCTTCGTTTACTTTAAAATTTATATAACTTATATTAGAAGAGAAATTATGGAAGCACTACTTAAGAATTATACCATCGTGACGGTGTATCCGATCGTACCGTTGCTCTCAGTGTTAGGTTGGCCTGAGCAATGCCACTGTTGCTGCTTGTTTGCCTCGCATCGACGGACACCACCGTGAAGCGGCTCATCTCCTTGAGCGGCGCGATCACACGGACAACCAGCTCCGACAGGTCGCCCTCCGCCCGCGCCACCACCCTTACGGTCACCTCGCGGCGGGACTCCGACGACGCGCCGGCGCCACTGCTTACCTGAACTTGTACTCTCTCCGGCGAGCCGCCAGTTAGCCATTGAACTTCGTTTGCTGTCCTGCTGGGTGAGCTTCCATTGATGCGTTGGTGAATTTGGGCCTCCCGCAGGCTTCGGTTCTTCGCTTCGAGGTCGGAGATTTGAGCTATCAGCAAGTTCATGTACTCCAGTGTCTTGGCAAGGACCGTGACCTTGTCTTTCTACAATGAGAAATGCACGAGTGAAAAACCAAATAGAAATGCAACACAGTTTCTTGAGGGCCAACGGCTGGTAAAATTTTTCTTAAAAAAAGCTAAATTAACAGATCAAAATGTTACAATCCATGCACAATGCAATATTTCATGCTGAATGCGCTAATAATAAACAAGTAAATAAAGTGCAATATTTCATGCTGAATATATATTTAAGGTTTTCTCTAAACTAACATGGATTTAATTTGCTGCAAGTTAATGTACTATGCAATGAAGAAAAATAAGCGCTAATTAACATAGTAACTCATCTCATGTACCTTTGATCCCGGAGGAAGCAACCCCCTCAGAGCCTCGAAGTACTCGCTGAGCTTCTCCCTCCGCCTCCGCTCCGATATCATATGCTGCAGCTGGCTGGTCGATGGGGCCGGCGCGCCGCCGCTGCCTTCTCCTCCTCTTGCCCCCGCTGCGCCGCCACGCCGACGGTGCGCTCCCTGTTGCACCTGATAATGTGCATCCTCCTCGGGATGGAGATGCCCATCTTGATCATCCGCTGACCAGGCATGCCCGGCGGACGGCGCGGCGCCCTCGGCGCAAGCGCCGCGTTGTACGACCGGAACGCAGTCTTCGAACCCCCTCGCAGCCACTGCTGCTCGCGGTGGTCGCCTGGGGGAGGCGTGGACGGAGTCGGCAACGCTGAAGAGGAGGCGGAGATTACGGCTAGCATGGCCTGAACCATCGCGGCGTCGTCGGCCTCGGCGTTCGGGAAGTGGATGTGGCCGTGCCTATCGAAGGGCACCCGGTGCGGCGGGCTCGGGTGGAGCAGCGGCGCGACCTTTTGGTCTCGTGGAGACGGCGTGGCGAACGACATGGTGGCCATCGTGCGGAGGAGCGACGTCGAGCAGTCGGCCGGGCTTCCCGCTGAGACGGACGGAAGCGAGGACGACGACGATGATGGCAACGTCGGCGGCAGCTGGAACAGCTCCTCGATCAGCGACTGCTGGAAGAACTCCTCGGAGAAGACTTGCTCCACGCTCGCGGCCTGCAAGTTCATCTGCCCGCCGTTCGCTGCTGCTGCCGACGTGCCGACCTCGATCTCGCCACCATCGCACCCCATGAACTCAGCCATCTGCCAAGATTTGTTCATCTTGTTGGAGTTACAGTTCATAAGCATACCATCATATATTCATACGAGATGATCGAGAAAAGCAAACCTTAGTGCCAGCTTCCTGGAACACAAGAACACAACATGCATATTTCAGCATTTTGCAGATCATTAATGGACACCCACCACCAGAAGTGTAGGAATATATGGATTATTGCATGTGTACTGAGTCACTGACCTGGTAAAACTGCTGCTGCACCGGCAGCGACGCCGAGGCGGCCTGGTCGTTCTCCGGCAGCTCCATGTACGCGCGGCCGTCCTTGTAATTAAGCCCACGTCCGGCACACGGTCGCGCAGAGCAAGCCCCGGCACGCGTCAAACAGCGCTCTCACCCGGTCGTCACCGCGGCCGCCGTCGCCGAGCCACGCGCCCAGGCACAGCAGATGGGCGCTGCTCATGGATCGGAGAGGGCATTGCACGCGTTAAGATCGAGATAAGCGTCGTTGGCCATCCACGCATCACGAGCTATAGCTAGAGACGATGACGGACATGAGTACCTGGTGTGGCAGCGGGCCAAAGAGGAGGAAAGCGGAAGCTGGCCGGGGACGGGCGCCCAGACGCAGAGGTACACGCGCCGCCGGGGACTCCTGGGCGAGCACGAAGAGGATGGCTACTTGTTGGTTGTCGCTGCCGCATACATATATACATGCATTGCATGGCATGGGAAGGGGTTGAAAATTACTCCCTCAATTTGTTCTTACACTTCTACCAGGTTATATCTAAAAAAAACTACATTGAAAATAGATAAAAAATTGGAAATAGATAAAAAAGAGTATAAAAGAAAAAAATTGTAAAATATCACTTCGAAATAGTAAAATAACGTATATTTCGAAATAAAATTTAAAAATTAGAATAACATGTATTTGATGAGGTGTGCCAAGATACTACATGGAAAGTCGTTCGAAGGTCTACTGCTGGCAATTAATGGGCTTGAAAGACGGTCAAAGACAAACATGGTGGCAGGGATGGGAGGCTTTGTAGCTAGCTAGGTTGCACCTGCATCTGATCTTCAATAATTCGGCCTCTAAAAAATCTCAAGCCTTCGATTCAATTTTCCTTTCAGTTTGCACCTGGAAATGCGAACTAAGTGGTGATCTTTATAATGGTACCAAGCAATTCGCCCATTCATGCTCATTAGAGCTTATGCATGGCGGCCATGGCCTAAAATAATTAAATTTGTAAAATCAAGTACTAATTAGCTTGAGTTGGCTACTTGGCTGTGGAATTTTCTTTTACATGTTTACATTATCATTTGTAGCTAGCTCGGTTCGTCTTTTTTGTGTACGCCAGGTAATTAAGCGTTATGGCTTATATGTGTCTTATGGTCTAAGTAGAGCTTTAGATTCTAATTTTACTTGAGATCTGTAACTTGTAAACTAAAATAAAGTGAATTAAGTTTATATTTTTGGTCTAAAATGTAAACAAAATGACTCATCTAAACACTCTTAATATAGTCAAAGTTCTAACTCCACGGATCTGATATAGCTAGGAATACCCAGCTCCACCAGATTTATGGATCTAATGGAGTTGAAGCTCTACCAAACACACCCTAAACTTAGTACGAAGGCTTAGCAGTGTAAAATAATTTTGACACACAATCAATGGGATACCAAATACGATCAGCCTGGGAGGATGTATCATGGGCTACCCCTCATATATTCACTACTGCAGATAGGACTATCACAAGCGGTTCAAAACCGTTTTCAGAAACGGTTTTAGAACCGCTTGTAAGCAACCGCGAGTGATACTCCCGTCAGTATCACAAGCGGTTTTATAACCGCTTGTAGAAGTCACTTCAAAAGACAAATAATATTGTGAGGACCGGGATTCGAACCCACGACCCTCCTCACCCCTCCTCGTGACCCACGTCTCACCCATCTAGCCAACCCACCCACGCGTGCTCTCTGATAGAGTAGGGCATGCATTCCTTTTATTATTTCAAAAACTGGGCTTCTACAAGCGGTTGGGGACACAAACCGCTTCTAGAGCCGGCTCTAGAAGCGGTTCGTGTCCCCAACCGCTTCTAGAGCTAGGGCTTTAGAAGGGGTTCGTGTCTCCAACCCCTTGTAGATCTCTAGAAGGGGTTCGAGACACGAACCGCTTCTAGAGCTAGGGCTTTAGAAGGGGTTCGTGTCCCCAACCCCTTGTAGATCTCTAGAAGGGTTCGGGACACGAACCGCTTCTAGAGACTCCTTCGGTCCGTTGCCCACGAACCGCTTGTGGTGCAGAGAGCACAAGCGGTGCGCAACTAACCGTTTATAATAGACCGTTTGTAAAGGTAAAGGTCGATTCTGTAGTAGTGATTTCTACCTCCGTATTACCTATGTATAAAAGTTATCAAAAATTCCTTAAAAGGGTTAGAATGTACTGTATATAGAGGACATAGTCTACGATCATGTAAAATTTTAAGATCAAACACACCTAGCTGAGGTGATTCTTCTTCTTTGTAAGTTGATTTGGTGAAGAAAGAAATGTTTAATTAATGCAAGTTGCCAAACACACCATTAATGTAGAATTTTGAGATCAAACTCCCGAGCTGAGGTGATTCTTCTTCTTTTGTAAGCTGATTAAGTAAAGAAAGAAATGCTAATGCAAGTTGCCGAACACACCCGGCCATTAATTTTCGACCTGCTGGAGCAGTAGCATGCAGTCAAATCACTTGATACACATAATGAGGTACATGACAAAGGGGGGTCAACTCCCTCCAGGTAAAACATGTGTCTGTGTGTGAGATTATTCTGCTCTTGTAAGTTGATTTGGTAAAGAAAGAAAAGAAGTGGAGGTGAAAATGGGTCAGGTAGATATTACTTTTTCTTGTATGCTAACTCATATTTTTTCTGGTTTTGAAGCCAAATATGGACTAGCCAGATACAGATACTAATTCAGGTTATTCGAGTTACAGACATGTGACGGATATGTGACGGATTCAAGCTACAGACAAGGGAATTTTCTTAATCACACCCACGCACTACCGTGGACTTGGTCCACTACTTTTCGCAGCTAAAATGGGATTTGGTCTACCGTACCCCTCCCCTACCCCGGTTCTGTGTACGTACTTTTCTCCAGGCCAGATCTGCACACTTTACAGACATGTGCAATGAACCATGGAATATATTTATCCCTACTCGTCTCAAACTAGTACTATATATTAATTAGTGATCCCACTAGTCAAAGAATGCGCTAACTAATACTTCTTGGCTAATGAACAGCTAGCTAGCATATCCAAATACATGTATCACGTGACACTAAGCCAGGATTATTATTGGGAGTACATAGTTTAAAATATTGCTACCAGCTGTAGACGATCGAGCTCACAGTATACGTCATCTCGAACCATTGATCGACTTCCAGAGATGGCTTAGTTGTTGCCTATCATGGTTACAGACGTACAGATACACGATGTAGCTAGCAAATTACGGTACGTATATGTGTACGTACTCCTTGACAATATTGTTTTGTTTGTCTGACTAATAACGTCGTGCCCATGGAAGCACACACGAAGCATGCATTATACCGTGTAATTTTCCGGCCGGTTTCATAGATCTGGACTCCAGTGGTGCCATCTCGAATTAATTTTAACGAGTTGCAAACTTGAATGCAACTGTTGTTTAATTTTCAACTGTGATATCTTGCTTATGAACTGTGTTGAGAGCATGTTAACCGTTAATTCAAAAGGCGGAAGAGAAAGGTTGCACAAGAAGGGGAAGAAAACGCGTTAAAGTAAGAGGCTGTCTATTTATAAGGTGACTTATTTTCTTCTTATAGTTATAGGTCATGTTTTCAGCCCATTGGATTAGCATCAAATAGCACACCAAATCTCCATGCAAAAATCCAATTGGTCACAAAGAAACAACAACTTAGGGTCTGTTTGTTTCAGTTTTTTATTCTGGATTCTAGCCCTAAAAGCAAAATAAAAAACAAACAGCCTGA
Source organism: Guadua angustifolia (assembly GCA_036346375.1). NCBI lineage: Eukaryota > Viridiplantae > Streptophyta > Magnoliopsida > Poales > Poaceae > Guadua > Guadua angustifolia. The sequence continues at coordinate 64,564,979 of CM070502.1, read as the reverse complement.
TTCTAGAATCCGATTCTCATAATCCAGCCCACCCATATACACTAGAATTCACAATCCACTTCATATGTGATTTTGGATTCCAGCTTTTGGAGAATCAGTTTCTTTACAATCACAATCCAAAACCAGCTTTTACAGAATCCAAAGTTGAAACAAATAGACCTAAAAAGCTAAAACAAACAGGTCCCTTAGACTCAAGAAGATTCTAGACAACTTGTAAATAACATGTATTATTATAGCACTATATATATGAGTATGGATGTACGCAAGATTCTACAAGTAGATAAATGGATGTATTTCGAGAAATATGTATCAAAAGCGCTAGCCACAACACAGGTATTCTGGAGGAGAATGTCATCCTAAAATAAATTAAAAGGGAGATAAATTCTAATTAATTAATGAAGTCTCAGTTAACTTGGGAGGGTTCAAAGGTGACGTCAAATTTTAGTCTTCCTTTGCACACTATATATAGTCTATCTACGTACATTCCATAAAGATAAATGTTAGTGTCTCTAAAAAAGCGACCACTGAATATTAATTATTCTTCACAGTGTGTAAGATTTGCCAAACTGCAGATCCTTCAAGTCCACCGAGAATATTCAAACCTACATGCATGCATGCCCATACGAATCTTGATGCTTGAGCTTGACAGTATCTAATTTGGCGAAGAAAAGTAGAAAGGGAAAAGTAGTAGTTGCCGGTATTTTTTATTTCTTTTGCCCTTTGCAAACAGGTAGTATATATATATAGTTGATTGGTTGACTGGGATCCACTGGAGTTGCTCACAAGTGGAGTTTACTTGATTTCAAAATCTTTTGATTTGCCTATGATTCAATGCTAGCTCTTGAATGCTACATTGGGCTAGGCAATTAGCTTGCGAAAAGTTTAAGGCCCTGTTTGGAAGCAATGTATTTTTATAGTTTCTAGGCAATACCATGGTTTCTAAAAATACAATGGTATTTTATACCATGAGGTGTTTGGTTACCATGTCAAAAGTTCTGTATTAAAAATCATGGTTTGATAGATACCATGGTATTTTTAGAGTATTTGAAACTCCACTCCAACCCAAAGTTTTCATAGTTTTGGCTAGCTTCTTGTCTATTTCCACTTAAATACCATGGTTTGTGATGTTGCATCCAAACAGTTAGTAGTTCCAAGAAATACCATAGTTTTAAAGAAGTTTGGTAAAACTATGGTATTCATGACAAAACAATTGCAAACTATGGTATACTAAAACTATAGTTTTGAAATACATTGCTTCCAAACAGGGTCTAACCCTGTAAACCTCTATTTTAAAAGAAGTTCGGTGAGATTCTTCTCTACCTTTTTTGTCTGAAGGACAGGTGGGATTCTCTTTTCTATTTAAAAGTTGCCTAAGTTTAGTAGAAAACAATTGCTAGCTCAAAGATCATGGGAAGGTCTATACTCATGTTAGAGTTAGAATTTGATTTGTTTTTAGCAATTAGATAATTATTGTATATTATTTTAATTTGGATATTGCTATATGATGGGTTTCTTATTTTTGATGGTTACAAGACGACGGTGCTAGGTCTTGGTGAGGCAAAGGATGATCGGGACTAGGCGAGTTACGCCGGAGATCCAAATAGTCGGGGATCGCTGGAGAATGACCGGAAACGGTGTCGCTGCGAGTCTAGAAGACAAGTGAACAACTGAGATGCTAACTTGGGGCTGCTCGGATCAAGGAGAGCCATTGGATTGCGGTTTAGTGGATAGAGTAGCTGTCGGTGTACTTTGCACCGGGGTACCCTCTCCGCCGCAGATTAGTGGGTCCGAAAAAGCGGCCCAGCCCACGTGGCGGCTTTGGCGGCGTGTGGCGATCACGCGCTTTCGCCGGCGGTAAGCGTGGCGGTGGCGGCGGTGGCGATCACGCCACTGCGGCGGGCGGTAAGCCACGGCGACTGGTGGGCAAGTGGCGATCATGCCGCTGAGCGGTAAGCCCACGTGGCGGCTGGCGGCGGTGGCGATCATGCCCTTTCGGGCGGGAAGCCGCGTGGCGGCTCGCGGGACCTGGCGGCGGTGGCGATCATGCCGCCACGGGCGGTAAGCCCACGTGGCGCCCTGGCGGGCAGATGGGCGATCATGCCCTGCCCGCCGGGCGGTAAGCCCACGTGGCGCCCTGGCGAATGGGCGGGTGATTGGGCCCCACTCATCAGGCCACGAAGGCAACCAAAGGAATAAGGAGAAGGCTTCGCCTCGAATTCTCCTTCCCCTGACATGCTACGTCAAGGCCATTAATTGCGAAGAATTCTGCTATCGACACGACAACGGCCCATCCCTCTTACGCCTCTCACCAAACCCGTCGCAGGAGTGTCATATCTCGGGCGAACCGGGCGAAGCCTCACAGCGGCATTAAATGGGGCTTGAAGGACAAGGCTACAGCGACGGGCGTAATAAATGGGTTATGGGTCAGTGAGATAAGGCTCGAATGATGGGTGTAATTAATGAGTCATAGATCAGTATAACGTCACCTTCTCATTTGCCCGGGCCAACTCGTCTATATAAGGGCGCCCCGGTGCATGGAGGAGGGGGGTCGGTCGATAGGTCGAAGGTTTGGAAAAAGACTAGAAGAACTATTGTAATCGCCTCCATATTTCCTCAACAAAGGTCTAGTAGGACGTAGGGCTATTACCCGTGCTGGGGGTTTGAACCTGGTCCATTGATCTGTTGATCCCCGGGATCCACCGTGCGAGAGTCATTAGGGTTTCCGGCCACGAAGACGCCCTCTACCGAACCATACCTTCCATCCTAGGAGTAGTCAACCCTGTTCGTTGACGGGGTCTTGTCTGGCGAAATACGCCGACAATAGCGATCAAGTTAGCTTGAGTGAATCTCAACCCTTGATGAGATTTCTTGGGGCTAAGTAGAGCTCATCTAAGGGTGGAGAATGACTCAATCTCAACCCTTGATAAGGTTACTTGAGAGCCAAGTAAAACTCATACAAGGGTGGAGGATGGCTCAAGAGTAGTATAAATAGAGGAGTAGGGTTAGTTCTTCCCTCTTGAAGATTTTGGTGCTTGTTCAAGTTTTACTCACTTTGTTGTGAGGCTTTGTAAACCTTTATCCCATTAAATAAAATTTTATTATCTTATGATTCTGAATTTACTTTCCGCATTTATATTATGCTTTAAATTCAGCATTTAAATTCTGTAATTTAATTTCTTGTAATTTACATTTCTTAAATTCAGCATTTAAATTTTGTAACTTAATTTCTTGCAATTTACATTCTTGCAAGTTAGATTTGCCTCCCCTCCTACTTGCTTGTGCTTCTTGTGCTAAGGATGTACGATTGATGGATGAATCTTCTTTAGGTCATATCCTCATCATCTAGGTAAGCTTTCGCAAGAATTCGATCTTTTTACTCTTTCCTTGAGAAATCTTTGTAGATCATGTTTGAGGTTCTTGTGTTCTTGCATGCGGTGACAAGTGGGAGGATACCCAAGATCACCTTGATCATCAAAATACCACGAGCAAGTCCAAGATCAAGATTTTGTTTTTTGCCCAATTTTGGTGCGCTCTTCCTTTAAATTCCGGCACTAGCGCCCCCTATGATGTGGTAGTACCGACTAGAGCAGTTTTTCTCTGTTTGCTCCTTCGTGCTCGAGTGCTTCTTAGAGGTTTTGATTGGATCCATTCAGTCAAGGAAAAATTTAATTTATGATCATTCACCCCCTCTGATCACCATTTAGATCTTTCACTAGCCTATCCGGTGCCTTTTTACAATGTACTCCTTTTGTACCATGTGCATATCGTTTTGGATGTCACATTGTTTTTAAAATGTAACTTTGACTACTAATTTATATTATAATATTATGTTATTATAAAACTCAATAACATTTTAATATTATGAAAGCATTTTCGAGATAAATCTATAAAAAATTTAAAATATATCGATTGTTAAAATTTTAAAGTTTGACTATATATCAAAAAAGGGCGTGTATTTGTAACTAAAGGGGCTATTGTAGGATCGAGGATGCGCTTAAAGGGGGGTGAATAGGCGTTTTACAAAATTAATCGCTCTTCTAAAACAATCGCTCTAATCAACCCCTATGTCAAAACCTAATCAAAGATAATGCGGAAGCGATAAACTAGGTTTTGACAATTAAGGCCTAAATCAACTAGGCTCACTAGTGCACTAACTAAATTATGTCTCTATACAAGAATTGCTAAATTGAACAAACAATTAATACTAAGCAATTCTAATTACAATCAAGCAATTGATAAATATACAATAAAGTGAATACTTGAAGATAAAAGAGAGAAGAGACACGATACTTTTTACCGTGGTGTTCGGAGACTTGCCGGTCTCCCCTAATCCACGTTGAGGCTAGCCCAAACCCTTGGACCAGCTCCGCAATGAGCACCCGCCTCGATTCCACTAGATATGGTTTTTCACGCTTTCGCGTAGGCTCAACCCAAACTTTCACAAACTTCGCCGGGGCTTCTCACAACCTTGAGAGCTCCTGCGCACGACGCTCTACGCCATCTAGGAGTCGGCAACCTCCAAGAGTAACAAGCCGAATCCTTCGCTTGAACTTCACCGAGCACAACACATGCGCTCCTGGTGATCACCTAGTGCAACACATGCACAAGAACCTCCCTCAAGTGCAACACATGCGCAAGAGACTCACAATCCACTTCCTAATTGCAACACATGCAATTAGTCTCACTCTTTTGCTCGAGAATCAAATGTGAGTGTGCAACACATGCAACACCTCACCCAAAAACTCAACCAAGCCAGCAACCACCTGCCCAAACCCCCATGGGGTCTATTTATAACCCCACCAAGAAAACTAGCCGTTTGGGGGCAATTCGGTGACATAAACCGGTACTACCATACGATAAGCCGGTAGTACTGGCCGTAGTCTGTGAACGGTCTTAAGCGGTCGCATTTCGATACTACCGCCCTCTCGAGGGCAGTGCGACTTCATGATGAGTACCGCTCCCATCGAAGGTAGTACCGCGGCAAGACATCCAAAAAATCTGATTACGTAAAAAAAGCAATCAGAGGCAATCTTCCGGTAGTACCGGCCACCGGTACTACCGGCCTCACAATGGCGGTAGTACCGGCCTTCCAGACTCGAGCAACATATGCTCTCTGGAAAAATGCTACCGGCCTCTTGGGCCCGGTACTACCGCACCTCCGGTAGTACCGGCTCCACTACTGCGGTACTACCGGCCTTTCTGAGAAAACACATTTTCAAGATTGAAAACATTTCTCCAAAGACCAAGCATTATTCTTTGAGCTACTAGATGATCAACACATGATTATACACTTGTGCAAAACACATTTGCACCAACTTAGCTCATGCTCAAAGAATCTCAATCAAATTTGCGAAAACACATTCCACAAATAAACCACGAACCTATGAGTTCAATCGTCTAGCCATGTAAGGATCAACACATGACCCCGACACTTTGCAAAACACATTCGCAAATGCCAACACATGCTCTAGGATTGAAACACATAACTTCTAAGCTCATTTGCAAAACATATTTGCAAATTACAATCCAACTTGCGAAAACACATTTCGCAATCAACTCAAGATTTATTTGCAAAACGTATTAAGCAAATCAAATCCGAGTCTATGAGATTAATTCCCCTAGCTATGTGAAGGTCAACACAAGACCCAGTCAACTTGCAAACACCCGTTGCAAGCCCTATTCACATGCTCTCGGAATTCCAGACTCATAGCCCTCAGTTTATTCGCACAACGAACTTGCAAATAACTAGGGGTGCAAACGGAGCGGATAATTCCCGACCGACCGAAGATCGAATTCGTTTAAAATCCGATTCGAATCCGAAAAAATGATATCCGGTTATATCCGGATTCGAATCTGCCTATCCGAAAAAAATATGGGGTAAGATATGGGAAGAGAAGTATCCGATCCGTATCCGATCCATACCCGCATATCCGAGATATCCGAAAAATATCAATGTAAATGAGTGCAATAGATATCCGATAACAGATCCGATAAACATAAACATTCTACATCATATAAGTTCATATGTTGATTGGAATTATACTTGATTGCATATTATTTTTATATAGGGAAGGCAACTATTATTGAATTTGAAACACTTATATGTCTTCAAGGTTCTAGTAAAGTTTTATGTATTTAATATGCACGACATATATGGTTTCTGTTTTAACGCATTATCCGACTAACTATTAAGAATCGAGACTAACCGTATCCGAACGATCGTATTAAGCTCCGTATTCGCGATCAAAGTAATTCGTATTCAGTATTGAATCCGGCCTCATCCATATCCGATTCTATATCCGAGAAAAAATTTGGAATAGGATACGGAATGAGCAAAATCCGTCCGTATCCGATCCGTTTGCACCCCTATAAATAACACATTAAATCAATTTCATGCTTGAGCACTACTCTTTGCAACACATGCAAAAGTCTAGCTCCAAGCAATACCAAATCAAGGTACATGAACGCATGCAATTCTCTAGTCCCATGCAACCACACTAAAACCAAATCAAACGTATGAGCTCTCTACTTGCAACACATGCAAGCCTCTAGCTCCATACAACCACACGAACACCAAATCATGCTTGAGCTCTCTCCTTTTGCAACACATGCAAAACTTAGCTCCAAACAACCACTTTGATTTAAGAAAGATTTGTTTTGTAAATGAAAACAAAACATGAAGCTTCAATAATTTGCAACACATGCAAAAATGAATCTTCACGCAAAAGCCAACGCATAAGCTTATCCTATTTGCAACACATGCAAATCAAAGCTTTATGCGAAAACCAAATGCATATGCTTTACTTCTTTGCAACACATGCAAATCAGAGCATAATGCAACAACAACTAAGCATAAGCTTAACACATTCGCAACACATGCCAAATGGTTAATTCTTATGCAAAAATCAAATCCAAATAAGATTTGAGCTCGAGTGAACATGGGATTGAGATCATCAACACATGATGAAGCTCAAGCTAGGACTCAACCCCTCTTAATAGTACGGCGATAAAAACTAGACTCAAAGACTAGAAAGTCCTTAGCCTATCTAGTTATACCTTGAGCCACCGTACGTAAGCAATCCCCTTTGGGGTCTTTATGATATTTATTTTGACACTCCCCCGTGATCATCACTCTTCTTCTCTTCTTTGTCTTCGGGATCTCCTCTTGCGCCCATCACCTCATGATATCGTCTTTGTCCCGTTTTCATCATCTCATCCATCTTTGGACTTAACCTAGCTAAAACACAACTCATAAAAATAGTTAGTCTAAGATGTATGGTTGTCTCAATTATCTCTTACACTCCATTAACACATAATGGATGCCTTTAGATCAATTGAGCACAACCTTAATCAATTAGAATGATTTAAATGTGTCTTAAGTACAATAATGCAATGCATGCTTCATTATACTTAAGAACTATTCATTTGTCCTTAATTAATCAAGAAACACCATCAATACATGATGAAGTGTTCTTTAATGATTAATAAGACAAATGAATTCAATTTAAATTTTCATTTAAATTGACTCTTCAAGTTAGAGTGTGAACTCCCCCTAAATATGTGCATGCATGTAATATATGGATTGGGAAACAAGATGCACATTTTGTGGTTAATATAATGGGGACATTCATACTTTAAATTGAATCCTAAGTATGCAATAATACAATAGAAATAAATACGAGTGCATACCTTGGGTTTTCCATTTTCCATCCAACTTTGAGACTAATAAGAATGAATCTCAATAAATATGTTAGTCTCATAATGATTAGATTTGTCATTAACCGATGATTAAACATTAATATTAAATCAATCACCAAAACCAATAGAGCTTGAACTTACAGCTATATATTAAGATGTTTTTATATCATCTCTAGGTTTTGGTACATTTTGACCCCGTGACTTCTCTAGTAGGTTTGGTTTTTGGGATTACTCCTTAGGCCCTATTGGTTTCGGCCTTTTCACAAAAGCAAAAAAAACCAAAGCCAAACCAAACGACTGTTTTTAAGGACGGGCTTTGAAAAAGTTTAAAGCCTTCATATAACTAAAAGCCAATAAAGAGGTGCTTTTTTTTGGCTTTTGTGGGATCAAAATAGCCCTTTACCACTAGACTTCATTGAAATTACCCACAATGCCATTGCTATATAAGTCAAGCCCCATTTCATTTTTCTCTTCATCCTTCCTCATTCCAACACGTATACCTCATCTCCCTCTCTCCTCTCTTGTTGGCGACCATGTCTCCCCCGCGCCTCCATCGTCCACGCCCCTAAGCCGCTGTTGTCAACTCCTTTAGGCCAACGATGCCACCGTCCAAGCTCCTCCCCAGGCCACCATCCTCAATTCCTCCCTAGGCCACATTGATCCAGCCATCCCATCCCCTCCACTGCTCGGTCCAGCCTCTCCATCGCCTCCGGCTGTAGATCTAGCCTCCCTGTCCCTTCCACCTCTCAGATCCGCCTAACCCGTCCTCTCCACTACTCAGTCTGGCCTCCCCATTGTCTCTAGCCACCGGTTCCGGCCTCCCCATCCCCTTCGTCCCTTAGATCTAACCTTTCCGTCCCCTTCGCCTCTCGGATCTAGCCTCCCTGTAGCAAAATTCTCTATGTAATTCCGAAATCCATTGTAGCAAAAAAAAATTCACGTAATTTGCCTTGTTTTTCTATATTTTTCTTGATGATGATTGAACTAAAATATCATTAGAATCATGGGCATTTCAGATAATTGAACAATAAGCCATAGCTCAAAGAAAAAAAAGCAATATTATTAAACACTATGGTTTGGCTTAAAAGTTAGATACTTATAAGCTGCTTAAGAAAAAAAAACTAGCTTTCATCAATAATAATAAAAAAAACTAAGCTGAAACAAACATGCATGGCCTTAGAGAAGCTTGCTCGAGCTTGGTGACGCCAATACGAATGACCGTCTAGCGCAACAATAATGTATCTACAGGGAAAAGAAAAGAAAAGAAAAGAAAAGAAAAACATATATCGTCGTGATCTGGCTAGTGATCATGGAGAGGCGGTCGCATTGCAGCGTAACGTGACGTGTTGAGGGACGTTTATGTGAGACCGGAACGGCGGTGGCGCGTGACGCAGTTAGGGTTCATAAAATGTGGTTTTGCGCGTACCGCTACGGTTCGAGATTAAAAATCGTTCGATAAATTAGATTAATTAAAAAAATTTAAAAAATTTGAAAAAATTTATACGTTGAAAACCGTTCAAAAAACAGTTGAAAAATCGGTTGAAAACCACTCGAAAACCGTTTTTAAGAACATTCAATTGGCCTGTTGTTTTTCGCGAAAAACCATGGTTTCTCGCAAAAAATCGAATGGTTTTCGTTTTTTTGAATTTTTTCAGACTTTTTTGATTTCTTAACTCTTCGGTTTCTGACGGTTTTTCGAGTGGTTTTTACGGTTTTTCAAATTTCGAGCTGTTTTTTTCGAAAAACGGATTTCGGAACCCTCACAGCTGATCGCGCGAGAGACTTAATTCGCCGTCGTTTTCCGGAGTCAAATTCCGGGCACCGTGAGGTCGATCTCTACAGCTTTCTTTTTCATTTTGCTGGGGTGTTAATTAGTGTACACTAGGGGTGCAAACGGATCGGATACGGATGGATTTTGCTCATTCCGTATCCTATTTCAAATTTTTTCTCGGATATAGAATCGGATACGGACGGTGCGGATTCGAATACTGAATCTGGATTACTTGATTCGCGAATACGGAGCGAATACATATCGTTCCGGATACGGTTAGTCTCGGTTACGAATAGTTAGTCGGATAATGCGTTAAAACAGAAACCATATATGTCGTGCATATTAAATACATAAAACTTTACTAGAACCTTGAAGACATATAAGTGTTTCAAATTCAATAATAGTTGCCTTCCCTATATAAAAATAATATGCAGTCAAGTATAATTCCAATCAACATATGAACTTATATGATGTAGAATGTTTGTTTATCGGATCTGTTATCGGATATCTATTGCACTCATTTACATTGATATTTTTCGGATATCTCGGATATGCGGGTATGGATCGGATACGGATCGGATACTTCTCTTCCCATATCTTACCTCATATTTTTTTTGGATAGGCAGATTCGAATCCGGATATAACCGGATATCATTTTTTCGGATTCGAATCGGATTTTAAACGAATTCGGTCTTCGGTCGGTCAGGAATTATCCGCTCCGTTTGCACCCCTAGTGTACACTGCTGCATGCGTTTATACCGTATCTATCTATCTATCTATCTATCTATCAATTAGTTTGATTAATCTTTGTCCGCATGTTAGCAATAGCATGCGTTTATACGTGCAAATCCAAGCTGTGTCTGACGTCGCTTAATTTCCTTTGCGACGAACGTTGTTCGCCACCCCGTGGACTGGAGCCACACTAATTAATGGGTAGTGTTCGTTTCGAAGGATGTCGGTTGGTGAATTTTTGACAACTTTATTTGGGCCTCAGACTCGTCAATCCTCACTCCATCTTTCATCTGATTTATAGGACCATGATGACACAATCTACCATCAGGATGGAATTCCGACTATAACTCTCCCTCTGTTGATTTTTATAGGCTGTTTAATCTGCTCTTTTGCGAAAAAAACCTCATAGTTCTGTAAATTTGCAGCCAACTCTGAACCAAACCATTTTGCAATAGAGCCATCGCCGCCATCGCCGTTCTGGAAATTACTCTCGACTCGGACTAAACCCTTTTGCAAAAAAAAAAAAAACCTCTTGGTTCTGAAAAATTGCATATAAACTCGGACCGAACACTATCAAAATTTGTCCAGCACAATATAACGTGTGACTCTGCCTAGTCGTTACTTACGGTATGAAAAAATTCTTTTATACATAGAAATTGTGCTAACAAGTACCATAGATCCTAGCCGACTAGATTGTTTTGGATGGCTTACAAACTAAAACTAATTCTAAAAAATCCATCAAAGAATCATCCAATTTTCTAAAGTTAAATCTTTAAGAAATTCAATTTCTTGCATTTAATTTCGTTATCTTTCCTCCTCCGCTCCTGTCCGTCTCCATCACCATCTCCTCAAGTCTCTCCTCTCCCCCTATTATCACTTCTCTCTCTCTCTTCTCTGTCTCCCCAATCTCGCCAGACTCTTTGTTACGAATCCAACATGAGGTACGTCTCGTCCCAACTCACTCGCCTGTGCCTGTGTCGCCCGCCGCGCCTGGGATTAGCCGACTTAGCTGCAGGCCAGTGAGCACTCCTTAAAATTTGGTTCTGGGCTCGCCACTGTTAGGGCTTGTAGTAGAACAGGGATAGTTATATCAATCTCTATAATTACTCTATAAAAAACATCCTTTTGGGCGACATAGCAAAGATGGCATTTGGTTCATATTTCTTTTAATAAAGTATTTCTTGTTATACAGTGTATAGGACTGTCTCTGGTGTGGCAGGACCGCTGGTTATCTTGGACAAAGTAAAGGTGTGACTTTGTTTATCTGCACACAGCTTACAGACTTACAGTTATTAATGCCGCTCAAAATTATTACGGCCCTAAACCTACTTTAGGGCCCAAAGTATCAGGAAATTGTGAACATACGATTGGGAGATGGCACCACTCGTCGTGGTCAAGTCCTGGAAGTTGATGGTGAAAAGGCTGTTGTACAGGTTGCTTCGTTTCTGTGAGCCATATTCTTATGATTGAATAATGCTGATCAAATTTTAAGTGATACTGCTTTTGACCTGATTTATTTTCGTAGTGTGTTTAACCACGGTCTAATTGCATTAAATTTTAATATCTGTGCATGACTGCATGTTACTTCGCATATACTGGATACTGAACAGCTTGCATCTTAAGGTCTTTGAAGGTACTTCAGGGATAGACAACAAGTATACTACTGTGCAGTTTACAGGCGAGGTAATCACCTGTCCTGTTATTTGCCTCTTTCTTTCTGATTCTCTGTCATTTGATTTAGTATATGCTTTATTTCTTCTATACATGTACTAGATAATTGGCCAAACCACCAAACTTCTTGAGCTAGACAATGCTAGCATGAACTGATGTAAAGCAAATATTTTTAGACCTTCCTGTTGAATAACTTTAGTTTTGTACTGAGGCTTTGTGAGTAACCTCAATTAGGGTTATGATACTTGCATGCTGTTGGAAGCTGAAGGAGGTGCCCTGTAGGCGTCGTTATCCTGGGTATATGTATACTGATCTGGCAACCATATATGAGTGGGCTGGGCGTATTGAGGGAAGAACTGGCTCAATTACCCAAATTCCTATTCTAACAATGCCTAATGACGGTAAGCTACAAAACTGTTTGCTTTATTAGATTTATTTTGTCATAATCCTAGAAATCTTTTTCTGCAACTGTAATTTGTCAGCTCACTTCCTGCAGTATCTTGCTACCTATCCATTAGACTGCTAATCAACTAGAATCTATCAGATTAAGTGTGAAGCAAGAGAGCATAAACCGTGACCTGGGCATGTGTGTCAAGTATATTCTTCGCACTCCTGCCTGAGTGCCCGGATTGGTCCATTTGCTGCCTCAGTGTCGTCTGATGCCTACCTGGTGGACTAATTAAAATGCTCTTCTAGTTGTAGTTTATCATTTCCACTGGAGTACTTGCTTCCTGACAAATTACAATGCCATGTCTAATTCTTGGTTTGTTTCCTCAACAGATATCACACATCCAACTCCTGATCTTACGGGATACATTACTGAAGGGCAGATATACATTGACAGACAGCTTCATAATACAGGTTTGTTTGCATGCTCTTTTATATTGTTGCTATTGTGTCTTCTGTTATAGGCATTGGTTGTTCCATCAGCATATCGATGTGATGATGAAAAGGAAAATCTTTTTATAAACTTTTATTTCTCCTTATTCATTTTTTTCCATTTCTTAATGAGATGGATGACATTGTGTTGCTTTCTCAGATCTACCCACCCATCAACGTCCTTCCATCGCTATCTCGATTGATGAAGGTGACATTCATAACAATTCAAAATATATGGTATATTGTGTTTCTTAATTTGGAATTACATGGAGAATTATATCATAATTCTTTACTTGCAGAGTGCTATTGGTGAGGGTATGACACGTCGAGATCATGCAGATGTTTCCAATCAGGTATCCATTTGAGCATTTGAGGTCATTGATTACTTTTCATTCTCCTTCTGATTTCTGTAAATTGGCTAACATGACTTGCTGCTCAGCTTTATGCCAACTATACCATTGGAAAGGATGTTCAAGCTATGAAAGCAGTTGTTGGAGAGGAGGCTCTTTCATCTGAGGATCTGGTTTGTTTAATTAACTTGTGCAATTATTTTCTTTCAGTCCAAAACTAATGCAATATGTTTTTTTTTGGTTGTGCAGCTCTATTTAGAATTCCTTGACAAGTTTGAGACGAAATTTGTAACTCAAGGAGCATACGACACTCGAAACATTTTCCAGTCACTTGATCTGGCATGGACATTGCTACGCATATTCCCCAGTGAGCTACTCCACCGTATTCCTGCGAAGACCTTGGATCAATACTACAGCAGAGATGCCATCCATTGATCTTTCTGTCCAGAAAGAGTACAAAGTTTCATGAAGAGCAGCTTGAATAAAGAGGAGAATTCAAACTTGTATATTTTTTTTGCTATGCTACAGAGTCTGATTCTATTCTTTCCAGTCTGAGCACAAGTTCTGTCTTATGCATCCTGGCGGCTTTGTTTGTCGAAGGAAAATATTGCACACGTTGTAAAAATGTTGCACATGTATTGTTAAATCAAAATTTCGGACGTTCAGACAAGCTGGTGCCCTTTTCGGTTTCATTTGACTGCATTGTGTAGCAAAACTGAAAAGCCCTTTGGGCTTAGATGCTCTAATATGTTGGTTATATTTATTTTTTCCTTTGTGAATGAATCAAACAATGTTTTATTGTATTTCTCTCCTAATGGTAAGGAGAGGTGGTGATCATTCTTCTGCTGGTGATTGCCTTGTACTGCGACATATTTTTTTCTGTTAATTTGTTAGGGGGTACTAGACAATAAAAGCTAATCTAGTTTGAGGCTACCCTTGAACTAAACTTATTCTACACCACATGTCATCATCTCCCTCCACCTTTCCTATTATCTTCTTTTCCTCTTAACACATATTTTAAATTGGAAAATTTTAGCTATGAAAATATAAAATTGGGAAGTTTTGGCTCGAAAAGATTCAAATTGGAAAGTTTCAACTTGTGTAAATTTGTGAATTGGCAAAATTCAACTCGAAAAACACTTCATCTCGAGAAATTATAATTTAAAAAAAATCTCAACTTGGGTAAATTTCAAAATAGTTTGAGGCTTGCTTGAGGGGTTGCCAATGCCATCACAGGTTATGATGAGAGGGCGTCATCACCAAAAAATTTGTGATGGTAATCTCTAATTAGTTAAACACAATTGCGTGTCAGCGTAAGGTGGAACCATGACTTTCTAAAATGGAGACCAATTTACGGCACTCTACAGTACAACCTTTAAAACATGGGAGGAGAACTTCACGTCTTTGTCTCCATATCTCTACTACTTCTAATTACGAGTTGGTAGTGGTGGTCCGTTCTTCCACCAAGCATACTCACGAAACTATTATTGTCTCAATCTTCTATACATTGGCGAACGGAGAAAGTTTTAATTCGGTTGGATATGCATGCATACGTGATCTGCGGCCCTCCTTGCGTGCTCCATTCGGATCAAAATGAAGACGATTGTTCAAAATGTATCAGACTTTTATTTTAATTAGCCGATTCTATTTCTAAATACTGCACGATCAATTTTTTTCCATATATTGCATGCATACAGCTTCTAAGTTACCATATGCCTTTGAGTTACCATATGCATCATTTTTATTAAATATTTACTTGCATGTGTAGGTAAAATTATCTTTTCTTTTTATCTAATCACGTATGGACTTGATTCGGTTAGGCCAGCAACATGCGTATGACCATACATGACGCGACTAGATAAGTTTGTTATCTCTATCTCTACTAATTCTAATGAGGAGTTGGTGGTGGTACATCTATTTTCCACCCTCACCCCGACACGTGTGCGCACCCGTGTGGCTGAGTGGGAAGCGGGCAATAGCCATCCCAGTAGATTGGATTGGATCATCCCGTTGTGGGAGGTAAATGAATATGCATGACTCATTTATTGCTTTCCTTTCTCCCATTGATCTGGCATTCGAATCAGCGGCGATTACTCCCGATGCTTTTCGGATTGGATTGATTGATTCCTTCTGAAGGAAGCAGAACTCCAATTCATAGAGTTGGGTCTCTTCTCGCCTCTTTCCCTTTTATTGCCTTCCTTATTCGATGATTTCTTAATCTAGATTCCATAGATATCTCCTCGGTTACTGAATCTATGGATGTGTTTGGTTGTCTGCACCACCCTAGCCTGTCCTGTATGAGCCATTCAGACTAACCTTGGTCTGCATGAGTGGATGCAAATTGAGTTGTTTGGTTGCTTGTTTATGCATCTCACGGGCCTGCATTAGAGAGAAGCCCAATTTCTGTGTTTTCTTCATCCTGCATGAGTGTGTGCAATTGCATCCACCTAGCCTGGATGAACAGGAAACCAAATATGTATCTAACAGATACAGTTGCATCCACTCATGCGATTCAGACATCATGCAGGCAACCAAACACACCCTATATAACCCTATTGCTTCTTGCCTCTCCTGCAAATGTGTTGAGCTTATCGGTTGAGCGGAGGTAACGTGCGACCTTCCTGATCTCGTCGATGCGACGCAAGGGCAGGTCACCGGTGGTGGGCGACAAGATAGGCTGACGGCGTTGCTGGAGCTTGCGCACGGTGGATGATATCAATAGGTCGAGGGAGGTGCTCGCGGGGAAGCGAGGAGGCGGTGGAGTTGGTTGATGGGGTGGGCTATGGTATGGCCGGAACATGACGTACGAGCTACGCACGCCGCTAATGGTGGCAGCCACATACGAATGACGTCTACCTCTTTAACGCCTTTGCGCCTATGGGGCAGCAGGTGATGCCTCTCTCGATCGATCAACCGATCTCAAATTATGGTGTTACAAATTTACAATCTCAAGTGCTGTGATATTATTATTTAAGTTTGTGAAATTAAAGATAATTTTAAGCTCGAGTTTGTAAATAGGTGCTTGGAATTTGTATACTTCAATGAATTGATTTAAACATTTAACCATTGCACATTCAGAGTGAATATTATTATTCAGATAAGGTTAGTGCTCTTTGCAAATAATTTTTTTATCGCAAATTGAGTTTCTGTTGCAACGCACGGACACATGGCTAGTAGCAACTAAAACTTTGGTGGGACCGGAACTTAAGAAGCCCTAAGTCCTAACACATATTAAATCCCATATTTCATAGAATTCAAAAGAAACCATTAAAAGATACTAAACCTTCTATTTCAAAGAAACCATCCTCGCAAATTTACACCAGATATTGGATCTTCTATAAGACATTAATACATGCATCCAGTTTTGTTTATTTATATTTTTATTACTCTCTATTTCAAATTATAATGGCCATAGTTTTCACATCTTGTTTTAAAATCAGGAGGAGTCCACCGTATTGGAAAAGGAAAGGAATCTACCGAAGTGTGAAAGCTGACACCTCACCTCTCTTGTGTAATTGATGGCAGGGTGGCTCACAAGGCGGTGGTGCAATAGGAAGGTAGAGGAGCCAGGAGAGTCCGTGGCGCAAGGGAAGAGAGGGGGCAGCGTGGTGTTGGGATAACATTTCTTTTTTTTTTCAATGGTGGAGTGCAGCCTATATACACATGTAAGCTAAATGGGCCATAGCCATGCGTTCGTGTATTAGGTAGACCATTCAAATGATAAGACCTATTATTTTCATGATCTTTTTCAAAATATAAGAAGTGCGCAAAAATTTAGTAATTTGTTCTCTCATTTCCCACATTGATTTTCCCTCCATCTAATGTTTATGAGTCAATATTTGCACTAACTATTATCTCTCTTATTACTAAGACTAACTGTATGGAGGTGGTAATCACAAGGCTGTGTTATGTAAATGAATATGTATGACTCATTTATTGCTTTCTTTTCTCCTACTGATCTGGCATTCGAATCGGTGGCGATTGCTCCCGATACTTTTTGGATTGGATTGGATTGATTGAT
Source organism: Guadua angustifolia (assembly GCA_036346375.1). NCBI lineage: Eukaryota > Viridiplantae > Streptophyta > Magnoliopsida > Poales > Poaceae > Guadua > Guadua angustifolia. The sequence goes on along the minus strand of CM070502.1, from coordinate 64,547,857 downwards.
TCCATTCCGAAGGAAGCAAATCTCCAATTCATGGAGTTGGGTCTCTTCTCACCTCTTTCCTTTTTGTTGCCTTTCTTATTCGATGATTTCTTAATCTGGATTTCATTCTTCTCGGTTGCTGAATCTATATAACCCCATCGCTTTTTACCTCTCCTGCAGATGTGTTCAGCTTATCGGTTGAGTGGAGGTAATGTGCTACCTTCCTGATCTCGTCAATGCGGGGCAGGCCAGTCGCCATGATGGTGAAGCGGCGAGATAGGGTGGCAATTACTGGCTTCGCATGATGGATGATGTCAAAAGGTTGAGGGATGCGCTCGCAAGGGGAGGCGAGGAGGCGGTCGAGCAGGTTGATGGGGTGAGGCTATGGTATGACCGGAGCAAGGCGTACGAACCACACACGCCACTGATGGTGGCGGCCACATACGAATGACGCCTACCGCTTCAACACCTTTGTGCCCATAGGGCAGCAGGTGATTCCTCTCTCGATCGATCTCGAATTATGGTGTTACAAATTTACAATCTCAAGTGCTGTGATGTTATTATTTAAGTTTGTGAAATTAAAGATAATTTTAAGCTCGAGTTTGTAAATAGGTGATCGGAATCTGTATGCTTCGATGAATTGATTTAAACATTTAACCATTGCACATTCAGAGTGAATATTATTATTTAGATAAGGTTAGTACTCTTTGTAAATAAATTTTTATCACAAATTGAGTTTCCGTTACAACGTATGGACATATGGCTAGTAGCAACTAAAACTTTGGTGGGCCTGGAACTAAAGAAGCCCTAAGTCCTAACACATATTAAATCCAATATTTCATAAATTCAAAAGAAACCATTAAAAGATACTAAACCTTCTATTTCAAAGAAACCATCTTCTACACCAGATATTGGACCTTCTATAAGACATTAATACATGCATCCCGTTTTGTTTATTTATATTTTTATTACTCTCTATTTCAAATTATAATGGCCATAGTTTTCACATCTTGTTTTAAAATTAGGAGGAGGAGTCCACCGTATTGGAAAAGAAAAGGAGTCTGCCGAAGTGTGAAAGCTGACACCTCTCTCATGTAATTGATGGCATGGTGGCTCACAAGGCGGTGGTGCAATAGGAAGGTAGAGGACTTAGGATAGTCCGTGGCCCAAAGGAAGACAGGGGTAGGGGGAGGGGGAGTGTGGTGTTGGGATAAAATTTCGTTTTGCTAAGGGTGAGGTCAATGGTGGAGTGCAGCCCACATACACATGTAAGCTAAATGGACTATAGCCGTACGTTCGTGTATTAGGTAGACCAGTCACATGATAATGCCTATTGTTTTCATGATCTTTTTCAAAATATAAGAGGCGCGTGGGAATTTAGTAATTTGTTCTCTTATTTCCCACATTGATTTTCCCTCCATCTAATGTTTATGAGTCAATATTTGCACTAACTATTATCTCTCTTATTCCTAAGACTAACACTAGTATAGTTTTATCGATAGTAGTGTACATCTTATAAAATGACACGGAGGGAGTAAAAAAAAAACCCTAAAAAGTATTTTACACCTTCCATTCATCCTACAATGAGTGGAAAAACCTTGGAGAAGAAAATTGTTAACAAATCTTGCACAGCTAAAACCTATTTGTGCCATAGTCACCCGCTTGATTTTTGTATAGAACATCTGACGATACATTTGTCTTGTCCTTTTGTGCTTATTTTCTTCCAAAAAATTTGTATTATAAAAATCTCTGAAAAAAATGTTGGTTTGCACGAAAGTTTTCTGCAAATCTATAACTCTCGTATCATGCTTTGTTTTATTTTTCGGGGGAAAAAATTCTCAGTGCCACGTGTCTACAAAAGTAACACGTAGCTACACCTCCACGTCGATCAAACGTAGATGGCACTGACTCGGATATCAAACATACGATGATATGAAAATATTTCTGCAAAATTCCCAAAACAATAATTTTTTTTCTTCGAAGTAATTCTTTTTCGTGAGCAGGGACCGATTTGTAAAATGCCATTTCTAGGTTTTTTTAAAAAAAGAGTTTCCTTCCTCTTAAACTTCCTCGAGGCCTAGCGTTGCGGCCACTCTCTCCAGCCTCTCTACTCGATCGAGCCCGAGCCGCCGGGTTGGCGATTCAGTTGCCCGGAGCCTCCAAAGAGCGCCGCCTCGCTACGCCGGCGAGGAGCGCCGTAAAGGCGAAGCACGCACCGCCCCACCGGCGAGGAGCGTGGGCAGCGGCCGGGGCACGTGGACGGTTTACTCGCCGGCGGCCGAGCGGGAGCGTTGGAGCACATAAAAGGGCCGTGCGCGCAGGTCCTTCTCCGTCCCCTTCCTTCCCCAGCCCCGACCCCCCAGACCCTACCTCGCACTAGAGCCGCCGCCGACGCGCCGTGCTGCTGCGGTATCCAGCGGCGCGGCGGAGGCGCTTCAGGGTCGGGCCGTCTGCGCGCGCGAACACCAGTTTATTTTCCGAGCATCATGTCCCCGATCTGTATAATAGTAGAACTTGATTTACGGGGACCTTTGGCCTGAGGATGATTCCGCTTCCCTGTCCGCCATTGATTTGCTTGGTTGGTGGAATGCGGCCGCCGTACTCCCTATGGAATACGGACCGCCGCCCACACATGGGAACCTGGTCGTCCGACCGTTTGAATTGCGCAGCGCAGATTAACCCGATTTTAACTGTTGGTGCCTCATGTGACCGCGGTTCCCGCGACTGACCTACCTTTCTTTTCTGTAATATCTAAGGTTTCTTGGGCCGTGGATAGCAAAGATGTTATATTTTAATTGCTTGGCGTATCTTTTCAAGTGTATGCTTCACGTTCTTTGGGGGTGCTGAAGTTGTCTTCACGATGTGATGGAAGTTTGCTAGATATTGCAGTGTAGAGTCGGTGTCATTTCTGTAGTTTCTATTATTGAGCTTCTTCGGCGTGCTTTGGTACGATGATTTGGTAAAATATTGGGATGTGCTTCAATACTTCCCCACTACCATAGTGCTGGCCGTGCTACTTTGTTTTATTTGTGCACTTTGGTTATTGTGAGAGTATAGGAACACTACTCTGAGATGTTTTTCTTGTATTGTGGAGAAAAAATGGTGTGCGGATACATTTTCTGAGTGCAATGTAGTCACTTCATACTGATTTCTTCTATACGTCTGAGAAATCAGCAACTCCCGTTGTTCCCTAGTTGTGCCATTTTTTTTGTTTCCAATATAGCGAAATTCACAATGAAACACTCGATTATAGTGAAATTCACAACAAAGCCACTCTTTGACACATTAGTTTGGTACTTCGATTCTAATTTATAATGTTGCGGTGTATTACGAATTTAAAAGCTTGGATTCAATTGTCTGCACAGCTCTTATGCTATTGATGCTGGATATGTCCAGATAAAGCAACCTTCCTTTCATTTTTAACTAGCGTAAATACGTAATTGTTCCACGTGCTTGTTTTCCTTTTTAGAAGGATATGGTATTGATTTCTCTCTCTTTTGTTTGGACTAGGTTGATATAAAAAGCAAGGTAGCATGGAAAGCCAAGAGGGCATGCATGTCGTATCGGAAAATACCGAAGAACAGATTTCAACACAAGCTATGGAAAGTACGAGTCAAGAAAAGAAGTCTGTGCCAGAACAAGAACTTACTACTGTATTGGATAAAAAGAAGTGCTTTGCTTGCAAAGAGACATCACACACTTTGGATCAATGCAGGATAAAAGAAAAAATTGTTGCTCTCTCACAGCTATTTGGCCATTCTACAGGGTCTCCATTCTACATGATTCAACCTTCAGAAGAAGCGGTTGAAAAACAGAAATTCTACAATCGCTGCCTGGTGATCACATCGAATATCAGTAACTTGGACCTGGGAAACGTGAAGGTTGAACTGAACAAGTTTTGGAAGCTGACTAATGACTGGGAGATTAGAAGAGAAGATAGGCAGAATTTCCTAGCATCCTTGAACTCAGAAGATGACCTGATAAACTGTTTAAAACCTCCCAAGATGGAAACATCTATGGATGGTAAGGAAGTGAAATTCACTGTAGCAAGGTGGAAGGAAGGCGACGTGGAGAATCTTGACATCATTAGAGAATGGTTTTTGGTGTATGGGGTCCCAAGAATATACAGAAACTGGAAGGAGCTATATCAAGTTGCATCTGCAGTTGGAGTGTTGATTGAGGTGGATGAGGAAAGTTTGGAAAGTGGGGATAAGGAGCCTATTAGGTTGAGGATAGCGTTAAGAAATCTTGCTGGTGCTCCTTTCTCTCATCACTTTGTGTTTGGATGGTCCTCTAGACTGGTCACATTCACCATAGAAGATAAAGTACAAATGATAGAAGGGCAAAGGAAGGAATTAGAAGAATGGAATGGTGAAGATCATATTAATGGCTTCAATAAGAAATATGAAGACAAAAGGAACAAAGGCATCAAGGTACCTCCAGAAACACTGAATAAAGGAATGAATTCAGAGAATAGCAGTTGTAATACAGGGATTGTAGCTTCGACGGGCAACCGTATTTTAGATTTCGAAGGTTGCTCAGACAAGGAACATAAAAAGGAACTGAAGGCAACAGAAACAGCTATATTGCAGGAAGAGCCAAAGTTTATTGAAGAGTTAAGAGTTGATGGGGCGATCGAAGAATACAACATAAGTGCTCTGGCAGTCACTACAACCAACTCTAAGAAAACAACAGAAGACAGTCCAAAAGCTGAAGGGGCGCAATCCATAAGTGGAAGTTCAACAGGCATGATTGGAGAACTCCTCAGAGGTGAGTGAGAACTCTATATTTGTGAAATATGTTATCCTATCAAATCTGTTATGAGAAGTTTCTTTCTAAATCCCATTAGAAGGAAAATACTTATAAGGGCATGGGCAAAAATCTTTATGTAAAAGAAAAAACAAACTGACTCTCAAGTTTCCAAAAATATTAATTCAAAATATCATATATGTACTGAATTTGCTGGCCACAGTTGGTCAATTGGTTGACACTTGACATCATTTTTTACACAGCCCATGAAGGTATACCAAAGCCACCTGTCAAAAATGTATATGGAAGAAGAAAAAATCAAATGCAAAATGGATCCATTGAGCAGCAAATTGCTTCAAAGAAACTGAATGAAGGAATGAATCCAGAGAGCAGCAGTCATGCCACAAGAATTTTGGCTTCAACAGGGCACAATATGTTGGATTCCAAAAGTTGCTTACAGAAGGATCATGCAAAGGAACTGAAAATGGTAGAAACAGCTCTAGTGGGCAAAGGGTCAATGTCAATTGAAGAGTTTGGAGAAGATGGAGAGAATAAAGACAACAAGGTAGGGGCTCCAGCTGCCACTGCAATTAACTCTACGAAGAAGCAAACAACAGAAGACACTGTGAAAACTGAAGGAGTACAATCTCTTTGTGGAGGTTCAACATGCATGATTAGAGGAACACAGACAAAAGGTGAGTGAGGATCCTATGTGCATAAATTTTTTTATCCTTGTATTCCTACAAAGCTGTTCTGAACAAATCCTCCTATTAGACTTTAGAAGGAAGTCTTTATAGAAAAGGAAAAAAATGATTCTCAATTTTGGAGAGGCATGGTTGGAAATATAGGAATATGTGTGTACATTAATTTATGGACTATGGAGAACAGTGCAAGCTGACAGACTTACTAAATTATTCTGCTCATAAAAGTAAGTTTAGGTTGAATTGGCAGCATCATCATCTTAAATCCTAATACGGTTGGAGGTAGGTTAATATATATTACTGTAACCATCCCTTTTTTCCTGAAAAAGAAGAGTTGCATGTAGTTTATGTTGCTTGTGAAGAATTAGTTGGGTTACACTACAATTAATCTACTCCACACTCTACAAATATAGCAAAAGGTATACCATTTTGAAATGTCAAATGAAAAACTGCAGTTTAAAAATTAGTACCTTACAGGAAACAATAACTGCTTTGCTGTAACATGTGGAAGGTGTATACCTTGAGGGACGAAATAGCCAGTTTGAAATTATAAGTGTTTCAATTATTAAATGCTTCATGCTGCATCCTCTGCGAATGCTGTACCCTCTATTAAACCATTTTGTATATCTGTTGATTGGTTTTTAATCTATCGTAACAATGCTTTTTGAGAACATCGACTTTCATATGGTTGGTTTGAGAGTTGACAAGCAAATAAGGGTTTTATTCAAATCTTTAGGAAATATTTTGTTATTACATAATTTTGTTAACACTGTCTCTGAAGGTGTTGACATGACTGGAATGGGACCAGAAGGAGCTCAGTTCAATGCGAGGCAACATGTTTATAAAATGAACGTGAAGTATGTAATCTGACATTTTCTTTTTGTCTATTTATTTCCCTTCCTGTCTCACTATTTCAGCGATATGGTCTACTTGTTGCATTCATACTTACATTTGTTATGGTATATGAAATTTGATTACTTCCAACATGGCATGACATAGGCTAACTCAAAATTCCAAGGAATTCAGCACATGCAATGAAATCTATGAGAGTTTCAGTGAAATGAGTCTTCAAGAAAACCTACTGAGGGGAATATATGCATATGGTAATTCCTATTTATCTGTTGCTTTGTAACCTTGTTGAGATGCCTGTGTACCTGTATCCAGAGTCAAGCATTTTCCGGAACTCCCTTTTCTCATGCATTGTTGTTTAAAGGTCTGGAGAAGCCTTCCATAGTCCATCAAAGAGGAATCGTCCCATTGTGCAAGGGCCTGGATGTTATCCAGCAGTCGCTGTCTGGAACAACCGTGACACTGAGCTGTGGAGTTCTGCAGCGACTCGATTACGGATCTACAGAATGCCAGGCTTTGGTTCTTGTACCAACACGTGACTTAGCACAGGAGACGGAAAAAGTTATTGGAGCACTTGGTAACTTCTTAGGTGTCAAAGCTCATGCTTGTTTTGGGGGAACTAGTGTCCATGAGGACCAGCAAATTCTGTCGAGCAGAGTTCAGGTCGTTGTTGGCACTCCTGGTCGCGTGCTTGACATGCTGCGAAGACAAGCACTCCATCCAGATCACATTAGAATGTTTTTCTTGGATGAAGCAGATGAATTACTCACAGGAGGTTTCAAGGACCAGGTTGGTTTTGAACCCTCCTACCAGCTCAATTATAGTAATCGCGATGAATGACCACATTGGACATCCTACTTACATATATAGCGTGTGATGTCTAACTTCCTATGTTCCAACCATTCTTGTTCTATTAATATGAAAATCCAAATATAGCTCTCGCTATGCTCATGTAATTCTACGATGGCCCCTGTTTATTAACTTATAGCCGTGCATCTTTCTTGCAGATATACGATATTATCCAGCTTCTCCCAACGAAAATCCAGGTTGGAGTATTCTCTGCCACCATGTCCCATGAAGCTCTCGAGATTTGCCGCAAGTTCATGAATGAGCCTTTGACAATCACTGTGCCAAGATATGAAGAACTTGAGGGTATCAGTATCAAGCAGTTCTATGTTAAATTTGACAAGGAAGAATCGAAGCTTGACAAATTGTGTGATCTTTTTGACACCATGGCGGTCACACAAAGCATCATCTTTGTCAACAGCCGGCGTAAGGTCAAGTCACTGACAGAAAATATCAGAGGCAAAGAGTACACCGTCTCAGCAAGCCACGGCGGCATGGACCAGCACGCCAGAGACGGTGCTGTCCAGGAATTCAGGTCAGGATTGTCCCGCGCCCTCGTCGCCACCGACCTTCGTGGCACCGATGTACTGCACGTCCCTGTCGTCGTCAACTACGATCTGCCGACACAACCAGTGCGCTACCTCCGTCATGTGCAACGAAGTGGGCAGCCCGGAAGGACGGGTGTTGCCATCAGCTTCATAACTCGTGCTGACGAGCGCGCGCTCTCTGACATCCAGAGGTTCTGCAGCTCCCAGATAGGGAAGCTGCCCACTAACGTTGCTGACCTCCTGTGAGCAGTTTCTTAGTTGGTTACAATGTGCAGAGCTGATCCTGTCGACCCTAGTTCTAGCTGGGTGGTCAGCCAGACTTTCGCTATTTTGCCTAGGGAGCCATGCAAATTGAAATTTTGTATACTGGACGTGGAAAAAGTTCACAAGTCGCTCGAAATGTTTTCTGTTCGTTTACCCCCTTTTCTTTACTTTTCTCGCAAATTAGTGTATATATTTTTTCTGGTGAGCAACGTTATGCACACAGATTGTAAAATCTTCTAAGCCAGAACAAAGGATGCAGGCCAGGCTGGATTTGGACTTGCACTTGACTATGTTGCAAACTACGTACGGATGTGAATGTGCCGGTGACTTCAATAACAATTTGAAAAATTCTACAAGATTTTTGAAACAGAAGGCAGGAGCTCTGCCGAATGTATTAAAGATAGTTGAGAACAAAAGAGTTTACAGATGTTTTGAAAGCAGAAAGAGCTCGAACAACATACACAAAACAACTAGCGTTGCGGATAGCGCCTCCACTCTTAGGTCAAAAGCTATGTGGTCTGAAAAAAAATGTGAATGGAGTAGATGGTAAATATGGTGTCCTCTCCACCTCAGATCGCCCTTGAAGGCAGCCGCTCGGTTGTGCACATCTTGGGCGATTGCGCTCGCCACCTGCTCCACCGTACAATAGGCATTTAAATTTATTGATTGAATTAGTTTCGGTTTTAGTTGTTTGAGATTTTTAATACCTCATGAGTATTTGTATTACACATTTATCAAATTTTTAATATATATGTGTTAGATTTATGATGTTACGAAATTTTTATATAAGAATATAGAGTTATATGTGTGAACTATACACAAAAATATAGAGTTATATGTGTGAACTATACACGCTCGTCGAAAGTTTTATAGTTCCGCCATTAGCTACATCTCCTTGGTTAAGCTGGCCACGGCTAGGCCTGGATGAAGTCGCTTCATGCCAATAATTTTCATTTGTTCCACTGATAGCTGTCATATGTTTCACAAAATCTTGAATTGTTCTACCAGTATGTTTGATTTGTTCCACCAATATTTTTTCTTACATTCTTTCGAACATTGTCGATGATCTGTTGGAACATCGTCCGCAACCTGTTAGAACATTGAAACCAAACGCATGAACATTACACATTCCTCCAATTATAACTTAATGCATGAGAGATGAACCATTGGAACATCATAGACGAACCGTTTGAATATTAAAACTAAACACGTGGAACATTTGTCATTCCTCCTTGTAACTTAAGGCGTGGAACACTGAGGGTAAGCTGTTGGAACATCAAAACCGTACACGTGGAACAAACTGTCAGAACAATTCATTTTAACTACGGGAACATCGATCTGACCATCCAACACCCATCCTACTCATTCTCCCTACCTAATTCAAAATAAACATGCTGGAATCTTGGGCGTGCACTAATAGAACATTGTAAAATAATGCGCGGAACATTTTGTTTTATCTACTAAAACATATGTTTAATGACACCATTTACTAAGTGTAAATATGTATGCAAGGGAAAGAGATCCTCTGCCGTAAGTGACTTGTGCCGTTCTCGGCCGTTTCCTCAATCCGTCCGCCCGTTTATCGATCTACGCTTCTACTTAATCCGTGGTGCTACTGTTGCGTGGGCCGCACACATGTGGGGGCCACCAGGCAGTAGCCCAACGGCAGGGGTTACGATGCCAGGTGATCTGCTTCCATATGCAAGTGGGGTCTAGTTTTAGATCTCTCATCGCAAGGAATAGGATGGTTCAAGCCTAGATCAGATGTTGGGGTCAAAACATCGACCATTTGAAGTTTAGGATTGAAAAAAAAAGATATGATCAGATGTTGGGCTCAAAAGATATGATCAGATGTTGGGTTGTTGTGCCCGCCGTGTGCCGTGTCATGCTAGCCTGGTTCGCATTTGATGAGCCTAAGCATGGCCTATTTTGCCGTGCTGCTTCATACTGAGGCTTGAAGCACGCAGGTCGGCCTATTTGCCTTTGTTAAGCGAGAAGAAAGGAGCCGGTGATACACAAGGCTAAGGCAATAGATACAAATATTAAGGGAAAAGAAACTAAATTTTATTCATTCTTCAATAGATATAGAGTGACATTGTAATGCTTGCATGAGTACACGATGCTCCTTAGTACAAAAACTAGTACATTGCATGAAGCTGCCCTCTCTCGCTCGTTTCTCTCAATCTCTCCCAGCTCTCTCCCCTCTCTCGTCTCTCGCTCAAACTCTCTCAGATCTCTCTCCCCCCATCTCTCTCAATCTCTCTCAACTCTCCCTCGCCCGTTGCTCCCTCTTAGCTCTCCCTCTCTCCCCCCATCTCTCTCAATCTCTTCGCCTCTCTCACTCACTCTCTCGCCCATTACCCCCTCTCTCGTCCATCTCTCTTAGCTCTCTCACTCATCGCTTTCTCAACCTCTTTCAGCGATGAGCGAGCAAGCGGTGAGAGAAATGGAGAGAGTGAGGAGCATTGTGAGAGAAGAGAGAGCGATGAGCGAGCAGCGAGAGGAGTGGAGAGAGCTAGGCGCGGTGCTAGCCGAGGAGAGGGAGAGAGAGGGACTAAGAGAGTGAGAGTAAGCCAGATAGAGTGATATAGAGAGTCAAAGGGGGATGAGCAATGGTTGGGGATGATTTCCATACGAGCGGTAACTTTTTTAGGAGTCAGTAGGCAACGACTAAATACAAACCAGCAGAAGGTGGTGCAATTTTCTTTTTCCCCTCCATGGCACAAGAAAGCACGCTCTCAAACACCTCGACTAGTTCTCCCAAGCATCCCAAATATTTAAGCATTCATAATTTTACTTTATTACTTGAATTCACATTTTTATTTTGTTTTATCCCTTTTTCCTTTCTCCTTTCCCCCTTTTTTCACTTGTTTCCCCGTTCCCCTTTGCTCCCCTTTTTTCCCCTTTCCCTCATTTTCCCTTTCCCCCACTAGGCCCTAACTAAACTCTTCCTCTCCCTCACCCCTACCACCACCACCTCGGCCTACGTCGCCCCCCTACTACCCCTTTCACCCCCACCTCGGCCCCACCGGCCTCGGACTCCCCTTCCCTCGTCTCCCCACGACGACGATGCCTCCTCGCTTCCCCACCGTTGCAACCTCCTTGCCTCCCCTTACCACCCTCTACCTTCCCCCAACCAGTGCCTCGCCTCTCCCACCGATGCACCCCACCTCCATCCCACCGCTCCCCTCTGACCCCATCCTCTTGGCCTCCACGGCGCCCCCTCTATTCCGACCTCCCCAATGGTGCCCCTCCTCTTTAGCCTTCTCCATGGCGCCCCCTCTATTGTGACCCCCCATGGCACCCCTCCTCTTCGGCCTCCTCCATGGCGTCCCCTCCTCCACAGTGCCCCTCCTCTCTGGCCTCCTCCAGGGCGCGAGCTTGTGGCCACGATCACTGTGTGGGCATGTAGCCACAGCGTGGGGCGATGGCCAAGCGGGCAAGCCAGTCGAGCGCGCAGAGACGATGAGGGTGCGGGCGCAAGTAACCCTCCACCGCCTCCTCTCTCCCACCCCCTACCGTGGGCTGTCGTGCCCTGTCGTGAGCCGCGTTGCCCTGCCGTAGGCCCACAATAGCTACATCGTGCCTCCTTGCTAGACATGCTCCATGCCCTCTCGTGCCTCTGTGCTCACGGCGTGCCGTGCTAACACGAACCCAGCCTAAATAACCATGTCGGGTGTGCCGCCTACTGTGCCCAGTTCATGGGCCTAGCATGACCCATTTTTCTTTGTGCTAGGCCATGCCCATCGTGCCACAGGCCAGCCCAAAAACCCAGCTTGATGCCCACCTCTAATTGCAACTCTACGTTGTCCAAGTTATTAAGAAAAGAAGACACAAGCGCATATGCATGGCAGCAAGATAACAAAAGTTCAAAAAGAAAAGAATAAAAAGGTACATACGACAACAATGTATCATGCAGACCATCTGGACCAAGATTCCAAATTTCATTTTCGGACCACATCTTAGAGGTGGCCAAAATCCATACAAAATTTAAAAAGAAAATTTGAAATCAAGAAAACTAAAATTTCGATCGAAGTCACCAAAATTTTGGTGAAATTGGATAAAATTTTGGTGATTTTCAACTCATGTGAAATGGTCTTCCAAGGCTAGAAAATTAGGGAAAATATGAAAAAAAAATTATGCAAGCATTTATCTACATTTTCTTTCTGTTTGAATGTAAAATACTAAGTATTTACACATAAATTCCTAAGTTAGGGTTTAGGATTTAAGCCAAAATACAGTTTAAGGCCAAAATACATCATGTAAGACCGAAATCCAAGTTAGGGATTAGGGTTTAGGCTAAAATACAATTGAAGACCGAAATACATCATTTAAGGTCAGAATCCAAGTTAATATTTAGGGTTTATGCTGAAATACAATTTAAGGCCAAAATCTAAGTTAGGGTTTAGGTGAAATACATCATTTAAGGCTGAAATCTAAGTTAGGGTTTAAGGTTAAGTTTACATAATTTGTATATGTATTTTTTGCCAAACTTTTCATATGCATTCCTCATAAAATGCATTACAATTCTCCACAAAAAAAATTTGTGTAAAATACGGTTCAAAAAACATAAAAACCAGGCCAAAAAAACAAAAATCTCAGTGAAATTTACCCAAATTACTATAACAAACCCTAATTTTCAATTTTTTTATTTCACCGAGATTTGCAATTTCATCCCTGACCAAAATCCAAAATTTCATCCCCAGCTAAAATCCAAAATTTTGTCGAGATTTACCGAAATTTGGTTGTTTTTAGAACTCTGATTTGGACAAGGCATACATGTCATATATGTATAAGTGTATATGCTATGAGTTACTTAGCTTTTCATGTGGTTTGGGTTATTCAATTGTGTGAGATCTTGCACAGGTTTTTGCAGAGTCCTGGGTTTGGTGTGCGTGTGCGTGGTGGTGGGCACCTGGTATGGCATCGCCTTGACTTGTGGAGAAGGCGATGAGTCTATTTTCTTGCATTGCCTTGTCATTTGCACCCATTGCATCGTTTGGAGCTCTCTAATTTCTCATCTTCCATCAATGCTCCTATACGTCCCACTTGGGTGTCGTCGTCACTCCACCTATACTCTAGACCAATTCCCCTCACCCCTACTTCCACTTTTCTTCCTCCTACCGTCTTGCCTCACCCTCCTCCCTCGCCTGCTCTAATGAAATCAATCAAGGAGGGGCTATGGTCGATGATGGGGCAAAGGGGACAATAGCGATGATGGCAGAACTTGGCTTAAGATCTTGATACATTTTTGTACTCCTGGGATGAATAGAGAATGTGGAATTATGAGCCTCATCAAGAATCAGTGCCTTCAATTCTTTACAATTTGGCACCACTAGCCGTTTGTCGAACCACAAGACACCTTGTGCGTCCTCGGTGAAACAATTGGCCTTGCCTTGCTTGATGCGGGCTCGAATGAGTGCTATGCCCTTGTCTGTCTTTTGAGCCGCTTTGATTTGGTCCAATAGATTAGATTTAACTTCCATGACAGCAAGGGATCCCTCCTTAACCACTTCTAGGTTGAGCTTCCGAAACTCGGTGCACATGGCGTCCGACTCCGGTTCTACTGAAAGACGATTGCATTGAGACTTTCGGCTCAGAGCATCGGCAACAATATTGGCCTTTCCAGGATGATAATGGAGTCCCATATCATAGTCTTTGATCAATTCGAGCCACCTTCTTTGCCTCAGGTTCAAATCGGCTTGGGTGAAGATATACTTCAGGCTCTTATGATCGGTGTAGATTTCACAATGATTACCGATGAGGTAATGTCGCCAGATTTTTAGAGCATGCACTACTGCTGCCAGCTCTAAATCATAGGTGGGATAATTCATCTCATGAGGTCTCAATTGCCTCGATGCATAGGCCACAACTCGGCCTCCTTGCATGAGTACACAACCCAGCTCGTGGCGGGATGCATCGCAATATATGTCGAAGCCCTTGTGAATATTCGATAGGACTAAGACAGGTGCAGTGGTTAAGCGAACCTTCAACATTTGAAAGCTTGCCTCACATTCTGCTGACCATACGAACTTGTTCTCCTTCTTCAAAAGTTCGGTCAGTGGCTTCGCGACTTTGGAGAAGTTCTCTACGAATCGGCGGTAATAACCTGCGAACCCGAGAAAACTTCGAACATCCGTGATGTTCCTAGGCTGCTCCCAATCAAGTACCATCTGTATCTTGCTGGGGTCAACCGTAACTCCGCCTTCCGATAGCACATGGCCCAAGAAGGCAACCTCCTTTAGCCAGAATTCACATTTGCTGAATTTTGCGTAGAGTTGGTGCTCTCACAGCTTTTCCAAGACTTTCCGAAGGTTTACTTCATGCTCCTCTTCAGACTTGGAGTAAATAAGAATATCATCGATGAAGATGACAATGAACTTGTCGAGATATTCCATGAAAACTGAATTCATAAGGCTCATGAAGTATCTTTGGTGCATTGGTCAAACTGAAAGACATGACGGTATACTCATATAGACCATAACGGGTGGAGAATGCCATTTTTGGAATGTCTCCCAATCTGATCTTAATTTGATGGTAGCCTAATCTCAGTCAATCTTGGAGAAGATCTGAGGCTCCGATCATTTGGTCGAACAAATCATCGATCCGCTGAAGTGGATACTTGTTCTTATTGTGACCGCATTCAAGGGACGGTAATCAACACACATCCGCAAGCTATCATCCTTCTTCTTCACAAATAGCGCCGGGCATCCCCAAGGTGAGGAGCTCGGTCGAATGAAGCCCTTCTCTTGCAACTCCGTAAGTTGTTTATTTAACTCGATCAACTCATTTGGAGGCATACGGTAAGGTCGCTTGGATATCGGGGCCGTTCCGGGTAGAAGCTCAATGACGCACTCGACCTCCCGGTCGGGTGGCATCCCCGGCAACTCTTCTGGAAATACATCCGGGTAATCACATACCACTGGAATGCTACTTATCCCAAGGAATGGCCCACCCTTCAAGGCATAGAGGTGAGCATAATCTAGACTTAACGCAAACACGACTTGTTTGCCGCTTGCGTTGGTAAGTGAAATAGATCTGCTTGCACAATTGATGCATCCTTGGTGCTTGGATAGCCAATCCATCCCAAGAATAACTTCAATTCCCTCCGTTTTAATCATTATCAAATCAGCTAGAAACTCTACCCCATTGACTTCAATCTTTACTTCCCGGCAGACTCGATCGGTCCTTAATTCCGATCCCGGGGTTTTAATGAGGAGTGGTGGATGCATAGGTTGTATAGGGAACTCATGATTCATAGCAAACTTCTCTTTAATAAATGAATGAGATGCTCCGGAATCGAATAATACGGTAGTCGGTGTGAGTTGATGAAGCGTACCTAACACCACTTCCGGCGCATTTCGAGCTTCTTGGCAATCACATGGTTGATGCGACCACGTGGGGTTGGCGCGGTTCTTGGAGGCGTTGGTCGAGGTGAAGGTGCTGCTGCCCCCGGTGCAATAGTGGGTCGAATCCCCGACATTGCTTGGTTCTTTTGCGGGCATTGACGTGCAAAGTGCCCCGGCTGTTTGCACTGGAAGCAAACAAGAATTGGACGAGCTTGAGTGCTGGCTCCTTGCTGATTTCCACCTACAGTTGGTGGAAGACTTGGCTGCGGTGGGCGAGCAATGAATGTTGGGGGCCTCGGCGGTGCCAGAGCTTGATAGCTTGGAAATGAGGGGCGCACCATGCGCGATGGCTGCAAGTGGCTGCTTGCTGAATTTTGTGCAGCTCGCTTACGCTTGCGCGAATCCTCCAATTTTCTCCACTTCTCTTCCACCACTATGGCCTTGTGGACTAAGTGCTGGAAATTTTGGAAGTCATGAGCAGCGAGCTCTAGCTGCAACTCCTCAAAGTCCCTCCATGAAGCGCTCTTGCTTGCGCTCATCGGTGGAGATTTCGTCCGGCATCTTGAGCCAAATAGTTGAACTCGTGAAGATAATCCATGACGGTCTTGCCCCCTTGCTTCAATGCGAGAAATTCACGCTTCTTCCTTGCCATAACGCCTGCGGGAACATGAGCCTCGCGGAAGGCCGCGCGAAACTCCGCCCAAGTGATGACATGATCGGCGAGCTGCATGGCGGTATAGCTGTCCCACCATGCGCACGCCGCACCATCGAGTTGATGTGAAGCGAAGAGGACCTTTTCATGGTCCTGACATTGAGCGATGGCCAGCTTGCGCTCAATAGTCCGAAGCCAATCGTCGGCCTCGAGTGGATCCGCAGCACGGGAGAATGTTGGCGGCTTCGTGCGAAGAAATTCGCCGAGTCCACTAGCCGCGTGATGTCCCGCCCCCTCAGCTCCTCTAAAAGGGGCTGGGGCATAGGCCGTGTTACGGGCGATCTGCTGCAGGATCAAAGTTTGATCTTGCCGGTTTTGCTCAATCAGAGCGAGGACTTGAGCCATGGTAGGAGGGGGTGGAAGTTCCTCCTCCACGCGAGGGTGGTGCTGATTTTAGCGATGAGAGGACTCCGGGTGGTCAGGAGTGACCCCCTGAGTTGGATCCTCAGTCACTTGGGAGCCGGTGGATTGCGGCCTCGCCTCACGCTGAGATTGGGAACGAGTGGTAACTCCCACCATCTGTTGCCAAAACCAAGTGAGCAACAAGTAGCAGAAAAGCCACAACCAGGCCGAACTAGAATGTTTGGACAGCAAGTCATACAAATTTAAATTCTACATGTATGCAGCAAGAAAACATGCACCACATCCAAAAGACATCAAAATAAGAAGGATATTAAGTCATAACATCACCCATGAAAGCAAATAACACGATTCCGATACATTAGCACAAGTTCATAACCCGTAGGTCAAAACTGATAACTAGGGTGACAAGTCCAAATATAAGAGCTAGCATAGGTTCATAAGGTAGCCTATTACATTGATGGAATCAGTTCAACTCATCTCTACTTGCCCTCCACGATGAGCTCTATTAGGACAGCTCAAATGTCTCTAAGGAATCCTTGGGGAAACACATCCAAAAGATGATATCCAGGTGATCCGGTGTCTTCGGGGTCTAAGGGGTTAGTGAGACGCTGTGGTGATCCTATATAGAACCTAGGTACCCCTGGAGACTCTTGGACACGCCTACGCATCACACTTCTCGAGTTGATGCGCGCGTTGTTGCACACAACATCTTGGGTCTCTATCCCCGGCACATGCGAAAACTGAAAGGCGGGTGGGGCTACGTCGTGTGGCGTCGTGGAGTTGCGTCCACACAATATGTCCCGTGGCACTAAGTTAATCTGGACAAATTGGTGAAGATGCCCTTGTGCTGCATGAAGACGGGCACGAGTCTCCCATAGCTCATGGACAGTGCAACGATTGGCCCGGTTCAAGGCACGGACCAAGCCCGACAACTGTCGAATAGAAGAGTCTTCTCCCATCTCAATTTCAGCGACACTGTTGACTTCGTCTATTGGTTCTCATTGCGGGAAATACTGATACGGAGGTAAAGTCAGCTCCCACAAGTCATGACGGAGATGGCACATGGCAACATACGCCACCTCTTGGATAGCCATTCCTACGGACGTCCCCCTCGCTCGAAAGTGATAGGGAATACTCCCCGTCACCATCCTAGCGATGATGTGAATCGTGGCAGTATAGGTCTTCAATCCGAGTCCTATGGCACGACCATAAACCGCGTACTCCGGTGCATAAGTGAAATTAGCTCTCCACAGCATATCCCTCAGGAGGGAAGGATATCCCTCCACATCCTCAGCGCGGGTGACTAAAACCAATGGCCCAAAACTCATCTGTCACATTGAAAGGATAAGAGGGTTAGAAACTCATTTGCATAACCAAATGAACATAAGGGTAAGATGTAGAACTAAGAGGGGTAAGAAATAAAGGAATGCACAATGTTATCAGTTCAGAAATTATTTGATAGCAAAATAATTTTTGACTCAAAACACCCTCTAACTAGTCGTAGCATGGCCGTTCTAACCTACAGTCAGTATGGCTCTGATACCAAGCACTGGGGAACAGTCCAGGACTCCATCGATTCACCGAATGCGCAAATACACCTCAAGTGAATCAAGGGAACCTCGGGCGTTCCGCGATTATACCCGTGTTGCTCCCAGGATAGTTCGCCAACACGAGCCTTCTCTTCCAATAGTTGACATCACAACACATACACAATTATCGGAAGCATAAACGTTATTACATACCAAAAGTAGGACTGCTGTCCATAACAACAAACTTAAAGTTATTACATCAAGTAGCAGCGGAAATTATAAGATAAACGATAAAAGGGCCAGCATGGCATGCCCCCAAACCCTCAGGCAACCAACTGGGGCAAGAACGGCGACTAAACGTTAGAATTGTCGAAATCTGCCCGGTAAAAGTCCCCGGGCAGTCCTTCATCCTCACCTGCAGCAAGTGGACAATCCGATTGAGTACAAAGAGTGTACTCGCACAATAATATACATTGCATGATGACTTCTAGCTACATGTAGTTGCTACATCAAAGGGAGGCAATATGGCAATTTCAGCATAAAACAATATTTGGGATAAATCTTAACCATGTATAGATCGAAAAGAATTTGCATTTGGTAAACATTTGCAAAATCTAATACATAATATAACATCATCATAATCACATTTGCATCATGCCTTCAAGCATTCTCCGAACCATGAGTTCCATCGCTCATGTTCGACTACACTACAGTACTCCAATACTTGTGTCTCTTTTCCCACTCCCATCCCATTCCTACCAAGTCCTTAATACTGCGCCCGATGGTGTGAGTTCAAGCGATCGTCCTTAACCATGGGCGCGGCTATTGAATAGTTTAAACTCTGCAGAGGTGCGACTTTACCCACACGACACGTCACACTCGTAAGCCAAGCTATTAACATATTTCCTTTGATGTGTCGGCCGAGGTGAACGTGACAAACCATTTTCCAGTGTGCATGGTAGTGTATCTAAACCATCCGGATGACTGTGACCCTCGATCCGCGTGCCCGATTGCTCGGTGTGTGTGGATCAAGGAGTACACCCGTTGTTGGACATACCCCCAACTCAACAAAGTTCGAGGGGCTCGAGGATATTCATGGCGCTCCACTAAGCCCAAGGAATTCGGCGGTCATTCCTTGATGCTCCACTAAGCTCAAGGAATCCTGAGTGCACATGGTTTACATACCCTAGTCATACACAAGTACTTGGTTACGCGGTCCCATAAGCGGCGTGTGGTTATACGATAGTTACTCAAAGAGGCGTCACCAGATTCAATCCTTAAGATCCTTAACCAACATCTCTACTCATGAACCAACATTTGAAACCATCATAACCATAATAATTCTCAATCATTGCGACCAATGGACTAAGTCCATCTATCGCGGTTTCTAACGATGTTCTAAGCATGGCTAAGCAATTCGTACAAACCCATATAATAAGATTAAACCCTCCTCCTAGGGCGACAATCGAACTCGAGAGGAACACGATATGGGGATAACATCACAATGTGGTAATAGCTAAGAACTCTACCCAAACATAATTGTAATTGAAAGTAAGCATGCAATTGATAAAATAATTTCAAAAATGTAAATTTCAATTAGTAGGAGCAATCATGGTCAAGGAATAACATAGTGCCTTGCTGCTCGTTCTTGACTTCGAAGGCGTAGTCGTACTCGGGAGTGCCTTCCGAAGCATCAACACCTAACGAGAAAATCCAATTCAATAACCACCAAATCAATAACTCCAATGATGCACACGAGTAAAAGATGCATGAAATGCTCATGATGTGTAATACTAATCATAATATGAAAGTACTAATTGAGTTTTTGGCATCAAAAGTTCAAGTCTTAGGGCTTTTATTGAATTATGTTCGGAGTATCCGAGTGTCACTTCGGAATGTCCGAGTGGACCCCCTCGGTATGGAGTGAAATTCTATTCGGACTATCCGAAATATGATTCGGAGTATCCGAAGGGTTCGGAATGTCCGGGTGAAATCTCGGACTATCCGAGCAGACCCCCTCGGTATAGAGCTAAATTTCTACTCGGACTATCCGAAATTTTAT
Source organism: Guadua angustifolia (assembly GCA_036346375.1). Classification (NCBI taxonomy): domain Eukaryota; kingdom Viridiplantae; phylum Streptophyta; class Magnoliopsida; order Poales; family Poaceae; genus Guadua; species Guadua angustifolia. The sequence continues at coordinate 64,527,906 of CM070502.1, read as the reverse complement.
TCGGAATGTCCGAAGGGTGTTCGGACTGTCCGAGTGAAACTTCGGACTATCCGAAATGGCTTCTCTGTTTTAAAAACGACAATTCGTCCATTGGCTTCTATGCTTCATAGCAATGTACTAGGATTTCAAAAGGGTTGACTAGGGTGAGATCTTACCACTACAAGGTTGCTTTGGCACTTGGTGAAGGTTGGTTTCGGTGAGGGAATGACGAAAATGTCACAATGCCGACTTTTACGGTTCGTCTCCTCCAAGCTCGTATAGACGACAATGACCTCATTTGCGTGCGCTTGCAGCAACAACTAGCCCTCCTCCTCAAGCTTCTTTGCGACATGCACGACCTGAGTCAAGGTTTGATGATGGATTCCATGGAGAAGATAGAAAATGTGTTACAAGGGGCAAAATTTCAGAACATGGGAAGAAGAAAAACGATTGCCACTCACCCAAAACTTGATGCCTCAAGAATCCATTTGGATGGATTGGAAGCTCTTGGTCTTGGCTTCAAGGTGGTATAACATGCACAAGCTCAAACTCAAGCTTTGAGTGGATTTTGTGGGGGAGAATGGCAAGAGGTGAGGAAGGAGCTCCTGCTGTTTTTGCTGGTTTGGGATGAACAAATGAGCAGGAAAAAGGGAGGAGAAACCAAGATTTGGACCTTATAAAGGCTGCCCACTCATGCCTTACATGTGGGGCTAGATCCCACATGTCATAGGGTAAGGAAAAGGGTGGGTATGGGTGATGGAAGTGAGAAAAGACATGGAGAGGATGTGCAGCCCACAAGTTCCCATGCAAGGTAGGTCCCATGTGTCATTGATAGGTTAGGTAAGTGGGTAAAGGTGAGTAAAGTGAAAAATGGTATGTTAGGTATGTGCAGCCTACTCTCCTTTCTTTTATGTACATGGCCCACATGTCATTGACTAAAGTAAAATAACATGTGTGCAGTTTGGAAAATAAGTTTTAGGATTTTATTACTCCCTCTTTATGCAAGATGAATGTCCTAACATTTGTATAATTATAGTTAAGTGAGGATGTAATGGTATTATGGAAGACGTTAGCATGACAAGCCTCACTTACCGTATTTGACGAAAATTTGGGCTGTTACAGGCCGCAATGTTAATGAAGACATTTTGCAGATGAAGATGGGGAACCAGTCGGTTTTTCATACTCCTCAACAGAACATTGTCGCGTCAAAGACACTCCTCGACACTTTGGGACCAATGCTCGGTTCCGATAGTCCAGTTGCTCCGATCGTGGCCCAAGTTCAGGCCATGGTGACGGCCGCGGTGATCCAGCAACATCAGGAAGAACCAGGGGAGAAAGAGACTCCCGTACCTATATAGTCACTCAGACTGCCAGCAGCAATACAGCCCGCAGTCGGGCCATGCATGGCCGACTGGAGCTTCGACGAGGAAAAGACGCCCGACGAAGCATCAGTCGTGACCTCCGTGTAGACCTGAATGCTAGGCGACGAGATCGGGAGGATGAAGAGCGTCGCAGGCGCAAAGATGACTACGAACGTTTCGGCATCCGCCATGACGACCGGGACGACCGAAGAAGCCATCACCGCCGTGACAAGGGCGATAGTGAAGACCGCCGAGATAGGTCACCGCGACGTCGCAATGATGGACCTATTGAGGGGATTCGAGCATTCACTCCCCGACTTCGCCGAGTGGTCTGGCCTGAGGGTTTCAACCCCAAAGGCATTACCAAGTTCGACGGAGAAAGAGATCCAGAAGATTGGTTGCAAGTTTATTCCCTTGCAATCATGGCAGCCGGGGCGATCACAACGTAATGGCCAACTACCTACCGATCACTCTTACCCCTTCGGCTCAAGCCTAGCTCACCGGACTTCCAACGAACTCTATAGATTCCTAGGGAGATCTTTGTGAGCAGTTCATCACCAACTTCCAGGGCACTTATGAGCGACCTGGGACTCAATGGGACCTGTACCAACTTCACCAGAGAAGGAGCGAAACACTACGGGAGTTTATCCGGTGCTTCATGCAGAAGAAGAATACGATCAGGGATATCTCGGAGGCTGCAGTCATTACGGCATTCCAGAAGGGCGTCAACGACCCCGACTTGATTAAGAAGATGTCCCGGAAGCCGCCGACTACGGTAAGGGAGATGTTTGAATTGGCAGACCGCTACGCAACAGCCTCGGATGCTTTGGCCGAGCGTCAAGACGATCGCCCACGGCATAAAGACAAGAAGGATCACGCCGAGTCCTCTAGGCGGCGGGATAAAAAGCGGAAGCCCGAAGAACTAGTGGCGGTGACCGAGCGAGGCCGACATCGCGCACCACGTACGGATGATTATGATGCAGTAATGGATGCAACCTGTCCTTTTCATCCCAAAGGGAAACACGCTGTGAAAGATTGCCTCACTTTGAAAAGGTTCGCCAAGGAGTCCAGAAAGCGACCGGTCAAAGGCGAAGCAAAAGACGAAGAAAAGAAAAAGCAAGATTCCCTTGAAGATGACGAGGGCGAGTACCAGAAGACGAAACGTGAACTCAATTACATATTTGGGGGCTCAGCTGCTTATGAGTCCAAGCGAAAGTAAAAGCTTACCGCTCAGGACATCAATGCAGTTATGCCAGCAACTCCTCAATACCTCAGATGGTCCGAAGTCCCGATTGCCTTTGACCGCTCGGATCATCCAGATCACATCCCATATCCAGGTAGATATCCTCTTGTTTTGGACTCTGTGATTCGCAGCGTTAAACTCAAGAGGGTGCTGGTTGGCGGGGGGAGTGGACTCAACGTCCTCTTCTCTAAAACCTTCGACGACATGAAGATTCCCCGCTCGGAACTAAAGCGAGGCTCATCACCGTTTCATGGGGTAATCCCTGGGACCTCTTCGGTTCCGCTCGGGCAAATCACTTTGCCGGTCATGTTCAGGACCAGAGAAAATTACCGGACAGAATATCTCAATTTTGAGGTGGTTGATTTCGAGACGGCATTCCATGCCATCTTGGGAAGACCAGGCCTAGCCAGGTTCATGACCGTGCCGCATTACACTTACCTCATTTTGAAGATGCCAGGGCCGAAGGGCATTATCTCCGTGCGCGGCGATGTCAGACAGTCGTTCGCGTGCAACAGAGAGAGCTACGAGATGGCCGAAGTTCAAGAAGCGGTAGCCGACAGGGAGAAGATCCAACTGGCAGCCGCACATCATCAAGATGAGGGAGAAGTCCCGGCCAAGAAACAAGCTAAGACAAGCATGAAGCCTGACGAGGGGACTAAGAAGGTAATCCTCGACCCGTCCAACTTGGCTCAAACGGCTTTGATCGGGACAGGACTCAACCCCAAATAGGAAGACGCGCTCGTCACCTTTCTTCAGGCCAACCGGGACATTTTTGCTTGGAAACCTTCTGACATGCCCGGTGTTCCTAGGGAGGTGATCGAGCACTCTCTCAATGTCAACGAGAAGGACAAGCCTATCAAGCAGCGGCTCCGACGATTTGCTCAAGATCGCCGAGAAGCCATCAGGGAAGAAATCACTAAGCTTTTAGCAGCAGGCTTTATAAAAAAGTGTATCATCTGTTGGTTAGCGAATCCAGTTCTTGTTCGCAAAAAGAATAAAATTGGCGCATATGTGTTGATTATCTTGATCTTAACAAAGCATGTCCGAAAGATCCGTTAAAACTGCCCATATCGACCAGTGGTAGATTCAAGCTGCAGTGCGAGCTCTTGAGCTTTCGGATGCCTACTCGAGGTATCATCGGATCGGTGAAAGAAGAAGAGCGCATCAAGACATCGTTCATCACTCCGTTTGGAGCATTTTGCTACGTCATAATGCCGTTCGGTTTGAAAAACGCTGGTGCAACCTATCACACCCAAATCGGACGCAACGTGGAAGCATATATCGACGATGTCGTCGTCAAATCTCGTGCGAAGGAGGACCTTATATCTGACTTGGCGAGACATTTGAAAGCCTAAGAGCCTACAAGATGAAGCTTAACCTCAAAAGTGCGTCTTTGGAGTTCCCTCGGAAAACCTTTCCGGATTCATTGTGTCTAGCAGGGCATCGAAGCAAACCGGAGAAGATCAATGCAATTTTGAAAATGAAACCTTGACTAGCGGAAGGGCGTCCGAAGCTCACGGCTGCATGGTGGCACTCGGCGAGTTCATTTCTTGCACAGGATCACGGGAATGCCTTTTTCAAACTTCGAAGAAGCGGGGCAACTTTCGATTAGACTGGCGAGGCATAGCAAGCGTTCGAAGAGCTCAAGGCATTCTTGTCATCGCTGCCGGTACTAGTCTCGCTAATGCCCGAAGAACCCCTTTTGCTCTACATTGCTACAACCACTCATGTAGTCAGCGCCGCAATCGTTGTAGAGCGGGAGAAGGCAGGGCACCTTCAGAAGGTCCAGCGGCCAGTTTACTTCATCAGCGAGGTATTAGGAAAGTCCAAGGCTCAGTATCCGTAGGTACAAAAGCTGTTGTATGCCGTATTACTTACCTCTCGCAAACTCAAGCACTACTTCCAAGAGCATTCAGTTTCGGTGGTTACCTCCTTTCCGATTGGAGATATACTTCACAATCGGGAAGCCACCGGGAGAATTGCAAAATGGGCGGTAGAGCTTGGAGCTTTTGAAATCTCTTTCAGGCCGCGAACAGTAGTAAAGTCTCAAGTTCTTGCCGACTTCACCGTCGAGTGGGTGGAATTGCAGACCCCACGACTACTGAAGATCTCGAGTATTGGACAATGTATTTCGACGGTTCTCTCATGCTCAGCGGCGCAGGGGCTGGCGTGGTGCTCATCTCTCCGATGGGCAAACGTTTGAAATACGTTCTTCAGCTCCATTTTTCGGCGTCAAACAATGCCGCCGAGTACGAAGCACTCATCCACGGACTTCGTATCGCGATATCCCTCGGGGTTCGACAACTGACAATCTGTGGTGACTCCATGTTGGTGATCAACCAAGTGCAGAAAGACTGGTCGTGCATCGGAGACAACATGGCTGCATATTGCCAAAAAGTGAGGAAACTCAAAGACAAGTTCGACGGGCTGGAACTCATCCACGTGCTCCACCACGACAATGAAGCAGCAGACGAGCTTGCAAGGCTAGGCTCCAGTCGGGCAATAGTACCGGCTGGAGTGTTTGTCGAAGAGCTCCACAAACCTTCAAGAAGCCAACAACAGGAGCCAAGGAAATCAGAAGAAACACCGGCTGAAGAAGAGGTCTTAGTCATCAATCCTGACTGGACAGCTCCTTTCCTAAACTATTTGTTAAAGGATGAGCTCCCCGAAGACCGCGTAGAGGTAGAGCGTATCACACACCGATGCAAGAGCTACGTGGTAGTCGGCGAGGAACTCTTCCGAAAGAGTACTTTCGGAGTCCTAAGGCGATGCATATCGGAGCAAGAAGGGAAAAACCTCCTTAGAGAAATCCACTCGGGAGTTTGTGGGCATCACGCTGCATCAAGTACCTTGGTGGGCAAAGCCTATCGTCAAGGTTTCTTCTGGCCGACTGTCGTTTCCAACGCGGAGGACATTGTTCGCACCTGTGAGGGTTGCCAATTCTTCGCTTGTCAAATACACGTGCCGGCGCAGGAGTTACAAACCATTCCGATCACCTGGCCATTCTCAGTCTGGGGGCTCGACATGGTCGGCCCTTTGAAGAAGGCTCAAGGTGGTTTCACTCATCTCTTCGTCGCCATTGATAAATTCACCAAATGGATAGAGGCAAAGCCTGTCGCCACAATCACGACGGCCAAGGCCAAGGAATTCTTTCATGAAATCGTGGTAAGATTAGGTGTACCAAACAAGATCATCACGGATAATTGAACTCAATTCCGCGGAGAGGAATTTCAAGACTGGTGCGACGAGTTCGACATCAAAATCTGCTTCGCCTCCGTGGCTCATCCAAAAAGCAACGGACAGGTTGAGCGGGTGAATGGCATGGTGTTACAAGGGCTAAAAGCAAGGATTTTTTATCGTCTCAAGCCATATGCTACACGATGGGTAAAAGAATTGCCCTCGGTGCTCTAGGGGCTGAGAACTACTCCCAGCAAGGCTACCGGGCAGTCACCTTTTTTCCTAGTATACGGCTCAGAAGCGGTCTTACCCACCGAGTTGACGTTCGGATCCCCTCGGGTTCGGAGTTACAAGGAGGCCGAGTCGGTGGAGGAGAGGATAGAAGATATCGACCGATTGGAGGAGGCAGAAATCGCGGCAATCCGATCGCCAAGTACCTCCAAGGCATGCGCCGCTACCACAACCGGAATGTTCGGGGCCATGCTTTCTCCAAAGGAGATTTGGTCCTAATAAAAAATCAAAAAAGCGAGCACAAGCTCTCTCCAAGCTGGGAAGGCCCCTACATCGTCAACGAGGTGACACGCCCGGGGGCTTACAGACTTAATCGGGAAGACGGCGTTGTCAACAGCAACTCGTGGAACATAGAATAGCTACGTCGTTTTTACTCTTAAATATTGTACATTAGCAATGCTATTCGTGAATAAAGTTTTTCTTCTTAACTTGCTACTCAATTGATGCTCAATTAAGCAGTAAGTCGGGGGCTACACCTAATAGTGTTGCGCATGCGCAACCCTTCTTGTGAGTCATTTTTTTATCTTTTTTCCCTGTTAATCGTGAATAAACCTGACGAATACTCATACCAGGGGTACCCCACAACAAAGTATATATCTATTTCAAGATCGCTTCTCTCTCTGCCATTCGGACATGGCGGCGCGATCGTGACAACGCAGAGCATCGAAGAAGTCTTTGCCCAAGTCGCCGAAATCCCTCACCGAGCGGGATTATCGCCAAACATTGGCGGAATTCCCAATGGGCGATCCTGGGCCCAGCCTCAACCGAATGCCGTCGAGGTCCCGAAAGATCTCCGGCCTCGATCTAGCCCACCTAGAAGACTCTGACCAGGCCTCGGGTCCAGCGCCCCCGCAGGCTCCGACCCCGACCCAGGTCCGGCGCCTCCGCAGGCTCTGACCCAGACCCAGGTCCGATGCCTCCGCAGGCTCCGACCTGGCCTCAGGTAAGGGCCCCAACGAGCTTCAACCCTTGCGACCTCGCCACATCGGCAGACGTCGGCAAGCTGGTCGCCTGCCCCATGGACATGACGGCTATGATGGGATGGGAGGTTGCTTCCCTAGGCGGTCAGCGGGCCGCCAGAATCAAGCACCTGTCTCTTCGCGCCGTCGCCGTCTGACAGGCCCAGAGGGCAGACCGCACCCTGGTCCTCATGCACGGCCCGGGGGCTTCTCACTCGCGTATCTACCTAAGTCAGCGCACCGATCGGCCATTTGATCCCTCGTGAGGGGTAACCCAGTCGACCCAAAGGCTGTGCGGCCTACGCCCCAGCGACTACGGTTGCGAAGTAGCACTTTGCGGAAGAAGGAAGTACCCACACGATGCGATCCGTGCCCGATCCGGGACGCGTCTTTGGGCGGCAGAGTCCCTTGCTATTCTTGCATTTTCCTCGAAGCGTTAGCGCTGCGACCTACGCCCTAAAAACCCCGGTGATCCCTAAGGGCTACGGTCGCTCGGCGAGCGCTCATATCACGAGAAATGCAAAATGTCAAGCGAAACCCCCGAGGTTCACAACATGAAATATACATGCAATGCATCCTACAGAAACAAAAGCGGGACCCGGTTGCCTGGAGGATCATCCAGCGAAGTCGTCGTCGGTAGCGGAGCTATCGCTGCTATAACGGCCGCGCCTAGCCCGCCAATCTGCCTCTCGCCACCGCCCTTTCGGGCGGACCGTTCGCATCGCCCTCGATCCCGGCGACGGCCGCCATTGGATCGAGGCGTCATGGTGGCCAGCCAGCCAACCACGTATTCCGCCACGTCGGCAAGCAATTCTCCGCCTCTCGGGCGGGAGGCCCTGAAAGCGCGGAAAAATCGGCAGGCGTCCACCACTGGAGAGGCGGCGTCTTTGCGGCAGATATCCTCCAGTTTGGTTCACCAAGCACCCAGTGACTCAGACTCCTGCCCATGCTCTCAAAGGTTGGGCGGAGCATGGATAGAAGGTTCTCGCGCGAGGTCCAGCGCTCCGTGTGCAGCCTGGCCAGCTCCTCCCCGAGGTCCTCGGCCCGAGCCCGCAGTGGCGCCACCTCCTCGCGCGCTTTCGCGAGCTCTTCCTCGGCCACCTCGGCCTGATCCCGCAGCGCCAAAATCTTCTCGCGCGTCTTGGCGAGCTCCTCCTCCATGACCCGGCATTGGGCCATGCCCAACAAGCATCTCGCCTCGTGGGGAAGCGGCCCTCGCGGCTGGGCGTCGAAGAGCCTTGACCTCGTCGGCGGCCGCAGATCCGCCGCCCAGCCACCGCCGGAAACCACTTGAGCGACAGGCGTCGGAACCCGCGGCGCCCGTCTCCCCCGCAAGGCCACCGGCTTACGCGATCACATGTTGGCCTTAGCGAGCGAAGCGAGAGAAAAAAGAAGCATCTCAGTGACAATAAGACAGGGTCAAAGCCGTACCGAGACCAAGCGAGAGGGACTCACTCCGCAAGAGGGTTCCTGATGCAGAAGATCAACAAGGGCAGAGTGATTCTGCCCCCTGAGGCGGCGGCGGAGGACCCAGCCTTGTGCAAGGCCTCTTGGGGTTCGAACCCCGGGGGTCTGTCGCCGCCTCCCGTTTGCTGGCTCTCCGATCGTCGCCGCCGCCGCCATTCGTCGATCAAAGTGCAAAACCACCCCTTTTGTGTCAAAGGAGAGCGTAGAAGCGGCAAACAGCGAAAAGCAAGCTGCCGGGCGTGCTCGTTTTCATGTCCCTCATGCTATATATATGCAGGCGGGATGGAAGCGCTCAGCGGGCATCATACGGCGAGCGCCCGTGCGATAACTCCACATCTGCGTTACGGGGCGCATTCTCTCCTCCTTCCGCCGCATTAAAATGCGATGGGGCGGCGAAGCGAAGGACCGCGGCGGTAGTGGCGCGACTCTTGGTTTAAACCAGGCTGGACGGCCGCGCCGACATAGCAAAAAGGCTGGCGAACTGCGGCTGACCCCAAAATGGCGAAAGGCCCGTTACCTCGCCACCCTAGTGGACAGCCGAGCCATGGGTCGCAATAGCCATAACGTCTCCAACATGAGGAGCAAAAGTTAAGGTGATTCTATCCCTAAAACTTCTTCTTGTTTCCACACGAATCCCCCCCTCCCCCGAGTTCAAGCGTTGTGTGCCGACCACAAGCTTGGTCGGCACGCACCGCTCGGGGGCTACAAGTTCCTGCAGCTTCAGCGGGTCGGCAACCGGTAGCCATGTGGTTCCCCAAGAGATAACCCTTCGACCCAAGTACTCGACCTCATACAGCGGCTACGGTCTCGAAACAAGTGCTGCGGTAGAAGGAAGTGCTCGTGAGGCAATCCACGATCGATCGGTGAACGTGCAGACTCAGAGTATCTCGAGGCGGAAGCGAAGGCAAGGAGGCGCCGATCACGAGGCGAGGCGTGCCCTAGCACTCTGCGCCCGAGTCTACATCGCCCGGTAGGACAAGTGTCGACCGTCGGATGATTGGTCAGCGGACATCGCTTGATCGCGCGCCCGTCCGTCGAGCCGCCACGCCCGCGCCGCTGGTGAGGCGATATCCTCCCAATCATTCCCCTTCGCATTAAATTCCTGCATCGCATTAAATGCCAGTGAGGAGGCACCGAGAACATCGCTTCGGCGAGGCGCCCTGACCTCTCGATCTCGCCTCGGGCCGGACATTGGGCCAAAAGCAGTATATAAAAGTCCACCGGGCGCAAAACGGCCTCGAGGTGGCGAGAAACTCTGACTTGCGCTTGGGCCGATCCGCGCCCATGAGTTCCAAAGCCTAATCCACCAAGTGGATTCGGGGCCTTCAGCACAAAAATCGAGCAAGGGGTGAGGCGAGGCGAGCTCGGTGGGCCTCTAGTTGAGTTGGCGGACGACTCAATCGCCTTAACTTCGTGTCGAGACCATACTTCACGCTCTCATGGAGCCCCGAAGGGTACTTGACCAGCTAACGCTCTGAGAGTTCTGAGCAGCTCGGGGTCCGATCTGGGATCGAGTAAAGAAAGGTTTTATGGGTGCGCCCAGTGGTCGGACAACCCGACACGAGAATCGTCGCTCGGAGTCACGAGACCTCGAGGCCCACTCGGATAACCCGTTAGTAGCTCCACGAGCACGGTGTTCAAACCTACGCTTGGTAAACACGCGCTTGCTCACCCCCTCCAGGTCCCACACCTGCGGACGGGGCGTATACGTGGGATAGACAGCGGCTACTCCACCCGCAGATATCCTTGCCAGACGAGGACTCGGGATGGACGCCCTTCGCCTAGCTCCGGCGTTAAACCAGCCCTACTAACTCGCCTAGCTCCGGCGTTAAACCAGCCCTACTAACTTCGCCTAGCTCCGGCGTTAAACCAGCCCTACTAACTCGCCTAGCTCCGGCGTTAAACCAGCCCTACTAACTCGTCCAGCTACGACGTAAAACGAGCACTCGGGAACCGGAACCTCGCCGAGGCATTCGAGCTTCCCTGCCGCAAGGCCGCGTCCAGCTACGACGTAAAATGAGCACTCGGGAATCGGAACCTCGCCGAGGCATTCGAGCTTCCCTACCGCAAGGCCGCGTCCACCTACGACGTGAAACGATCACTCGGGAACCGAAACCTCGCTAAGGCATTCGGATACCCCTGCCGCAAGGCCGCGTCCAGCTAAGATGTAAAACCAGCATTCTGACCAATATAACCCCCCAACCAACTCTCCGACCCGCTCGGGGGCTCCGAGGCTACATCCACTGGATGCGCTCGCGTGCACCCGGTCGTGACTGATTGACCAAATTGGTCGGGCTCTACCGACCAGACCAGCCTCCCGATCCACCCGGGGGCTCGGAGCCGGTTAACTCCACCTGCGCGCCCCAGTCGGACCTCACCGATCGAGTCGGTCGGACTCCGTCGCCCGACTTCAACAAGCATGCCGGAGGGTCCGACCAAACGATTCCGCTCGCCTCACCGAGTCAAATCTTCACCAACCAAGGTAACCCCCCGACCAGCTCTCCGGCACGCTCGGGCTACACCAGCCGGATGCGCTCGTCGCACTGGCGGCAACCGACCGGCGAATTCCTTCACTGCCACCTGAAAGCCCGTGGCCATGCTACGGCGTCGGGGATAGTCCCCAAGAAGATCGCGCCATCGAGACAAGCAGGCCATTCAGAGCAGCGTTCGGACAACCAGGGGCTCTTGGCGAATACTCATACGGGGTACCCACAACAAAGTATATATCTATTTCAAGATCGCTTCTCTCTCGCCATTCGGACATGGCGGGCGATGCGGCGTATGAGCATCGAAGAAGTCTGCCCAAGTCGCCGTCCCTCACCGATGGGATTATCGCCAAACATTGGCGGAATTCCCAATGGGCGATCTGGGCCCAGACCTCAACCGAATGCTTCGTCAGGTCGAAAGATCTCCGGCCTCGATCTAGCCCGCCGAGAAGACTCCGACCAGGCCTCGGGTCCGGCACCCCCGCAGGCTCCGACCCCAACCCGGGTCCGGCGCCTCCGTGAAACTCGACCAGACCCAGTCCGATGCCTCCATGAGCCGACAGCCTCGAGCAAGGGCCCTAACGAGCTTCGACCCTTGCGACCTCACCACGTCGGCAGACATCGGCAAGCTGATGCGCTGCCCCACCGGACATGACGGCTATGATGGGATGGGAGGTTGCTTCCCTAGGCGGTCAGCGGGCCACCAGAGTCAAGCACCTGTCTCTTCGCGTCGTCGCCCGTCGGCAGCAGGCGAGGGCGAGGCACCTTCCCAACGAAGCACTATCTGTTGTGCCTCTGAGACCACGTGGGGCAAGCAGAACTGTCGATCCACCAAGACCGAAGACCGGGACTCCTGGACACTGCATACCCTCACCCTTTTTCTAAACTCCCGTGTAACCTGCCCCCTCCGCCTACATAAAGGGAGGCAGGGCCCTCCGGGAAGGGCAACTTTTTCTCCAGCTGATAACCAACCCACACTTCGCGATTGAGTCCTTCATCCGACTCAGGCGAACGCTCCTAGCTCCCGAGCCTCCGACCCCTCGCTCCTCTCACCCGGAAGGGTGCTCGAGGCTTGTCTTGAGCCCTCGCTTATAACCCCGTGCAGCCTGCTGCACCTCCATACCAATATAAACATCACCACTGCGAACTGGATGTAGGGATATTCGGCCCGAACCAGTATAAATCTTGGACTCCCTGCGTCTAACCATTCAAGGAGAGGGATCGCGTGGCCTCCTACACCTACAAATTCACTTGCCGGTTATACGAAACACCGACAAAACCCGAGTGCGTCAAAATCCAAATCGTGAAACTCTAAAACGACAAACTTTAGTCTCTCAAAAGCGCGGGCTTGGGAAAAATGGCCATGAGCCGACTTCCAGCGCCCGGGGGCTAGAGCAGTCGGGCAGAGTGCTTAAATGAAAGCGGAAAAGAAACCACTCGGGCAAGGATGTAAAATCAACAAGGAAAAGATCAAGCAAACATTAAGATTTCATTAGGCGCATTTGGGTATGGATACATCAATGCATTACACAAGAAGCGACCAGGAATCTAAAACCTAAGCGCGGCGCGCGCGTCCTATTTCCTCGAGAAGAGCATCCCTCGCCTGGACAAGCTTCGGGACGGCTTCAATCAGCGCGTCGACAGCGATCGCGTCGCGGCAACAGCTTCTTCTTCCGCAACCTCGGCTAACGCGAGGTCATAATCGGCCCAAAGCGCGGCCAAAAAGGCTTCCCCTGCATCTGGCGCTAATGTAGCCTCATCCTCGAAATCAAAGATCAGCTCCTCCGCCGGGGGGGGGGAGATGGTGGAGTCTCATCACCAGACAAAGAAGATTGGGACGAAGAAGCCATCGGAGGACCAAGGAATAATGCTGAAGGTCGCTGAGAAGGGGTTTTAGTGACGGGTGATTACTCAAAGTAGTGGTGACATCCTTATATACCTGAAGCGTGGAAGCCGAATGGTCTAGAGTAATTGCTAGCCTGAGAAGCGAAGCGGCTCGAAAAATCTTTGAATCTTGAAACTCGAAATGACCAAGAAGATGTATGGACGCAGGACATCAAACCAGAACGTAGCGCATGCAAAACATTAACAGAAGAAAACTTGCAGGACGTGATGAATTTGCCAAAGGTAAAACATGGCTTAAAACGAAGAGCGTTCAAAATAATGAATACAGAACAAAAGTCTCAGAAGTGCAACAATCACACCGGACCCAACTCTAAGTTTTCAACTAAGGCGGAGGCGGTATCCCTAACCTCGTCAATTAGGGCAAGAGCTTGGTCATCATCAACGGTGCAGGCGAAGCCCTCTTTGATGGCTTCGAGCTCCACTCGTGGATACAGGGACTTCACGATGGCTAATGCTTGGCAAGCACTCGTGGTCGCTATTTCCTTCAAGTGCGCTACCAGTTTTATGGGTCCCTCCTCCAGCCGTTGGATCGTGGCGTCTGCATCAAATGAAATACCACTGGGCCCAGCTTCGTCAGGACTCAGAATCCACAGCATTCTTTTGGAGCCCTCCTGGAGTTTGTCAACTCGTACCTCAATAGATTTAATCTTCTCGTCAAGAGCATGATACTGAGCTTGCGAGTTGACTCGGTGCACTGCAAAACTAGTCGGGTCAGCCCGAGGGTGCAAAAAGGCACAAAAAGAAACAAAGGACGAGTCAGGAGTAGACCTTCCAGCTCTTTCTCCATCTTGCTCGTCTCGGTTTTGGCATCCTTCTCGGACTTCTTCAACTTCTCAACTTGCTTATTGGTGGACTCAAGTTTTCCCCGAAGATCTGCAGCAGCAAAGACCGAAATCAAAACAGGGAATGTGAGTTAAGGCTCAAGATGTGATCCAAGGCAGTCGGACAAAGGAGTTACCATTAAGGGAGCTCGTCAGATTCAGTTTCTCTGCCTCGAAGGCTAAGACCTAGGCCCAGAGCTTTTCCAGTTCCTCTCGGTTCTCGACTCAGGCTCGGACGAGTTCCTCCTGCAGCTCGACGCGGACTCGCTCGACCTCGGCCTCATAGTCCTTCCTTATCTTGGTCTTCGGGAGTATCTCCCGGAGAAGGGCGTTCCGGTCTTGAGCACGTTCTGCCAGGTGCTGGAGATGGCAAAACGAACGATGAGGGCACACCGTGCGTCAAAGACAATAAAAAGAGGACATCTAAAGCAGCTCGGCACAAGCAACTTACATTACCAAGACGAAAACAATTGTAAGCGGTATCACAGAACGATGCCCATTCCTTAGCCTCGTCTTCGTCATCGTAGGATATCCCGTCGCCATGTTTGTTGAAGAAGGCAACCCGTACCGGAGAATTTGGGCGGGGAGGTCGAGGGAGTTCCTCTAGCAGAGGCGAATGGCGAGAGGGCTGGGGGAGTTCTTCCGACGGAGGCGAAGGGCAGTGGCGAGATCGAAAACCTGATTTGGCGGTCGGCCCAGGAGGAGTCTGCGGCCGGGGGCTGTTCAAGTCTGAGCCAACCTTGGTGTTCGAGACCCTGAAGCGATTGGAAGAAGCTGTCGGCTACCCGGAACCACACACAGAAGCGTCGCGGCCTCAGCCGGCGCCTTGGTTCTAGGATCGTTTGGCGCCAAAGAATGCCCCTAGGGCTCCTGATGTGGCGTATCTACAGGAACCTCATTGGCAGGCTCTCTGAAAAAAGAATCAGTCAGGGCATGACCCGGAAGAATAAAGAAGAGCGAACAAGGAAACTAACCTGTCGGATCTCGTTATTTTAAACCCCGAGCCCTTTAGGCGAAGGACCCGGCAGAGGAACGATCAGTGTGCACGAGCGAGGGACGAGGGTCTCTAGTGGTGCGAGGCGGAGGCATCTTCTTGCGAGATCTGCATTTGGGGCTCAAGACCACTTGGGTCCACGGATTGACTTGAAGACGATGAAGTTGTGGGAGGAGGGCATACGGCTGCCGGGTCCCAAACCTTCGGGCCTCCAGTCGAGCGCACGTTTGCCACCGACTGCTTCCTCTTTTTCTTGGATTCATAGACGACTGGGTGTTTACCCTTTCCCAAGGGGTCTTCGGCTTCACTTGCCTTGCTCTTTTGGCACTTTCGGGCCGGGCGAAAGGCGAGCAGTGCTCAGTTTGGCGCTCTTATCTTTGAGAAATTGAGCGTGGCGCATCGGAGAAAAAAGTGTCGTGACCCTACAAACCCAGACATCACACATATGGTTAAATGCAATCTTTCAAGAACCAGTAAACGCTAATTGCGGAAGACAAGATAACATCTTACTGGAGGTGGAGGATTCGACTTGTTGAAGGGCTGGGGGCACCCAGTATTGGTGATGTGAACATTCAGGATGAAGAGATCACTCAGGCGCTTGAGGAGAGCGTCCCTGGGGACCAGTTCAGAGGCCTCCCGAGTGGTGTCGTGCTCTCTGGCATAGTCAAACCCCAGATGATCTCGCTCCTTGAGGGGCTGCACCTCGCGAAGGCTATAATTGAGGACGATCGCGACACCAGTCAGACCGCCTTCCTTCAACTTGGCAATCATCCCCATGAGCTCCTCCACCTGGTCCGCCCCGCCGTCTGAAGAAGGTGAAGTCCAGTCCAGCAAAGGTTTGGGCGAAACTCCAGAAAAGGAGGTAAGTGAAGGCTTGGGATTGGCGCAATAAAACCATTACTGGTGCCAGCCCTTGTTTGAGATCTTGAAAGGAATATCAAAATAAGACTTCTTCAAGCCTTCCCTCAGCTGGAATCCGGCTCCTCCGACTGCTTTGGGGGAATTTTTGTTCGGGAAAGGTTTGAGGAGGAAGAGATGGCGGAAAAGATCAAAATGCGGACGAATGCCAAGGAAGGCCTCGCAAAGATGAACGAAGACAACAATTTGAAGGATGGAATTGGGATTGAGATGGGTCAATTCAATTTCATAAAAATTAAGAAGACCGCGGAGAAAGGCGCAAGCAGGAAGGCCAAATCCACGATGAAAAAAGGATTAAAAAACGACCACTTCTTCGGTGCGGGGCGTGGGGCAGGGCTCACCCACTGCAGGTCAAGCAGAAAGCATCACCAATGGGAGAAAAATGCCGGCGGAGACCAATTCCTCCAATCGCTTCTCTGTCGTCACAAAGGTGGCCCAATCCTTGGCCAAGGCAGATGAAGGAACGCTTGTGGGGGAAGAAGAAGACATTTTTTGGGCAAAAGAAACTTGCGATTGCGTTGGATTGGGGAGGCAAGAGGTGCTAACCCTGGCGGCGGAAGTTGCAAGAGAAGCGCTGAAAATGCGGAGACGAAGGGGCAAATGAGAATAGTGCGCAGAAAGCCGTTTCATTCGCACCCAATCTAATATTTACAGGGAGCGACGCTAACTTTCGCCTTGAGCGGGAAAACGCATCGCCTTCCGCATATCTTGGGGTTGCCCTAGGGCACGCTTCAAGATGGGCCTGTGGCCATGTGCAGTGAATCACTGTACATAGGCACAATTGGGCCAAAACTAATTTGGGAAACGATATGCCCCATGATGGGCCAAAAGTCAAAGATCGCGTGAGACGGGATTTGAGTACCCTCCAAATTACAACATCCTCTTATGATATGCCTCATGTCAGGTCACATGCTGAATACTGTCCAGAACGGGATCAGATATCATAAAGATGGTTCAAAACAAACATTCCAAGGGTATGCCCCATGATGGGTCATAAGTTGTATTCTGCAAATGGCGGATGCGGATATCACTCGGATGAAATCATGGTACGTCTCATGACAGGCCTAAAGCTGTGTGCCCTGGTGCATAGGTACCACTCGGATAAAAGGCAACCTAGATGGAGATATTCTCCATACCGAGTCGAGTGCTGGCTCAATAAACTGGGTCGGAAACCACTCAGAATAGTTACACGTGGAACTCTATCGAGTCCTTCACGACCTCCTTGCCTGTTACAGAGTACTCGGCTGCAAAGAAAACCAGTCGGGAAGTCTTGATAGAAAGAAGGCAATCCGATCGAGAAGCACTCGGGGCTACTATAGGATATATACACCACGGTATCTGCATGGCAGGCCTGCGAGGCCCAACTGAACGAGGCTGGGCCGAGCTGATTGCAAGGGAATAAAAGCTACCAGGGGCGCACCAAGGCGTGCTGAATAAGGAAGTCGTGGAGATGACAATCGATCCGAATTTGGTAGGATACGATTGTAATCCAAAGCCGTTGCAATACGGATAGGTACAGGAGATATAATCCCCACTTTGTATCCGATCCGGACTCTCTTTTGTAACCGTCCTCCTCTGCTATATAAAGGGAGGGACGGGGGAACATAACATACAATCTCATCAGCAAAATAGTTAGCCACATATAATTCTAGAGCACAGGACTAGGTTATTATCTCCTCCACGAGAGCCCGAACCTGTATAATTCCCGTGTCTTGTGCTACCATCGAGTTTGGATCCGGCGCCTAGCTAGCCCCCTTTTGATTATTGCCGACAACAAACGTCGACAGTATGTTTCGAGACAAATCTACACATATGATTTTCATGCATCTAATCTAAATATTTAAAAAGATATCGATAGCTAAAGTTTCAAAAGTTTGACCGCACGTATCCCAAACTAACAAATTTTTGTGAATGGGCGAGTACTATGCTATCAGTCAGGTACATGCCTTTTTCTTCCCTATTGCATCTTTGTACTTCCTATTGCTTATTCGATCCTTAGCAAACTCAGTGCGTAGCTAACTGATTTTAATTTTTAAGCAAAGAGTATTGTTTTTTTGCCACCATGAGGGATCATCTAATGGTCAATGTTTTAGTAATAACAGAGTACAGGAGTAGAATGTTAGCCATATTTACTGCTGTTTAGATTAGTATACTAAGAATATTATTGTAAGCTATAGAAGCGTAATACATGTTTGAAAATTGTTTGCTTACATCATCATAAAAAACTGAAAAGAGTTTTGTTCTTTATGTATGTGTTCTACATAATAGGTCATATACTA
This sequence comes from Guadua angustifolia, assembly GCA_036346375.1. NCBI lineage: Eukaryota > Viridiplantae > Streptophyta > Magnoliopsida > Poales > Poaceae > Guadua > Guadua angustifolia. Next base: position 64,510,026 of record CM070502.1, on the reverse strand, counting down.
TAGCTTATTTATTTATTTCTGTCTTATTTGCTTGCCACAACAATTTCTTATTACGGCTTGCAAGAGTGAAGACTGAATAATTTCTTAGGTCTAGCCTGTCATGGTGTGGTCAGGGGCGGACCCAGGAAGAAATTATAGGTGGGGCAGTTTAAAGTAGTATTAAAACGCCAAAAGAATGCAATGTACGTAACAACAATATTACTATTAAAGAAACATACATAAAGAAACAATTCAGTTCTAAGTTAGATTCGGTTCTAAGCAAAAAGCACGAACTTCTAACTTCAAATGCTAATCCACATCCAACAAATGCTTTCATCGAGTTAAGGACGATAGGACTTACTGACTTACCAAGGCTGCTCAACTAGTCGAATCTGACATGTCGCAGCTCGCGACCTCGTAGATGGGCTCGTCTCGTCGGCCTCGGCGTCGGCCGTCGAGCGATGGCACCACCGCCCACTCCAGGGAAGGCGGAAGCGCAAGAGATCGAAGCTGGCTTTGTGGGTTGTGGCCAAAGGAATCGGCTGGCTGCGGCGGCGAGACAAGAAGTCAAGTGCCCAACGTTTCTTGCTTAGTGCAACGTTCAACTTCCAAATATGTTGAGTCTATACATATGCAGTATATACAACATACCTTGACCTTGTAAATTGTAGGTGGGGCAGCAGCCCAAGCTGCCCCACCGTTGGGTCCGCCCCTGGGTGTGGTAACTATTATGGGTAATAAACATCTTATGTATGCCATTGGAAACCTATTTTTGGAATCCTTTTTTATCTGATTAACTGATATGTTCACTTTGCTGTACTTTTCAAATTTAGATGTAGTCTTAAAAGAATATCCCATTCTTTTCTCTTGATTGGATTTCTATCCCCAGTATGATGTCTACTGATCATGATGTATGGCCAACACTGTGTTCAATAGTTAGAACACAGACATCTTAAATGTTGACTTGCTCCAAATATGAGGGCTCAATGTTTAGTTCCTCACCTTTTCAATGGCCTTGGTCTTCTTATTGTCTCAATAAACAAAAAATCTTTTTCTGGTTGCTGCTACGCAATCGTTTGAATACTCGAGAATTGTTGCTCAGGAAAGGTCTCCTTGTCCCCAGCCCTAGCCGCCGCCACACCTCCTCCCCACCCTTTCTCTGCCACGCCTTGCCTCTGGAGCGAGCTCATGGTGGTCCGTCTGACTTCGAGGAAGGCGGCGGCGGGCCAATCACGCCCATGGACTCGTTTGCCCAGATCCGCGGGACGGTGGAGGTGCCATGGCGATCCCTCCACGCGACGAGGGCGGCCAAGGAGGGGGGGGCCGTGCTCGGCTCAAACTGATGGAGGCTACATCCGCCGATTGGAGTCAAGGCTCAGGCTCCGGTGTTGCCGGGCTGGCGGGGGCTGGATCTGGTGCCCCTCGGCTAGATTCACCACCTCTCTCATGAAGGTGGGCAGACCTAGGCGCTGGTGGAGGGGCTCCTTCCCCACCCTCGATCTTCTGTGGTTGAGCTCTCCACTCCGGGGGTGGAGCTCGGTGGCTGGCGGCGGATCTTTGATGCCCTCACCGGATCTGTGCTCTCGGCCCTGGATTTATTTGTTCTTGGTGGGAGCCTTGCGGCCGGATGATGCCGCTGCTCGAGTCTGGCGCCCACCTATGCTTGCTTGAGGGTCTGCGGACGGTCCTTCACAATGGCGGCAATTTGGGTGGCTTGCCAGTGGCGATGGCATTGCTGGCCACTCGGTGCCTTATGGTGGTTTAGGTTGGATCCTCACTTGTTGTTGCCAACACTTGGTCTTTGGTGGCTTCAAACAACTTGTGGATGATGGGCGATCTAGGTGACTACTCTTCGCTTGACGTTTCATCTCTTACTAGCGTTGTTCATACATTTCTTTTGACCTATGTCATCTTAGCATCGATTCGCGGATTCGCTTTCTTAGGCGACACAACTCATTTTTAGATGCACTCTATGGACTTGATGATCGTGTGCCTATTGGCTAGCTCATGAATCTGTCATCGAGAGTCGAACATCTAAAATTGTTTGTCCGGCCTTGAGAAGGTGGCCGTTGCTATTGGCTAAGATTAAGTGGTATGGCGGCACGGCTCGGAATGAGGGTGGTTGCAACACTTGGGATCTCCGTGCCGACTTCAAGGAGAAATCCCTATGTCGACCTTAGTTGGTTGTGCACGCAATGGCCTTGTTGAAGGCATTGTTTTGTAGTCTCGAGGATTTACTCTCCGAGGTGAAAACCTTTGGTCAGCCTTCCTTTGGTTGGATCATGGCAATGGCGGTCTTGTATCGTGTCGAGTCCTTCTTGGAGGCGTTGTCGAGAGCTTTTATCGCGGTCCAAGTGTTGCTATGATGGTGGATAGCCTTGAAGACAATATTGTGTGATGTAGTTTGCCGCGACGATTCCTTTGTCTTTTCTTGTGTGTGTGTTTGGCTGTGTACACCCTAGCTGTGTAGAGGCCGAGAGTCTTCTTAGTATAATTGTATCACCTTGATGTAATTTACTAAGATTAATAAAAGCTTCCTTTATCGAAAAAAGGAAAGATCTCCCTTTGGAGAGTTATAGCTGTGTTCTTTGTATCTCTCGGTGTGAGGAAACGCTTCATGGTATGTTTTTCTCTTGTCATTTTAATCAATTGTGATGGTGTCTCCTTCATATTAATTTCGATGTATCTCTAGAGGTGGTTGATTTAATTCAAGAGGCAAAGCTACGATGTAGATTGGTCTGTTTTAAAGAGGTGGTTATTATGGCTTGCTGGATCATTTGGAAAATTCGAAACAAAGTTATTTTTGATCAGGGGTGGTATCTTTAAATCTTTAGAAGAAAGAGTTTAGGGTGGCTTTCATGATGGTTATCCATCGTGTTAAACCTAACCTACGGGAGGATTTCCATGCTTGGTTGAGTAGTTTCAGTTGATTTCTTTTCTTCTTTTGTTTTCTTTTCTCCCTTGTATATCCCCTCTCTTGTATATCTCTTTGTAACTGCTCTCTAGTTTTTTCTTTTATAATATATTCAGTAGGGGCCTCCCCTCCTGTTTTTCCTCAAAAAAATTTTATATTGCATAGATTAGCTTATTTGAAGTATAGTTCAGTTTATGCAAGGCATACGGGTAGCATAATGAAGATATAGTTGTTCTGTCTTAGAGAACAGACCGCATACGCACCATTATCCATGTCTTACACAGAAGCTTCATCCTCCATTCTTAAAAAATATAGCACATTATAATTATCGAACACCCATTCATAAAATCCTACCCACCGATAGCTCTGCTACTAATATGAACTTCAATTCAAGCAGCAGCTCATATAATAATTCCTAATAGCATGAATCAATAGAACAAAAACACCTATGTTTTGAGAGAATAAAATCAGCAGAAAAGATGTGTTTGAGGAGGAACTCACCACCTGTGAAGAGCAGAAGAGAAAAGGTGTGTTGAGCTGGAGGAGGAAATCACCACCTGCGATGTGAAGAGTAGGACGAGGGGACAGTAGCAGCGGTGGTCGCATGTTCACCGGCGGGAGAGTTGCACCGGTCTGATGAGCAGGGTGGAGCCAGGCCTAGGGTAACTAGAGTCTTAGTCTGAGGTCTAATGTCAAAACACTGTGAAAAATCTGATTCGAAATCAATGATCCAGTTAGTATATGACCCATCAGCAACAGCCCGGCTCGAGGCTTAGGCCCATGCTGACTCCGCCCCTGATGATGAGGACGGGCCCGGCGCTGCGTACGTCATGGAGTGGGGTGAGACTGGGAGTGAGATGGTGCGTATGCTCTGGCCTGATCTTAGCCAACCGTTGGATGAAGCACATGTGCTATGGATCTGTACCAAGGAAGGAAGTGCTGCTGCTCCACGGTCCACAGCTAATTTCGTGTCTTTGTGTCGGACGGGTGATAATTCATTCTAGAATTTGTGTTCGTAAAAAAAATGTCTAAAATTATTAATATGAAATTAATTACTAAATTTATTATAAAACACACTTCAATTTTTTTTTTGTTATTTGTAGATGACAAGGTGATACATTAGAGAGCATGTCAATTTCTAAAATGAAACATAATACAAATTTGATGGGCCAGCCATGCCTCCTCCATCCATTACACCACTACTCAATGTAGTGGTTGTCTGTTGATAAGTTGTGCGGTTTTTTTTACCCCAATCTCAGTCACTCTTTTGAGCCATAACATTTACAACGATAGTTATTATATTTTACCCACCCCTCATCTCTACAAAATACAAAAACACAAATAAAAAACCGATAAAGCACAATGACCCCCATAAAGCACTTCTGCACTTGGTTGCTATGGAGCGGACTGTTGAAATATAAGTGAATTGCCCACATTTCCTCATCAGTTTAAGCTTTTGGGTGAACTGGCTGGTGCATGTAACTCAATATGATATCAGAGCCAAGAGGTCTCAAGTTCAAGACCTAGTTGACGCAATTAAAAAAATAATTGCAGTCCACTTTTATTTCACGTCTTAGGCTTTGAGAGAGTCTACACGTGAGGACCAAAATTACAGCCCCAGTTTAATCAGTACTTAGGTACAATTGTTCGTCTTTGAGTATGCTTATATACGTGATGACCTTGTGTTTTCTGTATTCGCTTTAGCTCTGTGTTTTTACATGATACCGAAGGGAACTTGAGCTAACTAAATTGAGTACAGTGTGAGGCATTCAGGGGGGTACGAGTATGATTCGTTTATCTTGCATTCATACCTGCTAACACATCAAGATGATGACGATAAGACAATGCAAATTGAAGTGCCATCTATTCAAACTCTTAGCTATATAATCTCACCTGCAATTTTAGGATGAACAGAATCACCGAGGATATAAAGAACAAAATCAAGACTATTGCTAGTCCAGCAATGAAATTATGCAGTAATCGCTTGTTGTCCTTGGATGGAACAAACGCAGTCTTCAGTGTGTTTGTGAGTTGAAAGATCCGTGTAAAGAGATCTACAAAGAGAACAACGTACATAGAGGTTAAAGGTGAAAAATGTGAAGAACGAAATGGGTTGCAGCGGCATTAAAAAACTTAGAAAAAGATATTGACGAATACTCATACCAGGGGTACCCCACAGCAAAGTATACATCTATTTCAATATCGTATTTCTCTCAGTTATCCGAACACAACGGCAGCAAGGCCGGCAGCGATCCACAGTGCCGGAGAAAGTATTACCAAAATTTCCGTCCCTCACAGATGGGATCGTCGCTCAAAAGTGGCTGGAATGTCAAATAGGCCATCTTGGGCCCAGCTCTTCGGCCTAGGAATCTCGAAGGATCCCCGGCCCCGATCGAGCTCGCCCGGACGACTCCGACCTAGCCTCGGGTCAGGCGCCCTTTGTCGGCCCGACTGAACCCGGTCCGCGCCCAGCAGTCTCGACTGAACACAGGTCCGGCGCCCGTAGGCTCGACTGCTCGGTGGGACTTCAACAAGCTCGAACCCTGCGCCCTCCATCACGCCGACGGTCGACAACAAGCTAGTCATTTGCCCGACGAACGTGACAGTCGCGCTATAACGAGTGGCCCCTTCCCTGGGTGGCCAGGGGGCCGCCAAAATAAAGCACCCATCGATCCACGCCGTCGACAAGCACCACGAGAGGACGGTCGCGCCTTCCCAAGCGGCTGTCCGTTGTGTCTCTGACTGACATGGGATGAGCAGGGATCTGTCAAATCACCAAAGACCGAAGACCGGGACGCCCGGGCGTAGCGTACCCCTACCTTTTTTCCAAAACTCCCGTGTAACCTGCCCTCTCCACGTATATAAGGGGAGGCAGGGCCCCAGAGAGAAGGCGGACATCAACGATCCACCCCGCTAGTGTAAATCATTTGAGCCCTCGACTCGGGAACACCCTCGAGTTCCTCCACTCGGACGAGCGCTAAGGGCACATCCTCGGCTCGCATGTAATCCTTGTAGTCCGCTACACCCGAGCAATAATCATCACCACCACGAAGGCGGGCGTAGGGACATTGGCCCGAACGATATACATCCGAATTTCCTTAGTTTAACCATTCAAGGAGAGGGACGCTGACCCTGCATCTACAAATTTACTTACCGGTTATACGAAACACCGACAGTTGGCGCGCCAGGTAGGGGACCTCGCGCGTCATCTTCGTGATTTCCGGATTCCCATCTCCTTCCTTGATGGCCTTCTTCACCGACAACGGCGCATCCCCGTCGAGGAGCTGGATTCGCTTCGGCTCCCTCGACTTCATCGCCACCTCGGCGGGAGAGTTCGTGCTCATCCCCGCCACTCTTCAGGCTCAGGCGTTCGCCTCGAGCCTGGACTCCGTGGCCGGTACCCTCGGCGACCTTCGGCTTGGGGACCCCGTGCGGACCTCAAGGCCGGAGTCCATCCGGCGCCGTGCTGCCCCTAGCAGCGGCGCGTGCGGGCCTACGCGGGAGGCGGCGTTGCCTCCCGCAGGCTCGCACCTCGTGGCCATGGTCGGCCACCTGCCGGCCTCCGTCTACGACTTGCTGGAGAGTTCCTCCAGCCACGACTTCAGCTCCGACACAGAGCACACCTCCGACGTGTTGTACCCTCGCGAGTGCAACATGGCGGGAGTGGAAGAACCGATCGCCACCTCTGTTAGTCAGGAATCGCCCGCGGCCAAGTGGTGAGGCGGAGATTCAGTGAAGGCGAGGAGAGCCTCGAGGCTCACCGCTGAGCTCTTGACAGCCTTGAACAATTTGGAGGCCCAAAAGGTCAAGCAGCGAACTCAGTCGACTGAGGTGGGTCGGCCAGACCTTCGCATGCACTGGCTGCTACAAGATGCCAATCCACCAACAATGGCCGAGGGTCGCAAGGTCTTCCGTACTTCCTCGCCAGCCAGAATGTCGCAGCGTGGCAATCTTTGCCAGCGGCATCCTCGAGCGAAGGACCGGGGCCAAGGCCACCTACCAGAACCTCCGGCTGGTTGGTTGCTTCTTGTCTGGCATTGCAACCAGGTTCCCTCGCTCGGGGCTTCCTCGAGCCACCGAGCCGACCGCCGCCGGACTTTGTCGGAGTCCGGCCAGACAGCGCCGCCCTCCGACGGCCCAGGCTTCCCGCACTCGGTGCGGGCACTGGCGAAGGTCGCAACGCCCGCGAAGCGCCGAGGCGGGAGGGGCGGCCGGCGTGATGGCCCGATCGCGGGCCGTGGGCAGGATGACAGCGCTACCACCGCAGCCCGAGCCCCAACGGCCCAGGACCGCGGGCATTTGGCCGGGAGATCCGCCATGCGAACTTTCCCATCAGATTCCGGGCCCCCGCCAACATAACCAAGTACACTGGGGCCACGAACCCCAGTGTCTGGCTAGAAGATTTTCGGCTCGCATGCCGGGCAGGGGGAGCTACGGATGATCTCTTCGTCATCCAGTACCTCCCCATTTACCTCGCGGACTCTGCTCGAGCCTGGCTCGAGTACTTACCCGCGAACACCATCAGGAACTGGGCCGACCTAAAAAACCTCTTCGTCGGAAACTTCCAGGGCACTTACAAGCGCCATGGGAACTCCTGAGACAAGAGTGCAAAGCAGCAATGTAGAAGTCTCTTGGGACTACATCCGCGATTCTCCCTGCTGATTCTGTGAGCTCCCCGACATCTGCGACGCCGACGTCGTCGGGGCATTCATTTACGGCACCACTTCGAAAGCTCTGGTGCACAAGCTGGGCTGCGCCAAGCCCAAGACCACTAAAGAGCTTCTCGACATCGCCACCAACCACGCTTCCGGCGAGGAGGCCGTAGGCGCCATCTTTGACAAAGGGAAGGCCAAACGGGAGGCCGCCCCCAACACCGATGTTCCCTCCGACCGCTCTGACAAGCGGAAACGGAAGGAAGAAGCCGAGAGGTCTGTGGTCGCGCGCCCCGCCTTCTACTAAGCAAAGAGCGTCGGGACCCGACCACTTAAAAAACCGATGGATGCGGCCGTGTCGCATCACGGGTACCCCATCAGGCACAAGCTCAGGGAGTGCGAAACCCTAAAATGCCTCATTTCCGGAGCCCCCGCGCGAGGCAAAGGAAAGAAGCAGGACCCGGCGCCGGAGACCGGGACCAAGCAGGCGGACGCCGAGTTCCCTGAACCCGACGGCTGCCTCATGATCTTCGGCGGACCGGCAAGCTATGTCGACAAGCGACGGCAGAAGCTTGACTTCCGTGAGGTCCACACGACGGCCCCCGCTGTGCCCAAATACCTCTGGTGGTCGGAGTCGCCAATCACCTTCGATCGGGCCGACCACCCCGACCACGTCCCACACCCGGGGAGATATCCCCTGGTCGTAGCCCCCATCGTCGGGCCAAAGCGCCTCTCTAAGGTGCTCATGGATGGTGGCAGTAGTCTCAACATCCTGTATATTGAGACCTTCGACGCCCTAGGGATCCCTCGCTCGCGTCTCCGACCGAGCAAGGCACCTTTCCACGGCATCGTTCCAGGCCTGCAGGCCCATCCGCTCGGGCAGATCGACCTGCCCGTTACCTTCGGGAACCAGGATAACTTCCGCACCGAATCCCTCACCTTCGAGGTCGTGGGGTTCCCTGGCTCCTACCACGCTATCATGGGGAGGCCATGCTACGCCAAGTTCATGGCGGTCCCCAACTACACCTATCTCAAGCTGAAGATGCCGGGGCCACGGGGAATCATCACCGTGGCCGCGTCTTTTCAGTTCGCCTACAGCTGCGAACAAAGCAGTTGCGAGTTGGCGTCAGCAGTCATTGCATCCGCCGAACTCGAAAACCTCCGGAGGGAAACCTCGGAATCTGCCCCCGACTCCAGCAGGTCGGGGTCCGGATCCTTCAAAACCGCCGAGGACACGAAGGAGGTTGCGGTCAATCCCGAGGATCCGACCAAAACCGTGCGGGTCGGAGCCACGCTCCCCACCAAATAGGAAGGCGCGCTCGTCGGCTTCCTCCGTACCAATCGGGATGTCTTCGCATGGAAGCCGTCTGACATGCCAGGCATCCTGCGGAAAGTCGCCAAGCACTCCTTGAATATCCGGCCCGGCTCAAGGCCGGTCGTTCAATGCTTGCGCCTCTTCGACGAGGAAAAGCGCAAGATCATCGGTGAGCAAATCGCCAAGCTTTTGGCTGCAGGGTTCATAAAAGAGGTTCGCCACCCCGAGTGGCTGGCCAACCCTGTACTTGTAAAAAAGAAGTCTAGGCAATAGAGAATGTGTGTTGATTACACAAACCTGAACAAGGCATATCCCAAGGACCCTTTTCCATTGCCTCGCATCGACCAAGTCGTCGATTCAACCGCAGGGTGCGAATCCCTGTCTTTCCTGGGTGCCTACTCAGGCTACCACCAGATAGCGATGAAAGAGTCTGACCAGCTCGCGACCTCTTTTATCATTCCGTTCGGCTCGTTTTATTACGTAACGATGCCATTTGGTCTGAAGAACGTGGGTGCTACATACCAGCGGTGTATGCAAACGTGTTTCGACAACCAAATTGGGTGTAACATCGAGGCGTACGTTGACGACATCGTCGTCAAGACTAAGAAGGTTGACGATCTCGTCGCCGACTTAGAAGAGGCTTTTGCGAACCTCCGGTGGTTTCGCATCAAGCTTAACCCCGAAAAGTGCGTTTTCGGGGTTCCTAAGGGAAAGCTGCTGGGCTTCATCATCTCCGAGCGTGGCATCGAAGCCAACCAGGAGAAGATCTCCGCGATCATGAAGATGGGCCCGATTGCTAACCTCAAAGGAGTCCAGAAGTTGACAAGATGCCTCGCAGCACTGAGCCATTTCGTGTCTCGCTTTGGCGAACGCGGGATGCCGCTCTATAAGCTGCTCAAGAAGTCCGATCGCTTCGTCTGGACCCCGGAAGCCCAGGGAGCCCTCAACCAGCTGAAGACCTTCCTGACCTCACATCCGGTGCTGGTCGCCCCGGTGCCAGAGGAACCGCTCCTCCTCCACATCGCCGCCACGACCCAGGTCGTCAGCGCGGCGCTCGTTGTGGAGCGAGCCGAAGAAGGCCGTGTGCTCAAGGTACAACGGCCGGTGTACTTCATCAGCGAAGTGCTCTCCGAGTCCAAGGTTCGGTACCCACAGGTGCAGAAACTACTCTATGCAATCCTCATCACAAAGCGGAAGCTGGTCCATTACTTCGACCGGCATCCCGTCTCCGTGGTGACCTCTTCGCCGCTCGGCGAAATCATCCGCAGCCGTGACGCCTCGGGAAGGATAGCCAAATGGGCTCTCGAACTCAACGGCCATGACATATCGTACGTCCCCCGGACGGCGATCAAGTCGCAGGTCTTGGCCGACTTCATCGCCGAGTGGACCGAAGCCCAGGCACCACCGGCACTTGAGGACCCCGAGTACTGGACGATGTACTTCAACGGGTCCTACACCAAAACAGGCGGAGTCTTTGGGGTCGCCCTTATTTCCCGATTGAAACAAGCTCGATCGCCATTCGAGTCCACTTCGACGCAACCAACAATGTCGCCGAGTACGAAGCGCTTGTCAACGGTCTCCGGATCGCCGCCAACCTCGGCGCGCGCCGGCTCTACGTACACGGTGACTCCAAGCTCGTCGTCGACCAAGTCATGAAGGCCTCGGAGCCTCGTGACGTGCGCATGGCAGCGTATTGCCGTGAAGTGCGCAAGCTCGAGGAGAAATTCAAAGGTTTCGAGCTTCACCATAGGTGCAAGCGCTTCAAGCGGTGAAGCCGACTACCTAGCGAATCTTGCCTCGATAAGAAACGATCCGCCGAGGATCTTCGTCTCCGACCTCCACAAGGCTTCTATCCGTCTGGACCCGCCCTCCGAGCAACTGACCAGCCCACCGGGTGCGCCCGCTCCGACCACCGACTGGTCGGACGCGGGACCTTCTGGATCAGACCACGACGTACTAATCGCCGACTCCGACTGGAGGAAGCCCTTCATCGACCGGTTAACTGACGGGTCACTTCCCGCCGACCCAACCGAGGCTCGACGCCTCGCTCGGTGGGCGAAGTCCTTCGTCCTGGTTGGAGAAGACCTCTACAAGAGGAGCCCCTCCGGAGTCCTCCAGAGATGCATCCCGATCGGCCAAGGGAAGCAGCTACTGCTCGACATCCACGGCGGCGTCTGCGGCCACCATGCCGCGCCACGATCCCTCGTGGGAAAAGCCTTCCGTCAAGGTTTCTACTGGCCAACCGCCGTGGCCGACGCCGAGCAGATCGTTCGCACCTGCGAGGGGTGCCAATTTTTTGCTCGGCAGACGCACCTTCCAGCGCAAGCCCTGCAGACGATCCCTATCACTTGGCCATTCGCCGTTTGGGGACTCGACCTGGTCGGGCCCTTCAAAAAGGCACCTGGGGGCCTGACTCACCTACTCGTCGCGGTGGACAAATTCATCAAGTGGATAGAAGCTAAACCGGTTGCCACCATCACTTCGATGCAGGCGGTCAACTTCTTTCGCGACATCGTTTATCGGTTTGGAGTCCCGAACTCTATCATCACCGATAACGGGACGCAGTTCACGGGGAAGGAGTTCCTCGAGTTCTGCAATGACTTCAACATCCGCGTCGACTGGGCAGCTGTAGCCCATCCGCGGACCAACGGCAAGGTCGAGCGCGCAAACGACATGATCCTCCAAGGCCTCAAACCGCGAATCTTCAATCGACTAAGGAAATTCGCGGGGCGATAGGCAGCCGACCTGCCCTCCGTCCTCTAGAGCCTGCGGACAACACCAACCTGGTCGATCGGGTTCACGCCATTCTTCCAGGTGTTCAGTGCCGAAGCCGTTCTGCCGACTGACCTGGAGTACGGCGCCCCAAGACTGCAAGCCTTCGACAAAGCTTGGGGGCTCGAGGCTCAACAAGACGCCATTGACTAGCTCAATGAGGCGCGCGGCCTGGCCATCCTGCGATCGGCCAAGTACCGATGAAGCGTTCTTGGCGTTACCATGATCGTCAGGTCCGTGGGCGGTCCTTCGAGGTTGGCGACCTGGTCCTGCGCCAGGTTCAGTCCAACGTTGGCAGGCACAAGCTATCCTCTCCGTGGGAAGGGCCCTTCACCATTGTGGAGGTCCTCCGACCCGACACCTTTCGACTCAAAGACACCGATGGCAACACTGTACCCAACGCATGGAACATCGAGAAGTTAAGTAGATTCTATCCTTGATTTTCATCCCCTTTCTCTCTCGTTTCTGTCAAATCCCCCGGACTCAGAGCACTGCGTGCCGATCACACCTTAGCCTTCACGCACGACTTGGGGGCTGCTTGTTTGCCCGCTCGCTCAAGTCCGCGTCCTAACCAACCATCGGGCCCCCCGCGAGCGGTAACCCACTCGACCCAAGTGCTCGGCCCTCGCCCGGCCAACAAGGCAAGTAGTGTCTTGTGGGAGAAGGAACTACCCGTGCGAGGCGATCCATGGTCGACTTAGGGCGCGCCTCCGGGTCGCTAAGCCCCTGGCTATTCTCGCGTTTTCTTCAGAGTGTTAGTACTCCGACCTACGATCTAACGACCCCAGCGGTTCCAAAGAGCAACGGTCGTTCGACGAGTGCTCTTCACAGAAAAGAAACGCAGAATATCAGACAAAGTCCCGGAGGTCCACGACATAGAATGTACATGCATTACATAAAAGCAAAAGTTAGACGCGGGCGCTTGGGGTGTCCCTAAGCTAAGCTCAAGCGTCGCCCTCGACGGTGTCGTCGTCGGAGCTGTTGCTGCTCTCGGCGACGTCGCCCAGCCCGGCCACCCTCTCCGCCGCCGGTCGCACTCTGGCCCGCACCTGGTCGGCGTCCTTCGATCCGTGTGGCGGCCGCGACGGTCGAGCGAGTCGCGGTGGCCGCGAAGAGCAGCCGCATTCGCCACGACAACGGAGACCGACCGCCGCGAACGGAACGCAGCTCGCGCAAGGCACGAGGCGAGTCGCCAAAGCGTCGATCGCTGGGTGAGGCGGAAGGCATACTCGACGGGTAGGCTCCAGCGGCTCCTGACCTCACCCCAAAGGCTCGAGCTCTTGCCCATACTCTTGAAGGCTGGGCGGAGCATGGACGAGAACTCTTCTGCGCGAGGCCCGCGCTCCGACATCGCGCCGAGGTCCTCCACGACAGCCTCGACCGGGCCAGCTGCGGCAGCGACGCCAGACGTCTTGGCAAGCTCCTCCGAGGGCGTCGACCGAGCCTATCGCCGCCACCTCCTCGCGCGCCCTCGCCCGGCTCCTCCTCGGCGGCTGGGCTCGAGTCCACTGGCGGCCTTCCGCCTCCCGGCGGCGGCAGATTGCGGCTCGAGCCACCGTGGAAGCTTCGGCAAGCGCCACATGGCCGTCCTCGACCGCCCCGCGCCCTCGTCGCGGAGACGGTGGTGTCCACCCCTCCCGCTGAAGCAACCGGAGCGGGCGCGGCAGATGGTTCGCGAGAGCCCGAACCGGTGGCACTAAGAGAAGCAGCAGGCGGCTCAACATCAGCAACAGAAAGAAAGTCGAAACCATCGCAAAATCGGGCAAAGAAACTCACTCCGGAAGAGGATTCCGGATGCGAAAGATCGACGAGGGCAATGTGAGCCCTCCTCTCCTCGCGCGCATGGAGGACCCTGCAGCGGTGTGGGACTTCTTGGGGTCCGACCCCGGGGGGTCCGCCGCCGCCGCTTCCCGCTTGCCGGCCCTCCAACTATCATCTTCGCTCGCCATCGACAGTTGAGTTTCCTGGCCCTCTCCCTCTTTTTCTCGCAGAAGGGCAAGGCCAAGGCAGGAAAAGAAGAGTGTGGCTATGCGTGGTCGCCTCCCCCCCGCGCCATATTTATAAGGGCGGGGCGGAGCGGTCGAAGCGGGAGTCACCTCGGGCGGCGCGCCACATGCGCATTAACTTCACGTCCCACACGACTGGACGTGTCCTGTCCACGCCTCCCACCTAGCATTAAAATGAAACGTGACTGTTGGGGCGAGAGGCCTGCCGCCAGAGCGCGCAGCGTGGCTCTTCGATTCGGCTCGGGCAGTATTGCATCGACATAGCGAAAGAAGGCCCGGACAAGCCGCGAAGGCAGCGAGGTGGCTGAAGGCCCACTAACCCGACCTCCCCGCCGGAGGATTGAGCGAGGGGCCCAACGGCCGCGACATCCCCGACACACGGGATAAAAATGGTAACCCTCTCGACCCAAGCACTCGCACATCAAATCTACAGGCACCTACCGAAGCACGCGCCAGCCGGACAAGCGCCGACCGATCGCTCGTCGCTTTGATCGAAGCGTTGCCCGTCCCGTCGAGGTGCCACGCCGCATCACCGGTAAGACATATCGCTCCCAATCATTTCACTTCGCATTTAATTTCTACATGCGCATTAAGTGCCAGCAGAAGGCGCCAGGGCATCGCCCCGGGCGGGACACCCTGCGACCTCTCGATCTCGCCTTGGTAGCACAAACTAAGCCGGCAGTACGACAAGCCCACCGGCAGTGCTTGCCTCGAGGTGGCGAGAGGCTTGAGTGCCTCACGATCAAGACCTGGCTGCGGGTGCCAGAGGCAAAATCCACCAAGTGGAGCCCTAGCCGCCTCAAAGAAAGTAAACGAGTGAGGCGGGTCCAAAGCGAACCTTCAGCCGGTCTCTAGTTGGGTTGGCGGACGACCAATCGCTTTGACTCTGTCCCGAGACCATACTTCACACTCTCTGCGGAGCCCTCGAAGGGTAGCGACCAACAGTGCGTCGAAGTTCTGAATGGCTCTCGAGTGCGAGACGGATCGAGTAAAGAAAGGTTTTTATGGGTCGCCCCAGTGGTCGGACGCCCGACGCAGGGACGATCGTGGGATCCCTTCTCGGGGATCCTCAGGCCCACTCGGATAACCCGTTTGTAGCTCCACGAGCACGGTGTTCGGCCGACGTATGGCAAACACGCGTTAGCTCACCCCCTCTAGGTCCCACACCTGCGGACGAGGCGTACACATGGGACCGACAGCGGCCTCTCCTCCCACAGATAACCTCGCCCGACGAGGACTCGGGACGGATGTCCTTCGCCTAGCCGCGGCGTTAAACCAGCCCGACTAACTCGCCTAGCCGCGGTGTTAAACCAGCCCGACTAACTCGCCTAGCCGCGGCGTTAAACCAGCCCTACTAACTCGTCCAGCTACGACGTAAAACGAGCATTCGGGAACCAGAACCTCTCGCGAAGGCATCTAGGCACCCCTGCCAACCACGGCCGTGTCCAGCTATGACGTAAAACGAGCATTCGGGAACCAGAACCTCTCGCGAAGGCATCTGGACATCCCTGCCGACCACGGCCGCGTCCAGCTACGACGAAAAACGAGCATTCAGGAACCGAAACCTTGCACGAGGCACACGGGTATCCGCACCGACCAAAGTCGGTCGGGCTCACCTGGCAAAGGTAACCCCCCGACCAGATTTCCAACCTACTCGGGGGCTCGGGGGCTACACCCACCGGGTGCGCTCGCGCGCACCCAGCCAAAACAGGCCGACCAAGTCGGTCGGACTCCGCAGGCGGTCCGCTCGGGGGCTCGGGTCCAACCAGGTCCACGGAGTTCGCCCAGACGGATGTTCACCGACCAAAGTAACCCCCCGACCAGCTCTTCGACCCACTCGGGGCTCAAGAACTACATTCCACCAGGTGCGCCTACAAGACCTTGGTCAAGACCGGACGACTGGGTCGGACGGACTCGGCCGACCAGAACGGTCACCCCAAAGTTCCACAAGGAGGGCCTCCCTTCATCTCCAAGGCCGAACTCCAAAGATGAGCCGAGGCGTCGTCACGCCAGTTGAGGGAGACCGCGCCACCGAGGACGAAGGGTCCATCCGGGAACGCACGCATCTCAGGATAGCCCCGGGGGCTACTGACGAATACTCATACCAGGAGTACCCCACAACAAAGTATACATCTATTTCAAGATCGTATTTCTCTCAGTTATCCAAACACGACGGCAGCAAGGCCGGCAGCGATCCACAGTGCCGGAGAGAGTATTACCAAAATCTTTGTCCCTCACAGATGGGATTGTCGCTCAAAAGTGGCTGGAATGCCAAATAGGCCATCTTGGGCCCAGCTCTTTGGCCCAAGAATCTCGAATGATCCCCGGCCCCGATCGAGCTCGCCCGGACGACTCCGACCTAGCCTCGGGTCAGGCGCCTTGTCGCCCCGACTGAACTGGTCCGGCGCCCGCAGTTCGACTGAACCCGGGTCCGGCGCCCAAGAAGTTACGACAGCTCGCGGACTTCAACAAGCTCGAACCCCGCGCCCTCCATCACGCCGACATCGACAACGAAGTCTGGTCATCTGCCCGAACAAACGTGATGGTCGGCGCTATAACGGGTGGCCCCTTCCCTTGGTGGCCAGGGGCCGCCAAAATAAAGCACCCGTCCCGTCATGCCGTCTAACAAGCACACGGAGGACAGGTGTGCGCCTTCCCAACGGTTGTTGTCCGTTGGTTCATCGACCAAAGATGGGATGAGTAGGGATCTGTCAAATCACCAAAGACCGAAGATCGGGACACCCGGGCGTAGCGTACCCCTACCTTTTTTTCCAAAACTCCCGTGTAATCTGCCCTCTCCACGTATATAAGGGGAGGCAGGGCCCCAGGGAGAGGGGCAGACATCAACCGATCCACCCCCGCTCGTGTAAATCATTTCGAGCCCTCCGACTCAGGAACACCCTCCCGAGTTCCTCCACTCGGACGAGCGCTAAGGGCCTGTCCTCAGCTCTCGCATGTAATCCTTTGTAGTCCGCTACACCCAAAGCAATAATCATCACCACCACTTAATCGGACGCGAGGACATTCGGCCCGAACCAGTATACATCTGGGATTTCCTTAGTTTAACCATTCAAGGAGAGAGGACGCGGGACCCCTGCACCTACAAATTTACTTGCCGGTTATACGAAACACTGACAGATATATTGTACTGGTTAGAAGAAAGTTGAGAAGTGGGTAATTCGAGATTATACTAAGACTCGGTTTGGTAGAGCTTCAGATTCTAGTTCCACCTGAGATCTGAAATTTATAGGCTAAAATAAAGTAAATTAAATTTATATTTTTAATTTAAAATGTAAACAAGATGACTCACCTAAACACTGTTAGGTTGTGTTTGATACAGTTCATGGAGTTAGGTGTTTCTAACTCCTACCAAATCTGTAGAGCTAGAGTTATGAGTACATTAAGAGTGTTTAGATGGGTCATCTTGTTTATATTTTAAGACAAAAATATAAACTTAATTCACTTTATTTTAGCCTACAAGTTTCAGATCTAGATAGAGCTAGAATCTGAAACTCTACCAAAAAGGTCCACCTTGGCTGCCCATTAGGCATGCATGACCTGCAAAATTAGCAGAAATATAGTTTGGGAAAAATCACTGTTTAAAACTCCAATTTATGACGCACTATCTGCTTGATGTGGCAAGGGAGGAATGCTTGCTGACATCTAACGATTCTGAAGACAACATGAAGAGATGGCGTTCGACGAGATTTTTGTGGATCTTTAGAAAAAAAATATTCTCAAACCTGTTGGTTTTGTTTCATAATCCACAATGATTACATGAGTCTCACTATAGATCACTTTTCGTCAACGATTGGCTTGATGCATATTTAGTTTGTGCCTTTGTTTTGTACACTTCAACACATGAGGCCATCCATACATAAACATAAAAAATATCACATTTACCACAACACACAAGGCCATTCATACTTAAGCATATAAAATAAACCAGTAAAATATATCTATCATAAAATTTGCAGATCACAATTGGCATATACTAGAAAAATTTACTTAAGTGGCATACATATCATCTATTACACAGTGTTAAGTCTGGACATGATTAGTGTCAGATCAGTTGGGTCGCACCATCCCGTGCTAGGGGAGTGAGACCAAGGAGCAAAAATGTCTTTTCACACGGGGCAAAATGTGAAGAATGAATTAAAACCGGGAAATAAGGAGAAATAGTACTGTGTGAATCCAAACATCTTTGAAGTCGTATTTTCTAAACAAAAATCTTTGAAGTGGTATGCCAATTGACAGGCAGCTGTCAATATTTAGAGTGGTATAATATGAGTTATATCTTTTTTTTGTGTCGACTAAACCTTAGATGTGACATATGAGGTTGACAGATGGACCCTCTATGCACAGTTTTAAGGTGTTACTTTTGTACTAGTGAACCAAGCAATAGCCACAGCCCACAGGGCCCAGGGGTATGTAAATGAACCACACAACGCCTCAAAGTTTAGCATAATAAATTCTAAATAGAGTAAGGACGGGTCAAAACAATAAGCATAACCATAAAAAATGATATAAGAGCTCCGCTACAGGCATACCGAGCTTGGCATCATCACCTTATGTAGCATCTCGTTCTGCTGAAGCTTTTGTCAATGCTGCTATAACCTATTGTATATTACTAAGGCCCTATTTATTTTCAGGTTTTTTATCAGTTTAAAAAAAAAGTTAAAGCCAAAATAAACGGCAGACTTTTCAATCGGGCTTAAAGCCTCCATATAATTATAAGTTAAAAGCTAGACAAAAGGTAATTTTTGAGGCTTTTCTAAGACGATATAATCCTTTCCCACTAAAAGTCTTCAAAATTACCTACTAAATCCATCGTACATAAACTCAAAAATCCCTTCCCATCTCCTCATTTTGCTCCTCCTCCTCCCTCTCTCTCCCCGTGCAACATGCTTCCTCCCTCTGCCCCTCCTATCTCTGTCGTCTCCGGCCTCCTCCCTCCTCTGTCGACCCGGATCCGATGTGGCGCAGGTGGAGGTGACCAGATCCGATCTTGGAGCGGCAAGATCTGAGCGTGGCGCGGGTGGAGGCGAATAGATCTGACCGTAGTGCAGCGGGAGGTGGCTGGATCTAACGTGGCATGGATGGAGGTGGCTGGACCCTAAGCGTGGAGTGGCGGGAGGCTGCTGGATCCGTCTCATCTCACATGCTTGAAACAACCTTTCATCGCCTTCCTCCGCCCGGTTCAGCTACGTCGGGTGCTGCGCGCGGTAAGGCGTTGAGGTAAGTACGGTTGCTCAATCCCCTCTGCTCACAAGATCGGCTTGCCGCTTTGGTCAGATCAATGGTAATTTTGTCGGGAATTTTAGCCCGGATAGTTGAGCTTAGAACTAGAATTTGGGTGGAATTGGGGCTGTTTTTTTTTTTGAAAACAGAATTGGGGCTGATTTCAGGTGATAAAGTTTCACGAAAGTTCTCAACTAGGGATTCTTGTAATCTCATTGGTAAACTAAGGGTGTGTTTGGCAGAGATTCAGTTTCTCCGGATTCATTTTTTTAGATAAAGAATTAAAATCCGGTCTCTGCGAAAGCACACAACCGAGTCTTACAAAAATCACAGCTTTAGAGCTGTAATGAAAAACATACGAAGAGATCTAAAATCAAAAGCAAATTCTATAATTGCTTGTCCATCCATTCTTAGCAAAAATGTCCAACGCCACAACCTCCAATGCCCTGCATGCTAGCCTGATGATCTTCCTGTTGTTCTCAGACTGCAATAGTGCACAGAACTGAAGCCAATATGTGTCCCTGAAAGTAGCCTGCATAAAAGAAGAGTATCATTTTTTCTCAAATATAATATCATTGCGAGTGCACCAAATAGCCCATAATATAGCCGCACCCCCCACAAGAATCAGATTTTTAACACATTTCTCCATGCCTGCTAACCAATGACCAAGCATATGAGACATCGACTTCGGCGGTGATAAACCAGTAGCAATATGCACAATTTGCCAAATAATCTTTGAGTGCCGACACTCAAAAAATAAATGTCGTATTGTTTCATTACAATGACAAAAACAACATTGTTGATTTCCATCCCAATTTCTTTCAGCTAGATTGTCTTTTGTTAAAATAACACCTCATTGTAAATACTAGAGGAAAATTTTTATTTTTAAAGGAAGTTTCACCTCCCAAATTAATTTACTAAAGAGAGGGGTACCCTGGTTCATCAAATAAACATACATAGACCGAACCGAGAACTGTCCATGTCTATGTAAACCCCAGTGAAAAATATCCCTTCCATCCGTAAGCTGACAATGAGCTATTTTTACTACTAAATTATACCATGCCGCCAATTTATCCCCCAATAATACCCTTCGGAAATGAATATTTGGTGGCATCTGTGTCATGACTTCTGCCACAGTATTATGAGGATAATAAACAATGTTATACAGACTAGGAAATTGAACCTTAAGAGGTGAAGAACCCATCCAAATGTCCTCCCAAAACCTAGTTTGTGAACCATCTTTAATCCGAAAGGATTCATAATCCAGAAAACTCTCCTTAAACTTTAATAGCCCTTTCCAAAAATGCGAGTCCCCAGGTTTAATATGCACTTGGAACAAACATTTGGAACTGAGATACTTATTGATAAGCAAGGACTGCCAAATCCCATCCTCATTCAACAGTTTAAATAACCATTTACTCAGAAGACATTTATTCTTAATCTGCAGGTCTACAATACCCAGTCCTCCTTGATCTTTAGGGATCTCCGGATTCATGAATCTGGTGAAGTTGAAAATTCTAGCTTCACCAGATTCGTGAAGCTGAAACTGTGAGTACATTAAGAGTGTTTAGATATATCATCTTGTTTACATTTTAGACCAAAAATAAACTTAATTCACTTCATTTTAGCCTACAAGTTTAAGATTTCAGATGAAGCTAAAATCTGGAGCTCTACCAAACAGGCCCTAATTACGGACGCACAATTCTACTGGTTATGAATTGGGTAAAAAACCATAAGGAGATCTCGAGGGAGCAATACTATCGGGAATTCTTCCCCTTTTGGTTGGTTGAATACTTGAGGAAGGCTCCACGCCTCTTGTTGTACTTCTGAATCAATCTCAGAAATTGGAAGCAATATTACTTTGACAGTCTAATAATGTCCTGGTGTTAATTATATTCAAATCTAGCTTAGTCGTTTGAGTTCTGGATTGGTTTTCTGGTGTTAAATAGATGTTTAAAGCTTACTTTGATGTTTAATTTCTAGCTCCCCTGTTTCACTGATAACTTAATGGGTGACATTGATATCTTCAGGTAGTAGATGCTAAGCATTACCATAAGGTGGTCTTGGATCAGGGACAAGACGGAAGAGAAGAGAGTAGCTCGAATTTCAGTTACTTGGGGGAGGTAGACAACCTGATGTTGATGCAGATCTAAGCTGCACGGTGAAAGAATTTGGGCAACTGCTGCAGGACTTGACTAGTGTTAAACCAGAGACGCTAAAGCTCATAGTTCTACAATCTATCCAAGCAATCCAATCTTTGCTATGTTTTTGTTTAGCAATTCGATCAAAGATGATTGTTTATATTAGAATATTGTTTGTATGAATTGCGAATTTTGAAATTCAATTCTAATGATTGCTATGTGTTCATCAACATCATGTTCACTCAAAACCGAATTATGCAATACAGATATTTTGGACAATTAATGCTTCACAACAATAAGCCAACCCAACAAAAGTCAGCCTTCCAAATAGGTTGGCTTGGCTTAAAAGCAGAAAATTGGCTTTAAGCCTGAAACAAATAGGGCCTAAAAATGGACGCCAATTTTGCAAAGCCTTGACAGAGCTTGCCAAGAGAATCCAAATGTGGTTACATGCCTGCAATATGGGTGGATTAAAACTAACTGATGAAAAGCATCCACGTCAAATAGTACATTTATTTATCCTGAAAAAAGGACTTCACAGATATTTATATGTAATTCTCTTTTTGGATAAACATAGGTAGTGATCAGTGAGATAATGTTAGAAACATGTCATCAAACTTTATTACACTACACAATAACAGCAAATGGTTACAATCGATACATCACATAATGACATAATTATGTTCGGATGTAAGATTGCGAGGTAGAGTCCATTAATCCGTTCTTATCAGCAGAAGCTAGATCCATTTGATAATACTAGCATTTATTCCATGCAAGGTCCAACAGCTAACACTTGTACATCAACACTTGAGAAATAGTGGAATAACAATTGTTATATTCTCCAATATACACTTCTCCAAAATTCTACACAAAAAAGTTTTCTTCATCCACAATCATTGACCACATAAAAAAAATACTTGTCCAGATGAATTTCAACTGAAGTTCGACATTTATGCACTTGAAGCAACAGAGAAGGTGATAGCTCTAAGACAACAGATAGCCCAAATCATCAAACTAGGAGCATGAGGATATGATGGCTTTTAAATAACCTATGTCTGAATAAAGAACACTAAAGAAACACAAGTGCAAAGAAAAATGAAACATGTAGAAAACAGTAAACAGATAAATCCAAGGAGCGAAGATCAACACCGCATAATACCATCCCATCATATGCCATTGGAGCAACAAAGGTTCCATGGCATGAAACAGTTTATTAAAGAATAATACTTTCAAATCCACGCACCGTTGTGTGCAATCTTTATGCAATCATCATGTTTATTTGTTTCAAGAAATCAATACACCGCAATTATAAAAAGAGGTAACGGAACAATAGAAGAAGCCAATGCATGATGAGAGTTTGCAATGTCTGCATAGCACAAAGTATTATTAGCATTTATTACAACTGGGATTCTTTTTAGGGATATATGATTATGATATGCAATTCCATGCCATCCATGGACAACAGGCGCTGTCACTGAGAGTCAAGGAGCAAAGTAAATTAATTTCAAGATGTCATGAGAACACAATATATCTACAAACTCAAACATGTCACTCCCCAGCTTGGCGTTTCAGTGTGCTTTAAGAACAACAAAAATTGACACATTCAACTTTGAAATATAACCCATAGTTAGCACTTAGCAGATTCGCCATAACTCCGTACCTACAGGATTCATTGACCCAAATAACCATCACTGTGCAATTTGGGAGGAAAAGTAGCGTAGTGCATAACGCAACCTGGATGTACCACAGTATGGGTAACTATGACATAACCTGCGACATCCCTTTAGTATATCTAACCAAAATAATGTAGTGTTTGGAAAGACAAGATCATTAGCTTTTCTCACAAACAATGACAGTACAAACCTCACTGATATAGGTCCTAAAAGAGAACCATTTGAGAACAAAATGCTTTGATCGTTATACATCGAAGCTCATTGGCTCAAGATACAGAAGTATTAAGCAGAAACCAAAATAAGGGCAGTCTTGCTTCGCTAGAACTCAAAATAGGCCGGCAGAATCATCTTGATGGAATTTGATAGAAATAAATGAGGAATGCTTCAGAATACAGCCCCAGGCTACTCCAAAAAAAGACAGCCACCTACGATGCAGTGAGAATTAGTTAAGAACAAGAAGTCAAAAAACACAGAGAACCTTAGGTCCCGCTCAAAGATACATGAAATTCAGAAAAATGTTTCACCCAGTTACCAGATAATCATGCAAACAAATCACTCAAAACACAAGAGGATATCCATACTTTTCATGTTCTCACTACCAGGTTTAGCCTAAGAAATGAAGATAAAACTTTCCAGTAGCAGACCTTGTCTATCAAGTATCAACAGAGATTGTAAATCTTCCTTGTATGCCAGATTTCGCAGCTCAAGAAGTTCCACACCAGAAATGTCTGCAAAGCATATAACATATGCAAACTGATAAGCAATACAAAAAAAATATTAAGCATCTAGCACAAATATGAATGACAATCGTGTCTGATCACATTCAAGTGGAAACAAAAAATTCTTGGTTTCAGACTTCCAGTAAATTTAAGATTGATAACATGTATTACCTTGCTGTTGACATGAACTGTTCAGTGGAAAGGATTTTATAAACATGCAACTACATGGCAATCATGGATATGACTGAATCTTCCTAGACTTCAAGGTTTTCTTTTCCTGATTTAAGACTGTAAAGGTCAGGTCATCTGGTTTTAGTCCCCTATCTACCATTTCTTGTAAAAGATCTTCAGCCTTTGCTATTTCTCCCTGGCTACAATATCCATTTATAAGAGTTGTGTATGCATGAACATCAGGAGTAAGTCCTTTCTGCAACATCTCATCAAATAGTCCCCGAGCTTCCTCTAGATAATCTGCTTTGCACTGCCCATCAATCAATACTGTGTAGCACGGCACATCAGGTTCGATTTCCATATCTTTCATAGAGCTCAGCAACTTTTTATGCTTTGCTCTAAGCAGAAAGCTCCTTCTCTCCTTAGCAATGCCCTGCCAGCCTTGCTGCAGGGTCTCCTTTAGGTGGCCATCCAGTAGCACTGTATATGCAACTACATCAGGCTTAATCCCTATATTTGTCATTTGAACAAATAATTCACAGGCTTCTTGCAACCGACCGATCTTGCAGTAACCATTCATCAGTACAGTGTATACAATGACATCAACAGAAAGTCCACGCTGAACCATATCATGGAACCATAAGCGAGCACTGTCCATATCTCCTGTCTGACAATAGGCTGATATGAGTTTGCTATATGAAATTACATCAGGAACAACATTCTTTTCTAACATCTTGCTACATACAGTTGAAGCTTGCTGGACATTTCCATCTCTACAAAGGTCATTTATCAGCTTTGAGCATGAAAAATGATCCACAAGATTTCCTTGTTGAGCAACCCTACCGAAAAGCATGTAAGCATGATCAGTCCAGCCGGAATGCAAATAGCCACAAACCATTGAACTGTACAGCACTTCAATATGATCAATCCCTTTCTCTTCTACTATATTAAATAAAACCTCTGCTTCACTAAGGTTGCCTCCTCTACAGAACCCATCAATTACTAAACCATAGGAGAGTGAATTAGGTTCCAACCCTTGATCCATCATATGGTCTAGAAGGTCAAACACCTCCATAACAAGACCAGTCTTGCAATATCCACTGGCCAATATGTTATATGCAACTAAATCTGGCTTTATACTGGCCTTCAACATCTCCTCAAATGCCTGACGCGCATTTTGTATTTCTCCCTTCAAACAGTAACCACTGATCAGGCATGTATAGTGGATTCTGTCAGGTGCCAAACCCCCAGCCTTCATTTCATTCAGTAGCTTAACTGCCTCATTCATGTTCCCAAGCTTGCAATAAGCATCCATAGCAATGTTATAAAGCACACCATCAGGATGGAGACCTGAATCTCTAAATCTATGGAAATGCTCTATAACTTCCGATATCATACCTAACTTGCTGAAGCATTGTAGAAGATAACTCACAATGTGGCAATTTGTCTCAATACCATGGGACAACATTGCTTCATAATGATCCAACGCCTTTACTAGATTTCCCATTTTGCAGTAACTCTGAATGAGATAGCTATAACCATATACATCAGGGGTGGATCCTTGTCTGGCCTTGTTCTCCAAGAGCTTTTCAGCCTCCTCCAATTTCATTTCTTTGCATAGTCCATCCATTACCATGTTATAAGCCATGGACTCAACTGGAAACATCTCCCTAGTGATCTTTTGCAGGATAGCATAAGCTTTACCATATTTTCCGCAATCACAAAGGCCAATTAGAAATGATGAGTATCCATGTTTATCTGGTTCCACTCCCATTTCCATCATCTCAACCCACACTTGGAATGCTTCATCCCCCTTCTTTTCTTGAAAAAGAGACCTAGTGACTATGCGTAATGTATGAACATCAAAAGTTATTCCAAAGTACTTCATCTGATCATAAGATGAGACGACCATCTCTGACTCACCACTCTCAGCTACCACATTTAGAAGCAGGTTGCAAGCCCAAACTGACGGGACAACTCCAAGCCTGCAAAGCTCACTAAACAACCCTATTGTCTCTTGCGCATTGTAGCAAGTGACATATGCCTTGATTAAGCAATTGGTTGTGAATGAGAGTGAATAAGAAGTAGCACATGTCCTTTTGAGGTGATCAATGAGCGGTAAGATTTCAGGACCACCACCATTAGTCGGTGAGACAAGCTCAGAGAACAAGGAAACGAGCTTCTTCCCCTGGTGTGAATGGGATAAAATTTGGATGATCTCCGAGTAAGTTGAAAAGTCATGGCTAAACCCAATGCTCTCAGTATCTTTAAAGTAGGCGAATGCAATTGCAGGCCTCCTCCTTAGGCAGTGGAGGGTCTGTACAACACTGGCGGAGGTCAAAGAACGGGATCTTTTCTGGGCAAGCTCATCAGGAGCAAAATTCAGTTTTTCATCGCCACTCGAGTAGTCTAATTGAGCTGAAGCAGCAAGCAGAGACAAGCGACGAGAAGAGATTTCCAGGGGCAAAACTCTGAGGTGTCTGCAACATTCAGCAACAAATTTGGGCTGCCGCCACAGGAGCATGGGAGATACGAGGCTAGCAGCTCTACATAGGACCTATCAACGAAAAAAAAAAGAACTTTCCTACATAAACAAGGAAAAAAATATCAGAAATCCATCAAATCTTGAATACCTCTCAGGGGCGGACCTAACGTGGATCATGGTGGTTCAGTTGAACCCCCAAAAATTTAAGAAAATAAACTGCTACTAGTACTCCATCACGGAGCAAACAAATCCGCAAAAAAATCCATAGACTGAATTATCCATCCCAGAAAGAAAGATTTGGATGAGATTGCTCACAGCGAAGAAAAGATCCCCAGGACAAAGCTCACTCTTAGAACAACAATCGAAGCTAGAGCTTCCTTACCAGCGAAAGAAGAGATCAATCCAAGTCCGGATGTATCTCGACTCCAAGCCAGTCGGTAGAGCGGAGGAGGATGCCTACGAGATAAGAAGTCCTTCGCATCGAGGTTGAGACTTGAGAGCAACGGAGAGCAATAGCTAGTTAGCCAAGACGAGTTCCGGAGACGGAGAAGAGGAGGATGACCTAGAACTAGAAGCCCGATAAGTGTAAACTTGGAAAGCCCAAAGCCCAGCCCAATCAGACCATGGTGCAGACATGTAGAGGAGAAAAAAAATAAAATTCAAAGTAGAAATTTTTCTTAAGAAATTAGCGCATGAAGCACTGTAACATAGAGTCAGAGAGGTTTTTTTTATTTTTACAAAATCATCAATCCAATAATAGTTTGTTACAGGAATAACCATAAAACCATGACAATCATTTAAAATCAAAACATATGTTGGACTTCCTCAATACTCTCAGACACGTATGCTATGCTTGTTGGACTCTACATGCTTGCAATTTCTTTCTTCAAAATACTAAGTATGTGTGGTGGTTGTTGGTCTAACGTATGCTAGGCAATAAGGCAAGCATGAATCATCAAGTAGAACAAAAAAAATAAGGTAACTAGTTCATCTTTTTTACTAGTAGCCTATCTAAGCAGCAAATACGCAGACAGTCGTGCGACCCAACACCATGGGAGCCTGAGGGGGAGGATGACCTAGGGGAGCTACCGCAAAAAGTGAGTGCAGGAGGGAGGAGGCGGAGGTGATGGGGAGGGCACGAGGAGAAGCAACAGGGGAGTAGTCGTCGGAGGTGAGGTCGAGGATATTGAGGACCATCTAGAGAATATAGAGATTGAGACAAGGATGAAGAGAAATGTTTATATATGGCGGCTGTGGTTAGTATTGAAGGCTTGCAGCTGAGCATGAGTACTTGTATCAGGCCAGTCCGATCTTGCCTTTCCAATGTTGTTCTTTTTTTGTAATAGGGAATTTGTGCGCTCTTATCCTCTGCTCTTATCATCATCAAGAGAAAAATAGCAAGAGATGGATTAAACTGAGGATTGGGTGTTTCTGAGTTAATCAAAAGGAAAAATATGTGCAGGAAGAAAGATTAGCAGTTAAGAAAAGAACCAGGATAATTTGACGTCGAAGGCCAAATTGGAACAAATGTCCAGACCAACAAGAGTGGAGCCAGCCCAGCCCCAAGCCTCCAGCTGTTCATGGGCCAATTTATTATTTTAATGAATTTTAAAGAGATTTTACGTGGGCTTTCCATTCTAGGCCTCGAGCCATGGCCCGGGTGGCCCAGAGCCTGGCTACACCACTGCACACCAACACACAAGGATAGATGACCTATGTAATTTGTTAGTGACAAATAATGGCTATAGTTGAAAATTGTGGGGTGTGTGTGTGTATTCCTAAATCAAGTAATCAACATAGTGGGTATTAGAAGAGTAGTTAGCATAGTATTTTGCAAAATTTTCTTTTAGGTTTGTATCGTGTATGAACATATCGAGCTAATAGTATAGCACTGCTCTAATTTTTTGTGAGAAGTGTAAATCCTTCAAAATCTATGCGAATTTTATGAAAACAGTATAGTTTCTCTGAAACCCCCTACCAAAACACTCGTTCCAAATAGATTTTTAGTCCACGATCATTCATGGCAGGAGTACACCTTTTCTCCCATTTTAAAAATGTATTTGACCATACAAGATCATATGGAGTTTGATCTTTCTAAATCCAAATAGTTTCATAAAAATATCTAGATACTTTAGATATTTTATTTGAAGTAATTTGGTGGCGCTAATTGTCTTGAATCTAGTGGTCATAAGAGTTTATATATAGTCCTTTGAATAAAAAATGTACATCATTGGCAAGAGTTGATTTTGGTTTGCAAATATTTATATTTTATTTTTTTGAAGCAATATGCTCGACAAAATATTCATGTTAATTGTTATTCTCATGAAGATGTAAATCATTTATAAAGACAACATATGTCAAAAACAAAAATATGTACTAATTCATTTTCTATGTGTGTAAAAACACCATTTAAATATGCTACATATAAAATAAGAATAGAGAAGAAGGTTAGAGTTAATATTTATTTAAGAACAAAATGCATCTTTGTGTTTTCACCTGAAGTTGTAATAGTTTTACTCTAAAAAACTTGTAATTGTGTTATCACCAAACAAAGTGTTAGTATTAGCTTATTACTTCATTTTTTAATTTTTATTAACTTTTAATATACTTAGAAATGTGACTTTTATCTTTAGTTTTTATAAACAATATATGTATATATTAAAAAATATAGCACAATGTAATTATCAAACACCCATTCATAAAATCCTAAATCCATCACTGATAGCTCTACTACCAATATGAACTTCAATTTAAGCACTGTCCCATATAATAATTCCTAATAGTATGAATCAATAGAAAAAAAACATCTATGTTTGGAGAGAGGGAGGGAGACGAATAAAATCAGCAAAAAGATGTGTTTAACTGGAGGAGGAACTCACCACTTGCGATGTGTAGAGCAGAAAAGATGTGAAGAGGCCACGCATTCACCGGCGAGAGAGTTGCGTCGATATAATGAGGATGGGCCCAATGCTACATATGTCATGGAGTGGGGTGGGAGCAGGATGGAACAGTGCGGTGGCACTCAATTGGGAAGGAAGAGGGGTGGTGGCAACATAGGGCTTTGTGAATAGAGGGCGTGACAAAGGTTAAGGAAAGGGTTTTATGCTTTGGTCTGATCTTAGCCAATCCTTGGATTGCTATGGATTTGTACAAAGGGAAGGAAGCGGGTGTTGCTCCATAGTCCACAACTAATTGTGTGTCTTTTTGTTGAACAGGTGATAATTTATTCAGGAATTTGTGTTCGTAAAAAATGTCTAAATTTATCAATATGAAATTTATTATAAAATACACTTCATTATTTTTGTTATTTGTAGATGTCAAAGTGATATATTAGAGAGCATGTCATTTTCTAAAATGAAATATAATGCCAGTTTTAACGCGGATACAACATGAACACAAATTTGATGGGTCAGCCATGGCACATACATCCATCACACCACTCAATGTAGGAGTTGTCTATTGATAAGGTGTCCTTTTTTTCAATCTCAGTCACTACATTTTACCCACCCCTCATCTCTACAAAAAAAACAAAAACACTAAAAAAATTTCTAACCAAGACAAAAATCATTGACCGACTATGGCAATTTTTCCCTAAACCGACTAGGCCTATGACTATGGCCAATCTTTCCCTAAACCTTGCAATCCCTACCGATCTGATGTGTTGCATCACCGATCTAGCAATTGGTCCATGTGGACCACCAGTGAGTTCTTTCCTCTTCCCCTCTATCTATTTCTCTCATCCTTTGTCAATATGGGGCTCAATTTCTTTATCCTCTCTTAGGGTAGAAAAGACCTCTTTAAGCAACTAGGGAGTGGATATCTAACACACCGCCAATCTGCCGCACCCACCCCAGGCCAAGACTAGCGCTGACCTTCCAACTCTACAAGTTCTTCCTGCTGCTCATCGTCTCATCGTCGAGCATGCCTAGGTTAATTTGGTAAATTCTTTGCTAAATTTGATGTCCAAGGATGAGATGAAGAACAAGAATTTGATGAGATTTTTGGTGCTTTCATATTAATGCAGGGAAAGAAGCCTGCGGATCATTCCCATTGGACTCGGGGTAAGTGTAATTGTAGGGCTTTGCTTTATTCTCAGCAAATTAGCGCATGGATTTTTTACGATAGTGATTCTGGCAGATGGATCGTTCTTTGGAATTTGAGTGTTGTTCAAGTCGCTTTGGCAACCGCGGGTTTATTTTTTAATATCCTATAGCAAAGTGCTTCCTCAGGTCAAAAATAGTTATCATTTTGGACATCAGTACGGTCCCCAAAAATCAACTTTGACTACTAATTTCTATTATAATGTTTTTTAAAATCCAATAAAAATATAATATTATGAAAGTATGTTTCGAATCAAAGCTACACATATGATTTTTATGAATCCAATCTAAATATTTAAAAAGATATGGATAGCTAAAGTTTCAAAAGTTTGACTACATGTATCCCAAATCAACAAGTTTTTGTGAATCGGAGGAGTAGTATGCTGTTAGTCAGGTATTTTCTTCCATATTGCATCTACGTACTTCCTGTTGCTTATTCAATCCTTAGCGAACTCAGTGCATAGCCAACTGATTTTAATTTTTAAGCAAAGAGTTTTTTTGCCACAACAAGGGATCATCTAATGGTCAATGTTTTAGTAATAATAGAGTACAAGAGTAGAATGTTAGCCATATTTTCTGAACAGTTAGCCATATTTACTGCTGTTCAGATTGTATACTGAGAATATTATTCTAAGTTATAGAAGCGTGATACATAGCTAAAAATTGTTTGCTTACATCATCATAAAAACTGAACAGAGTTTTGTTCTTTATGTTCGTGTTCTTTATCGCCGGAGTTCGGAAAGAATGGCTCGTTCAGGGAGATCTGGTGGATGGATTAGGCCAACTCAAAGCTAAGTATGTGAGGAATGAGGAGAGAAACTTTGGTTTCAATTTATAGGGCAATCCGACCAGCGGATCCTTGGGAAATGCTTACCAAATTTATGGCCAGAATAGTAACGGGTCGCCAGAATTAAATGAGTTGAAACAGAGGATTTAATGCAGACCGAATCTTCGGTTAATGTAGTGCACGTGTGCACTATAGCTGACGGGTGGGCTGGAGAAACGGATCAAGTTGGATGAACAGTACCTAAAATAATAAATCCCAAAAGCAATTACTTTTCCACTAAAAATTCATATTAAATCTAAAAATTAGCAAATAAATTATATTAAATATGGGAATTTGAAGAGATACCGGTTTTAGTAATAAAAGCATGAATAAAATTTTTAAATAATACAAAAGTATTATTTATAACACATTAACTAATTTTTAAATGCTAAAATTAAATAGGCTTAGGGAAAATAGTAAAAAGTTTTAAAAATTCTAAAATAATCTCACAAATACTTTGGAATATTTTTAACCTAATGAAATTGTTTTAGAAATTTTTATTTTAAATTTCTATAAAAGTTATTTTTGTGAAACAAAAAAAAGGCAAAAAGGCTTTATAAAATCCATAAAAATTAGGAAAATTCAAGCAAAATCTAAATAAATTAAATAGATAGACAAATTTTTGGGATTTTATAAACTAGCCCCCTTAAAAAGAATCTCATCCTCAAGATTCGAAAAGGCTAGTAAGAAGGTAGGTTTAGAGATTCTTTAACTTAATCCTCATATTTCCTTGCTGCATGTCGTGATTGGCTCCACTTCCAAAGTGATGGTGTTCACCATCTAATAGTTGCTCCAATGGTGAGGAAAGAGATGGACTCAGAGCAAGGGGATAATGTTTTCACATCCAACAAAGAAGCAATAAATACCAACTTTATTATTACAATCTCTTATTTATTGTGGATGTCAACAAAAGAGGAAATAGGACAGCTCGCAATGTCTGAAATGGATAGCTTGGCCTAGACCTCAATTAAGGTATTCCTCTGGTCTTGATATTCACGGCCTTTGAGGCTGAGGTTGTAGTAGACTTCGAAGAGCACTTATCTTTTGTGATGTTCTTCTCTCGTGATGTAGATTGGTCGATATCTATAACATAGGTGCTGGAGCAGACTTTGAAGAATGCTTGTATATTTTTCATTTTGCTCAATGCCAACTTTGACAATCTATCATTTGAGAAGGAAAGAGTGTATAGATAACTTTTTAAATAAGGTAAGGATGAGATATAATAGATGAGAATAGAACTTTTTTGAATACTTTGTTATTCCAAAATAAATCCTTAAAGTTTAACCATTCTAACTAAGGCCACTCCTATACTTGATATAGCTCTAAAACCACCTTTGTCGGACCCCAGAAAAACACTTTCAAAATCCTCTGTGTATCCTGTACTAGTCTAGGTAAAGTTAGTACACACAGCAAAGATGATAACATATCATATCCAACGTAATTTTTTAATAATCAGAGTTTACAATAAATATAGCACGCATGCCAAATAAAATATTACAGCGAAAGTAAAATAAAACCAGTAGTAGAACCTAATAGATTCACCATAGGCAATCAACTGAGGCGGCGGCCTAGTTATCTTGGTCCTCACCATCATAGAGATACTCCTCTAAAAAGATAGAGTAAGCTAGGGTGAGTACAAAAGTACTCCACAACCCACACAGAAAATTCAGTATTAATGAAGGGTCACAAAGGAAGGCATAATATGGTTAATTTTGAGTGTAAAGCAATATTTCAAATACAATAAGTAGTTTTCAATGCGTAATTGATATAGTAAAAACTGAGTTTTAATCCAATTTTCAGCACGGGCTCCAACCCGGAGTTTCATCCCAAATTTTTCCTATGTGAACTCTATCCACTTATAAACCATTTTTCTGAAAATATTTTGAAATCCAAATTCTAGTCTGTGAAAGGCTTGCTCAGCATGCCCATGACCGTGGGCGTAGCTAATCGATTAATTTTACACTCTGCAAAAATTGTACAACTTTACCAACAATACATGATTATCTTCTTTTGCCTAAAAACACACTTCTTTTGGTGTGTTGATAGAGAAAATCATGACAAGGCCCCTATTAAACTCCATCCACGTAGTTATGTCTGCTAAGGTTTCGCCGCTGGTAGAGTTAAACCGCCCACTCTAGAAGCCCCTCTTGCGCCGAGTGGCAACCTTACACTCGCTATCACTTTCAACCTAATGGCACTACTGTTCATGGTATGTTTCAATACGGATAGCCAGGTCCGTCCCATTTCAAACTTGTGGTAGTACGGTAAGACTTTACATTCAACATAACACAGACTGATCCTTAATTGACTAGGTGAGCTTTCCACAACTCTCATGCCTCAAAACCCAACTGCCAACCATTCTCGACCGGTCTAAACCACATTTTTACTTTTTTTGAATAACATCATCTTTTATAACATCCCGTGGTGCACCGATGATACTAAGGAATAACTTTATTTTCAATATAAATATTGGTTTGGCATAAATCCCAAAAAGTCTTAAATTTATGTCTAAGCCATTTGCTATATAGCACTAGTTAATAGTATAATAATGTATCAACTAGTGATATTTTGCTCTAAGGTGACAATGTATGAATACTTCAAAGTCAATTGAGGTCATAACAATTAGGAGTAACTAATCATTTAAAATTAGGATTTAAATTAATTTGATAAAACTATGCATGCAATAATTTAAATCAAAATATAATTTTTAAATTCTGGGATCAACATGTTCAAGGATGTGTAACTTGCCTTGGTCGAATAATAGCTGCTCGGGATTGTCGACAGCGAACCATTCCAACCTCCAAAAACTATATGCGAAGAACATCTAATTTCAAATAAAATCCAAATAAATTCAAATAAAATATCAATCTGTCATAAATAGGTAGAATATAATTTTATATGAATTTAGGAAGAACAATAAGGTCAATCGGACTTAAGATGAAGGAGATTGGACCTTTTGAATCTAAAATTTGACCTCTCGCCAGACTTGGAGAAGAAATGGTCGCCGGACTTCTAGATGCCGACTTGCCTAGCTCTAACCAATGTTTTATCACTTTATGATTCCCTTTATTTTATTTCTTCTATGCTTGACTAGAATTTTCATGGCTAGCTAGAAACAAAAACTTTGAAGGTGCTTCAATACACTTATGTTTCAAATTCAGTTTTACAGGATCAAGATTGTAACCTTGGCATACCATTCATTTTGTCGTTGAATCACTAACACTTATCTTTTGTCCTTAGAGGGCATTAACACTCTCAAAGTACTAATATGCGTGGGAGATTATTGCTATAGTAGTTTCAGTTAAACCAAAGTTGCCTAGAGTTTACTTAGTGGACAAATGGAATGACAATCTATTGTTACCAAGTGGTTGTCACAAATTAAAAACTAAGAGCACTTCTTACACACTCAGATCAGGAAAATAATGCTAGTTTTCTGTCAATTTAAACATAAGCTGATATGAAATGATTAAATAGGTTGATGTATAAGACAATTTTTAGCATTTTGAGGGTACAAATGGTGTCATTATTCATTAAAACATGCTGATGGGTTTGTTAGGTTATACATACAGTGACAAATTAACAATAACTTGACTATTACCCTTCTTCTATTCCCGTGGGTTTTTAGGTTTTGTATACACATAAACAAGATTTCATAGTGGTACAATATGATTCCAACAATGATTTTTATCTTTTGTTTGAAGAATAATCCCTTATGTGTTTAATTTAATTATCTTGATGTGTTATACTGACATTTGTTAGATAGTGTCTGTAACATTCCATTTTTGGCTTTTATTTGAGTTGAATTTCAAAATCCGAAACCGTGGAAATTTTCTTGAATTTAATTTAGCTCAATATGAATTTTTTAAAAGTCAAAAAGTATTTAACCTGATTAATTTATACTTCAAATTAATTATTTCTTATTTTATTTGGGTGCCTTGTGCTTCATTTGATTTTTCTGTATTTTTGGGAATTTTTCTGAATTTATTTGCTATTTGTTTGGATTTATTGAAGTTATTTGGATCTTCGGTATTTTAGTTAAATCGAAATCATTTTAAATCGTATTTTCTCTCCGTGTGGGCGAAACCACTGCTTTTACCGTCGGCCCATTATCGTGCTTTACCAACCCATCTCACCAAACCCTAACCCTATCTCACATATCCACCGTTGATCACCGATTCAACGGCCGAGATCCGCCAGACGCCTCAACGCACTCGAGAAACCCTAGCGACCGTCGTCCGATCCGAATCCGGCCCTCCGCGGCGCCACGTCGCCTAACTCGACCGCCGGTCAGAACCCTAGCCGCGGATGTCCTTGGCGTCCGTGTCGTTTTCCCGTCCCGCGAGAGTATAAAACTTGGCGCCGCACATCACCCGAGGTTCCCCTCCTCCCGCCGCCCATTTTGCCCTAGGGCTAGTCGCCTGAGGCGCCGCCATCTACCTACACTATCTCACCGAAGTTCTCCGTAGTGGTCGTGCACTTCCGCCGTGGTTTTCGCAGCCGCCGGTGAGTCCCCGCCGCCATCTCTAGTGCCATCGAGTCCATCTTTTCAAGCTCTACCAGAATCACTAACCCTTTCGCTCGCACCGCCACGGATTTGCCGTTTCCGATGCTGTCTTCCCCAGCTCCGGTGGATAGCGCCGCCGTCTCGCCGTCATGATTTCCTCACCAAGCTCCGCCGTCCGA
Organism: Guadua angustifolia; assembly: GCA_036346375.1. Taxonomy (NCBI): domain Eukaryota; kingdom Viridiplantae; phylum Streptophyta; class Magnoliopsida; order Poales; family Poaceae; genus Guadua; species Guadua angustifolia. The sequence goes on along the minus strand of CM070502.1, from coordinate 64,474,349 downwards.
TCGGATTCCAACGACCAGATCTTGACCACGAAACTTCGGTAAACCATCTCACCGCCCGTTTGATTTTTCTTGCACCGCACCGTCACCTACCACGTCATCGCCACGTGCGCGCCGCGTAAGCGCCACGTCGCCTCCACCGCAGGTGCTAGATCCGCGTGGCGCACATGCAAGCCATGTGGCCGCCACATCATCGCCGCGTGGCGCCATGTCATTGTCACATCGGCGCCACGTCAGCATTAGTTCGCCCGGGATTTGCCATGTCAACGCCATCTGGCGCTACATCCCCGCCACGTTCCCTCGGCACGCCATGTGTAAGCCCCGTGTACGCCACGCGGTGCCCACGTCAGCACGCTCATGCCACTAAACCCTAGGGCCTGACCGTGAACCTGGTTCACGTAGACTGTGTCACCGACACCTGGGCCCAACATGTCAACGCATATATTCCGTATTTTCTGATTATTCCCGAAAATCCAAAATTTCAGCCAATCCGAAGCTGACACGTGGCACACTTTATTAGTTTCCTGATTTTCTCCCCCATTTAAACTTTGGAAGCCCCGATCTCCTCCGTTCGAACTCCGATTCGAACGATTCAAATTTCTAAATTCATATAAAATCATGATCTATCTGTTGGTGTATTTATTTTGGATTTTTGGATTTTATTTATTTTTGTTTATTTATTGTTTTGTCTCGTTTTGCGTGTTTCGCGTGTAGACGACGCATCGGTTGAGCGAGCGGAGCATCCAGCAGGGATAGCAGCAGCGGGTGAGGTTGAAGGCAAGTCTTCCTTGACCATATTGAACCCAAGTTTATGAAAATGTTACTTTGCTTTAAATTATTGCATGCTTATTATTTGCGTATCATACTTTAAATATTGTTTTAATGCTTAGCTATATTCCAACTTTATTATGCCACATTGATATTCAACTTGACAACCTTTGACACCTTAGGAAAACTAATTATTGTAATTAATGGTAATCATTTTGTTATGGGACGGAGAAAGATGCTTAGCCATGCTTAATCACGTCGGTACCTTACCATTATGGAAATGCTTTCATATTTGATTCAAAATGAATTGTGGAAATTATGGCAATTGGTGTTGCCGTTATTAATTTGAAAATAAAAGTGAAAAATGGTTTAGACCGGGGCGGATTGGCTGTATGGCGGGTGCGGGATGCACAAAATTCTGGAATGTGATTGTCCGTCCTTGTCAATTAAGGACTGGTCGTGTGTTACCTTGGGCCATGCTATACAGTACAACCACATGTCTATTATGGGTACGACCTGGCTAAGTAATTTGTATGTATCGTTATTTGACTTCGCCATTGGGCTGTGCGGTTTGCCGGGAGGGTACTTGCAAGGCGCAAGAGGGGGCTTCTGTACTGGGCGGTTAGCCTTAACAGCGGTGAAACCTTAGCGGGCGAGTCGGTAGCGGTATTATGCATTGTAAAGGCCTTGTCATGATCTCTCGCCGCACACCAAAGGAAGTGTGTCAATAGCTTGGCGAAGGGGTTGATCATGTCGTGGGTAAAGTGTACCAACTCTGCAGAGTCAAAACTACTTGGGTAGCCGTGCCCACGGACAAGGGCAAGCGTGGAACGCTTTCACATAGTAGATTTTCTGGTTTTTGGTTTTAAATGGAAAAATGATGATTTGGTTTAAAATGAAAATGTGGTTGGGAATCCGCGTGTGGCAAGAGCTTCCGGATTTTAGTTTGGCGGTTGGAGCTAACCAGGTAGTTGGAACCTAGAAAATTGTTATACTTCAAATTTAATTAATTATGCTATTTACATTTTTGTTAAATACTGCTTTATGAAATTATTACTTGTATTTATATTTCAATTTCGCTCTATGCAAATGAACCCTATATGCTTCCTTTGTTCAAGCCTTGCATTTAGTTATTTGCATTAAGTTTCCAAGACTTGCTGAGTATGTTGCATACTCACCCTCGCATTTCATCACGGGGCTGCTTATTTCATAAAGCAGATGAGGAGGACAGAGCTAGCTATCCCAGAGCGTGCATCCCACCGTTCGACATCTGTGGTGAAGACTTTGATGAGGAGGATGACTCGATCTTCTAGGGAGCGTACCCCAGTCGGTTGCCTGTGGGCACATTGACTGGCTCTTTTTGTTGCTACATTTCCGCTGTTACTTTCACACTTAAGCCGTAAGGCTCGATACTTGTAATAATGTGATGATGTTTACACTCTTTTGCTTAATTACTGTTATTTACTTTATGATATGTCTGTGTTATCATCACTGTATGACTGTGTGTGCTAGCTGTTCCTGGACTAGCACGGTTGAAACACAGAGGGGTCGGATTTGGTAAATCCGGGTCCCTACAGAGGTGGTATCAGAGCCATATCGACTGTAGGTCGCAACCCTAGTTAGAATGGTTGTATAGAATTTCAAAATTATTTTCTAAATCAAACCAACGAATTTGAATTTAGAAGTTGGTCTCCTCTTACCTTATTCTTAGGTCTCTATCTCTTCCCTTTGCTGAAACATTATTTTGAGAATTAAATTTGATCTTATCCTCTGAAATTTCTTTAAGCCTTCGGTCGACTGCAAGATCGGTGGAAGGGCTGCTAGAAGGATCAAGTTGACGGGAGATCGCTCAAAAGGACCTCTATGAAGAATAAGTTATTCGTGCCCATATTTTCCCTTTCTTTCGTTTAGTAGCCGGAGTTTATTGGTAATTCTATTGTTTGCTTGCTGGGTGTGTTGTACGCTTGCCTCAGGCATTGTGTTGCAACCACCTTTCGTTGGAGTTTTGTTGCTTGTTTTGCCTTGGAATGGCTACCTCTCCAGTCTCCTTATCTGTTGCTTTGTTCCTCTCGTCTTGTGTTTTTCCCTCTCATCTATCCTTGGCCGTTGCTTCGGTTGGAGAGTCAGAGCAAAGGTCGTAGAACTGGTCGCAGAGACCGTGGTCGTGGTCGTGGCAAAGTGCCATAAGAGCAAGCAGGATTCTCAACGAAGTGGCCAGAGGCGCTTTGTTTGAGGAGCACCTCGTACTCCTAGTTCTCGACCTCGCCATTGCTCGAGGACCATGAGATGTTGCCGGCCACCAAGAAGGGGAACACCAATGCTGCAGGAGTTCAGTGCTTTCATTGCCACCAATTGGGTCACTATACCAACAATTTGTCCTCGAGACGCCAAATGGTTACTCCAAGATTTTCGGTTTGGGAGCTCAACACCAAGACTCGGCTCGTGGATCAGGACGTGGTGCGCCTCACACCCCCAGGACTCAGCAGTCATTTGGGAGAGGGCGTGTCAACCACGTGACTGCAGAGGAGGCTCAGGATGCACCAGATGTGGTTTTGGGTACGTTTCTTGTCAATTCAATACCTGCCACAGCTTTATTCGATTCTGGAGCATCACATTCTTTCATTTCGAAGAATTTTGTTGATCGGTTTGGTTTGGAAACCCTTGCTCTTAAGAATCCCATGATTGTTCAATCACCGGGAAAAGAAATGAGAACTGATTTGGTGTGCCCTAGTGCAATCAGAGATTAATGGGGTGACATTTCGCGAATCTCATTCTCTTGGATTCGAAAGGATTGGATGTCATCCTAGGGATGGACTGGTTGACCAAGTTCAAGGGTCAAATTGATTGCGCCAGTAGAGCCATCACTCTCACCAATGCAGAAGGCATCCGAGTGGAGTTTAAGCCTGATAAGTCGTTGGGTGAGAATTGCATGTTGAACAAGTTGAAGGAAATCACTTTGGAGAGTGTGCCTGTGGTGAGCGAATACCCCGATGTATTCCCTGAGGATTTGCCAGGCATGCCGCCTGATCGGGAGATCGAGTTCACCATAGAGCTTGTTCCGGGTACAGCTCCAATTTCCAAGAGGCCTTACCGCATGCCAGCGAATGAGCTCGCCGAGATGAAGAAGCAGATTGAAGAGCTGCAAGAGAAGGGGTTTGTTCGTCCGAGTTCGTCGCCTTGGGGAGCGCCAGTGCTCTTTGTGAAGAAGAAGGACAACAGCCTGCGGATGTGCGTCGACTACAGAGCTCTGAATGAAGTCACCATCAAGAACAAGTATCCTTTGCCCAGGATCGACGATCTGTTTGATCAGTTGAAGGGTGCTTGTATCTTCTCCAAGATCGATCTGCGATCTGGCTATCATCAGCTGAAGATAAGGCCGCAGGACATCCCGAAGACAGCCTTTGCCACTCGGTATGGACTGTATGAGTTCACAGTCATGTCCTTTGGTCTGACCAATGCTCCAGCATACTTCATGAATTTGATGAACAAGGTGTTCATGGATTATCTGGACAGATTTGTGGTGGTCTTCATAGATGACATTCTCATCTATTCTCGAGACGAGGCTGAGCATGAAGCACATTTGAGAATGGTTTTAGAGAAGCTCAGAAGTCACCAGCTGTATGCCAAGTTCAGCAAGTGTGAGTTCTGGTTGACAGAGGTTGCATTCTTGGGTCACATCATTTCTGCTGGAGGTGTCTCAGTTGACCCGGAAAAAGTGAAAGGAGTGCTTGATTGGAGGCAGCCCAAGTCAGTGCCGGACATCAGGAGTTTCCTTGGGTTAGCGGGCTACTACAGAAGGTTTATTGAAGGATTCTCAAGACCGCTAGACCGCTTACCCAACTGAAGAAGGAGAAGAAGTTTGAATGGATCAAGCTATGCAGCGAGCTTTGAGAATTGAAGAAAAGATTGACGACAAACACACGGTGCTTGTTTGCGGACATCCGGAAAGGATTTGAGATCTATTGTGATGCTTCGAGGTGGTCCGGGTTATGTGTCGATGCAGAAGGCAAGGTAAGTCGATATCGCCTCATGCAATTGCGACCACATGAGGAGAATTATCCAACCCATGACTTAGAGTTGGTCATTGTGCATGCAATCAAGCCAGGAGACATTATCTCATTGGGAATCGCTATGAGATCTTCACAGCACCACAAGAGTTCGAATACATCTTCACTCAAGCAGATCTCAACTTGAGGCAAAGAAGATGGTTGGAGCTGATAAAGGACTATGATGCAGGCATACATTACCATTCTGGTAAGGCGAATGTGGTTGCCGATGCTCTGAGCCGAAAGAGTTACTGCAACACTTTGAGGATTCAAGAAGGACAGCCTACTCTGCATGAGGAATTTCAGCGTCTGAATCTGGGGTTGGTAGAGGAAAGATCAGTTGCTGCTTTGGAGATTCAGCCAACTTTGGTGGACCAAATTAAGAAGATGCAGAAGTTAGACAAGGAAGCCGCGAAGATCAAGGAAAGGATCAAGGAAGGTAAAGCTCCAGGATTCTCAGAAGATGTGGAAGGAATAGTGTGGCTTGGAAAGAGTATCTATGTGCCGAACCAGAAAGAGCTCAAGCAGTTGATACTGAAGGAGGCGCATGAGTCAGCATACTCGATTCATCCCAGCAACACCAAGATGTATCACGACCTTCGAGGTGTTTATTGGTGGCCGAGAATGAGGAAGGAGATTGCAGAGTTCATAGCTATGTGTGATGTGTGCCAGCGAGTCAAAGCTGAACATCAGAGGCCAATAGGTTTGTTGCAGCCATTGAAGGTGCCCGAATGGAAGTGGGAAGAAATTGGGATGGATTTTATCACAGGACTTCCGAGGACCAGGTCAGGCTATGACTCGATTTGGGTTGTCGTGGATCGACTGACGAAGGTTGCACATTTTATTCCGGTGAGGACAACCTACAATGGGGATAGGCTTGCGAGTCAGATATATTTCGGATTGTGTGTATGCATGGTGTGCCCAAGAAGATTGTTTGGATCGGGCACCCAATTCACATCTAGATTCCGCAAAAGTTACAAGAAGCATTAGGCACCAATCTGAACTTCAAGATGACTTATCATCCCAGCACGGATGGACGACCGAGCGGGTGAATCAGATTCTGGAGGATATGTTGAGAGCCTGTGCATTGTCCAATGCAGCCAGTTGGGATCAGATGTTGCCATATGCAGAGTTCTCCTACAACAACAGCTATCAAGTCAGTTTGCAGATGGCACCATTTGAAGCTCTTTATGGGAGGAAGTGCAGGACACCCCTCTGTTGGCACGAGACAGGAGATCGCTAAGTCTTTGGTCCAGATATTCTGCAGCAAGCTGAGGAACAAGTAAAGATGATTCAGGAAAGGTTGAGAACAGCACAGTCTAGGCAGAAGAGTTATGCAGATAATCGCAGAAGAGCGTTGACCTTTGCTCCTGGCGATTATGTGTACCTGAAGGTCTCCCCTCTCAAAGGTATGCGCCGATTCGGAGTTCGTGGCAAGTTGGCACCGAGATTCATTGGACCCTTTCCAATTCTAGCCAGAAGTGGTGAAGTGGCGTATCAGCTGGAGTTGCCACCGCAACTGTCGAATGTGCACAATGTCTTCCATATGTCACAGTTGAGGAAGTGCCTCAGAGTGCTAGATAGTCAGGTGCGGTTGGAAAATGTTGAGCTGCATGAAGATCTGACCTATCCTGAGTATCCGATCAGAATTCTGGAGGAAGCTGAGCGCAGAACGAGGAACAAGGTGATCAAGTTTTGCAAGGTGCAGTGGAGCAACCATCCAGAAGAAGAAGCCACCTGGGAGCGCGAGGAGGATCTTCGAGCGGACTACCCCAACCTTTTTCCCTGGTTAGTTCCAAATCTCGGGGTCGAGATTTCTTGTTAGGGGGGAGGTTTGTAACATTCCATTTTTGGCTTTTATTTGAGTTGAATTTCAAAATCCGAAACCGTGGAAATTTTCTTGAATTTAATTTAGCTCAATATGAATTTTTTAAAAGTCAAAAAGTATTTAACCTGATTAATTTATACTTCAAATTAATTATTTCTTATTTTATTTGGGTGCCTTGTGCTTCATTTGATTTTTCTGTATTTTTGGGAATTTTTCTGAATTTATTTGCTATTTATTTGGATTTATTGAAGTTATTTGGATCTTCTGGTATTTTAGTTAAATCGGAAATCATTTTAAATCGTATTTTCTCTCCGTGTGGGCCGAAACCACTGTTTTTACCGTCGGCCCATTACTGTGCTTCGGCCCAACCCATCTCAGCCAAACCCTAACCCTATCTCGCATATCCACCGTTGATCACCGATTCAACGGCCGAGATCCGCCGCATCGCCTCAACGCACCTGAGAAACCCTAGCGCACTGCCGTCCGATCCGGATCGGTGACCCTCCGGCGCCACGTCGCCTAACTCGGCGCCGCCAGAAACCTAGCAGCGGACGTCCTTGGAGTCCGTGTCGTTTCCCATCCCCGAGGGTATAAAACTTGGCGCCGACATCACCCGAGGTTCCCCCTCCGCCGCCCATTTTGCCCTAGGGTGGTCGCCGAGGCGCCGCCATCTACCTACACTATCTCACGAAGTTCTCCGTGGTCGTGCACTTCCGCCGTGGTTTTCGCCGCCGCCAGTGAGTCCCCGCCGCCATCTCTAGTGCCATCGAGTCCATCTTTTCAAGCTCTACCAGAATCACTAACCCTTTCGCTCGCACCGCCACGGATTCGCCGTTTCCGATGCTGTCTTCCCCAGCTCCAGTGGATAGCGCCGCCGTCTCGCCGTCGTGATTTCCTCAGCAAGCTCCGCCGTCCGATCGGATTCCAACGACCAGATCTTGACCACGAAACTTCGGTAAACCATCTCACCGCCCGTTTGATTTTTCTTGCACCGCATCGTCACCTACCACGTCATCGCCACGTGCGCGCCGCGTAAGCGCCACGTCGCCTCCACCGTAGGTGCTAGATCCGCGTGGCGCACATGCAAGCCATGTGGCCGCCACATCATCGCCGCGTGGCGCCATGTCATTGTCACATCGGCGCCACGTCAGCATTAGTTCGCCCGGGATTTGCCATGTCAACGCCATCTGGCGCTACATCCCCGCCACGTTCCCTCGGCACGCCATGTGTAAGCCCCGTGTACGCCACGCGGTGCCCACGTCAGCACGCTCATGCCACTAAACCCTAGGGCCTGACCGTGAACCTGGTTCACGTAGACTGTGTCACCGACACCTGGGCCCAACATGTCAACGCATATATTCCGTATTTTCTGATTATTCCCGAAAATCCGAAATTTCAGCCAATCCGAAGCTGACACGTGGCACACTTTATTAGTTTCCTGATTTTCTCCCCCATTTAAACTTCGGAAGCCCCGATCTCCTCCGTTCGAACTCCGATTCGAACGATTCAAATTTCTAAATTCATATAAAATCATGATCTATCTGTTGGTGTATTTATTTTGGATTTTTGGATTTTATTTATTTTTGTTTATTTATTGTTTTGTCTCGTTTTGCGTGTTTAGCGTGTAGACAACCTGATCGGTTGAGCGAGCGGAGCATCCAGTAGGGGTAGCAGCAGCGGGTGAGGTTGAAGGCAAGTCTTCCTTGACCATATTGAACCCAAGTTTATGAAAATGTTACTTTGCTTTAAATTATTGCATGCTTATTATTTGCGTATCATACTTTAAATATTGTTTTAATGCTTAGCTATATTCCAACTTTATTATGCCACATTGATATTCAACTTGACAACCTTTGACACCTTAGGAAAACTAATTATTGTAATTAATGGTAATCATTTTGTTATGGGACGGTAGAAAGATGCTTAGCCATGCTTAATCACGTCGGTACCTTATCATTATGGAAATGCTTTCATATTTGATTCAAAATGAATTGTGGAAATTATGGCAATTGGTGTTGCCGGTATTAATTTGAAAATAAAAGCGAAAAATGGTTTAGACCGGGGCGGATTGGCTGTATGGCGGGTGCGGGATGCACAAAATTCTGGAATGTGATTGTCCGCCCTAGTCAATTAAGGACCGATCGTGTGTTACCTTAGGCCATGCTATACAGTACAACCACATGTCTATTATGGGTACGACCTGGCTAAGTAATTTGCATGTATCGTTATTTGACTTCGCCATTGGGCTGTGCGGTTTGCCGGGAGGGTACTTGCAAGGCGCAAGAGGGGGCTTCTGTACTGGGCGGTTAGCCCTAACAGCGGTGAAACCTTAGCGGGCGGAGTCGGTAGAGGTATTATGCATTGTAAAGGCCTTGTCATGATCTCCCTGCCGGCACACCAAAGGAAGTGTGTCAATAGCGTGGCGAAAGGGGTTGATCATGTCGTGTGGGTAAAGTGTACAACTCTGCAGAGTCAAAACTACTTGAGTAGCCGTGCCCACGGACAAGGGCAAGCGTGGAACGCTTTCACATAGTAGATTTTCTGGTTTTTGGTTTTAAATGGAAAAATGATGATTTGGTTTAAAATGAAAATGTGGTTGGGAATCCGCGAGCGGCTAGAGCTTCCGGATTTTAGTTTGGCGGTTGGAGCCAACCAGGTAGTTGGAACCTGGAAAATTGTTATACTTCAAATTTAATTAATTATGCTATTTACATTTTTGTTAAATGCTGCTTTATGAAATTATTACTTGTATTTATATTTCAATTTCGCTCTATGCAAATGAACCTTATATGCTTCCTTTGTTCAAGCCTTGCATTTAGTTATTTGCATTAAGTTTCCAAGACTTGCTGAGTATGTTGCATACTCACCCTCGCATTTCATCGCGGGGCTGCTTATTCCATAAAGCAGATGAGGAGGACAGAGCTAGCTATCCCAGAGCGTGCATCCCACCGTTCGACATCTGTGGTGAAGACTTTGATGAGGAGGATGACTCGATCTTCTAGGGAGCGCATTCTATCGGTTGCTGTGGGCACACCGATTGGCTCTTTTGTTGCTACATTTTTCATTGTTACTTTCACACTTAAGCCGTAAGGCTCGATACTTGTAATAATGTGATGATGTTTACACTCTTTTGCTTAATTACTGTTATTTACTTTATGATATGTCTGTGTTATCATCACTGTATGACTGTGTGTGCTAGCTGTTCCTGGACTAGCACGGTTGAAACACAGAGGGGTCGGATTTGGTAAATCCGGGTCCCTACAGTGTCATAGTTGCCTTATATAAGAGATTGCTAGTTGCCTTGTATAAAGATTACTAGCCTTGTATAGATATTGCCTTATATAAGTTTTCCTCATATACCATCATGTATATATATACATACATACATACATACATATACACACACACACACACGGCCCATTGGCCTCATGTTCAATACAAGTGCTATTCATTACATGGTATCAAAGTAGATGCGGCCCGTTGTTCGACCAACTCATCGGAGAGAACACACCAAGCTAGTTGCTCAGTCTGTTGAGTGCGTTTGTCTAGACTATAGTGTTGGACATAAATCGTTGCTGGGATCCTATTGGTCAACGGATGCAGATCTCTCGGGATTTTATTTTTTATGAGTCTCGTCCCTTCTACCATCGTCCTTCTTCCACTCCAACATCTCTTGTCGAGCCACTTTCTTTCCTGACTTTTCTTGATATTCCAGTTGCCATTTTTCCTTCTCCATGGTTGGTGTCTCCTTCACTGGCCTGTCCACATGACTCTTCGCCTTCGATGCCTCCTCTAAACGTTTCTGCTAAGATTGTTCCTTCTTATCCTCTATACTACACTCATCGTCTGTGAGTTGAGGATTCTTCTAGTGTACCATCTTCTATTGATGTGTCATTTTCTCCTTCTGAGTCACCTTCTTCAGTGACTTCTCGCTACACTCTTCGCAATCGTCAATCTATTTAGCCTCCTAGGCGCATTGGCTTTGATGGTGCAGTTCTTACTAAGCCGACTTCTTACCGTGATGTTGTTATTCATCAAGAATGTTAGTATGCAATGGTAGAGGAGTTTGCTTCCTTTGAGTGCACTGGCACATGGGATCATGTGCCCTTTCCTCCACGTGCCCGTCCCATTACATGCAAGTGGGTCCATAAGGTTAAGACTCGCTATGATAGTTCTCTTTAGTGTTGCAAGGTTCATCTCGTGGCACGTGATTTTTAGCAGGAGTATGGTCGTGATTATGATGAGACTTTTACTCCTGTGGCTCACATGACCACTGTTCACACTCTTCTTGTTGTGGCTTCTGTTCGTGAGTGGTCTATCTCTCAGCTTGATGTTAAGAATGCATTTTTTAATGGTGAGCTATGTAAGGAGGTCTTTATGCAGCCACCACCGGAGTATTCTGCTTTTGAAGGCATGGTTTGTCAACTTTGTCGCTCTCTTTATGGGCTCAAGCAAACCTCTCGTAACTAGTTTGAGCGTTTTTCTTCTATGGTCACTGTTGATGGCTTGTCTGCTAATGTTTATGATTCTACGCTCTTTGTTCACACTTCACCTCGTAGACGGACTCTTCTTCTTCTATATGTTGATAACATGATCATTACTGGAGATGATTCTCAATATACCTTTGTGAAGGCACATCTCAATGAGCAGTTTCTCATATCTGACCTGGGTCCTCTTCGCTACTTCTTTGGGATTGAGATTTCTTCTACACCTGAGAGCTTCTTTCTATCCCAAGAGTATTTTCTTTATCTTGCTTCTCTCACTGATCAGCGCACAGTTGAGACTCCTATGGAGCTCAATGTTCACCTTCGATCTACTAATGGTGAACCTCTTGAGGATCCTACTCGCTATCTCCATCTTATTGGGTGTCTTGTTTACCTTGTGTCACTCGTTCTGACATTTCATATCTAGTTCATATCTTGAGTCAGTTCGTTTCTGCTCCTACCCAACTCCTCTATAGTCATCTTCTTCGTGTTCTACGATATCTTCGTGGAACTATCTCTTGCCATCTTTTCTTTCCTTACTCCAGCTCCACGCATATTTCGATGCTACCTGGGCTAGTGATCACTCTGATCGTTGATGTCTTTCTGCTTATTGTGTTTTTCTTAGTGGTTCTCTCATTACTTGGAAGATTAAGAAGTAGACATCAGTTTTTCGTTCGAGTGCTAAGGTTGAGTTGTGAGCTATGACCCTTTTGACAGCAGAGGTTACTTGGCTACGGTAGCTACTTGAGAATTTTGATGTTTCTGTTTCTACACCAACTCTTTTTATATCTAACAGTACGAGTGCTATTAGCATTGCTCGAGATCCCATGAAGCAAGAGCTCACCAAATATATTGGTGTTGATGCTTCCTAGATGCGGTCACAGGTACAAGATCAGATCGTGGCTCTTTAGTATGTGCTTTCAGAGTTTCAGTTGACAAACTTCTGTACCCTCATGTACACACATATATATATTGGCATATTAGCCTCATATTCATTACAAGTGCTATTCATAGCAACACGTAGGTTAGATAGCTTCTTATTATGTCAAATGCCCATTCTTATTTGGGCATGCCTGTTTTTTTTTCTAAGCACTCGATGGTAAGAATCAACATGGAGTCTTTTAAGGTCAGGAGTATGCAAATCTCGTTCAGTTTTACACTCTTGAAAAGATGGAATCCTGCAGAACTTGTGTTTACCATAACATATTTTTACTTCATTTTAATTATGTTACAACTGAGTTTTACTTTTACCAAGTTTTTTTATGTTATAGAATTAATAAGGAGAAATGATGTCCTGTACAGTCAGCTTCCAAGGCAACACTATCACTCGAGCTTTTGTTGGCCTATGCCAGACTTTATTTTCAGGCTTTGCTTTTAATGAGGGTCCGGATCCCCAAGATGTTTCACCAACCAAGGCCAGAATGTCATGACCAAATGGACTCAACATTTCCAATGCTTGCCGGCAAACTGTGAAAGTAGTGGCGATGGGGCTTCCAAGGCAACATAATTGATGGTGGCTCGTGTAATCAGCTTCTAGTATGTGTCTTCATGTAGACATTTTATGACCGTAGGATTGTACATATGAACAAATTTTTACATAGGATTCTTTTATATATGTGAGATGATGTCTACACAGAACTCACTTATTGATATTAAATTATGAATGCTTCAATATATAATTATATATGTATTTTCTTTATGCGATGATTTTCATAATGGGAGGTTGTTAGTAACAAGAAACTAGTCGTTAATATAATGAAAATGATGATTGCATTATGCTTTTTATGACAAAAAGGTGGCCGTTCATACTATAGAGTGGTTGTTAATACTCCAATAGGTGGCAGTTGCGGTGCTAGCAATGACCAAAAAATGTTTGTTAATACTATAAATGTGGTCGTTGATATTACATAATTAACAATGACATAGTATCTCGTCGTTAAAAATGTAAATAGGAAATTGTATGTGGTCATTAACACTTTTAACGACAGCTAACGACAACAAATATGTGGTCATTAATGACTTTTAATGACCACATTTAGAGTTTTAACAACCATATCTTCCGTCGTTAATAACCATTTCTCTAGTAGTTTAACACAGCACCGTTACCAAATTGCACAAAAAAACACAGTTAGATCATTGCAAAGCTAGCTACCGTCCAAGCTAGCCACAACCAAGGTTTTAAATTTCATTTTTGGACTATATCTCGGGGGCGGCCGAATCTGAAATTCGGCTAGATTTTGGAATTTCAGCCGAAATTCCAAAACCAAATTTCAAATCTGGTAGTTTTTAGGCCAGCAAAACCGAAATTTTGATTGAAATTTTGGCCATTTTCAGCCCCCGTGAAATGGTCTTCCAAGGCTATAAAAAATTGGAAAAAATATGAAAAAATCATGCAAGCATTTATCTACATTTACTATCTGTTTGAATGCAAAATACTAAGTATTTACATATAAAATACCCTAAGAATCTCGGATATCTAAAAGAAGATGATGATCAATCTTGCAAGACTTATCGAGGGGCCCAAGCATTTCACACCTTAATCTTGAATGACTTGAGAGAGGAATTGGCTAACTGTTGTAGCCTGCATTGGATTCATAGATACGATGAATCCTATCTTTGGTTGAGTTGATCATTTTCATCTTCTTTTAGCGTATTGAATTTTGCATTGGTGTTAACCTGAATGTTGTTGGATAGCACCTGGACACAATGTGTGTTGTGGAAGGTAATTTGCGGTGTTTAGGGATCAGTGTCTATGATTGCTTAATTGCTCTTCTTAATTCTTATTCTAGTAGCTGATTAGATTGGTTTTAGCTTGTAGTTGCTGCCTTGTTTCGGCTATTTGTGTAATTACTCAGCCCCATCTGGTGTTTGAATTTTCTTGCTGAAGATCATGAAGTTTGACTGACGTAAATCAAAAGTGTCAAGTATTTTGAAATGGAGGGACTAATTTTTTAAATTGTAGTACGATCAGTTTGATGGTCTTGACTCAATCTCATTCTCAAAGTTGTATAATGCACTACTTGATTCGAATAATTTGCCAAATAATTTCAAAAAATATGTCATGGTACATCCTGGCGACGAGCTTGTACTCTTTCTTGTAGAGAACAATTAAACATGAACAAATCAAATAGACCAAGGAATGGTAAAAGTCTGAAAGATAAATAAGCACATTACTGTAGAATGATACAACACTATCTCTTCATTTGAATCGGTTCCCAACTTTTCAAGAAAAAAACTGATATATATGATTCAGCGTGAGTGAGAAATAAATATAGCGTAAAACATCACTATCCGTATGACAATTATCATCACTATCGATTCTAAGGTCAGAACTGATAGTGATGTTAGAGGTATCACTATCGGTTCTCATGTCTAAACCGATAGTTATATTTTACTATCGGTTCTGATGTCAGAACTGATAGTGATGATTTGATCATCACAATCGGTTTCTGAAATTAGAATCAATCGTGATAGTACTTGACCTCTCGGCTTCTCCTCCCACACTTGACCTCTCGGCTTCTCCTCCCAATCCATTCAAATACCAAAAGCCGAGAGTCCACCTCGGACTTGACCTCTTGGCTTCTCTTTCATTCTATAAAAAAGGAGTTTACTCTTCTCCATCCACATCACCCATTTGACTCCCCTAGCCCGTGTCGTCTATTTGCCTCCCCAAGCACGTCACCTATCTGTCTCCCCTCCCCCACGTCACCCATCTGCCTCCCAGAGCTCGTCGCCGTCGTCTCCTCCCCCGAGCTCGTCGTTGCCTCCTCCTCCCCAAGCACATCATTGTTGTCATCTCCTCCCTCGTGCACGTAGTCACCTCCTCCTCGAGCACATCATCGCCTCCTTCCTGAGCATGTCGCTGTCATCTCCTCACCAAAGCACGTTGTCGCCACCTCCTCCCTGAGAAATGTTAGTTGCAATGACTTTTCAGTTAGTACTGTGTAAGTATAATCATCTTTCTGTGATTAATTGTTTTACTGTTATTGCAAAGGGACTAGACAATTTACTTGTCTTGGGGATCTTGTATGTGGGGAGTGTAAGGTCGAGGATGCCGACTAAAGGGGGTGAATAGGTGGCTTTTTTAAAAAAACTTCTACGATTAATTTCTTGCCTAAGTACCCATATATCAAAACTTAAACGATAATTGATGCAAAAATGATAAACTAAGGTTTTTAAAATTAAAACCTAAATCAACTAGGTTTACTATGTGCACTAACAATCTATGTCTTTAATAATAATTTGCAATCCTAATGATAAGCAATCAATCAATTTCTATGAATATAAATAAAGAATAGATTGCAAACCACAAGGAGACACGATACTTTTTACCGTGGTGTTTGAAGACTTACCAGTCTTCCCTAATCCATGTTGAGGCAAATCCAAACCACTTTGGACCAGCTCCATGAATTGAGCACCTGCCTAGATTCTATTAGTGGTAGCTCTTTCCCCCTCCTAGTAGGTGAGCTTCGACCTTCACAAATTTGCCGGGGCTTCTCACAACCTCCATTGAGAAGCTCACCGCGCAAGATGTCTCTACACACCGTCTAGGTGTCGGTAAACACCAAGAGTAATAAGTCAAGCCCTCTAGTTTGAACTCCACTAAGTACAACATATGTACAATAGTGATCACCAAGTGCAACACATGCACAAGACTTTCCTCAAGTGTAATACATGCACAAGAGGCTCTCAATCCACTCCTAATTGCAACACATGCATTAGAGCTCATTCTTAGATTAAAAAGGTAAATAGAAGAAGGTAACACATGCACAAGACCTCCCAAATCCTCCAAAAACACAGCAAACCCAAATGCCAGCCCTTGGCATCCTTTCATAGCACCCCACATGAAATCTAGCCGTTAGGGGACAAATCGGACATAAATCAGTAAATCTGGTACTATTGCCCATGTAGGGCCAGTAGTACCGGCCTCCAAGCCAACAGCTAGAAAAACTAGCCTTTATAGGAAATCCAATGCTACTGCTCAACTAGGAGCGGTACTACCGCTCGAGCAGTAGTACTAGCCTTTACCTGCGGTAGTACCAGCCGCAACCTTCAAGCAAAAACACCCTTATATGGAATAAACACACCAATCTTTTGTGCGGTAGTACCGACCCTGCGGTACTACCAGCCTCACAACTACGGTATTACCAGATTTCCAAATAAAATTAGATTTCACACATAAATCTTTTCTTTTCAAATCAAACATCAATAATAATTGATTCTTTGAGCCATATGATGATCAACACATGATCAAGTCAATTTTCAAAACACATTTGCAAACCCTATTTACATACTCCAAAGAATCGCATTTAAAACTTTAACTTATTTACAAAACACATTTGCAAATAAATCAAGAACCTATAAGATTAATGCTCTTAGCCATGTGATAATCAACACATGATCAAGTCAATTTACAAAATATATTTGCAAACTCTATTCACATGCTCTAAGATTGAAACCCATAACCTCTAGCTCATTTACAAAATATATTTGCACATAACAAATCGAACCACTTAAAAGCAAATATCGAGACATGTGATGATTAACTCATGTTCAAGTCAATTTGCAAATGCCTTTGCAAACCCTATTCATATGCTCCAAGATAAGATTCAATTAAACCATATTTTACAAAAACTTATTTTGCAAACACAAAGCATAAACCTATCTTAGCCTTATGATGATCAATACATAATCAAACCACAAACTAAGACTCCAATACATAAGCTCTCTATTTGCAACACATGCAAATATCTAGCTCTATGCAAACAATAACCATTAAAATTAAGTTGCATGAGCTCTCTCCTTTTGCAATACATGCAAAACTTATCTCCATGCAAAAACAACTTAAACCAAGTTGCATGAGCTATCTCATTTTTACAACACATGCAAATCCATAGCTTCATGCAAAATTCAAATCAATTAAGATTCAATAAGAAGCAAGCATGAGCTCCTATATTTGCAATACATGCAAATACTTAGCTTATACAAAATCCAAATAAGAGAGTGAGCTAGAGTGAACCGGATTGAGTTCATTAACACATGATAAAACTCAAGTTAAATGGCTCAACCCCTCTTAATAGTACGGCAACCTAACTAGCAACCCGGTCACCTAACCAATCACCGAGACCGATAAAAAATTAGGAACACATCCTTAGCCCTAGCTAGTTATACCTTTGCTTCTAGCACATCCACTTGGAGTTTTTATGATTCCCATTATCTTTTCTCTAAGTATGCTTCTTCTTGTTCATCAACACATCATGAACTTCTCTCTTATTCTCTTCTCTTCTCTTTGAGATCTCCTCTTGACGTTCATTAACATATGATGATGTCATTTTTTCGATTTTTCATCTCAACCTTGAACTTAACCTATTTCAAACTCATTGAAAATATTAGTCCAGGAAACCCGGTTGTCCCAATCATCAATGCACTCTATTAACACACAATGGATGCTCTCAAGATCCTTTGATCTAATCCTTTGATGATTGACCACAACCCAAATCAATTTGAATGAATTAAATTTATCATGAGTATATGGATGCAACTAATACTTCATTATACTCAAGAACTTTTCGTTTGTCCTTAATTAACAAAGAACACCATTAGCGCATGATTGGTTCTTTGATTGATTGAATGACAACTGAATCTCAATTTAAATTTTATTTAAATTGATATGAGTATACATAACTACACAAGTTTCATATACTCAATTTGATGAAAAGTAATGATCCAATATATTGGAGTAATGAAACGGAATCAATACTCTTGTAACCATCAACTATAGAATAAACTCTATTAAATGTGTGCATACAAATAATTAAACTTGAATCAATATGCACATATTCAATTTTAGATTGCATTTATCCTATAGTAGCATAGTATGCTACAACTACACAAGTTATATATATTCAAAGGGTTGTTTCAATAGTAATGATCCTTAATTATTTGAAATAGGAAATGGGGATCAATACAATTGAAACTTCAAGGTAATGCATGAACCCCCCCCCTAGATGTGTGTGTTCATGTAATGTATAAAATTTGAAACATAATGCACATTTTTAATGTATAAGCAATAGAATAGTTCATTCTTAAGATAATAAGTGAAGACGAGGGTATACCTTGGGTTTTCTATTTTTCATCAAAATTTGAGACTAATAAGAATAAAGCTCAATAAACATATTAGTCTCATAATAATCAAATTTGTCATTAAACAATGATTAAACATTAACCTAAAACAAATCACCAAAACTAATGGAGTTTAAACTTACAGGGAGGCATTGTTCGATGAGAAGTTGGGCTGGTTAGACTATTTATGACAATATGGATTAATTCTTTACATTTTGCAATACTTGATTAGTTCAATTGGTATCATCTGTTAAGTGCTACTAGATATATGTTTATGTTCATTGTGCTTATTGTTCTACTTGTGTTTGGTTGTTATTGTTTTGTTCGTGCTATTGTTGGATATTTTTAGCATCCGAACAGTTGCTGGCAGTCTCTGTTTACATGTTTTTGCAGTCTGTATTGTTGTAGTTTTAGTGAGCATTCTTGAGTATTGATTCTCTTAAATATATCTTGGTCTAATTGATTAGGTTTATAAACTATCAACTATTAAATCTGTTTTTAAAGGTAAGATTGTCACAAATCAATCTAATATCTTATCACTAGTGGCGAGGAGGCCTTTCTATGGTAGCCCAACATCTGAGAACACCTTAAAATTAACTTAAACTTGATTACTTGTTGTATGCCTCTATTAATGTTAATTGTCATGTATATGTTTAATTACCTAATTATGAGTATATTTACTTTGATATTGTCAAGTACCATATATAAAATAAAGCCTACAAACAAAACTTGAGGTGGTGGAGATAGAATAATTGAAAGGAAAGTCTGAGTTAACAGAAAAATTTTATGAGATGAAATAAAATCTGAAAGACATAGATAATAAATCACAAGATATTGAATCTCTTAACCATGTACTCATTATTAAGGAGTGCAGGGAGAACACAGAGTTGGAAGAAGTCAAAGATGAGCTTATAGAGGTTTCTAGTATTTAATTCGATGTGGTAACTGATAATACACCAAGATAGCCTATTTTTACAATAAAATGGTCGCTTTTGTAGGAATTAAGAGATATAACTGAAAATCAACCAATTATTGGTGTCAAACAAATGGGCACTGTGCCGAAGCTATGAAACTACAAGAAGAACTGGAAAAGCCTTTATTGCGAAAGTTATGGCACATATAATAGCAGACATGAAAAAGCTCTAAGGTCTTCTTATCTTGATCTATCAAATAATGTTGTTTCTCAACGTATGCTTGTGAATATTTTAACTAGTTTATTATATTCATGTAACATAGCAGGAAATACTTCAAACAAAAGTTGGCTATAAAAATGATATGAAAGACTACTCTTGTGCCAAGAAGTTCTGTAAGGAAAAGGTTTCCAGAGGATTGTGTCACTGATTTCTGTATTGAGTATGTTTAGTGGACAATCTCTATGGTACTCTAGATGCAATTGCTTGGGTAAAAAGCATTCTACTAGGACGTCGGGGGTGCCTGAGAAGAGTTACGTTAGAGGATTGTGCTACTAATTTTTACATTGAGTATGAATACTGTTAACAATATAGTGAATGTGAATATACTGTGAATTTGTCGATCTGTGAGTATACTGTGAATTTGTCAATTATGTATATTGAGTATGTTTAGTGGACAATCTCTATGATACTCTAGATGCAATTGCTTGGGTAAAAAGCATTCTACTAGGCGCTCTTCTCCACTTCGGCGGTGGTCCGTCAAATTCGGGGTGCTAAAATTTAAAACGAGAAGAGTTACGTTAGAGGATTGTGCTACTAATTTTTACATTGAGTATGACAACCACCTAGAGGATACGTACAGCAGAGAGGTTAACAATATAGTGAATGTGAATATACGCGCGTCCTGGTGAATTTGTCGATCTAGGAATAAAAACAAATCTGTGAGTATCAGAGTACAGATCTAAATGAATTTATCAATTATGTATATACTATCAATCTATGAATATACTTTGAATTTATCAATATGTGAGTGTGAATATATTATGAATGCTTTTAAATATACGATAAAAATAATACCTTAGAATTTATCTCTATCGATTCCACTGGAATTAGGTTAGAACCAATGCATGTTTTGTAGGCACGGTAATCTCTATCGATTTGAAACAGCAGCTGTGGAAAACAAACGATAGAGATAATTCACTAATTTTATTCTGCCAAGAATGTCGAACAATTCTACGCTAAGAACCAAAGTATAAGAGAGTATGAGACATTAATGGGAGAGATCATAAGCACTTTCTATCGAGAATTGCTCTCCATCCTTTATTGTTTGTTCTTTCATGCGAGCTTGTTTCATTCTGAAGTCTAGATAAGCCTCCATGGTTTGTTGGATGTCAGGGATCTTACGCTTCTTGCGCAAATGATACATATCGATAGTGAAACAAGTATGGGGAAGAAGGGACGGACCGAGACGGTCGAGCTCGATGACGTGGGGCTGCACGCCGATCCGCTTGAAGAGCGCCTTGACCTCCATGGAATACCTGCGGTGTAGGCAATCAAGACCACGGGAATCAGCCAATCAATCGCCGGAATCAGACGACTGGTTTGATATCTCACACGCATCAGACGAGCCTTTCTGCTACATCAGATTTTGGGACGCCCTTTGGAAGGTAGTAGGAGGAAAACCTCAAGTTAGGGGACATATGTGACACCACAAGATCATCAAAGAACAGTTTTTTAACCATGTAAACATGAGCTATTCATTTAATTTCATGAAATCTTTTTTAAAGCAGAACGTGACAACATATATCACTGATAAAATATTTGCAAAGGAAAGAAAAACAGTGGAAGTTTAGGCACCTTGGGAGCGAAACATGCTTCCTGTCCAATGGAAGGACTGCCCCACCCTTCCCTCCATTTTCCTCCAAGTTAGTGAATTGCCTCCGGAAATTATCAACAGCACTGCATAATAACAATTGGGCACAACCAAGAACAGATCAGTTATGAAGATTGGCATGTAGCAGATGGGAATAAACAAATAAAGAAAATGGAGGGAATGACAGATTAATAAGGTCTTATGGAAGAAAAAAACCGAATATTTTTTTTCAACGTTAGATCATGGCATAATGGATGTACATACCGTCAAAGCATAGAATTGAACCTTCGGGTCCTTGTTTTGCAATCGCTTCTTCACTGCCTTTACCACATCCTTTGTTTGCCTGATTTAGATATTTAGAAAGTGGCATGTTATGAAAATAACTACTTGGACCAGAAAAACTGGAAAGTAGAACCTTTGTTTGTCACATGGTATTAACTCTCATATGGATAGCTAAAAGTTTGAATTCTGCTGTACAACGTTGTGGAGCCCTTATTCATTGTGTGGTTCAGCAGCAAACTCTGGACCTCTGGGGCTTTAAGAGTCTGGGCTTTAGTACGGAGTTCCATGTGCTGACCAACTCAGCCAAAAGTTCAAGATATTAATTAGGATGGGTGGTCAATCTTAAAATATTATAACATTATCTTAACTAACTAATAAATATGCTAGTAATAAAGCACATAGTTATGTGTTAGTGCTGTATTGAACACTGCAATACTAAAACAGTGATGAAATGGCATACACGCCACATCATAACATGGTTTTGTGCGTTATCAAACAACTTATCCCAGGCCAACTGAAACAGTACATGCTAGTTTAAGAAAGAAAAAGAAATTTGTGCATTCTAAACATCATGACAACGGAGAGAATCATTAATTCCATTATACATTGCATGTTTAAGTAGTATACCATCTACAAAGATTATTTAACCATTGTTGCATACTATTTAAATTAGTTTGCCAACATGCATAAATAAAATGAACCGAACTCAGTGTGCATTGACAATCTAGAGAATGAATATGTAACCAAAAGGAAAGAAGAACAACTCATGTGGGATTATTAATGTTTGACAATAAACATGACAAATCATAAGGTTGCTCGAAAAAAATGAGACTGCAATAGACTAATGTATGAAGATCCCCTACATTTTCCTTGGACTGGGATGGCCTCGGTGGAGCTGGTGCATTCACTTTCTTGGTGTCAGGAAGGACATAAGTACCAAGGCTTCCCTCTTTTGAACTGCGTTTGGTGTAGGTGGAGTGGGAAAAGCAACAACCTGGTTCTTGTATGAAGCAAGAACATCATCAGTGATCTCCAATGCTTTGTTTGCAAACAGTCCCTCGGTGCCAACTCTACACAAATGCAAATTACTACTGCAAACAGGAATAAAATTGTCTACTCTTTTTGATAATGAACAAATTTATGCCAGATCCATCGTACAAATGGCATATTTCTAGTTCTGCGACGGAATTGATAAACAGAAATATTCTATCAAGATGATAATAATTGGGAGTAGAATTACCAACGAATCCATACAAAAAGAATTGACATAGATGAACCAGAGTGCTGATTCCGCAATGTTCTTCCACATCACAAACTCGACGATCCTTTCCCATAGTCATTCGCTTTTAAACTGCACGCAACATCAGTTGTTGTGCCTAAGAAAAGCAATTAGAAGAAGATGCATATGAAATTTCGAGGGGCTCCTTAAATCCCAAAATACTAAAAACAAAATATCAAGAAAAAGAGAATCAGTTCAATAGATTTCCTCAAGGCATTACTTAACAAGAACGAACCAAAAACAGAAAATCACAAAGAAAAAGAAATCAAGACTCAAAAGATGGTTTCACTCACCACGAGTAGCATCAGCATGAGTAGGCATCGACGAGGGGAGGACGATGGCGGCGGAGGTGGGAGGACAGAGGCTTGCACCGCCGGGCCTCATGGGGGATGAGGGAGTCGGGGAGGAGGGCGCCGCCGGCTTGTCGCGGGGAGGCCGCCGCCGGGTGTCGTGCGAGATGAGGGAGCCGGAGCGAGGAGAGCGCCGCCGGCTTGTCGCGGGGAAGGGTACCGCTGAGTCTCGCGGAGGATGAGGGAGTCTGGATAGAAGGGGGAAGATCTCCAGGGATCGGGTCGGGAGCGATCGATGCAGGGGGAGGGGGGAGGGAGATCTGAGCGACCAGCGCGTGGGGGGAATTCTGGAGCGATTGATGCGCAGATTGCGGGAGAGATTGCGGGAGATGAGGATTTGGCCGAGCGTGGATAGCGTGCGGGGGCGGCGCGGAGAGCCAGCGACGCGCGTGGAGTTTAGGGTTTGAGGGGGCGGCGCCGAGATGCGATCAACGAATCAGAGAAGAGCCGAAAACAACGGGATGGAGAGAACAGCCGTACCGCTGCCACCAACTGCTACTTTATATATTAGTATAGATACTATCAATCTATAAATATACTTTGAATTTATCAATATGTGAGTGTGAATATATTATGAATGCGAATATATGATAAAAATAATACCTTAGAATTTATCTCTATCGATTCCACGGTTAGAACCAATAGAGACGTGTAATCTCTATCGATTTCGAGTGTGGAACTGATAGAGATAATTCACTAATTTTATCGGTTCCACGCTAAGAACCGAGAGAGATCATAAGCACTTCTCTATCAGTTTTGATCGTGCAATTGATACAAATCCGTAATTATCTCTATCGGTTTCTAGCTCGAAACCGATAAAGATAATAGGTCTTCTAGGTCGGTTCCAATTTTTGAACCGATACAGATAATGCTATATCTCTATCGGGTTAAAACTGACCGTGATAGCTGCTCGTCATCACTTTCTAAGGACTTTGTACCTCCATAAAAACCGACCTAGATGACGAAAAAGAATTGACCTAGATGATCATTTTTTGTTACTACGTGTTCGCTCTCCCAAAAAAGGTGAAAAAATTATGGTAGATTATAATTTTTTTGTTTGTAGTTCAGCCTAGCTTAATAAGAGGAGGCGACGATGGAGAAAGTGAGCGTAGGCACTATGTGAAAAAATTGTGGTAGATTATTTTTTGTTTTCTTTAGTGTAATTTGTGTTGAGAAATTTCACTTTTCTAATTTTTCAAAAAAGAACAAAATTGTTCAAACTTTACCCTTCATTTTTTTTTTTGGTATTTTATTTTTTTTCATATTTCTTAATGGTCAAATCCGTTGACTTGACGAAAAAGTGGATGGAGTGATAAAAATGAAATACGTACTGACATATGGATAGCAAAAACAAAATAAGCAAATTTTCAATGGCAGAAACGATATTACACACATATTTAAGTGGTAAGAACAAAATTTTCCTACAAAAACCCTAGGGGACCTCTAGAGCTACTAAATAATTTATAACTCGAGAGGAAGGAATTCTCTCACAGCCTCACATTATAAAAGTGGTATTTTACATGAGTTATTCGGTTATTTCGGTTTTTTAGAAGTGAAAAATCGAACCAAACACCGAAAACGGAATTATATCAAAACAAAAGTCAAACCGAAAATCAAAATAATCAGTTAATTTAGTTTAGTAATTGGCCCTCAACATGTCCACAGAAATCAGATTAACATAGAGATCCATATGATATAGAAAATGGCGTTCTTCCCATCATAATAAAAAAGACAACATATCCTATACACACAGGGCTTCCCGTGTACACACTATGCACGCCAACTAATAAAAGTTATAAAAAACTCTAAAAAAATTGTAGATGTATTTCATATATTACTCTACCTATGTATAAAATTGCAGATTCAAATTCAATACATATCAAGAGTTACAAAAAAAGAGAAAATTCTGACAAGTTTTAATTTGAACCTGCAATTTTACACATGCAAATATGGGTAGCAGACCGACACTTCAGTGTCACAACAAGGCATTATATTGTGTTCACAGAAAGTCGTATCAGCTGTTTGCATTCCAGAATTCCATGCATAGAAAGATTATATACAGAACATAACATGTCAAAATGCGGTAAGTGAATCAAAATAGTCAATCAGAAGCTTAAACAAAATTCTTAAAGGCTCCATTACATTCAAGCACATGTGGCAACAGTGAGCTGCTCAAATATAGTTGTATCACACCAATACTGTTCCTACCACAAAAGGCTTGTTTTGAGGGTTCTAACGCTCAGCATATGAAAACTAAAGAATACAACACGGCTTTAATGTATCGCTTCTATAGAAAACTACATGCAGGCTCAGCGGCTAAAATTACAGTTGTCCCCGGCTAGACTTGATTCAACAAAACCCACAAATGTTTTGATGCCGCCAAGTAAGTAACCCAAGATAAATGCGGAACTTCTCGGAGATACGAGGGAGATCATTGCTTATTGTATCCTAAAAAAACTCATGTGAGTTTGTGCTCATTTTCCATATGGATGGTACCTGCTAGAACCCCGACCATCTGCACCCCCACCACCAGCACCCCCTGCTCCCCCATAACTACCATATCCTCCTGCACCATAGCAACCTGGGGCGCCACCATAGGCACCACCTCCATATGCACCACCTCCGTAGGCACCCGCTCCGTAGGCACCACCACCATATGCCCCGTACGCACCATAAGAACCTCCATACACCGAGCCACCATAACCACCACCAAAACCAGACCCAAATCCAGTATTGCTTCCATAGCCATACCCTCTGCCATAACCATATGCTGTACTGTCATAATAACCTCCAGGAGCAGATCGATAACCAGCACCATATCCATAGCCACCGCCACTGCCACCACTGCTGCCGCCACCGCCGCCGCCGCCACCACTGCTACCACCGCCGCCACCACCTCCTCCACCGCTACGGTAAGAACTACGGTAACCACCACCCCCGTGACTAGATCTCCCATTACTACTGTGATCACCCCCATGTTTCTTTGGTTCGGCCTTCTTTATTTCAACCTGAAAAGAAAATTACTCCAAAAGTCGTCAAACAATATTACCAAGCTAACATTAACTTGACATTACAACAAACAGTCCTGATAATGGGTAGAAACATCTGAAATTAGTTTCCAATCAATTTGACTTGGCAAAGTATGATAATTAATTCATAAAATCTCTAAATATTAGAACATATGCAACACAGTGGTGGCAATCGAAAAAATTTTAAAAAAAATCCACAAAAGCAGCAGTCCCAAGTTCCAACCACAATTTGGAAGCAACTTCATAACTAAAAGAATTGCACGCAGATCAGGCCCACGGCTCCTCATTTGCTTTAGAATTCCACTATTTTCTTTTCTATGTAGCACAAGAGCATTTCTCAGTTTAATTCTATTTTCCCTTTCTGTTCGTTATTAAGTGTTCCTAACTTCCTATATAACTAGAAGGTGAGTAAATGATGATTGCTGGCATGTTAATCAAAGTCCACACTGCTACAGAAAGTTTGCAAACAACAAAAGCAGGTTCTGACCTGCTTTCCACCAAGATCACGCATTCTTCCCTCTGATATGACCCTTTCGACAGAATCCTCACTTTCGAAAGTGACAAAACCAAACCCTCTTGAACGCCCAGTGGTATGATCAAGCATTATCTGATGCTCAACCACCTTACCATACGAGGAAAAGTGATCCTTCAACTCATCTGAAATTTTACACCTTCTCAGTTTTCATCATAAATTAAATATGTTCAATATTAGTTATTTGTAACTAATAGTAACCTTCAGTTAGTGCTGCCGGTAGCCCACCAACGAATATCTTTCTTGTCTTGGGGCCGTCTTTTGATGACATTTCTTCCCTTGGGACAGTCCTCTTGACTTCAACCTGAATAGATCATAAGTTGAGAGAGAGAGAGAGAGAAGCTAAACTTTAATTCAACTGTGCAACTCTGCAAAAGAGAGTAAACTGTAGAACAAGGTCCCACACAACGGCCGATCTAAATTTTGATATCCTACCGTTCTTCCATCTATAACGTGTTCATCCTCCAAAACCTTGTCTATAACAGATGGGTCAGAAAATGTAACAAATCCAAATCCACGAGGCATCTTAGTATGCTTGTCCTTCATAATTACAGAATCAGTTATTGCCCCATACTTCGCAAAATGCTTGGAGAATGTTTCTACATACAAACAAATAAACCATACAGATTTGTCAATTGGGAAAAGAAGGATTAACTGGATTGCAAAAGAGAAATAGAACTGGCAAGCCATGGAGTATTGAAGAAATAGCACAGTGGGTAATAAGTTAGGATGGAAATATTCCACAAAAGAGTAGCCAGCATAGCAACTTCCATTCAAAAACCAAGAACATCAATAGAGAGAAATAGGCCGGACCATCCTACAAAAACGAAACGGCCCTTCGTAACCAGTCATCCACAATATCAAATAGATCATTTTCTTCTTTAGTAACTCTGCCAAGGGCTATACGTAATCCACTCCCAAAAACTCATGTTCATGCCTACTTTCATAAATTCAATTAAGAGGAAATCATTTTAAACTTGTCACATGAACCAAACACTGTGTAAATATCGGTTCAAAAAAATACTGTATAAATATTCCAGCATTCAAAGGCGCACATGATTGTGTGCAACTTATGCATTACTAATTTACTACGGACATTATTATTACTTTTGATATTAAATAAGTGATGTTGGGTACTTTATCCAGGTATACTACACCTATCAATCCACAGCAGAGCAAATTTTCACTTGACAACCCACTGCACAATATGAGACTCAAATTTCCTGAAAATTTAATTAATAAGAACTACAAGTCATGGGAAATATGAAACCATAGTTCTAAATAACGGTAAACGAACAGTTACCCCATCTTTTAGTGTTTATATGGTAAGCGGCCTTGTAAACGGTCTTCTAAACGGTTTTACTATCTAAAATTCAAAGAAATATATACATGTGTTTGAAGTAACAAAATAAGCATCTAATTCATCTTCTTTCATGTATACATAATGGAACTATCGGGCTATCAACAATTGTTCACGACGGTGACATGAAGAAAAAAAGATGATATGATGTGAATGTAATTAAATAAAGAGTAATTTCACAAAACAAGTTTCTTGTATAAACTATCAAGAAACTACAGGTTTCAGCTCCTATTTCACAGAACTACATATTTAAGAACCTGTGTCACAAAACTACATATTTGAGAATTAATCGTTTCTTGTAATGGATCTAACAGAGTGAACCCACATGATAGCCTCGCCGCCATTTCCCGTTTCACTCTCATATGAGGCTGCCATGTAGGCACACACTGTTAGACCCGTTACAAGGAGCGGCCAATTCTAAAACCTATAATTTTGTGATGCAAGTTCTCCTAAAACATATAGTTATGTGCAATAGGAGCTAAAACCTATAGTTTGTAAAAGAAACATGTAGCTTTGTGAAATTTACTCTTAAAGAATTATAATTGAATGAATGAACAGCTCAAGTGACAATAAAAAACAAAACTAGCATTCATCTCATGTAGGTCATGATGTTCTATGTCATATAGAAATCTTGCAACTTTATCAAATAAATGGCCTGATAAAACTAGCTTGTTAAACATTAACAACGGTTAAAAAGAATAAACAGCCCGATAAAATAGACAGACCTTGAAATGTCCATAAGCTTAACAGGCAAGGGACCTTTGCCGTTTTAATGGGTTATTTAGAAACAGATTCTTTCTTGCTCGTGCAACATTTATCCAAATAAAAAATAGAAAAGTGAGTTGAAAAATCAATAAAAAAATAGAAAGTGCAGTAAAATATGCAAAAAAAAGGAACTCAATGAAGGATGCAGAAAGATAGGATTATACAAATACACTGATATGCATATTTGTTATACTTCTGTTTAATGTCACCAAAATCTAATCTTGAATGCAGAAGTCAAAATTTGATAAAAATAGCCACTGCATGATTCAGTAATTTGTTATTCAAAAGTAAGTGCGATCAGCAATGGTTGCTTATTAAGCCTCTCAAGAAAGAGTAATCAAGCTGACATGTGGGACAAAAAAACTTGAATAACAGTTTTTTACATTTGGATGAGATATTTTAAACCAAAGGGAAATTTAGCTACATACCACTATAGAGTGCCCAATTCAGAGATATGCCACTGCAGAGTTTGAAATTTGAAATATGTCATTGTAATGTTCCTTTGAAAAATGTCATTATAGAGAGTTTACATACGATTTTACCCCTGCTTTCTTCATCCTCACTCCATCCCCTTCATCTCCAATCTAAACCACCCTCCCCAACCAGGCACAGCATCATCCCCGTTGCCACAGCCATGGCCAAACGGGTGTTCTCCTCCTAGCCTTTGTGTATGGAAACAACCACCTCTCTCTAACACGCACAAACACAACACCAGCAACTAGAGCGAGCATGGCGACCAGCAACCAGAGCGGTGGAGGCAATGGTCCAATGACCAATGTGAGCAGCAAGCGTCGACAGATGACAGCCGAAGCGAGTGGTAGAGGCAGCGGACTGGCGGTGGATCAGGATGGCTCCATCCGGATCTGGCGTCCACACATCCGACCGCCGGATCTGATGTCCTCGCCAGATTAGTCTTCTCCAAGCAGTCAGGGAAGCCAAGGCAGTACCTTCCTCTCCATGTCAAGGAGGAATACATGGTGGTGCTGGAGATATGGAAATGAAGCAGCAGCACAAAAAGATCAAGAGATTTTCCCCTTTTTTAATTTATTCTTGCCGATTCAATGGATAGAGGTGGTTCTTGATTTGAGAACTCCATGTTTCTTGATTGGATCGGATCTGATCTTTCTGTTTGTGTAATTGCACCTAAGATTTGAGTTTTGGCTAAGAATTTGTTTCTCAGATCGGATTAGAGAAGAGTGTGTGATGAGGTGAGTTACTTGATGCTGCCACTGGCATGGAGTTGCTGCTGCTCAGAGTGCTGTCCATGGAGTGAGGAGGAAGAAGGGAATGGAGCGAGGAGGAAAGACAGGGGTAAAGTGGTCTTTAATCCCCACATAATGGCATTTTTCAAAGCAACCTCACTCTGCAATGGCATATTTTGAATTTCGAACTCTACAATGGCATGTCACTAAATTTGGGTACTCTATAGTGGCATGTATCTAAATTTCCCTCAACCAAATACCCTAACCAAATCATACAGGAAATGTGCTCAACAGTGCAAAGCACAAAACAGTTTTTGTTAGGCAGGGTAAGGAACCAAATTTATTTCAAAGTTGGAACACATCAAGGAGTATGCGCATAATTTTTTACAGCCTACATATCCCACACATCATCTTGTTCCCATTAGCAGAAGTTTAAAATTACACAAGTTTGACCAAAAAACCATGGATGCACAGTTGCACACATACACCATCCTTCATACCCATTACAGCAGTAATTCATGCATCCTACAAAACTACCGCACTTACAAGCAGAAACAAGCACAAAACACATGAATAAGATCAACCTATCTTAGCCAAATGATGAAACAACAAAACAGGGCTTGCTCACTTCTGGATGCCCTTTACACTCGCTGTCAACAAGGTCATATAAATTTGTTACAACAATGCATTCACCAAAACACTATTTTTCACAATGTGAAATGGCACATCATATCCTGGCTACGCTGGACCTACCGGTATGCTAATGCTATGGCATGTTTCCACCATTTTCCTTTCTAACACTTTCTATTCTATCAACAAGCTACATCGCATCTCACAACAACCACAACATTTAGTTTGACGTTTAAACTAATGTAACAGCATCCTAGACAACGGAAATTATCAGCAGAAAACAAAGAAAGAATCATCTTTCACCTTCAGTCGTCTCCCAAGCAACGCCTCCGATGAAAATCTTCCTGCAAAAACCACAAGCATGTATCAGCCCCAAACCTTCTTCCAACCCGAAAGCAAACACAAAATCCTAAGCCCAAATCGCTTACCCCGACGAGTCACCGACCGCCGCGGACCTCCCATCGTCCCCGCCGTCGTCGCCATAGCCGACGCCATCGCCCCCATCTCGCCCTCCCTGCCTCCCCATGTGACCGTCCTCCTCATCGACCTCCTCCACTTCCTCCACCTCCTCCTCCTCCTCGAACCCGTTCATGGAGTGCTGGTTGTCCCCCGGGTACCCCGCCATGCCACCAGCTCGCAGCCGCCTGCAGCAAACCACCGGAATCTGAGCAACCACGCGAAAAACTAGGTCGCGGCAGGGGAGAGGACGCGAGAGGCGGGTAGATTACCTTCGAATCGGAGCAATCGGAGGGTAGGGTTTGGGGGTGCAGTCCAAACCAAACCCTAGGAGCGCGGCTTCGCGTGCGGGTTTAGAGAGAGAGAGAGAGAGAGAGAGAGATCGAAGGGTGCAGCCGTACAGGGGAAGGAGATGGATGCGTGTATTAGGCGGCGGCGAGCTGTGCAACACAAAACAGAAGGGTTTCTGACACAGCGGGTTGATTAAGAATTTATTTGAAGGTTTTCTTTTGCGCTTTGATCTTGTCGAGTTAAATTAAATCACAATATACTTTCAACTAATCACCAACAATTCACATCGTCAAATTATTCTAACAAATATTGATTAGTTAAGATTATAGATATCTCATAAGTCGTGAGAGGTCACCTATTGCCTGGACGAGAAAATCCTATTTCTTTAAAGAGAAATGTTTCACTTGTGCACTTTATAATATACCGCTTAAAACTCATTTTTATCTCATACATATTTTCTAATGTTTCACGTTTAGGACAGTAAAAAAAAAACTCAAGACTTACGTGTTGCTTAAACTCTAAATAAGTCGAGCTTAAGCTTTTATTCGAAACTAGCAAGCTTTAACAAATCAAACTTGAATAGCTCGCTGGCCTCAGGCCTCAACAAATTTACAAACCACTTGTTTGAATGTTACTGTATATTAGCTCTTATCGAAGCTTACTCGAATTGAGCTTGAGTTTTTCTTATTGTTGAAAATTAATATATATTGAATTGTTAATTATTACCGAGCTTATTCGAGTCCAAGTTTAGACTCGAACCTCAACTCAAACGTGGCTTGTTTATAGTTTTTTTTTCCTTGGAGCAACTAAGACGTTCCTGTTTGCATAAGCCACTGAAGAAGTTCTCTTAGTCTTAGGACATCTACCAAGTAAGACACTTTTATACGGGTGCTTAAAGAGAAAATAAAGGTGTGTTTGGCAGGGATTCAGGGCCTGTTTGGTAGAGCTCCAGATTTCAGTTTCTTCTGAAATCTGAAACTTGTAGAAAATAAAGTGAATTAAGTTTATATTTTTGGTCTAAAATATAAACAAGATGATCCATCTAAACACTCTTAGGGGGTGTTTGGGACAACTCCAGCTCCACCAAAATCTGTGGAGTTGGTGGAGCAGGGTATTTCTAGCTCCAGAAATTTATGGAGTTGGAGCTGTGAGTACATTAAAGTGTGTTTAGGTAGATCATCTTGTTTACATTTTAGACTAAAAATATAAACTTAATTCACTTTATTTTAGTCTATAAGTTTCAGATCTGAACTGGAGCTGAGATCTGGAGCTCTCCCAAACAGGGCCTTAATGTACTCACAGTTTCAGCTTCACGAATCTGGTGAAGCTAGAATTTTCAGCTTCACCAGATTCACGAATCTGGAGAAACTGAATTCCTGCCAAACACACCCTCAGCTTTCTCCAGATTCGTGAATCTAGTGAAGCTGAAAATTCTAGTTTCACCGGATTCGTGAAGCTGAAGCTGTAAGTATATTAAGAATGTTTAGATAGATCATCTTATTTACATTTTAGATCAAAAATATAAACTTAATTCACTTTATTTTAACCTACAAATTTCAGATTTTAGGTGAAGCTGGAATCTGGAGCTCTACCAAACAGACCTTAAATATCCACACCACCTTCTCCGACACAAGCACCTAGGTGTTTAGCTTGTAGTATTATATCAATTGATTAGATGTAGCTATGTATACAAGCACCTATGCCTCAAGAAAAGCGGTTTTTTCAGCGCAACATCTTCAAATATCTCTACTATTTCTAATTAGAGGTTAGTAACGGTCGTCCGTTCTCCTCTAGAGTATCTAATCCATTGGATCTGACATAAATAATTGAGATGGAAAGGAATTTAATCCGATAGTTCCACCCCTTCCTCTGGTCTTCTCATGTGCTCACATAGCCCGAACTGCTCCAGCCACGATGTATTTTATCTCAAACCACTTTGACCCCGCACCACCTCTCCCTCTCTCGATCCGGCGCGCTCAACTCTCCCTCTCAAATTTTTTTGAAGGTAAATTAAATTTCTGTTGTAACTACGAATAAATGACTAGTAGGGCTTGTTTCTTGGGTGGCTCTATTTGGCGTGACTCCCTCACGGATGTACCCCTCGTGTGACACATGTCCAGCCTTCCTACACAGAGCACTTATGCGCACCCCTTTGCCACGTATCATCGTGAGCACGTTTTACTGTGAAAAATAATCAAATAGATAAACTTTTAATTGCAAAAATTTCAAACCGAGACGTTTCAACTTGAAAAGATTCAAATCGAAAAGTTTTAATACGAAAAGTTTTAAAACAAAAAAATTATAGAAATTTTCAACACGAAAAGTTTTAAATCGAAAAATTTTAAATTAGAAAGTTTCAACTCGGAGAGTTTCAAATCTAAAAGTTTCAACACAAAAAGTTTCAACTCGAAAGTTTTAAATCAAAAAATTTCAAATTATAAAACTTTTGATTCAAACACTTTCTGTTTCTATTCAAAAAACTTTTGGTTCAAAAAAATTTTCAATCCAAATTTTAAGTTAAAAAATCTTCAACAAAAAAATTTTAAATAGGAAATTTTTGACTCGAAAAAAATCTATATGAGTCTAGAGTCAAAAGAAGTCGAGCACGCTACACGTCTGCACGAGCACGAGGAATCAGTCCGTGAGTTGCTCCGTCCAAACAGCAAATATGCTTTCTGAGATGGACACGTGCCGCACCAGGAGCAGGACCACACGAAACGTTCGTTGAGGTTAACCATAAACTAGCCCGCGCCGCCGCGGACGGAAGGAATATGCACACAGACAGAGATAATAACAGAGACAGGATATTTTCGAATTTTTTTAAATAATATATTTTTAAAAAAATTACAGAAATAATATGTCGAAAAAATTATAGAAATACCCGATAGTTGCAATTTGGAATAGACATACATCTTAGTCGCAATTCCAATTTGCATGAGACCCACCGCATCAGTCTCTGCATGCAAATGGAATCATGATCAAATCAATTGAATTTTTTTAAAATTTTGTAATAATCCAGTTAGATAATTTTTTTACTAATTCATTGATTTAGAATTTGCAAAAAAAACATATGTAATCAACGATAAATATTATAAGATATTGGACGAGGGCAATTAGATGGAATTTTTTTTAAATAATATATTTTTTATAAAAAATTACAGAAATAATATGTCGAAAAAAAATTACAGAAATACCCCATAGTCGCAATTCCAAATTGATGTCCCAATAGTCATGATTACATGCATAAATTGGAATTGCGACTCAAATCAATTGAATTTTTTAAAAAATTTGTATTATATCTAATCCTCGATAAGTATTATAAGATATTGGACGAGGGCAATTAGATGTGTATTATTTTTGTTTTGCTATCGATAAATATGAAAAGCAATACGCCTAGTGTTAACGTAAGTAACACTGAACTGCATCAGTATTCCTATGTAGAAAGCAATGTTTTAGAAAATGCGGCATGTCGTAAGAAAATGAAGTCACATCGATTGAAGATGCCGCAAACACCAATCTACTTATTTGAAGATGAATGTTTTTTCGGCATTGAGTTAGAACCGGTGAGGTAAATACAATCAAATCATTTGCTATTTCAGTTTCATGGTCCGATGGTACTTTACCTAAATGGAAGGCTTGTGTTCAGTGACGAGGGCAACCTATCAAATATAATGTATACTAAGTAGGGACGCGTGCGATGCCCCGCCGCGAGGAAAAATTTGGCCCGAGTTTTTTGTAAACTGAATTTGCGGAACTACGGGTCCTTTTTTTTTCAAAATAACCAGTGGAAGAATCTATTTACGATATAATTTTTTAAAAATCTTTCGTCGAAAAGAACCAGGTGTTTTTTGCAAAATAACCGTGAAAGTACCTTTCGTGATTCTAATTTTTTAAATCTTTGCCGAAGAATCAAGAATCGCGTTGAATTTATGAACTACGGGATCCTTTTCTAAAACATCGGTAGAAGGACCTATTCGCGATATATTTTTAAAAAATCTTGCGGGTTGAAAGAACCGGTTTTTTGCAAAATAACCGTGAAAGGACCTACTTGTGATTCTAAATTTTTAAATCTTTCGGTAAAGAACCGCAACCGATTAAATTTGTGGAACTACGGGATCCTTTTCGCAAAAAATCTGGATTCTAAATTTCTTTAAATCTTTGGTCGAAGAACCCAAGAACCGCATTGAATTTGCTAACTACGGATCCCTTTCGCAAAAAATCGGTGGAAGGACCTATTAGCGATTTCTAATTTTTAAATCTCTACTCGAAGAACTGGACTACGGGTCTTTTTGCAAAATAACTCGTAGAAGGACCCGTTCGCGATTTATGATTTACCGTGAAAGGACCTGCTCGTAATTTCGCTTTTTACGCTTTTTTGGGAATGCGATGACGTATATGGAATGAGCTGAAATCCTCCGCACTATAAGATATATATTATACATAAGAAATGTGTGGAGTGGTAAGTTTCATTAGACACAATGTTTAACTCTATATATTTATTTGACATATTTGAGATTTACCATCATACAATTTTCAATGTAGATTTAAGATGTGACGATGATGTCCCATTTGTTTATTTTGATACGATCTTATTTTCTCCATACTAATTTTTTGTGAAGGGCTCTAAGAGTATGGTACGAGAGTGATAGGATTACAAACTTGGACTCATAAAACATTATCCTTGGTTGTTATTATAAGCCCTTACGAGCATTGCAGTGAAAGTTATTATGATTATAACACAAGTTCTTATGACTGCAATCCAGTTGACATTATGAGCATTGTAGTGAAAGTTTCCATGTTCTATGTGAAGTGACGATATTTGATTGCCGCTCGGATGTCACAAAATGAAGGTGGGAAATGGAGATTACAGAGAAGACGATTCTAAAATGAGAAGTTACTGAGGAAAATGAGGTAGGACACACTCTTTATTACAACTTAAAACTAGAAGGAGCACAACTTAAAACTAGAAGAAGCATAACTTCATGCCTACTGAGTGCATCGAGGCCACTTCCCCTTCGCCCATGCCTCTGGTGGGGCTTCTCTGGCACGACGTGCCCTCTCTCGCTTCCTCTCTCTCTCGGCCACCTTCTCCTCTGCATCCTTCCTACGTGCCTCCTCGCGTGCAGCGTCATGCTGCTCTTGAAGCTGCCGCCTGAACTCCTCATCCCGGTTGGCTTGATCGAGGAGCCTTTGGTCTTCGGGATCGATCTCCTCGTCAAACCACTGCTGAAATTCACACAGTGGTGGAGGTGACTGCACGAAACATATATTAGCAAAGTGTCATGTAGAAATATTACAAAACATGTATGATTGTTACCAGCTGGCGCATTCTCAGGCTCTTCTCTGGCGGGTCGAAGGCGTAGTTGCGGCACATCCAATACCTCCTCTTCCAAATTGTGATTTCCTAAGAGCGGACAAGCCTGCAAGGATTTCCGCACAAACACATCGGTGAGACGGCCCCGTGAGGTACGAAGAGGTCCTGGTACACGATGTTGCGCGGCCAGGCCGAAATACCTCCCTCTTCCTTTGCTTTCCCCTTCCCCTTAGCACTTGCACGCCTCAACATTCTTTTGTCCCTCTCTTTTTTCTCTTCTCCTTCCCTTCTCTCTTATTTTCTCTCTTCTCTCGTTTATGCGTTTACTCTTGGTCTCGCTCGATGACAAGGAAGGCAGGCGGGTGGTATAAAGGGTAGGTATGACCCTTATATAGGGTTGGGCGCGCTGCATCTATCGCCCACCAACAACCGAGTTATTATGTAACGGCGTCTTTGTCACATCACCGAAAAAGGTGATACCGCGTAAGTTGTCATTACATCACCGACAAAGCCGATAGCGTGCTGTCACAATAGTCTGACAAAGCTAAGAGCAGCGTGCTGTCACATTAGTCTAACAAAGCTGAGAGCAGCGTGCTGTCACATCGCACTGCTAAAAACTGATAGCAGCATGCTGTCACATAACTCTGACAAAGCCGAAAAAGCGGCCGCGGAGTGTTGTTACTTCACTCTAAGGTCTCGTACTAGATATTTTAATACAAGACAGTAACAATCAATTATATGGAAAATATCTCAGATGAAAGCCAAATATCACGGGAATAGCTTGAAAACACTCATAGAGCCATCCCCAACTAATGCATAAAGAATGGTTAAAATATCCTGCAAAGTGCGGTCACAAACTAGCAGCCAAAATAGGACGCAAAACACGTACAACTTAAACCACTAAAGCGTTTTCAGCAGTCTGTAAAATACCTTAGACAAATGCAAAAATTATAAAGAATGGCCCAGTGATACCATCCGTAATGTATACTAGCATAATCTATAAAAATATATTATTTATAACTTGTTTTGCATTCGAATCCAATCACAATAAAAACCCTAAGTGATCACAAGCTGTACTAAATCTATATCACTCAAGCTTTTACGCAACTCGTATAACAACTCGTAAAAGCAAATTTTGAGGAATTGATTCAAACGCACTTTAGTATATGGACAACCAAGTTATAGAAAAGTATCCAAATTTCGACTCGCTTATCATGTAAAACCGATAGCACAAGCACCCTAAACGATAATGTTATCGGGTCGATATATGAATATTTGAGTTTACAAGCTTTAACGGAAGTACCTGCAACACAGGAATCACCATATAATCATGTAGTAGCAACCAAGAACCATGGATTTCGAGCGAACAAATTGGATGAACTGATATCGTAATAGAACATAACGTAAGGAAATAAAGTACCATACATGAATTTGCTACATAATGTGAGAAAGAAATTATGTACAACACATCTAGTACGAAAGAAAACACCTAACTACGACTCCTACGTGGTGCTACTCCTCGGGTGGTCCTAGGCTTTCTACGGCACTACACATGCCTAGAGGAGTACGTCACCGATCGGGGCTGCCCACTGTACTCCTAGCGTATGCATCTTGGTCTTTGGAGGAGTGCGAAGACATCGTCTGACGTGGCTCAGACGGGCGATCGAAGAAGCTGCGAGGGTTAAGGACCGCACCCGCTTACCGCCGTAAGGATCTACAAAGAAGTCCAAGTCGACGCCGCCGAGTGGAGAGAATTCAAGAGAGGTACTCGCGCTCCGCTCTCCGTCTTTGGATAGGTCTTTGCTGATAAAGTTTTCTTGTTAGTACATTACATAACATTAAGATCATAAAGATGAAAAGAGACACATGCGGTATACTGCGATCATAGGGTCATACTGGTGAGGGTCGCCAACCGATCCCCAGGGGCGTGAGGAGGGGCCGCATGCATGCGTGGTGTGGGGCTGGCATCTGGGCGCGTGTCGACCCGCAGACATGGAGGCACGCCTGTGAACTCAGACGTCATCCCTAGGCCTCTGACGACGAAGCCGGACGATGCGGACGGACCCTCTGGCGTACACGCCGCAACGCCTCTCGAGCACCTCCATCGCGACCTCGACCTCGCCCCTTGGCCTACTCGTGCCAACAAGTCGCCCACCTCGCCTATGGTCTCCTAGCAAGGTCGCTCTGCATACGAATTGAAATGCCACTTAGTTCGTACAATTACAGTAACGATACATTGCAAGGATTGTGGAAGAAGTACTGACCGATCGGTGAAACGCTAAGTCCGGCTGGGTGGGGTAGGTGTCCGCAACAGAGGGCTCGTGCCTCGGAGGTGAGTCAACGACGTGCACAACCCGAACGTGTGTGCGTGGTGCGTACCGCCGGATGTACTCGTCGTACGTGCCGGGGTCGTACGGGGCATCCTCCTCGTGAACGTTCGCCAACGCCTGCGCCCACTGCTGAGCATGAGGGATCATACGTGCCACCCAGCTAGCGGCACCAATGTACCCCTTGCGTGTGACCCTGCATGAGAACATGAGCAATGACGTTAGTACCGCAAACATGAAAAAAAATGCAACTGAAATAGACATGGAAGAGCACTTACATGTGCACGTGAGGTGGGACCACCTCACCGGTGGGGACGGGGAAGACCTGGCGGAGGCCGAACTGCCTCATCACGCGGTGCACAACGTACGTCTCGACGTACACGTCGAAAACAAGGTGGCGCCGTGTGAACCAAAAGGCGGCGTCACGGGTGCACTGCAAGGAGAGGCCGTGAGGTGCTCGCGCCGCTACCAGCTCGGGGAGGTAAGGACGCCAGATGACGCGATCATCTGTCAGCTAGTCGAACATCGCTACGTACTTGGGGTACAAAGCGTGTGACGTCACAGGCGCGTACATCGGCTACCAAAAAAAGTAATGGTAAAGTTAGAGAAAATAATTTGAAAATAATTGAAATAATTGCATAACTCATGGTAAAGATCATTTTACTAACCCGTCGGCGGCACCACAACGTCCCTATGGTAGGACGGTCGATGTCATCCCCGGGTGCGAGAGAACTCAGCTCCGTAGGGTCCCAGATCGATGTGCGGCCGGCCGATCTAGAACTTCTCAAAAGACCACAGCTGAAGTAGGAGAGGACAGCCCGTGAGAATGGACCACTCCCCCACGTGACGACAACTATCGCAAAGGCCCTGGTACGTCGCAGCCAGCACAGCCAGTCCCCACGCTAGTTGCGGGATCTCCTCGATCTTGGGGTCTGTGATCGACCTCGCGTACTGGATCAAGT
The DNA here is from genome assembly GCA_036346375.1 of Guadua angustifolia. Classification (NCBI taxonomy): domain Eukaryota; kingdom Viridiplantae; phylum Streptophyta; class Magnoliopsida; order Poales; family Poaceae; genus Guadua; species Guadua angustifolia. Next base: position 64,434,541 of record CM070502.1, on the reverse strand, counting down.
GCTTGTCGACGGTGTCTCCGTGGGTGGAGCTGAACAGAACCCAGCCGAACAGCCACAATAGGTATGCCTCGAAGTGACAACTGACAACGTATTCCCCTGCTCCAGGTGCCATCCTCTCGGGCTACAAAAAAAGTAATGGTCAATTTCACAACTTTAAGACATAATGAAATAAAATTTACATAAAGTTAATGTCACTTACGTAAAACTGTATCAGCCACTTCTGCGTCGGACCGTGCTTATTTGCGAAAGGTGTTTAGTACTGTCAGCTGGCAGCACGTCCACGAAACGGGCTAGGAGCTCCGCCCGCCACTCCGGGTGGACGTCCTCAGGCACTACCTCGTTCCCGGTGCAAGGTAGGCCAAGAAGGTAGGTCACGTCCTCCAGTGTGGGCGCCATCTCACCGCACGGGAGGTGAAAGGTGTGCGTCTCGGGCGCCAGCGATCTACCAAAGCGGTAAGCAAGCTCCTGTCGTACGGGAACCTCCTAGAGTCACTGCGCCCGTCCTTAGCATCTGCCGCAGTCGCCTCCACCATCCGTGCTATGGGCAGTAGCCCTGCAGCTCTCAGCCTGTAGGAAGACATTTTCACAACTATTAGTTCAAATGAACAAGATTTAGTAAAGGAAGTCTACGAAAAGTGGACGAACCTGGGAACTCATCGGGGGTTGACCCGCCATGCCCTCATAGGGGTCCGCAAGTGAAGGGCACTCAGCTCAAGCGATGCCTCCCCCTCTGGAGGTGGCAAGGTGGCCAAGCGACTCCGATGAATCACGTCGACCACTGGGTCTAGCAACTCGTACTCCATCGCCGTACCTGCAATTGAATAAAACAATATTAGTACAAAATTAAATGAACAATTAAACTGATGCAGTGATTACAAATAGAATTTGAATACAAGCTACCACACTTTACAGTCCAAAAACGCTAACAACTGGAATGCGATAATGACACATCAAACGAACATACAAATTCGAACCAAATAGAATTTGGTAATAATACACCCAACAAATAGAATTCGGTAATAATACAGGCATTACACATCATATGACCATACATGCATTACAAATAGGAATTCAACATATCACATTAACATGCGACCAAACAATTACATACGCGGAGCCCGTACAACAATTTCATGGCCTCTGAACTGTTGGGCAATACTTTAAATACAACTACTGCTAAATCGTGAATTTAAATAAACTACTGCTAACCCTGCAAAATTCAAAATCACTAAATCGTTTTTCTATAAAACTAGTAATACAACCAAATCCCAGATACTACCTACTAAATAATTAAAATTCTACACAATCCGATCACTAAATCAGTAAATTTAAATAAACTATCGCTAACTCGCTAAATTCAAAATCACTAAATCATTTTTTTTATAAAACTAGTAATACAACCGAACTAAACTATTGCTAACCCTAATTCATAATACAATTTTTTTCTAATTTCTAATACAGTTCAACGCTATATTTCAACCCTAGTTTGATCACTACAATGAATATTACAAAAAAACTAGTAATACAATTTTATTATTTCAACGCTAGTTTGATCACTACCAAACTAAACTAGTTTATTATTATTTCAACGCTATATTTCAACTAGTCTGATCACTACCGAACTAAACTAGTTTATTATTTCAACGCTATATTTCAACCCTAATTTAATCAATACCGAACTAAACTAGTAATACAATTTTTGCTAATCCTAATTTGATCACTAGAATGAACATTACAAAAAATTGACAACAAATTTTATCTCAACCGCGACGAAATCCTCCTCCTCTTCTTCCTCTCCTTCCTCCTCTCCTCCTCTCCTTCCTCTCCTCTTCCTCTCCTCCTCCTCTCCCTTCTCTTCCTCCTCCTCCTCCTCCTCTCCTCTCCTTCCCTTCTCTTTTTTCCGGCGGCGCTCTCTCTCTTTTTTCCTCCGGCGGCGGCAAAGCAACTTGAGCGCTAGAAGAAATGAGGCCGAAGGCCTCGGGCGTGATGGGTAAAGGCCTCTATCGCAATTCCAAATTACGACAGAGAGGTTGCGACAGACCTCTGTCGCAATTTGGAATTGCGACAGAGAGTCTGTCGCAATTCCAAATTGCGACTAACGGTTATGTCGCAATTCCAAACTACGACAGATTGTTTGTATCAATTTGGAACTGCTACTGTTGGGTATTTCTGTAATTTTTTTTCAACATATTATTTCTGTAATTTTTTAAAAATATATATTATTTTCAAAAAAAAATTCGGACATTTTCTTTCGAACACCCAAGAGAGGACAGAACGAATTTATTATAAATTTTTAAAACCACAAAAGCTTCACAAAATTTCTTTTTTTTCTATGGTAGCCCAGACATGTCCTGAGGACCCTTCTAACAAATTTTAAAGAATTTATAAACTTAGCAGCTCAATTAAACCAGTGAAGCTACTTGAAGTACGCCATAGTATTATCAGAATTTTAAAAAATCGCAAAAGGTTGATCACGATTCGAAATTTGCATGGTAGCATAGGCATGTTTCAGGACTCTCATAAAAATTTTCAAGAACTTGCAAATTTAGTAGCTAAACCAAATTAGCGAAATCGTTTTAAATGTATTAGTAACATTGCTAGTATTTTTAAAAATCGTACAAATTTGATTACAATCCAAATTTTTTATGGTAGGGTAGGCACGCTTATAGGAACTTTATAAAAAAGGTTTCAAAATTTTATAATGTGATTTAATAGTTCAATCAAATTATCGAAGCTCTTTTCTATTTCAAAAAAAACTGTAGCATAAGCAAAAGTCGTCGCGGTGCCTTATATTAGCCAGGACTAGAACCGACGGCCGACCTCGTAGGGCAACATGCTAACCAATTGAGCAACATAGTGGACGTGAAGTGTGAAGGCTATTAAATATTTCAGGCTATGTCGAAACATTGTAGGAAAACGATGCATGTTGTATTCTCGCGAGGCCGGCCATACCTCCCCCGTAATAGTAGTATTTATATGATATGATTAGGGCAAGTACAACAGTCCAGACAGTTGCTGTCTGCAAGATCTACCATGTCACACATAGACAGCTAAACAGACAGCTTGTACAGTGAGCCGTCTATTTGGCTGTCTACAAGCTATTAAATTCATCCATGGACACATAAATCATGGTAATCAAAGTGTAAATTTGATCTTTGTAAGCTATTTTGTTGCTTGTATAAGAGAATGCATGGTGGATTCAAATAAGTTGCATAAATTTCTTATATAAGCATAAATATAATACATATTTTTATCAATAGATACTCGGAATTCCTTACATGATTTAATAAATACATAATCGAGTCCATTGAATTCTGCAACCAAGAGCTCATCAACCTAAGGTCTTCGTCTTGTGTCCAAAGGAGTTGTTTTTCATTCCTAACGCCTTCATCCCCGCTGTCCACATCTACGGGCCCCTGATCTAGATGTGTGGTGGGTGTCTCAACAAGCGGCGGCGAAGAAGCTCCAACATCAACGAGCAATGGTGGCTTGAATGGTGCATAAACCGCAGCCCTCCAACAAAATGAAAATTTCGACGATGCTTTGGTTATTGAACAGACTCATAAATCCACCAGGATGTGGCTCTTTGTCCTGCAAGAATATATGCATAACAAAAATAAATCAACAATGCTATCACAGCTCGAACCGGATCGAACAACTTTAGAAAAGATGTAGTATTTACGAGAGTTGCAATCGAGTAAGCACAAACAAGATAACACACTGGATGAAAAGCCTTTCACCGAGCTATCAAAAGATGTTATTACAAAGTGTTAAATTCTGACCAATGCAACATTTAAAATCTTAAACCATCAAGGAAACAGATCATCGCTAAGCGAGATAACTCAGATAACACTATTACATCAAAGACTAATCAGTAAAAAATATATAAATAACAAAAGCCTCTGCATCAAGAGAATTCTGATGAAAAGCTGACACCAGATAATTGAAAAAATCAATCGAACAACCAGCTGAAAAGATAGATGAAAATATTAAGACATTATCCATTTGCATGACTGTAGGCAAAGGAAGAACCATTTGCTGATATTACTGTAGCTAATCCAGCAGAACAGCAAAGTTCAGAGACAAACAGAGCGCAAGAGCAAGGGAATTCTGGGAAAAGTTCCTTTGTATTACTGAATGAACTTGCGCTACCAAATGTAAAATTTACTTGGCTACTTAAATAAACTGCATACAAGTGCGTTTGATCATGTCAACTCAAAACATAGCAAAACAGGGAGTTAGGTTATTTTCTGGGCATCCAAAACATAGCAAAAAAACAGGGAGTTATGAAGTGTATATTTGTCTGCTTGCTGTAACACCTTATGTGAAGGTAGGAGGATTCTTGAACTGAAGAAAAAAGAGATGAGTATTGGAGGGCTTTAATCCTACTGTATGCTTCTCATAAGAACCTGATACTAGTCGGTACTTTTACCTGTCTTTTCCATTTTATTCAGTAAACAGCAATTACTGAAAGATTACTAAGTGCTAAATCAATAAATCTGTGTCTCATTTCTCGAAGAAGAAAGCTGTATCCCTATTACTAGCTACCGATATTTGATAGGTTTGCCTAGAACACATAATAGGAACAATCTACGCTGACAACAATGGGAAACGTCTGAAACAGTTGGTTCACCCTTTTTCAGGCATCTGAACAGCCACTTCATATGATCACAAGATTTCAGAACATCGTTAGGAGGGGATCCAGGACTGCAGAATCTTATAACTAGGAATGACTCATGCTCCCTTCGATCATTGGCAGCAAATGAACTTCTGATCAAACATGAATCATTTATGTGGTAAGAATTGCTATAGTAGCTATAGTACAAAACTAAATCACTGGTGGAGCAAGTTGTGCACCTTTTGTTATTCGAGCTAAGAAGATGAGATATTCGGATTGACCATCAGACAGCTAAAAAATTTACCAGTGAAAGTATGGTAACAATGTGCACTTGAAGAAAGAATGGACACAATTACAGTTACTTGTATGAAGTGAGATGGTGGTAAATATGTATGTTAGTTGCGCCTAAAAAAAACATGTATGTTAGTTACTGCTTACTAAAGTTGGCTTTCCTCTACATACTTTTCAAGCTTGGTTTTGGTTGAAACACATACACATAATTTTGCATAATTAAATGGATACCAGCGCTTCCCATAGCCCCGATCACTTAAAAACAGGGAATTAGGTTATTTTCTGGGCATCCAAAACATAGCAAAAAAAGGGTATTATAAATCATAGCAAAACTGAATTAATTTCCTTCGGTTACATTTTTCCATTGAGAACAGACAGTGCTGCAGTATTGGGCATCAAGCATCAAAGTTAATTGAATTTTTTTTAATAATACATTTTTTATTCAAAATTTCAAAAATATACCACCGGGAAAAAAAATTTCAGAATATACTCATCGTCGCCTGCTGGTCGGGCAACAGGGCCTAAATAGAAAATACACAGGCGACACGAGGTCGGCGGTGACGATAGCTTCGTGTCGCCCGGTGAAAGGGCGAAGAAGCGAACGCAGTGCGTCTCGCCCGTGTAAAGGGCGATACTAAGAGAATCGATCGCGAATCGGCGAAAGGGGTGGCAGGGTCCGTGTCGCTCGACGAACAGGCGACAGCGTGTTTACAAAAAGGCGCTGCCTTGCCATCGCTGGCATTCGGGTGAATTGAGAGAGAGGAGGAGAGGAAGAGGAGAGGAGAGGAGAGAAAAGAAGGAAGAGGGGGAGATTCTGCGCCAGTGTTTGGAGGTAAATTTCTGTTGTTTATTTTTGTTAGCAGTAAATTATGATATGTTAGAAATAGTTTTAGATCTAGGGCACTGAGCAGTAAATAGTGGTAGATTAGAAATAGTTTTAGATGTAGGTTACGGATAAATGTAGGGGATAAATGTAGGTAAATTGATAGGTTACGAATAGAGAATTTTAGGTAAATTGATAGGTCACAAACTAGTTGTAGTTTAGAAAATTTAGATATTTTTACGTAAAGGAGTATATCGGTATATATTGATGGTAATGTAGTTGTAATGTATATTTTTTGTTAAGATATAAGTACATCGATATGTATATATTGTTAGGAATGAATGTACATGTTTTTACAGATATAAGTACATCGATATGAATTATTAGGAATGTAGATGTTTTTTACGGTTAGATATATATTCTCGTAGCATGTAGGTATAGTTATGTTATGTCATAGTATTTTATACGGAAAATAATTAATTTGTGAGTGAATGAATGGATTCACAGATATGGCAGAACGAGTTCCATTTAGAATCTATTATGGAGATGTGGTTGTAATGCATGGTTTGGAGGGTGCAGATCTTAGTAACATGCAGTATGTGGACAGAAGTTTGAGTAGGGTCGACAAGCGCACATTTGCTTCCGTGTTGAAATGGTTGTATTATACTTTTCGGATGGAACAAGAGAAGTGCGAGTTGAAGGTATTTTGCCTATGTAGTATGCGAAACGACCCTATTTACTGGGAGCTAGTTGAGCTGAAGGGAACCCCATCGTGGAGATCATATGTGAGGGCGGCAGAGCAAAGGGGATGGAATCGGGTGCTTTTAGTGCGAGCATATGAGAGGATGTTGCCTCCCAGCAGTTAGCTGGCGTCGGTGAGTGCAAATCGGCCTCAAATGAGCTCGATTTGGTGACACCAAATTGGGGGATCTAGGCATGAGCAAAGATGTTCAAGAATGCAACGATGACATCGCTTGCCAAAGCGGTGAACAGGTGAGTTTCGGAGGATGATGAAAATGTTGGCCAAGAAGCGGGGACCGAGGCATTTAAGGTGAGCAAATTGATGAAATAATGCTTAGGATGGAAGAGGAAGACCGTGAGTACAAAGAGCAGAAGATGAGGACGACGATGAGTCGGATGAGGAAGATGGAGGTACGGAGTCGCTGTGCAAATTAATGGAGCACTTGAGAATTTGATAGGTTGGTTGTCAATGAAAGCAACCACATGCTTTGGCAAGATAATCGATAATGAGGTTAGGCTTGACAAGATTCTACCCGACAAAAGAGGTGCGCAGATGCCGTGAAAGATTGGGCTCTATCATTAAGAAGGACTTTCGTGGTTAAGAAATCAACCCCAACCTGCTACGACGTGGTGTGTGAGATCCATGGGTGTCGAAAAACAAGGCGTATAAGAAATGACATGGATGAGTCGGTCGCAAACGCGTGAAGAAATGCTCATTATGCAACTAACGAGGACATACGCTCAAGAACCGCCAAGCACAAAACGAAGAAGACGAAGGAGGAGATGGCCACCCGATCGCCGCAGACGACGCCATCGCACCGATGACAAGCATTACCATATGTCATATATCAAATTTATATTTCATCGATATAACGTGTGTTGTATGAACTCTGTTGCTAGTTGCAGTGTTGTGTCTCGATAAATTGTTGCAACTGCTTTGTGATATTTTGTAATGAGTTTCTCCGTTTTTATGTGCGATTTGTTTCGACATATTGTTGTGATGCTTGTGCGCTTTTACTGACTCTTTTGTTTACATATGTGTTTCGATTCTAACTTCTTTTTTTGTAAATTGCAGCGATGGCTCACCAAACAGGAGATGACGACCGGCCTTCGAGTTGTTGGACCCGGCCGTCGACCGTGGTCACCGTGCCCTTTCGCCACCGCTGTCCCAGAGGAGGAGGGACCTCGTGAGTCGACCATCCTTCGACCTAGACCAGCCAAGCAGCAGATCCGGACGATCGATCCGCTGGGTCCCTGTGTAACATATCAAGATTTAAATTTGTAAACATGTTTGTTCTAGCAAGATGACTAGTGCAAAGACCGATATTAATGACATGTCTTTATTTGTTAGGCTTCGCGCTTGTGGTTGCCGCCCTCTACGGATGGTTGAGCTCTAGGACGCAGGTTCCCTGACGACGGTCGCCGATCACCGCCTGGTGGATCGGTGGAGGCCGGAGACGACACCTTCCATCTCCTGTCGGGAGATGACGATCACTTTGCAGACGCGTCTCCTACCTCCTCGGCCTCCCGATCACGCAGGCGGCTATGGTGCCCCAGACGCCCCGAGGATCGGCGCCAAGAAATGCCGACAAAGTTCATGGTGTGCTACCACCCAGTCTGTGGCCTTCACCACACGCACGGACCGACCTTGAGTGGCTTGGACGGTTTGTGGTACGTCGTTAGCATTTAAAAATAAATTGTGTACGATCGCTTAAAATAACAAGTGAGCTTTTTTACAACGTGATCAGATCGCCGAGCCACGGGCGAAAGCAGAGCCTCACCGCCACCGAGGCGCACTGCTAGGTCTTCTGCTGGTACATGTTCACGACGCCCCATGGGGATAGCGTGGACAGCACTGGTGTAGTTCGCGAGGAGATCGCCGACGCACCTTGACGCCGCGCCATAGTACTCTCGGGATCGCCGGTTTGGCGCCACCTACCGTGCACTCGCGTGGGGTGTACACGGATCGGCGGCCAGCGACTTCGGAGGATGTCCTTCTTTGTACAAATTGTGGGCATACGAGAGGTTCCAGATCGGCCGCCCAGATCGACCTCCACCAGACAGGCATACCGGTGACGACGCCGATGGTCCGACCGTGGGCACCATCCGGTACCGCCGACGGTAAGATATTGCAACCGTGATTTTGGTACTTTTTGTTTTACTTTTCTCGAGTGCTAACGGTTACGTTATATCGTGACTACGCCTTCCCTGGCGACAGGTCAGGCGGGTAGCCTACCCGCATTTCACGGCCGCGCTCGACCACCTCACCGAGGACCACGACGTTGGACGCCAGACGCGACGCCGAGGTCGAGCTCGTGGTCACGGTGGCTGTCCACCCTTTGCACACGGACGCAGCCATTGGTTCACCCGCTTCCTCGTGTTCGACGCTCACGCCGAGGGCTACGCCGCCCATCGTGTGATGAGGCGGTTTGGCCACGATAGGTGTTCCTGGTGCACGACAACCGCGGCGCCCCACCCGCAATTTCACGCCAGAAGTTCCCCGTGATCGATGTTTTCATAATTATTACCGTAATGCCATGTAATAACGCTTATATTTATTTCTTACCCACAGCACGATGGGAAGAGCGCACCGACCCTAGCACGCACGTATGGTGCCTTGGGCCGAGGAGTGGGAGGAGCCCTCGAGGACGCGTCACGCCGAGGTCGCGCCGCACGACCCGCGGACGTCGCGCGCATCGCGACCGGTACGCCCCGGACTCGCCTGTGTTGGTATGCGTGTCGACCCGATCCTCCTACACACGCTCCTGTGGTGGCGACACGCGTACTCGCCCATATGGACTCGGGCGCGACACTTTGGCACGCTATGCCATACATTCGGTATAATCTTACCGATTCATAATTTATCTTGCTAACTAATAGGTAATTCACTTGGTAGGGTGATCTCGTGCTCCATCACCACAATGAAGTTTGTGGCTTGTATACTCGGCTGACCACCGGAGTCGAGGTGACGAGACAGGAGGTCACCCTCCACGTCGGGAGGTTTCTGGATGCCTCGACACGGGCCCTCGAGTTGTCCGGATACCGCATCCCTACCGACGCAGCACAGGGCGTGCCGCTTAGCGGGGGCAGGGGTACGGCAGGTACATCTTCGCACCCTACCGTCCCGCAGGCTGCGAGAGGGCACGCTGTCGGTGAGTACTGAGATGCACTGTTCACGTCTTACAATCGCGTATTACAATGCTCTAAACAATTCTTCATTTGCTACAGGCCCGCAGTACGTTTTTTGCCACAAGCACCTCCACCGCCTCCCGACGACTACGAGGACGAGGGTGACGACCTGCACCGGTGGACTATGAGGACCCAGAGCGAGGTTCTCGTCCGGACCAGCTGGGTCATCACAACAGACGGAGCGCCACCACCGACGCACCTACTCGGCCGAGTACGCGGCGCGCCCGGCTAGGTCGAGAGGCCCCACTGCCACGACGCAGCTTGACGACTCATGGGACTGTGTTCGAGGAGGAGGCCTCTCGAAGCGCAGGCCGACAAAGAGTTTCTTTTGATTTTTATTATTGGTAGTATATTATGTACTTAGTTACTCGCTTGAAACGCCATGTTGCATGAACAATTGCATTCCCTTTTGTTGTAATTTAAATCTTATGTCCTTAGTTAATCCTTTCATCGCCTAGTAGCTTTGTGACACACCTAGTAGCTTTATCGATCGAGACAACAACACGCCGCACCTCGCCAGATCGAGACGACAACACGCCGCACCCGCCGCCAGATCGAGACGACAACACGCCGCACCCGCTTTCGCCAGACCGAGACGACAACACGCGCACCCGCTTTTCAGATCGAGACGACAACACGCCAGACCTCGCCAGATCGAGACGACAACACGCGCACCCGCTTTTCAGATCGAGACGACAACACGCGGTTTTCGTGCGGGCTAGCTTTCGGCAAGGGTGACACATCGTGGTACTGGACAAGTCTCAGAATTGTGTTGAGTAACCCTCACCACCACTATAAAACAGGCCGAGGCGTAGACATCCAAACACACCAAACCAAAGAATAAACGCCGCTTGAATCTACACAAATTAGGGCACAATGTCGTTTCTACCATCGCCTCTTCAAAGAAGCGAAGTCATCCCGCCCGAATATCCGGATGCCAAGATGGGCCGACGCCGGTTCTGCCGGAGTTGCCCGACCGAAATGCGATCGCAACCTACCGAGCGAAGATGATGCAATCTACCCATGGAGAGACGGCCGCAGCCACTCTCATTGGGCCGCACCTACAAGGTAAACCCATCGTGTCCACACAACACAGGTAACACCACCATCTCATGTATCGTTCTTTCTTTTCAAAGACAAGGACCGTGTTGCTTCTTCCAATGGATCGACGGGCCGAACGACGTGATCATTTAATTTTCTACAATCGCCACGATGCCTACCCCGCTTCGCCCGAGAACTTCACCCGTGGAGAGGCCGCCAGATATTGCCCTTTTCTAGATCGACGAGCTTAGGGCGGTGGGCAAGGGGCCAACCAATCGGTGAGTTTCATGCGACATACTCATGTTAAACTCACAAAGTAGTAGTTCTAAACCAGTTCATCGCATTACAGAGTTCAAAAGGAAACTTGCGAATTTGCTCAAGTCAAAGGAGGAACCTCCTCCGGCCACCGAAGCCCCGACGCTTGCGAACATGACACGAAGCGATGGTTGATACCTACCACGATGATCTAGCGGACCGGAGATTCTACCGGTGCTCTTGGGCGAGGATGAACGGTGTTGGAACTTCAACTGGTGGACCCGAGACGCACTCACCCACATCTCATGCTTTCGTGCATAGGATAACTGGGGAGCAACCATCTCCGTGGTGCCACTACCGCCTAGAAAAGCCAGACCCCGAGTACGCCTACGGTGTTATTCAACGACCAAAGCGGGCATACTACATTGACTACGGGCACGCTCCGGTTGTCCAAGGATAAGCCCAACACACACCTCCCCGCACCATATAGTGGAGTGCGAGAAACAGAGTAGGCGCTCTCGCATGCCTCCGCCAATGTACCAACACACCAGAGGTGCAAGAGGGTTCCTCCTCTCAAGAAGGGACAAGGGGAAGCAACGGCCGAGGTCCGCAAAGACGCAACAAATCCTTGACGTGTTGTGCGGACTCAACCGAACCCGTGGTATTAACATAGGGGACGCCGGAATCGGGATGACATGCCCATATGGGAGGCGAATCCACATAAAATAGACCAAAAATTATGTCTTATACACCGAGACGTCGGCATAGGGCACCCATTCGGCGGCATATTTGGGAGAACTACGGATCCCCATGGAGTTCTTTCATAGTAGGGATCGAGCGGTGTCCGAGGACAAATCGCACAATAAAAACGGGGATGTAATATGCGTAAAATATTGACATCATTCGGCCGCATTCTAGATAGGTCGAACGATCATTTGTTTTACCATGACGAACATTGCTTTTCGTTAGTTAGTTCGTCAAGCAATTTCGCCACCGTTGTAATGCCCTTCTAATATAATCTAATCTATCGCTTATTTTATCATCCTGAACTTTCACCGTATGTGCCCTTCAAATTTTCTAACGTGGTTTGTTTCATTTTTCATTCTTGCTCAAACTTGTCGGCCGTTTTATCAGACAGTTGTATTGTTTGAATTTTTAAAATTCCTCACATCTTCAAATCATTTAAAATTTTTATGGTAATATCACTGCTTTATCAGGAACCTCCATAAAAATTTCAAAATTTTTTGACGCCGTAACTTCTGTGGTTTCATGGTCATGAGTGCCTTTTTCGATTTTCGTAACTTCCTACCGGCAACGCGTCGGCTATCTCGCCCATACGTAAGTGGTAGCCAGCGCTGCGAGGGTCGCCCTTGATTTTTCCCGTATTTTTTCTACCAGATCCGCTTGTCCCGTGGTCCCACAAAAACCCTTAAGTGGCCACGATTTACGTGGTTTCATGGTCATGAAAGTGCCTTTTCCGATTTTCACAACTTCATGCCGGGCAACGCCCGACTATCTCGCCCATAGGTAAGTAGTAGCACATGTTGCGAGGTCGCTCTTGATTTTTCTCGATTTTTGGACTCGATCAGCCTCTTCACGGGGTGCGAAAACCCTAAACCCTAACCCTTATGCCCACGATTTCCCTTAGGAATGGCGGCGTGTCGCCTGCTGGTCGGGCAAGATGGGTCTGTCGCCTGCTCACGGACGACACAGACTTTTTGCCCTTTCACGGGCGACACGTCCTGCTCGGGGTCTTTTCTTTTCACGGGCGACACAAACCCACATCATCGCCCACCCTCGTGTCGCCCTTGTATTTTTTCTATTTAGGTCCCTGTCGCCCAACCAACGGGCGACAGGTGTATATTTCTAAGATTTTTTTTCTCGGTGGTATATTTTTTAAATTTTGAATAAAAAATGTATTATTTAAAAAAAATTCAAAGTTAATTAGTCGCTGAATAAGGACCTGCTCCAACGATTGAGGAATTGTTGAACTGGAATTTTCCAAACATATGGGGCTGAAATTCATAGCAAGAGGTTGTTACCAGGTCGCTGCATCCAAAGCTTGGGGATGCATAAATGTATGACACATCGATTTGGCTGAAGCCGGGTGAGCCTTGGGATGCCGGTGGACCGCTGATGGGGAGCCGCCGCCGCCAGATCTAGTCCGAACGGAGGCACCGCAGCCGCTTCTTCCGTCTCTTCAGATCGATGACGCCGCCGCCGTCGCTCACGCGACCTCGCGTCGTCCATCTCACAAGCCGCTTTGTGCTCGTAAAACCTTCCACCAAAGAGAGTGCCGCCGCTTTTGAGATGGGTGGGGAAGAGGTTAATATGGCCCTCGCTTTGGGAAGATTTCCCATCATCAACACCGCTGATGTGCTCTTAGCGCTGCAAATAAGTAGAGGTGGAAGTTAGGTTAGACTTTTTAGCTAACATATGGCAAATGGATCCTTGAGAGTTGTCGACGACTCGCAACGGGTGCTACACTACGCAAAAGCTTGAAGAAAAAATTAAGAACCTCCAAATCGAGGAGATGATTCAAATCCTTTGGAGCACGAAAATACCAGAAATTTCGCTAATTTTCCTAAAGCGTAAATTTTCCAAAATTTTGTTGAAATGAACTGACCGAAATTAGTTCAAACGATGCGATGTAGGTTTCTGACACATTATATATGAGTCCCGACGACAAGTTTGAACCATTCTCTATCCTCATTTAATGACATCCACGATGATCGTGTTTTTGCCGATGTGGCGGCAAAAAAACGCGCTTGTAAAATTTTGGGTCGTCATAAAATTTTCATGTGATGATCAAGTGTCCGAATTTTGAATGTGCTCTTAGTATTTCGATTGTTTTTTTTCCATAGATTAGGTTAATATCTCATAAACATTTGGAATCCATGCTCCAGTGAATTTATAAAATTCGTAGAAGGCACAGTGCCATTTATGTTCTTTCTCTCTTTGATATCCAAATTAAGTTCAGTGCTTGCTCATCAAATAAGTAGAGGTGGAAGTTAGGTTAGACTTTTTTAGCTAACATATGGCACGATAGGCATGGCACGACACGCATGTGTACGGGTTGGATTGGTATGGTCTGAATGATAAGGTCATACCTGACCTTATAATCGGGCATTATGGATCATCAGGCCTGTAGAATTTTTAAAAATCTGACAGTGTTTCTGCCCAAATTTTAAAAAATCTCAAAAATTAGTTTTTCATCAAATTTTCATGGAACGCCTACATGGCATAAAATTTGAAAATCCGTCCAAACCCGAATTTCGGCGAATTTCCAAATTCGAATTTCCAAATTACAGTTCAAAGACAGAGCAAAATCAATTTTTTTTAAATTTTGAATTCGGCCGGTACAGCACAAAACAGGGCCGAAGTAGGCATGATATGCAACAGGGTGCCATGTCGTGATACCGCAACATGCTATCCTCGTATGCAGAGAAAGAGAAGACTACAGAGATGCCAAAAGATGGAGAATGGAGTCTAGTGAGTACATGCTTAACGACACCGTGCACAACTGTCTTCTCACTTGCTTCATGTAGTCATCGACGTTAATATATTAGGCATACGCTGACCTAGAGCGTATGAACGATCTAGATGTTGGGGAGTAATTAGTATGTATGCATATTATTACGATACTTTTTCTATACCAAGGAATCCAACTCTAGGCTGTAAGGTTTTTAACGATAACATGTATTGTACCTATTGAATAAATAGAATTTAGTTCCTTTCCTCTAAATAATTGTGTGTACTGGATCCTTGTCAGCAGTTAACGCTTGCTCCTCGTACCTAGTACCATTCATGAAGACAGACCGACAGCGATGATGTTCATGACTTCATAAGTCCAACTAGACAAGGTATGGACCAGCATAGCACGACGATGGCAAGGCATATATTTGGATCGTGCCTAGGCTTCGTTGGAAGCGAGTCAGACCGGCATAGCGAGATAATCGTGCTAGACAGACACAACACGCTGCAGCACAAAACCAGTTAGGTGTGCCAGCACGGCATGTCGTAACTCCCACCTCTATTAATAAAACAAGTACCTCGTAAGGATATGTACAATGGTATATGTTAGCTATTTGTAAGACTATGCTATGTAGGATTTTAGGTGATGTGGAGGAGAGAGAAGAAGAAAAGGGAAAGCTACTATCTATTATTTAACAGCCAGTCTTATAGACAGCTTTCTATTTTGTGTACCATGTATAGATAGTCTGTTAATTAGATGAGAGACTATTATAGACAACTATATAGACAATCTATTGTATAAGTTATTTTTAAATGCTATCTATAAATGATGTAAAATATATTCCAGATAACTGCCGTCTATATCATTGTATATGACTTAATGTTTTAAATAAAAAGCCGATGCCCTTAAAAAAAGGCCATTTGTAAATCCCACGCAGCCCCACGTCTGCCGCGCATCTCCGGTCTTCATGAGTCAGTCCATCTCCCTCCCTCCACGTCATCACCCCCAGTCTCCCCGATCTCCAACACTCTTCTCACAAAAACCTTCACGCTAACATATGGACCCACTGCATTGTTGACCCACATGTCAATGTGTTATAAGGATGCGTTTGGTTGCTTTTATATATATATATATATAAAGTGAGAGTTTTTTCCCACGTTACTTTCATCAAAATTACTCGTCTTTGCTACTGCTCTTTAATTACCCATCTTTGCCCACTATTACTTCATCAAAATTACCCATCTTTGCCACTGCTCTTCAATTACCTACCTTTGCCACTGCTCTTTAATTACCCACCTTTGCCACTATTAGTGCTCTTTGCAAATAAACTTTTATCACAAATTGAGTTTCCGTTGTAACGTAAGGGCACATGGTTATCTATTGAATTTAGGTCTTTTATATGGGAAAACTACAACTTAGACCCTATAACGTAGCTTCAAGAATAAGGCCTTCCGTCATACGGAAATTTGCAGAAGGCACCTTAAAATTTTTCTGATTATTATGATTTACTCTTGTAGATTTTATATAATTACTAGAAAATATTGTTTTGTTGCTTTAATTCGTCTGTAACTTATAGTTCCAAGTACAAAAGCTTTTGTATACGAAAATTTGCAAATTGCACCTTTAAACTGTTCTTATTATCACGATTTAATCTTTTAGATTTCTGCCAAGTATTGTTTTTCTACTGTTTTAATTCATCTGCATGAGCGGTTGTTGTTCCGTTACAACGTACGGGCACTTGACTAGTACTAATATAAATTTACAGTTGGTGGCAGCGGTTCATTCTTCCTAACTCCTCCATATCTCCAATAATGGTCAATCATTATAGTTAATTATTCTTTTCTGATTTACAGCCAGTCATATCTCTCTAAATATAGCTGATTATTATAGCAAAATCCCTGATTATTGCTGGTAATTAATAGCCGGCCAATCATTCTTTTTGTATTCTATTTGTACTATATATATGATGTACAGTTTTCACAGAATCAATCAAGAGAATTCATTCAAGATTTCCCATGTCGTGCCGCCGCGGCGAATGAACTCGATGAATTGATTAATAAATGATGGACCGACATACATGGCCGCGAGGCACAAGAGGCCGAAAGCATCGCGATCGAGAGTAATCGCGCGGAAGGGAAGACCAGAGCGACGCCCACCGGGTGCCGTGACCCTAGCGCCGCCAGTTGGACGTGAACAAAACGTACGATGCTTCGGCGCAGTTGCCCGGCGACATCGGTGGAACGTTGTCGATAGTGAGAGAGTCATTGGCATACCCCTTGGAGATAAACGAGTTGATCAGCTGAACGTCGTGAGAGAGAGGAATGACGCGGCGACGCACGGCATGGCGGGTGCCTCGGCGTTGGTGTTTTCTGGTTCACCTTCATGGGCTCCGGTGTCATGGCCGGTGAAGCCAGTGATGGCTAGGTACGCCAGAGGCATGGAGATGAGTAGGCCGGCAAAGGTGAGAGGGTCATATGGGAAGAGCAGCGAACCGTTGGCGCAGTGGACCACCATCGAAACGGAGAAGAGCGCGGTGCTGAGGGCGGTGGCGATCCAGAAGACGCGGAGGCGCAGAAACTGGGTGGCAGTGGCCCTTTTCTTCGAGGCAACTGACCACGCGGCCATAGCGTGCACGATGAGGAAGGCGGACTTCACAGCGCGCCATGGCGTGCTCGGTAGGAGGAAGAACACGAGCGCGAGGAGAACGGCAGACGCTGAGGCGAAGATGGCGGACGTCCCGAGTGCGACCGCGTAGCGACTAGTGGTCCGGAATGGCGGTGGCTTCGGTAGCAGCGCATCGTGCTCGGGAGAATCCCGTGTCGCCCCTGCGAAGGCGGTGGATGACGAGGACGAGTGAGACGACGAGGAAAACGAGGTCGATGGCGCCGAGAAGCGCGCGCTGCGGGTATGGCGAGAGGAAGAGGAACATGAGTTGGTAATATAAATTGCAAAAAGGGATAAAAATGATTGATTGTTTTTGAGATTGGTAATATATATTGCTACGTGCAATATATTTAGTATTAATTCATACCGGAGAAGAAACCATAAAAACTTTTGTAATCGGGATAAATAGATGTTTGATCTTGTAGCACAGTTTTCTTTTATTGCTTGACCTTTATATTTTGTTATCAATTTTATTTTTCGTAGCAACGTACGGGCATTGATCTAGTGTGTGTGTGTGTGTATATATATATGGGATAGTTCAAAAAAGGCATCTATATATGTAGTTGCTTAAATGGAACTATTTCACCCTGAATGATAGATACAAATTTAGAAAATATTCTCTATAGATACTATATCATTCTATTCACCTAAAACAATAAAATCAAATAATACAAAATCATCATACTATTTAATTTTATCACACCAACTAAACACACTCTAGTAGCAGTCCAGTGGACTAATCCCGAACTACCTGAGCTATGCTCTTCCCAAGAGTCAAAGCAAAGCACCTAAAGGAAAACGAAAAATAAAAACACAGAAAAAGAAAGCGAGCGACTCGTCGGCCATGGCGGAGTTGCCGGCGGCGAGGAAGCCCTCGGCGGCGCCCACCGTCGTTGTGACACTTGTCCTGGCACTTTCCTCCGCGGGCCTCATCTTCCTCCTGGTCTACCTTTCCCCGTCCTCCCCCTCCCTGCACCCGCACCCCCACCGCCGGCTCCGCCTCCGCGGGGCCCGCGCCGGGAATGGAGGCGCCGCCCCGCGCCAGATCCTGTTCGACCTCCGCGGGCCTCATCTTCCTCCTGGTCTACCTTTCCCCGTCCTCCCCCTCCCTGCACCCGCACCCCCACCGCCGGCTCCGCCTCCGCGGGGCCCGCGCCGGGAATGGAGGCGCCGCCCCGCGCCAGATCCCGTTCGACCCCGTCATTGCGGACCTCGAACGCCGCCTCGACGACCGCGAGTGGGAACGCCTCGCCGCCGCAGGGCTGCACGCGCCGGGCATGGAGGCGGCCCCCGTGCCCGAGGACCTCGCGGACGCCGACGAGGACTACATCAACGACGCCGCGCGGTTCAACGTGACGCGCCGCTTGGAGGCGCTGTTCCCCAAGATCGATGTGGACCCCACCGATGGCGCCGTGACGGGCGCCGAGCTGGCCGTGTGGAACCTCGCGTCCGCGCGGCGCGAGATGCTGCACCGCACCTCCCGGGAGCTCGACCTGCACGACCGCAACCACGACGGCCGCATCGCTTTCTCCGAGTACGAGCGGCCCAGCTGAAGTTCGATTGTTCTTCGCAGTGCAGCCTCAAAGGAGAATGTCACATGCAAGCTCAACGCCGTTCCTGGCGCGCCGATGTCACAACAGAAGCGTTGCTGTTGGGCAGCGCCGCCCTACCGCAACTCTAAGACATCGCCCAACTTGAAAGCGGTTCTTCAAGTGCCCGCCAAATCACCGTGAGTCGGCAAAGGTAATTTTTTCATGTGGCAAGAGCAAGACGAAGAATTGGTAGGTGAATGGCGTGAAGGAGGTTCAAGCGCATATCTCGCTATCCGTGAAGGAGGTGCTCCATGGTGTGAAGGCCGACATTGTTATGAATTGTCAATGTATGCCTTGTAGTTCTAGTAGTAGTTGTCATGCTTGTGAAGTAGGAGATGTGTATGTATTTATCCAGCTTTGAATGAATGTCCACTTTGAAAGAAATGTGTGTATTTATCCAGTTTGAATGAATGTCCGCTTTGTCTCACTCGTTGTCGCTATTCAAGGTCGGTTTGAATGAATACCAACTGTTGTGAACTACTTAATGATATGATGCATGGAACCAAGATAGTGATATGGTTGTCAACTACTTACCGATCGCAAGTGCATGGAACCACTTCGGTTGCGTATAAATCGAGAGGAAGGAAAACATGAGGCTTGTACCGATCGCTTTGCCTTTGTTTATCTCATACTTCGTGTTGGAGAAGATAAGGAAAAACATGAGGCTTCGGGGAGCAAGGAGAACAAGGAAAACATGGGCCTGGCGGTTCGAAGGTAGGTATGTTTGTACGATACGAGATTCTTCTACTAAATTTGGTTATATGGAATTTGCTTACTTAGAAAGTTCGTTTCGTTGGATGGTACTCGTACTCTTGCGATGGTAGCTGACTAGCTGGGTAAGCTCAAGATCTTGGTTTGGAGAGACGTTTGATCTCATGTTTGTTGTAGGATTGGGGGATCCATGAGCAGATTCTTGGACTACAATTCGTGATGTCAATTCAGTTACAGAATGGAAATAATTTTACATCACAATGTAGGCCGAGAATCTTTGTTTACTAATCCATTTGCTGTGTAGGCTTCTCTCGTGTTCAAGCAGTAGAAGCTACAAATTTCCTCACATTTAGCTTTCGAAGAAAGGGGAATTTCCTTATATGCCAGCATGCCACAGAAAGTTTGCATCATCCCTTATATATCACACGTTCTCATTGACATGTGGGTCTGGACCCACCTTGTCAGTGAGACAACGAGCGATTTTGCAAATATTCAGTGGCATATAAGGAATTAATCCAAAATAACTCCCATTTTGTTTTGCCAGACCTGATGTTTTAGGAAGGCATCGTGGATGCCTTTTCACCCATGTCACCTGAGGCAAGCTTACATTTAATGCTTTTTATTGAATTCTTAGGGCCTGTTTGTTTTTGCTTTTGATTATGGATTCTAACCCCAAAAGCAGAATAAAAAATAAACAGTCCGATTCTAAGAATCGATTCTTACAATCCAGCCCACTTATATATACTAGAATCCATAATCCACTTCATATGTGCTTTTGGATTCCAGTTTTTGGATAATCAACTTCTCTACAACCACAATCCAGAATCAACTTTTAGAGAATCCAAAGCAAAAACAAATATGCCCTTAGTTTCATTTTTCTACATTCCTGTGATGGAATGTAGTCTCCTTGCTTGAGTACTTGCCTGATCTTCGGAGTTAGCTGTTCATGTGGAAGTTTTCTACTTTGCTGAGATGGAATATAGCTCAATGCCAATTCATCTTTTGGGAATTGATATTCATTTCAATGTTATTCTTGACCCGTGCCAATGTTTTGGGCATAGCATAAGTGGGAAGAGGAAATTCTAATAGATATTGTCCAAAGTTGTTTGAACCATTTTCTAATGTTTGTGATCATACCGAACATTTGTTCTTATCCATCTTGAAATGTCTATGTTTGTGCATTTTGGACATGTTTCTTGGGTCAACCAATAAACTAGAACTTTCATTTTCCATACCTATTCTACAAATATTCACATATAGATCCAGCTTGAATGGTTCCCACGTGGGCTGACAGGGTTCTATATGCTACATGGAAAATAACGTTCAGGCGTATCTACCAGGCTGATAACAAATATGATTAGCATCTTCAATACAACTTGATCTGCCACTACTAAATGTTCACATGTGTGCCTTAATGATGTGAGCACTAAGTCTCATCTACGTGTAGATCATAACTCAACCAATGATGGGGTGGGATGGTGGAAGGAGGAGCACTTCAATTTTGCAGATATTGATGGCGACGGCTTTCTAAATTTGACAGAGTTTAACGAGTATAAATTTGCCTCTAACCAGCTTTCTTTTTTTACTTCTGATGTTTCTTTCTTGTTTTACCCAGTATGTATTTTAATTTACTGTGTGCAGCTTCTTACATCCAGCTGATACTACCAACCCAAAGCTAATACATTGGTTGTGCAAAGAAGAAGTCAGGTGCAATTTTTTCCCCTCGAAACATCTTTTCCCTTACGCATTTGTCATTCAGGTTTCAATACCATCCTTTTGCATGGTCTTATTAGTATTTCAGTTCTGCACAAGACTAATGAAGATGAAATATATCTTTTCTTACAAAAATTAGATAGGCAGAAAAATAGATATAAATAAAAGGATTTGTGAAACTTTGGATCATAGTCTTAAGTTCAATTGATATTAGTGAAAAATTACTTCCAATGCTATTCTAGGTTTATCAAAACTTTTGTACTCTGCATGGCGCATATAATGAAGGGGATCGGCATTTTTTTATTTTTCATCAACTATTTTACTTTTTCTCATTCCTCAAATTATTCCGTTGATACTTGATACTACATACTGGCTTGTGCAACACGGTATCACACAATGGTTACAAATGGAGCAGATTCTGTCTACAGATTTGTGGTGGTGCCAGTTAATATTCTTAAAATCTTGATACTTGATCAGTCAACTATGTCAAACAGCTGCATGTTTAATGTCACGAATCATTTTATGGGTTTTCTCAGTAGTAAAAACAAGCTGGTTTAGGAATTAGACTCTAGGGCTTTAATGGAAGATATACTCTTAATTTGATTTTGTTGTGGCTGATTGATGCTACTTCTTATTGAGTCTTACACCATTTGTTTATTTTAACATAATAAGTATCATATTTCTTTAAAAATGTGGATTTTAATGAAGAATCATGATCTTTACCCAGTTACACTGAAGACCAATTAAAACCAGTTAGTTCAATTTTTGAGGTGTGGATTGTCCAAATTCTTTGCAATAGTGAGTCAACGGGTACCAAGCTGGTTGTCCAGACTAAAATTATTTTAGGAACCCTCCCGCAATCACATCTCTGTGAGCTTGTTTACGGTAGTCAGATGAACATTTCAACAAGATCAGCATTTTAAGTTAATTTTTTGTTGACTATTTAGGGAAAGAGATAAAGACAATGACGGAAAGCTCAATTTTCAAGAGTTTTATAATGGATTGTTTTACTCAATTCGACATTACGATGATGAAGTTTCACCAGATGACTCCAATGGCTCTGATGCACCAGCTAGAAATTCATTTTCACAGCTTGATCTGGATAACGATGGGTAAAATACAGTTCGTAGTGTTTTCTATTGGTCATATTCACTTAATAAAGAACATGTGAGACTGAGTTTGGAGGCTTCCACCATTGTGTAGGCTTTTGTCAACAGATGAGATAAAACATATAATTGGAAATCTCCATCCAGCAGAACATTTCTATGCCAAACAACAAGCTGACTATGCAATATCACAGGTAATACTAGCAGACTGCATCTTGTTTTATTTTACAGGAAATGTTGGCGGACCTTTCTGTCTAATACTGTCAGAATTGTATCTAGATTCTGGACTCATGAACTGTCATCAGTGTTTGTGCAGCAGCTTGCACTTTTTCACTAAACATTCTTTCGACTTCAATCAAGTTGAATGAGTAACTTCGCAGAACGTTTGTCAAGAATGACCTGGTGAGTTATATGACAGCCTGTTTGTCCAATGTAGGCTGACACAAACAACGATGGACAGCTGAGTTTGAAAGAGATGATTGAGAACCCCTATGTATTTTACAGTGCTTTATTCGCAGAAGATGATTACGGATTTCATGATGAACTCCGGTAGTTAAAGGTATGTGCTGCACAGGATTGTACTTCATGTGCTTTATTTAATTTCCACCTTTCACTAATTCATGTTTGCATGTTTAGCAGGACGAAGTATTCAGGAGTCACCTTTCAAACACTGTTAGACACTTCTGTGAATAGATAACTTCCATGATCTGTCGGTTTCATCTACTGGCTGCAAGCACGTTTCACGGTATATCACTTGAACTACCTTGTTTTTCTTATTCATTTGATTGAAGTCTGGATATTTTTGATCCGATGATCTCCTTTTTGGCAGGTGATTCCATGTATAACATGAGCGTGTATTTTCATGTGCCCGTTTTAGAAGCAGGGCGTTCTTTTGTAAACTCTTGAATTAATTTTTTTAATATGTACAGTGAGGTAGTATTGGTTCTTTCATTTTCTTTCAGGGTCACACACTTGTAAACTATGAAAACCAGGAAAAGTGCAAATATAGGGCTTGTATTGGCATTCCTGAACCCTATCTGTAAAGCTTGTGCAGTTCTCTACTTTGAAAACGATTCTTCTCTCTTCTTTCATGTGTGACATCTTGATGCCAACAGATCCGCTGTCTATTTTGCCAGAAAGAGACGCTGTTTTGCATTTGATGACAGGTGCAATCAAAATGAAGGGCAGGATTAATCAACACCTCAAGTTAAATTTACATCCAAGTATTCTGACAAATGATGAACTGGCCAGGGTTACAAATCTCGGCGAGATTTTGCGGTATCTCGCCGAGATCTCGCCCTCCGGACCCAGGCGAGATCATTCATGTCGGCCGAATTTAAAAATTCGAAAAAAATTCAAATTGCTACAGTAAACTCGTTTATTTCGGCGAGATTTCGCCTTCTTTGTCCAGTGTCTCGAGTTTTCAAACCGGAATTTGATTTTTTGCACCTAGAATTGATCAGATTTAGCTCAATTACTTGGGAAAAGTGATCTTCTATGATAATTTGTCGAAAAACTATTTTTTTGAGATATTTTAAAATTTTAGCAAAAAAAATTATTAGATTTTTACAAAATAGTTGAAGAATTTTAATGTTATGAAAAATTTGTGGTACCATCCTAACAAGTGTAGGATCACATAGAAAAAATTCAAAATATTTTAAGTTGATTTGTTATACTTAAAAAAATAAAAAACAGAATGATCATAAATGAGGTAGTAACCGTGTTAGAATTTTATAGATTTTTCCCAGTTTCATCATGACCTAAAATTTTTAAGAGAGCTTAAGAATTTCCTCATAACCCTATTATAAAATTTTTAAAAAATGTGACTCTGTTTTGGTTGGTCAATGAAAAATTGTAAACTCTACCAGCACGCACGCTAAAATCAGAAAAGTGTGTAGTAGCACTGGCACATTTTTTGGGAATTTTGTAGGTTCAATTATGATCTAAAAAATTTATAATTGTCCACAAAAATTTTCAAAATTTTTGCATCCTTTGAAGAGGAGACTCAAACTCAAGACCTCCTCTTCTTTCATTTGTAACCTTACCACTATACTACTAATGATGTTGCTTGACAATATAAAGGATCAATGCTATTTATATATGCCATGCAATCCTATTTACATTAGTGACTAGCTCACTCCAATCATTCACCACAGTAGCCATTTCTTTACTCTACCCTCATCTGCTCTAGCCTTGGGTCTACATCTTCCTCAGCATCGCCGAGTCATTCCGGTAGTCCTCCGACTAGCTCCGGCTAGTCTCTGTGTGGCGACCCGCACGATTAGCCCAGGGTAACGACAATCGCACTGTCATTACTCTGAGATAATCACACGAATCTCGGCATACTAGCTAATCAAAACATCGAGCGCACCCGATGTTTTATCAGTTAGTACACCGTGTTCAGAATGTTGCAGCAGAACAATAATTAGAGACTGATTGAAAATATATTCAAACCAAGTCACGCAGAGCTATATGTCCATTACATAGATATAATTTTAATCCCTGTACAACAAAAGGATAATACATAGATACTATTACACCAAAAGATTGACGAAGCCGATACACGACTACTCATCCCTTCTACTCGTCTTGGTAGAGCTCCGCTGTTTCATCCACCCAACCGTCTGTTGGAACACTAGAGCCAAATTCTAGAAAAGAGGGATTTAGCAAGAGTGAGTACAAAAATACTCAGCAAGCATTAATAACGAATGCAAATATGAATTTTCCTCTCAAGACCAGCCATTTTCTTATCTTCCCTCAAAATCCATTTTTACAGGAAATAGGTTTTTGGTTTTCTTTAAAGGTTGGATATTTTAAATATGAAAAACGGCTACTACACCCGCATATGAGACAGACTTAACTTCCGTAGCCTCCAATTAAGGAAACAGGCTTGAATTCAAGATTTTAACCCTACGTAGATTCGTATCATTTTTAGCCATAGCGACCCCATCCTGTGAGGCTCCAGAACGTTTATCACCAATTCAGCATTAGATCTCCAACCCTGGTAGCCGACGAGTAGTGGTGTCCTCAATTGTTCCTCACTTACCCTCAGCGTACCAGTTGTACCATACTATCGCAACAACATTGGTACTCCCCTAGGCTTTAATATAGCGCCTGATCAACCGCAGCTGATTTTCGTGTCCCTCACTGGGACTCCCGGCATACTCAGCTTCACACTCCTAGATAACTACCTAACCACCAATGTGGAAATCATAACGCCTTCACAGTGACAATCTTTTCTGACTGATTTCACTCACTATGGTTGATACTGGAATACGGCTCATTGCCTAAGTGCAGTTTGTTGATCTTATATTATAGCCTACGTAGAGGACCCCACCAGCCACTTTCCTTCTCATCGGCGCCCTCTACCCACCATAATTATTTCTAATACAAATCCACGACTCCATTCATGGACGCTAAAACTCCAACTCAACCATTTTCAAAACCACACCACAAACTCATCACTTCACTCTTTCTCAAAACTACATCCCATTCCATCATTCACCTCCAATTCAACACTTCAATTTGAAAATAGATTTTTGATGCAGTGATGGTATACTTACTATAAGAAAGCATTGAAAATCATTTAATAAGAAATGCTCAAGGAGTCTTGCCTGGGATAAAAGCGGAAGGATCGTTCTTGCCCGTGTATTGGATCTGATTGGCTGGGATGCTTAAGTCGGATCCTGAAAGCATACACATTAACTAGAGCAATTTAATGTGAATAATTTATTCTGGCATCCAACCAATTTGATGATCTGTCGTTCGAGTTTTAGTTAGCACAAATTAAACAAGTTCACTTGCCGATTTTTACGCGATCCGACAATCGATTCCAAAATCGACGCGGTCCGCAGCCAATTTACTTTTCTACTCTCTTATCTTTTTCTCTTCTTTCTTTTTCTCCTCTTTTCTCTTATTTTCTTATTTTCTTTTCTCTTTTTCTTTCTTCCCTTCTTATTTCCCTTCAGCTTGCTCTGGTCTCTGGCCGACTCGGCTTCTTGCTCTCGGTTCTGCCGCCTCCCTCTCCATTCTCTGCTTGCCTCCTGCTCACCTCCCCTTTGGCGCCTCTGGCGACTCCTCTCCTCCTACCTCTCCCTCTCGGCCACAGCTCCTGGTGGCAACTCCTGCTCGTCTTCTCCCTCTACTCCTCCTGCGGCGCCACTACTCCTCTCCTCCCCCGCCGCCTCTGGCGGTCGCTCCTCTCGGGTGCGACTCCTGGCGCCACGGCCTCAGTGTCTCCCCTCTCGGCCTGGTGCCGCCTGCTCCCACTCTCGGTCGGCTCAATCAGCTCGGCCAATTTCAAGATGCTCCTCCGGATGCTAAGCTAGGGTTACTACTACCTACTGCTCCCCACATTTTATTTGATGATTTCGCTTTGCACATTTCACTGATTTAACAGAATGGCGAGAATCCATGGTTTAGGATGATCGTTGGGGGGTTGATCTATTTCTGAGAAAGAACAGATACTACTCTAGGCTTTCCAACTACTGAGACCGTGGAGAACGGCCCGATCCACCCTCTGCACGTGCTACTAGCTCTACTGCTAAGATGCACCTGGGGTTGGTTCGGTTGATGAAGCTAGTTGAAGGAGTTGAGGGTGAGGAAGCTGTGTTCTTGGCCTTCTCCTGGCTGGTTCGGCTTCTGGACGACCTCCTTCTTCTGGCTTCTGGACCTCCTGCTCCTTCTTCTAGATCCCCCCTCTCCTTGCTCCTCTTCTCCTTGCTGGTTGCTTCGGTTGGAAGCTTGCTTTGCTGGCTCTTGGTTTGTGGTGTGGGGGACAGAGGCAAATGAGCTGGCTTTGGGTTGCTTGGCATTTGGTTGGCTTTATTTACCTCTCTTGGGGAAAAGACCACCTTGCCCTTGGGATTTTTACCGGCCTCTGCTGGCTATAAGGGTATTACGGTCATCTCTCGCTCAAAACACTAACGGTACCTACAACCGTACTAGGTAAGCTACTAAACACCGAATGATGAACCCCGGTCTAGCGAGAGGTGCCTGTCTGGCCCCCGGACAGGTCAGGTACCTCGATGAGCAATACCTTTCACTGCGGGACTGACAGCACTCTTTTAATCCTTACATCTTGTTTTTCTTACCTAGTTCATTTTTAATGTTTAATTAATCCTTTAATTAAACTGATAACCCCCCGGGTTATCACACTCTGGCCCTTTTCGGCAGTATAGGGTCTAATCTCGATCGGAGAAGCCAAGATCTCGGCCCAAAATCACTAGATTTCGCCCAGCACAAAAAAATTCGAGGTGATCAAAAATTCTTTTCCAAACTGATTAGTGTATGTATTTTGGGTGATATCTCAGTATATATTGCCAAGTTAGTGTATACATTTGTCGGATATGTGTATTTGTACGCCGGATTAGTGATGCATTTCTATGTTAGTACGTGTGGATGCATATTGTTACTGTGAAGTGCAGCAGACATTAATATTTGTCTATATATTGTATGCAAGAAGATAGTACTGTCAGGAGTATTGTAGACATTAGTATTTGTCCATGCAAGAAGATAGTATTGTAGATATTAGTATTTGCCCATGCAAGAAGATAGAAATATACTAAATCGAAGTTAACCTTTCTCAGTTATTTTTTGTTCTGCTGCAGTTTCTCCCGATGGCAGATTGTGCGAATACCGTATGGGACCATAGGGAGCGTGTCGGACCGGCTGGGTCGAAATGCAACTACTGCAGGCATGTCATGAAGGGTAGAGGGGTGACCCGTCTGAAGGAACATTTGGCTGGCCACATCGGAATGTGAAGGCATGCCCAAACGTGCCTAAAGTGGTTAGGTAGGCCATGCTAGCTGACCTCCATGGAGGTTGAAGAAGAATAAGGAGAAGGAGATGGTGTGCCTCTGTCAGGAGGAGGCTTGCGACGAGGGGGGATGGTCAAAGTGGTTACCTGCTAATGCAATTCTAGGAAGAAAGGTCGACTGCCCATATTTCACAAGTACAAAATGGTCATATGTTACTCAGTTACAACTCATGTGATGATTGTACTAATATCTTACGGCCGCGATGGACAGCTGCAATTAAGCTGACGCAGGAGCTAGGCCCGGGGATTCGTCCACCACAGGGCTATGAGATAGATGGGAAGTATCTAGATGAGAATGAGTAGGAGATAGTCAAGTACCTTCGAAGGTTTAAGGAAGACTGGGCTACATTTTGTGTTACAATAATGTGTGAGGCTTGGAATGGACCTACTCATCAGAGTATTGTCAACTTCATGGTGTACTGCAATGGCGTCATGTACTTTCATAAGACCATCAATGCAACAGGTACAACATTTGGTTTTTTATACTCTTCCATAAGACCGTGAGTACCTGCTCCACAACATTTGTTTTTTTTTGTTCATTCGCAGGCAAGGTCAAAGACCACAACTACCTACTCCGTGAGATAACAAAGGTCGTGGCCGAGGATATTGGGGCAGAAAATGTTGTGTAGGTGGTTACTGACAACGGTGCCAACTTCAAGAAAGCATGCCAAATATTACGAGTGCAGTACCCACGGATTATATGGCAGCCGTGCTTGGCCCACACAGTGAATCTTATGTTGAAAGATGTATGTGATGTCTCAAAAATCAAATAGGTTGTGGGACAAGCCAAGACAATTTGCAGATTCATGTACAACCACAAAAATATACACGCACAGATGCGGCAACATATTGGGGGAGAGTTGGTGAGGTCAAATGTCACTAGATTTGACATGACCTTTATTTTTCTAGAAAGATTCCCCAAGAAGAAGGAGCAATTCCAGTAGTAGATGACATATCCCGCTTGGACAGGTAGCAGGTAGGCTCAGATGGGGGAGGGCAAATATGCATATGACTACCTCCTGAGCAGGGAGTTTTGGGAGTGGATGGAATGGACCGTCTTGGCCGTAGAACCCTTGTACAAGCTATTGATGTTTGCGGATCAAGACAAGTTACCAATAATCAGCGATGTCATAATGCAATACGCGATTGTGCGGAATGAGTATAACAACCGCTTGTGGGAGTACAGAGAGCATTACAAGATATTCTTGAAAATTCTGGAAAAGAGGTTCACCTAAATAAGGAAAACTACATTCGTGCAAGCAGGTTAGTGAAATTAATATGTTCAGTTCTGTTGTGGTAAATATGCAATAATTCTTGCACATTCGCATCTGTTACGCTAACTGTACAATGATTTCTCTATTGCAGCTTCTGTGCTTGACCCGCGATCTCAGTTCTCGTACAATATATGCAGCACTCCGTAGTAAATAGGAGCGCTATCTACTGCACTAGGAATTATGTCCGATGATGACGGTACCGCGGTGCAGGCCCTACGGGAAGCTGATGTATACCGTCTTAGGAAGGGCTGGTCTGCCACCCAGCTTGCACAGTCCAGCGCCATTAATGACCGCATGATGGCAGGTAAGCACGTAATTTCAGTTATTTTTACGAGTGACGCACATTGATGATGTTGCCATATTGCTAGCAGCTCAATGGTGGATGGTGTTTAGGAATGAGACGCCAGCTTTACAGAAGTACGCCTTGCGGTTGGTGTCACAGTGCGCATCATCAAGTGGTTGCGAGCTCAATTGGAGCACATTTGCCTTAGTGCACACGTAGCTCAGGAACGGATTAAATTATGCAAAGCTCCAGCACCTCGTGTTCGTGCACTACAACCTGCAACTTCGCTGCGGGACTATGAATCCACCCACGAGCCTCGCGACGAGGATCCAGTCGATCGCCTCATTGAGGGTGCGATACTGTGATGTATCCTGGTAGTGACCCTATTGCAGAGTGGTTCGACTTGTCTAGGACTGGTGGAGAGCTCTTACTGGACGAGGATAGTGGGATCGACCCAACTCTCCCAGCGAGATTCGTGGTAGACTCCATCCCTGTCGGGGGCTGGACAATCCTTTGGCCGATTGGTGCACAATCAGTGTGTCCCTAGCTCGGCGGCCCCCCCGATCACGCCCTTGCTCGGCCGAGGGGCCTGTGCCTTCGGGTGCGCGCGATCTCGAGTTCGAGCCCCGCACGACCTCGAGTTCGAACCCCGCACGACCTCGAGTACGGGCCTTCCTTTGCTCGGGTCGTTGATTTCCTTGGATCCCGCACGTACATTTCTTGGGCGATTACCAAGGCGTGGTCTCACGGATGGTGCGAGTCTGTGACAAGCCGGGGCGGTTAAGCGGCTCTCAATGCGCATTAAGGGCCACGATCCAAGATTTCTCCGGCGATTACGTAGAGGAGGTATAAAAGCCGGATATGCACAAACGTTAGGGACACACGGTACACACAATGCCCGAGCTAGGAATCACTATTGCTTGAGTAAACACATCCCCTGTACACCAACATAACAAAGATCACCGCCGCAAGGCGACTGGAGTAGAGCTGTTACCTTCACAGGGGCTCGAACCAGTATAAACCTTTGTTTCCCGCTCGTTGACGCCTTGCCTTGACCATCAGCGCATCAGTTCCATCCCTTCGTCTGGACGAAACACTGCGCGGGTCCCATACTACACGAGACCCCTACCATCTTTCTTGCGGTTGGCGATCCCGATCGTCGACAATCCCGCTGAAAGAAATGAACGAGACCACAGGTAACCAAAGTAATTGTTCTCCATTCCACTTGTAAACCATGTATGTCGAAACCTTACAACAATGTTAATATTACTTACACTTGGCCACAGGTGGGAAGAGTCTCCTAGATTGGGCCAAGTATACGATCGGTGACACACACAAAAGGAAGAGAAAGCATGCAAACGACAATGCAGACAATGACATGCTAGTAGGAGATTTACGCGGATTGGAAAAGTTATCGGACAGCCAGCCTCCTAAGGGAAAAGGCAAAGCTCCAGTTGATGATGAGCCTGATATCGACAGTGATGATGAGACGGCTACACTTGCTGATATTGAGCAGTGCCTCCGTAGTAGCTCAGCAATAAAGACAGACTTTCCTAGCGATGATGGGACATAAATTGGCCGGTACACTATCCGCCTCCGTTCACAGCCACAATCGCCGCGAGGATCACAACAAGGGGTTAGCCCCTCGAGGAGGGCCTCACAGAGGCAAACCCGTAGTAAGGGGAAAAGCGCATCAAGTGGTGAGCGTGGCGACAGGCATCACAGCCACAAGATGATGTAGGCTCATGGTGTAGCAGCCAGTCTTCGAGCCATTTCGGTCTCCCAACTAAGCATAGTAGGTACGGTTCAATGTCATATGGAGAGGATCAGGGTGGGTACGGTTCAATGTCACATGGAGGGGATCAAGGTGGGTACGGTTACAGACAGAGTTATGACGGATCTAGCATCTCTTGACCGTTTGACTACACTAATCCATACGGATCTAGCATCTGTCAGTGTCAGGTACTTCTACCAACCCGAGAATTATAGCGTCTGGATGGCTCATTATGAACATTGAAAGTCTGCTTGGCTACCGTGGGACATGAACTGGGAAGAATACAAGCAACAACGCGAGAGGAGACATCACGAGGTCATCGTCGACAACGCAGAGGTGGAGTTTGCACCACAAACGTACTACTACTCGTAGGTACGTGATGCAAATAGATATTGATTTTATTATCATGCAAATATGAAATAAATTGTCATATGTATCGATTTTATTTCATGCCTATTAATTGTCATGCAAATATACATCGATTGTTTGCAATTGTGACTCTCCAAATCCGAATTTCAGTCGAAATGCTGTCGAAGTTTCTAACTTCACGGTCTGATAATGATCTAAAAATTTTATGCCAATGTTAATGATGCATCACAATCATCCAATTAAAATTTCTAAATTTTGTAACATACTTTCAACCATTTTCCATCTGGACATCACCGATGTCCGAAATTTTAAAAATCCCTCAAGACTCACCATCATTTAAAAATTTTATGAAAAGATTACTGATATGATAGAATTATGCACAAAAAATTACAAATATTTCTAACGTGGTTTGTCCTATTTTTCATCCGGTTCAAAATTGCCGGTCAGTGTTTTATTAGGACAGTAGTTATGTTTGAATTTTTCACAATTCCACAGGATTCATAATTATCTGAAAATTTTATGGCAACATCATCAATGTGTTAGTGATCTCTAGAAAAAATTTCAAATTTTTTTGACAAAGTTTTGACCGTATTTCACGCCGTGAAATTTTGCCGAGATCTCGGCAAAACCGGCCGACATCTCAGCAAAACCGGCAAAATTTCGGTTCAGTCGGGAGCTACAGAACCAGATTTGAATTCCTGCTTTTGCATTTCAGCCGGAATTTGTTTGAATTTCCGAGATCTCGCCGAAATTTCGTTCTCCGGCCAGGGACAGTATGTCGAGCGTAATCGAGATTGTGAACCCTGTAACTGGTAGCCTTATGTTGATCTGATTGATAATCAATACTGTAGAAAAGTATTGGCCGGCTAAGGTTAGTTAGGGCATGTTTGGAAAACGGTAACAGCAAATAAATTATATAGGTAAGGAGGCATCAAGTTATCGAGACTCAATGTTCCATTTCCATCCAAATTTTCTATGGTGACTGGCCTTGCAGACCAAATTAAGGGCCAATTTTACGAGTCAAAACTGGCATCTGACGACTTGGTGCTGCAAACCATGCATTCAAGCTTGTTCCCCGTGAATTAGCAGCATATTTTCGTGCAAGGAAACTGTACTTCCAACACCTTACCAAATCTCGTCGAACTCGAAATACCAGCAGTTTATATTGCAATTTCCTCTAGCTAACCAAATACGATACAAATTCAACTCATACAAGCATGCGTACAGCTTCGAATTCACACTCCCACCCAGGGTGGCGAAGACAACTGACTGACGAACGTAGACAACCACCATCCCCGGTCCGCGCTCAGGCGTGCCTCCTGATGGCCCTGAGCTTGACGCCGTGGCGGAACCCGAGGACGAGGTCGAAGTCGAACTGGATGGGCGACTCCATGGCCGGCGAGTGGCGGAAGACGTAGTGGCGGTAGAGGTGGACGACGGCGAGCTTCACCTGCTGCAGCGCGAACCTGTGCCCGATGCACGCCCTCGGCCCGATGCCGAACGGGATGTGCGCGTACGGGTGCCGCGCGCGCTCCTCCTCCCCCTCCGCCGCGAACCGCTCCGGCCGGAACTCCTCCGGCTCCGGGAACTGCCGCGCGTCGCGGGCCAGCACCCCCGGCGCCAGCCACACGTACGTGCCCTGCCGTGTACGGTAAACGCCGTCGTAAAATAAGCTTGTGCTGGCGGCTGCTATGTAACTATACTTCGAGCTAAAACGTGCGCTATGATTAAGATCGGAGGGGTGTCTCTGTGCATTTCTTTTCCAAAATTACACAAATATTAAAATATGAATAAAAGATAGGTAATAATGATTATTTTTTCATTTGTTTTAAGATTTATACAATTTGTATTAGAATACGACACTTTAAAATCGTTAGCTGCTCTAGTATATTGATGAGAAATAGCTGTGGTATTAGAAGAATCTAGCAACCAGTGAGATTAAAAGCCCAGTGTCAGTGTGCGGTGTGGTGTCACGCTGCCACCGCTCTTACAAACTAGAAAAGCCCCGCGTGTTGCCACGGGCGATGCTTAATTTTAATAGTGAGGGACGGATTTTTTTAGAAGGAAATAGAATAAAAAAAATATTGTAGCTTATCTTGGATACAGAGAGAGAAAATTTTCAAAAAAAAAGTAAAAATACTGTGGTGGCTACAAGAATATAGAGTTATATAGATCGTAGTTTCTACCGCTATACTTCCTTCTTCCTTACTTTTGAGTTTTGACCGCTGTCTAGATTAAGTGTATAAAAATATATCATTAGATTTGTTGTTACAAATACTTTTATTATATTATAATTTATTAGTATATCTCAGTGTAAAGGTATAAAAAGTAACTATCAAAATCATATACTATTAGAGATACTGAAAAATCAAAACATTTTTTGAAAGAGCAAAAAAAAAAAATCAAAACATTGAGAGCAGTGAATTAAGGAGAAGTTTATTATGTATGGGTTTAAGTTATGAATGCACCTTTGGGAGGAGGTAGCCGCCGATCTCGACTTGCTCGGAGGTCTCCCTGGCGATGAGCGGCGAGACGAGATGAAACCTCATGGCCTCCTTGATCACCAGGTCGAGGTAGGGAAATCTGCTCTGGAGCTCGTCGGCGTCCGGCGCCCGGCCTCGGCGCGGGACGAACCCGTCCACCTCCCGGAGCAGCTTCTCCTCCACGCGCGGGTGGCACGACACCAGGTACACCACCGACGACACCGTGAACGCCGTCGTCTTCGTCCCGGCGATCAGGTGCTCGTAAGCCAGCGCTCGGAGGTGCCTGTCCTCCAGTGCGAACTCCTTGGCGCCGTGGCCGCCGCTCTCGCTCGCGTCCAGCAGCGCCGCGATGAAGTCCAGCGCGGCGGCAGATGAGGAGCCGTCGCCGTCGCGCACGCTCCGGTCCCTGTCCCTCCGCCGGCCCGCGATGATGGCGTCGATGCGGCCGCACAGCCGGCGCTCGTTCTCGTCCATCTTGTAGTCCGCCGTGCCGGGCACCCGTCGCAGCAGCCGCTTGCACGGCGTCTGGATGCACGGGAGGAAGAGCCCGAGGATGGTGGACAGCGAGCTCGACAGGTCCATCTTGATAAACTCCATGGACCTCTTGTACTCCTTGAGGAACTCCCTGACGTCGTCGCCCTCGATGTCATCGCCGGCGGCGTCCGGGAGCTTCTTGCACAGGCCGAACTCGATGCCAAAGGCCGTCTTGCCGATGATGTCGATGGCCATGCGCAGCGAGAGCTGGCAGAAGGGGATACAGTCCTGGTCCGGGCAGGCGGCGATGTTGTCCAAAAGCGCGTCGACGTACGACTGCATCGTCGGCACGAGCCCGGCGAGCCGCGCCGGCTGGTAGAGCGGGATCACCGTGTTCCTCATCGACGACCATGTGGAGTCCCTGGTGAGGAAGAGGGCGTCCTGGTGCAGCGAGCCGACGTTCGGCGGCGGGGTGCTCCGGTTGCGGATGTCCTTGAACTTCTTGATGCCGACCTCCTTGCACAACTCGGCATTGGCCACAATCACCAGTGGCTGCCTTCCCATATGAAACCTGCAGCACGGTTGCCTTCTTCTCCATTAGTAACTGCTCCACTCACTACTACTAACTCTGAACAGCTCTGAAATGTCACACATATGCACATCACCATATGACACCTGAGCTACTGCTTTGCTTGTTAGGATTATTTACCTGAAGATCGGACCGTACTCCTTCGCGATCGAGCGAAAGATGTCCGGTCCGTTCTTGGCAAGAAGATGAAGGTGGCCCAGAGGGAACCTGGTTGGAGGCCCTGGGACCCTCCTCACACTCCAGTATGGTGCATAGAAGTATATCAGAAATGCACTGAGCAGAGCTACTGAAGGTAAAATCAGCAGAACTGGTACACTTGCGGGTGCAGCATGGCCTGCTTCCACTGCAATGGAGCAATTGGTGGCATCCATGGAAGAAGCTAGCTAGCTGCTCAGTGTTCTGATTTCTGTAGCTAGCTGCTCAGTGTTCTGGTTTCTGCATTGGTGTTGCACATGTCGATTTATAAAGGGTGAGGCAAATGGCATGCAATGTTGTAGTCGTCATCGTCGTCGTTGTCAGATGATGCTGTACCAGTGGAGCTGTGCCACACGATGGGTCATCAAAGGAACCATGGAGATCACGTGGTGACATGTCAGGAATTTCTAATCCGGGTTTATCGAAAAAAAAGAGGATGATTTCATCAATCTAAAGCACCATGTTGTGGTCTCTGAATCACTACTGAATTTTCATTTGCATCAAAATTCAAATTTTAACAGGGACAACTATAGATTTGTTTACAGAGTACAGACTACAAGTCACATACAATGATAGAATGGCTAAATATTTTCTGATCTACCAACCTTTTCTCTATACCAATATTTGCTTAATTAATTTGCCCTTTTAATTCAGCGCACATATACACAATTTCTTGCATGATCCATAAGCATTGGTAGGACAAATTAAAGATGTTTTTCTTTACATGGAATGCATACACTGTTGTTTGACGGGGCGTTCATTTAGCATGTCATTAATTAGGATTAGAATAATTAGTTTCCTTATTATTTGGGTTTGTTTCCTTTTAAATTATGCATAAAGGATGTCATGTATCCTTTACTGACTTGGCTGATGTGATACATGACAACCTAGCCCACGTTAAAAGATAAGGAAACTAATTATCTAATTGACATTCAACCACGCCCTCGTGGCAAATGGCTCAGCCGCTTCATAACGTGCGAATCTTCCAAATCAACCTTGAGGACAAGGTTGAATTAGCAGGAAGATAATATTATGGGATGACGAGCCATATGACCGGGGCGTGGTGCATGGCGGCATGTCATTAATTAGAATTAGAATAATTAGTTTCCTTATTATTTGGGTTTGTTTCCTTTTAAATTATTTCCATGTAATAGGGATTAGTTTCCTTAATACAAGAATAGGTTTCTTAGGGGTCAAATCTAGCCATCCTATAAAAAGGATGTCATGTATGACTTTATGCAACGATAAACCAAGTCTGCTAGAGACATACAGTCGCCGACCCATAACAGCTTGGTCTATATTCTAAACAGCTTCAGAGGATGATCAATTATAGCTACTTGGAACAAGAAAAGAAACCGCATCACCAATTTAATTACACTTTTAATAACCAAATAATAGTGCAAAAATTGTGTAAGATAAATCAGCAATAGGGCAAAATGGACGCAAAGCCACTACATAAATCCGTGATTGTTTTGCAATTGTCAGCTCACCTATCTGAACCAAACAAACCGAATTCCACTCAAATGTATCAACCTGCAGCCCACGTCAGTACGATGATACAAACTGAAGGAAGCAGAAAGCGAGGGATCGTTCCTCACATATCCTCTTTTTTATGGTAATTGGGTTTGGTAATCGACCACTCATGGACCGCCTTCACACAAATCTTAAAGCACGTGTCGCAGTGACAATGATGATAAGGGTGACGACAATGACAAATCGCACTGGAAGGGGAGATCAAATGGACTAGACCGGTGCGCCAATTCCAGCGCTGTAATGTGGTCAAGAAATCCACATCTTCTATTCCAAATCTCAATCCTGGCCCATGACAGTCAAAATGGCTGTCGATTTTTCATTGTGCGAATGGAATAAGCTTTGCCAGTATCTCAAGATTCCAAGTAGGAAGGTATTGACACTAGGATTGTGACACGGACGGTATGGACACCACCTTACTTGCGCGGCTGGTATATTCCTATCTTTTCATTGTGCTATGTCTTTATGCAGTAAAAGCTGACATCAATCCTTTTCTAGCCCTCTCGCACCTTCTTCTTTTTTTTTTTTTTCAAATCTAATCCCATACTAACGCAACTGCAAAAATAGCCCCTCCCCGACCACGGAAGTGCCGCAGGTGACACGTGTCACCTGCCACGCCCGTATACCACGGTAGCTCCTACCGAGCTACGACAGCGTGGCAGCGGTGGTCCCACTGGCTTGCCAAGCTACCGGTGCTCGACAACACATATGGAAACTTATTTAATCACTCAAGTACTTAATTAAGCACTCACCTACTTTTGTCCTACTGAGGAGTGGTAGCTTGGCAAGCCGTGTAGTGTGCCACCGAGCTATAGGAGCTCGGTATGCCAGTGGGCCCACTGCTACCATACTACCGTAGCTCGGTACAAGCTGTCATGGTACACAGACGTGGCAGGTGATACGTAGGGGGCTATTTTTGCAATTGTGTTTGCATGTGGGGGCAAGATTTGCAAAAAAAAAAAAAGGTGCAGGGGGCTAGAAAAGGATTGTGTTACTAAAAGCTCACTTTGCCAGTGCCACATGCCAGTCAGATTTAGCTCAGTTCTGCTAATTTGCTTGTAAGAAGGGTTCACCAATCCATCAGCTGACCAATCAACAATTGTATGCTAGGTACAGGAAGTTTGTTCAAAAATCATGACATGTTGAAATTCGCTTTGAAATGGGTCCTTTATTACTTGTATGCCAAGTTACGATGGACAATGAAAAAAATCCCAAAACATCAGGCTTTATACTTTTTAGTTCTCAAATCGTGTGACAGAATTGGGGAAAGCAACTCCACATATATATGGACGTCCATAAAATATCCTAGCCATCCAAAGTGCTCTGAGATTTGTGCACAAATATTACAATGATGGGAAGAAGAGATAGTGGCTCGAGTTTTGAAAGTTTGCATCAATCTCGAGGCACATTTGATATAGTGTATGGACGTCCATATATTTGTTTTATATAAAGAACATTTCAAAATCGACACGAATTAGCCCCCAGCGAAGCGTAAATCAGTTCAAATACACGGGATTTCTAATCTAATTAGACAAAATCCATACCTCACCAGGGAAATCCTGGAATCAGCGGTTATCAATTGGCTCCTAGAAGTTCTCTTCCCCAGTTGATCCCTATTGATGATGTATAGTAGTAGCATTGTTGCTAGGTGACTCCAAATCTTTCCCTCTAGCATGTCCTGCAAAATGAAAAAGGATGGTCCACGTTCTCTCGGTATTGGCTGCAGGGTTGATGACGTTGTTTCTCTTGTTGCCATCCCCTTGGGGAAAGATTCTCCCCTGCGAGGTGCCTTTATAAAAGGCTGTTAGCCAGATGAAAGCCATAGCTTACAGTGATGGCATGGCCTCCAGCCCTGTTCTTTTCCAACCCGAGAGGGTTGTGCTTGTACTATATACACATTATATTCCCTAGTATGAATATGCCTGTCTTCGGACTTTGTTCTACATAGGCGGTGTTCTAAATAAAGGCTTTTAAGGCCTTGTAAAAGCCCATTAAAACGGTAAAGATTCCATGTCCATTACGTCATGGATATTTCAAGGTTCGTTCATTTTATTGGGTCCTTTATTTGGTTTAATGGTTGTTAATGTTTAACGGGCTCGTTTTATAGGGCCGTTTATTTGGGTAAAGTTACAAGATTGCCATATGACATAGAACATTATGATATATATGAGATGAATGCTAGCTTTGCCTTTTCATTGCCACTTGAGCGGTTCATTCATTTAATTATGATTATTTAATTACATTCACATTATGTCATATTTTTTTCTTCATATCACCATTGTGGATAATTGTTGATAGCCTAATAGTTTCATTTTATATGCATGAAAGATGAATTAGGTGCTTATTTTGTTATTATTGCAAACACATGCATATATTTCTCTTAATTTTAAATAGTAAAACTTTCAAGCCCGTTTACTGCATAAACATTAAAAGGTGGAGTAACCGTTCATTCACTGTTTACCGTTATTTAGAACATTATATATGGCTTTTCCTACAGCAGGTTTATATGGTTATCATGGCGCCTATTTTCCTTTCAGCTATTCCATCTGCTTAACGAGTTGCAGAAAGTGCTGTCTAAGTTAAAAACTTTGGTTCGATTTGGCAGTATATTGATATTTTCAGCTTCCATGTTTGACGAAAAGATGAAAGCTCTTTGTTTAACTATATATAGGCATCGGTGCAATCAAATGCATAATAAATTTACCATAAGCTTATTTACGCTATAAATAATCTCTGTTTGATGAGTTCGCATCACGGCAATGTCTCACCACCTTCAAAAACCTCGAAGAAGTAAGGTTAATTTGACATAAACATAGGGACTATGTCCATTTGAGGCTAACTCCAGAACTATCTATTCAACAAGAGGAGAAGAGGAGGAAGATATATGACAAAGATAGCAGCCTAGCATCGAGAGAAAAAGATCTTTCCGAACCTGCTTTAGCCTTCTTCCCCTTTCCAGAGGTAATTATCAACTCCAGAAACCTCATAAGGCACCCATGAATGGAACAAATGGGAGGATAATTTACCTATTCACATTGTAATTTTACTCTGATTTAATTCTACCACAAATTGCATCTTGCACGCATCAAATAGCTCCTTGATCAACAATAAATCATGACTAGTTAGCGGAAAGCATGACTGAAGATATTGTAGGTTGATAGGCTCTAACAACAACCTCAAATATTCTTGGACACCCACCGAAGGCGGAAGCATACCCCAGCTGCACGGTTTTTTACATTGGAAAACATACGTGATACATGAACCACCAAAGGTGACAAAAAACCTTTCACTTTTTGACCTACATGCAAACGCACCAAACTGAAAAGGACCAAAGTAAGATCATTGATCCAACTTCATAGCGTCTCGTGAACATCCTCTTGGTTGTGTACTACCACGAGTGTGCCATATTTTGTTGGTTGTCGGATACAAAACCAGGTTGCAAAACTGGGCGGAATTGGGCCTTCATGGTTACAGAACAAACTTCATAGCAGTGTTGTGAAAACGATATACATTCAATGGACGGACATGGTACTGCTAAGCAATTAATAGCAATACGGCCAATTAATCGGAATTTAACGGATGATTATGTGTTCATCTTAATATATTTATTTACATTTAGAATTAACTAGAAATATTTTAGTTACCCAAAGTTATTGTAAATTATCACTCTACAAAATATGTTTACATTTCATTGTTTATACTTCATCCAAAAGGTACATGCTATGAACACTATAACACAATACTAATTTATCATACTTAGTGAATAAAAATAAGCTACTTTCATGATTAAATGGGAAAAAAGATAATTAATCGGAAAACAGCCGATTAATTGGATTATGCGGCCAATTAATCGTTCGACTGCGTTAATTGGACTCTAATTAAACTATTCGTGATGGTTTAGTTCACCAATTAACCGGTTGGGTCGGCCGTTTTTCACAACAATGCTTCACAGTGTTATACGCCATGCAGTACTTCCACAGTTGTTGGAGTAAAAAGCAAAGCGTAATATTTTTTTTTTATGCTACTAGTAAGCACTGTATAAAGCGTTAAAGCATGATACTGCAGCGATTTCAACGTATTTTTGGATTAAAAGATTGGGATTGCGTCTCACTGCAAAGCACTATAGCACAGTGTCTTTAATGTGTTCATCAGTTTAGAGCCTTTCCATCCAAGATTAGGGTTGATGGACACTGTAGGAGGACAAATCAATAGTGGAAGCCCTAGCTAGCTGGACAATTATTGTACCAGGCCACCAAGGGAATCTCAAGCGCTGTTGACTTAGTATCTGCATGGCTTGTGAGTTGTGATCTGTGATGTGCATTTGTGCCCCTGAATTTTGCAACTTCCTTTTTTTGACAATGACAGGCAGAAACCTTCGTTTCTGGACGTGCAACCTGATGGTTCAGTGGAAACCCTAGCTAGCTGGACAATTATTGTACTAGGCCACCAAGGGAATCTCAAGCGCTGTTGACTTAGTATCTGCATGGCTTGTGAATTGTGATCTGTGATGTGCATTTGCGCCCCTGAATTTTGCAGCTTCCTTTCTTTGACAATGACGTGCAGAAACCCTCATTCCTGGACGTGCAACCTGATGGTTCAGTGTTTGGAGATGATTGCTTGGGAGGCGGCCTCTGTAGGCTAGGGCAGCTGTATCTCACTAGGCATGTAGCCGGGTAGGTATGTTACACTTCATGTGGATACCAAGGATTGGGGATTAATAACGGGAAGTGAAACTTTCATATGTGATGACACTCATTGGCTTCAATTGGTACATTCTGTAATCTTTGTTAACTATCAAGTATTAAGGCCTTGTTTGGTAGAGCTCAAGATCCGAGCTCTATCTGAGATCTGAAACTTGTAGGCTAAAATAAAATGAATTATGTTTATATTTTTGGTCTAAAATGTAAACAAGATTGACCCATCTAAATACTTTTAATGTACCAACAGTTGCAGCTCTACGGATCTAGTGGAGCTAGAAATATTTAGCTCCACAAAATCCACAGATCTGGTGAAGCTGGAGCTAGATCTAGTGATTCTCGCCCTAAAAGCGAATCGAGAACAAAATGACTGATTGTAGAATCGATTCTCACAATCGGCTCACCCATTTGGAGCTATACCAAACACAGCCTAAAGCTTGTGGATTCAGATATGGAAGACGAAAGCAATGCCACGGTGCCATTGATGATGTCAAAACCGTTTGGGGCCTGTTTGGAACTTCACAAGAAACAGTACAAGGCCTTAAAAAATCCCATAAGAATCCTCCACTCCAAAAGGGGCCTTAGATTATCTGATCAGAAGTTAGGAAATTCAAATGGAGATAGGAAACTATGGTACACAGTCACCTTTCAATAATTTCTTGTCTACCTCATCTTCACATGTGACTTCTAATTGAAACCTAGGCATCATGGGCGAATAGTATGGCCCATTTGGACTTAAAAGTAAAGTAAGACACGAATCCAAAGTTTTGTAGTCTTCTAGATAGTGTAGAATCTACTTAGGGCCTGTTTGGTAGAGCTCTAGATTTCAGCTTCACCTGAAATCTGAAACTTGTAGGCTAAAATAAAGTGAATAAAGTTTATATTTTTGGTCTAAAATGTAAACAAGATGACCTATCTAAACATTCTTAATGTACTCACAGCTTCACCTTCACGAATCTGATAAAGCTAGAATTTTCAGCTTCACTAGATTCATGAATCTGGAGAAACTGAATCCCTGCCAAACACACCCTTAATACCCAATAGGCGGCTCATAACCAATGAGGGGTCTGAAGTTGTCCTACCATTGCTCTGTATGAATCTGACAAGAGTTCTCTTGGCCATATTCATACTTTACATGGCAGGCGAACATCAGGTCTCCTATGCCATAATAAAGTTCCCCTTTGGCCTTTGAATTTGCCTTGGCCTAATTATTCCTTGCTCCTTGGGTGTGACAAGCATTAACAGACAAAGGTCATTGGACTATTGGAGTATTGCCCCAACAGGTCAAAATGCTAATGATCTAGTTCCTCATAAAAGTGATGATATTCGTATGCTAGTTTGCTATGCAGACTAAAACACTTGATTGGACTACAGTGGTTAGTATAATTTTTAGTCATCTGTGGTTTATCAGATATAAATTAGGATGTTCTGTGCAATATGCAGAATTCAAGCATCAACCTCCTCTGGAAATGTAAGAATTTTAGAGAAGGAAAAATAAGTCAACTCTCATTGAATGCTTTCTTTCCTACAAAATTCAATACACCTAGAAGACAAGAAGCAAGCGTATTCTTGAACAATCTGACTCTAAAACAGTGCAGTTCATACCAAGGAAACGAAGATAACAGTGGTGAGTTGCTTTGAAGCATGTACCTTAATTAATTCTCTTTTTCGAGAGTAGCGAAGTTTGCCAAGTCACTGCTCTCTTGATAACTCTGGTGTAAAATTTTACCATCTTGTACTGATTAATGCACAACCTGGAACCTACTGCCAAGTCACGCTTGCAGCCGGGTGGTGAGGCTAATAATGCTTGCTGCTGCCTCTTTATAACCTGCTAAATTGCAGCAAAATCTGTCAATTGACGCCTTGAGTATTTCATAACATATGGAGCATGAAGGTCAACACAGATAATTATAATTTGCTTCCAGGACACCCAAAATGGTGACATGAGTTGTGATATCTCAACTCCCAGGAGAGGAGAGGTTATGTTCTGAAAGAGGTATCAGTTGGGAGTATGATAATGATGAGAATATGTGTCTGCAGATGGTGCAGGTTATTCACCTTCCATTTGTAACAACTACAGCTAGATGCCTACCGATGCTCTTGCACAAGCTAGTTATCATGGTCATGGTCATTTTTTATCTCACTTCGACATTAAACATGTTAATGTGGATGCAGACGTAAACCGATAATCAGAGCAGTAGTCTAACTAGTAAAACATGCAGTTATTCTCAGAAGCCAT
Source organism: Guadua angustifolia (assembly GCA_036346375.1). Classification (NCBI taxonomy): domain Eukaryota; kingdom Viridiplantae; phylum Streptophyta; class Magnoliopsida; order Poales; family Poaceae; genus Guadua; species Guadua angustifolia. Next base: position 64,390,597 of record CM070502.1, on the reverse strand, counting down.
ACGAATTGATTGATGAAAAGACAAAAAATGATATGGATGTTGGAGTGGACTATGTAATTACACTAGCTCTCTAGGAAGGCTCGTGTTAATTAAAGGGATGGTAGAAATTTCTAATTATCACTAGATAATAGGAAAATGCATTGGAGATATACAGGTTGCTCCAAGCAAGTAATCAGTAAAGTTGCTCTTTCGTAAAAAAAATGAGTAAAGTTGTCAAAGTACAGAGATGATAAAAATACATAAAATAGCCAAATTTTAGCTCAAGAGCTTCCTTTTCCCCACTAAGCTTCTGCATTTTCCCCATTGATCAAACACTATGTTTCAAAGGAATTTCACAGTAACTTTATAGGAGAAAATATAATCCCCGCAGCATTCTTACGAAATTCCCGTGTTCCAAACGGCGCCTCAGCTGAAAACAAAGGACCAAGTTTTACCACAAGAAAGCTCAGTCTGAATCCAACTTTCCCATTCTACATATAATGCACAAGAAGATTTTTCATTCTTTGGATTCAGGAAACCCTAACAGCAGCACATAATTGGAAGTAGAAAAGGACTCACCTGACGAATTCGTATGGAGCGGAGTCGCGAGTGGCTCGGCGGGAGCGCGGGGAGGGAGGGGGGTGTACGGCAACGGAGGAGCTCTTCCTGCGCCGCCTCCAGCGACGGCGTCATGCGAATGCAGCCGCCTAAACGGGGACTGCGGGACGCAGAAACCGCCCGGCGCCGGCTCCGGAGCAGGTGGGCGGTGCAGAGGAGAGGGAAGAGAGGGGTAAAACCGTAAAATTTGAGAAGAAAATAGAAACGTTGAGCCGCTGACGTGTTGCCCGACCACCCCAAATATTGAGTAAATTTCTCAAATTATAATGTTTTTTCGAACTATTAAAAAATACAGATTTTAGCTTCTATTTCATTAAATTATAGGTTTTAGTAGAACTTGTGTTATAAAACTATAGGTTTTAAAATTAACCATTTACTGTAACGGGTCTGACAGTGTAATGTTAGTCTTATGTGCCCTTATTTTCCATTTTCACTCGCATGTGAGACTGTCATATGAATCCAGATTGTCAAACTCGTTATACGAAAAATCAATCAATTCTAAAACTTATAGCCTTTATGATATAAGTTCTCCTAAAACTTATAGTTTCATGATATTAAAGTTAGAATTTGTAGTTTTCTGATAATTTGTATAAGAAAACTGTGCTCTTGAATGTTTCACTAGACGCGACGGTCCCTCAACCGGCGGCTGGCGTGCGCTCGCCTCCGCCACTCACTCTCCACCCTGATGGCTCTCACACGTGATCATGGATTGAAATCTCTCGGTTTCTCGCGAGAACTCGCTTACGAGACTTGGATGAGTTTTGAAATGCCGGCTAGAGTGAAAAAATTCAAAAACTTTGAATTGCTACGGTGATTTCACATATCTCGGCTAGATCTCACCATATACCACCGAAATCTTGGCTTTTAATCCGAAATTTGATATTTGATGACCGGATTTGACCAGAAATTGATCAATAACCCTTAATGATGTCATATTGAATGAAAATTTATTGAAAAATCGAATTTTGAGACAAGCATGCACTATAAAGTCCAAGAACTTTGAAGTAACACTGTCACAATTTTTAAAAATTCGTTAGGATTGATCATGATGTAAAAAATTTATGAGAACATTAGGGATGATTTACATACTTTCGCTCATCACGGTTCCCTTCTACATCCCCTAGCATCTGATCCAGATTGTCATCTAAAGTATAGTCGATATCATCTGGAGTATCATTGACGATATCCAGATATTGTCGACTTCGTCAACAATGGTAGTATTACTTGGTCTCTAGATAATATACTCTTCACCGTGACTGGTCCAACATGTATACCCTTTTGAAACCCCGTAGAATTAAGTGTGCTTCTATCTACGCTGGGTTTCAAAACATCCACAAATTCTCACAGTCAATATATGGACAAGGCATAAATTCCACCCCCTTATTCAACATATCTTCCTCTGTAGCTCTTCTAAAAGCGAAGACACCATTAATGTACTCGATGCTCGCACAGTTCTTAGCATACATCTAGTTTCGATCCATCTACGCTACATATGTAACAATAGGTGTTAAATGATGCATGTAAGAACCAATTACTAATTTAGATCAAAAGGTATAAATGGATATGCACAAAGTTATAGCAAATGTATCTACTTTACATCACAAAGAACAAATTAACTAGCTTCATTTCCCTCTTCACCAAGGTAGATATTAAATATAATGCAAATTTAAACCAATTACTACTTTATATCACAGAGAACAAATGGATCTACAACAAGCTAGATGTAGAACACAGATTCATTTCACCTAAGCTAGATCTAAAATATAATTCAAATTTAAATCAATTACTAATTTTAGATGACCTAGAGCACAAGGATCTACATTTACTGTTCCAAATCTAGGGTCCCACAAATCGTCCGTGATGTTCCTTCATCTTCCCAATGTAGACGCGCGCAGTGTTTCGAGTTGATCATTTCGTCTTCCGATAGAATTAAAACCATCTGTTGAAATTCCACTTGGAAGACCGTGTTCTAGGCGGCATTTCGTTTCCTCAATGTAGGTCGTTAATTGCAATTATGCGGCTATAAGAAGAGAGAGACTGATCGGCCGCCTCTACACTCGATCGATCAGCAAAACAAAGAAATCCCCTCCGATCCGATGCCGCCATGAGCAACCGAAAGAACCCCTCCAACGCCTCCTCTGTTGGCTCCGTTGGGCCTCCGACGAAAGCTCCGCCACCGCCACCGCCTTCTCTTCCGACAAACCCTCCGCCTCCGCCACCTCCGAGACCCCTGCGGGAATGGCTGCGGCGCCACGCTAGTGCCATATCCATGTCACGGCCACTTCCGCCTCAAGCGTCGTCATCAGGCAGAAGCGTCCGCCGCCAACCTTTTCCTCCTCCGACGATAGCTACGACTCGTCAAAGGGCTATCATGATAGTTGGGAGCTAGAGGATGACCCCGACAAAGCTGGGTTGAGCGAGGACCTAGACGGTCGGAGCGACGACTTTGACTCCGACGATGACAAGTCGACTAATTAAGTAGTCTTTTTTAAACTTTGTAGTTAAATTTTTGTATCCAGCAACAAACTAGTTAAACTTTTGTATCCAGCAAGAAATTTGTATATAATGCAACAATTTACTTCTCATATTAATCCAGTAGCCTTTTGTAAGGCATGTTTCAAGCGTTTACTGTTTTCAATTGATCATCACAGACGGTTTGGAGATAAAAATATTTGTGATGAGGGAAATATCATAGACTATTTTGTCCACATACCGTTTGTGAAGTTATACCTGTCATCACAGTCGGTTTGTGAATAAAACTGTCTGTGATATTTTTCCCATCACAGACGATTTTATCCACAAACTAACTGTGAACTTCTCGCTTTCATCACAGATGGTTTGTGGATGAAACCGTCTATGATAATCGATATCATAGATGGTTTCAGCCACAAACCATCTGCGATGTGCCCGGAACAGATCAAAAACGGTTTTATAAAAAAACCATCACTGATGACGTGTTTAATATAACCCCTTTTATAGTAGTGTACAACGCACGGGATGGAGAGCCCTGTTGTCTGGTACGTGACCATGACTCCCTACCTGTGCCCGTCTCCGTGTAGTCCAAGTAGGGGTGCAAACGGAGCGGATAATTCCCGACCGATCCGAGATCGAATTCGTTTAAAATCCGATTCGAATCCGAAAAAATGATATCTGGTTATATCTGGATTCGATCCAGATTCGAATCTGCCTATCCGAAAAAAATATGGAGTAAGATATGGGAAGAGAAGTATCCAATCCGTATCCGATCCATACCCGCATATCCGAGATATCCAAAAAATATCAGTGTAAATGAGTGAAATAGATATCCGATAACAGATCCGATAAACATAAACATTCTATATCATATAAGTTCATATGTTGATTGGAATTATATTTGGCTGCATATTATTTTTATATAGGGAAGGCAACTATTATTGAATTTGAAACACTTATATGTCTCCAAGGTACTAGTAAAGTTTTGTGTATGGTTGATTGATCTTAATATGCGCGACATATATGGTTTCTGCTTTCACGTATTATCCGACTAACTATTCATAACCGATACTAACCGTATCCGAAACGATCTGTATTCGTGACCGAAGTAATCCGTATTCATATTCGAATCCGGCACTGTCCGTATCCGATTCTATATCCGAGAAAAAATGTGGAATAGAATACAAAATGAGCAAAATCCGTCTGTATCCGATCCGTTTGCACCCTTAAGTCCAAGCACATCCTTGATGGGCACTTGACAGCAACGCGGCCATCTTGCCGATACCCATCAGGACTACCTCGGGCCACCTCGAGTCTTCCAGGGCACATTGTCGTGCTCAGCTGCTGCCCATGTGCTCTCGATCATGAGCACCAGTGCCCGAGCTCACCTCGGCCGCATAACGCCTACTGCGCCATCCATGGTCGCGTGCCATTCCTTGGCTCTTATGGTGTCGCCCCTGAATCTCCTTTCGAGAGTAGTGGTTTGATCTAAAACTTTAGACCCTGATACTAATTATTGGAACTACTAGAAAATTTTGCTGATGTTACCAACGTAGCTCCTTGTCGTTTTTCTGTTTATTCTTCGGTTTATATAGTCAAGCTAGATTACAAAACAACTCAACAAACTAACCAACTAAAACTTATCTCTGGACTTCCTGAGCTAACTAATTGAAGAACCAAACTACCAGGCAACTAACTCATGCAAACACATAATTTTAACATGACAAGATTATCTCTAATACAGTCCACGCTAATTAACTGCTATGGAGAAAGAGGTATGTAAAGAAATTGTGGAGTCTCACTGCCCTATAGGGAGGATCCATGGAAGTAGATGAACTAGTAATGCTCAGTGCCCTCTAGATGATGTTGGAGAATTTTTTAAAAAATTAATATTTTTAATGAAAAATTATAGAAATAATATGCTGAGTAAAAAATTACAAATATACCCGTCTGTCGGCGTTTCAAATGGCACAAATAGTGTTGCCATTTGCCATTTGAAATAGTGATAAAGAGTCTGTTGCTAGTTTCTCTATCGCCAATTAGAGAAGCAGATGTAAATTTTTTTAAATAAAAACCAATAAATAAAAAAAAGAAATTTCCAACATTTTTTGTTTGGAGATTTAGCCCCGTGTGGTTTTTTGTTGGGAAAATAGCCGCTTGGCCCATACATGCCGCACAAGGGTATTTTTATGTTCTATATTCTATGTGGTAAAGTAGATTAGAATGTGTTGTCACATCCGTTGATTTTGTTCTTGCAACTGGTACAGTCATTGTATGTTTAAAGTTAAAAATAGCGGAATGAATGAAATTTAGCATTTCATAATAAAGGGGGATTATATGACGCATACAGTTTGGACAGTACAAATGGTGGGACAAAACAGCCACGAAAATGGACAAAAATATGATATTAGTGCGACTTTTGGAATTATAAAAGGGCGGGATGGACTACGCTTTATGGACGGAGCACATTAAGGGTGTGTTTGGTAGGACTTCAGCTCCGTCAGATCCATGGATCTGGTGGAGCTGGGTATTTCTAGCTCCACCAGATTCGTAGAGCTGGAGCTGTGAGTACATTAAGAGTGTTTAGATAGATCATCTTGTTTACATTTTAGACCAAAAATATAAACCTAATTTACTTTATTTTAGCCTACAAGTTTCAGATCTTAGATGAAGCTGGGATCTGGAGCTCTACCAAACAAGCCCTAAAACTCGAATGGGTAACCATATGGTACCCATAGGTAGGGGTGGAAAACGAGCCAGTTGAACTTTTTTTCGAGCTTTCTTCGACACTAATTTATTCTTATTTATTATAGTCTTCTGTATTGTTTGAGACCCAACTTCGAACCGAGCCTAACGAGCTGAGACTAACGAGCCGAGCCGAAGTTGACCCTTATTCCAAATCAACTAATTTTTATTTTAAAAGAAAAATGAATGTAATCGGAGCAATTTTGAAACGAGCCACCGAGCCAGCTCAACGAGCTTTTTTTCCAGCCCTACCCATAGGGAGTGTTGATCGTCAGGATAGCATGGACAGGGCTACTAATCGCGGTAGTGGCAAGGACAACTACAGCTGACATTGTCGCAGCACCAGTAAGTGTGATAGTCACTGCCGAGGTGGACGACCTCCTCATTGTTCCTCTCCTTGAGTCTTTAACGACATAGGTCATTATGCTGGGTCTGGAGCTCCAAATTCTGTCTGCGGAGTTGTTTGTTCTGCTTCTTCACCTCCGTAAGGTCCTCTTGCATTTCATTGAGGTGATATAACAATGTATGGATGTAGCATTGGACATCTATAGGATATAGTGGGTCCACCATTCATTGAAGTTGCAATCTGCGGTCTGCAAGTAAGAGTATGTGTCATATAGCGAAACATGAGCCGAATGGTACATAAGAGTTGTAGCGGTTACCACAAATAGAAGGCATTAGTAGAAATGACGTCCTAGGCTAGCGTTGAATTCATCACAAACTTGCATAACGACGTTGAGATCGTACTTGCATGTCGGCCACTTTAGAGAGGAGAGTGGTTGGCTATTGTGGATTGGATTTTAAGGGTTGTAGTAGTCCCTTATTTGAATGGGAAGATTTGGGTTGGGGGATCGAGGTCCAGGGGACTGTAGTTTTGAGTATCCTCGAGGTAAGAGTAGCGGCCTCAGAACCATGAAGGGTCAAGGCCTTGAGGAGATGGCCGACCTAGACTTCCTCGTCTACTCCTATCACGGCTTGAGGTGCCTCCTCTGTTTGTCATTACAATGGAGTGGAGGTTGGGGTAGTGAAGGTGGTGGGTGATTTTATACCTCACTTTGGCCTGACAAAGCAAGCTGTAGAGTATTTTCACTTCGGTCTAAGAAAGTAATAGGTAGTGTATTGTCACTTTGCTCTGAGATAGGCAGTGTGTTGTCCGTCACTCTGAAATAGGCAATGTTTTATCACTTTGCGGCGCTGGAAGCGTGTTGCCAAATCACACTGAGAAAGCTGATGTATGTATTATCCAATCGGGCTAACAAAGCTGATAGCATTACGGACAAAACTAATATGTTGTAGTTAACCAAGCAAAAGATCATATCCGAGTAAGGCATAACTGAAAGGACCGAGATGTCGTCTAGAGGGGGGTGAATAGGCATTTTTAAATTTTAATTCGCAGCGGAAACAAACCTTTTCGGATAGTCCGAAATTTCCTTCGAACTGTCCGAGTGGTTCGGATAGTCCGAGTGGAATTTCGGATAGTCCGAACTGATCTGAGCGCAAAAACCCTAGAAACCAGATCTGAGCTAACTAAAGAGTGAAACTGGTACCAAAATGAAATCCAAGAGTTTAGAATACCTCTAGTTGTCGAGTACTCACCAAAACCCTTCACAATAGCAAGCCACAACTTGAAATCCCTAGATCTCAAGAAACCATAAAGAGGGGAAAACAAAGTACTCCAAGAAACAATGAAGAAATACATAAAGATTTTTCCCCGAAGTTCGGATCCTTGAGGGGATCCTACGTCTCCGTTGAGGCGGCACCAAGCCGGGGTCTCTTTCAACCCTAATCCTCTAGGTGTTGCACCAAGCACTCACCTACTTCTTCTTTGCGGAGGTGGATTCGACCTTCACAAACCTCCGACGGCGTCCCACACAAAGTTTAGGAGCTCACCGGCGACTCCTAGCCATCTAGGAGTCCTCAACCTCCAAGAGTAATAGATTAGCCAAGAAATCCGCGAGAGAATGATTTTTGTGCTCAAGATGAATCAATGTCTCTAAATCTCACAATCTTTCAACTCACTCAACCTCCAAAGATTAGCAAATCACAAGAACAAGAGGGAGTGAGGGCTTGAGCTCTAGAGGTGAGGAATAACAGCAAATGAGTGGAGTTAATGCTCTACCTCCTGTTAGGTGAGAGTTTGGGGCTTTTATAGCCACTCAAAAACTAGCCGTTTTGAGTTGTGCCCGAGTCTGTTTGGATAGTCCGAACTTATGTTCGGATAGTTCGAACAGACTGAGTTCCAGCAACCGAGCACCATAGTTCGGATAGTTCGAACATTTCTTCGGATAGTCCGAATATTTCGAATACTCCGAGCGTTCGGATACTCCGAACAATTCTTCGGACACTCTGAACTCAAATGAACCTGACCTAACCGAGGGGGTGCACTCGGATACTCCGAAGAGGACTTGGACATTCAACCCAAAATTGCCTGGACCAACAGAGGGGGTCAGTTCGGACATTCCGAACTAGGGTTCGGATACTCCGAACTAATTTGAGCAAAATGCCCCCAAGACTTTACACTTTGACCCATTTTGAGACTAGAATCCATCATTGAGCACATTAAGTTATTCTAAAGCTATTTCTCGTCATATCCCTCTTTATAGTACAGCAATCCTTAAACTCAATAAAAATGAAGTACATACACGATAATTTGAGTTTAAATGACGCCTTTTTCTCCTTTATTTGAGGGTGCCCTTTTGCTTCGTAGCTTTCTCATAAATGCGATAATCTGCTTCACAAAGCTTATAAAACTCATTAGTTCCTTAATCTTGTTGTCATTAATCACTAAAATTATTAAGGGGCCTAGATGCACTTTCAATAGCTTAAGAAAGCAAAAGATCATATCTAAATGGTACATAAGTTAAGAAAGTAAGACACCACATCCAATTAGTACATCAGTTATGAAAGAAAAAACTAGTTGGCACCCTTGTGCGGTGCGACTCCTTGTGTGATCCTAGGCTTTCTACGACACTGCACATGTATGGATGGATACGTGAGCTGGTCAAGGGCCTATCCACGAGTACTTCTAGTAGGCCGTATAGGTGCTGTCGGAGTAGCGAAGGTGGCCTGCGATGGCTGACTTGATCCAGGCACATCGATGAGCTACGATGGGCCAAGGACCACACCCAGTGACTGCTGGTGGGGGTTCGTGAACCACCACTGGATCTCGATGTCATCGAGGGGAGTGAAGTTGCCGGAGTGGGTCGCACTCCGCTCAGGTGCTGCATCAACCGCTGCTAACAAGTTGTGTATCTAAAAAAATATTGCTATTCTATACAGCTAATTACTTAAGAACCAAATTAATCTGGTCGGCAAGTCGTGTATCTAAAAAACTATTGCTACTCTATACAGTAAATTATGTATGAACCTAATTAATCATGTCTCTAAGTCATGTATTTAAAATACTATTGCTACTCTACACAGCTAATAAGTATGAACCTAATTAATGCAGTCAGCAAGTCGTGTATCTAATTGCTTACAATCCTAATTAATCTAGTCACTAAGTCACGCATCATAGCAGATTACTTTCAATCTAATTAATGTGCTACATAGCTGATTACTTTCAATCTAATTAATGTGCTCAGTAAGTCGTATATCCAAAGTCGCGAAGTCGCTAAATTGTATATCTAAAATCGCTAAGTTGTATATCTGAAATCGCTAAGTCGTACATCTAATCAGTTATAAATCTATTTAATCTGATCACTAAATTGTATTTTAAAATTTAATTAAAATGAACAAAAAGAAATTACCTGCATGGTTGTGAGTCCTTTCCTTCTTCCTCCTCCCCCTCCTCTTTTTCCCCTCCTTCCCCTCTTCTTCTTCCCTCTTCTTCTTCTTCTCTTCCTCTCTCTTTCCCGCTCCTCTCTTTCTTCCCCTCTCTTCTCTTTCTCTGCCGCGCTCGACGACTGGCTAGAGAAATGGAAGTTTGGCTGGGCTGGAGTGTGGCTGATTTGATATATTGATCTCACTCAACCATCACCAAACAACTCTCTATCACCATTTCAAATGGTGATAGAGAACTGGACCATTTGGCGATATGTCTCTATCGCCATTTCAAATGGCAACAGAGAGTATTTCGCCATTTCAAATGGCGACAGAGAGTCTGTCGCCGGTTGAAATGGTGACAAAGATCTGTCACCATTTCAAAGAGTGACAGGGGTGTATATTTGTAATTTTTTTATTCAGCATATTATTTATGTAATTTTTCATTAAAAATGTTATTTAAAAAATTCTGATCTTGGGGCTGATGCCTTCTTTTGTTTCTTCCTGCACATAGCATGTCTCTTCTCTTCCTGCACGTGTGTATTCTTCTCCCGATTCTCTTGTGTTTCTTCTTCTGATTCCTACATTTCCTCTTCCATCTAACCTCTATGATGAAAATGAGGGTGGACTTTCATAGGTGGAGAAGAGGGCAGCCAAGCTTGCGCCACACGATCTCTAGAATAGATGAAACAATCCAAACTTTTATTAGTGTAAAAGGTGTCGGCAGATTTTTTTGGGTACCTCTCCGACGCGACAAAGCGACTGCGTGGCGTTCGGGCGGCAGTGGGCGAGGACGCCCTACTGCGGCGCCCGGCCCACATGGCGGCTTTGGCGGGGGGGCGAGCACGCCCGCCGGCAGTGCCACCACGTGGCGTTGGGCGGCAGTGGCGAGGACGCCTGCGCCCGATGCCCAGCCCACGTGGCGGCTGGCGGCGGGTGGCGAAGACGCCCGCCGGCAGTCTTGCCACGTGGCGTTCGAGGCGGCAGTGGGCGAGGCGCCTGCCGCGCGACGCCCACCCCACGTGGCGGCTTTGGCAGACGGGCGAAGACGCCCGCCGGCAGTGCCGACCACGTGGTGTTGGGCGGCAGTGGGCAAGGGCGCCCGCTTCGCCCGCGCAAGGCAAAAGGTGGTGCGGGTGGCTTCACTCAAGTCTCCTTCCCTATCGTACTATGCCGAGGCAGCTGCTTCAGACGATCCATCGATTGTGAGGGTTTACGCTACAAGCCCATTCCTCTGACGCCTCTCACCTACCCGTCACAAAGGGTCACATATCGGCGAAGCCATCGTCAAGCATTTAATGAGGTGGAGAGAAGGACAAGACAGGAAGGAGTAATAAATGTATGAAGATCAGCATGATAACCCCCCCTTTTACCTACCCACGTTGGCCTAGCCTATATAAGAGCACCCTAGTGCATGGGGAAAAGGGGTCGGTGAGTCGAAAGAAGAGGGAAGGAGATCAATTGGAGAGTCCAAGGAAGAACTTGTAACCTGATAGCTCTGTACTAGCTTCAAACACTCTATAAAAGATCTAGCAGGACGTAAGGCTATTACCCTGGGTGAGGGGGCCTGAACCTTGGTAAAAATCTTCGTGTCATATTAGTTTATAGGCTCCGGAATCCTTCGTGTGGGAGTCGTTAGGGTTTTCACTCGTTAGGGTTTGCCAACCGCGAAGATACCCTCCTACTGAACCAAACCCGGTCTGTAGACTCGGGCCTGTCAGGTGAAATACGCCGACAAAAGGGATTATAAGCAAATTAATAATATATTTAATTAAAAACATTCAACAAAGACTGATCATCAATCAAATAATGATACATATAATTAAAAAATCAACAAGTTTGATCATCATTTTCATTCATTAATCATAATGTCATACAACTGTATAAATTACAATATACATGAATATCAAATTACATTAAAAAGAAAAATTTACAAAAATATAAGAATACCCTAATAAACTAAGCTTCTAATGATCTTTAGCTCAGATTCTTGAAAATGGTTAGTCATTCATGTGTGTAATAAAAAGTCAATTAAAGCAAAAAATTTAAACAATTTAAGTGTGCTTTTAGAACCAAATGGGTTGGTATCATTCATCGAGATACCAGACTGTCCGGGGCCAGTTGGCATCTCTCACTAAAGTTTGGGTATCATCTTTCGGCACAAACAAACTTATAATTGTTGGGTAACCATAGACATGCATAAATAGCACCCAAATATCACATGATAAAAAGGTAAGACAGCACAAAGTAAAAAAGGTAAATCACCAAAGTTACATGGGATGAACCCAGTAGAGCCTTCCCCAGACTCCTCATTCCTTCCTACACACCAAAGCTAAAAGGAGCCAAGACCAGCCAACCTCAGTCATTCTCCCCAAGCCACCCAAAGCCAACCGAAGCCAAGAGGCCAGAGCAACCAAGCCACCAGGAGCAAACACACACCCGAAGCCGAAGGCCACCAAGATCAAGGTCAAAAGAGGGAAGCCATGATCAAGAGGTCCAGGAGCGAGAAGGACAAGCACAATGCTATAGCCCCAACAACTTCAGCCTCAAGTTCACCATCAACCTTCCTATCCCATACCTCCCAATCTCACCATTTCAACAACACAGGTAATCATTCATCCATTGACCGTTAATATTGACATGAGATAATCACAATAGAAAACCAGAGTAGACAGTAGAAACTATTAATAGTCTCATGGGAATGGCAGCTAGGGGCAGTGTTGGGCGTGTCCGCAACCCTACGTAATTCTCGGCGTACGGGAGGTCATGGGTGTTATCATCACACCACCAAAATAGAGCAATCAACCCATTAATCATCATTGACCAACTAGCAAAGTTTAGTCAGGGACCATATCATTTCACTTAGCAAAAAGTAGTAAAGAGCAGGAGAATAAAAATGGGAGAAAGGGGTGGCATCACAGTGGACTCCAGGGAACCAACAAAGGGAAGGCCACAGGTGAAGCTGTAGGGCGAGGAGGTCGAGAGGTAGCACCATGGCGAGGAGGAGGCCGAGAAGCAGCACAACAGCGGCGAGGCTGAGCTACAGGGCAATGGGGCCAAGCTACGGAGAGGTGGGACTGAGCCTTGGGGCGGTGCCACGAGGGAATCGACAACCTGGAGGCTAGGCGGCGATAGCCCAAGGACGGCATGGGCAGTTGGAGGTGGTCCTAGAGCCCAGGAGGTGGAGGCGGCCCGAAAAGTGGAGGGGGTGAGGCGGTGCAGGCCTAGGGTGGCGTGCACACGCGATGCGGGCCAGGTCAGGTAAGCAGGTGGCCTAGGGTGGGGGTCGAAGGCCAGCGCCAATGAGGGCAGAGGCCAGATAGCCTGAGAGGGAGCAAACCAGGTGAGGGGGGCCAGGCCAGGCGGTGGCATAGAGGCCCGGGGCATTGGGGAGTGTGCAGACGGGAAGGCCAACATGGCCCATTGGCCAGCACTGTGGCCAAGAGCTACTTGGGGAGCAGATCGAGAGGAGAAGAGGGAGAGAGAGGGAGATGCAGGAGAGGAAGAGATGGTGATAGCATCTAGGCCCCCTCAATTTTCATCATGTTTTATTAAACGGTTTTGGTGTTGATGATCGAGTTAATAATTCTTCAAACCATAAAGAATGTATGCTGGAATCAGGAATGGAGCTAGCTGAACTAACAAGGTTAAGGTACTTTGATTACTAGTTCATGACTTGGGAGTTGGTTCAAGTCAAATAGTTAGGATTATTTTTTTTGCTTTGGCTGTACTATAAAGAGGGACTTTGCACAAGTTGGTAACTTGGTTCATTACGTTAAGACAAAACTAGACTGCTTGGAGTTAAATCATTTAGTCTTTCTGCTTCTTGAACCAAAATCCCTATATACAACAAGTTCAAACTTTGTGACAGACCAAAATTCAGTTAATAATTTCTTATTCTGTCACAAACCAGTCAAAGTCCTTATCACAAACCAAAGTCAGCCTAGTTCAACATCAAAATTTACTTTAGTAAATCTCTGATCAAATTCTATTCAGTTCAACGGACCAAACCTCATATTCTCAATATACCTAAGTTCGTAGTGGAAAATTCTTAAAGAAATTCAGCTATCTAGTTTTGCCCATCTATGACGGACCAAACTTTTTGGTCCGGCATACATGTGCTTTCAGCTGACCCAAAACTTCTCTGTTGCCCATCTATGATGGACCAAATTTTTTGGTCCGCCATACACATACCTTTGTCAAATTCAAAATATCTTAGTTGTCTATCTATGACGGACCAAACTTTTTGGTTCGGCATAAATTCAACAATAACTATCTTTTCTGATAGACAAAGCTTTGATATTCATTCCTTGAATATATGATTAAAATCATACTCCATTTCAGAAAGTTTCTCTTTTATGATGGACCAAATATTGCTAATTCAAAGTTTAGTTCATGGCAAATTCAAATCTTTTGATTAAACTCAAAAATGGTCCATAGCTACTGATCTCAGTCATATCCCATCTATGACGGATCAAATTTTTTGGTCCGCCATACATGTAAGCTTCATATTTCTCTAACGGACCAAACTTGCTGGATTCCCCATACATGAAGGACCAAATTTTTTGGTCCGCCATAAATATGTAAATTTGGTCCGTGATACACATGATCAGTATCGCTAAGGTAAAACTTTTAGTCCGCTGTAAACGTGTTTTAGCTCAAATTTGACACTCTGACACGTGCAACGGTCACTATGGTAAGTACAACGGCTATTTTCATTAGAATTGGCTATATAAGCATTGCCTAAGCTATCTACCACAGAACTTTATGAACTCCTTGACATTTTAGCATTCAAAAGAGCTCTCATTCACAACAAGGAGTCTATGCTTCACTCTGAAACTCAAAATATCATTCTTTCTAAGTGTTTTAGCTCCGAGCTAGTGTCTAGTGCTGTAGTTTGCGAGTGAACCAAGAGACAGAGCTTGTGCAAATTTATTACTCTTGGATCTCAATGATCCTAGACAGCTTGGAGGAGGTGAAAAGTGCGACCTGTCCAAAGAAGATTGTGGAAGGCCACTTTTGATTGTGAAGGGTTTGTAGCTCACCTCATTGAAGTGGTGAAAGAGCTATCCGAGTGAGAACCATAGCTATTGTGACTAGCTGTGGTGAAGCAATACTTCGAGAGAAGTGCTTCAACGTGGAGTAGGAGAAAGGCTCCGAACCACGGGATAAATACCTGTCTCATTCTGTTCTTTGCTTTATATTGTGTTGCTTTCGCTGTCATTTCCATTTGCACAAACTTTTGGTACATTCTGATTTTAAGTCATTCACTCTCATAAGAATAGTTAACTGTAACCAAATGATTAAAATTTGAAGAGTTGTCTATTCACCCCCCTCTAAGCCAACTCGTTCCTACAGATGGGGATTAGGATAAGGCCTGCTGAGTGAAGGGGAATAAAGGAGAAAAAAGGTGGAGGAAAGAAAAAGAAAAATAAATAAAATAAAACTAAAGAAAAAGAATATATATATATGGCACCTATGCAAATAAGAATAATGCTAATATTAGAATATTTAATAAACGCAGGAGGAGGATGAATACGAACAAATAAATGAATAAAGAAATAGCTAATTCTAGCAACCATCATAGCAATAAAAAACAGGAAGATAATACACCATTCAAGTGAAAGTATGATCCAAATTTTAATATGTGACATAGACTGAAACACACCGTATATTGGTATGAATTCAACAGAATTCAAGAAAAAGGGTTGGACACCATAAAACACATAATAATTTGATAATCATCTAAAAAATAGCATTCCATAACATCAGGGATTGAAATAAATCTGGCGGAGGGCCATTTTCAACAACCGTGTGGGAACACTTATTTTCACTCTAATTCAGTCAAGCAATCTCTTGATAATATTTTAATATTTTAAATCAAACATATTTGCTTATACGTGATATCACCAATGTATTGAAAAATTCTCTTTTTAAGAAAACCATAAATCGGATGTTGTTGGAAAAGATGGATGATGATGATGAACTCCTGAGGCAGTTGTTGATTATTGTTGTGTTGAAATGACTCATCCAACGAATAGAGTCGGTAATGTATATGCATATACATATATGAAAAGAGTACCGCTGATATGCATTGAAGTTAGTACAGTTGGGAGTATATATATATGTGTGTGTGTGTGTGTGTGTGTGTGTGTGTGTGGTGGATAGAGGGTGTCGTGGAGTGGATATTGCCGGTGGGACCCTCTACATATGGCTAGAACATAAAGTTGAACAACTACACTTGGGTAATAAGCCACATTTTCATATCAACCATAGTGTATAGAAATGACCAGAAAAGCTTGTTCTACGATGATGTTATGATCTTTACATTGGATATAAGTAGATAACTAAGAGTGTGAAGCTGGATATGCTGAGAGTCCTAGTAAGGTACACTACTTTTGGTTTCAGGGGCTATATTTAAACATCATGAGATAAGTGCCAGGATATGCATTGAAGTCAGGGTATAACTGGTATGCTGTGAGTGGGTGGGGAATAGTCAAGGACACCCCAACTTGTCAGTTGCCAAGGTTGGAGATCAAATACCTGAGTAGCGATAAATGTTGGTATAAACATGCGTAAGGTAAAATCATGAATTCATTCATGTCTTCTGGATTGGAGACTACAGAAGCTAAGCCTACCTCATATACGAGTGCTAGTAGTAATTTCAATAATTAAAAATCAGAAACCCATGTTTTCCTAATAAAACTATTTTTCTAAAAATGAATTTGAGAGAAGGTTGTCTATGAGATGGATGATAGTAAAATTCATATGATGTATTTTGTTAATAATGCTTACTGAGTATTTTTGTACTTATCCTTACTTAACTCTCTCTTTGCTTAGAAGCTGAACACTATAAATTTGCTTGCGAGACATGGGTTGAGGATAACCCGTAGGGTCAGTGTAACGATGCAACGAAGGACTATCAAGTGGACTGGGTAGAGTAGTGGATTGTATAATAGTTCCGTCGATCCACTGGGTATTTTAGCATATATGTATATTAATTATTGTTGTAGTTGAGGTTTATGTATGGTAGTTGTGTACTGGACTTGTAGCCCTGGTGGCAATGGATGTAATAAGCTTCTATTTCCATTTCTAATTATTGTTCTGCTGCAACACTTTAAACAAGATGTATTAACTGATGAAGTGTCAAGTGCATCCGGTATTTTGTTAGCTAATATATCGAGATCAGTATAATTATCTTAGAGTAATGGTGGAGTTATCGTCATTGCTCTGAGCTAATTATGCGGGTCGCCACAATTGACATGTTATTTGGTTACACGATTCCTGTCTTTTAATCTATGTATTTCCATCCGAATGAGATATGATAAGACAATATTTCCATGTTATGGGATATGATGAGAATCATTCTATTTATAAGAGATGAAGAAATCCTTCCATTCGGAAGGTGATGCGATTTCAAATATTTTCATAAAATAGAGACATGTTGTATCAAACTTTCTATTGCAAAGAAGATCCGATAAAGGCATATCCTTTCCTTGACTTGGTCGGCATGCACAAGTATATGACTTGAATTTGCGTATGTCTATCACCACCGATTTTTATTAAAATAGTAGTACAAAATCTCGTCAAACAATTTCCTTGCACTCCAAGCAGCAAAGGCTTGTGTAGAGTTTGATATGGTCTAAAAAGCTCCAACACATCGGGGGCTTATGTAATTAATATCACTTTCCCTTCCATGGGCATAGTACTACAGGGCACAATCGCACATTGATCATTCTAGTCTCACATGTCAACAAACTTTTTGTTTTTTAACATAATATGTCAACAAAATATTGCAAGTTGGTTTGAAGGGAAGTTTCATGGATACTTCCCTGGTCTCTATCTTCAACTTTGATGGCCATCCTTCCACAGTCAAGATAAATTTAGTACACCATCAGAATGGAACTTCTCAGTGATACACACACACACATATATAGCATCATTAGAGCATCTCCTACTTCTGCACATCTACCTGTTTGAGAGATTTCAAGTTGTTCAGTGCTAGTTTTCTTTGTTGTAACTTGAGTATCAAAGAAATGGAGGTGCAGGAAGGAAGGAAAGGAGTACCAGCTCTGCTGTCCTCCCATGGGGAGTGCATCGCATCCAACATCACGCAGGTGGCTACATCTAAACTTTCTCTTTGTATAGTCGTTCTTCCTTGGAATAAGTGAAAGTGTTGCAAGGTTTCTTATTGTTGATACTGCAATGCTTGTTATGCTTAATTTTAACTACTAGTGTGTGTGTGTGTGTGTGTGTGTGTATATACACACACCTTTCAGCTCATTGGTTGGACACCACTGATAGAACTGAAAAATATTGCCGAGAAAGAAGGCATAGATGCTCGCCTGATTGGGAAGATTGAGCCATACCAGCCCCTTTCCTCTGTGAAGGATCGGAGTGCTCTCAGGTGACTGGTCATTTCTTTCTTTCTTTCTTGTTTTGAGGAAGATTTTCTTCACCATAGATTTACCATACAACATTTTCGAGTTTCGACAACGATATGAATCCAGTCATTAAATTGTTTTCCTAACTTGTTACTGGATGCTGAATTTGCAGATTGATCGAAGATGCAGAGGAGAAAGGCTTGATCACACCTGGCATCACGACACTAGTGGGCCTCACGAGCGGTAATCTCGGTATCGGTGTGGCGTTTATTGCTGCTCAGAAAGGCTACAAGTTCATTGCCGTCATGCCTGCTAAACTCTCACTTGACAAGCAGATGCTGCTGAGATACCTGGGCGTTGAAGTGATATTAGTTGGTAAGATTCCTAAGCACCGTGTCCCTCGTATCACAGGCCAGATGGTGACATTCGTATCTCCTGCAGATCCCGCACCACATGGATTCAAGACGCTAGTCGATAGAGTAGAACAGCTGGAGAAGGAAGTGGAAAATGCGTATGTCGTAGATCAATTCACCAATCCTGCGAATCCAGATGCGCACTTCAGATGGACTGGTAACATGATTTCTTTGAAGTAAATTGGATGTAAGGGCAGTAGTTTTCTTTGAGGTAAATTGGATGTAAGTGTAGTAGTGTTGAAGTAGTGTTAAATTCTTCTTGGAACTAGGCTATTATATACACTAGGTAGAGCAGCGTGATACGCCGCGCCGGCCAAAATATTTCAAGGGTTCTTTTTGCAAAAAAAACCGATGGGAGGATCTCAACGTAATTTCAGTTTTCTCAGAGTTTCTTTTTCTTTCAAAATAGACTGGCTAGGAGTTGTTGACAAATTTGTGGAACCACAGGATCCTTTTTGCAAAAAAACCAGCGGGAGGACCTCTACGCGATTTCAGGATTCTCAAGGGCTTTTTCGCAAAAAATGTGACTTGGAGGGATAAGAGGTAGAATATGCCTAGTACTAAATTAGAACTTATGAGTACAATGGACTATTGTCGGATCCGAAATAATACCCCTGAATCCTCTATGTAACCTGTACTAGTCAAATCTAGTACACACAGTCAAGATAATATCACATTATATCAAACATATTTTATTAATTTAAATATTCAAGATTACAATATGAGTGGCATGCAGGCAAAGAAATATAATAGCAGAAGTAAAGTAAACAGTAGTAAAGCTCAATAGAATTGTCATAAGAAATCAACTGGAGAAGTGGCCTAGTCCTCTAAGCCTCATCAACGTAATACTCCTCTAAAAACAATAAAGTAAAAAAAATGTGAGTACTAGAAGTACACTACAAGTTACACATAAATGCATTATTAATGTAAAAGAGACAATTAGAGGCAGTATGGTTAATTTTTGCACAAAGCGATAAGTTTCCAAATATCTTAAATAGTTTTTCAACCGCATATTTTCATTAAAGAAAGTTTTTAATTTTACACAATTTTTATCTAAGGATCCTCTTTCTCAAATGGAATTACTCCATCTAAAAACCACTTTTCTGAAATCATATTTTGAAATATCAAAGCCTAATCTATGAAAGGCCTGCTCATTATGCTCATGACCAGGGACCTTCGTTTTGGAGCCGAAAACCGCTAGCCTGGCAGTAGCGGTTTTCACGAGAAATCACTTGAAAATTACGAAAAATTGAACGGTTTGCAAATTCAAAAAATTTGAATTCTGATCAAACTTACGTGTGAAAACCGTGGTTTTTGACAAAAAACAGAGTGGTTTTTGGAGAAAAGTGAGCCAGGTTGGAAAAATATGGGGAAAAATAAAAAAAAGGAAAAATGTTGTAAAATTTGTAAAAATACAAGAAAGGCTAAAATTGAGTAAAAATGTAATAAATATGTAAAGAAGGTATGTGAAACACGAAAAAAATCTAGCATGATCTCTTCTAAATGCGGAAAATTTTTGGCATGACCTTTGCTATATTTTAGGCAATTCAAAGTTGTAAATTAGGATTTGAAAGCCGGATTTGAAATTTGCTTTTTGGATTTCATCTGAAATTCTGAGATCTCGCCGAGATTTCGGATTTCTATCACCTCCGAGATATAATCTGATACCGAAATTTGAAACCTCGCACACAAATGTAAAAATAGGTATTTACATAACCATATATCAATACCATTCACATATCAACACCATTTACATTTCAATACCTTATAGAAATTGCTTATGTAAATAATTTGTAAGAAATTGCTTATGTCAAATTACACATTGTACAACAAAATATTGGTACAACGAGAAGTAAGCTTTTCAATATTGGATAATATTAACATATTAAAATATACCATAGCAAGATAATTTCTGTGCATACAAATATTGCTACTTGTATAAATAGTACCATTTTTAGGTGTCGTCCATTGCTACTAAATATACTTCAACAAATATTGTTACTAAATATAATTGAACAAATATTGCTACTAAATATATTTTAACAAATATTGCTACTAAATATACTTCAACAAATATTGCTAATTGACATAATTGAACAAATATTGCTACTTGGCATACTTGAACAAATATTGCTACTAAATATAATTGAACAAATATTGTTACTAAAAAGTGTGTAAGTAAATATGCTACTTGACATTCTTGAATAAATATTGCTACTTGACATATTTGAACAAATATTGCTACTAGATATAATTGAAAAAATATTGTTACTAAAATATGTTGAAGTAAATATTGCTACTTAACACACTTGCACAAATATTGCTACTAAAAATACTTCTAATTTCTTTTTTGGATTTTCTAATTTCTACATTTTGAATTACTCAAAAACATCTCCAAACATCTTTTTTAAAAAAATATTCACACCAGAGGTCATAAAACAATTAATACTAATTTTAGGAAATTTCTGGATAAATTTTCCTAAATTTTTTAATTTTTTTGAATTTTAATTTGAATTCCACCGGTAAACCACTCGGTTTCTGTTTTCGAACCGGAGCGGTACGGTCAAAAACCGTGAAAACTGAGCGATTTACCACAGTTTCGTTAACCCTGCCAGGGGCTCGGTTAATCGATTAGTTTTACACTCTACAGAGATTGTACAACTTTACCTATAAAAGATGATCATCTCTTTATTGCCAAATTACACACTTCCTTAGGTGTGAGGTAGAGAGATCACGATAAAGCCCCTATAAGGCTCCATCCTATATAGTTATGCCTGCTAAGATTCCACCGCTAACTAAGTTAAAACCACCCTAATCAGAACCCCCCTCTTGCATCATGTGGCATTATACCCAACCCTAAATTCAACCCAATGGCATAACTAACAATGGAATGTTTCAAAATAGATAGTTAGGTCTGTCTCATCCAGACTTATGGTAGTACGATAATGCTTCACATTCAGCAGCTCATAGACTGATCCTTTATTGACCAAGCGAGCTTTGCAACAATCCAACAACTACCAGTTAACCATCATCGCCCAGTCTAAACCATATTTTTTATTTTATCATAACATTTCATGGTAATCAAATCAAAATTTTATTTTAATATAACTTTATTTGACATAAATTCTAAAAAGATCTATTTTTAGTTCTAAGCATGTCTAAGCAAATTTCTAAGTATTTTGATATTCGCCATATATCCAAGAGTGTATACTTAGGGTTACAATGGCATATGGTATCAAAATTTGAAATATGGTTCTAATCAATGTGGACATAACTTTTCATTTTAAACTAGGATTGAAATTATATTGGTTAAAAAATAGCATGCAATAAAATATAATTTAACAGTTGGGTTCAATATGATCAAAATGTGCAACTTGCCTTTGGTCAAAGTCCTCGTGATCTGGATTGACAGTTGCAAACTCTTTCGGTTCTCCAAAATTTATACAATAAAAATCAACAAATTCAAATAAATTCAAAATTAACATATATAGTTAATTGAGGATTTTAAATAAATTTAGGAAGAAAAATGGATTCAAACAGAGTTAGAACAGGTTTTTGGAAGATTTAAAGAAAAACAAAAACATTATTTGGGTATTTCTAGAATTTTTGGATTTTCTTTCAACTGGAAATTTGGATTATTGTGTGAGCATGGTGTCAGCAAGGCTTTTTCATGATTTTATTTTCCTTTCTAAAGAAAATTAGAATTATGACACAATGCTGACATTAGCAAGAAAATTTGATTTTTTTTTTGGCTAATTTATTTTTAAAAGGAAAGATGCTTTGGGTCTATGACAGGCGGGCCCATGGATCATGGACTCGGTCCACGATTTTTGGCTCATCTACCGTGAACATGGCTCATGGGGTGGCGGCTTGGGACATGATGGTCATCGACGTTCTGGCGAGCGGCGGAGGGTGGCAAGGGGTGGAATGGGTAGAGGGGAATACGGTGAAGATGTTGTGCACGGTTTGGGCGCTTGGGAGTGATAGTGGCGATGGTGGCTCGGGTGTTGGTGTCGGCGGCGAAGGACGACGATTAGGTCGAGTCTCGAGTGAGCGCGCACTAGGACAGGCACGATGAGGCAGAGTGAACGGTGGAGTTGGTGGGGGCGGAGGAGACCAGAGGGCCCTATACGCCAGTTAGCAAGCACGGCGACCGACGGAGCACAAGCCAACATCTGGCGAGGAGAGAGGCGGGCGAGTAAATCGGGAGAGGGGAAAGCTAGAGGGGGGTCTGTGCGCACCTGGTGACGCAGACGACGAGTCGAACGGAGCTTCGAGGCGGCGGTGACGTGGTGTGGGCACAGCAGCTGCTGTCGGGGAAGAAGCCTCGGCCCTTCGCATGTTCCGAGTGCATGAGGGCGAGAGGGAGAGGGCTAAGGTGTGAAACAGAGTGCGGAGAGGAAAGCGAGGCAAGGGAAGGGCCGGAGAGGGCGAATCGCCGGTGGCCGAACGAGCAATCATGCGAAAATGAGGCGCGGAGATGGGGGGATTGGATCGGAGAGGAAAAAAGAAGGTTAGAATTTGAATCCGCCCAAGTTTTAGAAAGAAATCAGGAGGGGAAATGTGGTTTGGCGAGCTCAGGCTGGTGGCAATGGCGACGAAGACACACGGGCGCGCACGAGGAAGAAGAAAGGTGCCACTGACGTGTGGTCTCGGGCATCAGTGAGAGAGAAAAGAGAGAGAGAGGAAGTAGCGGGCTGGGCCGACAGGAGAGTAAATGGGCCAAAAAAAGGGGCTTCGGCCCAAAAGGAAAATAGATTTATATTTTGATTTCTGTTTTAAAATAATTTTAGAAATTCCAAAGGCTTTTAGAAAATAGCAAAAATAGTTAAAATTTTTGAGAAAATTCATAGAAATTCCCTGAGTTATTTTTAACTTAATAAAATGATTTCCAACTTAAAGTTGATTCTCATTTTTAAACAATAATTACTTTTAAATATCTGAAAATAAGAAAAACTTTTAAAATCCTAGAAATTCATATAAAATCCCAGAAAATCTGTAATAAATAAATAAATAACAATATGAAATTTTTTGAAGTTACAACTATGAACTGAGCAAATTAAATTGTTGAAATTAATTAGAGAATTATAAGCAATAAATGTTTCGATGTGATCATTGTGTTATCTCTTGCACGCTGATACTTTCATGCAATGTCTCTACCAATTCTTGACTAATGAATGAATCTCAGTAATGTATTGAACTAAATTTGTCCTTAGGACCTGAGATATGGAAAGATACAGCAGGCAAAGTGGATATATTTGTAGCTGCGTCCGGTTCAGGAGGCACTATCACTGGCGCAGGGAGGTATCTCAAGATGAAGAATCCATCCATCAAACTAATCTGCGTTGAACCGGCTGAAAGTGCAGTAATTTCAGGCAAGACACTTGACCTCTATACTGATATTCACATTCCACTCTGCAATGTGAAACAAATGGTATGATTAATTCTAAACATTTGTTACAACATTCATTGGTAACCTTGCTTCATTTCTTGGCTCGTAAATTAGCAAGATCTTACTGTTCTTACCATTTATAGGTGGCGAGCCAGGCATCCATAACATACTAGGAATAGGGCCAGGTTTTGTGCCGGAAATATTGGATAGATCACAAATAGATGAAATTGTAACAGTAACCACTCAAGAAGCTATGGACATGGCGAGAAGGTTGGCAAGGGAAGAAGGGTTGCTCGTTGGTATATCTTCAGGGGCAAATGCAGCTGCCTGCTTAAAGGCAAGCTCTTTTTTTTTTCTTTGTGTTGCAAATGCTACACTGATAATTATATAAGCCTGCTTATTGTGTAGTCCTCTGGTTTGTGCACTGCCTGATAGGTTGCAGCAAGAGAGGAGAACAAGGGCAAGATGATTGTGACGATGTTTTCCAGTGGTGGGGAGAGGTACCTGAATTCGGAACTCTTTGCGGAGGTGAAGGAAGAGTGCGTCAAAATCAACATGACCTTCTGATGTTCGGCTTGAGTCATCGACAGTGTAGGGATGATGCTGATGTGCAATATTATCGACCTTTCAAGACTTTAAAACTTAGTTGTCTTACTCTAGATTGAGTTACTCAATAACCAGACACTGTTGGTGTTAATAGAGGAAATGAAATGCACTTTCATACATAGTTACCGGATTCGCTCAAACAACCGTCGAACCCCGATCCCGATCGCGTCAACCACTTCAGGGTTCGAACATGATCTAGATTGCGAAAATTCTTAGTCTGATTCATGGTGGGATGGCAAACCCTCAAATCAACTGGAGACTAAGAAAGAAAGAGGGTTGATCTAGGCTATCTAGGGCCTACCAAACACACCCTTGCTCGTCCCTTGCCCCGTTGTTGTTGGACCTTGCTATCAATTAGCCTCCGGTACTGCTGTCACTACTTGAGGAGGGTTGCTGCTGCCACTATCCATTGCCACCCCTGTCACCTTCGCCGCCACCACCCATCATAGCCTAAGGACGAGGCGGAATAGTAGCAGTAGGGATGGCAATCGAGTGGGTACCTCCGGATACGACTACCACCCACCCAAACTCTAGACCCGAAGCCATACCGTCCACCCAAACCTACTAGACTTATCGAGTACAGATCTATACCCATACTTGATGGGTATCCGATACCCAATGAGCACCCATGGGTAGCAGGTTGTGTTGAAAACAGAGAGTTAACATAGGCTATAGGTGACCAATGATACTTTAGTTTATTCCATTTAATCGGCACATCATGATGGTTTATAGTTGACCATTGATACTACAAGTTCAAGTCAGTACATATAAAATATTTGATGGCAAATACTACACCATTCCATAGTGTTTTCATAGAAACAAATGTGTTTTCATAAATATTGTATTTGGTTTCGATAAACAAGATGATAAGCATTAGAGTAAAATGTGAGACAATGATATGTAAACTCATTCAATGACTAAGATAAGATAGGAAACGCAATTGATCTGCATTTAACGTAGTCACATAGTATATACTCAACATTTATGACTACAATGATAGCAGAGACGTCAACACATAATAGAGCATCGTCTAAACGAAAGAGCATGATATATGCACAATAAATTCAGAACATGATATATACAAAATAAATTTAGAGCATGATATATACTCAACAAGTTTCTGAACATAGTATTGTCTTTTAAAACCTTATGTGCGTCTCAGCCTCTCATCTAGGTAGTTACTGTTTTAATTTTCTAATATATATCTTATAAAAAGTGGTGTCCACATGTTATAGGATACCCCATGGATACAAATTGACATCCACACCCATTTTATATCCTTATTGGGTATCTAAACCCGAAACCAATGGGTCTGAAGTGCTACCCATGCCTACCTTTATCGGATCGGGTACTCGCGGGTACTTAAACCCATGGGTAAAATTGTCATCCCTAAGTAGCAGCAGGAGCTAGTAGGAGAGAGAGAGAGAGAGATGTGGAGGAGAGGATAAGGCAGAGATGTGGGGTGTTGGCGGCGGCTTAAGGCAAGAGGAGCAGTAGGGTAAGGGAAAAGTTAGGGGGATGCAGAGATAGGCCTTTTGGGCTTGAGTGGGGTGAGCCAGGGAAATAAAGAGGTGAGTGTTGTGGGATGCACGTACGACACATGTTTGTTTTTTCTTTTTCTTTTTCTTTTTTATAATTTTGTAAGGATCTGCTGTGTATAAAATATTGTGTTCCATTTAGTGTTTTGATCTTATGTAGAGACTTTTGATATCCATCAAGAGAAAATATGATATATATATACCAGTGTTAGCATACCAGAATCATTGGGTTTATGAACCAAAGAGGTACACTTCCTGATGAACCCTATTTTTGTCAAGTGGTGTATCACGGACCCATCGAACTGCAAATCTAGTAACTATGCTTTTAGACACCCCAAATGTGACTTGCTCCATTGTTGAGCCATGGACTTCCTGGTGGCTTTCTCTAATTATCTGTGCGATGTGTAGCATTCAAACATTAGGCGAAGAACATAGAGGAAAAGAAATATTAACTCTCACCATATTACATGCTCCTACCGAGCTTTTCTGAATACATTGGAAAGGGGAGTAACAAGCATAGTCTTGAGCAACTCGACTCTAAAACAGTCGCAGATTGCATTCTAGCACGCATTTCAGCTCTCTTTTCAGTGACTAAGGAAGATTGCCGAGTCACTACTGTCTTCACTCCGTACATAACCAGCTATCTCAAATAAAATCTAGCTTAGAAGATGGAAGACGGGAAAAAATGTTGCAAAGTGCAAATCATTACATGCCAGAATAAAATCTAGCTGTTTGCTAGCTTCTCCTTCAGATCTAGTAGAGCTTAGCCAAACACCCTATTGATAACTTCTGGTATCTCAACTCCCAGGAGGAGAAACTATATCCTCGAAGATCACTAGATTCTTCAAAATAAAATCATTAAACGACAGCAACAAGCAGTTGATCCCAGCTTAAAATCATTGGTGATGCCAGAGCTGGAGCTTCTCCTTCAACCTTAGCCAAACACCCATGGATTCTCATGGGAAGTCATGGGAAGTCAGACTACTAGAAACAAAAATACCAATTGAAGTTGCACATTATTACACACAAAATGACACCTACTTACCTCTCGACCACTCCCCACCCGAATCATCCCATCCAATTGCGCCGAAGAGAAAAATCGTGAGTTAGTGCTGGGGTGATCAGATCGTCGCCTCTAGGCCCGGCACTAGCCAACCTCGCTGCTTCCACATCCCCGACGCCTCCATCCCTGTCTCCTCCATCCCCATCCTTGCCAACACTGGTGCATCCATCCTCAGCACCTCCATCCCTGAGGCTACCTTCGTCCTAGCTTGGCCAGCCCTGGCTCCTTAAGTCCAGGTGCCACTAGCCTCGACACCACCAGCTCTGGTGCCTCCATCCCTGCCACCTCAAGTTTTTTTTAGATTGAGAGGACATCAAACTTGATGCCCCGGTTCCATTCCAGAAACCATCATTAGCTCAGTTAAGGTCCATACAAAAACATCAAAACCTTCCTACCCAACATCATAGGGCACTCAACACCAAAACACAACCAGATACAGACTAAAAAACACCAGACTTGCCAGACAACCAAAACAAGATCAACAGCTCAAAACCAACAAACTTCTAAAGAGCAATATGTGACTTCACTGCTTCACTTCATTGCACTACACTTCAGCAGCATCTGAGATTTTGACCCAAAACTGTGAGCAAAACGTAGATATCTTCTGGCCAGTAAGTCCTCCTGACAGCATCGATAGCCAAGCAAAACATCAGAAACAACTTCGCCTGGAGTACGAAACAAGACTAGAACCTCCACCTTTCCATCCAAAAAACTGGAAACAAAGCAAACCCGCCAGGAAAGGTTCCCAGCACTTGACAAACGACACAACCAAACTTCAAAATGGCTAAATACAGCACCGACAACACCTTTACAGCTAGTCATCCAACAAATTACTGATAAATCGAGAACGAGATTGCAAAGCTAGAATATTGTCTCCATCTTGCCCTTCCATTTTCAACTGCTCTCCAAATGACCTGAAGACCCAAGACTCACTGGAAGCGGTTCCCGAATCTTTTTCTCCAACATCTCGCAAAATTGATCCAGCCTGGACGTCATATCCTCCCTGTACAACGGCCTCCAGTCCTTCAAAGCTATAAGAATCTTTCTCCACACTGATTTTACACTTATCCAACACTGAAAACGAAATATTATATCATTTCTATTTTTCCATAAACACCAAAGAGTAGCTGCACAAATGGTATTTAAGGCAGCATTTTTCTTATTAGAAAGCCAAAAACGAGCCACAGATTCATAATTGAAACCAATATCCAACTCAAAAAAATCATTAATCAGACCCCAGATATTTTTATCTACAATACACTCATAAAAAACATGAACAACACTTTCCGGCTCATCACAAAGACAACAACATACCCCTTTATCTATTCCCCTTTTAAGCAAGTTATCCTTAGTCATTACTTTGTTATGCGAGATTAGCCAGAGAAAAAAATGAATTTTAGAAGGGACAATCAAATTCCAAACTGCAGGGATATAAACCGGTAGCACTCCTCTAAAATTCATGATAACATAGAGGGATTTAACAGAAAAGACACCATTGCTATTGTATTGCCAAACTAAAGCATCATCTTCATTAGAAAGCGATAAAGTATTTACTACTTCTGTCAACTCAAACCACCTGATCATCATAGATTCAGAGAATGTCCTCCTAAATGTGCATTTAATATTAGATCCATCCCAAATTTCAGCAATCGAACAACCCTTTTCATTAACTAACATGTAAAGATCCCAGAACTGAATAGCCAAGCATGAATTCCCAAACCAGATATCTTCCCAAAACCTGATTTTAGTACCATTTCCGACATACCACCTATATCCAAATTTGGTAGCATGCATAGCCCATATAACCCCTTTCCAAAATGTAGAAGCATGAGCATTATCAGAGGCAAAAATGTTAGGACTTTCAGTGTTATATTTAAACTTAATCAAATCCTTCCACAACTTATCTTCATTGGCATAAAAACGTTTGATCCATGATGCTAATAAACACATATTCAGATCCTTAATATTCGGCACTCCAAGGCCCCCAAACTTCTTTTCCATACACACTAAATGCCAATTAGCCAGATGTAACTTGTTATGACCTTCGAAATCATTCCAGAAACAATTAGCCATATGAGAGTTTATGAGATTTAAAGCCCAATTAGGAAACTTGAAAAAAGAAAGCAAATAAAGAGGAATACTAGCTAAGCACGATTTAATAAGAATAAGCCGACCGGTATAAGACAGCAGCC
This sequence comes from Guadua angustifolia, assembly GCA_036346375.1. Lineage (NCBI taxonomy): Eukaryota > Viridiplantae > Streptophyta > Magnoliopsida > Poales > Poaceae > Guadua > Guadua angustifolia. The sequence goes on along the minus strand of CM070502.1, from coordinate 64,361,433 downwards.
TCCCTCTCCAACCAGCGATTCTTTTTAGGATTTTATCAATGAGAGGTTGGAAATCCTCCCTCCTGATCTTATCATGATGAAGCGGGATACCAAGGTATTTAATGGGAAAACTACCAACCTTACAGCAAAACATATCTGCAAACCTTTTAACCTCATCATTACTACACCCGATAGGAATCAACTCGCTTTTGTGAAAATTTATTCTCATACCAGACATTTGCTCAAAACAAGTAAGGAGCCATTTGAGGTGTAAAGCAAAAGTATCATTATTCTTCAAGAAAAGAATAGTATCATCAGCATATTGAAGGTTAAGAATACCACCAGAACAAAAATCTTCACACAATCCCTTAACTAAACCATTGTTAGCAGCTTTATGTAAGATTCTAGCAAAGACATCAGCAACTAAATTGAAAAGAAACGGCGAAAGAGGATCACCCTGCCGCAATCCTTTACTAGTCGGGAAGAACTTACTCTCGACGTTGTTGATTTTTACACCCACAGAACCATTAATCAAAATTGAAACAATCCAAGTCTGCCATTTACTCCCAAAACCTCTTTTAGATAAAATGTCTAACAAAAAACTCCAATTAACCATATCATAAGCTTTTTCAAAATCTAGTTTAAGAACAAAACCTTTTCCTCTATCACGATGGATTTTATGAATGACCTCATGCGCAGTAACCACACTCTTAAGAATATATCTATTTTTGATAAAAGCAGATTGGGTATGCAAAATAATCCTATTACAAATAGGGCCAATCCTATTAGTAAGGACTTTCGTGATAATTTTGTAACTGCAGTTCAATAAACTAATCGGTCTGAATTGTTTAATATTCCGAGCATTATTTTCTTTAGGAATCAGAGAAATCATCGCGAAATTAAGCCTAAACAAATCCAACTCACCCTTTTCCAAGCTTCTAAATAAAGCCATCAGGTCATCTTTGATAACATCCCAAAACTTTTGATAAAAGATAAAAGGAAGACCATCAGGACCAGGAGCACCATCTGAATAAGAATCAAAAACTGCTTTTCTGACCTCTTCTTCAGTAAAAGGAGACTCCAGAACAAGATTCTCCTCATCCGAGATCCTATCTTCGATGTTAAAGAAGGAATCCCCTAAATTGATATTAGGCTTAGGCTCAAACCCAAAGAGGGACTTATAGTAATCACAAGCTACATTCAGCATTTCTCTAGTATCATGAACTGGCCCATCCGGGCCATCCAGCACATTGATGAAACTCTTTCTTCTTCTTTGATTAGCAACGGCATGGAAATATTTAGTATTCCTATCCCCCTCTTTAATATCTTTCTCCCTAGCCCGTTGTCTCGCTTTTGTTTCTTCCATAGCCCAGATTTTTTCTAACTCATATTTAATAGAGCACCTCCTGTCCGCCTCTTCAGAGGTAAGGGGTCTCGATTCGGAAAGCACATCAATAACCTCAAATTCATGTAACAGTAAAGCTTTCTTTTTCCTAATTTCAGAATCAATGTTTAAGTTCCAACCTTTAGTAACTTTCCTAAAATTCCTTATTTTACATTGCCAGTTCTCAATTGCATTCTCTCTACGAGGAATGTTCCAAGCTTTATAAGCAACTTCCCTAAAGTTTTCATGTAAAAGCCACCACTTCTCAAACTTATAACGAGAATTATATTTACACACGCTCTCCCCTGACTCCCATAAAATGGGCGCATGATCACTACCAATTCTAGCCAGAGAAGAAACCACTGTTAAAGGAAATCTTGCCTCAAAAGAGGTACTGCAGAAGACCCTATCGATCACAGACATAATTAAATTTTCTTGATTATTAGCCCAAGTAAAATGTCTACCTGACAAATTTAATTCCATAAGCCCCCACATGTCAATCCACTCATTAAATTTATCACACCACTTGTGATCAACCTTACCGTTATTCTTATCAGTCTGAAATCTGACCAAATTAAAATCCCCTCCCAACAGGATCGGGGTGTGATCATCCTCAATAAAAATTTCATGTAGTTCAAAAATAAATTCTAATTTACCTTCATCATATGGAGACCCATAAACCGTAACTAATCTCCAAACAAAGTCATCTTTCTTAGTCTTGACCAAACATTGGACCAAGAAATTTTTCACCACTACCTGAATAATTTCCAAAACATCAGCATTGACCCCAACCAAAATACCACCAGCAGTGGATTTGGCTGGAAGCCAATGCCATTCAAAATTCTTAGATCCACTAATATTATTAAGAAAAGAAACACTAAACTTCTCCCTTTTTGTTTCTTGAAAACCAACAAAGTCCACATTATGATTTTTCATAAGATCTGCCAAACATTGTGTTTTCCCGGGCTTGCCTAATCCTCTAATATTCCAAAAAATACCTTTCATGTTTTTTTATTCTTCCCGGGGTGCTTGCCCCGTTTCTTTTTCCCAACAGTTGTCCACCCCACCGAATCAGAAAATTCCCCACAAACCTCCTTCAGAGGTTCTGGAGAAACATTGTGGCAAATGTCAACAGACAAACATTCCTCAGTAGCTACTTTAGAATGAACACAATTACTATTAGAAACATCTCCCTCAGAGATTGTGTTCTCAAAATTAGCAATTCGTAAAGCATCTATTTCTTTACAAATATTAATACTATCAGATATGTCCAAATCAGAGCTGCCCATTACAATATCAACTCTGTTTGCTAAGGAATTTAACTCAGGAAATGTAAAAGAGTCAAAAGAGCTTTTACCTGGCAAACCCTTAGGTTTGGGACAGCCTTCCAGATTTTTCTGACGTTGTAGCTCTTGCGCTTTTTGCAAAATTGTCTTGCCCTGATCTTCCAATCTTTTACTTCTCCTTTTACTTGGCACAGGACCCCATTGTTTTTGTCTTTTTTTGAACATCATCCCATGCAGTTCAGATTCTCTAATATCTTGTTCCTTTATCTCCTCAACCACTGAACAAACCTTTTCTGTATTGTCATTCTGAACTGAAAAACTTGGTCATTAGAGAACAGATGCTGATCAAAAAGAGATCCTTCATTTGGCAATTCACAATAGTCTACACCATCATCTTTAACTGATTTTTGAGATTCACGAGACTCCCACTGCAGCCCTTCAAAATCCTCATCTGAATCAACCATCTCCATTTCCCTTAGTAACTTAAAACACTTATCCTCATCAATATCTCCACTCTGAAAAGCATCTTTTGCATTGCTTTGAAAAAGCTGCAGCCAACTCTTTTGTTCAGTGATCTCAGAGCCTTGTTTCAGTTGCATCTCACATTCTGAACTAACAAAAGCCCCACCATATAAATCATGCATTGCCTTGCCCTTCTCCCCAGCCGAACCTTTAGTTTCAGACTTGAGCATTTGTTTGGAAGATGAACTAGACAAATTTTGGTCTGTGTTGCCCAGTCCAGTATCCATGTTATCATCCTTCTCCCCATTTTTCCCTTCTTCATCACCCAAATCATCAAAGTCATCATCATTGTCATTGTTGTCATCATCCAGATCATTTCCTTCCACTAAATCTAACCCATCATCTTTTTCCACAAGAAGGTTAATCATGAATAGGACTCTTTCTGCACCCATCATCCTTTGTTGAGGAATTTTCGTGGGGTCTCTACAAGCAATTTTAATCCTGACCACTTCATAAAAACTTTTGAACATCCCAGTCCAGTCAACATTTATAAGAATTCCAAAACAAGAAGCTATTTGCATAAAAACTTTCCAATTACACCATTTAGGCGGGATACCCCTCACTTGGACCCAAACTTCCTGAAGATCTTCAAAACTATCCAATTCCCCCTTCCAAGATTCAACATACACAGTCACACCAGGTTTGTTAAGGTTAAAACTAGGAAGCAGGGCTAAATCCGACACTTTCTTATGTGGAGGAAAACGCACTAGGAACCTGAAATTCTCCAACTGCCTAACTTGCCAAGGCCATTGAGCATCAAAAATGTCTGCTAAATTTTTCTCTAGCTCAGCTAATGTAATTTCTCCCTGATCAATAGTCATTATCCCACAGTTGTTAAAGCGAAAAACAGTACTTCTACTTGAATCTGGCACATCCAGGTGAAAAAACCCTAACCCATTTGCAGCACTACCTAAATATCTCGCAGATTGTTGGGGTTGACGACGCACTGGACAAAGGTCCACCTGATGTCCAGGCTCCTCACAAATGAAACAGAGTTTTGGACTTTTACAGTTTCCCACCAAGTGTCCCGGTTCACCACAGTTATAGCATATAGATTTAACATATTGATTCTCTACTTCTGCCTGTTCAGACTGAAGGTTTTTCCCCTGATTCACTTGATTCCCAGAAGATTGATTCACTTGATTAACAGGATTACCTGAGGATCCTTGCGCTTGAAACCTCTGAAATTGACCCTGAGGAGGACGCACCTGAGACTGGAAGGACGGAAACCACTGATTCAGAGCCCTCTGAAACCTCCCCTGCTGATTCCGAGGACCGCCAAAAGGAGGAGGAGGATGCCATCCACATCCGTAACCACCCCTACCGCCTCCTCTTCCCCACTGACTCCTTCCATCAGCCATCTTCACAACCGCGGCGAAGGATGGGTTCCCCTTCCCCTTCCCACAGAAAGCCTCGACGAAACTCAATGAACGAATATTTGGAGGAGGAAAAACTGGAGTTGAAACTGGGAAGCAATCTGAAATCGAAAATTTACCAGAGCCTAACAAATCGCGACGGATCCAGATGAGCGCCGCACGCTTCGCCTGAACCCTAGTGCGAGAGGAAGATACATCAGGAACAACCCAGAGTTGTCCAAAAAAGTCGAGAACCTCCTCATCTATCTCCTTCGCTGTCACTGGGACCCCAACACTGCAGCCCAGACCAACATCCTCCTGAAACTGCCCTCCATCCTCCACGGAAACGGCGGAAAATCCCGTCGACGGCGTAACTCCGTCCAGAACACAACGGCCCAAACCAACTCCAATTAGCCGTCCAGATGCCGCCGAAGGGGGAAGCGCACGCACCTCGGAAGTTGCTTGCTGAAGATCAGTCTGAATCTCGCCGGCCGCCGCCGACTCCTCCGAGTCGCCCTCACGTTCGCCCTTTCGCCCGTTGGAGGTCATAACAAACCCGTACTCCATTAGTTTCTGAAAGTTTTCCCCTGCCACCTCAAGTCCCGGCACCTCCTACCCCGCGTCGCCAGTCCCAAATCCTCCAGGCCCAATGTCGCTTGTCCCATTGCCTCCAGCCTTGCCGCTGCTAGGACCGCCGCCTCCACCCCCGAGTGTGTCGTCGCCATAGCTAGTAAGCTGCTTCTGGTGAGACTAATGGTGGCCCGATCTTTCAGTGAGATGGATAACTCTTGATTTGTAGAGACAACCCTCATGATCCAGGCTACCGACTGAAACACGACCGATGTCAAGCAATCGCTAAACTAAACTCTGAATTGTTACCAATTGTGCTAAAGCCCGATTGACCTGATCACAAAGATCAATTCCTGCAAGCAACCAAAAACAAGTAAGAACAAAGTAAAAGCAGTCTGAAAATTGTGGATATGGATTAAGAACAGATGATGGGGTTCCAATAGCAGTCTTTATGGTTGGTCTAACCAACTCAAGCAAATAATACAAAGGTTTCACATGGAAAACTAATCTAACAACACCCAAGTCTCATGAGGAAGCTCGACTAACTTAAATAGATATCTAAAGGGAGGTGCGGCTAGAAGGTGGAGTTAGACATAGACTCCTCCTGGGTGTCCCTCCTAGGCCTTCCTATTGCATGAGTCGAAGCCCAATTAGTAAAAGTAGTGCACCACTATTTGGGAAGCCTTCCATATGTAGTTGGGCTGGTCTGGTAGGCTTGTGGAAGTGGTTGCTGTCAGGGAGAGTGGTTGAAGCCGTCGGCTTGAGCTAGGCTTTGAATCCTCTTTGTGGCCCTTCGTCTTGTATCTTTCTTTCTCGTATTCGATCCATTGTAGTCATCTCCATGATGCCTGAGGATAAGTAAATTACACCATCAGGCAGCATCATATTCTCATTAGAAATAGAATTCACTCCTAGAACGAAGTTACCTGATAATTCAATTGAAGTACACATACTCGTCTGATTGGACCTTGCACTTGCACATTGGTCAGCATTAGTCGTAGACTGGTCGGCATGGTTCACATATTAGTTAGCATGGGTTGACTGGTCGACACTGGTCGCAGACTGGTCTGCACTGGTGGTTGAGGTACATCCTGGTCAGAGATGGATGGTTGCTAGTCAGAGATGCCCGCATCAACAGTGATGTCTTCATCATCCTCCCCTTTTTGCAATAGAGTCATCCTCGACTCAAGTTCATCTTCTTCTCCAAAGTATGGATAAATGTGGAACTAACCCTGAAATATGCAGGCAACTTAAATTTGTATACATTATCATTAATCTTTTCAATAATCTTAAAATGACCGTCAACTCTAGGCATCAACTTAGACTTTATCAAATATGGAAATCTATCTTTTTTTCAAATGCAACCAAACAAGATCACCTAGTTTAAAAGTTATTTCCTTTCTACTTTTACCACCAGCAACCCTATATTTCCCATTCATGTGCTATATATTTTCTTTCTAAGTCTTATGCAACTTAAGAACAAATTCTACACGCTTCTAAGCATCTAGATTTACCTTCTTCGAAGATGGTAGCGGTAACAAATCAATTGAAGCACAAGGGTTAAAGCTATTTACTACCTAAAAAGGTCTCATCTTTGTGGTTGAATGCAACGAGTGGTTGTAGGCAAATTCTACATGATCATATTCATGTTCCTCACCTACAAGGTCAGTGGCAAGTATAGCATATTCTTCATCAATATCACTAGCTGAAGTGTACTCACCATTATCTTTGATGAGGAGGGCTCACTAACTTGGAAAATCATGCATCATGTGTCTAAAGCCCTTGCAACAATGGCATCATACATCCCTGGATTGCCTAGTAGAAGCAACTGAAGTGGAACTTTTTGTAGGAGCTTGAACTGGGAACTCGCTTGCTTCGGGAACGCAGGGAGTAATGGCGGACGTCATAGGATGCCCACGTGTGGAGGTGGTAGGTGGTTGGCTAAGTGCATGGGGTGGCACCCTACTCTAGGATTGGTTCGCTCTACCTGCAAAAGAACCTCCAAAATTTTTCTGGGAATGGGATTGTCTTCCATGCACTTCTCGTTCAGCTTTATAAGTAAGATGAAATAAACAGGTGATAGAATTGTAATCTTTATAATCAATAATGTCCTGAATTTCACAGTTAAGTCCTCCTAGAAATCTCTAGGCATTTTAGCATCTTCGGTTTTTTCTAACCCACAACGTAGCAAACCAATTTGTAGTTTTTGGTAGTATTCTTCTACTATTTTACTATCATGTCTTAAGCGTTGTAAATTGTTAAGCAAAATCATGAGAGTAATATGAAAGTACAAATCTAACTATCATCATTCTTTTCATAGCATCCCAAGTTCTATGTAAAATCTGTTCATTCCTACAAGCCTTTTCCCACCAAATTGACATAAAATCTATGAACTCACTAGTAGTAGCCCTAATCTTTTTATTCTCAGGAAAATCAAAGCATGAAAACTTTTGATCTACTACTAACTCCAAATCAAGATATGCGTCAGGGTCATATTTACTAGCAAAGAAGGCATTATAAACTTAATTTGACAGTGGATCATCACAATCACATACCTCATTGATTCCGGCCCATACCTTATCGATTGTGATGACACCAATGGTGATCATGATCATTATTTATATTGAAGCCTTCATCGGATTCCGTATCGATGATGTAATTGTTTGCGTCATCTATCTCTGCCTCATCTGCCCAAGAGAGAGCAATGGGTGGGGGAACTCTGTTGGCCTCAATTATAGCAGGAGGTGGTTCCCACTCGAGGCGCTCAACGCATGTGTGGAGATCGCGATGCTGGTGTTGATCTAGTCCAAAGTTTCACATGTACTTTCCGTGTGTTAGTTGAATAAGCACTCAAAGTGTTGCATGACCCTCTCGTGGGCAGTGTGAGGGGTGGATCATCCTCACTATTCTCATCATGTTTTCTTGAACATGCTATTGTTAGTAGCAAATAAGAAAAATACACAAGTGTATATAATCTCTATCGTGCTAGAGGTTAACAAGTCACACATGCTCAGGCCCTTACCAAGCTATTGTAAGTTCTTACCAATACAAAATAAGTGGTGCAATTAGTGGGTGGTTCATGATAAACGCATCTCAAGCTTGGCAAAGCAATTGTAAGGAGATCGGTACCTATTTGGTTAGTAGAAGGTAGGGCTTGTACATGCTTTAAATATATTGCAAGGATCAGCAAGATTCAATCAAGAAATTACAAAGTTGAAAAATAGTTCAAAGTACTAGTCACAATTTCTTGGCCCTAAACTAGACCAGAACTAGGTATAGCAAACTTAGAAAGGTCTTATTAGGGTCGAACACAAGTAATTAGCACAAGGAACTATCACAGAAGGAACTACCTCAATATCAGGAGACACTTCTCACAATTTTTCTTTTTCTTTTTTTATGACTCGGAAGTGCAAATCCCGACTCAAATAAGGATATAAAACAAAAATCTCATGTTTTGGATCGAGAGAAAATGCTCAACAGATGATTGAAAGATGACAAAAACAGCCCAAAAAATTTCCAAGGCTCGGAACTCAGTCTTAGAGGATGAATTTGAGGTTCAAAACAGGCATAGGACTAAAGGCATGTGTTTTTTCAGATGTGTCTCATCATCCCCTTCAAAACGGGTACTTGTATGTTGAAATTAGACTCTATATGTAAAAGTTATAGCGGTTTTACTAAGTAGTTTCCGGTTCATATTCAGGAGATAGCAAAATAGGTTGACTCTGATTCAAAATTCGGATACATGGAGAAAGACAATCTGAGCTGATTTCTTTCCAAGCAAGACGACTTTAATTCGGACTTAAGGAAAAGGTTAATCCAACTTGATCTCTTTCCAAATAGAAAGCAACTGACTTGATCTCTTTCTTTTCTGGGTGCAATAGCAGGACTCTTGGCGATCAAAATTGGTGGCAGCACAACCCTAAACAGAAATCAACAAACAAAAAACTAGACCAATGTAGACACTAAGACTAGCCATTAGACATGACAATGCAACATGCAATTCAAAGATGCAAATCAAAAAGAAAAACTGCAAAGGCTCAAAGGGTTCGGGTAAGGTAAAATTTTTGTGGCAATTTTCTAGACTCTGGGTAAGTAAAAACGAATCTACTACTTAAAAAAAAGTAAATTTCTCACCAATCTACGAAAACTCTGATACTACTTAGTGAGACTAATGGAAGCTCGATCTTTCGATGAGATGGATAACTCTTGATTTGTGAAGATGACCCTCACAATCCAGGCTACCAACCGAAACATGACTGATACCAAGCAATCGTTGAACCAAACTCCAAGTTGTTATCAACCATGCCAAAATCCGATTGACCTGATCACAAACATCAATTTCTATGAACAACCGAAAAACAAGCAAGAACAAAGAAAAATCAATATGAAATTACGAATATGGATTTAGGACATATGATGGGGTTTCAATAGCGGTCTTTACTGTTGATTTAGCCGACTCAAGCGAAGAACACAAAAGTTTTATGTGGAAAACTAATCTAACAAAACCCAAATGTTATGAAGGAGCTCAGCTAACTTAAATAGGCATCTAAAGGGGGGTGTGGCCAAGAGGTGGATTTAGACACAGAACCCCCTGGGTGTCTCTTCTAAGCCTTTCTATTACATGAGTCGAAGCCCAATTAGCAAAGATAGTGCAGCATCATATTAGGAAGGCTTTCATATATAGTTGGACTGGCCTGATGGGCTTGTGGAAGTGATCTCCACCAGGGAGAGGAGTTGAAACCGTTGGCCTGAGCCAGGTTTCGAATACTCCTTGTGGTCGTTCGTCTTGTAGCCTTCCTTTTCGTATTTGATCCATTATGATCCACTCTATGATGTCTAAGGATAAGTAAATTACACGCATCAAACAACATCATATTCTTACTAGAAATAGAATTCACTCTAAGAAATGAAGGGCTGTTTGGTTGCCTGGTTCCACGCGGTCAGACTCGTGGGAGCCAGAGAACCAGCGTTTGGTTGCTCTTTGTATCGCGTGAGCCTGCACTAACGCATGCAAGATGACTGTTTGGTTGCCTGCGCGCGGTGCGGATGCCAGGCCAACACGATGCATAAAACACTCGCAGCCAGACTTGTGGGAAATGAGCTCTATGACTGTTTCTCCGGAGCCAGACTGGGACGGTGCAGGCTCCCGCAGCCAGGCTCGTGTGAGATGACAACCAAACAGCCTTGAAGTTACCTGATAATGCAATTAACGTGCATGTACTCGTGTGATTAGATCTTACACTTGCACACTGGTTGGTATTGATCATAGACTAGTGAATTTTTTACTCTTCTAGCCGAATTTGAAAATTTATTTACGGATTTAGCCCCTGCACGTACGGAATTGCAGAAATGGCTCTTGAACAGTAGAATTCCGCGGATCGGATCCGCGGATTAATTTTTTAAAATTTTTTACACTATTTCCCGTGGAGCAGATGCGCGGAATTATTTTTTATTAATTTTTTCACTCAAATCCCGCGGACTGGAACTGCGGAATAATTTTTTTAAATTTTTTTTAATTTTCCGCTGAGCAGAACCGCGGAATATTTCTTTAAATTTTTTTTATTTATTTTTTTCGTGGTTCTGAAGCGCGGAATAATTTTTTAAATATTTTTTTAATTTTCCGCGGATTTGCAGCGCGGAATAATTTCCGGTTTTTTCGGTTATTTTTTCCGCCGGTTTTTTATTTTTTCGGTCGCTTTCGCCGGTTGGTTTTCTTCGACGCCGGGCCCACTCGAATTCTGCAGATTGAATCCGCGGGATTCCGCCGGCCACGCGTCTGCAGGCGATGCAAGCTACAGTAGCGACTAGATAATGGTTGTTGCAATTTGTACATGAATCTGACGTTTTTGGTCACGAGTTTAATTAGTTCAAAAGTAGTTTTATCTCTTTTGAAATTTTCTATAAATTTTTATGTGGAGAGATTAAGGTATGTAGTTTCTATTTTCTTTGGTTTCGCTCAATTCGCTACTTTGGTTTTCATACAATAATTCCTTAAAGTTAACTAGTTTTCAAAATGTTTTTGAATTTTTCCTTGAGAGCAATTGAAGTCCATTATTTTTCAAATTTTGTTTTTCATAAGGATTTGAGCTAAGAATGCTTCTGTAAAAGTTTCAGGTCAAAATGTTGCTCCATTATTTTATAAACATTCTGACATTGCAGTTTCCAGATTTTCAGAGTTTCTGTTTTTAAATTTTGAGAAGTCCTAAATGACAATATTAATTCATAATATTTTTACCAGAGATAGATATTGCATTGAGGTTTTCATGATAATTTTTACAGCTCTATTTGTGACTCCAAAATATTTTGTAAATTCTGACAATGCATTGTTTTGATTTAAAAATTGTCTTTTCATTTTGTCTCTTCATTTCTTTATGCATAAATTTTCATTTGCTGGCTAAAATGATTTAATTGAATGATCAGGGTTCTCATGACAATTTTCTAAATTTTTACTTTTTACATTTTTGCCTTTTCCTCTTTTTCATTCTTTATTTCCCTTTTGTTTGATTTTTCTTGTAACACAAAAAATGCAAGAAAATCCAAATAAAGCAATCAATATTCAGAAAATCCAGAAATATTCACAATCAAAATTAAATATTATATTTTTACTGTTCTAAAATTTTCGGGCTATTACATGGCAAAAGCTTACAATAAGAGTCGTGTTGAAGTCTTTCAATGAAGCCGATTTGGTTTGGAAAACTATTACCAATCGGAGCTAGGGATAATCGGTTTGGTAAATGGTCTCCTACGTGGGAAGGGCCGTATACGATTAATCGGCTTATTGATGGGGGCCGGGAAGGGGCTGGGACATGTTTCTGGACCAATTTCCCCAAAATTTGTGTTTAGACAAGTTGTTGTACGCGTCGCTGAAAAGGCTTAAGTGTTATCGAATCTACGCAGTTTGTGGCCATTTAGGGTATTTGTTGTGAATGGATTCAGATGCGAAGCAAGTTATAAATAAAATATTTTTGTAGAATATGGTAGTATATATGCCAAAATGTGTTCCAAAGCCGGTCGCACCAACATGTGCATTTAGACGAGTAATTGTACAGGCCGCTGAATAGGCTTAGTTAGTTTAGTTTTCTGCGCGACTAGTTCACGAAGGGTGTTTGCGGAAGAAAGATTTATGTGCAGATCAAGTCCTAAAAAGAATATCATTTCATATTATGGTAGTTCATATTATGGAGTATGTTTTTTGGCTATTCCCTTAATATTTGGCATTTAGATGCGATACTTTACAGGCGGCCGAAAAGGCTTAAACAAGTAAAAATGCAGCTCTATTTGCTTCCACTGTAACATCATAACGTATGCACTTCCTCTATAAGTAGTTCATTTCCTATAGAGGGGACAGAGTTGGTCAGGGATCTAAGTGATTTTGTGACATAGAATGGGGGCCTGGGGACGTGCCCGTCGGACGTGGATCGCCCGGGGGGCCTGGAGACGTGCTCGACTGGAGGGGGGACATCCTCGTCAGTCTTTGGGGGCCCGCCATGTCCCGTGTAAAGGGGAGACGTGTCTGCCGAGGTGGATCGGGCGGGGGGCCTGGGGATGTCCTCGTTCGTGCTGCGGGGAGCCCGGTCACATCCCAGTGTAAAGGGGGAGACGTGCCCGTCAGAGGTGGATCGGGCGGGGGGCCTGGGGACGTCCTCGTCTGGAGGGGGGATGTGCCTACAAGAGGACTCTCCGAGGGGAGAGCCGAAAGCACCTCAGTTTCTCGTTGAACATTTTTCCTTGGAACCCCACAATCCTTCCACAAATCGAAGAGCTTACATGGCACATCCCTCGAGCTCAAGTGGTCTCGCACGGGAGGACGGCAGCAGTGGCTCCGTTGATACTCTGTCATGATGCAATTCCAAAATCTTCGAAGCATGTCCAAAACGCCCAAACCCAGCCGGTTCTTCTTCAAGTGCACGAAAAACAATGAGGTAAGTTCTCGACCTTTTTCTGTTGTTACCATGTAGCCAGACTAAGCTCGAATTTCTTCCGTGAAATCACCAGCATTAGGTCCCAAGAGGTGTACTTTCGGGCTTGGGAAGAGGACTACCGAACTCAATCGCACATAACAAGAACCATTATGCCAAGTCAGTCCAAGCAATGCCAATTGCTCCACGGCAAGCTTCCTCCGCCACAAGATCTAGACCCTACGACACCGCGAACAATGGATGCGATGAACCACAATGTCTATGCTCCTGCCACTACCAACACGGTCTAACCATGGAAGTGTGTGAGGCGCGGGAGAGGCGCCTACAAAATGTCAGGGACCAAGGCCTCGTAGCTAATCCCGACTATGAAACGACAGTGGAATGTTCGTTCCCATCCTGCGGATGTCTATGCCATTTTGTCCATCTCTATTAGAGTTAGTTACATTAGCTCAGGCAATATCACTGTATTTCCTAATAACCTATGTTATTTTTGTTAAACAAGATTTAATATGGTTATTTTTGTATATTTATGTCGTACATATATGGAATAATGATTCTGGGCTCTTTCCTCTGCTTTTTTCATTTCCCCTCTATATATTCTAGCCTATCAAAAAGGCTTCATTTACCACGCAGTTTGTACTATTTCGATCGTGAAATACGATCATTTATTCTCTCATTTCCAAGCTATCCTCTTTTTCCACATAATTTGTCAGTTAATATTTTTCCTGCAAATTTTCGCAAATTCGTTTTCTTGTACTGTTTCTGCAAACTTGAACAAAATTGATTACCGTTTCTGCAAACTTAAACAAAAGCGACCATTTCTGAAAACATCAGGTTCAATTTCGCTATCTTCTCCAACTGAGGTGGCGAAATTGGTCCAATTTCACTATGTGAGTTGGAAAATACCCGATTTTGATTTTTCAATTAGCGAAATACGTCAATTTCGATATTTCTCAATTCGAAACCATGCATTTCGCCATCTCAGTTTTTTAATCTGAATTTCTTGAACAAAAAATTATCGATAAAAATTTTCTATATCACTCAAAAATTAGATTTCTTTTGAATTTATTAGACCCTAGTTTGAGAGGTAAAATTCTAATAATTAAAAAATAACGGACAAAAAGAAACGGTAGGAAAAAGAAACGGACAAAAAACCGCGCACACATAAAAACGGGAAAAACCGTAAAAAAATATCGAAATTATTCTGCTGTGCACGTCATGAAAATTAAAAAATAAGAATAAAAAATATTCATGGATGCAATCCATGGAGAATGAGAAAAAAATTAAAAAAATTATTCACCGATCCAATCCATGGATTTGGGAAAAAAATAATAAAATTATTCCGCCGATCGGGTCCGCGAATTGCTTCAAAAAAATAATAAAATTATTCCGCCGATCGGGTCCGCGGAATTGCTGAAAAAAATAATAAAAAATTATTCCGCCGACTGGGTCCGCGGAATTGCTGAAAAATAATAAAAAATTATTCCGCCGACTGGATCCGCGGAATTGTACTGTACAGAGACCAGATTTGTAATTTCACGCGGGACGCGGCTAAATCCGTAAATAATTTTTCAAATTCGGCTAGAAGAGTAAAAAATTCTAGACTAGTCGGCACTGGTGATTGAGTTAGCTCCTGGCCGGTGATACCCGCATTATCAGTGATGTCCTCGTCATCTTCACTTTCAGTCTTCACTCGATGGTAAATTTCCTACCTAGTCCTGAGCACAAGGACAGATCCCATCCGTCTAGCTGTGCCCTATCCAATCGGTCTTCTGTCGCGTAACATGTTTGGCTTGAAGTTTAGTCCGTGTAGGGAGGGCCCAAGTTAAAGCTCAACATGATAATCAACCCTGATTAGCAGCGATACCACTCTCAGCCATGGTGGAACTCTGGATATTCAAATGACTCCAGTTTCTATTCATGCCCAAGCCATTTTTCTTTCTTGCATGTCCGCCGAAAGCCATTGGGAAAAAAAAAGATACACCTACGACTCTTCAGGTGTAGTTGAAACTGCAGCATAGTTGTAATCAACACTAACTGTGTTCCTATCCTTGAAACGACTCTCTGTCGCAGCTGACCTTCCACTTCTGGAGTAGACTTACCCTGCATTACAGAAAATCTCACTAGTACAGATACGCAAGACTTTGTATATTACAGCCTGATGCTAGCAGAAGGACGAACAATCAATTCAGCAGATCACGGTTGATGCGTATCCAAGGCGTACTCTATATTTATTTATTTTTTTTGAACTTCGAGGCATACTACCTATATTGTACCCCGCGGGGTTCTGGCCCAGCCCACGGCATCCACGTCGCCTCCCGGCTCCTCCGCGCGACGCGTGCCTCGCGCGGCCTCTGCCTGCTGTGCTCCGCGTGACCACTTCGCTGGCGTGGTTGGAATTTGCCCCGGGGCAGGGTCAATATCGTTATAATCGCTTGAATATCGCGATCTATTATGGTGTATAATACCAGTCAATAAATTGGTTAAGTTTTTAAAAAATTTTAAAAATCCAAAAAAATTTATGTAAAGTAAATATCGAGAATCGCTCATAAAATCGACTGCCTAAGAACACAAGTTCACAAAATCGTTTGGATCGATTATCGAGGAATATTGAGCAATTATCGAGGTATATCGAGTGATTTTCGACTAATTTTTCTGAATTTTGAAAATATCGATATGGATGATTATCGCGATATCGATATTGTGAACCCTGCTCTGCTCTGGGGTATGTATTTTTTCCTAGAATTTGCTCAAGTGGTTGGAAAAGTTTCACGGAGTTGCCGAGTTGCCGATCATGTGCTGGAAATTAATCTTGCAATTGTTGATTGTTTGATCGCAATGCGCGGTGGAATGGCGATTTAGTTGCCCAAATTTCGTCTGCTAATTGCTCTGATCCACAATGTAGTGCCGTTTTGTCGTAGTGGAATGTGCTGTTCCTCTGGATAATAGGACATGATTTTACCTTTGGTACTAACAGTTCCCAACCGGCAGTGAAGCTCGCATGAGCCCCAGAGTAGTGATTTATTGTTTGTATTGCTTGGGGAAGAAAGTCCCAACATGCCGTTTTTGAGAAATAGTCAGGAAGATGAGGAGCTGCCGAGCTGGGTAGCTGAATTGCCTTATATGGATGTTTCATTCTGTGCTCCCCTTTTAGCCTAGCACTTACTTTGTTATCGAATATTACCATGGAAAGGGAGTTCGTTGTTGGGAAATATTACCATGTAAGGTGACAGACGGTGAAAATTGTCTACCAAAGGCTGAAGTTCAACTGCACAAGATTCATACTGCACTCATCCAATTATTCACCGTTTGTCACATTTCTCCCTACATGTATTCAGAGATGGTACTTGCAGGAGAATTTGTGTGCAATCCCATTCGTCCCTTCAACGTTGCCTGGGATTTACTTTCAGGCTTCTTACTTGCCTGTGACCTTACTTTAGATTGATCAGTGTGTGCCTTTTGTGCGTATTGTTCTTACTTTGCACTTTAGGATTCCATACACCAGAAGATCGAAAATGTTAAATCTTTGTGGCTCAAGATATCTCCCCCCTCGAACTCGAACGTTCTGATATGTTTTTGTCCATCTTGTCCTGTGTTATCAAATCACAAATAATGATTTGTTCAATTTTTTTTTCATAGGTATATTGAATGAACTGCATTTTTCGTGGAAAATGGTGCATAACAATATGCCCTTAAGTTGTCTTCCAATTTCAGTTGCAACTCTTTTAAATCTGTGCAGGTCTAGGGTCTTCACAGTTCATGCAAGCTACAACCTGGTTTTTTGCCACATTTACATGCATTAGTAACCTGAAGATATTACAATGCAATAGTAAATTTAGATTTCCATCTATAATAAACTTTTTAAATTATATATAATTAAAAGAACTGTTGCTTTTTTTTATATGCAAGGATTTACAGTCATATCTTGCAAAACTTACTATATTTTTGTGCCCTGATACCAAAAAAGTTCCTTATATTTCTCGACAACCGCCCATGGCTGCTAGAACAGGACACCACACCTGATCACCTTTGGCAATTGATGGTTACCATGGTCCACTTTACTCATATGGTTTTATTATTTTTGAGGTAGACTGGGCAGACGTGCGTGACATGAACTATTTGAATGAACTTCAGGTATTCTTTTTTAATGCCGATAATTTACATTTAATACCGCATTGACAACTTTTGAAGGATGGTGCATGCTTACTAAACTTGATGCCGTTGTAGAATGACACATACATCAATGGCTGTGGAAGCTAAAATAATGAAGAGATGGGAATTTGATAGTGTCAACCAAGCTTCATTATTGTTTTTGTGTAATAGTACCTATGTTATATCCTTTTGTTGTATTAGGACTAGAAGTATATCTATGTAATGAACATATAGTCCTGCGTGGCTTGGTTTGAATATATTTTCATTCAGTCTCTAATTATTGTTCTGTTGCGTGGCTTGGTTTGAATATATTTTCATTCAGTCTCTAATTATTATTCTGTTGCAATATTCTGAATACGGTGTATTAACTGATAAAACATCGGGTGCGCTCGATGTTTTGATTAGCTAGTATGCCGAGATTCGTGTGATTATCTCAGAGTAATGACAGTGTGACTGTCGTTACCCTGGGCTAATTGCGCGGGTCGCCACATTTGCTTCTTTCAGAAGGGAATCAATCAATCCAATCCAAAAAGCCCAGGAGTAATCGCCGTCGATTTGAATGCCAGATCAATGGGAGAAAGGAAAGCAATAAATGAGTCATGTATATTCATTTACCTCTCACAACGGGATGATCCAATCTAATCTACCGGGGTGGCCACTGCCTGTTTCCCACTCAGCCACGCGGGTGCGCACATGTGTCGAGGTGAGGGTGGAGAATGGACGTACCACCACCCGTGAAGAACGAACGTACCACCACTAACTCCTAATTAGAATTAGTAGAGATAGAGATAAAAAACTTATCTAGTCGTATCATGCATAGCCGTGCGCATGCAGTTGGCCGGCCGGAATCAAGTCCATATGTGATTAGATAAAAAGAAAATACGATCTTATCTACACATACAAGTAAATATTTAATGGAAAGGATGCATATGACAACTCAAAGGTACATGATAACTCAAAAGCTGTATGCGTACAATATATGGAAAAAAAATCGGTCATGCAGTATTTGGAAATAAAATTGGCTGATTGAGATAAGAGTCTGATATGCTTCAGATCACGCACGCATGCATATCCAACCAAATTAAAACTTTCTCCGTTCGCTAATGTATAGAAGATCGGGACAATAACGATTTCGTAGGTATACCGAGGAGGGGGAGAACAGACCATCGCCACCAACTCGTAATTAGAAGTAGCAGAGATACCAAAGTGCTTAGAATTGCTTCTAGCTTCTATTCCAACCTCGAAACTGCAGTCTCGAAAAATTCAGCCGGTCCACAAAACGGGACCCCTCCGTTTCCCCCCAAAACCGAAAAGTGAAACCCTGGTGGTGTTCCTCGTTGTTGACAACCTTCCATCCCTCCAGCTAATGCCAAAAAAAGAAAGTTTCAAATGCATAATTTTTCTTACACATGCTAGCTATTTTCGTAAGGTGTTCAAGCACCCACAAGTTTTGCTGTGAAGAAAAGAAGCATGATAGCTTGCTTGTGGCATAAAATAACTTAGGAGGTGCTTCTATACATCATTTTTTGAAAGTTGTACAAATATTAAAGCATTAATGAAAGATAGATGGTGATTGCTTACCCCTTCAGTTACTTCAAAATTCCTGCAACTTTTATTGGGGATGATGCATAGAATAAATACTCAAATAATTTATATGTGGAGACCTGATGCTAAATGACCTAGCATGATGGAGACTCCAACGTTGGTACCACTTTAAACATAACAATAGTGTCCGATGCTAAATGACCTAGCATGATGGAGACTCCAAAATTGGTACCACTTTAAAGATAACAATAATGTTTTCTTCACTCGTTTGTTCAAAAGAAGCATGACTAACCAGCAGGAGACTTGCTGGTCAAAACGAGTATTCCAAAAGGAATATTCCACTGCCCATTGACTGACTAATGGCACTGTTCACTGCCTAGTGCATACTGCCTATATTTGGTTCATTGGAGAATATAGCTAAACCCCCAAGCAATCCTCCTCACTGCAATAAACTTTCAGACAACAAGATTCAGCAGACATGCCTAATAATAGCTATGTTACCTTGCTCCTATTCCTTACAATACTGCTTTCCCTCCCACACAAATCATACCCACGGTCCACAAACCAATCTAATGATGAACACAAAATCCTCCTTGGATTCAAGAAATATTGGGGGAGCTCACCTGTGCTCGGTGGATGGAACTCCACTTCTGCTGCTCACTGCAACTGGGGAGGAGTTAGATGCACAGATGGCGTGGTGACTGCCATTTCCCTTCCAAACCAAACCTTGATCAAACCAATCCTTCCCTCCCTTTGCCTCCTCAGGAATCTTACCCACTTGGACCTCTCCTACAACAACTTATCTAATTCATTCCCTACAGCACTCTACAATTGCTCCAATCTGAAGTACCTAGATCTTTCCAACAACGCCTTTGGTGGGTGCCTCCCGATTGACATAAACAGTTTATCAGCGCAGCTCGAGCATCTCAACTTATCATGTAATCTTTTCACCGGCAACATTCCACAATCCATTGGATGGTTTCCAATGCTCAAGTCACTGATCCTTGACACCAATCGGTTTGATTGGAGTTATCCGGCTGAGGATATCAGCAATCTTGCCAACCTAGAGAGGCTGACATTAGCAGTTAATCCATTTAAGCCGGCTCCAATTCCAGTGGAGTTTGGTAAGTTGACGCGCCTCACATACTTGTGGCTATCAGGTATGAACATGACCGGCGAGATCCCTGGGATCCTGGCAAGCCTCACAGAGCTCAGCCTCTTGGACTTGTCAAGCAACAAGCTGCAAGGCACAATTCCGACATGGGTCTGGCAGCATAAGAAGCTTCAGTACTTGTACATGTATGGGAACAGTTTCACTGGTGACATTGCATCCAATGTCGCTGCCTTGAACTTATTGGAGCTTGACGTGTCTTCAAACAAATTAACAGGAAAAATACCAGGCGACTTTGGTAAGCTTATCAACCTTACCCTATTGTTTCTCTACTTTAACCAACTCCATGGGTCAATACCGCCAAGTATTGGGTTGCTGCCAAATCTCATCGACATTCGGCTGTTTGGCAACATGCTGTCTGGTGCCCTCCCACCAGAGCTTGGTAAGCACTCGCCACTGCGCAATCTTGAGGTCTCTAGCAATAACCTCTCAGGTGAGCTGCCAGAGGGTCTTTGCTCCAACAGGCAACTATATGACATCGTTGTGTTCAATAACAGCTTTTCTGGAAACCTTCCACCATCTCTGGATGGCTGCTATTTATTGCAAAACATAATGATGTACAATAATAATTTCACCGGGGAGTTTCCCAAGAGCCTCTGGTCAGTGGTGACAAATCAGCTCAGTACAGTTATGATCCAAAACAACAGTTTCTCTGGCACATTTCCTGCCCAACTACCTTGGAACTTTACATATCTTGACATCAGCAACAACAGATTCTCTGGTTCCATTCCGACGTTGGCAGGCAAAATGAAAGTATTCAGAGCAGCAAACAACTTGCTTTCTGGTGAAATTCCCTGGGATCTGACAGGCATTTCACAGATAACAGAATTTGACCTTTCTGGAAATCAAATTACTGGCTCCATACCCATGACAATTGGAGTGCTGAAGGGGCTCGGCACACTTAATCTAAGCAGAAATCAGATATCTGGTAACATCCCTGCAACATTTGGGTTTATCTCAGTGCTAAGCATTCTTGACATCTCATCAAATGAGCTATCAGGAGAGATCCCAAAGGATTTCAACAAGTTGAGGCTGAACTTTCTGAACCTCTCCATGAATCACCTCACAGGGGAAATTCCAACACCATTACAAAAAGAAGAATACAAGCAGAGCTTCCTCTTCAATCCAGGCCTCTGTGTCTCATCAAAGTATTCCATCCCAAATATTTCGGTTTGCGGGACAAGGGCAAATATAAGCAATGATCTCTCCAGGAGGCTTATTGTTCTCCTTTCTGTTGCAAGTATTATGCTTTTGGGTTCAGCAGTGGGTGGATTCTTCCTCTTATGGAGGCAAAGGAATAGCCAAGATCCCCTGTCTTGGAAGCTGACCCCGTTCCATGCATTGCATTTCAAGGAGCAGGATGTTCTTTCTGGCCTCTCTGAGCAGAACTGGATTGGAAGTGGCAGGTCTGGCAAGGTGTACAGGATTTGTATTGTGGATGGAGAAGTTGGTGGCAGGATGGTGGCGGTCAAAAAGATATGGAACATACAAAATCTTGATGAGAAGCTGGAGAAGGATTTCCTTGCAGAGGTCCAGATATTGGGTGAGATCCGGCACATGAATATTGTCAAGTTGCTCTGCTGCATCTCAAGCTCAGAGGCAAAGCTTCTTGTCTATGAGTACATGGAGAATGGTAGCCTAGACCGGTGGCTGCACCAAAGGGAGAAAATTGGTTCACCGATGCCTTTGGATTGGCCTACGTGATTGCAAATTGCCATCGACTCGGCAAGAGGTATCTGCTACATGCACCATGATTGCTCACCTGCCATAGTGCACCGAGATGTCAAGTCTGCAAACATCCTTCTGGATCTCAAATTCAGAGCAAAGATAGCTGACTTTGGGCTTGCTCGGATTCTTCTCAAAGCTGGAGACCCTGAGTCAGTTTCTGCCGTAGGTGGAACTTTTGGGTACATGGCACCAGGTCAGAAACAACAAATGCAATCTGAAACTAGTATAGATTCATAAAAGTTGCATCATGTGCTAATGGGAGACTAATTTGTTTGCAGAGTACGGATATCGGATGAAGGTGAATGAGAAGGTCGATATCTACAGCTTTGGAGTGGTCCTGTTGGAGCTCACAACTGGGCGGGTGGCAAATGATGGAGGTGCAGACTACTGCTTGGCCGAATGGGCATGGCGACAGTATCAAGAATATGGCCTGTCAGTTTATCTTCTCGATGAGGACATTCGAGACCCAGCCTACATTGAAGATGCATTCGCGGTGTTTACGCTAGGCATGATTTGTACCGGGGGAGAGCCTTCATTGCGACCATCAATGAAGGATGTGCTGCATGCCCTTCTCCGATTTGGACATAAATCCAGGGAAGGAAGCCTGTGGCATGCTGTCTCTGAAGAAACAACACTTCTTGGATCCTAGAAAGGCGACAGGAATAGCAGTATATCAGTTAGTGGGAGTATGAAGATCATGAGAATTTTCGGGTGCAGATGGTGGTGATTCTACCTTTTTTCTGTACCAGTTAGCTGCCTACTGATGGTCTTGCACAGGCTAGTTTACGTTTTGTGTTGACATAAAGCATGCAAAGTGTACAAGCAAAACTTTGTAGACTAAATGCTAAAAATGCACGCAGTTATTCTCACATCATACCAAATGTTTGCTGAAATGGTACATAAAAGATATGGATGTTGTGCTATGAAATTACACGGTTTTTTTTGGGGGCCAGTATGTGCAACATGAGCTTTCTAGAAAGGCTCACACTAATCAAATGGGTGGTAGAAATTCACATATTATCACCAGAGAGAGGAAAAGGTATTGTAGATATTTTCAGAACACGCAAAAGACTTGAGTGTCATTTCATTAAGAATTGGAAAGGGCTCCAGCAAACAATAGGTATTGTTGATTGGTTACTCCAATCGATTGTGGAACCTGCAGGGAGGGATGGGGGTGGCACTAAGTTCTGATATTCTTAAAATACATTAAAAAATTTAGCTCGGGAGCTTCGCTTTCCAAGTTAGTTTGGTTACCTAGAACTATAATACTCATCATCAAACATTCTAACTAGAGCATTTGCAAACAAAACTACCATTTACTAGCCCCACAAAATTAGTCTGAAATCATTTGGGAGTTTCACAAGACAAAAACAAGTATTGCATTAAAACATCTGCTCTTTGCACAATATTCTTTAGATTATAAAGATAGAAACCCAGACCTCAATGTATGTCCGAACAAAGGTATCCGCAATTTGATCCAATATTTTTTTAAAAGGGGACGGTTTGATCCAACATTACAGCACAACGACACCTCTGCAACGGTGGCGCGAGGCGGTGACGCATGTGCCGCAACGGAGGAGATCTGCTTCCGTTGACGGCGGCGGAAGAGGTACAAACCGCCATCGCCGGCGACGCGGGAGTCGGAGTAGGTGGGCGGGCGATGGCCGGTGGAGGGCTGGAGACCAGACAGGAAGGAAAGCAGGGGGTATAACCGTAATATAAGTGTGACGAGAAGAAAGAACCACCGAGCCACTGACATGTGGGCTCACGTGTCAGCGACTTGACGTTCTCCTGCTGGAGATCAGTAGTTTTCTCCATTTGCGGCGGCTCGACCACCCCCAACATCCCTCGCCGCGACAGCTCCTCAACCGGCGGCGAGGCACCGGCCACCTCTGCCGCTTGCTCCCTAGTCCGATGACTCCCCTTTATCCGGCCATCCCGCGGACCACTCTGACGCCACTTCTTGCTATATATTATTGTTTCCATATAGATTTGGCTGAATGGAAATGCTTAGTGACGATTTACAGCATTGTTGCTGCTGTGCTGTGCCACATCTCCACCGCTGTTTTCGTTCTTCATTTGAGGTATTCTATGGTAACAATCTTCTAGATCTGGAATTCTTGAGAAAGAAAAGGGAATTTTATGAAACCATGGGAATGAATGTCAGGACTCCCAAGGAATCCCTCACGGACGCAATCAGATCAGCAATATGTAAACCGGGAAGATCGCACCAGAACGCCCCAGAACCCGATCGTATCGCCAAGAAGATACCAAATCCTAACAACTACTAGGAGACTATGGGAATAAACTTTTTCTTTCTTACTTTCCTCATTCCAGTCCGGGGTTTTTATACCCAGTATCCAGGTTTGTTACAAGCCAAACGAAAAGTAAAAAGGTAGTAAACCACTCAGCAACTAGCAAAGACAAGGAAAATTAACACTACTTTGCCAGTAAGTACTATTCATGGTCATTCCACCGTGCGATCTTCATTTAGCCACGCCACTGATTCTGAGCCGTAGGATCCTCGTAATGCAAAATCACCAAATAGGTATCTTGACTGCCGACTATCCACCGGTCATCTTCCTCCTAGCTCCTCCGCTCCTGACATTTTCCCCCATGGCCAGTTCGGACTTGCCCTCAAGGCCGAAACCCTGGAAAAGTGTGTTGAATAAAGCTTGCGTCTTCCCAGGTGGCATCATTCACTGGTAGATTCTGCCATTGAACAAGCCACTGCGTCACAGCAATTCCTTTCCTCGGAATCATCCTCCTTGTTCCTTGCGTATCAACCAGAGGTAGCCCAGGTAAAGGAACAGCACTCTTACCCATATGTTTTTTAAGTTGGCTGACATGAAACACAGGATGGATCCCAGCATCAGACGGCAATTGCAACTTGTAAGCCACAGCACCAATTTTACTCATCACTCTGAACGGACCATAAAATTTAGATCTGAGCTTCAAGGAACCTCTCAATCCGAAAGCATTCTGCCTATATGGCTGCATTTTCAAATATACCATATCCCCTACTTGGAAACTTCTCTCAGTTCTTTTCATGTCTGCAAATTTCTTCATTCTATTCTGTGCTTTAGTCAGGTTCTCCTTCAATCTCCTCATCATGTTTTCCTTTTCTTCCAGTGAGCATTTAGCTTCCTCTGATACATTACATGGTATGGTTAACTCAGCAAGTTGAGGTGGATGATACCCATATAAAGCCTGGAAAGGGGTCGCTTGCAATGAAGTATGGAACGAAGTGTTGTACCACCACTCAGCCATCGTCAGCCACTCAGACCACTTCCGAGGTTCCTGGAAAACCATACTGCGCAGGTAAGCTTCCAAGCATTGATTGACTCGCTCTGTTTG
This sequence comes from Guadua angustifolia, assembly GCA_036346375.1. Taxonomy (NCBI): domain Eukaryota; kingdom Viridiplantae; phylum Streptophyta; class Magnoliopsida; order Poales; family Poaceae; genus Guadua; species Guadua angustifolia. Next base: position 64,336,465 of record CM070502.1, on the reverse strand, counting down.
GCCGTTAGTTTGGGGGTGGTAAGCAGAGCTTAACCTTAGTGACACCTTTAACGTCTTGAATATCTCCTGGAATAGTTGACTCGTGAAGATTCTATCTCTGTCTATGATGATGGCTGTGGGCAGGCTATGGAGCTTAAAAACATTGTCCATAAAAAGTTTCACTACGTGTTGCACTGTATAAGGGTGATGCATGGCTATAAAGTGAGCATATTTGGTAAGTCGATCCACAACTACCGGTATGACTTCTTGGCCATTTGACTTGGGAAGCCCCTCCACGAAATCCATAGAGATGTGAGACCAAGCCATCTCTGGCATCTCCAATGGACTCAACAAACCAGGAATTTGAACTTGCTCCGATTTTGTCAGTTGGCATACTGGACATTCCTTAATGAAGTATTCCACACAACGACGCAGCTTTGGCCAATAGAATAGCTTCTTAATGCGATGATAAGTTGCTCTCACCCCTGAATGACCTCCCATTGCTGAATCGTGGAAAGACTTCAAAAGTTGCGATCTCAGATCAGTGGTGCTTCCTACGAATATTCTCCCTTTGTACTTAATCAATCCAGCTTCGGTACTGTATTTGCTGTCATTACTCAAGTTGGTGCTCATCTCCTCAAAAATTTTGGTAGCTTCCTCATCCTGACTATAGCTAGCTTTCACATCTTCCACCCATTCGGGTATTACATACGTGATAGCTTCACAAGATGCCTTCTCTTCATCTGGATGCTCTACCCTGGACAAAGCATCAGCCACCAAATTTTCCTTGCCCTTTTTGTATTCAATCTGGAAGTCAAATTCTAATAGTTTCAACATTAGTTTATGTTGAATCCCTTCGACGAGTTTCTGAGTGGTGATGAACTTCAAACTCTTTTGATCCGTCTGATGATCACAGTACTTCCCAACAAATAATGCCTCCATTTCTTCAATGCTTCAAGAATGGCCATGGCTTCTTTATCGTATATAGATTTAGTAGAGGCTCTGACGCCTAGCGTCTTGCTGAAATAGGCAATGGGCCGACCTGCTTGCATGAGTACAGCCCCAATTCCTGTTCCACTCGCGTCCGTTTCCAACTGAAATGCTTGCTTGAAGTCCGGCAATGCCAGCACAGGACTGGTGGTCATAATAACTTTGAGGCGTTCAAAAGCTTCAGCTTGTTCCTGACCCCACTGAAATGAATCTTTCTTCAGGGCTTCAAACAGAGGACGACAAATGTTACCATACCCTTTAACAAATCGGCGATAATACCCAGTAAGCCCTAAGAATTCCCTCAACTTAGTTACATTGTCATGTTGGGGCCATTTAAGAATGTCAGCTACTTTTTTTGGATCAGTGGCCACACCAGCAGAGCTAATGACATGTCCCAAGTATTCAATAGAAGATACTGCAAAGGTACATTTAGATCTTTTTGCTACCAAATGGTTCTCTCTCAAAGCTTGCAATACCATTTTCAAATGCTCCATATGCTCCTCGAAACCATGACTGTAAATCAATATATCATCAAAGAAAACCAGGACAAATTTTCTCAAGAAATCAGCAAATACTTTTGTCGGGGATTGGCTATACTGTACCAAGACGACCATTGAAGCCCGGCGCCAACCGACCATGCCCTTGCCCGGACAACGCATGCAGTACCGACCTTCGTGCACCCCAGCCCCGAGCAAGCCAGCTCGGGGGTCCTCGACAAGGCGACGTGGCATTAAATGCATGGCGGCTCAGGATCGCAAGGCCAGATCCGCGCCGCCACGGTCATACGACTTGGTCCACGCCCACCGTGCCCACGCTTGCGTGGTACCCGGAGTGGTGGCGCGGCATCGCTCACAGACGCCCTCTACAAGAGAGCGCTCCTCGTAATAAATGATTTGTCTCTGTAATTCTCTATAAATACCCCCTCCCACGAGGGATTGAGGGTTGGAACCTCTGTAATACACACACTCACGCCTGAGCTCACCGGTAGGTCCCTTAGGACCTCTAGGGACCCCGAGCAAGCGCTTTGTAACACCTTCTGATACTAGTGAAATTCCATCGACGAGGGTTGTTATCTCCACCGTGGGAGGCCCGAACCAAATAAAATTGACCTCAGGCCTTCCGATTGTCCCAAGATACCTCGCTTCTTGCCCAAGATACTCGGACGCATAACCCTTGCGGAAAAGGGCCTCACGTTGATCCTCATTCAACAAGTAAGTTTTACGGGGACGTTGTCCCGAATCGCCGATACCGGGCGCCGTCCGTGGGGATCGATCAAGTCCTTCGCAAGAAATCCTCGAGGATGCCGAACTCGCAGACAATCAGACCTCTGCGTCTTCGACGACGTGGAGGACGGAGATGAGTACTACGCCCGGCGATGGCGAGGGCGGCGCCAACCCGAAGGCCACATCGAGACCGGAGTCTTTCCCAGAGCTGCGCACGAGAACGCTTCTCCGCCGCATCAATACTCGCCGCGAGGAAGGACACGGCGACCTCGGTGGCGGCCGAGCCACTCCCGATCGCCGAGCTCAGCCCAGAGAACACGGCGACGACACCACCACCGGTGTCGTCCGCGACAGATCTTGGTATTCCCGCAGCGTCAACGTGGCGGGGCGGGAGGGTGACCAGGGCGAGCATCAGTCCCATGAAGCTTCCCCCCACCACCGACACGATGCCGGCGGGGACCCCCCGGAGTTGTTCCCGGGAACCCAGAACGCCGCCGCCAACCTAGCGGGCGGACGCCGGCCGAATCGCCTAGCAAGGACCCCTACGGTACCATTCCCGAAGACGCGCGGGCGTTGCCCAAGATCGCTTCGTCGCTCCCCAGAGGCCGAGCGCCAGCGCCATTGCGACAACAGACGCTGCCTCAAAACTTCTCCAACAGCGGACTGGCGGCTATGGGGGCGCTTGTGGTGAAAACTCGAAAATTTTGCCGACATAGGGCTTTCAGACGGCTGGCGCCTAAGGGCCCCGGAATGTTTCCCGACCACCGACTCTTCCTCGTTTCGCTTCCCAACACGGTGCCCCTCAAGTCCTCGCCGGAGGGCGTGGGAAGCAAGAACGGCTCGCGATGATGCTCGGAGCGCTTCGGCAGACTCGCGGGCTCGGGCGTGTTCGACCGCTTACGAGCCTTCCAATGTTTCGTCCTCGGCGCCAAGGCCGGGCGTGTTCTCCGCGTCAAGCCTTGTGCGAAGGACCGATCGACCCGACCATCGTGATCTCTACCCCATGGGCCGCCATGACGCCCGGCTTTCGGCTGCCGAGCGTTTTCGGCGTCTCTTCGCGAGGTAGTGTGGCCGAGCAAGTTCAAGCCCGGCCACATCGAGCGATTCAACGGGACCCAGAACCCGGATGAGTTCCTCTCGATCTACTCCACCGCCATCGTATACCGGGAGACGAGAGAGTCATGGCCAACTACCTCCCCATGGTTCTCGATGGCTCGCTAGAACATGGCTCTTCAACCGAAGGAGGATTCGATCCGCCGTGGGCACTCTGCGATGCCCTCCGCCAATTTCCAAAGTCGCTACACTCGCCCGGCAACGCATGGATCCGAGCGGCTGATCCAGACGGACAAGGAGACCTGCGCCACTTTGTCCAGAGGTTTATCAAAGTAAGGAACTCCATTCCGAGCATCTCGGACGGCGGTCGTCCGCCTTCAAATTTGGGGTCCGCGACGCGGCGCTTCACACAAGATTTAGAATCCACCCCGACCGACGGCCAACGAGCTTTTCCGTATGGCCGATCGCAGATATTTAACGCCGACGAGGCCGTGCAATGGAAAAGGATGATCGACGAAGGCAAGCCGCCACCTCAACCGGTTCGAGGGTTCTTCGCAAGAAACGCACGTGCTCGGCTGAGAAGAAAGCCAAAAGAAGAAGAGGCCGGCGCGCCGCACGGCAGCCGCCGCCGGCGCCGCCGCCGTGGTTCGGCCGGGACGGAAGTTCGACGCCAAAGCAAGCCCGGCCGCGATCATGAACGCGGACTAAGACCCCGACGACTAAGGCTAAGGCGCCGCGGCACGAGCGAAGGGCGCCCGTGTCCGGTGTCGCCTGCATACCATCAAGCGGCGGTCACGACCTCCGCGAATCGCCAACTCGGGCGATCGCTGGAAAGGTTCTACGACGGTGAGGGTCCCATGCCCACGCTCCCGCAGCGGGCGGATAACGGCAAGGGCAAGGGCCCGGCGGAGGACGGTGACGATGGCATAGGGTTCCAGGAGCCCCGAAACCACATCGCCGTCATATTCGGGGATCTCGCGTATAAGTCCCGGGGACCTCAAGGAGGGCGACGGAGGTCTGCCACATCACTCACGGCAAACCGCATGGCCCAAAGAAATTGTGGTCCGAAGCGTTCTCACTTTCTCCAAGGAGGATCGCCTTGGAATGACCAGTTCAGAGGCTCCGGCTCGTCGAAGTCTGACCATCAAGAACGCTAAGGTCGGCCGAGTCCTCGAGACGGCGGAAGCTCCTCGACCTCATATTCGCCGGCCTGGACGAGATGCGTGTTCTCGGCCCGTAATCAGAGCGCTGTTGCCCCGTTTCACGGATCGCCCCGGACTTCGGCCAAGCCCTCGCCGATCACGCGTTCAGAACGCCGGGGTCCGCCAATTTCGGACCGAAGCCGATCAATTTCAAGTCGCCGACTTCAAGTCACCATAACGCCATCTCGGCAGCCGCCCTGTCCAGTTCATGGCCGCCACACACCACGCCTACCAAAGGCTCAAGGCTCCCGCCAAATGGCGCTATTACCATCAAGGGCTACCACGTAGGCGGCCTTGAACTGTGATGAAAGGCGCCGACATGGTCGGGCAATGCTTCAGCCATGCCCCGACCAGCGCGCATCGCTCCTCGACCAAAAGTTACCCTCCAACCCGGAGGAGAGACCAAGGCCGCTCGACGGTAAGCCCGGCAAGGTCTTCCATCCGGGTCTTCCTTAGACCCCAAATAGGAACTCGAGCTCATTACTTTCTCCGAAAGCGCTGAACGTGTTCGCCGGGAACCGTCCGACATGCCCGGGGTCCCAAGGGAAGTAATTGAGCACAAGCTATCTGTTCAGCCTAGCAAAAAACCCGTGCGCCAGAGGCTCCGGCGCTTTTCCCCGGAAAAGCAGGCGATTATCCGGGACGAACTCGACAAACTCCTCAAGGCCGGCCATAGGGAAGTCTGCACTTTGAGTGGTGGCAAACCCACCATCGTGAAGAAGAAGGGGGGCAAGTGGCGCATGTGTGTCGACCACACTAGCCTAAACGCCGCCTGCCCGAAGGACAACTTCCCGCTGCCGCGCATTGATCAACTGGTCGACGCAACGGCGGAGTCCCAGGTAATGAGTTTTTTGGATGCCTATTCAGGTTACCACCAGATCAGCTTGTTCCCCGGAGACGAGGAAAAGACCTCCTTCATCACCCCGTTCGGCACGTTCTGCTACACGACCATGTCCTTCGGGTTGCGGAACGCCGGGGCGACCTTCCAGCGCTTGATGCAGAAGACTTTCCAGGACCAGATAGGCCGAAACCTGGAGGTATACGTGGATGATATCGTAGTTAAGAGTAAGCTCCCCTCAGGTCATATATGCGACCTTGAGGAAACCTTTTGTAATCTTCGCAGACATAAAATAAAGCTCAATCCCGAGAAGTGTGTTTTTGGGGTGAAAGCTGGCAAAGTACTCGGGTATGTCATCGGGCCCCAGGGCATCGGTGCTAACCCGGAAAAAATCGAGGCCATCGAAAGGATGCGCCTCCGGCCCGTAAAGGAGGTGCAAACCTTGACCGAACGCATGGCGCTCTTAGCCGCTTCATTTCGGTCCAGTGTAACGCGCTTGCCTTTCTTTAAGGCACTCCGCAGCATGAGGGCTTTGTATGGACGGAAGAAGCTAACCGCTTCCTTCGACGAGCTAAAGCAAGATTCGCCCAAATTTCAATCTCGCCACGCCAAGGTCGGGGAGCCGCCCTACTTTACTCATGGCGACACCCCAGCCGTAAGTGCAGATCTTGGCAGAGCGAGATGGGACGCAGCTGGCCCAAAGGTACTACGTCAACAAGTATTGCACGGCCAAAGGAGCGCATACCGAGGTCCGTAAACTCCTGCAGACTCACGCTCATGGCTTCCGTGAAGCTACGCCACTACTTCCAAGCCCACAAGGTCGCCGTCCCGACCGCTTCCGCTTAGGAGATCCTAAGAAACCCAGACGATGGCGGGTCGACAAAGTGGGCCATGGAACTCACGGAGTTCGACATACACTTCTCTCAAGACGGCAATCAAGTCCCAGATCTTGGCAGATTTCGTGGCGAATGGATTTAACCCCGCCAAACCGCCACCGAATCTCGAGAATCTAGGACTACCACCGACCATGTATTTCGACGGATCCCGAGCCGAACGCCGGGTGGCGTCAGATCGTGTCCCTCGTGGGGACCGCCACAATATGTCATCCAGCATTACACTTCGCCGAACTAACAACGCGGCGGAGTACGGGCCTCTCGCCAAGCCGCGCGTAAGGCGCCGAGTCCAAATGACCGACCGTGAAGGGCGATTCACGCCTAGTCGTCAACCAAGTAAACAAGGAGTATCGGTGTTCGATGGCTCAATGGCGCTTTACCGTTGAAGTGAGGAAGATGGAGCGCACTTTAGAAATTTCAAGCACTCTACATCCCCGTGAAGGACAATTCTCGCCGACCAACTTTCCAAGGTCGGTTCTCGCAGCTGTTCGCCCCATTGGGCACTCGTTGAGCACCGCACAAGCCCTCCATTCCTCTCAGAGGAGGCACCACCAGACGCCCGCCGCCCGAGGCGCCGGCCGAAAGCATCCGCGAAGCCCCCATTCCTCCGAGGAGGCACAAGAGACGGCGTAACGCTCCTTCCTCGAGCAAGGTGCGATTGATGGCGCCATTCATCCAAGATCTTGCCCACGGACATTGCCCGAGGAAGAAGCCGAGCGTTCCGGCCGCAAAGGCGCCATCCGCCTACAAGCTCGAGACGGCGCTTATACCGCAAAGGCGACCGGGGTACTTCCGCGCATATCCCGAGCAGAGGGCGAATTCTTCTCGTGGACATCCATGCGGAATGTGCGGAGCCCACTCGCCCTTTCGGACGCCAGAAGCAAGGCATTCCGCCGCATTATCGCCAACAGGCGCTAGACGACGCTGCAATTGTTGTGACTTGTCAGCGTGCGCCCACGCCCGAAGTCCCACAACCAACAGACGCGCCGCAAACCATCCCGCTCATGGCCATTCTCGACTGGGAACCGACATTCTCGCCTTTCCCGTGGTCGGCGGGGTTGCAAATTCTTGCTCGTAGCTATCGACACTTTTCTAAGTGGATTGAGGCGAGCCGCCAACCATTTCGCTCAAGCGACCAAGAGATTCTTTCGCAAAGAACGTGGGACGCTGCCGGTACCCAATCGCCTCATCACGGATAACGGACTTCGCTCACAAGCGAAGCCGTTTCAAGCCCATCGCGAGAAATAGGAACAAACATCTCGCTTCGCCTCAGAGCTCACTCCGCAGAGCAATGGAGCAACCGAAAGAGCAAACGCCGATACTCCAAGGCATCAAGAAAAGGGTCTTCAAAGACCTCTCCCGACAAGGCGGGTCATGGGTGGACGAGCTTCCTTCCGTCTCCTTCGTCTGCGCAAGACCACAAGAAGCCGAAGCTACGCTAAACGCCATTCCAAATTGCCTATGGTGCGGAGGTCGTCTTGCCCGCCGAATCGTTCTCGGATCCCAAAGAATCCATTTGACCGACATCGCTCACTGTGGTCGTGAGCGCCGCTTAGACCTCGATCTCGCCGAGAATCTCGCCAAGGCACAGCTCCGATCACCGCTCTACCAACAGCACTCCAAGAAGCACGCATCAAGACAGTCCGACCTCGATCCTTGCGGGTTGGCGACCTTGTCCCACGCCAATTCAGACTTGTCAAAGGCCAACAAGCTTCCCCAAATGGGAAGGACCATTCACGGTCGTTTGCCGACGCTACCGGGTCGTCCGCCTTGCCATGGAGGACGGCGCGAAGCTCCCTAATTCATGGAACATCGACCACTGCGCAAGTTCTATGTCTAAACTCATGTTCTCTTTACGTTATATTGTGAATCCGCGTCCCTACTTTTCGCAATCTGACTTTCATCCGACCGTACCTTTTTCATCTTATCGCCACGGATTGCGCGCGCTTAATGACACAACGCATCGCGGGCAACATCCGCCCACTAAACGCCACCACCAAAGGCTTCATCTTGATAAGCCGCCTTGGTCCGCAGAATTATTCGCTACACGATACAAGTCGCAAACAGACACCCTTTGGTCGGCTCGAGTTTTAGCTCGGCTTATGCTGCTGGTCGCTACACACTTCGTCAATTGCCCACGCGCCTCCCTTCAAACGACCACACTCGCAAATTAGGGATGCGCGCCCTAAGCGCTAACAAATTTCAGCACACGCCGTTTTTCTTTCCAATCGACCTATCCCACGCTTGTTGCTCGTGACAGCCGGTGCTTTGGTCTGAGGGGCGCGTTTTTCTTCATCTTTCTCGCGAACAAACTCGTGCTCGCAATTTGGTGCACGAGCATTATTCGCAATGGGCTGGATGGAAGCGAGTTCCCGAGCGTGGCAGATCTTTTTGTCGCTATAGCACTACTCGCCGAAAGTGTTGCTCCTCGTCGAGCATCACCTTCCGTGCAAAGTCATTCCTTTTACAACCTACTTCAGCCCGTGTCGCCTATGCATTGACCGACCCACGCCTATCTCGCGGTCATCTTTCGAGGAAAAAGAAAGAAGAAAAAAGGCACCGCTACAAAATACTACAATTGACTAAGGAAGAATTTTCATTCCAAGACATCGGCACCAAAAAATTTTTTCCGAAACAAAAAGTATACAACTCTATGGATCCAAGGCCGCTTCGAAGGCCATGGAAAGCTTCTGCCTATAATCGACGATTTTGGCTTGGAGATCGATCACCTTCCGCCGGGCTTCACGACCTTCGTTAGCTTCCTCACGGAGTTGCTCGATCTCTTCTTTATCTTGGTCGGCAAAAGCGGCGGTCGCCCGTGCCGCCCGCTCCAGTTCGGCCACCTTGGCTTCAAGGCTTTGGGCACGCCGCCTTTCCCGCTCGAGCTCCTGCTCGGAGCCAAGAGCCTTTTCCCGGCTAACGGCTAGGTCCTTCTCCAGATGGTCGGCAGTCTGCTTCCACCGCGAAAGTTCTTCCTTGGCCTTGCCGGACCCCTCGAGCTCGGCCACCTTGGCCTCCATGGTCCTGCATACTCCTTATGTTGTTGAAGTTTGCTCGAGGCCACGGACCTTGTCCTGGCTAAGGGCAAGGTCCTTCTCCGACGCGCCGGCGGCTTGCCTCAGCTGTCCCAACTCTTGCTTGAGCGCAAGCACCCTCTTCTCGGCGGCGGCGGCGTTCTCCTTGCACAGGTGAGAGCCCGACCTTTCCTGCTCAAGCTCTCGCCGAGCACGAGGAAACGCCTTGACTCAGAGACGCCAAGGCCCGCCTCGAGGCGTCTTTGCTCGAGCAGGCGACTCGCTTGAGTTCGCCCACTTCCTCCGGCCCATCGACACGAAGCCGCTTTTTCATAGAAGCGGCTCACGGAGTTAGGGACGATCAAGACCTCCTCAAAGTCGCCAGGTTTTTTCAAGAAGGCGCGTAAAATACCCCAAGTAAAGCTCCCCGCAAAATCCAAATAAGGAAAGTCGTGGTGGTGCCAGAGCATCCTTACTCGCAACGCTACGCAGCAGTTCACCCAGATTGTTTCAAAATCGCCACCGGATATCTCCTGACCTCGGCAGAGGGGACGCCAAGCCCGAGTCCCCGAAAGGGCGGATTGCTCGGGACGCAAGCTTCCCGGCGGGAATCGCCATGGAGCGCCTCGCCTCCCCGAGCGAGCCTTGCTCAGGTCTTCGCTGTCCTCCGCAAGACACGTTGTTCGCCTGGGCAGCGGAAGGTCGCCCAACATATTGTTCGCCGGGGCTTCAAACCTTCTTGGGCAGATCCTTCGCCCGAATCTTGAAGTTTCGCCACCTCTTGCACGCTCTACCGTGCTCGGGAGGGCCAGGGTTTCGCCCGCCTTGGTCGTCGGGCGCCAAACTTCTCCACCACCTCCACTCCTCGGCCATCACAATGTCGGCGACATCGAGCATATCGCCGCTAAGACATTGTCAACGATCTCGTAAGCCACTTTCCCGATCCCGAATGAACCCACGAGCTATGTCGCCCACGCCGCTTAGGTGGGGCTAGCTCGGGTCGCAGACACAAGAACAAAGCTAAGGCAAAGCAAGTGTCGAGACTTACCCTTGGCCGAGCCTTCCTCGCCGCCGGTAGTTGGATTCTCCGCCGCCGCGAGCACCAGTTTGGCCTTCTCATCGGCGGCTTGGGTGATTCTCGCCAGTTTGGGGTCGACCTCCTCCATGTCGACCCCCACCAACGTCTTTCCCGATTGCTCGGGCTCGCCGCAGCGAGCTGCGCTACCGACGATCCCAACCCCGAGCTTTGGCGGCTCGGTCGCGTTGTTCCTCACGCCCTCGATCTCGCCAGTATGCGTCCGCTACCGCACCATCCTCGATCAATCTCCTCCGCCGATTTGTTCGATCTGAATCGCCAGCTATAATTCTTCAACCAGAGCCTCAGGCGGCTTACCTCCATCCGATCGGCATACTCCAAGTGTCGCCGGGTCTACGGTGGTGTTGGCGCCTCTTTGACGCCCGGTGCTTCTGGGCGGCGCCGCCTTTTGTTCTTCCTTTTTGGCCTTGGCATGGAAGAAGCACGCCGCCATTACCCGCCTTGGATTTGAGCTCGGCCACGCCCAGCTCCAAGGCGGTCTTTTCCTACCAAAGGATAGCGGAGCGACATCAGAATAGCTCGGATGTTGTTCCCGTGCGCAAGTACTCAGCGAAGCTCGGATGCCCTTCCCGAGCATAAATGACCAAGGGGGCTTACCACGTCACACCGAGCAAGCACGTTCTTCGGCACTTGGCGGTCGCGCAGAAGCTCTTTGCCCTTCGGGGTTCTGAACATCTCGGCAACCCTCTTCTCGACCCAGTCGAAGCCCGGGGCTGTCACCACATCGCACGAGGGTCAGCACGGGCTCAAGCAGTATAGGCGGGACAAAATTGCCGCGAGTCATGGGACCTTACCCAATTCTCCTTCGCGGGTGAGGTCGCCCCACCGCCGATTTTGAAGAAAGGGTGCTCTCTCGCCTCGGCCGATATCCGGTTCGAGGAAATCCTGACGATGTCCCGCCCGTGAGCCCCATGTTTGTGAGCTCGTGGATCGTCATCAGACCCGCCTCCTCCTGGTCTACCAAGGCAGAAGAGGAAGTTTGGAAGTTAGGAAGTCCGGGCGGAGTGTTTACGCAGAAGATGAAGATAAAAGAAGAAAGCAAAGAGCCTTTTCAAGGCGCATCTGATGCAATTCAGAGGCGGAGAAGCCTGACGGACGGTAAAGGCAATCGATTGGCGCGTGGCGGTTCGGTCTCCAAAGCGGACTGGCAGGCTAGCTCCCAAAAAAAAGTCGTCAGGCCATGCGCGACGCTTCATGAGGAAGGAGCCGCGAAAATTCGCGGCGCTCCACCCACGTGTGTTATTCGCCCAGTTTCGACCAAGTATGCTCGGCCGCACCACGCGCAAGATATCCCCGGCCAGTTGCTCGGATGTCGCGAACGTGTCTTCCCTCTCGCTGCGAGCCCCTTTCTTCCCGAAAGCGTGATACCAGATGTGCGGCATTCTTCGCCACAAGGTTCCCGCACGAGCATGGTTCTCGGCGCCAGAGCGATTTTCCGCCATCGAGATCCCCACCCCGAGCAAGGAAGCTCGGGTTCATGCAGTAGCTTGTTCACCGCATGATTCCAATCCTCTTAGGAAGTCTAGAGGCTCATATGAGGCCTCGGAAGGCCTTCTTCCCCTTTAGCCTCGGGGCTAGCTGTCGGGATTGGCTATACTGCACTAAGACGACCATTGAAGCTCCGGCGCCAACCGACCATGCCCTTGCCTGCATAACGATGCAAGATCGACCAGGCACCCGGCCCGAGCAAGCCAGCTGGGGTCTCGACAAGGCGACGTGGCATTAAATGCATGGCGGCTCAGGGATCGCGCGCCAGATCCGCGCCGCCACGGTCGCCACGACTTGGTCCACGCCACCGTGCCCACGTCGCGTGGTACTCGGGGCGGTGGCGCGGCATCGCTCACAGACGCCCTCTACAAGAGCGCTCCTGTAATAAATGATTTGTCTCTGTAATTCTCTATAAATACCCCCTCCCACGAGGGATTGAGGGTTGGAACCTCTGTAATACACACACTCACGCCTGAGCATTCACCGGTAGGTCCTTAGGACCTCTAGGGACCCCGAGCAAGCGCTTTGTAACACCCTCTCGCATACTAGTGAAATCTCATCGGACGAGGGTTGTTATCTCCACCGTGGGAGGCCCGAACCGAAAATTGACCCCTGTGCCTTCCGATTGTCCCGCATACCTCGTTTCCTTGCCCGGCATACTATCAGACGTACAACCCTTGCGGAAAAGGGGCCTCACGTTGATCCCTCATTCAACAAGTAAGCTCGGCGGGGGACGCTGTCCCGAATCGTCGACAACTTTGTTCATCAGTGACTGGAAAGTCGATGGAGCATTCGTGAGGCCAAAAGGCATGACCGTATATTCATAATGCCCCAAATGAGTCTTGAATGCAGTCTTTGGAATGTCAGCTTCACTCATTCGGATTTGGTGATAACCTGAACGTAAATCCAGCTTGGAGAACACTTTTGAGCCAAGTAATTCATCTAGCAAATATTCTATAATAGGCATGGGATACCTATTTTTCACAGTCTTGGCATTCAATTGCCGGAAGTCCACACACAAGCGCTATGCACCATCTTTTTTCCGAACCATAACTACTGGAGACGAGTATGGACTGTGACTAGGTCTGATCTCACCTTTTTGTAACATTTCCTTGATTATCTCCTCTAGGGCATCTCTCTGGTGATGAGGAATTCGGTAAGGCCTTAGATTGGGTGGTTCTTCACCTGCTTTAAGATGGATTACGTGATCACAATCTCTTTGAGGTGGCAATCCTTCATGGTCTGTGAACACATCCGAATATTCCTGGAGAATAGCTACTATGGTCGGATTCAGTGTTTCCTCTGCACCCGGATTCCTCAGCTCCACCAAATTCATTTGAACCAACAAACCATTCACTCCCTTCCGGATCAATTTGTCCAGCTGACTAGCATTTAGTCTAGGTTTGTTCAAAAGCTATGTATAATCTTTAAGTTGTATCACCTTACCTTCCTTATGAATTGTCAGAACCTTCTCCTTGAGGTCAAGTGTAATAGGACTATATTCATATATCCAGTCTGCCCCCAAGATTACATCATAATTGGCCAAATTCAATAATTTGAAAGAAGTGCAAAAAGGAATACCCTGGATCTTATATGGTAATTGTCCCACTATAGCATCCGATATCAATTCACCTCCTCCTGCAACTGTAACTTTCCTGCTGGCTGTCGGCAACCAGGAATACCCATTGTTCACCGCAAACCTATAATCCATAAAAGAGTTCGTACTACCGCTATCCACCAAAGCTATGGCCTGCTTAGTTCCCAACTGCAAGCTCAACGAAAATGTTAAGGGACCATCAATCCCATTAGCAGCATATATGGACACTTGCATTAGTTGATCTTGACTCTCCACTTGGTCAAGTTTGTTGGGGCTACCTGGTGCTGTTACAAACCCATTTGGTTCATCCACCCTGACTTCCTCATGTGGCTCCAGATTCATTTCCTCACCTTGTAACAAAAGAGTGTGTAAAGCATTCCTGACCCGGCAGTGCTGGTGATGACCCGGATTCCAAGGTTCATTGCAATGCCAACAAGTTTTGCCAGTTCTGCCTGGTATGCTGGTTTTCAGATTTCCTCTGTTGTCAGCATGAACCTGCGTAGGAGTTCCCATCTTCTGAGGAATAACCACTTTAGACTTTGATGCTCCACCACCCTGACCAGGTCTTCTTGCATTGTCAGCTTTATCCTCCAGTTTGGCATACCAGTACGCTTCTAATAACCCTTTCGGTTGATGGCAGCTTACACTGTACTTGATATCTTCCTTCAGGCCCCCAATGAAACAGCTGAGCAAAAAATTCTCTTGCAGATATGCATGGTCCCTTTTAACTAACTCCACACGCTTTTCAAAATAATCTATGTATTTTGCAACCTAGCCCAGGTGCTTAATTCCCAGGAGCTTTTCTACTGCCTCATGTGCGTTAGCTTCTGAAAATCTATCGCATAAAATTGCACAGAACTGAGACCAATTTAATGACTGCCAAGGAATTCCAGTTCCTTTAAACCAAGTATTAGCTCTTCCTATCAGATGCCCAACTGCTAAGTTCACCCAATGCTCACTAGAAGTCCCAACCATTTCGAAGAACTTCTCGCACTTATCAATCCACCCGATCGGGTTGTCTCCTGAGAATAAAGATAATTCCAACTTTGGCCCCTTGATAATGGCTTCAGCATATTGGTGTGTACCACTGTTATCCCCACAATACACATCCCTTTGGCCATCCAGCATTTGAACCCCAGGGTAGTGAAGATTGGGTCCTGAAGTCACCCCACCATAAATGTTTCCTGATGGAACATAAGGCTATTCACAGTGTATTATATCTTGTCACAATATCCAAAGCTGCCATATCATATGATATTATAGAATATACAACTATCCCAATGTATGGTATCATGGATTGTTTCTTAGTCCCACAAGATAATTAAATGCTAAATGTGTATGAGAGTATGAATTGTAGGCCACTTAGATGATTCAAGTTTCAATGTCTATGATTTCGTACCTAAGTGGTATTTTTCTCAAGATACAGATTTCTTCTCTCTCCTCTTAACCCTCTTGCCACATCATCAAAAATACTTATGTAGTATGCATTAAATGAGTATGTTACCATGCACTGGGAATAGCCTAAGAAGACAATGCAGGGTGACAATAACCAGGTATAGGCTGACTACCCATCCCAACAGAGTATTAGGAAGTACTTGTGGTGGAACCCCCCAAAAGACGAACTGACTCCCGTAACTCGGCCATTAAATCCTCTAGAGCTCGGGTATAAAGATGTTCTAACTGCAGGCGAGAAAACAGATTGAATAGGATTACCAGGCTGTTGACTTCCAGTGATAGCCGAAGCTTCCATAAAACCACCGGGGGACCCCAACTGTAAACCGCCCTGGTTCGGCTCAGACGAGGTCATGGGAATAACATTGTCGGCGTTTACAGATGGGCTCTGTTGATCCACCGCATGAATCGCTGAAGTAGATCTACCGATCAACAAGTTTTTGATTTCCGCCACATCCAGCTTCAGTGTTCCAAGATCAGACTGAAGTTTTGTAATCTCCTCTTCTACATCCATCTCTATCGCCCCAGTGTATTCTCTCCTTTCCTGCAATTAGATTAAATTTTGACGATCGGGGGATTTTACGGTTGAATCCCAACCCCAATCGCAAAAATCAATCCCAGCAGAAGCTACGGACGGTGGCTCTGATAACGAATATAGGCCTGGTGATTCTTGCCGATGATATGCTCTAGGCTGCGCCGCGTTTCATCTGCGGAGCTATCACTTGGTGTGAAATGTGTTAGAATTTGGTGTGGTTTAATTTTCAGCCATTAGTTTGGTTTCTAGGGAAGTTTACTGGTCATTTCCCTGGTTTTCATCTTCATCTTGCACAGTAGAGTTAATCTATCCACATTCAATATCATCAGATTGAAGCGATAAGATCGCGTTGCATTGTTCAAAATTCGACGGAGGAGATGCCAAGATCAGTTGTCTTTTCTTGACTGTTTTCGTCATTTTGCAAAATTTCTAAGAAGTGTAACTCATGTCTAGTCATGAAACTGGAGTGTATTTGAGAGATGCCATGTCGTGCTACTCTAGGGTCTTAAGCATTTATTATACTATTACAAAAACACGGATTTTGGTGGTGATGGTGGGTTTGTCATCTACGTCCCCACCATTATATGGATAATTAAATCATCTGTACACTTGGCTTGTGACAAGATTCTCTGTGCATTGTTAATTGAATGCAAATTATGTATGCAACTTTCAGATGTAGGAATAATTACCTTATGCATGTTGGATTTCTAAGTTTGAAACTTATATTATGTTTATTTGAGATCTGATGCAGCACATAAGGACTCGGCTAGTTAGTTGAAAAGTGAATTTTCACCGCATAGCATTTTCCTTCTCATATATATAATCACTGGATTGCCACCTATTTCTACACCAAGCTCCAGTTCACTTTCTTGTCAATTGAGTACCCAGGCAGAAATGGAGGTGCAGGAAGGAAGAAAAGGGATACCATCTTTGCTCTCCTCTCAGTCCCAGGGGGAGTGCATTGCATCCAAGTATCCAACACTACACAAAGTGCTTACTTCAAACTCTGTTTGTGCTATGATTCTTTCTTGGAATACCTGTCAGTGTTGAAAAGTTTGTTCGTTTTGGCATTGCAGTGCCTGTCACATTTAGTTTTGAGTAACAATTTTGTACTTTTCAGCTGATTGTTTGGACACCACTGTCACTGATAGACCTGAAGATGATTGCTGAGAAAGATGGCCTGTTGAATTATGATCCAAATTCAGAAGAAGGCTAACTTCAGTCTCCGCTCCGCTCCGGCTCGTTCTTATTCTTGACCTAGGTCATTGCCTTATATATATTCATCTTGTAAGCCGTCGTGAGGTGATCTCTCCGGCGATTTGTAAACACTCCCAAAATAGTGAAGTTTGTCGGCCGGTGCCCGTGGTTTTTTCCCCTTCCGCATTGGAGGGGTTTTTCCACGTTAAATCCTGTGTCTCGATCTGTTTTGGTTTGATCTATTTCGTTCTTGTGTGCGTGTCGATGTGCTAACATGGCCTAGCTGGTAGCTGCAGGGTTGATTGGCAAGATTGAGCCGAACCGGCCCCTGTACTCTGTGAAGGACCGGATTGTTTTAAGATCACTGGACTATTTCTTAAGAACATTTCATTATTTTTTTTGTTAAACGAGTAACTAAGATATATCGTAATAGAAGTATAAAACCATTACAAAAAAGAAGTATAAAACCGTGTCAGCATGCTGAGTCCATTGCCATGCTTGTCTCATGGCCATGTTATGTGGTTTCTAATTTTCAGGTGCCGTCACGCAACACAAATAAGTTATGCAAATATTTTTTTGTGCAAACAGGAAATGTTTGATCATATGAAATGATAGATATTGGTATTTGGCGCCACATGATATGTTTTACCAATTACCATGCTATGGTTTGACAATAGAATGAATGAAGCATTAAATTGTTTTGTTATCGTCTTACCAGTGCTTACCTTACAGATTGATTGAAGATGCAGAGGATAAAGGCTTGATCTCTCCTGGCATCACAACACTAGTGGAGGTCACAAGCGATAATCTCGGTATCGGTTTGGCGGTTGTTGCTGCCCAGAAAGGCTATACATCTCACTCTGCAATGAGGAAAAACTTGTATGAATGAATCGAACTTGTGTGAGACGAAATACTTATCGGTCATCACTCATAGGTACTATTTCTCTTTTTCTCTAAAAACCCACTGGTACTCTTGGTTTCTTGTTTTCTACATGAGTAGCATCTCATTGTGTAGTATCTATCATCTGTAAGGGGTGAGCCAGGGGCCCAGGGCCACATAAAATTCTAGGTAAAGGACCAGATTTTATCCCAGCAATTTTGGACACATCTCAGATATATGAAATCGTCACAGGAACCACTCAAGAAGCCATGGACACTGCGAGAAGATTGGCGAGGGAAGAAGGGCTGCTTGTCGCTTGTCGGCATACCTTGAGGAGCACATGTAGCTGCCTGCTTAAAGGCGAGCTCGGCTTTTGCGAAATGCGAATGCCAATGTACAAGTTCAGTAAACTTTCTTGCTCTGACCAATTTCTGAACCAATTTTACTAGGTTGCAACAAGGTAAAAGATGATCGAGACGGTGTTCCCCAGCGGCGGCGGGGAGAGGTACCTGATTTCGGAGCTGTTTGCGCAGGCGAGGGAGGAGTGTGTCAGCATCGACATGGCCTTCTGAAGTTGTTCAACTTGACGCAATGACAGCACGAAGATAGGGGTTAATAATTAAAAAAACTGGTATTGAAGTTTGAAGCTTCAGCGGTATGGCTAATCCGCGTCATATTGTCCGCTTCCCCACATGACCACTTACTCAAAAGTCAAAACATCATAGTTCAGTGCATGCACACGTACATCCAACTATCCAAGTACTCAAAAAATTCTCGCAAGGAACTGCAGCGTTTCGTCATTAGTTTTGATGGAGAGCAGCCGGGGTGGGAGCACCCCCTACCGCAGCGGACTGATCACTCCATCCATCAATGACCACGTACAGCTCGGGTTGCAGCACACATCTGAAGAATTGTCATGTGAAACTTAATTGGGGTTGAAAAGAATAAATCAAAGAATTATTGTCATTTCAGTATCGAACATTACAAAAGAATGAGCTAATGGATGGAACGAGGCATAGCTGCTGCCCTTTGTTTCCAAAAAATATAAAAAGAATCCTATATATGCCCATTTTGATGATTTGGATTGTTAGCTAGCGCTCCAAAAACTAGAGTGACTCGGTTAGTTAGAAGAGTTTCCCGGCAAAATCCTTGATGTCCTCGTCCTTGAAGGACGGCGAGGCCATCTTCCTGAACTGCTTGAGGTCAGACAGGCTCCGGCCGAGCCGCAGCGCCACCTTGGTCTCGAACACCTCGCCCTCCTCCCTCCTCTCGACGTCCGCTTCGGCGATGTTGGCCTCGATCTCCTCCTGGATCTTGCGGTAGAACCCGGCGCAGTTGCGGAACAGCTCGAACACCATGCCCACCTGCCCGCCGTGCTCCATCGTGTTCACCGCCGCGGCCAGCGCGCCGCCGAGGACGGCGGCCCCCGACGCCCACTTCCCCACCTCGCCGGACCCGATGAAGGCGGACGCGAGCGCGGCCGTGCCGGCAAGCGCCGGGCCGGCCACGGCTAGGCCCCTGTTGAGGCTCAGCACCAACTTGCCGAGCGACAGGTACTGGTACTCGTCCTTGGATTTGAGCACCCGGAGGATGCCTCGCATCTCGTCCTCCAGCTCTTGGCTCCAGCCATTGCTGCCGCGCCGGCCGACGGTCTTGGACGGCGATGACTTGTTGGGCTGCGCATGCCGGCGCCTCGGCCACCAGCGCGCTGGCTCGACGGCCTTGGGGAACTTGTCGAGCATGCCGGGGAGCAGCGGAAGCGGGTAGGCCGCGTCGAGGGCGAGCACGCGGTCCATGGCATCCTGGACGTCGGCCTTGGTGGTCGGCGCGCCGAGCGCGAGCGCGGTGCGGACGTCGCGCTCGAGCTGCCACCACAGGCGCGTGGCGTTGCGCTGCTCCTCGGCGAGCTGCGAGGGCTGGATCTTGTTGGCGGCGGCCATGGTGACGGCCGCGGAGGCCAGGAGGGCACCCGCGGAGGCCTTGAGCGCGAGCACGCTGGGCGCGAGCGCGGCCATGAGGGAGGCGGCGAGCGCGAGGGAGTTGGTGGAGTGGAGCAGCAGGTGGTTCCAGTTGTCGCGCTGCCTGCCGATGATGTCGTGCATCTCCGCGCGGTCCGCCGCCGCCTCCGCGATCGCGCGGAGCTTCTCCTTCTCTGCGCCGTCGTCGGTGGTGGGGAGCGGGCGCGCGTCGATCCAGTCCAGCTTGAGGCTGAGGCTGTCCGCCGGGCTGGGCGCACTGTGCAGACCAGAAGGCACTCGCAGGGCGGCGCTGCAGGGAGCGGCGCCGTTGTTCCTCAGGCGTGGCTGTGGCCGCGGCCGCGGCCGCTGCCGCGCCGCGCAAGAAGAAGAGGAAGGCGAGGCCAAGAAGAGGCGGCGCTGCGCATGGAGAGCCGCCGCCATGGGATCAGCTGCTTTTTAAGCTTGATCGATTGATCGGTGCTGGTGTCAAAAGTTTGCTCGCTTCCTTTGCAAGGCGTTTGCTTCACTTCACTGGAGTCGATTTCGAGCTGAAGCCGACTCCTGCAGTCGTGCGTGGGATGCCGAGATGGTGATGGGAGGTGGTATTTATAAGGGTGGGAATTCTTTCACAAGAACGGATGGCGAAGCAATTTTAGGATTTGCTTTTAATTTTTCGCTTCTCTTGTCGCTGTTGCAATTTGATATATGGATATGATATTTGTATGGACTTGGCTGTATGCGGTTGCAGAGGCCGGATTTAATACCTTTATCTAAAAATTTATAGGGGTGGGAGGAAGGATGGTCGGTGATAGATTTGACCTGGTGTGGGGTGGGGTGGGGTGGGATGGGGTTGGGTTGGGCCGGCCATTTCCTCTTCTCGGAAACTGTGGTTTGAAGGGCGCTCCGGTCCGAGATCTCGCTCGTCCTGGTAGACCTTTTCTGGCAAGTGCCAAACGGGGAATACTCGGCATAATTGGTCCCGTTGTAACTTTCCCTTCTTTTTATTTAATCTAGTCACCGTGCAAATATAATAATAAAAATAGTTTATTTTTTAACTTTGGAAGTTCTGATAGGCGATACGTGTCATCTGCCTCGTTCGTATACTGTAGCGAGAGGTCAGAGCCTTGGTAGGCTAGCTTATCACGGTGCCAGCTGATGGGCCCACCACAACAGGCTTGTTGTCGTGCTTCCCCAGCTTGCGACAGTCAGGTACTGACACCATGGGTTGGCTACAAGGTGGCAAAATAGTGCGGTGACGGACCTGCTGCGGTGCCCTAGCGCGGCAGGTTCCCTACCGCTATCGTCGCCTTGTCATGGTCTCAACCTCCTACTACGGTACATAGATATAGTAAGTTATACACATCAGCTGTTGCGGCTTAGAACAGTATCAATTTTGCAAATTTATTCAATATGAATAGGCGACTTAGTTTAAGGCAACTAGGGTCCGTACAGTCCTTGGTCACCGGGATACTCCTGCGTTTACACACACTCGCTTCGTTTTCTTTTTATTCCTATCTAGTACTGCTCCAATTATTTTGATGCGATATATTATATGCTACATTACAATAACCATTAAATTTTTTTCCAAAGAAATATCCATCTGTGCAACGAACTCTTCTAGCGATGGTTGATTGTGCATGTTTAGCGCCTTATGTGCAGTGATTTCTACGCATAATTCTCTCTTTCTTTTGAGGACTTACGAGTGTGCTCAGTACTAGGGGTGAAAACGGAACGGAAACGGTCGGTAAATAGTTGTTCCGTTTCCGTTTTCACATCTTTTACCGGTAACGGAAACGAAATCGGAAACCTCGAAAACGGATACGGAAACGGATGGTGACGGAAACGGATGCGGAACGGAACGGATACGGAAACGAAAGTGGAAAATTCTACAGGAATGTAGTACATGATCATAATATACATGACCGCAAAAATAATGCAACTCATTCCACTTCAAAGACGGATACAAAATAATGTTATATTCACCGGTATCAATAGAAATTTTTTCTCAAGTTTGTCAGTTGAAGGCTTGTTATTTGTCCTCCAGATCAGACCATCATGTCCTCCTTCGTATCATTATCATCGACGTTCTCTTACTCCTGCAACTATAAAGATGTAATACCCTAAAATTTGCATATTATTGTTCAATGTTTATTTATGATTTTCTAAGATTTATCCTAGATTTTTTGGAGTTTATAAATGCTATTATGCTATTTTTTAGATTTATATAATTAATTTATTCATGAAAAATGAAGCTAAAATTATGCTGAAAATAATTTTTCTAGGTTCAAAATGTTCCAAAGTATTTTTGAGAATTTTTTTGAAAATTTTGAACTCTATTTGATATTTTCTATAAAGCTATTTGTATTTCTGAAATTATTTTAATGCGAAAATAAATGTAAATTCTCTATTCTCCTTTTTGGGCCAAGTGGGCCAAGTTTCCGACGGAATTTCCGGTTTCACTTATGCGGAATTTCCGATTCCGATTCCGTTTCCGACGGAAATGGCTCTCCGTTTCCGTTTCCGTTTCCGACAAAAAAATTCCGTTTCCGTTTCCGTACCGATATTTTCCGTTTCCGTTTCCGAAAAAAGGTTTCCGTTTCCGTTTTTCTCCGGAACGGTCGGAAATTCCGTTTCCGTTTTCATCCCTACTCAGTACGGCATGAGATGTGAAGGCAGATCGAATTCCTTGCACACAGACAGAGACAGACACGGTATTAGTTGCACCGACAGGACAGACGCAGTCTCCGCCACTCCATGTGTTCCCGACAACATGGCCGTGTTCTCCACTGTACGCATGTGCAGGTAATTGCGCTTACCTAGCTTAGCTAAGCTACCTCCTGGGAGCCGCTCCGCCAAGGGTTTCAGAGACCGGATTTAAAAAATCAGTTAGAAATTAGCGGTTCAAAACCATAAAAATAGTTCGAAAACCGTCAAAACCCGAAAGGTTAAAAAATCAAAAAATTTTGAAAAAAATTCAAAAAAATCGAAAACCGACAACAACCGCGGTTTTTCACAGAAAACCGCTCGGTTTTCACGAAAAACCAACCCGACCAATTGAATGTTCTTTGAAAACGGTTTTTTTCAACGGTTTTCAAACACATAATTTTTTTTCAAAATTTTTAAAAAATTTTAAATTTTTTTAATTAGATCGGTTTACCGAGAGATTTTGGATCTCGAACCGGAGCAATAAGATCGAAAATTCGCCGGTTTTTGAAACCCTGCCTTCTCCTCACCAACGCTAGCATTGAGTTAATTTGATAGCTCCTAATTGACGAAACGCACTGATTACTAGTAATTTACAAATACTCTCCGTTCTTTTTAAGTGACACGCTAGAACCCATACAATCAAGCTTCCCAAAGTTTGATCGCGTTTTATATTATTTAGATTTGGCTGCGTGGAAACTATATCATTTGATTGATTGTTCAAAATACTTATATAATATTATAATTTTATTAGTATACAATAAAATAAAGTTACAGTATGTGACCGTTAAAGTCATATCTCGTAGACCATGGAAGGTCAAAAACATCGATTAAAAAAGAATGGGAGAGTATATAGTTAATTTCTTCCTAAAAAACTTTAATTCTCATTAGTCATGCCAAAAAAAGGTGTCATTTAGTTAAGTGCAAATATCATAAAAGTGGTACTTTAAGGAGAAAACAAATAAAACAACGTACACATCGTACTCCCGTAAAAGCAACTTTGGCTAGAAAAACTGTGTGTATCTCGTTGTTCGCCGTACGCATAATCTTCAACACGTCAACTCAGCAGGTACGTACGTTCGTCTTACGGCCGGGGCGATGCTCGAACTCAGGCCACTGCTCAAGCACGGCGGATCTGGTACAAAAATATGGGTGTACAGATGTATATCTAAAAATTTTGATAAAAAAATTAATATTTAATAGGTATATTACACGTATATACTAGAAAGTTTGTTGAAAATACGAAATTAAATGTGTGTGTTGATCCAACCCACTCTAATCGCATCCGCAGGCCACGGCCTGGCCGACTAGCCCAACCTCGCGCGGGCCAGGCCCAAGTTGCATAACTCATCCTTACTTGCGACACAGCGCCTCCACCTCTAGTCTTTAGATCGGCAGGCCCCTGCGTTCCGTGATGGCTCGCTCGCTCCTGCCTCCAAATCGACAGATCCATCAGCCACTGGCGCGGCACCGCTCCAGATCAACCGGTGCCGGCCGCGGAGGTTTGACGAGGGGTGACCGCCGACGGGTTGCGCTTCCGTGGAGGCGCACTATGCCGGCGCCCCTACCGTGGGCCCGCGGAGGCGCGGAGGGCTCACCGCACGGGGCGACAGGTGGAGGCGCGGCGCGGAGGGTAGAGCCGCAGTCTGCAGAGGCGCAGAGGTGCTGAGGGCGCGGAAGGGGCTGTGGCGCACCACGCGAGTGAGCAGGCCAGTAGGGGCACGCTGCGCGCGATGATCCGAACTGCTGGCCGCCGGTGCCCAATGAGGTTTATTGGAGGTTTGTAGAAACATTTTTTGGTCTGTGAAACTCTTTCTCTTGGTCTGTGAAACTCTTTCTCTAGGAAGGTTAACAAAAACAAGAAATATATATTAGGCATATTATCTCATCTGCACATGTATTCCAGCTGAAGCACTTTGTTTGATCACACTTTCACTGATCTAGAATATTATGTATCATTTACTAACCTATATGCGCAAGAATTGAAGAGCAGGCAGCATGCCCACGTGCCCTCCAAGCCGGTTTTGCAAATCGGTCCTCCGTTTCTTCGAAATTACGTATAGATCCTTCCGAATTACAAATAGGTCCTACGCGATTTTTTGTGAGACAAAAAATTTTCCTTTTCTTTGCGTTTGGGTCCCTGGCGCGACATTTTACGAAAAAACCTTCCGTTAATTTCAAATCGCGAACAAGCCCTTTTCTAATTTTTTCAGTAGCGTAACGTGTTCAAAAATTAACAAACAGGTCCGTAGTTCTTACGTTCAGGTCCTTTCTTCGTTTTTCCCGGGAAAAATGTTTTCGCCACAAAAAAAACCAGGGAAAATATTTTTGCCACCCAAAAAAATCGGCAAAAAATTTTTCGTCGCCAAAAAAACATAGATTCATCAAGCGCGCCCTCTGATTCGCTTTTTAAACAAACGCAACAAAAAACCGAAAAAATGTTTTCGCCACCCAAAAACCGAAAAAATGTTTTCATCACAAAAAAAACACAGTTCATCGAAGATTGTTTTCGTCACCCAAAAAACCCGGAAAAATATTTTCGTCGCAAAAAAAACACGGGTTCATCGAAGATTTTTCACCATTTTTCCTCTAGACTATTTTTCACCGGTGGATAGTTTTGCGAACATGTATTATTACTCAGTGAACGCATAGATTATTAGACTCGACAGGAGAAAGTTGTCATCTCTAATAATTTTTCCCCCTTTTTCCTCTAGACTATTTTTCAGCAGTGAGTGGTTTTGCGAAAATAAAAAAATATTATTTTCTCGAGCGCATACTATCGAAATTCAACCGGCGCAGCGTAGCGCGCTTATCTACCTAGTTTTTTCTATGCCCCCTGGACTTGTATTCTACTTAGGTCAACATGATAGACTGATAGAATTTTATATCTGTACATATCGTATGTGCTCTCATTAGACATTATTCAGCCAGTCAGCCTGAGCAATTGATTTATTGATTCATGCAATTTATTCAGTTATTCACGCTTGTCTAAAATCCATTGTGTTGATTCTTTGATTGCTAGTTTGCTACTGCAGACGCAGAGCCATCGAGCGGAGCGGAGGTCGGAGCTTGGAGCCTGCCGCAGTGCTTGGGAGGTGGTGCCGCTTGCTGGGAGGTGCCGCCACGGTGGAGCTGTGGAGGAGAGCCGAGACGGCAGCGAAGGCGGGCGCGTGGCGTGGCGCGCTGCTGGCGGGGCGTCAGGCTGGCAAGGTGGCGCGTTTACGGTCTTGGTCGAGGTGGCGGCGGCGGTGGTGAACCCTAGCCGGCTGGGCGGGCTGCGAAGGCTGCTGGCGGCGCGAGTTGAAGGCGGGGCGGGGGCAGCGGCGCGCGCGGTGGTGGTGGGGCGCGGCTGGCGTGGCGGGTGGCGAACCTTAGCCGGCGGGCGCTGCCGCTCGGGGATCGCGGCGCGCTGGGTTCGTGTGGGGGTGGGGAAGGGAACTGGGGAGTGGGGACTGGTGTCTGGTGGGCCGGTGGGGAGGGGACAAATACTTGAGCAGCTCAGCTGATTTTCATCCGGCTCACGAGCCTAACGAGCCGGCTCGTGGCTCGCTCGAGCCTGAGCCGAGCCTGATTTTGAGC
This sequence comes from Guadua angustifolia, assembly GCA_036346375.1. Taxonomy (NCBI): domain Eukaryota; kingdom Viridiplantae; phylum Streptophyta; class Magnoliopsida; order Poales; family Poaceae; genus Guadua; species Guadua angustifolia. The sequence goes on along the minus strand of CM070502.1, from coordinate 64,310,788 downwards.
TTGTTACGTCCACCGAGCCGAGCCTGGCTCGGCTCGAAATTGACCGAGCTTGGACGAGCCGAGCCGAGCCCGGCTGGGCTCGGCTCGATTCCACCCCTAACTGCAGTACTGCTTGTCTCATTGTCTGATACTTTGATTGTGGTAATTAGTTATGTTTGCTTGCTACTGATATAAAAATTGCTCAGGTGAAATTCGTTATGTGATTGCTACTTCTCAACACTTAGAAATAATTTGTACTTTATATTTTCCCTATTGTGAATTTTTATTTTTGTATTGAATAATATTTTTGTTACTCTGCACATCCATTATGAAAATCCTGGATCTAACATTGTGCTCAAGAATGGTTTTCTCATGTTCATATGGCTAGGGGTGGACGTCGTGCTAGACCGGATGCAGTAGGTTTTTCAGGTCGAATGTGCGAGAGCCAAGAAGCGAAGACGAATCGACAAATTTTTGCCAAGAAGTACGTAATTCCGCCTAACTTCAAGATAAGTGCGCGCATTCATACATGTTCGATCCTCAAATTTGAGGTGCCAAACTTGCACACGCTGACACGCACCTAAAAACCATCCCTCCAATTATGAACGCGTGCGCGTAAGCGACGAATTTTAGCTGTGTTCCAAAATGTTCACGATGGATCAATGACAAAGGTCTCGTTTATGAATCACATAATTTTGAAAAAAAAAACGTGTGACAGTGTATCAGCTTCGCTACATTAGTAAGGATGGTTAAGGAAGTTTAGGGTTTGTTTGCTTTAGCTTTGAATTCTCTAAAAGTTGATTCTGGATTATGATTATAGAGAAGCTGATTCTCTAAAAATTATAATACAAAAGCATATATGAAGTGGATTGTGAATTCTAATGTATATGAATAAGCTGGATTATGAGAATCGAATTTTAGAATCGGACTGTTTGTTTTATATTCTGTAAAGCAAAAACAAACAGGACCTTAATGTTGAGTGACGTCCGAACATGGCACAAGTGTGGTTGGAGTTGGTCAGAACTTTCTCTGTTGAAGTTTATAATCTTTATTTTTTGAATAGTCTTATCTATAAATATAGAATTTATAGACAGTATTTTATTTTCTAACGTAACTATCAACTTGCAAGGAAGGAGTACTTAAGTAGGAGAATTATCAACTTGCGATAGGAGCACCTAGGAGCACGAATGCAGGGACGTGGTTGCTAGCATGCATCCATGAATGCAGAGAGGAAAGGTCCAGCTGATTGGAATATTCTTCAGGATATAACTGTATTATGTAGGAGTAATTAGGAAATAACCACTTGCAGTTAACTGTATCGTCAGTTCTTCACCGTTGCTGGAGCCTGGAGGTAGAGGCACTGGTATTCTCCTTTCAAAGGAAACAAAAATCTGGAAGTAAAATATTAGTACACAGTACTCGAACTCAGCTAACATGGGTACAAAAGATCACAGTTAATTTCATATCGGACTCGTTCTATTTCAACAAATTGGCAATCTTGACTTTTCGCATAGTCTCCGAAGTTAAACCTTGACTCTTAGGGCTTGTTTAGTAGAGCTTTAAATCCTGATTCTCCAACTCCAGCTTCTAATTCTCTATGGAATTGATTCTCTGATAAAAGTGATTCTTGTTTACGAAATAGTTATGAATTTAGTGGGGAGGTTCATAACTAGGAGGTTGTAAATCAGGTGGGAAGCAGGTTTTTTTGGTTTCCAGGCTGCAAGTCAAAAAACAGGGTTCACTTCCTCGGATTTCTATGCGAAGCTGGTTGATTTTTTTTGTTATTTGGTATAGCTCATCAGCTTCTCATGAGAAAACTGAAGCTGGGAGCTCTGCCAAACGTACCCTTAGGGCCTGTTTGGTAGATTTTCAGATTCTAGTTTCACCTAAGATCTGAAAATTGTAGGCTAAAATAAAGTTAATTAAGTTTATATTTTTAATCTAAAATATAAACGCTCTTAATATACTCACAGCTCTACGAATCTGGTGGAGTTAGAAATAACCAGTTCCACCAGATCTATGGATCTGATGGAACTGGAGCCCTACTAAATACACCCTTAATATTACACTAGTACATTTATAAAATATTATGTAGGTGCTTTTAGTGGCAAATCTAACTATACCATTTTAATATATACTACCAACATAAATATTTAGAAATATATTATTAGTCAAATTTTACCAAGTTTGATGAGTCAAAATCAAGAGTGCTGAGTAATCTGGAACGAAGGAAGCACTACATATTCTGATACTTTTTTTGAACAAAATCACATATACTGATACCCGAATTAAGCCAGAATGTGTACAAAAGGGAAGTAAATTTCGTAAGGGACTTTTCAGAACCAACCATGCAATCCAACCACACAATGCTTCTTTTTCTTCTTTTGAATTCATCCAAAAACAATATTAATTCCTCCAAGTCCAAGAAATAATGCATGGTTCCGAGTAAGACGTACATTATTGCGCGTTCAAAAATATAATCGATGGTCGATCTCAGATCATATATGCAAGAGTTCATCACGATGGTCCACCTACGCTGCCGCGTTCATCTCCGGCGCTGACCAATACTCTTTACTTTTATTAGTAAATTAAAAAATGATTTGCTCTTTCTTATATTCTTAGGGTACGTACAATGGTACATGTCAGCTGTCTGTAAAATTATTCTATGTATGATTTTGTGATGTGGAGGAGAGAGAAAACTGGTGTCTACTATTGAACAAAAGGTCTTATAAACAGCTTTCTATTTTGTATACTATTGTATAGATAATTTATTAATTGGATAAGAGATTATTACAGATAACTATATAGGCAATCTATTATATAAGATATTTTTAACACTATCTATACATAATACGGAGATATATTAGAGGTAGCTGCTACAGTACCTGCCCTCGTCATTTGGCTGCAGTACGGGATCGAGCTAGCTGCCAGGTCGTCGTCAACGCGAGTAGAATCCGCTGCCTTGACCGCTTCCCCTTCCCGGAGCCATTCAATTCGATAGCCCAGAAATGCAGTATATTGATTAATTCCTGGCCTGAAGAACGCGCGCTACTGCGATCGAACCCGGTCATGGACCGACCGGTTCGCACGCATGGACCGAGCCGGACTGGTCGCCCTCGTCAACAAGGCTCTTCCCCTCGCCGAGCAACTATATAAGCGCACGCAAGCATACACTCGTCGACATTAACCAAGCAAGAGCAAACCGCGGCGAGGCGAAGCACTTAAGCAGAGTCGTTGCAAGTTTGAGGTTCTACATCTGCAACAGATGGTGGGAGTTTGCAGCACGTCGTTCGGACGGAGTACACAGGCAGGCGTGGCCAGCCTTGTGAGGACGCAAGCCGGTGGCATCGTGCTCCCGGCCGCGGCGCCGCGCTCGCGCTCGACCCGGGGTGGGCTGTGTGGCCGGGCGAGCCTGCGCGGCGGCGTCGCTAGTACTACGTGCGACCGACTGCAGCTGGTAGGCATCGACGAGCTCAGGCTCAGCAGGCCGGACCCCGTCGTGGCCGCCGAGGATCGCGCCGTGAACGGGCGCGCGCCGTGGCACGACGGCGCGGCGGTCGAGAAGCTCCGCGTGATAGCCGAGGCGGCGGCGGACCGGGTCGAGATGCACGACATCATCGGCAGGCAGAGGGACAACTGGAACCACCTGCTCCTCCACTCCACCAACTCCCTCGCGCTCGCCGCCTCCCTCATGGCCGCGCTAGCGCCGGCCTCGCCGAGCATGCTCCTCGCGCTCAAGGCCTCGGCTGGGGCGCTCCTGGCCACGACGGCAGTGACGATGATGGCGGCGAACAAGATCCAGCCGTCGCAGCTCGCCGAGGAGCAGCGCAACGCCACCAGGCTGTGGAGACAGCTAGAGCGCGACGTCCGTGCCACGCTCGAACTCGGCACGCCAAACAAGGCCGACGTCCAGGACGCCACGAACCGGGTGCTCGCGCTCGACGAGGCCTACCCGCTACCGCTGCTCCCTGGCATGCTCGACAAGTTCCCCAAGGCCATCCAGCCCACCCGGTGGTGGCCGAAGAAGAAGTCGTTTCATCAGAGCGCGTTCAAGGTGTCGTCCAAGACGAGCCACGGCGCCCGGCGAGGCGGCGCAATCGCCGGCAACGGCTGGAGCCAAGAACTGGAGGAGGAGATGCGAGGAATCGTACGGGTGCTCAAGGCCAAGGACGAGCAGGAATACGTGTCCGTGGGCAAGCTGGCGCTGAATCTCAACAGGGGCCTCGCCGTGGCCGGCCCGGCTCTGGCCGGCACGGCCGCACTCGCCGCGGCGTTTATCGGCTCCGGCGAGGCTGGGTCATGGGCGTCGGGCGCCGCCGTCCTCGGCGGCGCGCTGGCTGCTGCGGTGAACACGATGGAGCACGGCTGGCAGGTGGGCATGGTGTTCGAGCTGTGCCGCAACGTCGCCGGGTTCTACCGCAAGATCCAGGAGGACATCGAGGCCAACCTCAACGAGGCCGACGTCGAGAGGAGGGAGAACGGCGAGGTGTTCGAGACCAAGGTGGCACTGCAGCTCGGCCGGAGACCGTCTGACCTCAAGCAGTTCAGGGAGATGGCCTCACCGTCTTTCAGGGACGATGACATTAAGGATTTTGCAGGGAAACTGTTCTAGATTCTAATGGAGTCTAGTTGTATACTGTTTGATTTTTGTATAGCGATCTTGTTTTGTACATGCAACAAGGTGGAATTAAATAGGCTAACAAATTCATTGGTTCTTAAACAATATTTTAGCCTCTGATTTGTTCTTACATATACGTGTGCTTGAATATACAGAACAGGGTTCACAATATCGCGATCATCAACCATATCGAAATTTTTGAAAATCAAAAAAATTGATAGAAAATCGAAGGGTTTTGAAATCAAACTTTTTGATGAAAAAATTGAAAAAAAAAATCAGTTTTCATTGATAATCGTTCAATATTCCTCCATAATTGGCAAACTTATTGTCTACGTAGATATATAGGTAAGGACTTGTTTACTAGATAGGTGTGTACCTTGTGGATAGAGATCACGTATACCTGTCGTAACAACTCATTTCTTGTACCTAATTATGATTTAAGATTTATCAAATCTAATACATTTACATGGTTAGAGTCAGAACCCTGATTACCCTTTCCATCATCAGCCGCAGTCTATTAGCATTTTATTCTGATTTATATTGGAATTGTTTCCTAAGGTGATCCAGGAGAATTAGTGACTCCAATTCCAAAATTTTCCATTAACCACTAGTACATGGGGCATGATGGCAGATGAGAGGCAGAAAGTGCAGTCATGAACTGTCGAAGTAGGCTTGTTTTAGGATCTTCCATATGTTCCAACTTCCAGAGATCAGAGTTGAAAATTTGAATCAAAAACGACTTTCTATTTTTTTTTCTAAATTTTCCGAGATTTTGCAAGAAAAGAATCTCTGCCTGTAGCGAAATTTGAATCCTTGATGAGAGGACCATCAAGGGCAACGGAGAGTAATTATGTTGTAGGGAAATACTCTAAGAGAGTTGACATTCAAAAAGTTGTATACTGAAGATCACATTGTTACCTAAAACGGCGTCTATTAAGCAACAGAGACAGTCAGCCAGCACTGGCTGTGTAGCAAATTGGAACCGAGATCCAGTACAGTCTTATGGGATTGCAACTTAATTAGTTACACGGGGCTATTAGATTAAAAAGCAGTGGTTCAGATCTTTTAAGAATATTGTTCACAAAATTATGTGCCGATTTTACTGTAGAAGCTGCTTAAGTTGCACTTCCAGCGTGACTGCACACTATGGAATCTTGAGGGCCTATGGCTGAGGGCGGCTAGGGTTTCCTCCCCTAGCCGCCACCGGCACCTCAGCCAAATCTCGCGCACATCGGTGGCGCGGCCTCCGGATCTCGATCTCCTCGCCTGAGCCTCTCGTCGCGCGCTCCCGGAGATAGCCGAGATTGTTCGGTCCGATTCCCTCCCCGCCTGTGCTAGTCGAGATGACGACCAAACATGCGAGAAATTTCCTCGTGCCGTTCGCGTTGGCTTCCGTGAGGCGTGCGGCCATGCGCGCAGCGGCCGCGTCCGGGGAGGTGATTATCCCTGAGGGCGCGAGCGACGGGATGCCGTCTTCAGCTGGTGCGGTTCTTTTCGAGTCTGATGATTTGCAGGCTCCGATCGTCCGCCTCCCCGTGCTCCGTCGGCGTCTTCTGATCCAGCCAGGTCGCGCGACATATCCTCGGGCGATCTTCTCGCCCATGGATCTGGCTGGCCGATCGCAACAGCCAATCGGCGGCGGGCTGGATCTATCTTTTTCTATGAGGGGCGCTGGCAACAGGTTCAGCGCGCCGCTGCAAAGCGATGACTACCGAGGCGGTGGCTCCTTGTTGGGCGGGTCGTGCGGATCGGACAAGATCAGATAGTTTCTTCCAATTGGGGGGAGAGGGGAAGGATCTGGATGAGGCGACGCCATGGCGGTCGCGCTCGTTCCTTTCGGATGGCCTTCCTTGCGAAATCTGTTTCGGATGAAAGGAGGTGCAATTCGCAGGGTGAGTTGGATTGTGCAAGGATGTGCAGGATATTGGGTGACGATGCTTTAAGAATCAATTTAAAGCAGTCATAACAGGTGGAACGGCGGCTGCTGGTGGCGATCGATTTAATGGTCGCAGCTATGGTGGTCCAATTTGTCTTGCTCGTGGTGGTCTTCGTCCCCCAAGATTTCAAGTTGGTGGTCATGGACGGTATGGAGTCCGTGATCGCGTTCAAGATTTTGGGGGGCGCAATGATTCAAATAGCCACGGTGTTCTTGGTGGTGGCGCCCAGAATGTTGGAAATCCAGGGGGTTGCCGGATTGTGGCACCCAGAATGTTGGAAATCCAGGGGGCTGCCGGATTGCTTACGCGTTCTCTTTTTTCCTTTTTTGTTTTGTTTAAGGGCTATGTGCTTCTTGTTAAGCAGAGGTCGGGAGAAATTTTAAGGACTTGTATCATCTTGATGTAATGTTCTTGAGATTAATAAAATCTTCCTTCATCTAAAAAAAAAAGCAAATTAAACACCCAAAGACATGAGTCATGTCTAATCAATCGTGCATGCATGAGCATGGATTCATCCTTCGAAGGCCCAAGAAAGCTCCTTGCAGATCTCCTCCTCCTACGTACTCCTTGGTGTAGTTGTTGATGATGTGGAAAAACTCGCGGATCTCCTCTGGCATCTTGTCGCTCATCTGTTCGGCCACCCTCCTGGCCTTCAGGTCGGGGAGGCCTTGGACGTCGAGGTAGTCGGTGGTGAGCATGAGGACGAGGGGCGTGTCCAAGCCGGCGCCACGGGTGAAGCCATAGTCGAAGCGCTCGACGCGGTCGAGTTCAACGTCGGGGAAGGAGGAGAAAACGGAGGTGGGGGAGTTGTCGGCGTAGTGATGGTTGCAGACGTGCAGTACTCGATCACGCGGGCGAGGACAGCACCGGCGACGTTGGGGAGGGTGGCCACGGCGGCGCCGATTTGGTCGCCCTCCAGCATCCTTTTGATCGTCCCCGACGCCGCCGAGATAGTCTCCGTCGAGACCTCGAACAACGTGTCTTCAGAGCTGTGGAGCATCACCGTCTTACTACCACTGATGCTAGTATTGGAAAATTAACATGGCATAATATTAATTTAATTCTATAGACATGCAATAAAAATATAAAGTTAAAAATTGTGTTTACAACTAGATAACTAACAACCAGCATATTGATAGAATATGCTAGTAAAGAAAATATGCCTACATATGCTAGATAGTTAAGATACATAAATGCAAATAAAACTAACATGGCAACATATCCGGTGCAACCTCCTCCGTGAAACCACCGTGCAACTGAACTAAAAAAAGTTTCAAAAAATTCTCAAAAAATTACCATATGTAGGGGAGGTGAGCTTCTACAATCGTGCAAAATTTGAAGACCAAACCCAATCGCATTTGAAAGATATGAAAAAAACAAATAACAAAAATGAATAGTGATGAACAGTAAAAAATCACTGTTCATGCTGACTTTGTCTTTTTTGTAACTGCTAGTATAGGATGAATTTGATCATGAAATTTTATATGTAGGTGGGGTAAGTTGAGATGTACATCCATGATTTTTTTCAGAATTTTTTGAAATTTTTTTTAGTTCAGTTGCACGGTGGTTTCACCGAGAGGGGTGATTGCACAGGATATTTTTCCAACTAACATAGCTGCACGCATTCTCAGTAGATCTAATAACAAAAAATGAATCACGCGGACCAAGAATTACTTAGTCCAGAACACTCACAGTGGGCTTGACGAAGAACGGGAAGCAACGCAGAAGCAACTCGATGCGATGATGAAGACGAGCAGTCGCGCAATGAAGCGCTTCCCATAAACTTGATCGCTGATCTCCTGTGCAAGACATCAAGTGGTCGGTGATGAATCGGAGACACTGCTCTCCCTCACACTTGTTGTACGACAAGCGAAGGGATCGGATGACTCGAAAAGTAGTAAGAACCGGAGGAAACATGGATCGCCAAAAAGAATAAGATTGATTTCTATCGTGTATCTCCTCACGAATAGGGACGTCTCCCTTAAGAAAGTGCGAACTGAAAACCGCCTCGTAAAATATGAGCCGAACTACCACGATTCCAGGAATCGCCCCTGGAATCTCGCAATGCGGGTGAACGGACTAACCGCACAAAAACATGCGTCTCCCTGAGTCCGCGTCGCCACGTTAGCAGTCGAGGTGTAAGGTCATGTGGCATAGCCGGTACACGTGGCAAAAGGATAAGAACACTTAGCACGTCTCAACCACGGTCGCGCGTCGTATGTGCATGTGTGTACATAGCCTAACATAGCCAACCATGTGTACCTCTAATCTTATCACCAAACTCATACTAGAGTCCATACATGAACTCCCCTTATAAGTTGGTTGCACTCTACCTAGCTAAGAAATATGGTACTAAAGACCATACACTCAACGCAACACTCTTTTAACTTCTTCCATTGAATTAATTCAGTATTAATTCCAACAACCCCCATCAAAAAGTCAAAGTCTATAAAAAAAAGCTTTCTAGCACTTTTAACATAACAGTTTTTTTAGTGTAGAGCCGTCTCGGGTTAAGCTACACCTAGCACAGTAAGATCTACTTACTTACAACTATGCAATAGTCGAAGCCTTGAATTGCCAGTCTTGTGCAAGCAAGGTTCACTTGAAGGTATCACCGATACTAGGCCACTTAGAGTCATGCCTACGGTTTGGAGCATTACGGTCATGCTCCCGTGCCTTCTCGTGAGCTTATTAGAGATTACCCAAATCTCATAGACTGCGACCTCACAATCTAACTCACATAGATATGTTCTTTTGAGTGCACTCGATAGGATAGTATCTCGCCATAAAAATAGGTCTTAGAACACATTAAGACATAAAAATCATCCTCTCATACAGTACTTGAGAGTACGCATCTTCTAACGGAAAAAAGATAAGTACAAATGTACTCTCCAGTTACCACAACAGTTTGTTTTTTCATCACCTAATTCACGAGATCTCCGTTCACATAGGCTGGGTTTCCACTATGGAGCAACTCAGGTGGGTCTCAAACTAATTTCCCTCGATGCTTCATTTATCACTGCACGTGATAGGGGAGAATCAGGAGCTTAAAAAGAAATTGTTAAATGCCAAAAAGGGGGAGAATAATTGAATAATCAAAAGGGGGAGAAATAATTCGAATATTCTTTTAAGATGGTTTATCCATTTTTTTTTGTGTTTAATGCCAAAAGGGGGAGAATTAGGAAGCTTAATATCATTTGGCTTAAAAAGTGAGCTTAATATGATTAAGGGGGAGAATTAATATGCATATGTATTCAAATGGCTTAAATTCTCTCAATATGTTAGTTTTAATCCAAATGTGCTCATTAAGCTTGGATTTGTCATTAATCACCAAAAAGGGGGAGATTGTAAGTTCAACCTTCATTAGTTATGGTTTTGGTGTTAATGACAAATCTAATATTGAGATTATCCATTAATGTGATTTTGTTATTAATGACAAATCTTATATCGAGACTAACTTATTTATTTAGAATATCTTTGATTAGTCTCATCGCATTGAAAAATGAAAAACCCAAGGTATGTTTGCATATTCATTCTAGTATTAGTTGCATACTTTGGAGTCAAGTTAAAATATGAATGTCCCCGTTATATTAACCACAAAATGTGCATCATGTTTCCCAATCCATATATTACATGGATGCACATATTTAGGGGGAGTTTGTAGTTTAACTTGAAAGTCTCTTTGTATTGATCGATTCGTTATTGACACATATAAAGATCAAGACAAAGAAACTAAATCCTTGAGTATATATTTGAATTGCCTAGTTATAAGTATACTCATGGTAATATAGGATATACTCCAATACGATCAATTTGAATATGTGCATATTATCTCCAAGTCAATCATATTTATGCACATATACATGTGGGGTGTATTCTATAGTTGATGATTTAGAGTAATGATCACTTCCATACAATTTACATATAATGGATCATTACTTTCCATCAACATGAGTATATGAAAACTTGTGTAGTTAATATATACTCATATCAATTTAAATGATAATTTAAATTGAGTTCATTTGTCTTAATTAATTATTAAAGAACATTTCATCATGTGTTGATGGTGTTCCGTGATTAGTTAAGGACAATGAATAGCTCTTAAGTATAATAAAGCATGAGTTGCATTATTGTACTTAAGACACAATTAAATCATTTCTATTGATTTAGGTTGTGCTCAATTGATCTAAAGGCATCCATTATGTGTTAATGGAGTGCAAGAGATAATTGAGACAACCATGCATCTTGGACTAACAAGTTTCTTGAGTTATGTTTGAGTTAGGTCCAAAGATGGATGAGATGATGAGAACGGGACAAGGACGGCATCATGAGTTGATGGGCGTCAAGAGTGGATCCCGAAGAGGAGTCGAGTAGAGATCCCGGGGGAGTATCAAAGTGATGATCATAAAGACCCCAAAGGGGATTGCTTGCGTGCGGCGGCGAAGGTATAATTAGATAGGCTAAGGACTTTGTAGTCTTTGTGTCTAGTTATTTATCGCCGTACTATTAAGAGGGGTCGTTCCTTTTGCTTGAGCTTCATCATGTGTTGATGATCTCATTCCGCGTTCACTCGAGCTCAAATCAGTTGATTTGGTTTTTGCATGAGGGTTAACTATTTGGCATGTGTTGCGAATGGGTTAAACTTATGCTTGGTTGCATTTGGTTTTCGATAATGCTTTGATTTGCATGTGTTGCAAATAGGATAAGCTAGTCGTTGGCTTTTTGCGTGAAGTTCACTTTTGCATGTGTTGCATTAGTTGAAGCTTCACGTTTTGGTTCGCAAAACAAATATTTATTAAAACCCGTGTGGTTGCTTGGAGCTAAGTTTTGCATGTGTTGCAAAAGGAGAGAGCTCAAGCATGATTTTATGTTGTGTGTTTGTATGGAGCTAGAGGCTTGCATGTGTTGCCAGTAAAGAGCTCATACGTATGGTTTTGGTTTTAGTCGAAGTTTGATTTGTGGTTGCATGGGACTAGAGAATTGCATGTGTTGCAATTAGAGAGTCCATGCATCTTGATTTGATGTTGCTTGGAGCTAGACTTTTGCATGTGTTGCAAAGAGTAGTGCTCAAGCATGAAATGTGTTTATTGCGTTATTTGCAAGTTCACAGCGAATAAACCGAGGTTTATGAGTCCGAATTCGAGAGCATGTGAGTGGGGCTTGCAACGGGTGTTGGCAAGTTGACCGGGTCTTGTGTTGACCTTCACATGGCTAGGGGGATTAATCTCATAAACTCGAGTTTGATTTGCTTAATACGTTTTGCGAATAGATCTTGAGTTGATTGCGAAATATGTTTTTGCAATTTGGTTGAGATTCTTTGAGCATGAGCTATGTTGGTGCAAATGTGTTTTGCATAAGTATATGATCATGTGTTGATCATCTAATGGCTCAAAGAATGGCATTTGGTTTTTGGAGAAATGATTTTAGTGTGAAAAATCTTGTCTTCTCTGTGAAGCCGGTGCTACCGGTGGTGGTAGCCCGGTGCTACCGGTGAGCGGTAGCACCGCCCCTCTGGCCGGTGTGATATTTCCAGAGGGGTGTGTTTTTGAGGTTTGCGGTGGTCCGGTGCTACCGGGCTTGTGGCCGGTGCTACCGGCGAGCGGTAGCACCGCTCCTAGTTGGCCGGTGCCACCGGATTTTCTGGAGTTCTGCCCATTTCGACCCCCAACAGCTAGTTTTGGCTTGGAGGCTATAAAAGGAGGCCTTGGGGTGTTGGGGCAGGAGGCTGGAGTTATTGTGAGTGTGTGGGAGTTGTGTGCATGTGTTGCCCTCTTCCATTTGCTTCTTGAGCTAAGAGTGAGCCCTAATTGCATGTGTTGCAATTAGGAAGAGGATTGAGAGCCTCTTGTGCATGTGTTGCACTTGAGGGAGGCCTTGTGCATGTGTTGCACTTGGTGATCACCGAGGAGCGCATTTGTTGTGCCCGGTGAGGTTCAAGCGGAGGAGCGGCTTGTTTCTCTTGGAGGTTGCCGACTCCTAGAGGCAGCGAGGGCGTCGTCTTGGAGCTCTCGAGGTGAGAAGCCCGCAAAGTTTGTGAAGGTTCGGGTTGAGCCTACGCTACAGCGTGAAAAACCACGACTAGTGGAGAGAGGCGGGTGCTCGAGCGGGAGCCGGTCCAAGTGTGGGCTTGCCTCAACGTGGATTAGGGGAGACCGGCAAGTCTCCGAACACCACGGAAAAACATCGGTTGTCCCTTGTCTCTTTACTTTCAAGCATTTACATTATTGAGTATTTATCAATTGCTTGAATTAGAATTGCTAGTATTATTTAGTTGACCAATTTAGCAATTCTTGTGTAGAGACATAATTTAGTTAGTGCACTAGTGAGCCTAGTTGATTTAGGCTTTAATTGTCAAAACCTATTTATCGCTTCCGCATATATATTTGATTAGGTTTTGACATAGGGGTTGATTAGAGCGAATTGTTTAGTGAGCGATCGAATTTTGTAAAACACCTATTCACCCCCCCTCTAGGCGCATCCTCGACCCTACAAAGTCCTCTCCTTTCTTTTGGGTAAAACTCTAAGCCAAAAGTCTAGCTTTATACTTTTCAATAGTATCATAGGGTTTAAGCTTTTTCTTGAAGATTTATTTACATCCAATTGGTTTGTAGCTAATAGGACATTCACAGACTTCTCATGTTCCATTAGCAATAATGAAATCTATTTCGCTTTGGACCGCTTCCTTCCAGTACTCTGCATCGGGTGATGCATATGCCTTTGAAAGGATTTTTGGCACATCGTCTACGAGATATATAGTAAAGTTACCACCAAAAGATTTTTCAATCCTTTGGCTCTTACTCCTACGAGGAGCAACTGTAATGTTATTCTCCTCAATAATATTTTCATGAAAGGTGAGAGGTTTAGAAGTGGATTAAAGAATACTTGACTAGAAGATGCACTAGTATCCTTTGTAGGAAAGATATTCTCAAAGAAGCTTACATAACGAGATTCGATAACAGCATTAACATGAACATAAGAAATCTCGGATTTCACTACTAAAAATCTATAAGTTCTACTATATTGCGCATAGCCTAGAAAGACACAATCCACAGTCTTAGATCCTAGCTTACGTTTATTGCATTGTGGCACATTAACTTTCGTCAAGCACCCCCATGCGCGTAAGAAACTAAGAGAAGGTTTTCTTCCTTTCCATGCAGATTTGCCATCCACAAAATTGGCATTATAAGTGCCTTCCTGTGACGGACGAGGGGCATCCTTTGCTCTTGCCTTCTTCTCAACATCAAGAGTTGCGATCAATTTCTCAATGGTCATGATCTCCCTCCTGTGCTTTAAGGTTATAGCAAAGTTCCTCCAAGAGGGAGGCAACTTGGCAATTATGCCACCGACCACAAACTTGTTTGGAAGACACAATCAAAGTGCCTGAATTCCTCCACTAGAAGCTAGAGCTCATGAGCCTGTTCCACTACAGAATGGTTATCCACCATTTTGAAGTCATGGTTCTACTCATTCACATAAAGCTCACCTCTAGCACCCGACGCTGCATATTTACGATCCAGGGCCTCTCACAGATCAGCAACACTGGCGAGGTGCATATACACATTACACAATTGATCCGAGAGGAGAGACAACAGGATACCGAGACAAGTGTCATTGCTCATCTCATAGTCACGATGCTATTCAACAGTGAGGGGCCTCATGGGGGCTATCACCAACCACAGGTTCATCGACATGAGCCAAAATTTGGCCCGTGTCTGCCACCTCTTAAAATTCTCTCCTCTGAACCTCTCAAGTTTCATTGCATCGAATGGTTTAGCCATATCAGGTTTTTGGATTATTAGAAAATTAACATGGCATAACATTAATTTAATTTTATGGATACGCAATAAAAACATGATGTTAGAAATTGCGTCTACAATAAGATGACTAGCAACCAGCAGATTGATAGAATATGCTAGTAAAAAAACATGCCCACACATGCTAGATTAGAGATGGTATGAATTAAGATTGGGTCGGGTTTTACAAAACCCGACCGACCAAACCCAATTAAAAACGACCGAACCGAATACCATATCGGGTAAAATCTATACGAACTCGGTGGTGCAAATACGACGGGTACCCGACGGGTTTGTGTAATACGGGTGGCAATAGGTTGGGTCGGGTGTGGGTTTCGCAAAACCCGACCTGACAAGAAACCCGAACCCAAAAACCCGAGTCGAACCCGACGGGTACCCGAAACCCGACCCCAAACCGGTGGTGCGGAACCCAACTGCAGATGGGTATATATGCGATATTATTGCAGATGGTACCGTGGGTGAAAATTAAAACCCGAACCCGACCCGAACCCATTTTGGGTACCCAACCCGAAGAACCCGTGGATAAAACTTAAAACCCGAACCCGACCCGATCGGGTGCAAAACCCGTAGGTACCCAAACCCGCAGGTACAATTGCCACCCCTATGCTAGATAGTTCAAAAGATACATAGATGTAAACAAAACTGTTATAGCTGTATGTATTCTCAACAGATCTAATCACAAAAAAAGAATCACATGGACCAAAAATTACTTGGTCCAGAACACTCACAGTGGACTTGATGAAGAGCGGGAAGCAGCGCAGAAGCGACTCGATGTGATGATGAAGACGAACAGTCACGCGGTGAAGCGTTTCCCAGAAACCTAATTGCCGGTCTCCCGTGCAGGACGTCAAGTGGCTGATGACGGATCGGAGACACTACTCTCCTTCATGCTTATTGCATGACAAGTGAAGGGATCAGATGACTTAGGAAGCAGCAAGAACTCGAGGAAGCACAAATCACCAAAAAGAACGAGATTGATTTCTATCACATATCTCCTCACGAACAAGGACGTCTCCCATAAGAAAGCACGAATTGAAAACCGCCTCAGAAAATATCAGCCGAACTACCAAGATTCCAGGAACCACCCCTGGAATCTCGCAATACGGGCAAATGGATTAACCGTAAAAAAATGTGCGTCTCCCTGAGTCCGCGTCGCTACGTCAGCAGTTGAGGTGTAAGATGATGTGGCATATCTGGTACACGTGGCAAAATATTAAGAACACTTAGCACGTCTCGGTTACGGTCACGCATCGTCACAAGTCACGCAATAAACACACGAAATACACGATATACGTGTGTGTGCATGCGTGTGTGTATATAGCCTAACATAGCCAACCAAGGATTCAAATTTCGTTTGGGGAAAATATTAGATATGGCTGAAATTCAAAATTTCAATGAAATCTCGGTATTTTGGAAAAAATTTGGTTTAAATACAAAAACCAAAATTCATATCCGGCCCGTTTGGCTATTTTGTACCAGCTGAAAAGTGGGTCAAACAATAACAAAAAAATTTCAAAATTTTTTCTGGAGAGTCATGGAATATTGATGATATTTCTATAAAAAAAGTCAGATTATTATCAAATTTTAGGAATTTTTAAAAATTTAAATATTGCTACTATCCTCATAAAACGCTGACTAGTAAGTTTGAACCGAATAAAAATTAGGACAAATGAGGTTATAAAATTTTGAAATTTTTTGTAGATGGTCTTGACACATCCATAATATTCTCATAAAATTTTTAGATGATGGTCAAGATTTATGAATTTTTGAACATTTGAAAAGTGCTACCGCCCTGTTAAAAGCCTTACCAGCAAAATTGAACGAAATTAAAAATTATTCAAACCATGTTTAAATTTTTTTAAAATTTTTGTGTATGGTTATAATGTAGTATTAATGGTTCTAAAAAGGTTTTAGATGATGATCATGCTTAAATAAGTTTTAAAAATTTTAACAGTGCTACGTCCTGATAAAAGACTGATAGTTAATACATAGATTTGCTTTAGAAATAAAAAAGGTTTAAAATTTTTGAAAATTTTATAGAAGGGTGATAAGGAAATAATTAATATATTATAAAAGTTTTGAATCATGATCACACTCTAGTGAATTTATAAAATTTTTACTGTAGCATTTTTAATTTAAAAAAAAATCCAGCTGGTAGTTTTAAATTCGGGGTGACTCGAAATCCAGTTTTTTTGCAAAATTTCATCGAATTTTATTGAAATTTTTAACCTTATAACCAACCATATATACCTCTAATCTTGCCACCAACTCATAATAGAGTCCATGTATGAATTCCACTTATTGGTTGTATTCCACTTAGCAATTTTTTCTTTTCCTTTTTGAGCTAAGCCATTGCGGATACCAGACCAAACCTCCCCGAACCTACATGGGCAAGCAGGCGTACCTGGTTGAGCACGAAGCTCTTGCCCTGGCGCGCGTGGCCGCAGACCGAGACGACGCCGATGGGACCCTTCACGAGCTGCAGCGCCGCGACCGCCTCGGGGTCCATCACGAACTTGCCCTTCTCGTCGCAGTAGATCAGCCGCAGCGGCAGCGGGGGCCCCCCACCACCGCCATTACTAACAGGGGTTGCGGAGGGGGCAACGCCCGCATCGCCGGAGCTAGGGTTCCCGCCGCCGCCGTGGAGGCCAAGCATCTGAAGCATCGCGACTTCGCTGACGGCAAGGGCTCTCGCGTTTTTGGTTTCAAAATAGAAAGAGGGAATCGTGGGACATGAGGTCGGGCGGTTGGGTTCGAGACTTCGAGTCGGTTCGGTTCGGTTCACGGCGCGTTGGAAATGGAAGCGACGCGGACACGGTTGCCTTTTGGTTCAATGCTTTCGTCCTTTGAGCTGGACTTGGGGTTCGGTCTACTACTTGGTCCAGTTGGTCGGTGCAGGTGTAGCACACGTCACAAACTGATGGACTGTATTATTGGGCCAATTTTTGGGCCTTACATCAGAATACACGGCTGTTATGTCTTCAGCTATAGCTGGACCTGTTTACATACCTTCTAGTTGAAAGAAAAGAGGATTATCCGTTAAATAGGAGGATTCGAGATATCTTCTCTATAATCAAAATTAGCCATTCTTCTTAGAATCAGAATTTGAGTATCGTATAATCTAGAATGTATAATTAGAATCTATCTAAAAGGAGCCTGTATGCCAGATTGCCAATACAACACTATAGCATACCATCACATTTTCTGTTTAACAAATTAAGTAGACAAACTTAAGCACACAAACTTGCATCTTACTACCTTAGATTAGCTCAAAAAGGAAAAGAAAAATGGTTACATCTAATCTTTGGACCTCTAACCAACCATATACTCCCTCCGTTCATTTTTATAAGGCTTATTTTTTGAATGATTTTGTTCAGAAATATAATGCTTGCATGTAGATTTAATGAGGCATTTCCTTTTATACCCCTATTTATTCTCTCTTAACCATATGCATTTATTCATTACCACTCACATAAAATATATCTTTCATCTTCCAAGACAATTAAGTGGGGGCATCTAAGTCATTTTCTCTCATACTTTTCTCAACGTAATCTTAATCTTTGTGCAAAGTCAAAATACGCCTTATAAAAATGAACGGAGGGAGTATACATTTAAGTTATTTTTTCTCGTATCTTTTTTAATTCCAACACAATCTTAATCCTTGTATAAAGTCAAAATACGTCTTATAAAAAAACGAAAAGAGTATATTACAAATATCTGCCACGGTACTGCCCTCGTGATTTGGCAGCCACTGCAGTACGGGATCGAGCTAGCTGCCAGGTCGTCGTCAACGCGAGTAGAATCCACTGCCTTGACCGCTTCACCTTCCCGGAGCCATTCAATTCGATAGCCCAGAAATCCAGTATTGATTAATTCCTGGCCTGAAGAACGCACGCCGCTGCGATCGAACCCGGTCATGGACCGACCGGTTCGCACGCATGGACCGAGCCGGACAGGTTGCCCTCGTCAACAAGGCTCTTCCCCTCGCCGAGCAGCTATATAAGCGCGCGCAAGCATACACTCGTCGACATTAAGCAAGCAAGAGCAAACCGCGGCGAGGCGAAGCGAAGCGAAGCACTTAAGCAGAGTCGTTGCAAGTTTGAAGGTCTACAGCACGTCGTTCGGACGGAGTACACAGGCAAGCATGGCCAGCCTTGTGAGGACGCAAGCCGGTGGCATCGTTCTCCCGGCCGCGGCGCCGCGCTCGCGCTCGACCCGGGGCGGGCTGTGTGGCCGGGCGAGCCTGCGCGGCGGCGTCGCTAGCACTACGTCCGACCGACTGCAGCTGGTCGGCATCGACGAGCTCAGGCTCAGCCGGCCGGACCCCGTAGTGGCCGCCGAGGATCGCGCCGTGAACGGGCGCGCGCCGTGGCACGACGGCGCGGCGGTCGAGAAGCTCCGCGCGATAGCCGAGGCGGCGGCGGACCGGGTCGAGATGCACGACATCATCGGCAGGCAGAGGGACAACTGGAACCACCTGCTCCTCCACTCCACCAACTCCCTCGCGCTCACCGCCTCCCTCATGGCCGCGCTCGCGCCGGCCTCGCCGAGCATGCTCCTCGCGCTCAAGGCCTCGGCTGGGGCGCTCCTGGCCACGACGGCAGTGACGATGATGGCGGCGAACAAGATCCAGCCGTCGCAGCTCGCCGAGGAGCAGCGCAACGCCACCAGGCTGTGGAGACAGCTCGAGCGCGACGTCCGTGCCACGCTCGAACTCGGCACGCCAAACAAGGCCGACGTCCAGGACGCCATGGACCGGGTGCTCGCGCTCGACGAGGCCTACCCGCTACCGCTGCTCCCTGGCATGCTCGACAAGTTCCCCAAGGCCATCCAGCCCACCCGGTGGTGGCCGAAGAAGAAGTCGTTTCATCAGAGCGCGTTCAAGGTGTCGTCCAAGACGAGCCACGTGCACGGCGCCCGGCGAGGCGGCGCAATCGCCGGCAACGGCTGGAGCCAAGAACTGGAGGAGGAGATGCGAGGAATCGTACGGGTGCTCAAGGCCAAGGACGAGCAGGAATACGTGTCCGTGGGCAAGCTGGCGCTGAATCTCAACAGGGGCCTCGCCGTGGCCGGCCCGGCTCTGGCCGGCACGGCCGCACTCGCCGCGGCGTTCATCAGCTCCGGCGAGGCTGGGTCATGGGCGTCGGGCGCAGCCGTCCTCGGCGGCGCGCTGGCTGCTGCGGTGAACACGATGGAGCACGGCTGGCAGGTGGGCATGGTGTTCGAGCTGTGCCGCAACGTCGCCGGGTTCTACCGCAAGATCGAGGAGGACATCGAGGCCAACCTCAACGAGGCCGACGTCGAGAGGAGGGAGAACGGCGAGGTGTTCGAGACCAAGGTGGCACTGCAGCTCGGCCGGAGACCGTCTGACCTCAAGCAGTTCAGGGAGATGGCCTCACCGTCTTTCAGGGACGAGGACATCAAGGATTTTGCCGGGAAACTGTTCTAGATTCTAATGGAATCTAGTTGTATAGTGCTTGATTTTTGCATAGCGATCTTGTTTTGTACATGCAACAAGGTGGAACTAAATAGGCTGACAAATTCATTGGTTCTTTGACTACTTGAACAATATTTTAGCCTCTGATTTGTTCTTACATATACGTGTGCTTAATATATAGAATAGGGTTCACAATATCGCGATAATCGATCGTATAGAGATATTCAAAAATCGAAAAAATTGATAGAAAATCGAAGGGTTTTGAAATCAAACTTTTTAATAAAAAATTGAAAAAAATCGATTTTCACCGATAATCATTCAATATTCCTCGATAATTGGCCTAAGCGATTTTGTGAACTTGTGTTCTTCAGATATTTATGTTATATAAATTTTTTCAAAAATTTGAATTTAACTAGTTTACCGATCGGTATTATATACTATACTGGTTCGATATAGTTGATAATCGTAATATTCGAGCGATTATCAATGATATTGCGAACCCTGATACAGACAAGATATGTGAATATTTATATAGGCAAGCCGCAAGCACAAGAAGGCATTCTTTAAGTGAAGTAGTAGTAACAAACTGCTATCATCCTAAGTCATATGCAGCAATGAAATAGAAGTCAAACTTATTGTCTACGTAGATAGTGATCACGTATACCTGTCGTAACAACTCATTTCTTGTACCTAATAATGATTTAGGATTTATCAAATCTAATACATTTAATGGTTAGAGGCAGAACCCTGATTACCCTTTCCATCATCAGCCGCAGTCTATTTGCATTCTATTCTGATTTTATATTGGAATTGTTTCCTAAGGTGATCCGGGAGAATTAGTGACTCCAATTCCAAATTTTTCCATTAACCACTAGTACATGGGGCATGATGGCAGATGAGAGGCAGAAAGTGCAATCATGAACTGTCGAAGTAGGCTTGTTTTAGGATCTTCCATATGTTCCAACTACCGAAGATCAGAGTTGAAAATTTGAATAAAAAACGACTTTCTATTTTTTATTTCTAAATTTTCCGAGATTTTGCAAGAAAAGAATCTCTGCCTGTAGCGAAATTTGAATCCTTGATGAGAGGACCATCAAGGGCAACGGAGAGTAATTATGTTGTAGGGAAATACTCCAAGAGAGTTGACATTCAAAAAGTTGTATAGTGAAGATCACATTGTTATCTGAAACGGCGTCTATTAAGCAACAGAGACAGTCAGGCAGCACTGGCTGTGTAGCAAATTGGAACGGAGATCCAGTACAGTCCTATAGGATTGCAACTTAATTAGTTGCACGGGGGCTATTGGATTAAAAAGCGGTGGTTTAGATCTTTTAAGAATATTCTTCTTTTTCTCACTTTCCATTCTCTCGGAGGCCCTCTTATTGCAGTACTCAGTGATACTAGATTGGGTCGCACGCGTTGCTGCGCCGTGACGGGTAAATCCGATTGATTTTTTTTAAAATCAAATCTATCGAAGGACTGATATGTTTTTTAAGTGTAAACAATAGACGGATATGTTTATCATTTGAATTGTTTTAAATTATTTGAGTTGGAGTAAAGTGCGTTTTTTCCGCAAAATAATTGGTGGAAGGTTCCATTGGGTAAATGCTTGGGTTGTTATAGATCTCCGATGGGGATGTTTTTTTTCCCTTATAGAATTAGGCGGCGGTGGCTATATGTAATTTGAACATTGTTTGGGGTATCTTATTATAAAACGAATGGAAGGATTTAATGTTATTTTCAATTTTTGTTGTGTATGGTTGTGGAGATACGTGCATACGTAGATGGGAAATACGGGCTGTGTACACGAGAGGGCCATGGTCTATAACAATGTCGTTGCTCCAGATCATGCAGACGTGGGTAATTTGAGAAGAATCTGTGATTTTGTAAGGGTGCATGTGCTATGTGTTTAAACGGTGAGCGATTCTTTGTGCGCACTGTCGTCAGTTACCTCGGCCTCTGTGAGTTCCTGTGCGTGGCTTATGACAGGTTGTAGGTAGGTGAACGGAGTAATACAGGGCGTCGTGGTGTCTAATGCGTGTAAACAGTGGGCCGTGTAGAAGTTCTGGAAGCGTTAAATATCGGTCGGTAAGGTTGTGCAGAGTTATTGGAGAGTGAACGGAGAAGAGTTCTTTGAAGGGAATATATCTTGTGTAATCAGAGAGTTGGTGAAATCACGGTGCAACCTAACTAGAAAAAGTTTCAAAAAATTTTGAAAAAAATCATGGATGTACATCTCAGCTTACCCCATCTACATATAAAATTTCATGATCAAATTCGTCCTGTGCTAGAAGTTACAAAAAAGACAAAGTTGATCATGAACAGTAAATGTTACTGTTTATGATCAAGTTTGTCTTTTTTTATTACTCTTAGCACAGGACGAATTTGATCATGAAATTTTATATGTAGATGGGGTAAGCTGAGATGTACATCCATGATTTTTTTCAGAATTTTTTGAAACTTTTTCTAGTTAGGTTGTACCGTGGTTTCACCAGCCTGTCTGATTGCACAGGATATTTTCCCTTCTTTGAATGGCAGAGAGCGCAGGACGGGCTGGGAGCAGCGGCATGGGAAGGCGCCAGGGGCAAATCGCTGGGCCGGCCGTGATAGTTGTTCTGTGTTCGTTGTTCTGCAGAAGTTCTGTGTTAGTTGGTCGCTAGCTCGTGATGTAGGAGACGTAAGTATACACTGATTTGGGAGCTTTGTGCACCGTTCCGTGGATCTATGATTAGGTGTGTATTATTAGTGGGATGTTTTTCCTAGAAGTTGTACAGAAGGAAGTGAGTAGCGGGTGGACGGAGGTGGTGCGGCAGGATGCGTATGGCGATGCGTAGGAAATCAATTGATCGTGCGTGAGAACAGCTGTGGAAGGTAATTCGTTAATGTTTGGAAATAATTGTTATTGTCTAATGTTTCTGTATTGGGAATGCAGATGGAGTTCGGAGGGTCCGTATTCCTCGGAAAATAATCCTTCGTGAAATCGCAAAGAGTTTGGGCCGGTGGGTCAGAGCCTAGGTACACCTGTTGTTCTGGAGAAAGCGGTTTAATTGGAAGCGTGGAGATAATTTTTCCGGGTACGGGGATGATGGCGGAGGGCCATGTGGTTAAAGCAAGTGGTTACGGGACGGTTGCTGTGGATACCGTTGAGGAAAGTGCGGCTGCAGTGATGATTGAGAAAGTAAATAAGGTCCAAAATATAGAGATCGACGATACGAATTGGATCGGTAGAGTTCAAGGAGAGGAGCACATCTCATACCTGAAAGAAAAGTTAGCTTATGCTATGCACGAAAAGAGTGTCACATCAAAGAAGTCGAGTGCAGCTCTACAGGGGTGGTCGGAGACATTGAATACTCTGATGTTTGTCGAAGGAGCATGCGAAGATATATGTTGTGCCGCTGGCGGAAGCATGGCGGGAAATATTTCTGGTTCATCTGAATCGACTGTGTTCTACGATACGCACTGTTTACGGCAATGGATCGAGGAACATGAAAAGGAATCAACAGCTGCTTTCTATAAAACAGATGCTATGTAAATGCACTGCGTATGTTAAATATTTTTTCGATAAAGGAAGCTTTTATTAATCTTAGTAAATTACATCAAGGTGATACAATTATACTAAGAAGACTTCCGGCCTCTACACAGCTAGGGTGTACACAGCCAAACACACACATACAAGAAAAGACAAAGGAACCGTCGCGGCAAACTACATCACGCAATATTGTCTTCAAGGCTATCCACCATCATAGCAACACTTGGACCGCGATAAAAACTCTCTAATGACAACGCCTCCAAGAAGGACTCGATACGCACACGCACCGCCATTGCCATGATCCAACCAGTGAAGGCCAGACCAAAGGTTTTCACCTCGGAGAGTAAATTTTTGACTACAAAACAATGCCTTCAACAAGACCATTGCCAGGCACAACCAACTAAGGTCAGACCTAGGGATTTCTCCTTGAAGTCGAAGTACCGGAGATCCCAGTGTTGCAACCACCCTCATTCCAAGCTAGTGCCGCCATACCACTTAATCTTAGCCAATAGCAACGGCCACCTTCTCAAGATCAGACAAAACAATTTTTAGATGTTCGACTCTACGATGACAGATTCGCGAGCTAGCCAATAGGCACACGATCATCAAGTCCATAGAGTGCATCTAAAAAATGAGTTGTACGGCAGCTGTTTAGATATTGGGGAAGTAGTGTATGGGCTGTCCATCGTAAGGTTATATCTGGCACAGTAGCACAGTGGAGCCAGTTGTTTTATAGGTGTGTAACAGACATGTGTTAGGTCATACGTCGTATGTACGAAGACCATGTCTAAGTCGGTATGTGTTGTGTATAGTGCTGCGCGGCAGGCAGCGTAGCCCTGTGTCGGTTGTGATTGATAGTATGAACCGGTGTAATATATGTTCGTGTGTGTATTTGAAGCTGAAGCTTAAGCAGGAATGCGCCGTGTGCTGACGGTGTGCTGGAGAGGTGAGTTCGTGGCGATGGTATTACTGATCATCACGTGTGGTCTATGTATTTGAATGGGTCTGGATGGAAGTGATATGCGTTTGTATCTTCTATGTTTGGCAGAAGTGGATACGCTGTTGTCCTGTGCGCATCGTTCATGATCTAGAGATGTATACTATGTAATTGTAGGATCGTGTGATGTATGTGGAGAGATGCATGTATGAGTAGAATATCTAGATTAATGCGTTGTATCTTGCATAGAAAAGTGGCAGTTCTGGATAAGGAGAGACAGGTCCAAAAGCAGTAGTTCTGGATACTGGGAAACCGACATTGCCTGACAACTGATACCACAAAAGACACAGCGATTTAAACAGACGATTATACAGGTGGTGTTTCGGCGGAGCGTAAATCAACCGTGGCATTTTCGGAAGGCGACTGGGTGTTTTGTACATTGGGAATCCGAGGGCAAAAGACGATCTACGCAGTGTTTTGCTGTGAGTAGTTGCTTAGCACGGTTAGTCTGGCGCTTTCTTCGGGTGGCTGTGTCGTCTACAGGTTTGTATCTGGAACCTGGCATGTTGCTAATCAGTTGATATATCGGCGAATAACCTTCTCTTGGCGGATTGTTTTTCTTGAGCAGTACTGCAAGGAATTACCAGGATGTAAGCGATGGCTAGCATTATAAAACAAAATGTCAGGTGTGGAGTAAGTACACTGCCAAAGGTTAAGGAAGATGTAACCTGTCTTGTTCCTGGGAAGAACGGTGGTCAGGTTCGTTGCTCTCTATACGTCTCTTGAGCGTGTGTTCCAGGTGCGGCGAAACCTGCAATCCACAGAAGATTGTGGCGAAATGCTATTACGTCTGGCAGCCTAAACTAATCAAATCTGGTTTATAAAACGAAAAAAGTAGTAACCTGTTCCTGTTGCGGTGTGGTCTGGAGCATGAGATCAGAATGGGCGTCGCGTGTGTGCTGTAACATTGTTAAAGCAGTTGAGAGAAATAAGGATCTTAAATACGCAATTCGCAAATATAAATGTAAATTCGGTGTGAAATAAGCACTGTTGGGTCAGTGAGGTCTGTAAATTCGTGGAAGAAATGTTTTCTATGGTAGTGGCGATATATAGTCACATGCGTTATCCTGTGAGGACTGTTGCAGTTTCGATTAAGTAAGCTATATTGTCAGTGAAGTTTTCATGGCAATCAAAGCGAGATGCCAGGAGTGAATCAAAGCGAAATAATCATGTCGATGAACACAATGTAAGAGTAAGGTAAGGTTTGGAGAGTATACCTCGGTAGACACGGACAGGCTTGCTGCTTTGGGAATCGAGGCTGTTGATGGTGGTGGCGTATGACATGTTTCTGTAAAGTGAGTTTCTTCGTGAGATGGAGGTGGGTCTGGCTTGTCTGATTCAGGAAGGTTGCTAGTAGAGATAACAGGTGATAGCTGCTTGGTGATGACAGGCTGGGGATATTGCAGTGTGCCAGGGATGCAAACACGATCAGTGGGAGGAGGCTGAACTGTGTATTCTAGCTGTGGGGCCTTGGAAGTGGATGCGGAGGGAAGGAAGGGAAGTGAAATGGAGTCAACCTGGTACGAAATCCTTGTCCGTTGTAGGGCACGACGTGTGACAGGGACTTTTAGGCTATACTGTGTTCCAAACAGGTTTGCTATTTGTGGCGGAATGTGGTCCTGTATGTTTTGGGCAGCTGTGATAAGTGAATCGACTGGACATCCGAGCAACTGCTGGGCCATCTCAACAAAGAATATGAATTCAGCTGTTATAGCATTTGGGTTGCTAACGTCTGTCGGATCGATACCCTGGACGGTGAGGCGATATCTATAGTACAAAAGCACAATAGAAAGATGTAAGACGTATAGAGAAGCAGTACAGGTGAACATGATGTTGAAATACTGAGAAGTAAACCTTGCGGCAGCTGTGGTGAGGCCACATCTAGAGCACCTGTAAGATTCGCCTTCATGTGATGCTGTTTTTTTGCACACAGTACATGCTAGGTACCACCATGGCTGGTTCGGTGTGAGCTCTTTGATAATGATATCAATGCTGTAGCAGTTTCCCTGTAGAGAGAAATGCTATACAATGTCTTATAAGGAACGAAAAAGGTGGGAAATATAAGGATAAGCGGTGAATATAGGCCAGAAAGTAAAAGAAAGCTTACGAAGACATCGTGCGGGTTCAAATTATAAATCTCCGGAACTGAAGTGACAATTAACCTTTTTTGCACTGGTACTTCGCCGATCCATCTAATGAGATGTGGAGCCGATGCAAACCTAGGGAATTCATAGCGAATAAGGAACATATCTGCTGTGAGGATGTCAATTAGAGCTAAAGTGCGGTTATCTATGATTAAGTACATACTAAGTGGAAGAGTAACTATCTAATGCAGCAAAAATGCGTGAGTTATATTGCATACAGAAAACAAAGAAAGGAACTAAGAACGTAATTTATGAGTGAAGCGGCGGATGATGTTATGGAATAAGAAAATGGAGTTCGAAATAGTTAACACAACGTGTTGGTCGATGTGTCTGTAGCATAGTGGGGTATGTGTAGTGTAGGAAAGAAGAGGAGTACCTGTCTTGTAGAGCAGCTACCTCTGGGATAGCAGGATTCGTGTACCATCTACAGACGGTGCTTCCTTGTAGAGATAGTTGCGCTAGAATCGGGGAAGTAATTTGGCAGAACCAGGAAACGAAGAAAATTAGTAAAATTCAACATATATTAGATACGAAGTGTTAGAGTGAAAGCCTAGGTGTGGTCGTACCTTGACGTAACCTAATCAATAGGCCAGCTAATAGCAGAACAACCGGACCCCGATGGGATTCAGCCTGAATTGTTTCAGCATCAAATTGGAGGGCATGAGGTCCCCACAATGTGACTTCTGTGGCCTGACTGTTTATAGAAGAGCACACTGTGTTAGCATATATAAGGATAACGCTGGGAGGGCAGTAAAAACGGGAACACATATGGAGGGTAAGCAGGTTCCATAATGTTTTGCTATGGGAGCTATATAAGGCGTGCTATTCTTTGAACACACAGTGTCATATATGTTTTAATAAATATACCTTCCGTCGGTGATCTGGATATTTCGAATTGGTTTCGGCACACCCTTGACAGAAACTTCCTTTGTGTGTGAGATAGCTGTGATAACACCTATAGTATCTGTGGAGTAATAGCCTCAGTGGGTATGAGAGGAAAATGAAATAGAGAAGCAGTTGATATAAAATAGCGATGGTCTAAGGTGTATTAGGAATGATCAACACATACGTGATAGCAGTAATCTATCATTGACTCTTGTCCTGAGTATATCAAATGATGCCAGAGCGCATGCGTACATCGGGAAGTTGTCCGGTACAGGAGAGATCTCAGTAACGGTGGTGTATGCAGTGAATCTAGCCATAAGAGCATTGTCAACCGGGTGATAATTCGGGCGTGCATCAGCAACCTCGAAGAACTGAACATAGTACACAGAATCTTCTTTGAGTATCGGCGCAAATCGCGAGACATGCCGTTCTGGTATCTGAGCATCCATGGTGGTTCCCTGTAAACAAGAAGCTAGTGCATTAACGGTAGGTTCTAGTGTTTGAGCTGTAGAAAAGAAGCAAAGAACATAAGTAGAATAACCTGTTCATCAAGGAAAATAAGGTCAAGGCGTAGTATCTTCTGAGGTATGTTCTCGTCAGTGTATTCAGAGAATCGTGTCATTCTAACACGGATTCGCCATCGGTGTGAGCTCTGGGTGATGTCCTTGAGCAGGGTATAGTCCATCTGTGTAGGAAAAGCTGTTAGGTTAACGAACAGGAATAAATATTGAATATGTTAAAAAGCAATGGCAGCGAGGAGGTAAGCAGAGGAATAATAGCAACTACCTATTCTGAAATCAACGCCAGACAATACAGCACACCGATGTTGTCATTAAAAACCATAAAAAGGTACACCGAAGAGAGGTAACATGGCCAGGCTGATATATGGTTTTGGCAAGTGACTATATGTAGCGAATAAATTACAGCTAAAGCGTAAGAATTGCGATACAAAAGTAGGTTAGTAGGGAGCCATGGAACAATAGAGTGCGCCATAGAAATAGAAAGCATTTCCAATGTGAAAGCGCTAGGCCAAGCAAGATAAAAACAGTGAGGTGATGGGCAGGATAGATAGTGTCTGCAAGAAGGGTGTGCTGTGGTTGGATGTAGAGGAGCAGCTAAAGGTATGGACGGATTTCAGGATAGACGACATTTTTTGTACACGAGCCAGATGTGCCATCCTCATTCTCAATCAGAACCGCTAATCCTTCTCTTGAAGTGACCCTGGAAAGAGCAACATATAACTGGCCATGGGTGAAAACATGGTTCTTGAGGTAAACGCCTACTTTGGATAGAGTTTGTCCTTGGCATTTATTTATAGTCATGGCGTAGCAAAGCCGAACTGGGAACTGCCGGCGCATGAGGGTGAATGGCCACTTTGTACTCGTTCCAGAAAGAACAATGCGGGGTATACATGCGGCCTCCCCAATATGTGTGCCAGTCATGACCTGGCCTTCTAAGATGCGATCACCAAGCCTTGTTAAAAGCAAGCGCGTGCCGTTACATAGTCCTAAACTCTGGTTGCTATTTCTTAGAAGCACAACAGGACTACCAATCTTTAGAGATAGCTTATGCTGTGGGAAATTATTTATGGTAATGGAATGAAGGAATTCTGGTGGGTACAAAATATCGATGTCAGCAGGTTGCTCATTTGTATTAGCAATCGTATCATAGCTTAAATAGTCTCTAACATTTTCTGGCACCTTCACATGCATAGCGGTATTGAGCTCATCAACAACGGAATTGGTAGGACAGACAATAGCTCGCTGAGCTAGGTAACCTGGGTGGTTGTAGCAAGAGCTAAAATCACTGTAGACGAAATTGGTTATAGCTGCTATGTTGTGGCCATCTGGTTTCAAGAGAAGGTCGTTGGGAATACGAATCCACGATTGTTCTAAGCTGTCCGCTTGAGAATGAGTCGTCAAACGTCCTTCGCCTATGTCAAGAATCCATCGACTGAAGTCCTGCATACTTCTCCTTTGTTCTGGACCTAAAGTAGGATTGAGCAGTCTCATGTTAACTGTCAGCCGTAATACGTCAACACATTTCCAAAGGGATGATTTAAGAATGGAAGCCGCAATTATATCGGCGTGTGTACCACCTTCAATGACAGGTAATACTTGCCTGAAATCACCGCCTAACAGCAATGGCTTGCCACCGAACGGTTTGTCGGCATTGGTTGGATCATCAATAGATAAGATGTCACGTAATGTACGATCCACGGATTCGAAACACGGCCTGTGTGTCATTGGAGCCTCATCCCATAGAATCAAGGTGGTTTTAGTTATCAATTCTCCAAGAGCAGTACCTCTCTTGATATTGCACATGCTTCTATCATGTATATCGAGAGGGATCCGAAACCTGGAATGCGCAGTACGACCACCAGGCAACAGCAAAGAGGCGACGCCAGACGACGCTACAGCAAGCACAATGTGGCCCTTGGATCTCAAGTTAACAATAATGGCATTCCATAGAAACATTTTCCCGGTGCCTCCATGACTGGAAATAAAGAATAAACATTTCTTATTGTGTACCAGGGCAGCCATAACTGTATCATATATAGAGCGTTGCTCATTATTGAGGTTGCCATACATCAATTCAGATTCTCTAGCTAACTATTCTTTATTATAGGATAACTCTTCGAGGATCAATCTGTTGCTTACATCGTGGTGCGATGATTCTGATGGCAATGGGAGACCATACGCTGGCATGGATAATCCATTAGCTGAGAACATTACATCAAGCTATTTCAATACTCTATTCTTCAACATGGAATCAGGCATATGATCATAGTTGATTCCAAGTGATCGGCGTAGGTCACGTACAATGTCATCAGCCATATACTTGTAGTATCTATCGAACAAGGTGTGAGCATCAGTAACCTGTGAATACGCTAAGATCGTCATAAGCAAGTTATGTAATTGATATGAGGTTGCCCATACGACTGCCTCTTCAAACAAAGAAACCCATTCAGTGTCATCGCCAACCAGGCCACGTGCTCGGCATGCCGCATGATAAGTAGGGTACAAAATGCCTTGGTACGTCCTAACATCCTCATAGGACATGGCTCCACGCACAGTCATCAACATCATGCGTAAATAGAAACCCTCACCTGATGTAGGATGGATATGACGAAGCCTACCGATTTTAGTCCCTCGTTTTCTCTTTGTCCAGGCTTTATTTGTGGCATTCCATGTCCATTGTGTAGGGAATTCACAATATGTTAGTTCCCGTGCCAATGGATATCGTTGATTCGCAACAAACCATTTAGTTAGCATTGTCCTACTGGAATCATAATCCTCGACAATATCATTAAGATCAGCATCTTCATGGTATGTAAGGACATGCATGCCTGGCATATGAACTGTCGGGACCCGAATGTGCAAATCCGGACCCTCTGTGTATTCTGCACTAGTCCAGGATCACGCTTAGTGCACACAGCCTCAACATAGATGAATATCACAATCATACGCAGCTGAATAATAAAAGTAACACAATTGTAAAATATAAACTATTGGACGACCTTAAGGTCAACCTTACACATGTGAGGCCTTGACGGCTTCAACTCCAAATAAGTAGCAGAGGAACGAAGAACGTCGGTGAACCCCTCCAATATACCACAGTGCATCCGACAGGTTCGACTCCTAGATAATCGCCTTCTTGCGTAACTTCTCCTTCTTCAAGACAAAGACTTCTTCTCAACTGGTGATGTTTTGTTAAAGCAAGGGTGAGTACACAACCGTACTCAACAAGTCATGCATGTAATGCGCTTCTATTACTACATGCATGGCTTATTCCAAAGGAATGGTGAATGGTTCTTTTGCAATAAAGCGGCTTTCACAAATAATCGTAGTAGATAGAAAAGCATAAAACAAGTAATACCAATAATAACTTTATAAACATTCTCAAGTGAAGCATTTCATCCTTAACCAAGTTCCACATCACATTATCCACATTCCCAACCTCATTTTTATCAAAATCTAACCCTTGATCAGTAATCCCGAGCAATGCTCAATACCGTGAGCACGGCTATTCAATAGTTTTTACACTCGCAGAGGTTATACACTTTACCCACAAGATATAATCAACTCACCACGTCACCGTGAATCGCCATACAAGAGTATGCGAATGAGCGATCATAACAAAGCCTTTCCAAAGTTTCATCTAAACTCAAGATCGCCTCGCTAAGGTTTCAACACCGAGGGACTGTTACCACACCTGTGGCCCCTCTTGCGCCATGTGAGTTCTCATTCCGCTTCTCCGGCCTCACACCACCACGACAGTACCAAAGAATAGATTTCACAGTTTACTCACTAGGTCCGTCCCATTCCTAACTTGTGGTTGTATGAAAGACTCAGTCAAAGGCTCGCAAGGTTAAGTCCTTAGTTGACCGAGGCAAGACTAATCAAAAGTTCATCACATCAACATGTCATAATACCAAATGCGACCGCCTAATTGCCACTCTTGGCCCACCGAAACAATCTTGCCACTTGCCTCGGCCTAAATCACTTTCCCACCCCATTTCTTTACCATGCACCACGTGCCATCATCAACTCAATAACACATGTCACATTCTCAAAAACACGCTCCATATCTCTTTAAGTCAATATTAACTTTAATTTTCCAAAATCATGACAAAGCTACGGCGGGGCTAAGCACACTACATACGGTCTAATTAATCCATGTTGGCAAATTATTAATGTCCAACTATTAACCCACAATCTAGGGTGACAAATGAATCATGGCATACAAATAATAGCGACAAGGTGGCAATAACAAGTAGGTTGATTATCTAATCCCGATTAATTGAAATCAGTTTATTTCAAACTAGCATGCAATAATTTCAAACGAAATAATTTTAAAACATGGGATCAATATGGTCAAAGCACAACTTGCACGCCCTTGCAATTTTTATTATTCTTTACTCTTTTATCTTCGATCCATGATACTCGATCTTCAATCTCCGCTTGCTTGATTCTTAGCTCCTTAGAGCGACTTCCGGCAACGCGTCTAACGATAAACAAACACAAATACAACAAAACTCAAAAGGCAAATCAAGTAAACTCCAAATTAAGAACGAATAGCATTGGGCACAACGGCTTAGATGAAATTAGGAACTTGAATGGATTAGGTCGATGATTAGACAAAAGAGAACGGCTTTCGGAAAATACACCGAAGAGAAAGATTAATAACATTGAAAGAAGGAATAATATCCCGAAGAATATTTCCTCCGGTTATTATCTTGATTGATAGTCGATGTCATATGGACTCTCGATCTATAGACCGGTCCACGGTTACGTTAGTTCGCCATGAACTAAGCAGATGCTTGAGGTTGACTTTTGTTGATCGAATAAACACGACCAACCAAAAGGAAGATAGACCGATAGACTAAGTCTAGCACAAGAATATGTCATATGGCTAATGGTCTATCGACCAAGACCACGAATGAATTCTAGGTTAATGGCAGATTAGATTTTAAGGATAAGACAAGGACGGATGGGATCGATATCCACTATGGTTCGATCCGGAGATTAGTCTTACATCGGGGACGGAACTCGACAACGATGAGGCGGTTATGACCGGAATACGAGGCTGAACTCAATGTAATGGGCTAGATCACAATAAGGCGATAGAAAAGGTAAGGACATCACATTAGGGCTTTCACTTGCATGCACCCATACAATGATAGCGATACGATGAAAGCAAAGCGTTAACGGTGGAACGTTAACGGCGGAACGTTAATGATGAATATGAAGCATTAATAGAACACTTATGAGATTACAAGGTGGCAACCATCGGTACAATGGTAGGGCAGCGAGGTCATGACATGGCTCATGTTTGATTTGCGATCTGCGAGGTACTCACGTCATGACGCACAGTCAACGACAAATTGGACCAAAGGTTGAGTTAGGGTTAGAGCGAAACGATTCAAGGTTGGATACACTTGGCATAGGGTAGAACAGTAGGGTTGACTCTGCGATTAAAGTTTATCAAGGATGGCGAACCAAAACGCGAACCGATGCAAAGGACTAAACCGAAGACGACGGTAGATACTAGATTATGGCTTTGACGGCAACCGGAGATCAAATGAACTCCAAGGATGGCCAAAACAGTAGGGTATGGACCTACGGACAGGGTGACATGGTCACGACAATCCAAGATGGTTGGCGGCAAAAGGACGCTACGGCGCAGCGACGGCGAAAGGCGGCCGCCATTTAATAAAAAAATTTTCGATAGATGCAACAGCAAAGGGAAAGTGAGCACCACGAGAACGCGCGAGACGAACTCAACGGTATAGGCGGATTTGGCGGCGACCCACCGGATTGATCACAAACTGCCGATGAACGGCTCTCGAGCTAATAGATCAAACGGTCATAACTATTAAAGTACTGCATGAAACCTAACCAATTTTACAGAGAGCTATCTGGGATCATTTGGCACAATATGACGCGAACGGATCTGAGTTTTACCTTTTGGATCAACGGGAACGCGCGACGAAGTTTCAGCCGTCCGCAGCGCAGTCTGATCGGGGAAGATTGATTTTTCTGCGCAAATCCCACCAGCAAAACCATGAGTTAGGGTGAGCACTGTGTAGGGGACATCAAGAGGAGCCTACCATAAAAATTTCACGGTCAAACTCCCAAAAACGAGGGAGAACGGGCTCCGGCAAGATTTGATCTTTGGGCGGCCGTAACTTTTGATCCCGTGGATGAAATTGTACCAAATTTGGATGGGAGACAGAGGGTACCATAGAGCACGCCGTGGCGAATACGGATCTTGAAAAGAGTCAACGAGTTGACGGGGGACGCGCCTCAAAGTTCAGCCGACGTGCGGCGGCGTTTCGGAGGATGAGGGATGGATTTCTAGGGTTTGGGTGAGTTGATCTGAGGTGAGGACATGTGGGAGAGGTCATGGGAGGTCTACTAGGGTTTGGGGTGGCGGCTAGGTCAAGAAGAATCAAGAAAAACGCAAAAACCGGCCTCACAGGCATTTATACG
Source organism: Guadua angustifolia (assembly GCA_036346375.1). Taxonomy (NCBI): domain Eukaryota; kingdom Viridiplantae; phylum Streptophyta; class Magnoliopsida; order Poales; family Poaceae; genus Guadua; species Guadua angustifolia. The sequence goes on along the minus strand of CM070502.1, from coordinate 64,276,453 downwards.
AGCAGTTGGCGTGCGCTGCGCAATTCGGGGTGACGTGGCGCATTCTGGTGCGTCGGATCGGAATCGGAGGGCTGTGGCGGCTTCGGCGACGTGGCCGATCGAGAAGTCGACACGTGGCAGCGCGAGAAGGAGACACGTGGAAGAACAGAATCCGAATTAAATTAGTTCTAGAAATTCATTTAATTCAAGAAAAATAGAAACATTATCAAGAAAATTCCAGAAAAATTATATAAAATATTTTGAGACATTTTTAACTCAAATAAAATATTTTCAACAAAACTTTATATAAATTTTTCCAAATTTTTAATTAATTCCATAAAGGACTTAATTCAAATTAATTCTTTTGAGGCAATAAAAATACCAGAAAAATTCTAGAAAAATTCTAGAAAATATTTTGGGACATTTTGGAACTCAAATAAAATGTTTTCAGAAGAAATTTATTTTCTTTTGAAATATTTAATTACTTTAGGTAAAAGGTTTAGTTTAAATTAATTAGAATAATTCCAAATAAATTCCAAAAATTCTAAAACAAATAAAAAAATCCTAGAAGCACAAGGAACCCAAATAAAACTTAATTTATTTTAATTGAAGTTTATATTAGTCAAATTAAATTACTTTGACTTTAGAAAATTCCAGATTAAGCTTTAATTAAACGAGGAAATTATCGCGAATTTTTAGGGAGTTAAACTTCACAAAAGATTTTTGAAAACCCGAATTTTGGGATGTTACAAACCTCCTCCCCTTAACAGAATCTCGTCCCCGAGATTCAAGGCTGACTACAGAAATAGGATCAGAGAGACTCAACCCTTGAGACTTCCTCGAACTTCCAAGCAACTGCACACTGGACAAGGTTATTTCTGAGCAAACGCTTGATAACATCCAAAATTTGCAGGCTGCTCTCCGTAATAAAATCCTTTTGCAATTCAACTGACTCCCATAGGGTCTGATTTTCTAACACTAGAAGGTACTTCTTCTGCTGCGATTCTTGAAAGACATTACAAACCTATGCTGGCATCTCTTGGAAACTTCACTGACAAGCATCCTTGCTTTTGCTCGTTGATACTGGATTTTCTGCTTCCCGTAGGAACTGAACAAGCTGCATCTGACGACGAAACTTACTTGAAATTCTGCTGTCTTGAACGAGACTTGAATAGCATTCCGGTTTGTCTTGCACTATCTTTGTCGGCTTGACTCTCGCGTATTGGCTTGAACTCTATTTCAATTGGGTATTCCTTCACATTGACTCAAGCTTCAACTATTACCGATGTAATGGTATTGGTTCTTGGCATACATCTGCGGTAGCTAGAGTAATTCTTCAAGAAGATAATTATCTTGTGTAGTTATTAAACATACACAACAACCATTCCTTCGGATGTGATGGCGCATCCACCTTCTTGACTCAACCATAATGGAATAGACAGTCCTCCGGGTTTCCAACAAACTAAAGTTAACCTGATCACAACTTTATCTCAGGAACACTCTAGCTCCTCTTAACTGAGTACATCTCCTGCCATGGACCCAAACGCCTTGCACATGGGTAACTAATTTAACTCTGCATAAACATCTCAAGCATTGATTTCAATATGATAAGCTTTGTTAAAAACTTGGTCTTAACAATGGACAAATTAACCATCAGCATTCTGTTACTGGCACTTGCGGCATGGCTTCATCTTGAACTGCTTCACAATTCACTTTCTAGCGCAAGTGTCTCGGTAGGTGGAGGACTAAGGTTTAAGTGGGTAGGTATAACACCTTTTTTTTCTGGGACAACTATTGGCAAAGTATCCGGCTCATTGCATCCAAGCAACGCTGACCGACATCTGCTGGCTTTCTCTTGACATAGCCTTAATCTTGGTAGGGGTAGAGCTGAGATTGATGCGATCCGCGATGATCACTTTTCCGAGAGCGATTATTAGCGAGATGTCTGGTTGGCGACAAGTAAAGCAAATTCTAGACGATAAGCTTCTTCCTTGCGGACTTTTCACTAGGGTGGTGTTATGGAAACTCGACCATCAAGGCGGCTAATGTGAAGGTGTCCGAACAAAGTCTAAGCAAAGATCGCAGAATCGAGTTGTTGAGGGCACTCCTTATTCGCTATTGCGGTGGTCCTTCTTGACGAGCTTTTTGACGCTTATGTTGTCTTCCAATTCCTTGCACTCATCTTCTAGGTCAAGGGTCTTGTTAACCAATTACTCTTGCTTCAATCGACTCGGAGCAAGTTGGTTCCATAGTCTTATCACTCACTCTTGGGGTTATAAACTTAACCAAAGAAATTTCTGGAATGATCATGGCTTCAGAAATTGTTTGATCTTTCTGTGGGCATTCCTTAACAAAATAACCTAACTCACCACAGTTGTAACATAAATGTTTTGGTCATCGTGCTGGGTTGTTGGGGCATTCTCTAGCCCAGTGTCCTCGTTTATCACACAAGAAACAGTTCCGTGGTGACCAAGTCTCACTGATTTCCTAAGGTAGACCGATAGGGTTGACATGTTTCTTCTTCGTTTCTTCACGTGGCATAGCAAGTACGGATGGCAATCCTTCTCTTTTCGCTAACTCTTGAGCAATGACTGCTCGAAAATTCTATCGTTGATGCCGAGTCACAGCGGTCACTATTGGATCCAGGGGACAGTGAGCTGGACAATGATCTTGGCCTTCACAAAGATAGCAGGTGATGTTATTTATAGGACCTTCTCCAATTAGTGGTTTCCTTCACAGCTAGAACAATTAATTGCATGTTCATCAGCAGTGTGTCCTATTTCGCCACAACGGATGCATGTACGGTCTTCTGATTGGTTTGGTTGACAACACTTCAAAGAACAACATCCCGGTATGGTATCGGTGTGGAGATACCATTCTTCCTTGTCTTATTGTGGTTTCACTATCTTCCGATGACGTGAAGAGCCGATTTAAAGGTGGTGGTAAACTCTAACCAAGTGATGGTATGTTCATCCTTAGAGGTGGCGAGAAACTCTTCCACCGGACTAATGCATTTCCTTCTAACCGCACGTAGCGAGGGAACTTTCTTTATCTTCACATTGCACCAAAGTCGACTTCTCTTCTATGATGCGGCCAAATTTCTGCATCTCTGAGAGTGGCTGATCCATCAAACGTGGGTGGTTTGGTCTTCATGAACAAGGTAATCTTTGACTGTGAACAGGGGGTTGTGACTTCAATTGGGGAGGGATTGATGTTGGCACTAATAACATTCATCTATTGCATCATTGTTTGCATAAGCAGAGTCTAAGCGGTGAACAACTGATCCAAGTTTTGAATTGTCACGGTTGGCACAGTGGACGGCTGCTGGTCACTATCTGCTTTAGCACTGACACCAGTGGTGGAAACTGAACTAACGTGAACTGCCCCAGAGTCTCTGCTGCGGTCGATCCTTTCCAACTGTTGACCACTCCAGGGTTTAGGTAAGAGGGAATAGCATAGATGAGTTTCATGAATCCTAGTGCAGGGGAACAAGTTTAACCCAAAAACTTATACAAACATTATTAATAACTTGGTATGGTTGCTTATCCAAGCCTAAAAGCTCAAGAGCATATCGCACACTCAAAGAAACAAGGAAAACCAAATTAACCTGAACACACAATAATCTACCATATAAGAGGGTAACACTTCTATCTTAGCAGACGCGACTCTCACACATGAGTCTCAAGCGCTCACAAAGCACCGGTTCTTCTAGCTTCGAACACTTCATCGATCCACCTTTCTTGAGTTCGACGATTCACATCTTCACGATCTTCGTGATTCGCAATGACACCCGCCGCTTTCTCCTAAGTGTGAAACAACGATAACTATTTGGAATAACTCAGATAAGATCTTCATTTAAAACAACGGGAAAGATAGAAATTTTTCAAAGAAGGAGAAAAGAATAGAAGAATAAGACAAGTCAAGAACTTATCATTTTTTTTCAAGTTAAAATTTTCTTTTAGAAAAAAATTTTGAAGTTCCTAAAGAACGACCAATCTATCTAGGGTCAAGACCTACAACAAGATGGCTCGATACCACCTCTGTCGGGACCCGAATGTGCAAATCCGGACCCTCTGTGTATTCTGCACTAGTCCAGGATCACGCTAGTGCACACAGTCTCAACATAGATGAATATCACAATCATACGCAGCGGAATAATAAAAGTAACACAATTGTAAAATATAAACTATTGGACGACCTTAAGGTCAACCTTACACATGTGAGGCCTTGACGGCTTCAACTCCAAATAAGTAGCAGCGGAACGAAGAACGTCGGTGAACCCCTCCAATATACCACAGGCATCTGACAGGGTTCGACTCCTAGATAATCGCCTTCTTGCGTAACTTCTTCTTCAAGACAAAGACTTCTTCTCAAGCGGTGATGTTTTGTTAAAGCAAGGGTGAGTACACAACCGTACTCAACAAGTCATGCATGTAATGCGATTCTATTACTACATGCATGGCTTATTCCAAAGGAATGGTGAATGGTTCTTTTGCAATAAAGCTTTCACAAATAATCGTAGTAGATAAGCGAAGAAACAAGTAATACCAATAATAACTTTCGCAAACATTCTCAAGTGAAGCATTTCCATCCTTAACCAAGTTCCACATCACATTATCCGCATTCCCAACCTCATTTTTATCAAAATCTAACCCTTGATCAGAATCCCGAGCAATGCTCAATACCGTGAGCACGGCTATTCAATAGTTTTACACTCTGCAGAGGTTATACACTTTACCCACAAGATATAATCAACTCACCACGTCACCGTGAATCGCCATACAAGAGTATGCGAATGAGCGATCATAACAAAGCCTTTCCAAAGTTTCATCTAAACTCAATCGCCCGCTAAGGTTTCAAACTTTGGAGGGACTGGTTACCACACCTGTGGCCCCCTCTTGCGCCATGTGAGTTCTCATTCCGCTTCTCGGGCCTCACACCACCACGACAAGTATTCAAAGAATAGATTTCACAGTTTACTCACTAGGTCCGTCCCATTCCTAACTTGTGGTTGTATGAAAGACTCAGTCAAAGGCTCGCAAGGTTAAGTCCTTAGTTGACCGAGGCAAGACTAATCAAAAGTTCATCACATCAACATGTCATAATACCAAATCGACCGCCCAATTGCCACTCTTGGCCCACGGAAACAATCTTGCCACTTGCCTCGGTCTAAATCACTTTCCCACCCCATTTCTTTACCATGCACCACGTGCCATCATCAACTCAATAACACATGTCACATTCTCAAAAACACGCTCCATATCTCTTTAAGTCAATATTAACTTTAATTTTCCAAAATCATGACAAATCTACGTGGCGGGGCTAAGCACACTACATACGGTCTAATTAATCCATGTTGGCAAATTATTAATGTCCAACTATTAACCCACAATCTAGGGTGACAAATGAATCATGGCATACAAATAATAGCGACAAGGTGGCAATAACAAGTAGGTTGATTATCTAATCCCAGATTAATTGAAATCAGGTTTATTTCAAACTAGCATGCAATAATTTCAAACGAAATAATTTTAAAACATGGGATCAATATGGTCAAAGCACAACTTGCTCTGCCCTTGCAATTTTATTATTCTTTACTCTTTTATCTTCGATCCTTGATACTCGATCTTCAATCTCCGCTTGCTTGATTCTTAGCTCCTTAGAGCGACTTAAAACAACGTCTAACGATAAACAAACACAAATACAACAAAACTCAAAAGGCAAATCAAGTAAACTCCAAATTAAGAACGAATAGCATTGGGCACAACGGCTTAGATGAAATTAGGAACTTGAATGGATTAGGTCGATGATTAGACAAAAGAGAACGGCCGGAAAATACATCAAGAGAAAGATTAATAACATTGAAAGAAGGAATAATATCCCAAGAATATTTCTCCGGTTATTATCTTGATTGGATAGCCGATGTCATATGGACTCTCGATCTATAGACCGGTCCACGGTTACGTTAGTTCGCCATGAACTAAGCAGATGCTTGAGGTTGACTTTTGTTGATCGAACAAAGACTGATCAACCAAAAGGAAGATAGGTGATAGACTAAGTCTAGCACAAGAATATGTCATATGGCTAATGGTCTATCGACCAAGACCACGAATGAATTCTAGGTTAATGGCAGATTAGATTTTAAGGATAAGACAAGGACGGATGGGATCGATATCCACTATGGTTCGATCCGGAGATTAGTCTTACATCGGGGACGGAACTCGACAACGATGAGGCGGTTATGACCGGAATACGAGGCTGAACTCAATGTAATGGGCTAGATCACAATAAGGCGATAGAAAAGGTAAGGACATCACATTAGGGCTTTCACTTGCATGCACCCATACAATGATAGCGATACGATGAAAGCAAAGCGTTAACGGTGGAACGTTAACGGTGAACGTTAATGATGAATATGAAGCATTAATAGAACACTTATGAGATTACAAGGTGGCAACCATCGGTACAATGGTAGGGCAGCGAGGTCATGACATGGCTCATGTTTGATTTGCGATCTGCGAGGTACTCACGTCATGACGCACAGTCAACGACAAATTGGACCAAAGGTTGAGTTAGGGTTAGAGCGAAAGCGATTCAAGGTTGGATACACTTGGCATAGGGTAGAACAGTAGGGTTGACTCTGCGATTAAAGTTTATCAAGGATGGCGAACCAAAACGCGAACCGATGCAAAGGACTAAACCGAAGAGACGACGGGTAGATACTAGATTATGGCTTTGACGGCAACCGGAGATCAAATGAACTCCAAGGATGGCCAAAACAGTAGGGTATGGACCTACGGACAGGGTGACATGGTCACGACAATCCAAGATGGTTGGCGGCAAAAACGACGCCAGCGGCGGCGGCTAAAGGCGGCGGCCGACATTTAATAAAAAATTTTCGATAGATGCAACAGCAAAGGAAAGTGAGCACCACGAGAACGCGCGAGACTAACTCAACGGTATAGGCGGATTTGGCGGCGACCCACGGATTGATCACAAACTGCCGATGAACGGCTCTCGGAGCTAATAGATCAAACGGTCATAACTATTAAAGTACTGCATGAAACCTAACCAATTTTTACAGAGAGCTATCTGGGATCATTTGGCACAATATGACGCGAACGGATCTGAGTTTTACCTTTTGGATCAACGGGGAACGCGCGACGAAGTTTCAGCCGTCCGCAGCGCAGTCTGATCGGGGAAGATTGATTTTTCTGCGCAAATCCCACCAGCAAAACCATGAGTTAGGGTGAGCACTGTGTAGGGGACATCAAGAGGAGCCTACCATAAAAATTTCACGGTCAAACTCCCAAAAACGAGGGAGAACGGGCTCCGGCAAGATTTGATCTTTGGGCGGCCGTAACTTTTGATCCCGTGGATGAAATTGTACCAAATTTGGATGGGAGACAGAGGGTACCATAGAGCACGCCGTGGCGAATACGGATCTTGAAAAGAGTCAACGAGTTGACGGGGGACGCGCCTCAAAGTTCAGCCGACGTGCGGCGGCGTTTCGGAGGATGAGGGATGGATTTCTAGGGTTTGGGTGAGTTGATCTGAGGTGAGGACATGTGGGAGAGGTCATGGGAGGTCTACTAGGGTTTGGGGTGGCGGCTAGGTCAAGAAGAATCAAGAAAAACGCAAAAACCGGCCTCACAGGCATTTATACGAGCAGTTGGCGTGCGCTGCGCAATTCGGGGTGACGTGGCGCATTCTGGTGCGTCGGATCGGAATCGGAGGGCTGTGGCGGCTTCGGCGACGTGGCCGATCGAGAAGTCGACACGTGGCAGCGCGAGAAGGAGACACGTGGAAGAACAGAATCCGAATTAAATTAGTTCTAGAAATTCATTTAATTCAAGAAAAATAGAAACATTATCAAGAAAATTCCAGAAAAATTATATAAAATATTTTGAGACATTTTTAACTCAAATAAAATATTTTCAACAAAACTTTATATAAATTTTTCCAAATTTTTAATTAATTCCATAAAGGACTTAATTCAAATTAATTCTTTTGAGGCAATAAAAATACCAGAAAAATTCTAGAAAAATTCTAGAAAATATTTTGGGACATTTTGGAACTCAAATAAAATGTTTTCAGAAGAAATTTATTTTCTCTTTTGAAATATTTAATTACTTTAGGTAAAAGGTTTAGTTTAAATTAATTAGAATAATTCCAAATAAATTCCAAAAATTCTAAAACAAATAAAAAAAATCCTAGAAGCACAAGGAACCCAAATAAAACTTAATTTATTTTAGTTGAAGTTTATATTAGTCAAATTAAATTACTTTGACTTTAGAAAATTCCAGATTAAGCTTTAATTAAACGAGGAAATTATCGCGAATTTTTAGGGAGTTAAACTTCACAAAAGATTTTTGAAAACCCGAATTTTGGGATGTTACATGAACAAACAATCGTTCCACAGCTGGTACCCTACCATGTATATCAAATCCAAAAATTCTCCAATTCGCCTCACATGCCGATAGGTAACGGGATTTAATATACTCAGCGATCTTATCGATACCATCGGTTGTATCAGCTGAGCCACCGTGTGTCGAGGCGTTGGATGAATTCGAGGCACTTGGAAGTTCTCGCACACGGGTAAGTTCCGATGGTCCATCTCTAGAGATGGGCATCATGGAAACACCGCTAGGCACACGGCGTGTACCACAGGCAATCGGAACATCAGCACGACCAGTACCAACCTTATGGAAAGACATAATGGCAGAGTCAGTACCTTTTGTTATGTATTTGAAGAGATACTTGACAAGGTACGTTTTATTACACCACTCAACATTTATATGTGCTTGGAATTTTTTGAGTAGAGAAATATTATGAGGCACTACCCATCTGTTATCAAGTCTTATCCCTTGCTTAACAACAAATCTCCCATTGTCGCGACGACGATAAAGGGGATATCCATCTTTGTCAATGGCTGTCTCTTGTCGGAATGGCTTAGGATAGCGTTTCGAACAGTGCCCATCTTTCATGCATGGACATCTAGGATTAAGCTCACCGCATGGGCCATGAATCATGAACTCCTCAACGAGAGCGAATCCTAATGGATCAGCAACTATGTCCGGCAATTCCGCCGAAATTAAGCTGTCAATGAAAGAAGGCGAAGGATCTCGATCGGCTGCAGCTAACCATACAAGTATATGAACATGAGGGAGCCCTCTCTTTTGGAACTCGACAGTGTACACAACTGCATAGTAAATAACGAGGGGATCAGTACGGGCATAACAATGCGGAAAATGGCTAGTTATCTCTAGGGCAAAACAGAAAGCAGGACTACCTGCACGGGTAGGACCGAATGATGTACCATCTCTAATATCTGCAATGAATTCTTGGAGCTTCATATGGTAGACACGCGTAACCATGTCTGCGCGATCATGGGCTTTCTAACCTGGCTCAAATCGAAGTGCGGCAGCTATCTCTGGCCATTTAGGATTGCACGTGAATGTAGTGAATAACTGCGGAGGGCCATAGGCGCGACAGATCGCAATGGAATCATGGTAATTTTGTATCATATACCTCTTCCCACCAGTAAAACTGGCTGGCAATAGCGTTTTGATGCCAACATTCTTTCCTGCACTGTTTCCTCTTCCAACAGCATCTGATATGCCCTGGTAAGTTTCAGAACGTAACCTATCCTGGTTATAGAAATAGAAAGCAAGACGACTTGCTTCGATACACGAGTAGGCGTTAACAGTGATCTGGTCAGAAAGCCTCCCACAACAAGTGTAGGGGTTAGGGTCATCACTACGGTAATGGCATTCATAACAATAGAATTCCATCATAGACGCGTTCTGATGACTATCCGGAGGCTGGTCATCTATGTCTTTCAGTTCGATACCCAGATGAAACCCTTTGTCTCCATAGGGGAATAGAAGCGGGTATTGTAGCGCCATAAGAAGCGGATGGACAGGAGAAATGCGCTTTAAACCAGTTGAGCGTGACTCTACCACAACATCGAACCTGCATGCCTCAATAGATACATCACCAACTACCAAAGCGGCTAACTCTGAACCAGCTGCCAGACAGTACCGGTGGCCATCCACTTTACGCGGTCCAATCAGCCTGATGCCAACCTCAAGGGCTTCAAGCGACAGCAGCCTGTCACGGGCAAGCCGAAACTGTTGTACAATAGGGTTGCAAATATCCAACATAGAGATAAGCGACTGCACAATAGCTGGATCAGGCTGATCAACGGAAGAGGGATCTGACCGAAACACATGCAAGCGGTTTTGCAGCTCATTCGGTGTGTCATAAATATACAACTGCGCAAACTCCGGCTGGGCTTCAGGGCTTGGCAATAGAGATCCAATGCGGTGATGGACAACCCCGTTAATACGGAACACGTAAGGACCTGGACCGGTATTGATAGCTCTGTCCACATCAACACCAAGGGAAGCAAAGGCGAAAAGCGAGTTGTAATGGCGGATGAGGCGCATAAAACTGGCAGATCATGAATCACCGTCAAACCGTATAAGGTTCTTCAGAAGAGGCAGAAACTGCCTGTGTGGAGGCAAACAGATTTTTCCTTCCCGACAACAAAGTTTGTAGATAATACGGGATCTGGTATGTGAACTTCAGTAGGCAAGGCGTTCTTGATACCAGAACAGCGCTCCGCATTTACCACATGTATAATCGGGTCCACCATAAAATGAGCGTTGGGGGTAGGACGCTACAGAAGGGTTGGGAAAAGGATATCGAGTATCAGCAAAGGTACAGAGGTCTGTAACATATATCAACTAAAGAAAAGCAAAAATTATGTATATAGACAAGTAAGAGAGTAATCACCTTTCAACAAATCAACATAGTCCGTCGGCTAAGAATAGCCAGGAGATACAATAGGGCCCCGCTGGACGGAAACTACGGGAGGTACCAACGCAGAAAACCAACATTAGGGCAAGTTACGTAAGAACAAGTAGTTAAGGCAAACAGGCAAGCCCCAGCGAAGAAAAAACACAGAGATCAATGGATAGGAACCTGTCCTCGCAAGCGCTCTACGGGTGTTAGCAATACGTCTCCTCACTCTGTTCGCACGAGCAACAGCAGGCGAAACAGACGAAGATGACTGCCTCCCTAAAGAGAGGCACAACAAGCATTACGCACACAAAGCAATACATAGAGAGGACAAAAGAACAAGCGGGCAGCACTGGACAAGCATGGGAGCATACGCTGAAAGGCCGGGATATGCAGGAACGAAGAGAGAATGAAGCAGTAGACAACAGTGAACACCACGAGCAAGACGTCTAGCACGGGAGGATAACGTAGATGAGCAAGCATGCCCGCACCAACAGGCTTAACGGTCTGGAAGAACAAAACAGCGAGCATCAAAGCCGAAGCACGCGCACCTACAGAGGGACCCGGAGCAATGTAACATCCCAATTTTTGACTTATCAATTATTAAATATTATTTTATAGCAATTTATGATTTTTGTGAATTTCCTGGCTTTATTGGAATTTTCTAAAATTTATTTGGGTTACTTTAAAAAAATATATTGTCTCCTGTCGAAAAATAATTATAAAAAGGAAATTTAAAATAAAGACTGCCCAAAATGTACCAAGATCTTAAGAAGAAATTCTGGTGGCCGAGTATGAAACGTGAAGTAGCTGAGCGTGTTGCATTATGCGATGTATGTCAGAGAGTAAAGGCGATGTGTCAAAAGCTTGTAGGATTATTGTAGCCATTAAAGATTCCAGAATGGAAATGGGAGGAGATCGGTATGGATTTTATCACGGGATTGCCCAAGACTCAAAGGGGTTATGATTCCATATGGGTCATCATTGATCGGTTGACCGAAGTTACCCACTTTATTCCGGTAAGGACAACTTATTCAGGGGATGAATTGGCAGAATTATACATGTCGAGAATAGTATGTTTACATGGTATGCCTAAGAAAATCGTATCGGATCGCGGTACCCAGTTTACCTCAAGATTTTGGGATAAATTGCATGAAACAATGGGAACTCGTCTGAATTTCAATACGGCTTATCATCCACAGACAGATGGTCAGACAGAAAGAGTGAATCAGATTTTAGAGGATATGTTGAGAGCTTGTGCGATATCGTACAGTACGTCGTGGGATAAATGTTTGCCATATGCAGAGTTCAGTTATAACAATAGATACCAGGCTAGTTTGCAAATGTCACCATTTGAAGCTTTATAGGGTCGTGCTTGTCGTACCCCGTTGAATTGGAACGAAACGGGTGAGCATTCGGTATTTGGACCGGAGTTGCTTAGAGAGGTTGAAGAGCAAGTTGCCATGATCAGGGAAAGGTTGAGGACAGCACAGTCAAGGCAAAAGAGCTATGCTGACAATCACCGTCGTGAATTGAGTTTCGAACCTAATGATTTCGTATATCTCAAAGCAACTCCCTTGAAAGGTGTGAAAAGGTTCAGCGTTAAAGGAAAACTTGCACCTAGGTATGTTGGACAGTTTAAGATCTTAAGTCGTCGAGGAGAGGTTGCGTATCAGTTGGAGTTGCCACAGTCATTAGCAGGAGTTCATGATATGTTCCATGTGTCTCAGCTTAAGAAATGTCTTAGAGTGCCAGCAGAACAGACACCGTTGGAAGCAATCGAGCTGCAGGAGGATTTGACTTATAAAGAGTAGCCTATTAAGATCTTGGATACAATGGAGCGCAGGACCAGAAATAAATCTACTCGCTTCTGTAGAGTTCAATGGAGTAATCATTCGGAAAATGAAGCAACCTGGGAGTGTGAGGAAGATCTGAAGACTGAATTTCCAAACCTATTCTCTAGTTAGCCCTAAATCTCGGGGTCGAGATTCCGTTAAGGGGGGAGGTTTGTAACATCCCAATTTTTGACTTATCAATTATTAAATATTATTTTATAGCAATTTATGATTTTTGTGAATTTCCTGGCTTTATTGGAATTTTCTAAAATTTATTTGGGTTACTTTAAAAAAATATATTGTCTCCTGTCGAAAAATAATTATAAAAAGGAAATTTAAAATAAAGACTGCCCAAAAATATTTTATTTGAGTATAGAAGGTCTCGAAGTATTTTTGGAAATTTCTTTTTTCTCCGGGATTGAATCGGATTAGGAATTGGATTGATTGAACCGGATTAGGAAATTGTTGGACGGTCTGGTACGGTGGTGTAGCGCTTCGTGCGGGTGAGACGGAGTCCAGATGCGCGAAGTCGGTTTGAATTTGTGAGCTAGCGCCAAGGTCGTCATAGGACTCGAGTCCACGCGCGAAGGGATTCCCTGGGAGAAGCCGATTGGAATTTCCGCGCTGGCGCCGAGTTCGGTACGGATGCAGAGCCGTTTCCGGGCGGGAAGCATGCGCGATCGCCGTATTTAAACCCCGCGTAGGCGTCGCTAGGAACCAAGCGCAGGCGATCGAGCAGTCGGAGAAAAAAAAAAGAAAACCGTGAGCGAGTTGTGTCGGCGATCGGAGGATCTCGCCAAGGAGCGTGTGGTGTCGCCGAAGAATCGACGGCAGAAAAGCGGTCGTATTGTCATCCAGAAATTGCGAGGAACAAAGGAATACCGGAAGAGTTCCGAAGCGATTACCGAAGTTGCCGCCGAGAAGCATCCCGTGCGCCGTAGTTCTGCCGGAGCATCGCCAGGGAAGGAGATCGCCGTTGGGATCGTCATCTTCTTCAAGTCCGGCGAGTTTTGCACGCGGTCCAACCATCGCCGATCGGGAGCTTCGTCAGCCATCGGATCTTAATCGAGCGCACGGAATTCGTCCACGTCGCTTCGAAATCGGTAAGCATCTCATATTAAATATCAACCGTTGGATTTAGATCAGACGGTTGATATTGAGTCACGTAGTAGATTTACCCGTAACCGTTAGATTGAGTTTATCGGTCTAGATTTCGCCACGTTTTGTCCGTACAAGCCGGGGCAGGAAAATTCGGATTTTCTTTAAAAAAATAATAATTCACTTAAATTCGGATTTTAGGATTTTAGAGATTTTTCAGGATTTTAAAACTTCAAAGTGCTATAACTTTTGCATACGAACTCCGATTGAGGTGATTCAAATTCCTAAAAATTTATAAAATTGAGATCTTTCCAATGGTGGCTTTTATTTGAATTTTTGAGTTTATTTGTTCTTGGTTTTGGTGTTTATTGCTATTACTTCTCGATTCGCGTAGACGGTGAGTTGAGCGAGGTTTCGAAGGAGGAATTAACAACTCAAGAGTAATCTTCGGAGCAATACCAGGAGCTTAAGCAAGGCAAGTTGTGCTTTGATCATGTTGCACCCATAAATTAGATTGCATGCTATTTTGATTTACCTTATCACTTGTTATTTTATGTGTATAAATGATTTCAACATAGGTTTGGGATTAGCTACCGTACCCTTTGGATTACACCCTACCTTGCTAGTTGTATGCCATGATCCACTTATCACCCTAGGTTGGTTCATTATAGTTGGTTAATACTGAAATCAACATGGATGGTTAGAACGAACTAGAATGCTTAGCCATGCCACGTCATCACATGTACATGAAATGTTGATTATTAACTTTGACTAATGGAATATGGAACAATGATGATAATTTGTGTGTCATGTGTGGTCACACAAAGAGATCGAGTTGTCGTGGCGGAGAGGTCACACAACGATGTTAATTTGTGAATTGCACGTGGTGCTTGGTAATCATCAGGGTGGTAATCACTTTTGATTGAAGCAAGTGGAAGGGCTAGTGTGCGGGTGGGCTCGGTGGAGTGAGGGTATGTGCAAGTCTTGCTTTAATCAATCCTAAGGACTTAACCTTGCGAGCCTTTGACTGAGTCTATCATGCAACCACATATACATTTTGGGGCAAACCTAGTGACTAATTTGCAAATGCTTAACTTGAGTGCTATCGTGGTGGCGTGAGACCCGGGTGATGGTAACCAGTCCATGCTTGGGGTGGCTCACATGGCGCAAGAGGGGGGCCCTGTTGTGGTGGTGTAGCCCTTCAGTGTTGAAACCTTAGCGGGTAGCACTGGGTTAAGAGGATGCATTGTAAAGGCTTTGTTATAATCGTCACCTGTGTGGTGCATGGTTGTATCATGTGGGTAAAGTGCATAACCTCTGCAGAGTGTACAAACTATTAGGATAGCCGTGCTCACTAGATTGAGCAATGCTCGAATTACAGATCAAGGGTAGTTAATTAAAATGAACAAATGTTATGGGATGGCAAAGTTGCCATATGGAATTTGACTTAGGATGGAAACTTGGTTTACTTGAGAATCACTAAATCTACTTACTTGTTATTATTTGTTTTACTGTCTTTTCAATCTACATATTGTTTATGTTTGAAAATCTGCCATCGCTTATGAACCACTTAGCCATTCCTTTGGAATAAGCCTGCATATAGCTATAATAGAACTGCATTTTGTGCACAACTTGTTGAGTACGTGTTGGTGTACTCACCCTTTCTTTAAACAACCAACAACAGTGGAGAACTCGTCGCCAGTATTGGAGGAGGACTTTCAGGTGGACACGGGTCACTAGGCCAATCCTAGTCAGCTGCCTGTGGTGTGCTGATGGGACATCTACGTTTTCTACTACTTTTCCGCTGCATTTGTCTCATTGATATTACTATTGCCTTGTGAGGCTGAATAATGTAAGTGATCATAAGATCATACACTAGTTATATTCAATAAATAAAGTCTTATTATTCTTATCGTTGTGTATAATATGATGCTTACCGATGTTAAGCTGTGTGCACTAGCGAATGATCCTAGGACTAGTGTAGTGAAACACAGTGGATTCGAATGGGTGAATTCCGGTCCTTACAAGCAACTACAGAGGGACCCGGAGCATCCAAGGGTGGGACCGCAGCTGAGGCAAGGCGAATCGACGGCGCAGCAAGCGCGTCCATAGGCAGCGAGGCGCGACGCCTTCCTAAAAGCAATGATGCAACATATCCCAAAAGCAAAAACAAGCAGGGGAAGGCAGCGACAACGGCGGAGGCACTGGGAGTAAACTGCACCACCTGTGGAAACGGAAAAAGCCACAAGAAGTGAAGCGAAAACACCTCAACATGTATAGGGTCACAGATGGCGGGGAACATCCAAAAAGAACACATGCGGTAGGTGTTTTGGCATTAATGGAGGCATCGACGATGGCCAAGAGCGCAAAACAACACAAGGAGCATAGAAACGCTACATAATTAGGACGACGAGCTGGCAAGCAAGAACTTGGTACCGACCAAGCGGAACAAGGAAACAATAACACATAGAGTAAACGAGGAATGCGGATACAACAAGGCACGTAAAGCGAAGGGGTGCGCTGACCTCCGATCTTAGAAGGCGGAGAGGAGATTTGGGACAGAAGGCGAAGCAGCCAAACCCACAGAACCGTGATCCACAGTGAACCGGAACCTGCAACAGCATAAGTAAATCGAGTCAGAAAGAGTACCCAAAGTACCGAAGTAATCAAGAAGAGAAGAGGAACAGTAGGGGGAGCGAAGCAGCATCAAAAGGCTAAGCGAGGGAGGCAGCGGTTGGTCGGTGCAAAGAAGACGGAGCGCGACCATACGGAGACGCGAGCAAACGGCTGGAGGCAGAGCAGTTTGGCCGGGGTGGGAGCGATCGGGGCGAACTGAGATGCGAGCAAACGATGGGAGGCGAAGGAGGTCGCGAAGGGGAGATCAAACGGTAATACGGGGGGGCTAACCTTCCTCAGCCGAGTTGAAGGACCCTTCCAGCCGCACTGATCGAAGAAGCCACCGATCGCCCGCAACGGCACGCAAACAGAGCCCATGAGACGGCGCACCTGCCGGAGGAAACAAAACGCGAAGCAAAACGATAAACTTGCAGGCAGCCAACGCAACCAACGCGAGCAAACGCAAAGCCGGAGGGACTAACCGAGCACAGACGAGGCGGAGAGCCCCCGAGGCCGCACGATTCGGAGGAGACGCCGGTCGACCGCACCGACGCACAAACGGATGCCAAGAACCGGCAGAGCGGGCGGAGCAAACGAAACGAGAAGTGAGACGAGGACACCGAGGCCAGGTAATGCAGCCCAGGCAACGCAAGAGGCACAAATCCAGGGGCAGCTACCAGGCAAGCACCGCAAGGACGGACGACAAGATACGCCGAATGGACGAAACGGATCCGGCGTCGGCAGCAACGGAACGGAGACGCGCGAACGGGACCGAAGACGTGGCACGCCTGATCGATCGGCATTCCCAGCCTCTTTAATATAGAGTATATTCCCTTCGTTTACCTTACCTCACCTGTTCTCTTTCTCTTTAATTCAAAATAGTTTTTATTTTTCTAATTTTTCTCCAAATTTTTGAACTAGAAGTATTTTTTAACTGTTTTGAGTGATTTTCCCTCTAAACTTTTCGAATGGAAAGTTTTTTGGATTGGAATTTTTGGAGTTGAAATTTTTCGAGCTGAAACTTTCCAAGTGGAGACTTTCTAATTTATGACTTTTTTATTTAAATTTTTTTTGAGTTGGAACTTTCTCATTTTTGAAATTTTTTATTTAAAACTTTTCAAGCTAAAATATTTTAATTGAATTTTTTGAGTTGAAACTTCATGTTTGAAATATTCAAAGTTAAAATTTTATAATTTGAATTTTTTGTGTTAGAAAGGAATAAAGGGATGTGGGGAAGTGAGTAGGGAAGAAAGAAGGATGAGGGATGGAGAAGATAACATAGACATCTTAGCAGAGTGTACTTAAATTTTTTTATTTTGAAGCTAACCTTAAACTAGTGATACCCATAAATATTGGTATGTGGTCACGCTAGCACATCAACTTTGCCCCAGATACCCCGTATGTAATTAGGCCAGATACCCAACATGTATTAGACGTAAAGTCAGTGTATGTGTTTTGACTTGAAAAATACAATCGATGTCAACTACTAGCTTAACGCAACTCGTGCCCAGATCTGAAAATGTAGACAAAAGGATCGATCGATGTCATGTGGTGAAGCGACCTCATTTTTATATAAAATATAAAAGTAAAAATTTAATGTGCATATAGTACTAGCTCATGATCAGTAGCTAGTACGCACATATATAACAATTGGAATCACAATCATACCTCAAATTATTGAATGAAAACTATTGCACAAAGAAATCTTACAACTCAGAGTATATAGCAACAAAGAAGCAATGCCTTATCTAGATGCAAACAAAACTAACATAGCTGCATGCATTCTCAACAGATCTAATCACAAAAAAGGAATCACACGGACCAAGAACTACTTAGTCCAGAACACTCATGGTGGGATCGCTGGTCTCCCGTGCAGGACGTCAAGTGGTTGGTGACGGATCGGAGACACTGCTCTCCCTCACGCTTGTTGTACGACAAGTGAAGGGATCGGATGGCTCGGAAAGCAGCAAGAACTGGAGGAAACACAAATCACCAAAAAGAACGAGATTGATTTCTGTCATGGATCTCCTCACGAATAGGGACGTCTCCCTTAAGAAAGCGCAAACTGAAAACCGCCTCGTGAAATATCAGCCGAACTGCCACGATTCTAGAAACTGCCCCTGGAATCTCGCAATGTAGACGAATGGACTAACCGCACGAAAACGTGTGTCTCCCTGAGTCCACGTCGCCACGTCTGCAGTCGAGCTATAAAGTGATGTGGCATAGCCAGTACACATGGCAAAAGGTTAAGAACACTTAGCATGTCTCGATCACGGTCGCGCGTCATCATAAGTCACACAATAAACACACGGAATACCCGATATATGTGCATGCGTATGTGTACATAGCCTAACATAGTCAACATATGTATCTCTAGTCTTACCACCAACTGAGACTAGAGTCCATATATGAACTCCTCTTATAATTTGGTTGCACTCCACCTAGCTAAGAAATATGGTACTAAAGACCACACACTCTACTCAACACTCCTTTAACTTCTTCCATTGAATTAATTCAGTATTAATTCCAACAATCCCCACCAAGAAGTCAAAGTCTATAACAAAAAAGCTTTCCAGCACTTTTAACATACTGGTTTTTTGGTGTAGAGCCGTCTCAGGTTGAGCTACACCTAGCACAGCAAGATCCACTTACTTACAATATGCAATAAGCGAAGCCTTGAATTGCCAGACTTGTGCAAACAAGGTTCACTTGAAGGCATCACCGATACTAGGCCGCCTAGAGCCATGCCTACGGTTTGGAGCATTACAGTCATGCTCCTGTTCCCTCTTGTGAGCTTATTAGAGATTACCCAAATCTCATAGACTACGATCTCACAATCTAGATCACATAGGTGTGTTCTTTCGAGTGTACACTGCAAGATAGTACCTCGCCATAAAAATAGGCCTCAACATATTAAGGCATAAAAGTCATCCTCCAATGCAATACTTGAGAGTACGCATCTCCTAACGAAAAAAGGTAAGTATGAATGTATTCTCCAGTTACCACAACAGTTTGTTTTTCACATCACCTAATTCATGAGATCTCCATTCACATAGGCTGAGTTTCCACTATAAAGCAACTTAAGTGGGTCTCAAACTAATTTTCCTCGATGCTCCATCTATCACTGCACGTGATATTCCCTTTGTAAAAGTGTCTGCTAGGTTTTTAGATGTATTAATATAATCTATAGCGATCACTCCAGCATTTCTCAAATTCCTAACAGATTTGATTCACCGTTTCACATGTCTAGAGAACTTCAAATTATCTTTTGCACTCTTAATCTTAGTGATCACAGTTTGGTTATCACAATACAAAAGAATAGCTGGTATTAGTTTTTCAACCATCATCAAGTCCAACAAGAGCTCACGCAGCCACTCTGCTCAACAGTGGCTGTGTCAAGTGCTACAAGCTTAGCCTCAATGGTTGACCTCATCAATATTGTCTGTTTGCAAGACCTACATAAAACTGCAACACCACCCAAAGTGAACATATATCCACTAGTGGCTTTGATCTCATTAGCATCTGAGATCCAGTTGGAATCACTATAACCTTCTAGTGCCGTAAGATACCTATTATAGTGAAGTCCATAAGCATTGGTACCTCTCAAGTATCTCATGACACGATCTAGTGCAGTCCTGTGATTATTTCCTGGGTTTGAAGTAAACCGGCTCAATTTGCTTAAAGCAAATGAAATGTCAGGCCTAATTACACTAGCCAGATAAATGAGAGAACTAATTATTTGAGAATATCTCAATTAATCTATCTCTTGTCCTCTGTTCTTTTGAAGTTTTAGACTCGGGTCATAGGATGTTGGAGATATTTTGCAATATGAGTACCAAAACAACTCAGAATTGTCTCCACATAATGAGACTGCTTCAAAATAATCCTATTCTTACCCTTAATAAGCTTGATGTTAAGAATAACATCAGCCTCTCCTAGATCCTTCATATCAAAACTGAGACTAAAATGATTTAACATCATTTATCACATTGATACTAGTCCCAAAGATCAGTATGTCATCGACATACAAATACATAATCATCCCCTTACCATCACCAAACTTATAATACACACATCTATCGGCCTCATTTACCACAAAGCCGGCAGACGTCAGAGTTTTATCAAACTTTTCATGCCACTGCTTAGGTGCTTGCTTGAGACCATATTAAGACTTTCGAAGCCTACACTCTATATTCTCTTGTCCAGGTGCTACATACCCATCGGGCTGCTTCATATAAATTTTTCATCCAGTTCTCCATTTAAGAAAGCTATTTTCACATCTATTTGATGAATGTAAAACTTATATGAAGCCGCTAGTGTAAGAAGCACTCTGATAGTAGCAAGCCTAGCAACAAGTAAGTAAGTATCAAAGAAGTCCTCTCCTTCCTTTTGGGTAAAAGTCTTAGCCACAGGTCTAGTCTTATACTTCTCAATAGTACCATCAGGTCTAAATTTTTTCTTAAAGATCTATTTACATCCAATAGGTTTGTAGCCAATAGGACATTCACAGACTTCCTATATTACATTAGCAATAATGGAATCTATTTCACTTTGGACTACTTCCTTCTAGTACTCTGCATCGGGTGATGCATATGCCTTTGAAAGGGTTTTTGGCACATCGTCCACGAGATACACAGTGAAGTCATCACCAAAGGATTTTCAATCCTTTGTCTCTTGCTCCTACAAGGAGCAACTATACTGTTATTGTTGACGATTCGGGGACTGGTCCCCCGCCGAGCTTACTTGTTGAATGAGGGATCAACCTTGGGCCCCTTTTCCGCGAAGGGTATAGCGTTCGAGGGCCTGCCGAGCTGTAGCCGAGATGGTCGGGATAACGCAGCAAACAAGGGGTTTTTTGGCCTGGTTCAGGCCTCTCACAGGGGACATAACAACCCTACGTCCAGCTGTTGCACTAGCTTCCGAAGATGAATTACAAGGTGCTTGCTCGGGGGCGCCGGGCCTCCCTTTTCTCTCTACTTCTTACAAGCGAGTTTGGTGTTTTCTAATCTCTCTGGGGTTGTTTGGCGGTTCTGAGAATGACCCTCCTAGCCACCGACAACAACCGCTATTTGAGTGGAAGAACAAGGAGAAGCCGAACCCCCATCATTACATGTGACGGGGTATTTATAGACGGTTACAGCGTTGCAACATTTATTACAGAACGATGTGCCACTACTGCTCCCGGACGTGGGTGAAACTGTTTCCTTGCTTTTCGCCATACCGCAACGTGGGCGTAGTGGGCTCAGATCATGGTCGTACGGTCCTTCAAGTCGCCGAGTGATTAATGCCGCGTCGCCTTCATGGACCATGCCCGGCTTTTTGGTTATGCCCAAGGTCCCTTCTTCGGGCCTGGTCGTTGGTCGCGTACCCCCAAGCAAGCATGCCCAGGGGGGAGCTTGACTGAGGACGGGGTAGGTCCGAAGGTCGGCCTACCCGAGGATCTTCCTTGGGGACACCGTCCATGGGTGAGCATGGTCGACAGCTGTCTAGCCGCCGAGGTACGATGGTCGCTATAGGAAATACCCAATCCCCGACAGTTAGCCCCCGAGGCTTAAGAGGGAAATTGCTCGACGAGGTCTCCGCCTTAAGCCTCCAGACTTAAATAAGGGATTGGAGCTTTGCAGCGAAGAACTACCGCAATGTCCGAGTAACCTTTGCTCGGGAACAAGAATCTCGCAGCGAAGAGCTACCGCGGCATCCAAACAATCCTGTTCGGGGACGAGGATCTTGCAGCAAAGAGCTGCTGCTACAGCATCCGAGCAATCCTGCTCAGGCACGAGAATCTCGCAGCGGAGAGCTACTACAGCATCCGAGTAATCCTGCTCGAGGACAAGGATCTTGCAGCGAAGAGCTGCTGCAGCATCCGAGCAATCCTGCTCGGGGACGAGAATCTTGCAGCGGAGAGCTCTGCAAAGATCTCGCCGGGGCGAGAATCTTGCGGCGGAGAGCTATCGCAAAGATCCGAGCAATCTGCTCGCCAGGGCGAGAAGGTTCTGGCGGGACCGAGCGTGTCGCTCAAGGCCCGGTCAAAATAGCACTTGGGAACGTAGGCGAAAAGTCGCGACAGTTCCTTCTCCGCCGCCTTACGGTGCGGTTACGGCAGTTTTTGAAACCGCACCATTATCGACGCTTTTGAAAACGCGACCGCCAAGGTCATTTCACGAACGGGCGGAGGCAGTTTCGTTCCGCCCATAAATACCAGGCGGGGACGGTCTTGGAGGCTTTCTTCTTCCGCGCTTCGCAATCAAACTTCAAAACTTTCCAGCTTTTAAACTTTTCTCTCGCCCCTGCGCCCTTTCTCTGAATCTTTCTCATGGCGAAGTTCGGCCCAACCAAGATCACCGCGGAGAGGCTTCGGGTGCTCGAGGACTTCGGGTATTTGCACGAGGGCATCTGGCAGATCCCTAGCGGCGAAGGAGCCCCGGTGTTGTGCGATGATGAGATCGTCACGTGCGAGCTCTACACTGTCAACGGGCTTCGAATGCCCAAGAGTGAGTTTCTGGAATCCGTACTCGTGCAATGCGAGTGTGAGATCACCAATCTGAATCCCAATTCTATTCTTACTTTGACCATCCTTTTGCACCTTTGCGAAGGCTTCGTGGGCATCCTGCCCACGGCGAGCCTCTTCTTCCATTTCTATTCCTTGTTTCGCACCGGTGCGGCTTCACCCACCGGTTCTCTGTACTTTCATTTGCAGGCCAACCGACCATACGAGTATCCTTTCTTCTCTCTCAAAAACTCGGTGGCGGGTTGGGCCGATTCCTGGTTCTACCTACGAAAGGCAGAGGGGAGCACACTGCGCTACACTGGAGCGGCGGCTCCCAACATCGACACCCCACGCCCACCCGTTGCAGCCGAGGAGGACCGGGCCCTGATGGTGATCAGCGAGCTCACAAATATAGGGCTCACTGGTCGGGACGTCGTCCACGACTTCCTTAGGAACAGGGTGTCCCCTCTGAGGAGGAGGGAGCACCCCTTATTCAAGGTCTCCGGGTGGGATGATCTCACCCGAGAGTCCGACTCCAGTAAGCTTCGCGGTCTTGAGCAATTCTTGCTCCGCGTGCGTCGTTTTATGCTTGTGCTGACTTCTTTTACTGGTTGGCAATAGCCCCGGGCTTCGACTGGGTGGAAAAACGGGTTGGCGAGATGTTCGACACCCCGAAGGGCAAGGAGCTCGAGCGTGGGTGGCAGGTCTTGAAGAACGTGCTCGAGCGGAGCGAAGTGGTAAGCTGCTTCATGATTCATGCTCGAGGAAAACATCCCGAGCTCTTCTGACGCCTTTTTGCTTTCGGCAGGAGACGGTCGCCCTTGAGGCGGTGTGGCCGACCTTAGGCCCTTGGTGGGCGGCAAGGGAGTACTTGTCCCGGCCGCCAAGGCCAAGAGCACGAGGGTCAAGAGACGAGCTCCGCCACCAGCCTCTACTCGGCTGACGAAGAGGCAGGCGAGCTCGACCAAGAATCCTGCACTACAGCACTTAGAATTTGCCGACTGGAAGGAGGTAAGCCGCCTAAATGCCTGGATGGAGAGTTATGGCTGGGAGAGCTTCGAGCAGCTCGCGGAGGAGGCGAGACTGACCGAGGAAATGGTGTAGGCCGAGCAACAGGCGTTGAGGGAGGAGCTTGCCGAGCTTAAAGCGAGGCTCAAGCAAGTTACCTCGGAAAGACGGGCTGCGGAGCCCAGGGAGGCGGAGGACGAGGACGAGGATAAGGAGGAGGATGAGGATGAGGTGCCCCTCATAACGAGGCACGGGCGCCAGAAGAAGACACCGGAGACGACCGATACAGAGAAGGTCGACCCTCCCCCGGTGAGGAGCATCCCCGCCGCGGATGAGAAGGCTGAACTTGAAGCTGCAGTGGCGGCAAAGCCCGCCGGGAATGACGACGAGAGGCTTGCTGAAGGTGGCTCCCGAACCCTTGTCCTTCCTCTTTTTCTTGTCCTTCGTTTCGCTTGCCCTTTATCTGGGCTAACCCCACTTCGCGAACATGGGCGTGATAGCTCCTAGGACCTTTCCAGATTGTGGCAGTATAGTTGACGAGATTCTTGGTTGTGTCTTAAAGAGGGAGCTCACCCTCATTGCCGACCATGTGATGAGCGAGGCCGTCGAACTGGCGGTGGTGGACGAGCTCGTCGACGACGGTGGCCAAGGCACCAAGGATCTTTTTGCTCTGGGGGGACCGCCTCCCCAGGGCGAGCTTCTGGCCCTCCCGAGCACGGAGGGCACATAGGGAGGGGAGGAGGTTGATCTCGCGGCCTTGGGCGAGAAGACTACCCAAGAAGGCA
The DNA here is from genome assembly GCA_036346375.1 of Guadua angustifolia. Taxonomy (NCBI): domain Eukaryota; kingdom Viridiplantae; phylum Streptophyta; class Magnoliopsida; order Poales; family Poaceae; genus Guadua; species Guadua angustifolia. Next base: position 64,251,839 of record CM070502.1, on the reverse strand, counting down.
TGAGATCTCCGGACGCATCTCCTGCCCGAAGCCCCCGAGCGGACAACATGCTCGGGACGATACCGTGCCCGTCCCGAGCGGACCGCATGCTCGGGCAGACGCCCCGCCATCCTCGAGCGAACAACATGCCCGGGCGGACAGTGACAAGACCTCGAGCAGGCCAGCCGCTTAGGAGGGAGGCGCGACATCCCCGGGCAGACTTCATGCCCGGGGGAATGATGGATCGTCCTCGAGCGATCTGCCTTCGTGGAAAGATCCCGAGGGTATCCCGGCCGAGGTCTTTGATTGGGCAGAAAGCCGGGGCTCCGCGCCGACGTCGCCTGATGGGAGACTTGCGGCTCTTCTGGGGGAAGATATCGCCAAGACCTTCAGGGGCAACCTCTGCGTACGCCTTGGTCGGGTAAGCATGCTTTCTTTTCTTGTTGTTAGCTTCCTCTTTTTGCGCCTTGGGGGGAAGACGGTGCCTGAGATCTCTCCTTGCTTTGCTTGCTTGTAGGTTCTTCAAAAAACCATGGAGGACTTCGTCTCCTCGACAGTTCCTCCCGAGGTCGTGGCCAAAAAGAACGCCGAATACGATACCCGGATAACCGAGCTCGAGCGGCGGATAGACGAACTTAAGGCACGGGACAAGTTGATCTTGGAGAGATGCCGCTAGGCTGAGAAGAACATCCGCCAAACCGAGGAAGACGCCACCGAGAAAAAGGGGAAAATTCGTGAGCTCGAGCTAGAGCTCAAGCAGGCAAAATAGTACTCCAAAGTTCTCGAGGCGAAGGTGGCGGAGCTTGGCCAGGCCGCGTGAGAGGCTACCGAGCTTGCTGATCAAGGCAAGGAGGAGACCGAGCAACTTCGCCAGGAAGCCCGCGAAGGTCGGGAAGCCCAGCGGAAGGTGATCGACCTCGAAGCCAAGATTAACGAGCTGAGGCAGAAACTCTCCGCGGCACTTAGAGGAGTGAAGCCCGGCGAGAGGGTCTTTTTCTTTTCTCTCTTCTCTTTTTTGATGACTTTTGATGATGCCAATGGAGCATATATTTTTCCCCCCAAAGGGCTTTGTCTTCTGTATTGTTTCTTTTGGGTCCTTCTAGTTATTTCCTGCAAGTAATGAACATGAGGCAAACAACGAGATAGGCAGATAAAAGTATAAGTTAGAGCGAAGCATGGGCAACACAAGCCCGAAATAAGCGAGAAAGCTCGACATGGGTAACAAATGTTCGAAAAAGAGAAGATACGAGCATGAGCTAGGATGAGGCACTTGGCGATGATTTTTGGGAAAAACGTTAGTGCAGTAGCTCGTTCCTATCAAGCCCCTGCTGCGAATGAAGGCCGTGCACCTAAATTGCGAGCACAAGCTCGTTCGCAGGAGAGCAAGGAAAATGCGCGTTGCTCCGCCGACCAAGTCACCGACTTCTCCGAGTTGCGAGCATGGGCCAGGTCGGGGGAGGGGAACGTGCGAGGCCTCAACTTCCTCAGCGCCTTAGGATGTATGCCCCTGATTTGCAAGCATGGGCACTGGCGAGGAAGGACGCATGGTTGCCTAACAGAGTACGCGATGACCAAGCGCGCGCGAATCGAGCTAAAACTCCGGACCAGCCAAAAGGGTGTCTGTATGCGATCAAATCGCGCAGCGAAAAACTACTGCGGATCATAGTCGGCTTATGGAGACTGAAGCCTTCTGGTGGTGAGCTTCAGTGACTAGGTGTTGGTCGTGGTACCTTGTACGGTCACGCGCGCGCCGACCCAACCTTAAAATGAAGACGCTTGGAGCGAATGTTCCTGCCTGACGTGCTCGTCCCATCACCAAGATCGTGAAAAAGTATGCCCTTGCGTGAGATTGAGTCGGCTTACCAACAGGCAGTGACTTTCGAGAGCATTCGCAAAACCTTGGAGGTAACGGACTTCGCGTGGGCGAGGGAACCGAATTTTCTCTTTCTTAGAAGAAAATCTGCTGATTGAGCATAAGATAACAAAAGTGAACACGAGTTTAGCCAATGAACTTGCGCAGCTGGTAGATGTTCCAGGAGCTCGCGAGCACTCGACCGTCTTCCATTGCCAGGTGGACAGCCCCGGGCGTGCCACCGAGATGACCGTGAGCGGACCTTCCCACTTGGGGGAGAGCTTGTTGGCCTTTGATGTGTCCTGAATTCGACGCAGGACAAGGTCGCCAACTTGCAAGGTCTTGGGCTGAATCGACTTGGCCGCATGCCGACGGAGAGCTTGCAGGTAGACGGCGAATCGCAGTAACGCCCTTTCACATGCCTCCTCGGTGAGGTCGAGGTCGAGGAGACGCTCGAGCTCTTGGTCGACGCTATCGACCTGTTGCACCCTCTGGGATCCCAGCACAATTTCGGCGGGTAGGATGGCCTCTGCACCATAGACGAGATGGAAAGGCGTCTCACCCGTAGCTCGGCTCGCTGTGGTGCGGACAGACCAGAGAACGGAAGGAAGCTCGTCCACCCATGACCCGCCGTGCCGGACTAGATCTTTGAAGACCCTCTTCTTGATCCCCTGAAGTATTTGGCCATTTGCTCGCTCGGCCGCTCCGTTGCTCTGCAGATGGGCTACAGAGGCGAAGCAGACCTTTGTCCTGATGTCTTCGCAATAGGCCTGGAACAGCTCGCTAGTGAACTGAGTGTCGTTATCCGTAATGAGGCGATTGGGGACTCCAAAACGCGTCACCACGTTGCTGCGAAAAAACCTCCTGGCTACTTGAGCCGAAATGGTTGATACAGGCTCGGCCTCGATCCTCTTAGAGAAGGTGTCGACGGTCACGAGCAAGAATTTACAACCCCTTCGACCACGGGGGAAAGGCCCAAGAATGTCGATCCCCCAGGTCGAGAACGGCCATGAGAGCGGGATAGTTTGAAGTGCGTACGCTGACTGGTGTGCCTTGCGGGCATGGAACTGGCATGCCCGACAAGTCGCCACGAGCTTCCGAGCGTCGGCTAAGGCTGTCGGCTAGTAATATCCCAGCCGGAAGGCTTTGCTCACAAGCGTCCGGAAGGACGAGTGAGCTCCGCATATCCCCTCATGGATATCTCTGAGAAAGAAATTGCCCTCTTCCCGAGATATGCACTTGGAGAAGACTCCAAGTGCCCCTTTGCGGTATAAGGCGCCCTCGATTAGCTTATATGTAGAGGACCGCCTTATAAGCCGGGAATGCTTGGTTTCTTCCTCGGGCAGTGTCCTGTGGGCGAGATACTGGATGAATGGTGTCATCCAGTCTGCACCATGCTCGAGGAGGAAGACGTTACCGCAGCGCGGGCATCTGCGAGGAACCGACCTTGGAAAGATGGTCGGCTAGGGAATTGTCCTTCCTAGGGATGTAGAATACTTCAAAATTCTTAAAGTACCGCTCCATCTTTCTCACTTCAACCAAGTAAAGCGCCATTGAATGATCGGAACACTGATACTCCTTGTTGACTTGGTTGATGACCAACTGCGAATCGCCTCTTCTGCTTAGTCGCCGACTAATTTGGACTCGAGCGCCTTGCACGCCAGAGTCTGGCTAGGAGGCCTTCATACTCCGCGCGTTGTTGGTCGCGCGGCGCAATTGGATGACGATCGAGCCGATCCTTGAGGATACTGCACGACACACCACCTGGCGTTCAAAAGCTCGGGACCCGTCGAAGTACATGGTCCAGCGACCATCTTCAGACCCGGGGGGCTCGGTGGTGGGTAGCATCGGATTTGTCCATTCCACTACGAAGTCCTCCAGGACCTGGGACTTGATCGCCGTGCGAGCCGAGAAGTGGATATCGAACTCGGCGAGCTCCATAGCCCACTTCGCTATCCGGCCGCTGCGTCTTGATTTCTTAGGATCTCCCTAAGTGGAAAGTTGGTCAGAATGACGATCTTATGAGCTTGAAAGTAGTGGCACATCTTCCTCGAAGCCACGAGCAGCGAGTACAAAAGCTTCTGGACCTCAGGGTACCACTCCTTCGGTCCGTGCAAGACCTCGCTGATGTAGTATATTGGTCGCTGGGCCCCATCTTGCTCGACCGCCAACACCGCGCTGACGGCCTGGGGGGTTGCCGCAAGATATAGCAGAAGTGCCTCCCCCGGCCTCGGCGTGGCCACGATAGGAGGGCTGGACAGGTACCGCTTCAGCTCCTCGAAGGAGCTGTTAGCTTCTTCCGTCCATGAGAAGCCCTCGTGCCTGTGGAGCGCCTTGAAAAAGGGCAGCTCGCGCTCGCTCGACCGGGAAATGAAGCGACTCAGAGCCGCCATGCGCCCGGTCAAGGCCTGGACCTCCTTTACACAGCTTGGAGGCCGCATTCTTTCAATGGCTTCGATTTTTTCTAGGTTTGCTCCGATGCCTTGTGGCCCGATTAGATAGCCGAGCATTTTGCCCGCGTTCACCCCAAAGACATATTTTTCCGGATTAAGCTTTATTCGGTGCCTATTGAGGTTACAAAATGTTTCCTCGAGGTCGGATACATGACCCGAGGCAAGCTTACATTTCACCACAATGTCGTCTACATACACCTCCAGATTCCGGCCTATCTGATCCGGGAAGGTCTTCTGCATGAGGCACTAGAAGGTCACCCCGGCATTCCGCAGACCGAAAGACATGGTCGTGTAGCAGAACGTGTCGAATGGCGTGATGAAGGAGGTCTTCTCTTCGTCCTTGGTGGATAAGCTGATCTGGTGATAGCCCGAATAGGCATCCGAAAAGCTCATCACCTGGGACTCTGCCATCGCGTCGACCAACTGGTCTATACGCGGCAGTGGAAAGTTGTCTTTCGGGTAGGTGGCGTTTAGGCCGGTGTGGTCAACACACATGCGCCATTTGCCACCCTTCTTCTTGACAATGACCGGGTTCGCCAGCCACTCTGAATGCTCGATTTCTCGGATGAAACCGGCCTTGAGGAGCTTATCAAGTTCATCCCGGATGATTGCTTGTTTCTCCGGGGGAAAATGCCGAGCTTCGCACGGTGTTTTTATCAGTCAATAGTTTAGCTCGTGCTCAATTACTTCCCTTGGGACTCCGGGCATGTCAGACGGTTCCCAGGCGAACACGTCCGCGCTCTTCCGGAGGAAAGTAATGAGCTCGAGTTCCTATTTGGGATCTAAGGAAGATCCCAAATGCAAAACCTTGGTCGGCTCCGCGTCGCTTAGCGGGACTGCCTTGGTTCCTCCTCCGGGCTAGAGGGCAACATTGGGCCGGGAATGCACCGGCTCTTGGTCGGGGCCACGCTGAGATAGCTGCCCGACCATGTCGAGCGACTTCTCATCGCAATTCAAGGCCGCCCTATGGTCCCCTTGGATGGTGATAACTCCTTTCGGACCGGGGACCTTCAGACAATGATAAGCATGATGCGTGGCGGCCATGAACTTGGAGAGGGCTGGCCTGCCGAAGATGGCATTGTAGGCCGACTTGAAGTCGATGACCTCGAATGTGATCATCTCAGTTCGGAAGTTGCTAAGGCTCCTGAACGTCTCGGGCTAGACGATCTGGTCGAGAGGCTTGATCGAGGTGCCCGGGACGATCCCAAAGAACGGGACGGCTATGCATTTGATCTTGGACCGAGGAACTTGCATCTCGTCTAGGACCGTAGCGGATATGAGATCCAGGGAGCTCCCGCCATCGATGAGAACCTGCCCTACTTTAGCATTGCTAATGGTCGGGCTCACAACCAACGGGAGCCTCTAAGGCTTGGTCATTCCAAGGGGACAATCATCCTTGGAGAAAGTAATCGGCAGCTCGGACCACCTGAGCTGCTGCACGGGGGGCTTGCCCTAGGCGATGTGGTGCACCTCCCGTGCCGCCTCCTTCAGGTCCCTGCGGGACTTGTACGCCGAGGAGCCCCCGAATATGACAGTTATGTGGTTATGGGGCTCCTAGTACCCCATGTCGTCGTCCTTGTCCGCGGGACCCTTGCCCTTACCGCTCTCCCCTTTTCCCGGGAGCGTGGGCATGGGACCTTGGCCGTTGTAGAACTTCTCCGGGCGGAATGCCCAGGTCCAGCAATTGTGAAGGTCATGCCCGACCGCTTGATGGAGCGGGTGTAGGGTCGAGGATGCGCCTAGAGGGGGGGTGAATAGGCGTTTTACGAAATTCGATCGCTCACTAAACAATTCGCTCTAATACACCCCTAAGTCAAAACCTAATCAAAGATATATGCGGAAGCGATAAATAGGTTTTGACAATTAAAGCCTAAATCAACTAGGCTCACTAGTGCACTAACTAAATTATGTCTCTAAACTAGAATTGCTAAATTGATCAATCAATTAACACTAAGCAATTCTATTACAATCAAGCAATTGAACAATATACTAGAAATGTAAATACTTGAAAGTAAAAGAGATAAGAGGCAAACGATGTTTTTCCGTGGTGTTCGGAGACTTGCCGGTCTCCCCTAGTCCACATTGAGGCAAGCCCAACCACTTGGACCGGCTCCCGCTCGAGCACCCGCCTCGTTTCCACTAGTCATGATTTTTCACGCTTTCGCGTAGGCTCAACCTGAACCTTCACAAACTTCGCCGGCGCTTCTCACAACCTTGAGAGCTCCCGCGCACGACGCCTACGCCGTCTAGGAGTCGGCAACCTCCAAGAGTAACAAGCCGCTCCTCCGCTTGAACTTCACCGAGCACAACGAATGCGCTCCCGGTGATCACCTCGTGCAACACATGCACAAGGCCTCCCTCAAGTGCAACACATGCACAAGAGGTCACTCAACCACTCCCTAATTGCAACACATGCAATTAGTGCTCACACTTAAGCTCAAGAAGCAAATTGAGGAGTGCAACACATGCAACCACCTCCCATAAAACTCACAAGAACACCAGCAACCTGCCCCAACACCCCAAGGCCTCCTTTTATAGCCTCCAAGCCAAAACTAGCCGTTGGGGGTCGAAATGGACAGAATCAGCATTTTCCGGTCCGACCGGACCCAGGCAGGTCCGACCGGCCCTCACAGGCCAACGGTCGAAAAACTGACCGTTACACGGCCGGTCCGACCGCAACCCGTCCGGTCGCACCGCCCTCAAGAAAACCGAAAAGCACGCGCTCTGGAAAAATCGCACCGACGGGGCCAGTCACACAAGACGCTTCGTCCGGCCAGGACCGGCCGGTCTAACCGCCCGGCCGGTCCAACCGACCAGGGGCCGGTCACACCGCCCCTGACAGACTCAACTCCGATTTTTCCTCGCGATCTCTTCTCCAAAGATCCAAACACCATTCTTTGAGCTACAAGATGATCAACATATGATCATACACCCGTGCAAAACACATTTGCACCAATTTAGCTCATGCTCAAAGAATTCAACCAAATTTCGAAAACGCATTTCACAACCGACTCCAAATCTATTTGCAAAACGTATTAAGCAAATCAAACTCGAGTTTATGAGATTAATCCCCCTAGCCATGTGAAGGTCAACGCAAGACCCAGTCAACTTGCCAACACCCGTTGCAAGCCCTACTCACATGCTCTCGGGATTCCGGACTCATAAACCTCAGTTTATTCGCACAACGAACTTGCAAATAACTCAATAAACACATTTCATGCTTGAGCACTACTCTTTGCAACACATGCAAAAGTCTAGCTCCAAGCAACACAAAATCAAGATGCATGAACTCTCTAATTGCAACACATGCAATTCTCTATTTCCATGCAACACCAAAACCAAACTTCAACTAAAACCAAATCACACGTATGAGCTCTTTACTCGCAACACATGCAAGCCTCTAGCTCCATACAATCACACAAATACCGAATCGTGCTTGAGCTCTCTCCTTTTGCAACACATGCAAAACTTAGCTCCAAGCAATCACAAGATTTTAGAAAGATTGTTTTGAGAACAAAACATGAAGCTTCAACATTTGCAACACATGCAAAAATGAATTTCACGCAAAAGCCAACGCAATAGCTTATCCTATTTGCAACACATGCAAATCAAAGCTTTATGCGAAAAACCTAATGCATATACTCTTCCTTTTTGCAACACATGCAAATCAGAGTATAAACCAATAACAACCAAGCATAAGCTTAACACATTCGCAACACATGCCAAACGGTTAACCCTTATGCAAAAACCAAATCCAAATGATTTGAGCTCGAGTGAACGCGGATTGAGATCACCAACACATGATGAAGCTCAAGCTAGGAGACAACCCCTCTTAATAGTACGGCGATAAAAACCTTAGACTCAAAGACTACAAAGTCCTTAGCCAATCTAATTATACCTTCGCCGCTGCGGGCAAGCAATCCCCTTTGGGGTCTTTATGATCATCACTTTGATACTCCCCCGGGATCATCACTCGACTCTTCTCTTTGTCTTCGGGATCTTTTCTTGACGCCCATCACCTCATGATGCCGTCCTTGTCCCGTTCTCAATCATCCTTGAACTTAACCTAACTCAATCACAACTCATAAACTAGTTAGTCCAAGATGCATGGTTGTCTCAATTATCTCTTGCACTCCATTAACACATAATGGATGCCTTTAGATCAATTGAGCACAACCTAAATCAATTTGAATGATTTAAGTGTGTCTTAAGTACAATAATGCAACTCATGCTTTATTATACTTGAGAACTCAATTTAAATTATCATTTAAATTGATATGAGTATATATTAACTATACAAGTTTTCATATACTCATGTTGATGAAAAGTAATGATCCATTATATGTAAATTATATGGAAATGATCATTACTCTAAATCATCAATTATAGAATACACCCCACATGTATATGTGCATAGATATAATTGACTTGGACATAATATGCACATATTCAATTTGATCGTATTGGAGTATATCCTATATTACCATGAGTATACTTATAACTAGGCATTTCAAATATATACTCAAGGATTTAGTTTCTTTGTCTTGATCCTTATATGTGTCAATAAGAATTAGATCAACACAAAGAGACTTTCAAGTTAAACTACAAACTCCCCCTAAGTGTGTGCATCCATGTAATATATGGATTGGGAAATATGATGCACATTTTGTGGTTAATGTAATGGGGACATTCATACTTTAACTTGACTCCAAAGTATGCAACTAATACTTAAGATGAATACGCATACATACCTTGGGTTTTCCATTTTTCAATGTGATGAGACTAATCAAAGATATTCTAAATAAACAAGTTAGTCTCGATATAAGATTTGTCATTAATAATAAAATCACATTAATGGATAATCTCAATATTAGATTTGTCATTAACACCAAAACCATAACTAATGAAGGTTGAACTTACAGCGGGCAATAGCGGTCGTTCGAAGGAGCACTCCTTCCTTCACGACCTCGATCGCCGTGACCTTGGTCGCTTGCCTTGGAGGTGGTCGACCCTCCGCCCTCGAGGTCGAGCTTTGGCGGCGTGAACTCGGCGGACGATGCTCGACGGCGGCCACCATGCTCGGCGCATGTGACCTCTTCTTCTTCTTGATCTTCTTCTCCACAGAGTCCGAGTGCTTTTGGCTTGAGGAGCCTTCCAGGCCCGGTTGAGGCGGCAGCTTGCCTTCATCCAGCATCTTTTTCCATTGGACCGCCTCGTCAGCGTTCGCGTAATGGTTGGCCATGCGGAATAGCTAGTTGGCTGAGAGGTCCGGATGGATCTCCAGGTCTTGCGTGAAGCGGACGTCGCGAACCCCGAACTTGAAGGCGCGGACGACCGCCTCATCTGAGATGCTCGGAATGGAGTTCCTCACCTTGATGAACCTTTAGACGAAGTGCCGCAAGGACTCCTTTTCGGTCTGGATCAACCGCTCGAGGTCGCGCTCCTTGCCCAGGCAAGTGTAGCAGCTCTGGAAATTCGCTCGGAGTGCCTCGCAGAGTTGCCTCCATGAGCAGATCGACCCTTCCTTCTGATTGAAGAGCCATGTCCTGGCTTAGCCGTCAAGGACCGTGGGGAGGTAGTTGGCCATGACCCCCTCATCCCCCCAGCCGCTAGAATGGCGGTGGAGTAGATCGAAAGGAACTCGTCTGGGTTCTGAGTTCCGTTGAACCACTCGATGTGGTCGGGCTTGAACTTGCTCGGCCACGAGACCTCGCGGAGGGACGTCGAAAAGGCCCGGCACCCAAACGCCGGGCTGTCATGGTGACCCCTCCGGGCGCGGCGACCATGACGACTAGCGTCACGATGGTCCCATATGCGCGGGGTGAGGCGAGAGAATACATCTCCATGTCGGCGCGACGAGGGCGGCCCCGAGGTAGAACACTCGGTGAGCCCGTAGGTGGACGGAGCGTGCCCTCAAGCCCGCGAGGCCGTCCGGGAACCGCTCCGAACATCCCACGGCCCTCCCGAGCAGGACTTCGGGAGACGCTGTGGCGGGAGCGAAGAGGGGAATGGCGCTTATGGTCCCAGGAAACACTCCAGGGCTTCTCTCCGCCAGGGGACCCTAGAAGTCCCATGTCAGCGGCGAGCTTTTCTAGATTTTTAGCCACGACCACCCCCATGGCTTCCAGGTCCGCCTGACCGAAGAAATTTCAAAAGTTGCGCACGACCGTCGCCATGGCTCGCAGCCGCTCGGCACTCTGGGGAGCGGTGGGGGTGACCTTGGCCGACGATCGCGTACATACTCCAGGGAGCGATGCTCGCCGAGATCTTTGCGGGCTGGGTCTCCGGTCCTAGCGTCTGCCTCTCCGCGGGTTTGGCGGTGGACGGTCGCCAGGGTCTTGCCCAGGGACGACTCTGGACGAATCTCGATCGCATCGTGCTGATGGCGACGAGAGGTTTCCAGAGACTCGACTTCGTGAATCTCTTCTCTTCCCGCCATGTTGATGCTGCGGGAGCACTAGGACCGTGAGGGCGACATCATGGCGTCACCATGCGACGCGGTCCTCCGGCGGCACTCGGGACTGTCAGGAACGCCCGGACCGTCGCGGAGACCACTAGGTTCCTCCTCACCAGCGAGGGTATCATGCCGCGAGCGGAGGAAATGCTCTCGCGCTACAGCTACCGGGGAAAGACTCCCGAATTCGGTGTGGCCCTCCGGATCAGCCACACCAGCCACGCCTTCGCTGGCGTAGTACATGTCGTCGTCCTCCACATCGTCGAAGACGCAGAGGTCTTGATCATCTTGAGAATTCGACATCCTCAAGGATTCTCCGCGAAAGGACTCAGTCGATCCCCACGGACGGCGCCAGTTGTCGACGATTTGGGAACCGGTCCCCCGCCGAGCTTACTTGTTGAATGAGGGATCAACCTAGGCCCCCTTTTCCGCGAAGGATATAGCGTCCGAGGGCCTACCGAGCTGTAGCCGAGATGGTCGGGATAACGCAGTAAACAAGGGGTTTTTTGTCCTGGTTCGGGCCTCTCACGGGGGAGATAACAACCCTACGTCTAGCTGTTGCACTAGCTTCCGAAGATGAATTACAAGGTGCTTGCTCGGGGGCGCCGGGCCCCCCTTTTTTCTCTACTTCTTACAGGCGAGTTTGGCGTTTTCTAATCTCTCTGGGGCTGTTGGGCAGTTCTGAGAATGACCCTCCTAGCCACCGGCAACAACCGCTATTTGAGGGGAAGAACAAGGAGAAGCCGAACCCCGATCATTACATGTGACGAGGTATTTATAGACGGTTACAGCGTTGCAACATTTATTATGGAACGACGTGCCACTACTACTCCCAGATGTGGGTGAAACTATTTCCTTGCTTTTCGCCATACCGCAACGTGGGCGTAGTGGGCTCAGATCATGGCCGTACGGTCCTTCAAGCCGCCGAGTGATTAATGTCGCGTCACCTTCGTGGACCGTGCCCGGCTTTTTGGTTATGCCCGAGGTCCCTTCTTTGGGCCTGGTCGTTGGTCGCGTACCCCCGAGCAAGCATGCCCGGGGGCGAGCTTGACTGAGGACGGGGTAGGTCCGAAGGTCGGCCTATCCGAGGATCTTCCTTAGGGACACCGTCCAAGGGTGAGCATGGTCGGCAGCTGTCTAGCCGCCGAGGTATGATGGTCGCTATAGGAAATACCCAATCCCCGACAGTTATTCTCCTCAATAGTATTTTCATGAAAGGTGAGAGGTTTAGAAGTGGATTAAAGAATACTTGACTAGAAGATGCACTAATATCCTTCGTAGGAAAGATATTCTCAAAGAAGCTTACATAACGAGATTAGATAACAGTGTTAACATGAATATAATAAATCTCGGATTTCACTACTAAAAATCTATAAGTTGTACTATGTTGCACATAGCCTAGAAAGACACAATCCACAGTCTTAGGTCCTAGCTTACGTTTATTGCATTGTGGTACATTAACTTTCACTAAGCACCCCCATGCGCGTAAGAAACTAAGAGAAGGTTTTCTTCCTTTCCATGCAGATTTGCCATCCACAAAATTGGCATTAGAAGTGCCTTCCTGTGAGGGATGAGGGGCATCCTTTGCTCTTGCCTTCTTCTTAATATCAAGAGTTGCGATCAATTTCTCAATGGTCATGATCTCCCTCCTGTGCTTTAAGGTTGTAGCAAAGTTCCTCTACGAGGGAGGCAACTTGGCAATTATGCCACTGGCCACAAACTTGTTTGGAAGAGCACAATCAAATTGCCCAAATTCCCCCACCAGAAGCTGGAGCTCATGAGCTTGTTTCACTACAGAACGGTTATCCACCATTCTGAAGTCATGGTACTACTCATTCACATAAAGCTCACGTCTAGCATCCGACACCGCATATTTGTGGTCCAGGGCCTCTCACAGATCAACAACACTGGTGAGGTGCATATACACGTCACACAATTGATTTGAGAGGAGAGACAACAGGAAACCGAGACAAGTGTCATTGCTCATATCTCAGTCACGATGCTATTCAGTAGTGAGGGGCCTTATGGGGGATATCACCAACCACAGGTTCATCGACATGAGCCAAAATTTGGCCCGTGTCTGCCACCTCTTAAAATTCTCTCCTCCGAACCTCTCAGGTTTCATTGCATTGAATGGTTGAGCCATATCAGGTTTCTAGATTATTAGAAAATTAACATGGCATAACATTAATTTAATTTTATGGATACGCAATAAAACATGATGTTAAAAATTGCGTCTACAACAAGATGACTAGCAACCAGCAGATTGACATAATATGCTAATAAAGAAAATATGCCTACACATGCTAGATAGTTCAAAAGATACATAGATGTGAACAAAACTATCATAGCTGTATGTATTCTCAATAGATCTAATCACAAAAAAAGAATCACACGGACCAAAAATTACCTAGACTAGAACACTCACAGTGGACATGATGAAGAACGGAAAGCGGCGTAGAAGTGACTCGATGCGATGATGAAGACGAGCAGTCACGCGGTGAAGCGCTTCCCAGAAACTTGATCGCTGGTCTCTCGTGTAGGGCGTCAATTGGCTGGTGATGGATCAGAGACACTACTCTCCTTACGCTTGTTGCATGACAAGCGAAGGGATCGGATGACTCGGGAAGCAGCAAGAACTAGAGGAAGCACAAATCGCCAAAAAGAACGAGATTGATTTATGTCACATATCTCCTCACGAACAAGGACGTCTCCCATAAGAAAGCGCGAACTGAAAATTGCCTCAGAAAATATCAGCTGAACTGCCACAATTTCAGGAACTGCCCCTAGAATCTCGCAATGCGGGCGAACGTACTAACCGCATGAAAATGTGCGTCTCCCTGAGTCTGCATCGCCACGTCAACAATCGAGGTGTAAGATGATGTGGCATAACCGGTAAACGTGGCAAAAGATTAAGAACACTTAGCACGTCTCGGTTATGGTTGTGCGTCATCACAAGTCACGCAATAAACACACGAAATACATGATATACGTGTGTGTACATAGCCTAACATAGCCAACCAAGGATTCAAATTTCGTTTGGGGAAAATATCAAGTATGATCGAAATCCGAAATTTCGATGAAATCTCAGTATTTCAGATAAATTTTGGTTAAAATTCAAAAACCAAAATTCAAATACATTCTGTTTGCTAGTGAAAAAAATGAATTTCAGCTAGTTTACCTGGAATTTCGGGCAAAATTGCCGAAATTTTGGCCTTTTTGCACCAGTTGAAAAATAGGTCAAACAACAACAAAAACTTTCGAAATTTTTTCTGGAGAGTTATAAAAAATTTATGATATTTGCATAAAAATTTCAGATTATTATAAAATTTGAGTAATTTTAAAAAATTCAAATATTTCTATTGTCCTCATAAAATGCGGACTAGCAAGTTTGAACTGAATGAAAATTAGAACAAATGAAGTTATAAAATTTTGAAATTTTTTTTGGATGGTCCTGACATATCCATAATATTCTCATAAACTTTTTACATAATTTTCAAGGCTCATAAATGTTTTAAAATTTGAAAAGTTCTATTGTCCTAATAAAAGCCTTACCTGCAAAATTGAACGAAATTAAAAATTATTCAAACCATGTTAAAAATTTTTGAATTTTTTTTTGAATGGTCATGATGTATCATTAATAGTTATATAAAAGTTTTAAATGATGATCATACTTAAATAAGTTTTAAAAATTCTGATAGTGCTAAATCCTAAGAAAAGACCGATGATCAATACATAGATGCTTTAGAAATCAAAAAAGGTTTAAAATTTTTGAAAATTTTACAAAAGGGTGATAAGGAAATTCTTAAGATCTCATAAAAATTTTAAATTATGATCACACTCCAATGAATTTATAAAATTCCTATAAGGCAAAATACCATTTATGTTCTTTCTCTTTTTGATTTTTGAAATATAATATAACAAATAAAGTTCGATGCATACATAGATTTGATTGACCAAACAAAAAAATTTAAATTTTTTGAAAACTTCATAGAATAGTACTGAGGCAATTATTAATCTCTCATAAAACTTTCAGTTCATGATCATACACAAAACAATTTATAAAATTTTAACAAGGTTACTGTCCCAATTGTGTTCATTCTATGTTTGATTTTTTAAAGATAACAAATGAATATTAATTATTTTGAAAATATTTTTCTGTATGATTCTACACTACTAAGTATTATACTATAAATTTTTAGATCATTATCAAGCTTATATAATTTTATAAAAATCTAAAAGTATTTTTACCAAAATTTTAAAATGTCTCAAAATTTTGATTTTTGAACAAATTTTCAAATAAGATGACTTTCTTTAGGGTTATGGGACCAAATCCGGTCAAATCCAGCCCTAAAAATTTAAAAATCGAACAAAAAAACCCAAAATTTCGGCGAAATTTCACTGAAAAAAACAAAATTAATGTAGCATTTTCAATTTTTAAAATTTTTAATCCAGTCAGTACTTTTAAATTTGGGGTGGCATGAAATCTAGTTTTTTGGCAAAATTTCATCAAATTTCATTAAAAATTTTAACCTTGTAACTAACTATGTATACCTCTAGTCTTGCCTCTAGCTCATACTAGAGTCCATGAATGAACTCCCCTTATAAGTTGGTTGCATTCCATTTAGCTAAGCATTATAGTACTAAAGACCATACACTCAACCCTACACCCCTTTGACTTCTTCTATTGAATTAATTCAGGATTAATTCCAACAGCTAGTAGTCATCACGATGCCACCTCTGAGCACATTAGTTGTTAAAGCCGTCGACCATGTCGACGGGTCATTCGCATCAGGGGTAGATCTAAGGAAAAAAAAAGCTATCGGGGGCTCGTCGGGGTCATTGCAAACTCGTAACACTAATTTGTAATTTGTAATAAGATGATCGTATGCTTGTACACTAGAAGAATGGTGTGTTGAACTGGAGAGTGTCGGTGTCATTTAACCCGGTCCATACACTATAGATGCACCCCTGGTTCACGTTTGATCCAAGGTTTCAGGGTCACTTGCGTTTGCTATGTTAGTAGAGGATCGAGCACAATGTGTGTGTGATATACATAGAGGAGGGATATACATAGAGGGGGGCAGCGATGCGGTGCAATCTGATGCAAATATTAACAAAATTAACTAAAGGGAGCAACTAGATAACGGTATACCATTGCAACAGTATAGTAACAAGTTTTATATAGTTTTAGCAAGTTTTAAGATAACATTTGAAAATTTTTATATTTCAATGGATTTCACGGGTCTCAAAAAAAGTTTATAGAAGTTTCCAAACCAAGTTTCAATGAGTTTCAGATTTTAAAACTTCATAGAGGATTTCAAGCCAAGTTTCAACGAGTTTTAGATTTTGAAACCCAAATTTCAACCAATGAGTTTTAACAAATTTCAACCAAAGGTTTCAAGAAGATTACCAAGTTTCAGCATGCTTTAACAAGTTTTGGTAAGCTCACCTATCTATGATGGTACTACCACGCCGTTGAGGGCCATCCTACACCGTCCACTACTGATGTACCCTCTTTATCAACTCCGAGCCTGACTACCACCACCGCCATAGAGCCGACTGACAATGTTTATTGCCGAATCTATGCTTGAGTTCTATGTTGAGTCTTCATCTCTCTCTTCTCCAACTCCGGTTGGAGCTCCACACCATGTTGCAGAGTTGTTGAGTCGCATAGCCATCAGATCTGACTGGCTCCGAGGTCAGTGTCACCAGGTCTACTAGATCCCATCATTAGCGACAAAAATGATGATCGGGGCTGCCACATCCATCACTAGACTTAGATGTGGGGCTCGTAGCCACTTGACGCGGGTGGATGCAAGCTTGTTGGATTTGCAACAGCCGGATGCGACCATCCCTGACACCGCACAGCTGATGCTCATACGGAGGTGCCCGATCTTCTGATGAGAACGATATGTCAATTTGGAGAAACGACGACCTCTTGAACCCAGCTACCAACCAAAAGGATGAGAGCCGACAATCACAAAGCCACCGGAACAGATCACTATCAACCGTGTTCAACTCGATCAACCTTTATCCCTGCTAGTAATCAAGAAACTTGCAAGAACAAAGTAATAAACAATCTGAAAATAGGTATTTCTCAAGCGCACGTTACACAGGGTGAGGTTCTGTCTCTCATGTTGGATAGTCTAGTTGATACACGCAAGATGAGAAGAGACGCACAAGGGGTTTACCACACACAACAAAACTTAAAGAACAACGTACATAGGTGGCGGCCATATGTAGAGGGGCACTGGTAGCCATTGAGGAGCCCAAACCATAGGTGGCGGATAGCACCACCAAACCCTAAGGATACATGGGCCATAGGCCCAAAAATAAGGTAGTGCAACACCCACAAAGTTATGGCATTCTTTCGCAAATTCTCGATGTTCTAGAGTGAAACTGGCAGTGGGGCTAGATCTATTGGAAAACTTATCTCCTAAGCTTTCCAACGAGTGGTCATACGTCGAAAACAGACTTCAGATGTGGTCAAAGCGTCCATTTGAAGTACTACTGCTCCTGGATGGTCGAACCGGACTCGGCGACGACTGGGGCTTGAACGTGGGCCTTCCTTAGGACATGGACCGTTCTTGAGGAATGCTTCTGAGGCGCTGGTCCCATGAGGTAGGCTTGAAAGGACGAGTATGTGGATTAAGGCCTCCGAAAGTTGACGAAGTTGTAGTGAAAGAAGCAACGGTTGTAGTATTAAAAATGGCTGTCGGAGAAAGAAAGGCAACATCATATCATAACAGCCTTGCCACATCGGGATCTGTCTGCCTCCCAGCCCAATTGTGCACTGGATCAGATCGCCCTCGAAACCGGAGCCAGAGCCACTCCTGACATTGCCTAGCAAAGCCATGTCGGATGCGCCTGCCTCTCATCCCCGCCACGCCGGATGCAATCATCCCTGCTACCGTCCAGCCTCGCCGCGCTAAATCCGACCACCTCCGAAGCCCGAAGCCACACAGCCCACATCTATGGCCGACGGAGAGGGTGTGTTCATCGATTTTGAGTGGAACGATATACTACCAGAATGTTGAGAAATGTAAAGCTTACCGTCCTTTATATTTCTGTTAAGCAAATTGTGCTCTTTCTTGATAACTTCGGAATCCAATCGGAATCACCTTCGATCACGACAATAAATTGTGCTCGGCTTGCAGTCCGCACTATTAATTGCGTAGCACCTCCTGAACTACGTTAAACAAATTCCCTCGAAAAACTGCACGACACAATTGGCATAGCTATCTATGATATTTGCAGAATTTGTGAGAATTGCCTCGTTCAATTCACGCTGCTGACCGGATCCGGGCCTCGTCCATGCCATCGGCTAGATGCAGACTTCTTGCTTGCTTCCGAAGCGTAGGGCTTCACCACGGCCGGCTTGCTCCCCGGCCTGCATCGTCTTCACCGGAGGCGGTCGGATCCGGGCCCCGTTCTTTGCTTCGCTACCGAACGGATGCAAGCCGAAGAGGAGAAAATGGGAGGCGGCGGCGAGAATCTCTGAGCGGAGGCACCGCGGTGTGATAGGGATGCCGGCGGTGAAACCGACGAAAGGATGGAGGTCACTTACTTGTACTCAGCAACACGGTGGCGGACCGGCGGGAAGTGGTGGCCTGGTGGGAGGCAAGGTCGCCGTCACCACCACTACTACCAACTCCAGTGTTTCAGACAGAGAACATAGCTGCAGAAACACAATACAATACGGAAAATATGCAGATGGAGACAGCCGTCCATGGCAAATCGACAAGCCCACCCACCAACCCAGTAGCCCAACTGAATTTAGGGGCTATTTGATTTGCTTCCAATTGTTGTTAATATTTGCTTTATTAAATTTTGGTAGTGTTGACCAAATTTTGCAAGCATTTGGTTTGCAACCAAATTTTGGCTAGATTCTCTTCTCTATTGGCCAAATTTGGCAACCCTAGTTCATTTTCTTGGCAATTGTTGGCCAAATGTTGGCTACCAATTTGGTGACCAAATTTTTAGCATATCAATTTTTAGTAAGGTTTGATTTGGCAAATTTGGTCTCAAACCAAACTATTGGTCCTGTGGCACGGTAAATATGACATGGCTGAAGCATGGCACAGCATGCGCATGGCCCCACCGATACGACACGAATGACAGGACCGTGTCGGGTCTCGAGGTCGGGTACGATGGGCAGCACACCATGTCACACCAGCATGGGCCGTGCTTTGATCGGCACGGCATGAAACAACCCCGATAAGCCCGAAGCAGACACGACATGTGGCAGGTCACTCTACTACAACATTGCGTCATATTGTGGTTCATTTTACGGACGGCGTCTTTTGCGGTCCTCGTATGAAGAGAAAAGGGAGACAACAAAGATGCTAAAAGTGGAGAATGGGGACCGGAAAGTACATGCTCACTGATACCAAGTAGCGCACCAAGCCGTTCCGCACTGAGGCATGCTCACTGATACCAAGCAGCGCACCAAGCCGTTCCGCACTGAGGTACCCTATACTAGGTGTAAAGTTTTTAACGAAGCAGTAATTTTGTATCTGTTCAAGAATGAATAAAATTTAGTTCTTTCCCTAGTATTTGTGCCTCAGCTCCGTGCGTCTCTAGCTCATTTTCTCTTGTCGCAATAGTGTAATTAGGTCAGGTCTGAGCTGGTACGGTACGAAACCAATACAAATCACAAATAGACCTATAGAGACTCGCCGAACATGAGTTAGCCCGATACGATACGATTTAGACACGTGATCCGATAAACTCGTGGTACACCAGCCCGATAGAAAGCCCACCGCTACCTACGAAGGGGACAACAAACTGGCCCAACCAAATCTTGGATGCCCGATCACCGAACACACTGAATTCTGAAAGCATGCATGGTATCGGCAAGATGGTACTACTATTAGCAACAACAACCTCTCTGACACTATTAAATTCATATGGCTACTAGGCACAGGATTGAGTAAAGAGCTCGACTTTGCAGAAAGAGCCCAGCTGATGTAACATCACTAGACTGACTGGAGTGATTGATAGTCTGATAGATGGAAAGGAACTGGCTACTGAAACAATTAAAGGCGTATGCAGTTGTTACGACAGCACTGTCATGGGCTCATGGGAGGGCTTGCAGCAGATTATTGAGCACTGTGCACCGTGTGAGCCATCACATCATCGTCATCTCTGGTCCAAACCATGATAGCAACAATCTAGTGCCATCTGGAGCTCTGGACCAATGCCTTGCACTGTTATGCCAATAAATCGTACATTTGACTGACAATAGCCTCACTACAAAATACATAATGTCTGTACGAATTAGCAAATTCCAATGAGAGTTTCAGGTGCAGAAAATGGCAGAATCTGGTTAGACAAAATTTCAAGCGCACATGCAACAACCTCTCTTGTACTGTGTTGTACAGCGAGAAAGAAACGCGAAAGGCTGTCTAATTTGACAAATATGCAACCACTCAACGCAATAATAATCGAGTACATATGTTTACAACAGGATGTGCATCAATTTGACAGTTACAATCCAAGTGGCTGCTGTCTGCATGTCAAATCCAAATCCTTTCGGTTTTGGTAAGGCGAATCAACACCACAGAAACTGATACATGTAGACATATAGTACAGGTTACATTTTATGCACATCCGCCTTCTTTTTTTTAAAAAAGTGGTATATTACCAAGGCATCTTATCTTCCAGGGAAAATCATGCAACAAGACAACGAAGCACAGACTAAGATACAAGCTTCACCCATAATAATGGCATAAAACTATAGCTTCACCCAGAATAATGGCATAAAAATGTACAATGAATGAGAATTTAGGAGTTCACTAGTCCAGCTCACAAGAACATTCTTTCCTCAAAGACAGGCAAAGGAGAAAGAAGAGACAGCAATGTGCACATCTAATGATTGGGCACAGCTCACCTTCCGCTATTATTTTCCTTCGCTTTGATAAACAATGTATAACCATTTACAGGTTTTAGGCTACAAATCAATGGAATAGAACCACCCACCCAACCTAACCAACCAAGCGTTTCCTATCTACATGACAGTATTACAAGTATCTCGCCTTTACCTCCAAAAATTCACACACACACACACCCCTCAGTACACCGATCCACCGGTTAGCCTAAATTCTCACCATGTCAGCCCTATACGACAACCACGCCGGCGTAATTCACTTGCGCTACACTTCAAGCCTGACTCGCGTCTTAATTGGCTTTAGCTTCACTCCCATGCTCTCCGGCGACAGAAGCTCCGGTGATATACAGAATGGGCTGAGGGGGCTGCGCGGGCTGCAGTCGAGCTGGCTCGGCCTGTCCAGGCCATACCCCATGAAGAAGTACTCAATTGGTATAAGCATTGCGTGTGGTTGCTCCTCTGTTATGAGCGACCCGCATGCTTGAACCTGCAACAGATGCCAAAATAGATAATTTCGAAATCCGTCATTTAAATGTTAAAACATTGAACTGGTGAGCGTAACTGTACTGATAGTCTTTACCTCAACTAGAGCACAATATCTCCTATCGAGCTTTGATGTCATGTGAATAGCCTCTGAGTGAAACTGAGAATTCTCTCCGACAAAAAGCAGGGTTCTACACTGAAGCTGCTTCAGCTGTTCTGTCAAGTCGTATCTCCTGGAAATCATTGCAAGGTTTGTTTCAATTCGCTCTTAACGTAAGTTGACACTACAAATATTGAAATAAAAAAGTGTAGAATGTGTACATACTCATTCATTGTCTGTACAAAGCGCCACACATTCATGCTCTGCCGCTGATCTAGCAACTACAATATGTGAAAGAACAAAATCCAACATTTAATAGATCTAAAGAAAAATGAGTAATTAATAAAGGAAAAAAACTATGGAACTTACACTTCTACAAGCCTGCACAATGTCTGATTCAGGTAATTCAGAGCATCCCCGTACTTCCTGAGGATTAGAGGATACCATAACAGCAGGATCAACAATGGCCAATGAAATGTCATGTGAAATAAATTAAACTTAACTGTAGCTACCTTGCTAAAATACCGCTGCAGTAAGCACTCCTTCACCAACCCACACATCCCATAGTAATATAACAAATTGGACGCCACCTGAGAAAAAGAATTTATTAGTACAATCCCAATTTTTTAAAAAAACATATGTAATTCAGTAGGTCAGTTATTGCAAAGCTACCTTATTATAAAACCACTCAGTCCAACTGGGGGCTTTACATAGAGGTGAAACAAGGATAAGACCTAGTACACGCTCCCTATACTTTGCCTGAAAAAAAAAGAATAGTTCAATTAAAAGTTTTGATGGATAAGCGATGGATTAACACTGGTTTTGAAGGAAAACCTACTGCGAAGAGAGTAAGAATGTAAGCACCCGCAGTGACACCTAAGCACATAACAGAACCTAATCTGGAAATAACAAATTTGACCAGGAAACAAAAAATTAATCAACAAATACTGGGAAAGATCATTTGAGCTTGATCAAATTTTTGAGAGAATCTGATAGAAGATTACCCAAAGAAATCAAGAACATCTGCAACCTGATCTGCTAAGTCATCAACAGATGGTATAGGTGCATTTGGTGAAATTGGAGCAGCTCCCAACTGCATGATTCTCACAATAAAATGTGAAAAAAATCAGTAATGAGAAAATAGAAGAATGAATTATGTAATGCAACCCAAATGCAAGGTTTAGTGTTCATAGCGTATTGCATACTACTGACCTCATGTCCTGGGGGGCTGATATGGTAAATGCAAAAATTGTGAAGCAGCAGCGAAGCAGCTTCAGGGCAGAAGAGTAATCCTTGGAAGCAAGACATATCTGACCAGGAATGATAGGAAGTTAAGTTCCTGCATTTCCAATTGCTGGAATAATTTGCATGATGCCCTGCTGCACTTTACACTAGTGTGAGGTACTTACGATTTAAAGCAACATCTGGATAAGTAACAAGAGCAGGCTTGTCATGGTCACCGTACACCGCAACAGATACAGATCCATGATTTGTTTGTACATGATGTTCCTGAAGAAACAGTGTTAAAACAGGAGAAAAAAAAAGTGAACAGTTTTAGCTGAGCACATAGCGTCCAACAGGACAATAATTTTGTGCAGTGCATTGCACACAATAAAATAAAATAAAATCCCACAGTGGCAGGCATGCATCTCCTGAAGCTAAATGAGCTTACGTAACACCAAAGCTTGTATTTCCCAACCACAAGGCCTATAATTTTGTGTTAAATAGGAAAACAGTGTGACAGTCAGCTAAGAACAAAATATTAGTATCAATGTGAAGAACCATTATGAAGGCCGTTTCAAAAATAGAATACAAATAAATGTGCCAAATGGTCTTAATCTGCCCAAAATAGATAAGCATGTAATCAAGAGGATAATCCATGCCTATCACTACAGAAACCAACAATATGTCTAAATTATAAGATGAATAAATATCCTGATAGCATCTAAATAACCCTGAATGGCCAGCAAGAAAATCAATGGATGGTTTATCTGAATTTGGATTATACCAAATCGGTTATTGTTTGATACTAATGAACGCACCATGTGGCAGTCAATGGGAAAAAGACCGTAGGTCAAGCCTCAAAAGCTTATACAGAAAAAGATATCAGTATATCTATTTAAATCTACAGAATGCTTAACAACCAAGCTGTCAAGCAATTTGTGTGTCCATACTACAACTATGCTGTCAGCAATCGGCGTGGTGAACCCCAGAAACAGCGATACAAAGAGAAATGATCCTTAGAATTCGTCAAGAAAGAAAACTAGGTGATTATCTCCAAGATTTCCTTCAGGTCAGAAAAGGTACCAGTCCTCCCCTGACGCTTGAAGGAAAGAATTTCTCCAAAATGACGCAAAGGCGATGACTTCATGATTGAAGGATCTTTGTTTTCTCTATAGAATACTAAAAGCTGACAAGATGAAAACAAAAGAAAAGGAGAATAATGGTTTCACTATGATGAGTGGTGTTAAAGCGATGCTTTATCAACCATTTCTTCTAGGACAAAGCAAAGTACTAATACAGAACATAAAACGAACCACAGCGATTCGTCCACCATTACACAAGCAAATAGCTAAAACTATACTATTTATCAAGAAAATGAAAGGCCAAGGCCAATACAAACACCTGCTCTTTACCTATCACAGGAAGAATAATTATTCCATAAAGGCTACACAGAGCAATGATTTGAGAGCCAGTTCACAAGCATCCAATTAAAATTAAAGAAATTCAAATGAAAGGGACTTGTAAACTACACTCAATATTTTTACCGATTTACTCAAACATTCGTCCATAGTCAAACAATAACATTGTCCAAACTGCATGAAGATTCCACGTGCCACATACTCAGCACTGAAACATAAAAAAATCTTGAAAAAAAAACAAACCAACAGCCAAACAAAAAAGACGCACACGTAGAATTGGGAAGTTTGTAAGAGTAGAGCTCCTATGCATCACATCTTAATACAAATTACATAATCTTGAAGTAAACGAAAAAGTAATCACCGTCTACATTTTATTCATACTTTAATATTTGTGAAACTTTCAAATAGAAATACATAAAAGCACCTCCAAATTTATACAGTGCAATACACAATGGAATATATGTTCGTAAGGACCAAGAAAGCCCAACCAAGCAAATAAAGTGCTACACAATTATAGAAACGCTACTTATAAAACAAGCGCTACAAGAAAAGTGGTGGTTAGGACACCGAAGCAAGACGCAAGAGCGTCAAGTCCGAATCTTCTGGTGCCCAAAATTACTGTAATTAACTAGCGATGAAGGCAGGGCAAGGACCATATTATGACCAGGCAAGAACCGTAGTAGCAGGGAAAATTTTTGACATGGTCATAGGTAGTCTGACAACGACGGCAGGAGACGATGCGGCGAAAGATTCACCATCTCGTAGCTAAATACAGCTGTTACTTCAGCAGATGACGAAATGCACCATGCAGAATTGCAGATGGCGAAGCGAAGCAGGAACAATATGCCATAAATACATGTGGAAAGTAGCCGCGCAGGACACGGAGATGGAGTCTCTTTCCGATTGCACTCACCACTTTATAGTATTAACTTTCTCTTCATTGGACTTCGCAATTCGAGTAGAATTAGAAGAACTCGTAGCAAGAAAAATCTAACCAAGAAACCACGGAAGAAATCAAGAACCGACCACAAGCAGCAAAACGACAACGACGCAATGCAACCCAAGTTGAACAAATCAACCCCAACAACAAAAACCAAAAAAAAATCTCCAAATACCACCAAGTTCGCATCTTTTCGCCTCCCAATCCGTAACCTTCCAAGCGCCCCCCAAAACCAATGCGAGCAGCCAAATCGCCGGGAGGAACGAGTCCATCCCAAGGAAAAGATCCCTAAGCAGCACAGATTTCCAAGAAACGGATAGCCCGGGAGGAGGGTGGTGGACGGACCTTGCCGCCGAAGGAGATGCGCTCGACGTCGACCGACACGACGGAGCCGCCGGAGTCCCCCATCCCCGCCGCCCCCTCGACACCGGGCCTGCTCCCACTGCCCCCTCTATCTCTCTCCTCCTCCTCCTCTCTCTCTCCTTGCCCTATAATGTCCCGTGCGCCTCTCTCTCTCTCTCTACCCCGCCTTCTTCTCCTGTCTTGGCGTCGCTTATAAACGGAGGAGCAGCACGCACTCCCTCTCTCTCTAGGCGTCCCTTACCTTCTTAGCTTGGTGGCTGAGGCTTTCCTGTATTCGCTCCACAATTCTTGCGCTTTCCTATTATTGCATCGCAGTCCCTCCCGTTATTCGAATTTTTCACTGTTGTAGCCGACCAAATTATTTTTTCAGAATTAGCCCGCGTGTTTTTTTTTTCCGGATATAGCCTCCGAGCCTGTAATCCCGTGCTCTCCGTACGCTGCAATGCTAATGCCACACACAGAGAGCGCTGCATTAGCAAATGCCGCGGTTCCCTTATATTGAAAAAAAATTAAAAATGCCATGGTACTGTAGCACTACATTGCTACAGTACCATATACTGTACTTCTAAAAAAATTGGATTTCCACTTAGTAGAAGCGCAATATTTATTGCTGGTGGTGCGGTGTCTAAATTTAAATATAGTTCATTATATGTAAATTACCGATACCATATATTTAAAATAGCAACATATATATAATACTCTCAACTACAAAATCAAGTATTTAAACCGGTGTTCTATTTTACATCTAGACCGATGTATGTTTCAGTATTGATCTATACCAATGTTTTGTTCTAAAGTTTAATATAATAATATAAATTTATAAGTAGAAATAAGTCAAATTTACATCCCTGAACTCAACTACAAAACTAGGTATTTGAACACTCAAAACTTAAAAAAAACAAAATCAACTTACACTCTGAGGTTACAATAAAGAAAACTTATATCCTAAGGTAGTTTTGGAGGGTGATTTTGCTAACGAGGTTACAATAAACAAAATCAATCTATATAGTTTTTACCATTTTGGGAGCCATATCATCAATTTTTACTGATAGCAATTAAATAAGAGGGAGGATGACAACATAAAGAAAGATAATAGAGAGAGAGTAAGAAATGGTTAACAATATGAGCTATGCTACACATCATGGTTTAATATAATATATACTATATATAATATATATTTTTTACTATTTTAAATATGTGGTATCGACAATTTATATATAATAAACTATATTTAAATTTAGATACTGCACCTCCACTCAGCGGCAATCCAAAATAAAAAAACTACAGTCCCGTGGTATTGTAGTGCACAATACTATAGCAATGCAGAGCTATAGTACAAAGGCGTTTTTTTTTTGTAGCTGAGGATAGCCGCGTCATTTGCTAATGCAGCACTCCCCGTGCGTGGCATTAGCATTGTGGCACACAAGGATGGCAAGATTGTGGGCCCGAGGGCTACATCTGAAAAAAAATCGTATAGAGACTAATTTTAAAAAATTAATTTCTTGAGGTTACAGCAGTGAAATATTTCTGCTATTCAATGCTCCCTTTTTTTAGAAATTACTACTTGGGAGGGTAAAAGAGTCCAACCAAGGTCTAGCCTTACTCTACTTAAATGACACACGGATAGGGATGAAACCAGATCGGATAGTTTCTGACCGATCCGGATAAATTGCGGATGCGTATTGTTTCGGATCAGATATTTGTCAGATATTGTCAGATCGAATATAGATTTGGTAGCTCACTATCCGTCGATACATATATGGTCCGGATAATCTAGATATTTATGGGCCAGATATGCAGGTGGGCTAGGACAAGGCTACTCTTTTAGCCCACAAATTAAATTTTAATTATTAAAATTAGCAAATCAACTTAAAAAATTACGAAATTTTTTTAGGGAAGTTCTTGGCATAATCTAATATTTTAAAAATTTATTTTAAGATTTTATTAGCTTTTAAATTTTTTGAAAATTCAAACACTACTATCTTTAATAGAAAAATATTTTAAATAAGTAGATAAAATGCATAAAAACTCATAAATACATTTTTTTTATTTTAAATATAATTCAATAAAGAATACAAATCTTAGGTCATTACATGTTCTTCATAAATGTCTGGAGCAACTAAACTAGTTACGTTTTTTTCATTGTGTGTATAATCTAAAGGGTATTCATATTCCGATAAATATCGTGACCGTATTCATTTCGATTAGTATGTGCCCCGTAACTGCATTCGACATTATTCGTATTTGTATCCATATTCGGGTTATCCGTATCCGAGAAAAAAAATATGAAAACAAATATGACAGGGCTATTATCCGTTTGTATCCGATCCGTTTTTCATCTCTACACAGAGATATATACTAGTGAGCAGGGAATAAAATTTTGGCAAATTTTCACTGAAATTTCAGATTTTGGGACCCAATGAATTTTAAATTACCGGTAGAATTAAAATTTTTGAAATTTTTTTTGAAATTGCTGCAATAATTTCTGTAATTTTGGCGAAATTTCAGATAAACTGGGCAAAATTTCAGGATTTGAAACAAGATTTTGATGTTTTAGGACCGGATTTGACCGGATTTAGTTCAATAACCCTTAAGAAAGTCATTTTCAATGAAAATTTGTTGAAAAATTGAATTTGAGACATTTTAAAATTTAGGTAGAAATATTTTCAGATTTTTATAAAATTGTACAAGCTCGATAATAATTTGAAAAATTTATTAAACTATATTTAGTAGTGTATGATTATACATAAAAATTTTGAAAATAATTTAAATTCATTTTTATCTTTAAAAATAAAAAATAGAATGAACATAATTAGGACAAGAACCTTGTTATATTTTTATAAATTTTCTTATGTGTGATCATGATCTAAAATTTTATGAGAGATTAATAATTACCTCAGTACAATTCTATAAATTTTTTAAAAAATTAAACTTTGTTTGTTTGGTCAATTAAATCTATGCAACTACTAAACTTCATTTGTTATTATATTCCAAATATCAAAAAGAGAAAGAACATAAATGCTATTGTTCCTTGTAAGAATTTTATATATTCACTAGAGTGTGATCATAATTCCAAATTTTTATGAGATATTTAGAATTTTCTTATCGCCTTACTATAAATTTTCACAAATTTTAAACCTTGTTTTATCGTTAAAGCAAATCTATATATTGATTATCAGGCTTTTATTAGGACGTAGTACTGTCAGAATTTTTGGAACTTCTTCAAGTATGCTAATCATATGAAACTTTTATAAAAATATTAGTGATACATCAGGACCTTCCAAAAAAATTTCCAAAATTTTCCAACGTGGTTTGAACTATTTTTCATTCTGTTCAAATTTGTCGGTAAGGCTTTTATCAGGACAGTAGTACTGTCCAAAATTTTAAAAATTCTTGAATCTTGATCACTATCCAAAAATTTTATGAAAATATTAGTGATTCATCAGAATCATGCATAAAAAATTTTAAAAAATTATAACGTCGTTTGTACCATTTTTCATCCGGTTCAAACTTGCTAGTCAACTTTTTATCTGGATAGTACCAATTTTTGAATTTTAAAAAATTCCACAAACCTGATAATTATTTGAAAATTTTATGAGAACATCTGTGATGTGTCAGGAACTTTCAAAAAAAATTCAAATTTTTTTGACGTAGTTTCAACTATTTTTTGATCAGTTAAATTTTGCCAAAATTTTGAAAATTTCGGCCGAAATTTCGGATTTTTGGCTGAAATTTCGGTAATACAAAAACTGGATTTGAATTTTGAACGGATTTCATCCGAAATACCAAAATTTTGCTGAAATTTTGGATTTCGGCCACCGGCAAAATTTAATCCAAAATGAAATTCGAATCCTTGCTAGTGAGAACCTGAATTCCTAATCAAAAACAGATGATGGGTTCATACCCAGAACGATGTGTTTAGGCCTTTAGGGTAATCGAGTGCGGGGATGAACACGTCAAATGATACCCATGCTAGTCAAGGTTGCAAACCATGCATTATAAAAGTTATAATTATTAACTCAAAATAGACTGGGGCTGTATCAAATTAAGCATCCAAAGATTAGCGGTTACATTACAGGCTACAAGTCCTAAGTGCCGTATTGCAATTTCTTGAGAAGGTCAGGGGCTTATACGCAAATGGACTAATCCCTAATTCCCCACCGAGGAGGCCACCGACGCTTCGCTCGCACTCCCCCACCCCCAAGCCTGAGCTTTTATAGCCTTTCCAACTTTTATTTTTCAAAGCTAGCTCCCCTGTAAACATAGTTATTATATAAACAGCACTTTTTTTAAACGTAAAAGCACCCATAGATAACACATATTACCTATCATACTCATATAATATAACATTGCTGTTAAGTTAGAGCAACACGATAATAACCTATCGTGCCTGGACACCATGGTAGACCCTACCAAGCCGCCCTATTATGCCAGCACGCTCTACCGAGCTATCATATCATGGTATATAAGTACAACATGTGCTACATGAGATATGACATTGTTTCTATAGAGCTATTTTTATAATTACATTCTTACACAGGTTAAATTTGAAAAATAAAAAACTAATAACTCTCCCGTCACTGTGACCCGTCCCACCGCACCAAGCAGGAGATTTTGACCGTTGGGTTCTCCCGATCGGACGGTACAAATCTCGCCACGTCTCTCCTCTCTTCCCCTAGAGAGCGGAGTTCACCCTATGACTTCTGGGACCTGGTCCTCCTGGCCCACATGTCATTGGGAAGCTTGCAAGGGACAAGGCTTGCATTCACACGGCAGGCCCACCAAACGACCGTTGGCTTACGCGTCGCGTTACGCAAACGTGGCGTCTTCCCATTGGCCGGTGCAAAGCTTCGGCGCCCCGTCCAGGTGTCGATAGGGAGCAGCCACGGCGACACGTGGGCCCCGCTGATGGATCTGCCGCGATGGGCCCCACCTGTATGTGGGTTCATTTATTGCCCGGCAATGTGGATTCGAGGGGCAAACTGGTAATTTCGAGGCGACAACGTTATTCTCCGGGTGGTAAAATTATGGGAAAATTCGTTTTGAGCCATTGCAAATATGCACGTTTTGAAATCTGCCATTATACTTCGCCGACTCCAAAGAGAGGCCAACATTATTCTCGCGAGTTTGAAATATGCCATTTTATACGTCCTCCTCGCCTCGGGCCCACCCGCAGTCACCAATCTTCGTATTCCCCTCTGCCCGCCCGCCGACAAAATTCCCCACCCCATTGAAGAACCCTAAGCGGGGACGCCTCTTCTTCGTTTCTTCCGATTTCCCCCCGAGTGGCGAGTGGCGGAGAACAAGCGACCTCGGCAATGCAAGTGGTGAAGGCACGCGACAAGCAGAGGCGTCGAGAGGCAAGGCAAGGCGGGTGGGGAGATGGAGGTTCCAAGCAAGTGGTTTGGTTCCTCTTTTCCCAAACAGTGAGTTGTCCAAATCTCTCTCCCTTTCATGTTGTGCTAACGGTAGAGAGTGCACCATACCAGTATGAACATGTTGTTGTTGTGTTTTTGCGGTTAGAATCTAATTAGTCCCATTTGCGGGTAGGTCTTGGTTCACGATAGAGCTTAAGGTTCAAGGATTTGTGAGCAAAGAGTCGGCGGTAGGAAAAGCTATCTGTGCGGTTTTTCTCGAAATTGGATAGTGGATTAGGAGAGAGCTGTTCAATGGATTTCTTATGAAAAGCTTAAGTCGGAATTGAAATGGAGTGTGAACCGATCGCTAAGGTTTGGTACTTTGACAAAATAATGGGTGAGGATGTTAGCTTAGTCGATGACATCGACTTGTAGGTTTGTTTGAAATGTACCAACCCGAGAAACATTTTGAGTTAATTATAGCAAGTGTTTGACAAAAGGTTGTGGAGGAAAATGAGTGTTCCATAGAGCCTCTGTGTGTTGTGCATCCTCCATGCGGTCCTAGAGAAAAGCCGAAGCAACTACATCTAAACACGCAAATGAAAATGCAACAAGAATCGAGGCCGACGTGTTTGACATTGAAGAGGAGTATGTTGGTGTGAATGATGAGCACTTATATGGTGCTCCTCCAAGTACACATCAAACTGACTTTGACTTTGACTTTGAACCACAAACACATGGATCTGCCGAATTTGGACAATCTTCTCGGTAGGTGGCCTTCTTTGGCGATGGGGTTACACCAGAAGAGGCAGAGGTGGTGATGTAGACCCTCGGGAAGTAAATGTGTTGCTTGATCTGATGAGCCGATATTAGGAAAGGGCTTTATTTCACGATATTGTAGCGTTGAAAAAGCTATTAGGCACTATGCCATTAAGAGGGGTTTGAATTTTCGGTTTAAGGTGATAAAACAAGATTCATTGCTAGCTGCTCATATGAGGGATGTCCTTGGCGTATTCATGCTTCCAGTGCGGGATGAGCGCAATCTGAGTTAGAATGATGTATAACTTCAATTATGCATGTTAATTTTGCATGTTAATGTTCATATGTTGATGCTTCCCCATGTTTCTTTGTGCGAGATAAAGGTGCTTCCTTTTGATCACAATTGTCCAACAAGAAAGTTGATGGATGGGAAGATGGCAACTCAAGAATGGATTGTTGATAGGATTCTTTGCAGGTTAAGACCAACCCACGAAGGGAGCAAAGGATGCAAAAGAGAAGTTGGAAGAAAAGACGAGATTAAACTGAAATATTCCAAGGCTTGGGCGGGCATGAGGCTAGCTCTAGACCAGATTCATGGCAAGTATGAAGAAAGCTTCAGCCTCTTCAACTGGAAGGCAGAGAGGAGAAAAGGATCTGGATCCCTCATTGACATTGACCTGAAGAAAGAAGGTAACAACATGTATTTCAAGAGAATTTTTGTTTGCTTGATTGCATGTAGAGATGGTTTCTTGGTGGTTGTAGACCATACCTAGGTGTAGATTCAACAGACTCTCCTTTGGAAAGTACATGTGTCGATTGGCCTCGGCTACTAGTGTTGATGGGCACAATTGGCTCTTCTATGTAGCATATGCTATTTTTGCATCTCAAACAGAGGACAACTGGTGCAGTTCATGCGACTTTTGCGTGAGAGTCAGAGGTTGTCCCGAGGGTTTAGTGATATCCACAGATGCTTGTAAGGGTCTAGAAAAGGTCTGTTGATGTGGCTTTCCTAAACCGAACATAGAGAGTGTATGAGGCATCTTTATGCAAATTTCATGAAGAAGTTTAGTGGACCAATCTTCACACAACACTTGTATCCAATGACAAGGCGTTACATCAAGAAAAGTTTAGATGGCACATGGGGCCAGATCTTTCAAGCCCACCCAGATGCCATAGAATGGCTAGAGAAACATCATCCGAGGATTTGTGCAGTGTGGATTTTCGAAGAGAGTAAGTGTGACTACGACCAATAATGTCTCGAGAGTTTCAATAATCAAATAAAGGGATACAAGGTCCTCCATCTCCATGAGCTAGTCGACCACAGTTAGAGAGTTAATTATGGAAAAGATGGCTCTAAGGAGAATGTTAGCAAGGCAGATGGAAGATGGCATACTTCCAAATGTGATGAAGGAGTTGAATAAAGCAAGTACGAGATTAAGAATTGTGAAAATTGCAAGGAGTGATGATGACTTGGCGAGAGGTAACATTGGTGGATCCAGATAATGTGACAAGAAGGCACACTGTACACTTGGCCAACCAAAAGTGCTCATGTAGGCGATGGCGGAGTAATGAGCAAGCCTGCTGACCATGCATTGGGTTGGATTTGTGCTAACAGAGGTGTCAAAATTGAAGACTTTGTCCATTGCTATTACTCTGTGCGAAGTTCGTGGTGCCTATGATTAGACCATTCCAACCATGCTCGATAGATCTCAAGTGGCTGTGGTGGATCTTGGCTTCAAGGTTCATCCACCAAAACTGAAAAGAGGCTGCAGGAAGGCCAAGAGCACAAAGAATGAAGGGGTTTCTAGAACTGGGGCTAGAAGCATCAAGTGTCGAAGATGTGGAGCATTTGGGCACTTTCAA
Source organism: Guadua angustifolia (assembly GCA_036346375.1). Taxonomy (NCBI): domain Eukaryota; kingdom Viridiplantae; phylum Streptophyta; class Magnoliopsida; order Poales; family Poaceae; genus Guadua; species Guadua angustifolia. The sequence continues at coordinate 64,218,702 of CM070502.1, read as the reverse complement.
AAGACTTGCAAGCTTGCGTAGCACAAGATGAGGGAGCACAAGTCGGTACTACAGTCAAGGAGAACCAAAGAAGAGGTAAAAAACTAATTAAACTTCTCATACTTCATTTATTATCTTTATTAATTGGGAAAATTTGATTCTTCATTAAATGTGTAACATGGTTATAGGAAGAGATGCACCCTCATCTTGTCTTTGGTACTACCAAGGAGAACCAAAGAAGATGTATAAGAAGAAGACTACACCCAAGAAGAAGATGACACCAAAAAGAAGAAGGCTCAAGCAAACATGTAGTGCACCTCCTGCGAGAGTCGTTAGAAAGCTATCTGATTTCCTTTGATGTAATGTTTGCTTTGATGTAATGTTATGTTGGTGAGAACACTAGATGCTATGTGAGAACACTAGAAAGCTCTCTCGATGTAATGTTTGCTGTTGGAGAACACTAGAGATGCACTCTAATGTGCTATGAAAATAAAAATACTATCTGTTGAAATTTCTCTTGTAATGTCTTTGTTCACATTTTGCTCAAGAGCCTAGCTTCAGATCATACATAAGTCAAGAATTGCTATTAGCTTCAGATCATACATTTTGCTCAAGAGCCTAGCTTCAAAGAGCATAGCCGAATTTCATACATCAAGAATTGCTATTAACATGAAGTCAGAATTTCATGGTACGCCATGTTATGAGACATCCAGAATTTCATACATGAGGAACAAATTATTGTTAACATGAGGCCATTGAGACAACACGAGGTTCAAACTTTATCGATTACAAGAAGACCTAACACAACACCTACACATACAACAACTACACCTACACATAACATCTGGTTCTTCAATTGGCTAATTTGAAGCTTCATCTCCCATATTTGTTCCTTAGCCTCACCAATTTGTTGCTTCGCCTCCCATATTTGCTGCTCTAGATGAAAATTTTCTCTACTTCCTTCTCCATCCACAAAACATCCTCGCAACCTTGGGTTTCATCCAGTTTCTCCAACCGACATAAATAGCCCTTGTACTCATTCTCCCACATGAAGAATCCACATGTTTTATCATTCTACATAAATCGAAACCACAATTAGTCCAACCGAAAATAAGCACAAATTGCACAAATACAACTATCTCACCGGGATATTGTTGATACACTTGTAGAATACTGCACCAAACGAATTTGGTTGCTTGCTCCGTAGCATAACCACAGGGATCCCACACGCCGAGGCAATCAACCATTCGTACCTCCTTCGCATTCTGCTGCGGCGCTCGACCGAGCCCGACTTCATTGGACTTCGCCTCATTGCCATGGAGCTAGGGCTCGCGCCTCACGCCACTTGCCGCCGTCGAGGTCGCCTCCTTGCCACCCCCTCCGCCACTCGCCGCTTAGGGTTCTTCAATGGGGTGGGGAATTTTATAGTCATTTGGGGATGAAGCAGCGGCGGGGCAAGAGGGGAATCTGAAGATTGGTGACTGCAGTGGGCCCGAGGCGGAGGAGGACGTATAAAATGGCATATTTCAAACTCGAGAATAATGTTGGCCCTCACCGAGTCGGATATAATGGCAGATTTCAAAACGTGCATATTTGCAATGGCTCAAAACGAATTTTCCCTAAAATTATTCGGATACGCTGTTTAACTCACGGCTTTACTGTGTGCACGGGTAGAGGGAAAAAAAATTTGTGGAGGTGGTATGTAAATTTAATTCTGTGCATCTCTATTTCGATGGATGTCACATGTTTATTTTGCCAATTTCAACATTCATTTGATTTCTCACTCCTCCCATTAATAACACCCTTGATTTCACACTCCTCTAATTAATAACACTGATAGTGGGGTGAGGTTGAGATTTAGCTAGATAGACACGTGGCATCCATCGGAGTGGGGATGCACATGATTAAATTTGTATACCTCCTCCACAGAATTTGTTTCCCGGGTAGAGCAGCATTGGCTGAAGTCAGTGAAAAAAATATTTTATATATCTAAAAAATGGTTTTTTTAAAAGGCAGAGAAAGCTGCGATTACGTTAGATAGGAAAGGAGAACGTCGTTGGACGAGTTTTTTATATATAAAAAAATGGTTTTGTTTGGATAGAGATTTTTTGCAGACTCATATTGGTCGTGTATAGTGCAGGAGATTCAAATAATCCTTTGCCCACAGGAGATGTTTGGCCCAGTGCCATAATACCATAATTCTCTTACTCCTATTGTTTCACAATACTTAACACTCTTTAACTTATACCGGTTAAACTTCCTAATCCTTGAACAATAATTATTTCTTAAATATTTAGATTGATTGTATTAAAATGATAGTGTTAGATTTGTCGTAAGAAATACTTTCATAGTATTATACTTCCACAATATTTTATAAATGCATTAGTGCAAAATGAACAGTCAATGTTTAACCTTATAGATGTGAAAAAACCGGAGTTCCCAATATGCTGAAACAAAGGGAGTACTAAAGTATTGCAAAGCCAAAGTTTTTGTTGGGGGAATTGATCCACACAATCTAGGTAAATTTTGGAACAAAATTGCATTAAGAGAGTGACTGTGGTCGAGGAAACAAACAAAATCCTATAAAAGTTAAACTAAACTAGCTTAATTGCCACTTCAAATCAAACATGTCCTTAGTTATTGGAAGCAATCCATTTTGTATGAGATTAGGACGTCATGCTTCCTGGATGATCCAACTCATTGTGAACACGTGAGCGCAAACTGAGCGGTTCGATTGGTTGTATATGTTTTTTTTTTACGAAAATGATTGGTTGTATACGTATACTTGTATTGTTTGCTCACATAAACTAGTGTTTAATATAACATGGGTCTGAGGTCATCTACAATGTTGTTGGTAAGCCAGTTCAAGGGAAGAGCGAAGCCTTAAAAGTGATTCCTAACAATGGACCAGTCGAACTCTCAAGAGTCGATGCCAAGTTGTCAACCAATAAACAAAACGTGTGGGCTCACTTGTCAGCAACTCACGATCGTGGTTGTCCTGATTATTCGCCATTGCCGCTCTGTAAGATCGAGGATGCGTCTAGAGGAAGGGTGAATAGACGTTTTACAAGATTAATCGCTCTTTAAAATAACACGTTTTAACCAACCCCTATGTCAAAACGTAATAAAAAATAATGCGGAAGCGATAAATTAGGTTTTAACAATTAAGGTCTAAATCAACTAGGCTCACTAGTGTACTAACTAAATTAGGTCTCTACACAAGAATTGATAGGTTGAACAAGCAAGCAAAACTAAACAATTCCAACACAATCAAGCAATCAATAATATAGCAATTATGTAAATGCTTGATTGTAAATGAGACAAGAGGCACGATACTTTTTTCTGTGGTGTTCGGAGATTTACCGGTCTTCCCTAATCCACATTGAGGCTAGGCCAAACAAATTGAACCGACTCCACGAATTGAGCACCCGCCACAAATGTACTAGTGGTTGCTCTTCCCCGCTTCGGGTAGGTGAGTATTAACCTTCACAACTTTGCTAGGGCTTCTCACAACCTCTGTTGAGAGCTCCCGTGCACGACACCTCCACATGCCATCTAGGTGTTGGCAAACACCAAGAGTAACAAGTCAAGCCTCCTGCTTGAGCTTCACCTCGTGTAACACATACACTCCGGTGATCACCAAGTGCAACACATGTACAATGGCTCCCTCAAGTGCAACACATGCACAAGAGGCTCTCAATCCACTTCCTAATTGCAACACACGCAATTAAGGCCCATTCTTAGCTCAAGAAGCAAATAGAAGAGGACAACACATGCACACAACTCTTACAAACACTCAAGAACATCAGCAACCTTGCCCAAGCTCCCCCAAGACCTCCTTTTATAGCCTTTAAGACAAAACTAACTGTTAGGGGTCGAATTGGGCAAAAATCAGCAAATCCGGTGCTACCACCCTACTAGGGCAGTGAGCAAACCTCTGATGCATCAACGGCTAGAAAACAGATTGTGCCAGTGAGAAGTCGATAGCACCGCCATCGGGAGTGGTGCTACCGCTCGGCGGCAAGAAGACGCCATTAGCCAGAGCACCGGACCCGAGCCGACCACAAAAACATCCCCTCTAGAATTTTCACACCGGAGAAACAACCAGTGCTACCGCTCATCCGGTAGCACCGGGCTACCATGGGCAGTGCTATCGCTCCTACGGTAGTACCGGCCCTAAGCCGCAAAAACACCCCCTTCGAGTTTTCTTACACCGGAGATTTGACCGGTGCTACCGCTCATTCGGTAGCACTGGGCTACCATGGGCGGTAGCATCGGGCTACCATGGGCGGTAGCACCGGACTGCCAGACCGCTCAAAATACACCCCTGTGGAAATATCACACCGGAGGTCCAGCCGGTGCTACCGCTCATCCAGTAGCACTGGGATACCATGGCCGGTAGCACCGGCCTTCCAGGACAGAACCAGATTTTTCACAAAAAAAATTTCTCTTCAAATAAAACACAAATAATAATTCATTCTTTGAGCAATGTGATGATCAACATATGATCAGGCAAATTGCAAAACACATTTGCAAATGCAATTCACATTCTCCAAAGAATCACATTAAGCACAACTTATTTGCAAACCATATTCGCAAATAAACCACGAACCTATGAGATCAATCCTCTAGCCATATAAGGATCAACACATGACCCGACACTTTGCAAAACACATTTACAAAAGCCAACATATGCTCTAGAATCGAAACACATAACTTCTAAGCTTATTTGCAAAACATATTTGCAAATAACAAATTCATCTTGTGAAAACACATTTCGCAATCAACTCAAAATCTATTTACAAAACGTATTAAGCAAATCAAACCCGAGTCTATGAGATTAATCCCCCTAGCCATGTGTAGGTCAACACGAGACCTAGTCAACTTGCAAACACCCGTTGCAAGCCCTATCCACATGATCTTGGGATTCTGGACTCATAGACCTTGGTTTATTCGCACAACGAACTTGCAAATAACACATTAAATCGATTTCATGCTTGAGCATTACTTTTTGCAACACATGCAAAAGTCTAGCTCCAAGGAACACCAAATCAGGGTGAATGAACTCTCTAATTTGCAACACATACAATTCTCTAGTTCCATGCAACCAATCACTTAAACCAAATTATATGAGCTATCTCCCTTTTGCAACACATGCAAATCCATAGCTCTATGTAAGACCAAATCGATTAAGATTCAAATAAGATGCAAGTATGAGCACCCTTATTTGCAACACATGCAAGTACTTAGCTCATGCAAAAAACCAACCAAGAGAGTGAGCTAGAGTGAACCGAATTGAGTTCATCAACACATGATGAAGCTCAAGCTAAAAGACTCAACCTCTCTTAATAGTACAGCAACCTATACTAGCAACCCGGTCTTCCAACCAAACACCGAGATCGGTAAAAGACTAGGAACACATATGTCAGTGTACTTTGCACCGGGGTACCCTCTCCGCCGTAAAAGCAATGGGCCCAAGAAGTGGCCTGGCCCGGTTTGAAGCCCACGTGGCCCCCTGGCGAGCAGCCGGGCGATTACACCTTGCTCGCCGGGCGAAGCGGGTTCAGGTGGCACCTAGCGGCAACTGGCGAGCACGCCGCTCACGGGCGAGAAGCCCACGTGGCTTCTGGCGTGCGACTGGCGATCATACGCTTTCACGGGCGAGCGGGCGAACTCGTGGCACCCAATGGTAGCTTGGCGAAAGCACGCTTTCGCCACGGGCGAGAAGCCCACGGCCTCGACAAGCAACAAGGACATACCGCCGCCGGGCGAGTGGTTCGCGTGGCACCGACGAAGCGGGTGGGTGTTTGGGTCCCTCTTGTCAGGCCACGAAGGCAACCAAAGGAATGAGGGGATGGCTTCGCCTGGAAGTCTCCCTCCCCTGGCACCTTGTGTCAGGGCCATTAATTGTGAAGGATTCAGCTTTCTACACGACGACAGCTTATCCCTCTGATGTCTCTCACCAACCCGTCGTAGAAGCGTCCTGTCCCGGGCGGACCGGACGAGGCCTCTCACTGACATTAAATAGGGTTCGAAGGACAAGGCCACGGAGGCGTGCTTAATAAATGAGTCGTGGGTCGACGTGGAAGCTGGAATGATGGGTGCAATTAATGTGTTGTAGATGAGTATGGCGCCACCTTCTCTCCTGCCCAAGGTGGCCCGTCTATATAAGGGCATCCTGGTGCATGAAGAAGGGGGTCGGTCGATCGGCTAGAGCAAAAACAGCATAGAGAAGCAGACACTGAAGAACACCGTTGTAAACGTTTCCCCAACAAAGAATTAGCAGGATGTAAGGCTGTTACCCGCACCGGGGGTCTGAACCTGGGTAAATCATTGTGTCCACCAGTCCATTGACGCCCGGAGACCCCCGCCGAGAGACATTAGGGTTTCCAACCATGAAGATGATCTCTACCGAACCATAATTTCCGTTTAGGGGGTAGACACTCTGTTAGCGAAATCTTGTCAGGCGAAATATGCCGACAACATCCTTAGCCCTAACTAGTTATACCTTTGCCTCTAGCGATCCACTTGGAGTTTTTATGATTTCCAATCATCTTCTCTCTAAGATTGAATCTTCATCTTCTTATTCATAACACATGATGAACCTTCTCTAACCCTTCTCTTCACTTCGGGATCTTCTCTTGAACCTTATCAATACATGATGACTTCTTATTCCCGATTCTTTATCGTCTTGGACTCAACCTACTTCACAACTCATGGAAGATCGTTAGTCCAACAGACACGGTTGCCTCAATCATCACTTACACTTCATTAACACATAATGGATGCTTCTACAATCGATTGAGCACAACCTAAATCAATTTGAATGATTAAAAGATGTCTTGAGTACTTTAATTTGATTCAAATAATGCTTCATTATACTCAAGAACTTTCCGTTTGTCCTTAATCAACAAAGAGATACCATCAACTGTAGGGTCGAGGATGCGCCTAGAGGGGGGGTGAATAGGCGTTTATAAAAATTCGATCTCTAGCTAAACAATTCGCTAATCAACCCTAAGTCAAAACCTAATCAATTTATATGCGAAGTTTATAATCTAGGTTTTGACAATTAAAGCCTAAATAAACTAAGCTCACTATGTGCACTAACTATTTTATGTCTCTATGTATGAATTGCTAAATTGATCTAACAAATAATACTAAGCAATTCTAAGTCAAGCAATCATGAATATACAATAAATGTAATTACTTGAAAGTAAAGGAGACAAGAGACAAACGACGCTTTTTCCGTGGTGTTCGGAGACTTGCTTGCCTCCCTAGTCCACGTTGAGGCAAGCCCGACGACTCGGACCGGCCCCGCCGAGCACCCGCCTCTTTCCACTAGTCGTGGTTTTTCACGCCGCAGAGGCTCAACCCGAACCTTCACAAACTTGCCGGGCTTTCACACCTTGAGAGCTCCCACGACGACGCCCACGCTGCCTAGAGTCAAGAACCTCCAAGAGAATAGGCCGCTCCTTCACTTGAACCTCACCGCACAACGAACGCGCCTCGGTGATCACCAAGTGCAACACATGCACAAGGCCTCCTCAAGTGCAACACATGCACAAGAGGTACCCAAACCACTTCCTAATTGCAACGAATGCAATTAGTCTCACTCTTAGCTCAAGATGCAAATGGAGAAGAGCAACACATGCACACAACTCCCACAAACACTCAACAATGCAAAGAACCTCAGCCTCTAAGCCCCCAAGGGGTATTTATAGCCTCCACCAAAGAAACTAGCCGTTTGGGGTGAAACGGGCAGAAAATAAGAAAACCGGTCCAACCGGACCTCTCCGGTCCGATCGACTCACACCAACGGTCGGAAAACGATCATGCGCTGATCAATGCAAGGCCGGTCCGACCGCCTCCGGCCGGCCATCACATCGGCCCGGTCCGACCGCCAGACGATCGGTCCAACCGCACAACAAAGACCAGCATAGAAACCCAAAACCACCTCTCTCGAATTTACACGCCATGAGGGCGGTCAGACCGATCGCCAAATTCTAGGGCTTGGCCGATCAAGACGCTCAAGGTCGTCGACCGCCAGATGCAAACCGGCCGAACGTTAACCTTTAGGGCGGTGTGACCGCATCAGGCGGTCACACCGCTTCACCCGGTTGCACCGCCGCAAAAAAAACACGCTACGAAAACCCAAGTCCGGTCCAACCGCCCAACAAATGGTCACACCACTCAACCATTGGTCACACCGCAATTAGGGTTAACACACCATGGCGGTTGCACCACATGACAATTGGTCACACCACTCATGGGGTGGTCCAACCACTCAAAACCAGATTTTCAAGCAAACTCATTTCCAAAACTCCAAGCACAATTCTTTGAGCTTCTAGATGATCAACACATGATCATACACCCGCAAAACACATTTGCACCAATTTAGCTCATGCTCAAAGAATTCAACCGAATTCGAAAACACATATTTCACAATCAAACACCGAACTTACGCTGCTCAACCCTCTAGCCATGTAAGGATCAACACATGATCCCGACACTTTGCAAAACACATTTGCACAACCGCAACTAAATCCAAATGACGAAAACACATTTCGCCAACAACTCAAGATCTATTTGCAAAACGATAGCAAATCAAACTTAAGTTTATGAGATTAATCCCCTAGCCATGTGAAGGTCAACACAAGACCCGGTCAACTTGCCAACACCCGCTGCAAGCCCCACTCACATGCTCTCGGATTCCGGACTCATAAACCTCACTATTCGCACAACGAACTTGCAAATAACACGATAAACACTATTTCATGCTTGAGCACTACTCTTTGCAACACATGCAAAAGTCTAGCTCCAAGCAACATCATTCACGATGCATGAACTCTCTAATTGCAACACATGCAATTCTCTAGTTCCATGCAACACCAAAACCAACTCCACATCAAAACCAAATCAACCAGTATGAGCTCTTTACTCGCAACACATGCAAGCCTCTAGCTCCATACAAACACGCAAACACAAATCATGCTTGAGCTCTCTCCTTTTCGCAACACATGCAAAACTTAGCTCCAAGCAAACTCACGGTTTTTAGAAAGATTTATTTCGAACCAAAACGTGAAGCTTCAACTAATGCAACACATGCAAAAGTGAACTCACACGAAGAGCCAACGATTAGCTTATCCTATTTGCAACACATGCAAATCAAAGCATTATATGAAAACCAAATGCATATACTCTTTCATCTTTGCAACACATGCAAACCGAGCATAATGCAAACAACCAAGCATAAGTCTTAACACATTCGCAACACATGCCAAATGGTTAACCCATATGCAAAAACCAAATCAACATAAGATTTGAGCTTTGAGTGAACGCGATTGAGATCACCAACACATGATGAAGCTCAAGCGAAAGAGGCAACCCTCTTAATAGAACGGCGGTAAAACCTTAGACACAAAGACTACAAAAGTCCTTAGCCTATCTAGTTATACCTTTCGCCAAGACAAGCAATCCCCTTTGGGGTCTTTATAATCATCGATATTTGCTCCCCGGATATCAACTTGACTTCATTTCTTGGGATCCATTCTTGACGCCCATCAACTCATGACGTCGTTCTTGTCCCGTTCTCATCCATCTTTGGACCTAACTCAAACATAACTCATGAAACTTGTTAGTCCAAGATGCATGGTTGTCTCAATCATCTCTTGCACTCCATTAACACATAATGGATGCCTTTAGATCAATTGAGCACAACCCTAAATCAATTGAAATGATTTAAGTATGTCTTAAGTACAATAATGCAACTCATGCCTTATCATACTTAAGAACTATTCATTTGTCCTTTCTTAATCACGAAACACCATCAACACATGATGAAGTGTTCTCTAATGATTAACACGACAAATGAACTCAATTTAAATTATCATTTAAATTGATTCTTCAAGTTAGAGTGTGAACTCCCCCTAAATATGTGCATCCATGTATTATATGGATTGGGAAACATGATGCACATTGTGGTTAAGTTAACGGGGATATCCATACTTTAACTTGACTCCAAAGTACGCAAATAATACTATGATGAATGCGCATACATACCTTGGGTTTTCCATTTTTCAATGCGATGAGACTAACCAAAGATATTCTAAATAAACAAGTTAGTCTCGATACAAGATTTGTCATTAATAATAATATCGCATTAGGGGATAATCTTAATACGAGATTTGTCATTAACAATAGATTAGATTTGTCATTAACACCAAAACCACAACTAATGATGGTTGAACTTACAATCTCCCCCTTTTTGGTGATTAATGACAAATCCAAGCTTAATGAGCACATTTGGATTAAAAACAACATATTGAGAGAATTTAAGCTAATTGAACACATATGCATATTAATTCTCCCCTTAATCATATTAAGCATACTTTTAAACCAAATGATATTAAGCTTCCATAATTCTCCCCTTTGGCATTAAACACCAAAAATGGAAGAACCAAAAGATTAACATGAAGTACATTCTCCCTTTTGGCAAACATATATCATTAATAAGATGAACGTTGGAATTATGTGTGTCAATCCCCTTTGGCATTTAACTTAAGAAATAATTCTCCTTTGGCATTTCATTATTCTCCCCTTTTACTTTAATCATTCTCCTTTTGGCATTTAACAATTTCTTTCAGGGTCATATCTAATGAAGGTCATACAAGAATTTAAAAGGATACTAATGACCTTGGCAATGATTTAGATTTTAGATACCAATTAAAAAGATAGGCAATAAAATCCCAAATGAAAAGGATATACAGGAATAAAACAAGTTTTCATTTGAAATATGGCTCGATACTAAAAGAAGAAAACTCAAAAGAGACCATATTCGAGATTTTGGATACCACTTTTAAAGGAAGAAAAAGCATTTGCAAATATGGATACCACTTGTAAAGACTTGCATTAAAATGTGGATACCACTTGTAAAAACAAATAAGCATGGAAAGCAAAGAAGGGATAGTATCCAAAGCAAATGACCCGTGCGATACCCTTTTTCAACTAACTCACTCTTCATTTTATTAGGCTTTGCAAATTTTCAATATGATTCTTTTGAAGAATCCAATAATTTGCCTAAACGGGTCAAACGAGGAACCCAAGAAGAAATAGATACCACTTGAGACAATTGATACCACTTGTAAAATTAATCTCAAGGGCTTTTGCTTGAAAATCCAAAGAATTTGAGCATTTTCAGATTTTGATTGAAGAACAATGCTCAATTGAGATTTTCCTCTTTTATATATTTCAACACATAAAGACTCTCACACAGAGAAATCTTAAGCGGTTGAACTTACAATGTTAGTTTGAGAGGAAATTTTACTCAAGAATGTGGGTATCGAGTAATGCTACAAAGAGGCAATGAAATACCACTTGTAGGAAATAATGAATTTAATGATACCACTTATAGAGATTTATTTAACCAAGGGTATCACTAGAAGGAATGAGCAATGACCTTAATGATACCATTTGTAGAAAATAGGAACTCAATGATACCACTTAAAAGGAAATCAAATACTCAAGGATATCACTAGAAGAAATAAACAATAAAATCCATGATACCACTTGGAGAAAAGAGTCTCAATTATACCACTTGTAAGCATATGGATAAATAAATGCTCAATTGATACCACTTAGGATCAACTCACGAAGAATTGATACCACTTGAAATAATTTATCGATAAGATCGATGGGTATCGAGCAATATAATCGAGCATCATATACTTACGTATCAAAAGTTCAAGAAGGATCAATAAAATCTCAAAGATTTAGTATCGAGCACAATAAAGACATGATCTCACTTGGAAGCATTAAAGTGCCCAAAACTTGCAATGAATAAACTCCCCAAGATGTTTAATGAATGAATCATGGAGTTATTTGCATTTGAATTGCACAAGTTTTGTCTTTTCAAAAGATCAAGTGAAAATCACTCTTTAGTTCAATTAAAGTGCTCATAACTGATACTACTTGAAAACTTGATCAAACAAATTTTAGAATTTTTCAAATTTTGCACAAATAAACTTTGGGATCATAAGAAGCTATTGCAAAAGAATTTTTGAAAAAGGAAGTTCCAATCAAAAGATATCCCAAATCAAACCTCGAAAAAATCTGAAATTTCAGAACAGCCAGGCCACGGCCGGTCCAACCGGTCTGGGTCGGTCCAACCGCCCCTCGGCGGTGCAATCGCCTCGAGCCGGTCCAACCTGCCCCGACAGTCAAACCTCCAGATTTTTGCAAATTTTGTCAAAAGATTCAAATGAAGTCCAAAAATTATGAAATTTTGCAGAGATGAACTTTGGACTAATTAGAAGGTATTGCAAAAAGAATTTTCTCAAAAACAATTTTATTTTGAAAGATATGGTATTTTGCGCTTTGAGGCATAAAAGGAAATTGATTTTCACAAAAAGCCTCAAAATGCAATTCAATTTGGATTTTATGCAATTTCGACTTTCATGGCTTAGATTGGTGTATCATGAATGTTTCTAGCCAAGGTTTATAATAAAATCCAACTTAAAAGCCACGATTTGAGCTATATGCCTAAATAGGTCCTTTTAGATTAAATCAAATCGCTTTTTGAGCCTAATTAGGTTTCAACATAATATTTTCATTTTGAAAGCTTGTAAATCCTTTGAAATACATACTAGAATACTTTTATAAAGTTTTTCACAAATTTGGGCCTTTTAAATATGATTTTTGACTTTTGACCTAAATAGTCCAAATTGAAGAAGCAAAAGTCAAATTCAATTAACACAAGAATTCAAATGAAAGCAAGGGTAAGAAATTGAGATTTGAATTATGTGTATGAGTCTAAAATACCATTTTGAATCACAATTCTACACAAGAATGGATCCAAATGGAGAAACTCACTAAGTGCTAGAATATGACCATTATGGGTCAAGAGTAGTTTTTCATGAGTTTCAAAACCAAATATCTTTTGATAGGTTGGTCTTTTGAAAATCTTTTGAACACGAAAGTTGTTAAGAATGACCAACTCTAGGATTTTTGTTTTGGAATTATTTTCAAAATCCTTTTACTTTTAATTCTATGAAAATTATAAGTTTAAATCAAAATCAAGATACTAGTAACTAGTTTTTGGAGTTAAAACTCATTTTCCTTTTAAAATAGATTTTGTGAAGCCAAAACCTTTGAGAAACATTTCAAAAGCATTTGTATACATTTTTCAACTAGTTTTTCACAAGATTAGTAATAGTATACAAAATTTTGACTTTTGGCTAAATGGTTGATTTTGAAAATATATATATATGCACTTATTATTAATATGGGCACATGTAGGGATGTGGTACACATGAATATGAATTAACACTCCCCCTAAATGTGCCACTATTAAACTTGCTCAAGATTTGCAATAAGAGAATAGATAAGAGGCAAGAGCAAGTGGCTATACAAAGCAATCTAAATTGATTCTAGCATGAATATTACAATATAACCTACACAAGGCTATAAGTTTAAATGGTAATCAATTTAAATACTTGTTACCGAGATGGCATTGGCTCATGATGGACTTGATTATCTTCATGCTTGACACCACTTGTAGATAAATGTAATCCTTCTCCTCTTGATGTGCAAGCGTCAATCCATCTCTTTATTGCCTAAAATTCTTTTAGGCGGTCTTTGGTACCCAATCCTTGTTGGGTCCGACAACGTTAGTCACAATTGATTTAGGAACCCAAATGGCCCTAAATTTAACATTATTGAATTGACTAACATGACTAGGAATAGTTTTATGATAATTATTCCTCCTAAGCAAAATGTTTGAATTTAAGTGAGAGGACTTAGGAGGGCATTGATACTTTGCAAAACTATTTCTAGTTTGATCCTTTCTAAGCATATGATTATTGAAATTATGAAATGGCTTAGAGGATCTAGCAAATCTAGCAAATGTTTTGCTATTGTTATTTCTCCTAAGCATAGTATTTGGATTATGTTGTGTGGGCTTAGGAGTCTTTTTAGCAAACCCATTTCTAGATTTACTCTTCCTATGCAAATGAATATTATTTTGAGTCAAGATAGGGACTTGACAAGCTTGGCAAACACATTGCCATTCTTATCCTTCCTAAGCAAATAATTTTCATTAATGAGAATAGGCTTAGGAGTTATACCTTTAGGACAATCCTCACCGAAATGTCCCTTTTTCCGCAATTGAAGCACGCCACGCCGCTTGGTCCTCTCTTGACCTTCTTGTTGTGCTCTTGCGCGGTTTGCCTCATGGTTGAAGTTGTGGCCTTGTTATCCACTTGATTTGGGCACAAGGAGGCTAGGTGGCCCTTCTTGTTGCAAGCAAAGCACTTGATTGTCTTCGTGTGTCGTATGCGTTGTGCCTCATCTTGCTATTTTCCCTCTTGGAGTTGTAGCCGAGTCCTCGCTTATCTTGAGGCGCCCTTGGCTTGCTCAAGATCTCGTCGAGGAGGGCTTTTCCCTTAATGCACCTCTTCAAGTCATCTTCCAATTTGATGACTTGGGCCTTGAGCTCATTGTTTTCTCTACAAGGTTAGCATCTAAACACATAGAGGAACTAGAAACAATTTCATTTGAGCAACAAGGTAAATCATCGCTAGAAGTGGATATGCATTTATTTGATGAATTGTTTATAATTGGAATTGAGTGAGGCAATTCATCAACTAAATTGCATTGAGTGGCAATATCCACACTAGCTTTACTAAATTCCTTGAAAAGGAGTTTCTCATGATTTTCTTTTAGAACATCATAATCATTTTGAAGTGATTCATGTTCTAATTTCAAAATTTTATATTTAGTTTTCTCCTTTCCAAGAAATTCATTTAGCTCCTCTAGCATATTCATCAATTCATCGTAAGAGGGCTCACCTTCATCATCACTCACCTCATTTTTACCTTTTGCCATGAAGCAACGAATTTTTGATATAAGTGAAGATTCGTCGTCGCTTGAGGCGGAGGTCGAGGTTGATGGAGACGCCGGTTCATCACTTGATGTTGACGTTGAAGGTTCATCAACCGATTTTTCTCCCTCAATGCAATCCTCAATTGTTGTGGATGGTTCAAATAATTCTTGAAGCTTAATCCACATTTCATGCGCGCTCTTGAGGTTGCAAATGAGATTGAATATCTCTACGCTCACAACGCTAAATAAAACGTTAGTAGCTTGAGCGTCGAGATGTAGACATTTCTCCTCTCCTTTAGTTGGAGCAACATCATTAATTGGAGAAGAAATGCCGACATCTACGATCCACCATATTTGTGGGCTCATGGATTTAAAATGAGTAATCATAAATATTTTCCATGAAGCATAATTTGAGCCAATAAGCATATGTGGATCGTGAGAGTGCACTAGACCGCTAAGCGCCATCCTTTTACTCTCTAGACTAAGCCTAAAATGAGAGTGACCGTGGCTCGATACCACTTGTAGGGTCGAGGATGCGCCTAGAGGGGGGGTGAATAGGCGTTTATAAAAATTCGATCTCTAGCTAAACAATTCGCGCTAATCAACCCCTAAGTCAAAACCTAATCAATTTATATGCGAAGTTTATAATCTAGGTTTTGACAATTAAAGCCTAAATAAACTAAGCTCACTATGTGCACTAACTATTTTATGTCTCTATGTATGAATTGCTAAATTGATCTAACAAATAATACTAAGCAATTCTAAGTCAAGCAATCATGAATATACAATAAATGTAATTACTTGAAAGTAAAGGAGACAAGAGACAAACGACGTTTTTCCGTGGTGTTCGGAGACTTGCTTGCCTCCCTAGTCCACGCTGAGGCAAGCCCGACGACTCGGACCGGCTCCCGCTTGAGCACCCGCCTCTTTCCACTAGTCGTGGTTTTTCACGCCGGCAGAGGCTCAACCCGAACCTTCACAAACTTGCCGGGCTTTCACACCTTGAGAGCTCCCACGCGACGACGCCACGCTGCCTAGAGTCGGCAACCTCCAAGAGAATAGGCCGCCTTCACTTGAACCTCACCGGCACAACGAACGCGCCTCGGTGATCACCAAGTGCAACACATGCACAAGGCCTCCTCAAGTGCAACACATGCACAAGAGGTACCCAAACCACTTCCTAATTGCAACGAATGCAATTAGTCTCACTCTTAGCTCAAGATGCAAATGGAGAAGAGCAACACATGCACACAACTCCCACAAACACTCAACAATGCAGCAACCCCAGCCCCAAGCCCCCCAAGGGGGTATTTATAGCCTCCACCAAAGAAACTAGCCGTTTGGGGCTGAAACGGGCAGAAAACAGCAAAAACCGGTCCAACCGGACCTCTCCCGGTCCGACCGACTCACAACCAACGGTCGGAAAAACGATCGCTGGCTGATCAATGCAGGCCGGTCCGACCGCCCTCCCGGCCGGTCACATCAAGCCCGGTCCGACCGCCAGACGATCGGTCCAACCGCACAACAAAGACCAACAAGAAACCCAAAACCACCTCTCGAATTTACACGCCATGAGGGTTTGCCGACCGATCGCCAAATTTAGGGCTTGTCGCAGATCAAGACGCTGGCAAGGTCGACCGCCAGATGCAACGGCCGCATAACGTTAACTTTAGGGCGGTGTGACCGCACTCAGGCCGGTCACACCGCTCTTCACCGGTTGCACCGCCCAAAAAAAAACACGCTACGAAAACCCAAGTCCGGTCCAACCGCCCAACAAATGGTCACACCACTCAACCATTGGTCACACCGCAATTAGGGTTAACACACCATGGCGGTTGCACCACATGACAATTGGTCACACCACTCATGGGGTGGTCCAACCACTCAAAACCAGATTTTCAAGCAAACTCATTTCCAAAACTCCAAGCACAATTCTTTGAGCTTTAGATGATCAACACATGATCATACACCTGCAAAACACATTTGCACCAATTTAGCTCATGCTCAAAGAATTCAACCGAATTCGCGAAAACACATATTTCACAATCAAACATCGAACTTACGCTGCTCAACCCTCTAGCCATGTAAGGATCAACACATGATCCCGACACTTTGCAAAACACATTTGCACAACCGCAACTAAATCCAAATGACGAAAACACATTTCGCCAATAACTCAAGATCTATTTGCAAAACGATACAAATCAAACTTAAGTTTATGAGATTAATCCCCTAGCCATGTGAAGGTCAACACAAGACCCGGTCAACTTGCCAACACCCATTGCAAGCCCCACTCACATGCTCTCGGATTCCTGACTCATAAACCTCACTATTCGCACAACGAACTTGCAAATAACACGATAAACACTATTTCATGCTTGAGCACTACTCTTTGCAACACATGCAAAAGTCTAGCTCCAAGCAACATCATTCACGATGCATGAACTCTCTAATTGCAACACATGCAATTCTCTAGTTCCATGCAACACCAAAACCAACTCCACATCAAAACCAAATCAACCAGTATAAGCTCTTTACTCGCAACACATGCAAGCCTCTAGCTCCATACAAACACGCAAACACAAATCATGCTTGAGCTCTCTCCTTTGCAACACATGCAAAACTTAGCTCCAAGCAAACTCACGGTTTTAGAAAGATTTATTTGAACCAAAACGTGAAGCTTCAACTAATGCAACACATGCAAAAGTGAACTCCACGAAGAGCCAACGATTAGCTTATCCTATTTGCAACACATGCAAATCAAAGCATTATGCGAAACCAAATGCATATACTCTTTCATCTTTGCAACACATGCAAATCCGAGCATAATGCAAAACAACCAAGCATAAGTCTTAACACATTCGCAACACATGCCAAATGGTTAACCCATATGCAAAAACCAAATCAACATAAGATTTGAGCTTTGAGTGAACGCGATTGAGATCACCAACACATGATGAAGCTCAAGCTTAAAGAGGCAACCCTCTTAATAGAACGGCAGTAAAACCTTAGACACAAAGACTACAAAAGTCCTTAGCCTATCTAGTTATACCTTTCGCCACAAGACAAGCAATCCCTTTGGGGTCTTTATAATCATCGATATTTGCTCCCCGGATATCAACTTGACTTCATTTCTTCTGGATCCATTCTTGACGCCCATCAACTCATGACGCCGTTCTTGTCCCGTTCTCATCCATCTTTGGACCTAACTCAAACATAACTCATGAAACTTGTTAGTCCAAGATGCATGGTTGTTTCAATCATCTCTTGCACTCCATTAACACATAATGGATGCCTTTAGATCAATTGAGCACAACCCTAAATCAATTGAAATGATTTAGTATGTCTTAAGTACAATAATGCAACTCATGCCTTATCATACTTAAGAACTATTCATTTGTCCTTTCTTAATCACGAAACACCATCAACACATGATGAAGTGTTCTCTAATGATTAACACGACAAATGAACTCAATTTAAATTATCATTTAAATTGATTCTTCAAGTTAGAGTGTGAACTCCCCCTAAATATGTGCATCCATGTATTATATGGATTGGGAAACATGATGCACATTGTGGTTAAGTTAACGGGGATATCCATACTTTAACTTGACTCCAAAGTACGCAAATAATACTATGATGAATGCGCATACATACCTTGGGTTTTCCATTTTTCAATGCGATGAGACTAACCAAAGATATTCTAAATAAACAAGTTAGTCTCGATACAAGATTTGTCATTAATAATAATATCGCATTAGGGGATAATCTTAATACGAGATTTGTCATTAACAATAGATTAGATTTGTCATTAACACCAAAACCACAACTAATGATGGTTGAACTTACATCAACACATGATGAAATGTTCTTTAGTTGATTGAAAGACAACCGAACTCAATTTAAGCTTAATTTAAATTGACATGAGTATATATATAACTACACAAGTTTCATATACTCAATATGATGGAATGTAATGATCTAAATATTATATAGAGTGCAATATATCAATACTTTTGAGACCATCAACTATAGAATAGCCTCCACATAGAAATGTGCATATATATAATTTGATTGGAACCATTATGCACATATTTAATTTGATTGCATTGAAGTATATCCTATATTCACATGAGTATACTACAACTATATAAGTTATTATATATATACTCAAGGGATTGTTTCAAAGCCTTGATCCTTTATATTATAAGCAAGAGGATATGGATTAATACAATTGAAACATCAAGTTAAATTATGAACTCCTCCTGGATGTGTGCATTCATGTATATATAGATTTTAGAAACATAATGTATATATTTAGACTAAGACAATAGATGAGTTCATTCTTTAACTTAAATCCTAAGTATGCAATAAGACAATAGAAATGAATACAAGTGTATACCTTGGGTTTTTCATTTTCCATCCAAATTTGAGACTAATAAGAACGAATCTCAATAAACATGTTAGTCTCATAATGATTAGATTTGTCATTAAACAATAATTAAATATTAATATTAAATCAATCGTCAAAACTAATGGAGCTTGAACTTACACGCTCTCCATTCTCCATTCACTGTTGACCATTCTCTGTTTGGCATCGCCGACGGCACCCTCAAGATTTGTTAGCAACCGATGTCTACTTTCACTGTCGTCTTTGCCTCCATAACCGTTGCAAACCTACCTTCGATCTCTCCCTCTCCACCTCTACTGCTAGATCGACCACCAGCAGCTATGGAACATTTATTGGTGGTAGTGCAATGCCAATTGAGGCGGAGAGTCGGTTGTCACCAACAATGCCCGAGAGGGTGGATGGGTTGTTGGAGAAAACAGAGAACAAGAGGGACTGGGCAACACTGCGCTAGGACTCGAGAGTGGTTGGGGTCTTTGGTAGATTGGGATTCTTTTTCACAAAGGCTTAACTAAAAATTTAATCTTTTCTTGTCTAACTAAGTTTCTAGGGAAGTTTTGCAACCTAGTTCCAATTCTACACAATTCTAGTGAGCTAAGGAATAAAATACATTAATGAAAGTGCAGAAACGTAAGAGATAAGGAACACAACCGATTTTTACCGAGATCTAGGAGATTTGGTGATCTTCCCTACTCCTTATTGGAGCACCCTCACAAGAGTCTAATTCTAATTTGAGATTGTGCGAGAAATCAAGCCCTCCATTCGTGGTAGTCCTTTACTTCGGATAGGTGGACTCCAAACCTTAACAACTCACCCAATAACACACAAGCCATCCAGGATACGCTAATATCTAAGAGTAATAAGCCTAAAGCATTCCCTTGAACTTGGCAAGGCTAATCAACTAAGAGTAATGCACAACCTAGGCCTAGTCTACCTCTCTTGCACTCAAGATCTCTAATCAAAATTTCAAAGTGCCTTTGATCTCCTTAATAGGATGGATACTGAAATGAAGTCGCAATTGCTCTAAATTGAACACCTATAGATTCTATTTATAGCTCCCATCTTCATAAACTACCCAATAGACACATATTTTAAAATATCTCTTTGAGTCAGATCATCTGACCCTCTCAGTTTATTTGGCTCAAATGCTTTCAACCGTAAAATATATAGTCGTTGCACACACTCGGATCATCCAACCCAAGCTGGATTATTCGACCCACTCGAATCATCCGGCTAGCTCCGATTATCTGGGCTAGTGTAAATCATCAAGAACAACTTCTCTATGAAATCGATCCAGGTTAGACTTCAACCAACTCAGATTACCAAGTCTATGTCAAATTGATTCGACCATAATTTGACCCACTCGGATTATTCGGGTCCTTTGAGTTCTCTGTATAATTGATCTGACCTATTGATGAGAACATCACTCCTACAGATGTAACCAATACTTCTTCGCATATTGTGCAAATACAAGGACCAATCACAAGAGCACGTGCACATCAATTGAATTATCAGAAATTATGGGTCGGAATGCGAGAAGGAAGGCTACAAGATGAAAGGCCATAAGGATTCAAGGCCTGGTCCAAGCCGACAACATCAACTTCTTCCCTTGCCGTCCACCGCTTCTACAATCCCATTAGGCCAGCCCAACTACATCTAGAAGCTTTTATAACATGATGCTGTGTCACCTTTGCTAATTGGGTTTTGATCCATATAATAAGATGGCCTAGGAGGGACACCTAGGAGGACTCTGTATCCATGTCCACCTCTTGGGCGCATCCCCCTTTAGTTGTTTATTTAAGTTAGCCGAGCTCTCTCACGAGATTTGGGTTTGTTAGATTAGTTTTCAACGTGAAAAAACCGTGTTCTTCGCTTGAGTCGGCTAGACCAACCATCAAGATCGCTATTGAAACCCCAACACTTGTGCTTAATCTATATTCACAATTTCATATTGCTTTTACTTTGTTTTTGCTTGTTTTTTGGTTGCTTGTAGAAATTGATTTTCGTGATTAGGTTAATCGGGCTTTGGTATGGTTGATAATAACTCGGAGTCCAGTTCAACGATTGCTTGGCTTCGATCATGTTTTGGTCGATGGTCTGAATCTTGAGGGTCGTCTCAACTAATTGAGGGTTATCCATCTCATCAAAGATTGGGACCAACAACCTGCATCACCTATGGTCCAGATCACTCAGATCAACCAACTTCTATTGTACCTTGAAAACATGTCCTCTATAAAATTGACCTGATTCATGCTCTTGGCCACTTGGATCATTCGATTCCCGATGAAATCAATTGGACATGCTCTATGTTGAATTGATCTGATTGTATCCAACTTTAAAATTCTACACACTTTCCCAATCGGAATTCTCACTTAGATTCTTGGTTTCCTTTGGTTGGAAATGAGCTAGAGAAACTTAGTATGCATCAGAATTACCTACCCAACCTTACCAAACTTAAGTTACTAGCCTTAAACCACCCTTAATAGTATGGTCAAAGCAAAAACAAAACCTATAACTAAGGTGATTCAACTCAACTTTTTAGATCATTTGTAGTCACAAGTAGGGATGAAAACAAATCGGATAATTTCTGACTGATTCGAATAATTTTCAGATATGGATTCTGTCTGATAGTATCGGATCAGACGCGGATATGGTTTTTTTCTGTCGGATACGGATACAGATCCGGATAATCCGAATATTTATGGGCCTAATATTTAGATATACATATGGGCTGGGCCAAGACTACTCTTTTGACCTACAAAGGTTTCTGAATTTCAAAATCGTTTTCTAATTTAATTGATCAAAAAATAAATTTTAATTATTAAAATTGGCAAACCAACTCCAAAAATTACAAAAAAATTTATGAAAGTTCCTGACACAATCAAACATTTAAAAAATGATTTTGAAGATTTTATCTACTTATAAATTTTCCTGAAAATTCAAAGACTACGACCCTTAATAGGAAAATATTTTAAATAAGTAGCTAAAATGCATAAAAACTCATAAATACATAATTTATTATTTTAAATATAATTCAACAGAAAATACAAATCTTGGGTCATTACATGTTCTTTATGAATATTTGGAGCAAATAAACTAGTTAATTTTTTTATTTTGTGTGTATATTTTAAAGGGTTTTCATTTTCGATAAATATTCGGGACCGTATTTGTTTTGTTTCGTATTCGCTCTGTATCCATATTCGATATTATTCGTATTCATATCCATATCCAGGTTATCCGTATTTGTATTCGTATCTGAGAAAAATTATGAAAACAAATATGGTAGAGTTATTATCCACCTATATCCGATCCATTTTCATCCCTAGTTGCAAAGTTATTAATCTTAATTCTTTGCCATTATTTATACCTTTTGTGAGGTCCATAAATACCAAGAACTCCTAATATGCTAATGTCAAGCACTAACTTATCCTAAAACCTTGCAACATATTAAGTCTTGACAAACAAATGTTATTAATCACCAAAACACTTAATTATTGTATGAAATTAAAGGCCTAGATGATTTGAATGTGTCCTACTAGAGGTAGAGGCTGAATTCAAACATTATATTTTATTAGGTTTTATAATTATATTATAATAGAAATTAGTAGTCAAAACTATGTTTTGGATACTGTGTCGATGGCTCTATGTTTTGGAGACTATGTTAATATCTAAAAATAACTATTTGTAATCATAGGGAGTGTTATCTCTGATCTTCTAAGACAATGAAGTGGGGTATCTAAGTTATTTTCTCTTATACATTTCTCAATTTTATTATAATATTAAGCCCTATATAAAGTCAAAATATATCTCATATGTCCGAACAAAGAGTATTTTGATGTCTGCCCGTTCGTAACGAGGGTCTACACACGACCATCGGTCCGACATCTTCCTACACATGTGAGCAAGGTGCAGGTGGACTAGTAATTAATTACACATCTTCCCCAACAATCCGTAAGTACATGACATGAGCCCATGCATGTCATCAGTTCAATTCATTATTATCATCTATATAAATCATTATTATTGAAGAGGTCAGCTAGGGACGCACGGTAGTTTCTATGGTACTTGAGCTACAATATTTTTAATTATTTTATAAAAAAATAAAAAAAACTCTCCCCTCTATGTATCAAATTACAGTATTTTTGGTTTCTTATTTTTTTCCCTGATTTTTAAAGAAAATTTTCTCTTCTTGTTAAAATTTAGGGATCACCCACAGCAACGCGCGGGATTTTACTAATTGCCCCAGGTACTTACATGGTTTCTCCATTTCCAATCTAACAATTAGGGATCTCCATGTGAAATGAGCCACGGACGTTGTTGATTATCCTTAATCATGCTGAATTGGCCAGCCTCAATCACTCTTGCACTACGCGTACCAAGTGTGGCCACTCGTTATCGGCCACTGCAATCTAAAGAACGAAATAATGATGTAGTAACTAGGAAAAGGAAGAACAGGCGATCAAATAAAATGTGAGCTGTGATCACGGCGTTTTAAAACTTGCTGTTGAAATTTTTTCGAGACATGTAGCGTCACCTTCCGTAACTTTGGTTGTCTTTTGAGAATTTTTAAAACTTCTAGACTGATTTTCATGGAAATTTGCAATATTCAGTGCATTTTCATGGAACACGCACCCAGAATGTGTAGCATTAGAATTCCAATGATGTCCTGGAAAAGAAGAATCCCAATAGTAAAGAAGTACTGTAGCACCGTGTCATTTCTACAATAGCAACAGCTGATGATACCAGAGCTAAAAAAAATACAACTGATGATACAAATCCCATGGTTTTTTTTTTTTTTTGCTTTTGGATAAAAGCATGAGATGCAAATCATTGGGGTGTACCAAGATGAGCTAGGGGTTGGTTGGCACAGGACAGGTTAGCCTCTCTGTAGTCTGTACTTTAGTCTGTATCAGGCTACTTATTTTTCTCTCTTTTGTTTCTCTCCTCATGCCCCTCTTTCTCTCTCCAATTAGGTGAGGTGAGGCAATCTCTTTCAGTGTTACTGTCACACTTTCTTTTGGAAAGGGAAAGGAGGGGAACCAAATGTTGCTTTCATGCATGCACTTTGTTTTGTGTATCAGGCCTGCCCAGGATGATGTACCAAATGGAGAAAGCAAAGAGGAAAGGGAAAAGAAATTGTTTTTAGCTGAATAATAGGACTTCAGGAGATTGGACTCCCTGTTTGCAATTCACTTGAGCTCATATGTACTTACTTTTCTGCTTTTCTCCCTTTTGTAAAGAATGGTTCTTGTGTAAAAAAAAGTCAGTGTCTTGTGTAAAAAAAAGTCAGTGAAGGAATCAAGGAAAACGAAGGGAGCCAATATTCCGGATCAGTCAGTGATGTCTAGCTGAAATTTGCTTGTACTATAAGATGACAACCACTCCTGAGTTGCTAGCTTATCCAAGAATTGATAAGCTCAATTAAATTATGAATTTGATAAGCTCAATTAAAACGTGAAAAAAAGAAGTGGAAAAATGCAGGTAACAATTAAATTATGAATTTGTGTGTGTGTGGGGGAGTTTTGGCAATGAGTGAAATCAAGATTGGCTAACTGATGCCTTGCTAAAATCATGTATTCCTCTACATTTCCCACAGAATTCTACCCATCATGTTGGTATCAAACTAACACCTTACATTGACCAACCAATTATTTTAATAAAAAATCTCTATTTTTTATAAAAAGTAATACAACGTCATTATATATCTAAATTTGAAACATGGATGTTAAGCTTGTCTCTACAATATAGCGTTACCTACTACAAGTTAAAACATCCATATCATATCGCAATCCTTATAGCAGGGAGGTGACCAAAATTGGGTTTTGGACAGCATCACCAGAATTCCATTGAATATTAATTTCCTGCACGGCCTACCTGATGTGGAACCAATATGATTTCTCCCTTTATAATTAAAATAGCCAAATATTAGTCCATTTCTACTCCACTAACCCCTCACCACATAACAAAACAATTAAGATACAAAAAAAAATTCTCAGCAATAAAGACTTTAAAAGCTTAATTTACAGCGAGAAATGGACTTGCCATTAGAAATTATTTAGTGACTTGTCCTCCCACAATTAGCTAGTATCTGTTAAACTTGCAAATCTAATATCTGCTTAAAATTCCAAATGTAGAGTTATTGACTTATTGGAAGATCAAATGAATATTCTGCTTGGAGGGCCCATTTTTGGGCGAGTTAGTAGCATGGCGTTTGGCCACTCGTGCGAAAGAGAGAGGTTCGTCAGAGAAGCCACACTGGAAATACAGATAAGTTTCAACCATGGAGACAAAGGACGGGAACTTGTTCGGTAGGGTAGGCCTGGGTGTTCGGTTTAACCGAAAAAATCGGTTTCGGTTTTCGATTTATTTGGAAATTCGGTTATTTCAAAATTGAAACCAAATTATGTTTGAAAATTTTGGTAACCGACATTTCGGTTAACCGATAGTTCGGTTTCGGTTTCGGTTTTAACCGAATTTGGCATTGATGATGGCCGTGTCGTCAGCAACTTTGTTGCTCAGGTAGCCACCGTTTGTAGCCTCCTCTTTTGACATCTTAATTTAAGGATAACCCAGTTGTTTGTTTCATACTGAAATGCTTCTTGTGCAATTATGGTTTCAAGTGCTGAGGAAGGAGCCTCTGACTGTCTATGGCGATGGCAAACAGACGAGGAGTTTTCAATATATCTCTGATTTAGTGGGTCTTTTTACCAAAGTTCGGTTAACCGAGGGTTAAAACCGAATTAACCGGAAAAAGTTCGGTTATTTCATACAACTAACCGAATCAACAACCGAATAATTCGGTTTCGGTTTTTTCGGCTTCGGTTCCGGTTTTAACGGTTTCGGTTTTCGATTTCCGGTTTATTTGCCCACCCCTACGGTAGGGGCCAAAAGGACAGCTGGAAAAAGAAAAGCTAGTCGAGTCCAAATTATTTTGTCCTGGGATGTACCTTTCTTGACGTAGATACATGTGAACTGACCAAAAAAACTACGACACCAAACTATAAGATGGTATTTCTAAGTGTAACCCAAACTCTCTATGTAACTAACAGTTACCGCACGTCATGTTACGCATAACACAACTTTTTTTTTCCATATTACAAGAAAGACAGCATACGTCTTGAAAGACAGAGACCGAGGATAAATCCGTGACCTTACAAAGTATGATTACGTGTGTATAAAGATAAGCACTAAAATTAGAATCACGATGGGTAACGATGGGCAGAGTTGTACGCTACAGTTCCATCTCCCACTAAGTGGTAGTTCCCAGTCATAACACACCTAGTTAGCCCTTCTTTTTCTTCACTTTTTTTTTTCTTCGCGGCCTAAGTTAGACTTACCACAAGAAACTAACAACATTTGAGTACCTGCGCATTCCATATATACATCATAATAATAAACTAACTGCGGCACATGATGGCATGAGTGAATCCCAAGCCTCCAACTGCTTGATTTTATCTGCTCTTCAGAATGATCATAACAGAGGGTATTATGGTTAGCTTCTTTGCAACGAGCTTCCAAGGCTATTACCAAAGTATCTTTAAAAAAAGAAGATAAAAACTACATAACAAGAATTGAAATAGGTTCACTGCACCAAACCTGGCAACCAGGACACACGAGACCCCACAAAACCAGCAATCGGCAGCACTGGCTGCTTTCACGGAAGACCACATGTTTTTGAGATGCAGAAAGAACCAAGGAATTTTGCACAACAATGCAAGATACTGTACTATGTTCTGTCCAAGCTATTGCAGTTTCATATACTAGTTTAATTTTTTGCAGCCAAATGCAGACACGATTGGAAAAATTGTCTTTACTCTGAAGAAAGCGTACAGGATGTGAGCTGGTAGCCTGGTAGTGCCCAAAAATATTGACCACTTGGAGAAGTTCAGCGTGCAATTATTTGTGCTTGGTTGAATTCAACCACGAAAGGAAACCGGATGGCTAAGTTTGTCTGAAGCGGAAGCCATCTTCATGTCTTGGGCCCTGTTCAGGGAGATTAGCTTCCTCCAGAAACTAGCGGCTCTCTGTTTCATCTTCTTTTTAGAACAAGAGGGCTTTTCCAAACGGAAAAACTAGAAAACTCTATAGCGTTCCTTGGCTTTTAGACGGCATAGATATCTACCATCTCATTAGAGCGGTAAAAAAAGCTCAAGGCTCACAAGTTACTCGAGCTCGGCTCACGAGAGGCTCGGTTCGAGTTCGGTTTGAGCTCCGAACGAGCCGAACTCGATCTCAAGCTCGAGCTCGCGAGCTTAGTCGAGTCGAGCTCGAATAGCTCATAAGTTTACTCGAGTCTGGACCGAGCTTCCTTAAGTCGAGGTTTCTCGAGTTTGTTACCGAAGCTTCTCGAGTTGAGTTTACTCGAGCTTGTTACGAACCTACCGAACTTAGCAGAATAACCGAACTTACCAAGCTTCTTTGAGCTTATCAAACTTACCGAGCTTACTCAAATCGAGCTCGAGTCTACTCGAGATTGGACCAAACTGAGCTCGAGTCTGAGTCGAGACTTGAACCTTAACTCGATCTCAGCTCGAGCCTTATCGAGCTCAAACCTGGAGGGCCAGGCTCACTTGAGCTCGACTCATTTACAACCCTACATCCGATCGTATCAATCTAACACATTAGATCAGATATCCCCTTTAACCATCATTATCCACATCCCCATCCTAATCCATTCCATCTTTCTCACTTCAGTCCCTGCCTACTTGGCGTGGCAACTGCGAGTGCTGTAGGGGCCGTATGGTGTCAGCAGGTGCAGGTGTGGACCGTGTGTATATAGGGGTGGAATCGAGCCGAGCCGAGCTCGGCTTGACCGAGCTCGTCAGTTTGCGAGCCGAGCCAAGTTCGGCTCATTGTCTTTGTCGAGCTGAAAACCAAGCTCGGCTCGGACTTGGTCGAGCCGAGCCGAGCCGACTCGTGAGCCGCCTGGCATGTGGGCCTGCCTCAGTGCTCTAGCCTCTAGCTCTACTACTCTCCTCTGAATTTCTGGAGTCTGCATGACTGCAAGAATGGAATAGAACTATGGAAATGGAACTATGGAAGTATGGAAGGGTGTTTTGTTACTTTTGTTACTTTTGTATACACTTTGTGTTATGTTACTTATGTCAGACTGAATCACTAAACCCTCATGCATTCTATATTTTATTGTATGTTCCTTATTCAATATGACTATATGAATGCCAAGCCGATTGAATGTCTGTGGGCTGTGGCTAATTTTGTATAATTGATTAGTGATTAGTGATTAGTCCGTGGGTTGTGGCCGATTGAATGACTGAATCACCAAACCCTCATGTAATTTGGATAATTGATTAGTGATTAGTGAAAGTGATTCTGAATGTCTGAATTTTACCGAGCCTAACGAGCCAACGAGCCGCTCGCGAGCCGGCTCGGGCTCGGTTCATTGTAGCACCGAGCCAGACGGTAGGCTCGGGCTTAGCTCGTTGATGCACCGAGCCGAACCAAGCCGAGCCGAGTCTGAGCCGAGCCGCGAGCCTCGAGCTATTTTTCCACCCCTATGTGTATAAGGGCCGCGCGGTGGCGGCGAGCGCAGGCATGAGCAAGCAACAGACGGTGGCCGCGGCAAGTAGCGAGCACGTGCACGAGATGCTCGCCGCCTGGCCATAGGAGCATGACATCGTCAAGGCATCGTGTTCAACGCCCCGTCGCCGCTAGGAAATCTCGTGAAGCACGCATGAGAATCGGCCACAGTTTCATGTCCTATTTTAACTCCAGCATTGTCCTCTCCCTCCTGCTTCATCTTCGGCTCTAGATCTAGCACAGACAATGAACAGTATTTGACCTTCTGCTTGGGACACATGGATCTAGCGGCGACACAACGCGGAGCTCATGCCTAAGCCGAGAGAGATGTAGTCTCAGCACAGAACCTGACCACGGATTTGGTGCCAGATGACATCGTTCCGCTTCATTGCGGCAGTGGTAGTCGAGATGGAGCTAAAGAAAAGGGTGCATCAGCAACGGACGATGTCATACGACCCTTGGCGACGTCTAGAACATCATAACCAGGTGAGCTCGGAGAAACTTCTTGAAAACTTATTTGAAATCTATTAAAAACTGTTAAAACTTATTGAAACTTTCCATTGAAGCTTGTTGAAACTTATCAACTAAAACTTGGTGAAATCTGAATTCCAAAATCTAAAATTTGTTGAAACTTTAGCTTGAAATCTTCTAGAAACTTCTAAAATGTGTGAAATTACATGAAAATTTTTAATCATTCTCTTAAAACTTGCTGAAATTATATAAAACTTTGCTATACTGTTGGTAGCACTTCCAACGGTGTAGAGTTGGGTAGTGACACTCTTTCCAAAAGCCACACCATGTTTTGAGAGGTGCTTCAATGCATTCTTATTTGAAAGTTGCGTAAATATTAAAGTATGGATGAAAGGTAGATAATGATTACTTATTCTTTATTTACTTCAAGATTTATGCAATTTATGTTAAGAAGTGATGCATGGAAACACTGTTCGTTTTGAGGACCTTAAGCTTTCAGTAGTTTGAAGACAGCAGCAAAAGCACCCAAACATAGCCATAGTGCATGTGTGGAAGTTCTGTGAGCTCAAACAATTCCAGCAAAATTCCAGTTTAGTCTAGGTGCGAGCAAGATTTTAAATCATGATTTTCATGGCAAGATCTTAAAAAATCTATAGAACCTATCGTGTAAGCTATTATTCATTATGTTTTCAACGTTAAAAAAATTAGAAAATTAAACACACACATATATATGTCACATCCAAACAAATTATAAAATTATGGTACTCTAGAAGGTATTAATATTTTTATAATAAAAATATGAGTTAAGTCTGGAATCAATAAATATGCTAATACATGTTAAAGACCACAACTAATAACTATATTATAATATTTTTAACAACAAGTACTTAATCACTAAGAAATACGAATGTTGGATTATTGAAAAAGGAAGAGATGTGTCTTTTACTAGATTTTCTCGTAGTACAGGCTTATAAGAGATGCATTTAAACTCTCTACTAATGTTGAATTTCAAAATAGACCTAATATTTTGACTCATGGATACCTATATAGGATAGCTCCTAGCCACAAGGCATATAGCAAAGTTATTGATAGCTATAGTGCTTTTAACTAATACAGTGGAGTATTGGCCTATAGTAGAGTACTAGCTATGGTGCGAGGCATTGTGTTATATCTTACCTATATATGCACATCCAATTTAAGGCATAGGATAAAATAAAGGAAAGCACACTATACTAGGAAAACAATGCTCAAGGTATAGCGAACCCCATATACTAAAAAAATTAAGCAGTTGATATATATACTAAAAAATCCTATCAACAAATTATGAGCTAAATATTGCGCAGGAAGCTCGACATCTAAACAGTAGAATAAGACTAATTAAGCATCGACTTTTTTTTTTACTCCATCTAGTGCTGAGTGAGCACAATTTTAAAGAAGGATTTAGCAAGTGCGTGCCGGATAGGCAGCAAAATGCCAACTCACTCTTTGGTAGGTGAAGGTTAGGAGCTCATTTATGGGCCAAATTCTTCAGGTGGGGTTTATAAATTAGCATGCCCCATCAGCGAATTTTTGTTTAAAATAATATATATTTAAGGTGGGTGTTACACACACCGTATAAATTGCATCGCAATTTCAAATTGCAAATCCTGTCGCATGCCCCATCAGCCATCATAAAGCTCCATCAAAGTTGTGACACTTGATGTACGTCCCTACCCAAACAAACAAAAATATTTTTGCAAAGGATCACAAGCACAAGTAAAACACATTTTTTTAAGATGAGCAAAATAAAAATACTAATCTACTCGTGCTTCCTATATGACTGATACTTGCTGCTGTCTAGAACAAAAATAAAACAGTAGCTTGCAGCCAGAAGCAAGCTTCATGCATCATCAAACCACATTAGTCTTGTGATGACACAAAGCAAGCGTTGCTTGATCAATTGATCATGCACTTAATTTCTCGTGCCAATAGAGTTGATGGTTCTGAACAAAGACGGCTGAACTAATCGCAAGGACCTTGAATTGATGATTTTCTTCTCCCGTTGCTATTAATGTTCCCACTTTCAGTCTACAGTACAAAAGCCTATAACTGAAGATATGAAATGTCTCTTGACCGTCAAACTAAACCAACAGCCTGTGAGAGGCTCGCTATTTATTGAAATATCCTATCTTCATAAAATTCTCTTCGAAAATGAGCATGGAAAACGGAAGTGAAAGCTAACAGCCTAACAGGCTTTGGACAGGCCATTCTCTGTTGATGTTGCAGTGGAACTTGAAGCACACAAAGGCCATGGAGCGCCAGCCATAACCGCTTCGATTTCCCAGGTCTCTCGGGGGCAGTTTGTCAGGTTCTTGCATCCTTGTGCCGTCACATACTGCAACAACAGGTGTGGAAAGGAAGAGGGTTAACACTTGGTGAAGGCAAATATAAAAACGTGGATGCTAAAGAAATGGCTGTGATGAATTTGGCTGCTGTACTTGAGAAAGAGATGAAACCAACACCTAACACATGAGTTTCAGAAGAGGAGTTGTTTTGGACATACAATTGATTGACTTGGAAAATAAGATTGAGGAACTTATACCAACATCCATTCAAACTTTACAGGAGAGGGGTCACCATTGTCTGACAATGTCTAAAATGTTTATCGAATTCCTCGTGTGTCACTATGAATAATACGACAGATGTAAAGTGGGAAACAAGATTTGTAGAACTGGTATCAGTGTCTACTTAAACTTTACAGGAGAAGGGGTTACCGTTGTCTAATATGATTATTGAGTTCCATGAGGTTCACTAGGAATAACAAGACAGCTGTAAAGTTGAAGGAACAAATGACATCTCCAACCTAACTATGAAACATGGAATATCTCAATCAACTTCCAAGAAATAAAATATTTTCCAGTCCATCTTCTGAATTTAAGAGTGAAAAATTTCAGGATGTTGCACTAGCCACTATGGTACACATAAAGCTTGAAAATATCCTGTATGAAAGCTAGTTAAACGAAAATGTAAAATGCATTAGAATCAGGAAATACTTGTGATGGTGTCGTTAAGCAAAGTCAACCGTGATTTCTTAGCTTCCTAGCAGCCAACACTAGTTACTGGATTTTAGGTAGGGTTGTGGCTAAGAAGCTGTTACTACCTGATCCACTATTGTGATGTGAGGTAAAAGGTGAGTGAAAACAATAATTATAGTATGGTCACAGAGTTACTGAGATTGCAAGAGCAGCTAATGACATTTTTGTCTCATCGACATGTGAATTATTTGAGACATCAAGAGCAGCTCTACGCACTGATAATGACCAAATATATTTTTACTCTTCAACTAACAATCTAGGAGTTTTTTTTTTCTTTTCGTACAGTTCATGCTGTAGCACATCCGTTAAAGCTCATGCAAGATATCTCGTCTCATCAAGAACACTACCAACATACATTCCATCCATTGTGTTTCTCATAATCAAGGTTTTCCAACTGAGAACAGTAACGGTACTAATATGTTGGCTTTATTTTCTACCTGCTACAAGTTAGTCATTACAAGTAGTGGTGCACCGGCAGTAAAGAGAGAATGGTTGTATAATGGAAAATAGACCTTGTATACTATTTCTTAATTTGTATTTACATGACGGAAAAGGGAAACAAAGCCATACCACATCACTTTCAATACGAACACCACCAAAGCTTTTGTACTTCTCAATCTCTTCCCAGTTGAAGAACTTGGACGAAACTGGATCATCCCTGGCTGGCATCAGCAAAGCGTCAATAAAATAACAGCCTGGCTCGACCGTAATAACCTGCAATGCAGACCACAGGAGATCAACTGTTGTTATGGCTGTAGATAAGAATATAAGATACCCACCCTTCTCAACACGGGTGCACAAAATACTAGGATGGTAGTAATATGCTGTAATTAAAAAGAGGATTCAATAGCCATTTTTCTTGTTCCATTTACACAGACTATTTTTTCCCTTCATTTCTTCTCTCCACTTTTAGAGATTAAAATATAGTAAAGAACTAAGATACCAACTATGATGTCAGATAGGAGAAGATATATATTGAAGCACTTCTAACAGTTTATATTTAAATCTTATTATTTTCAAACTGTTTATTTAGGTTATTATGTCACAACAAGCGGACAGACTGCAAGCACAATGGATCTCAGGGTCTTGATGCCTATAATAAAGTAGCTTGCTTATGAAGAATTGGCAAGAAAAGGGAAGGGAATAATTTACAGAAATTGTGGAATTACATACATTAATCAGAAAAGTAATTACTTACCATGCCTTCTTTAAGTTCTCTTATAGTCCGCAAGGAGCTCAGCCCTGGCTCCTTTGGCCTCTCTAAGCCCTAAAGTCAAAGAAACAATCATTAGTCTCAGCTGAAAGCAGGGGTGTATGAACAATTTAAGATTAAAATGTGTGCATAAACTATCAATAAAGTCCATATTTAACCTCAGGATAGCCTCCTGGATCATGGGTGTCAATTCCAAGCAAGTGCCCAAGACCATGAGGCATAAAAACGGCACCCAACCGTCGAGCCATCATATCATCAACATCCCTGAAGCAAATCGTTTTGAAGGAACAGAAAAATCAGCACGCAACCTCTGAGCCATCATATCATATTGAAATTCAATAAGCACAACGAAATTCTTAGACACCCACCCATGGATAATGCCTTCTCCTTGAGAGATTCAAGTATTGTCTGCTCAGCCAGACTGCAAAAAAGTTTAAATTATGCTTAAACCGTTGAAGACGAGGATAGACAAAAGGAAAAAATATGTAAGTTGGTAAATCAGCATGATACAATAAGCCAAAGGTCCCAAAAAAATGCTTCAAATTTGATATCAGAAACCCAATTTGACCATACATAGATGAACAGTAAGCATTTTTTTTAAAAAAAACATGCGCTACTGCACTAACTATGAATAGAGTAACATTCTATGCATCGAAAAGTGTATCGTAAAAATGAATTGACTCTCCAGGAGAACTTTTTGGAGGATGTTTTCAAATTGTGTGGTTCTTTAGGTTACAACAATGCATTCTTACTTGTGCATATCCATCCATTTTACTCCAGGCCACATGTGTGAAATGACAGCATTATGAGCCTCAAGAACAGCCTGCAAAAACATAGTCAGTCTTGAATCAATAAAGATGCAAAAACATTCCCATTCACATACAGAATGAAAATGGATTTTTTATTACCAGGTACTTACGTTGTATACTATTGTCTGATGGCTGTTGAATTTCCCATTTATCTGAAAAAGACAAAGTCATTTGGATGATATTACCAGAAAACACCATATTAAGATGTAATGAACAGAATGCTGCATTTTACATCAAGGTTTGCTGAAAAATAAATTTCAATCCAGATTCTAGAATTATACCACAAACAAAGGAATGAAGTGATACCTACATCAGCTATGGCCCAAAGTCAGCTCAAGACTTATAAATCAAAACAAACCCTAACATGCCATTGGATTGAAGTGAAAAAATAAAGGATATCTGGGAGCACCCAGATGGACTAAACAATATTGACTGGAAAATAAGCTCAGCACAGCTAAGTACCAATTGTCTGATGATAAAGAACATAAATGGTAAGATTAATAAACAAGGTAGAGGAAAAAGGAGTGCTAGGGATAGAAAAAGCATTTTAGTCATCACACTTAAAGTCTTCAACAGATGTGAGAAGCAAACTTGTATAGAAAGGGAACAGAAATGAATATCCATCCGCTATATACACAACAAGCTACACCATAAGTAATGACAATTAAGAAATCACACATATACATTTATCCAGAGAGCAAGGTCAAGATAAACATTGGATAGATTCCAAGAATGACTTTTTTTGTGGTACTGTAGGACCATGAAAGGACCTTCATTTTGTACATTTAATTCAAGACCAAGTGACATGTCAAGAAAACAAACAGTAGGCTTCGCCTTTAATGCCAATGACCTCATAAGACGTACATATTTCAAATATGAGCATCAAATAAATAATGACAGAAGGTAGCTAATGGCGTACATAAAAAGTTCATAGCACAACAAGCATAGCCCTGTGCTGCCACGGTTTTAACAGTACCTAACAACAAAACAATTCATATAGCATACACATTGGAACACAATGCCTATCAAAGTAGATGTCTGAATATTCCGAACTTACAGGGTATGAACATGTGATGTCAGATCCGTAGTAATGGTATTCAGCTCCCATGTCGATTAGAGCCATGTCTCCATCATTCAGAGTCTGAAAATGCATGAGACAATTATTTACCAAAGAGCAAAAGTGAAACAACGGAGCACATGTGCCACATGAACACACAACGTTGCGCCGAAGATCCTCCATAGCTTAGATTCTTTTGTTGGATTTCTTAGTAATTAGTATCTTGTAAGCCCTTCAAATTCATAAATTTGATATTATAGTGTTTTCCTTACTATTTTTGGTGCCATCACAACTTGTAAACTGGAGTACATATTGCTTGGCATGTCTCAGCACACCTTTTTTTCATTCAAAATTGTTTTAACTTTTAACTCATCACCAGGACCTAGTTACCACCCACAAGTTCACATGCACATGCTTCACTGCTGAAAATGAGCACTTATTTTCTGTTAACCCGTTAATGAGAGGTAGCGAACATTCAGACACCATTTAGTTGATAAAATCCAAAGTTATTAATTAAATGAAATACCAAACCAACTCATCTTCCTATCATCGTTGCTTCCATTACTACAGTATTTGATATGAACATGGATATCATTCAGAGAAGAGAATGTTGCTCAAACTCCCAATATTTCAAGACCTCATGGTAGTATGTTACTTAACAGGCTGTAGCTGACGATGAACAAGGTAGGTGAACTCTACGGTCTGAAACTGAAACAAATCATAACGTTTTTCAAGTAGCTAAGAGATGAGAATTAGCGATTCATAAGAGTTTTGAGCGCTTTGGACAACATAATCTACATTTGGTGAATATTATAGGTGTAATACCCTGGCCCAAAATCCTCTTAAAGCCCAGCCCACCAAAAGGGTTCATTCAGAGGTGCTACGTTTGGTCCCAGCCAGTGGCGGAGCCAAGATTTGGGTAAGCCTCGGGTGAAAAATAAGCAGCTATTACTAATGTCAAAGACTACGGATATTGAGGTATAACAAAAGTACAACACAAATACACAATTAAAAATAAATTTGAATTCCATGCTTAACATTTCAACAAAATAGATAAAATATGTCAAGACAATAACCATAACCAATTATTGTTCTTATCATGTTTGGATAATATTAATAGCTCATGCATTTGACAAACCATAAGTCCATTTGACACTACCATGTTAATAGAATTCATAGCATTAATACTTCATGATGTTTAATTGGTAGAGACAATTTCCAATTGTTCGTTGCAGGTCTTTAGGCAATGCAACCCCATGTATGACAGCCTTTGCAGAAGGACAATCTGCGGCATACAGATTGTTCTCAACAATCAAGAGGAAACCAGAGATTGATCCTGATGACACAACTGGTAAGCGGTTAGAAGACATCAGGGGTGATGTTGAGCTGAAGAATGTGTACTTCAGCAACCCAGCGAGGCTTGAAGCCCTGAACAACTGATATTTGACGGATTCTCATTACATGTGTCTAGTGGCAGTAGGGAACTTAAGGAAGGCATCATCATTCAAGCATCCATCAATTGATCAACATACGATTGATATTCATATTCCATATTCCACAAAGAAAAAGGGAAGAAAAAAATTCATTGCAACTCTGGCCGAACGACCCTCACCGGCTCACCTTCTTGGCTTCCTTGCGAGCGGGTTGCAGTGGCCTTAGCCCCTCCTTGCGGCGATGGCATGGCGCTGAAGCCTCCTGGAGCCGCAGTGGCTAGGGCTAGGGCTAAAGGCTCCAGCATGCGGGGGCGGGGGCCGCCGGCAAGGTTGGAGGGCATTTGCCGGCAGGCGGGGACGGATTGGGCGCCGAGCGGTGATGACGCGTCAACGCGTGAGTCATGAGGTACTAAGGATTAGGTTGGGACTTTGGCGAGCGTGCGAGGCCTCCTTCCTTTGGCTGACTGGCTAGGTCGCTGGGTCATGCACTCATGCTTCCGCCGCTGGGTCAGATTGAGGCACAACTTGGACCAAGCCTCAGGCTATATTTTGGTCTGAGTGCACTTCTCTACCGATACTTTGGCTAGGCCTCGAGCCATTGCCTCGGTGGCCCGAGACCCAGCTCCGTCCCTAGACCCAGCAGGTATTACATGCTACTACAACTTACTTTAGATAAGCAATGTGGGACTAATCTCATCACCACAACTCCACCTGGGCCACATGGGTATGGTTGGCAAAAAGCTCGAAGCTTGTGAGCTACTCAAACTTAGCTTGTTATGAGCTCGGCTCGTAAAATAAATGAGCTGAGCTGAGCCGACTTACTAGCTCGTTATCTTAATGAGCCGAGCTTGAGCTAACTGACGAGCCACTCATTAGCTCGTTAAGGCTCGGTAACTAAATATTCACCAAGATGATTTTTGATGTTAAAAAGCTTTTAATTAGCTGAATATTAATTGTTAGGATTGTTAATCGGCTCCTCACTAATTACCTATGTTTTACTTGTACGCTAGATAATTAGTTACGGTTTCATTTATGTAGTCCTCGTGTTGTATGTATGTGTTAAAGTGTGGTATGTGCTCACGACGTAGCTTAGCTTAGCTCCCGACTAATTACCCTAGCCCGCATGGCTTAGCTTTGCTCAATTCATCTTAACTGATGTGGCGCATGAGATGCTCACGAGGAGCTTGAGCTTTTTATCTAGCCGAGCCGAGCTACTTTTTTAATGAGCTTGCACAAGCCAAGCCAAGTCTCAATAGCCAACCCTGCACATGGGCCACCAAATTAATGGGCCGAAGTATTACACTCACCCCATTAAAGGTTGACACCCTCGGTAGCACACTACATACATGGCAAATACCCAAAATCACCCTCTTGGTGCAACCTTCACGCCATGGGTACCCGCTAAGGGCCCACATGTACATGTATTTGTGCAATGATGGTTGATGCTTTGATACCAACTACAACACTCTGGCCCAAAATCACACTAAACTCAGTCCACCGTTGGGCAGGTCTACGCATGCATAGCACCCCGCTTACACTTTCATCATCGCTTCATGTAAAATGATTAACCCAAATGTGCTATATTTAGACACAGTAAGCATTATATGCTACTACAACTCATTTTAGACAAGTAATGTGGGACTAATCTCTCCACCACAACTCCACATGAGCCACCACACTAACGGGCTAAGGTATCACATAGGCTTGAGCAAGTAAATAAATAACAGATAGGAGTCAACCACAGGTCACAGAGCGTCATAAAAGAAGAGTACCCGGTCATTTGGAGCTGCAGCATGTCCGTAATGGAGAACAGAACTGCAAAATAAGCAGAAGAGTTATGACATACCATATAGTCCAACAAACTCAAAAACATTTGAATCGTGAATCTTGATAACAACTATCAACTTCCAAGATGACTTGAGACTCGAGACAGAGTGCCAGACCTAGAATATATCCAGTAATGTCACATGGCCCTATTGTTCTTAACTAAATGAGTATTCCTACAGAATTTTGCATGACTCAAAAAATAGGTATAGTCCACTTCAACTAAGTGAATTCTAAAAGAGAGACCCTAATGAAATTTCAGTAGTCAAGTGAGCAGTCTTACTCTGGCATTAAGAAAGCTCTGTACAAAATGCTACCTGGTACCACCAAAAGTTTATGGTGTTGGACAATAGTGGACACTGGATGGTGATCTGAAATTTGGATAGTCTTTACTTTAATTACTCCCAACTTCTACATACAGAATTACACTCATAGCATTTTAGAGACATTAAAGAGTTCATGTATCGACTTATTATTGGCTTCACATCAGACATAACATACAGCCTCACCTGTTCTCTCCAGTAGCACATATACATGTGTAAGAGCAATGTCGACAGCCTCCATACATATAAACATGATGAAGAAAGATGCTTTCTAACTGATATTCCTTCATGCCTGGTCTGGCTCGTCTCATGACCTTGTAAAGTGCAATTCAAGTATCAGATCCATTTCATTGCCTCTCGAAAATAACAAGTAATGCAGTCGGTAGTTGTAGCACCTAAAGGCTAGCCTATAAGGAATATTTCTATTAATTGGATGTCTAAGATAGTGGTTCCTAGCGTTATGGGTGTTGTATTGATGAGGTGAGTTAGAACCCTCTTTGTTTGGAACCTTGTATAGAACCTTACTATGTGCTCTGCTTCTGTAGTAAGCTGGGGCCTTTAATTTAGTCCCTTTCGCCAAAAAACACTTAAAAGCTAACCTATAGCAACTATTACACACATCTTTGGTTGGCCATAAAAAGTTTATTCGGTTGCCATCATTTGATTCTAGAGAACCATGTAGTATACTAGCCAGGTGCAACATCCACAGCCAAAATGAGTTAAAAGTCATATCCACACACTTGAGATGTCATGCACAACCACCAAAAGGATTTGAGTCCTCATCAATAATCCACAAACACAATGAGTGCCCGAGACCATCCTAAGTACATGCTTGTGCATCTAGCATCTTTAAGAATGTCATGATGATTCATGCACTCACTCGGCTGTCATGAATCATATGCCCGTAGTTCTATACAAAAATGGCAGAAGAAAAGGAAGTTAAACTGAGATTGACCACATTTTGTTGGCCCGCTACAAGCCTACAATAGTGATTGCAAGACGAGCACTAGCAAAACCCAATCAACATGGCCAAATATTGGCCAACATCTCGCAAGTTACAGCTACAAACCAAACAAGCCCAAAATTGAGCAACCTTGATTTGGTCATGAGAGGAACTAAATTTACCCTCAATACCAATGAGGATGGAAATAAACGATTACCATAGCATAGAACTTCAGTAGAAGAACTTTCTGTACCTCAATGTGTGCTTCCGAGCTCACATCATTAGCATATTGAATGAGGGCAAGCTCCATGTGAGATTTGATAACACGGCATTCAGTTAAAATAGGATGAACTGTACTTAAATCGGTATTAAACTTCTCCATCCCCTAGCAGAGACAAAGAGCATTGTAACTTGAATGCACAATAATAAAAGAGAAACAGTGTGAAAGAAATTTACTGCTTTGATAGTTAAGTACATATATCAGATTGCACAATATGAATTTTGTTTCAGAATATAATTGAGGTCCATAAGAATAAAGAATGGCAATGCAAGACCAACAAGCCTGCTTATGCTCTCTAGTCTCAACACTTCAAAAATATAAAACTGAGCACCATAATATATTTCATGACATTGTGGTTAATATTACATCACGTACCTCAAAACTAGCAGGCTTGGAGTAATTCCCGCTGTCGGTATTCTTTCCATATAAGAGAAACAGAAGGGGCTTCTCATGTTCACTAAATCGATCTTGCAGAACTTGTGCAATCTCATCAACATAGAAGACCATATCGACCTTGTAGCTATCCTGGACAGGTTTTAATGAAAAAGATTTTGTTAATTCAGAGTGTAGCAGCAACTGCAGAATGTAATATTTAGAATGTCAAATACCTTGAAATAAGAAAATGGTTTTATTTCACCCATCCAAACAGCGTAATCAGAAGGCAGCCTTGGAGCGAACAACATTGACTGTCCAGAGGCAATGTCCTTTGGGAACAAGAAAAGGCACAGAACTTAGCATCAAATAATCATCATCATAAGCATGTATAGGATGACTTGCACCAGTAGCCTAGCAGGGCTCATTGTCACATGGTCACATAGGTTGCTAGACACAAAGATTCAAGAAATTGGCACAGAACTTTGTCTTATAAACACACTGGAAAAAAAATAGTAATATAACCGAACATAATATGAAAGATGTTTAGTAATCACGGGAAAATTCATCTACGAAAGAATTACAGTTATAATTCACCGGCATACACCGTAACAATAATCACGGGGACAATTCAAAGTTTCAAGCATGTAAGCGAATCATATACTAGGCTCGAATGGAATCATATACTAGGCTCGAATGGACTCTCTGTTTTTCCTTTCTTCTCCAAGGCATCCAAATAGTGGCAATCCTATAAGTAATCAGGTTCAAATAATTTCATAGCAAGAAAGTTGGCTAATGCGTTAACAGAGAATTGAGCTCAGTGCCAAGAGAGAGAATTGAACTCACGATTGCGCCGTAGAACCCCGGCTCTCGCACTCCAAATAGATATGCAAAGTAGCTCTCCTGCCTGCAACATTGCCCATTAACATTTCAATCTGGCATCGTTGGAAACGTGTACAGAGTGGGGAAAACTTGAGCTGAGCACAAGGACCTGAAGAGCTCGAGGTGATCGGTGCAGTATCGCGTCTGCTCCTCGCCGCCCTTCACAAGAAGAATCCAAAAGATTCAAGAAACCCCCAAACCCAAACAGGGTAGCGAGAGATGGATGAAGGCCGCGAGCCGGACGGACCTGGAGGAGGACGAGGCCGCGGAGAGGGCGGGCGGAGGCGGAGAGGTGGGCGCGGAGCGCGGCGATGACGCGGTCGCGGTTCCCGGCGTGGAGCTCCATGGGCACCTCGGGCGGAGCGAGAGAGGAGGTCGCCATGGCTGCCGCACTCCAAGGCGCTGATTGGCACTGGTGCTCTTTTGTTGGAGAGTTTACGTGAGACTCAGGTTTCCTTCTCGTCGAAAACACATCGTAACCAGTTGCGTGACGTGACTTATAACGGAAACTTAATTTATAATAAAAAAAATTATTTATAAAGAGCATTAACTTTATTTAAATAATAATATTTATTCTGAATTATAATGGTTAAACGTTTAAATCAATTCATCGAAGCAAACAAATTCCAAGCATCTATTTACAAACTCGAGCTTAAAATTATTTTTAATTTCACAAACTTAAATAATAACATCACAGTATTTATGATTATAAATTTGTAACACCATAATTCGAGATCGATGGATCGACCGAGAAAGCCATCATCTGCTGCCCTATGGGCATAAAGACGTTGAAAAGATAGACGTCATCTGTATGTGACTATCACCATCAGCGGCATGCATGGTTTGTATGCCTTACTCGACTATACTATAACCCCACCCTATCAATAGCTCCACTGCCTCCCCTCGCGAGCGCCTCCCTCAACCTATTGACATCATCCACCGTGGCGAGCTCGAGCAGCATCGCCAGCCTATCTTGCTGCCACCACCGGTTGCCTCTACATCGCATTGATGAGATTAGGAAGGTCGCCCATTACCTCCGCAATGGATAAACTCAACACATCTGCAGAAGAGGCAAGAAGTGATGTAGTTATATAGATTTAGCAACCGAGAAGATATCTATAAAATCCAGAT
Organism: Guadua angustifolia; assembly: GCA_036346375.1. Classification (NCBI taxonomy): domain Eukaryota; kingdom Viridiplantae; phylum Streptophyta; class Magnoliopsida; order Poales; family Poaceae; genus Guadua; species Guadua angustifolia. The sequence goes on along the minus strand of CM070502.1, from coordinate 64,176,089 downwards.
TAAGAAATCGTCAAATAAAGAAGACAACAAAAGGAAAAGAGACGAGAAGAGACCCAACTCCATGAATCGGAGTTCTTCTTCCTTCGGAAGGGAACCAATCAATCCAATCCGAAAAGTACCAAAAACAATCGTTGCCGATTCGAAAACCAGATCAATGAGAGAAAAGAAAGCAATAAATAAGTCATGCATATTAATTTACCTCCCGTGACAGGATGATCCAATCCAATCTACCGGGATGGCCATTGTCCGCTTCCCACTCAGCTATGTGGGTGCACACACATGTCGGGGTGAGGGTGGATAACGAACATACCGCCATCAACTCCTAATTAGAATTAGTAAATATTCATGAAATTTGCTCTTACCGTTCTCATTCGAAAAAAAGGTTTCATTGGTATACTACTTAAGTTTAAATTCAAATTTAAAAATTTAGAAAATATAAAAAACTATCCAAAAGTTTCCTAAAATTAGTATTAATAGCTTTATAGCCTCTAGTGTGAATATTTTTTGAAAAAACGAAATTTGGAATTTTACAACTTTTTGCAATTTTTCCTATTTTTTCTGAATTTTTCAACCTATTACCGATTTTCGCAAAAACCGCTTGAAATTCACCGCTTTTCTAGCGGTTTTCGACCTTGAATTTCGCTCCACGGTTTGACTAGATCTCAAATTTGTTTGACTTTCGAAACTGTTCAGTTTTTTTGTGAAATTTCGGTACTACTGGCTCATTGAAATCTGAGGTCGAAACGGTATTGTTAACCCTATCTGGTGTGAATATTTTTTTAAAAAAAAATGAAATTCAGAATTTTACAACATTTTTTGTAATTTTCTCATTTTTCTAAATTTTTCACCATGTCGTTGATTTTCGTGAAAACCGCTTGAAATTCGCCACTTTTCGAGTGATTTTCAACCTTTTCGTTCTAATTTCGTTTCTCGATTTGATCAGATTTCAAATTTGTTTGACTTTTGAAACCGTTCGGTTTTCATGAATTTTGTTCTATTTTTCACGAATTTTGATACCATCGCCTCATTGAAATCCAAAATCAAAACGGATTGTTAACCCTAGCCTTGACTATTTTTTTCAAATCTCCTCCACCGTGGGTTAGGACGATCAACTAATGCAGTAGAGGGTGGACGTTCGATTTTTTCGATTCGGTTTATTCGATTAAAAATAATTCAATGTCTGAAATCTAGCCATCAAAATTCTCAGACAAAAATAAAAAACAAAACCGATTTAACCAAAAAATTCATTCAGTTAAATCAGTTTTTCGGTTAACTGATCACTTTCGCATCACATAGGCACCAAAGAGATGGAAAGGCTCACCAAGCGAGCGACTGCCACGAGCATAGGGCAACAATGGGGGAGAGCCATATGGGCTTGCGCAAGTGGAGAGGCTAACCGAGCGGGTAGCAACAGCTTGAGGTGATGGTGGTTAGGGGGCTGACATCCAAGGCTCTGTGTATAACATAGAGTCTATGACAAAAGTGTCAAATACCAAAAAACAAATTTTAAAGGTGGCAAGTTCAAAACTCTCGTGAGGTGAGGAGGTCGAGTCAAGAACCACGACTCGCTAACCTCCCAAAGCCGTTGGGCCGCTGCCACTGCGATGCACCTCTCCTCCGCTGAACCGCCTCCAAGAACCCCCAGACCCGCCCCTGAGCCCCAGGAGAAGGTGGTAGGAGGGGAGAGGCCAGAGGCTTGCGAGCGTGCGGGGCAAGAGGGATCGAGCCGGTGATGACGACGACGCAATGACAATAGGTGGTGGTGACTGGGGATTTGGGGATGGCGGTGGGGGCTAGAGATAGGAGTTTTGAGAGGGGTTGGGAGTGGGAGAGGGAGCTAGGGAGGCAACGGTGGAGTGGCGGCAAAGGGAGAGGGAGGGGTGGTGGGGGCAAAGACAGAGGCCAAGGTGGTTGAGAGGGAGGGGCGGTGGGGCGAAGATGAAGGCCAAGGAGTCGGAGCGGGGCGGAGAGAGGGAAGGGGAGGAGGAGGCAAAGGGACTCGGGAAATGGAGGTGAGGTGGTCGAGAGTGGATACTCGATTGGGAAGGTTGGGCCTTCCAGTTGCGAGACACGTACGTGATACCACGCAAGAGTGCGAGAACAAATCGGTTTGTTGGCTATTCAGTGAATGGGACTTGACAACTGAACCAAAATCCAAAAGTCGAACAGCACAAAAATAAAAATCGATCCAAAACCGAAATAATCGGTTAATTCGGTTTGGTATTTCGGTTTCGGTGTTTTTTGCCCACCCCTATGTTGTAGTAGCATCAAGCCTACCTTAGTGTTGTGCTCCTCGAGCTCAAAAGGAGGTCCGATGCTTGGTATTATGCTTGATAGCAAGTCTGCCGAGCTTCCTATGCTCGGTAGATCGTCATTTGCCATTGTCCTAGAAATATATCGAGGTCTACAGGATAAGTTATAAGTTATACATGTTATTTTGCCGTGCCTTGTCAGTTGAGAAAGAGTTTATTTTTATAAATTTATTCGAAAGAGTACTAGATTTAAAAAAGAAAAATTGTCTGGAAAATAGAAAAGCCAAGGCTTCGAATTGGGCTAGATCTTCTGCCTTCGGATTCGCCCGTAGTATAGTCGTTCTCGGCCTCCGCTTCCGGTCTCAGCCTACACAAGCCGCTGCTCCGCCGGCTCTTCAGCGGTGACGACTTCCCGGCACGTCGACCCACGTGTACGCGGTCAAGAACGGCCGCAGCATCCGGCAGGTGGGCTGGGCATTATGCAACTGCCCGGCCGGGATGGCCTCCGACGTGCCCTCGACGTCGCGCGACGAGCGCCGTGTGCCTGGTCGTCGGGATGGCCATGCCGCTCCGGCTGAGCGAGGAGCAGCAGCTGGCGGGCGGCGATACCCGGGGATCGAGGACGGTACGCGGCCGACGACGGCGAGGCGCACGAGCAGCCGGGCATCGATACCCATGGCGAGAAGAAACGATTATAAGCTTATCGTACGTGTGCTTGAACATCCAGAACAGCGGAATTGTAAGATCACTTGTACTGTTTGTGTAGTTTATCAGTAGTGGTCTGGCTACTTGTTAAAGACTAGTGCTGGGATGTTAAAGGAAAATCTTCTGAAGGGTATTCTAGTCTAGTGACGATTTTGTATTGGTCTCAAATCTTTACTGACACTGGCAGTACGAAGTGTATATTGGACAGGACAACCAACATTTGCAACAAATATCTTCAAATGGCTAATACAATGAGTTAATCGATACATGTTGATTCATTGAAACATCATACTATCTCCGATTACAAATACATGTCGTTTTGGACATCAACATGGCCCTCAGAATGCCATTTTGAACACTAATTTCTATTGTAATATATTTATAAAACCCATAAAATTATAGTATTATGAAAATGCTTTTTGAGACAAATACATGCATTTGAGTTTAATATATCCAATAAAAATATTTAAAAGATATCGATATCCAAAGTTGCGAAATTTTGACCATATATATCCCAAAACAACGTGTATTTATAACTGGAGTGAGTGCATCCACTTTTTAGGTGTAAGTACATTTTTTTGGCGCATGTGATGACTATTCATCCTCAAGCCAACAACTTCTATTTACTAATTACATATCCATTCATTTCCATATATGTCTGGACAAATCCATGGAAAATGAAGTGAGGGTTAAAATGCTTTAGACAGGCCATTCTGATCTCCTGTTGTCGCAGTGGAAGTGGAAGCACGCAAAGGCCATGGTGCGCCGGCCATTACCGCCGATTCCTTCCTTCTTAAAGTAAAACTTTGATAGTTAATTTATTTTACGATACTTTGTTTATAGCTACAAAATCATAATAATCTAAAAATGCTTTCAAATATGAATCTGACGGTATCACATTTGTGTCATATTCTCATCTATATATTATTGAACTAATGGTTAATTAAATTTTATAAACTTAGAATCTTGAAAGACATTGACGTCTGGTAAAAATCAACTGCGGGAGTATGGTCTTCTTCGCCAGCTTGTGCATATCCAAGCAGCTTACTCCAGGCAGCGTGTGTGATACGACAGCGTTTAATTGAGCCCTAAGGACAGCGTTGTATATTACCGTCTGCTTGCTGTCTGGTCGTCCGAAGCCAAAGTAATCACCATCTACTCTTTATTTATACTTTAATATTTATGTAACTATAAAAAAAAAGTGTAGAAACACCTCTCTTCATACATATTCGAATCGGAACAGAGTTGGGTGACTAGAGTAGAGCCGTCGAGGGCGATTTGTTCTCGGAGAACTTGGGTATATCAGTTAACCGTTCGGCCGGGGTTAATCACCGACGATGTCGGTCTGCACTTCCCTCAAAATCGACCGGTTCGGCATAGATCAAATTAGAATCACATCTGTTTTGCTGTGGAACGTGCAAGCTAGGTATATGAACAAAAAGAGATGGTTTGTAAACGCCAAACTAAGGAATCAAAGAATAAATTGTTAATATCGTCATTAGTCGTTTTAAACTCCGGAAGGCATAGCATGGAACGGCGAAACAAATTCCTTATTCCATCCTTTCTCCTCCCGTCCCTCTACTAGATCAACGTTCAATTTGTGAATGTTAGATCATTCAAGAGCCAAACCTCGATAAAGAAAAACAGCAAACTACGTACACGATGAACCCCAAGCCATCTATCTATACCTCGTTGACTATGGCGATCGATGATTGATGAACGGATAGTTCAGCCACACTAAAAACCTCTTGAATTCGTTTTTCTCGTCTGATCCGGACTCAAATATGGTCGGGGCCGAATTCGAGAAATTATTGTACTATCTGACCTAGTCCGGGGCCGAATCCAAAGCGACTATTATCTGTCGGATCCAATTTTTCCCATATTATACCGGATAGCTTCATGTATTGTAATACAGATAGTTTCCCGTACCGTAGGAAGAATAAAAATTCTAGAAAAAGTTTTGGACCTTTGAAAAATAGCAAAAGACACTAAAACAATTCCAGAAAAAATCATAGAGGCATTTTAGAATATTTGGAACCCAAATAAAATATTTTTAGACTTTTAAAAGGTTTTATTAATTCAATAGTAATGCGTTTAGTCTTGGGGAATTATTAAAAAGCTTTTATAAATTCAAGAAGTTTTGGGAAATGGCTCAGAACCCAATAATGGATAAAATAGTTATTTTAGGCTGCTACACCTTACGTCAGTGTAATCGTGTCAAATTTATGTACGAACTTATGTTGAAGCGTTCTATACAATTATTTTGATGTGATCTTGTATTTATATATGAACTCGTATCGAAAATTTGAATGCTGTATGGTTCAACCTATATTCTTTCCTATGTTTACACAATTGTTTAGTATTGGACTGTTTTTTCATTCTGATCTGAATCCATCATGTACTTGAAACTATGGTGATATGGTTCAACCTATATTCCTTCCTATTTTTACACAATTGTTTACTATTGGACTGTTTTTTTCATTTCGGACCTGAATCCATCATGTATCTGCACTGTGTTCATATCCCAAATACTTCAAATTAGTATTCGTATCCGGCTCCTAAGTCTAGGAAAAATAAGGGTTAGAATACGGAATAAGCAATATTCGTATGTATCCGATCCGGCTTCACCCTGGTACTAAGGTCTCTCCATGTGGCCCATGGCTCAATGTCAACAACACACGCTGCCATCTCTCCCATATCTATGTTAGTTCTGACTTCTGAGTTGTTTCTTATTTTGGAGGCACCCTCTGTAGTGGACCTAACTATGAGCATGTCCATATCTCGAATACTTTGAATTAGTATGTGTATCTAGCTTGCTTGTACCCGACTCTTATGTCTAAAAAATATTTGTTAGGATGCGGGCTAAGTAATATCCGTACATATCCGACCCGATTTCACTCTTAGTACTGAAGTCTTTCCCTCTGGCCCTCAGTCGATGTCAACGACATGCCATCGCTGCCTCTCTCATGTCTATGCTAGTTCTGACTTTCGATTTTTTTTCAGTTTGCTTTGGAGGCACCCTTGCCCTGTAGTGGACCTCAACTACGAGCGTGTCCATATCCTGAATACTCCGAAAGTCCGAATTATTATTCGTATCTGATCTATCTATATCCAGCTCAAAATTAAGAAAAAAATAAGCTAGAATACAGGACAAGCAATATTCCTACGTATTCGACCTTATTGCCGCCTTTAGTACCGAGGTCTATCCCTCTCGCCCTCCACTTTTGGCCATCGGCTCGATGTCAAATGACAGCCCCTGCCCATGCCTCTCCTATGTCTATGCTAGTTTGACCTCTGAGTTATTTCAGTTTGTTTGCAGTGGATCATAAGAACAATGGAAAACGGGAGTCGTAGCCGCGTACACCCAAGCAGGTGGCATGTTGTTAAAAAAACTAAGCACGGTGATTTTTTCTTACGAATCCTAAGCATAGTGGTGTCCTACGGCTACCATCATACCTTTAGGATGCTGTCTGTGTAGATATTTTACATACTTTCATATTTATAGCCATAATATGGTTTAAAAGAGAGTCCTTATATCATTTATTAGTGGTGTGTTCCTCGGTTCTATTTTTAACATGTGCAAACAGTATGTATTACCCCCTCTGTTTCTTAAGGTGTATTTTAACGCAGAAATTAAGGAACACGTGACACAAAGAAAAATTGTAGAGTGAAATAACCATAGTGTCTATGGTGCTTGTCTTGGGAATAAGAAAAATGCTAGTAATAGTGATGTTCACTCATAAACGTTGACGAGAGGAAAGATTAATGCAAGCAAGAGAGAGAATGTCGTTAAACTGCATGCACGTCATACATTTTAAAACAAGATAAAAAAAAATTATAGACGTTATATACAATTTAATTTGAAACTGAGGTGGTGGGACGAACGCATGCATATTTTGTAGGATTTGAAGTACATACAACACGTAAATATACAAAAACAAGGTAACTGCATGAAATATACAAATCATTTGCATAGCATCTACCTGTTTTACCTGTATGGTTCCTCCTATCCGATCCTACGACCCGATCGTAAAGCCAAAAATTATCTCATCTATGGCGATTCTGACAAGCATAGGCAATATACGCAAGAAAAAAGAATCACAACAAATTACATACAATCGATAGTTTTAATTGGCGTAGAGCCGACGTACCACACACAAATGAATGCAAAAATAGGGTTCAAATTGCATTTTAGATAGGAGTCCATTGTCCAGACCCAGAGCCAGAAGAGCTGGGCACATCTATCATTACAGTCAACATGTCCCGCATTAAAATAACTTTAAAACATGCAACAAAGTAATTAAGAAAAAGTCACTCGGGATGAAGTCATGCTAAAGCAACACGAAAAACATATAACTCATAAATAACAAACCCGGTCCAAACTAGAAGCTAATGCTTCAAGCAAGAGCCAAGGAAACCAGAAAAGCTCGCTGATGTAGTTGCAGCAGGAGCAAGTGCTGTTTTAACTTGGTGAACTTTGGGCCCCTCCGCTGCTAGCAGGAGCAGGAGCAGCAGCTGTTGCAGTAGCAGCAGTGGTGCCAGGTGCGGAGGCAGATTGATCCTGGGACGCAGCAGGTGTTGTCGCTTCAGCAGAATACGCCGGTGGCTGCCCATAGCTACCACTACCATAAGGATCACCGTATGACTGCTGCTGGCCATAGCCTGGGTGGCTCGGTGGGGGTGCACCAGGATAAGGCGGGGGCGCGCCATAACCTAGCTGGCTGTGGGAGTAACCATACTGCCCATAACCGCCCTGAGCAGATCCAGGAGGTGGTGCCTGTCCATAAGGAGCAGATGTAGGTGGTGCCTGACCATAACCGCCCTGACCATATCCGCCCTGTGGTGGGGGCTGGGTACCATAGCTGGGCTGCGGTGGTGGTGGAGCGCCGTATCCAGATTGAGGGGCAGCAGACCCTTGCACTGGGTAGCTTGATGCAGCACTAGTAGGTGGCTGGCTAGAATAACCAGAGTTGTTTCCAGTAGCTGGAGTTGAAGTTTGCTGTCCTGGAGATGCTTGACTGACCCCACCTGGAGCACCATAGCTTGGTGCGGACCCATCCTGAGTTGAGTTAGCAGCTGATCCATAGCCAGATGTGCCATAGCTCTGCTGATCATATCCAGTCTGCTGAGAATAGCCCTGCTGCTGCCCTTGGGTCTGGTAACCAGAGTAGCCATCATGTCCATAAGCTTGCTGCCCCCCACTCTGCTGAGAGGTAGAATCACCATAACCTTGGGAAGCATAAGTAGAAGGCTGGCCGTAATTGTAGCTAGTGGCATCAGCAGGTGCGGCAGTCCCAGGGGCAGGTTGCTGCTGCTGAGGTTGCTGTTGTTGGTTATAATAGTCATAGCCAGTGCCAGGAGGCGTCTGCTGAGATTGCTGGTTTGAAGATTGATCCCATCCAGTCTGATAGCCGCCAGATGCTGGAGGATAGTTGCCATAGGATTGCTGAGGCGCACCATACTGTGGGGGCGCCCCAGGATAAGCTCCAGGGTGCATGTAACCATAACCAGGCTGCTGCATCGGTGGCGCACCAGGACCCCAGTTTGTCTGAGGATGAGGAGGGCGATAGCCCTGCTGAGAATAGCCACCTGACATTGGGTTTCTGGCACGATTCTGCAAAAATATAGTTTACACATCTGTATATATGTATACAACAAAAGAACATACAATGTACCATGCAGAACATAGCAGCGCAACAGAGACAAACATGTACAAACCCAAATCAAAGTAATATACAGAAATTCCAGAACCACCATGAAAAAATGGAGGGAGCAACTCACCGAGCAAGATTCTCAAGCAACATCGGTGATGCCCATCTAGCGTCTCCCATGTGCAAAACTATGGGGGCTAATGAAGATTGGACAGCTAGACGAACATATATATTGAGTAGCAACAAAAGAATGCCATGGAGTTCATAGATGTTGACATATCCGTAATAATTGATTGTGATAACCATAGTTACTAGAAACATGGTTCATAAAAGTTGCGGCACGGGATTCAGGTTTGCGGTTCACCACTTTTTCTTCCAATTTCCACTGCAAACACGGACCCTGTACCCTAAACCGGTTCGGGTTCGATGAATCCGGTTTACGATTCACAAGGGTTTACAACGAATCTGGTAACTATGGTGACAACGCTACTCTACTGTGTGAAACAGCTATTTCATTGCTAAATGAAAATATACACAACATGACAACAATAAGTTATTTTGTTAATGGTCTACTCCAACAAGAATAAGTTAAAAGCACTATTGAACAAATAAAATATCAAAGTAAGAATTTAAGCAATGTTTCTTTAAGCAGCTTAGTTACAGTAACCTGCAAAGTGACAAAGGAGAGAAAATGTAGACAGGGAAAACAAACACATAAATAGCTTCATGCAAGGTATCCTGCATAAACTTATTACAAAAATCCAATTTTCACATATAAAAAATTTCAGGATTAATCCAAAAGGAACTGAAAAATTATAATTCACTACATGCTGCTCCCAAAAGGTATTGTTAGTAATACAGAACATGGGTGAAAACTAAGCATCAAGAGATGAATAAGGGCAGCAATGCCAGAAATGATTAACATCTAGCCTACTTAGTAAGCAAAAACAACAATAGCCTAAATACCTGCACCTACAACACACGACTGGAAATCGAAGTGTAAGGTTCCCACCCTGACAGACTAACCACCTGGATAAAGCAATGTATCCATTCCATCCACAGAGAAGTACAAGAGCAGCAAATGACAATTTAAGAGGTACAAGACCAGAAATGAGGTAGATCACATAAGCAATATCCAAGCTATCAGCTCAAAATTTCATCTTTTATCCAGCAGGATCAAAGTTATTAATATTAAGTAGTAACAAACCTGGTCTCCAGGATAGATGTGTGCAGTCCTCATACCAAGTTAGTCTTTATAGACACTAGTTTGGCTTTGTCAAGAGAACAAGTAATAGACAATATACTCTGGGAAGATCGGACAACACCACAGAGCACAGGTATGAGGTAAAGACACAAGGATAGGATATCACATTCCAAAAATACCGGCATGGTATCATGGAGACAATCATATCAATGATAAGCATGGATTTGCTATTATTTAATTGTGTATAAATGAAATATAAACTATTTTCAGTTTGCAAGTTCATCAAAGTAGCTAAGTTACAAATACGATGGCTTACTGGGTGTACTGTGACTTAACATCTCAGACCTGCCTCAAAACCAGTGTTGCAAGCACAGTTTTTTTTTTAAAAAAAAAAGGGTCACTATCCTTGTGTGGCGAAGCCATGTTGAGGCCACTCCCATGACTATTATGTTTCATGAGACTGTTACATGGCTACTATGTTCAAGACATGGTACACTGCAAAGCATAATTGACAGAGCAACCTAGGACATCACAGCAATAAAAGAGAAGGTTTTTCGAACCAAACCATGGAAAAGGATGGTCAACTAGGGCAAATGGTAAAATGAGACAAATCCACAAAACATAAATGAATGAGAATCAAACCAGTATTAGCATGCTTTCAACAACACAGATAAATCACAAATTGCTGCAGTAGTCACGAAAATCGGTAAAAGTAACATAACGAGAAAGAAAGCAGACCTCGCTGGTAACCTCATTCACCAGCTGCTTTGCCATTTCTATTTGCTCTTCCGTGCCCTCAATAATCACTGTTCTTTCAGCTGAAGTATCACCAGGGGGCAAATGCAAAGGTCTAACCTGCACAAGGATTGAAGAACATAAATAATTGCACATATTAACAACACAATACAACCCGCAAAAGGAGGAATACAAAAATCTGTCAATATCCATAAAAATGTTAGAATAGTGCCAGTTCATATAGTCAACACAATTCTGCCATTTCATAAACGCAAATGGAATGTAAAAAAAGAAAATAAATGAAATAGAGAAACATAAACATGACATAAACATCAGTTCTACTTTCTATTGAGCACAACCAGAACTGGGATTTTTATTCACATGGTAGAGCAGACACAAATGAACAAAAGCTAAAGGATAAGTCACACAATGTAGCACCAGAGTTACTAACGAAATTCAATCGAACATAATGCTGGGTGCAGCTAGCAAAGTTACTAAAAAATCAATCAGAAGATACGAAAGAAAGATTGCAAGGCAAGACCAGACCACAAACCTGTATACGAGCTCCAGATTTCTCTTGCATGGATTTTATAGTCGCACCAGCCTTTCCAATAACCAGACCCACCTGAAATAAATAAAAATAAATAGGCATGGAAAAAAACAAAAAAGCATAATTTCCATACTATCAAAGAAACCAAAGTTCAACTTACTACCAGCTGCGACACTGACAAAAGAGTGCCTACCCAAATGCCAATTGGGACCCTCAGTGGTATTTTGGCAAAGTGTGATTTTTCTCAATGGTATAAAGATAAAACACGAAAAAGCAGCATGTTTACCTTGTTGTTGGCAATTTTCATTTGGAATTGCTCAGCGCCTGGTTGAGACGCATTATATTTCCGGGTAGAGAAAGTGCCAGATGAAGCAGCATCAGCCTGCAGAAGGTCACATGACAAATATGGTTGAAGAAAAGGATGCACAAGCACAACTAAACGAGAAGTCATGAGCATGACAAGTAGTACCTCTGCCAGAACATCATTGATCAACTGCTCAGCTCTGCTTATCTGCTCAGGAGTGCCTGAAAGCTCAACTGGTCTTGTCTGTGAGCCAGGTTCAGCATCCAAGTCTCTTGTTACTTGGATCTTAGCTCCTGACTGATTTTGGAGTTGTTTTATAGTGTCCCCAGCTTTTCCAATGATAACACCAACCTTAAACAAGTCAACGACATTGTCAATTAGCACAGCAACCAATACCGCACTTTAGGTGATCTTCCATCATCTTTATTAATTCAATGCTTCAACAAGTAAAAGCTAAAGTAGCATACCCTTCCATTTGGAATTTCAATTTTTTTGCTTGTACCCTGGTATCCACTATATGTGGAGTACTGAGGTGTACTGCCTTGAGAAGATAGTGATGGGATAGTAGCACCATGCCCTGAAAAAGAAACAACCGTTCAAGAGAAGTACAAATCTAGTTCAAGTGAACCACACAATGCAAGACAATGAGAGGGGATTTTTCAATACACAAAATAACAAATTCATAAAATTGACAACAGATCCAAAATATTACAACAAAACAGAGCATACTAGAATATTCGGTGGAACAATCAAATATTCAGCTCAGTACCAGTTCAACTTTGCATACACGAAACAAAATAGGAACCTGATAAGGAGTACGTTGTCAATCAGCAAACATAGAAGATCAAATAGCAGTATCCACTCCATGTATCTAACAAAAGTTCAATACATGATACCATTAGGTTGGTAAGATTATGACTACTAATGCATTAGGTGTTCCAGACCACTCTAGAACAACAGTTGGCATTATGGATTTATATGATACTAGGACAGAACTAGAATGGCATCAGCAGTATTAAAGTATAGACTGGTACATGGGGCTAGTCCTTGTCTAGACAATACAATGCTTTCGGCAATCTACCAAGCAGTACATGGTACTCCTGAACTATTGTAAACCACAACGACATTATTTGCAGCAGATGACACAGGTTGTTGCACTAGCAGCTTGTTAAAAAATTTGTAACCCACTCAACTTGCAGCTTGTTAACAAATTAGCCATGCCCATCTTTTTAAGCCCTCACAACAACAATGGAGCTCACAACAGAGATCTTTACGCTTCCAAACTATTCCTAAACTGAAAACTAAAATCGCATGAATTAAATAGAAGTACAAAATTTGCGCATCACAGCAGCTCAAGCTGACAGATCTTTCGATCCAGCAACCAAATCGACACGTAATGCACGTAAGGGGAAAATAACAGCAGCCTACCACAAGCCCAAACAACCAGATCTCCCGATCTGACAGGGGTTTGACGAGATAGCTCAGGCACTCACCACCACCGACTGAGGACGAGAAGCCGAGGCCAGAGCCGCCCCCGCTGCGGCCGCTGCCGCCCAGTGAACCTACTCCGGCACCGACGTCGTCGTCGCCGTTGTCGACGCGGGGGCGCTTCGCTTCGGCAGCGCTGAAGATCCTAGCCGCGATCTCCTGCGCGCGCTGCTTGGCGAGCTGGATCTCGTCAGGAGGCGGCGGCACGCTGTTATACGACGGTGGAGCCCCCGCTCCGCCTGTGGGCGGCGAGGCGGGCGGCGGGCCGGAGGAGAAACCCGTGGGCCGCGGCGGCGGCGAGGGGTCTTCATACTTACGCTTGGAGGAGTAGTGGTCGTCGGCCATGGCGGCGGGGCTAGGGTTTGGGAGGCGGCGGCTAGGGGCTTGTTGTTGGAGGCAAGGGATAAGATGGCGGAAAACCCTAAAAGCAAGATGGGGTGCTTATTTGTAGAGCTAGCCCATTCAGGATTTTAGCAGCTATACCACCTGTGTTCTGATTTTTTTTTCCGCGTTCTTCTCCTAAATTAAATTTGAGATGTACTCTAATTCCTGTTCAACAATAGTTTGATGTCACCTATCGTATGCTTTTTTTTTGGCTATATAAGATTTGTATTGACATGGGTGAGAGAAAAAGGAAGAGAGAGAGTATAATTATTTCTTCGTAAAAAGATTGCTATATAGACAATATAAAATACTATTAAATTATTATCTGTAATAAATATTTTTATATCGTAATTAAAATATTGTAGAATCTCATAGAGGTAATCTAAGATGTTATCTATACCCCTTTATAATTCACCAGTTGAATCTTTTCTACATTCACACAGTTTTTTGCCTCCACAGATAGTACTTTTCCTCTATCCACCCTAATATGTGCACCCAAAAATCTCCCTTCCTCAAAATGAAACACTAAGATGTTTTATCACACCACTTCATCAAATCTAATGGTCCAAATCATTAGGTTCATCCATCCTCTAATCTAATCGCGCACAAATCACGCCAATCGTTTTCTACCCGCCGCAGACAAATCAATGTAATACCTTAGCCGTTTCTCCTCGCCTCGCGACAAATCGCGCCAGCACTTCGCCCTCGCCGCCTGGCGCCCGGCTACCGGCTTGGCGCCCGTCGCTTCGCCGGGCTGAAGGCGCCGCCGAAGCCTCGCCGACGTGAACGACCATCGCTTAAGCCGCGATCGCTCCGGTGGTGGTCGGCGAAGCGCTGTCAGAACCCGGGAGCGACGCCCCGCCGGCGTGAGCTTCGCCTCCATCTCGACGCGGCGACGCACGGACTCCTCAGAGAGCCTCCGGACCGCGGGACCCAAAGCTCGCGAGGCGTGGCGCGCCGCCGTGGGACGCTGGTCGAAGCGCTGCTGGCGAAGCTCGTGGAGAGCGGCTCAGATGTTGCCTACCTGATCGCTCTACTCCCTACTTCCTTGATTTGGGCGAAATTGCACTCCTTTTCGAATGATTTGGCCGATGTGCGAGAATTTCTTTAGAAAGGTTGTCTCAGATAGAGAGAAATCCTCTTAAGATTGTTTCAAAGAAAATATTTCACATTGCCTTCTTCATGTTTCTAAAAGACATGTACTCACAAGCCACAACTCTTAGAATCATGGATTTCAAAACTTACATAAAAGCAAAGGATTCTTATACGATTTTTAATGAAATTTCCATTCTCTCGCCCTGAATAAAAAATTTATGGGCAAGGTGTTCAATTATTTCTCTGACTAGATATTATGCATGAGTTGTAGTTGCTAGTGAATTTGATTAATTAATGCCATCCTTGTTCAAGATTGATCGGACTAAGCATGGTTTGCCGAGTTACATTCTCGAATCTTTTGAGAACATGTTCTACGTTCTCTGTTGAGTTATTAATTATCCGGTGTTTTGGCAAGAAAATTTTCTTTTGGGTAATCATGAGCCACCATTTTAAAATTCTCGCAACTTTCATTTATTGTAACCGCGTTGTATCTGTTTTGAGAATTTGTTACTCCTTCACAAATGTTTCTAGAATCGAAAGCCAAGAGATAACTGCTATATTGAAGTTTCAAGAGCGGTATATATTTTGATATCCTTTGGTACTTGTCAGTAATATGTTGTGTGGGTCTCAATCTTGAAGTATCGTGTAGGAAGAGCAAGATCGTTGTTTCTAATTGGGAAGGCAGGATCGGCCCCTAGCTATGAAGAACCAAAGAACAAGCGTTCGCTTCGGTGGCTCTAGAGGCCGCTTGTATTCATCTGTATGTCTAAGACAACCCATTAGCTTTTATAGCTCTGTTCCTTTCTCGTTCTTTCTATTAAATTTATTATTCACATCACTGTTTAGTAGTTGTTAGTTGATGGTATTGTTATATCGCCTTAACTAATATGAAATTTGGATATGTTATGTAAATAAAATAAGGAAAATGATGCAAGAAGGTACAACTTGTAACTTGTAGTTAATTTAAGAGATGCCTGTTACTCGAGTGGCTTTGTCAACATTCATTATGAGGATAGATGGTTCTTTTTTTCCTGGTTCCAAATGTTTGAATTAGCACATCCCCGTGCTTGTTTCGTAGTAATATGCTATCATTTCGCCGGTGGCTTCTATTGTCCAATCATCCGCATTGATGTCATGGACCGTAGATAAGAGCCTAACTAAACCCTTATCCCTTTAAAATTAAATCAAAGATAAACTCAATGGATCATCATTCATCAATGTTACTCCCTGCTAGACGAATATATTTGAAATGAAGAGTCGAGGACCTTAACTTGTTTTGGCATGCAGCTTATTCTCGAAAGTTATAGTAGAATTCACTCAATTCTATGTAAGTGAAACAAGCTCTTTTTATACAAAACAATCTTTTAGTGTTCAACTTATTCGGACATCGGCACTACCACGATAAATAGTTTGCTCGCTCATTTTACTTTTGTCAGTGTTCTACATTACCCATCTGTTTATTAGTTTTCCGATCGATTTAATCGGCTTAAGATCGTTCTAGCGCTTTATGATCGATTCAAACCTACAAGAAACCTTTGATTCGTTGTAAGTACATCTTAACAATTACATATGGCGCCATCGCTATTACTAAAGCTTTGTCTTCATATATACTTTTCTAATTCTTGCATTAGTTTATGAATATTGCGGTATAAAGCACAGTGCAAAAAAACAGAGCATGTCAAGAACTATTTGCTATTTACCTGTGTGTAGGATCGAGGATGCACCTAGAGAAGGGGTGAATAGGCTTTTTACAAAATTAATCGCTCTTCTAAAACAATCGCTCTAAGCAACCCCTATGTCAAAACCTAATCAAAGATAATGCGAAGCGATAAACTAGGTTTTGACAATTAGGACTAAATCAACTAGGCTTACTAGCGACTAACTAAACTATGTCTCTATACTAGAATTGCTAAATTGAACAAATAATCAATACTAAACAATTCTAATTACAATCAAGCAATTGATAAATATACAATAAAGTAAATGCTTGAAGGTAAAAGAGACAACCGATATTTTTTCGTGGTGTTAGGAGACTTGCTTGTCTCCCTAGTCCACGCTTGAGGCAAGCCCAACCCTGGACCGGCTCCCACTTGAGCACCCGCCGATTTCACTAGTCGTGGTTTTCACGCTTTCAGAGACTCAACCCGAACCTTCACAAACTTCGCCGGGCTTTCACAACCTTGAGAGCTCCCAAGACGACGCTTACGCCGCCTAAGAGTCGGCAACCTCCAAGAGTAACAAGCCGAGTCCGCTCGAGCTTCACCGAGCACAACACATGCGCTTGAGGTGATCACCAAGTGCAACACATACACCAAAACCTTCCTCAAGTGCAACACATGCACAAGAGGTCACTCAACCACTCCTAATTGCAACACATGCAATTAGTCTCACTCTTAGCTCAAAATCAACTTGTGGGAATGCAACACATGCAAACCACCTCCCAAAAACTCACACAAGAGCCAATACACAAATGAGAGCTTCAACACATGAACCACCTCACCCAAAATGCTCAATCAACCAGCAAATGCCCCCCATGACCTCCTTTTATAGCCTCACAAAGAAAACTAGCCGTTGGGGGGCAAAACGGACATTAAAAGTGCTAAAACTAGCTGCTGCTCAAGCATTGCCGTACTACTGCCATGAGGAGCGGTAGTACCGACCTAGGAGCTCAAAAGAACCTCCTCCGCAAATAACTACCACAAGGGCGGCACTCACTGCCCTACGGGCGGTAGTGCTGTTTTTATGTACTATCAAGAGACAAAATGCGGTACTACCGCACCTGCTGATTCAGCACGCAGCGATACTCGAAAAACGGTCATAACTTTTGACTCCGAACTCCGATTTACGTGATTTTGGACTCTATGCGAAGCTTATTACGAGGGCTACAATCTCCATGCATTTTTAAGATTTAAGAAACCATAGATATTTTCCAAAATCACAAAAACAAAGACTCTAATGTAGTCATTCAAGTCCAATTTTGATTTTCTCGAAATCCCTCACATAGACTTGATCAAAAGCATGACTACAAGCTAGCAAGGGTCAACAAACTTGAACTATGTGATGATCAACTCTTGATCAAAATATTTTGCAAAACACATTTGCAAATACTATTCACATGTTTTCAAAGAACCGCATGTAAACTCCAAATCCAACTTGCTTAAGCATCTTCGTTTTGCAACACATGCAAAACCTAGTTCTATGCAAAACCAAAACAAACTCAAATGCATGAGCTCACTATTTGCAACACATGCAAATCTTAGCTCCATGCATAACCCATAAATACAAATTGCTTAAGTCCTCTCCTTTTGCAACACATGCAAAACTTAGCTCCAAGCAATCACTTCAAATAAGAAATTGAATTAAAACAAGCATGAGCTATTTTTCTTTGCAACACATGCAAGTACATAGCTCATGCGAGCACCAAGCATGAATTCAATATTCGCAACACATGCAAAATACGAACTTCATGCAAAAGCCAACGCATACGCTTATCCCACTTGCAACACATGCAAATCAAAGCGATATGCAAAACCAAAGTACGAGCTTCACCCATTCGCAACACATGCCAAATGGTTAGCTCCATACAAAAGCCAAACAAGTTGAGCTTGAGTGAAACGTGGGTTGAGCTCACCAACATATGATGAAGCTCAAACTAGAAAACTCGACCCCTCTTAATAGTACGGCGATAAAAACTAGACTCAAAGACTACAAAGTCCTTAGCCTATCTAGTTATACCTTCGCCGCCGCACGCAAGCAATCCCCTTTGGGGTCTTTATGATCTTCACTCATACTCCCCCGGGATCATCACTCGACTCCTCTTTATCTTCGGGATCCACTCTTGACGCCCATCACCTCATGATGTCGTCCTTGTCCCGTTTTCATTCATCCTTGGACTTAACCTAACTCAAACATAGCTCATGAAACTTGTTAGTCCAAGATGCATGGTTGTCTCAATTATCTCTTGCACTCCATTAACACATAATGGATGCCTTTAGATCAATTGAGCACAACCTAAATCAATTTGAATGATTTAAGTGTGTCTTAAGTACAATAATGCAACACATGCTTCATTCTACTTAAGAACTATTCATTTGTCCTTAATTAATCACGGAACACCATCAACACATGATGAAATGTTCTTTAATGATTAATAAAACAAATGAACTCAATTTAAATTATCATTTAAATTGATATGAGTATATATTAACTACATAAGTTTTCATATACTCATGTTGATGAAAAGTAATGATCCATTTTGTGTAGGCTATAGGGAATTGATCATTACTCTAAGTCATCAACTATAGAATAAACCCCACATGTATATGTGCATAAATATGATTGACTTGGATATAATATGCACATATTCAATTTGATCACATTGGAGTATATCCTATATTACCATGAGTATACTATGACTAGGCAATTCAAGTATATACTCAAGGATTTAGTTCCTTTGTCTTGATCCTTATATGTGTCAATAAGAATTAGATCAATACACGAGAGACTTTCAAGTTAAACTACAAACTCCCCTAAGTATGTGCATCCATGTAATATATGGATTGGGAAACATGATGCACATTTTGTGGTTAATATAATGGGGACATTCATATTTTAACTTGAATCCAAAGTATGCAATTAATACTAGAAAGAATATGCATACATACCTTGGGTTTTCCATTTTCATCCAAATATGAGACGCTAAATATATGCTCAATAAAACATGTTAGTCTCATAAAGATTAGGTTTGTCATTAAACATAGATTAAACATTAATTAACATCAATCACCAAAACCAAAGGCTCTTGAACTTACAACGTGTTATCGACAATGAATGGTTTAGTAATCTAATGTTGTGTCTTACGGTGATAGTCAAATCGATCTCCTTGTGATCTTTACTCTGTGAAGGAATAATACATAACAAAAAAACATAGCCTCAGCAAATAATGACGCTAAGCCTCGTGCCACACTCACGCCTTTATCAAAACACAAACCGCTATTACTTAGAAACAATTTATATCGATCTCGATAAATAGTTAGTCCCACGTATATATATAATAATACCAATGGACAATACTTACTAACAAATTATATATTTTTGTAACTTATTTCCCAAATGTCGAGGCACACCGACGTAATACAAGGCGAGGAAGAGGCTACGCCAAGCATACAACAACGATCTTGCATATTTGAAGAGAAAGGTCCTGTTTCACACTTGATATTGGTTTTTCATTTAAAATGAAGGCATCTTGTGTTTTGTTGAGCATAACAATCTTTGTGTCAGCTTCTCTCTCAATGTACATTTTCTCTGCAGGTTGATCTTTGGTCTTGACGTTATCATAACACGACTTTTCTATGACACCGATATCTTTCTCAAGTTTGTGAATGACCGCCGCCGATTGGTATTACTTGCCCCATTGTTCCTGGCATAATGCCAATAAATAATTACAAAGGTTTCTTGCGAATGACTGGATTCTGCAAAACTAAAGTTTGATCCTTTGCTATAGCTCCATCCTGGCATCATTAGTAATTGCATGTAGATAATTCCAATGGATATGGAATTATGCATAAACTCAAATATGTGCTTTGTAGAATTCGTTCTTTTTTCATTTACTGAATTTCAATGGATATGGAATTATGCATAAAGACAATGAGGAGGCTGTCAAGGCATATGGAGTCCACCTTGGAACTGAGATGTGCAAGACTATTTTAGCTAATGGGATCAAGACTTTGCACCTTTACACACTAAACATGGAGCAGTCAGCTTTAGCAATTTTGATGGTAATTTCCGTGTCTTGATTTAATATTTTTTGTTCTGATGTGTTGCTAACAACTAAATTTTCTCCAGAATCTTGGATTAATTGAGGAGTCCAAGATTTCAAGGTCACTAACTTGGAGGCCTCCAACGAATGTTTTCCGAGTCAAAGAGGATGTTCGCCCTATATTCTGGTAGTCATTTTAAATGTTATGTTCGTCAAGCTAATTGAATCTTAGTGTTAGCCGTACTCATCCAGCCTGGTGAATGATGATAACTGAGCAAGGCTAACAGACCAAAGAGCTATATTGAATCATTATGTTTTCCTTACATAAATTGTTTGCAGATTCTATTGCCTTATTCTTTCCTCGATCACTTCACATTGTTCATACTACATAAAAAGATGAAGTGTATCTATATTGGACCCACAAATTATATACCGACTGGTTTAAGGCTCAAAGATCATACTATGTACTACATTCACAAAATACATAAGATTGCCAATAACGTGAAGCTAGCCATGGAAGTAGCCAACCCTATGTGGAATGACGATATTTATGTATGGCGGCGCATATTACCGACATTTGTTCCAAAAACAGAAGATTGGTAACTTGCTTATAAATTACACTTAACAAGTTTGTTTGTCTACATATATGTAACTATGTGTCCTTTTGTAGGGACATCACTGGATATTTTGTAATCAACTTCATGCGCTCTTGGGATGGTATAAAATTACCATCAATTTGCACTGTGAGTACTATTATTTATTTATTTATTATACTTTGTCTTACCATAGCACAATTAATATTTTTCGATGATGGTCCATAATAATGCATGTATAGGATGGGAAGTCGTTGAGGCTTAAGTTTCTCGTGGACCTCATGAACTACAATGAGAATGAATCGAAAGACAACATTCCCGAAGTTATACGGAAATCTTTAATCGTGTCGAGATTAGATTATTTTAATGATAAACAATTACGATGTTACTTTATGCACTTGTTTATGTAATCAACGATATAATAACTCTCAGATCTTTCTTTTGTGCTTCTATCATAATCACATCTTATTACACTTGATTACCAAAACATATAACACCTTTTGCTTATTTGAATTGTATTACTAAATATATCGTCGTAGCGTTAGCACGGGCATTATACTAGTCTATTGTAGAAGTTGTCTTTATGCCCTATTTATTTTGACTTTTCACTATTTTAAAAACAAAAAAAAACAAAACTGAAATAAATGGGTATTTTTTAGTCAGGCTTTTGAAAAATCCTAAAGTCTTGTATAGCTAAAAGCCATAATGCCCTGTTTGTTTGGACTTTTTCACTAGCTTAAAAACCAAAAAGCTAAAGTCTAAACAAACGAGTTGCTTTTTATTTGGGCTTTTCAAAAACTATAAGTCTTCATATAACTAAAAACCAAAAGCCACTGGAGAGAGACTTTTTTAGCTTATTGATGGTTGGTTTTAGACTAATAACACTAAAGTTATATAAAATTACCCACCTCTATCACGTACAAAAGCCATCAACTTTTAATTTATTTAAGCCAAAAAACTGACTTTAAGTTATAAGCCAAAAAGTCTAAACCTAAACAAACAGGGCCTAAGCCAATCAATGGGCTTTTTTAGCCTTTGTTGGTTGAAAATAGCCATTTGCCAATGAAGTTCGTCCAAATTACCCACTAATACTATTCATATATAAAAGAAAAAAATCTTCCCTTTGTCTCTCATTCTCCTGCCCTCTCCAACCTGTTCGGTCTCCCGCGACTAGGGTTGAGCTGGGTGTTGCCGTCCTCAGCTGTGACTACGAGCGTCGCCGTCCTCCCATCTCCTAGCTCTGCCATCTTCACCCGCACCTCCATCCTCCCCTGTGACTTCGAGTGTTGCCGTCGTCCCCATGCAGTGATGACAAGCGGCGGTCGAGCCCTCAATTGCCGTAGCTTTTGGAAGGCCAGCGCGTACGAGGCCCCCTCCATCCCCATCCGCGAGTTCCATGGTTCATCTCCTTAGCATTTTTTGCCCTCTAGTTTTGCTTTGGTTTTGTGATACTTCGATGCAAATTGCACTGTGATGCTGTTGTTTGTGGTCGCAGATGCTCTCGAGACTGGGGACTTCGACCGCACGCGCATGCACCCCAAGTTCCTCCACACCAACACGACCTCTTGCAAAGTGGGTGTTCAGAGGTTGGTGCCCCTCTACTCCTTATCCCTTCCATTCTGTAATCTGGCTTGCTTTTTCTGTGTGTTGGAGAAGTAGGTGGCGGAGGTGGGATGAAATTGTTGTGTTAAATTGAGAGCTAGGTTTGTTAGAGCAAAGGGGGAATATCATGTAATTGCAAGAGTTATCCCTCGATTACTGTGAATGGGTTATGCATACTGCACAGTGGCTCCTGATAATGTTATTGGATCAACTGATTTTCGGTGGAAGGAAAATTAATTTACTTGTTCTAGATGAATGATAGAAATTCATAGTTTGCTGTGTATAGGATGTGTTGGCCTTGCTATTAGTACCAATGATGCATAGTAGCCTTGCTCTTGAGATCACAGGCTACATTTAGTTTCTGCTTATCTAGATAAAACAACTTTGACAAGTGGCACTAGCAGATGTGATATCAGTTGTGCCCTAAACCCCAATTAGGTCAAAACATAGGATCCCCAGATGCAAAACTCATTATGTGGTACTTATGCCTAACTTGTGGCACAAACGGATCAATCCTCGAAAGTTGCTATTTAGCATATTTGACAACTATATCATCACCTTTTTCTTTCGAAAGTTAGAAAGTTGCTACTTATTGCTTCTTCACAGATAAAAGGAATGGAAATAAGAGAGTATATTACATAAGAAGAAAAACTGTTTGCTTTTGTCTACTTCGGTTCTGTCGCGCCCGGAATTTGAATTCCGAACACTCTATGTGATACACCAGTCCAGAATCACGCTTAGTGCTCACAGATACAAGCAGAGATGAATACCATGGGCCTTTTGGTCGGATCGCTCTCCTCGGCAACCTTGCCTTCAATAGCCCATTGCTGGATCGCCGTCTTCTGGCGGCGCTCTTCTCCGTCGCCCGGGCCTCGCTGCGGTAGCATGCCTGCGAGAGCCAGGGCTTGAGTCTCACAACCGTGCGTCGCTTTGAGGTCGCCGCGCACGGTGATGACGCCACTGGGCCCTGGGAGCTTCATGCACCGGTGACCGTAGTGGTTGGCCGCCATGAACTTCACCAGGGCAGGGCGCCCTAGGATGGCGTTGTAGGGGAGGTCACCCTCGACCACCTCGAAGGTGATCAGCTCGGTGCGGAAGTTATCTGAGACACCGAAGGTGACGGACAGAACCACTTGCCCTAGAGGAGTGGTCGAGCTCCCAGGGACGATCCCGAAGAATGGAATCGCGATGCTCTTGACCTTCTACCGGGAATCTGCATCCGGCCGAGGTCTACTGCCAAGTGACGGATAAAGGGAGCTACGCCATCGACCATGACCCTCCCGGCAAGTGGTGTTGCTTGATGGTCGGGGTCACGATCAAGGCCGTCTTTAGGTCCCTCGACATACCTTGGGGCCATCCTCGATGTGAAGGTGATGGTCGCCCGGCCCACTGCGGTGGCTGCTCGAGGATTTTCGGTGGCGGCACAGTAGACCACGCTGTGGCTTCCTTGATCTCGCACCGAGATTGAAGCAGCGAGAGCCGCCAAAGATGACGCGTCGATCCGGCGATCGCCTTGCCTGAAAGTCCGGTCGAGGTCGCATACGGTCTTCTCGGCGTTCACCCTCTCGAGCTCATCTCCTTCGCCAGGGAGCATGGGCATCTCTCCACGCCCATCGTAGAAGGCCTCGAGCTTGGCCTACCAGGCCTGCGACCTCACAGTCGTGGCACGGAGCCTGTAAAATAGGCAAATTTGCCTTCATCGGCAAGACCGCCCCTCGAGCCTTGAGTGCGGTCGTCGACTCTGCGTGACTGGACCGGATGAAATCTGCCGAGGTAGGCGCGCTACCGGTCTGGGGTCGTGGCGGTTATCTTGAGGACGCGACCCTCTGGGCCGGGTCCGTGCTTCAAAACTTCACGGCGACCGTCTGCCGTAATGCAGTTACTTGAGGCCAACCACCATCGCTTATGGTCTCTTTTCCACTTCTTAGCGGCCACGCTTTGGTCGGTATTCTTGACGCCGGAGGGTCTAGCCTACTCTGTATTGACGCCGAGCTTACCTTGGTCGTGTCGCGCTTCGGTGAACCGCCGCATCCGCATCGCGAAGGCCCAGCCATCTTGGAAAAGCTTATAACCGTGAGCCTTGCCGTGATCTCGAGGTCCTCGGTGGCGCCGGTCGCGCCGCCGAACTTGAAAGCCTTGATCACGGCCTCGTCCACTAGCCTGCTGGGAATCGATTCCTAGTCGCGGATGAACCGCCACCGAAATCGCGGAGGGGTTCATTTTTCCTGGATCACTTGATCCAAGTCCTTCTCGGTAAGACGCTCGTGCTTGACTTTGGAAATTTGAGCGAGGGCGCTGATTTGGCGCCCGCAGTGGAAAGTACACGGTTTTACGGTTGAAGAGGCAAGTGTAGGCGGCAAAGCCCAAGGCGGTTGGGAGGAAGTTGGCCATCACGTACTCGTCACCTCCCGCGGCTAGGATGGCAGTGGTGTAGATCAAGAGGAACTCATCAGGGTTCTTTGTCCCATCGAACCACTCGATCGACGCAGACTTGAAGTTGGCCCACCGCACCGCTGTGAAGATCATCGAGTACGCCGCGGCCGTCTGTTTGGACAGGGCAGCGCTGAGGAAGGTGCTACATTCGCTGCTTTGGGCTGGATTCACGCATTCGCTGGCGCTCCTCCCTATGACCTCGGCGGCCGTGGCGGTGGGCCGAACATCCGGGAGGTATCGTGGCGCTTCGTGGACGGCGACGCCTCGGAGGGACGTCGGGAGAAAGGCTGACGTCTTCTTCTTTGGGGTGGAGGATTCTTTGTCGTCGCCGCCGCCGCCTCCGTCCGAGTCGCTTTCGAGAGCACGGCAATGGCGGCGCACTGAGAGATGAACCTTGAAGGCTGCCGGTCGCCTGCGGAGAGCCGTGAGGCATTGACGCTGCGAGAAGAGCTATCATCGCTCATAACGCATCGAGACCAAAGAGGAAGGTCTTCTTGGTAATGACATAACCGATCGCGCCTTATCGAGCTTCGTCTGCAAGAGCCCGCCAAAAAACCGGCGCCGGGCGTTGGATCGAGACATGACTCGTGCGATCGCCGGAGGCGCTCACTTTCGAGTGGGGAGCACTGGAGCGCCCGAGGATGTTCCAATCTTCTCAAGTTCCTCTCATGGGAGAAGCGGTTATAGCACAGTTAATGGCAACCCGAGCCATCCGTGAAAGCATCTTCCGGTCTTGATTGCGCTCCCCTCCTCTACGTTCTCATCATGGCCGTGACCATGAGGATAACAGTTCGCATGGCGGAGAGGGGAGAGAACGAGGGCGCCGGAACTTCCATGCTCGAGAGCGCATTCGAGCCCGAGCTCATAGAATCTGCCGCTGCTTGAAGACGCCATGCCTCGAAAAGTTGAGGTCACTTCGGTTGAATGAAGCTTCGAGGCCCCACGGTGGCGCCGGTGTCGGCGATTGGAATCGCTGACCGCAGAAATGAAGAGGGGTTAAATGCGTATGAGGACTCGAAAAGCGCTTGGTCAACGATGGCGTACATGAAGGTCGATGCAGGCGTCAGCGAGCGAGGAGGCGAGGTTTATACTAGTTCGAGCCCCACGAGGTAATAGCTCTCGTCGATCTTCTCTGCGAGGGCGGAGAATTCCTTATTGTGAGTACAAGGGGTGTTCGACTCAAGTTTGAACCTTTGTGTGTGTGTAAAGTTATTGCCGATGAGTTCTGTTACGTACATATGCCTTGCGTGGTTTATATACCCTCGAATGGTGCACCTGCTTGGGAGAGATTCGGGGAGGGCTTCGTGCGCATTGAAAGTGGATATGGAATCGCTCAAAATGTCGCCCACTCTGCCTTGACGCCACCATTTTAGGTCTTGGTAACCGGGTCAATGCATCCCCACGTCGAGGCGAAACCGCCTTGAACCAAGAGCTAACCTCACGACCTCGAGCTTGAGGAGGTGCGAGGCAGATCTTGGTCGGCGAGCCCTAGGTCATCGAGACCGCTGGACTAGGTCGTGGTGAAGACCTTTCTTAGGGTTGCCGGGATATCTCGTTGATCGTGGCGTTGACTTGTCGAAATCTACCAATCCAGACACTAAACAAACGAGTAGCTTTTATCTGGTTTTTTCAAAAACTATAAGTCTCCATATAACTAAAAACCAAAAGCCACTGGAGAGAGACTTTTTTTGGCTTATTGATGGTTGGTTTTAGACTAATAACACTAAAATTATATAAAATTACCCACCTCTATCACGTACAAAAGCCATCAGCTTTTAATTTATTTAAGCCAAAAAAACTGACTTTAAGTTATAAGTCAAAAAGTCTAAACCTAAACAAACAGAGCCTAAGCCAATTAATAGGCTTTTTTTAGCTTTTGTTGGTTGAAAATAGCCATTTGCCAATGAAGTTGGTCCAAATTACCCACCAATACTATTCATATATAAAAGAAAAAATCTTCCCCTTGTCTCTCATTCTCCTCCCCTCTCCAACCTGTTCGGTCTCCCGCGACTAGGGTTGAGCTGGGCGTTGTCGTCCTCAACTGTGAGTCCGAGCGTCGCCGTCCTCCCATCTCCTAGCTCTGCCGTCTTCACCCGCACCTCCATCCTCCCCTGTGACTTCGAGTGTTGCCGTCGTCCCCATGCAGTGATGACAAGCGGCGGTCGAGCCCTCAATTGCCGTAGCTTTTGGAAGGCCAGCGCGTACGAGGCCCCCTCCATCCCCATCCGCGAGTTCCATGGTTCATCTCCTTAGCATTTTTTGCCCTCTAGTTTTGCTTTGGTTTTGTGATACTTCGATGCAAATTGCACTGTGATGCTGTTGTTTGTGGTCGCAGATGCTCTCGAGACTGGGGACTTCGACCGCACGCGCATGCACCCCAAGTTCCTCCACACCAACACGACCTCCTGCAAAGTGGGTGTTCAGAGGTTAGCGCCCTCTACTCCTTATCCCTTCCATTCTGTAATCTGGCTTGCTTTTTCTGTGTGTTGGAGAAGTAGGTGGCGGAGGTGGGATGAAATTGTTGTGTTAAATTGAGAGCTAGGTTTGTTAGAGCAAAGGGGGAATATCATGTAATTGCAAGAGTTATCCCTCGATTACTGTGAATGGGTTATGCATACTGCACAGTGGCTCCTGATAATGTTATTGGATCAACTGATTTTCGGTGGAAGGAAAATTAATTTACTTGTTCTAGATGAATGATACAAATTCATAGTTTGTTGTGTATAGGATGTGTTGGCCTTGCTATTAGTACCAATGATGCATAGTAGCCTTGCTCTTGAGATCGCAGGCTACATTTAGTTTCCGCTTATCTAGATAAAACAACTTTGACAAGTGGCACTAACAGATGTGATATTAGTTGTGCTCTAAACCCCAATCAGGTCAAAACATAGGATCCCCAGATGCAAAACTCATTATGTGGTACTTATGCCTAACTTGTGGCACAAACGGAACAATCCTCGAAAGTTGCTATTTAGCATATTTGACAACTATATCATCACCTTTTTCTTTTGAAAGCTAGAAAGTTGCTACTTATTGCTTCTTCACAGATAAAAGGAATGGAAATAAGAGAGTATATTACATAAGAAGAAAAACTGTTTGCTTTTGTCTACTTCGGTTCTTAGTGAGAGAAAGGATGATTATGCTTAAGAACCTTACTAAATGGCATTGTATCTTGCTTCTCTTGTATTCTCTCCATGTATATTTGGACACAACAAAATGTAAATCCATGGAGTGCACTTGTCTCTCCCTTTCACCCCCTTGGTCCAATCTCTCCTTTTATGGCGACTTAAATTAGAGAATTTGATTTTTGTTATTTTTATCCTTTCTTTCCACCTCTTTGTATTCAGACCATGTGACCATCAATTTCTTTTCAAGTTCCAAACACAACATACAAATAAAATACAATACCGTAACTGAACCATTTATGCTGGTATAGTTGCTAATCTATTCACTTGATGATAAGTGGACATTTGTGAACTTAATCTAAACAGGTAGCTACACTTCTAAAGCAAAAAAACTTCCTGATTGTCCTATCTCCAATGTGTCCATTCGAGATATTTTCTTTCAGTAAAATGCATTGCATGCTGGTCCATCTGAATTTCTTGGTTGCACCAATATTGAAGAACATGCTATCCATGGTCCACATTTGCTCTTCCTTTTTTAGGTAAGATGTAGTTTGACAACAAAGTACAAATGAAATGCTTGTTGTCGGGGTGCTTACTTGATCAGAACAAACAAAACAAACTAGTTGGTGTGGTGTTTTTTTTATAACAATTGTTCATTATCTTAAGTGTTCAAGATACTTGTATCATCGTGGCCAATATTTTTCTAACAACTTGTTTCTTATTCTTTTATGTTGCAGCTACAGCTGGACTTCTTGACAATGCGGTAGATGAGGTTTGTAATATCTTTTAGATATTGGTTTGATCTCATACACTTTCTTGAAGAGAACAATGGAGGATGACATTACTATAGTCAGATGCCCTGCTCCAACTGGTCCATCTATAGCAGAAGTCACGGATATAGCTATCTAGGCTAGGGTAGTTGAAGTAAGTGATGGACACTTCATTGCAACAAGGTTCTTCACTAAACAAGAAAATAGGGAAGTGTATGAAGACCGATGAAGGAAAGATTAATTGGCTCAAGAGGATGTTTGATCTCAAGATGAAGAAAATTATTTTGTTTTCTTTTTAATTTGTTAACTATTCAGTTATACCCGTGATTGTAGTGTTACACCATCCAATCTATCCAAAAGCCAAGATGCTAAACAGTCTATCTAATAGAAAACCGCTTATAAGCTCATTATGCCAACAAACTAGGTTTAAGCCATAGGCCAAAGAACCTAAGTCGAAACAAGCAGGGCCTTAATTTCATCTTTAGATGATATGGATGAGCAGATAGATAGAATCATCTGTACTATTGTACATGCTCTCAACCCTACCACAAGCCCAATACATGTTGTCCAGTAGAGCAAATGGTTGATATCTTGTGTGTTTCATATAGTAAGTTGTCCGTAAGTGTCGATATCCAAGATCTTCGGTCCCTTAATCGAACTAACAAAAATATAAATTGTGAGCCCCTAGATATCAAAATGGAAACAATGGGGAATGCTTTTTTATTAGCCAAGCGGCTATGACAAAATACATGAGTTATAGGATGAACTAAGTTATTGCATAATGCTAATCACAAATTACAAGATTCTGATTGCGATTGTGAGGTTGAGAACAGATGCCTTTAGCAGCGTGGATTGGCCCCCTATTTATTCTTGATGAGGAAGCGCGCTTGACTTCCAAAAGGGTGTCATGAAGCCGAGAGACGCCTTCCCGCCAAACGGTGTCTTCTCACCAAAGGGTGCTTTTTCTGGTGATAACTTCAAGGTGGTTATGTGAACCTGTCAGATAAATGTCCGCACGAAGAAATGTGCAGGAAGAACCGCTTGTCCCCAACCAGTTTGCTGATCAGGGAGACCATTTTGCTGGTCGGAGACAACAAGTGTGAAGCTAGGTTTTGACCATCTTTGACTGAACTGATCGGAGATCTATCCATTCGGATAAGGATGGGTTTTGTTTAAAGTGTTACGGGCTTTGAGTTTTGCAGGCCCATTACCAGCGCATAGCCACGAATTATTCTTGAGTGCCTAAATTAAAAACATGGTTTTAATCATCGTTAGTTAGCCCCTAAGTCTTAAGAAATAAAAATTTATTGCTTAAGGCTTTTCGTCTTCTGTAACCTTCATGGGGTTATGCACCCATTAGTAAATAAATATGAAATTTACATTAGCAAATTGTTTTTTGATAGTCATATCTTAGTTGCCATTAGTCAAAGGATGCTAAAGTGATGTGAAGATCCCCAGCTATAGCTACCCTCCCCAATTAGTTTCTCTACCTTGACGGCGTGCATGGTACATAACATTTGCACATCACTCATCACCACCGGTACAGCAGAATGTTAGGATCACCATATATTGATAGGATTATGTTCCCCATGTTGAACTCCTAGCATACGTAATGCAGAACTAACATTGAGATTTTTTAGCTGTGACAATACCTAAGAGGTGTCTAAAATGGACTTAAACAACACACATTCAGTAAACATGATAACTATGCCATTTTTAGTTATTCGTCCATTAGCATTCATCTATACTGATTTACAAAGTCAGGTACAAATTTCAAAGCCAATTAATAACCGATGATTACACTATTGTTCCTTCTATGTTTTTACCGTTTAAGAATAATGTCGTGCAAAAACAATGAATTCAAACCATCAAAATACTTCCTTTTGAAGCATCAGAATTCAAAACTTCAAAACACAGGCTTCACAATGATTTTGAACCATCATTGCGTCTAAACACCTAATAGCCATTTAGAATAATACCTTATGACACGACCACACAATTGCATTAGATCCATGATATTTGACTACGTCACATTTGAATAAACATGGATGAAAATATGATAGGGAAGCCTTAGGAAAAAAGGATAAATTCAACCAAGACAACCAATAAATCTTGTAGTTAGAAGCAGAGTTCTTATTAAGAAATGAATGAAGCAAGAATATGATATGACTAGACAAAAGTATCTATCTGATTGTATCTAATATGCATGGAAATTTCATCTTTCCAAAGCCAAATTGATCCAAGTAGCTGACACAACGCATTTGCCTCAACTACACACAATTTAAAAGTATATGAAAACCACAAAACCCTCAAACCAAGAATGTACCTTGAGTAGAGGCTATCTGGAGGCGGTAAGTGGCTTAGGTGGTGATGGAGAGTAGCAACATCTCAGGGTAAGGACAGCAACAACTCGAGCGTGGAGGCTGGTGGTACTAAGCCCTCACTGCCCCTACCTGCTCATAATGAATTACTATGTGTTCTATGCCTATCGCCTCGGTTACCATCCAAACATCAGATCATGAGGAGGCCTTGACCGCCAACGCCATTGGCTATGTTGCACTTGCAAGGAAGTGCTGCCGCCACCTTTGCTAGCTTTGGGACTTCTCTTGATAAAGTTGTAGCTTCTCTTATAATGATAGCTGCAGTTGGTAATGTTACACAACAGAGAAAAGCATTGCAAAAGAAGTGCAACAAAAAGAGTTGCAATAAGAAAATAGTGGAGCAATTATTTCCCAACTTGCGTCTTAGCAAAAACTAGTAATAAAAATAATTCCAAAAGAGGTATACATAAGCCACAGAATTGTTCTAAAAAATAGGCATTTGCAAGGTAAAACTGGTCTAGCCGTTTTTATGGTTTGACTAAAATAAATTGTAAATTAAGCACATTTTGTAGTAAGCATAAAGCATGAAGAGAATATGGCAAGCATATGAAATTTGTAAAATTTCAATCATCTCCTATCTATTGTTATTATGGACAATTGCTCAAAGTGTCCATTAATGTACATGAAATAAGATGTCTTTGATGTTTGTTTTTGTTACATTGTAAATACATATATTTATCTGATTTTTGAATAGTAAAACCAATTACAATGTTGTCTACTATATAAATGCCAACGGTCATTAACCTTTTATTGCTATTTAGAGCACTGCATTCTGAACTTGACAACCAAAGAATTCTAGTTACAATTGCTCAAAGCAACTTGAGCATGCTATACAATTCTAGCTGCATCTCTTAATGTAAAATTGATAAGAAAAGGATTGTACCTATAACTTCTATTCACCTTCTACAACTTTATGTGGAGCTCCATGAACCTAGAGTAACCCCAACTCTTGCTGCTATATGCACTCTATCTTTTGCAGGTGTATAAGAAGAATGCATAGAGCAGCAATAACACCTCACCCTATTTATTCAATGTGATCAAGATCTAGACCATAAGAATCCTATTGAATAATTAATAACTCATTCGTAGTTGGGAAAAATCTTGAAAGATCGATACCTCTTAATAAGATAAATGCTAAATCTAAAAACAACCAAAATAATATTACTTTTCAAAATTCCATTACCAATCTGAATCATGTTGTATGGCTCTTCACCGATCACACAAAAGATGTCGATACCCAATGTGACTACACTCACAAAGGACTGGTGCATTGAAGCATTGATGTCAAGTGCCACTGGCCACATCCCATCTGCCCAACAACCTGCTGATTGCAAGATTCTAGAAGAGAACTTGTTAGAAAAGTGTAGGTATACCTAGGGTTCAAAGTTTAAATAATAAAGCCCAGATGCGGATAACGAAATAAGCATTTGGGGAATTTAAGTATCCTAGTATTTCAAATATTCATATATTTTATCTTCATTGCATATATGTATATATAAAGTAACTTGACATAACATGCGTAAGATTCATAGAGACAATAATACCAATTGCCTAAAAAAGTATGATATCTAACGAATACCCAGGGCACAGGTATCCCCAGCGGCCCAGGAAAAGCATATGGGCCGCCGCTGGAGCCAAGCTCCAAACAAAAAGCCTTGCTCAGAGGCCCACGGCTTCCGACCAATCCAGCCCCGAAAGGGGGCCCGATCGGCGCAATAAGTCGACGCCCTCGGCGATTACTCACAGAAATTGGAAGGTCGACCGACCAGCCATCGCGAGGGCATTCGGTTCAAACAAGCCAACCCGTAAAGTCGACCGACCGGCGCCACAGATCCGGCGCCCCACGAACTCTGGCAACGACGACCTGGCTGGTCCGACCAATGGGTCGGGCCGATCGGCGACCGAACAAGCTCGAGATAGTCTTCACCCGTATAAAGGTCAAATCATCGAAACCAGCCTCTATGCCATCACCTACCTAGGCGACGAAAGAACCTGGTCACGATCGAGCCAAGACCGGGCGCCACACACCTTCCCGAGGCAGTTCCCTGGAGGCCGACGCGACTGACGACACGGACTATTTGAGAAGCGAGAGCGCCCGTTCCGGAGGAATGAACCGAGCCGTCACCCTGTGTCTCCACCAACTCAATACGAGACGTGCAACCACCCGTCAGAGGACAAGTCCAGCGACCAGACACCGAGGCAAAAGACCAGACTCCTAGGCGTAGGGAGCCCCATCCAATTTTTTCTTTACACACTCCCGTGTAACCTCCGCGCGACCTGCTTCCCCAGGCTATATAAGGGGAGGCATGGCCCTTCTAGACCAGACGGACGGGACGTGTAGGCGATCGAACATAGCACTCCCGAAAACACACTCGTTGCCATTCCTGGCAGCCCCTGTACACAAGGCGTCCTGAGTCCGAGCTCAGCCCTTGCTTGTAACACGATGGATACACTAGAATCAATAACACCCGACCACCTCACGAACTAGAGTAGGGACGTTCTGCCCGAACCAGTATAAATCCTGGACCTCCTTTCTTTCGGTCTAACCATTCAAGGAGCAGGAGCGCGTAGCCCCTCTAGACCTACAAATTTACTTGCCGGTTCTCGAAACACCGACAGTTGGCGCGCCAAGTAGGGGCTCGCGTGTCATCGGCATCTCCGGATTCCCATTTGTCTCCTTGATGGCTTCCACCACTAACGATAGCGCGCTATACCAGAGCCGAATCCGGTTCGGGCCTCGACTTCATCACTACGCGGCAGAGAGCTCGTCCTCGTATTCGCCGCATCGTGTCGAGACCCCACCTGGCGCCTAGACCTCGTCGCCGACACCTTCGACAGCCTTCGGCTCGAAGCCCCCATGCAGGCTTCAACACCGGCACCCACCGCGTGTGGTGCCTTCCCGGGAGAAGGCACGCGCGCGCCCGTGCGGGCGGCGCCACCGCCTCCCGTAGGCTCGCGTTTCGTGGCAATGGTTGGCTACGCGCCGGCCTCTTTCCACGAAATCCTGAAGATCCCCTCTGACGGCGATTCCAGCTCCGACACGGAGCAAGCCTCAGAGGAGCTATACCCCCGCGAATGCAACGTGGCCGGTGTGAGCCATCAGTCGGCCGCTACATCCCCGAGCCAAGAGGACCGCCACCGGCGCTCCGAAGCACCAGAGGCACAGGCGCCCCCGGTGCTTGAAGACCCCGAATATTGGACAATGTACTTTGATGGATCCTACACGAAGAACGGGGCAGGTGCTGGAGTTGCTATCATTTCCCCGCTCGGTAACAAGCTCCAGTACGCCGTCCGATTGCTCTTTGACGCCACCAACAACGTCGCCGAATATGAAGCCCTCATCAACGGTCTCCGGATCGCCACGACCTCGGCAGACGGCTGCTGACGATATCTGGCGACTCAAACCGGTGGTCGATCGGTCATGAAGGCCTCGAGCCCCGAGACCCCGTATGGCGTCAGATCGCCGGAAGTGCATAAGCTTGAAGAGAAGTTCAAGGGATTCGAGCTCCACCACAGCTACCGACGCAATAACGGCGAAGCCGACTACCTTGCCAACCTCGCTTCTGGCAAGGGACCCGTTCCGACCGGGATCTTCGCCCACAACCTTCACCAACCATCCGTCCGACCGGATCCGGTGGCTCAACCAGCGGTCGACACGCCCGGCTCGGCCGGGCCGACCACCGATCAACCGGTTGTCGGCCGTCGAGCTGGTCAAGAGCGTGATGGCGGCGAATCCGGCGGAGGAAGACTACGTCGGCGAAGCGCTGAGAAGGGACGCTTCTGCGGACCGACCGAGGCGGCGCCTCGCTTCGGCGGCGAAGTCTTCGTCCCGATCGACAAAGACCTTTACAAAGGAGTCCCTCTGGGTCCTCGGCGGTGCATCTGGCCGACCCAGGCAAGGAGCTCTCGCCGATATCCTGGCCGGGGTGTGCGGCCATCACGCAAAGACCACGATCCCTCGTGGGTAAGGCCTTCCGGCAAAGGTTTCTCACCGCCGATCGCCGTGGTGATCTTTGCCGAGCAAATTGTTCGCACCTGCGAAGGGTGCCAGTTCTTTGCCCGACAGACACACCTGCCGGCCCAAGCCCTCCAGACGATCCCCATCACATGGCCGTTCGCGGTCTGGGGACTTGATCTGCTCGGACCTTTCAGAAAGGCGCCCGGGGGCTTCACGCATCTCTTTGTTGCGGTGGACAAGTTCACTAAGTGGATAGAGGCGAAGCCAGTCGCCACTATCATGTCCGCGCAAGCGGCCAACTTCTTCCGCGACATTGTCTACCGATTTGGGGTCCCGAACTCCATCATCACCGACAACGACACGCAGTTTACGAGGAAGGAATTCCTCAAATTCTGCGACGACTTCAACGTCCGCGTCGACTAGGCATCCGTGGCCCACCCGCAGACCAACGGCCAGGCCGAGAGGGCGAACGGCATGATCCTACAGGGGCTCAAGCCGCGAATCTTCGACCGATTGAAGAAGTCAGCAGGACGATGGGCAGCCGAGCTGCCCTCCGTCCTTTGGAGCCTACGGACCACTCCGACCCAGTCGACCGGGTTCACGCCGTTCTTCCTGGTGTTCGGCGCTGAAGCTGTCCTACCAACCGACCTAGAGTACGGCGCTCCAAGGCTGCAAACCTTCGACCGAGCTCGGGGGCTCGACTCACAGCAAGATGTCGTCGATCAGCTCGACGAGGCACGCGACGTCGCTGTCCTCCGGTCGGCCAAATATCAGCAAACGTTGCGCCGCTATTAGAGTCGCCAGATCCGCGACCGAGCCTTCAATGTGGGTGACTTGGTCCTGCGCCAAGTTCAATCCAACGTTGGCAGGCACAAGCTTTCTCCCCCGTGGGAAGGCCCCTTCACCGTTGTGGAGGTAATCCGGCCCGGCACCTACCGGCTAAGAGACACCGATGGCAACGTTGTTTCAAACGCCTGGAACATAGAAAAGCTCAAGCGATTTTTTCCCTAAAAACTAATTCTCTATCCGCACGTTCCTGTTAGCCTGCCGAGCCCGAGCGGCGCGAACCCGCGCGGGGGGCTTTTAGTCTACGTGTTCTCGTAGCGTAGCGCTCGAACCAATCAAATATTCTCACCGCTTTGACTCGGCTACTACGGCCTACGTCTCGTAAAAACTCCAGTAGTTTTTCTTGACCACGACCGCTAAAGTAGTGGTCCGCAGGGCGAAGCAGATCCTCACCCGAGCAACGGCGCCTCAACCTGCAGACCCCGCGATCCCGCACAAGCAATCAACTACAAGCAGGCGCCTAGCAAGGGAAAGAAATACGGGGACTAAAATATTACACATTCCCAAAAGATGCATGATGTCCCGTCAAAGGCGCGAAACATAAACATCAAAAGCGTCCGACTTAAACTGTTCCTGGAGCGGAGAAGAGTGCAAAAGCCTGCAAAACGACGAGGCGGACGCACGGCGAATTCCTAAGGATTTGGGCCGAAGAAAGCGTCGTCGCTATCGCCTCTTGAGCTCCGCCTCCTCGGCCTCGCTGCGAGACCTCCAGTGTGACCGCCCGCCACTACCTCCGCCTCCCGAACTCGGCGCGCTGGTCCGGCTCGCCTTGGATGTGGGCGACGGTGCCGCCAAGGTCAAAGGAGCGCACCGCCGGGTGGCAAAGACGCCAGCCACGCACTCGCCGTCGAGGCGGCGACCCTCCGCCCCTCGAAGCGAGGCGTTCCGAGAGCACGGGCAGCCCTCCAACGCCTCATTGCTCGGGTAAGCTCGAAGGCATCTTGTGCCACTTGGTGAACAGGTTCGTTCAGCTCCACCCCAAGTGGCCTCAGTCGCCCATGCTCGTAAGTAGGGCGGAGCATGGACGGAGAACCCGTAGCGGAGTGAAATCCTCACGCACGCAGGCTATCTCCGCCTCGGTGGCCTCGGCACGCCGCATTGTTGCCGCCTCGTCTTGGCGGCTGGACGCGCCCATAACCCGTCCTGCGCCTAAGGGCGGCAGAGGACCCCACTGGGACACGGTCGGCGTCTTGACCGCACCAAGTAGCGTCCACCATACTCGCCGCCGGTCCTCAAGAGCCACTTCCACGCTCAGGGGGTGCCGAGCTACCCGTGGCGCTTTTCCCACGTGGCTGGCCGGATCGGGCTGCGGGAAGCAAAGATCGAAAAAGGACGTCAACTCGGCAAATCCAGCATCTCACCAAGGCAACTAGAAAGGGACCTACCCGCGGCGAGGGCTCCAGATGAAGAACCTCGGCGAGGACAGGTCGAGCCCGCCCCTCGCCGTTGCACCGGAGGAGCCCCCCTCCGTCCGAGGTTTCTTGGGGGGCGAACCCCCAGGGTCCGTCTCCGCTACTCGCTTCCCCGACCTTCTGTCATCGTCGCCACCGCTTGCCATGATGCTCGCAAGAAACCCTTCGAGGAAGTGCGCGGAAGACGAAGGAGGCAAGGAAGCGCAGACGTCAAGGCTCGGTATGGGTTACCACTACCCCAGCGCCCGTATTTATAGGGGCGGATTCGCGCAGCCGAAAACCGCCATCGCATCGGGCGCTCCGCGAGCTCCCCCTGACATGCCCACCGTCCGATGCGCCGACGCGACGGGCATTAAAATCCCACTCCGCATTAAATGCGGCGAAGCGACACGAGCACGGGAGGGCGCCACTTCGTGCTGAAGCAACGCGACCCTTCGATCTTCGCGCAGGGTCGGTTATACGGACAACTTCGGAATCCGCACCAGGCGCCACCGAGCCGCTCGACGACCGACCCAAAGAGATAAGTCTCCTGACTCTCGGACTCCTTTACGATTATCTCGAAGGACCAGCAATACGTGCCGACCACGCCCTGGTCGCCGCGCATCGCTCGGGGGCTCAGGAGCAATGTCATTCACATTCATACGGGTCGGCGGCCCGACCGGCCACTCGGCTTCCCTAGCAGGTAACCCGTCCGACCCAAGCGCTACAACCTCGCCGGCTACGGTTTCAGTAAGCAAGAAGCGGTAGGGGTACCCGTGCGGTGCGAGCCACAAGTCGGTCGGGAACGTCCCTCTCCTGTTTAAAACGTGAATGGACGCTTTTGCTTCCCGATATCATTCACATTTACACGGGCCGGCGGCCCGACTGGCCACTTGGCTTCCCTAGCGGGTAATCCGTCCGACCCAAGCACTACGACCTACGCCCCAGCGGCTACGGTTTCGAAGTAGCGCTTTGCGGTAGGGGCTACCCGTCTGGCGTGAAGCCCTGGTCGATCGGAACCACTCCCTTGCATAAAGCGTGAATGGGCGCTTTCGACCCGGGTTCGTTAGCACCTCCTTCGCGCTTCTTCGAAATCGAACACGCTGCGCCGGAAGGACCCCAGCGGTTCCCAGGGCTATGGTCTCCAAGCGCGAAGGAACGGCTCAAAGTCGCAAATGAACACAAAAGCGAACCCTGATCCGTTAACATAAAGGCGAGCCCCGATTCGTTACACATCGAAGTTCTTTACATTTGGCAAAAATAATGATAATGTCTGACATCATTCGTAATCCCCGTGGAGGACGCTCTGCGGCAATATCCGATCAGCGATCATTCGGGCATGGGGCTCGGCTTGGAGCGCAAAGCGATGGACCTCCTCGTCGGTCCGGTTCCTGGCGATCCCGCTGCTAGCGTTGTCCAGGTTAATACCATTGTAGAAGGACATGGCGTTAACAAGCGCAGAAGTGGCCCCCAGGGCGGCACTCGTCTTCACCGACTTCTCGACGTGCTCCGGCACACGAGCAAAATCGGTCGCAAGCAAACTTGTGCCCCGCACGGCCCCGAGCAATCGGTTGCAGACGGCCCGGCCTACCTTCCCCAAGGTCGCCAACTCGGCAACTAGTTCGGCCCGGTCGCTCTCCGCCTCTTCTCGCGCCGACTGAGCCACCACCTCCGCCGTGACCGCCGCGTCACGCTCCTCCACCGCCAATCGGCGCGCCTCCGCAACTTCACCGAGATTCTTCTGCAACTCTGAAGAACCGAAGCAGAAGTCAAAAGGCGCGCTCGACGACGCCACTTTCCAAATCGGCCCGAATAACAACGTCTTACCGGTCGACGATTCGGTCATGGCGATGAGCTTGGCCTGAGTCTCCTCCTCGAGTTTTTTTCGCGCCTGTTTGCTTCCTTTGGCGATAACCTTGGCGTCGGCCTCCGCCAGAGGACTCAGCCTCGACACCCTCGCCCTCAGGGACCGGCCCGACCGGCGCTCCTCCTCCAAGGTGTCGGCCATCTCATTCATCGGCCGTGGGCCTCCTCCGCCGACCCTTCACAGCGCCTCGGCTTCCCGAGCCTCATGCAGCTCGAGCCAGCTTGGTCGCGATCCTTCTCATGGCCGCCCTCCCGTGCGTGCAGCGACGGAGGAACCCGGACTTACCCTCGGCGCTCCGCAGACGCAAGAACCCGACACATCACTACAAGATCCAACAAAATTGAAGGTCGGAAAAACTTTGAGCATAACTTCATGGCACGGCCAGTCAACCCTCTCCGTGTGGCATCCAAGGCCTGTCGGAGGACTCGAGAGCCGCCCAGCTAGCCGGATCTTCTCCACCTCGATCTTGGCTCGTTGGGAACCCTCCTGCAGGATTCCCACTCCCAAGCTCCGCCTCATCATTCAACATAAATGATGCCTCGCCGGACGGGTCGCTGTCCGGCCAAACTAAGATGGACGGTGGCGGCTGAAGGGTTTCCCTCGCGGTGCGTCCGGCGGAACAAGGCCGACGGCAGACCTCTGCCACCACCGGCGAACCGGCCCCATCGCTGCGACTCCTCTCCTGGCCGCCCCCTCGGTGGCGATGGCGGCTTCAAACTTCGATGCGGGACGGCGGCATTTCAGCGACCGGCGGCGCAAGGTTTACTCCACCGTCATCGTCCCGATCTGGCGGCAAGCTAATCGCCGATGCGCCGAAGCCCGTGGCGTGCCGACTCCACGGCGATTCCGGCACAACCATCGCACAACCGCTGCATTACGGCGCGCATGCGGCACGACCAACGCCACCGCCACCGCCATTGGCTCCGGCCCGGATGGCGTATCCTTAACATCGGCGGGGGGTGGCGTCGGTCCCGATGGCGATTCCGCCACCTCCGTCGAGCTCTCCCCATAAAATCCCTAAAAACACGGGCCGATCGAAGCAGCTCGAGCGAAACCGCACGTATGACAAAAAAACAAAACTAACTGCGAAGCGGTGCCGAATAACCGCGCTCTCTTCGCCGGTCTTCGGGCGAAGGGAGAGCCGTCTCTCCTCCTTCCGGGCGCCTCACGCGAGGTGGTCTTGCAGAAGCGCCGCGGCGGTGACTTCAGTCGACATCCTCCAGCAGATCGTCGCTCGACGACAGCCCGAAATCGTATGCTTCGTACGGATCAACGGGATCTCTGCCGTCACTGGAAGACGACCCCACGCCGATCGAAGAGAGGGCGGTCGACTCTGACGCCTCCTCGCTGCCTGTCGCCTTGAGCGTTCCTTCCTCTTCTCCTTCCACCTTTCCTCCCTACGCTCTTTCCAAGCGGACTCTTGCAGCTCGGCCTTTTTGCGGGCCTCCGCCCTCATCTCCTTCTCCCCCGGCAGCCATGCCCGGGAGGATGCTCCAAGTAGGCCCTGAAGGGGGTACGAACTCTATTCGGGTCAAAACGCAGAGAATCAAGACAAGGGACGCAGGGAAAAGTAGGGGGGCCACCCAATTACCAAATCTGGGGAGTTTTCCGCCGAAAAGGGCTCGGGAGCGCCGCCACCGCCAGTGGCCTTCACGACCAGGGGCGGGTTACACCGAGCCTCTACCTCCGACGAGGGAGGTCCGAACGCTCCATCCTCATGGGGTCAGATGCTCCCGCATACTCGAACATCGGGTGAGGCCTGTCCATGAGGGGTTGCATGCGTCTCGCCATAAACGCCGCAGACGACAGCACACCGTCAGCCTCGCCTCTTCAGACCCGCAAGCTGCTCAAGGATCACCTCCATCTTCCTCTTCTCCTTCGCGTCTGCCGGCCGGTTCCATTCGGGCATCGCCTCAGGTCGTCTCCCGGTGAAGGTCAGGGCACTGTCCCCTGCGTTCCGAATATAGAACTATTCGGAGTGCCATCCTCGGTTCGACGTGGGCAGCTTCATGTCAATGTGCTCCGACGCCCGGTTAGACCGAAGCTGGATGGCGGCGCCGCCGATCGACGCCAACAGCGTGCCCGCCGCCGGCTTTCCCTTCAGCGACCGCATATGGAAGAAGTACCTCCAGAGGGCCCAATGGGGCTCGATCCCCAGAAAGGCCTCGACAAACGTGATGAAGATCGCAATGTGCAAAGACGCCGTGGGATTGAGATGGTGAGCCTCCACCTTGTAGAAGTGAAGAAGCCCACGAACAAATGAGTGGAGGGGGAGGCCGAACCCGCGCTCGAAGAAGGACGCGGACACGACGATCTCGCCGTTCAGCCGCTCCGGAGCTGGCTCCGTCGGCACTCCACCGAGACACGCCGCACAGGAAGGAACCGTTTCTTCGACAGGCCAAGCACGAACGAGCATCGAGGACGGAGCACTCCGCCACGACATCTCCAAAGAGCAGACCGACGCGAGCGAAGAAGGGGTCAAGCGAGAATCCCTCTCCTAGGTTTTTGGCTTCCTCACACCACCCTCGTCTTCCTTTCTTTCGCAGCGAAGAGCAGACAACCGACGGCGAATTCGACCGGCGGTCCCCTTTTATAAGCGCCGCGCCCATCGGCCGGACAGCGCCAACCAAAACAGCGATGTCGCGAAGAGAAACGGCGTCGCTTGCCCCCGACCGTCGCGACGGTTCAACGGTACGCTGCCTCGATTCTTGATCACCCCTGCGTTAATTCCTGACAGGGCAGCAGCCAGGCGAGAAGGCCTCGCATCGGGCAGAGTGGCGTACGGCTCCTCGAGCCCCGTTCCCAAACTTGAAGAGCCACCTTGCAACAGAAGAAAAATACGCCAGAACCGCTACGGTCCCGGAAGCCACTGGAAGGCTCACCGACTTATGCTCGGGGCTCGACCAAGTGTTGTGGGCTCCGAACGCCCCGCCACCAAGTGGGTGCACACGCCACCCCGAGCGAGGGACGAGGATAAGGTGAGCTCCCAGCGGGCCTCTAGTTGGGTCGGCAAACGACCCAATCACCTTTAATCGTGTTCGAGACCATACTTCGCGCTCTCCCGCGGAACCCGTCGACGGTGGCGACCGCTGCGCTCCGGTCGGCCGGACGACCGGGTCCGACACGGATCGAGTAAAGAAAGGTTCTCATGGGTCGCCTCAGAGGGTCGGACGCCATGACGGATAACGCCCTTCCGAAGCGGTTCTCCTTTCGAAGCCGCCAGGCCCACTCGGACAAACCCGCTTATCGGCTCAAGACGAGCACGGTGTTCAAGCCAACGCATGGCAAACGCGCTAGCTCACCCTCCAGTCCCACACCGCGACGGGCGATTCGTGGGAAACCGCCACCGCCTCGCCTCGAAAGCATGAGACGGGTGCCTTTATCTATTTCTGGCGCAACGCCGACCATGCAGGTACGTCGGGATCGCGACGCAAAATGGACGCCTCCACACACGAGGTAAACCCCCGACCGGCTCTCCGACCCGCTCGGGGGCTCGGGGGCTCCATCCACCGGATCTTCGCCACAAGGCGTTGGCGACCAACTCGTTTGGTCGGACACCAGCAACCGAGGAGGCCACCTCCGGCCAGCTGATGCACTTGCAGGTACTTAGGCGACTTTAACCAGGACCTCGAGTCCACCAGCCGGAGCTGCCTCCGCCCGAAAGGTAAAAACCCCCAACCGGCTCTCCGACCCGCCCGGGGGCTCGGGGGCTATTGATGAATACCCAGGGCACAGGTATCCCCAGTGGCCCAGGAAAAGCATATGGGCCGCCGCTGGAGCCAAGCTCCAAACAAAAAGCCTTGCTCAGAGGCCCACGGCTTCCGACCAATCCAGCCCCGAAAGGGGGCCCGACCGGCGCAATAAGTCAGACGCCCTCGAAAGCGGTACTCACAAAGAATTGAAGGTCGGCCGACCAGCCCACGCGAGGGCATTCGGTTCCCGACCAAGCCAACCCGAGCAACCGACCGAAGCGCCACAGACCGGCGCCCCGAACTAACGGCAGCGACGACCAGGTGGCCCGACCAATGGGTCGGGCCGATCGGCAGCCCCGAACAAGCTCAGATAGTCTTCACCCAGAAGCATGCGTCAAATCATCAGAAACCAGCCTCTATGCGATCACCTACCTAGCTGACGCAGCAGCCCGTCACGATCGAGCCAAGACCGGGCGCCACGCACCTTCCCGAGGCAGTTCCGAGGTGGACGACGACCTGACGTCAAGACTGACGCCAAGCAGAGAGCAGTCGCGCCGCTTCCGGAGGAATGAACCGAGCCGTCACCCTGCGTCTCCACCAACTCAATACGAGACGTGCAACCACCGTCGAGGACAAGTCCAAATGACTGGACACCGAGGCAAAAGACCAGACTCCTAGGCGTAGGGAGCCCCATCCAATTTTTTCTTTACACACTCCCGTGTAACCTCCGCGCGACCTGCTTCCCCAGGCTATATAAGGGGAGGCATGGCCCTTCGGGACGGACGGACGGACGGTGTAGGCAGTCGAACATAGCACTCCCGAAAACACACTCGTTGCCATTCCTGGCAGCCCCTGTACACAAGGCGCCCTGAGTCCGAGCTCAGCCCTTGCTTGTAACACGACGGATACACCAGAATCAATAACACCCGACCACCTCACGAACTGGAGTAGGGACGTTCTGCCCGAACCAGTATAAATCCTGGACCTCCTTTCTTTCGGTCTAACCATTCAAGGAGCGGGAGCGCGTAGCCCCTCTAGACCTACAAATTTACTTGCCGGTTCTCGAAACACCGACAATATCCTTCAGCATAAAAACATTTTTGCTGATAGTTATTACCCATTTACAAAACCAAATACAAAACACCACCATTTTTTGAAAATCCACTTCGCCAAAAGGTAAGCACTAAGGCGAATTGTAGCACATTTAAACATGATAACTGGTGATAGTTTGCAGATGTTTTGTAGCAGGTGTTCTCACCATGAATTTTCTCAATTGCTAATGATATTTCTGTAAAAGAATCAAGAATAGAACCGAATTTGATGGGAGGCCAAGAAATCGGAGAATCAAAACTACACGAAT
This sequence comes from Guadua angustifolia, assembly GCA_036346375.1. Lineage (NCBI taxonomy): Eukaryota > Viridiplantae > Streptophyta > Magnoliopsida > Poales > Poaceae > Guadua > Guadua angustifolia. The sequence goes on along the minus strand of CM070502.1, from coordinate 64,131,945 downwards.
AGGCAATGAAGACCTTTCAGTTCTGTTACTCCTCATATTTCACCTGATGTCAAGAACAACCCATGGACCTCCATTTCTGATATATATACCTAGATAAGTAAGATTAAAAAATCTAGAATTCATCCATTTCAAAAAGAAATTCAAGAATTTTACACCACATCCAACTCAGAATAGCAACCCTGCCAGGTTGTAAATATAAACAACACTGAATGGCTCAATTACATACAACAATTGTTGTAGTATACAACATGAAAATATTTCAATTGCATACAAAGTAACACAACGTCATAGCATACCTTTCTGCCAACAAAATCTTAGCCAAACTACTGAATATTAATTTTGTTACTTTCTTTTCATCTATGAGCTATGAACGACATAGCTACGTAGTTACCTCATATTGGATTGCTTGCATGGATATGAAAGAATTACAATGCAATGAATGGCAAAGTTTTGCTTGTCATTGATTTGAGCACAAAACTTACAATTGCTATGATGTGTTGGCAGAATAAATGTTTGGATCTCCCATTCCTCTTTATTATTATTCCTCTGTGTTGCCTTTCCTACCTCTCTCTCTCATCTGGCACATCCACGATGAAGAAAGGCTAAGAACATGCAAGCTAAAACAAAGAACTCAAGAAATGGATTAGCAAGAACTCATCAAATCAGGCAAACAAATCAAGAGCCTAGAAAGAGAAGCGGAATGTCGATACGCGGATCTGGAGCTGCTTCATTGTGAATCTGCCATACATGGTTGGCTTATTGATGACTAGGCCCATGCATCACACGCACACAACACTGAAGATAAAGGGACGAAGAAATTAACCCCAAATTGAAAATGATAGAGATCAAGAGAAATAGGGAGAGGGAAAGAGGGGGAGGACTCAATGTGACACCATGGAACACGATCATCAGACCATGGGTGGCCTCGAGCAAAGTGAACCTGCTAGTAGCTACACGCTGTTGAGCCTTGACCTAGATGGCGTTGCTATGCCTCAATCATAGCACTAGATACCACATCGTGGGTGGAGGGGTAGCGACGAAACATAGGGCAAGGAGTGCTGGAGGGAGAAGGGGAACACGCGACACCAATGCCTAGGGGATTGTTGATTTCATCGATGCACAAGTGCCGAAGGACAAGAAACGCACATGAACTATTGAATATCTCCAAGACCGAGACAGTGGAGCTTTCGACGGTAGGGGCAGCATGAGGCTAGGACAATGATGATGAGGCGTGATGTGTAACTGCTTGGTCTGAGGAGGGGCGGCAGCGGCAACATGGATGCACGAGGGGAGGAGCGTGGGATGCGAGGAGAGGTAAGACTAGTGGCGACATTATGTATGCGCAAGGGGATGAGTAGAGTGGTGGTGGCAGTGTGGATGAGAGCAGGAGGGGAGGAGCGGTGAGCCATGTCAAATGCTTGAGAGCGGGAGCACGGTTTCACCTAGCTATATAGATTGTTTTTAGCGTAGGTGGGATGATCGTCCCACGGTGGAGGTAAGCTCCATATTTTATTAGTTAAGATATTGTTTGAGTAAAGTAGTCATGTGTGTTCCTCAAAGTAAGAGTTATATATTTAAGTTTCTAAACTTATACGAGTGGATCAAATAAAGGTTCAAATCGTACTTTGTTGGTAATTAAAGATGGCATGAAAACTCGACCCAAATCACATTTTAGCCATGTGGTTAACATTTTAAATGAGTGGAAAATTGATATTTTGGATTTGAATGAAATTTTTACATGCCATTCATACAAATTTAACAAGATTCTAATTGAACTTAATTAGCAATCATACAATTAAGCTTTGGCTTAAACATGGTCAAAGTGGACATGATCACTAGTTGCTAATTGAGTGTATTATTAAAATAATACATCTAGAACAAAGCTTTTTTGTAAAGTGAAATATGGTTGCGTGCAAAATTAGACTAGATGTACTCACCCTCAAACATGATTGTGCCATGCACCATGGAGAAGGCAGGTGTGGCCTTCACTTTTATGACACGGATACAGACCAGGTTAAAATACAGAGATAAATAACAACTAAATATTGACAATATCTTATCTAAAATACTTGCAAACAAGTGCTAGATATCCTAACAATACATGAAAAGATACCATACCAAAGCGTCGTTGAATGAAGTATTGAACGTGAGTACCAATCTTACAAGGGAGAGAAGACAACAATGCTATGGAAGACAATAAATGCCAATGTCCCCATAAGAATCATAATTGATGGAAAAGTAGAAATTGTAGTTAGGATCATCTCCATCACTTTTATATCACAAACTAGGGAGAGGAAATTTGGAGGTGCCAAAACATGTGTGTTGGCCTTAGTGTAATGCCACAGATGAAATGGAATTGAAATTTCTTCATCGCAGATGAAATTTCCTTTTCCCTCCCCTCCTCTTTTTTCCTCCCACCCGGCCTCTTCTTTCTTTTCCACCCACCCGATACCACTCCTTCCCCTCATCTGTTTTCCAAGTGCAGCTCTTCCCCTCCTGGCTCCTCCTCCTCCCTCATGGCGCCACCTCCTCCTCCCCGGTTCTTCCTCCCGCTTGGCGCCTCCCCTGCAGCCTCCTCCAATCGGCGCCCCCTCCCCTACCAGCGGCAGCAGCTCCTCCTTCTCCCTCCTTCACTCTTGAGCATGGAGGTGAGGGTTTTTGACTTCTAGGTCTTGGGTGCTCTAGGGTTCATAGATTTGGGGATTTTAGGGGGAAAAGTGGTTCTAGGGTTTGGAGGGAAAATGACTGTTTTTGGGTTGAGTTTCGCCTGTCTGTTAGGGTTAAGTTTCGAGCTAGTTAAAAGTATTTTCTGAATATTTGGTTATAGATAAAGTTGTAGCTCGTCGAATCCTCTTTAATATGAGACTAAGAACACTAAATTTCGTTTATCCAATCAAAAGTTATGGTCTTTTTAGTGCTGGCTGTCCTGATTGTACTCGTGCTGATAGCTGAAATGTTAAACTACTGTTTAGAGATAGTTGCAGACCGAATTAGAATTTTTGATTACCTGGAGAAAGTTAGGAAATTTCCTGTAGATCAAGAAAATATCCTTGTTTTCTTGATTTAGATTCAAGAATCAATAGTTATGCTATTTTGAAGTATGCTATTCTGAAATCTGAAGCTGCTGAAGATTCAGATTTCAGTCTGAGATTCAGAGTGCCATTTGAGGACTTTAAATGTATCTACTTAATAAATGGCTATATGATAATTGTAGATTATCCTCTTGTGGTCATTTGGAGCCCAAGAATGCAAATTTTTACTTAGCAAATTGGAAGTTATGCTCATTTTAGTACCTGCTGTTCAGAACTACTCTCAATGCATATAACCTCTGTTCATATCTAATCTGGGAATTATTTATGCATCTCCTGAATGAATGGCCATATAATAATTGTAGATTATCCTTTTGTGGTCATTTGGGGCACAAGAATGCAAATTTTTACTTAGCCAATTGGAAGTTATGCTCATTTTAGTACCTCCTGTTCAGTACTGTTAATGCATATAACCTCTGTTCATATCTAATCTGGGAATTATTTATGCATGTCCTGAATGAATGGCTATATGATAATTGTAGATTATCCTCTTGTGGTCATTTGGGGCCCAAGAATGCAAATTTTTTACTTAGCCAATTGGAAGTTATGCTCAATTCTCTAACTACTGTTTAGAACTAGAGTTAATGCATGTAATCTCTGTTCATTTCAAATATGAGAATTGTTGGTGTATTTTCTGAATAAATGGCTATAGTAGAGTTGTAGATTATTCTCTTGTGATTAATTAGGATCTGGGTTCACTCAATTTGGTTAAGCGAACAAAAGTTATGATTATTTGAGTGGTCACGTCCTAAGATAGTCAGTAGTTTGGTTTTAGTGTTGAATTGGTGTATGAAGTTGAGTTGGAATTGTGTGAGAGGATGAATTAGTCTAAATGAGGAAGTTTAAAGCGCGTTACGCTTAGAGCGAAAGAGTTATTATTAATTGTTGCTTGAATTTTGATTTGCTTTGTTGAGATGCATGAATATGTGATTTTTTTCAGGAGGTGTGGCTTCGGGTGTGGCTTCAACCTCGCGCCACACCGCTTCGTGAGGTTAAAGGCAAATGTATCAATTAGTATGATTGCTAGGATGTCATTTCATTGCTAATATTATTGATTATGTTTATGATAGCCATATTGGTATATTTGTGAGTATGTTTATATCGAAAAAGGATTGTTGAATGATTATGAATTGTTATAGATGAGTATGTTGTGATGGTGAAAATGATAAAGTGATGATTATGAGTAAAATGATATTGTGCATGTGTATTTATGTTCATGTTGATGAAAATGTGGATGTTGGAAAAGAGTGTATTTTCTTTGTGATTTATGTATGTTAAATTGCACATGTGCATTCATAATGGAAGAGGCGACCCATGTTGATGCGGACCTCTGTATTCACACGTAGTGAACACGAAAGTCCTACCTCGTAGTCCCATCCACAGATGTGGCTGGGAGTGAGTCAGTAAGAGTAGGCGCCCTCCACGGGATGGAAGGGAATGAGGGTGCACACTGACGGGTGTGCACTCAGCAATACCGGTATGAGCTAAAAGAAAGATGCATTCATGAGCATGTACATTGCATTGCATCGCTAACAATGTGTTTTGTGTGTTAAATGGTACTGTGAGAAGTTGGGATAAAGTCGTGGACTCATCCAAAGAGATCTAATGAGGTATGTGTAGGAATTAAGCAATGAAGTGAAAGAGATAAATGGTGTTGATATTATTATTGTTTTACATTTTTGTTGATTTGGATAAGAAAAATGCTCATGCTGTTGATTTAATTGTGTTAAATGGTTTCGTGATACATTTTGCTGAGTCTTTGGACTCACGCTTGTTTGTTTAATTTTTTTTAGGTACTATGAGGGCAGCTCACCAGGATGGGAAATAGCTTCACTTCACTCTCAATACCTTAATGTAGTTGAAATAGTTGAATTATCTCTCTTTGGAAGTGGTGCTAGGTTTAAAAGAATTTGATTTTGAATAGGTAGCTTGTAGTTCCTCTTTAATTGCACCATGGTTATCTTTTGAATATTGTTGTTCTTCCATGTTATTATGCTTAGTTGTGTGCTTAGTTGGTCATGATGGTTAATGGATAGCATGGCTTGTTGTTGTTATTGTTGTTAGATTGAATATTGTCTTTTATCTGCTGAGTGGATGTCCATGTTAATAGGGGAGGTGCTGCCGAAATTTTTATTAAAGTTCAGCCGCCTGCTAGCATGTTTAGGTTGTTTTGCTGTTCTTCTCTAGTGATTTGTGATTATGGTTACTTGAGGGTGTAACATTCGGGGCACGTGGGGTGTCAAGGTGTTACACTTAGTCAAGTCATCTCCATCATTTTATAACACTAAATAGGGAGAGGAAATTTGGAGGTACCAAAACTTTTGTATCTGTCTTTCAAACATCTGACTTAAGATAAATGTCTAAAATACAAAAAGATGTATATCCATTTTTCTTGACTTTAAAACCAGATATCTCTGACTTTAAATCATTTTTCTTGAAATTGTATCTTTTTATATTTTTGTCGAGTTGTGTTAGTCAGAATATGTACACATTTTTTTTAAAAAGATTATACTTCATTCAAAAAAATATCATTTTGGGGTATATGTAGTTAAACTTTTGAAACTTTGGCTATTGATATCTTTTTAAAGTATTTAGATTGGATACAATAGGTTTGTCTCGAAAAGTACTTTTATAGAATATTTTATTTGAGTTTATAAATATATTATAATAGGACTTAATAGGTAAAGTTGTATTTTAGGAACCTCGTCAATGTACAAAATGACATATTTTTGTAATTGGGTGGAGTAGTAAAACTGATTCCCACCTTCCACGTGACTTGCATTTCAAACTAGGCCTAGTTGTTTTCACGGAAAAAAAATATAAAGAGAAAATATCACAAAACACTGTGTAAATGTCCATTTGTAACGCAAAACACCAACTTTTGAAGGCTTTTACACAAAACACCATGAAAACTGACATTGTAACAAAAAAAACCAGGTTTTGACATGTGGGGCCATTCGAGTTGCTAGGTCAGTGCCACCTCTTGCCTACGTGTGAGTAATATAGAATTAGAGATGCTTTGTGTTATGAATGTTGAGATATGATAGGACTACGAGTCCTAATTGTTCACATATATTATGAGTCTATCTCGTTGTGGGAGAATTTAAATCTATCTCTTATGGGTTTCTACTATTAATATGGCACTATATTAGACAAGAGAATCAATCTAATAAAGAGAGAGTTTTAGGGCCTGTTTGATAGAGCTCCAGATTCTAGTTTCACCTAAATCTGAAACTTGTAGGCTAAAATAAAGTGAATTAAGTTTATATTTTTAGTCTAAAATGTAAACGAGATGATCTATCTAAACACTCTTAATATACTCATAGTTTCAGCTTCATGAATCTAGTGAAGTTAGAATTTTCAACTTCACAGATTCACGAATCAAGAAGTTGAATCCTCGCCAAACACACCCTTACCTTACTATATTGTGTGTGCTCCTTGTGATTGTTTATGCTATTCGATTGGCGATTTATTTGACCTACGATGATCGTTATCGCTTTTACAACACGTTATCAAAGACGAAGCCCTATTGAGGCCGATCAAGATAATTTGCTGCATCAATCTATATCGCATCGAATTTGACCGACACGAAACAATTAAATCTAATACAAGACGATGCAACTTGGACCATGTAAGTTAATCTCATCCGAACAACTTTTAATCTAGTAGATTAATTTTTCCCAAATTGCCTAGATTACTTACGTAATCTAATTAAAATATTATGGTTTGTGTAATTATTATTCATAAAAATTAAGAAAACCATTTTCTTCAAGGCCGCACATGTAGCATCGTAGCTAGGTTGTGCCTATAGCGCCGTCGTCCAGCCACAAACATCCTCCAGCCAGATGCTGGCCACCAACACATGGCATCACCTGGGTGCCCGCCACGTGCTGGCCAGCATGCACGCCAGCCACACCTGCACTCCAGTAGTGCCCCTGTTGCACCCGGTCATGCCCACCGCATGTACCGGCAACTACTGTCATGCCCGTCGGCCTACCACTGATCTGGCGCATGCGACCACCGCTGCACACGAAGCGCCACACCGGTGCACTTGTGCCACACCTGCAGTCGTCGCGTACCTTGCCATACCGCTATTGGGCCATTGACCAGCCTCGTTGGCCCAACGCCGTCCTTCGAATGCGTCAGGCATCGTGATGCACCTGCATGTACTCGTCGACAGTCTGCAGCCATGTCGTGCTTTCGGCCATAGACTGCTCGCTAACAACTCCCACCGAGCTGCACCGCCAAAGAAAAGGGGGAACAATCGTGGCGGCTAGGGTTTTAACCCTGGGCGGCCGCCATCATGGGCTAGAGTGGGCCACGGACACCCCACACACACGGCCCATAGTCCATACGGCCTTCTTGTTTTTCAGGCGAAAAGAAAAAGGGAAATAAAAATAAAAATGGCAATTTTTCATTTTTAACCCCAAAAGTTTTAGTTGTTTACAAACAACCTTAGAAATTTACTTTATGGACCCTGAAGGTTTCAGTAATTCCATAAATAGTCAATAAATTCTAAAAAAATTATATTAATTCCTGGAAATTGAATTTTTAGGTATATGGCCTTTTGTAAATTTGTTTAACCTTAGACTTACTACACAATGGAAGATTCATATCTCTAGGTTTATTTTTGCTGGCATAATCTCATGTTTATTCATGCTTAATTTTTTTGTTATTTAGTCATTCTAAAATTAAAAGAAAATTATGAAAATGCTAGGAAAATTCTGAAAAATTTTAGATAATTATCTACTAAATAGATGTAGGCCAAGCTTTTTTGATTCATGAGTAAGCATGTAATATATTGATTTTACCGGTAGTTAAATTTAGTTTTTGCATGAATATAAAATATGATTTGTTTGCCATCATAAAGAAAGAATTTACCGAGCTTGCCTCAATTGTAGCACTTACGACCTAGGCAATGGATGTCAAGATTAACCTAACAACTTGATCTCTTAGAACAGATATTACTCAGCTTGAAGTTGGCACCCCTATTCTTTTTGGAGCCGCCAAGTGTGTGGCTTTACATTTCCTAAGGCATCGAATATTTGATGGCGAATGACCTGTTGGCACTATAGAATTTTGTAAAGCAATGATATAACCAAGATAAGAAGATTAATCTTGCCAAAATCACGGTGTGAGAGGACCTTCTTATGCTTTTAGGACTTTAAAAGCGTGACAAAGATACAACTTCACTATGCACAAGCTTGTAACTAAACTAACATTCGGAACCAAAAGTTCTTGATCTTTGAAATGATAAACAAGACATTATATGCACCTTTCACCCCAATATGAGGATAATGTAGCACCAATACCATCATGTCTAGTACGAGAAGTACTTTGAGCTTAATTGTATTTTGCTAGAAGCAGAAAAGTATGATGAACTCCTAATGAAAAATCACCATGTCCTCCTTAATAGGACATATGCTATGCTAAAAGAACATGCAAATACTCAAAAAGGGCCAAAAGCATAAAGGGGAAAGTGGAAGAATGACATAACACAAAAGGGAAAAGGCAAACCCCCAGTAGAAAAGTAGAGGTAAAGAATCAGAGAGCTTATAGAAGCAAGACTCAGCCAACAAGGCTGTAAACCTTGTACAACTTTGCTTTAGGTGTGGATGTAGTGCCCATTGATAGCGCAACTGTCGCATCTCGAAGCATTTGGTAGGCCTTTATATGCAATCCACTAAAAAAGTCAAGAAGACCCAACGAAACAATATTAAGGCACACTTCACCATTCAACCTGTTGTTGACACAAAGGCTGAGAAGTGTGATGATATGGTTCTTGATACTCTTGAGCTCGAGGAATCCTAGAAGGACACCCACAACACATATGAAGACTTGAAATAGTCTCCTAAATATTCTTTTACTTTGCTAATCAATGTCACATATTCTTTATGAGCCTCCTTATCAGTTTAGTTTTAGTTCCTTAATGAACATTGGTCTACGCTCATATTGAGCAATTAGCATTTAAAGTTAAATAAATTATTATTTCCAAGGTTATTTGATTAATTTATTGTGCTATGTAAGTTCTATATTTTGCAATGTGTTTCTGATGCAAAAATTCCTTGATTGTTAAATCATACTTATAATATAGAACAAAGTATAATCCAAATGCGGAGCAGAAATTAAATCTTATAGATAGACCACATATTCAATTCTTAGAGAAAATAAATATTTTTAGATTTTGACTAAGAAAACTAGAAATACTATAGCTATCACCGGAAGCGATGCCCTCATTGTTGGCACCGAAAGAGCCATCATAGTTCTTCCTATAGGTACTTGCATAATAATAGAGGATGCTCTATTGTACCATAAGTCTAGTCATACCCTATTGAGTTTCAAAGACATCTGTCTGAATGATTTTCATATAGAGATAGAAAATAAGGATGGTACCAAATACCTACTTATGACTAAATTTGATGGGTGCAATAAACATGCGGTTGAAAACTTCCTTCCTTCTCCTCCGGGTTATACTATATGTATATAAAACCTGGAGTTTATGTTACGATGAAAACAATACTTAAAAACCCAAAAATATTTAAGATTTAGCATGATCAACTGGATCATCTTGAGTTAAATATGATATGAAAAATAATCAATAATTCTGCTGGCCATAGCATAAAAAGTACAAACTTCCCTTGACCTGAAGACTTCTTATGCCATGTTTGTGCCAAAGGAAAGCTCATAATTAGACCATCTTATCTATAAGTTAGGAAAGAATCACTAAATTTTCTTGAAAAATTCAAGATAATATTTGTGGACTTATTCAGCCCCTGTCGGGCCCCTTCAGATACTTTATAGTATTTATAGATGTTTCTACTAGCTGGTTTCACGTATGTCTCTTATCTACTAGAAATCATGCTTTTGCTAAATTAATTACCTAAATTATTAAATTAAGCGACTCCTTTTCATAAGAAAGGATCAAGTCTATTTGAGTGAACAATGCTGGTGAGTTTACCTTAAAGGTATTTAATGATTATTGTATAGCTCTGGGCGTTAATGTAGAGCATTTAGTATTTCATGTCCACACTCAAAATGGCCTTGTAGAATCATTAATTAAAATAATAAAACTTATTTTTAGGCTACTCATGCAGAATTGTTGGCTACCCACCATCTATTGGGACCACATAATGTTGCATGCTACTATATTAATTCAATTAAGACCAACTACATATAATAAAATTTAGTTGTGTTGTATATGTGCCAATCTCACCATCACAATGTACAACCATGGGCCCTTACCGAAAGTTGGGGATTTATGTAGGTTATGAATCTCTATTAATTATTAAATACCTAGAGCCTATCATGGGGGTCTATATACGACTTGGTACGCTGATTGTATGAAGACAATTTTCCAGCATTAAGGGGAGAAAATTACCATATTAAAGAATGCTGGGAAATAGCTTGGAATTTCACTAAAATTTAGTTCTTAGACCCATGCACTAATGAATATGAACTTGAAGTTTGAAGGATTATAAATTTGCAACAAATAGTTAATAATCTGTTAGATGCCTTCGCTAGTCATAAGGGAGTGATAAGATCTCATATACCTACAGTATACATATTTGAAAAGGTAGAAATACCCTATAAGGATGTTGAACCCACTCTTACCCCTCATGATAAGAAGAGGGGGAGGCCTTAGGTACACGTGACTCAATTCCGCGGAGATGTCCATAGAAACAGAGAACCAAACAAGTGAGAACATGTCAAGACCCGAATATGCAAATCTGGACCCTTTGTATATACTGCACTGGTCCAGAATCACGCTAGTGCACACAAGCTCAACATCGATAAATATCATAATCATAATAGTGAAAACAGGATAAAAAACATCATATATTAAATATTACTAATTGAATGACCTTATGGTCGACTTATATGGCTATGCCTCGTAAGGCTGAATAACAAATTAAACTGCAGTAGATTGAAAATGTAGATAAACCCCCTTAGTATACCATAGGTAACTAACAAGATTCGCACCCTAAACATTTGTCTCCTCATAGTACTCCTCCAACACTGATGTAGACTCATCAATTGGTGATTTGTTGTTGACAAGGTTGAGTACTTAAAGCACTAAACAAGTTGTGCACAGAATGCAATTCTAGCAAACAATATGCAAGACTTATTCCAAAGGAATGACCAACATAGCTATTTTGCAGTAGAGCAGCATTTATAAATGAATACAGCAATGTATTGAAAGATAGTAAAACAAATAACAGTAAATAGTAATTTCAGCATTTCTCAAGTAAACCGAGTTTTCCAATCCTAAGTCAAGTTTTCAACCTGCCATCCTTTCCAATCCTATGTCTTCAACCTCCCATGACAACTTGTCATCCATCCCAAATTTTATTTTGCAAAAGTTTAACCCTTGGCTGTAATTTTCGAGCATTGCTCAATACCGCGAGCATGACTATCCGAATAGATTTACGCTCTGCAGAGATTATGCACTTTACCCATACAACATGATCGTCTCTTGGTGCCTCTGGATTAACACACTTTATTTGGTGTATCAACAGAGATACTATGACAAAATCTTTACAATGTTCTGTCTTAACCTAATACTGCCCGCTAAGATTTCAGCACTGAAGGGACTGATTGCCACAACAGCGCCCCCTCTTGTGTCATTTGGGTTCATAAAAAAGGTGAACCTCACCACCACTGGTAGTACCAAGCCAAGATATTGTAAATTAATCAGTTAGGTCTGTCCCATTCCAGACATATAGTTGCATGATTGACTCAGGTCAAAGGCTTGTAAGATTAAGTCCTTAGAGTGACTAGAGCAAGACTTTCACATATGCTCTGCCTTACTGGCCCATCTTGGCATATTGCCCCTTGCCACTTGCCCCAATCTAAATGATTACCACCCCAGTTGATTACTAATTGCACCACATGCCATCAACAATTTAACATCGTTGCGTGACACTCCTCGCCACAACAACTCAATCTCATAGTGTGACAACACCTGACACACAAGTTCATAATTATGTTCCATATTCCATTAGTCAAGATTAAACTTTGATGATTCAAACACATATGATGATGTGGCATGGCTAAGCATACTAACACGGTCTAACCAATCCACGTTGATTTTAATATTAATCAACTATAGTAAACCAATTTAGGGTGACAATAGATCATGGTATACAAATGACAAGGTAGTGTATTGATTAAATTGGTAGATTAACTAGATCCCAAATTATTTAAAAGTAGTTATACACATAAATTATCATGCATAAGATTGAAACAAAATAACTATTATATAAAGATGGGATCAACATGTTCAAAGCACAACTTGCCTTATAAAAGTCCTTATCCTTGCTCTGGACCTTGGTCTTGAGTTGATAGATCTTCCTCGGATGTGTCACACAATTCAACGTCTACGCGAAACGAGATGGAAAGCCAAATAAATACTAAAATAGAGAGCAAATAAACTCTAAAAATCAAATAAAATTCACCATTAGATAGATCTAAATTTTATAAATTTTTAAAAATTTGAATCACCTCAATTGGAGCTCGTATGAGGGAGAACGGACTCTCGAAAGATTCAAAAATAATAAAAAAAACTAAAAATTAGAGAAATACCAAATTACTTGAATTATTTTATATTGAAAAATCATAATTATTGTGCAATCACTGATGCCAACAACTGGATAAAATAATCCAGAAAAACCTAGTTCTGACTCGTGGCCCTTGCGATCCATGGACCGAGTCCATCAAACCAGCCAAAGTCTATCGTGAACCAGAACCACTATTCTATGGATCGGATGACGCAAGCCTAATGCTGTGCTGATGTCAACGCTTCACACGGCTCAACGCCAATGTGACATGCGATGACACACTGGGGCGCCACATGGCAGCAATCCGCCGACACTATGATTCAATCCAGACCAACCATTCAAATACATGGCCAAGTTTAAATATGGCAGCGAGGACACGCGACGTACCACTGATGAGCACACACGTCACCCATCTAATGCAGCTCTACAAATCGAACAGTCAAAAACATGTGACGAAGGTTCGGTCATGGTGCGGCGTAATGGTTACAATGTGTTGTGCGCGATGCCGTGCCGCGAGGAAAAAATCCGGCACGAATTTTTTGTAAATCGAATTTACGGAACCACGGGTCCCTTTTTTCAAAATAACCGACGGAAGGATCTATTTACGATTTCAAATTTTTTTAATAAAAATCGATTTAAAGGACCTAAACGCGATTTCCAATTTAGCTATAAACCCTCGACGAATCTGCGTTTTTTCTAAAAAACCGTTTTTAGAAAAGCGTGTTCAAAAAATCGCGAAAGGATCTAAAAACCATTTTTAGAAAACCGAGTAAAAAAAAATTTAAAGGACCTAAACGCGATTTCCAATTCAGCTATAAACCGCGTACAGGGACCTAAACGTAATTTCGATATTTCTTGAGTCTATCTTACTTAAAAAACGACCGAAAGGACATAAACGTGATTTTTAATTTTTTCAAAAGGACCTAATCGCGATTACCAAATTTTCTAGGGGCCTCTCTTAGGGGCTGACACGTGGATGGCTTGAGGATGCGGCATTCCTTGGGGCTTTTATATATAGTATATTGGTCTTGGGGAAGCCGAAGTCCACGTCGACGATCTGGCGGCTCCCAAGCGTCTCTGAGCAGTGGATCTCGAAGAGTATGCAATGACAAACTCGTCGACGGTCTTGGCGATGGCAGAAGAGCAGCGACGATGAAGATATTCATGAACCAAAATGTTGGAACCTCCTCCGTACTCCAGCGAGCTCTTGGGTGCGATTTGCGGCCATTCTCGCAAAACGGTTCCGCACAAAAGCTACGGCACATCTCGACGAACCTAGGGCTCGAGTCAGTGTGCCTTTTAAAAGGCCTGGATGACCGTGTTGCGCTTGGAAACCCAGAGCATCATGGCAGAGGAGTCTTCGGCGAGCACGGCAGTGCAAATCCGAGTCCTACGCGGAGATAACGACTACAGATCATCCGATCGCAATCGAACGGCCAAGATCTCATCTGACGTGGCCCTATCCGAGCTTTTCGCAATGATCTAACGGCTGAAATCCTCCGAAACTTGAAACGACACCAGCAACCCGTAACTGCACACAAGGAATAAAATTTCGTTTTGAACAAAACTTCACCCACGGTCGAAATCCGAAATTTTGGTGAAATTACAGTTCCCAAAATTTTGCCGAAATTACACTGATAAAAAATAGTCCAAATGATGTCAAAAAATTTGAGATTTTTTTGGAAAGTTTATGACACATTAGATATGTTCTAGTAAATTGTTTAGATGATTATAAGTTCTGTGGAATTTTGAAAAATTCAAACATTGGTACTATCCAGATGAAACGTTGACCAACAAGTTTGAATCGGATGAAAAATGGTACAAACAATGTTAGAAAATTTTGAAATTTTTTTTACATAATTCTGATGAATGACTAATGTTTTCATAAAATTTCCGGATGGTGATAAAGATTTAATAATTTTAAAAAATTCAGAAAGTGCTACTATCTGGATAAAAGCCTTATCAACAAATTTGAACGGAATGAAAAATAGTTCAAACCACGTTAGAAAATTTTGGAAATTTTTTTGTAAGGTTCTGATGTATCAATAATGTTCTTATAAAAGTTTTATATAATTATCATGCTTAAAGAAGTTCCAAAAATTCTGACAGTGCTGCGTGCTGATAAAAGCCTGATAATCAATATATAGATTTGCTTTAGCAAAAAAAGAAGGTTTAAAATTTGTGAAAATTTTACAGAAGAGTGATAAGTAAGTTTTTAAGATCTCATAAAAATTTTGAATCATGATCACACTCCAGTGAATTTATAAAATTCTTACAAGGCACAGTAGCATTTATGTTCTTTTCTCTTTTGGTTTTTCCAATATAGTATAACAAATGAAGTTCAATGGATTTATAGATTTTATTGATCAAACAAAAAAAGTTTAAATTTTTTTAAAATTTTATATAATAGTACTGAGGCAATTATTAATCTGTCATAAAAATTTTAGATCATGATCACACTCAAGAATTTTTAGAAAAATCTAACAAGTTTACTGTCCCAATTATGTCTATTCGGTTTTTGATTTTTTAAAGATAACAAATTAATTTAAATTATTTTAAATTTTTTTTGTATAATACTAAACTACTAAAGATGGTACCATAAATTTTTTAAATCATTATTAAGCTTGTACAATTTTATAAAAATCTGACAGTGTTTCTACCCAAATTTTAAAATGTCTTAAAAAATTAGTTTTTCAACAAATTTTCATGTAAGATGACTTTCTTAAGGGTTATTGGACTAATTCAAGTCAAATCCGGCCCTAAAACATCAAAATACGGTTTCAAAACCCGAAATTTCGCCAGGTTTGCTCAAAATTTCTGAAATTAATGTAGCAAATTCAAATTTTTTCAAAATTTTGCATTCGGCCGGTACTTCAAATTTCGCCCTGTCCCGAAATCCAAAATTTCGCTGAATTTATTTCCCTGAATGCACATGAGAGATCCAGTAGTATCCATTGCTTAGGGTTTCTCGAAGAAAAGGACCCTAAAAAACCAACCGCGATTGATGCGGCTTCTAGAAACTAGGCCTAACGGGCCGATGGCGCAAAGTGGCTAGGCCACACGGACGCGGGCAGTGCGAGAATAGTAATGGGCCTTCGGCCCACGCACTGTGAGGCTTTTACCTGATTTTTCGATTAATTTTAATTCCTAAAATTCATTTAATCCATTTGGGCAGATACAATACCAGTAAAAATCCAAGAAAATTCTCTTAAATACTTTGTGACATTTTGAGCTTAAATAAAATATCTTTAGCAAAACTTTATATTAATTTTATCTATAATTAAATAATTTTTATAAAAGCCAAAATACTTAATTTAGAATAAATTCAAATAAATTCGAGAAAAATCCAATAAATTCAGAAAAATCATAAATTGCACAAATAGCATAATAACTTAATTAAAAAGCAATATTTGGAATGTTACAGAAAACTACCAAAGATAGTAGAAGAAACTCAACTTGATATTGAGAAAATCCCTAAAACGAGCCATCAGCACATCCCTAAAGTGATCTATCCTAAATATGATAACCCTAGCAAATATTTGTCGGGATCTTTGTGTATATCGCACTAGTCCAGTATCACGCTAGTGCACACATGCTCAACATAGATGAATATCACAATCATACACAGTAAAAACATAATAAAATACTTCATATACTAAATATACACCTATTGACTGACCTCATGATCGACTTTACATGATTATGCCTCACAAGGCTAAACTGTAGATGACAATTTAGACTGCAACAGAAAGAAAACT
Source organism: Guadua angustifolia (assembly GCA_036346375.1). NCBI lineage: Eukaryota > Viridiplantae > Streptophyta > Magnoliopsida > Poales > Poaceae > Guadua > Guadua angustifolia. The sequence goes on along the minus strand of CM070502.1, from coordinate 64,115,541 downwards.
TAGATAAACCATTTAGTATACCATAGACAACTGAGAAGGCTCGCACCCTAAATGTTCATCTCCTCCTGATACTCCTTCTCCAAAACTAGTGTAGACTCCTATTCAACTGATGATTTGGTTGTGGCAAAGGTGAGTACATAAAACACTCAATAAGTTGTGTACAGAATGCAATTTTAACATAATTATATGCAAGGCTTATTCTAAATGAATTACTGATATGGTCATTTCGCAGTAAAGCGGCATTTATAAATGAATATAGTAAATAGATTGAAAAGATAGTCAACAAAAAACAATAATAATAACTTTCAAGTATTTCTCAAAAGTAAACTGGCTAATAGCCTTAAATTAAATTCTAAACTTTCCAACAACACACTACCTCCCTTCCAAAGTTTCAATTTACAAAATATAACCCTTGACTGTAATTCCCGAGTATTGTACATATCCACAAACACGGCTATCTGAATAGATTTACACTCTGCAGAGATTATGCACTTTACCCATATGACATGATCATCTCATGGTGCCACGCGATATCACACTTCCTTAGGTGTTTGGCTAAGAGATCATGTCAAAAAATTTTAGAAATCTTTGTCCGAATGTTGACTCTTTTGACAAGCCTAACTCACTATTCCTTCCCTAACCTAGTAGAAGAATACGAGGGACTTATCGTTAGATTGATATGAAACCGCAATACACTACGTCCTCCCCCAGAACCACATCCCCGTATGACTATCCACCTAAGGTATCACATGTCAAGACGTCGATAATCTTGCTTAGTTAGGTCTATCTCATACCAAACATATGGTTGCATGATTGACTCAGTTCAAAGGCTTGTAAGGTTAATTTCTTAATTGACCGAGGCAAGCCTCCATAACCCAACAACTATACAGGCCCACCTTAGCATATGGCCCCTTGCCACTTATCTCAATCTAAATTATTCACCACACCAGTTGATTACCATGCACCATGTCACCACAAATCAACAACATTGTGAGACATCACGTCACCACAACTCGACATCATCGTGTGACAACACCTGACACACCTTTCATAAACATATTCAATATTCTATTAGTCAAGATTGATTTTGATATTTCAAAAGACATGAGTTACACATGGTATGGCTAAGCAACTATACACAAACTAACCAACCCACGTTGGCATCTATTAGCTACCAACTAATAATGAATCATTCTAGGGTGACAAATAATCATAGTATACAAATGACAAGATAGAGTATAATCCAATTGGGTTGAATAACTAGATCCCAAACTAAATTGAAATCAATTCTACACATAACATAACATGCATAATTTAAATCAACATAGGAATTTGTAAAACTGGATTCAACATGATCAAAGTATAACTTGCCTTGAAAAGGTCACGGACTTGGTCTTGAATCTGATCTTGAATCAATGCTTCACTCTCGAACGATCTAAGCACTTTGACGTCTATGTGAATCAAGTAAAATATCAAATAAATACAAAACTAGATAGTAAACAAACTCCAAAAATCAAATAAAATCTACTTTTAAATAGATCTTACTTTTATAAATTTTTAAAAATTTGAATCACCTTAATCGGAGCTCATACGAAGAAGAACGGGCTCTCGAAAGTTTGAAAATTAGGAAAAAGAATAAACTCATAATTTTACTTATTATTTTTCTATTGAAAAACCCTGATTATAACGTTAGCACCGAACTGGCCAATCGCCAATTGACACATGGTCTCACCATTCTGTGGACCACGTCCACGGCTCAAGTGCAAGTCCACGGTAGACTCAACACATCGCTGACGCCAGCGTTGACGTCACTTGATAACGCAACACTGATGCCCGCTGACACGCAGACATGACATGGCTGCGACACATGTGTAAGATCGAGGATGCGCCTAGAGGGGGGTGAATAGGCGTTTATAAAATTAATCGCTTTCTAAGACGATGCGCGCTAATCAATCCCTATGTCAAAACCTAATCAAAGATAATGCGGGAGCGATAAACTAGGTTTTGACAATTAAAGCCTAAATCAACTAGACTCACTAGTGCACTAACTAAATTATGTCTCTATACAAGAAATGCTAAATTGAACAAACAATTAATACTAAGCAATTCTAACACAATCAAGCAATTGATTAATATACAATAAAGTAAATGCTTGAGGATAAAAGAGACATGAGGCAACCGATATTTTTTCATGGTGCTCGGAGACTTGCCAGCCTCCCCTAGTCCATGTTGAGGCTAACCCAAACCCTTGGACTGGCTCCGTAATGAGCACCCGCCTCGATTCCACTAGATGTGGTTTTTCACTCTTTCGCGTACGCGTAGGCTCAACCAGAACCTTCACAAACTTCGCCGGAGCTTCTCACAACCTTGAGAGCTCACCGCGCACGACGCTCTACGCTGTCTAGGAGTCGGCAACCTCCAAGAGTAACAAGCCGAGTCTCCGCTTGAGCTTCACCTAGCACAACAAATGAGCTTCCAGTGATCACCTAGTGCAACACATGCACCAAGGATTCTCCTCAAATGCAACACATGCACAAGAGGTCACTCAATCCACTTCTAATTTGCAACACATGCAATTAGGGCTCACTCTTTGCTCAAGAATCAAATGTGAGTGTGCAACACATGCAACACCTCATCTAAACACTCAACAAAGCCAGCAACAACTGCCCAATGCCCCCCATGGGTTCTATTTATACCCCACCAAAGAAAACTAGCCGTTTGGGGGCAATTCGGATAGAAAATAGCAAAACCTGGTACTACCGCCAGCATAAGTCCGGTAGTACCGACCTCGAGGGCAACGGCTCAAAAACTAGCCGTTGCGCAGGAAACCCGGTACTACCTCAGGCCAAATCCCGGTAGTACCGCTCGAGCGGTAGTACCGAACTCCACGCCGGTAGTACCGACTTTCACCCGATCGCAAAACTTCAGCTTTCGAAAATAACTACCGCCGTCTTGGTCCCGGTACTACCGTGCCTCCGGTAGTACCGCCCTCATGGCCCGGTAGTACCGACTTCCAGAGCCGAGCAACACATGCTCTCTGGAATAAAACTACCGGCCACATACATGCGGTAGCGCCGGACTTCCAGATTACTGGGACTCACAACAATGGTAATCTAGCCTTTCCGAAAAAACAGATTTTCAACCCTGAAATCATTTCTTCAAAAACCAACACTATTCTTTGAGCCATTAGATGATCAACACATGATCATATACTTGTGCAAAACACATTTGCACCAACTTAGCTCATGCTCAAAGAATCTCAACTAAATTTGCGAAAACACATTTAACAAATAAACCACGAACCTATGAGATCAATCCTCTAGCCATGTAAGGATCAACACATGACCCCGACACTTTGCAAAACACATTTGCAAATGCCAACACATGCTCTAGGATCGAAACACATAACTTCTAAGCTTATTTACAAAACACATTTGCAAATAACAAATCCAACTTGTGAAAACACATTTCGCAATCAACTCAAGATCTATTTGCAAAACGTATTAAGCAAATCAAACCCGAGTTTATGAGATTAATCTCCTAGCCATGTGAAGGTCAACACAAAACCAGTCAACTTGCAAACACCATTGCAAGCCCTACTCACATGCTCTCGGGATTAGGACTCATAGACCTCGGTTCATTCGCACTGTGAACTTGCAAATAACACATTAAACCAATTTCATGCTTGAGCACTACTCTTTGCAACACATGCAATTCTCTAGTTCCATGCAACTAAACACTTAAAACCAATTCAAACGTATAAGCTCTCTACTTGCAACACATGCAAGCCTCTAGCACATACACAACCACATAAATACCAAATCATGCTTGAGCTCTCTCCTTTTGCAACACATGCAAAACTTAGCTCCAAGCAACCACTTTGATTTAAGAAAAATTTGTTTTACAAAGAAAAACAAAACATAAAGCTTTAACAATTTCAACACATACAAAAGTGAACTTCACGCAAAAGCCAACGCATAAGCTTATCCTATTTGCAACACATGCAAATCAAAACTTTATGCAAAAACCAAATGCATGTGCTTTTCTTCTTTGCAACACATGCAAATTAGAGCATAATGTAACAACAACCAAGCATAAGCTTAACACATTCGCAACATATGCCAAATGGTTAGCTCAATGCAAAAACCAAATCCAAATAAGATTTGAGCTTGAGTGAACACGGGATTAAGATCATCAACACATGATGAAGCTTAAGCTAGGACTCAACCCCTCTTAATAGTACGGCGATAAAAAGTAGACTCAAAGACTAGAAAGTCCTTAGCCTATTTAGTTATACCTTGAGCTGCCGCACGCAAGCAATCCCCTTTGGGGTCTTTATGATCTTCACTCTTACGCTCCCCCGGGATCATCACTCGGCTCTTCTCTTAATCTCTACGGGATCTCCTCTTGACGCCCATCACCTCATGATGCCGTCCTTGTCCCGTTTTCATCATCTCAATCATCTTTGGACTTAACCTAGCTCAATCACAACTCATAAAATAGTTAGTCCAAGATACATAGTTGTCTCAATTATCTCTTGTACTCCATTAACACATAATGGATGCCTTTAGATCAATTGAGCACAACCCAAATCAATTTGAATGATTTAAATGTGTCTTAAGTAGAATAATGCAACATATGCTTCATTATACTTAAGAACTATTTATTTGTTCTTAATTAATCAATGAATATCATCAACACATGATGAAGTGTTCTTTAATGATTAATAAGATAAATGAACTCAATTTAAATTTTCATTTAAATTGACTTTTCAAGTTAGAGTGTGAACTCCCCCTAAATGTGTGCATCCATGTAATATATGGATTGGGAAATATGATGCACATTTTGTGGTCAATATCATGGGAATATTCATACTTTAACTTGAATCCTAAGTATGCAATAAGATAATAGAAATGAATACAAGTGCATACCTTGGGTTTTCCATTTTCCATCCCAATTTGAAACTAATAAGAATGTAACTCAATAAACATGTTAGTCTCATATTGATTAGATTTGTCATTAAACAATAATTAAACATTAATATTAAATCAATCGCCAAAACCAATGGAGCTTGAACTTACAATTTCCCCCTTTTTGGTGATTGATGACAAATCCTATATTAATTCCTCATTTGGATAACAAACAATGGTTAATTAAACACAAGACCCTTTCATGCATTGTTTTTAGGAGAATTCAAGCTCTTTATACCATTTGATACCATTTAATTTGAAAATTTAAGCTCTTATACCATTTGCATCAAATTATTCTTTTAAACAACAATTTCAAGCTCTTTATACTATTTGTTTATCACATTAATTTCCCCCTTTTGGCAAATTACAAATTCTCCTCCTTTTTGGTAAATTACAAAAGAAGGAATTAATATCCCACTAATTCTCCCCCTTTTGGCATTAAGCACCAAAAAATGGAAAACCAATCCAAAGGAGGTAAACATTGAGAGCTAGGAGAGAATGCATCTCTTAAAAGATCATGTGCCAAATGAAAAAGCACCATTTGCAATTTGAGATAGTATAGAGCTTGTGTTCAGGCATGAGACGAGGCGATTGGGCCTAGGGTGACAGGCAGCCGAGGCTCATGGGCTGTGGTCTTAGGTAGTCAAGGTGCAACATGGCCTGTGCATGATGAGTTGATGATCAAGAAGGCGCTCACCTCATATCTGTGTATGAGTTGTGTTAATTTTGTACTTGTTTTTCTTGGTGGCTGAGAATATGAATGAGAGGATTTTTTTTGCAACATGATGGTGTTTGACAGGCCAAATGCTTATCGTAGTTAGGCTTGTCCATGCTTCAAAAAATGCATAGCTCTGTCACTGGACATATGCATGTAATATTACAATTGAAAGGACACATGCATGTAATTTTTGTAATTAATTGTAAGAAATGGTGGAATCATGTAAGATTGCTGGGGCTACTTATTACTAATGTCTTCATGATTGATTTTTAAGCTAATAGTGCAAAAACTTTTTATATTAATTTCAAAAGTGTGAGCAATCACAAGTATTTTTGAGTTTTCACTTTCTAACAGCATCATGTGTAAGTTATGATTTATTGAGTAGTCCACTAGAACACTTTGAGATCAATTAGATTATGTTTATTCATCATGCAGGTTTCAACGTATGTCAGTCTATCTCGTTTGGTCCGGCGTAGCTTGAAAGTTCGCTCTGGCGTAGTTGATCTTTCATCTGAAATTTGGTCTATCGCAGCGTTGAAGGTCAATCTCTGTTATTCCTTGTTTTTGTCAAATTGCGAAGGTAATATCTCTTGATCCATAAATCCGATCGAGTTGATTCTTATTGGGTTAGATTCATAATTGAATCTAGTTTCTTCAGTTAAAATTTCACATTAATCCAACGGTGGGATCTTCAGTTAATCTCATTGTTTGAGTTTGGTTCGTCACTAGTTTGAATTTGGTCCGTCGCTGTTAGATCGGTATTTGTTTTAGCTGTCTTGCGAATGATATAACTCTAGATCCACAGGTCCGATTGAGTTGATTCTTTTTGTGTTAGCTTCAAAATTAAATGTAGTTTCTATAGTTAAAATTTTACGTCAATCTCACGGTTAGATCTTCAGGAATCTTAGTTTTAGTGAACGTGTGTCAGTCTGTTTGGTTTGGTCCGGCGTAGCTTGAAAAGTTCGGTCCGGCGTAGTTGATCTTTCATCTGAAATTTGGTCCGTCGTAGCGTTGAAGGTCAATCTCTGTTATTCCTTGTTTCAGTCAAATTGCGAAGGTAATATCTCTTGATCCATAAATCCGATCGAGTTGATTCTTGTTGGGTTAGATTCATAATTGAATCTAGTTTCTTCAGTTAAAATGTCACATTAATCCAACGGTGCGATCTTCGGTTAATCTCATTGTTTGCTCCTCAAGGACCCAGGTTTGCTGCTCCATCTATCTTACACCTACTTGTTTCTTGACTTCCTGATTGTTTGGTCTAGATTTGATAGTTCGAGTCGTTCTTGTGATATCATAGACTGGCAAGTCAAAATGATATCTGTTCCACACGTGCAAAATCTGAGAAGTGAAAATGTGGTAGATACAAACCTTACCTATGTTGGGAGAAATGTCTTGTCTTTTAAGAACTAATTACTGCCAGTCCAAACATATTTAAGCCACTATATTAACCATATTAATTAGACAATGCCTGCTTATGGAGTGACAAACATGAATATTTAAGCCACCATATTAACAATATTAATTAGCAAAAAAAGATGGAAGACTTAAAAAGAGAGTAGTAATACTAATATCTGATTCTAAGTTTGACTCCATCTCATAAAATAATGGTAGGTTCGTCGAGATGGAAAGGTTTACATGGCCTGCACATCATAGTTGAAGTGCATAAACTAGTACATCATGCGCTCGCCTACATCCCTCCATAATGGCGCCATAAGTGCTCGACTATATCTTCTTGAAGCTGGGAGTGAGCTTTTCTATTTCTGATGGATTGATGAGTTTGAATAAACTCAGAAAGCTAAGGTGTTCTTTCATGGGAAACTGCAACATTTTCTCCCATTGCTTCGTAATTGTAGTTAACTGGACCTCCATCCCGCTCATCTTCAACTATCATGTTATGCATGATGATACATGCTGTCATGATATCTTGAAGTGTTTCTTGATACAAAAAAACGAGCTGGTCCACAAACAATTGCAAAACGAGCTTGTAAAACTCCAAATGCTCGTTCCACATCTTTCCTAGCTGCTTCCTGAGTTTCTGCAAAATGTTTTTTCTTATTCCCTTGGGGAGCTGGTATTGTCTTGACAAATGTTGCCCATGAAGAATATATTCCATCTGCAAGATAGTATCTTATTGTATAGTTGTGACCGTTCACAGTATAATTCACTTCTGGAGCATGCCCTTCAGCTAACTTAGCAAAGAGGGGGGACCGGTGAAGAACATTAATATCATTGTGAGACCCTGGTAAACCAAAAAAAGCATGCCATATCCAAAGATCTTGGGAAGCAACGGCTTCTAGAATGATTGTTGGCTCGTGAACATGACCAGTATACATACCTTGCCATGCTGTAGGGCAATTTTTCCACTTCCAATGCATGCAATCTATGCTCCTTAGCATTCCTGGAAAACCTCTTTCCTCACCAATAGCAAGTAATCTAGCAGTATCATTCTCATTTGGAGATCTCAAATACTCATCTCCAAATATTTCAATAATAACTTTCACAAACCTTCTCGGGCTCTCTATAGCAAAGACTTTCTCCAATCAAGACATAATCATCAATAGCATCTGTTGCTACTCAAGTAAGCTAGCATCTCGAATCTTCGGTTATCTTCGTAAAGAAGATAACCCAAGATTTCCAGCACAATTCCTCTTCTGCACAAAATAATTATCATGTGCTTCTACAGCATGCAATATGCAAAGAAATAGAGGACGATTCATTCGAAACCTATGTCGAAAAGAAAGTTGAGCTGTAGATAGTAGGATCAACACAATATACGAAGAAATAAAGAATGAATAATTATAAACCTGCGTCGAAAGAAGGTCGGGCTATAGATAGGAGGATCAGCAAAATAGTCCTGAAACAGTCTAGCATGTCCTTCTTGCCTATTGCGATGAATGACTTCACGGCCAGGTGTAGAACCGCCATGGCGTGGAAGATTCACACTCTGATTTTCCATGTGTGCTAGGTATCCTGTTGTAAGAAGAAATAAGTACTCATTATTTCTCTCAGACTCCTCACCTTCTGAGAGACATTGAGAGACTAAGTTTCAACGACTCATTGTGATATTGTAGGTAGTGAACAACCAGAAATGTGCAGAATATGGAACTGCAAATGGGTATGTATATATAGACGAGAATAATGTGACCGTTAAGATGACCGTTAGAATATAGCCGTTAAGATGACCGTTAGAATGCAGCCGTTGTGATGGCCGTTAGAATATAGCCGTTATGATGATCGTTTCAATATAGCCGTTAAGATGACCCTTAGAATATAGCCGTTATGATGACCGTTTGAATATAGCCGCTGTGATGATTGTTAGAACATGACTCACTCAGTACAATAATTTTAATAATGACTATTATAACATAACCGTTACAGGAAAATTCAAATTTAAAACTCCCACGCTCAAATATAGCCATTCAAGATAACCATTACAATGTGGTCGTCACAATAAATTTTAATTTTTAAATTCCGTATTTAAATATAGTTGTTTGAATTCATCGGTAAAAAACGTTTCTTCGTTATGGTGTTATGTGTAATATGATTAGAATATAGGAAAGAGAAAATAGAGAGTGTGATATACTGATATGGAGAGTGCTGTTGGAGAGGGAGGAGATATGGAGAGGCATTTTTTTAGAGAGTTTTGTAAATCTGGCTTTTGGAGATTATTGCTCGAGTTGCTCTTAACTCACCAAAGACAATACTAGGCGCGTCTAAGTCTTTGCTAGGGCCAACCAGAAATTCTGCAGCACCGATTTTGTTTGCTTAATTGCACATTAGTCCAGGCCAGTCCCTCATGATTGGCTGCCATTGAAGAACAGGGGAGAGATGTAAGAGGATCTACGGTGTGTTAGGAAAAAGACGAAGCTGTCGATCTATTTTATGGATTAGGTCATATATTATTTAATGGTCCAGTTGGCTAAACGATTAAAGATAAAGGCCCACAACCTAGTCTATTTATGAAGTATACGTGCCTATCCCATTTAAATTTGATTCAAAAAGAAGCATCAAATGATGCTATCGATTGGTTTCTTGCCATCTAGACATATATGGGTCAGGCGGTAAGGTTTAGGTCAGGGACTGTGTGCATAAGGCAAAGGTGTTTAGACTTGTGTTCAAGCATGAGACGAGGCGATTGGGCCTAGGGTGACAGGCAGACAAGGCTCATGGGCTGTGGTCTTAGGTAGTCAGGGCGCAACATGGCCTGTGCATAATGAGCTGATGATCAAGAAGGCCCTCACCTCATATCTGTGTATGAGTTGTGTTAATTTTGTACTTGTTTTTCTTGGTGGTGAGAATATGGATGAGAGGATTTTTTGCAACATGACGGTGTTTGATCGGCCAAATGCTTGTCGTAGTTAGGCTTGTTCAAGCTTCAAAAATTGCATAGCTCTGCCACTGGACATATGCATGTAATATTACAATTGAAAGGGCATATGCATGTAATTTTTGTAATTAATTGTAAGAAAGGGTGGAATCATGTAAGATTGCTGGGGCTACTTATTACTAATGTCTTCATGATTGATTTTTAAGCTAATAGTGCAAAAATTATTTATATTAATTTCAAAAGTGTGAGCAATCACAAATATTTTTGAGTTTTCACTTTCTAACAGCATCATGTGTAAGTTATGATTTATTGAGTTGTCCACTAGAACACTTTGAGATCAATTATATTATGTTCATTCATCATGCAGGTTTCAGCTCTGCCCTTGCAAACAAGATGGTCAAAGTCTACAACTCAAATCAAGGTCTTTCACATAATTTGTATATATATGTTTTTTTTGCAAAATTTTACATGTATTTCCTTATAAAAGACATTACAATTCTACACAAAAAAATTAGAGTGAAATTCGGTCCTAAAATCATCAAAACAGGTCGATTTTCTGAAAATTTCGGTCCAAAATGCCGAAATTCTCCAAAATCACTGTAGCGACACAATTTTTTTAAATTCCACCGGTACGTGGAATCTCAGTCCCCAACAAAATCCAAAATCTTGGCCGAGATTTTGAACCTGGGTCGCAACAACTGAAACAGTTAGAAGGGTCATATAGCTAGGGAGAAATTACAACCAGGTTTGAACTTATACAGGATGAAATTAACATCAAAATTTACGGAGACATTTTTGATTTCTTGTTGACCTTGTTAAAGCTCTGTTTTAGAAACCAGGGGAAGAAATCGCCTCTTTGTTTTTTATTTATTGAGAGGAATAGAATATATTGCTTTTTCTAGTCCGCAGAAATTGCTCCTTTTCAAATCTATAAGACCTTAAAATTTGCTCGGCGATCCGATTGTTCTCTGAAATTGACTCTTTTTCTCGATAATCATCCCTGCTCCTTTTCGTTTAAGTAAGCGCGATAATACTCCATCCTTTTTCTCGCCTCGTCTTATCCACGCCATACGAGCTCCTCTAAAAGAAAAAATGTCGATGTCACATTGTAACCTCGATGTTGAATAATAAACCGATCACCATAGATCAATTCAAATGCCAATGAAGAATAGACGAAAAACAATTGCAAATAGATGAATAAAGGATATATGGAGATAAACTTTTTCTCTCTTTGTTGATCGTGAGATCTGTAGAGATTGATTCTTTTGTATTATATGATGTTATATTTATCCAAAATCTCTTTGTGATAGTTTCAAAATTCACCTATTAAAACTAAGAGTCCAAATATATCTCAACAAAGAAGAGACCGAGAGTTCAATTATGTCTCAATGCTCGTGTCTCACCACTCACGAGTCACCTCACATCTATGTTGTTTTCAGTAAAAGAAAAGAGAGTATCACCTCCGCTCTGTTCCTTTAGAGAAACTAGTGCGAACGGACCAGTGCTTTGCTACGGGCTCAAGGAATTGCCGACACGTCAGAGATTCTAGGAGAGAAAGTAAATTCTTTTAGGAACACTTAAAAAGTAAACCAAATCGTCAGAATTTTAAAAATTACAAAAGCTTGATCATGATCTGATTTTTTATGGTAGCTCAAGTATGCTCCAGACCCTTCTAACAAATTTTTAAGAATTTAAAAATTCAAGAACTCATTCAAATTAGCGAACTCGATTTAAGCGTGTTGGTAACATTGTTAGAATTTTTAAAAATCACAAAAACTTGTTCACGATTTGGAATTTTTATGGTAGGGTAGGCATGCTCTCAGGACCCTTCCAAAATTTTTTGAAGAGCATGCAAATTTAGTAGCTCAATTAAATTAGTAAAATTGCTTTAAACGCATTAGTAGCATCGACAAAAGTTTTAAAAATTGCACTAGTTTGATTTGATCCGGATTCTTTATGGTAGGTTAGTCATACTTTGAGGATCATCCTAAAAAAGCTTCAAAAACTTACATCATGATTTAATAGTTCAATAAAATTAGTGAAATTTACTACCTTCCTAAAATCGTGAAGTTTACTACTTCCTGTTTATAAAAAGAAAAACTATCGTTGTTGCTACAATTGCATCTATTCAGGATTGAACCAGAACCTCGCGCATGCAATGAGGAGCTTGGTATGACCGACCTACACGCAGATTATGACATGTGAGGGCAACAAATAAATGAGTCTATATGACTACCTCATGTGGAAACCACAGAACTTGAGATGTCGGGTGATTTGAGGTTGGACATACATCCACAAGAATCTGAGTTTTATATAATGACACAACAAAATTGACGCGAGGTTGGAAATTCAAGGAGTTATTTGTATGTATCATTATTTAAATGTTGTATAAATATTAAAATATAAATGATAGGTAGATAGTGATTATATATTCTTTTGCTTGCTTCAAAATTTATACAACTTGTATTAGAAGGTGAGGAGGGGCGGCAGCGGCAACATGGATGCACGAGGGGAGGAGCGTGGGATGCGAGGAGAGGTGAGACTAGTGGCGACATTATGTGTGCGCAAGGGGATGAGTAGAGTGGTGGTGGCAGTGTGGATGAGAGCAGGAGGGGAGGAGCGGTGAGCCATGTCAAATGCTTGAGAGCGGGAGCACGGTTTCACCTAGCTATATAGGTTGTTTTTAGCGTAGGTGGGATGATCGTCCCACGGTGGAGGTAAGCTCCATATTTTATTAGTTAAGATATTGTTTGAGTAAAGTAGTCATGTGTGTTCCTCAAAGTAAGAGTTATATATTTAAGTTTCTAAACTTATACGAGTGGATCAAATAAAGGTTCAAATCGTACTTTGTTGGTAATTAAAGATGGCATGAAAACTCGACCCAAATCACATTTTAGCCATGTGGTTAACATTTTAAATGAGTGGAAAATTGATATTTTGGATTTGAATGAAATTTTTACATGCCATTCATACAAATTTAACAAGATTCTAATTGAACTTAATTAGCAATCATACAATTAAGCTTTGGCTTAAACATGGTCAAAGTGGACATGATCACTAGTTGCTAATTGAGTGTATTATTAAAATAATACATCTAGAACAAAGCTTTTTTGTAAAGTGAAATATGGTTGCGTGCAAAATTAGACTAGATGTACTCACCCTCAAACATGATTGTGCCATGCACCATGGAGAAAGCAGTGTGGCCTTCACTTTTATGACACGGATCATGCACGAGGTTAAAATACAGAGATAAATAACAACTAAATATTGACAATATCTTATCTAAAATACTTGCAAACAAGTGCTAGATATCCTAACAATACATGAAAAGATACCATACCAAAGCGTCGTTGAATGAAGTATTGAACGTGAGTACCAATCTTACAAGGGAGAGAAGACAACAATGCTATGGAAGACAATAAATGCCTATGTCCCCATAAGAATCATAATTGATGGAAAAGTGGAAATTGTAGTTAGGATCATCTCCATCACTTTTATATCACAAACTAGGGAGAGGAAATTTGGAGGTGCCAAAACATGTGTGTTGGCCTTAGTGTAATGCCACAGATGAAATGGAATTGAAATTTCTTCGTCGCAAATGAAATTTCCTTTTCCCTCCCCTCCTCCTTTTTCCTCCCACCCGGCCTCTTCTTTCTTTTCCACCCACCCGATAGCACTCCTTCCCCTCATCTGTTTTCCAAGTGCAGCTCTTCCCCTCCTGGCTCCTCCTCCTCCCCTCATGGCGCCACCTCCTCCCTCCCCTGGTTCTTCCTCCCAGTTGGCGCCTCCCCCTGCAGCCCTCCTCCAATCGGCGCCCCCTCCCCTACCAGCGGCAGCAGCTCCTCCTTCTCCCTCCTTCACTCTTGAGCATGAAGGTGAGGGTTTTTGGCTTCTAGGTCTTGGGTGCTGCTCTTGGGGAGGGAGTTTCTGGTTTTTGAGTGCTCTAGGGTTCATATGTTTGGGGATTTTGGGGGGAAAAGTGGTTCTAGGGTTTGGAGGGAAAACGGCTGTTTTTGGGCTGAGTTCTGCCTGTCTGTTAGGGTTAAGTTTCGAGTTAGTTAAAAGTATTTTCTGAATATTTGGTTATAGATAAAGTTGTAGCTCATCGAATCCTCTTTAATATGAGACTAAGAACACGAAATTTCGTTTAGCCAATCAAAAGTTATGGTCTTTTTAGTGCTGGTTGTCCTGATTGTACTCGTGCTGATAGCTGAAATGTTAAACTGCTGTTTAGAGCTAGTTGCAGACCGAATTAGAATTTTTGATTGCCTGGGGAAAGTTAGGAAATTTTCTGTAGATTAAGAAAATATCCTTGTTTTCTTGATTTAGACTCAAGAATCAATAGTTATGCTATTTTGAAGTATGTTGTTCTGAAATCTGAAGCTGCTGAAGATTCAGATTTCAGTCTGAGATTCAGAGTGCTATTTGAGGACTTTAAATGTATCTCCTTAATAAATGGCTATATTATAATTGTAGATTATCCTCTTATGGTCATTTGGAGCCCAAGAATGCAAATTTTTACTTAGCCAATTGGAAGTTATGCTCATTTTAGTACCTGCTGTTCAGAACTACTCTCAATGCATATAACCTCTGTTCATATCTAATCTGGGAATTATTTATGCATTTCCTGAATGAATAGCTATATAATAATTGTAGATTATCCTTTTGTGGTCATTTGGAGCACAAGAATGCAAATTTTTACTTAGTCAATTGGAAGTTATGCTCATTTTAGTACCTGTTGTTCAGTACTGTCAATGCATATAACCTCTGTTCATATCTAATCTGGGAATTATTTATGCATCTCCTGAATGAATGGCTATATGATAATTGTATATTATCCTCTTGTGGTCATTTGGGGTCCAAGAATGCAAATTTTTACTTAGCCAATTGAAATTATGCTCAATTCTCTAACTGCTGTTCAGAACTAGAGTTAATGCATGTAATCTTTGTTCATTTCAAATCTGAGAATTGTTGGTGTATTTTCTGAATAAATGGCCATAGTAGAGTTGTAGATTATTCTCTTGTGATTAATTAGGATCTAGGTTCACTCAATTTGGTTAAGCGAAGCAAAAAGTTATGATTGTTTGAGTGGCTGCTGTCCGGTATAGCTGTAGTTTGGTTTTAGTGTTGAATTGGTGTATGAAGTTGAGTTGGAATTGTGTGAGAGGATGAATTAGTCTAAATGAGGAAGTTTAAAGCGCGTTACGCTTAGAGCGAAGAGTTATTATTAATTGTTGCTTGAATTTTGATTTGCTTTGTTGAGATGCATGAATATGTGATTTTTTTTTCAGGAGGTGTGGCTTCAACCTCACGCCACACCGCTTCGTGAGGTTAAAGGCAAGTGTATCAATTAGTATGATTGCTAGGATGTCATTTCATTACTAATATTATTGATTATGTTTATGCTAGCCATATTGGTATATTTGTGTGTATGTTTATATCGAAAAAGGATTGTTGAATGATTATGAATTGTTATAGATGAGTATGTTGTGATGGTGAAAATGATAAAGTGATGATTATGAGTAAAATGATATTGTGCATGTGTATTTATGTTCATGTTGATGAAAATGTGGATGTTGGAAAGGAGTGTATTTTCTTTGTGATTTATGTATGTTAAATTGCACATGTGCATTCATAATGGAAGAGGCGACCCATATTGATGCGGGCCTCTGTGTTCACACGTAGTGAACACGAAAGTCCTACCTCGTAGTCCCATCCATAGATGTGGCTGGGAGCGAGTCAGTAAGAGTAGGCGCCCTCCACGGGATGGAAGGGAATGAGGGTGCACACTGACGGGTGTGCACTCAGCAATACCGGTATGAGCTAAAAGAAAGATGCATTCATGAGCATGTACATTGCATTGCATCGCTAACAATGAGTTTTGTGTGTTAAATGGTACTGTGAGAAGTTGAGATAGAGTCGTGGACTCATCCAAAGAGATCTAATGAGGTATGTGTAGGAATTAAGCAATGAAGTGAAAGAGATAAATTGTGTTGATATTATTATTGTTTTACATTTTTGTTGATTTGGATAAGAAAAATGCTCATGTTGTTGATTTAATTGTGTTAAATGGTTTTGTGATACATTTTGCTGAGTCTTTGGACTCACGCTTGTTTGTTTAATTTTTTTTAGGTACTATGAGAGCAGCTCGCCGGGATGGGAAATAGCTTCACTTCACTCTCAATGCCTTAATGTAGTTGAAATAATTGAATTATCTCTCTTTGGAAGTGGTGCTAGGTTTAAAAGAATTTGATTTCGAATAGGTAGCTTATAAGTAGTTGGTGGTATGTTAATTTACTTCCTTGAGTTGTTGTGTTGATACTTGTAGTTCCTCTTTAATTGCACCATGGTTATCTTTTGAATATTGTTGCTCTTCCATGTTATTATGCTTAGTTGTGTGCTTAGTTGGTCATGATGGTTAATGGATAGCATGGCTTGTTGTTGTTATTGTTGTTAGATTGAATATTGTCTTTTATCTGCCGAGTGGATGTCCATGTTAATAGGGAGGTCTTTTAGAAATTTTTATTAAAGTTCATTACCGCTAGCATGTTTAGGTTGTTTTGTTGTTCTTCTCTAGTGATTTGTGATTATGGTTACTTGAGGTGTAACATTCGGGCACGTGGGGTGTCAAGGTGTTACACTTAGTCAAGTCATCTCCATCATTTTATAACACTAAATAGGAGAGGAAATTTGGAGGTACCAAAACTTTTGTATCTGTCTTTCAAACATCGACTTAAAATAAATGTCTAAAATACAAAAGATGTATATCCATTTTTCTTGACTTTAAAACCAGATATCTCGACTTTAAATCATTTTTCTTGAAATTGTATCTTTTATATTTTTGTCGAGTTGTGTTAGTCGAATATGTACACATTTTTTTTAAAAAAGATTATACTTCATTCAAAAAATATCATTTTGGGGTATATGTAGTTAAACTTTTGAAACTTTGGCTGTTGATATCTTTTTAAGGTATTTAGATTGGATACAATAGGTTTGTCTCGAAAAGTACTTTTATAGGATATTTTATTTGAGTTTATAAATATATTATAATAGGACCTAATAGGCAAAGTTGTATTTTAGGAACCTCGTCAATGTACAAAATGACATATTTTTGTAATTGGATGGAGTAGTAAAACTGATTCCCACCTTCCACGTGACTTGCATTTCAAACTAGGCCTAGTTGTTTTCACGGAAAAAAAACATAAAGAGAAAATATCACAAAACACTGTGTAAATGTCCATTTGTAACGCAAAGCACCAACTTTTGAAGGATTTTACACAAAACACCATGAAAACTGACATTGTAACAAAAAAAACCAGGTTTTGACATGTGGGGCCATCTGAGTTGCTAGGTCAGTACCACCTCTTGCCTACGTGTGAGTAATATAGAATTAGAGATGCTTTGTGTTATGAATGTTGAGATATGATAGGATTACGAGTCCTAGTTCAAATATATTAGGAGTCTATCTCGTTGTAGGAGAATCTAAATCTATCTTTTATGGGTTTCTACTATAAATATGGCACTATATTAGATAAGAGAATCAATCTAATAAAGAGAGAGTTTTAGGGCCTGTTTGATAGAGCTCCAGATTCTAGTTTCACCTAAATCTGAAACTTGTAGGCTAAAATAAAGTGAATTAAGTTTATATTTTTAGTCTAAAATGTAAACGAGATGATCTATCTAAACACTCTTAATATACTCATAGTTTCAGCTTCATGAATCTAGTGAAGCTAGAATTTTCAGCTTCACCAGATTCACGAATCTGAAGAAGCTGAATCCCTGCCAAACACACCCTTACCTTACTATATTGTGTGTGCTCCTTGTGATTGTTTATGCTATTCGATTGGCGCATTTATTTGACCTACGATGATCGTTATCGTTTTACAACACGTTATCAGCACGAAGCCCTATTGAGGCTGATCAAGATAATTTGCCTGCATCAATCTATACTGCATCGAATCGACCGACACGAAACAATTAAATCTAATACAAGACGTATGCAACTTCGGACCATGTAAGTTAATCTCATCTGAACAACTTTTAATCTAGTAGATTAATTTTTCCCAAATTGCCTAGATTACTTACGTAATCTAATTAAAATATTATGGTTTGTGTAATTATTATTCATAAAAATTAAGAAAACCATTTTCTTCAAGGCCGCACATGTAGCATCGTAGCTAGGTTGTGCCTATAGCGCCGTCGTCCAGCCACAAACATCCTGCAGCCAGATGCTGGCCGCCAACACATGGCATCACCTGGGTGCCCGCCACGTGCTGGCCAGCATGCACGCCAGCCACACCTGCACTCCAGTAGTGCCCCTGTTGCACCCGGTCATGCCCACCGCATGTACCGGCAACTACTGTCATGCCCGTCGGCCTACCACTGATCTGGCGCATGCGACCACCGCTGCACACGAAGCGCCACACCGGTGCACTTGTGCCACACCTGCAGTCGTCGCGTACCTTGCCATACCGCTATTGGGCCATTGACCAGCCTCGTTGGCCCTACGCCGTCCTTCGAATGCGCCAGGCATCGTGATGCACCTGCATGTACTCGTCGACAGTCTGCAGCCATGTCGTGCTTTCGGCCATAGACTGCTTGCTAACAACTCCCACCGAGCTGCACCGCCAAAGAAAAGGGGAACAATCGTGGCGGCTAGGGTTTTAACCCTGGGCGGTCGCCATCATGGGCTAGAGTGGGCCACGGACAGCCCACACATACGGCCCATAGTCCATACGGCCTTCTTGTTTTTCGGGCGAAAAGAAAAAGGGAAATAAAAATAAAAATGGCAATTTTTCATTTTTAACCCCAAAAGTTCTAGTTGTCTACAAACAACCTTAGAAAATTACTTTATGGACCCTGAAGTTTTCAGTAATTCCATAAATAGTCAATAAATTCTAAAAAAGTTATATTAATTCCTAGAAATTGAATTTTTAGGTATATGGCCTTTTGTAAATTTGTTTAACCTTAGACTTACTACACAATGGAAGATTCATATCTCTAGGTTTATTTTTGCTGGCATAATCTCATGTTTATTCATGCTTAATTTTTTTGTTATTTAGTAATTCTAAAAATTAAAAGAAAACTATGAAAAATGCTAGGAAAAATTCTGAAAAATTTTAGATAATTATCTACTAAATAGATGTAGGCCAAGCTTTTTTGATTCATGAGTAAGCATGTAATATATTGATTTTACCGGTAGTTAAATTTAGTTTTTGCATGAATATAAAATATGATTTGTTTGCCATCATAAAGAAAGAATTTACCGAGCTTGCCCTGAATTGTAGCACTTACCTGACCTAGGCAATGGATGTCAAGATTAACCTAACAACTTGATCTCTTAGAACAGATATTACTCAGCTTGAAGTTGGCACCCCTATTCTTTTTGGAGCCGCCATGTGTGTGGCTTTACAATTCCTAAGGCATTGAATATTTGATGGCGAATGACCTGTTGGCACTATAGAATTTTGTAAAGCAATGATATAACCAGTAAAGATTCGCAATACTGCCAAAATCACAGTGTGAGAGGACCTTCTTATGCTTTTAGGACTTTAAAACTGTGACAGCATACAACTTCACTATGCACAAGCTTGTAACTAAACTAACATTCGGTAACCAAAAAGTTACTGATGCTGAAATGATAAACAAGACATTATGCACCTTTCACCCCAATATGAGGATAATGTAGCACCAATACCATCATGTCTAGTACGAGAAGTACTTTGAGCTTAATTGTATTTTGCTAGAAGCAGAAAAGTATGATGGACTTCTAATGAAAAATCATCATGTCCTCCTTAATAGGACATATGCTATGCTCAAAGAACATGCAAATACTCAAAAAGGGCCAAAAGCATAAAGGGGAAAGTGGAAGAATGACATAACACAAAAGGGAAAAGGCAAACCCCCAGTAGAAAAGTAGAGGTAAAGAATCAGAGAGCTTATAGAAGCAAGACTCAGCCAACAAGGCTGTAAACCTTGTACAACTTTGCTTTAGGTTTGGATGTAGTGGCCATTGATAGCGCAACTGTCGCATCTCGAAGCATTTGGTAGGCTTTTATATGCAATCCACTAAAAAAGTCAAGAAGACCCAGCGAAACAATATTGAGGCACACTTCACCATTCAACCTGTTGTTGACACAAAGGCTGAGAAGTGTGATGATATGGTTCTTGATACTCCTGAGCTCGAGGAATCCTAGAAGGACACCCACAACACATATGAAGACTTGAAATAGTCTCCTAAATATTCTTTTACTTTGCTAATCAATGTCACATATTCTTTATGAGCCTCCTTATCAGTTTAGTTTTAGTTCCTTAATGAACATTGGTCTACATTCATATTGAGCAATTAGCATTTAAAGTTAAATAAATTATTATTTTCAAGGTTATTTGATTAATTTATTGTGCTATGTAAGTTCTATATTTTGCAATGTGTTTCTGATGCAAAAATTCCTTGATTGTTAAATCATACTTATAATATAGAACAAAGTATAATCCAAAAGCGGAGGAGGAAATTCGTCTTATAGATAGACCACATATTCAATTCTTAGAGAAAATAAATATTTTTAGATTTTGACTAAGAAAACTAGAAATACTATAGCTATCACCGGAAGCGATGCCCTCATTGTTGGCACCGAAAGAGCCATCATAGTTCTTCCTATAGGTACTTGCATAATAATAAAGGATGCTCTATTGTACCATAAGTCCAGTCATACCCTATTGAGTTTCAAAGACATCTGTCTGAATGATTTTCATATAGAGATAGAAAATAAGGATGGTACCAAATACCTACTTATGACTAAATTTGATGGGTGCAATAAACATGCGGTTGAAAACTTCCTTCCTTCTCCTCCGGGTTATACTATATGTATATAGAACCTGGAGTTTATGTTACGATGAAAACAATACTTAAAAACCCAAAAATATTTAAGATTTAGCATGATCAACTGGGTCATCTTGAGTTAAATATGATAAGAAAAATAATCAATAATTCTGCTGGCCATAGCATAAAAAGTACAAACTTCCCTTGACCTGAAGACTTCTTATGCCATGTTTGTGCCAAAGGAAAGCTCATAATTAGACCATCTTATCTATAAGTTAGGAAAGAATCACTAAATTTTCTTGAAAAATTCAAGATAATATTTGTGGACTTATTCAGCCCCTGTCAGGCCCCTTCAGATACTTTATAGTATTTATAGATGTTTCTACTAGCTGGTTTCACGTATGTCTCTAATCTACTAGAAATCATGCTTTTGCTAAATTAATTACCTAAATTATTAAATTAAGCGACTCCTTTTCATAAGAAAGGATCAAGTCTATTTGAGTGAACAATGCTGGTGAGTTTACCTTAAAGGTATTTAATGATTATTGTATAACTCTGGGCGTTAATGTAGAGCATTTAGTATTTCATATCCACACTCAAAATGGCCTTGTAGAATCATTAATTAAAATAATAAAACTTATTTTTAGGCTACTCATGCAGAATTGTTGGGTACCCACCATCTATTGGGACCACATAATGTTGCATGCTACTATATTAATTCCATTAAGACCAACTACATATAATAAAATTTAGTTGTGTTGTATATGTGCCAATCTCACCATCACAATGTACAACCATGGGCCCTTACCGAAAGTTGGGGATTTATGTAGGTTATGAATCTCTATTAATTATTAAATACCTAGAGCCTATCATGGGGGTCTATATACGACTTGGTACGCTGATTGTATGAAGACAATTTTCCAGCATTAAGGGGAGAAAATTACCATATTAAAGAATGCTGGGAAATAGCTTGGAATTTCACTAAAATTTAGTTCTTAGACCCATGCACTAATGAATATGAACTTGAAGTTTGAAGGATTATAAATTTGCAACAAATAGTTAATAATCTGTTAGATGCCTTCGCTAGTCATAAGGGAGTGATAATATCTCATATACCTACAGTATACACATTTGAAAAGGTAGAAATACCCTATAAGGATGTTGAACCCACTCTTACCCCTCATGATAAGAAGAGGGGGAGGCCTTAGGTACATGTGACTCAATTCCGCGGAGATGTCCACAAAAACAGAGAACCAAACAAGTGAGAACATGTCAAGACCCGAATATACAAATATGGACCCTTTGTATATACTGCACTGGTCCAGAATCACGCTAGTGCACACAAGCTCAACATCGGTAAATATCATAATCATAATAGTGAAAATAGGATAAAAAACATCATATATTAAATATTACTAATTGAATGACCTTATGGTTGACTTATATGGCTATGCCTCGTAAGGCTGAATAACAAATTAAACTGCAGTAGATTGAAAATGTAGATAAACCCCCTTAGTATACCATAGGTAACTAACAAGATTCGCACCCTAAACATTTGTCTCCTTATAGTACTCCTCCAACACTGATGTAGACTCATCAATTGGTGATTTGTTGTTGACAAGGTTGAGTACTTAAAGCACTAAACAAGTTGTGCACAGAATGCAATTCTAGCAAACAATATGCAAGACTTATTCCAAAGGAATGACCAACATAGCTATTTTGCAGTAGAGCAGCATTTATAAATGAATACAGCAATGTATTGAAAGATAATAAAACAAATAACAGTAAATAGTAATTTCAGCATTTCTCAAGTAAACCGAGTGTCGGCGTATTCCATCTGACAGGCCCGGAGTCTACAGACCGGGTTTGGTTCGATAGGAGGGCGTCTTCGCAGTTGGCTAACTCTAGAGGGTGAAAACCCTATAGACTCCCCCGCGGCGAATTTCGGCGTATATGAATTAGGGATGACACAGAGATTTTACCCAGGTTCAGGCCCCCTTTGCCTTGGGTAATAGCCTTACTTCTTGCTAGATTGTTTGAAGAGTGTTTGAAACTAGTACAGTACAGAGCTTTCGGGTTACAAGTTCTTCCTTAGACTCTACTGCAGAACTCTTGATCCTTCGACCCCTCTTCCCCATGCACTAGAGGGCCCTTATATAGGCCGAGCCAACCGAGTAGGTACAAGGGGGTCATCACGTGATCTTCATACATTTATTACCCCTTCTGTCTTTGTCCCGTTCCTCCGGCCTCATTAAATGCCGACGATGGCTTCGCCGCCGTCCGCTTGCAGATGTGACCCTTTTGACGGGTAGGTGAGAGGCGTCGAGGAATGGGCTTGTAGCGAAATTTCGCAGTTAGATGATCGACACGCGAGCTGCCGCCGAGCGATGACGATAGGGAAGGAGACTTCGAGGTGAAGCTACTCTGCACCACCTTTTGCCTTTGCGGCGAGGCGGCAGGCGTCCTCGCCACTGCCACCGAACGCCACGTGGATCGGGCGCCGGCGAGCAGGCGTCCTCGCCACTGCTTCGCCGGGCGCCACGTGGCCGGCATGGCGCCGGGCGTGCTCGCCCGCCCATCCGCCAAAGCCGCCACGCGTGCGGGTGGTGGCCGGCGGCGAGGGCGCCTCGCCACTTGCTCACCGGGCGCCACGTGGGCGGCAAGACTGGCGGCGGGCGTCTTCGCCGCCGTCGCCGAGTTACCACGTGATCGGGCGCCGGCGGCAGGCGTCTCGCCACTTGCTCGCCGGGCACCACGTGGACCGGCACTGGCCGTGGTCGTGTTTCGCCGCCGTCGCTGGCGACCACGTGAAATTTGGCGCCGGGCGAAGCGGCGCCTCGCCACTGCCGCCGGGCGCCCATGGACGGCGACTTTGGCCGTGGCGTCTTTCGCCCGCCCACCAAAGCCGCCACGGATCGGGCGCCGGTGAGCAAGGCGACCTTGCCCTCGCTCGTCGGGCGCCACGTGGACCGGCTTTTGGCGGCGGGTGTGTTTCGCCGCCCGTCGCTCGCCGCCACGTGTCTTTGGCGCCGGCGAGGAAGGCCTCGTCCACTCGCTCGTCGGGCGCCACGTGGACCGGCACTGCCGGCGGGCGTGTTTCGCCGCCCGTCGTCGCTCGCCGCCACGGCTGGCGCCGGCGAAGCGGCGTCTCGCCACTGCCGCCGGGCGCCACGTGGACAAAGACTGGCCGTGGCGGCGCGTTTCGCCGCCCGTCGCTCGCCGCCACGTGGGCCGGGCGCCGAACAGCGGCGTCTCGCCCACCGCGCCGGGCGCCACGTGGGCCGGCACACTGCCGGCGGGCCGTGTTCGCCGCCCGTCGCCAAAGCCGCCACGTGGGCTAAGCGCCGGCGGCAGGTGTCTCGCCACTGCCGCCCGGCGCCACGTGGAATGGCTTTGTGTGTCGGAGAGGGTACCCCAGCGTGAAGTACGCTGACAGTAGCCCCCGGGCCCGCCCTGGAGCGCGCCAAAGCCTTTTGGAACCTTCATTGAATGCTTGGTGCGCTCTTGGGCGGGGCCACCACTCATGAGGACACGGCCGCATCGGTTCTATCCCGTATCCGTCGATTTTTCTTGGGACCCAAAACGGCGCACGATCTTGTCCCTTCGCGAACCGTCGGTGCGAGTGATGCATATATAGATACATCTGTACCAAGCGGTTTACGCCTTCTGCTTTCTTGCGCACTTCAACTTTCACTTCTTCATCTTCCTCGCTCAAAGCCTTTTGCCTTCTTTGCCTCCATGGCACCTTCCATCCCTGCCTCCACCGCAGACGCCACCACGGTAAAGAGGATGGCTATCATCGCGCCGGAGGGCACCTTTCGCTTCCGGGTGGGGACCTCCACGCCACAGTGCCTCTCCGATGAGATCCTCATCCACACCTGGGCGATGATGGCGGGTCTGCTCCCACCATTCTCCGAATTCTTTCTTACCGTCCTCCATTTTTATGGGATCCACCATCTTCACCTCACCCCCAACTCCATCGTCTTCCTCTCCATCTTCGCACACCTCTGTGAAATGTTCATGGGGGTGATGCCGAATCTTCCTCTCTTCCGCTACTTCTTCCTCTGCCGCGCCTCCAATGACAACGAGGTAGTGGGGAGCTGCTACTTCCGTCTTCGGGACGGGATGGCCTCCCGCTACATCGCCTTCTAGCCCAGATCCAACTGGAGGGCATGGCGCAGCGACTAGCTGTACATCAACGATGACAGCGGAGTCGACGCCTTGGAGGTGCCCGCCGGAGCAGCGGAGGTCTCCGAGACCTGGAACTCGTCGGTCGAGGAGACGGTGGAGCTCCTCGCGATGGCGGCTCGCATCAACAGACTGCGGGACGCCGGGTTAGCTGGTGGTGGCGAGACTTCATGTCCGGAGGATCACCTTCTTCGCCGCGCGCCCGTCTGCATGGCAATATCTGAGCGACGCAGCGACATAACGTGCACGTGGCCTGGACGTAAGTCTTCGTTTTCCTTTAGCTTTTCCTCGCGCACATGCTTCTTTCTGCGGCTCCCTACCAACCGGCAGCCACTCTTTGTCTTTTGCCAGGTGCGGGAAACTTGGAGGAGCCAGTTCTCGGCAGGAGGCTTGCCGCGCTAATGCAGCCGATTCCAAGCGGCTTAGTTTTTCCAGCGGCGGCTCGGCCGCTCGCCGATTTGGAGCACGCGGAGCGCCTGCGGTTCTCAGGCTGCTCCCGCCGATGGACTCCACAGGGCCTGCCGTGGTGCTGGCCCACGGCCCGCTGGTGATCAGGGAGACGACCACCGCTAGCGATCGGGCCACGGGCAAGCGGCCACTCGCCCCGGACGCCACGGGCTCGGATCCCAAGAGGGCCCGGGTTACGGACCAGACTTCTGCCGTCGCCAGCCTCAACGCGGCGGCATCTCCACAAGGGGCGGCGACAGAGGCCGCCCCCATTACGACTTCATCACCGGAGCCGCCGCCTCCTACGGGGCCAGCTCCAATGCCTTCACTGACACTTCCTCCTCCGGCGCCGGCCCCAACGACCGCGGCGCCAACACCCTCGGCCACGGGAGACCAGGCCACCGCCCAACAGGGTGGCCTCACGCTCCCGATGGCCGCCCTTAGCTTGAGGGTGCCACCAAGGGTGGCCCCTCAAGACGCGCCAAGGGCGCAGACGCCCCAGCGCATCGGGCGGCGGAAGCTTCGCCAGTGCCTCCGCAGCTGCCGCAGAGAGGCCGAGGAGGCGACCCAAGACCGGCGCTTCAGACGCCTTGCCCCTCGCCGCCATCGCCGCCAGACGCTTGTCGAGCTCTTCACCGAAGCTTGGCGACATGCACGCTCATTGGGTATCATCTCGCGCCACCGCCAGTATGGCGCCAGACGGCCAATGAGTTGGCCTTGGTGAGTGGCGAGCTGGAGCGGAGCGGAGAGGGCGGGCGAGTTGGCGCAGAGAGAGGCTAACTGATCGCCATGCAAGAATGGGCGGAGAGGGCCGAAGAGCGGGCGGAGAGGACCGAGGCGGCGCTGAAGCACTCGGAGCACGAGTCCTTCCACCTGCGGCACAACCTGATCATCATGCTCAAGAAGGCCTTCCAGCGCACGAAGAGGTGCCTGGAGCCCTTGGGGGTGGCGTTGAACGTGCCACTGGAAGACTTCGCCCTACAATTTGCCCACGCGACCAACCAGGCCGCGGAGGCACTCCAGGGGTTGCCTGCTGCCCTGGCCGCCCGCTCCGCCAGAGAGGGACGGCAAGTGGCGATCATGGCCGCGACTTATGCGCTGGCCTACTGCGCCAGCCGCGCCGCCGCCTTCGATCCAATGGCGGCGGTGACGGCCGGAGTTGAAGGAGACGCGTGCGCAGAGGTTGGTGCGTGCGGCGTCACGAACACGTGGTTGGCTGCTGCAGTGGAGCGGCCGGTTATGGACGTCTCCACCCGTGGCGGAGGAAGGTGAAAGCGGCGAGGCGAGCTCGACCGGCGATTTATTTAATGAAGAGCCGTCTACCGCTTTGGTTCTTTTGTTTTTGTCTCCTTTTATTGACTTGTCTGCAGTCACAAACACTTGGGCGAACTTTGGTGAAAGAGACATTTGCTGTTTAATGTTACCCGTATGCTTATCTATTTTGTATGATCGAATTTGCTGGATTGAACCGTTAGGCGGCCAGTTTTTAACTTGGCTGGAACGCCTGAGTAACGTCTAGGCTAGAAGGCGTTCACGAGTCCCGGCGATTATCTGCGTTGTTGCGAACAAAAGTATAGATCATGCAAGTCATACAGGACTTAGGCAGAAATGACCTTGAGTCTAACAGGAGATGCAGGACGTAGTTTAATCTTAGCATCCGGTTTTTGCGCGAGATTGTCGCTGGTTCAAATCCTTCTGGAACTTAAACCCTGATGATTGCCTGGAAATGTGCTACAGCGTTGCGTGGCGAGGCAACAAGTTTTTGGAAGTGTTTTTAGGCCAGCAGTACTCGACGGTGATGACCAGCGGTGCTTCAGAGAGCCAAGCCGAGGCGTGCGAGCCGTGTTTGAGTACCGTGCCTAACTTACACCCCGGCCACTTGGCCACGCCGGACGTTAACACTTAGCACATTTTCTTTTATCATGAGGGGCCGTTGATCTTTGACACTCACGACAATCACACGTAGGTTGACCCATCTTAGAGTATGCGCATAAGGAAATGGCCAAAAATGCGGCACGAAGCACTTATCTTGCTTTGTATGCCGTTGGGCGACCAACTCAGCGTCTGGCGGCGAGCTCTGGCGCCAGCAGCCCCTAAGCGCTTAGGCGGCGGCTCTGGCCGGGCGAGCGACCCCAGCGCTGGCGGCGACTCTGGCCACCAAGGTGCTCGAGCTTTTTCTTTACAAAGTATACCAATACCTCCACGCCAGTCCTGCGTGCATACATGACTACTAACAGGATGAGTAGGCTTTACGCAGTGCATACGCATGGTAAGGTCAAATTATGTACGCCCCCGCATGGAATAAGCCCCGGCCCGCCTTTTTTCGATTTCTAAGCCCTTGCGATCCTTTCGGGGGTCGAACTACGGTCTTGTGTGTAAAACAATGGCTCCTGGGAGGGTACTAGGCTAACAATGCTCGCGGTGACGACCAGCGGTGCTTCAGAGAGCCAACCCGAGGTGTGCGAGCCTCGCTTGAGCACCGCGCCTAGCCCGCCCCCTGGTCACCCATTCTTGCCGAACACAGGCGCCGAGCGTCACCATGGATCACCAAGGAATTAGCAAACATGCGGGACCAGCGACATCCATGCGAAAAGATTGCCGCTAAGGGCACAGAAAGGGACAACAACGGTGAAGCAAAAGCCTTCTAGGCAACAACTTTACTAACCGCCAAGATGGCCGACCGGTGGGGAGACTTACCTCATGGTGACGTATGCAGCATTGGTACTTACAATTCCTTCAAGGATAGAACTTCCGCAACAACTCTATGTTGTAGGAATTCGCCAATTCTTCACCGTCCTCAGTGGCCAACCGGACCGCCCCGGGTCGAGATACTGAGACCACCTTGAAGAGGCCCTCCCACCGGGAGAGCGGCCATGCAACCCGGCATGCGTCAACTCAAGAAGACCAGTCGCCCATCGCCGGTGTTCGCTCGAAGACCCAGGTGGCATGGTACCGCTTGAGGCTTTACTGATATCGAGCGGCGCGAAGGGCGGCCCGATCACGCACTTCCTCCAGGAGGTTGACTTCTTCCCGCCAGAGGTCTTCTTGGCCTTCTTCGCTGAACTGAAAGTGCATCTA
Source organism: Guadua angustifolia (assembly GCA_036346375.1). Taxonomy (NCBI): domain Eukaryota; kingdom Viridiplantae; phylum Streptophyta; class Magnoliopsida; order Poales; family Poaceae; genus Guadua; species Guadua angustifolia. The sequence continues at coordinate 64,086,991 of CM070502.1, read as the reverse complement.
GGCACTTATGTTATTTTGGTGATTAATGACAAACGCATATAATTACAATCTATATAATTGTGTAAATGCTTAACTTAGTGCTTAACAAATGACAAATCTCTAATATGATTATATTGCTATGAGACTAACATGTTTATTGCCAAGTTGAGTATTAGTCTCATCTATTTAGAGGAAAATCAAGTGGGATGGTTAAGCAAAGATAAGGTATGAAATTTTGGTATCTCTTCTATATTTGTTATTGCATTCCTTTTGTGCAAATGCATAGTGAACTCCAAGTAGCATGTTGATTATATATATGCACATTGGTTCATGTCATATTTATTTGTGCATATATATTCATTTGAGTTCATTATGTGTTTTGCTTTTAGTATGCATGTATTAACTAGAGTTAAACTTCATATTGCTATAGATTGACTTGGTGCATGCATGTTTTAGTTGTATATCTTCTCATGCAATTCTCTTAATGAAGTTTAATCTAAAGTTGGATCACATATTTACTCTTATTCCAAATATTAGTTGCACATGTACAATTCGTGTATATTCTATCATGTGCTTCATTTAAGTAAAGACCGTGATCCTTGCCATGATTTAATTGATTCATCATATCGGTAATTATCTCTCTAGTGCATATAGATCAATTACATATTCATCATGATGCACTTAGTAGAGAACATTTCTTATGTCAAGTGTTTCCATTTATATTGTGCCTCTTTATATGAAACACTTGTGGTACTTAATTGCTCATAAATATCAATTTCTTTATATCTATTAAGCTTTTGGGACTAATGTCTTTTATGAGTGGTTTGGAAAGAATTAGGTCCCATGTGTGTATGATGACCAAGGTATCTTGGAGGATGATCGTTAAGCCGAGGTCAACAAGACGGCGGTGTCACCAAGAGTTGAGGACTAAGTCAAGATCGACTTGGCGTGGAGATCGTCGGAGAGGATGATAAGTCAAGGTTGATAGGACGAGAGTCTCATGAGGTGAATCGAGTCAAGTTGGACAAGGCGAAGATGTCATCAATTATATGGTGAAGGTCTTCATGCACCGGCATTAAGAAAGAAGACGGCAAGTGACTATTTCTAGACTTGTATTATCTTTGATTTAATTTGAGTCTAAGGATTGCCGTACTATTAAGAGGGATGCAACGTCGAATGACTTTTAGATGTGTCAAGTGCTCAAATGATCCATCCTTGTGAAAATTAGAGAAAGAGTGGTGTTGGTGGTGCCGAAAAGTGAGAATTGTAGGTCTCTCTTGGATTCTTTATGAAATCTGGATTTATCCTTTGAGATTTGGGTAGTGAGACCTTGTTAGTTGTGTAGCCCTTGTTCTTAGCTTTCAATAGAGTCCAAAATCACTAAAATCGGAGTCCGGAATCAAAAGTTATGCTCGTTTTCGTTGGGCTGCTCAGTGCCAGTTCGGACTATCCGAAGATGAACTCGGAGTATCCGAATGTTCGGACTATCCGAACATATTTTCGGACTATCCGAAGTGAATTCTCTGTTTCTTCGAGTTTGATGCGTTCGGACTATCCGAACTTGAGCTCGGACTGTCCGAACTGACCTGAACGTTGAGGAAAACGGCTAGTTTTTGATGGGCTCTATTTATAGCCCCATCCTCCCCCATTTTGAAGGAGCTCTTACCCCATTGTTTTGAGAAGCTATCCTCTTGTTCTTGAGCCCCCAAAACACCTCTTTACCCTTAGATCTAAGTGATCCCCTTTTGTGTGAAGGGTTGGGAAGAGTTTGAGTGAGGTGTTAGGTTGAGTGATTTGAGTTGCTTGAGCACTTGATCTCATCTCCAAGCTTGTTCTTCGTGAGCATTTGTTACTCTTGGAGGTTGAGGACTCCTAGACGGCTAGGAGGTCGCTTACGAGCCACCGGAGCTTTGTGTGGTTGGCCGTAGGAAGTTTGTGAATGCCGGATTCCGCCTCCAAAAGGAAAGGAATCAAAGAAGTGAAGCCGGCGAGTGCAAGGTGCAACACCGGGCGGCTAGTGGGTTGAAAGAGACCCCCCGTGTCTTGGTGACCAGGCCGCCGGCGAGTGCAAAGTGCAACACCGGGAGGAAAAGGGTTGAAAGAGACCCGGCTCAAGTGTGACCGAGCTGCCTCAACGGAGACGAGGATCCCTCAGGATCCGAACTTGGTGAAAAATCTTCGTCTCCAAGTTTGCTTCTTACTCTTGCTTTAGTATTTGATTTTGAATCTTGAAATTGCCCGATCTACTTTTCTAGTGAGTTTTCGGCTAGACCTCTATTTGCTTCAAGTATTCTAGGCTAACTAGTTTAATTTGGTGTATTTAATATCCTCCAAATAGCCTAGATATCATTTACGAGCTATGTGCTCTGGAGGATTCGGAATATCCGAATAGAACTTCGGATACTCCGAATAATTTCGGACTATCCGAATATAATCTCGGACTATCCGAATATAATCTCGGACTATTCGAATCACTCGGACAGTCCGAAGTATTATTCGGACATTCCGAAGTTTTGTATTCTGCTGCGATTTAGTTTTAAATTTTTTAATTCGCCTATTCACCCCCCCTCTAGGCGACATCCCCTGTCCTTTCAATTGGTATCAGAGCAAGGTCTCTCATTTTATTAGACTTAACTATCTAGAGAGTAAAGGATGTCGACTAAAGGAGTAGAGTACTCACACGATCTACTTATGCTAAATGGTTCAAATTATGCTTCATGAAAATTATTTATGACTTCTCATTTTAAATCCATGAGCCCCCAAATATGGTGGATCGTAGATGTTGGCTTTTCGTCTCCATTGAATGAAGTTGATCCAACTGAAGGAGAGACGAAATGCCTACATCTCGACGCTCAAGCTACTAACATTTTATTTTGGGTTGTGAGCGATGAAATTTTTGATAGCATATGTAATCTCAAGAGCGCTCATGAGATGTGGATAAAGCTTCAAGAACTATTTGAATCATCCACGTCTTCAATTGAGGATTGCATTAAGGAAGAGATGTCGGGAGATGAAACCTCAAGCTCCATCTCAAGCTCAAGTGATGAAGAACCGACATCTCCATGTCGGGACCCGAATATGCAAATCCGGACCCTCTGTGTATACTACACTAGTCCAGGATCATGCTAGTGCACACAGGCTCAACATTGGTGAATATCATAATCATACACAACGTAAATAAGACAAAGACATAATATATTAAATATTAGCAGTTGTATGACCTTATGGTCAACTTACTTAGCAATGCCTCACAAGGTGAACAACAAATTGAGCCGCAGCGGAATGAAGACGTAGATAACCCCTCAGTATACCACAGGCAACTAACAAGGCTCGCACCCTAAACATTCGTCCCTTCATGGTATTCCTTCTTCAGCACTGATGATTTTTGTAGGCAAGGGTGAGTACACCAACACGTACTCAACAAGTTGTGCATGTAATGCAATTCTATCATAACTATATGCAAGGCTTATTCCAAAGGAATGGCTAAGTGGTTCTTAAGCGAAGCAAGATTTTCAAACATAAGCAATATGTAGTTTGAAAAGACAGTAAAATAAATAATAACAAGTAAATAGATTCCATTGTTTGCAAATCAACCCAAGTCTCCACCTAAATCAAATTCCATTACCCACATGGCATCCTCGCCATCCCATAATGATTGTTCATTTTAATTAACTACCCCTTGATTTGTAATTCGAGCATTGCTCAATCTGGTGAGCACGGCTATCCGAATAGATTGTACACTCTGCAGAGGTTATGCACTTTACCCACATGATACAACCATGCACCACACAGGCGAATGATCGAAACGAAGCCTTTACAATGCATCCTCTTAACCCAGTGCTACCCGCTAAGGTTTCAACAACGAAGGGCTCTGTTGCCACGACAGGGCCCCCCTCTTGCGCCATGTGAGTTTCTCCCGTGAACTTGGACCCACACCACCAAGATAGCACTTAAGTTAAGCATTTGCAAATTAGTCAGCTAAGCTGTCCCATTCCAGACATGTGGTTGCAAGTAAGACTCAGGTCAAAGGCTCGCAAGGTTAAGTCCTTAGGATTGATTAAAGCAAGACTTACACATACCCTTTTTCGCCCATCTGCCCACCTCGCACCCTTGCCCTTCCACTTGCTTCAATCTAAAGTGATTATCTCTGGGTTGGTTACCAAGCACCACGTGCTCTTCACAAATCAACATCGTTGCGTGACTCCGCTGCCACAACAACTCAATCTCTTTGTGCGACCACACATGACACACAAATTAACATCATTGTTCCATATATCATTAGTCAAGATTAATAATCATTATTCCATGAACATGTGATGTCGTGGCATGGCTAAGCAATTCTATTTCGTTCTAACCATCCATGTTGATTTCATTATTAACCAACTATAGTAACCAACTTAAGGTGACAATGAAGCATGGCATACAAATAACAAGGTAGGGTATAGTTTCAAAGGGTGCGATAGCTAATCCCAAACTTAAGTTGAAAACATTTATACTCATGAAATAATAAGTGATAATGTAAATCGAAATAGCATGCAATCTAGTTTATAGGTGCAACATGATCAAAGCACAACTTGCCTTGGTTAGGTTCTGGTCTTGGTCGAGAATAACTCTGAGTGAGAAATCCCTTCAAGAGCCTCGCACAATTCAACGCCTCTCGTGAATCGAGAGAGAAAAGCAAATAAAAACCAAAACCAAAGAGCAAACAAATTCAAAACTTCAAATAAAAGCCACCATTAGAAAGATCTCATTTTTACAAATTTTTAGGAATTTGAATCACCTCAATCCGAGTTCGTATGCGAAAGTTATAAGGTTTTGAAATTTGAAAATACTGAAAAATAACCCTAATTCATAAATTCCGAATTTCGCGAATTAATTTTGTATTGAAAAATCCGGTTTTTCCGACGTCAGCTGACAAGGTGCTCGCGTGTGCAGCCACGTGACGCCAGCTCGATGCCACCTCAGCGCCACACGGCATCTCGGTCCACGTGGCGACACGTGTCAAGGAATTATCAACCTACCTCTACCGGCGACGTGGCGTGATCACAGCGCTCCGTGGTGGATCGAACGGATGGCAAAGCTCCCGAGCGGTGATGAGGTCGTGGCGGCGCTGGCTCACCGGCCGCGAGGAAGATGATGCCTCCGATGACGCCTCCGGCGAGTTCGGCGAGAAGAGATGGCGCGCAGCTCCTCCTTGACCCGCGAATTCAACCCAACCTCGAGCGGCGAAGAGAATCTCTGGCGTCGGGAAAGCGCGGCGCAAATCTCCGGCCGAGCTCCGCAACTCCGACGAGCTCCTGAGGCTGCTACAATGACTCTCCGGCGACGATGCGTGAGGGAAAAGGCGCGGCGCTAAGGTGTGGTCATCAAGGGGTGCTCGGGGACCTTTTTATACCCGGCTCGGCGCGATAAAGAAGGAAAGAAGAGGGCGGCGATGAATATGGAAGGCGGCGGCGACTCGGATTGAAGACGATGAACAGTAGCCGTCCGATGTATATCCGACGGTTACGATTAAACCAAGGTTTCCTATTTTACATGATTTTCCGATTTAATTCGCCGCCGCTGCACAAAGGCTTGGGCCGCCCACATCTGTTCATACATATTTTCCCGAATTTGCTAATTTAATTATTCCGATTAAACGTTTTGATTTATTTAAGGCTTTAGAAATATTCTAAAATTCGAAAAATTCTCAAAAATATTTTGAGCTATTCTGGATTTAAATAAAATATTTTCACAAAAACTTTATTTTAACTTCCTATATTTATAATTATTCTTTAATACAAAGTAATATTATTTAATTCCAAATACTTCAAATAAATCTCGAAAATCCAATAAAATCCAGAAAAATCATAAAATTCATATTTAGCAATAAAATAGTATTAATTAATTAAATAGCTGAAATTTTTGGGATGTTACACTCCATCAACCTCAACCTCCGCCTCAAGTGACGATGAAGATTCACTCACATCTCGAATCCGTTGCTTCATGGCGAAAGGTAAGAATGAGGTAAGTGATGATGATGATGATGAGCTCTCTTGTGAAGAGTTTATGAATATGTTAAAGGAGCTAAATGAATGTCTTGGGAGGGAGAAAAAGAAATATAAAACTTTGAAGCTTGAACATGAATTACTTCAAAAATGATTTTAATATGCTTCAAGAAAATCATGAATCCCTCATTCTTAAAGAAATTCATAAGCCTAAGGTGGATATAGGAATCACATGTAATTTAATTGATGAAATGCCATGTTTAAATGTCAACTCTAATATTTCATCAAAAATTGACATGTCCACCTCTTGTGAAGATTTAATTGATACACCTTGTTGCTCTAATGAAATTTCTTCTAGTTCCTCTATGTCTTTGGATGCTAATCTTGTAGAGGAAAATAAAGAGCTCAAGGCCTAAGTCATTAGATTGGAAAATGACTTGAAGAAATGCGTAAAGGGAAAAGTCATTCTCGACGAAATCTTGAGCAAGCCAAGGGTGCCTCAAGATAAGCGAGGACTCGGCTACAACTCCAAGAGGGAGAAGAGCAAGAAGAAACACGATACAAGAATGAATACCATTGTGTGCTTCGCTTGCAACAAGAAGGGCCACTTCGCCTCCGTGTGCCCTAATAAAGTGGAGATCAAGCCACAAGCATAAACCATGAGGCAAACCGGCAAAGAGCAAGTCAAGGAAAAGAGACGCTCAAAGCCTACTTGCTACAATTACCGAGAAAAGGGGCATTTCGGTAAGGATTGTCCCAAAGGTATCACCCCTAAGCCTACTCATTATTTTAATGATCATTTGCTTAGGAAGGACAAGAATGGTAATGCATTTGCCAAGCTTGTCAAGTCCCCTATGCCCGCTAAAAATGATAATGTTCAATTGCATAGGAAGAGTAAATCTAGAAATGGGTTTGCTAAAATTGTTAGGACTACAAAGCCTACTCAAAGCAATTCAAATATATTGCTTAGGAGAAATAACAATAGCAAAACATTTGCTAGATATACTAGATCGTCTAAGCCAATGTATAATTTCAATAATCATGTGCTTAGAAGAGATCAAACTAGAAATAGTTTTGCAAAGTATTATTGTCCTCCTAAGCATTATTATCAAAATGCCAATCAATTGCCTAGGAGGAATAATTATCGCAAACCTATTCCTAGTCATGTTAGTCTTGTTAAAAATATTAACATTAGGACCATTTGGGTTCCTATCGCAAGCACTAGACTTGCTTGAGTCGCACTGGCGGCTTCATGTGTTCGATGGCCGCTATCTTGTCAGGATTGGCTTCAATACCTCTACCGACACCAGAAACCCAAAGACTTCTGCGGAGGGCACACCGAACACGCATTTTTCAGGATTGAGCTTCAAGCAATTCTTCCGGAGGTTAGCAAAGGTTTCCTCCAGGTCTTGGATCAGCTCTTCGCTTTTCTTGATCTTTACAACTAAGTCATCAACATAGACCTCAAGATTTCACCCTATCTGGGGGCGGAAAGTAATATGCATGGCACGTTGGTAAGTAGAACCAACATTCTTTAAACCAAAAGCCATTCTTACATAGCCGTAAACACCCGTAGGGGTTACAAAAGCGGTCTTCTCTTCATCTTCCAGCGCCAAGCTAATCTGGTGGTATCCGGAGTACGCATCCAGAAAGCACAGCAGCTCACACCCGGCCGTGGAGTCAACAATGAGATCGACTCGAGGCAGGGGGTAAGGATCCTTCGGGCAGGCCTTGTTGAGGTCGGTGAAGTCGACACACATGCGCCATCTCCCGTTGGACTTCTTGACAAGCACAGGGTTGGCAAGCCACTCAGGATGAGAGACTTCCCTAACAATCCCTGCGCTCAGCAGCTTCTCTACCTCCTCCCGAATGGCATCTTGGCGCTCGGGCGCCTGCCTCTGGACCTTCTGCCGGACCGGACGTGCCTCGGGGAGCGTTGCCAATCGGTGCTCGATCACCTCCCTGGGGACCCCAGTCATGTCGGACGGTTGCCAGGCAAACACGTCGGAGTTAGACTGGAGGAAGGTGACGAGCGCGTCTTCCTATTTGGCGCTGAGGTTGGCGCCAATGTTGACGGTCTTTCGGGGTTCGCCCCCACTCAGGGCGACCACCTTGACCTCACCGGCAGAGCCAGGTGAGGCGCGGGTTCGAGCCTGAGGGGCTCCCGAGGAAGTGGCGTCTGCACGCCCGATGCAGGTGGCACCGGCCAGGTCCAGCGCATACTTGTGGCAGTGCAAGGCCTCGGATTTATCCACCCGGATCGCAATGGGGCCATCGGGCCCTGGCATCTTCACCACCATGTAAGCATAGTGGGTCGCCACCATGAACTTGGCCAACGCCGGTCGGCCGAGTAAGGCATTGTAGGGGAGGTCGAAGTCGGCGACCTCAAAGTCCACCATCTCGGTGCGGTAGTTGTCTTCCTCCCCGAAGGTGACGGGGAGGCATACCTAACCCAAGGGCATTAAGCCAGCCTCTGGGGCTACCCCAAAGAAGGGCAGAGCCGGACGCAGATCCTGCTGCGGGATCTGGTGCGCCAGGAATGCCGAAGAGGACAGGAGGTTGATGGAACTCCCTCCGTCCACCAGCACGCGCCCTAACCGCGACGTTCGAATGGTGGGCGACACCACGACCGGAGATGCCCGGCCGGTGGCGCCTCGTGGTGGTCACCGACCGAAAGTGAGGGTCTGCTACGACCATTTCAGCATCCGACCCGCCCCTGAGCTCGACGCTGTGGCGCACACTTCCCTCTTCACCGCTTATAGGCGGCGTTGGAGGAGAAGGTGGACGAACCACCATGGATGTAAGTTACGGCGTGATCGGCTCTTTGGAAGGCGGTGAGGCGCAGATCTTCGTCTTGATCGTTGTCGGGGCGGCGTTCCTTGAGCCGCTTTTCCACCATTTTACCCACGACCAGACAGCTGTCCAGATCATGAGTATTGGTCCGATGGATCGGGCAATAGAGCTCGCCCTCTTTCTGTTCGCGGTGGTCATTCCCACGACCGCGACGGTCATCACGCCGATCACGGCGATCATTTCGCCAGTCACGACGGTCGTCACGCCGCTCACGGCGGTCGTCGCGCCGGTCGCGGCGGTTGCGCTTCCGTGGCGTGGGGTCCTCGTCGTCGCGCTCAGCGGCCAAGACCCGCCTGGTCTCTCCTGCCTCGCGCTTCGCGCTTCTTATTCGATGGCGGAACCTTCGAGGTCCCGCTTTGTCCTGCCTTAGCCACCCTTGGGGCCGTCTTGCAGCCCCTCGCCTCATGCGACCGTGCACACTTATGTGCGAGGGAGAAAAGCTCGGAGGTGGTGTCGATGGTACGGGTGGCCATCTTCTCCTTCATCTTGCGGTCGCGCATGCCTCTTCAGAAGGCGATGACGACCGATTGCTCCGAGATATGGGGGATCGTGTTGTGGCAGTGACAAAACCGCCGAATGAAGTCGCGCAGCGACTCCCCCTTTTCCTGCTCCAGAGCGTGGAGGTCGTCCTCCACGCCCGGCTGTGCAAACGAACCTTGGAAGTTGGCGACGAAGAGGTCGCACAACTCTCCCCACGAGTGTACCGACCCTCGAGGGAGGTTTAACAGCCAAGAACGGGCAGAGCCCGTCAAGGCTATCGGGAGGTAGTTGGCCATGATCTTTTCAGACCCGTCAGCTGCTCGCACCACCATGGTATATATCTGGAGGAACTCCTCCGGGTTGGTGGTGCCGTCATACTTTTCCATGGACGCCGAACGAAACCTGTCCGGCCACGTCACGCGGCGTAGCCGCCGGGAGAAGGCTTGGCACCCGACGCCATAGAGGGAGCCCAGCCGTTCATCGGGGGCCCGGTCCAAAGACCGTTCCCGGGAGCGCGGGACCTGGCTCCCTATAGAGTCGGAGGAGTGCACCTCCTCCTTGGTCCGAGAGTGAGAGCCATGAGAGGGACTCTCACCGTCAGAGACTACCTGCTTCCTGTGGTAGCGCTCCCGGGCAGGGTGGCGCGGCAGGCGGCCACGGAGATCATCGCCGCGCTGGCGGCGGCTTTCATCCAAGTGCGACCGAAGGTCCCCACGGTCCCGCATGGAGCAGGGACCGGCCACAAGACGTTTTTCTTCGGCTCGGCCGCTGGCCGAGCCGCTCCGTTGGGATGGCTAGACGCCTGAGAGCGTCCAGCGCGCGCCCCAGGCAACGGGGCACCGACGGTGCCCAGCCGGTCGGGGAGCCCTACCCGAAGCTGGGCCGCATCCATGAGACCGGCGATATCCCGCAGCCACGGGGTGGCCGGAGAATCTCCTGCAAACTCCACCGGAGGGTGGTCCAAAAGGGCACGAACCGCATGCAGATTCTGGGCAGGAGTGGCTGCCTCCATGGCCAGCCAACGTCGCACAGGGTGCTCCGCCGCTTCCAACGGAGCCACGCTGCCACCCTGCAGGGGCGGGGTGAGACGGTTGTCGTGCCCCAAATTTACAAATTCGGACACTCTGTGTATCCTGCACTAGTCCAGGATCGCGCTAGTGCACACAGACTAAACATGGTATAATATCACATCATACACAGCGAAATATTAAATAAAGTATTTCAAACATTTATATAAACGAGTGTACGACCTTATGGTCATCCTTACAATAGTTATGCCACGCAGGGCTTACAATAATCAGAGTCACATAGTTCAACAACGGAAATATAAAATGTTGTGATGTCCATCTTCTCCACAGACGCTCCGACGAAGGCTTGCCCCCCTAGTTCTCCGGCTCTTCAACGAACTCCTCTTCATAGGCAGGCGTAGTCTCTTCTTCTGGTAAGTTTGTCCGCAAGGGTGAGTACACACCGTACTCAACAAGTTATGCACAATATGCAGATCTATTTACTATATGCAAGGCTTATTACAAAGGAATGGCTCTACTGGTTATTTTGCTTTGCATCAATATTTTTAAGTAATATCTAATTAGATTGAAGGCATCAAACCATATAACCATTATATATAACTCAAGTTGTTTTTCCACAATATTTTGGACACACAGTCCCTAGACAACTTCATTTCACAATTTTGGCACACAGCCAACCACCTATTTTATTTTTAGAACACTACCCTTGATTTGTAATTCCCGAGCATTGTCCAAGATAGTGGACTCGGCTATTCGAATAGTTTTAACACTCTGCAGAGGTTGTACACTTTACCCACAAGATACAACAGACACCACAAAGGCGATTAACCGTAACAAAGCTTTTCAGAGACTTCTATCTCCACCTAAGAACCTCTCCGGGTTGCCTTCACTATCACTTCCCTCACTCAGAGCCGAAGTATAGGACCGACAAACACCGTTGGACGGGTACCAAGCCGTAGCACAGGCACGCTCCTCCCATACAGTTACCCCATGTAACTGCCACCCCGAGGTATCAAAGGTAAGACTTCAGAATCCTACTAAACTAGGTCTTCCCATTCAGACATGTGGTTGTACGGAAGACTCAGGTCAAAGGCTTGCAAGGTAAGGTCCTTAACTGACCAAGGCAAGACATCCTTCTCTCAATTTGGCACACAGCCCTCACAACACTCAACCCACCCCCATTTGCCACACAGGCCCACCTGACATGAAGCCTCGGTCCACTTGCCCCAGTCTAAATCAATTTCACCCCCAAGTTGTTAACAGTGCAACACATGCTCATATTCATCTTTCATGTAGAACCACACAGGTCTCTACATTCCAATGTTAATACCAACATCATTCCACATTTCATTGAAAAGCATTCACTGTTCTTTAGTCAGCGTTGATTTTGTAATCCAAATAGAATGGTTCACGTACATGCATGGCTAAGCAACTATTCACGGTCTAGACTCCCATGTTGGCACAATATCATCAACCAACTAAATTTACCCAACTTAAGTTATCAAGGAATCATGGCATACAAATGATACCAAGGTGGCATAACCATTAGGTTGGTTAACTAACTCACCCAAAATAATTAAAGCAATTTTTAATTGAATTAGCATGCATAGTTTAAAACAAAATATATTTCAAAAATTAGGAGTAACAAGGTCAAAGCATAACTTGCCTTCGAAAAGCAGCGAGTCTTGGTCGGGAGCTTGATCCTCGAGATCCGCGTCCTCACGCAACTCAACGTCTACGCGTAACAGACAAAGAACCAAATAACATGTAAAATAACATACAAACACACATTCGAAAAAATACTACAAATCAAACTAATTTGTAACTTCATGAAAACTTCCAGATAATTAGTTTAGCATTTTCTAAGATTTATAAAATTTATTTTGGCATTTTTTAACGTATAGTTTAAGAGCTACAAAATTCATAAGTTTAGACTTTCCGTGAATATTTTAACAGTATAAATTCATTTATAAAATTTCATAAAAATTACTGTGGCTAGGTATTAATATTTACTAATTTACAAAATTTGTTGCATTCGATTTTGACTTATAACGAATTTGTAGCGAAAAAGACAAAATCTGCAATTTGGTAACGAATTCACGTGCAAAATTTAACTAGTTATCCATGCATGGTACTGTTCACAGTATATATATGCATATACTCTTCTGTTTACTTGATTTGCTTCGGTTCTATTTTAGCTACGCGCGAAAGAGACAGAGAGTAGTGGAGGCATGCAATCATTGGTGAGCGACACTGTCGTACCGAGAAGCGACGACGCAGGGTTGGTGGGCGCGAAAGTGCAAGCCGGAGGCAGAGCAAAGCAACCGTCGTTGGGTTAAAAGGAGCAAGAGCGCGACGGCAAGACATGATTAACATACACTTACGTATATGCATGCGCCTGGTATATACATTTACATACCAACAAATATATGTAAACACGCACACACACGTCCTAACATCCACTTACATATATATACATGTGCATAGTCCTATTATTTTCATGTATACAAGACTACGTACTAACATATATACATGTGTTCATGATTCTGCCCAATATATATACACATATACAAGCCTTAACGCATATATCTGAACCTGACCACGCACGTACATGCACAATTACATACGGCCAAGATCAATCGATAATAGAATTAGAGCGTACGCGAGATGAAGAAAAGGAAGTACCGGTCAAGACGGACAAAGAAGACGAACGTCAAATGCAGGAGAGGCGAGGCGGAGAATGTTGGCGTCGGCAAAGTCCACGTCGCGGCAACGAAGGAAGTGTGCAATCCGATCGATGAGCGGCGGCGACGACGGAGGAGCGCGCGTCGCCGAACGAGTGGCAAGAAGCAACAGTAAAGAATCGGTCGAACGTCGGAGTATATTCGGCGGCGGCAGCGACGATGGTACCAACGGCGACAAGGAACAAGACTTTTGCAGGAGACTTGGCTACGGAGACTTTGGTTACGGAATGAAAAAGGAACTGGGAGTGTTTTACTTTCGTGACTAACAACTGATGGTGCAATCAACTAGAAACTGATGAATTCATTCGTGACTAGAAAATGCTGTAATCAAGTCGTGATGAATTAAAGAAAATAGAAGAAACAGCTGGAAGCTCTTTACTCATGCATTACACGGGTTAGTGCAGGTAAAGGAAACGACTAATAACTTAAAACGGGCTTGCATGCATGGTAGAAAGGAACGGCTAGTTAAGTGAAACGTGCTCGCATCTTTGGTAGAGAAATGGTCGAATCAAGTCGTGATGAATCAAGAAGGTGGAGGAAACGGCTGCATGATGGCTGGGAATGGAAAATGGAAATGACGCCCGCAACAAACTCCTTCCGTTTCTGCACATCCTTGTCCGATCAAATCTCGTATTTTGAATAGTATTAGAGCAAGATGCGTTTACGATAAAATAGCAAAAGACCTTTAAAAATCTTGGAAAAATTCCCTAAAATACTAGGGAATATTTGGAACTTAACGAAGTTGGTTTCACAGTTTTTTGACATATAAATTTTCTGTAAGAATTCTTTTAGTGGATCAGACACTTATACGATTATTTATAAAATCGACAAACTAAATCTATAAACAAGTTTTTGAGGGTATTTGAAAGAAATATCCTTATTTTTCAAATGTTATTATTTTAAACTAAATTTGGAATTTATGCGCACGCGAAATGCATGATCGTTATTTTATACGATTAATTCGATAAAGCTTGGATTCAAATTAATTCCAAAAATTCCAAATAAATTTCAAATATTTCAAAATAATTCTAAATAACGTAAATACAGTTAAAGCAAATTTCGGAATGTTACAACGGTCCTTCGACCGGCGAGACTGCGGGACACGCCCTGAGCGCCGCTCACCCCCGCCGCTCCTTGATGCTGAGAACCCGCCATCTCCAGACGCATGGGCCTACTTCCAAATCACGGACCCCGAAGTCCGCCGGGGAGTTAGCCGGAAAAACCAACCGCTAGCCCCCTACTTGGCGCGCCCTGTCGGCGTATTCCACCTGAAAGGCCCGGAGTCTACAGACCGGGTTTGGTTCGATAGGAGGGCGTCTTCGCAGTTGGCTAACCCAAGAGGGTGAAAACCCTAGAGACTCCCCCGCGGCGAATTCTGGCGTATATGAATTAGGGATGACACAGAGATTTTACCTAGGTTCAGGCCCCCTTTGCCTTGGGTAATAGCCTTACTTCTTGCTAGATTGTTTGAAGAGTGTTTGAAACTAATACAGTACAGAGCTTTCGGGTTACAAGTTCTTCCTTAGGCTCTACTGCAGAACTCTTGATCCTTCGACCCCTCTTCCCCATGCACTAGAGGGCCTTTATATAGGCCAGACCAACCAGAGTAGGTACAAGGGGGGTCATCACGCTGATCTTCATACATTTATTACCCCATCCCGTGCTGTCCCGTTCCTCCAGCCTCATTAAATACCGACGCATGGCTTCGCCCGGCCCGCCCAGATGTGACCCTTTTTGGGTAGGTGAGGAGGCGCCAAGAATGGGCTTGTAGCAAAATCTCGCGGATCGACAGATCGACGACACCGCAGTTCGCCGTCTCGAACAGTACGATAGGGAAGGAGACTTCGAGGTGAAGCTACCCTGCACCACCTTTTTGCCTTGCGGCGGCGCGGCGAAAGGCGTCCTCGCCACCGCCACCGAACGCCACGTGGATCGGGCGCCGGCGGCAGGCGTCCTCGCCCACCGCCGCCAGCGCCACGTGGTAAGCACTGCCGGCGGGGCATGCTTCGCCGCTGCTCGCCAAAGCCGCCACGGGTTGGCGCCGGCGCAGCGGCGTCTCGCCACTCGCCACGGGCGCCACGTGGGCGGATTGCCGGCGGGGGCGTTTCGCCGCCGCTCGCCAAAGCCGCCACGTGGATCGGGCGCCGGCGAAGCAGGCGTCTCGCCACTGCTGCCGGGCGCCACGTGGACCAACACCTAGCTGCTGCCGTGCTTTCGCCTTCGACGCTCGCCGCCACGTTGGCGCCGGCGTAGCAGGCGCCTCGCCACCGCCACCGGCGCCATGTGGACCAAGATTTGCCGGCGGGCGGTTGCCCGCCGTCCGCCAAAGCCGCCACGTGGATCGGGCGCCGTGGTAAGCGGCGCTCGCCACTGCCGCCAGCGCCACGCGACGGCAGACTGCCGTGGGCGTGCTTCGCCGCCGGATCGCCAAAGCCGCCACGGGCTGGCGCCGGCAGCAGTGGCGCCTCGCCACCGCCGCCGGGCGCCACGTGGACCGGCACTGCCGGCAGCCGTGCTCACCGCCGACGCTTTGCCGCCACGTGGCCGGGCGCCAAGCAGCGGCGTCCTCGCCACTCGCCGCCGGGCGCCACGTGGATCGCAAGACTGGCGGTGGCCGTCTTCGCTGCCGTCGGTCGCCACGGGCCGGGCGCCTCGCCCACCGCTTGCGGGCGCCACGTGATCGGCAAGACTGCCGGCGGCGTGCTTTCGCCGCCGTCGCCAAAGCCGCCACGTGGCCGGGCGCCGGGCGAAGCAGGCGCCTCGCCCTGCCGCCGGGCGCCACGTGGAATGGCTTTGTGCGTCGGAGACGGTACCCCAGCGCGAAGTACGCTGACACCGAGTTTTCCAATCCTAAGTCAAGTTTTCAACCTGCCATCCTTTCCAATTCTAAGTCTTCAACCTCCCATGACAACTTGTCATCCATCCCAAATTTTATTTAGCAAAATTTAACCCTTGGCTGTAATTTTCGAGCATTGCTCAATACCGCGAGCATGATTATCCGAATAGATTTACGCTCTGCAGAGATTATGCACTTTACCCATACAACATGATCGTCTCTTGGTGCCTCTGGATTAACACACTTTATTTGGTGTATCAACAGAGATACCATGACAGAATCTTTACAATGTTCTGACTTAACCCAATACTGCCCGCTAAGATTTCAACACTAAAGGGACTGATTGCCACAACAGCGCCCCCTCTTGCGTCATTTGGGTTCATAAAAAGGGTGAACCTCACCACCACTGATAGTACCAAGCCAAGATATTGTAAATTAATCAGTTAGGTCTGTCCTATTCTAGACATATAGTTGCATGATTGACTCAGGTCAAAGGCTTGTAAGGTTAAGTCCTTAGAGTGACTAGAGCAAGACTTTCACATATGCTTTGCCTTACTGGCCCATCTTGGCATATTGCCCCTTGCCACTTGCCCTAATCTAAATGATTTCCACCCTAGTTGATTACCAATTGCACCACATGCCATCAACAATTTAACATCGTTGCGTGACACTCCTCGCCACAGCAACTCAATCTCATAGTGTGACAACACCTGACACACAAGTTCATAATTATGTTCCATATTCCATTAGTCAAGATTAAACTTTGATGATTCAAACACATATGATGATGTGGCATAGCTAAGCATACTAACACGGTCTAATCAATCCATGTTGATTTTAATATTAATCAACTATAGTAAACCAATTTAGGATGATAATAGATCATGGTATACAAATGACAAGGTAGTGTATTGATTAAATTGGTAGATTAACTAGATCCCAAATTATTTAAAAGTAGTTATACACATAAATTATCATGCATAAGATTGAAACAAAATAACTATTATATAAAGATGGGATCAACATGTTCAAAGCACAACTTGCCTTATAAAAGCCCTTATCCTTGCTCTGGACCTTGGTCTTGAGTTGATAGATCTTCTTCGGATGTAGTCGCACAATTCAACGTCTACGCGAAACGAGATGGAAAGCCAAATAAATAATAAAATAGAGAGCAAATAAACTCTAAATATCAAATAAAATTCACTATTAGATAGATCTAAATTTTATAAATTTTTAAAAATTTGAATCACCTCAATTGGAGCTCGTATGAGGGAGAACGGACTCTCGAAAGATTCAAAAATAATAAAAAAAACTAAAAATTAGAGAAATAATAAATTACTTGAATTATTTTTATATTGAAAAATCATAATTATTGTGCAATCACTGATGCCAACAACTGGATAAAATAATCCAGAAAAACCTAGTTCTGACTCGTGGCCCTTGCGATCCATGGACCGATTCCATCAACCAGCCAAAGTCTATCGTGAACCAGAACCACTATTCTATGGATCGGATGACGCAAGCCTAATGCTGTGCTGATGTCAACACTTCACACGGCTCAACGCCAATGTGACATGCGATGACACACTGGGGCGCCACATGGCAGCAATCCGCCGACACTATGATTCAATCCAGACCAACCATTCAAATACATGGCCAAGTTTAAATATGGCACCGAGGACACGCGACGTACCACCGATGAGCACACACGTCACCCATCTAATGCAGCTCTACAAATCGAACAGTCAAAAACATGTGACGAAGGTTCGGTCATGGTGCGGCGTAATGGTTATTGGTCTTGGGGAAGCCGAAGTCCACGGATGCTACCAACCCTCTAAATTTTTAAGACTGACTTAGAAACTAAGCCACTAAAATCTTCAAAATTTCGGCATGACCTCTCTAGATCAGAGGACATCCACTCAGCAGACAAAAGAATAACAGCGGTTATAATATCATTCTAACAGGTCCTTAGTTAATCAAACACACACCCAGCAGAAATTAATGAATTTCATCACGATGAAGAATAAATTACAACCACATCAATTACATCCAGATTGACAAATGGGTTAATTAAAATTGTTGGAGATCGCAGTCGTGCACGTGTTACTACTCCCACCCCGACGAATCATCTTCAAAGTACCTAAAACAAGAAAACAAACAAGCGTGAGTCCAGGACTCAGCAAAGCGCAATCAGGCATAAAAATAATGAACTCGACTAGAATATAAATGCTACAAGACATAAAGTAAAAGTTTCTTTAATTGATATCCGTAAATAAAAGAAACAGTTTGAATTCATATACAACCAAACATAAGAGCACAACTACTTCATCTTTTGACATAACCAATACTTAATTGACATCATCCAGTAAAAGAAGCAGTATCTATCCCCATTTACCACATACAACTCGGAAACGTAACTAAACCATACTCATGCTTCAATAATCGTTCCAGGATGAGTCCACGACTCAATCCTCAACTTGTCATTTCCCTTTCTCATCAATTAACATTTACCAATTGCAACACACAATGCAATGCTTTTATGCTCTCATCCTTTTTTTTCTCATGAATCAAAAAATGAATGCACCATGTATGCTCATAATGCACATTGTCATAGCGTATACCGGTATAGCTGAGTGCACACCCGTCGGTGCGCACCCTCAATCCCAACCATCCCGTGGCGGGGCCTACTATTACTGACTCGCTCCCATTCACCTCGATGAATGGGACTACGAGGTAAGACTTTTGTGCTCACTACGGGTGAGCATCGATGCCCGCATCAACATGGGACGCCTCGTCCATCATGAATGCAATTATGCAATTGACGTAAATGCATTTCATCCCTCATTCATTTTCACCACACATAGCCATAACCAATATGGAAGTACCAATTAACTTGCTATTTCCCCATGTGATTCATTCGAGAGTAAATAAAGTCATGAATAAAATTCAAGGAAAGGCATCACATAATTTCTATAAAGTAGATTAAATTTACAGATATGAACTAGGTGATTATAGTGCAAGCTTGTCCCTACACTTGCATCAACATAACCATACTCGTTTGTACAATTTCGTAATGCAATGCAATAAATGGGAATTGAATAACTTACTTACCAATTTACTAACATTCATCCATCCTCATCACCATACTAAAAACAACTTCTAGACATGCTATTCAACATAATCACATCATTAGAATTTTCATAATCTTATCGCAAACAAAGCATTTAACATCCTAACAACGCCTAGGGGTTGCACTTGCCTTTACCAACG
Source organism: Guadua angustifolia (assembly GCA_036346375.1). Lineage (NCBI taxonomy): Eukaryota > Viridiplantae > Streptophyta > Magnoliopsida > Poales > Poaceae > Guadua > Guadua angustifolia. The sequence continues at coordinate 64,067,814 of CM070502.1, read as the reverse complement.
GAAAATGGAGTGGCATTTGAATCTTAGCGCCGCACGACTCCCTCAGATTAAAGAAAGCCTGAATTTAGAACACATACATAAATTATAACTTAAGATAACAAACCACCCAAATTGGTTAACAACTCAATATCACATGGTCTACTTTCAATAAGCTCAAATGAAATTCAGAACACATACACCTATTCCGAGAACGCAGGATGGCAGCTCGAACACATAAATAAAATCACTAGAACTAGTGTCATCTAATCTCGTGAAGATGCAACATGAAAAACATATGCAATGTTGTTTGCTTATTCCAAAGAGCAAGTCGCAAGGGTTAACTATTCAACAACACCAAAAATAATATGGAGAAGGAAACCAATTACTTTCAAATAAGTTCTGTTTTTCCCATTGAATAGGCTAATTACAAAATCCTAATGTTATCCATTCTGCCTAGTATCCACCAAGTTATGCCAAGAATAATACATGTAAGGCGGCTCTAGTATACAGATTTTAAAATTGATCATTTTAATTAAGTTACTCCAAGTTCCACCAATTCCAATTGAGTTTCACATGCTTGTAAGAGTAGCATTTGGCAATAATGTATATAACAGAAATAAAACAACTCACCAAGTAAAAGTTTTATTGAAACTAGCTGGCAACGAGCCATTTGTTGGCCAAGTAGCAGCTAATGCTAGTACCCGCACAGTGATCTACTCGGTTCCCAGTTAGCTACTGCGGCAACCGGCCAAAACCAATACTGATTTCATAATAATACCAAAGCTCTAGCCAAGAATTAATCAAGTAAAATAGGGTTAAGCTTGGCTAATATGGTCACCACGATTTTTCGACAGGCATCACAGAGGATGACACTATACCGAATTTACATGTTCATAGCAAGCATACATACACCTAGGATCCAGGATCCACTCAACTAATTGCATCTCACAACAAGGATTCTAGCTAGGCATTTGATCAAACACTTGGCATGCAAGCAATCAGCTCTCCAAATTTTCTAGGGTTTTACCTCAAGGCATTCCATGGAGCAAAGAGGGGGGGGGGAGAGCCGATCGGCTCTGGGAAGGGTCGCCGACGCCGCCGCAAGGCTGGCCGGAGAAGAGCCGAGGTGGCCGAGGGCTTGGTCGGGGGTAGGGTCGCCACATGCAGGAAGGAGGCGCCGAGGTCGCTATCACACGCTTCTGGCTGAGGGGCGCTGAAATGAGCCGCCAGACCGATGCCGGAGGGGGCGCCGCAGGAAGAGGAGGAAGTGGCGTGGCTAGCTACTTGCAAAAGCAGAAAGGAGAGGAAGGTTGGGGTGTGTCGGCAGCACAGGAAAATAAGGAGCTTGCCTCCAAGGATTCTCAGCCACATATTTGAGGAGAGAGAGAGATATTAGATGAGGGAGGGAAATTCCCAAAAAGACCCTTCCTAAGAAAACCAAAATCCACTTTTAACCATTAGCGCGACGCAAACAATTTAATTCTTGGCACGAAACGACAATTGTCAGGATAGACCACTTGCCGCAAAATTAAACGGTACTAAGGAAAACACCCATTCCGATAAGCTTTTCACCGAAAAACCCAAAACCTTTAATAGAATTTATAACCGCGCGACGGCTGAACTATGAATCAAGAAGGTGGAAAACAATTCCGGCAAAAAAAACCAGGCAAAGAAGACTTGCGGTGCTACACTCTTCCCCCCTTTAACAGAATTCGACCTCGAATTCTGTCCACCACAAGGACACCAACAAGAACAACGGAAATAGACTGGCAAAGCGACAACACCCAAAAAGAACAAAGTTGGGTACTTCTCACGCGCAAGACTCCAAAACTCGAATCACTTCTCTTCCCAATAAAGGAGCAAGTAACTTAACTCATTCCATCCATCAACAAATCAACCAACGATTCTTCTCGGAAGATCACAATACTAATCTCCAAACTCGAAATGATACGATCATCGCGAGCCACACAGGGCTTTTCAATCCAACAAGCGTCTAACCAAATCCGAATATACCACTATTTCTAACCATTTAACACCGAATCCTCTAGGAACCAAAACACAACTCTTTATCTTTTGCGGCGATTGCCTTTGGAATACAAGAGCCAACGCTATTCCTTACTATCAAAACGAATCGCCATCACGGCACAAATCCCATTTCCATTACAATACCAAAATCATACTCTACCTTCTTTCGCACCTTTCGCATACGATGAGACAACCACTCAAGGAAGCAATTCATGATTGAAACATTGACTCCAACCTAGGAAACCAAAGTTGCCAACACACTTAGACCACGGCATTCACTAATCGATTCCAAATAGTCCACCAACAAAATAATCACACACCACCAAGAGATAGCAACAACAACTAATCCTCCCACAAAGGATTTGGATTAAAATATGTCACACTCTTCATTACTCTCCATTCGGATCCATTTACTATCCACCTTTACTCTGAATAAATTAAAGAGTATAATCTTCTATTATACTCCACCAAAACTCACTACTCAGCATTTTCTTATATCACACTAGAGAACAACGAGAATCTCACTCCATTTAACAAAGCCAATAACTTTCCTCCACTTGAACTCAAAGCAATAAATTTCACATTGAGGAAAAACTCAACTTTAAAAGAAACATCACTTAAATCTTTTACAAACACGATCATAATGATCTAAGAGAGTCAGCTCGCTTTTACCAAAGCAAAACATCTCGTACTAACCCCAACAACATTTTGGAAACTGAAAATCGATCTTCGAATCCAACATCCTTCACACAACCACCATCCTTTTTCTTAAGAGAAAGGGAAACTCAGCTTAGACGAGAAACACCGCACAATTCTTTTCGTGGTTTACCACAAAACCAAAGAAAGCTGAATTTTCCTAATCAACAAAAATCCGTTTCCATCACCTTAAGATCCATGGTGTACCACCTCACACCGAAGAAAACTCGAATAAGAAACAACACATCCCATAACTTTTGCCCCAAACCACACAACTCAAGAAAGAAACCCTGTTCTGGGACCCAAATCTCTTCACTCACAACCAACACTTGCCTCCAAAGAGAGGGAAAATTTTCGTTTTCTAACCGAAAACCACTTTTAACATACAACTAAAGATTTCATCTTTTAGACCATTCCAAAAGATCATTCCCATTCAAGAACTTCCAACATTTTCCATACCTCTATTTATTTCCTTCATTTAGTAAGTCCACAAACTACCATCACATCAATTCATGATTAAGCATTCTTTTGGAAAGTTTTTTTGGAAAGTTTATGACACATTAGATATGTTCTAGTAAATTGTTTAGATGATTATAAGTTCTGTGGACTTTTGAAAAATTCAAACATTGGTACTATCCAGATGAAACGTTGACCAACAAGTTTGAACCGGATGAAAAATGGTACAAACAATGTTAGAAAATTTTGAAATTTTTTGTACATGATTCTGATGAATCAGTAATGTTTTCATAAAATTTTGGATGGTGATAAAGACTTAATAATTTTTAAAAATTCGGACAGTGCTACTATCCGGATAAAAGCCTTATCGACAAATTTGAACGGAATGAAAAATAGTTCAAACCACGTTAGAAAATTTTGGAAATTTTTGTGGAAGGTTTTGATGTATCAATTATGTTCTTATAAAAGTTTTATATGATTATAATGCTTGAAGAGGTTCCAAAAATTCTGACAGTGCTGCGTGCTGATAAAAGCCTGATAATCAATACATAGATTTGCTTTAGCAATGAAAGAAGGTTTAAAATTTGTGACAATTTTACAGAAGAGTGATAAGTAAGTTTTTAAGATCTCATAAAAATTTTGAATCATGATCACACACCAGTGAATTTATAAAATTCTTACAAGGCAAAGTAGCATTTATGTTCTTTTCTCTTTTGGTTTTTCCAATATAGTATAACAAATGAAGTTCAATGATTTTATAGATTTTATTGATAAAAAAAGTTTAAATTTTTAAAAATTTTATATAATAGTACTGAGGCAATTCTTAATCTGTCATAAAAATTTTAGATTATGATCACACTCAAGAAAATTTAGAAAAATCTAACAAGTTTATCGTCCCAATTATGTCTATTCGGTTTTTGATTTTTTAAGATAACAAATTAATTTAAATTATTTTTAATTTTTTTGTATAATACTAAACTACTAAAGATGGTACCATAAATTTTGTAAATCATTATTAAGCTTGTACAATTTTATAAAAATCGATGTTGTTTCTACCCAAATTTTAAATGTCTTAAAAATTAGTTTTTCAACAAATTTTCATGTAAGATGACTTTCTTAAGGGTTAATGGACTAATTCCGGTCAAATCCGGCCCTAAAACATCAAAATACGGTTTCAAAACCCGAAATTTCGCCAGGTTTGCTCAAAATTTCTGAAATTAATGTAGAAATTCAATTTTTTTCAAATTTTGCATTCGGCCGGTACTTCAAATTTTGCCCTGTCCCGAAATGCAAAATTTCGCTGAATTTATTTCCCTGAATGCACGTGAGAGATCCAGTAGTATCCATTGCTTAGGGTTTCTCGATGAAAAGGACCCTAAAAAACCAACGGCGATTGATGCGACTTCTAGAAACTAGGCCTAACGGGCCGACGGCTCAAAGTGGCTAGGCTGCACGGACACGGGCAGTGCGAGAATAGTAATGGGCCTTCGGCCCACGCACTGTGAGGCTTTTACCTGATTTTTCGATTAATTTTAATTCCTAAAATTCATTTAATCCATTTGGGCAGATACAATACCAGTAAAAATCCAAGAAAATTCTCTTAAATACTTTGTGACATTTTGAGCTTAAATAAAATATCTTTAGCAAAACTTTATATTAATTTTATCTATAATTAAATAATTTTCATAAAAGCCAAAATACTTAATTTAGAATAAATTCAAATAAATTCCAGAAAAATCCTATAAATTCAGAAAAATCATAAATTGCACAAATAGCATAATAACTTAATTAAAAAGCAATATTTGGAATGTTACAGAAAACTACCAAAGATAGTAGAAGAAACTCAACTTGATAATGAGAAAATCCCAAAAACGAGCCATCAACACATCCCTAAAGTGATCTATCCTAAATATGATAACCCTAGCAAATATTTGTCGGGATCTTTGTGTATATCGCACTAGTCCAGTATCACGCTAGTGCACACATGCTCAACATAGATGAATATCACAATCATACACAATAAAAACATAATAAAATACTTCATATACTAAATATAAACTTGTTGACTGACCTCATGATCGACTTTACATGATTATGCCTCACAAGGCTAAACTGTAGATGACAATTTAGACTGCAACAGAAAGAAAACTTAGATAAACCATTTAGTATACCACAGACAACTGAGAAGGCTCGCACCCTAAATGTTCATCTCCTCCTGATACTCCTTCTCCAAAACTAGTGTAAACTCCTATTCAACTGATGATTTGGTTGTGGCAAAGGTGAGTACATAAAACACTCAATAAGTTGTGTACAGAATGCAATTTTAACATAATTATATGCAAGGCTTATTCTAAATGAATTACTGATATGGTCATTTCGCAGTAAAGCGGCATTTATAAATGAATATAGTAAATAGATTGAAAAGATAGTCAACAAAAAACAATAATAATAACTTTCAAGTATTTCTCAAAAGTAAACTGGCTAATAGCCTTAAATTAAATTCTAAACTTTCCAACAACACACTACCTCCCTTCCAAAGTTTCAATTTACAAAATATAACCCTTGACTGTAATTCCCGAGTATTGTACATAACCACAAACACGGCTATCTGAATAGATTTACACTCTGCAGAGATTATGCACTTTACTCATATGACATGATCATCTCATGGTACCACGCGATATCACACTTCCTTAGGTGTTTGGCTAAGAGATCATGTTAAAAAAATTTTAGAAATCTATGTCCGAATGTTGACTCTTTTGACAAGCCTAACTCACTATTCCTTCCCTAACCTAGTAGAAGAATACGAGGTACTTATCGTTAGATTGATATGAAACCGCAATACACTACGTCCTCCCCCAGAACCACATCCCCGTATGACTATCCACCTAAGGTATCACATGTCAAGACATCGATAATCTTGCTTAGTTAGGTCTATCTCATACCAAACATATGGTTGCATGATTGACTCTGTTCAAAGGCTTGTAAGGTTAATTTCTTAATTGACCGAGGCAAGCCTCCATAACCCAACAACTATACAGGCCCACCTTAGCATATGGCCCCTTGTCACTTATCTCAATCTAAATTATTTACCACACCAGTTAATTACCATGCACCATGTCACCATAAATCAACAACATTGTGAGACATCACGTCACCACAACTCGACATCATCGTGTGACAACACCTGACACACCTTTCATAAACATATTCAATATTCTATTAGTCAAGATTGATTTTGATATTTCAAAAGACATAAGTTACACATGGTATGGCTAAGCAACTATACACAAACTAACCAACCCACGTTGGCATCTATTAGCTACCAACTAATAATGAATCATTCTAGGGTGACAAATAATCATAGTATACAAATGACAAGATAGAGTATAATCCAATTGGGTTGAATAACTAGATCCCAAACTAAATTGAAATCAATTCTACACATAACATAACATGCATAATTTAAATCAACATAGGAATTTGTAAAACTGGATTCAACATGATCAAAGTATAACTTGCCTTGGAAAAGGTCCTGGACTTGGTCTTGAATCTGATCTTGAATCAATGCTTCACTCTCGAACGATCTAAGCACTTTGACGTCTATGTGAATCAAGTAAAATATCAAATAAATAAAAAACTAGATAGTAAACAAACTCCAAAAATCAAATAAAATCTACTTTTAAATAGATCTTACTTTTATAAATTTTTAAAAATTTGAATCACCTCAATCGAGCTCATACGAAGAAGAACGGGCTCTCGAAAGTTTGAAAATTAGGAAAAGAATAAACTCATAATTTTACTTATTATTTTTCTATTGAAAACCCCGATTATAACGTTAGCACCGAATCGCCAATCGCCAATTGACACATGGCTCACCATTCGTGGACCACGCCCACGGCCAAGTGCAAGTCCACGATAGACTCAACACATCGCCGACCTTGTTGGACGCTACTTGATAACGCAACACCGATGTTCACGACACGCAGACATAACATGGCTGCGACACATGTGTAAGATCGAGGATGCGCCTAGAGGGGGGTGAATAGGCGTTTATAAAATTAATCGCTTTCTAAGACGATGCGCGCTAATCAATCCCTATGTCAAAACCTAATCAAAGATAATGCGGGAGCGATAAACTAGGTTTTGACAATTAAAGTCTAAATCAACTAGGCTCACTAGTGCACTAACTAAATTATGTCTCTATACAAGAATTGCTAAATTGAACAAACAATTAATACTAAGCAATTCTAACACAATCAAGAAATTGATTAATATACAATAAAGTAAATGCTTGAGGATAAAAGAGACAAGAGGCAACCGATATTTTTTCATGGTGTTCGGAGACTTACCGGTCTCCCCTAGTCCACGTTGAGGCTAACCCAAACCCTTGGACCGGCTCCGCAATGAGCACCCGCCTCGATTCCACTAGATGTGGTTTTTCACTCTTTTGCGTAGGCCCAACCTGAACCTTCACAAACTTCGTCGGAGCTTCTCACAACCTTGAGAGCTCACCACGCACGACGCTCTACGCCGTCTAGGAGTCGGCAACCTCCAAGAGTAACAAGCCAAGTCTCCGCTCGAGTTTCACCTAGCACAACAAATGAGCTTCCAGTGATCACCTAGTGCAACACATGCACCAAGGATTCTCCTCAAGTGCAATACATGCACAAGAGGTCACTCAATCCACTTCTAATTTGCAACACATGCAATTAGGGCTCACTCTTTGCTCAAGAATCAAATGTGAGTGTGCAACACATGCAACACCTCACCTAAACACTCAACAAAGCCAGCAACAACTGCCCAATGCCCCCCATGGGGTCTATTTATACCCCCACCAAAGAAAACTAGCCGTTTGGGGGCAATTCGGATAGAAAACAAGAAAACTCGGTACTATCACAAGATAAGTCCCAGAGTACGCCTCGAGGGCAACAGCTCAAAAACTAGCCGCTATGCAGAAACCCAGTACTACCTCAAAGCCAAATCTCAGAATATCGCCGAGCGGTAGTACCGAACTCCACGCCGGTAGTACCGACTTTCACCCGATCGCAAAACTTCAGCTTTGGAAAATAACTACCGTCGTCTTGGTCCCGATACTACCGTGCCTCCGGTAGTACCGCCCTCATGGCCCGGTAGTCCCGACTTCCAGAGCCGAGCAACACATGCTCTCTGGAATAAAACTACCGGCCACATACATGCGGTAGCGCCGAACTTCCGGTACTACCGGACTCACAACAGCGGTAGTACCGGCCTTTCTGAGAAAAACATATTTTCAACCCTGAAATCATTTCTTCAAAAACCAACACTATTCTTTGAGCCATTAGATGATCAACACATGATCATATACTTGTGCAAAACACATTTGCACCAATTTAGCTCGTGCTCAAAGAATCTCAACCAAATTTGCGAAAACACATTTCACAAATAAACCACGAACCTATGAGATCAATCCTCTAGCCATGTAAGGATCAACACATGACCCCGACACTTTGCAAAATACATTTGCAAATGCCAACACATGCTCTAGGATCGAAACACAACTTCTAAGCTTATTTACAAAACACATTTGCAAATAACAAATCCAACTTGCGAAAACACATTTCGCAATCAACTCAAGATCTATTTGCAAAACGTATTAAGCAAATCAAACCCGAGTCTATGAGATTAATCTCCCTAGCCATGTGAAGGTCAACACAAAACCCAGTCAACTTGCAAACACCCGTTGCAAGCCCTACTCACATGCTCTCGGGATTCCGGACTCATAGACCTCGGTTCATTCGCACAACGAACTTGCAAATAACACATTAAACCAATTTCATGCTTGAGCACTACTCTTTACAACACATGCAATTCTCTAGTTCCATACAACTAAACACTTAAAACCAATTCAAACGTATAAGCTCTCTACTTGCAACACATGCAAGCCTCTAGCACATACACAACCACATAAATACCAAATCATGCTTGAGCTCTCTCGTTTTGCAACACATGCAAAACTTAGCTCCAACCAACCACTTTGATTTAAGAAAAATTTGTTTTACAAAGAAAAACAAAACATGAAGCTTTAACAATTTCAACACATACAAAAGTGAACTTCACGCAAAAGCCAACGCATAAGCTTATCCTATTTGCAACACATGCAAATCAAAACTTTATGCGAAAACTAAATGCATGTGCTTTTCTTCTTTGCAACACATGCAAATTAGAGCATAATGCAACAACAACCAAGCATAAGCTTAACACATTCGCAACATATGCCAAATGGTTAGCTCAATGCAAAAACCAAATCCAAATAAGATTTGAGCTCGAGTGAACACGTGATTAAGATCATCAACACATGATGAAGCTCAAGCTAGGACTCAACCCCTCTTAATAGTACGGCGATAAAAAGTAGACTCAAAGACTAGAAAGTCCTTAGCCTATCTAGTTATACCTTGAGCTACCGCACGCAAGCAATCCCCTTTGGGGTCTTTATGATCTTCATTCTTACGCTCCCCCGGGATCATCACTCGGCTCTTCTCTTAATCTCTACGGGATCTCCTCTTGACGCCCATCACCTCATGATGCCGTCCTTGTCCCGTTTTCATCATCTCAATCATTTTTGGACTTAACCTGGCTCAATTACAACTCATAAAATAGTTAGTCCAAGATGTATAGTTGTCTCAATTATCTCTTGTACTCCATTAACACATAATAGATGCCTTTAGATCAATTGAGCACAACCCAAATCAATTTGAATGATTTAAATGTGTCTTAAGTAGAATAATGCAACATATGCTTCATTATACTTAAGAACTATTCATTTGTTCTTAATTAATCAATGAACATCATCAACACATGATGAAGTGTTCTTTAATGATTAATAAGACAAATGAACTCAATTTAAATTTTCATTAAAATTGACTTTTCAAGTTAGAGTGTGAACTCCCCCTAAATGTGTGCATCCATGTAATATATGGATTGGGAAACATGATGCACATTCTGTGGTTAATATAATGGGAACATTCATTCTTTAACTTGAATCCTAAGTATGCAATAAGATAATAGAAATGAATACAAGTGCATACCTTGGGTTTTCCATTTTCCATCCAAATTTGAAACTAATAAGAATGTAACTCAATAAACATGTTAGTCTCATATTGATTAGATTTGTCATTAAACAATAATTAAACATTAATATTAAATCAATCACCAAAACCAATGGAGCTTGAACTTACAATCTCCCCCTTTTTGGTGATTGATGGCAAATCCTATATTAATTCCTCATTTGGATAACAAAAAATGGTTAATTAAACACAAGACCCTTTCATGCATTGTTTTTAGGAGAATTCAAGCTCTTTATACCATTTAATTTGAAAATTTAAGCTCTTATACCATTTGCATCAAATTATTCTTTTAAACAACAATTTCAAGCTCTTTATACTATTTGTTTATCACATTAATTTTCCCCCTTTTGGCAAATTACAAATTCTCCCCCTTTTTGGTAAATTACAAAAGAAGGAATTAATATCCCACTAATTCTCCCCCTTTTGGCATTAAGCACCAAAAAATGGAAAACCAATCCAAAGGAGGTAAACATTGAGAGCTAGGAGAGAATGCATCTCTTAAAAGATCATGTGCCAAATGAAAAAGCACCATTTGCAATTTGAGATAGTATAGAGCTTGTGTTCAGGCATGAGACGAGGCGATTGGGCCTAGGGTGACAGGCAGCCGAGGCTCATGGGCTGTGGTCTTAGGTAGTCAAGGTGCAACATGGCCTGTGCATGATGAGTTGATGATCAAGAAGGCGCTCACCTCATATCTGTGTATGAGTTATGTTAATTTTGTACTTGTTTTTCTTGGTGGCTGAGAATATGAATGAGAGGTTTTTTTTTGTAACATGACGGTGTTTGACCGGCCAAATGCTTATCATAGTTAGGCTTGTCCATGCTTCAAAAAATGCATAGCTCTGTCACTGGACATATGCATGTAATATTACAATTGAAAGGACACATGCATGTAATTTTTGTAATTAATTGTAAGAAACGGTGGAATCATGTAAGATTGCTGGGGCTACTTATTACTAATGTCTTCATGATTGATTTTTAAGCTAATAGTGCAAAAACTATTTATATTAATTTCAAAAGTGTGAGCAATCACAAGTATTTTTGAGTTTTCACTTTCTAACAACATCATGTGTAAGTTATGATTTATTGAGTTGTCCACTAGAACACTTTGAGATCAATTAGATTATGTTTATTCATCATGCAGGTTTCAGCTTTGCCCTTGCAAACAAGATGGTCAAAGTCTACAACTCAAATCAATGTCTTTCACATAATTTGTATATATATGTGTGTTTTTTTTGCAAAATTTTCACATGTATTTTCTTATAAAAGGCATTATAATTCTGCACAAAAAAATTAGAGTGAAATTCAGTCCTAAAAGTATCAAAACCGGTCGATTTTGTGAAAATTTCGGTCCAAAAAGCCGAAATTTTCCAAAATCACTGTAGGAGATTTTGAACCTGGGTCGCAACAACTCAAACAGTTAGAAGGGTCATATAGCTAGGGAGAAATTACAACCAGGTTTGAACTTATACAGGATGAAATTAAGATCAAAATCTACAGAGACGTTTTTGATTTCCTGTGGAGCTTGTTAAAGCTCTGTTTTGGAAAACAGGGGAAGAAATCACCTCTTTGTTTTTTATTTATTGAGAGGTATAGAATATATTGCTTTTTCTAATCCGTAGAAATTGCTCCTTTTTCAAATCTGTAAGACCTTAAAATTTGCTCGGCGATCCGATTGTTCTACGAAATTCGACTCTTTTTCTCGATAAGCAGTCCTGCTCCTTTTTCGTTTAAGTAAGGCGCAGTAATACTCCATCCTTTTTTGTTTCCTCGTGTTATCCACGTCATACAAGCTCCTCTAAAAGGAAAAAATGTCAGATGTCACGCTGGTAACCTCGATGTTGAATAATAAACTGATCACCATAGATCAATTCAAATGCCAATTAAGAATAGATGAAAAACAATTGCAAATAGATGAATAAAAGATACATGGAGATCAACTTTTTTCTCTCTTTGTTGATCGTAGATTGTAGAGATTGATTCTTTTGTATTATATGATGCTATGTTTATATCCAAAACCCCTTAGAGATAGTTTCAAAATTCACCAATTAAAACCAAGAGTCTAAATATATCTCAACAAAGAAGAGACCGAGAGTTCAATTACGTCTCAATGCTCATGTCTCACCGCTCACAGGTCACCTCACATCTATGTTGTTTTCGTAAAAAAAAAAAGAGAATGTCACCTCTGCTCTGTTCCCTTTCTAGAAACTAGTGCGCAACGGACCGTGTTTTGCTACGGGCTTATGTTTATGAATTAGAAAAGGTCAAATAGAGTTAAAAATATGAAATAATAGTAAAGATTGCAAGTAGCCCCTAATACCTTTGAAATAAAGCACAACTTATTGAAAAATCACGAAATGTGGCTCAGTAATAGTAGCTTAATCCTTGGTTTAAAAATGCTTTAGTAGCTAGGTTCCTTATGCTTAACCCATGAGAAATACTTTGCACACGGACACACACTACTTCATGTTAATTTGATATTACGTTTTAATGAATCCAAATAATTTTAGTCTCTTGAATTCAAAAATTTAAAACAACATATCTATAAGAATCTAGGAGTCGCACCTCTTAGAATGAGCCCAAAATTTTTCTTACTTTCTTCTCTTTCAATTCTTAGATCACTAGACTTGTGTAGGGTTGGAATTTAAGTTGCAAAAATTCACTAGACGTGTGTCGATGTTTCATGAAACCAGCAAGTAGATTTGTAAGTCAAGGGGCCGCGCGCTCCCTCTCCTTGATGGTTGACTCAGGGAGCCCAAGATTTATACTGGTTCGGGCTGAACGTCCCTACTTCCAGTTCGTGGTGGTGGATCTCGTTGCTCTGGGTGTGTTGGATTACAAGCGAGAGCTAAGGACATGCCCCTAGCGCTCGTCCGTGTGAGGAGGCCCAGGAGCGATGAAAGCCTACTCGGGTCGGGAGAGCGAATGGGATTGAATGCAGGACATCCCAAAGTCTCTCCCCGTCCCAGAGGGCCTGCCTCCCTTTATATAGCCGGAGGGGGCAGGTTACACGGGAGAAGAAGAAGAAGAAAAAAGGTAGGGGTAGTTTACATTCGGGCGTCCCGGTCCTCGGTCTCGATGACTGACATTTCCTGTTCGCTCCACGCTGGGTTGGCAGGCTCGGTCAGCGACGTCCTGTGGATAGACTTTAGCCAGCGGTGCTCCATTGGGAAGACGCGCACCCACCCTCTGTGCGCCTGTAAGGAGTTGGCGTCGGAGGGTGGCGCCTCTGACGTTGCCTTGGGAAGGGTCGCCAATCCTTGCGTGGCCGTCTGGTTCTGACGGAAGGTAACCAACTTCGAGGTCGATCAGTGATGTGGACGGTTGCCGGGTGACGCTTCACGGGGCCCGACCGATGGTGGGCATGCAAGCAGGCGCTTATTCGCCCCGCTACTGGCCGAGCTCGCAGAATCCTCGACCGAGGCTGGGTCGAGAGCCGTGGGGGCATCCGACCCGAGGCCAAGTCGGAGTGCTGTCGGGGGTTGCGGCCAAGGCCGAGGGTGAAAGCATCTAGGCCCCCATGAGGTGTTGGTTTTGATAATTAATGACAATCACGCTAAAAGGACTAACGATGTTTGTGCAAGTTAGTCAAAAACAGGATAATTGTATTCCTCGGAAGATGTTGGATGGCTTCGAGTGCTAAATGGAAGGAGTACGCGTAAAAGAAGCTAAAGAAGTGAAGGTATCAATCTTAGAAGTATTTTCTAGTATTTTCACCGATCTCGGAGTTGGGAAAAGATCGGATTGTTTAGGATAGTAGCCGTACTATCAAGGGGGACTTGGTTTGGGCATTAAAACTTGAAAGTGCATTTTAATATGGCTCATTAGTTCATCCGTAAAATTATGCATTCGAGAGAAAAATCAAAGTGTCAAAAAAATTGGAGGTCAAGACTATCGCTTAGTTCGGGCGGTAGTATACAGAAAGTCGGTACTACCGCACCACGCTTATGGTAGCTATATTCCAGTGAGGTATGTTTTCGGGTCTCTCCCCAAGCACTATCAAGATGGTCTTAGCGGTAGTACCAAGAATGCGATTACCGACAATTGTTGGCGTAGCCTTTTTCCAAAGGCGCTTGATTTTCCTGTCGGTCAAGTGCAGATTATCAAGACCCATGGGTAGTAGTACCGCCATATATAAAAAATGTCAGAACGGCTACGTGTCGCAGAGATTATTATACCAGATAGTCCGTTATAAAAGGCGGTACTATCGCCCCTAGAGGGCGGTAGTACCGGCCTTGGCGCAAAATCAGGATGAAGTGCAGATAACGGCTAGTTTGTGTGGGGTGGGGTTATAAATACCCCCCCCCCACCTGTATATAGGGCTGGTTGGTGACTCCATTGAATACTCTTGAGCCCTAGAAACACTCTCCACTCTCTTGTGCATTAAATTTGTGATTCTTGAGTGTTGGAGAGCTAAAATTGAGTGCATTGCATTAGTGAGCCATATTGATTGCACTTTTGAGATTCAAGCCCGCCAAGTTTGTTACTCTTGAGGTTGCCGCCTCCTAGACGGCTTGAGGCGCAGGGCTCGGTGATCTTCACAAAGGAGGATTGTGTGAAGACCAAGCGACATTGTGAAGGCACGAAGCTCGCCTACCCGGAGCGGGGAAGAGCTATCACTAGTGATCGGGGAAGGCTCAAGCGAGTGGAGCCGGCTTGAAGGAATTCAAGCTACCTCAACGTGGAGTAGGGGAGACCGGCAAGTCTCCGAGACCACGGGAAAAATTCTCTTGCGCATCAAATTGTGGTTTGCTTGTTTTTTATTCTCGTGATATTCTAACTCATTGATTCTTGTGTGTTACTTGCTTAGCAAACAAATATACTTGCGTAGTGTTATTATCTTGTGATCACTAAAATTGTTAAGAATTAAATTGGGTAAAACTATCACTTGTTCTTAGTAATTATTAAACTTGAATTTAGTGTTAGAAATTTTATAAAAGCCTATTCACCCCCCCTCTAGGCTCATCCTCGATCTTACAAGTGGTATCAGAGCGGGGTCTCTCTATTTTGGCTTTACCGCCTAGAGAGCAAGGATGGCCAACGAGGGTATGTCAATTGAAAAGCTCCTTTCTTTGATGGTACAAATTATTCAGATTGGAAAATTCAGATGACGGTTTACCTTAAGGCTATGAGTCCAAATATATGGAGAATTGTCAATGAGGGTTATGTTGTGACCACCGGTGCCACTTTAAATGAGGAACAAAATGAAAGATTTATTCATTTAAATGCTCAAGCTATGAATGCTATTTTTGGTGCCTTAAATGCGATGAATTTAATCGTAAGTAATTTAGAAACCGCACATGAAATTTGGAATACACTCGAAATTCA
This sequence comes from Guadua angustifolia, assembly GCA_036346375.1. NCBI lineage: Eukaryota > Viridiplantae > Streptophyta > Magnoliopsida > Poales > Poaceae > Guadua > Guadua angustifolia. Next base: position 64,052,224 of record CM070502.1, on the reverse strand, counting down.
TGAAGGAACATCCACCGTTAAGGAAGCAAAATTGCATATGCTTAGAGTAAAATATGAAAGTTTTATTATGTTGCCTCATGAGAATATAAATGAAATGTATTCTAGATTAAACAATATTGTTAATGAGCTCAAGGGTCTTGGTACGACCTTGAGTGATGTGGACATTGTCAGGAAAATGCTTAGGGCTCTTCCGGAGAAATATGAAACTTTGGTTACCTTATTTCTCAATTCATCGGAATTGCCAAGGATGACGCCAACCGACTTCTCGGCAACCTCATCACCAACGAGCTCTACAAGAAAGACAAGGAAGAGTTGTTGGAACAAAGTTCTTCCAAGAAGAAAAACATCGATTCAAAGCTAAGGCGAGTCAAGTGATGAAGACTCAAGATGAGGACACCGAGGAGGAGATGGCGCTTCTAGTGAGAAGAATGAAGAAATTCATGAGAAGACGATCAAGCTTTAGCGGTCCGCAAAGGTATAAAAAGGGGCAAAATTCTAATACTAACCGATATGCTAATATTCGATGTTATGAGTGTGATGAAAAGGGACACATAGCCTCACATTGCCCTAAGAAGAAGGATGACAAAGACAAATCACCCAAGAAGAAGAAATTCTTTCAAGGCAAGAAGAAACTATTCAAGAAATTCCAAAAGGACGGCAAGGGTGAAGCTCACATCGGGGAGTGGGATTCCGAAGAAGAATATTCGGACTCCGACTCATCCGAAGAAGAGACTCCTTCAAAGAAGAATGGTTTTGCCGGTGTTGCTATCAAAGAAGCTTCATCTCCATTCGTCACTCCTTTATGCCTCATGGCTAGAGGAGAAACCAAGGTAAACTCTAATGAAGATAATGAACCATCATATGATGAGTTAATGGACATGCTAGAAGAATTAAATGAATATCTTGGCAAAAAAAATCAAAATTTAAGGTTTTAAAGAAAGAATTTCTAACTCTAAAAAATTCATATGATGAGCTAAAGGAAGAACATGAAATTCTACTTGTCAAGAACAATTCAAAATTAACAAATGATATCGGTATCGAGTGTGATATTATAAATGACTTGCCTAGACTAGCAAATGCCTCATCTCATGTAGAAAAATCAAGCATATCTACTTCATGTTGTGATTTAGTCGATCTATCATGCTCTAGTGCTAGTTCATGTCATGGAAATTTAATTGTTGAGAATGATGAACTTAAGAAGCAAGTGAACAAATTAAGTCAAAGTCTAGATAGATGCTTTAAGGGTAAGGACACCTTAAATAAAATTTTAGGTAGTCAAAGATGTTCCTATAATAAAGAAGGCTTAGGATATATCCCTAAAAGGAATAAGAAAATAAGTAAATAAAGCTCCGCTTTTGTGAAATCAAATGGTAAATTTTGTTATAAATGCCATGAAGTAGGACATCTAGCTTAATAATTGTACTTTGAGTAAATCATCTAAGGATAACATTCATGATTTATGTTATGTACTTAAAAGGGATAGAAATGGTAAAATTTTTGCTAAGTTTGTTGGGACCCGATATTTGGCCAAAGAAAGAAAGCCATTTGGGTTCCCAAAACCTTGGTCACTAACCTCCAAGGACCCAAACAAATTTGGGTACCTAAAAGGTTTGATTTTCTTTTGTAGGTGAACTACAAAACCAAGGACTGCATTGGGTGTTGGATAGTGGTGCACCCAACACATGACCGGTGACCGAAGATGTTCACTACCTTTGATTCGAAATGGACAAAATGACAAGATCACGCTTGGGGATAATAGCAAAGGAAAGGTATTAGGCTTAGGTAAAATTGCCATATCAAATGACCTCTCCATTTCAAATGTCTCCTTAGTTGAAACATTAAATTTCAATTTGCTATCCGTCGCTCAAATTTGTGACCTTGATCTTATTTGCACATTCTCTAAAAATGATGTTGTTATTACAAAAGAAAATGATAATTCACTAGTGTTTAAAGGATTTAGATTTGGAAATTTGTATTTAGTTGATTTCACTTCAAATGATTCATGTCTTCAAACTTGCTTAATGGCTAAAACTTCCTTAGGATGGTTATGGCATAGAAGACTAGCTCATGTTGGAATGGTTCAACTTAAAAAGCTATTTAAGAATGATTTAGTTGTGGGCTTGAAAGATGTGAAGTTTGAGAAAAATCGACTTTGTAGTGCTTGTCAAGCCGGTAAACAAGTCGCTAGTTCTCATCCCTCAAAGAGTATCATGTCCACATCTAGACCATTAGAGCTCTTACATATGGATTTGTTTGGGCCGACAACCTATAAGAGCATTGGAGGAAATTCTTATTGTTTAGTGGTTGTTGATGATTATTCTAGATATACTTGGGTTTTCTTTTTAGACGACAAATCCGAAACCTCAAGTATTTTCAAAAGATTTGCAAAGAGGGCTCAAAATGAATTTGATTTTATAATAAAGAAAATTCGTAGTGATAATGGTTCCGAAGTTCAAAAATACAAGAATCAAGATTATTGTGATGAACTTGAATAAAGCACGAGCTTCCGCAACCTACACTCCGAACAAAATGGAGTTGTGGAACGGAAAAATCGTACATTAATTGAAATGGCAAGAACGATGTTAGATGAATATGGTACGTCCGATAGTTTTTGGGCGGAAGCCATTAATACCGCTTGCCATGCTACAAATAGATTCTATTTGCATCGACTCTTGAAAAGACCTCTTATGAGCTCCTTGTTGGAAGAAGGCCTAACATTTCTTATTTTCGAAGTTTTTGGTTGTAAATGTTATATTTTGAAAAAGGAGTTCGCTTTTAAATTTCAAAGTCGGTGCGATGAAGGTTTTTGCTTGGTTATTCTTCTAATAGCAAAGCTTATCGAAGTTTTTAATAAAAACAAAGGTTTTGTTGAAGAAACATGTGATGTTGAATTTGATGAAACTAACGGCTCTCAAGAAGAGCAAGAAAATTTGGATGATGTAGGTGAGGAAGGTCTAAGAGAAGCAATGAAGAATATGACAATTGGAGATGTGAAGCCGAAGTGGATAAACATGATCAACCTTCATCAACTCAAGCCGAGCCTTCAACTTCCACAACGAAGTCGATCCAAACAATCGATGAAGATGACAAGGCAAATGATCAACAAGTTCAACCTCCGCCTCTACGGATTCATCATGGTCTTCTAAGGATCACCCAATAGACCAAATATTGGGTGACGTAAGTAAGGGTGTTCAAACTCGATCCCGTGTCGCTTCTTTTTGTGAACATTATCCATTCAGATCTTCATTTGAACCTACTCACATAGATGAAGCATTATGATCCGGATTGGGTAAATGCCATGCATGATGAATTGAACAATTTTGCTCGTAATGATGTTTGGACATTAGTAGAAAGACCCAAAGAACATAATGTAATTGGCACAAAATGGGTTTTTCGTAATAAACAAGATGAAAATGGTATTGTAGTAAGAAATAAAGCTAGATTACGCGCAAGGTTTCACTCAAATTGAAGGATTAGATTTCGGTGAAACTTTCGCACCCGTAGCTAGATTAGAAGCCATTAGAATTTTGCTTGCATTTGCATCAAGCTTTGACATTAAGTTATATCAAATGGATGTAAAGAGTGCGTTCTTAAATGGACAAATATCCGATTGGTATTTGTTGAACAACCTCCGGTTTTGAAAATTCCAAATATCCTAATCATGTTTACAAACTCTCTAAGGCGCTTATACGGACTCAAACAAGCTCCTAGAGCGTGGTATGAGCGATTTAGAGATTTTCTACTCTCAAAGGGTTTCAAAATTGGGAAGGTTGATACAACGCTCTTTACAAAAATAATTGATGATGAATTCTTTGTATGTCAAATATATGTTGATGATATCATTTTCGGTTCTACTAACGAAGATTTTTGCAAAGAATTTGGTGATATGATGTCTAGGAGTTTGAAATGTCGATGATCGGAGAATTGAGCTTTTTCTTGACTCCAAATTAAGCAACTCAAGAATGGGACGCTCAGAAGTCAAATCAAGTACACGAAAGATCTTCTTAAAAGATTTGGCATGGAGGACGCCAAGTCGATCAAGACTCCAATGGCATCAAACGGGCATCTCGACTTAAACGAGGGAGGTAAACCCAGAGATTTAAAGCTTTATAGATCCATGATTGGTAGTCCGCTTACCTCACCGCATCTAGGCCCGATATTATATTTAGTGTTTGCATGTGTGCTCGCTTTCAAGCTTCTCCCAAAGAATGTCATTTAGTTGCCGTGAAGAGAATTCTAAGATATTTAAAACATTCCTCAAACATAGGGTTATGGTATCCTAAAGGTGCAAAATTTGATTTAATTGGATATTCGGATTCGGATTATGCGGGTTGTAAAGTGGATAGAAAAGCACTCCGGAGTTGTCAATTACTAGGTAGATCCCTAGTTTCATGGTTCTCCAAGAAACAAAACTCCGTAGCATTATCCACCGCCGGCAATAATACATATCCGCCGTAGAGTCATTGCGCCAATTGTTATGGATGAGGCAAACTCTAATGGATTATGGAATAAATTTTAAGAAGGTGCCTCTCTTATGTGATAATGAAAGCGCGTTAAAATTGCAAATAATCCCGCCCAACACTCAAGAACAAAACAGATTGATATCCGGCATCATTTCTTGAGAGATCATGTATGTAAAGGGGATATTGAGATTAGTCACATTAGAACTGAAAATCAATTAGCGGATATACTCACTAAACCCTTAGATGAGTCTAGATTTTGCAAATTGAGAAATGAATTAAATGTTATTGATATCTCTAATGTGGCCTAAGTGAAATTCTTTTGGTTGCCTTAATTTTTTTTTTGAGTCTCACATCAAGGGGGAGTAATATGCAATTTATGTATATATCACATCCCCAAATTGTGGAAAATTGAAGTTTGTGCCATAAATATCTTAAAAACTTAAAACTAGACTTTATAAGTCAAAACTACTTGGAAATAATCTATTTTGGATTTACAGAATACAAAGGATTCACAAATCTTCATTTAAAACTTATTATAACATAAACCTTATCTTTTGGAACTTACGCCATAATTATAACCTCCTCTATGTTTATAATGAAACAAAACTTTTGCTTTTCAAAAGCTTAATAAAACTAAAATCTTGATCTATATTGATCTAATAAGGGCACATCTTGAGTTTTGCCTAAAGAGCTAGAATTGCCATACTTCTAGTTGCTTATGTGGTATTTCAACTCGAATAAGTCAAATCATTGTTTCTTATTTAATTATGTATAAAGTTGTTGTTTTGTGCTTATTCCCTTGAGTGGATATGTTCCAAAATTTTCTAGTATATCTATTGAGCTTTTTCGCGGCCAAAATTCCTATCTTCTCCTCGTCATACTGCCTCCCAGACTATCGGCTTACGGCGGTAGAGTAATCAAGAATACGGTACTATCGATTCTCGAGCGGTAGTACCGCCGATCAAAAATGGGCCACTTCATTTTCGCCGCTTTTCTCGCTTTCTCTCTCTTCATCAATATTCTCACCCAAACCTCCTCCTCCTCCATTCCCGCATGGCTCTCTCTCCTTCTCAAACCCTAATCTTTATCCTCTCAAAATCTCTTTGTTAAGCGGGGATTTCTTCCATTGATTTCGGTCTTTGAGTCTTCCTCCTCCGAAAGGTATCAATCCCTCTCATTCTCTCTTTTGATTCATCCCTTTTTAAGCAATCTAGGGTTTAAATGGAAGTTCAAAAGTGCAATCTTGTAATGTGGCAAAACCTTGTGTATTAGGTGTAAAATTGATGTCCTTAATAAGTCCCTAAAACCCTAATCCTAATTCAAATCATCATTGCCTCAACATTGCTTCGATTTTGCCCTAATTCCACCGCGGTTGCGCTCGGGCGGCACTACCGGCCACTGGGAGCGGTAGTACCGACTTTGCGGTACTACCGGTCTCCAGTAGCGGTAGTACCGGCCGTGCAGTTGAAGCACCGGGTTTTGAGCATTTTCGAAGTAATGTTTCTCCACGACTTTCACTCATTTCATCTTCATCTTGTCAAATTCGATTAATATTCATCTCTCACATCTCAAATTCCTTGAACTCTTCTCTAGACCATGCCTCGCACTAAAGTCGCCGGAACCGGTCCTTCAGGAGGGGGCAAGGGTACGAGGAAGACGACCAAGGGTCGTATGCTCCGCCGGATTCGACAATGAGATAGCGACAATTCTTTCACCGTCGCCATGAGGACCACAAGGGCCAAAGGCAAGGGTCCTGCTGAGCCTTCTCAAGCTAAGAAGAGAAAGGTTCCCGCTCCTGCTCCTCAAATCACTGGCAGCGATGATGAGACTGAGAGTGACAATGAGGAGAGCTCAGAAGAAGAAGAAGTGGTGCCTCCGGTTGGAAGGAATGATCCGTCTCAAATCAAAGGCGATGATTACTATGCTCGCCGAAGTCAAAATCAAGATCTCCAACCTCGCTCCGCCCCAAATCCAAGATTCCATTCATTGTTTTCAGAAATAGTATTTGAGCAAATATATATGGAGAAGGATTTTGCAAACCAAATAAGGTCATTGAAGCACATCCGTGAGCAAACTCGAGTTTGTTGGCATTCCTGAACCGCTTGGTGGAGCCGGTCTATACAACTTCCTGTACAAGGATTGATTTTAATGAAAAGTCATCAAGCAATTCTATGCGACGCCTATGTGTCTGAAAATCGTGAGCAAATCACTTGGATGATCGACACTACTCGTTATAATCGCTTCCAAGGATGATTTTGAGCATGCCTTGGGAATCTTTCACAGCCAGTTCCCAAAAATCCATGACGAGCCTACTCTGACTTTGGAGCAAGCATCTGAATTCTATGATCAATCTCATCGCTACAAGATTGGAAACTCAGCTGGTCTGCAACTCCAACCAAGCATGGTGAACAAGATCATTCGTGTCACTATTCATCCGAAGAGTGGAAATTTCGATGCCGTAAGAGGTCATGCTTGGAACGTCATTGCAAAGGTTATGGCTAGGGAAAAGTTTGATGTGGTGGACTTCATAATAAGAGAAATGTCTCAATCGGCTAGGGATAGGGGGAAGACCGTCTATTTTGCTCCGTACATCATGGCACTAATCCGGAGAGTTGCCGAGTACAATGGTTCCACCCCTACTCCACATAAGCCGCATAAGCCTCGTGGTTGCTCCTCCTCAAGTCTCGTGATCACATCGCCGAGCAAGCCGCTCAAGCAAGAGCTCTGCCGAGCAAGCGCCCAAGCCCAAGCTCAAGCCGCTCAAGCCGCTTGCATCCGGCGCTTACCTTGCTGCCTTGAGATACTTCAGACGGAGATGATGGCCGCTTTTATGCGACAAGAATCTTATATGCAGGTCGGTTTGTTTTGTTATGGAGCTTCAATATCGAATCGTGAGATGGTTCAGATGTCCAAGAGCGGCCGAGTTCGCTTAGCACCTCCTTTGATGACTATCGCTCATATCATCACCCTACCAATATTGCCGTCCGGATGGCAAGAAGTGGTTCCCCTTCCCATCTTCCTCCTCCGTCATCCAGCTGGGATCCTTGGTCTCCTCATCCACCGCACGGCTCTACTCCTGGAGATGCTGAGGAGTAGACGGTTTCTTGGCAATCCCCTTTTGGTCCTTGATGACAAAGGGGGAGAAGAATGAAGAATTGAAGTCCGTTAAAGCCTAGCTCAAATCTATCTGTTTTATTGTAATAAACCTGCTTAATTTGTGGTTGTGTTGGTTTTGGACTCCTTTTGGATGCTTATCTCGTCTTGTTGAATTTATAATATGTTTTCGGTCTTGAACTCGTTTTATGGTTCTTTTGCGCTTAAATATAAATTATCTTCTCTTATGAAGTTGTGCATTATGTCATGTTAACTCATTCCAATTATATCATCTTCATTGCCATATACAATTCATATGCAAATGTGCAAAACTTATTGTTTATCCATGGCACATTTGTAGGGGGAGCTATTCTCATTTAGCAATATTTTCATTCAAACATATTTTTGTCCTCCAAAGACAAAATATTGCTAAATAAGAATTCCATGGTGTGAGTAATTAATTTTTTTTGGTAACTCACACTAAATATCAACTCACTTCAATTCAATTATGAGGATTGTCATCAATTACCAAAAAGGGGGAGATTGAAAGCATCTAGGCCCCCATGAGGTGTTGGTTTTGATAATTAATGACAATCACGCTAAAAGGACTAACGATGTTTGTGCAAGTTAGTCAAAAACAGGATAATTGTATTCCTCGGAAGATGTTGGATGGCTTCGAGTGCTAAATGGAAGGAGTACGCGTAAAAGAAGCTAAAGAAGTGAAGGTATCAATCTTAGAAGTATTTTCTAGTATTTTCACCGATCTCGGAGTTGGGAAAAGATCGGATTGTTTAGGATAGTAGCCGTACTATCAAGGGGGACTTGGTTTGGGCATTAAAACTTGAAAGTGCATTTTAATATGGCTCATTAGTTCATCCGTAAAATTATGCATTCGAGAGAAAAATCAAAGTGCTGAAAAAAATTGAGGTCAAGACTACCGCTTAGTTAAGCAGTAGTATCGCCAAGTGCGGTACTACCGCACCACGCTTATGTAGCTATATTCCGATGAGGTATGTTTTCGGTCTCTCCCACCGCACTATCAAGATGGTCTTAGCGGTAGTATCAAGAATGCGATCATCAAGACAATTGTTATGTAGCCTTTTTCCAAAGGCAGATTGATTTTCCGATTAAAAAGTGATTATCAAGCACCCATGGGTGAGTAGTACCGCCATATATAAAAAATGTCAGAACGGCCACGTGTCGCAAGGCGATTATTACACCAGATAGTCAATATATAAAAAAGGTGGTACTCTGCCCCTAGAGGGCGGTAGTACCTACCTGCAGCAAAATCGAGATGAAGTGCAGATAACGGCTAGTTTGTGTGGGGTGGGGTTATAAATACCCCCCACCTGTATATATAGTGGTTGGTGACTCCATTGAATACTCTTGAGCCCTAGAAACACTCTCCACTCTCTTGTGCATTAAATTTGTGATTCTTGAGTGTTGGAGAGCTAAAATTGAGTGCATTGCATTAGTGAGCCATATTGATTGCACTTTTGAGATTCAAGCCAGCGCCAAGTTTGTTACTCTTGAGGTTGCCGCCTCCTAGACGGCTTTGAGGCGCAGGGCTGGTGATCTTCACAAAGGAGGATTGTGTGAAGACCCAAGCGACAGAAGGCTGGCTCGCCTACCCGAGCGGGAAGAGCTATCACTAGTGATCGGGAAGGCTCAAGCGAGTGGAGCCAGCTTGAAGGAATTCAAGCTACCTCAACGTGGAGTAGGGAGACAAGCAAGTCTCCGAGACCACGGAAAAATTCTCTTATGCATCAAATTGTGGTTTGCTTGTTTTTTATTCTCGTGATATTCTAGCTCATTGATTCTTGTGTGTTACTTGCTTAGCAAACAAATATACTTGCGTAGTGTTATTATCTTGTGATCACTAAAATTGTTAAGAATTAAATTGGGTAAAACTATCACTTGTTCTTAGTAATTATTAAACTTGAATTTAGTGTTAGAAATTTTATAAAAGCCTATTCACCCCCCCCTCTAGGCTCATCCTCGATCTTACAGAGGGCCCTCCGACCGGGGCTGGGCCTAAAAGGGTCCATTTAGTACTCTGGCCAATATTTAGGGATAATCCCACCTGTGAGGGGCGGACTTTGTAATGCCCTCCCAAAGACTGCCGATCTTGTCGTGGTGACCGTATGACTGAGAGAAATACGATCTTGAAGTGGATGTATACTTTCCTGTGGGATACCCCCAGTATGAGTATTCGTCAAGAGTTCGGGGCCATCCTGAACGCATATGCTCCCGGATGGTCCCTCCGTCTCATGGCGGAGTGATCTTCCTCAGTGGGCGTGACGACGCTTCGGCTTACTTTAGCGTTCAGCTTGAAGATGATGGGGAGGTCCCGATCGGACGGGTCTGCTTGACCTAGTCGTTCGATCTCGACTGGGCGTGCGCGCGAGCGCACTTGATGGGTGTTGCCTCCGAGTGGATCGGGGAGCCAGTCAGGGGTTACTTCGGTCGTCGAATATTCGTCTGGGGGAGTCTGGCGGACTAAGTTGGACTCATGCTTCCAGCGGATCGGAGGGTCGATTACCGGGCGGAGTTCGACCGACGGTCGCCCGGCTTCGGTAGGGTCTTGTGGCCTAAGGGTGTAGCCCGAGTAGGTCGTGGAGCTAGTCAGGGGATTACTCTTGCGAGTTGAGTCCGTCCGGGTCGGCTTGACGTCGTTTTCGGTTGGGAAGAATACCGGGGCGTCTTGAGTAAGGCCCCAGTCTCCGAATGCTCATTTTACGTCGTAGCTGGACGCGACCGTGGTCGGCAGGGAGGTCCAGATACCTTCGCGAGAGGTTCTGGTTCCTGAGTGCTCGTTTTACGTCGTAGCTAGACGCGGCCGTGGTCGGCAGGGAGGTCCAGACGCCTTCGCGAGAGGTTCTGGTTCCCGAGTGCTCGTTTTACGTCGTAGCTAGACCTTGCTGCGTGGTCGGCGAGGAGGTCCAGATGCCTTCGCGAGAGGTTCCGTTCCCGAAAGTGCTCGCTTTTACGTCAGAGCTAGACGTGGCCGTAGTCGGCGGGAGGTCCGAGATGCCTTCGCGAGCGTTACTCGTTCCCGAGTGCTCATTTTACGTCGAGCTAGATGCGGCCGTGGTTGGCGTGGAGGTCCAGATGCCTTCACGAGAGGTTACGTTCCCGAAAGTGCTCGCTTTTACGTCAGAGCTAGACGCCGATGCGTGGGTCGGCAGGGAGGTCCAGATGCCTTCGCGAGAGGTTCTGGTTCCCGAGTGCTCGTTTTACGTCGTAGCTAGACGCGGGGCATCCATCCCGAGTCCTCATCGGGTGAGGTTACCTACAGGAGGAGAGGCCGCTGTCGATCCCACGCGTACGCCCCGTCCGCAGGTGTGGGACCTGGAGGGGGTGAGCAACGCGTGTTGCCATCTGCCGATCAACACCCGGCCTCGTGAAGCTACAAACAAAGTTATCCGAGGGCCCCGGGATCCCGTGCAGGGATCCTTAGCAGATGTCCTGCGGCACGGGCGTCCGGATCACAGGGACGACCCATAAAAAACCTTTCTTTACTCGGTCCCGTATCGGACCCCGAGCCGTTCGTAACTCGGGGCGCAGCTGGCTGCCGCCCTTTCGAGGGGCTCCGCGGGAGAGTGTGAAGTGTGGTCTCGGACACGAGTCTAGGCGATTGGGTCGTCCGCCGACCCAACTGCAGACCCACCGAGGGTTCGCCCTTGACCCGCCCCTCGCTCGGCTCACCTGCTGGGGTGGTCGGGGATCCACTTGGTGGATTCTCACCCTAGGCGCCCGCAAACAGGTCTTAATCGCGAGGCATTCGAGCCCTCTCGCCACCTCGAGGCCGCTACGGCCCGGTGGGCTTTTCGCACCCGCCCCGGCCTGCTTCAGACAGGGCCGGAGGCGAAGACCATAGTGTCTCCTGCTAGTACTTAACGCGCACGGAATTTAATGTGAATTGAAAAGGTTGGGGGCGATAGATCTTACCGAGGCGACATTTGCCCGCCTGGTCGATGCATGGTGCCGCTTTGGTCCGTACGCTGGGGTATGCCAGTCGTTCGGCGAGCGAGGGGGTCGGCCCCGAGATCCTTCGGCGCTTCTCTTGGTCTCCGTCAAGTCGGCCCATGAGCCACGATAAGCGTTGGCCGGATGTCGCCATGGAGTGTTCTCCACAAGAGGCGAGAGAAAAGGCAAATGTTTTGTTCTTTAGACATGTGAGGAGCCCCATCGTATTACAGATCGAAGCTCGTTTTATGTTTTGGCCAGTCGGGCCGTCCTGTAGGTCCGTCCTTATCCTTTGTACTTTTCCTGAGGTGATACCCGTTCGTCGACCGTAGCTTCAGGAACCGCAGAGGTTGTGAAAGCGTAGGTCGGCGTGTTAACACCTTCGAGGAGAAACCAAGGAAAAGGACAGGGGCCTTGAGGATAAATCGCTTACTTGCACTCGACACGTAAAAGGAGTGTTCCCGGCCGGCTGTGGGTCATTCCGCACGGGTACTCCCTCCTCCCACAGAGCACTACTTTACGACCGTAGCCGCCGGGGCGTAGGCCGCAACGCTTGGGTCGGGGGGATTACCACTAGGAAGGATCAGCAATCGGCCGGTCACCAATCGCGTCTTGTGACGAACGCTCTCGGCCTCCAAGCGGCGCGTGAGGGCTGAGTCGTGGCCATCACGCGGCACTGGGACTCGGGAGAATGCAGGACTTGACGTGGGAATGAGTAAGTGTGAGGTGCGAAGTTGTCTTAGCTTTTGTTCCGTGCGCTGGGGTCGTTGTAGCGGTTAGGCCCATCGCTCTGCCGTTCGAGATGACGAGCGGTCGGTCCTTTCGTCATCTTGTAGCCACAACGGCCCACGCCGGCCTTCCTTCGTCGTCTTTGGTGCGATTGATGCAGGTCGGCCGAGGGTCGCGCTGCTCGCCCGGCAGCAGCGTCTATCGTCGAGATCGTATTTTGACGCCGCAGCAGAGGGATGGAAAGGGCGTCGCGTCGCAGGCACAAAATTAATGTGCGGCGGCTCTCGCCTCTGCGATGGTAGCGTTTTGGCCGCTCCGCCTTTCTTCTATAAAGGCCGCGTAGGGTGCCGGAGGGCGACGATTCCTTGTCGTTTTTGCTGCTTCTTCATCCCCCTGCGCCCTGCCTTAACACTAGAAGGGGAGGTCGTTATACCTTGAACGGGAGATGGCAGACGGTGGTGACGACCGGAGGGCCGGGAAACGGGAGGCGGCCATAGGCCCACGGGCCTCCAACGCCAAAAGGCCTTGCACTGATGTCGGGTCTACTGCCGCCTCGACGAGGCGAGGATGATCGCCCGCTTCGTCGACCTTCGCAGATTAGGATCCCCCTTCGAGGGTAAGTGCGCTTGGTCAGGGTTCGGGACGGCTTCTGTTTTGCCTTTGCTGACGTCGGATCGTTTCCTCCTCTTCTTAGCGCTTCTAGCTTGGGCCAGCAGCAGCCTCCTGTGGTGCCCCCGTTAGCTGCCGGAACGAGGGAGGTGGACGCGGGCGGTGCAGCTTCCATCGGCCCTCCGACCGTCATGGGCCATCCCCCATCGGCGGGGGCCCGAGCGACGGACCTGACGGCCGCATTGGCGTGGCTGGAGGCCTCTCTTGATGCCCATGTTGCGAGGGCCGCCTCCCTTGCGGCGGAGGTGGCGTGGCAGCGGGCCTTTGCCCAGGCCACCCGGGAGGAGCTCGTCAAGACACGCGAGGAGGCGCAGTCGGAGCGGGCTCGAGCCGAGGTCGCCGAGGCGGAGCTGGCCAAGCTACGCGAGGAGCACGAGACCTCACGCGAGGCCCTCCTATCCATGCTTTGGCCAGCCTTCGAGAGCATCGGGAAGAGCCTGGTGCCGCTCGGGGTGAGGCTGAATGAACCGCTGAGCCGCACCCCGCCGGGATACGCCTTCGGCCTTACCTAGGCGGCCGATGCCCTGGCCGACCTGCCCCGCGCCTTGCGCGAGCGCTCTGTCCGCGAGGGACGAGGAATTGCCGCCGATGTGGCGAATGCGTCGGCTGGCTTGTGCGGTAGCAGCGACTCCTTGACCGATGGCAGCCGTCGCGGTATCGAAGAGACGCAAGCCCATGGGCTGGGCGAGTGCGGCGGCAGAGAAAGTGGCGGCGCTGGGCGACGTCGTCGCGAGTAGTAACAGCTCGGATGACGATGCCTCTGGTTAAGGAACCTCCGGCGCCGCTTTACTTTTGTTTTTTATACGATATAATGTATTTTTGGATGCTTTTGTTAATATCTTGCCTCTTTGCCTCTTTTCTTCACGACTAGTGCCTGCTGAATGACCGCAGCCTTTAGGAACCGCAAGGGCGGCCTGAGCGTAGGTCCCAGCACTAACCCTTCAAGGGAAAGATGCAAAGACAGCAGCGGACGTCACGGCCCGCGAGCACGCTCCTCGAGCGACCAAGGGGCCATCCCACAGGGGTACCCCCTTCTCCCGTAGAGCACTACTTCGCAACCGTAGCCGCTTGGGCGTGGGCTGCAATACTCCGGGTCGACGGGGGTTCCACTTGAGGAGTCCTAATGGTCGGTCAGGGCGTAAGCTTAGGCGGGCACGCGTGCGCGCCGCCCCCGAGCGGCGCATAGCGACCGTAGGGTGGGTCGTCATGCGGCGCTTTGGATTCGGAGGAATTCAGAAGGATGCGGGGGCGATGGAAAGGCTCTTTTAGGGGTAGAGTTGCCTTAACCTTTCCATACTTTCCGCGTCGGGCGTGATGTCACCATTCGGGGTCTTTGATTTGAGCGGTGCCGGGATGGGGGGACCTCCACGGCAGCGGAGTGTTCTTCCCATGGGGGTCCTTGGCGCGGCATGGTGGCCGCGGACACCCCCGCAGGCGGTGAGCAAGGGCCGCCTTCTTCGGTCCGCTTGAACGCACTCCTGGAAGATCTCGATCCGGCCTCCCATCGAGAATGCGCCGTCGCGGGCGAAGGAGACCATCAAGGGATGGACTGGAGTCCAGAGAGCGAAGCGACAACAAGACGAGCCCCTACTGGCGGCATAACCGCGGTGTTTCGTGAAACCGGCAAGTAGATTTGTAAGTCAAGGGGCCGCGCGCTCCCTCTCCTTGATGGTTGACTCAGGGAGCCCAAGATTTATACTGGTTCGGGCTGAACGTCCCTACTTCCAGTTCGTGGTGGTGGATCTCGTTGCTCTGGGTGTGTTGGATTACAAGCGAGAGCTAAGGACAGATCCCTAGCTCTCGTCCGTGTGAGGAGGCCCGGGAGCGATGAACGCCCACTCGGGTCGGGAGAGCGAATGGGATTGAATGCAGGACATCCCAAAGTCTCTCCCCATCCCAGAGGGCCTGCCTCCCTTTATATAGCCGGAGGGGGCAGGTTACACGGGAGAAGAAGAAGAAAAAAGGTAGGGGTAGTTTACATTCGGGCGTCCCAGTCCTCGGTCTCGATGACTGACATTTCCTATTCGCTCCACGCTGGGTTGGCAGGCTCGGTCAGCGACGTCCTGTCGATAGACTTTAGCCAGCAGCGCTCCATTGGGAAGACGCGCACCCACCCTCTGTGCGCCTGTCAGGAGTTGGCGTCGTGAGGGTGGCGCCTCTGACGTTGCCTTGGGAAGGGTCGCCAATCCTTGCGCGGCTGTCTGGTTCTGACGGAAGGTAACCAACTTCGAGGTCAATCAGTGATGTGGGACGGTTGCCGGGTGACGCCACGGGGCCCCGACCATGTGGGCAGGGGCAAGCATGGGCGCCTATTTGTCCCATGGCTGGCTGAGCTCACGGGAATCCCTGACCTGAGGCTAGGTCGGGAGCCGTGGGGGCATCCGACCCGAGGCCAAGTCGGAGTGCCATTGGGGGTTGCGGCTAAGGCCGAGGGCCCTCCGACCGGGGCTGGGCCTAAGAGGGTCCATTTAGTATTCCGGCCGATATTTAGGGATAATCCCACCTGTGAGGGGCGGGACTTTGGTAATGCCCCTCGCAGCACTCCGCGCCGACCTTGTCGTGGTGACCGTATGACTGAGAGAAATACAATCTTGAAGTGGATGTATACTTTCCTGTGGGGTACCCCCGGTATGAGTATTCGTCAACGTGTATAAATTGTTTGGCAACACTAGAAACTTTAGGCACGTAGGTCGAGCTAGAAAAAGTTTAAATTCTAATTTGGCCATTAGGGAAAGGAATCTCAATTCATCCCTACCCTCTTGGGAACTGGTCCACCACAAAAACTGATGGCAGCGACGACTAAGAGGAGAAGGAGAGGAGATGATGGCAAGATAAGGGCTATGGGCGACACTGGCGACATCATCAAGGAGGCCATCTCGAGGGTGACAGCTTGGATAACAGAAGTGAGCATGAGGATGGCTCACTGCTGGTTGCAGCATGGCGGAAGGGAAGAAAGCTAGTGAGAACAGCGCATCAGGCAGGAAAACCTAGAGTTAGTGGTGCAGAGATAAGGTGGATCGGTCTGGACTGTCTATGAATAAACTATGATCCAAGGGCCACACACCACCTTGATGCTGACCTTAACGTCAAATGAGCGTTGAAATGCCCAAACCTCTTGATAACTCCCCGATTCTTTCCACTAAGAGGAAGAATATCTCTGCTAATTCTAATTAGAAGTTTGACGAATACTGATACCAGAGGTACCTCACAGCAAGGTCTCGATTGGGCCATGAGAGATCCCTCGCCACTGATGCGGTTCGCGGAGCGCCCGATCCGCCACGTGTCGGACTCGTGGCCTGGCCGGGACTTCGTGTCGGGCTCCCTTAACGCCCTACCAATCGCAGGGGCGGAGTGCAGGCATCCTCTGACCCAGTCGTTGGTCGGGACCCTGGCAAAATCCCGTCTTAGCAATTCCGGCCACGTCATCGATCGACCTCGAAGTTGGACAACCCTCGCCTGCACGAGGCAACCGAGCGGGAGTAGGTGTTCTTCCCAAAGCAACGCCGAGACGCGCGCCACGCAACCCCTACTTCGACAACCTGACAGAGGATGTAGCACGCCTTCCCAATGAAGCGCCATTAGCTAGCCCTATCGACAGGTGTAGGCGGCGAACTCGCCCACCCATCATGACCTATCACGGGCACTGTCGGCTCCCAAGATCGCAAACCCGATCGCTAAGGATAGTGTGCCCTCGTCGCTCCTCTCTCCCAAGCCTCATGTAACCTGCCCTCTCCGCCCATATAAGGAGAGGGGGGGACCTTTAGGGAGGGGGGCTCTCTCTCTCTCTTTTTCACGAACCAAAAGCTCCCTCCGTCTACCTAGCGTCCGGCTCACTGCCCCGATCCGAGCGGTCGGTCGAAGCTCCCGAGCTCACTCACGCAGACGAGCGCTAAGGGTCTGTCCTTAGTCCTCACATGTAATTCGCCACACCCCGATCAACGAGATCCTCCACCTCAAACTGGAAGTAGGGACGTTTGGCCCGAACCAGTATACATCTGGGACTCCTCTGCCCGATAGAGTGTGTGTTCGAGACTCCATGAGTCAACCATCAAGGAGAGGGGACGCACGGCCCCTTAATGTAACATCCCAATTTTTGCTTTTCTTGCATTTTAGTGGTATTTTGAATTTCTGGAATTTATTTGGATTTATTTGGAATTATTTGGATTTATTTTGAATTAAACCATTTATCAAATCAATTAAATAATAGAAAAGTTAAAATAAAATTTTGTTGAAAATATTTTATTTGAGTCACAAATGTCCTAAAATATTTATTAGAATTTTTCCAGAATTTTTCCGCATTTTTAATGCCCCAAATAAATTATTTGATTTTCGGAATTAATTTTATTCGAAAAAGAAATAAAATCCGGATGAACAATCTTGGCCGAGCATCTTGTCTGCTTCGAAAAACCCTAGCGCTGTGGTCGTCCGATTTTGATCCGACGGTCCACGCCGCGCCATCGCCACTCAAACTCGAAGTCATCACGGACTGGCCAAGACCGTGTGGGCCTCGGTTTCCGAGCGTTTCACGGACGTCGAGGGGCTATTTATTGCGCCGCCACCCGTGCCGTGAACCTCACCTCACGCCGCACCCGTCCGTACCCCTCACTTCGCCCGAGACACCGCCGCCACGCCGCACGACCTCGCCAAGTTCCGGCTACTTGGCCGAAGTTCTTAGCGTCATTCCGCCGCCGGTGATTCTCCGCCGCCCGGCCACCATTGATTCAGAGCGCGCGCTTGCGGAAGCATTACCGCGACGTCGCCGGAGGGTCACGGAACGCCGCGCGACGCGTCGTCGTCCTCATCTCCGGTCAAGCCGGCCGCCACCATCGCCGCGAAGTCGAGCTTCCACTACCGTCCGATCGCGATCAACGATCCAGATTCGCCACGCCGCCCAAACAAGAAAGCCCATCTTCTAAACCCCACCGTTAGATGCAACCAGGACGCCGTCGTGCACGCCGCCATGCATCGCACACGTGACGCCGACAAGGCGACCCACACGTCGACCACGCCGCGATGTGCATCGTTCACCGATGTCGCCGACAAGGCGGACTCCACCCGTCGACCACACTGCGTACGGTCATCGAAGTCAGCCGACAAAGACGGGCCCACTCGTCGGCCGCCGACGCGATCTGGCGTGCGGACGTCACTCACGACGTCATGCTGACGTCACGGTGGGACCCACCTGTCAGTGAGTTGACCGAGTCATGCTGACGTCATCACGGAGCCGGTCGGTACGACGTCAAGCAGGCCACGTGTCACTCTCTGGTGGCGACCGTGTCACGAGATGACTTAATAATTGATTTTCCTAAAAAAGAAAATATTTATTTAATTCGGTATATTGATTTTAAATATATTTTGAAACTTCAAATGCTTATAACTTTTATGCGTTTTAACTCCGATTTGAGTGATTCCAATTTCTAAAATTTTGTAAAATTGTGATCTTTCTGTTTATGAATTTTAATTGAATTTTTGAGCACTGTTTGCCTACTGTTTATTTATTTTAATGTTTATATAAACGTTACGCGTAGACGTTGAAGTCCCCGACGGTTTCGAGGGAGAGGTTCTGACCCAGGAGCAAGTTCAGGACCCGGAACCAGCACTTTTTGAAGGCAAGTTGTGTTTGATCATGTTGAACCTATTAGAGAAAATTATTTCGATTTAATTTATTGCATGCTAATTTAGTAAAAATTGCTTGAATGAATTACGGATTAGCTAAATGCCTAGTTGTCAGATGTCACCTTGTCGTATATGATTGTATGCCATGAATCATTTGTCACCCTAGGTTATGGACTAATAGTTGGACATTAATAATTTGCCAACATGGGTTGAGTAGACCGAAGTAGTATGCTTAGCCCTGCCACGTGGACATTTTATGAGTTTGGGATACCAAAGTTAATATTGACTTAATGAGATATGGAACATGATTTGTGAATAAGACATGTGTTATTGAGTTGATGATGACACGTGGTGAAATGGTAAAGAACCGGGGTGGGAAAATGATTTAGACTGAGGCATGTGGCAAGATTGTTTCTGGTGGGCCAAGAGTGGCAACTGGGCGGTCGAATTTGGTTTTATTGGTTTTGGATGTTAAAGTCATTTTTGGTTAGTCTTGCCTCGGTCAACTAAGGACTTAACCTTGCGAGCATTTGAACTCGAGTCTTTCATACTGACCACAAGCTCTGTAATGGGACGGGCTTAGTGAGTAAACCGGGAAATCTATTCTTTGGTACTGTCGTGGTGGTGTGAGGCCTGAGAAGCGGAATAAGAACTCACATGGCGCAAGAGGGGGCCCTGGTGTGGTAACCATCCCTCCGGTGTTGAAACCTTAGCGAAGCAAGTCTTGAAGTTTAGATGGAACTTTGGAAAGGCTTCGTTACGGTTATTTGCCTTGGTGGTATTTAATCAGTATCTTGTGGGTAAAGTGTATAACCTCCGCAGAGTGTACAACCTATTCAATAGCCGTGCTCACGGTATTGAGCATCGCTCGGTGATTACGGTCAAGGGTTAGATTTTTATGAAAATGAATTGTTGATGGAAAAATGCTTGGGTTGGTGATGATGAATTTGACTTAGGATGGAAAAATGAATTACAATTGAAATGTTTGTGAAAGCTACTATTCCTACTACTGTTTTACTGCTTTGCAATCTATTACGGTTTATTTGAAATGCTGTACTGCACATGAACCATAGCCTATCCTTTGTACTAAGCCATGCATGTAGAATATTAGAATTGCATTCATGCATGACTTGTCGAAAGTGCTCAAAGTACTCACCCCACAACAACACAACTTCGCTTGAGGAAGAAGCAACCCCATCGGGAGGAGGAGTATCGGGAGGAATGATTTAACTAGGAGCGAGCCCAGTCCGATTGTTCGTGGCAAATTGGATGGCGCCACGAGTTTATTTTATTCGCACGCATTTGAATATTTTAATAATTCTTTCGCTCATGAGGCGATATTTTGTAACTTGACCATAAGGTCAATCAACTAGTTTGAGTATTTAATTAAAGTACTTATTATTTCGTTGGATATGTCTGTGATATGTACCGATGTTGAAACTGTGTGCACTAGCGTGATCCTGGACTAGTGCTGAAACACAGAGGGTCCGGATTTGCAAATTCGGGTCCCGACACTTAACCTACAAATATGTCTGCCGGTTTTACGAAACGCCGACAGTTGGCGCGCCAGGTAGGGGGCTCGCGCGTCATCGTCTTCGTCTCCGGATTCCCAACCATCTCCTTGATGGCCTCTTCCGCCTGCGACTGCGCGTTCTTGACGCGGAGCCGGATCGGGATCTCCTAGAAGTACATGCGAAGCGGGCCGAAGGAGGCGGCTCCCGTTCACCACCCAAAGGGGTGTCCGCAGCCGCCACGCCGCTCCAAGGATCCCCGTGGGGAGGGCCCTTCACCGCTATGCAGATTCCCCAACTCGGCACCGTTCGACCTGAAGATCCGGATGGTGACATTGCACCCGGCGCACGGAGTAGGGAAGGGATTAGCGCTGGACCTACGCTCTGGCCGTCCTCGTGGCTCCTAAAGGCTATGGTGATTCAGCGGGTGATATTCGTGAAGGAAAGAGGCAAGATATTAAAGAAGATGTCCAAAAAACATCGCACCACATGAAAGCAAAAGAGAGCGGAGGCGCCAGGAGGTTCCTTAGCCGGAGGCGTCATCACCATCCGAGCCGTCGCTGCTCACGACAACGTCGCCCCGCGCCGCAACCTTCTCTGCTGCCGCCCGCACCCTGGCCCGAATCGGGCTTGCGTCTCCTTCGATCTCGGCGACGCCGCCATCGGGTCGAAGAGGCGTCGCGGCTGAAAGAAAGCCGACGATGGTTCGCGATGTCGACGGCAACCCCCCGCCCCTCGCGAACGGAGAGCTCGCGCAAGGCCCGGGGTAGGTCGGCGAGGGCGTCGGCCGCCTGGGCGAGGCCACGGGCATACCCCGACGGGGTATGGTCCGGCGGCCCCTCCAGTCTCACCCCAAGCGACTTCAGGCTCTTCCCTATGCTCTCGAAGGCCGGGCGAAGCATAGGCAGAAGGGCCTCGCTCATGAGGTCTGCAGCTCTTCCCCGTAGTTCGGCGGCTGCCTCGACGGCCTGCCGAGCTCGAGGATGCGTGATCTCCTCGTGCTTCTTGGCGAGCTCCTCCTCTGGCGGGCAAGGAGCCGTTCTGCTGCCCGCCGCGCAAGGGAAGTGGCCCTCGCAATATGGGCGTTGAGAGACCTCCAGCCGCGCCAATGCGACGGACAGATCCGTCGTCCGGGCCGCCGCCAAAGGAGGGTGGCCCGGAGCGATTGGAGGGACATCGGAAGCCGCGCCACCTGCGTCCGTCTCCCCCGTCGCGGCGATCGCAGACGGCCGACCCAGACGCAGGCCGGAAGCGCTAAGAGAGAAAAAGGAAAACGGCCCGACGTCAGTAAAAGGCGAAATCCGAAGCCACCTTGGGACCGACAGTCAAGACTTACCTGCGGAGGGGAATCTTAATGCGGAGGGACAACGAAGGCAGCGTGACCCCATCCCCCGTCGCGGTACCAGAGGGCCCGGCGTCAGAGCTGGGCCTCTTGACGTCAGGGGCCCGCGGGCCCGCAGCCGCCTCCCGTTTCCCAGCCGTCCGGTCACCGCTGCCGTTGGCCATCTACCGTTCGAGATTCTGCTATCCCTTCTCTTTTGTGCTAGGACAAAGGGGCAGGAAGGGGTGAAGAAGCGGAAACGACGAAAAGGAGTGACGGTCTCCAGATACTCCGCGCAATCTTTTCAAGGGCAGGGCGAAGTGGTCGCTGTGCGCACATTAACTTCGTGCCTCGAGCGACGCGACGCGCTCTCTCCGTCCCTCCTGTGGCGTATCACGGCACGACCCTTCGACTTCGGCCACTGGATGAACCGCACCGGAAAAAGACGAGCCAAAACCGTCACGACGTCTCCAACATGCGGAATAAGAAGTTTGCAGGAGTGGAAATCGCAAGGGAGCAGTGATGATGAAGGATGGGAAAACGACCTAGCCCCCATCACCTCAAAATCTGCAGGCACCTACTAAGGCGCATGCTAGCCGGACACACATCAACCAATCGCTTACCGACCCAAGCATCACGTGTCCCGTCGCAGACGCCGCGACAAGCCGCCGGTAAGACATACCGCCCCTCGATCATTTCGTTTCGCGTTTAAGTTCCCGCACGCATATTAAATGGCTGCATAAGTGTCGGGGTATCGCTCCGGGCAAAAACACCCCGCGACCCCTTGACCTCCGCCTCCGGGTCGGCTCGAACCGGCCCGAAGCAGGGAGGAAAAAAGTCCACCAGGCCTTCGCGGTCTCGAGGTGGCGAGAAGGCTCGAATGCCTGACGAATAAGACCTGGCCGTGGGTCCCAAAGGCAGGATCCACCGGATGGATCCCCCGCCGACCCCGGCAGGCAAACGAGCGAGGGGCAAGTTTAAGGCGAACCCTCGGTGGGTCTTTAGTTGGGTTGGTGGACGACCCAATCGCCTTAGCTCGTGTCCGAGACCATACTTCAAACTCTCTCATGAGCCCGAAAAGAAGCGGACCAGTGCGCCCGAAGTTCTGAACGGCTCGGGTCCGATGCGGATTGAGTAAAGAAAGGTTTTTTATGGGTCGCTTCAATGGTCGGACACCGACGTAAGGATTGTCCGCTCGGTGGTCGCCGACCTCCAGGCCCACTCGGATAACCCGCTTGCGGCTCCACGAGCACGGTGTTCGCCGACGAGAGCAAACACGTCTGCTCACCCCTCCGGTCCCACATTTGCGGACGAGGCGTATACGTGGGATCGACAGCGGCCTTTCCTCTCGTAGACCACCTCGCCCGACGAGGACTCGAGACGGATGCCCCACGCCCAGCTACGGCGTAAAAATGGCACTAACACGCCCAGCTACGGCGTAAAAATGGCACTAACACGCCCAACTACGGCGTAAAAATGGCACTAACACGCCCAGCTACAGCGTAAAAATAGCACTAACACGTCTAGCTGCGACGTTAAAAAAGCATTCGTGAACCGGAACCTCTCGCGAAGGCATCCGGACCTCCCTGCCGACCACGGCCGCGTCTAGCTACGATGTTAAAAAAGCATTCGGGAACCGAAACCTCTCGCGAAGGCATCCGGACTTCCCTGCCGACCACGGCGCGTCTAGCTACGACGTTAAAAAGCATTCGAACCGGAACCTCTCGCAAGCATCGAACCTCCCCGCCGACCACGGCGCGTCTAGCTACGACGTTAAAAAGCATTGAGGCTGGAACCTCTCACGAAGGCATCCGGACCTCCTAGCCGATCACGGCGCGTCCTAGCTTCTGGCGTTAAAAAGCATTGAGGAACGGAACCTCGCGAAGGCATCCGGACCTCCCCGCCGACCACGGCGCGTCTAGCTACGACGTTAAAAAAGCACTCGGGAACCGGAACCTCTCACGAAGGCATCCGGACCTCCCTGCCGATAACGGCCGCATCTAGCTATGACATAAAATAAGCAGCCAGGCGTTCGCGCCGACCCAAGTTGGTCGGGCCCACCTAGCAAAGGAAACCCCCGACCGGCTCTACGACGCTCGAGGCTTACACCACTGCACTTCGGTGAGCGCCCTCGGACGAAAAGGATCGACTCAGCTAGGCGGATCCCACGCTACATAACGAAACCCACTACTCTGCGGCGTAGTCAGAAACATCGAAAGGGTCGCAAGAATAGAAGCACCAAGCAAGCAAAAAGACGACCACATTCAAACAGGGCATGGGGCAACGCCGAACCACTGATTGTCTCCTAGAAATTGGGGGAGGGTAGAAACAAGCAAGAAAACAAGAAAAGCTAGGCGCCGAGTGCTTGCACGGACCGCCTTAACAAAGGCCTCGCTGCATGGCGAGTTTTGGGATGACGCCGACGGTGGCGTCACAAACAACAGCGGCAAGCGGCCGATGGCGTCGAGCCTCGCTTGTTTCGCCATGGCAAGGTCAAAGCCTCCCAGAGCTCCGCAAGGAAGGCCTCCTTGTCCGTAGGTGCCAGCGGCGCCTCGTCCTCGAAACAAAACACCACCGGCAGACGTCCGCAGCCGGAAGAAGGCGACCGAAAGGAAGCCATTGCAACCTCCAAGCGTCCCAGGGAGATCCAAGACCCAGACTGAGAGCAGCTCCTCCGACCCCCGCCTCCGCATCGCCTTATAAACGCTCGGCGCGTGGAAGCCGAGCAGGCCCAAGTTAAGGAAGGCATGGGAAGCCGAGGCGTCGCCGCGCCTGCGAAGGAGATAAGTTGCGGAAATCGAGGGGTCCATCCGGGAACGCCCCGCGTTTCCGGTCGGCCCCGGGGGCTACTGACGAATACTGATATCAGAGGTACCTCACAGCAAGGTCTCGATCGGGCCATGAGAGATCCTCGCCACGATCACGGTCTCGCGAGCGCCCGATCCGACCCGCAGGTCGGACTCCTCATGACCACACCGGATTTCGGTCGGGGCTTAACGCCCTACCCAATCGCGGGACGGAGTGCAGCATCCTCCGACCCGTCGTTGGTCGGGACACCGCAAAATCCGTCTCGGCAATTCCGCCACGTCATCGATCGACCTCGGTTGGACAACCCCACTGAACGAGGCAACCGGCGGAGTAGACGTTCCTTCCCAAAGCAACGTCAGAGACGCCGCCCAAGCAACCCCTACTTCTGACAACCGCACAGAGGACAGAAGCACGCCTTCCCAATGAAGCGCCGCTAGCTAGCCCTACCGACAAGGTGTAGCTGGCCGAACCTGCCCACCCATCTGACCTATGCGGGCACCTGTCAGCTCCGAAGATCGCAAACCCGGTCGCCAAGGATAGTGTGCCCTGGTCGCTCCTCTCTCCCAAGCCTCATGTAACCTGCCCTCTCCGCCCATATAAGGAGAGGGGGGACCTTTAGGGAGGGGGGCTCTCTCTCTCTTTCACGAACCAAAAGCTCCCTTCGTCTACCTAGCGTTCGGCTCACTCCCCCGATCCGAGCGGTCGGTCGAAGCTCCCGAGCTCACTCACGCAGACGAGCGCTAAGTGCCTGTCCTTAGTCCTCGCATGTAATCCGCCACACCCCGATCAACGAGATCCTTCGCCTCAAACTGGAAGTAGGGACGTTCGGCCGAACCAATATACATCTGGGACTCCTCTGCCCGATAGAGTGTGTGTTCGAGACTCCATGAGTCAACCATCAAGGAAAGGGGACGCGCGGCCCCTTAACCTACAAATACGTCTGCCGGTTTTACGAAACGCCGACAAAGTTAGTGGCGGTCGTCCGTTCTCCTTCAGAGTATCTGATTTGTCGGATCTGAGATGGAGGGGGATTTAACCGAATAGTCAAATTTCTTCGAAGGAACAAGCTTTTTCTACTGTTAAAATATAACTAAAAATAGTACTCTTTGCAAATAATTTTTTTATCGTAAATTGAGTTTTCGTGACAACGCATGGACACATGACTATATATATGTGTGTGAGAGGGAGAGAGGGGGGGGAGAGAGAGATAAAGCACAACGCGATACAACACTACGTGAGAGTAAGAGACCAACGGAACGCCGATGGCAGCACAAAGCAGAGCAAGCATATTTCAAATTTCAAGGTTGTCTTTTCAGAGGAGCGCGACGTGGATAACATGAGAGGAAACAAAAAAATTGTGTTATGAGATAAGAAAACCTAAACCAAATATGATTAGGACTCTATCTCTTCCTAATGTGGTCGAATCTGAACTCTCTCTCTCACCGCTATATATCGGGTGCTCCCTCATTGTAAACGATTGAATCAATAAAACGAGAGAGAACTCCACCCATACATTGCGTGTCTATTGTTCTTGCTTCTGTGATTGCATCTACATCCGGTGATTGATAGTTAGCGTTCGACAACGTTTTACAACACGTTATCAGCACGAGTCTCTACCGCAAGGAGGAGGATCGTCGATGACGAACGAACGACTACTACCGGCGATTGATCGTTCACTCGGATTGCCGAAAAATCCTACACGACTCTATCCTACGCGATAGTCTACATATTTTCCCCTACAGGCTGAATCAAGGTATTAAATTGGCATGAACTATTGATCCTGCAGATCGTCATACCATATTAACAGATTATGACCCAATGCTAATCACAATCTGGGAGTACAAATGTTGCTACTGTTTATCATTAACAAATATGAGAAAAAATATATATGAAAGAACTCCTGAGCATCTGCGGATGCATCGGCCAGTGCTCATCGGCAGAGATGGCATCGGCTGTGGCGTCTTTGTGCCCGAAGCCCGCCCTCACCGGCGGCTAATCTCTGCGTCCGCATGACCGTGCCGGTAGCACCCGCAGCGCGAGGAAAGTCGATATGGCAGCGCCCGAAGCGCCGAGGCCAGCGGCACACGCGCCGGACCGCTGCAGCGCCCGTCCCGGCAGTAACGGCAGCGCAAGCCCGGCGGGGGGGTCGCGTCTGGGCCTCCTCGATTCTTCCGTCCGAGCCCACCGACGACGGCCTCGAGCGCCCAGCAGGCGGAGACGTGTCGCACTTCTTCGGTTTTTGCCCAGATGGCGACGCCCGGAACTTGGATCGCCGCGCTCGCCGCAGACCAGCCATTCTAGCCCGCCGGCTCCGCCGCGGGATCCCGCGCCCAAAGCGCTGCCACGTCGGTCCGGCTCCGCGGAGACGAGGAGCTGGTTTGTGCGCCGCCCGAAGCCTGCGTCGCAACGGACTCGTCGCGCGTCGGTGGTCACGCCTCGGTGACGAAGCTTGCGCTTGTGTCTTGCGTGTAGCACCCAAACTTTGCCGCCGCCGCCGCTTCGATCAAATGGCGGCTAGGGTTAACCCTTGCTTTCCTCGCATATCAACCAGTGCCGTGCGGGCCGGTAGCCCTCATGTGCCATGCGGACCGGCAGCCCTCAAGTGCCATGCGGGCCGCCATCTATATGGGCCGGGCGCCTGTTTTTATGCCGGATTGGCCTTATGGGCCTTGCGTTCCACACACACGTACAACCGGTATTGTTTAATTTTAGAGTTGATTTATGAATTCCAGAACATCCGATCCTCATGATAACATAAGTATTTAGCACATAATTCTGCTTGTGTTGCACAAATGCAATTGGGTTATGTAAAGAGCAACATCATGAAGCATATTGCTCCTAAATTATTCTATCCTCATGAACTCCAGAAGAGTGGTGAGATTAGGATCCTGCAAACTAAGTCATGTGAAAATCTTGCAGATTTATTCACTCAAGTCCTTGCCTAAATCCATATTTCAAAGATATGTTAAAGGCATTGGAATGAGAAGACTTAGAGAGATGCAGAGTTCAGGGGGAGAAAACCCTTGAACTATAACCCTTATTGCGATCCTGAAGATCCTAATAAACCCTGAAGGTAATAAGTTGTACTCTTTTTCCCTTTGTGAGTTTTTCTGAAGTTTTCTCATATAAAGGTTTTTAATGAGACAACTAGTGCAACATAGTATGCGAGTGCGATGTGCTCTTTTCTCCATCTCTTTTTTTCCCACTGGGTTTTTGAGTGGAGTTTTTAACGAGACATTTGCATTACGCGGTATTCGACCAAAGGGGAGTGTTATGAGATAAGGAAACCTAAACCAAATATGGTTAGGACTCTATCTCTTCCTAATGTGGTCGAATCCGAACTCTCTCTCTCTCACCACTATATATATCGGGTGCTCCCTCATTGTAAACGATTGAATCAATAAAGCGAGAGAGAACTCCACCCATACATTGCGTGTCTATTATTCTTGCTTCTGTGATTGCATCTACATCCGATGATTGATCGTTGGCGTTTGACAACGTTTTACAACAGGACACACTGCTGGCTGTCCTTACTCAAAAGGAAAAGGAGTGCCAGCGGCCCCATTTTTTTTGGCAATTTTTGAGCCACGAATGAGCACGCACACAAAAAAATCAACAAGAACAAGCAGTGTGCCACAGGATTTGAACCTTGGACCCAAGCAAATTCAGCGCATCAACTCAGCTAAGCTCTTTTGTTATAAATTTTTACATATATTACTCCTAAAAAGTATCATGATTTTCCACAAAAAAACTGGAGTCCATTCCGGCCCGGATAACAAACAAACAGGTCAAAATAGTATGAATTTCGGTTAAAATAAGCGAAATCTTGGCGAAATTTCTAAGATTACTTTACCATTCTGAACTTATTTTATTTTTTTATCTAGCTAGGATTTTTGATTTCGTCTCTAGCTGGAGGCTGAGATCTCAATGAGAAATTCCAGTATTTTGCAATAACCGTTGTTGGGACTGGGCCGGCCAAGAGTTCCAGAGAAGAAGCTTGGAGGAAAGAATAATAAGTTTTCCAAAACTACATATATTTTATACGAACAATTAATAAATACAATTTTTATCATCTATTGCAGAGAACTTGATATTTTAGAAATATTTATTTCACAAAATATAGATTATATTATCTACCCTAGTTTGTTACGCCCTGGTCAAGTGGATCAGTTACCGATAAGCAGCTTTCAAAGAAACAAACAATTCCAAACCGAAGAGGAATACTATTATACGCGTCGTGCTCTGCTACTCCTGATTGCCATCGGATACAGATGTCCCTTCTCCGTCCTCGATTGCGTTGCATTGCATGTAGCAACACGGTTCGGTTCCGTCTCCGTAAGAACCTCTGATCGATCGGCTTCCGCCTATTTATTTCTCGCGACACCCACCCACCAGCCGCAAACCAAAGCAAAGCTTCGAACTTGATCGTGATACTACGCCTTTTTCCCTCGTTTAATTTGCTCGTCGTCTCGCGTAGTACGTGGAGTTTGCAGCTTGCGATTCGTCGTCGATCGTGCCTCGGATCTTCGCTGCGCGCGCGGCTCGATCTGTGCAGCAGGAGCAGCATGGGACGCAGTTCTTCCGCAGCGTCGTGGCTTCCCTTCCTCGTCGGCCTCCTCGCGGCATCCCTGGTCCCGTCGTGCGAGGCGGCGCGACCGATAAAGACCAGCAATACGCGGTGGAGCCTCCACCTCGGCCTGCCGGCCGACCCCGACACCGGCGTCGTCGTCACGGGGGCCGAAAGCCTGGCGTTCGACGGCGATGGCCGGGGCCCCTACACCGGCGTCTCTGACGGTCGCGTCCTCCGGTGGGACGGCACAGCCGCCGGCTGGACCGACTTCGCCCACCATCCCAACTACAGGAGGTTGCCAATGTGCAGCACGGCTCACGTGGCGCCGGCTCGGGAGACGGAGGACATGTGCGGACGCCCGCTCGGCCTCGCGTTCCACGCCAAGTCGCGCTACCTCTACGTGGCTGATGCGTATCTGGGGCTCCTGCGTGTCGCGCCGGGCGGCGGCGACGCCGAGGTGCTGGCCACCAAGGTGGACGGAGTCCCGTTCCACTTCCTCAACGGCATCGACGTCGACGAGGCCACTGGTGACGTCTACATGACCGATAGCAGCTTAACCTACCCGCGTAGGTTCAACAATGAGATCATATTCAATGCCGACGCGACTGGCCGGCTGCTCAAGTACGACGCGCGGACAGGGCATGTCTCCGTGCTCAAGTCCGGCTTGCCGTACCCGAACGGCGTCGCCATCAGCCAGGACAGGACACACCTCATCGTGTCGCACACCGTGCCGTGCCAGGCGGTCAAGTACTGGATCAAGGGGCCCAAGGCTGGCGAGTCCGAGCTCTTCGCCGACCTGCCGGGGTACCCAGACAACGTGAGGCGCGACGGGAAGGGGGGCTACTGGGTGGCGCTGAACCAGGAGAAGGCGCGACCGAACGTGAACCCGACGGCTCCGGTCAAGCACCTGGTCGGAGTCCGGCTCGACGGCAACGGCGTGCAGGTGGAGGAGCTGATGGCCGCCAAGGGCGTGACGCTCAGCGAGGTGACGGAGCGGGACGGCAAGCTGTGGCTGGGGTCTGTCGAGCTCGACTACATCGGCATAGTTACCGCATCTGTTTAATTAAATAACCTTGGCCTCTTTTAGAAGAAGTATAATAGTACGTGTAATATCGAATATATAGTGGTTTATCAATTTGGGTGATTAGTAGATATATGTTTCACGTGTCATGGAGTATCAGCTGTGATGAACAGAGTTGTTACAGTATTGTAATTTTGGTATGCTTTATAAATACATTGCAATTGAAATGAGTAGTCTAAGTTACATTTTGGAGATTGTATTAATGTCCAAATCGATTTTCTTTTATAACCGTAAGGAGCAGTTAACTTTATGCATTTTCTGTTCTCAATCTAGTGCGTAGGACTGGCTATCGAATTTCTTTTAAAATCGATATAGTTTGATGTAAAATCACTTTATTTACCATTATAGTGGTTATTTTAAATTCAAGCTAATAAGCCACTATCGATGTGAGGATCCTCTCTTTTTGGCTCGGAATACCGAGAATGTCCCATGTGCATACAATACTAGCTCTATGATCAGTGACTTGTATGCATATTTACAATATTGTCATCGCAATCATACACAATATTATACATACATTAGTGGAAGGTAATTATACAATAAGGCTTTAAAAGCCAAAACAAAGTGCAGCAGAAGATACATAAATCCAGTAGTATGCCCATAGCAAACCCTCAAGCAACTAACAAGGATGAAACTCTTAGTACAACGCATAAGCGAAATCCCCATATCCTACGGTATAGAACGTACCATCGGGATTTTCCATCCATTCGCCCACTGAATATCAAGAATAGCAAGTGAAACAGGGATCATACACCGAATAATAACACAATTAATTAACACATGTAATAAAAGTAATCACCATTTCATTATTCAATAAGTGCCAAACAAAACTCATACATAGGAATCACATACAATTATCAATTACAACAAATGAAATACTAGACTAGTACAAATGGCCTACAATCTAATCTCCGAAAGACCTTCGACTTCGATCTTCTGAAATCAGTAGTCATCATAAACACAAATGAAATCTAATCTCTAACTTCTGGTCGAATGTTTCAACTTAGACGAGTAATGCCCTACTGACCTTTTTGTCGAATATCTCGTGTAGACTGGAAATCGCTAGGTATCGAGTAGAAGTGTTGTCGGGTCGAGTGGAGGGTTCGATTAAGCTTTTGATCGATTACTGCCAAGTTCTGGCTTAGTCGAGTAATACCCTATTGGCTTTTTAGTCGAATGACTCGAGTAGATTATGAATCACTAAGGATCGAGTAGGAAGTTTGCCAGGTCGAGCGCCTTGTCATCGGCATGTCTCGAGTCCTTGGGATAACCGCAAGTTACTCAATATTGATTCATCGACTCATCGATCCGACTTTGAGCAAAGTTACTCAATGCCTTTGGACGATATATTTTGAGCAGCTCCAAAGAAGTCGGTACTCCTTCGCTATCTCCATTTTTAGCGAACCGATGCGCTCGGTCTCCAAAGAGACGCCACGGGTCGCTAAATTTAGCAGCGGAGAGAGAGTCGCTATATTTGCCGACCTCTCTCCGCTCGCTATCCAATGAAGCAATGGCGAGGCTCCATTAGCGCTACCATTGAGACAGGGCAGCTCCTTCGCTCGCCAAGGAGAGAAGGCGGCAGCACTGGGGGCACGGGTCCTTCGCTATCCAAGGAGAGAAGGCAGCAGCATCGGAAGGCACAGCTCCATGGCTATCCGGCGAGAGAAGGCGGCAGCACAGAGAAGAAGAGCAAGAGGCGGCGTAGTCTTCCTCCCCCTCACACATCTTGGCACGTTTCTTGTTGCTCTTCCCGATGGGTTTGTGATGGTTCTCGAATGAGATTTTTTCCAGTCCTAGTAGATCTGACAAATTCTTGGCCTGGTTGTCACACCCGTGGCCGCTGGCGATCCTCCAGGGCGTGAGCTGTGCAATCAACACCGGATCGGAGGAAGAAGAAGAAGAAAACTGGAAAAAAGAAAACCTGGTTTAGTTCAATTCTTTTCCTGCCTCGCTCGGTCCAGATGATGGCCCCTTTAAACTCCTTGCTCTCCCTCTGACCACTGGGTCCCCCCAGTCATGACATTACCGCCCTCACGAGAATTTGCTTGTCCTCAAGCAACAGAATTACCTCAAGCACTATCCCCAAATAGCAGTTTTCTGACGTTGCGTTCATAAGAACAACTCCCTAATTCCGGGATCCCTTTGCACATCAAGCCCAATTTTAAGTATTATTGACCTGTCATCCAAGTCTACGGTTGCCCCACTGTCAGTAGGATAGAATGGGTGTACATGTTCTGGTTGGTTTGAGAACACATAATTAGCAGGAGAATCCCCTATGGACACACTGGTAAACCAACACTCGAAACGACCAGATTCATTGTGAATAAACCTTGGCTGGGACATGTCTCCATCTGTACCAAGAGAACCTCCAACATCTGATCCTGGCACCCAGCCAAGAAGAGTCATGAGCTGACAACCGTTGCACACTCCAAGGGTTAATGTGTCCGACCTATTGTAGCAACTCTGGAATTGCTGTTTGTGGGGTTGGTTGAACCTGATTGATGCAGCCCAACCTTTTGCTGAATCCAGCACATCCGCATAGCTAAAACCACCAACAAACGCAATCCCACGGAACTCCGCTAGAGAAGACTTCCCTGCCAACAGATCAGACATTGTAACATCCCATGGTTCAAATCCAGCAGCATAGAATGCAGCAGCCATTTCCCTGTCCCTATTGCTCCCTTCTTCACGCATGATGGCGACCTTTGGTT
The DNA here is from genome assembly GCA_036346375.1 of Guadua angustifolia. Lineage (NCBI taxonomy): Eukaryota > Viridiplantae > Streptophyta > Magnoliopsida > Poales > Poaceae > Guadua > Guadua angustifolia. The sequence goes on along the minus strand of CM070502.1, from coordinate 64,019,683 downwards.
TTGAGAATGGAGTCAATAGTTTCTCATCTATGAATTCAGGAGTGAAAGACAAAGACCATGATGGTGATGTTCTGCTTTTTAACCCTTCTTTCTCAAGTTTAACACAAGATTGCAGGCGTTGTAGCTCCTCAAGCTGGAAGCTCGTCTCCTCCCAGAGATCCCTGAGATCCGAGTTTTTTTCCTTGAGATGCAACTTGCCATCCGCAAGCAGCTTTATTTCTGGTGATGCAGTAACTTCTCCAATTACATTAGTGGATATGCCTGCTTCTTCAGAGACAACTTCGAATTTGCTTAGTCTGATATCCAAATCCTTCTGAGCATCATCTTGGCTATCTGCAGAGTTGTCCTCTTGTTGAAATGTGTTATCTGCAGTGCTGTCATTTTGATCAAATACATCATCTACAGTGCTGCCATCTTGTCCAAAGAGATGGCCATCTGCTGGCTGTTTCTGGATTTCACCATCAGGAGACCCAATTGCACCTAAGTCAGAAATTACACCTGAGGCAGCTTTGGATGTTACTTCCTCGAAGAAATCCTCTTTGCAGCCTTCATCCAGTATATTCTCCACCATCTCCACCATTACTGCTACTGGCTGCTCATACATCAGGCCATCAGAATGTGTCCTATATTCATCCACTGTTCCCATTTGCTTGACGTCCACTAATTCAACCAACAATTTCCGTTGTTCAGTGTCACCAAACTTATCTTCCACTGCTTGCATAAATTGTTCCCAATTACCCAAATCATTCCGAGCTTTGTACATTTGTAACCATCTCGCCGCATTCCCTTCCATATGCAAAGTAGCAGACACCACCCAAAGCGCCACTGGAATATTGAAGATAGTAAAGTAATCCATGCACTTATCCTTCCAAATGCGAGGATTAACACCCTCAAACTTAGGAAACGACAATTTCGACAAAGGATGTTTCGGAAAACCAGTCAACTCGCGATTGGATCGCAACTCTCTCGGATCCTGTGTTCTAGTATGAGAACTCTGAACCTGAGGATCCAGGGAGAACGGATGGCTATCCTCGTCAATCCGAAAGCGAGGACCAGGCATCGTTGGAGTAAAGAGAGCTTTACCACAACAAGGATTCCCCGCAGAGTGCTCGCCCGAACGATGCGTCTCCAGCACCCGATCAGCGGTAAGGCGGGCAACTGCTTGCGCCGTTGCTTCTAATTGTTTGGAAAGAAGCTGCTGATCCTGAGCAAAGAGAAATTGAAGTTTCTCCGTGATAGCATCGAACTTTTCTTCCATTCGCCCAGAAGTCTTCCCCATCGCATCCAGAATGGAACCGGTTTGGACAGAAGGCTTTGGGGGCGTCATCGTGTTGCAGCCGAGCCAACCAGAAATTCCGGAATCACAGAGATCAGCAGATCCGAATGGAATTTCTGGGATTTTACAGCTCGAGACCCGATCGTCATCGTCGCCTTTGCCCATCTGCGGCGGCGTCGGGGGCGCGGCCACCATGTTGTACTCCAGCGTGCCGTCCACGCTGCTGCAGGAGATGCGGCCGTTCTGCGAGGACGAGCTCAGGAAGCGCCGGTCGTCGGCCCTGCTGCCGATTCCGGGGATGGCGAAGGCGGTTGTGCCCTCGCCGACGGCGGGTCGGTTGGTGGAGTCCGCGATGACGTCCACCAGCGAGCGTCCGGCGGTGGTGGCGTCGTCGTCCTTCAATGCGTCCTTCTCCACGAGGTAGCAGGACTTGGCGTCGTCGGCTGAGGCGAGGGCGGCCGGATCGGAGTCACCGAAGCCCTCGATGGGGGCGGGAATGGCGGAGGGCTTGGCCATGGCAGCGACGCGTCGCGAGGGTTTTGGAATTGGGCGGAAAGGCGCGAAGACCGAGGCTCTGATACCAGTTGTCACACCCGTGGCCGCTGGCGATCCTCCAGGGCGTGAGCTGTGCAATCAACACCGGATCGGAGGAAGAAGAAGAAGAAAACTGGAAAAAAGAAAACCTGGTTTAGTTCAATTCTTTTCCTGCCTCGCTCGGTCCAGATGATGGCCCCTTTAAACTCCTTGCTCTCCCTCTGACCACTGGGTCCCCCAAGTCATGACACTGGGTAGATCTGACGAATTGGAGGAATAATGGCTAGAAATTGGTATGAATTTGTACGGGTTTCCTCTTGTTGCATATGTGGGATCTCTTGGATCCGAAAGAAAACCTAGATTGATAGGATTCTTGATCAGATCCCCGGTTCAACCCAGAATATGCATCCCCGGTTCAATCCAGAATATGCATCCATTTGCCTTGAGTTACATTCTGTAGTTATGTGTGCAAGATCATTGTAAAAAATTCTAGATTAGATGAAGTCATGCATCTGTAAGCTTGGAAGCCATTTGCTTAGCAAAATAAAGTGTTGAATCCTTTGATTAGCATTTGGGGCGAACGATATGAGGGGGAAATTAATCAAGACTTGTTGGTTGGCTCTGGATGGTTGTAGGGGAAAACGAGAGAAGGATGTTATTATAGGGGAAAACCAGAGAAGGTTGTTATTCTCTTTGATTGTTTTTTAGGTTGCAAACTGTGTAGCTTTCCATCCTTTGGATTGTTCAGTTTGTTGCTTCTGTCGGACTTTCAAATCTTCCATTTTTCCAAGGTTGTACAGGATATTCAGAGTAACTTTATGGGTAATTTGGCTAAGCAGAGTAATGTGATGGGTGACTAAGCGAAACACAATCAATGCAAAATCCACTAACATCACTGGATAACAAACAAGACATGTTTCGAATTTTATTTATTTCACAATCACAGACTTTCTCTGTTCCCAATTGCTAACTAGTGTTGTTGTATTTTCTTGTCTTGTTGTCTCAACTCTCCAGTGCACAACTTTGACCATTCATATTTTCACTGTATTATTGATGACATATGTGATAATTTCATGCAGCAATTCTAAATGTTTTTATATATGGAATCAAAGTTGGAAAGTATTGCTTCACACACCTCAAAACAACATAACTATTATTTATGGATGCAGACTAAACACACTAGCCATGAGTGTTTTTGTTCAATGCACATGGTTCTTCTTTTCATTAGCACATGGTTCTTATTTTCATTGATTTAATATTAGTTTCCAAGAACCCCAATATTATGTTGTATCTTAGTCTACTATTTACTTGCATATAGATGGATAAAGATTCAAACAAAGTCAGTGAAGTGCATGCTTGGACAATTAACCGCATAGAGGAAATCGCAAGTGATATTAAGAACATAGTGTACGATAATTTTTCTCCTTGCTCATGCGAGAGCGCGAATGAACTCAACCGACTCTTACTTGAGATCGAACACACTGCTCGCCGCCTTGATGAACTAGTCATACAATCGGAAGACATGGTAGGAAGAGCCGGTGTTGATCCACCTGAAAAAGAAGAAGAACACGAGCAGTTGCGCCTGTACGACTACGAGACTGATGACTTGGGTAAAATTGATGATCATCAATTTAGAGAGGATAAAAGTTTCGACTGCAGCGACTAGTGTTATTTGTGTTTTGCTTTTTAGACCTATTAATGTTCGGCATATTAAGACGTGTTGTATTTTTGCATGCGTTGTTATGCATTTTTGTTTAATGAAGTATTGATGCCTACAGTTTGTACAATATGGATGACTTCTATGCTCGTCTGTTGAGTGAGGGGGGAAGTGAAATACGTTGGGATGAAAGCCCAATTGGGGAGCAACCTTCTCCAGTTGACAATTCCAATCCCCCGCTGAGAGCTCACAATAAAAGATCCAAAAAAATTTCGGAGAATGAAGATAATATGTTGGTATCGGCATGGCTTAATGTTAGTTTGGATCTAGTGCAAGGGACCCAACAAACTCGTTCATCATATTGGAGTAGAATACACGATTACTTCCATGAAAACAAAAATTTCGTTTCGGATCGTAGTCAGAATTCATTTATGCACCGATGGTCATCTATTCAAGAGCATGTTAACAAGTTTTGCGGATGTTACGACCGCATTGAGCGTAGAAGGCAAAGCGGGATAACATAACAGGATAAGGTTGGTCCATATCCCTTTTTTCATTATAGCTTTATATGTTGTGTCCATGTTAATAAGGTACATGTGCTTCTGTAGATTGTCAATGCTAAATCATTGTATCAAGAAGAAGAAGGGCGATTATTTGCACACTTGCATTGTTGGAATATATTACAATACCATCCGAAGTGGACTAGTCATTTATCTCAGAAAAAGCAGAAAACATCATGTAATGCTTCTCCGGGTAGTTCCAGTCCTGTTAGCTCCAATGCAAGTCATTTTCATGAAGATGCTCCTACTGCAGAACCTGATGTGCTGAGAAGGCCAACTGGTAGGAAGGCCGAGAAAGAGCGGATACGCCGTGATAAAGCTTCAGTTGAGAGTGGTGCAATAGGTTTACTCTACATGGAAGCATTGGAAAATTTTAGGAAAGAAATGAAAGAAATGGAGCTTATAAAAGAGCAGAAGAAGGAAGAGCGGTATGAATGAGCATTTGCGCAAGAACAGGAAAGGATTGCTCATGAGAAGGAAAAGATTGAGATAAGAAAAAATGAGTTTGAATTGAAGAGAATGGTAGAAGAAGAGAGAATTATGAGCGTTGGCACTAGTCGCTTGAGTGGGCCACAACAACAATACTACCTGTCCTTGTAGAATGATATAATGGCTCGCAGGTGTAATAGGTCCGGTTGATGTATGAACTAATTATTGATGTTTCATCTAGATGGAATCCTTATTTTTCTTATGGTTGAGTTAGTGATCCACTTGTAGTTCTGTTGGTCCGAAAATGATAACACTTGCCAACTATTATGATCATTCTGCTTATGTTTTCTTAATCTAATTCTGGATGTGCAAAAGTGTTTGCTAATGTTTCTCACAGCTTCATATGTTTGTTGAGAATTGTTTCTCCGAGAGCATTTGATTGTGGAAGAGCCTTGGAGCACAGGAATGCCCTCCCAGCTGTTGGAATCAGACTAACATGCCCATTGGAAGAATTATTAGTGATCATTCATCTTCTTTGTTATCTCGCGTAGTTTCTGTATTAAACTCAGCACTGTAATGTTTCACTTGTGGCAGTTGGAGAGCCAGGCGCAAGGCGCAACTTCTGGAGGGAGCGGCAACTTCTGGTAGGTACCTGTATCAAAGTGAGGTTGAATTGCATTGTTATACACCTGATGTGGAAGTGCTACTTTTTACACATGCTTGAACTTTGAAGAATGGTTGTAGGAGGAATCTGATAATTTTGTCCCTGAAACTATGCCTAGTTCATTTTACCATTTGACACAACAAAAATTCCCTCCCAGCATGCTTACATGAGTAGGACAGATTATATATCAATCCAACATGTTTACATGCTAACTTTCTGGACACCGGAGGATATGGAACAATGGAAGAGTTTCTGCACTGGCTGCCGATCAAGCTGGGAGATGTCTGAACTGGGTTATGGAAAAGCACCAGAGGAAGTTGCCGCTCAGTAAATAAGTTTTACCCTTTGTGGTATGTATTTTACATCACAGTACATGTATCTACGTTGGACTACTGGGGCATGCAAAAACGTGAATAAAACTGTGAGCAGTGCTATATGTTTTCCTCCAATAAAACTATTGTTCAGTGTGCCTTTTCTTTCCTTGACAGGCTGATGCAGAGCCTGCAAAGAAGCGGAGGGGAGAAGATGCAGGAAAGGAGTTATGTTATTCTGCTAAATAAGGTTGGTTGTTGCTAAGTGACTCTGATACATGGAGATGGTTGGTTGTTGCTAAGTGACTGTGATACATGGAGATGCGCTTAAACTCTGGAACTTGTGAGTTCTCTGGAACATAGGTTTGAAGAACTCCATGTGAAGGGTTTTAGTGTTATTCTGAACTAACATATGTATGTTTTGCTTTAGGACATGTTAATGTGGCCCATCGTCATTTGACAGCCGAAGCAGAAACCTTACTTTGTGAAGCCCCTCGTCATATCAGGCACTCAAACAGAAGCTGCCCAGCACCCATTCTGAAGCCCCTGCATGAAATCAAATTGGAGCATTTCCATGATTTTTGTGGTCACATACAGAATGTATAATGCTATTTGGTTTCATAACTAGGCAATAATTTGGCCTGTGCTACATCTTTTGTTGATTTTCTCGAGCATGCCAGATTTATCAGATTTAACAAATTCATGTACTGGAAAGGCTCATCCCTGAACTTTTGTTGCTTGAATGAAGAGAATTCATGTACAAAAATGACTTCAAGCTTTGCACAGGGATGATCTTTAATATATTTCTCAAGTTCGGCATCATCTCTAAACCTGAATTTGTATAGTGCCTGTCGTTGTGTAAGACCGATTGGATAAATCCTGTACACCTTCAACTCGTCCCCACCTCTAATACTTGGTGGTCTTTCATCCTTCCATACAGGAACATAGTTTAAGGATCTAGATTTAGCAAGCACTGCAGACTCCAAAGCTCCCAAAGTTAACTGACCCGATCTGCATTGCATGGATAGGAAACATGTCTAAGAAGGCAGAACGAAAACAAGCAAGTAAAAGAAGTTCATATATTTGCATGCAGCAAGTGTTGCCGTAAGATAACTTTTAAGTTTATAATGCAACAAAACTACTTCAGACCTTTCATAACGACATATAGCAGTTGCCGGTAGTTGAGCAACATATGCACCATTCTGAGAATATAAGCACAAGAGCAGCTAAGACTACAAAATACAGGATGAAAATTTGCCCTCGTTCCTCCTCTTGGCGAGAGCTCTGGTGGCCACATGCATGCACAACTAAAAGGCAGCGACTAGAAGTGCATGGGCGATTAGAAGATTGCTTTTGATCTGGTCGTTTGTCGCTGCATGCATTCATGAAATAGTGTTGACTAGAGGTTTTTGATTCCTTGTTTTTCTTGGCCGTGACGAGAACAAGAAGACCTGTGCAAGGTTTTTTGGTCCGGCGTAGCTTGAAAAGTTCGGTCCGGCGTAGTTGATCTTTCATCTGAAATTTGGTCCGTCGCAGCGTTGAAGGTCAATCTCTGTTATTCCTTGTTTTAGTCAAATTGCGAAAGTAATGTCTCTTGATCCATAAATCCGATCGAGTTGATTCTTATTGGGTTAGATTCATAATTGAATCTAGTTTCTACAGTTAAAATTTCACATTAATCCAACGGTGGGATCTTCGGTTAATCTTATTGTTTGAGTTTGGCCCGTCACTAGTTTGAATTTGGTCCGTCGCTGTTAGATCGGTATTTGTTTCAGCTGTCTTGCGAATGATATAACTCTAGATCCATAGGTCCGATTGAGTTGATTCTTTTTGTGTTAGCTTTGGAATTGAATCTTGTTTCTACAGTTAAAATTTCACGTCAATCTAACGGTTAGATCTTCGGGAATCTTAGTTTTAGTGACCATATGTCAGTCTGTCTCGTTTAGTCCGACGTAGCTTAAAAGTTCGGTCCGGCGTAGTTGATCTTTCATCTGAAATTTGGTCTATCGCAGCGTTGAAGGTCAATCTCTGTTATTCCTTGTTTCCGTCAAATTGCGAAGGTAATATCTCTTGATCCATAAATCCGATCGAGTTGATTGTTATTGGGTTAGATTCATAATTGAATTTAGTTTCTTCAGTTAAAATTTCACATTAATTCAACGGTGGGATCTTCAGTTAATCTCATTGTTTGAGTTTGGTCCGTCACTAGTTTGAATTTGGTCCGTCGCTGTTAGATCGGTATTTGTTTTAGCCGTCTTGCGAATGATATAACTCTATATCCATAGGTCCGATTGAGTTGATTCTTTTTGTGTTATCTTTAGAATTAAATCTAGTTTCTACAGATAAAATTTCACGTCAATCTCACGGTTAGATCTTTAGGAATCTTAGTTTTAGTAAACGTGTGTCAGTCTGTCTGGTTTGGTCCGGCGTAGCTTGAAAAGTTCGGTCCGGCGTAGTTGATCTTTCATCTGAACTTTGGTCCGTTGCAGCGTTGAAGGTCAATCTCTGTTATTCCTTGTTTCAGTCAAATTGCGAAGTTAATATCTCTTGATCCATAAATCTGATCGAGTTGATTCTTGTTGGGTTAGATTCATAATTAGATCTAGTTTCTTTAGTTAAAATTTCACATTAATCCAACGGTGGGATCTTCGATTAATATCATTGTTTGTTCCTCAAGGACCCAGGTTTGCTGCTCCATCTATCTTACACCTACTTGTTTCTTGACTTCCTGATTGTTTGGTCTAGATTTGATAGTTCGAGTCGTTCTTGTGATATCATAGACTGGCAAGTCAAAATGATATCTGTTCCACACGTGCAAAATCTGAGAAGTGAAAATGTGGTAGATACAAACCTTACCTATGTTGGGAGAAATGTCTTGTCTTTTTAGAACTAATTACTGCCAATCCAAACATATTTAAGCCACTATATTAACCATATTAATTAGACAATGCCTGCTTATGGAGTAACAAACATGAATATTTAAGCCACCATATTAACTATATTAATTAGCAAAAAAAGATGGAAGACTTAAAAAGAGAGTAGTAATACTAATATCTGATTCTAAGTTTGACTCTATCTCATAAAATAATGGTAGGTTCGTCGAGATGGAAAGGTTTACATGGCCTGCACATCATAGTTGAAGTGCATAAACTAGTACATCATGTGCTCGCCTACATCCCTCCATAATGGCGCCATAAGTGCTCGACTATATCTTCTTTCATGGGAGACTGCAACATTTTCTCCCATTGCTTCGTAATTGTAGTTAACTGGACCTCCATCCCGCTCATCTTCAATTATCATGTTATGCATGATGATACATGCTGTCATGATATCTCGAAGTGTTTCTTGATACAAAAAATGAGCTGGTCCACAAACAATTGCAAAACGAGCTTGTAAAACTCCAAATGTTCGTTCCACATCTTCCCTAGCTGCTTCCTGAGTTTCTGCAAAATGTTTTTTCTTATTCCCTTGGGGAGCTGGTATTGTCTTGACAAATGTTGCCCATGAAGAATATATTCCATCTGCAAGATAGTATCCTATTGTATAGTTGTGACCGTTCACAGTATAATTCACTTCTAGAGCATGCCCTTCAGCTAACTTAGCAAAGAGAGGGGACCGGTGAAGAACATTAATATCAGTGTGAGACCCTGGTAAACCAAAAAAAGCATGCCATGTCCAAAGATCTTGGCAAGCAACGGCTTCTAGAATGATTGTTGGCTCGTGAACATGACCAGTATACATGCCTTGCCATGCTGTAGGGCAATTTTTCCACTTCCAATGCATGCAATCTATGCTCCTTAGCATTCTTGGAAAACCTCTTTCCTCACCAATAGCAAGTAATCTAGCAGTATCATTCTCATTTGGAGATCTCAAATACTCATCTCCAAATATTTCAATAATAACTTTCACAAACCTTCTCAGGCTCTCTATAGCAGTACTTTCTCCAATCCGCACATAATCATCAATAGCATCTGCTGCTACTCCGTAAGCTAGCATCTGAAATGCTGCGGTTACCTTCTGCAAAGAAGATAACCCAAGATTTCCAGCACAATTCCTCTTCTGCACAAAATAATTATCATGTGCTTCTACAGCATGCAATATGCGAAGAAATAAAGGACGATTCATTCGAAACCTATGTCGAAAAGAAAGTTGAGCTGTACATAGTAGGATCAACACAATATACGAAGAAATAAAGAATGAATAATTATAAACCTGCGTCGAAAGAAGGTCGGGCTATAGATAGGAGGATCAGCAAAATAGTCCTGAAATAGTCTAGCATGTCCTTCTTGTCTATTGCGATGAACGACTTCACGGCCAGGAGTAGAACCGCCATGGCGTGGAAGATTCACACTCTGATTTTCCATGTGTGCTAGGTATCCTGTTGTAAGAAGAAATACGTACTCATTATTTCTTTCAGACTCCTCATCTTCTGAGAGACATTGAGAGACTAAGTTTCAACGACTCATTGTGATATTGTAGGTAGTGAACAACCAGAAATGTGCAGAACATGGAACTGCAAATGGGTATGTATATATAGACGAGAATAATGTGACCGTTAAGATGACCGTTAGAATATAGCCGTTAAGATGACCGTTAGAATGCAGCCGTTGTGATGGCCGTTAGAATATAGCCGTTAAGATGATCGTTTCAATATAGCCATTAAGATGACCATTAGAATATAGCCGTTGTGATGACCGTTTGAATATAGCCGTTGCGATGACTGTTAGAACATGACTTACTCAGTACAATAATTTTAATAATGACTATTATAACATAACCGTTACAGGAAAATTCAAATTTAAAACTCCCACGTTCAAATATAGCCATTCGAAGATAACCATTACAATGTGGTCGTCACAATAAATTTTAATTTTTAAATTTCCGTATTTAAATATAGTTGTTTGAATTCATCGGTAAAAAACGTTTGCTATTATGACTATTATGTGGAATATGATTAGAATATAGGAAAGAGAAAATAGAGAGTGTGATATGGAGAGTGCTGTTGGAGAGGGGGGAGATATGGAGAGGCATTTTTTTGGAGAGTTCTGTAAATCTGGCTTTTGGAGAGTGAGATTTGGAGAGTATTGCTGGAGTTGCTCTTAACTCACCAGCACAATACTAGGCCGTACTGGTGCTGCTAGGGCCAACCAGAAATTCTGCAGCACCAATTTTGTTTGCTTAATTGCACATTAGTCCAGGCCAGTCCCTCATGATTGGCTGCCATTGAAGAACAGGGGAGAGATGTAAGTGGATCTACGGTGTGTTAGGAAAAAGACAAAGCTGTCGATCTATTTTATGGATTAGGTCATATATTATTTAATGGTTCAGTTGTCTAAACGGTTAAAGATAAAGGCCCACAACCTAGCCTATTTATGAAGTATACGTGCCTATCCCATTTAAATTTGATTAAAAAAGAAGCATCAAATGATGCTATCGATTGGTTTCTTGCCATCTAGACATATATGGGTTAGGCGGTAAGGTTTAGGTCAAGGACTGTGTGCACAAGGCAAAGGTGTTTAGACTTGTGTTCAAGCATGAGACGAGGCGATTGGGCCCAGGGTGACAGGCAGACAAGGCTCATGGGCTATGGTCTTAGTTAGTTAGGGCGCAACATGGCCTGTGCATAATGAGCTGATGATCAAGATGGCCCTCACCTCATATCTGTGTATGAGTTGTATTAATTTTGTACTTGTTTTTCTTGGTGGCTGAGAATATGGATGAGAGGATTTTTTGCAACATGACGGTGTTTGTTCGGCCAAACGCTTGTTGTAGTTAGGCTTGTTCAGGCTTCAAAAATTGCATAGCTCTGCCACTGGACATATGCATATTTACCTATTAAGCGTGGAAGGCTGGCCGGTTGATTACAGGCGCCACGTCATCGCGTTGGAACAGTCCCTTTGGTTTTTTGTGCTTTCCTGGTTTTTCCCATTTCCAGCTGGTTTGCCATTCCTGCTTTTTGCCGTTCCCAGGTGTTTCTTGGAGTTCCCTGGCGCGCCGTTGGTTCTTCCTCGGTGACCTACGCATTTCGCGTGTGTTAGATCCGCCCGGCTGTCCGCTTTTTGCCGTTCCCAGGTGTTTCTTGGCGTTCCTAGGCGCGCTGTTGGTTCTTCCTCGGTGACCTACGCGTTTCGCGTGTGTTAGATCCGCCCGGCCGTCCGCCAGTATTTGCTTCCGTTCGTTTCTTTTCTTTTGGTGTTCCTGTTCTGCATAGTTCGGTGCTCTCGACTCCTCCGCCGCTCCGGATGCTTCGTCTTATTCTCTGTCTTTGGTTATCGCCTCTATTTGTTCGGCACCGGTTCCCCTTTTACTGTTTTCGCTTTCCATTCGGTGTTTCTCGCTGCGATACTTTTGGGTTTTATTCTTACTCTGCGTCGGTGTTTCATGCTGAGGTTTGTCTTTGAGGCCGGAGCCCGCGGCGTTATCCCCTTCGATTTTGTTTCTTTTGTCCTCGGTTATGTTCCAGGTCGGAGCCCACAGCGCTATCCCCTTCGATTTCGTTTCTTTTGTTCTTGGTTTCGTTCTAGGGTTTTGTCTTTTTTCAAGGCCCGAGCCCACGGCGTTATGCCCTTCGATTTTATTGCTTTTGTTCTTGGTTACGTTCTAGGTTTTTGTGTTTCGATTTTGTTATTTTGCATTCAGCTCTTTTGTTTTTTCTTTTATTTATTCCATTACGATTCTACTGTTTCTAGCCCCTTCTGATGGTTGTTCCGATGATCTTGATTTGTATCAATCTGTTTTCCCTTTGATCTTTTGCATTACGACTCTTATTCCCTTCTGATGGTCTTTTGGGTAATCTTGGTTTGTATCAAAACAGATGCTTTTCCTTGCTCTTATTTCCGTTCGGCTCTTCCAATGGCGCTATCCCCTTCGATTTCATTTCTTTTGTTCTTAGTTACGTTCTAGGGTTTTGTCATTTTTCAAGGCCGGAGCGCGTGGCGTTATGCCCTTCGATTTTATTGCTTTTGTTCTTGGTTACGTTCTAGGTTTTTGTGTTTCGATTTTGTTATTTTGCATTCAGCTCTTCTGTTTTTTCTTTTATTTATTCCATTGCGATTCTTCTGTTTCTAGCCCCTTCTGATGGTTGTTCCGATGATCTTGATTTGCATCAATCTGTTTTCCCTTTGATCTTTTGCATTACGATTCTTATCCCCTTCTGATGGTCTTTTGGGTAATTTTGGTTTGTATCAAAATAGACGCTTTTCCTTGCTCTTATTTGCGTTCGGCTCTTCCAATGGCGCTTTGTTGTTTCATTATCTCCGCTATTTTCCTTACCGTCTATATCTTTCGCTGTTTTGTGCAGGTCTGCTGCGGTCTGGCAATTGGTTTCGGTTATTCCTTCCTTACCAGTCTTATTTGTGTACTGATCGAAGGTTCTTACAAGCTAGGTCCTTATACTATTGAGATTACTAATTTGTTTCATTGTCTCTGTTATTTCGCTTATCATCTGTATCTTTCGCCGTTCTGCGCAGGCCTGCTATGGTCCGGTAATTGGTTTCGATTAGTACTTCCTCACCGGTCTTATTTATGTCCTGATCAAAGGTTCTTACAAGGTAGGTCTTTATGTTACTCAGGTTAGCAGGTCTGATGTTACTATTTTAATCATTAGATTATATACCCTGTTATTAGAATGGTTTTATTCAATTATATGTGTCTTGATTCTTTGTTATTAGAGTACTTTTACTCTGCTAGGTGACTAATCTGTTCGTGCGTTATTTATCTAGCTTATTCCTTGTTCCTGTCCATCACAGATGATGTCTGATGTTGCTACTTTAAGCGTTATATTGTATACGCTGTTGTCTTGATTTTTTGTTATTAGAGCAATTTATTCTGTTGCACAGGTCTGCTGCTGTCCCACAATTGGTTTCAGTTATTCCTTCCTTACCAGTCTTGTTTATGTACTGATCGAAGGTTTTTACAAGGTAGGTCCTTATATTATTCAGATTACTAATTTGTTTCATTGTCTCTGTTATTTCGCTTATCATCTGTATCTTTCGCCGTTCTGCGCAGGCCTGCTGTGTTTCGGTAATTGGTTTCGATTAGTACTTCCTCACCGGTCTTTTATGTGCTGATCAAAGGTTCTTACAAGGTAGGTCTTTATGTTACTCGGGTTAGTAGGTCTGATGTTACTGTTTTAATCATTAGATTATATACCCTGTTATTAGAATGGTTTTATTCGGTTATATGTATATCTCCATATTATATGTGTGTATAAATGATCTGAAGTCTCCATCTTATATGTGTGTATATATGATCTGATGTCAGTTATTGCTCTGATGTTGCTACTTTAGTTGTTAGATTCTATACCTGTCTTCATTCTTTCTTATTAGAGTAATTTTATTCTGTTGTATATGTGTCTATGTGTTTTACGTACAGATCACTAATATGTTCGTGCATTATTTATCTTGTTTATTTCTTGACCCTGTCTATTATATATGATGTTTGATGTTACTATTTTAGTCATTAGATTATATACCCTGTTATTAGAATGGTTTTATTCGGTTATATGTATGTCTCCGTATTAGACGTATACATGTCCCTGTCTATTATGCATGATGTCTGATGTTGCTACTTTAATCGTAACATTATATACCCTGTTGTCTTGATTCTTTGTTATTAGAGTACTTTTACTCTACTAGGTTACTAATCTGTTCATGCGTTATTTATCTGGCTTATTCCTTGTTCCTGTCTATCACAGATGATGTCTAATGTTGCTACTTTAATCGTTAGATTGTATACAGTGTTGTCTTGATTTTTTGTTATTAGAGCAATTTTATTCTGTTGCACAGGTCTGCTGCGGTCCGGCAATTGGTTTCGGTTTTTCCTTTCTTACCAGTCTTATTTATGTACTGATCGAAGTTTCTTACAAGGTAGGTCCTTATATTATTTAGATTACTAATTTGTTTCATTGTCTCTGTTATTTCGCTTATCATTTGTATCTTTCGCCGTTCTGTGCAGGCCTGCTGTGGTCCGTTAATTGGTTTCGATTAGTGCTTCCTCACCGGTCTTATTTATGTGCTGATCAAAGGTTCTTACAAGGTAGGTCTTTATATTACTCAGGTTATAGCCCATGTACGTTCTTGCCTAGATATATGTTTCTTGCTATTATTCATGTGGTTGCGTATGTTTTTTTTACGCTGTATATTCCCTGAATCTATGTTATCTATTCCTTATGCGTATCTGTTATGTATAATGTTTGTTGCTGATGCTTTTGTCATTGAATCCTGTACTGTCCTATATTGCTTCTCTGTTATCAGTACGATCTATTTATCCTGTTAGATATGTATCTGTGTATTAACCGTGTATATTGTTTGCTGTTGATTATTGGTCTATGGATTCTCTGAATTGGTTTGATTCTCGGTCTTGAGTGAGGTTCCTTGCGTCCTTCAGTGTTTCCTTTTGCCTTATTTGTTTTGTCGTATTTGTAGTCTGTTTCTCTTATCGGTTTTTAATATTTTACCTATTCATGGTATCTAATTATCCATGGCGTCAGATTATGAGGTCATTAATACTTACTGCTCTGAACCCCTAAAAAAAAAGTTGAGAGTAACCTACATATGTTCTATCTTTTGGATTTGTGATGCCTGCTACACTTTTATTCTTGGCTAAATATATGTACCTTCCTGTTATCCATGTATTTATATATATAATATCGTTTCATACACTGTGTGTTCCTCGAATCTATTTTATTTATTCCTAATGGTTTGGTTCATGTTCGTGGTATCTGCCTATACATAGCATCTGATTATAAGGTCATTAGTACTTTCTGCTCTACCTCTATGTCCTTCCATATCGCCCTACAAACTTCCTGTGTTCTCCGACCAGTTAATTTGTATACTTACCAGAGCTCCAATTCTAATTTGTGCTTTTATTTAAGTTCCGTATATTCTTTCTATTTAATGATACTCGCTTTTCTCCAGAGGGATAAGCTGTTGTACCTCATTAGATACCTCTCTTATATTCGTGGTGTAACTAATCTATATGGACAATGTTCCTGTGTCAGCTCCGTGCTGCAACTGTCCCCCTAATGGTATGTGTTCTTCGCCATCCTTAGTTGGTTTTCGTTCTTAGTATATGTATTTTATAAAATTCTGCTTTCTTTCTTCTATACTGGCTGCTCTTGAGAGCCATTGAATGTCCTTCCTTTTCCTTGTACTTGATACTACTCTTGAGTCGGTGTGGTTCCCGTCGGTTATCCTATTTATTCTCCTGATATTGTTTTTACCGCTTTATAGATTGCGAACACCGCTCTTCATATATCCCTCCTCCTATGGCGCTGTCTGGTCCTTCTACATTTATTGAGGGTATACCTTATTCAATGTTTCTTTTGTACATTCTTTGTGCCCTCTGTGAAGTTAGACTGTGTGTACTCTTTATTTACTCCCGTCGTTCACTTCCAACGATTGCTCTTTTCGTCTGCCAGGATTACTCTGCTAAACTCGGTCAACGTTCGCCCTCCTTGCATTTTCTATCAGCCATCCATGTTTATCCGTCTTTTGTCCATTAGTTTGTCTCCTGTACTCATTTCAGCTGTGCTGACATTGTTATTGCGTGCCTTTGTCTTAGGATCGTCTATTTCCGATCTGAACGTTCGTCTTCCTTAGGTCCAGGCTATCGTTACGTATCTGGTCCTCGACACCGTCGTGTAATAAGTCAGTACTTTCGTTTCTCTTTTTCTTGCCTTTGAAATTATATTACTGCAATATCTTAACTGTAACTACAACAGAAACAATGCAGTTTGTCACAACTGAAGTCAATCTTCAAACATCAACGATTCCGTCAACTGATTCTGTACATTGTGCAATTTTGGGTTCTTCTCAGACCCATATCCAACCACTTGACTCTCAGGAAAATAAACTTTCTCCTTTTCATGAAGCTATAGCATCAGCTCCAACTCTCTTGACTGATATCCCTGAAGAGGTTACTGGATCTCTCGAGGTTTATTCTTATTCCTCCATTTTATTTTACGATCTACACATTGTTCTATGTACATATATATATATATATATATACCTTTTTTGTTAATATTTACATTAGCTAACATCTTTCTAACTTCCTAATATTATCTCTGATTCGTATATATTCCATTCTGTTTGAGATCGCTTATATGCAGCTAAAAAAACCTGTTTTGTTGTTGACTCACAAGCAAACAATCATTATGTCTTACATTTTCACTGATCTTACTGTTTATGATACAATCTATTCCTGATACAAAACAAACTTCGCTTATTTATATCTGTACCTTCTCGTTATATACATATATATACATACATACATACCTCAAATCTCAGGAAAAAGTTGGGGCTACCACTGATTCATCTCAGGCGACACCGCCGTCGCCCAAGGTAAGCCACTAAAATCGTTACAGAACTGCAGCTCTTATTCCTCACCCTACACTGTTGGTGTTATTTCGGATCTCACTCCTGTTGCTTGCAGCTGTTATCTACAACACAATCTACACCCAAGAGATCATTAAGTGCTAACGATCCAGATCTTACCGGTACCATAGACCATACAGAGTAATGTTTCCATCGATATACACCTGTGCATACTTTCCATAGTCATCTCTAATAAAGTATTGACATAATTCTTTCTTTTGTGCATATTATCTCAACGTCATCAAACAGAAAACCTTTGTTAAGAGAAAACTGTTTCAGGACAAACCACCTTGTTCGCCATAAACCAGGTAGATTCATAGATGCTCTTTTTCCTTATTACATACATACTGATTTATTATACTTCATTGCAGCACCTCCAAATGTTCTCTACTCATCATAGACCTAGATTTCTGAGGCTCGCCGAACACATTTTGTCTTCATCGGCAACACAATCTGTAATATGTATACCTTAGATACTATATATACCTATGACTGTCGTCTATTAACATGTTTCAGTCTTTGTAATATCAATCTATGTTAGCCGTCTTTCTTATACTTTAAGCTCACCGTCCCAGTACTCAGTATCATTTTGCTGTCGGTTTCGTTTTGCTATATGACGTTACAGTCATATACTTCCTGCTGAATACTTAATGACCGACTTAATTATCCATGTATTTGATTATGCTTTGTCCATATGTTTGATTATACTTATTGATTATCTCATAACCTACCTACACTGAAGTAAAATACATACTTCCAAAATAGCATGTACAATATGTTCCACACAAAAAAACTTATATTCGTCGTCCCTTTCAGATTCTACTTTGGTTGATTTCACTTAGCCTGCGCCAAGAATTACACAGGGTTCTTTATTTTTTTCTGCTCTATTAATCTCTATTAATCCTGATCATACATACAACGTAAATACATACGTGCGCAGCGTCGCAAAAATCTAGCTAGTGTACCTTGTGTTTTGTGAAATTTGATAAAAATAAATCTCAAAAGCAAATTCGTACTGTTCCGCGGACCAAACGCGAGCTGCCCCCTTCCCACAGACAGAGGAAAAGAAGAGAGAAGCGCGAGCAATACTGTTTACAATACTCGCTCCCCCATCATTTGTCTACTCCTCGATCTCCGTCGCCGCCTCCCTCCATTCGTCCAGAACCTTCCCCTCCTCTCCCAACCTTCCTCCCCGTCCCGATCTCCCCCTGCTGAGATCCTCGCGCCATGGTGTCGTGACGGCGGCGGCGGCGGTACCCATGGACTCCAAGTCCCCGGACGACCGCCCCGAGGCGGCGGCGCTGCAGCCGCTGGATTGGCGGTTCGCGCAGGTCTTCGGCGAGCGCGCGGCCGGCGAGGAGGTGCAGGAAGGTAAGCCGGCCGCTGGGCCTCGGGCTTTCCGCTACTCGTGTCTCTCGCCTCGCGAGATCTGCTCGGTTCGGCAGGCGGGGGTTTGACGCCGCCGCGGCCTCCCTAGAGCCCGCGCATTTCGCCGCGGGGAAGCGGGGGATTCTGGGGCGGCGCCCTCGGCGAATCGAGGAGATTTTGCGCGGAGGCTTTGGGTTGATTTGTTTTTTGGACCGTCTGGTTCGTTGCGTTCGAGGGAGTGTTCTGCTTGCAGCGTGTTCCAAGGATTTAGAACGTTTTTTCACTGGCTAAATGGCGAGCACTAATTTACGTACGGGTTGGATGCTTAGCTATCTGTGTCAGGTGCGGGATCACTTCCATGCTGCAGGCTTTGCTGATTAGATGCTCTGGTAGGAGCTATTTGCTGTCGCAGAGAGGTTTTGGAGCTGGTGGTTGGTAATGTTGTTGAACTGTAGTGCGTCCATGCTGCGGGAGTTGCATTGACAATAGGAAACCGGGAATGTTGGATATATTCACAATACGGTATGCCAGTGGAGTGTTCAAAATTTGAACTTTTGTATGATGATGTGCGGGGATTGTGGATTTCCTTAAGGTTTCTGTTGAGCCTTAGGATGGATGGTTTGGCTGTGAATTTATGAGCTGGCATATGAAGTGGGGACGTTAAATTAGAAGAGGGTCGCAGAGCTGGCTAGGGTAATGTCGGCCTTCTAAATGTTTCTGTCTAGGATTGTCATGTGCTTCTGAGCTGTAGGTGATGCGCTGTGTCCTATGATGATTTTAGTTGTACCATAACGTCTTGAGCATTCGGTATGCGGTAGGTTCAGAAGTATGCCAGAGCACAAAGAGTGTTCCCCATTTGTCTACCTTACTTCCAGTGGGCCATCTGCTCTGGCATGTGTGGATCATGTGATATATTACTCATTTACTCCTTAATTGAATTTTCAATTTTGTTCTTGTTTCATGGTGAAACAGTGCTGATTTGATCAGTGTTTGGTGAAGCACAGAGAGGTATGTTTTTTTAATGCTTCTTGTAACAGATCCATACATATGACCTGCCTGTATTTGTAGGATTGTCTGGAAGGTTGACCATAGTGATATTCTCTTCCTGATTTGTACCTAAAGGTAGCTAGCTTGAAGTTTAGCATAGAAACACGATATACAATTTCGGTGCAAGACATGCAGTCTGTTCACATCAGTGGTGGCATCTTGCTCTTGTTTCAACCATAGTTTTCAATGAACAGCTTTGCGTCAGGAACTCAGAATCTTCTAGTTATTCTGTTCAGTATGTAGTCCTATCCGATACCGATACTCAAGCTTTTGATACACAGAGAAGAAGATGCAGTCAGGATGGTCAGGCAAAGTGTTAACAAAATAGGCTTTGTGTCTACTTTTACGAGGGGCCTATAATAAATCCGAGACTCCTGCAGAATCTAGTTCTGTTGGATCTAATCTAATCCAGTTACCCATTACATATTTAGGCCCCATTCTGGAATTTTACAGGAAACAGTTTAATTCCCATAGAAAGTGGGAAATATTTCCACATTCTAAATGGGACCTTAACATTATTCCAATACTACTAACATTAAGTCAGCATCCTTTTTCTAGATGTACTTTGCTACTGTTCAATGATTGCAGGCTGTTGACCAAAAAAAATGTGTGAGGACAAATTTGCCCAACAGCAGCCATGCTTTTTTAATCCTTTTTAGGAATTGTCACGTTCCACATAAATATATTTGATACTTAGTCCCAGGTTTAGCATAATACTGTTTCATTCTTTTCTTCAATCCCAACGACTGATATTTGTTGTTCTATTCTTTTGCTTCTTGGCTGATTGGCTGTGTTGAATGACTTGAACATGCCTTCCACGACCAATTTCAAAATGTACCTTGATTAAATATGTTACTTGTTTCAGTTGACATCATATCTGCCATTGAGTTTGATAAATCCGGTGACCATCTTGCCACTGGAGATAGAGGTGGACGTGTGGTTTTATTTGAAAGAACTGATGCCGGGGATGTAAGTACCGCGCTGTCTAAGTTATGTTGGTTTCTTGCTTAAATCTCTTGTGCTT
Source organism: Guadua angustifolia (assembly GCA_036346375.1). Taxonomy (NCBI): domain Eukaryota; kingdom Viridiplantae; phylum Streptophyta; class Magnoliopsida; order Poales; family Poaceae; genus Guadua; species Guadua angustifolia. The sequence goes on along the minus strand of CM070502.1, from coordinate 63,999,438 downwards.
ATGAAGTCAATGTATATGCAGAATTCCAGTCGGAGAGAGCTTGAGAGACAAGATTACCCGATTGCTAGGCATCCTGAGTTCCGTTACAAAACTGAGTTTCAGAGTCATGAGCCTGAGGTATGCAATTCTTAAAGTGGTGATAATCACACTTTGGCCATGAATCACAGTAATCTGTATGTCTCCCCTATCTTAGGCTCAATTTGGATTGGATAATTCATAGTGTTATAACTTTTTTTGGTTTTTACTAACATATTAACTTGAAATTGATGATCAAGGTTATACACTGGTGAGTGGTGACAGTAACAAAGTCTATAGAAACACTTAGTTAGGTCATCAAATTTGTACACTGGAGACCATATGATGGCCTAAAACAACACTTAGGGACAGAGGGTAGGAGCTGAGGAAAATTTTTTCCTTAGCTTCAGTTGCAGGATTAGCTTACCAGCAAAAAAAGCAACTTAAAACCATATGTACTGTATACTACCTTCTAAACGAAGCTATTGCTTAGTAGTATTGTTGAGTATGTGAATCTTTTTCTGTTTTATATGTAATTCATGCAGTTTGACTATCTAAAAAGTTTGGAAATAGAGGAAAAGATCAACAAGATCAAGTGGTGCCAAACAGCCAACAATGCACTCTTTCTATTGTCTACAAATGACAAAACAATCAAGTATTGGAAGGTATGGATGAAAACAGTTGCATCAGAAAGTTTGCTCATTCATTCATTTTTTCTTATGGTTATGATTTATTGCCTTACCTAATGTTTTTCCAGCCCTGTCACGGTTTAAACTTGTATCCATTATGTAGATTAGGTGTGTAACATATTTCTTTTGGCACATTAAGGTGGTTTTACAATACATTTTAATTCAGCCTTGCTTCTGGTATGAGTGGCAGCATTCATGAGAAATTTCTATTTATACTGGCTGGTTTGATCAAGAGACACTTCTTTTATTATTATTTTGACATTTACAATGCAAATGAAATATGGAATTTCTACTTTTCTAGTTTACAGTTCTAATGATTTGCAATTACATTGCTTACTTTTCTTTTATTTTTCAGTTGTTGTTCCCAAATGTAAGCATAATCTATGTAATATTGGTGCCTTACTGTTTTGCTATATCTGCAGGTGCAAGAGAAGAAAGTGAAACGAATTTCAGTGATGAATTTGGATACTACCCAAAGTTCAGAGAATGGTACCGTTTCCAGTTCGAGTACTAGTAGCTCTAGAGCTCTTCTTCCAAATGACGGATGCTCAGAAAAGTTGTACAATTGCTCACAGAAGGATCTGTCATTTCCTCCTGGAGGATGTGCATCATTGCGTTTGCCTGTGGTAGTTGTACTTAACCCACTTTATCCATCATCTATTCATCTGTACTCTGTAGTTCTGTACAGCATGATACATCAGCAGTGCATGCTTATATAACAAGTTTCTTTTGACATGATAGACATGTAGACGCTCTTCTGTCAAGCTATACATAATTTCAATAGGTAAGTCTCATTAGTTTCGTTTACTATGGATGCAGGTTACAGGCCAAGATTTGAACCTTGTTGCTAGATGCCGGCGTGTATATTCACATGCTCATGAGTACCATATTAATTCCATTTCAAATAATAGGTTAGCTCCCCTTGTGATACTGTTGATGTCTGATCAAATTTGTAAAAATTGTAATTTCTTTTCCTTTTCTCCAGATTTATCTGCTTCTTTCATCTCGTCTTAATTTTTGTTTCTCTTACTATTTTATGTCTTCTTTGCTCTTTTTTTATCTGGAAACTACTTTCCAACATATTTGTCTTCAGCTCTCTCAATTTTAAAAGAAGCCTAAACATGCTTCCATGAGGTGCAGTTTGATATGCATTCTGTGTGATCAAGAGAGTTCATTGTTAGTCTTTACTACTATGTACATATAGAATTGTACACATTCATAATGCTTTAACATTTTGCTTATCCTGTTATATTTCTTTCGATAAGTTGGTCACTTGCCACTTAGTATTCTTGAACATAATAGATGGTCATTTCTTGTACTTTAGTTCCACTTTTGAAGTTTTAACTATATTCTATCATGCTTTCTCCTCATTTGGGTGTCCTCTATGAGTTCTTTCATCTTAGACCTTCAAAATGATTTGTCTGGCAGCTGTTAGTTCATGATTAATGGTGTTCAGGGCCACTTCTTGTTTTTTACAGTGCAGGTACCGTACACACTTTGGTGCACCCTTGTTATGAAATACTAGTTTAACGGAGTTGTAGAAGCAAGATATATGTTGTGTGTTGCCTAAGAGGTCATGGTTTAACCCTTTTGTTCCGTGTATTGCCTAAGAGATCATGATATTGACAAGAGATGTCATGATTTAACCCTTAGGTTTCATGGCAAATATTTTGTGTGCATAGCATATAAAACCTTTCCTGTGCCAACATTGTTTGTCACCTTGTGTACTAGGCAATGTGGCACATGTAATCCAAAAGGTTACGAATTAGACCTAACCTAAGAAGCATCATTTATTCTTGATGAATCTAAAGTTGCTACTGTTAAGGGTAATGTGGGCTATTATATGTTTCCCTTTGAATGACTTCATGTGATTGAGCTTTCTGCAACTTATATTTGTACCTGCCTTGGTTGATTTGTGTACGATATAGTCCATGAGCTGTGCTGATACCATGCTCTCACTTCATTTTAATTCCAGTGATGGGGAAACATTTATATCAGCAGATGATCTGCGAATAAATCTGTGGAATTTGGAAATTAGCAATCAGAGCTTTAACATTGTTGATGTGAAGCCTGCAAACATGGAGGATCTAACTGGTAAACTTTTCAGCATATGTATGCTGTGCATTGAACTCTCAATTTGTTGTAACTGTAAACATGCAAATATTATCTAACTAGTGGATCCACAATCCAATAGCTTAATGTTTTGTATAGAATCCTCTATTAGTGGAGTAGGTTGCATTAAAAGTAGGGAAACCTTTTCTACCTGCTAGTAGCACGCTAGAAGGAGAGTGCCAAAGTTATTGAAGTGATAAGGTGAGACGAGGTGACTCACCACCTTTTTACCAGCACAGCGCTTAAGGCGCGTAGTGAGGCGATGCCATACACACATCCTTTTGGAGCTGAGAACAACAGGTACATAATACAAGAAAGGTTAGAGCTTCTAATAGTTCTCTCAGAAAAGCAATGTAGGAGCCTCTTGTTGCCGCTTCTAATAATTTCAGTGAAACATAATCCTTTTTTCTTCTCAATGATTGTGTTTGCTCACGATATCATTTCTTTTCGCCAATTTTTGTTCTGTATAACTGTGCTAATTGTTCAGTTCTGCGACTTTGAACTTTCTAGTTTGTAATGTAGAGTGATACCACATCTAAGTGTTCCCATCATGCCTTCTCGTCCCTCCGTATCATGTGATGTGATTTATAGCATGAACTAACATAGATCAATTTATCAAAGATGTACACTTGAGCTGTAAACTGTTTACATCAGTTCTGTGCTTCAAAAAAAAAAGTATGTACACATCCAAAAGGTAAATACAAGAAAGGTTAGAGCTTTGCCGGCAGGGAACCGTACCTAATGGCTGCGGTGTTGGAGCAAAGGAGGCCCGAGTTGGAGCAGCGGAGGAGTTGGCGCGGCATGGTGGCTCCTGCACCGGAGCATAGAAAGTACGGCGTCTGCCTCAGGCCTCCACACAACACCTCAACAACGCCATAGCCATAAGGCGGATGCCATACCCTTCTCCGGCAAGGCAACGCGTGGCGCAGCCCCTTGGTCTGCCTTACCGCTTAAGAGAAGCTTAAACAATGATTTAATAACCATAGAGTGCTATCTCCTTCCACGCCGCCTTCTCTTCTGTTCTCCACCTCTTGCACGCTCATTGCTCCACCTTTCACACTCTTTGCTCCGTCGACGACCTGATGGGGTGAGGATTAGGGTTCACTGTGCCCCCTAGGTGTAGAGAGAGGAGTTGCCATGGACCATGGGGTGGTGGGTAGCAGAAACGAGCGGCATGGCGACAACAATGTGGATGAGTTAGGGTGGGCGTGGCCCGTGGCGGTGGCAGGCTGGGAGTGGCGGCGGTGTGGCGAGGCGTTGCTGATAGTGGAAGGTAGTGGAGACGTGGCAGGTGGCAAAGGTGCTGAGGGCAGTGCCGGAAACCGCAGGGGAGGTGGGCGCGAGGCAGGGGTGGTGGCCAATGGGGAGATGCCGGAAGCGGAGAATAAGGGGGAACGCAGGGGTGGTGGAGGTGGGGAGCACGGGGGAGGAAGGGCGGTGGGGGAGTGAGGGAGAGCACAGTGGTGGGGGTGAGCAAGGCTAGGGGTGGTAGCACGTTAGTTGTGTCCTTAAAAGTAACCAGGGTCAGGTCTTTTTGCCTTTATACCGAGCAAGATTTCCATCTAGCAGGTATTGTGTGTTACGTGGTATACTGGTTACACAACTTCTCTCAATGGTCCTAAAAAACAATTACGTTTTTCATCTGAATGGCCTATTGTTGGAATGGCAACCTGCACCACTATCTACCAGTGGTTGTTTTTCCCCGGGTGGGATCAAATTTGTCCCTGATGGCTTGTAGTTAAATGGTGATGGGATGGTAAGGTAATTTCTATGCTCTGCACCTGTCAAATTCCTGATGAATCATCACTCTGCAGCTATATTTTGGTATGCTAACTACCAGTTCCTCTGGGAATGTGTAGATTTGTAGCTCTATGTGGACAATCAATAGTTGTCGCCTTTAATGTGAGATTGAGAAATGCAAAGTCATAGTAGTTGTTGCTTTATAGGAAACCACAAGTAAATAAAACAAAGATAATCTGTCTGATCTGTTGCTGCTCAAATAGAAAATTACTCCCTCCGTCCAAGTTTATAAGGCTTATTTTTTGAATGATCTTGCCATAAATATAAGGCTTGTATGTAGATTTAATGAGGCCTTTCCTTCTATACCTCTATTTATTCTCTCTCAACCATATGCATTTATTCATTACCACCCACACAAAGTATACCTCTCATCTTTCAAGACAATTAAATGAGGGTATTTAAGTCATTTTCTATCATATCTTTCTCAATTTCAATGTAACCTTAATCTTTGTGCAAAGTCAAAATACGCCTTAAATTTTTGGACGAAGGGAGTAATATGCTATCTTTGCATTTGTGATCCCCAATATTTGTTTGTTGGCTGGTTAATAGTGCAAACGCCTTTGGCTGTTCCTGTATATTTTAGATCTTCCTAGGTAGTTTTTTTAACATCTTATACAATTCCTATCAGTTCCATTCTCTCTCTCTCTCTGGTTCTATGGCAGCATGCATCACATGTTATAATTCTGTGAAATTTCAGAGGTGATTACATGTGCGGAGTTCCATCCATCGCATTGTAATACACTAGCCTATAGTAGCTCAAAGGGCTCTATCAGGCTTATTGACCTGCGGCAATCAGCACTGTGCGACAACCACACTAAGCTGTTAGTAATTCCCCTTGCACTTCCTGATGTAACATTTTTCCTTGCTTAGAATGCAATATTGAATAGATTTTGAAGGGTTTAAAACATTTAAAGTTAGTTTATATGGCTAAAATTTGTGCAAGCTCTAATTTAATGGGACCATTTTGTACAGATTTGAGGAGCATGAAGCACCTGGGTCAAGATCCTTTTTTACAGAGATAATCGCATCGGTTTCAGATATAAAGTTTGCACAGGACGGAAGACATATTCTTAGTCGTGATTATTTGACTCTCAAGGTTTGTATCCGACCTATCTGTCCTATTCGTTGAGTTGCTTAGCGTTTTGTTCTCTACATAAATTCCATGGACAAATCAGTTTAAAAAATGTTGTCAATGTGTTATTCGTTTTGTGCTGGTCTTTTGTTGCAGTGTGGCTCTTGATATAGTGAAGACATTTTTTATGTTATAAGTAAACTGTGTGCAACACAAGGCATTCATTAGGTTTCTGGTTTACTGTGATGGCAATTCTTTGGTTTTTAACCTTTGAGTACACTTGTTTGAACATTTTATTTGTTCTCTGCAATACCTAGCAATAGTTGTGGAAAGTTTTTAATCTTGACTAAGTGACTTGTTAGAAAGAAATATTAGTTTTAGTAATACTCAAAGTGCGTTAGGATCATGTATATTGTCGTCCTTTTGTGTTGTTTGTCAGCATCTACATTTGACTGTAAAGTGACATGAAAACAACAATGGCAACAAGAATCGAAGTGACGAGACAGTAAAGTGACATGAAAACAACAATGGCAACAAGAATCGAAGTGACGAGTGTAATAGACAAATTTAAAACAGTACCATTGGCCTTGCTAAAATTTTTGCCCCATGCAATTGATTGTAATATTATTTTTCATATATCTAAATAGTTTAATATTGGAATTTCTGGATCGAATAACTTTTTATCTTGTTTTTTATCTTGAGAAAAGTGATTTCCTGCTTGAAATATTTTCGTTCATTCTTCTTGTTCTTTCTTCAGTTATGGGATCTAAACATGGATTCAGGCCCAGTTGCAACTTTTCAAGTTCAAGAATATTTAAGGCCTAAGGTGAAGTTTTGTCATCTGAGTGATAACAAAATAGCCATGTCAAGACCTGTTAAAATTTAATGATGTGTTAATCTCATGTTTTGTAGCTTTGTGATCTATATGAAAATGATTCAATTTTTGACAAATTTGAATGTTGTCTGAGCGGGGATGGACTTCGTGTCGCAACTGGCTCTTATAGGTATATATACTTATTTGCCTATATGCTAATTGTTATTATGAGCTATAACTTTAAGAGCTGCTAGTTATTGTTGTATATGAAACTCCTATTATGTTAACTCTTCTTGTGGTGCCTTCGGCTGCAGTAATTTATTTAGGGTTTTTGGTTGTACTCCTGGAAGTACGGAGGCGACCACTTTGGAAGCAAGCAGAAATCCAATGAGGTATGTCTTAATTTGATATTGTTGTTGTTGTTGTTTATATTGTTGTGAGTGGGTGTACGTTATACTCTACCTGTATATGGGATAATCCCATAATTTTCTGCTCCAAGTTAGCTCAATACTGCTGCCTAATTCTCCCAATTTTGGAGCTATCTACAAGAAATAATAATTTTTTTTATGAGTTTCCTATGTCAAAGTTGGTAGGACTACCAAACAAACATAGGTGACCAGTTACCATTTAGTAGTAGGTATAAAACATCGTGTCTACACCAACCCAACAAACACTGTAATTACAAACTATATTTTTTTAAGCCTGGCTAAAACGTCTGTTTCGAATTGAAAACCATATAGGCGTCAGGTTGCTAATCCAACAAGGCCTACACGGACCCTGACCTCTTTGACCCGTGTTATGAGGAGAGGTAAGTGGCTCTCATGTGTTTATAGACCTGATTTAATTCTGTCACATACATGGACTAAGCTGACCTACCCCTATTGTTGCAAATTCCATCCACCCTGTTTCTCATTATTTAGCTCACATCTCACAGGTGGAGAAAATCCAGGAGTTGATGCCAATGGAAATTCTTACGACTTCTCAACTAAGTTGCTCCATCTTGCATGGCACCCAACTGAGAATTCCATCGCGTGCGCCGCCGCAAATAGCTTGTACATGTATTATGCATAGGGAACGTGCTAGAGAAAATTTATTGTTTATGGTTTGCTCAACGTGAAAGCCTTGGCCTTTCACATCCAACCAGGGAGATGGTGCAGGACATTGTCGTCAATTCCATAATTGGGGCCGAAAGAGGTAGTAAGTGCCCACAAGATCACTTCCAACCATAGCAGGCTGCTTCCTTCCGATTCTTTAGTAAATGTGAAATATATTCTAATCATATCAAAGTTTTTGGTCCCAAGATATGATTAAAGCTGCCTTGTAGCCAAAATCAGCAGTAGAAGGACAAAGCGGAATACAGAAAGACTGATGCTAATTTCACCGAAGGTCACAGGAACATCTGCTTACGAGAGTTGTAAGATTTTTTTCTTTTTCTTTTTCCCTAAAGATGTAATGCACCTAGCCAGGGCTTACCATCTGTTGTCATGAACTTTGAAATCTTTGGACATAAAAAAATTACGAAAGAGTTATTGCCCTTTGTCCTTGTTCTATCTGAAAGTTGATCATTTACCACAAAGTTGATGAGCCATGGCCAAAATGCACTCCATTACATTGATAGTTAAAAAAAGTGCCCTAAAGTTGGGTGGCTAATTAATGATTTGCCTTTTTTGTATTTTAAATCAATTTCTGAATCTTTTTTTCTCTCCATAAATGACTGAGGTGGCTCTCCCGCTTCTCTCCTCACCCGATGACGCCGCCTCATCGGCCGTTGAGCCTGCCTCCCTTGCCGGCCTCTGCCCCTCGCGGCCTCCCTCTGTTTGCTCCGTCTTTGCATGATTTGATGAGCCCACCGATGCTGGAGTACGCAACGTTGGAGCACTTAAGGTGGCGGATAGCACTCAAGGCGAGGAAGACGTGCACGCGACGGCGCTGTACTTCGGCGACCATGTACTCGGGGTGTGGAGTGGACGTCAAATCCTGCCGTCGTTGGGAAGAGGGACGCCGGAACTGGTGTTGCCATCGTTGGGGAAGAAGCATGCCGATGCGTTTGGGGGCTTTGGGGCGGCGGTGTACTCAGGGTGGGGAGAGGCCACCGGATCCAGTAACCGGAGACGTTGAAGATGCTGAAGCTAGCCGTCCCCCACCGTACAGTCTCCGGATCCGGCTGCTCTCGTCACGCTGGCACCAGATACAACCACTCTGCGCTGCGTCGGCGTCGAATCTAGCCTCCCTGCGCCACGCTACCCCACCGGACCTAGCATCCTCATCGTCGCTTCCCCAGTCGCCCCTGGCCACTACTCGCCTGCTACGTAGCTGCATCCTTTTCACACCGACACTCTTGGGACCCACGCCGCCGGTGGTGGCAGTGGAGTTGGAGCGAGAGAGGAAGAAGAGGAGGTGAAGATAGAGGTGGGCAATAGGGCCGGCCCGGCGTGAGGCACGGTACGGTTCAAAATTCAGTCCGACATAACATTGTAGTATGGAACGTGTCGAGCTCGAGAACATGACATAATGCCTAATGACAGTATGAGAAAATCTCAATATAAAGATCACCGATCTGCAGGGCGTGAGTGTTATAGATGTACCCAACAGTATGAACGCCACCCTGCAGCTGACACATGAGGAGACAAGTAAGCTCTCTCTCTCACCCGTCTCTCTCAATCTCTATTTGCTTCTCTTCCTCACTCTCTCGTTACCATCTCTCTTGCTCATGTTCAACACATCCTCTCGTTCTAAAAATAAATAAATTTTACTTCTTTTTTCTATAATATTTGTGTCCACTGTCTTAACTCCATGTGTCTATGGTTCCTTTCTTCTCGTCACAATAGTGCAAATGGGCTAGGTTTAGGGTTGAGAACGGGTCGGATATCTCCCGCCCAATCCGGGACCGGATCCAGTCGGGATCGGATTTTGGACCGGATTTTACTATCTGGTCGGATCCGGGACTGGATCCGGATACTTAAATCTGGATTCGGGATCGGATTTGAAGCATCTAATATCTTGTAAATACGGGACGAGATCCGGATATTCGGATTTTTTCTATTCGGATGTCCGGATTTTTCTTATTCGGATATCGGATTGGATATTCGGGTCAGATATTCGGATTGGATATTTAGATATCAGCAAGGCCCAACCCATTTTCACCATATTTTTTCCATGTCAGCCCATTTACATTAACAATTAGTTGGTTTTATTGATTCTTAAGTAGCACATTCTTTCTATGACATTTATTGAGTTTGATTGATATATATTTTGTTACTATAGTCATGTACTCATATGATTTTAATTCAATATATATTACTCTATATATCGTGCATTATCCGTATATTTTATCCGTTTCAGGCCGAATCATCACATATCCGTATCTGAATAACCGAATCAGTGGCAAGCTAGCCCAGATCGGTTCAATTGAAAAAAGATATGGGTTAGGATACGGAAGAGCAATATCCGTCGATCCGGTGTTTTCACCCTTAGTTGGGTTTGAGGTGTACGGCACGAAAGCGTAAATGAATTTGGGTTTGGTGACCGCACAGCATGAACGAACACAAAGCGCAAATGGGCATACTTGGGCTCGTGAAGGTGAGTCGGATGTTGGCACGCGCACTGAAGGACACGACGGGACATCGTAGCCCTGCATGGTTTAGATACGAAGCACGATGGACCCGTGCCGGGTCGGTCTGGCATGACGCCCACCTCTAGGTGGAGAAGGAGGCTCAGGGGGTGCTGATTGGCTAGTAGGGGTATTTTCGTCATTTCACCTCAGGTTTAAGATCCCAGGGAATAAAAGGGCAAATCGTCAATTAGCACATGAATTTTGAGGCAAATGATTAATCTTCCCGTGTTCAATTCATCGGATGTTTTAAACTTCAAATAAGTCGACACGAATATTACTCAACTCATGCTGATCGGTTATGACTTTGCATGTGCTGCTAACTGGTACCATCCACATGCATTTTGTTGTGCATAACTGATGTTATGGAATTCTCGATTCTTGGTTAATTCGCGTCTGGTCGATGGAACAACTAAAGTTGTGGCTTCACTGGTTTGCCGTTTGAACTCCTACCAACGCCTGCGCTTTTGTTGGTGGCACTTTTGTTGGTGTCAAAGTAACGAATTTTAAAGGACGTCAAAAACTGAAATCTCTCAACTAAGCATGACAACACTGAGCGGTCATTGCCTCATAATTATGAACATTTGTGCTTTCAGATAAGGTTTGTTAATAGCTGGAAGCTCTGATATGAGGAATGTTGTTGGTAGCGTGGCAGAGGAGAGAAACTGCAGCTTATTTCTGACTCTTTCCTGGAGCTGGAGCAGCCGAAGCATGTTCTGACTTCTGTCCGCTTGCTTTTCAACTCCCACCCGGAGCGTATCATCATTTGAGCCTCCGTGCAAGTTGAGGTACGTTTGCACCGTACGGCAGGCGAACTGGGGAGTTCGGAATCCGACTTTTATTAGAATCTGGGGCCCAATAATCGACCTTACGAAGTGCGATTACTTGTGGCAGTGATGCGAACGCAGGGAGGAAACATTGCCTTTTGTGCACTGGCTATATAAAAAGCTCTAGGGTCAAGAGTTACTCGAGTTTAGCTTGTTCTAATTTCGATTTGAGTTTAGTTTGAGCTCCAAACATGTTGAACTTAAGCTTAATCTCGAGCTCACAAGGTTCACTGAGTCAAGCTCGAATAGTTCGTAAGCTTAGTAAATTTGCAAATTTCTTGTTAAATATTAATATATATTAACTCTTATAGAGTTTACTTGAATCGAGTACAAGCTTAAATATTTTTTTATTGTTGAAAAACAGTATATATTAAATTATTTACCGTTATTAAGTCGAATTCGAGTCTAAGCCTAACCTCTAATTCCGACTTAAACTCGTTTGAGCTCGACTCCAACTTCTACCGAGTTTGAGCAATACAAATCAGACTCGTCCGAGCTCACGTGTTTGCAGGCCTAGTTCTATCCTAGTCTTGAGCCCTTGACGACACTTATGTCTGGAGTGCATAGTGATCGTGACACTGGCAAGGCTCTTCAACAGGTGCTTATCCTAGACGATGTGATGCTTTGTGTGCGAGCCGTACGTGCCATGTGCTCCGATCCGAGTCTACGCCCCAACAGGTAGTTCCTCCATCGATAGTTTTAAAGAATGTGTAATTACAAGACATGAATGCTTGACATCGTGAGGATCTACCGCCCTTAAGATCCTCACTCGAGGATTTTGCCACTTGATATCTATATACTTCTGTACACCCCAACACATTTGTTCATTTCAATAGTAGGCTGACTAGTATTGCATATTGTTTCATCTGTTTAAGAATATAAGACCTATATTTGAATGATCTTATTTAAAAATATAAGGTTTGCATGTAGATTTAATTATACTTTTTCTACCATACTCCTATTTATTCTCTCTTAACTATATGCATTTATTCATTACCACCACACGCAAACTATTATCTTTTATCTTCCAAAACAATTAAGTGGGGCATCTTAGTCATCTTCATTCATACTTTTTTTAATTTTACTCTAACTTTAATCTTGTGTAAGGTTAAAATATATCTATTTTTGAACGGAGGGAGTAATAGTTTTTAGAGGAATATTACATAACAATAATTATTATTAAATGGTAGTTGTGGCTCCGAGTTAGAAAGGTCAACATTCAGAAATACCCATGCCGTGTCATCCTAATGCTACTCCAAAATTCACCATTCTACATTTGCCTGTTCCTCACATGGCGTCTTGGGTATTCGGAATTCAACTGGAGCTACATGGAAACAGTGGGCATAGAGAAGCCTATTTTCTCCGCCGAGGCACTGCTGGATCGCTGAACCATTGCTGTATTGCTGTATGCTAAAGCCCCACTAGTGACCGATGGGTCCCGGGCTATCCTGGACCCACAGCAAACTACATAGAAGTCCGAGGGCACTTCCAATTAGGGGTGAAAACGGGTCGGGTATTACCCGTCGGCACCGGATCGGGTAGTATTTTTACCCGTTTTTCGGATCTGGATACGGGTAATTTTTTCCCGGTCGGATCTGGATAATACCGGATAATCGGCGTCGGATTCGGTCGGATTCGGAGCGGGCACTACCAGAAAATACCCGAGGATCTCGGGTCGGATCTGGTACCGGGGTTCGGGTACCGGAAGGTCCTAAGCAAGGGAGAAAACAGATTTTTCTCGGATAGATAGCATTCTAGTAATTATTAAAGCTATCAAATCAAGTCAATATTTTATAAAAAAAATTTTACATGTCGACAAGATGAGGTTTGATATCCAGTAAAAATTTCATGGTAAAATATTGTTTATAAAAATTACATTAATTCTGACAATGTGCCCTATCAGATTTTCTATTTTCTGAGTTTGATTTAATTTATGACCAAAATATGGTTAATATTTTATTTATATTTTTATTAAGGTTTATAATTAAAATATTTGTATTCTGTAAAATTTTGAGATTTTTATATTTTGCATTTTATTTATAAAAATTCTGACATTGCTATTTTCATATTTATTTACTTTCAGTTTTTGAATTTGTAAAAACTTCAAATATAAGTTTTAATTTTTAATATTTTTGCTAGAGGTGGACATAGAGTTGATGTCAGCATGGTAAAAATCTTGGCTTCAGAAAAGATATATATATTTTTACACAAATCTGACAAGATCAAGATTGATATCTTATCTCATGATTACAATTTCTTTTTAATATATTTTTATCACATAGTTTGATCATATGTGTTAGTTAAATTATTTTTATCACATATTTTGATCATAGGTAGTTTGCGTATTATTCGATTAAGTACAGTTATCCAAGTATTATACCCGTCAGTATAATATCCGTTATCCGATTTTCTCCGATTAAGTAAATACCCGATTCATCGTATCCGTATCCTACCCGATTTCCACTACCCGTACCCGTACCGTATCCGAAAAAAATAATTAGGGTAGGATACGGGATGACCTACTACCCGCATCAGATCCGAGCCGTTTCACCCCTACTTCCAATGAAATGAAGTTAGTGTTGTAAAACGAACCAGTTCAAGTTAGTGTTGTAAAACGAAGTAGTTCATCTGCGATCAATCAAAAAATCGTCATCACAATCACAAAAGTAAGAACACAGAAATACATAATATAGAGGTGGAATTCTCTCTCTCTCTCTCTTTATTGATTGATTACAATGGGAAACACCCGATATATATAGCAATATGAGAGAAAAGTTTAGATTCGCCTACACGAATAAGAGATAGAGTTCTAATCGAATACGGTTAGACTTATCTCATAACACTCCTCCTTGGGCGAATACTGCGTAATGCATATGTCTTGTTAAAAACTCCACTCAAAAACCCAGTGGGAAAAAGGAGACGGAGAAAAGAGTACATTGCACTCGCACTTTATGTTGCACTAGTTGCCTCATTAAAAAAAACTTTCATGTGAGAAAATTTCAGAAAAACTCACAAAGGAAAAAAGAGTACAACTTGTAACCTTCAGGATTTTATTAGGATATTCAGGATCACAATAAGAGTTATGGTTCAAGGGTTTTCTTCCCCTGAACTCTGTATCTCTCTAAGTCTTCTCATTCCAATATCTTTAACACATCTTTGAAATGTGGATTTGGGCAAGAACTTAGTGAATAAATCTGCTAGATTTTCACATGACTCAGGTGCATATACTGCAGGTATATGAGATCTTTCAATCCCTTATGACCAGTGAAGGCATTTAAAGATTATTAGCTTATTTATTGCAAATTTATTATCCATCTAGTGCATGGATCTAAGGACTCAACATTATCTAATGTGGTATTTATCTCCCCCTAATGCCGAAAAATGTCCTTAGTATAATCAGCGTTCCAAGCCGTGTACAGATCCCCTGTCATAGGCTTTAGGTATTTTAATACATGACGGAGATTCATAACCTACATAGATCCTCAACTTCTAGTGAGATCCTATGGTTGTACGCTGTGATGGAGAGATTGGCATGTATACAACACAACTAGATTTTCGCAGATAGGAAATACTTAATTCTTTTCCACGCACTATCTACAACGGGGAATTTCATAATGTGCAGTTGGTCTGAGTTGAATTATTGCCGTAGTATGTAGCACTGCGTGGCCCCAACGACTGGTGGGAAGCCAACTATTCTTCAATAGTGGCCAAGCAATACATTTTGTCCTTTTTAATATAATGACTCTATAAGGCCATTTTAAGTGTGGACATTAGGTACGAGATGCTTTATATTAATTCTTGGAGCCATATAATAATCATTAAATGCTATGAGATAAACTCGCAGGTATTGCCCATTCAAATAGACTTGATCATTTCTTCTGGAAAGTAGGCTCTTAACTTAATAATTTGGGCAATTAATCTTGGTAGAAGCATGGTTCCTAGTAGATAAGAGACATACATAGGACTATTTAGTAGAAGCATCCATCAGTACCATAAAATTTCTTAGAAGGGGCCCGACAGGGGTTGAACAGGTCCACAGATATTATTTTGAATTTTCTCCAAGAAATTCAGTGATTCCTCCCTAACTTTTTTATGTAAGAAGATCTAAGTATGAACTTTCCTTTAGCACAACCAGGGCATAAGAAAATTTCAGGTCTAGAAAAGTATTTTATGCAATGGCCAGTAGAATTATAATTATCTTTCTCATAATATTCAACTCAAGATAACTTAGTCGATTTGCTAGATCTTTAAATATTTCTAGGTTTTTATTGCAACATAAACTTTAGGTTTTATATGTGAAAAGAGGTCCTCAAATTCGAGAAGAAAAGGCGTCGGTTAAACTCAACGGTCGTATAAGCTTTTTAAATTTTATTTGAGTTTAAGGATTGCCGTACTATTAAGAGGATTTGGCAAGAAATAGTTTTAGAATGATCCAATGTGCTCAAGGATGAATCCTAGTCTAAATATGGGTCAATGTGTAAAGTCTTGGGGCAAAAAGTTCAAAATGGTTTGAGTATCCAACAAGCGTTCGAATGTCCGAACTGCCCCCTCTGTTGCTCAGCAAAATTTGGTTGAATGTCCAAAACTTGGTTCGAGTATCCGAGCTAACCCTCTCTGTTGGTTGAAGTCTTTTGGTTCTAATGTCCGAACATGTGTTCGGAGTATCCGAGTGAACCCCCTCGGTTAGGGTTAAGTCATTTTGATTCGGACTGTCCGAACAGTGCGTTCTGTTGCCCTAATCTTACTTGGTTCAGACTGTCCGAAGGGTCGTTCGGACTATCCGAACCGTGTGTTCCGTAGCCCAGATTTCAAATGGTTCGGACTATCCGAACAAGGGTTGGATTGTCCAACGATCTCTAGTGAAGTGAAAATGACTAGTTTTGGGAGGCTTTAAATACCTCCCCAACTCCCACCTACCCATTAAGAAGTGCATTCAATTCATCCAACAGCTCTTTTCAATCTCTCTCTCAAAGCTCTAGTGTTCTCCTCCCTCAAATCTTGTGATTCTTGAATCTTTGGAGGGAGATTAAGTTGAGAGATTGAGAGATCTAGTGATTGTGATTCATCTTGAGCACGTGGTTCATCCTCAGCGGATTTCTTGCGAGATTCTTTACTCTTGAGGTTGAGGACTCCTAGGCGGCTAGGAGTCACCGGTGGGCCCCCAATCTTCGTGTGGGACGCCAGGAAGTTTGTGAAGGTTGAATCCACCTCGCAAGGGAAGGATTCAAAGAGTTAACGGGTGAGTGCTTGGTGCAACACCTAGAGGACAATGGTTGAAAGAGACCCAGGCTTTGTGTCGCCTCAACGAGACGTAGGTAGTATAACTTGGGAGGAGAATGAATGAAGCTTTTTTAACCACACGTTAATTATACCCATTAAACTTAGTCATGAGTAGGCATTCTATACCATCTTTATTCTTTGTCTCCATATGGAAACGGTTTAGACCAATGTCTTTAAAACTTAAGAGAGTGCGACTGGACTAGGGTATAATATGGAATTCTTCTAGTGCCAACTATAAGAGTATCACTTCTGGCGATAGTCATAATAATTTCAATTTACTTAGTGTGGTACAACTGTCTTCTAGACATGTTTTCTCCTCTGCTATCGATTATACTTTGTTATATATTAGAAGTATGATTTATCATTCAAACAATTGTTGCATCAGGAACAAATTGTAGAGTATAGAACAAACATAGCACAATTAAACAAATTTCTAGAAAATATCAATTTATTCAATTTTTGAATGATAACCGCTCAACAGGAGCGTAGACCAAATAATCATTCAGGAACTAGGCTAAATTGATAAGGGCACTTATAAAGGCCCTGCTTGGGAGAGCTCCAGCTCAGATCTAAAACTTATAGGCTAAAATAAAGTAAATTAAGTTTATATTTTTAGTATAAAATGTAAACAAGATGATCTACCTAAACACTCTTAATATATTCACAGCTCCAGCTCCATAAATTTCTGGAGCTAGAAATACTCTGCTCCACCAACTCCACAGATTTTGATGGAGCTGAAGCTGTCCCAAACACCCCCAAAGAGTATGTGACATCAATTAGCAAAGTAAAGGAATACTCAGAAACTAATCCAGGTCTCCATATGAGTCGTATATGTCCTTCTGGGACTCCTCAATTTTATAATTTCAATAACCATATTATCACACTTTTCAGCACCCTTGTCAACAACAGGTTGAACGGTGAAGTATGATTCAACATTGTTGACACCGGGTCTTATTGATTTTTCCAGTGGATTTTGCATAAAGGTCTACCACATGCTTCAAGATGCAATAGTTGTATGACCAATAGTCAATGCATTCATACCTAAAATAGGGTTTGCAACCTTACTTCTGGAAGTCTCTGACCCTTTGCCTTTACTTTTCCACTATGAATTGCCTCTTCCCCTTATCCCTTTATTCCATTGGCCCTTTCTGCAGCCACAGCTATTGTTAGTCTGCTGAGCATTTGCATGTGCTTTGGACATTGCAAGGCTCCTATTAGGAATTACGTGATGATTCTTCACTAGGAGTTCATCAAGTTTTTTTGCTTCTAGCAACATGCATATAAGCTCAAAATACTTTTGGTACTGAGCATGGCGATACTATTATAGCAGTACCCTCATATTAGGATGGAAGGTGCATATCCTGAAAGCACGGGAGGATCCATTCACGCTGTGCTTTTTGGTGACAAGAAGATCTTTGCTAGTTATATATTTTTCCTTTAGGGAATCCTAAAATACCAGCTGGTCATCTTCCATTAACTATTCGGCCTTCGAATCCGTATAAAGATGGTGCCTCAGGAGGTACGAAGCCGTACATCTCGCGTTTCGGGGAGACTAAGGGTACCAGCTTCAGGCTGGAAAAACAGTAGCTCCAAAGGATCAAGCTATCAAATTAATCTCAGTGTTCATTGCTAGGGTAAGGTAATTATTGTCATTCAAGGCAAGCTTGATAAGTTCCCTCTTTGCGATGTCCAATATATCCTATTTCTATTTATGCAAAATGACTTTTACTACTGGTAAAATCATTATATTGTGTGCTCACTAATCAGTAAAGTTTGATCTATATCTATTCAGTAGATAATTATTTAAAATTTCCTAGAATTTTTCTAGCAATTTCCATAGTTTCTGCCAATCATTCAAAAATTTTCAAAATTGCTGTATAACAGAAAAATAAATCTCAACATATATCAATATGGGATTATGCTAGGACAATAAATAAAAATTTTCTAGCAATTTTTTCATACTTTTCTACTAATCATTAAGTAATTTTCAGAATTATCGATTAACACAAAAATTGCTTTCAATCATGAATTAATCATGGAATAATGCTAAAAATATTAATCTAGAGGCTTAAAGCTCTTAAATGCTATCTAGCATTTTTCCTAGCATTTTGCATGCTTTTCTATTAATTCACAAGTAATCTTCAGAATTACGGAATAATAGGAAATAATATGCCCAGCACATATAAATATGAAAAAATATGCGAAGAAAATTAATCTAGCATCATTGCATAGATCAGCGGGTCATACATATTTTTCCATAATTTTCTAGCATTTTCTGTTAATTACTAAGCAATTTCCAGAATTACTTAAGTAAAAGAAAATAAATTTGAGCACATAATAAATATGGAATAAATCTAGAAAATAAACTCAGAGTATGGAACTTCTAATGTGTGCTAAATATCAATTTACCAAAATTTACGGAAGTCCATATTCCTGGATAATTTAATTTCTATGATTTACAGTGAATTTACAGAAATATTGACCATATATATTTTCAAAAAAGACAAATGGGTGGATGGGCTGGATTGGCCCAAAATCCTCATGACCACTGGGCCTAGGTTCCACCCACTAATTTTGGCGGCCAGGGTTCTTTATACTCGATGCTCTCCTAGCCACAATCGTCGCCGCCAATGGCCATAACCGCCACCGCCCATAATCACTAGCATCGCCTCGAGGCCACGCAAGCACTGCCATCCCGGCCGCCACTACCATGATTTGTGCAGGCTTGGTCACCAGGGCTCGGTGCAGGTGCCGCCGGAGCAAGGCGAGGACGCCGGCGTCTGCAAAGCAAGGCGCAGGCGCTACAAGTGTCGTCCTCGGCTACGGGTCGCGCGGGCAAAGCCGATTCTTCCAACAACGATGCGGTCAGGTACAGGCGTGGGTGCGCGGGCCGCCAAAGCCGGAGGTGGCGCTTCAGGCGACACGACCGAGGTGGCACGAGGTGGTGTGACTGAAGCTTCGCAGGCGCCGGATTTGCGATGGCCGGCAGCGTGTAGCGTGCTCAAGCTGTCGCGACGGCGACAGGCGCAACGGCAGCGACGGGCGCGGCATTAGCATCGGGCGGCACCGTCGGGTGGCTGGAGGCCTACGTGGCAGCGGGTGCGAGACTTCGGGCCTCGTGCGCTGCTTGCGGGACGAACGACAGCATAGGTGGCCGTGGAGAAGCCGGGTCAACAACAGCCGCGGAGAGCCGAGACTACGATGGTCGTGGAAGTCGAGGTGTCGGCGGTCGTGGTGGCCGAGAAGCCCGGTTGTGTTGCGGGCGCGTAGGCCGAGGAGACAGCGGCTACGGGCCGAGGCAACAGCGACGCTAGCCGTCGGCGAAGGCGGCGCAGAACTATGCTATGCGGCCTTCAGGGCCCATCTATTTTTTTTAATGATGATGAACAGCATTGATTACTAGATAAACAGTAGTAACCTTTGATTGCCATGATAGCTTGGGCTAACAAGTAAACTCTAATTAACAGAAAACAATTTGCAGGATTAATTTACTATTCGCGTGTGATCAACCATTATAGATTGAACTTACGTAGGGCTTCATATAGGTTGACCGCGTTATGCAGGATGAAATTTGGTGTAGTGTTGATTGTCGCAGGCAGACGATCACGATCGGTAGTCTCGGTAGAGTTTCGTGCTGATAATATGTTGTAAAACAAAGTAGTTCACCCGTGATCAATCAAAGGAATCGTCATCGCAATCACAAAAGTAGGAACATAGGAACACATAATATAGGGGTGGAATTCTCTCTCTCTCTCTTGATTGATTACAATGGGGAACACCCGATATATATAGCAATATGAGAGAAGAGTTCGGATTCGTCCACACGAATAAGAGATAGAGTTCTAATCAAATACGATTAGACTTACTTATCTCATAACAGTTAGCAATTTTTATAGTGTGTTAGGTAAAATAAAACTGACGTGGAAGAAGAAGAGTCAAGGAAGAGAGAGTAAGGCCCTGTTTATTTTAGCTTTGGATTCTTTAAAAACTGATTCTGGATTGTGGTTGTAGATAAACTGATTCACCAAAAACTGAAATCCCAAAACATATATGAAGTGAATTGTGGATTCTAGTGTATATGGGTGGGTTGATTGTGAAAATCGAATTCTAAAATCGAGCTGTTCATTTTTATTCTGCTTTTAGGGTCAAAATATAGAATCAAAAGAAAAACAAATAGGCCTTAAAACTATAGCTCGTACAAGATATAACCTATTTGAGAAAGCCAAAAAAGTTAAAAGAGGATGATGATCGGTAGGAGGGAGGGAGAGAGTCAGGTAGGAGGTAAGAAATTAATTAAGGTGGTAGGGAGAAATACCATGTAATGAGAAGATTGAAGGCAGAGCTGTTTCTATACGGTGTGGTATCTTAGATACAATCTACACACTGGAATACACTTATTAGTTATATGTAAGAAGATGCCACGTCAGATTTCCGGTAAGATGAAGGCGAGGGCGGTGCATGGGGTGGTACGGCATACAGTTACATAACACAGCACGTGGAGACTAGCCCATACGGCCCGTTCAGCCTATGAAAAGCCCACGTTTGCGCGAGCAGATGGGCATCTCTAACTCCAGGCCCATCTCGATCGCTCCCGAGCTGTGTGTCTCAAGAGCGCCGGCGGCGGCTGGTAGCCAGGGAGGGAAAAGAAGTTGAGCCAAGAAGAGAGAGCGGCGGCGCAGGAGAGCCGAGGGGATCGAGCGAGCGATGGGGCGGCGGATCCTGAACGACGCGCTGCGCACGATGGTGAACGCGGAGAGGAGGGGCAAGGCAACGGCGCTCCTCAAGCCCATCTCCGGGGTCATGGTCTCTTTCCTCAGCATCATGAAGCGCCGAGGTAGCACTGTTTTGGCCCCTCTTCTTTCTTGTCTTTGGTAGCCTACTAGAGGGGTGGGGTTCTACAGTTTTTGTTGGGTTTAACGAAGAATACAATAAAGATGAACTGCTCTCATGTTAAGGTCAAATCTGGACTAGAGCCACTCGATGCAAACATTGACTTGATTGTCAATTTATTGTACCTCATCTGTATTCTGGACGGAAGTGATGCGGTGACATCATTTCTCCGCATCCAATTCATGTGAAATGTATGAAACTGTAATTGGTATTGGAAATATGAAGGCAAGCACACACATTCAACAGATGTTAGCACATTTATTAGTAGCCTTGTATTCATTTTACCTTAGACGAGATTATGTTATCATTTTTTAAGAGTAAATTTCACAAAACTACATATTTCTTGTACAAATTATCAGAAAACTACATATTTTAACTTTTATTTCGCAAAACTACAGATATTAGGAGAACTTGTGTAATTAAACTATAGGTTTTAGAATTAACCGTTTTTTGTAATGGGACTGATGGTGTGGACCCACATGATAGTCTTACGCGCCTTTATTTCCCTTTTTACTTATGTGTGAGGCTGCCATGTGGGCACAGATTGTCAAACTTGTTACAAGAAATGGTTAATTCTAAAATCTGTAGTTTTGCGTTAAAAGTTCTCCTAAAATCCGTAGTTTTGTGAAATTGAAGCTAAAATCTATAGGTTTTTAATAATTTGTACAAAAAACCTGTAGTTTTGTGAAATTTACTCTTTTTTTAACTGTTTTGTTCAATGAATTGGATAAGTATTCCACTCTTAAACCACCATGTGCTTTAGCTAGTTATACTCCGTTTCGTGAAACGGTCTGTTAGAATGCTGGTGGCCTAGTAATGTAGTCTTCAATTTGAATACACCAAGCATTATGCACAACGAAAACAAAGTGTTATTTGGAGTAGTGGCTTTCCTCTTTTCCTTCTTATTTTGGCTTCTGCTTGAGAAAAGGAAAGAAAAAGAAAATGTTATGAACTCAACTTAGCATGTAGTTTATTCTCCTTTGTTTTCTCACCTTAGTCACCTAACATCAGTCATCTGTACAGTTCTTTTCTGGAACTTAAGCATCTTAAGAGGATATGCAAACATTTCTTTTACCATAGTATTTGTTTTTCTGAAATTTATACTTTTAAATTTTATCAATACTTTCCAGGGTACATAACAAATTTCGAGGTTATTGATCCACATAGAGTCGGAAAAATCAATGTGGAGCTTCAAGGAAGGATTAAAGACTGTAAAGCTCTTACTTATAGGCAGGACCTTAGAGCCAAGGAAATAGAACAATACAGAATCCGGATGCTTCCAACACGGCAGGTATTCTATTTACTCATATTTGTGAACATTTACATGTTCTGTTAGTTGTTGGATACAATTATTTTGCTTGTTCTATTTTGATACTGTAATTGATTTCTAGCGAATCAGGAAGGTGAAGAACTGAAGATACGATGAATCAAAGATTGTTGATTTAAGTGCATACTAATTAATATATTCCCTTTTTAACAGTAACAGAATATACATTATGCAATGTAAATTATGACATCCTGTAGAACGTTTCCTGACTTTGTTGAATTAACTTCCTCACCGAAATATGATTTCCCCACCTTTTCATTTTCGAGATGATATGGCAAGTGAGCAAAAGCACACGTTCTGAGTTAGATTATATTAACAACTGACCGATAGTGTTACCTAGCGTGTATGTTCTTGTTGATATTCCTGCATTCAGGCCGTGCGCTACTTGTAGGTTAAACGTGGACGTCAATCTGTGCATTTCTAGCTAAATTAACCTCCTAAATCTTATTTGGCCTGTTAAATTATGTGTTATTTGTTTATTCTATAGACAGTCCTCAGTACGCAGTTCACATGTATAGAGAACTGGGGAAAATATTACCCTCTTCATTTTACAGAGTGAGTGCGGTATTGCTGACGCCTTTTCTGTTCATGGTCTTATTTGCGATGCAGTGGGGCTATGTTGTGATCACAACTCCGAATGGTGTTTTAGATCATGAGGAAGCAATTAGGCAGAATGTGGGTGGCCAGGTCCTTGGTTATTTCCATTGAGAAGGAAACAATGTTACTCATCATCCTGAATCAGCGAACGGGTTGTGCCTGACTGGCCTTGTTATCCTGCTGTCATCACTGAAGTCATTTTGTTTTGGGGTTTAAGTGCTGTTGCTTTTGTTCATGGCCAACAGGAAATGCAATAGACATGTCACAAGTACTTAACGCAACACTAGGAAATGCCAGTTGTTAAACACAATACTGCAGTCCATCATTGGGACTGATATTCTTGTAGTTTTTAATTTGCTGCACCCATGTATTTGGAGATAGCTGAGTAATGAATGCTCAAGTTGGAGCATCTACGATCTTGCTGCGAAGGCACAGCTCGAATCTTGTCGTCTATGCTTTTCCGAAATATTGCCTGTACTGAGGGTCGAACACAACATTTTTAGTTCTTTCACTATTTGTGCTATGATTCTCCAAAGCATATATATTTTGTAACTCCAAAGCATTGCTCAAGTCCAAAAAAAAAACAACCTTCATTTTGAAAACCGTATATTCTGTATTCTCGAACCATCAAAATCGTTCACTTTTCACCTTGGTTTCATAAATAGTTCTTGTCATGTTGGCAACCACGTCACTAACGTTGGCTTACCCATCCACCTAGCTAAGAAGGTGGAGGGAGGAGGAAGAAGAGGTTTTATAGTATAACAAAGTGGGACCCAAGTTTAAAATATACTATCCACTTTTTAATTTGTTCTTGCTGATTAGAATGTTACATCAATATAATCTCGCCTACTGGGATGCCACGTCACCAAAAATCAGTGATGTAGTTACCAACACGGTGAAAACCACTCATGAAATCAGCCTAAGATAAAAAGTTTATGATTTTGATAGTTGAGTATGCAAAATAGATGGTTTTAGAGTTGGAGGGCAACAGTTGAGTATTGATAAATGAACATTTTTTCCCAAATAGTAATAGTAAAATAACCATCAGCCACCAACAAAAAAAAAACTATCAAGAAAATAGAAGATCTTGTAGTGCCTACAACGAAAATTGACTGATATTCTGGAGGTCGGCATGGTCTGGGAAGTTCCACCTATTAAAAGAGTATTTTGAGATAAATCTATCCATTATTTTGGCATGATCGATCTAAATACTCTTTTAAGATATTATCGGTCAAAATTTTTGACAAAACACGTTGGATCTAAATACAAATTTAAATGGTTTGACAAAAATTTTTCCACAATGATACTTCTTACAATCGACTAGATATAGCATTCTCTAGTAATGTTAGTACATGCTGATGGACCTACTACCAGTCTTTCAGGGTGGGCTCTATAAAATAAAGGAAAAAACGTCAGATATGCATGACTCGTGGTTGTGGAGATACTAACGAATAACAATGGTTTCAGACGTGTGATTTCGATACATGTATGCATGATATTTGGTGCATTAGTCGTACGATGTTTAATAGCAGAATATAATAATAAGTAAATGGTGGTTGTGATCGCCTAATTGGCCAGGTCAATATTCAAAGATCGATATTCATCATGTGACGTGCTAACGACGCTACTCCAAAATCCAACATGCTAGCATAAATTTCTCATGTTGTGCGTCGGTTTGGGTGCACCGAACTAAATTAACGGCAGCTACCGGAAACGGTGGTGCAGGGACTTAGGGCATGTACAATATTACATGTCAGCCATATATAAAGATTATGTATGCTATATAGGATTTTAGATGATGTGGATGAGAGAAAAAGATGATATCTACTATTTAACAGACGATCTTATTACAACTTTATATTTTATATACTATTGTACAGACAGTCTATTCCGTTATGCTAGGATAAAAACTATATCCAAAGTCATGTGTTGGGGCGGTAAATAGTTATACAAATAAAAATATACTACCGTATATAAAGTCGGGAGGTTTCCTAGACCCTCCGCGTGCCGCGTCATCGTTTGGGCGTCGTGGCTGTGTGCTCAGTTGCCGCGTCGTGCGTGCCAACAGTGCTGAGCTCGCTCGTGTGTACGGCTGGCTCATCGTGTGCCCACGTTGCTCGCGTGGCGTGCATGGTTGCCTTCCTCATATAATTTGGCTTCGCTGCTTTTCACGTCCAGCGCGCAGCAGCTTCGGTGGTGGGGCTTTGAGTGCAATTCGGCCGACCGCGTTCGATCCTTCGCCGGCGCGCGCGCCCACATTTTTCTCCGCTTTCGGTAGCGTGGCGCCTTCGGTACATGTCGCTGTGTTTCCCTCGCACGACCACCTTTTTCGTGCCGCGCGCGTCGTTTTATTGCCGGTTGCCTTACCGCACTCGATCCCGTTCCTCAGTTTACGTCTCGTCGGTCATCAGAGCGCAACAGTTCCTCTCGTCATACATATCCTACTACGTACCATAGCTAAAGCACGCATCAGCCGCCTAGCTGATTGGCCAATTAAGCCACATTTTCGTCGTCGACGACATTCAATAGTTGAATCATACTAATACTAACGTACATAAAATCTGAGAGATTCTCGGTCGCTCATCGCGCCACATCGTCTTTCGAGTGGCGTGGTCGTACGCCCGACCGGCGCAGTGTTGAGCCGCTTGCTCATCTTATGTAATTTATCACCGTTTGATTTCACGGTACGGGCCTTGGCATAGCGATTCGTTCTCTCGCGTTCGATCTCCACGACCCGCGTTTGAGCCTTGGCAGCGCGTGCGAGTGCAATTTTTTCCTGCCGACGCGTGGCCTGGACACACGTTGCTCACGCGCGCCTAGCGCTGGTTCTTTGCGAAAACACCCGTAGGAGATTTAGAAAATATTTTTTCTTCACTGTTTTATGCGAAAAGGCCCCTGAGAAAAACAAATTATGCAGAGCCCCCCTGAAAATCCCTTTTTCCTGCAAGGACGCCTTCCAAAATAAACTTGGAAAAAACTAGGATTTCAAAAAGGCTAAAAAACTTGGAAAAACTAGCATTTTAGAAAGGCTCATGGAAATTAACTATGATTTCGAAAAGGCTACTGGAAATTCCCCTTTTTTTTTTCAAAAAACACCTTCGAAAAATCTATGAGTTATTTATTTTACTGTTTTATGCGGAAAGGCTCTGAAAACAAGTTTCTTCTAGAATTTATTTATTCCGCTATTTTATGTGAAGAGACCGTGTCATTCCCAAATCCTTTTTTTACAAAAAAATAACAAGAATTATAGAAACTACGCCAAGGTCCACAAAAATTATTCTGTTGGTGCGTAGAGTGCATAGCATGTGTGGCGTCGCGCGCGCCACGATCTAGTATATATAATATGTCACGAAGAAATGCCATGTAGGGAGGCCTCCAAGTACGTTTTTTTTAAAATCCCTCCGAGAATTTCGAAATCGTGAATAGGTCATTCCACCAATTATTTTGCAAAAAAAAAAACCATGGTTCCACAAATTTAACTCGGGTACTGGTTCTTTAAACCCGAAAGATTTAAATCACGAACAAGTCTTTTCACTGGTTATTTTGCAACAAAAAAAAAACCATGGTTCCACAAATTCAACTTGGGCGCCGGTTCTTTAAACTCGAAAGATTTAACATTATGTTATGTCCGATTATTTTGTGAAAAAATCCCATGGTTCCGCAAAATTGACACGGGCGCCGGTTCTTTAAACTCGGAAGACTTAAAATTACGTTTAGGCCCTCCTGAGCGCCGATTCTTTAAACCCGAAAGATTTAGAATTATATTTAGGTCTGGGTATTTTGCAAAAACCAGTGGTTTTGCAAATTTGATACGGGTGCCGGTTCTTTAGGCTCGAAATATTTAAAATTACATTTAGGTCCTTCTACCATTTTTATAACAAAAAATCTCCAGAGTGAGATTTAAGTGGCGCAGCGTAGCGCTTTATACTATCTAGTAATCTACACTTGTGGACAGAGGGATAGTTATCATCTGTTTCATACCTGATCAGTACATTTATGCTCCTACCCAAGGAACAAAATCTTGCTGGGTCTCGGAATCTGCAGGTCGATGGTTTTCAAAATGTTGGCCAGAGTAAAAAAAATTGAAATGCTACAGTAAGTCAGTAATTTCGGCCAAAGCTTGCTATTTTTTGCTGAAATTTTGTGTTTTGTCTCGGATTTTCAAATTTGAGGGTCGGATTTGATTGAATTTGGGTCAATAACCCTTAATAATGTCATCTTTCATGAAAATTTGTTGAAAAATTGAATTTTAAGATGTTTTTAAAATTAAAGAAATACTATCAAATTTTTATAAAATTTTACAAGCTTTACCATGCTATGAAAAATTTATAGTAATATCATAATAAGTCTAGGATTATAAAAAAATTTCAAAATATTTTAACTTCATTTGTTATCTGAGACAATAACATTGTCAGAATTTTATAAATTTGCTCGAGTGTGATCATGATCCAAATTTTTTATGAGAATTTAAAAATTGCCTTAGTACCATTCTATAAAATTTACAAAAAATTAAACATTTTTGTTTGCTCAATCAAATAAATCTATGTAAGCATTGAATTTCATTTGTTATATCTCAAATTCAAAAATATAAAGAACATAGATGGTACAGTGCCATTGTAAGAATTTTATAAATTCACTGGAGTGTGACCATAATCCAAAATGTTTATAAGAGCTTAAGAATTTCCTTAATAATCTTCTGTAAAGGTTTCAAAAATTCTAAACCTTTTTTAGTTGCTCAAGCAAATCTATATATTGATCATTAGACTTTTATCAGGATGAAGTTTGATTATCATTTAAAAATATTTACGATTCATCAGGACCATACAAAATTTTTTTTAAAATTTTCTAAATTGGTTTGAACCATTTTTTCATTCGGTTGAAGTTTACCGGTACGGCTTTTATCAGTAGCACTTTCTGAAGATTTGAAAATTCCTTAAGCTTGATCATCATTTAAAAATTTTATGTAAATATTATGAATGTGTCACGACCATTCAAATTTTTTTCAAAAGGTTCTAATGTGGTTTGCGCCATTTTCTATTCGATTAAAATTTGCTAGGTAGCCTTTTATTAGGATAGTAGCACTGCGAAATTTTTAAAAATTTGTCAAGGTTGATCATTATCTACAATTTTTATGGAAATATTATTTTTGTCACTTTTTGTACCAATTTTAAAATTTTTTGTCACTTTTTGTACCAATTTTTGTTCGGTTAAAAATCACTGAGATCTCGGCATATCTCGATGAGATCTCGGTAAAGAAAAACATATTTAAATTTTGCCTTTTGGATTTTATCCAAAATAATGAGACTTCACCGAAATTTCAGATTTATGAGGGTGATGGGATGTGAACCGAAAATATAATTCGGAACCTTGCTCCTACCTAAAGAAGAAAATTCTTTTCTTTCTTATTTTTTTGGAAAAGAAAAGAGAGAGAACACTCATCTGATTACTTTAGCGTATTTACAGCTTTATTCTAGGAATCTAGGGTGCCAATAAGCACTTCCATTGAAACCCTACAAGAAGCATCAGATTGCCATTTGCCAGCCAGCCATTACAATCTTTCCCTCGCCGTGGTCATCAAAAGTGAAAGCTAAAACTAGTTTCTTTGTTGCTCTCGCTTTTCTTGGCAAGGTCCGTTTGGTTCAGGGGCAAAAGTAGATAAAATAGAGTCATTCACCCTGTTAGAGACGAAGGCATCCAAGTTTATATCTAGTTGAAGAGATGAGAGATGGATGTGATAAACCAAATTTATGTTTGGTTAAGAGGGATAAGAGTTGAATAGGACGAGAGTTCATATTTAGTTAGTTGGATAAGAGTTAGATACTCATCCGACCAATTTCATCGAATAGCATCATCCAGCCTCTTTAAGGATTTTTTTTTCTTGGCTGCTTTTATCTAGCCATCTATCCAACCAAATAGCATGATGTGTGCAAAAAGATAGGTGGACACTGAGCGGCAAAATCAGAGCTTAACGCATTTCCAGTAGAGTACGCCTTCTACACTATGTTACAGACTAAATGCCACACCTAGGAGTTCATAAAGTTGCAGCACGACGAGGCCAGCAAAACCTGCAAAAACACAGAACAAGATCGAGCGAACGCCCGGCTTGCCGGAGTCGAAGTTTCTTGGGCTCCTCTCCTCAGCACTGCGAGGCCTTCCTGGCGGCGGCGGCACTGCCCCACCTCAGGTCCTGCAGGAAGAGGCAGACCGCCGAGCAGTCGTCCACCCTGGATGTCGGAAACATGCTCTTCCACCTCTGCACCGCCGCCTCCACCACCGCCTTGGACGCGTGCTGTTTCCGCGGCGTCGAGCACACGATGGACACCACCTCCTCGTTGCTCAGCACGTCCCACACCCCGTCGGTGGCGAGGATGATGAAGAGGTCGGAGCCGGTGATCCGGTGGCCGGTCACCTGCGGCGTGGAGATGACGCCGTGGTGCTTGAGCCGGAGGTCGCCCAGCGAGCGCGCCATGGCGAGGCCCGGGCAGTTCTCGCCGGGCAGCCACACGCGCATGACGCTCGGCTCGTCCTTGAGCGCGAACACGCGGCCGTCGCAGCTCTTGATCCGCTCGGCCTCCTCTGCGATCGATGCCAAACCAATCAAATCAATGCTCTGTTTTGCATGCACAATCACAATCAATGTAACATAATTCCTCAAGATTTGGAAGAGGAGGGGTACTACTTACGAGGCACATTGGGCTTCTGGTCAGTGGTGAGCTGCACGGCCTTCAGGTAGCCAGTCCCAGACATCGTCGCAAGAACCGCCCTCGAGTCGCCCAGGTTTGCTATGATCAGATCCTTCCCCTGTTAACAATGGAGATTCAGATTCCTTGTAAAATGATAAGATCAGAGCAATTTGAGATGCTAAGATTACAGCTTTGTGATGTAACGCTTGCTTCAGGATGTTAGCAGTACCTGCTTGATGGCGCACACTGCGGTGGTTCCACTGAAGGAGCAGTCCATGTTGGCCTGCATCTTGAGCTCACTGTCCATGGCCTTGAACGCGTTGGTGCAGGCCTCCCTCCACTCCTCCAGCAGCTGCGCCGACGCCTGCGGCGACGAGTTGCCGCTGCTGTTCGTGGAGGAGGACGACGAGGCGTCGCTGAACGCGAGGTCGTCGTCGGCGTCGGCCAGGAGCAGTGCGTTCCGGTGGCTGAGGATCATGAATGGCAGGTAGTCCCTCACCAGCTTGCTTACGAACTGCCCGCACCTGCCGTGGCCGTCGAACACGCCGCAGAACACGCCGTCCTCCATGCCGAACCCCTGAAGAACCAACCAGAATTTGACCAAAAACTGATCAGTTTCAGACCACGTTGCATTGCTGCTGATTTGAAGGAGAAAAGAATGACAATTATCGTATGATTTCTGGAAATATATCTTTGATAATTAAATCCAAATGGTAGGTGAGAAAAGATTCAGAGTGGTGGTTGGTAAAGCAAGCTTTGGAAGCAGATTGGAAGTATCATGGTGTGTCTAAAAGATTGGGCTATATGAGGTGCCATTATTGAGGAGAAAAGAAGCTAAATCTGAAGTAATGACACTTTTTTGAGGTGTAAAGCAACAGAGTCTTTGGCCAAACACATCCAACAATTGTTAGCACAACAAGCAGATACTACTCATTTGTTCATGTAAAGTGTCTAATTAATCCCCTTGACCTTAAGAATTTCTTTCACCATCCTTCTAACAAGAATTAAAGATGAAACAGATTGTGAAATTGTCAACTGAACTTTTTAGTGTTAATAGTTACAACGACGTGAATAGTGAATTTGTTGCCGCAGTCAGAAGCACAAAGAATCGATTCTTTTTTTCTTCATTTTTTTATGCAATGATTGGTGATAAAGATACAGTTCCTGGGAATTTTAATGACATCAAGAAAAGTCAAGAACGCAACCAGCAGATTGACTAACCAAGACTACCTAAAACTACCAGCAATTTCTTTTGAAAGGATAATTACAATTCAATTCATGATTAGACACGGTAGAACCAAATGTTAGATGGAATAATTTGACCCCAAAAAGATGAGTCCATCCCACTGTTCATAGAAATATCTATACCCGCATACAGAAACCAGAACTATCAAGAAACAGAAAGAGGGGCAAAAAAGGAACTGAAAAAGACACAGAACTCTGCAGCCAGCAACAAGAACACACCCAATCAAAGGGCAATTGATCTGAAACCACACACCACACCCCAAGCGACCCAGGAAAGGCTCAACTTTTAACACATCAAATAATGAATCCAAGCAATTTGCCCTAATAACTGCAGAACAAAACTCAGGTTCCTCTACCATTGTGGGACTCCATGAAAAAGCTCATGGAGGTTTCATGGCCTGAAGAAAACCGAGAATTAATTCTGCAAATAACGGCCAAGAACCTGCACCCCTACTACACCTTAACTGATCCATCCCAACAAAATAAAAAACCCACACAAACTCAGATGTGTACCTGACACAGGATGACAGAATCCTGGTTGGGCCCCTTCTTGCCCTTCTGGGAGAAGAGGGAGGCCACCTTCCTGGCTCCACAATCCAGCCCCCCATCCCCTCCCCCTCCTTGCTCATCCATCACATACACAATATTCTCATCAGCCTCCTGCACCTGCTCCAGGTACTCTGAAGATGCACAGATCCCCATCAAGATTCTCCAAGAATCTGCAGAGCTCTGTGCTGTGCTGCTGTTAAGAGAGGCTTAAATTAAGAAGCCTGCAGATAGCATGGAGGGGAGGAGAGTTGCCCAGAAGGGAACAACACGAAAGAAGAAAAAGCTGTGGGTGTTTTAAAGTGGGGGCACTGGGGGGAGGATTAAGCCATTAAACTACTGTGCAATAATGGAGGACAGCAGGCAGCAGTGGGATCGGCTCATGGAGATGTCATGCGCAAGTTTTTTTGGCGCGTTATTGTCCCGTGAACCCGTCCTATAGGCCGGTTCTGGCTTTTTATTTATTTATTTATTAGCACAAGCATTTCATTTTCACGGGGAAATAAATAAATAAATAAATGGAATACAATATGTTCTTAGCTGGTTGGTTGGTCGCTTGGGGTTGGAAGGCCGGCGTCGGCCGCCATTTTTGTATCTTCTCCGAGGCTTTACTTTGACGTAATCAGATATAATAATCGAGCGTGTCGAAGCCTTTCCCAGCCGTCGGATCTAGCCGCGAGCAATCGCAGTGGTTCTACCCTCGGAATTTCTAGTACTCCGTTGACATGTGGGACTATAACAATGGCAGTATAGGAGGTCTTGGAGCAGCTTACTCCTCTGATGAATGCTTTGAGACTGACACACAGCATCAACGTAAGCTCAACTCAAACCGATGGGCGGAAAAAGTGCTCCATCCAAGCCACGTCTGCAGCTAGCTCAATCCAATGGCCATAGGAACGCACCTCGTATGGTTTGGCTTGAAAATAGAAAGAGCGTGTGCTGAGAGCAGGTTCAAAATCTCACCGAGATAATAATAAAAAATTAAAAATTCCTATGTTGCTACAGTAATTTCAAAAAATTTCGAGGAGATTTTGGGCTTTTTTTACCAACATGATCACAAATTGGATCGGTTTTTATGTTTGCAAGACTGGCTTTAACGCTAAATTTTTTGAGACGAATTCTAATGCATTTTTTAAAGAATATATGTGAAAATTGTGCAAAAAAAATACATATACAAATTATGTAAAAGATCTTGATTTGAGTTGGAGAGGGTATAGCACTTACCGGCACATCTAACAACAATACTTAGATATAAAGAATAAGTTCATAAATAAAAGAAATCCAAATATGAACTTAATTTAAGTTCACATGCACCTATATAAGCTTCAAGAGGCGCACATGCATATTTTGACATTGTCGGCGTTTCAGGACCACATCTGCCTTTCCTAAGCCCCAAGCACTCAACCGTCAAGTTTATAATTCAGGAGAAGGAATTCCGTATCACCGTATGCTGACACTCCCTGTTATTGAATCGACCAAGACAAGGAAAGAACAAAACAATGTGCCTCACGCTACAGATAAATTCGCAAAAGAGTATCACAATGTGCCAAATAAATTTATCATGTAGGTAAATTTTAATGACTGTTCATTGTTTAGTCTGAGAAAGCAAAGGAACTGATAAAGTCATCGTGCCCTTTGTACCAATAGTGATACATATGCTATAATGGATAGGAAATTAAAGGTCGGCTAACTCCAAGAACCCGTCCTTGATTTGTGTCACAAGTTGCAACTCACTTGCATAAAGTAGGTTTCACTGGTAGTAATATGACCCAAAAACAGGGTTTAAAATCTCATCGAGATGTCAGAAATTTTGGCCAAGATTTTGGTTTTCGGCTGAGACCGAGATTCTAAATCTCAGTGGAATAAAAAATTTAAAAATTTTCTAAAAATTATATCACTGACGGTTCTAAACAAGAACCGTCAGTGATGTGTTATCACAGACGGTTCTTGTTTAGAATCATATCTATGATTAGCTCATGTGATAAGCCTTGGATTTGAATTTTACTTTTTGAATTTCATTTGAATTTCGTCCAAAATTCTAAAATCTTGCCGAAATTTTGGATTTCAGCCACCTCTGAGATATATTCTGAAAACAAAATTTGAAGCAAATAACAATGACCAAGGTCTGTCAGTGAGACTCCAGATTTTGTTAAGGTTGTGCTGGACAACGTCAAGGACAACTACCACAAGACCTTTTTCGTCGACGAGGATCAACGCTGGTTGCTGCACAGGTGGAAGGGCCGTCTGCTCTATGCCTTGTCGACATGGGTATTTTATGTGCAACTGCTTAGAATTTTGCATTTAAATAGTTAGGAAATGTAGGTAAATATTTCCATAACTTTTTATATTTTTTCTAGCATCGAAAGATGGCCGACATTTTGATCAATTTTGTCGAAATTTCGGTTTTGACAGCTTCAAAAATACTAGATTTGAAATTTGATTTTTGAATTTTGGCCAAATTTCTAAAATCTAGCCAAAATTTTGTATTTCGGCAGCCCCCGATATGTGATCTGAAAACGAAATTTGAAACCTTGGCTGAGAGAGAGTGTGTTTCATAATTAACATACTACCTTTTTGTTTAATTATCAAGGACAAATCTACTTAAACTATTTTCCAGGTGAACAATTTAAAATTTTTTATATATATATTAATGGAGATTTTATAAATTCAGTTTTGCACATTCTAAAACAAGTCTATATAACTTTTGGCAAACAAAGAAGAGGAGACTAGAGCCTCAAGCTTCTCAGGGGCGAAATGCTTAGAGCATCTCCAATGGTACTAGCTATAAGAAATATCTATATCATCTATGGATAGCATATAGATAACCTCTCTAATAGATTAGCTATAGTATTGTCTATAAAATTAAATATTAGCCTACATGTAATAGATAATAAGTGTCTTGAAATCAGTTATAGTCTGACTATATATTAGTAGCCGGTCTATATCTCTCTTCTCATTTTCTCTCTTCTATCTAAGTAAAATGCTGAGATGGCACCCTTATAGCTAGCTGAAGTGGCACCGTTGGTGATGCTCTTAAGAGGAAATAATTTCTCGTGCGCAAGCCCCTACTGGTTGTAAGAAGCTCCCGTGGCTCTCTTTTTGCATACTCTATTTACTCTGCTTCATGAATATGATAGGCAGCCCTCTGTCTGTTTTTTTTTTTAAAGAATCTACATGAAAACAAAGGGAATAACTACTTTATCCGTTCTAAATATGTATCATTCTAGGTTCTTACACTTTCACCAATACATATCTACAAAGAAATTGTGACATCCAAAAATTTGCTTCTTCATTTAATTTATTTAATCTGGAATTTATTTGGAACCTTGTTGATTTTATGAAGTCCTTTTGTTGTAATTTTAGTTTTAACAAAAAGAATTTCTGTGTAAAATTTAAAGTTGAAAAATTCCAAAAATAATTTTATTGAGTTTCAAATATTCTAAAGTATTTTTGAGAATTTTTCCAAGATTTTTAGAGCTTTTTATCTATTTTTACCATTGTGCTTTTCTCTCAGCTAAAAAAAAATCCGAAAATAGAGCCACACCTGTCAGATCATCTTCAAGCTCCAGGAGTCCAGAAGCACTCCTCCCTCTTTCTTCCATTAGGACATGATTTGAAGCTTCAATTTCTTCACGATTTGAGTATAAAAAAAATTCGGTAAAAATCATATCCAGATTCCTTGCGACCTCCTCTTGCCATTCATGGCCTTTAATCCCCAAAATCCGAGTAAAAAACTCGTTCTTTCCTTTTCATCCACCACGATTTTCGCGCGATTGCTGCCTCCTTGGTCCTCCTCCCGCCCTATAAAAAGGAGCACCGGGTGCCTCTCGTCGTGAGCAACCCATTTTGTCTCTCCTCCCGAGTTATTTCGTTCTCGTTTCATCGAATTTTGCATGGTAAAGCTCTCGGATGAACAATACCGTGCTCCCGGACTCCGTTTTTCTTTCTAAATTCATCTAAAATCTCAAATTACTTATTTATGCTAGTTTGTTATTTTATTAAATTTATTTGGATTTTATTTAAAATTAGTTGCTTTCCGTGTATAGATTTCGGAGAGTTGGAACGATTTGCTGTCGACAATCTCGAGCACCATCCCTTCGTCCAAGGCAAGTCACACCCTTGAACATGTTGATCCCAGAATTTAAAAAATATATTTTGATTTAAATTATTGCATGCATAGTTTTATCAATGTAATATAAATCCCAGTTTTAAATGATTAGTTACTCCTAATTGTTATGACCTCAATTGACTTTGAAATATTCATTCCTTGTCACCTTAGAGCAAAATATCACTGGTTGATACATTATTATAGTATTAAGTAGTGCTACATAGTAAATAGTTTAGACATGCTTAGATAAGCATTTATGACTTTTGGGGGATTTATGCCAAAACAAGATTTATGTTGAAAATAAAGTTATTCCTTGGTATCGGTGCACTATGGGATGTTATGAAAAATGATGTTATTCAAAAGAAAGTGAAAATGTGATTTAAACTAGGCGAGAATGGTTGACTGGTGGGTGCCTGAGGCACAATGGTTGTGAAAGCTTGCCTAGTCAATTAAGCACCGATCTGTATTACACTGAATGTAAAGCCTTACCGTATTACCACAAGTCTAGAATGTGACAGACCTGGCTATCCGTATTGCAATTAGGATTGAAAGTGGCAGTGGGTGTAAGACTGCCACTCGGTGCAAGAGGGGGCTTCTGGACTGGGCGGTTTTAACCGTATCAGCGGTGAAACCTAGCTTAGCGGGTATGACTACTTGGATGGAGCTTTATAAGGGCCTTGTCGTGATTTTCTCTGCTGACACACCAAAGAAAGTGTGTATTTGGGCAAAAGGAGATAATCATGTGTTGTGGGTAAAGTTGTACAACCTCTACAGAGTGTAAAACTAATCGATTAGCCGTGTCCGCGGTCATGGGCATGCCGAGCAAGCCTTTCACAGACTAGACTTTGGATTTCAAAATGTTTTCAGAAAAGTGGTTTATGTGGAGAGAGTCCACATGGGAAAACTTGGGATGAAACTCCGGGTTGGAGTCCGTGTTGAAAATTAGGTTAAAACATAGTTTTTACTGTATCAATTATGCATTGGAAATTAATTATTGTATTTGAAATATTGCTTTATGCTCAAATGAACCATATTATACCTTTATGACCCTTCATTGATACTGCATTTATTGTGTGACTTGCGGAGTACTTTTGTACTTACTCTTACTTACTCTATCTTTTTAGAGGAGTATCTCTACGATGGTGAGGACCAAGATAATTAAGCCGCTGCCCCAGTTGATTGCCTGTGATGAATCTATTGGGTTCTACTACTGGTTTTATTCTACTTCCGCTGTAATCCTTTATTTGGTCTGCGTGCCATAATTATTGTATACTCTAATTATTAATAAAATACGTTTGATATGTTATGATAACATTTCTGCTGTGTGTACTAGCTTTTTCTGGACTAGTACAGAATACACAAAGGATTTCAGAAGTGTTTTTTCAAGTCCGACAGAAATGTATTATCCCTCTCTATTAGATCTTTAAGTGGTGTGTCTTACTCTATTCTCCGGTAGCAAATGATATTGAAAATAGCTAAAAATAGGAGTATAGAAAGAAAAAATGGTAAAAATCACCTCAAAGTTATAGAATAATATATATTTAAAAATAAAATTTAAAATCTAGAATGATGTATCTCTACTATTTCTAATTACGAGTTGGTAGCGGTGGTTCATTCTCCCCTCCCTCAAAACCGTTATTGTCCTGATCTTCTATACATTAGCGAGCGGAGAAAGTTTTAATTTGGATATGCATGCATACATAATCTGCGACATATCAGACTCTTATCTCAATCAGCCGATTCTATTTCTAAATACTGCATGACCGATTTTTTTTCCATATACTGTATACATACAACTTCTGAGTTACCATATGCCTTTGAGTTGCCATATGCATCCTTTCCATTAAATATTTACTTGCATGTGTAGATAAGATCATCTTTTCTTTTTATCTAATCACATATGGATTAGATTCCGGCCGGCCAGCAGCATGCGCACGGCTATGCATAACATGAGTAGATAAGTTTGTTATCTTTATCTTTACTAATTCTAATTAGGAGTTGGTAGTGGTACATCCGTTCTCCACCCTCATCCCGACACGTATGCGTACCCGTGTGGCTGAGTGGGAAGCGGCAGTAATCATCCCAGTAGATTGGATTGGATTATCCCATCGCAGGAGGTAAATAAATATATATGACTCATTATTGCTTTCCTTTCTCTCATTGATCTTCTAGCATTCGAATCGGCGGCGATTGCTCCTGGTGCTTTTCGGATTAGATCGATTGATTCCCTTCCGAAGGAAGCAGAGCTCCGATTCACAGAGTTGGATCTCTTCTTGCCTCTTTCCCTTATATTGCATTCTTTATTCGACAATTTCTTAATCTAGATTCCATAGATATCTCGTCGGTTGCTGAATCTATATAACCCCACCGCATCTTGCCTTTCCTGTAAATGTGTTGAGTTTATCCGTTGAGCAGAGGTAATGTATGACCTTTTTGATCTCGTCAATGTGACGCAGGGGCAGGTCGCCAGTCGTGGGCGGCGAGATAGGCCGGTGGCGCTGCTGGAGCTCGCGCTCAGTGGATGATGTCAATAGGTTGAAGGAGGCACTCGCGGGGGAGGCGAGGATGCGGTGGAGTTGATTGATGGGGTGGGACTATGGTATGATCGGAGCAAGGTGTACGAGCCACGCATACTGCTGATGGTGGCAGCCGCATACGGATGACGCCTACCTTTTCAATACCTTTGCGCCCATAGAGCAGCAGATGATGCCTCTTTCAGTTGATCGATCGATCTCGAATTATGATGTTATAAATTTACAATTCTAAGTGTTGTGCTGTTATTATTTAAGTTTGTGAAATTAAACATAATTTTAAGTTCAAGTTTGTAAACATGTGCTTAGAATTTGTATGCTTCGATGAATTGATTTAAACATTTAACCATTGTATATTCAGAGTGAACATTATTATTTAGATAAGATTAGTGCTCTTTGTAAATAAATTTTTTATCGTAAATTAAGATTCCGTTGTATCGCACGTGCACATAGCTATATTAAAAAAGAAGAAAGTACTAAGAAAATGGCTCTGCCACTTGGGTAGAGCTTATCTGCTGCCGGCTACGCTACATGTCAAGTTACGATCCGGATGTTATGGATCACGGCTGGCTACATTAAATGGCCCTTCAGACTTTTCGGAAGCTCAGCTTGATTAGGTCTTTTTAGTAGAAGTTACATTCTGCCGGAAGTGTAAATAGAAATCAAATTCAGTAATGAATTTCTCGATAGTATTATATAATTTTTGTGTATAAAAATATTGTTCAAGGGTATTAACATCTACTTTTATTGTTTAATAGGGTTTGCCAAAATTACCTTTGTGCTATGTACAAATTTACTCCTGTATTATACGTACTCTAATAATTAGATCCGAAAGAATAGACGACACGTATTGATTTCAGTGTACCAGATGTGATATTCTCTGGGTGTATTTCTTACTTCGTCAGCTGGACTCGGTAAAAACGGAGTACGATTTTGCTCTTGATCACTACCTGCCTAGTTTTTTCAATATAAAACAGGAGACATATCTAGCAACAAACACAATATATAATTCATCCAATTCGGATGACCTCTAAAGTTTTTTTTGGTTTAAAGTAAAACGGATATTAAAAAAAGGATAAATTGACAAATAAATGTATACCGTTAGCATGCCATTATTGGCTATATACACACTCCTCTTATCACAAATAGTTGTCGTTTTGGACATAGATACAGTTAAACATTCGAAACTTTGATTGCCAATATGTTTTTAAATATTTAAATTAGATATATGAAAATTATATGCGTAGATTGTCTCGAAAAGTACTTTTCATAATATTATAATTTTATTAGATTTTATAAATATATTATAATAGAAATTAGTAGTCAAAGCTGTGTTTTAGAGAACGTGTTAGTATAAGAAACAACAACTATTGTGACCGAAGGGAGTATGTGTTATGAACTTAAGATCGAATTTTTTTCAAAAAAAAAACGTACTTGATGCTAACAATGCCACACCAAGTTCACTCACCACGCACACAGGATCATCCCAGATGGTTTTGCGAACCATCTGTGAGCAACTATCAATGATGACTATAAGTCATCACAAATGGTTCCACCGGCTGGGATACGACCACATCCCAGATGGTTCTAATTTGAAACCGTCTGGGATACATCCACAGCCCTAGAAGGTTCCAAATTAGAACCATCTGTGATGTTGCCTCATCCCAACCGGTTTCAAATTGGAACTGTCTATGATGTTGCTTCACCCCAGACATTGCCTCATCCCAGGCGGTTCCAAATTGGAACCGTCTGTGATGTTGCTTTATCCTAGATATTTCCAATTTGGAATCGTCTGGGATATTGATTTTCTACTATTTAGCAATTTTAATTTATTGGCTAGTCTCAGGAAATACTAGCTATGCTCTCTGAAACAAAAGACAGTACACAGTATCACCAACATATTATTATGACATACAAAAAATAAACTCTAATAACATGTTACACAACATACAGCGCATCCATTTCATAAATCAACTCAGATCGCATATTAGAACATATGTATAATATATCCATTTCAGAAATCAACTCACATATATACTAACCAATTGGATTCAAAGTACAAATGACAAATTCCGCCGTGATGGTGTATCGGCTCTGAGGCCTTTTACTAAGTCCTCTTGGACTGCGCATCTGATTTCTTACGTTGGGTGCCTCATCAAATCCATTCAGCGATGAGGAATGAGGGGACATCATCTTGTAATGAAAATCATGGAAGATGAGGTAAGTTTAGTACGTTTGTAATTGTATGATGCAAGGTTAAGAGGAGATAAGTTAAGAGAAGCAAATTTAAGAAAAGATAAGTTAAGGAAAGCAAATTTAAGAGGAGGTAAGAGTTATGATTTTGTTGGAGTTTTTCATAGCTTTTAGTTGAGTATCACAGTGCTAAAATTGATATTGCAGTTGTAGGACATACAACAGACGTAGTAATGGTACTATGGTAGCTCAATGATGTTACATGTCCATGTCAATATATAATGCATTACAATAGCTTAATGATATTACATCTTAACAATACAAGAAATATTACATAATTCAAAGATAGTAATAAAGACAACCAACAGAATAAGACATATAAAATTTATGTCTTTTAAGCAATGAATCTTGTCTACTAAAACAAATTGATGTAAATTTGTTTTATTGGTGCTCTCAGAAATAGGCTAGTTTGAAGATTTAAATCTTCAATCTCAATCACAAATAGGCTAAACAGTTAATCAAGTGAATAAGGCCTCGAACTCTTACCTCTCATAACATGCACAATAAAGTATTGAAAATAAGGTTCACCGTTAAATGTACTAGACATAGATTATGTTCAGATCAATGTAAAGCTAACTTATCGACTGAACTAAAAAGGTTATGTTTAGATTAGCAGCTAGTTGTCCTACCAACCGAACCAAATGAGAAGTGTTCAGATCAGCAATTAGATGTCTTACCGACTGAACTAACTAGAAAAGTTCAGATAAGCAACAGAAGTGTGTATCAAACTTTCAATATTTCCTCTATGACAAATAGTATTGGTCCACATGTGAATTTGATGCTTTTAAAAACAAAAAAAAAACAAAACAATATCAAATCTTGAAGTTCTGACTAATGTGATGTTGAATGACATAGGCTATGGTTGCTAGTATTTTACAAAAGAAGATTAATATTTTACAAAAAGAAGATCACTATTTTACAAAAATACAAAAGAAGATCAGTATTTTACATGTCTGCAATCATGGGCTTGCATTGAGCTGTCAAAGCCCTGTACTCATGTTCTGTAGTTCTAAAGAAAATATGCTGAAACGTTGTATCATTCCTCTACATAACTGCAAGCAAATATTACTCACCAAATATGTGAGCTATGGTTTTGGGGATAATGACTCACCGGAGGGGGAGGGGCTATAGCCACAAGGGAGTGCGCCATCGAGGGGGAGGAGCCGCCGAGGGGGAGTGCGCCATCGAGGGGGAGGGACTGCCGAGGGGAGAGGGGCTGCTGAGGGGGTGGGAGCTCGGGGGCAAGGCCGATAGGGATCAGGGCATGATGGGGCTATGGTTTAGGGCGGTGCAAGGAGGCAACTAGGGCAACGAGCAAGATGAGGGAAGGGCGGGCGGGCGGCGCAAGAGGAGAGGGCGCAAGAGGCGGCGAGGGCAGGCGGGAGCAAGAGGAGGCGAGGGGCGGCAATGCGCAAGAAAAGCCAAAGTGCTCGGAGGAAGACTGTAAGTTTAACCTTCATTAGTTATGGTTTTGGTGCTAATGACAAATCTAATATTGTGATTATCCATTAATGTGATTTTGTTATTAATGACAAATCTTATATCGAGACTAACTTGTTTATTTAGAATATCTTTGATTAGTCTCATCACATTGAAAAATGGAAAACCCAAGGTATGTGTGCGTATTTATCTTAGTATTAGTTGCATACTTTGGATTCAAGTTTAAAGTATGAATTTCCCCCATTATATTAACCACAAAATGTGCATCATGCTTCCCAATCCATATATTACATGGATGCACATACTTAGGGGGAGTTTGTAGTTTAACTTGAAAGTTTCATTGTATTGATCTATTCATTATTGACACATATAAGGATTAAGACAAAGAAACTAAATCCTTGAGTATATATTTGAATTGCCTAGTTATAGTATACTCATGGTAATATAGGATATACTCCAATGTGATCAAATTGAATATGTGCATATTATCCAAGTCAATTATATCTATGCACATATACATGTGGGGTGTATTGTATAGTTGATGATGAGTCATGATCATTTCCATATAGCCTACACATTATGGATCATTACTTTTCATCAACATGAGTATATGAAAACTTGTGTAGTTAATATATACTCATATCAATTTAAATAATAATTTAAATTGAGTTCATTTGTCTTGTTAATCATTAAAGAACATTTCATCATGTGTGGTGTTCCTTGATTAATTAAGGACGAATGAATAGTTCTTAAGTATAATAAAGCATGTGTTGCATTATTGTACTTAAGACACATTTAAATCATTCAAATTGATTTAGGTTGTGCTCAATTGATCTAAAGGTATCCATTATGTGTTAATGGAGTGCAAGAGATAATTGAGACAACCATGCATCTTGGACTAACTATTTTATGAGTTGTGTTTGAGTTAGGTTAA
This sequence comes from Guadua angustifolia, assembly GCA_036346375.1. NCBI lineage: Eukaryota > Viridiplantae > Streptophyta > Magnoliopsida > Poales > Poaceae > Guadua > Guadua angustifolia. Next base: position 63,956,665 of record CM070502.1, on the reverse strand, counting down.
GTCCAAGAATGAATGAAAACGGGACAAGGACGGCATCATGAAGTGATGGGCGTCAAGAGTGGATCCCGAAGATAAAAAGGAGTCGAGTGATGATCCCGGGGGAGTTTCAAGTGATGATCATAAACACCCCAAAGGGGATTGCTTGCGTGCGGCGGCAAAGGTATAATTAGATAGGCTAAGGACTTTGTAGTCTTTGAGTCTAAGGTTTTTATCGCCGTACTATTAAGAAGGGTTGTCTCCTAGCTTGAGCTTCATCATGTGTTGATGATCTCAATCCAGTGTCACTCAAGCTCAAATCATTTGGATTTGGTTTTTGCATAAGGGCTAACCATTTGGCATGTGTTGCGAATGTGTTAAGCTTATGCTTGGTTGTTTTGCATTATGCTCGGATTTGCATATGTTGCAAAGAAGAAGAGTATATGCATTAGGTTTTCGCATAAAGCTTTGATTTGCATGTGTTACAAATAGGATAAGCTATATGCGTTAGCTTTTGCGTGAAGTTCACTTTTGCATGTGTTGCAAATGTTGAAGCTTCATGTTTTGGTTTTGTTTCAAAACAAATTTTTCTAAAATCTTGTGGTTGCTTGGAGCTAAGTTTTGCATGTGTTGCAAAAGGAGAGAGCTCAAGCATGATTCGGTATTTGTGTGGTTGTATGGAGCTAGAGGCTTGCATGTGTTGCGAGTAAAGAGCTCATACGCGTGATTTGGTTTTAGTTGAAGTTTGGTTTTGGTGTTGCATGGAACTAGAGAATTGCATGTGTTGAAATTAGAGAGTTCATGCACCTTGATTTGGTATTGCTTGGAGCTAGACTTTTGCATGTGTTGCAAAGAGTAGTGCTCAAGCATGAAATTGGTTTAATGTGTTTTTGCAAGTTCACAGCGAATAAACCGAGGTTTATGAGTCCAAATCCGAGAGCATGTGAGTAGGGCTTGCAACGGGTGTTGGAAAGTTGACTGGGTCTCGTGTTGACCTTCATATGGCTAGAGGGATTAATCTCATAAACTCGAGTTTGATTTGCTTAATACATGTTGCAAATAGATCTTGAGTTGATTGCGAAATGTGTTTTTGCAATTTTGGTTGAAATTCTTTGAGCATGAGATGGGTTGGTGCAAATGTGTTTTGCATGTGTCTATGATCATGTGTTGATCATCTAGAGGCTCAAAGAATGGGTTTTGGTGTTTGGAGAAATTGTTTTCGGAGTTGATTCTGAATTTTTCCAGGGGTGCGGTACTACCGGGCTTCATGGGCGGTACTACGCATTTCTTGAGTATCTGGTGCTTTCTTGGTAGCCTTTAACAGAGAGTCTGTTTTCTTTGTTAGCGTCGGTTGGCGGTACTACCGGCCCTAGGGCGGTACTATCATGAATCTTGGTACTACCGCGCCTTAGAGAGGCGGTAGTACTGGGAAAAGAGCCGTTGGGCCGACCGTTGGCGTGAGGGCAGTACTACCGGCCCTTAGAGGGCGGTAGTACCGCATTTACTATTTTCTGCCCGTTTTGAGCCTCCAACGGCTAGTTTTCTTGGTGGGGCTATAAATATACCCCTTGGGGGGCTTGGGCAGGTTGTTGCTGCTGTGTGGGAGTTGTTTGCATGTGTTTCTCTTCTCCATTTGCTTCTTGAGCTTAAGTGTGAGCACTAATTGCATGTGTTGCAATTAGGGAGTGGTTTGAGAGCCTCTTGCGCATGTGTTGCACTTGAGTGATGCCTTGTGCATGTGTTGCACTTGGTGATCACCGGGAGCGCATTCGTTGTGCTCGGTGAAGTTCAAGCGAAGGAGCGGATTGTTTCTCTTGGAGGTTGCCGACTCTAGGCAGCGTGAGGCGTCGTCTTGAGGAGCTCTCAAGGTTGTGAGAAGCCCCGGCGAAGTTTGTGAAGGTTCGGGTTGAGCCTACGCGAAAGCGTGAAAAACCACAACCAGTGGAAAGAGACGGGTGCTCGAGCGAGAGCCGGTCCAAGTGGTTGGACTTGCCTCAACGTGGACTAGGGGAGACCGGCAAGTCTCCGAACACCATGGAAAAATATCGTTTGTCCCTTGTCTCTTTTATATTCGAGCACTTACATTATTGTATATTTATCAATTGCTTGGATGTATTAGAATTGCTTAGCATTAATTGATTGTTCAATTTAACAATTCTAGTGTAGAGACATAATTTAGTTAGTGCACTTAGTGAGCCTAGTTGATTTAGGCTTTAATTGTCAAAACCTATTTATCGCTTCCGCATATATCTTTGATTAGGTTTTGACTTAGGGTGTATTAGAGCAAATTGTTTAGTGAGCGATCGAATTTCGTAAAACGCCTATTCACCCCCCTCTAGGCGCATCCTCGACCCTACAAAGACGACTGGAAGGGCTATATGGGCCAAACAGTACAGACGGTTTTGGGTTCGAATCGTCTATGATGACTCATCACAGATGGTTCCAACCCATAACCGTCTATGATGTTACTTTTTTCCAAATCCATTTTTATATAATTTGCATGAAATGTCACAAGCGGTATTTTTGGCTCAGTTGGTAACAGGCTTGGCTTGCGTACATGAGGAGTCGGGTTTGAATCTAGGGAAACTAAATTTTTTGTGTACCGCCTGAGGTAAGTGACATAGTGGATCGGGATAGGCGGTTCCGAGAGAAAATTGTCTGTTAAAATTCCACTGTGAAGACCTTTCGTGTTCCAAGCATTTCGTTTCCCCAACGAAGGTTGCATTTCTGTAACAATATATATAAGGTACCGATGGTGCCCAAAATACTCGATCGATTGCATTCCACATCATGTTTGCCTCTGATGCCATGATCAGCAGCTCAAACTCCATCCCCTCCTCTGTCAGCTCTGCCACCGCATGTGGGACTCCACTACCGTCACCTCGGACGTCGGCTCTGCCGCCACCGTCTTTGCCTCCACCACCGACTTACCCTCTGCCGCCACCACTGTCTTCGCCTCCTCGGCCTCCGAAGCCCCTATGGCAATGGTTGTGGTGCCGCGGCGCCCTATCAATGAATCCGCCAACCGCGGCTTATGCGCTACACCAACGGTCTCCTCCGTTGGCCAGTACGTTGCCCACCTCAGGCATCGCACCTTCCGCCTCAAGTGTCATCGGAAATAAGCGTCCACGAACAACAATTTCCGACGACGACAATATTTTTGACTCATCAGCAGCCTATCGTGATGGCTAGGAGTTGGAGGATGACCTAGATAGAGCAGATTCGAGCGACGACCCCAACGGCCACAGCGATGACTCCAGCGACGACGAGGACCAGACTAGCTAGGCTTTCCCATCAAGAACTTTTGCAGGGAAACTTTTGTATATTGTGATGCATGCAAGAAGCTAGTTCTTATATGAAATGAATGTTTTGTTCAACTGTTGCGAAGAATTCAATGACAGCGGGGGCTCACAAGCATCAACTACATTTTGTAAAATGAATCACCTGTGATAGTTCAACTCCACACAGACAATTTTTATTTAGAACCGTCTGTGAACTATGAAAGACGTTTACTATCACTAACCATCTGTGATAAGAGCCAGTCTACACAGTCGGTTTTTATTCAGAATTATTTGTGAATTATCAAAGACAGTCACTATCACTAACCGTCTGTGATATACAAACAGTTTTTATTTGCAACTGACTGTGATATATCACAGACGCCTCTTTAAAAGAACCGTCTGTAATATTGTCTTGTTCACAGATGGTTCGTAGCCTTACTAAAAATAGAGATAGTCTCGATAAGAAAACCGCTTGTGATAATATTTTCTCTGACGGTTTTGGTATAACCGCTTGTGATAAAGTGTTTTGGATAGCTTCTTTTGTAGTAGTGGCTGTATCAGGTAGGGTAAATTAATAGCTCCCCATTAACTTTCAGAAAAGTCATCTTAATTAGGTCTTTCAGACGTCAAACTTTGTGCCCTTTTTCTTACTTGCTTACCTTTTTTACAAGTAGTTTCTTACCTTGACTCGATAAAAATCATGCTACAGAGTTTCACACACTGGATCTTACCCTCCATCGTTTCAGTCTTATCGGATGTATCCAAAGAGATGAGTTGAGTCTGCTTGTACGTTCTTGGGCGGTTACCTAGTTTTCAAAATTTAAATGAGATATATCTACCGTACGTAGATTCAAAAATATATCCATTAACCTCTCGGCCTGTTCTTTTTTTTTCCGAGAGGATTAACCTCTCCAGTTCAAACATCAAACGACAACAGAAGTTTCCATTAAAACTGAGCGAGCGGTAGTATATAGAGTGATCATACCATACATATATGTTTTTATGATTTCTTTAATTTTATTTTTCAACCTTGTTACTATTAGATGCAATTAATTACGGCAACGTATCCTGTGCACACAGATTTTTCGTGTACACACCGTGCACACCAACTAACAAAAGTTACGAAAAATTCTGAAAAAAATTGTAAATGTACTTCATAGATTGCTCTACCTATGTATAAAATTATAGGTTCAAATTCATTATATATCAAGAGTTACAAAAAGGAGAAAATTCTGACAAGTTTAAAGACTTTAAACTTGTCAGAATTTTCTCCTTTTTATAACTCTCGATATATAATGAATTTGATCTTGAAACTTCATACATAGGTAGAACAATCTACGAAGTACATCTACATTTTTTTAGAATTTTTCATGACTTTTGTTAGTTGGTGTGTACGATGTGTACACGGAAAGCCCTGTGTGCACAGGATACGTTGCCATTAATTACTCCATCTATCTAAATTTATAAGGCATATTTTTTGTTGGCACATAGACCAAGTAGATATTGAAAATAACTATATTATCTTTAATTATTATCACTAAATACTATACTCGATGCATGCATGTAGAAAATATAAAGTAAAGACGTATATTTATTAGGGGTATAGAGGGAACGTTACATTAATTTTGCATTAGAATACAAAATACATCTTATAATTATGGGCAAGACTATTAAAAAATACACCATATAAACTTAGTCGGAAGGTTTACTCTAGTTGATGGAGTACATTAGACCAATTTACTGCATCTTAGGCATTAATAACTCGGCTTCCTGACTCTTATTAAAGTTTGATTTTGATCTTTAAGATGTGACATTTTGCGGGCGCTTTTCTTACTTGCGTACGTACCTTTTTTTTTACGAGGTATACATTGACTCGATAAAAATCAAAGCCACCATTCGGATTTGGATTTTGCTCTTACGAGGCCTAGCCTCTCTGTTCTGTCACGTGCAAACCATCATGATTTAGGTGCAAAAATATGCAGACTGTTTTTAATTTGAGCACTTAATTAACATGCCTTTTTTGTGGAGTATTACATCACCACTTAAAATTTCAAGTTTAAACTAGAAATGAACATGAAGAAACTAAAAAGAGAAGTTTGTTGAAACTTTCTATTTAAAATTTTTGTCTTAAAGAGGAAGGAATGGAAACAAGGGAAGTAAATAAGGAAGAGGGGAGGAATAAAGAAGATAGAGATGGATGAACAAAATAACACGTAACATCCTATAAGCATGTACTTAATTTTTTTTGTTTAAAAGTACCTTAGTGCCTATATTCTTCTCCCAAAAATCAATTCTTTCACTCTATCCGATCACCTATCCCATAATGAACTACCAGCGATGGGAATTGACCCGAGACGCACTAACAGTGACGGTACAAGTTCTGCCTGGTTCACACAGCAGCTAAGCCAAGCTAGCTATAGCTGCAACGTTTTTTCTCCGCAGTGAAACCGATGGAGATATGTAATGTTGGGGCTTTTTTAACCTCGCTATCACGACGCACCGATCAATCGATTAATTGTACGTTCTTGTACCTTTGCACAACTGTACCAACACGCAACGAAGTGCAGTCCACGCATGTCTCCCTCTTGAGGCTCTTTTCCAGCTTTCCGGGAAGCCGACGGATAGAAATTAAGAGGCTTATCCATGGAGATGGCTTGCTAGCTTGGTAGGCGGCGATGAGTTCGTGCCGAGATGGCAAAGTGCAGGCGAGCAATCACCAAGTGTTTGTGTTCTCACTTCACGGAACGGATCGATCGAGGTTATCCGGATTGAACGGTGGTCCTCTAGGGTTGAGTAATGCTTTAGGAAAGAAACCGGGTGTGTGACAATGATCCGAGGTGATACGTAGGCATGCTTTAGGGTATGCACAATGATATATGTCCGCTGTATGTAAAATTATATCACATATGATTTTAGGTGATGTGAAGAAGAGATAAGGTTGTTATTTACTATTTAACAACGGTCTTATAGGCGGCTTTATATTTTATGTACTATTGTATAGACAGTTTATTAATTAGATAAGAGACAATTACAGACAACTATATATATAGATGACCTATTATATGAGTTGTTTTAGTGTTGTCTGTAAACAATATAGAGATGTATTACAGACAGTTACCGTATATACCATTGTACATGCTCTTAGTAGCATGCATAATAAATCTTACACGTTGGATTGAAGTTTTCGGTCGGATAATTTATGCGGATTGTAATTACACGTCGAGCATCAATCTTATTTAAAGCGTACCGGACCTACACGCAAGCATACTGATAATTGACATTGTGCAAGAACTACGCATAACTGGTGTGTTCATGCCTTCATGGGTTCTGTAGGTCTTAGCTGTTGAAGATGCTCGATGGAATGTATGCTGTATATTAATAAAAAAAGAGAAGTGTTTCTATACTTTTTCTTTTGATAGTTGTATAAATATTAAAATATAAATGAATGATAAATTATGATTACTTATCCTTTCATTTATTTCAAAATTTGTGTAACTTATATTGAGAGGAAAAACATTAAACCATCGTGTGTGCATGCCTCTTGGGTCCTGCAAGTCATTGTGAACCCATCGTGTTAATTATTTGTGACTTTTGCGTATCTCGTGGGTTCCTAATGCGTTGGATGGAAAAAAAAATAGAATTAATTGTGTGTGCGTGCCTCTTGGGTCCTGCAAGTCTTAGCCACAGTTGACGATGCTCGATGGAACAATGTCTACCAGTTACGTAATATTGCCAAAACCCATCCGTGTGCGTGGCTGGTGGCCTTGTCCCTCGTGTGCTGGTTGTTCACTGCTGATTACCGATTTACCGTTGTTTACAAGGATGCCGCATGGTGCTCTCTCTACGTCAACAGGTTAGGTGCTTCCATCCATGGAGATGATCTAAACCGTTGCCCTTGCAACCAGCGGCATCGGGGGGCCGGGGCCAGGGGCCTAGCCCTCCGTTGGCTCATCAAAAAGAGCGCGTGTGTATATATATATGTATGTATGTATATTAAATTTTGAAATTTCTAGCAAATTATAAGGGTTACATATTGTATTTACTATATATTAAATTTTAAATATCAATCACTAGTAAAGATTCACTTCATTTTTAGACCTCCTCCTTTATAATTTTCTGGCTCCGCTAGCTACTGCTCGCATCTTACCGCAAATGGTGCCTCTTCTATCCATATATAGCAAGTAGATAGAGACGATGGCGCTGTCTTCCTTGGCCAGTGACACTGCTCTTCTGGTCTTCCCCTTGAAAAGTAAGGAAGTTGATACTTCCAGATCAAGACAGGGCGTCACGACTTTCCGCGTGGGACAAAAGAGGTCAATTTGAATTCATATCATCTGCCGTTTAGTTGATCCATATATAGATAGATAGACGCATGCACACTCGAAAACTTTATATTATTCCAGTCTCATAAGAATCGGAGTGTGTCAAAGTCCCTTCTACCTTTGCATTAGTTGCCTTGTTTACGAGAGCTGAAGCACATGGCCTGTTTGCACAAATCTCCTCGCTCCGCACCATATTATTATTTTCTTATTTCCCCGATATGTCGTTGTCACTGTCCTGTTTGTCTAAAAAAATAAGAAAAAGAAATACAAAAGCTCACTGAAAAATCTTTATACATGCGACATGTGCATAACATAGCACAATAATTGAACATGCACGTACATACTTAGGGCTCCGTGTATGGTACAGTGAATCCTGCATGTTAGACTTTTTTTTTCTACCATCAGGAGCTAGCCAGTGGGGTTGGTTGGCCGCTGGTGTGGTGATAAGAAACTTTCCAAAGGTCTCCCTCGTCCAATCATGAGCCCCAAAGTGGCCAAACTGCATGTCGATTGTCGAGTTAATCACCTCACACCCGCCTAACTATTGGACAAAGCAAATGCGTCACGTTCAAATGGAAATGACAAACCTCTCTCTCTAACTGGCGATAAATTCTACAAGGCGACCTCGGCGAGAAGACGGATATCCGAGAGCTGTCGGATTTGGAGGCTCGGCGGAGCGCACGAAGAAACGGGGACCAGGAGGCGATGCGTAGGGTTAGAGGTGGGTACTGGGTTGGGTTATTTTGGGTTGGTATGAGGTACGTCTGGTTTAATCCGACTTATGGTCTGGTACGAAACTGTTCTAAATGGGTCGGTCTGGTGTGGTACGGTTGTCTAGGTCATATCAGGCCTGCTAATTGGGCACGATGGACGGTCCGGCCTGGCACGACAGTCTGGGCCGTGCTTGGGCCGACACGGTCCGAAACAGCCCATGCGTGCCTGCGTTATATGTGTGGGTGAGCAAATCAAAGAGTAAAGGAAAAAAAACTCTGGATGGACTAGAGAAAAGGAAAGGAATATATGCATGCGTTGTATTTGTGGGTGAGCAAATCAATGAGTAAATGCATGGCTGCATGCATGTGACTGGAAGAAGCAACTGAATCAAGGAAATCGAGAAGAATAAATGCAATAGGATTTTGTTTCGAGCGGAGAAAAAGGAAGTCCTGGACAAATAAAAAAAGAAATCAATCTGTGGTCATTTTCTCTCGTAGCAATAGTATAAATGGGTCGGATCTGGACTAGTACGGCACGAAGCATATACAAAGCGCAAATAGCCCGTGCCTGGGCTCGTCGAAGACGAGCCAGGCTGCTTGACCCGGACACGGCGAGCACGATGGGCTGTCGTGGCCCGGCACGATTTAGGCCCGAAGCATGATGAGCCCGTACCGGGCCAGCCTGACCCGGCACGACGCCCACCTCTACATAGGGTTAGGGTGAGGCCGACCTCAGTGGAGGCGATTTGGACCGTACGCTTGGATTCCAGCGAACACACGACGCTGCAAGAGCCACCGCTAATGCCGCCCCTAGCCGTTAGAGGCCGATCCGGCGGTTACCAAACGGAGTGCTCCTGCTTCAACTAGGGCTGTAAACGAGCCGAGCTCGAGTGAGCCTGACCCTCCAGGCTCGAGCTCGGTAAGGCTCGAATCAAGCTTGAGTTGGGGTTCGAGTCTCGATCCAGACTTAAGCTCGGTTAGGTCCAAGCTCGAGTAGACTTGAGTTCGGCTCGACTAAGCTCGGTAAGCTTGATAAGCTCGAGTAAACTCAGTAAGCTCGGTAGGCTCGGTAACAAGCTCGAGTAACCTCAGCTCGAGGAAGCTCAGTAACAAGTTCGAGAAAGCTCGGTTCGAGAAAACTCGATCCAGACTCAAATAGGTTCGCGAACTATTCGAGCTCGGCTCGGTTAAACTCGCGAACCTCGAGCTTTTCTTTTTTTTTTTTCCGCCCTAGCTTCAGCGTGATTGGCCGCGAAGGGCGCCAGGCTGACGTGAACGCTGCCGCTGCTCGTGAAATCTCTGTGCTATAAGAGAAGGTATTATTATTTATCGCCAGTTAGAGAGAGAGGGAGGCTTGCCATTTCCATTTGAACGTGACGCATTTGCTTTATCCAATAGATAGGCAGATGTGAGGTGAGTAACTCGACAGTTTGGCCACTCTGGGGGCGCATGATTAATCGGACGAGAGAGACCTTTGGAAAGTTTCTTATCAGCAGCGGCCAACCAACCCCACTGGCTAGCTCCTGATAGGGCTGGAAATTAAGCTCGAGGCTCGCAGCTTGGCTTGGCTTGGTGTGGTTCGGCTCGATGCGACAATGAGCCGAGCTCAAGCCTGCTGCTTGGCTCGCTCAGCCAACGAGCCGAGCCCGAGCCGGCTCGAGCTCGGCTCGTTGGCTCGATAGGCTCGTTAATTCTGTGGATAAGTTATGAAATAAATAATATTGATGGCATTGTTATGAAACAAATAACATTGATAACTTTGAAATATAAACAAGAATGCAAACATTGAACGAGATAATGCAGAAATAAATATATGGTCAGCACTTCATGATTTGCATAATTGCATTACAATTTACAAACAACTGACTCGGCAGTCAGGCACATTAAACAAAAGTTCAGAAGTCCGAATTGCTTTGATGTTTGATCTCCTTGGCAGCTTGGCTCACTGATCAACAGTAACACATGATCAATTGTATGATTGCAAGGCCATTACTCAGCGATTAAGAGCAATGCTTCAGTCAGCTGACGAGCAAGTCAGGAGCTTAAAGAAGCAGAGCACCTTCCTGAGCCAGTTGGCAGCAAAGACAATCCCAAATGGCATCCATTGCTTGTCCATGCGCTTAACAATAGACTACTACCTTCTCTCTCCAGAGAAAAGAAAGTTTCCAAAGAGTGAGAACTTGGAAAATGCTGATCTTTATCACTATGCCCTTTTTTCAGACAATGTTTTAGCAGCATCAGTTGTTGTCAACTCAACCATCATGAACGCAAAGGTGAGTGCTATCTGAACCTCAATTTGGAGGCTCAGTTTGTGGGTTACAACGTATAATTGTAGGAGCAAATTCATTAGCAATCCCTCATCTTCTTGCTGCAAAACTGCAGGAGCCTGAGAAACATGTATTCCATCTTGTTACTGACAAACTGAACTTCGGAGCAATGAACATGTGGTTTTATTGAATCCACCTAGAGACGCAACAATCCATGTTGAAAATGTGGACGACTTCAAATGGTTGAACTCTTCGTACTGCCCTGTTCTGAAACAGCTTGAATCTGCAGCCGAGGGGGAGCCGTGGGCGGCGAGGCGGCCAGGGGTGGAGGCGTGGAGCCGAGGGGGTGGCCGCCTGGCCGGCGGAGTCGCCGTCTCGCCGAGTCGGGAGGAGGCGCCGCCGTGCCGGGCCGCCGGCCACCGCCGCCAAGGCCCGCCCGCCGAACCCTAGCTCCTCTGGTGAGTTGAATCGATGGATTTGGGGAGGGCGAGGAGTGACCCACAGGTGAGAGCCGAGAGACCGAGTGAGGCTGAGACGCTGAGTTGAATCGATCGAATGAATCAGTTGTGGTGCCAGCTCGCGAGCCGTAACGAGCCGGCTCGAGGCTCGACCGAGCCCGAGCCGAGCCCATATTATAGCTCGATTCACTCTGCGAGCCGAGCCGAGCTCGGCTCGATTTTCAGCGAGCCCAGACGAGACGAGCCGAGCCGGCTCGGCTCGACTCAATTCCACCCCTAGCTCCTGATAGTAGAAAAAAAAAGTCTAAAATGCAGGATTCACTGTACCATACATGGAGCCCTAAGTATGTACGTGCATATATTCAATTATTGTGCTATGTTATGTACATGTCGCATGTTTAAAGATTTTTCAGTAAGCTTTTGTATTTCTTTTCTTATTTTTTTAGACAAACAGGACATTGACAACAAGATATTGGGGAAATAAGAAAATAATAATATGGTGTGGAGCGAGTTCAATTCATACAAGGCGACCTCGGCGAGACTGCGGACATCGAAGAGCTGTCGGATTTGGGGGCTCGGTGGAGTGCTCGGAGAAAGGGGGAACGAGGAGGCGACACGTAGGGTTAGGGTGAGGCCGACGCAGGTGGAAGCGATTTGGACCATGCGCTTTGATTCCAGCGAACACACGACGTTGCAAGAGCCATCGCTGATGCCAGCCCTAGCCGTTAGAGGCCGATCCAAGGTTACCAAACGGAATGCTCCTACTTCAACGCGATTGGCCATGAAGGGCACCAGGCTGACGTGGATGCTACCATTCCTCATGAGATCTCTCCGCTATAAGAGAAGGTATTTTTTTCAGTAAGCTTTTGTATTTCTTTTCTTATTTTTTTTAGACAAACAGGACATTGACAACAAGATATTGGGGAAATAAGAAAATAATAATATGGTGCGGAGCGAGTCCAATTCATACAAGGCGACCTCGGCGAGACTGCGGACATCGAAGAGCTGTCGAATTTGAGGGCTCGGTGGAGTGCTTGGAGAAAGGGGGAACGAGGAAGCGACACGTAGGGTTGGGGTGAGGCCGACGCAGGTGGAAGTGATTTGGACCATGCGCTTTGATTCCAGCAAACACACGATGTTGCAAGAGCCACTGCTAATGCCACCCCTAGCCGTTAGAGGCCGATCCAAGGTTACCGAACAGAATGCTCCTACTTCAACGCGATTGGCTATGAAGGGCACCAGGCTGACGTGGACGCTACCATTCCTCGTGAGATCTCTCCGCTATAAGAGAAGGTATTATGCGTGCGATGTGAGCATGCGGGTTGAGACTCCTCCAGAGTTGGTCTTTGTTGGCACCACGTCAGCCAGACCATAGCCATGTTAACTTAATTAACCTTCTGTGGATCAAAAATACTAAGACACAGTATACCGTATATTATAAAACCAACGGGATAGTAATTATTCATTTGATCCTAGCAAACTAACAACCTAGATTTAATATCTTTTTTCCATGCAACCTCTTTCTTTGAATAGAAGCTGAGAATAACCATTCTCCTCACTCCCCAACCTCTACCTATATCTCTCTGCCTAGACACCTCAATATGCTCGCTCGATTCGCATTCGGCTATCCCTTTCTTCCCTTCTCCACCCCTGATTAAGGAATATTTTTTTATTTAATATTTATTTTTAATCGTTTTTTCAGAACTAGTCGCCCGCGGGAAAAAATTTCAAAAATACCCTCCCGTCGCCCGTCGGGCGATCGCCTATACGGCGAACGGCGGGCTGCCCTAACGGCAAAATTCGCGAACATGTGGCAGAACTAAAAAAAAAAAAAAATGTCGATCGCCTGGCGTCGCGATCGATCTTATAATTTTTTAAAATTTTTGTTGTAAATTGTTTGTAGAATTGTTGTATTGAATCGACGAATTAGAAAAAAAACTTATTGTCATGTAATGAACCGGAAAAATTGTTTTAGTTAGTTAGTAATACACATCTAACTTAGGTATTTTCGTAGCCTCGTAGGGTCCGCGAATCGGCCGAAAAAATACGGAAAAATCAAGGCGCCCTCGCAACGCGAGCCTCGACTTTCAGACGGGCGAAATGGGCGGACGTTGCCCGCATTTTGTTGCGAAAATCGGAAAAGGCACTCATGACCACTAAACCACGAAATCGTGGCCACTTAGGGTTTTCGAGCCCAGGGACAGCCCGGACACGGTCAAAAAATCTGGGGAAAAATCAAGGGCGGCCTACATAGCGCGACTCGACTTTCAGACGGGCGAGATGGCGGACGTTGCCCGCATTTTGTTGCGAAAATCGGAAAATACACTCATGCCACGAAACCACGAAAACTTTTACAAGGTCAGAAAATTTTGAAACTTTTATGGAGGTTCGTGATAAATGAGTGATTTTACCATAAAAATTTCAAATGATTTTAATATATGAGGAATTTTTAAAATTGAAACAATATATATATAAGGGCACATACACAGAAAGTTCAGATGATAAAATAAGCAGTACATTAGATTATATTATATTACATGGGCATTACAATAGTGACGAGGTTAATAAGGAAAGCACTGTTCGTCGTGGTGGAACAAATGATCGTTCGCCTATCCGGTACTGAAATGAATGATGTCATACATTTTACGCATATTACGACCCGTTCTAGTATTGCGACCGGTCATCGGACACCGCTCAATCCCTACTATGAAAGAACTCCATGGGGTTCCATGATGCTCCCAGTATGCGCCCATTGGGTGGCCTATGCCGTCACGTCTCGGTGTATAAGACTTAAATTTTGGTTGTTCTTTATGTGGATTTCGCCTCCCATATGGGCATGTCATCCCGATTCAGCGTCCCCTATGTTAATACCACGGGTTCCCGGGTGGTCCGCTTGCGTCGAGGATTTGTTGCGTGGTGCGGACCTCGGCTTTGCTTCCCTTGTCCTTTCTTCTTGAGAGGAGGAACCTCTTGCGCCTCTCTTTGTGTTGGCGTTGGCGGAGACATGCGAGACGCCGCCTTCTGTTCGGCTCGCACTCCACTATATGGTGCAGGAGGTGTGTGTTGGGCTTATGCTTGGACAACCAGGAAGCATGCCCTGCGATCAATGCAAGTATGCCGCTTTGGTGGTTGCATAACACCGTGAGGCGTACTCGGTGCAGCTTTTACAGGCGGTAGTGGCACCACGGAGAGGTTGCTCCCCAGTTATCCCATGCAAGTTGCACGAGATGTGGGTGGTACGTCTCGGGTCCACCCGGTTGAAGTACCAAAGACTGTTCATCCTCGGCCAAGGGCACCGGTAGAATCTCCGTCCGCTAGATCACCTGGCGGTATCAACCATCGCCTCCGTGCCATGTCTGTGACGTCGAGGCTTTGGTGGCCACGGAGGAGGTTCCTCCTCGACTTGTTGATGTTGAAAGTGTCCTCTTGAAGTCTGTGTGCGATGAACTGGTTTAGAACTTCTACTTTGTGAGTTCAACATGAGTATGTCGCATGAAACTCACCGTCGGTTGGCCCTTGCACATCGGCCCTAAGCTCGGTCGATCTAGAAAAGGACATATCTGGCGGCCTCTCCCACGGGTGAAGTTCTCGGCGAAGCGGGGTAGTTGTCGTGGCGGTTGTTGAGAAATTCGTGAGTCACGTCGTTCGCCCGTCGATCCATTGGAAGAAGCAACACCGCCCTCGTCTTTGAGAAAAGAAAAACGATGCATGAGATGGTAGTGTTACCTCAGTATTGTGTGGGCGCTAGTAGGTTTACCTCGACGCGTGCGAACACAGCAATGAGTGAGTGTGGCGGCCGTCTCTCCATGGGTAGATTGCATCATCTTCGCCGTAGGTTGCGATCGCATTTGGGTCGGGCAACACCGCAGAAGCGAAGCGTCGGCGCCATCGCATCCGGATATTCAGGCGGGAGGACTTACGCTTCTTTGAAGAGGCGACAGTAAACGACATTGTCCTCTCCTTCCCTTCTCTCTTGTTCTTTCTTGTTCTCTCATTCTTTGGGTATCGCGAGGCGTCTTGAGCGAAGCTTTTAAAGGGTAGATATCGCTTTGGGTATGGGCGATCGCCCCATTTCGGGCGATATTTACCTTGAGTAGTGTGCCTCGACATATCAGGCTATCGCCCCATTTCGGCGAAATTTACCTTGGCGGTGTGCCTCGACATATCAGGGCTATCGCCCCATTTCAGCGAAATTACCTTGAGGCGGTGCAGCGTCCTTACATTTTCACAAAGAGCAATTTTTTCATCGTTTATTAATATCCAATTATATATTGTCGAGCTATGCGACGTTGTTCGACACGAAGTTGCGAAAATCAGAAAAATAAGCTGAACGACATGGCTAAGAAAACATAACCTACGCAAATGCAAGCACTTAGTTCAGATAGTTAGACAACATGGTGCTGAAGATAAATAAAGTACAAAAGTACAACTGTACAATAAGTCAGTCACGGCGACGCCTCCTGATCTGCTCGGTGGGGTACGTGAGTGGCGACGGCGGACGGACGACCCTCCTAGCCCGGCCCTGCTCCTCAGGGGTAGCGTACTGTGTCGGCGGCTCGGGTGTCTGCTGGGGTGGTGGCCCGTGCTCCTCGGTGGACATGAACTGGTCCACGTCGAAACCTGCATGCTCGTCAATGTCGTCGTACCTCGAGTAGTCGACAGCACCGTGCGGCTGTGCGAGAGACGAAGACTGGCCCGCGTCACCCCACCGTGCCCACTGCGTCTGTGGAGGAGGACACGAGGGCACGTACTGGGTGACGTCGGGCAGTGTGGGCAGACTCGCTGGGCGAGGTGTGGGCACACCTCCACTAGGCGGGGGAGGTGCTGGCTGGCGGGGCACCACGTCTCGGCCCCCCCGGCAGGTGAGTAGGCTGCACATCCGCCCCATCGTGGCGCGCCACCGACTAATTGTTTCCCGCTGCTGAACGGGGGTCAGCACGACGTCCGCGTCGAGGCCCGCCAACACGGACTCGAACTCCCCGTACATCGCCTTCGCAAGGCGTGCACGCAAGTAATGCCGACTTGATATGAGTTAATTTACATAAAAACATCGTGTAGGGTTTTGGGGTGACCCTTACCGCAGCGTTCTCCTCTGGGACATCTGTGAAGGGTGCGTCTCGACACCGATCTGGAGCTGGGACATACTCTGCTGGTGTGTACCCAACCCTAAGCCGAGTCGTGGCGCGAACGATCCATGTAATCCTCAGACGTGGCACGATTAAATGCGGCCGGTCTCGTCCACTATCTGCCCCGCCTCGTGCCCCATGCGGCATCCACGGTATCATGCGGCGAAGAACGGAGTGCCCTCGCATGCCCCGACCGGGTCATCTCGCAAAGCAAAAGCGGCAATTTACATACAACATTCATTCATTTGGAATGGTAAGTATTGTGCTCAGACACTTACTTGCGCTGCACGTGAGGCGATGTGAGTAGCCTGCGGGGAAAAGTCCGGAAGAGGCCGAATCGCTGCGCGAACACCGGGCGGCGCGAGTACTCCTCGACGCACAGGTCAAAGAGGAGGACCTTACGGGTGAGCCAGAGCAGATGGTCACGCCAGCAAAGCTCGGACAGCCCGTAAGGTGCTCGGACCTGGACGTCGCGCGCGCTGTACGGTGTCCACCGCACGTCCTCGGCGTGCAGCCTGTCAAACTCCCGAACGAACGCGTGGTACGACTTCTTGGTCTGCTGGTGGGCGTACACCCGCTGCGGAACAAAAAGTAGTGCGTGTTATTAAAGTGTCCAAATTAGGGGGTTAGATACAAGGGGGCATACCTGTCGCTGAACCCAGTAGAGGCCCATAGTGGGCCAGTCGATCTGGGGGAGGCCGTGGTACAGGTCCTGTGAGTACGGCGCCTGGTCAACCTCGGGCCTACCGAAGGAGAAGTGCTCCCAGGACCACAGCTGCAGTAGTAGAACGCAGCCCGTCAACAGCGCCTCTTTGCCTACCTTGAGCGACCTCGACAGACCAGATGCGTGCCGCGAAAGCACGGCGAGCCCGACGACCATCGCACCATCTGCGTGCAGCGGCAAAGTTAGACATGTCTGTCAGAAGAGATTTAACGAAATGTGTTACACGGTTCGCGGGGTGTCGGCGATAAACCGGCGAACTTCGATCAGTGCGGTCCACCGTGTCCCCGTGCGAGGCGGGAACATGTACCAACCGAACAGACTAGCGAGTGCGCCTCCGGTGTCGTGCGAGTCCTCCTCGTCGCCTCCGGTGGAGATGCTCCGCAAAGCGGCATTGATCTGATATTGTCGGCAGACTCGGTGCGTATCCGTTAAGTTGCAATGAACGAGGTACTAACCAGAAGCGGAGCGACCACGCCTTCGGACTCCGTGCTTCTCATGCATCTGTAGGAACGCGACGGGCGGCCGGTGTCGGTCCACTGGGCGAAGCGCGCCCAATCGCCACACCAATCGACGGGCGTCGTGCGGCTGCAACCGCAGACCCGTGCAGGGGAGGCCGAGGAGGTGCGAGGCGTCTGCGGCGTGGGAGCCATCTCCGCGGCGGCAGTGGAACGTGTGGGTCTCCGGTCTCCACCGGTCCACGAGAGCGGTCAGCAAGGACCGGTCGTACGTGAACCGTGTGACGTGCGGGCCCTCCACAGTCGTCTGCTCAACCATCCGGCAGAACGGAAGTAAGCCGGCAGCTCGTAACCTGCACGTAGTGTGCAGCGTCGTTAAAATTCCATTAGCAGGTAAGTAAAAGAGTGCGAAAACTCGGCAGCTTACTGTGGAACCCAGCGCGGGTCAATCCGAAGAAACTCGTTCGGCACCCGAGACCGCAGTGTCCCCAGCCGCCGGCCCTCAACTGCGGACAACCTAGACCGGTGGGTCAAGTCCACGTCTTTGGTCTAGCGGTAGCAGGAGTAGCGTCAAGAAGACGCCTAACTCTCGCCATCGTCGCTCAGACTGCGTGGTTACAAAGCAAATTCATGGTTAGAAAGCAAATTCATGGTACACGTTGCAACTACAAAAATTAAATGAAAAGTAATGCAATGTTCCATATTCAAATATTACATTAACGGGATAACGAATAAGCGGTACATAGAATCGAAAATACATTGACGGGATAACAAATAAGCGGTACATAGAATCAAAAATACATTGTGGGTATAACAAATAAGCGGTACATAGAATCGAAAATACATTGACGGGGATAACAAATAAGCGGTACATAGAATCGAAAATACATTGTGGGGACAACAAATAAGCGGTACATAGAATCGAAAATACATTGATGGGGACAACAAATAAGCGGTACATAGAATCAAAAATACATTGGCGGAGACAACAAATAAGCGGTGCATAGAATTGCATTATCCACAATGACGACAGCGCCTCGGACTCGTCCATATCGTTCCCTGTCGCCGTGTCCTTCGACGCCCGACCTATACCTTCAACATTCGGATGTCGGTACCCATCGATGCCCCGAGAGGGGCTGCCGTGAACGATCCATCGACCCGCACCGTACACCTCGTTATGCCACGTGTTGAAAACACTTTGCTTGTAGTAGTAGTGGGAGATGTACGGACGACATGACTGGTGTGTCTCGCCTGCTGCGGCAATCACGTGCGAGCACGGCAAGTGCAGCAGGCGTGGCTTCTGGCAGGAGCACTCGCAGTCAGCAGCTCGGAGTATGCACAGATGGGAAGTCCTCTGCCGGTGGGCACCTCTTCGACCCCGGTCACCGCAGTGCACGTGGTACCTCCGTTCCACGCCACTCTCCGGTGTCAAGCGATGTGTCTGTGCCTTCCGTGTCTTGTTTGCCATGTACGTAGAGACAACCGTCGAGTACGACAGCCGATTGTCGGACATACATGCAACGGAGGCCTTGTACCGCTCAACGAAATATCTTTGGGTGCCTAGTAACACACCCTCAACAATGCCCACCAACGGGAGGCATCTCGCGCCTTTCATTACCCAGTTGTAAATCTCCGCCAGGTTGGTTGTCATTATTCCATAGCGGGAACCGCCCTCGTCATGCAGAATGGACCATTTCTCCAACGGCTCGTGTCGTATCCGGTTGCGTGAAACTCTTTATGCTTGCCCGACCTCGCCGGATGTTTGCGCGTCGGTCGGGAGCGCACACAAGGTCGTGGGGTCATCTCCTTGCTCGTGGTACACCATAGGGTTCCTTGACGAGCTAGCGCCATCCCTTGATTGATGATGCTTCTTGGTTAGTTCATCCAACGTCCTCCACAAATGACTCGAACTTCCTCCGCTGGTTCTGTTTGCCACGTACCGCTTGAACATGTTCATAAGTTCCTTGTTTCTGGCCGACGGAAAAAATTGGCACCCATGTGCCTCATGCACCACCGCTCTTGGTGTCCGCCACTTCTTTGCTCCCACGACGTCGGACCCTTGTTGCATATCCACGATCGCCCTCAGCAACCCTGCATGTCGGTCATGGATGACACATACATCGGGGCGGTCTTGCACAACTGCCATCTTGACTCTTTCAAGAAACCAGTACCAACTCTCCATGTTTTCCCCCTCCACGAAGGCCAATGCGACCGGTAGAACCTGGTTGTTCGCGTCCACCGCGATTGCAGTTAGAATCTGGCCCTTGTATTTCCCTGTGAGGAATGTGCCGTCCATGCAAATGACCAAGGCGGCAGTCTTGGGAAGGCATTAATGCATGCGCCGAGGGCGAAGAAGGCCCGCCAGAAGACCCACTTACAGCAAGACGCACCATCCGCGGAAACTCCGCAAGGTCGATAACCGCATGGGATTCCTACTTGATATTGCCACGAGCAAGTGTGGAATATTCTCGTAGAAGCCTCGTATGTCGAACCGTATTTACAAAGCCGTTTTTTTGCTCTCCATGCCTTTCCGTAGCTAATCTTGTCTTTGAAACCTCTCCTCGGCGGCTCGATAATGGATCGAGGTGCGAGTGCGGATTGTCGACGATCGACCATAAAACACATTTGCCACCCAAGTGGACTGACAGATGCGGTGTTCTGCCCGCTTGCTCGATTAGCGATTATGCTCGTCACTATGGAACATTTCGAGAGTCCTCCACTTCCCCTTGTATGCATGCACCGCCATGGGCACGAATCAACTACGCACTTCACGTCGTAGTCTTTTTCTTCAGACTTCACTACCCTGAATTGGCGCCGAAGAGACATTGACCAGTACTTTACCGCATCCATCACGGCCTCCTTGTCTTTATATATGGCCCCCTGCGCGACCTCGTTCTCATGATACTCCCATGCATCTCTGTTGCCTTCATTCATTGTCAGGTCTTCGAAATTATATTTAGTCCACGCACCGGGGACAGGCACCTCAGGAGTATTGTCCTCCTCGTCCGAGCGTTCGCCATCAGGGACTTCCTCATCCGCACGGTCCTCCTCCTCCATCAACTCGACTATGTGCTCCACCTCCTCCCCCTCGTCGGCCACCCCCCGCGCCTCCACGGCTGGCTCCTCGCCCCCCTCGATCCCGTCGCCACCGCCAACCTCGCCACCACCTTCATCATCGCGTTGTTGCATATCTGTATTCCCCTCCTCCGTAATATCTACCCCGACATCACGCACCTCCGACACCGATGGAGGTACCTGGTACCACTCTACCAGCAACATGAGCGGCCAGCCCCGCTCTACAGCGTACCCAACATAGCTCCTCCATGCCGAGGTCGCGTTAATAGGGATCAGCTCTCCATAAAAAGTCCTTCATACGACTTACTCTCGCTCTAACCTGAAAGAACACTTTGGGCATCCAAACCGAACATCCAAATATAAACTCCATCAAACCCTCAGATGTCCTATCTCTCGCCTAGATATGCCCAGATGATCTTTGAAAATGCCGACAAATCGACTCCATTCGCCCTCGTGCTATCTCCCCATCTCCATAGAATATCTGAAAATACAATGTCTCCGACATATCGCCTACAACGTCGAACAAAAAAATCATCATTTCTCCACCTAACCGCTATATAAATGTCACAATATATTGTCGTCAAATTTTACCCTCTTGATTTTGTAATCGCTACTGCTATATTTTTAAATATACTAATTTTTAACGTAATACGGTCATTGACTATAAATAAGTAATTAGATTACCTATATTACATACCGCAAATACTAAATATTAAATCTCTAAAATATTAAATACATAAATACTAAATATTAAATCAGTAAATATTGCCTAATATTTCTACTATCCAATCTAACTAAATTAAATTTCCAAAAACTATATTGATTCTCAACATTTCTAAATACTACAATCCTAATATGTCTAAATACTATATTAAATCTCTAAACATTGCCTAATATTTCTACTACCAATCCTAATATTTCTAAATATTACAAAATACTAAAATTTAAAAAAATTACATATAAATTTCTCGGACTTACCTTCAAAAACGATGAATATTTTCCCCTCTTTTTCTTCCCTCTTTTTTTTCCTCTCCTTCCTCTCCTCTTCTTCTCCTCGCTCTCGCTCTCTCTCGCGGCGTATAAATGGAAACTTGATGTCGCTCGCTGGTGGTATAAAAAACCACGGCCGCTTGCCCACTGCGATCGCCCGACCACAGGCGATCACTGGCGACGCCCGACGCGTGTCCCGTCGGCGGCGTAGCTCCAAAGCGCCGTTTAAGCCGATTAGCGGGACCCGCCTTCGCCCGTCTGAGGCGTCGCCCGGCCGAGGCGGAGGGTATTTTTGAAATTTTTCGCGGGCGACTAGTTCAAAAACGATTAAAAATAAATATTAAATAAAAAAATTCACGATCAGCGGTCAAGATACAGATCAGCCCACACGTATGGTGCATCGAACTGCGGTTGAGGTGCATTGGGTGGCGGGTGCATTGATTGGGCAACGACGACCTGGATTGAGTGGCAGGAACGTGGAATGGGCCATGAGTACATGGTCCAACGATGGTTCGATAAGCTTGCATCCAGCGGTGGTGATTGGCTATGAGGCCCCACATCCAAGTCCAGTGTTGGATGTGGTGGCTCCAACTGTCGTTTCCATTGCCGATGGTAGGATTTGGTAGATGTGGTGACATCGACCTTGAATTCAATTGGATTTGACTGCGGTGTGACTCAACGGCTTAGTGGCATGGTGTGTAGATCGAGCTAGAGCCAGGGAAGACAGAGATGGAGGCTTCATGCAGAGCTCAAGCATGGATTCAATGTCGAGCAATGTTGGTTGCCTCCATAGCGGCAGTGATAATCGAGGCCAAAGCTGTAAAAGAGGTGCATCAGCAACAGATAGTATCAGACGACTCTCAATGTTATAGTAGTACCATCGTAACAAGGAGAGCTCAACAAAACTAATCGAAACTTCTTGAAATTTGCTTGAAACCTTTTGAAACTTGCTAAAACTTTTTGAAGCTTTTGGTTGGAGTTTTGCTAAAACTTGTTGAAACTTGTCGGTTGAAACTGTATGAAACTTGTTGAAACTTGTCGGTTGAAACTGTATGAAACTTGAGTTTCAAAATTTGAAACTCGATAGGTAGCCTCTTAACAATGGAAATCTGAAGATACTGTGGTCCAGAATATGACCGTTTCCTCCGCCGACGGGCGCTCCGCCCCTGGCGACCACCTCCTCCCTTCGCCGGCCTGTGGGAAGGCCTCGCCGTGCTCCCCCTAGATCCGGTGTCCTGCTCCCCCCAATCCCGTCTCTCCCTTCCCAGCTCGGCGGGTTCTCCAGATCGGCTGGATTGGGGATCTCTCGTAGACTCCGACGAACCTGTCTCCCCGGAGGCGTCATCCCCATCGATCACCTCTTCGGCTACTGCTCCGCCGCTGGCTCCTCCCCCCGCTCGCAAAGGCCAGCCTTTTCTTCCCCGAGTCTCCCGCTGCTCGGACCGAGGTATTCTCCCGCTTCCTCCCTCATTAACTCTGGGCGCAGTTAAAGCGAATTCAAAGCAAGGGGCTCCCCCCCGCCCGCCCCCTGATTATCCTCCAAAGATCCGCCATACCTCCTCTGGCTTCCGGCTCTAGGCCTGCGCCGCTACTTCTCCCTGCGCCTGAGCGGCCGGCTGGGCCTAGCGCTGTCTCTCTCCCCTGGCAGGAGGTTAGGCGCAAGTTTTGGTGGCGTAAGCGTCCTCACGCCTCTTCAGGTGGGCATTCAACCGGCCTTAACCCCTCCTCACCAACCGGGTTGCCTGCTGCTTCAATTCGCCAAGCAAAAATCTCAGCTCGTGCTGCGGTCTTCAAAGGGCGTTGTTTCCGTTGCTTAGCTCCTGACCATAAAATCTCCTCCTGCCGCGACCCAGTCCGATGCTTGGTTTGTAGCCGCTGCGGCCATCGTGCGCGCGAGTGCCCTCGCCGCAAGCCTCCGGGTGCGTGTGTTCCAGGAATGGGTCCTCATCCGCGTCGCGCACCCTCTCGGGCTCTCCTGCTAATCGGCCGGCATTCGCCTTCTCCACCTTCTCGGCGACTCCAGCAATGGATGACGAGGCGGGGAAGCTCAGCCAGCTGGCTGTTCTTCTCAATGTCACTGGTGACCGCTCCTCCTCAAACACCTCCAACACCTACAAAGCTGCGAAGGCGATCGAGACTAAGGTGGCCATCCCCTGGGTGGACATGCACGTCACGTGTCACTGCCTGAAAGATTTCTTGGCGCAGTTCGACTATCCCGCCCAGCGCAACGCCGCCGTTCGTGTGAAGCACATTGAGTTCGGCGACTGTGGTTATGAAATCATACCCTGGATCCCGGACGCTGCTGCGGCCTCCTCAAAGCTTTTCGTGCGCGCACGTCTGGGCCTTGAGGGGCTCCCTCTGAACGCCTGGAACTCGATCTTGCCTCCGAGCTTTCGAGGTCGGTGCCGCTTGATCGCATCGATCACGGTCGCGCCACCGTGAAGCTACCAACCTGTTTTGGGTCTGGGTCGAAAGCCCGGATGCCATCCCCAAAAACCTTTCCGTCTCGGTTTTTCCAGAAAACCGCTGCGGGAAGCCTCCCCGTGATTCGAAGGCAGCCCAGGGTGACTCGCCCCCACGCTCCGAGCCCCTGAAGGTTCGTCCCACGCCGTGCTGGTGCATCTTGATGTTACTGAAGACTTCTCGCCGCACCTCCGCTCAGCAGGGCGCCAATGGCCAGTCCCTCGATCCTTCGACTGGACGCTGGGTGTTGTCGATGGGTGCCCCCTCACGCCTGCAGCGCCTCCCTGACTCCAGCTGCCGGTCGGATGCGCCCCAGGGGGGATCGACCGGATGACGATGAGGACCGCGGCCGCCATGACCGTCGCCAGCTGGGACGCCATGATCGCACCTACAATCGCCCCTGGGCTGGTCGGTCCTCCAGTCGCAACCGCTCGCGCCATTCGTCTCCTCATCATCAGCATGGCGATCGCCGCTCCCGCTCGCCTCGTCGCCGGGCTGCCGCTTAGCGCCGCCGTCTCTTCGCTTCGGCCTCGGCGGCCCGACCTATGATTGCGCTCGAATCACCCCGCTTTTCATCTCGGTGTGGCTCCACCAACTCCTCTCGCCGGTCTTCTTCGGCTGTGTGGGCCGGAAAGTCTGCAGCGAATGGCATCAAGGCTCCGGTGGTCGACCCAATGCCTATGGACATCTCCCCTCTATCGACGGTGTTGAAACCTTCTGGCGTTCTCCCTCAGCTCCCTGCCGGCCTCGACTTACTTTCTGGCCCTGCTGGTGACCCGGCGGAGTCCTCCAGGCCGCCTCTTTGGTCTGACCCAATGCTCCTGGAGTCTTCTCTTCCACCTGACTCGATTTCACCTGCTGTTGCCGCCGTCCTGGTGCAACCGGCCGACACCTTCGTAAGCTCCTGCCCGGCCGTGTCAATCTCCAGTGGCGCGGCCGCCCCGGCTGGGGTTCCTGACAGCTCCGTCCAGCACTTCATGCAGCAGGTCTTCGTTCAGCCGACGCCGCCTTTACTCCCCTCGCCCATTTGCGACAACCCGGGGGCGTTTCGGTCTAAACAAAGCTCCCGGCCGTCTGCGAGTGGACTGCGGCGCAGCAAGCGTCTGGCTGCCAAACCATCTGGAATTCCTTCGGCTAAGATGGCGCAAGAACTCCTCGCCCGCCGCCTTGGCTTCTGCTCTCCGTCAGCGAAGAAGGTCCCGCCTCAAGCACTGAAGAAGTTCGTCGACTTGTTTGATCAGCCGCTTCGGCCTGCCGAATCCATCGAGGCACTGAAGGTCATTTGCCACCTTGACGACTCCAGTTTGGAGCTCATGCAAGCACTGCGCCCGCCCCACGATGACGTGCAGCCGCTGCTTGCTGATGATCTCCCTGTTGACGCCTAGTTTCCTGCGCTCTTCTGGCAGTTGTTTTGCGTCTCTAATGTATTTTGCGCTTAAGTCTGCTTCCCTGTCCTGCCGGCTGCGCTCGGTCAGCTATCTTACGTGCGTCTGCTATGTGCCCCATGCGGCCATGTCTGCCGTTCTTCCTTCTCTTGTGATCTGCTATGGTACTCTGGCCAGCTTTTGTATCAATGACGCTTCTTCATCTGGAATGTTATGGTCCCCTGTTCGCCGCCCCTTCTGGACAATTGCAACTCACCTTGCGCATCTCTGTGGACCATTTTATCCCCATGATTGAATGCTGTGTGTTCTCCTGGAATGTTCGTGGGCTCAACACTCCTGCTAGACGCGCCACCGTTTATCAAACCTTGCTAAATATCCGGTCGGCGATTGTCTGTCTGCAGGAGTCAAAACTTCAAAGTGTTGATCAGGCCATCGTTCTGCAAATTGGCGGTCAGCGTCTCGCCTCCTTCTATTGCCTACCGGCTCAAGGCACTAGAGGAGGTATCCTGCTTCTTTGGGACACGGGATTAGTTCGGGTCTCCAACCCAGTTGCGCGTACCTTCTCTCTTTCGGCCAACGTATCCCTCTTATCCGAGGAGACTTCTTTCTTGCTCACCACGGTATATGGCCCCACTGCTGAACAGGACAAATCTCTTTTCTTGGAGGAGATTGTTTCTGCCGCTCCTGCCCCACAGACCCCCTGGCTCCTTCTCGGCGACTTCAACCTCATTTTCGAGGCTAGGGATAAAAACAACTCAAACCTCAACCGCCGACTCATGTCGCGTTTCCGTGCCGTCATCGACAGATGTGCGCTACGGGACATTCCTCTACAAAACAGAAGGTTCACTTGGAGCAATGACAGGCAAAACCCCACGTTGGTGAAGCTCGATCGAGTTTTTTGCAACCATGAATGGGATGTGCTCTTTTCGAACCACCTGCTACAAGCTCTGGCCTCTTCTATGTCGGATCACTGCCCGCTTCTTCTGGCAAGTAACAACGGCTCCCGCAAATCCTGGTCCTTCAAATTTGAAAGCTTCTGGACTCGTATTCCAAGCTTCCACCAGGTCGTCCAAAATAAGTGGAACATTCCTAGCCCTCACCCAGACTCCTGCAAGCGGATTGAGCAAAAGCTGCGGGCAACTGCAAAGGCTCTTCGTGCTTGGAGCAGATCCCTTTTCAGCGATGCCTCCATGCAATTCCAGATGGCCAACGCCCTCGTCCTAAGGCTTGATGTCGCTCAAGAATTCAGACAGCTCTCCCCCCAGGAACAGATGCTTTGTAGGGCTCTCAAAATAAGAGTGACTGGCCTGGCTGTGGTTGAAGCTAGGAAGAGACAGGCTTCCAGGATTACTTGGCTCAAGGAGGGCGATGCCAACACCCGTTTTTTCCACTTAAAGGCTAATGGACGTCGACGGAAAAACTTCATCTCGTCCCTTCTGGCTCCCTGGGGATCGGCCACTCTTCACTCCGATAAAGAGCGCATCCTCTTTGACCACTTCAAGCAGCTTCTTGGAACCAGATGCGCTCCCACCCGGGACATCCAATGGGCAAATTTCAATTTCCTGATGGTTCCTTTGGAAGACCTCCAAGCTATTCTCACGGAAGATGAAGTTCTCCGGGCGATCCAAGCGATGCCAGTAGACAAGGCTCCCGGCCCGGACGACTTCACAATGGCTTTTTTTCAAACAATGCTGGGATACGATCAAAAACGACGTCATGGAAGTGCTTCATTCACTTCACAGCGGGCATGCAAACAACTTTGGCGCCATAAACTGCGCCTCAATTGTGCTCATCCCAAAGAAGGATGGTGTGGGCGGTAGCGGCGATTCGATCGATAAGCCTTATCCACTCTGTTTCTAAGATCTGGTCCAAGGTGCTCGCCCGCCGCCTGTCCTCCCACATTGATGCCCTCATATCGGCATCCCAAATTGCTTTCATCAAAGGGCGAAGCATACAAGAAAACTTCTTAACGGTCCGCAATCGCGTACGCCGCTATAACCAGACGCGAACGCCGGTCCTCATGATGAAACTAGACATCACAAAAGCTTTCGACTCGGTATCTTGGGAATACCTGCTTGGCCTGCTACAAGCCCGGGGGTTCGGCACGCAATGGCGCCTTTGGATCTCCAGCCTTCTAGCGTCCTCTTCGTCTTTAGTTCTTCTAAACGGAATCTTGGGACCCTCGATTGTTCATCATCGCGGACTCCGGCAGGGCGACCCGCTTTCGCCATTCCTTTTCGACATAGCTATTGACTCCCTCCACTACCTCCTCTCCATGGCAACGGATGCTGGCATCCTCTCGCCGTTGAGAGGCCGCGCGCCGTCGCATCGCCTCTCTCTTTATGCGGACGACGCTGTCATTTTCCTCAACCCGGTAAAGGAGGAGCTTCAGGCCATCATTTCAATTTTAGATTGCTTCGGGCAAGCATCTGGACTCCGCATCAACTTGCAAAAGAGTTCTATCGCCACCATTCAATGCCAAAATATAGACCTATAGGACATCCTTCAACCCTTCTCAGGCGCAACAGCACACTTCCCGACCAAATACTTGGGGTTGCCTCTGGGCCTCGGTAGGCTTCGCCGCGTACACCTGCAGCCCATTTTGGACAAGATTGCGCGGCGCCTCGCAGGATGGCAGGCTGAGCACCTAACCATTGGCGGGCGGCTCACCCTTGTCAAATCCGTGCTCTCCTCCATCCCGATTTATGTGCTTACAGCCTTAAAGACACCTAAGAAATTCATTGTTGACATTGACAAGATGAGGCGATCGTTCCTATGGGCGGGCAACGCCCCAGCGCATGGCGGTAACTCCAAGGTGCAATGGGCAAAGGTCTGTGGTCCACACAGCTTCGGTGGCCTAGGGGTGCTTGACCTCGGCAGGTTCGCAAGGGCATTAAGGCTACGTTGGCTATGGCTTAAATATTCAAATCCACAAAGACCTTAGACCGGCCTCGCACTCCCCTGCGACCGAACGGACCAACAATTATTCTTCTCGGCCACCACAATCACCATCGGAAATGGTCGACTCGCTACCTTCTGGACATCTAGATGGCTAAATGAAAGAGCGCCTTGCCAAATTGCGCCGCTCCTCTTCGACCAAGCCAGACGGAAAACGAGATCGGTGGAGAATGCCTTGCAAAACAACTGGATCCGTGACATCCATCATCACCTCAACCTACCTCTTTTGTTGGAATTCATTCGTCTGTGGACTGCCATTCAGGCTGTTCCTCTCCAACCACACTTGGAGGACGTGATCACTTGGATGCCCACTTCCAACGGGGTTTACTCGGCCCGAGATGCATACCGCCTCCAATTCAACGGAAGCATCCCGAGCAGTTTTCAGCACACAATTTGGACGGCTTGGGCGCCTCAACGCATCAAAATCTTCTTCTGGCTCGCTCAACAAAATCGCATTTGGACGGCGCAGCGTCTTCAAATCAGAGGCTGGCCAAACCAGTACTTCTGTCTCATGTGCTTGTCGCCGTAACTTGGAGACGACCTCCCATCTTTTCCTCCATTGCGATGAAGTTCGGCGCATGTGGGCCTCCATTGCGGATTGGATTCGCGTGCCAACCCTTCACCCAAACAACTGGTGCCATGAGGTGGATTTTCAGTGTTGGTGCCTCCAACGCGTCTTCTCTTTCTCGGCCCACATGAAGGGACTCAAATCTATCATTATCCTAACCTGCTGGCACTGGTGGAAGGAGCGAAACAATAGGGTCTTCCGCCACGACTGGGCAAATCATGATCAAATCTTACGGCGAATAAAGGACGAGGCCACCTCCTGGGCTGATGCGGTAGCGTCGAAGCTTCAAGGCCTGCTAAGGAGTCTCTAGTCTAGGCCCTCCTCCCCTACCCCTCTCCACCCCTCTCCCTTGCTCCCCCACCCCCCCTGCCTTAGGTGCGGCCTTCGCACCTTGTACTCTCCTTGCTTGTAACGGTTTCTCCTCCTCGTCTTAATATATACACGGCGACTGCCGTTTTCAAAAAAAAAATTTGAAACTCGTTGAAACTTTGGCTTAGAATCTTCTCAAAACTTTTAGAACGCGTGAAACTCACTGAAACTGTATAAAACTTTACTATACTATTGGTAGCACTTCCAACGATATAATGTTGAATGGCACCACTCTTTGCTAATTTGATGATTGAGCAGAGACAATGCAATTGCATGATAAAGAAAAAAAGTACATATCCTTTTGTAATTCGACACGTTAACATGACAGCGATGATTAGTTGATAAAAAGGCTAGTGCTTAGGCATTACGCGTGGAGTGTGACGCTTGGGGAGGTTGAAGCCGCAAGCAATAGCAACACCTTAGACTAGATGGCTGTGGTGTAAAAAGTAAAACCATACTTCCCTGCGCTTCAAAACACTAGACATTTTTTACCTTTGAATTATTTTTAAATAGCATATTTTTTTATTCTATTTACATAACTAATACATGAAAAAAAATTATAAAAATAGATCTATTAAGCTATTTGAAATGGCGACAAAGTCTGTTGACAAATGAACAGATAATAGTTCTGTCGCCAAACGAATATACAATAGTTTGCCATGTAGGCATCTATCGCTATTTAATTTGGCAAAAGAGCATGTCGCTAGATCAAATGATGACAGGGTGAACCAATTGCCATTTAAAATGGCGACAAAGGACCCGTGCCATTGGGAATGTCGAACTGCGCGAAAATGTTTCAAGCACAAGTGAGTTGCCAAAGTAGGAACTTACCCTAATAATTCTTGCAACGATGCACCTGCAACACCGGGGTTTCCCTACCCATAGTGTGAATGTGGTAATCTCAAGTGGATCATTCAGTCCACACATTCAGACACTTCCACCTGAGCACACTATACGTGCTTGGATATCCATTTAAGTGATTCTCACATGTTGATATTTCGCGTTGCAAGTTGATTTTTTTCATATCACTAACATTATCTGCACATATTCCTACTATACAGAGAAATGTTACTTCTTTCGGTGGATCGATAGGCCCGAGAAATACACCAAGGCATTTATCGAGCAAAAATACAAACTCAACTACACTAAAATGCCCAAGACCTTTACCCGTTGGAAATCTTACAATCCAAAGGACAAGGCAAAAGGCCGAGACGGCGAAATACAAGGGAAAAATGTCGATGGTCTATGATGCCACTACTCAATGTGAGGTTATGTCAGACCAAGACAAGTCAAAGGAGGATTTAGAAGATAAGTGTTGGGTATATTGATACAGGAGTGATCAAAAGAAGGCAAAGGGCCGCCACATCAGGCTCTTCAAGAGAAAGGCATAGATGGATCCTAACACATAATAATATATATATTATACACGGAAGATTTTAAGCGCATGCAAGACATCAAGTACAATTTTTTTGCAAAAAAAGCACTTTAGGAATTCCGGAATCGCCATTAGATCCTTCCACCGATGTTTTGCAAAAAGGACCCCTAGAATTCCAGAATTACCAGTAGGTCCTTCCACTGGTGTTTTGCAAAAAGGACCCTAGAAATTCTAAAATTGCGAACAGGTTCTTTCAATGGCTATTTTGCAAAAAAGACCCCATAATTCCGCAAAATCATCCCAGATGCTGGTTCTTTTGACCCAAAAGATTCCAAAATCGTGAACAAGTCCTTTCGCTAGTTATTTTGCAAAAAAGACCCCGTAGATCCGTAAATTCAACACGAGCTCCGGTTCTTTCGACACAAAAGATTGGAATTACATTATACAAATTCACCGACGGCTCCTAGCCTGTCAATTTAAAAAAAACACAGCCAAGAAAAACGAAATTGTATTTTTTGCAGAAAAATTTGGGCTGGATTTTTTCACCGGACGCAGCATCACGCACCTCTCTATCTAGTAGGATGTATGACCACAAGATTAACTTTTTGTCATCCTCCAGAGTTTTCTATTCCAAAAAACACAAATATATCTTAGCTATAGTTTAGACTGATGGTTGGTGAATGTTGCAATTTGTATAGTAGGAATAGCGAAGAGAATATACGAATCTCACCAAACCCCATGTGCTGTGTAGTTCACGCTTTCACTATAAATTGTCATATTGGGTTTCAAATTATTTGTTCAAACTAAAAACATCACTCAACCTCCCTACGCGTCTATACAATAAACTCATTCAAATCCATAACTACTAGCTTATGAAAATATCATGTTGTAATCCATTATGCAAAAAAAAGTTCGAATGGACGATTGTCAAGTACTTCACACACACACACACACACACACACACACACACACACACATATATATATATATATATATATATATATATATATATATATATATATATATATATATATATATATATGCGGCCCATGAACACACAATGGCCCAAAAGATGCTACAATGCCCAAATAGCGTATAATGGGAGTAAATCAATCCCGATTCCCATTGTGTAGTCATGTCGGATATCACGTTAATTGTCAGCAGTAAATTGACAGGGAATCGATAGTAACCTATGCACATATTTTCCATACCAAAATATACCATGGTAAAAACAACAAAAATCGATCGGTGCATGCTGAAATGTTGGGTATCACTAAATGTAAAAGCTGCATATGGTGATATGTGACTACATGTAGTAAAAAAAACCACAGATACTCTGTGTTACGATATTTAACTGATAATATTACTACTAGCATAAATGATAATAGGGAAATATCTAGTGCAAATGGTTATTCAGTGCTAAAATGTTAACATCTATCGTGGGTCATCCGATCTATCATGCGTGGCTCAGATTGAGAGTGGTAGAAGCCCCTCATGGAATGAGGAGAGAAATAGAGGGTGGTTTTCACAAAACTATTTAAGTGACAAAGGGTTCCACCACTCTCAATCTGAGCCACGCATGATAGATCGGATGGCCCACGATGGATATTAGCATTTTAGCACTGAATAGCCATTTGCACTAGATATTTCCCTAACGATAATTATTACAATGCAGCATAGTAAAGATATTTTTCTGCTATTGTATTAATGATTTTGAAGAGTATTAACTGCGTGCTACGGTGTATATGAATGCTTGGTAGTAGTTTGTACATGAATCTTGAGCATGGTAGTAGTTTATACAAATGCATGGTAGTAGTTTGTACATGAATCCGCATGGCTAAAACAAATATCTTACTATCCGTGTATATAGATCTAACTATCGGTTTATATGCATTTTACAATATATACACACTGAGTTTATTAATGATAGTTGTATCAGTATGTTGATGTCGTTGTGTGCAAGCCTTTGGTAAAAACCGATCGTAAATCAAAGCTATTAGGAAAAAGTTATAGCTAAAATAAAGGTAACAAGTTTCATGTACAAACTACGGGACAAATTTTCTAGTCGAGTGGGAAATCATGGATGGGTTGGATAGTATTACTAGCCGTCTGATATAACTTTTATTATTTTCTACATATAGTGCAAGATAATACACGTACCTACAATCGGTAGTTATATATTATGCATTTAGTAGTAAATATTGAGAGAGGTCCCCGCGTCGTACGAAATTCTTGATGTTTGCAGCCGATGGGCTTAAGGCCAATTTTATTAGACCCATCGTAGTATATAGTATGGACGATAGTATTTTAGTCTCACATCACCCACAAAGGTTCATCCACACTTGTTTATACACACAAATTGGTATAGGACATCCGATCCGAGTGATACGTGTAATGTTAGTAAGGGTAGGGCTATGTTTGTAGGCTCCGCTGCACTATGTGCTGGTGGTAATGGACTCAGGCACCTTACCCTTTAACACCACAATCACTTTTGTGTTCTTTTTCTCTCTTTTTGCCACATGTGCTTGAGCAGTATACTTGTCGACATTGCCACAGTCTTGACATTGTCATCATCGCTGGAAGTAAACTTTACTGTCGTTCGCACATGATTTTACCATCTAGATCAGTGCCATTAACTATTCGTATGGCTAAAACAAATGAGACTAGATTCTTGTTGATAGATTTTACTATCCGTGTATATATATTTAACTATTGGTTTATATGAATTTTACTACATATATGCATTGAGTTTAATAACCTATAGTTATATTAGTATGTTCGAATATATGATTATTTATGAATGTAACAATATTCATGTACAAATTATGGACATATTTTCTAGTCAGGTGGGCATATTTTTATTTACTACATATAGAGCAAGATATTATAGTGTTGTACATTTAGTGTTATCATTCAGTTGCGCTCACTGTGCAGTAATATATTATACAGCCGGTAGTAATATATTATTCACTCAGTAGTAAAGATAGAGTGAAGACCTTGCGCCGTACGTAATTGTTGACGTCAGCGAAGGTAATTGTTTGCTACCTCGAACCACCGTATATCTGTTCACTCCTACATGTATTATTTTTTACTATATGTTGTAAATGGTTTTTCTGCCACTCATGACAATAAACGTTATTTTTTGTTCCCCTGTTTGCAAATGCCTACTATAATTTTTTAGTTCTTACTGACCGTGAATACCTTGTACTACAGTAGAAATAACTTTTTTTAACTATCGTCTACATAACCTTGTTAATAACGGGGTGTATATGAATGACAGTATGACTTACAGTAGATCAATCTACATTTTACTATCAAATATTGGCTCCTCAATAAATATTGTGGGTACTGTTTTTGGCCCGCGAGTGTGTTTGGACCGTGAATACTTTACACTACGTGCTACAGGCCGTAATACACAACTTGGTTAGATAGTAAATGTAAATATCAATAACCGTATGTTTGGAGTGGTTCAAACATATTGTTTTCTGTAGTACAACATAATAAATCGAACCGGTACTTATTTTTCCATTGTTAATGCTACATCTTACTATATTTAAAAAATACTTATAAACAACATTAAATCAATCACGAATCCCTGGGTTTGGTGAAATCATCTAGCCTGATATACAGTACTTCAATTGTTGGATAGTATAGTCAGCATATAATTTACTACCAAAAAATTACCCGGTAAAATATGTATTTATTTTTCTAACTGCAATAATGGATATTACTATTTGCACAAGCACTAACTTGTCGATAATGATTTTAATATCACTAATAATCGAAATTACTAAATGTTGACTATATAATTTTATTAGTTACGTAAAAAGGTGACGGTACGTATAGAGACGTAAAGGTTAAGTTATGAAGGTACGTATAGGGACATAAAGGTTAAGTTACTTACAACTCCTAATCTTCTACAAAATATAAACAATAATTAACTTCTGCATACCATACTGCATAGATAACCTTGTGAGCAATCTTGCTACCTTCCCCTGGTAGTTTCGTTAACAAGAAAACGACAAATTCATTTTACCATCTGATGGATCATAGTCATTTCATCGGAGAACAAGGATCGGGAGTATCGTCGCTGCAACCCTCAAAAGTAGTGGTTGATGCTATACCACTGGCGGAAATCCCTTCCCCTTTCCAGGATCCTCTTCTGCACACGTCGAAAATAACACAACCCATATGTATGGTAACACAAAAGTAGTAAACTCATATGAGACAGCAAGTAATAAATTACTTTTTTTCCCGGTAGTAAAAGTTCATACGAATGATAGTAAAGACATGAATGGCGGCAAGAGCTTACATAAAGAAATGGTAATAAAAATGTGAATTTCATGGGAGTAAATGGTACTAACTGAGATGGAAAAAACATTTACACTTGATAGTACTCTAGTGGATGGCCGAAACACTGAGAAGCACGCACAGCAGTAAAATCTTACAACATATTTGATAAAATTGGCAGTAAAATCTCATTCATTACATTGCTCTCGTCGTTAGTAAGCTAATGCTAAAAAGTGTTCGTCAATCGGAGCTGCCATTAAAAACTAATAACTAAAATAAAGAAAGAGTACAATCTAGTATAAACAAAGAAGCACATTTTTTATAATTAATTAAATATATCATACAATATAATTACCTTAATAATTTCATTTTACATCATTGAAAATAAAGTAATAACTGAGTTTACAGCCAGTTTTAATATGAACTTCTATTTAATCCCAAGAAAACCGGTGCCTAAAAAAATGCTCATAAGACCCACGGTTGCTATACAAAAAATGTGACTTTGAATTTTAAAGATGCGATGAAGCAACATGCCATGGATTGCAGTTCACCATATAGATATAATATATGGGCCTTACCATGATGAATAGTTCATGGCCCAAAACAATCTTCTATGCATGCAGGTGTGTATAGAAGATTGTTTTGGGCCATGAATACTTAGAGCACCAAGATCTAAAATAAGTATATTCCTATATGTATTGCATATGATTTTTTTGAAATTTTTAAGATGTTGAGTTAAACTAGTTTACTAAATAGTTCAAACTAGAATTTCCTTTTTTGGTGATATTTTGATTGTAGGTATGTGCTGATTTTATATATAAATTAGCAAAGTATGTGATCTAAATTAGGTCAAAATATTTGAATTTGAGTATATTTTTTCAAACGTATATTTTTTTGCATTGTTATAGATGAGTATATACCCTAAAGCTGAAAATTTCAAAAAAATATACCCGAATTTGGCTTGAATTCACACATTTGAAATCATGGTGCCCCATTCCAGCACACGTATATTTTTTGTGCTCAGGCTTAAATTCTTACTACACCACTTAGCTAATTTCGTTGTATGTATTTTTTTTCATAAAGCCACACCGATAAATATTTTGAAATGTGGCATATGTGGGCCATTTAGTTGGTGACAGAGCTTCTATCACTAATTGAAACGGTAACAAAGGACTTATTGCCTTTTTAATTGGCGACAAAAGCTCTATCATCAGTTGAACTAGGGACAGAAGCCCTGCCACCAATTGAATTGGTGACGAAGGATTTTTTTTTTGCCTTTTCAAAGGCGGTAGAAATCTAGATAGGTCAAATGGCGACATAGGCTTTATGGATATTCAAATGGCTATAGGCCTAGTTTTCTAATTTTTTGACATATTAATTATGTATAATTTAAAAAACAATTCTTTGACTTCGCGGCCTCCAAATTTAAACTTTTATCCTTAATTGTATACTACTACATCTACAAAATTACAAATTGTCATAAAATTACAAAATTCTGCCCACGACGATATCGACTGAGGTGGGAGGTTGAGTAACCATGACCTTGCCGCTCCATTGAGGGTGGTAAGCAGGTAATTGGTCATCACCTTCTCATTTCCTCCGGCTGCTCTCATGATCGTAGTATAGATCTACAGCTATTCGACGGGGTTGATCTTCCCCGAGTAATTTTCGACCGGACCTGGCTTAAACTTGTCCAGCCATCTAACCGCACACAGTGCGGGAGTGAACACCTTACACCCCTCATCGACATCCTCAGGGGTCATCTGCCGCTGCCATTTGTACGCATCTAGCTGAGGGGGGAACCTGTGTTGCGGCAGTGAGCGGCCCCTCAAGGGCGAAGATTCGCCTCGCCGAGCATGTCGCACTAGGGATCGGCCCCTTGACGATGTGGACTCGTTTTCCCACCTTTCATGGTCTTCGTGGTCCCGTTCTTCCCTTTGATCTCATAAGACATCGCGCAAATCCTGTCGATTGTGCAGGATTCGGTCTCAGAGATCTCCAAGATGTTTCTGGCGAGAGTTGGAATGGATTGTTCTAGAATTACGATGGCTAGAGCTAGCCACCACTATCGCTGCCCGATGACTATCATGAGATAGTCCCAGCAGCTGGTTTTTGGCGCTTTGTTGGCTAGGATGTTCGAACCTTGGATTGGCTGCTCGAGCGGTCTGGGATTGCACTGCATCGAGTAGCGTTCTCATCTGGTTGAACATCAGCGTCATCGGGTTGGTCGGATCCAATGACAGAAAAGACTTTAGCAGCATATGAGCACATTAGACATTGGCCTTAGAGGTACTGAAGACGTTGCTGTGGTGGCTCTGATGAGGTGTTGTTCCAAGGATGCGGCCTGGCCTGCCATTGTGGTCGCGCTGCCAAAAAGTTTGATGTCCCTGAAAACCTAGCACATGCAGATAAGGCATCGTTGGATTATCAAGGTTCAGATGCTTTGACAGTTTGGCCGTGATCCCTACAGTAGCTACGGCGGTCGAATCATAGTGATGGTCTGTCGTGCCGGGAGCAACAACATCTGTGGCTGCTTGCGCTGAGGCGGTCGCTGCCACAGGATCTTGGGGTCTGCCTGGAGGGATATGGTGCTTCTGACCGTCTATGGCTTCTGCACTTGGATCCCTCTCTTGGGAACTTTCGGCAGTAGTACCATTGTTGGCCCTGGCCATGAACATGTGTCGATCCGTTCAACTTCCGCCCCGACTGTTGAAAACATCACTGTCGCTGTCGCCGTCACTTTCCGTATTGACGCACTTGAGGACGTTGGGCTCCATAAGGTCGAATTTTATGAAGTACACTTCTCGACAGAGGTCCTCAGAATAAGACTCGATGAAGCCGATGTGCTCAAGATCTCCAAACGATCCCCATCGGTACAACATGGTTTCAAAGGTGATGTCAGATCTCCCTGGCAAAGCTTGGTGGACGTTGGGAATTCTGGCTTGAACGCGCACCGAAGATATGTCTGATATGCAAAAACAGCTGAAGGCCCCTACCTGGCGCGCTAGCTATCGAAGGTTAGTGATCGATAACAAACTTATACTTCGGGTACCTTCGAGATACACAAAGTCAAACACGCGAATCGGGGACACACGGTATAGATAGGTTCGGGTCTCCTAATAGAGTAACACCCTACTCCTGTATGGATAATATATGAGGTCGATAAATCGATTACAAAACAGGATGGCTAGCTCTAATTACAAGGAAAAATGAATCTGGAGGTGGCTAAGTTATGGCTAAGGGATGCTCTCCTTGGAGATCTTCTCGCTTGTCTAGCTCTAGACGGCTGCAGCTTGAGAATTTGCCTCTCTCTCTTGACGACGTCTACCCTCACTCTTATATAGTGGGTTGGAGTATCGAATCGTAGTCGATGAGGAGTCCATCACCGTTATGATCTTCGTGTCATATCCAAACTTCCGCAACTGCCAGGCGTATTCGAGTGGGTTTTCTCGTATCGGGAACACGATCGAATCCTTCGCTGCATGGAGATGTCTCTTCCCGTGTATATCTTATCCCATCAAACTGGGCCCGAGATATCTGGAGTTTCCAAATGCTTGTGATAATATATGTGATATGATCCTCGAGTTTGTGGCGTACGTCCATATCCCATGTTTAGATATTTAACATTAATAGCATGTATGATTGCATTTGATATAACTAAGCTCTAGCAATGCAAGCATCAGGAACCGTCCTCAGCTTCACCAAAATCAATGCAATGCCACAAAAATAGCATAAATCTTTAGCAACAAACACCATCCAAATGACATCCTACCAATGTGCTGACCTATAAGAATGCTAACCTTATAATCAGAAATCATACGGTACATTGCAGCGACATACTATGCAATTTCTAACACAAAAGACATGCCCACACACAATCTGCAAAATCCAATTGATGCAATGCGCCAAGATTTCACCTGTCCGGATGACGAATACGTAGACACCCCACGAGAAGAGGATGTTGAACAGCACGAATAACGGCGCCACCACCGCCACCCCGATGAACCTCCTCCAGAACCTGCCCACCACAACAACCGCCAAATACACCAAACTTGAGCAACACGCAACCAAAGCAAGATCAAAATTGCGCTAAAAGAGAGACAAGAAAGCAAAGCGAGCCAGGACTAACCTGCGGTGGGGAGCATGGCGAGGAGGGAGACGGAGGGGAAGAGGTGGGGCACCATGACCACGGTGAGCTGCAAGAAGAGCACCAAGCCATAGGAGACCAGCACCGACCACAGCACCTCCCATGGTGACCTCCGTAGCCGGTGGAGCCTCGACACTAGTCTGCTCATCACCACGAACTCGTCCTCTAGATCCCAAGAACCATCAAGACGACTCAAGCCTAGAGATCCAGCCCCGGTGGGGACGGCGAGCGCTGGATTCAAGTGAGATCTCTCGATCTTGCGGGATTCTGAGAAGGAAATGAAATGGAGAATCAAAGGAGATGGGTGCGTGCTCGAACTGCAACGTCTTGCTCACAAGCTCCACATCACCCTCGAAGCGGAGCGACAGCTCACCTCCTCCATCGCCTGGCAGCCTCCAACGCTTCCTCGCGGGTACGGGACGGAGCAGCGGTTGATAGCTCACTAAGATGGGGAACACAATGGGAAAGATCCGACGATACTGAGATTTCGAGAACCAATCGCTAATACTTAAAGATGAGGAGCGATCGCCAATTTTTTTTTCTTTGAACGTGAGTACGTGAGGAGGTGGAGAACGGATGACCTCCACTAACTCCTAATTCGAAGTAGTAGAGATAATTATTGAAAATTTAATTATTTTTAATATATTTTAATCTATATAAAAAAATACATCCTATAAACTTTAAACGAGACCCTAGAAAATTTCAACGCCGCCGTGCGCATCAATTAACCCGACAGATTCAAATCTGGCCCACGCATTTAACACGGAAGGCTCACCAACAGCTACCGCCACGCGCGCGCATAATGCGGTCGGGCGCGCTACGCGCACCGCATCCACCTAACGCCGACGACACATAAAAAAAACAGCGGAGTTGACAACTTGGCGTGCATGGGCAAGGATCAGGACCACTCTGAAAATCTGGCCGACAACTAAACAGAATGGAGAGGAGAAAATTGTCAATCGCTAGCATATGCATGCCAGCCTCTTCAATCTTCCCGACTCTTTTCTTTCGATTTGGTAGTAAAATTTGTTTGACTCGTCACGCTTATGTCATAAATACATACCTTTTTTGGAATCCCTCCTATTATAAATACATGTCGTTTTAGAATACGTCCAATCAAACTTTATAAACTTTTTCTATTAATATCTTTTTAAATATTTACATTAGATACATGAAAATCATATGCATAAATTTATCTCAAAAAGTAATTTCATAATATTACAATATTATTGGGTTTATAAATATATTATAATAAAAACTATTAGTTGAAGTGGCGATTTAGGAACTATGTTGATGTTCAAAATAACACGTTGACCAAAGGGAGTAAGTGTTTGGCATATATGGTAAGATTTGATCATGCGGATGCAACATATTTCTCATACCACATGACTTATTTCCGTCCCTTCATGTAACAGTTGTAAATGCACAAGGTCAAGAGATCAAATTAGATGAAATGTACAGATAAGACCACCTATGGTTGGTAGGACTCGGTTGTAGCTAAGACATATATAGGTGTTATGCCGGTTGAACTAGCCACCAAGAGTGGTTTAGGGCATGTATAATACTATAGACAGTTATTGTCTATAGCAAATTGCCATGTCACCTAT
Organism: Guadua angustifolia; assembly: GCA_036346375.1. Classification (NCBI taxonomy): domain Eukaryota; kingdom Viridiplantae; phylum Streptophyta; class Magnoliopsida; order Poales; family Poaceae; genus Guadua; species Guadua angustifolia. The sequence goes on along the minus strand of CM070502.1, from coordinate 63,916,116 downwards.
AGACAATCTTATACATTGGTATAGACAATCACTTTTTTTGTTCCCGTGCTACAATCAATTCATCTCTACACATAACCAGTTTGGTTCCCGTGCTACAGTCGACTGCAAATGTATAGACAGCTTCTTTCTCTTTCCTCTTTCATCCACATCAACAAATAGGTGACATAGCAACTCTTATAGACAGCTGATATCAACCTATTGTACATGCTCTTAGGAGAAACCTCAAAACCTCTTGTCCGATTTGATCTTAGTTATGCAATACTCCCGCCAGCTCAAAGAGTCACTGTAGATGTATTTATGCCGTACAACAAAGAGTCACAATAAATTGGCTACCACATGCCAAATTTGATTGTGTCTAACAAGGCAAAATGTTTCACTGAAAAAGATATATATAATGTACGGCCCCTTTTAATTTTGTGCACATATCATTCTTGGGCGGTTTATGTCCATATGCAAGTTGCAACCCAACATATATTCATTTATTTCCAATGTTGACAACAAGTGTTGATTGAATGGACGCCTTTTTCTTTCCTACGGAAAATTAAAAAATATATATTTCCAGGATTGCCAATTTGAACCATTCATGAATGGTGCACAATATTACGCGAATTTTTTAGGCCATCCTTTTCTATTGTATATATCATTCAACAAGTATTAAATTTTTCTTGTTTCCGGAAGTAGCCGTCAAACAACAACTCCAATGAAGATGAAAAATAATCGAGCCACGAGAAATTCTAAATTTCTGTTGTTGCTGGTTAAATGTATGTACGAAAATGGAATTATCTCGTTCAAGCTGGCAAGAGTTTTTTTAGTTTCACCACATAAAAAATACAAGAGAAGTTTTGCAGCCATGTTATGCGTTCAATGGTGGCAGTTAAGTGGCCATCTTAAAAGCCCTTAAATGATTACGCATTTGATAGTACATAATATATGCAATTGTTGGATTTCACCTTTCAAATTATTGTTGTGACATGATGTATATCATCCACTTCATAGCTGTTAAAAAATCAACTTCCCTCAAGAAAAACAATTAGCAGTGAGGCTTGAATTTTCAGTCGTCTCACCAATCCAGACGAAAGGAATTAACCAACTGCGATTTAAGAAAATTTTATATTGTTGTGTCCTCAGTAGCAAGTGACGTTCTTAGATCAGCATTGATTTTCTTCTCCAGAGCATGGATGATTTCACACGTTAAAACTATAACGTAACTACTTCTTTCATACTTATTTTCCCATGCATCCCTAACTAGGAGGGGCGAATCCAGCAGCCTAGCTCCAATAGCATCGAGCCTACCCTCCGATAACTTTCCCTGGCCTCCCCATCCATCCTTGGTCACCATGATAGCAAGCATTAATTGTGAAGCTGGAGGTGGAAGATGATAGGAGAAGTGATTTGGGCCGAAACTCTCTCTATGGGCCATGCCATACTCAAGTTAGGTCAACCAGCCAATCCCACTCCTACCAAACTCATTACCCGTCTAAATTAGTTACCTCTCTCTCTATCTCTCTAGCATAGTAGCATTGCTCCCCAATCCCAATGTTGAGCCACAGCCATCAAACCCTGGTGCGGCGGGCATGTGGGCAAGCTGCGGCGGCATTGAAGAGGCAAATGGAAAGTACAGCAGAGGTAAGGCGTGAGGCGGAGCAGCCTATGTGTGGAGGCTTCGGCACGGCCGTCGTAAGAAAGCAAGTAGCGGCCGACAGTTAGCACTCGTCCAGCAAGCAAGTAGCGCGGGTGGGAAGCGTCGCACGGCGTTGACAATGGCAGGTCACGCACTAGTTAGGCAGGCCGATAGCTAATGAATTGAAGTTATTTAAAAGAAAAACAAATCCAACTTTGATTTGTGCAATTTTGATTTGTGATTTAGTTTCATCGATTGTCATTCATTCGTTCGTTCAAATTTCTGTACAGATTGCATGATCCAATAGCTTATCCGTGAGTAATGTTCTGCTTTGTGAATTTTCAGGAGTTCTAGTGGGTAATGTTCTGCTTTATGGATTTTCAGGAATTCCAGTTTTTCAGGTTTGAATATCCTCATCTAGTTGTTATAATTTTGAATTGATGTACTAGGTACAACGTGAGAGAAATAGGAGTAGTCCTGCTGTTTCAAAATAGTTCACCAAATTGTGTGCACGAACCAAGGAGGCACAAAATCAAAGTACTCACATTGTTGTTTATACTAGTTCAATGCCTGTGCGTTGCTACGAAAAATAAAATTGGTAACGAAACATAAAGGTAAGCAATAAAAGAAAATTGTTTTACAAGATCAAACATTTATCTTTCCCAATTACAAAAATTTTTCCGGAGAATTGTGGTAGAAGTCGAATGTATGAGTGTATATCAAAATTTACAATCTCGCAACATATTCTTCTTACCTTCACTCTCACCCAAACACTTGTCGATCTTAACGTCTTCAATTTGTTTATCACCACTACAAAAAAAGTCATTCAAGATAAAAAAGGTCAGACGAGAGCACAACAGGTTTCTGCGTGACTTGATTTGGGTCCATGAGGAAGTATGTTTTCCTTTTTCTCTACCTGAATTCAGACATATGCATAAGGACAAAAAAAAAGACAGAGACTATTACAGGAATTCTATCAAGGTACTTGTCACTAATCCTAGTAAATTCAGCTTGCCTCCTTTCTGTTGGGTCTGCAATAAGATAGTTCGACATGTAAAGCTATTCGGCATGTATACTCAGCTTTGCACTTTTGCTGGGAATATTAAGACTTGATAGTTGAGATAAATAGAAACAAGACCTTCTTATAATCACTCCATAAATGTGATGTTGAAATGTTACCGATTTCATCTCAGTAATAAATAGAGTGAGCCCTTGGAGGCAATCTAGCAATAAGATGCCTAAAAGATGAGACCCTCTTATGTAAGGTCTAGACCGATAATCAATCTCGTAAATAATAACATAGATTCTGTTATTTCGGACATAATTTGTCTCTCGCCTCTAGTTACAAGTTGAGCTACTTATAACAAGTTATAAAGGAGACAAACCTAGAAAATTCACCCTTAAGTCTGGCACCACCATGAGCAACGTTGTAATGTTCCGTAATCTGTATGTTCCCCCAGTGAGATATCTCTATCTCCCTTATAATTTGGGCATTTATCTAGTTAGATATTTAAAATGGTGCGGTGTAATTTTGTAACATTCAGAAAAATCTATGTAAATATGCAGATACCAAGAATAACTTTGAGCGCCTCTCGGATGGTTTCTTTAGGGATGTTGATTTAACGGTTCCTCGCAAAGAACATGGTTTCAGGCGTTTGTCAGATCATGAATCAACTGTGAATTTGTCAGGATTGAAGAGAATTCTGAGTTGAGCACACAATGATGACTTATATTAAGAGTGGAGTGAAGTAAACTGCTATGGACCTCTTTGATTCATAGGAAAAATGGAACTCTTTATTTGTTGACGAAGGAGGAGATTAGCGACGGCGAGGACAGTGTTGACATAGAGAGGGCAGAAGAGGAAGAAGATGGCAGCGGCTCTTTACTTGTTGTGGACTTCTACTGAACATAGTATTGTCTAATTGTTTGGACCTTATTGTTGTAGTCCAATCTCTTAATCTACAGTATCTAGTTCTATCTACAGCTCAAGGCCCTGGAGATGTGGTGGCAGAATACTACCAATAGCACAATGATCCAATCCAACAAACACAGATGTAAGTTTCTTCAGCACAAGTTTCTTCAGTTTGATCTTGGATTCCAGCTATTCCACATGGTTAGGCAGGCAAATTAGTTTTTTTCACTATGTTGCCATATTACAGATAAGTTCTTCCTTTCATAACCAACCATGTCAAATAAAAATATGGCCAAAATGGCCCACTCCATCACATTCCAAACAAATTTCGCTACTCCATAGAATAATCTTACATGACATTATCAATGGTTATGCAAATTAATATCACTCATTCACTTTTTGCTCATGGATACAATACATATGTCCTATACCGGTCAGATTTTCTCACGCAAGAGAGAAAACACCAATCTAAAGCAACCGTACAAAGAAAGAATGGTAGACCAGATGAAAACCTGCTTGACCTAATTTCTATAAAGATCAGAACCAGTGGATCATTTCTTTTCATTTTCTTGATCCATAATTCCTTGAATACACGAAAGCGGTGATAAATATGTAGCAGGTCTGTCATACCTATGGAGGTGGGAGAGTGGCAATTCATCTGACAGTGAACCTCCATCTAGCTGCCTACACGAACCAAACAAACAAATGAAAATGTGAAACAACAATCAAATCTTTATGGATAACCAAACTCTAGTAGTAGCTTTTGACACAAATATCAAACTAACAAGAGCAAAGACAAGAGAAAGCATACAAATCTCACCCTTTTATCTTAGCAAGAAGGTTTGCTCCTCTGTAAAGCATGATATACGTCTATCTTTGAACCAGCTGGGGAAAAGAAGACGCTAGGGCTAGCGGAAAGGAGACGGCATGAGTCGTCTGCTGGGGGTGGGTGGGCTGCGGTCAAGCAGGGTAGTTTGGGGATTAGAAATTGTAGAACGGACCGCCACTAACTCAAAATTAGAAGTAGTAGAGATTCTCTATTTACAGTTAATACATAGCGATGGAAAGAAATACTAACTTTTATTGACTGCACAGCACGCACATAATCTTTCAAAGGTTCTTCGAATTTAAAGAGAAGATTGTCGCATATAGTAATGTAACGTTGACATCATTAGGTTATAGAAACCACGAAAGGGATGGTTATATGGTAATTAATACCAAGTGGAATTTTTACGATTTTATTGATTACCTCTCTTTGAAGCTTTACAGACAACATCTCGACTTGAACCAACTTCGAAAACACCTTTTCCATGAAATCCCTTCACAAGCACCTAAAAGCTTAATCGCCTTCCCAAAGTCCGCCAAAGATTGCCCAAGTTCTAACAAATGAAAATCAGATTGTGTAATTGATCCTACAATCCAATTACAAAATTACATAACCAAGAGAGGAAGTTGAGATATTGTTGATGGCCCCGAGCAAAGAAGCTTGGGTTCATTATGATACCATGCACCATGTCAATTATTTCTTTATTTTGAAAGACTAAATTTTGAGCAAGCATAAAATGTTTATCGCCATTGCATATTGGGACCTGCTACTAAAAAGTCTTACCATGAGAATGTACCATCAAACTTGCAAAGAATCTCAAAATATGGATAAAATCAAAAGGATTTTTGTACCTCTGTGTCTTTTCACAAGGCGGAATGCTTGTTTCGGGCCTCTGCTAAATGATTTTCTAGCTCAAAATGTAATGTTTAAGCTTCTCATATTCAGAGTAGATTCCTCCACGTGCTTTTCTTTTCCCGAATAACATCACCGACTTTTGACTGTACATCCTAAAAAATGGTCACCGATTGTTAATGACTAAGTGAAATTTCAATATTGAGATGAAAAGGAGAGTTGACACCATGACATTCTTTTATAATCTTATTGTCAAAGGCGATTCGTGTAATATCAAGAATATCTTGTGAACATTGGTGAGATACCTTAAACATCTGTATGAAATCTGCAGGTTTCTTGAATATACCGATCTCATAAGACCTTGCTCTATCCATTTTACGCTTCATACTCAAGCAAAATAAAACAATAATATAAGTCAAGGAACTATCAAAAGTAACTAACAAGGAATTCTTTAGTAAAATTAGCCAAGATATATAAGGCATGGAAACATGGACATAGAAAGTTCCAAGAAAACAACAAACAATGGATGGGCCTTATGATGCACAAGATTGCAAACGACTATTGCAATACCGCACTTGAAATCGCAGATTGATTCAAATGATCGCACATTCACGATCGAGGTATCTGGTGTGATCTTTTTAGTTATGCAGATGAAATTGCTTTATTTTGTTCTCGACCTCTCGTGGAGATTTCAACAGAAAATCAAATAAAATGATCACATTGCAAACCAAAGATGCAAGATAAAACATGCATATGTCGGTTGCCCAACAAGCTTACTTGACTATTAATGACTACTTAAGGGCGGATATGATAGAACTTTCCATACAAACTTATCATTCATATGTCACAAAGTTTATGTAACATAGATCCAAGAGTCAAGAATTTATGCAAGAAAACTTAGTCAAAAAACATATAATTATGTGGACCCAAAGTCAACAAGGAAAATTTAGCACTTGGCTCGTGCAAATACTTTACCTCTTCATCTCGCTCGCAAAAATACTCTCAAATCTTCTCTTTGCTTAAGTTCGTGGTGTGAAGCTATTCTGTTGATGAATAGGTCAAGAGCTTGACGCCGCAATTCAATGAACTCTTTGCTAAACCGGAATTTCTCTGAGGGTAAAGAATATTAACAACAACACCCCAGTAAGCAAGAGAACACAATACTGACACCACAGTTCAAGAGTCCGTAGATTGTTATGTTCTAGAGAGGATATAAGAAATAGGTTGTTAACAAAAATATAATTTGCCATATTACCAACAAAGATTCTTCTCTCGGAAGGGAGGTATAAAATGCCTTTGTACTTCTCCATAGCCGATCATGCAACCACTCAAAATCGCTATAGCGCCGGATAACAATTTTCTCTCGTCCTCGAATTCAGGTAGGTTAGTCTACGAGACAAATGCTACCAAATTAGCAAAATCATGATATGGCCAAAAACAAAATATCCGCTCAAAGCATCAATATGATACTGACTCCTAAATAGAATTAAAGCCCCAAAAAATATAGAGGGAATGAAATGTAAAGCAAATGTTGCAGTCAACTCAATCTACACAAAATGTATGAAGTAGCAATAGAACAGAACAAAAAATTATGTACTCATTTGGCGTGTAACATGATTGCCATGTCATTCCCCGCAATCATCTTGCTTGGTTTCTTGAATCAAAACTTTCAAATATTCGGTTCCTTATATATAAGTGAATATAATTTTTCCCCCAAATCTGAAACTCAACCTATTTTTTACAATCCATTAGGCTACCCTCTTCATACTGACATATTGTACTAATGCTCCATAGCTGCTCTCTATACTCTATAGCTCCTTCACGCCAACATTCGTAAAATCGAACTATTCAATTTTGTGCCATTTCCTTTCCCCAACACATACTTAGCTGTACTAATTATGGAACATCAATTAAAAGCTTCCTACCGAATCTAGAAGGCCATAATAAGGGTTTGCAAATCACCAAGTTCATTTATTACTAATTGTTAATAATTTTCAGTTTTGGATCTATATCGCCAAATTCTAGTCCAAAATTTAGTTCCACTGCTCAGCTCTCCCATCGGCATCTTGTGCCGTGCAAAATTGTTTCTAAAATTTGGCATCGCCATATGGACATAAGCAAACAATCGACTCGAGCGAAGAATCGAAGGTTTGGGGTTTGGGAACGGCGAACTAATCGATGACCTTGGTGATGACGCGATAGGAGATGTAGGCTCGACGCCGGTGCCCATCTTGACGGGATCCATGACAGATCGACAGAACGGCGCCCAGGCCGCCCAAGCGACCACGGGCTTTATGGCTCCTCTCTCTCGCGAGCGCGCGATAGATAGATTCAGGCGATTACCACACAAGGCGCGCAAAAGGCCGCGGCAAGGGAAGGGGAGCGATGGAGGGCGGTGAGCGCAATTACCGGGGAGATCATGGCGAGCTTCCCGGCGAGGCCTCGTCTCCTCGGTGCGGCAGGACAAAGCTACGGGAAGAAGAGGCGTGGTAGAGTGGGCCTTGGAGTCCCCCGACGGCGTGGCGGCCGAAGCGCTCGGCTCGGGCGGCGAGGGCGAGGAGGGTGCAGCCGGCGTCATGGTAGGGCGGCATGGTGCAGATGGCTAGGTGCGATGAAGAAGGGGGTTGGGCTTCCGTCTCCGTCTAATCCATGTGGGTTTGGGGGCAGGGATGAGCCAACCGTGGAGCTGGGCGTCCCCACGGTGTAAAAGAAGAAGGTGCGGAGGGAGAGGCAGCGGGCGAGGCCCCGGCGCGCGGAGAGCCGCCGTGTTGTCGCCGAATCTAGCCTCCCATGGCCGACCGACGAGAAGGGGAATGGACGGTGGGGGCATCTGGACTGGGTGAGGCTGGTGGGCGAATAGGTGCACCAAGCAGGCTATGGCGGGAGGGCGGCCGTGGAGGTGGCAGGCTACGAATTTGGGGTGGAGACAGGAGGTTGGAGAGGACGGCGACGTGGGTTGCATCCCGACGCCGATCTAACCGGAAATCACGGCTGCGCGGAGCGTGGGGGTGAGGGAGAGCGACAGTGGCGGAGGAGGTGGCGAGGCGGCGGGCGAAGGGGACGACGGCAGGGGAGGAGGGATCGCGATGGCGAGGCTACCGAGGGGGACGCGGGCAGATCGATGTGGCAAGGAAAGGAGACACGGAGACGCTAGGGCTGGCGGAAAGGAGACGCGGGCGGAGTCGTCCGCGCGTAGGGTTGGGGGTGGGCTGCAGTGTGCGCGGGGTAGTTTGGGGATTAGAAATTGTAGAACGGACTGCCACCAACTCAAAATTAGAAGTAGTAGAGATAAGGTGATGCACACTGCACGCCCATCTTGAGATTCAATCTCTCTAATTTTTTTACTAGAAAATAGTCAAACGGTATATAGATTTAGTGACACACCAAATCAAAATGAGCCTTGTAAAAATCAACAGAATGGGTAATACTTAATGCAGTTAGACCGTACTTATCCCTATTAGATGATATATAGCAACTACTCAATACCGGTGATAATTTAGTTTAGCTCTTTGAGCCTACCCTCTATTTTCATCTTAGCTTCTCCACTGCTAACTAGTAAAACAACAAAATAAATGAATCCTTTTTATTGAGATTAGTAATTGTTTTTTATTGAAAAATTGAGCTTGAAGCGACTACTTTTGGAGACTGTCTAGCAAAAGGCAGGTAAGAACTTTCAATTCAGTGAGTGCCATGTTTTGTCACTAATTACTTCACTTGCTCGTCTTGATGTACCCATCCAACAACCACGATTTTGAATATGGACATAAAATTAAAGGAGAGAAATTTCTAGACTGAACTGTGTACGAATCTGCAAAAAGTGGAATTTGTCTCGTTCAAGCTATGAACTGACCTCTCTTATTTTAGTCGTGTAGCTCGTGTCATCTGGCATTAAAAAACCTTGTGGGGTCTAATTTGGATATGTCCTTTACACTAACAGTCTAGATAACTTGAAACAAAAAAAAGGAACATTTTTGCCTATCACTTAAGACTTGACCAAAGATTCAGTGGACTGGCACTGTTCTTCAAAGAGCCAAAGGGTGCTAAGAGGATTCGAAATATCATCGATAATCGCTCGAATATAACGATTATAGGCCGTATCGAGTCGGCTCGCCATTAGAAACCGTTTGATAAATCGGTCCAATTCACAAAATAATTTAGAAAAATTTATATGATGTAAACCGGTCGATAATAAGTGAAAATCACCCAAAATCAGCTCTAAAAAATATTCAATTGGCGGTCGAAATCGACCGATTTTCGGTTAAAATCGACTATTTTTTGAATTTTTTCCAAAAATTTTGATTTCTTAACCATTTAGTTTTTAGTGATTTTCAACCAGTTTTTACCAATAATCGAAAATCAATAATCATTCGAAAATCAAAATTTCGATATTTTGAACCTTGGGTACTACTAGTACCAGCCTGGCTACTTGGTAGAGTTCGATACGTAGTCACCTACTTAGTAGAAATGTTTTGATCCAACTTAGAGTAGGTACAATAAGACTGCCTCAGCTTAATATTAGCATATACACATCAGTTTTATCCTATACGGAAGAGTGAGAAAAGAGAAGAAAGAAGAGAACATGCTCTATTTAGCAACCAACATCGCACAGAAAACAACGTGCTATAACCAGCCAAAAGCCCGTGTTGGAACCGGCATGAACAATTGTTATTGTTGAAGTTAATGTTTTGCCAATAGCTATAAAGATGAAGTTAGTGATGAATGCTCAAATTAAATGTTAGATGACATAGATGAAAGATAGAGTAAGTAGTGGGTTTTGTTATTGTACTACTCTTTGGTTCTCTTTGATTCAAAGAAAATTTAAAAAAAAACATAAATTTTCTATTCCGATATGATTTTGCACTGTAGCATTTTACAGTATCACTCGTATGAAAACACAGAGAATTCAAAGGAATCAAGATATCCACTCCAAGGCCAACCTCGTTTTTGCAATCTTTGTTTTCTTAATTTTATACTACCTCCGTTAGGGGTGAAACCGGGTCGGATACGGGCAGATATTGTTCGTCCCGTATCATAACCCATATTTTTTTGGGGATTCGGAGTCGGATACGGATATCCCATATACGGATACGAATTCGGATTATTCGGAATTTGGATACGGAGCGGATACCTGACGGATTCGGGTCGGGATCGGATAGTAGTATAGCACATAATTGTGTACGTAAAAGAATGAATGAAACATTAATCTTACAACATTAACTTCAAGTCATAATTATTTCAACATAGCATAGTAGTATAGTTAGAGGTGCAATTTAGTGACTCAACTAATTCCAGTAATTTGAATAGAAAAGAAGTTTATCAAATAAGTTGAACAAATCAATTTAGGTAAAAGCATTATGTCATCACTCTATTTGTTTGTTGATAGATTTGTTGAAATTCACGCTTAATAACAAAGTAGTGTTTTTTAGTGCCAGTATCAAACAACTATTCTATCTATCCAATAATGAACCAAATTAATGGAAGAATAACTGATTTTATCCGGATATCGGGTCGGATATTTACCGGATATCGGGTCGGATATTGCTCTTCCCATATCCTAACCCATATTACATGAGATTTTTCGGATACGGATCGGATATGCTCTTCCCATATCCTAACCCATATTACATCAGATTTTCCGGATACGGATACGGATAACATCGGTACAAATTTTAAACGGATTCGGGATCGGATCGGGCGGATATTTCCTGTCCCGTTTTCACCCCTAACCTCCGTTTCTGAAAAGCTGACATTATAGGCGCGAAATCGCACTTCTATTGAGGAAGGCATTGGCATCATTTTTACTTAGTCCAACTGACGAAGAAAAACACGCAAAGAATATCACATCTGAAAAGGAGCTCTTCTATGATACGCTAAAATCAATACTGTGTGTTTGTTCTTTTGGATATAATTGTTTAAATTAGTTTGAATTTAGGGTGTGTTTCATAGAACTCCAGCTCCGCTAGATCTATGAATCTAGTGGAGCTAGTGGAGCTGGATATTCCTAACTCCACTAAATTCGTGGAGTTAGAGCTGTAAGTACATTAAGAGTATTTAGATAGATCATCTTGTTTACATTTTAGACAAAAATATAAACTTAATTCACTTTATTTTAACCTACAAGTTTCAGATCTCAGATAAAGTTAGGATCTAAAACTCTACCAAACAGACCCTTAGTTATACTACTCTTGGTAGTATGAGCATTATAATACCTAGAGGAGTCAATTTGAACAAGGAATGCATGGCACAAAAGTAATTTTGGCAAACCCTATTAAGCTAGAAAAGTACTCCATATGTCCATACCCTTAAACAAATATTTTTATACACAAAAGTCTATAATGCTATCGAGAAATCAATTATTGAATTTGATTTCTAGTTACTACCTCTGTTTATTTTTTTACAAGATACAGTTTGACTTGGTGCGGTCTTCAAAATTGAACTTTGAACATTAATTTCTTTTATAATATTTTGTTTGTAGTTACCAAATCATAACCATAGGAAAACACTTTCAAATACAAATGTAACGGTATCACTATTGTGTCATCTAACCTATATATTATTGGGCTAATTATTTGTCAAACTTTACAAACTTATAATCTCGAAATTTCAGCTGTGATTTCGGATTTCGAGCGAGAACAAGATTCCAAATCCAGACAAAAAAAAAAAAATCAAATTACTACAATAATTTCAGTAATTTGGTTTAGAGCAGTGCATTAATAGCTTATTTGGTTAGAGGCTTGGAACAGAGCAGTGGAGGTCTTGAGTTCGATTCTCCATAATAGCATTTATCATTCTCTTTTTTTTCCCTGCTCAACTCAACTAACACCAAAAAAAAATGACCGACGAACTAATTTACAGATAGGCTGGCGTGCTCTTATCCTCAGCCGACGAATGCGGAAGGTTTCTTTGGATTTCTTTTCGAATCAATCCGGTTGCGTTTCTCATATTTTTAAAAAATCATCAAAACAATGTAAACAAAATGTTTTTCTTTTTTAAACAAATCTGAAAGTTTTTAATTTAAATTTTTCAAAGTTGAAACTTTTTTATTTGAATTTTCCAAGATGAAACTTTCTAATTTAAATTTTTTTGTTTTAATTTTTACGAGTTGAAACTTTTCTATTTGAAAATTTTTGGTTCAATTTTTTTTGACATTTTAAATCAGAACTTTTTGAACTAAAAGTTTTTGAATTAAAACTTTTTAAATCAAAAGCTTTTGAATCGAAAGTTTTATGAGTTGAAACTTTTCAATTTGAAATTTTCAAGTTGAAACTTTTAATTTGAAACTTTCCTATTTGAAACTTTCTGATTTGAAATTATTTGATTTAAAACATTTCATGTTGAACAGATGAACTAATTTATGCCACCCTTAGATAGGTTAGCGTGCGCTTACCCTCCAACCGACGGACACACGGAATGTTTCCTTTGGATTTGTTTTTGAATCAATCGGTTGCGTCTCTCATTTTTTAATAAATCATCAAACAATGTGAATGAAATGTTTTGCTTTTTTTTAATCAAATCCAAAAGTTTTTGAATTTAAATTTTTCAGAGTTGAAACTTTTTTATTTGAATTTTTCAAGATGAAACTTTCTAATTTAAAATTTTTCGTTTTAATTTTTTATGAGTTGAAACTTTCCTATTTGAAAATTTTTGGTTGAATTTTTTTTGACATTTTAAATCAAAACTTTTCGAACCAAAAGTTTTGAATTAAAACTTTTTGAACCGAAAGCTTTTGAATCAGAAATTTTAAAAGTTGAAACTTTTTTATTTGAAAATTTTCAAATTGAAACTTTTTATTTGAAACTTTCTGATTTGAAATTGTTTAATTTAAAACTTTTCGTGTTGAAACTTTCTGAGTTGAAACTTTTTTATTTGAAACTTTTCGAGTTGAAACTTTCTGAATTGAAACTTCCTAATTTAAAATATTTTTATTTAAATTTTTCTGAGTTTTAAATTTTGAGTTGAGTTTTTTCAGTTGAAACTTCCTTTTTAAAGTTTTTAAAGTTTAAATGTTCTAATTTTATATTTTTATGTTAGAGAGGGAAGAAGGGGAGTGGGAGAAGTGAGTAGAGGAAAGGGAAGGGGGAGATGGATGAAGAAGATGATACTTAACATCCTAGGAAGATGATCTTAAATTTATTAGTTGAAAGTTAACCTCAAAATAGTGATCAAAAAATAAAGTGTAGAGTGGGATTCAAACCTAGACCGTTGGGATCCTTGTTCAACTCAACTGAGGTGAAAAAAATAAGCATATAGTAGGATTTGAACCCAGGCCGTTCAGACCGAATCAACAAAGTTTGGCGCCTTAGAGCATCTTGAAAAGCACTCCTCTAGAACTCACTCCCTAGAAGTCAAATTTAGAGAACTCTCCAAAAAAATACCTCTCCATATTTCCTCTCTCTCCAATAGCACTCTTCATATCACACTCTCTATTTTCTCTCTCCTATATTCTAATCATATTCTACATGACCATCATAACAGCAACCGTTTTTTTTACTGGTAAATTCAAATAGCTATATTTAAATACAGGAATTTAAAAATTAAAATTTATTATGACGACCACATTGTAATGGTTATCTTCGAATGGATAAATTCGAACAACTATATTTGAACGTAGGAATTTTAAATTTGAATTTTCCTATAACGGTCATGTTATAATGGTCATTATTAAATTATTGCATTGAGTGAGTCATATCCTAACGGCCATCACAACGTCTATATTCAAACAGTCATCTTAACGGCTATATTCTAACGGTCATCTTAACAGCCACATTATTCTCATCTATATATATATATATCCATTTGCAGTTCCAAGTCTTGTACGTTTCTTGTTGTTCACTACCTATAATATCTCAATGAGTCATCGAAACTTATTCTCATAATGTCTCTCAGGAAATAAAGAGTCTGAGAGAAATAATGAATATATATTTCTTCTTACAATAGAATACCTAGCACACATGGAAGATCAGGGTGTAAATCTTCCACGCCATGGCGGTTCTACTCCTGGTCATCAAGTCATTCGTCGCAATAGGCAAAAAGGACTTGCTAGACTGTTTTAAGACTATTTTGTTGATCCTCCTATCTATGGTCCGACCTTTTTTCGGCGCAGATTTAGAATTATTCGTTCTTTATTTCTTCACATATTTTATTGATCCTACTGTCTATGACTCAACCTTCTTTTTGATACAAGTTTCGAATGAATCGTCCTTTATTTCTTCGTATATTGCATGTTGTAGAAGTACATGATAATTATTTTGTGCAGAAGAGAAATTATGCTGGAATTCTTGGGTTATCTTCTTTGCAGAAGGTAACCACAGTATTTTGGATGCTAGCTTACAGAGTAGCAGCAGATGCTATTAATGATTATGTGCGGATTGGAGAAAGTACTGCTATAGAGAGCCTGAGAAGGTTTGTGAAAACTATTATTGAAATATTTGGAGATGAATATTTGAGATCTCCAAATGAGAATGATACTGCTAGATTACTTGCAATTGGTGAGGAAAGAGGTTTTTCAAGAATATTAGGGAGCATAGATTGCATGCATTGAAAGTGAAAAAATTGCTCTGCAACATGACAAGACATGTATACTGGTCATGTTTAGGAGCCAATAATCATTCTGGAAGCCGTTGTTTCATAAGATCTTTAGATATGGCATGTTTTTTTTGGTTTATCAGGGTCTCACAATGATATTATTGTTCTTTACCGGTCCCTTCTCTTTGCTAAGTTAGTTGAAGGGCAAGCTCCAGAAGTGAATTATACTGTGAACGGTCACAATTATACAATAGGATACTATCTTGCAGATAGAATATATCCTTCATAGGCAATATTTGTCAAAACAATACCAGCTCCCCAAGGGAATAAGAAAAAACATTTTGCGGAAGCTCAGGAAGCAGTTAGGAAGGATGTGGAATGAGCATTTGGAGTTTTGCAAGCTCGTTTTGCAATTGTTCTTGGACCAGCTCGTTTTTAGTATCAAGAAACACTTCGAGATATCATGACAGTATGTATCATCATGCATAACATGATAATTGAAGATGGGCGGGATGGAGGTCCAATTGACTACAATTAAGAAGCAATGGGAGAAAATATTGCAGTCTCCCATGAAAGAACACCTAAGCTTTCTGAGTTTATTCAAACTCATCAATCCATCAGAAATAGAAAAGCTCACTCTCATCTTCAAGAAGATCTAGTCAAGCACTTATGGCACCATTATGGAGGGATGTAGGTGAGCGCATAATGTACTAGTTTATGTACTTCAACTATGATGTACAAGTTTATACACTTCAACTATGATGAACTAGTTTGTGCAATATTATATGAGATGTGGATCTGCCTCAGTAATAACTTACAAATGCGATCAACATCAGATTGCACCTTCTTTACTCGGTATAGAATTTGATGCCAATATTTGCATATTTCATATAGTTAAACAGAAAATTGTTACATGCTTAGAACCTCTTCATGTACCAAATCAATTCTATTTTATATATTCAGTCAATAACATGACATCCTGCATATGTTAAGGATATGTATATAAGCAAGTGCTCGGCATATCTGCAAAGTATATTTGTGACGTAGGTCATCGAGACTGTTACTTCTTTTAAGTTTTAACTCTATTGATTGAAGTTCCTTTCAGATAGATTAACATGACATATTAATGTTCCACAAAACAAAATATATATCCATAATCCATAAGCTCTAGTGTGGAACATATGGCATGCATGCAACCATGCGTCATGACCACTAGACAATGCAACTGAAAAGAAGTAATCCACATTTTGCAAAATCTATACCCTAGTCTATTTTTTCTTTTGAAAAGACACTGCTCTTGTGCAAAGATGAATGTTGAACTGAGGACAGTTTCTAAAGCATAACATCATTCAGAAAAATAACCAGTAGTCAGGCAGACCTGATAAGTGTATAGTTTGACATAAATGAGGGGCATCCGTTGATTCGTTCTGTTGTACTGTCTTGCAATTCGGTTTACTGTCTCTGGAACAAACTCAAGCACAAGATTGAGATAAAGCTCATCTTCGGTGGTTGAAAAGAAGTAATGCTTAAGAGCAACAATGTTAGGATGGTCAAGCATATGCATAATTTAATTCACAAATTTCCCTTGGCTTGCAGAACCATCGGTCACATCTGGCTCAATGTCCTACAAATGAATTGAGTATGTTCATCTAATAAAACAAAATGCATATTTAATTCATAAATTTCCCTAGGCTTGGTGGGAATATGCATGAGCCACAAGATTCTGAAGCAATGGCACAAAACCATGCCTTTCTAAGATGGAGAACAATTTGCAAATTTTGCAGAGGAGCAAATCACATACTTATGTTTGCACCAACACAATGATTCATTACAACAGGAGGTAAACAAAATAACAAGAAGAAACATAGAGGAGGGAAGAACATGGATTTGTAACATGTGCTTATTGAATGTGGCAATAAACAATCGCTTGTTCTGCCTCAAAGAATAACATTATTAGTTCAGTGACAAGTCAATCAAACAGGAGCAGAAACCTACTTCATGGCTTAAAATCATGGTTATATTTTTTTCTAGCCTCGAGAGACCAGTTTACAGGTGTTAAAAAAGGTCAAAATTTCAGGTATTTTTACTGGATTTTAAGTTTTTTGGACTAGATTTTCATTTTTCTTTTTGAATTTCATTTAGATTTCATCTGAAATTCTGAAAATCTCGCATATTTCAGTCACCTCCGAGATATAGTGCCTATTTGGTTTACCAATTGTTACTAATACTTGGCTTACGAAATTTTGATAGCGTTGACCAAATTTAGCAAGCATTCAGTTTGCTATTAAATTTTAGTAAGATTTCCTTCTCTTTTAGTTCTCTAGTTTATTTTCTTGCCAATCTTTGGCCAAAATATTGGTAGTCAATTTGGTGATCAAATTTTGGTAAGGTTTAGTTAAGTAAGTTTGTTATAAAACCAAACAGGCTGATATTCCGAAAATGAAATCTGAAACCTTGACATAGTGTCGGTGACAACATCTAAAGCTCTACCCAATTGACATAGCCATTTGCTTAGTACTTCTTATGTTTCTCACTACATATCATTCTAGCTTTCAAATTTATTTTTAAATATATATTATTCTACAATTTTAAGGTAACTTTACTTTTTTTCTTCTATGCTCTCCTCTTTAACTATTTCTAATATCATTTGCTACCATAAAATAGAGTAAGTCACATCACCTAAAGATATACTTCCTCTGTTGGAACTTATAGGATGTATTGTAGTTCTAGATTTGTTAACTAATTTAGGGTGCACACGATTTTCGAAGCAAATACGTTGATTTGTTTCCTCTTATACCCTTATTTACTGTCTTGGTAAACCAAACATGTCAGTTGAAGTCCCAACTTCCCAACTCCCAAGTCATCCATACACCTTGTATACCATTTTCCTTTGAAATTGCTAAGAGAGAGTGCACAAGTATAGATAGAGCAGTGTTTTAATGTTTTTCCTTCCAATACAAGTTGTATAGATCTTAAAGCAAATGAAGGAGTAAGTAATCATCTACTACTCTCTCAATTTTTTTTATAAGGCCTATTTTTTGAATGGTCTTGTTTACAAATGTAATGCTTGCATGTAGATTTAATGAGACCTTTGCTTCTATACCCCTATTTATTTTCTCTCATCCATATACATTTATTCATTACCACCCACACAAAATATATCTTTCATCTTCCAAGACAATTAAGTGGGGGTATCTAAGTCATTTTCTCTCGTATCTTTCTCAATTTCAACGCAACCTTAATCCTTGTGCAAAATCAAAATACGCCTTATAAAAAAACGGAGAGGGTATTTATTTATGTTTTAATATTTATGCAACTGTCAAAAAGAAAAGCATAAAAACATCTCCCGTGCAAGTAAGTACTGGTGTAAATGCATTCATACATGCGGGTGCGCTGATTTAATACTACAAGCTCATGCATGCGTTAACACCTTGCCCACCATTTTATGCATTAATTAACATCCTATATGATGGTTCAAGGGATATATTAGTGGTTTCACGCTTGTCCTTGGTCTATGAGCCAAACCAAAATACACCATGTATATTCTAATAGTCTAATAGAGGGAGTAATGAAGAGGGATAATATAGTCTTTTGTACATATACTAGCCATGTGCCCGTGCATTACAACGAAAACTCAATTTACGATAAAAAATTTATTTGCAAAGAGCATTAACAGTGGCAAAGGTGGGTAATTAAAGAGCAGTGACAAAGGTGGGTAATTTTGATGAAGTAATGAGGGCAAAGGTGGGTAATTAAAGAGCAGTGGCAAAGGTGGGTAATTTTGATGAAGTGACGCGAGCAAATGTGGGCAATTAAAGAGCAATGGCAAAGCTGGGTAATTTTGATGAAGTGATGTGGGAAGAAACTCACTTTATATAGTAGAGATATATGTATCGATGAAAGTGCAATAATCTCTACTACTTCTAATTTTGAGTTGGTGGCGGTGATCCGTTCTCCTCCAAAGTATCTGATCCGTTGGATCTAACATGTACTACTGAGATAGAAAAGGATTTAATCTATTCCACTTTTTCTATCATCGCCTCTCTCTCTAGTCCCCACATATCGAGTTGTTGAAACTCCAAACCATCTCTCATATCTTCTTTCCTAGGTTTTAAGGTTTCGTAGCTACAACCGTCTCACTAGGGATAAGACGCAATGCAGTTGCCGATGAACGGGCAGCACGCCCCAACGCTACAGGTCCCCTCGCCGAAGTATTACTAGGCATTACTGCAGTACTACTAGCGGGGTCCCTGCACGCTCCTCTGTCGACAATGTGGGGTTAGCCGCAACAGCAGCTTCCTTCACAATACGCTCCCCCGTCGCCGCAGTAGTATGCGCTTCTGCCCCCTCACCAGTATGTGCCTCCACCGCAACAGTACGCGTCGTCGTCGCCACAACACTGGGCGCAAATGGTGGGTGGGCCCGTGCTTGTAGGCAAGGAGATAAGGTCCCTTTGGATCGGAGATCTCCGGTGGTTATATTGTTTGTTGGTATTCTTGTGAGCACATATTTTGGTGCTATATTTGTAGAGAATAGTGAGTTGATTTTTGGTGTCAAGACTACATAAGGTGATACTGTATAGAACAACACTGATGTTACAAACAAGTAGTTAAGCTATTCACACAGGATGACATTAAGACATAAAGGTTTTTTAATTTTAGATTTCACATGCTTCATGTTATGTCTACCTAATCGATGCTTAAGATTTGGTTTATTTACTAGTCATATTACTAAATGTGCCAAAAAATTGATGTTCATGAAACGGTTTTTGGTCACGTTTTGGAAATTACATAGTTTTATATGAAAAAAATCATGCATTTCAAATGAGATTTTTATATAATTTTATTTACTATTTATTGTGTTTGTACTTATGTTCATCTAAAATTTGCAAATATATTTTTTATCGTAAATTGAGTTTTCGTTGTAACACATAGACGTATGACTAGTTATATCTATTTTGCACATATATTTCTCTCGTATTTCTACGTTTTTATGTTCCTACGTTTTTAGATTGGTGATAGCAATACATATTGTGATATTTTTGCGTGTCATGGTGCACGGCGTTCGCTGGACTTGACGCGTCCGTAACTGTCAACCACGATCACAATCACAGCCCCAGCACTACTGCTTCGCCCGCCGGTCCACTACTAATTTTTCTCGAGTAGGACGCCCGCTCTCTGTGGGCCTCTCCGCGGTTTCTCACCTCAGTCAACACGCATGGCTCGCGAATTTTTTTTTATTTAATATTTATTTTTAATCGTTTTTTCAAAACTAGTCGCCATGGAAAAAATTTCAAAATACCTCCGTCGCCCGCCATCGCCGGGCGACGTCTGAGACAAAGCGGCGGGCTGCCCTAATGGCAAAATTCGCGAACGTAACGGCAGAACTAAAAATAAATAAAAAATGTACCGATCGGTACTGTAGATAATTTTTTTTTAAATTTTTTGTTGTAAATTGTTTGTAGAATTGTTGTATTGAATCGGGACGAATTAGAAAAAAAACTTATTGTCATGTAATGAACCGGAAAAATTGTTTTAGTTCGTTAGTAATACACATCTAACTTAGGTATTTTCAGTAGCCTCGTAGGGTCCGCCGAATCGACCAAAAAATACGGAAAAATCAAGGGCGCCTCACATAACGCGAGCTACGACTTTCGTGACGGGCGAAATGGGCGGACGTTGCCCCGCATTTTGTTGCGAAAATCGAAAAGGCACTCATGCCACTAAACCACGTAAATCGTGGCCACTTAGGGTTTTCGAGCCTCGGGACAGCCGGACACGGTCAAAAAATACGGAAAAATCAAGGGCGGCCTACATAGCGAAGCCACGACTTTCAGACGGGCGAGATGGCCGGACGTTGCCCGCATTTTGTTGCGAAAATCAGAAAAGACACTCGCGGCCACGAAACCACGAAAACTTTTACAAGGTCAGAAAATTTTGAAACTTTTTATGGAGGTTCGTGATAAATGAGTGATTTTACCATAAAAATTTCAAATGATTTTAATATATGAGGAATTTTTTAAAATTGAAACAATACATATATAAGGGCACATACACCGAAAGTTCAGATGATAAAATAAGCAGTAGATTAGATTATATTATATTACATGGGCATTACAACAATGGACGAGGTTAATAAGGAAAGCATTGCGTCGTGGTGGAACAAATGATCGTTCGCCTATCTGGGTACAAATGACGAGAATGATGTCATACATTTTCGCATATTACGACCGTTCTAGTATTGCGACTATCATCGGACACCGCTCAATCCCTACTATGAAAGAACTCCATGGGGTTCGCAGAATGCTCCCAAATGCCGCCCATTGGGTGGCCTATGCCGACGTCTCGGTGTATAAGACTTAAATTTTGGTTGTTCTTTATGTGGATTTCGCCTCCCATATGGGCATGTCATCCCGATTCGGCGTCCCCTATGTTAATACCACGGGTTCCGGGTGATCCGCGAACGCCGAGGATTTGTTGCGTGGTGCGGACCTTGGCCGCCGCTTCCCTTGTCCTTCTTCTTCGAGAGGAGGAACCTCTTGCGCCTCTCTTTGTGTTGGCCGTTGGCGGAGACATGCGAGACGCCGCTTGCTCTGTTCGCTCGTGACTCCACTATATGGTGCAGGAGGTGTGTGTTGGGCTTATGCTTGGACAACCGAAGCGTGCCTGCGATCAATGCAAGATGCCCGCTGGTGGTTGCATAACACCGTAGGCGTACTCGGTCAGCTTTTTCAGGCGGTAGTGGCACCACGGAGAGGGTTGCTCCCCAGCTTATCCCATGCAAAGGCTCGAGATGTGGGTGGTACGTCTCGGGTCCACCAGGTTGAAGTACCAAGACTGCTCATCCTCGGCCAAGGGCACCGGTAGAATCTCCGGTCCGCTAGATCACCTGGCAAGTATCAACCATCGCCTCTAGGCCATGTACGCAGACGTCGGGGCTTTGGGTGGCCCGGAGGAGGTTCCTCCTCGACTTGTTGATGTTCGAAAGTGTCCTCTTGAAGTCTGTGTGCGATGAACTGGTTTAGAACTTCTACTTTGTGAGTTCAACATGAGTATGTCGCATGAAACTCACCGTCGGTTGGCCCTTGCACACCGCCCTAAGCTCTGGTCGATCTAGAAAAGGGATATATCTGGCGGCCTCCCACCGGGTGAAGTTCTCGCCAAGCGGGGTAGTTGTCGTGGCGCTTGTTGAGAAATTCGTGAGTCACGTCGTTCGCCCGTCGATCCATTGGAAGAAGCAACACCGCCCTCGTGGCCGAGAAAAGAAAGAACGATGCATGAGATGGTAGTGTTACCTCATGTGTGGACGCTAGTAGGTTTACCTCGTGACGCGCGAACACAAAGATGAGAGGAGGGCGGCCGCTCTCCATGGGTAGATTGCATCATCTTCGCGGTGAGGTTGCAATCGATTTGGGTCGGGCAACACCGCAGAATCTGGGCGCCGACGCCATCGCATCCGGATATTCGGGCGGAGGACTTCGCTTCAAGAGGCGACAGAGAACGACATTGTCCTCTCCTTCCCTTCTCTCTTGTTCTTTCTTGTTCTCTCGCTGGGTATGCGATCACGGGCGGCTTGAGCGAAGCTTTTAAAGGGTAGATATCGCCTGGGTATGGGCGGTCGCCCATTTCGGCGATATTTACCTTCGGCGATGTGCCTCGACATATCAGACTATCGCCCCATTTCAGTATGAAATTTACCTTCAGCAAGTGTCGTCCTTACATTTTCACAAAGAGCAATTTTTTCATCGCTTATTAATATCCAATTATATATTGTCGAGCTATGCGGACGTTACTCGACGCACGAAGTTGCGAAAATCGAAAAAAATAAAGTGAACGACATGGCTAAAAAACATAACCTCACGCAAATGCAAGCACTTAGTTCAGATAGTTAGACAACATGGTGTGAAGATAAATAAAGTACAAAAGTACAACTGCACAATAAGTCGATCCACGGCGACGCCTCGATCCGCTTTCGGTGGGTACGTGAGTGGCGGCGGCGGACGGACGACCCTCCTAGCCCGACCCGCTCCTCGGGGGTAGCGATCTTGTGTCGGCGGCTCGGTGTCTGCTTGGTGGTGGCCGTGCTCCTCGGTGGACATGAGGCGGTCCACGTCGAAACACATGCTCGTCAATGTCGTCAGACCTCGAGTAGTCGACAAGACTGCGTCTTGTTGCGAGAGACGAAGATCGCCCGCGTCACCCCACCGTGGCCATCGCTTGTTTGTCGAGACGAAAATCGCTCAGCGAGAGGCCCATAGTGGGCGGCCGATCTGGGGAGGCCGTGGTACAGTCTGTGAGTCTGGCGCTGGTCAACCTCGGGCCTATCAAGGAGAAGTGCTCCGGGACCACAGTGCGAGAGTAGAACGCGGCCCGTCAACACGCCTCTTTGCCTACCTTGAGACGACCTCAAGACAGACCCAGTGCGTGCACGCGAAAGCAGCAGAGCCCCACGACCATCGCACCATCTGCGTGCAGCGGCAAAGTTAGACATGTCTGTCAGAAGAGATTTTAACGAAATGTGTTACCGGTTCGCCGGGTGTCGGCGATAAATCGGCGAACTTCGACAAAAGTGCGGTCCACCGTGTCCCCGGCGAGGGCGGGAACATGTACCAACCGAACAGACTAGCGAGTGCACGCCCGGTGTCGTGCGAGTCCTCTCGTCGACCTCCGGTGGAGATGCTCACCGCAAAGATTGATGCAAGATTGTCGGCAGCTCGGCGTATCCCGCGGTTGCAATGAACAAGGTACTAACCGTGAACCGGAGCAACCACGCATATACGACTCCGTGCTTTCATCATCTGTGGGGCACATACGGGCCGGCCGGGGTGTCGGTCCACAGGCGAAGCGCGCCCAATCGCCACACCAATCGACGGGCGTCGGCGACACAACCGCAGACCCGTGGGAGGCCGAGGAGGTACGAGACGTCCTGCAGCGTGGGAGCCATCTCTCCGCACGGCAGGTGGAACGTGTGGGTCTCCGGTCTCCACCGGTCCACGAGAGCGGTCAGCAAGGACCGGTCGTACGTGAACCGTGTGACGTGCGGGCCCTCCACAGTCGTCTGCTCAACCATCCGGCAGAACGGAAGTAAGCCGGTAGCTCAGAACTCGCACGTAGTGTGCGGCGTCGTTAAAATTCCATTAGCGGTAAGTAAAGAGTGCGAAAACTTCGGCAGACCATCAGGAACCCAATAGCTGGTCGATCCGAAGAAACTCGTTCGCACCGAGACCGCATGTCCCCGGTACCGCCGCCCTCAATCTGCGGACAACCTAGACCGGTGGGTCAAGTCCACGTCTTTGGTCTAGCAAATAGGAGTAGCGTCCAAGAAGACGCCTAACTCTCGCCATCGTCGTCAGTACTGCGTGGTTACAAAGCAAATTCATGGTTAGAAAGCAAATTCATGGTACACGTTGCAACTACAAAAATTAAATGAAAAGTAATGCAATGTTCCATATTCAAATATTACATTAACGGGATAACGAATAAGCGGTACATAGAATCGAAAATACATTGACGGGATAACAAATAATCGGTACATAGAATCGAAAATACATTGCGGGGATAACAAATAATCGGTACATAGAATCGAAAATACATTGACGGGATAACAAATAATCGGTACATAGAATCGAAAATACATTGACGGTATAACAAATAAGCGGTACATAGAATCGAAAATACATTGACGGGATAACAAATAATCGGTACATAGAATCGAAAATACATTGACGGGGACAACAAATAAGCGGTACATAGAATCAAAAATACATTGACGGGACAACAAATAAGCGGTACATAGAATCGAAAATACATTGACGGAGACAACAAATAATCGGTGCATAGAATTGCATTATCCACAATGACGACGCGCCTCGGACTCGCCCATATCGTTCCCTATACGCCGGTCCTTCGACGCCCGACCTTCGCTTCAACATTCGGATGTCGGTACCCATCGATGCCCTCGAGGGGGGCTGCCATGAACGATCCATCGACCCGCACCGTACACCTCGTTATGCCACGTGTTGAAAACACTTTGCTTGTAGTAGTAGTGGGAGATGTACGGACGACATGATGGTGTGTCTCGCTTTCGCTGCGGCAATCACGTCGCGAAAGCACGGCAAGTGCAAAGCAGCGTGGCTTCGGCAGAGCACTCGCGATCGGCGGCTTGGAGTATGCAGATGGGAAGTCCTCTCCGGTGGGCACCTCTTCAACCCCGGTCACCGCAGAAGGCACGTGGTACCTCCGCTCCACGCCACTCTCCGGTGTCAGCGATGTGTCTGTGCCTTCCGTGTCTTGTTTGCCATGTACGTAGAGACAACCGTCGAGTACGACAAACGATTGTCGGACATACATGCAACGGAGGCCTTGTACCGCTCAACGAAATATCTTTGGGTGCCTAGTAACACACCTCAACAATGCCCACCAACGGAGGCATCTCGCGCCTTTCATTACCCGGTTGTAAATCTCCGCCAAAGTTGGTTGTCATTATTCCATAGCGGAACCGCCCTCGTCATGAGAATGGACCATTTCTCCAACGGCTCGTGTCGTATCCAAATTCCGTGAAACTCTTTATGCTTGCCCCGCCCTCGCCGGATGTTTGCGCGTCGGTCGGGAGCGCACACAAGGTCAGGTCATCTCCTTGCTCGTGGTACACCATAGGGTTCCTTGACGAGCTAGCGCCATCCCTTGATTGATGATTGCTTCTTGGTTAGTTCATCCAACGTCCTCCACAGCGACTCGAACTTCCTCCGCTGGTTCTGTTTGCACAGCCGCTTGAACATGTTCATAAGTTCCTTGTTCCTGAACTGACGGAAAAAATTGGCACCCATGTGCCTCATGCACCACCTCTTCGTGTCAGCCACTTCTTTGCTCCCACGACGTCGGACCCTTGTTGCATATCCACGATCGCCCTCAGCAACCCTGCATGTCGGTCATGGATGACACATACATCGGGGCGGTCTTGCACAACTGCCATCTTGACTCTTTCAAGAAACCAGTACCAACTCTCCGTGTTTTCCCCCTCCACGAAGGCCAATGCGACCGGTAGAACCTGGTTGTTCGCGTCCACCGCGATTGCAGTTAGAATCTGGCCCTTGTATTTCCCTGTGAGGAATGTGCCGTCCATGCAAATGACCGGGCGACAGTGCCGGAAGGCATTAATGCATGCGCCGAGGGCGAAGAAGGCCCGCTGCAAGACCCACTTACCCGCGCACGCACCATCCGCGGGAAACTCCGCAAGGTCGATGACCGTACCGGGATTCCTACTTGATATTGCCCTGAGCAAGTGTGGAATATTCTCGTAAGAAGCCTCGTATGTCCCGAACCGTATTTGCAAAGCTGTTCTTTTTGCTCTCCATGCCTTTCCGTAGCTAATCTTGTATCAAACCTCTCTCGACGGCTCGATAATGGATCGAGGCTGAAAAGTGCGGATTGTCGACGATCGACCATAAACACATTTGCCACCCAAGTGGACAACAGATTATGTGTTCTGCTCCGCTTGCTCGATTAGCGATTATGTTCGTCACTATGGAACATTTCGATAGTCCCTCCACTTCCCTTGTATGCATGCACCGCCATGGGCACGAATCAACTACGCACTTCACGTCGTAGTCTTTTTCTCGGACTTCACTACCCTGAATTGGCGCCGAAGAGACATTGACCAGTACTTTACCGCATCCATCACGGCCTCCTTGTCTTTATATATGGCCCCCTGCGCGACCTCGTTCTCATGATACTCCCATGCATCTTTGTTGCCTTCATTCATTGTCAGGTCTTCGAAATTATATTTAGTCCACGCACCGGGGACAGGCACCTCAGGAGTATTGTCCTCCTCGTCCGAGCGTTCGCCATCAGGGACTTCCTCATCCGCACGGTCCTCCTCCTCCATCAACTCGACTATGTGCTCCACCTCCTCCCCCTCGTCGGCCACCCCCCGCGCCTCCACGGCTGGCTCCTCGCCCCCCTCGATCCCGTCGCCACCGCCAACCTCGCCACCACCTTCATCATCGCGTTGTTGCATATCTGTATTCCCCTCCTCCGTAATATCTACCCCGACATCACGCACCTCCGACACCGATGGAGGTACCTGGTACCACTCTACCAGCAACATGAGCGGCCAGCCCCGCTCTACAGCGTACCCAACATAGCTCCTCCATGCCGAGGTCGCGTTAATAGGGATCAGCTCTCCATAAAAAAAGTCCTTCGCACGGCTTACTACTGCTCTAACCCGCAGCCGAACACTTTGGGCATCCAAACTGAACATCCGAAATATAAACTCCATCAAACCCCTGTATGTCCTATCTCTCGGCCTAGATATGCCTCAGATGATCTGAAAATGCCGACAAATCGACTCCATTCGGCCCCTGTGCTATCTCCCCATCTCCATAGAATATCTGAAAATACAATGTCTCCGACATACTGCCTACAACGTCGAACCGAAAAAATCATCATTTCTCCACCTAACCACTATATAAATGTCACAATATATTGTCGTCAAATTTTACCCTCATCGATTTGTAAGCGCTACCGCTATATTTTTAAATATACTAATTTTTAACGTAACACGGTCATTGACTATAAATAAGTAATTCGATTACCTATATTACATACCGCAAATACTAAATATTAAATCTCTAAAATATTAAATACCATAAATACTAAATATTAAATATGTAAATATTGCCTAATATTTCTACTATCCAATCCTAACTAAATTAAATTTTCAAAAACTATATTGATTCTCAACATTTCTAAATACTACAATCCTAATATGTCTAAATACTATATTAAATCTCTAAACATTGCCTAATATTTCTACTACCAATCCTAATATTTCTAAATATTACAAAATACTAAAATTTAAAAAAATTACATATAAATTTAGGACTTACCTTCAAAAACGATGAATATTTTCCCCTTTTTTTCTTCCCTCTTTTTTTTTCCTCTCCTTCCTCTCCTCTTCTTCTCCTCGCTCTCGCTCTCTCTCGGCAACAATAAATGGAAACAGATGCAGATCGCTCGGTGGTATAAATATCACGGCCGCCTGCCCCTGTGATCGCCTCGACCACGGGCGATCACTGGCGACGCCCGACGCGTGTCCGTCTTGGTGGCGTAGCTCCAACAGCGCCGTTCCGATCATTAGCGGGACCGCCTTCGCCCGTCTAGGCGATCGCCGACGGGCGACGGACGGGTATTTTTCAAAAATTTTCCCGCGGGCGACTAGTTCTGAAAAAACGATTAAAAATAAATATTAAATAAAAAAAAATTCCATGGCTCGCACAGCCCGCGTGGGCACGAGGCACCGCACGACTAAGAGTCTGTTTCGGTAAGCTATACTTTAGCTTTACATTAGTTTTTAGATCAAAAGCTTCTCAAATAATATAGTTAAAAAGTAACTGAAAAACTAAGTTACAGCAGAAGCATCTCTAAAAGCTACAGCTACTAAGAAAGAGTTTTTAAGCTGTAGTTTCGCTTGACCAGCTCCTACCTTGATCGCTCTGCCTTCTCTACCGCCGCCACTCCGCTCGCCGCCTCCACGTCACCTTCCCACTCGGACACCGCTGTACTTCACTATGTTGTTACCTCCCTACTCGGTTGGCCCTCAAAAGTTACAGCTGCAACAACTAATTTGCCAAACAGCATAACAAAAAAAACCACAGCTGCTTTACAACCTAGCAAACCAAAAACAGCTTTTTAGTCCAGCCGCACTTCTCCCAAACAGGTCCTAAAGTTCCTTCGCCGAGTGGAGTGGAATCCGCAGCTGTGTCCAGTCGGAGCATGCACGCCATGCTACGGGCAAGATCAGCGGGCCGGCCCATTCCGGCACAACATGCCGGTAGCTAGTACCATTCCCCATGCATGGAGGCACTTTTCCAAAAAATTTTACAAAAATAATAAAATAATTACAAGCATATACCGCTGTGTCCAACTGAAGCTCTACAACAAATGTCTATTTTATCAGTGATTGAATTGATGATATATTGTTTTGTCGTTGATTCATTGGTCGTCAGGCTACGACTTCTATCGACAAATTCTATTGCCAGATGAATTAGCTATAAATCTTCTGTCAACGGATGAATTACCGATAGATTTATATTTTATAATTTTTTGAGATTTTTTTTTAAAAAGTTCTTTTTTCGAAACTAGCGCCTTTCTAGCCCATACACGTTTTTTTAATATAATCCTTGTACGAACAAGTTTAAAAAATAGACTATTTTCCTAACCGTAGAAATGGTGACAGATGATACGTGTCACCTGATGCACTTTATACTACAACAACACCTGTCGCACAACAGTAGCTTGACAGTAGTGCTGCCGAGCAATGGAAGATCGGTAGAAGCATATGCCGAGCATTTCCAGTTCAATAGGTTAGGTAAGCATCATAATCAAGCGATTTAATTAGGTAAATCAATTCATTGAGTGGTTATTCAAGTGATTAATTAATTAAAGTGGCTAATTAAGCTATTGATTAATTGATATTGATGGGCTCAATGCTGACGAGGGAATAGGAGAATGGCGTGACCTTTTCGGGGCACAGAAACATGACAGGTGGTACCAACTATGTCTTTTACAGTTAAAAATGAGATTATTTTTATAATTATGTTTGAAGCGATGCTAGATTTTTTTATAAAAAAATTGTCAAAGGAAAAGTGCTGGCTTGAATTCCGACGAGTTCTGTCCCATCTAAAGGATTAACCTGGCAGTATCTCTCCAGATGCCAGAGGGGCCAGTAGCTTCCTAAAGCTTAATGGCTTTCTCTCCTCATCTCTTCAGTGAGACGGTGACCTCCTGACCTACGCACTACGTGCTTGGTGCATGCCGAGCATTCTGTTGGGACCGGGCGGATCGGGACCGGGCGGATCTAGTGGGGGTATCCGGTGTGCACCGGTACCTTTAAAAAATTTTAAAAACACTAGGTGATTTTTTTTAATAGACTAAATTTATTGATCAAATTAATTCCGATTTTAGTTGTTTAGGATTTATAAGATTTTAAAACTATTTATGTTATATCTTTAACAAATTTTGAATAAATATCGAATTTATGATGTTGCAGTATCATTTTACAGAACTATACTATTAGATATACATGTAAAATTTGCAACCACTGGTTCCACCGCAGTTGGCACGTCGCAACAACTTTGTGCGTGCCCGGCTCTATCGGATGTGATATGCCCCTTGGTTTTCGCTGCGCTGGTGGACGCGCGGCAGGCCAAACTAATCGCCACGTGCTTGATATGACTACATGCACACGCACCTAATAAGCATTAGTTAGTGATCTAGCTAGTGAGTGGGCTCTGAAGGGAACGTTTCAGTGCGCTGCCTGCGCGCGCATGCAGGTCAAATGCGACCTAACCTGTGGCTCTACGGCTTCGAAAACGATTCTGCACTGACGAACGAGGAGCGCCAAAAGAAAAGTTGTACCTCCGCCGGTATGGAATAGCAGGTCCAGGAATCTCCATTTTTCTTATTAAGCGACTGCTTGTGCAAGCTGTGCGTGCGTAGCAATTGCTGCTGTTTAATTACGAGAGAATCAGGTAAAGCGTACGATATAATGCAGGGTTACATTCAGATGCTACATTAGCTGCTGAGACTTCTGTAGCGTTTAAGGCGCTACAACTCAACCTAATTTCGTGCTCTGGCTATTTCGGGAACAAGAGGAGCCAGAAAGGACATACTGTGGAATGTACCAACAGTATCGCTAGTTTTTCCTCTCTCTCTCTCTCTCTCTCTCTCTCTCTCTCTTGAAGAAAAGTTTTTTTTTTTTGGTGATACTTAGATCTTTGCTATTACTTCGCACTGAAAAGG
Organism: Guadua angustifolia; assembly: GCA_036346375.1. NCBI lineage: Eukaryota > Viridiplantae > Streptophyta > Magnoliopsida > Poales > Poaceae > Guadua > Guadua angustifolia. The sequence goes on along the minus strand of CM070502.1, from coordinate 63,885,580 downwards.
AACTTGGCGCTACAAACAAACTGTTTTGATGTCTTAATTAACCAGGAGGAAAGTAGGATGGCAAAGGTGACTTCCTTGCTGAGTTGCTGGTCAGTTTGGTATGGTTATGTTCCAAATGCATTAACAACGGAGGCGTTAGCATGTATGATGTAAGGATGGTCTAATTTTAGCTGCAGATAAGGGCTTAACAACAAGTTATCGTCGAGACGGACAGCCAAACTTTAGTGAGCTTCACGTCATGATGCATATCTTCCCAGAAAGTTTCGGAGATTTTGAGCATATTGAAGGATATTCAGGTGTGAGTTCAAAATTTACCTCATTCCATCTCCAATATGTTCCTAGGGGGGCTTACGACTTCTCATGCTCGTGCTTGTCAAGCCTCTCCCAGTTGTAACCGTTGGCTAAACAGGGCATCGGTATTCTCATCAAGACTTTAACCTTTATTAAGATGAATAAAGCTAAAGCTATTGTTTGAGGAGAGAGAGAAAGGGGCATGTAGGAATTCTGCCGCCGGTTATACGGATTTGATGACAACATTATGCACTTACATCATACAAAGTCTCAGGATGAGGGCCTACTAGGAATCCACGCATTTTTCCCGGAGAAATGAACGCATAAAACTCACAGGACACAATATAGGATTGTGAAAATAGAATATTGTATCTATCTAGTCCCCCCGTACATCATGTTTTTCCAAACCTAGCCTCCCAATGCACTTTTTTTTTAAAAAAAGCCCTGCTCCCAACGGGAAAACGCGGGCGTAGAATCTGTCTAGCTCCGTAGCAGCAAATGTGAGCTTAGAAGGACATGCTACCCGTCCAAGAAAGCGCAGAAGGTATTCTCCTGCGCTACCCAGCGCAGAATCAAAACAAGCATACAGTATTTGTTGCACTGCACAGTGCGCAACACGAGTTGCCATATCTATCCATGCGCTGCCGCTTTTCCATTGTGCTACCGATTTGGCCGGCTTCCGCGCTCTCCGGACGCGACAGTAGACACGTGTCCCGTTACCGTGTCTTTCATGATGAGAAAGTAGACTATTTTTATAAAACATACATTATAAAAAATAAAGAAAGAAAGCTAGATATGCATAATTCCAAACAGAACCTAAAAAGTAAGTAAACTTGAAAGTTTCCATATAACTTTCCGTACAACAGTTTAACAGTGAAGCATCAAACCAGGTCTGTAGCCTGTCCTGTTGTCCTATTAAGTGTCTGACTCTCGTGAGTGTAAGAGCATGCGTAGTGATAAAGTTCGCTGCTTATTTCAACTCTTATCTATGTCTGTAAGTTCAGGAGTTTTTGGTTTTGGTGATTGATGTTAATTAATGTTTAATCTATATTTAATGATAAATCTAATCTTTATGAGACTAACATGTTTTATTGAGCATATATTTAGCAGTCTCATATTTGGATGAAAAATAGAAAACCCAAGATATGTATGCATATTCTTTCTAGTATTAATTGCATACTTTAGATTCAAGTTAAAATATGAATGTCCCTATTATATTAACCACAAAATGTGCATCATGTTTCTCAATCCATATATTACATGGATGCACATACTTAGAGGGAGTTTGTAGTTTAACTTGAAAGTCTCTTTGTATTGATCTAATTCTTATTGACACATATAAGGATCAAGACAAATAAACTAAATCTTTGAGTATATATTTGAATTGTCTAATCATAGTATACTCATGGTAATATAGGATATACTCCAATGTGATCAAATTGAATATGTATATATTATATCCAAGTCAATCATATTTATGCACATATACATGTGGGGTTTATTCTATAGTTGATGACTTAGAGTAACGATCAATTCTATATAGCCTACACATAATGGATTATTACTTTTCATCAACATGAGTATATGAAAACTTGTGTAGTTAATATATACTCGTATCAATTTAAATGATAATTTAAATTGAGTTCATTTGTTCTATTAATCATTAAAGAACATTTCATCATGTGTTGATGGTGTTCCGTGATTAATTAAGGATAAATAAATAGTTCTTAAGTATAATGAAGCATGTGTTGCATTATTGTACTTAAGACACACTTAAATCATTCAAATTGTTTTAGGTTGTGCTCAATTGATCTAAAGGCATCCGTTATGTGTTAATGGAGTGCAAGAGATAATTGGGACAACCATGCATCTTGGATTAACAAGTTTCATGAGTTATGTTTGAGTCAGGTTAAGTCCAAGGATGAATGAAAATGGGACAAGGACGGCATTATGAGGTGATGAGCGTCAAGAGTGGATCCCGAAGATAAAGAGGAGTCGAGTGATTATCCCGGGGGAGTATAAGTGAAGATCATAAAGACCCCAAAGGGGTTTGCTTACGTGCGGCGGCGAAGGTATAACTAGATAGGCTAAGGACTTTTTAGTTTTTTAGTCTAGTTTTTATTGCCGTACTATTAAGAGGGGTTGTCTCCTAGCTTGAGCTTCATCATGTGTTGATGATCTCAATCCTGCGTTCACTCGAGCTCAAATCATTTGGATTTGGTTTTTGTATAAGGGTTAACCATTTGGCATGTGTTGCGAATGGGTTAAGCTTATGCTTGGTTGTTGTTGGTTTTTGCTCTGATTTGCATGTGTTGCAAAGAGGAAGAGCATATGCATTTGGTTTTCGCGTAATACTTTGATTTGCATGTGTTGCAAATAAGATAAGCAATATGCGTTGGCTTTTACGTGAAGTTCACTTTTGCATGTGTTGCAAATGTTGAAGCTTCATGTTTTGTTTTCATTTACAAAACAATCTTTCTAAAACATGTGGTTACTTGAGGCTAAGTTTTGCATGTGTTGCAAAAGTGAGAGCTCATGCATTGTGTTTTAGCTTGTGACTGGATCATGTGTTGATCATCACAAAGGCTAAGTAAAGTTTATGATTTGTGTTTGCAAAATGTGTTTTTGCATAATGTTGTTTTGTTATTTGCAATAGTGGTTTGCAAATAAGCTAGAGGTTATGGGTTTTGGTAATATTTAAAAATATATATGGTTGTTTAAATCTTGAAAATGGGTGGAGATTGTAGCCCTCATGATAAACTTCGCATAGAATCAAAAATCACCCAAATCGGAGTTCGGAGTAAAAAGTTATGAGTGTTTTTGTGGCTGGTCCAGTGGTGTGACCGGACCACCTGCGGTCATCTGGGATCTCGGTCTGGCTGGGCTTCCTCCGGTGCGACCGGACCCCCAGTGCAACCGGTCCTTCTCCGGTGCGATTTTTCCAGAACAAGTGCATTGCCGAATTTGAACGGGCGGTGTGACCGGAGGACCTCCGGTCACACCGGATGAGCGGTCGGACCGGGATTTTTGTGGTCACACCGGCCATGTAACGGTCGATTTTTCGACCGTTGCCTTGTGAGGGCCGGCCGGACCGGTCTGAGTCCGGTCGGACCGGCCTGAGTCCGGTCGGACCGGGCTTGTCGAGTTTTTTCCTGTTTTGCCCCCAAACGGCTAGTTTTCTTTGTGGGGTTATAAATAGACTCCATGGGGGGCTTGGGGCTAGTGTTGCTGCACTTGTGAAGGGTTTTGGCTCTTGTGCGAGTTGTGTAGAGGTGGTTTGCATGTGTTGCATCCCCTCAAGTTGATTCTTGAGCTAAGAGTGAGACTAATTGTATGTGTTGCAATTGGAAAGTAGTTTGAGAGCCTCTTGTGCATGTGTTGCATTTGAGGGAGGTCTAGGTGCATGTGTTGCACTAGGTGATCACCGGGAGCGCATGTGTTGTGCTCGGTGAAGTTCAAGAAAGGAGCGGCTTGTTACTCTTGGAGGTTGCCGACTCCTAGACGGCGTAGGCGTCATGCGCGGGAGCTCTTAAGGTTGTGAGAAGCCCCGGCGAAGTTTGTGAAGGTTCGGGTTGAGCCTACGCGAAAGCGTAAAAAACCACGACTAGTGAATCGAGGCGGGTGCTCGAGTGGGAGCCGGTCCAAGGGTTTGGGCTTGCCTCAACGTGGACTAGAAGAGACCGGCAAGTCTCCGAACACCACGGAAAAATATCGGTTGTCTCTTGTCTCATTTATATTCAATCATTTTAATTATTGTATATTGATCAATTGCTTGAATGTATTAGAATTGCTTAGTATTAATTGATTGTTCAATTTAGCAATTCTAGTGTAGAGACATAATTTAGTTAGTGCACTAGTGAGCCTAGTTGATTTAGGCGTTAATTGTCAAAACCTAGATTATCGCTTCCGCATATATATCTTTAATTAAGTTTTGACATAAGGAGTTGGTTAGAGCGAATTGAATTAGTGAGCGATTAATTATATAAACGCCTATTCACCCCCCCTCTAGGCGCATCCTCGATCCTACAATGTCATCTAGACTAAACAATAAATTTAATTTGTACAATAACTATATTTAAAGATTGTCTCTATAAAAACATTAAAGCATTTAATACTAACTTCATCTTTGTGACTATGGCAAAACACTGACTTCAACGCTAACAGTCGCTCGTGCAGGCTCCAACACGGGCTTTTGGCTGACTATAACACATTATTTTTCATGTAATGCTGGCTACAAAATAAGAACCGATTCACTTCTATCTTATCTTTTCTGGCAGTGGCGGATTTAGAATTTTAAGTTAGGGTATGCCAAGCTAATACTATAATATATAATTCGTTAAAATCCAATGAACAATTTGGTAAACAACTATAAATGTTGTCGAGAAATTCGGTATATGAGTATAAAATAACTAGAAACATGATAATACAAGTATAAATTACAATATAAATAGTTCGAACATTTTAAGTATGAAATATGTATAAAAGAAACTTACGTACCTATAATAATTCAAAGAATACAATATTTCTTTTTGTCCTTCTTATCTGGCTTCCACCTTCTAATAGCTATGAAACTCTTGATTATATCATTTTCATCAGCTTGGAAGAAAATATCTCGCTCAATAGACATTTTCTGGAAAAGAGATGCAATGTTTCCGGAAAAGAGATGAAGCAGCAGTAACCTTCTTTGCTTCTCGTTTTGCAATGTTTTCGGAAAAGAGATGAAGCAACAGCAGCCTTCTTTGCTGTATATTTCCAGAAAAGAGATGCAATGTCTCTGTTCCTCTTCATAATTCAATAACTCTACAAACAAAAAAGAAATGCATCAACAAGCAACTCTCTAGTCTCTAGCAAAGTAGCAATTATATTTGTTTCTACTCTACAAATCAACTAGCAGTCTAGTACTCAAATCACATGTAGGATCGATATACACTAATATAGCAATTAGAGGGGGTGAATGATTGCGCGGAAGTTAAAACAAATTTTTATTGATTCTCAAATCACCCCTAAACAAATTATAAAAAACTGCTTCGGTTTCAACAAAAACAGACTGACACATATTAACTAAAACAGTAATTCTAGAAGATCCAATCGTTGGATTGATGTGAAATTTTAACTGCAGAAACTAGATTCGATTTTGAAACTAACACAACAAGAATCAGCTCAATCAAATCTACAGATCTAAAGTTATGACCTTCACAAGCTGACTATATAAGATAATGACGATATTATAGACTATATTAGGCCGAATCTACAGCTGGCATACCTTGTAGATTCGTCCTTGTTTTCTGGTCTTTTTATTTAAGACAAAGCTGAGGTATATTTGTCAATAGGAAACTCAGATGGTCTTGTTGCACTCGTAAGTCGTAACAAAGGCAGGTTCGAGAACAGATGGATCTGCGTTATAAATGCAACAACACCTCAGCCTTTTCTTTAACATGGAACAGTGCAGGCAGAAAAAGCATGCACCCGAAATAGGGACAGGGGACTGTAACCATGGACTAGCTGATCAGTGATTACTGGAAAGCGGCCAACTGAATCCCAAATTGAACGAATCAGAGCTGGAGAGAAGAAACTGGAGGCCTTAGTCGGACTTCAAGGTAGGTCATGGATTAGTGGGCAGTATATATTAAGATGCACTCTCTCTTCAGATTAAGTTGACCTGAACCGACCAGGTATATCGTAACAGGTAGGCATTGACCTCTGCGGATTACAATGATTCGAACCCAGCTTATTCTTTGGATTAATATCAGCCGTAAATCATGAGTCCAAGGTGCACTGTGTGTTGGGGTCAATGCCACAGCTGAAGTTTTCTTGCCAAAGTTGACTTGCCACTGTTTTTTGTGATATCCAAATCGGTTGCCACAACTTTGGCAAAATTTAGTAGAAGTTTGTGTGTGAAAAACGGGACATTGTGCTAGGAAAGTGTCATACTTGTCTAAGTTGAGCAAAATTTAGTAAGAGCTTGGTGCCTTTAAAAAATCATACTTGTCTAACTTAATTGTAGCAACAAACCAAATCGTACCACACTGATACAATGATATACAATTGCAATATTTTAGTTGGGGTTGTGATCAGTGCAGGGAAGAAAACTACGGTAGATGGGTTTAGTTGGACATTCATACGTCGATATCACCCGAGATGGACACAACTCAGGAATCAGGATAAGCAAAGACTAATGATTGATTTTATCAATGGGTCCCTGCTCTAGCAACTTGTGATCCCGTCGTCAATCTTAAGTTTCAAGAGGAAAACCGAAGCTTATACGTTTCTGTATTACTAGACTAGTAACTAGCATATTTGTCCACGTAACTACTAGCTAAATGTTATGATGCAGCTATTTTTATATACAACTCTACATTCTGTAATTGAAATACAATTATATTTATTATCTATATGATTAATCTATATCGTTATAATCTAGCCTTACTAAAATAATTGGTGGAGAACCTTCTATTGTTCTTTCGATTAATGTGATAATTTCTATAATCTTTTTCTCTTAGGATTATTGTGTGATTTTTTATCCGTAAAATGAAGAAGGTGTCTTGACTATCACCCGTTATTTTTATTTATATAAACCGTGCACTTACACTACACTTTTCCACAATATATACACCACGTCAGCAAATTAGCGTAAAGGTCCTCTAAAAAATTCAAATCGCGTTTAGGTCCTTTGATCGGTTTTTAACAGAAATGATCTAAAAAAATCAAAATTACGTTTAGATCCCTCTGTGGTTTACGTTCAGATCCTCCCCATAGAAAAAAACATAAATTCATCAAAAGTTTATAGCAGTTCATAGATTTACCAACGGGTTCTACCGACTCATTTAAAAAAATTGCAACAGACTCGCCGGCGGCTCCTAGCAATCCACATATTCGTCGACGGCTCTTAGTAACCCATTTTTTTTTAATAAAAAACAGAAAACCGAAGTAAAAACATAGTATGCATGATAAAAATGGTACTATTAGTGAAAAACATATCTCTACTACTTTTAATTAGAAGTTAGTGACAGCCGTCCGTTCTTCTTCAGAATACTAATCCGATAGATCTGACATGAAAGACTGAAATGTTGCCAAGATATACTTCGCTTAATGTATGTATGAAAGAAATTGTACTTTATTGTATGTTTTAGAATCCTTTCTATTTATATGTATCAACTTTTTTATTTATATGTATCAACTTTTTTAAGATTCCATTACAACGCATAGACTCTCTACTAGTTACTTATGAGTTGATGTATAGTTTACACTCAAAATAATAGTTCTGTTATAATTGAATTGTTTCGTGTGATATTAGTACGTTTCAAAACAGGTCAGAACGCCACCGATAAACGAAAGTCCGAAACCAATGAACACAAGAAGCGTGTATTGATTATGGAAGCATCAACCACGCGCCTGCTGCCGGCAAGGTTCATTTCACGTAATTGAATCGCGGCAGCACATCACTTCTAACCAGCGTTTCGGCACACTAGAGCCCCGCCGCCTGACCTCCTCGGCGCCCGCGCCGCGCCACATCGCCGCAGCGACGCCGCCGCAGGCCGACCGGGCTCCTCGTGCCCGCCGCGCCTCGTGCTGCCCGCCCGTGCGGCGCCGCGTGACCTCCTCCACGCCGCCCGCTGCGCCGCCGCGCTTCTCGCAGCCCCGAAGGCGCGCCGCGCCGCACCGCGACAAGGAGACAGAGAAGCGAAGGAGATGCGGGTGGATTGGTTTGAGATTCGTCCTAGTTAAGCTAGATGGTAAACTCTGACATGGGGCCTCTAAAGAGGGGGTCTAGGAGCTTTTGAGAGAATTTTTTTTTTCCGTGAAGAACTCATGGATAAATTAACGACCATATGACTATACGAGCAGAATTAAAATAGTCGCAGAGTTTTGAAAAAAAAAAGAAATCGCAGAGTTCTCCTTTCTTGCAAGCAACAAACCAGCGAAGATATCTCTACTGAGCGATCAAGCGAAACCTTTTCGTGTGGACTTCAGTTGAACTACGCGGACAAAAAGAAACAGCAGGGGGAGACGCAGTCAAATTGCCCTGAAAAGTGAAGTAGTAGAATTACACAAGTACAGAAGTCCTACGAACCTGTTTCAGTTAGACAGTTACTACCATATATACCAGGCTCTTAATTACTGGAGAAGTATTCACTGTATCGGAGTACATCACCAATGCCACTATATATACGTGTTTTCGCCTAAAATTGACTCAGTTGATGGACAAGGAAAAATAAAGAAAATTAGTACAAAGGCTTTGCCAGAGGCAGAGCGAACCCGTTCCTTATAGCCATAGAGAATCCAGCATGGGTGGGCGCGGAGGACACATCCTAATGAGGCGTGTCTGTCTTTTCTACAACACTCGTAGCATCATCAAGAAAGCAGAGGAGACGCTAACGAATTTGGACCAGCAGGAATTTCCTCTCTGGCATTTCAGCTCAAGAACTCAGTAATATCGGCACACAGTTATAGCAAGTGAAAGAAAGGAGGATCAAAAATAAAAATCATACCGGAGAAAAGACTCAGTAGAGATGGAATCAACTCGGTAATAATACTATAACGAAGAAGATGAGATAAGCACATACTAGCGTATAATTAATTTACATCTCACACCACCAGAATCTTATTCTACATAGTGTCTAAATTACAGGAGCAGATGATGTACACCGGGGAGAAAGGAAGATATCCATCCATATATGTACAAAGGACACCATACACTGACTTCTCTTGGATTTTGCATGCCAGCAACCCAACCCCTCCTACTGCCATCCCAGAGGCTCACAAAACACCAGGAGAAGCACTGTTCAACTACTATTACTATGTATGCCCCCCAAATCTCGTCAAAAATGCATGCTACTCCAAGACCAAGAACAAATGGAAGAAAAAACAAGCAGAGGAGAGGAGAGGAGGGAGTACTGTAGTAATCAGCACAAGGCCACAAGCCAGCTAGAAGAAAAGAACAAGATCGAGTTCAACTCATCCGTAGAACAGAGCTCAGCTCAATAGCTCATACCAGGACAGGAGCAGAGCAGGGATGGATGGATCACCACCAGCCGCCGTACACCGCGCGGGAGTACTTGCCCTTGATCCACTTGACACTGCGCCGCATCGAGTCCTTCACCTTCCCCTCCACGTCGTACACCTTGTAGGCCACCAGCCGCTTCTTCCGCTGCAGCTCGGCGTCGTCGAACGACCCGCCGGCGGCGTCGCCGGGAGCGGCGGCCGCCGCCTTCTTGGCCGGGGCTGGGGCGGCCGTGTCGTCCAATGCGGCGAAGGAGGGGGTGTAGCTCCTGAGGTTGATGGAGCGGCGCCCGGCGGAGGACCAGGTGGTGCTATTGGCCCGCTTCACCTGCGCCGAGGCGCCGTCGGAGAAGGGCGCGTAGGACGCGGCATAGGAGGCGCTGTAGCACCGGAGGTTCAGGCCGGGGGTAGGCACCCCGCCCCCGCCGGCGCCGGAGACGGTCTTGGCGCTGCCGCTCCGCTGCACGGTGGACGCCGCCGGCCGCGACCAAGAACTGGTGCTCTTGGCGCGCTTCACCTTGGGAGGAGGCGCCGGCGCGTAGGAGGTGGCGTAGGAGGCGCTGTGGCACCTGAGGTCGGTTTCGGCCGGCGCCGTCGGGTTGTAGGTGGTGCTCCTCTCCGCACAGGACATTGATCTCTCCATCGGCATCTCCCCTCACTCTCCCTATACGTGTTTGTGTGTGTGGAGCTCTGCAGTGAAAACTAGTGCCAACGAGGCAGGAAGGGAAGGAATTGCGGAGGCCTTTTTATGAAGGGCCGCGGGGCACTCGGATCCGCTGCGGTCGTAATAGTAGTAGGTTAGCCGTCCGATCTAAGAATTGACACATCAAATCAAAGAACTTATCGTGTCTTTCCAGACGTGAGATACACGGAGATCAGGTGCAGCCATGCAACTTAACCAGTGTCCGTAGACTATCCGATCCAAATGATCAGTAGAAAATACTGCACATATTTTTTTTTTTTAGATAATGGAATTACCTCCGGCCTCTGCAGAAACACACAGCCCGGTTTTATTACATAATGTTCAGCTATCTAGCTGAATTGAAAGGGATGCAAAATTACATAAATGATGAAACAACATAAAATTTAAGGATAGCAAAGTCTATTGTAAATAGTCCATCCGTTTTTGGAAAAAAAACTCCATTGCAACAACCTCCAATCGTGTGCAAACAGAACGAATGTTCTCCCTTACTTCCTCATGTTGCAACAACGCCCAGAATCGCATCCAATAGGTTCTCCTGAAGACAACCTGCATAAAAGAAACATATCGTTTGTTTTGAAACACAGTATCATTACGACAACACCAAATGACCCAACAAATAGCAGCCACCCCATCAAGATATGATGTTTCGGTTTTTTCTCTATACCACTGAGCCAGTCCCCTAGCATATGAGTTATAGAAACAGGTGGATTCAACCCAATAGCTATCTGAATTATTCTCCAAATAGGTCTAACATGCTGACAATCAAAGAAAAGGTGCTGAATCGTTTCATTGTAGTCACAAAAACAACACTTTTGATTTCCCACCCAATTTCGCCTAACCAAGTTATCTTTGGTCAAAATAACTCCGCGCTGAAGATACCAAAGGAAAATCTTAATTTTGAGAGGAATCTTCAATTTCCAAATGAATTTATGGGAAAACGGAGTTCCCTGGTTCATCTGATATTGATACATAAAAATATTGTTTATAGTACTTAGTAAATCATTGTCCACTTTTTGTCTTTTTCCTCTGATTAAGAACATGAGTTTTAGATTCCAACTTCATCTAAAATCTGAAACTTGTAGACTAAAATAAAGTGAATTAAATTTATATTTTTATCTAAAATGTAAACAAGATGATCTATTTAAACACTCTTAATGTACTCATAGTTTCAATTTCATAAATCTGGTGAAGCTAGAATTTTCAACTTATGAATCTCTACTAAACACACCCTTAGACTGTTTGTAATCTCGATCAGATTATCCAGAATTATAGAACCAGCTTAAGTTGTAGTTCTAGTTGTAACCTGAAACTCTATCCATACATGACTTGGATCGACGGTAAACGAAGAGAAATGTCTATCTATTTTTCCGCGTGACGTTCATCAGGAACATCAATTTACGGTCCAATAATTTGACAAGCTGATTTGCACGGTATGTTGTGACTGAACAACTGCGGATCTAATAATTTGACAAAGTGGTTTGCACGGTATGTTGCGATTGAACAGCTGCAGACGATCCGGTCGCGCGAGGTTGATGTGTGAAAGGGGAGGGGTGGCGGAGGGGAGCTTGCTTGCTTCGTTTTTTGGTGCTCTTTTGGCCCACCTCACTGCTTCAGGATGGGGATTTGCTTCGTCTGCGTCCGCAGAAATCATAGAGAAGTCAAAAAAGCTGGAGAATGTGTGTGTCGCTGCAAGCGTGCTAGTGCTCTCATTCGGCGACGGGATGAAAACAAGGGACGCTGCAGGGCTGCTTCTCAGATGAGTTTTGTTTTGTCTGCATAAAAAAAAAAGGAAGGATAAAAAAATATCTTATTTGTGATAGTTCAGGGATGCGCTGTATGCACCGGTGAAAATGGCTCCAGAGTCTCTCTCTGGTGACGTTGTTTTCAGCTAAAATATACGTTTCAGAAAACAATCTGTTGTGGTCTTGTAAAGTTTAGTCTTGTAAACAATAGGATGCGCTTCAAATGATCAAATCCTATCTGCCACCACGCGCTGCTGCACTATCTTTTGGACTCGTAAAGTTTAGTCTTTTAACTCTTTTTACGAGAAGATGAAAGCAACACGCGTACCGATTCTTGGAAATAATTATAGTATGCAGAAGATTAGCGAGAAGGTTTTCAAGTTTCTAACTATCAGATATCCCATTAGATATGATGGTGCTTTTCACAGGTCGAAATGTACTCCCCATGATTGTTCTAAGAACGAATGATTATGCACCATTTGCAAGCAATTTATGTTATTCTCTCGTGCCATGATAACTGGCAACTAAAAGAGTACGAACGCTGTCAAAGTACATCAAAGGTTCAAAATATTCTTGCAATTTCTTGGTTTCTTTGACGACTTTTAAGTCCGCTGTTCTTAACATGAACAGGTTTTCTGATCCAATAGAAAAGTAGATAATTTGGACAAATCACAAACATGAAAAAAAAATGAAAATACTCCATAGAAAAACCCGAAAGGAAAAGGAAAAGATGGAGACGACAACTTCTAAGATGCAGAACACTATACTTATCCAGCTCTTTATTATTTTTTTAACAAATCTAGTCCAGTAATGCATTGGCAAAAATGGCCCCTACCCCATTGTGGGCGGACGAGCGAGCGCGCGTGGTTCACGGGAGACTACGCTGCCGCGGTTGGGTAGGTATCCTCTCATAGTCTCCTAGTGCAGCAGCGTGTCCTTCGGTGCTTCCTCGTGCTGCTATAGTGCTGATAAACTTCCCCCCACGCCTAGTGTGGTAGAGGACAAGTGTCGTTTACTACATCTTCTACGGTAGGGTAGGGAGCATTTTTTAAATGTATTTGGGAGTAATTTTGAAAAAAAGATAAATAGGTAGATAAGCACAGTTTCCTAAGTTGCATGCATTCGAAAGGGTATTCCTTACTGTTATGGCTCTTTTAAACTTTTTTAAAAATTAGCCCCTGTCACGTTAGACCTGCGAAAACCGTGTCTCCCAGACGCGGCTCATGTTGTGCAGCAGACTGGGGGTGCTGCAACGCCTCCAGTTTGATATGTGTCACTGAAAAAAAGCAAAAAAAAAACAGGAGTAGCATGTAGCGGATTAGGAGCAATGCATGCTACATTATTTTTCGTTTTTTTTGTGTTGTGTGGAGGCTAGTTATGGACAAATACATTTTAATTTTATTAGGTTTTATAAATGCATTATAATAAAAAAAATTGCACAACGGTTAGTTCTAAAAAAATTTGCATGTCGTACCACAAATGTTTTGAGAACCTATATTCTACGGAGAGACATAATATAACACAATATATGTGAGGAAGCTAATACGGGAAAAAATACATTATAATTTTATTAGGTTTTATAAATGTATTATAATAGAAAAAATCGCACAACGGTTAGTTTTGAAAGAATAATTCCACGGGTAGTTGCAGAAACACAATTTATTATAATAGAAAAATAAAAATAATTTTATTAGTTCAAAACTACCCGCAGAATTATTTTTTTAGAACTGGTCGCTGTGCATTTTTTTCTATTATAACACATTTATAAAATCTAATAAAATTAGAATGTATTTTTTTTCAGTACTAGCCTCCTCACATATATTATGTTATATTATGCCCCTCCGTAGAATATGAGTCCTCAAAATATTTATGAAACGACATGCGATTTTTTCAGAACTAACCGTTATGTAATTTTTTATTATAATGCATTTATAAAACTTAATAAATTTTGTCGACGTTTGGGAAACAGGTCCCCACCGAGCTTACTTGTTGAGTTGAAGGATCAACAGGCCCTCTTTCTGCCGAAGGTGTTGCATCGAAGACGTGGAAGATTGTCGATAAGAACACGAAGAACACAATGATTTTATCCTGATTCGGGTCTCTTATAGTCAAGATAATAGCCCTACGTCCAGTCGTCTAATGGCGTTTTTCTGTATTGAAGTATTGAACACAAGTACATGGATGTTACAATGGGGTGATCGAATGAGATCCCCCTCGACTCCCCGCACAGGGGTTTTTTATACAACCATGCGGCGTAACGATCCCGCTAATTACATGCCTCAATAAGTGCACCAGTTACACAATAATAGGAGCCGATTATTGCGTCGGTAATTATGATCATAAGTGGTCATAACCGTCAATTAAGTGGAGTTAATGCGCCTTCATGCCAGGCTTGACCATCTGGGCTACGGATATCCGGGTAACCTGCATCCGGGTAACTTGATATAATCTAGGAGCTGCCAGGGGTAAAGGATTTACCAATCCCCAACAGCTAGTCCCTGAGGCTCAAGTGAGATGGGTCATCTCCTTGAGACTAAGAAGTCTAAGGAGGGATTGAATTCTTGATGGTGAAACACATACCGCAGTATCTGGGCATGAATTGATCAGGAAAAGGAACTGATAGATGAGGCGGGCTCACACTATCACATCTCGAGCAAACCATGCTCGGGAGAAAAAGGTCGGCACAAGCTGCACCGAGCAAGAAAAATAAAATACGAGTGAATCAAGAAACAAAAGAATCAAACAGGCCAGAAAACATGAAAAGGACAGAAAAAGGATTAGCGGGTCGTGAGTGAACTCGTACAACCTCATCCCGAGCATGGATTAGATGCCTAGGAAAACTAGATATGGATCAGATGCCTAGCATAAAGGTAACTAGCAGACTGTGAACGAACACACGCTGCCGCATCTCATGCATGGATCAGATGCACAGGGGAACTAGATATAGATCAGATGTCTAGGGAGAAGGCGACTAGCAGATTGCGAGCGAACTCACACTGCCGCATCCCAAGCATGGGTCAAATGCTCGAGGAACTGACAGACGAGACATGCTCGAGCTGCCGCATCCTAGACATGGACCAGACATCCAGGGAAAGAAAACTAGCTGATCATGAGAGGACTCATGCCGCTGTGTACGGGCAAGCCCCAATAGTGCAAAAATGTTTTAAAGAAAGAAAAAATACAAGAGCATTCTTACTTACTTGGGAAGACCTACGCTCAAACGCAGAACTTACTTGGCGCAGAACAAGAAAAGTCCCCCAAACGCAATGCTTACTTCGGGGAATTTAAACAGGCCCCCGAGCGAAGAACACGCTCGGAGAGTGGACAATCCCCGAGCGAAACGCGTGCTCGGGGGAAGAGACTCGCGCCCGAGCAAAGCACGTGCTCGGCGCAGAACATTAGCAGTCCCCGAGCGAAACGCGTGCTCGAGGGAAGAGACTCGCGCCCAAGCGAAGCACGTGCTCGGCGCGGAACATGAACAGTCCCCGAGCGAAACGCGTGCTCAGGAGAAGAGACTCGGGAAGAAACACGCGTCCAAGCTAAAAATTTACTCGGCACAGATCCGAGTGGAATGCTTGCTCGGGTAAGGGGATGAAATTTGTGCCTGAGCGAGGAACTTGCTCGAAGCAAAACAGAAGTGATTCTTCTAAGCTCAATTTGCTTAAGGTAAAGAACTTTTTTTTATCTTACCTCATCATAAGTTGTGTAGTATCGATCGTCAGATGTGGAAGATGACGCCTTCGGGATTCCTTTGGCAAAGAATCCGTCGATCCTCATGGACGGCACCAGCTGTCGACGTTTGGGAAACAGGTCCCCGCCGAGCTTACTTGTTGAGTTGAAGGATCAACAGGCTCTCTTTCTGCCGAAGGTGTTGCATCGAAGACGTGGAAGATTGTCGATAAGAACACAAAGATTTTATCCTGGTTCGGGCCTCTCATGGTCAAGATAATAGCCCTACGTCCAGTTGCCTAATGACGTTTTTCTGTATTGAAGTATTGAACACAAGTACATGGATGTTACAATGGGGTGATCGAATGAGATCCCCCTCGACTCCCCGTGCAGGGGTTTTTTATACAACCATGCGGCGTAACGATCCCGCTAATTACACGCCTCAATAAGTGCACCAATTACACAATAATGGGAGCCGATTATTGCACCGGTAATTATGATCATAAGTGGTAATAGCCGTCAATTAAGTGGAGTTAATGCGTCTTCATGCCAGACTTGACCATCCGGGCCACAGACAACCGGGTAACCTGCATCCGGGTAACTTGATATAATCCAGAAGCTGCCAGGGGTAAAGGATTTACCAATCCCCGAAAAATTAAAATGTATTTATCCATAACTAGCCTCCACGCAAAAAAAAACGAAAATTACTGTACCATGCAGCGCTCCAAGTCCGATGCATGCTACTCTTTTTTTTTTGCGTTTTCATTTTTTTTGTTTTTCGGTAACATATGTTGGACTAGGGGTGTTGCAGCGCCCCAGTCCACTGCACAGCATGAGCCGCGTCTGGTAGGCACGATTTTTACCAGTCCGAGGACCATTTTACAAAAAAAAAAAAGAACATCACAGGAGTTATTTTTAGAAAAAAATTAGAAGAGTCGTTACAGTAAAAATTTCTTCGACAGGTCGCGTTCCGGTCGAACCGGAATGCTGCGATCGGGTGACACCGCCGCACCTGCCATGATGGCATTGAACCCGCAAAAAGTAGATGCTGCTGTTACCACAGCGCAGCTAGCGGTGCGTGCGGGGCCGCAGAAGCGACACGTTCCACGTTGCGTTAGCGCAAAGCTAACGCTAAACGCATCCGCCCGTGGCACAAGCACAAACAGGCTCGTGCGCTAGGAAAGCACGCGCCGCTGCGAAAACGAATGGACAACAGGGGATCTTTTCGTGCGCGATGTTGCCATGAACATCCACTAGAAGAATTGGGATTGAAGTTGTGTAAGTCTGACAGTTTCGGGTGGGATTTGTAGTTTTGAGGAAAAGGAGGGGGGTGGTTGATTGGAACTGTTTTGCCTTGTAACTTGAGCAGCAGAAATATCAACGCTAACGACCGATGGATGTCAGTTGGAAACGAACCGTGGGGCGTCCGTGAGATGCTCGAAACTTGTCTTTCAGCTCGATTTTTAGTACATCTAGCCGAGATCAAACCGAAATCGATCGGCGTATTTGCCGTTTGAGGAAAAGACGAATGATACAACATCCTCCTTCCTTGCCTACTTAGTGGCGCAACACAAATAATAGAAAATGAAATCAGACTCGAGCTAGCCTATATTTTTGCATGCACATATGTCTACCTCGTTTTGTTCTCTGCAAATTTAGTTCGCATTTTGTTTATCTAGCATTCTTCGGTCTTGCAAGATCTGACTTCTGAGACTTGAAAGGATAAGATCGGTGAAGATACTGCCTGTAGCTTTCATTCCATTTGAACCTCCCCCACTTGCTTCAGCAGCATAAATGCCTGCGCTGCGCTACAATCGCCGCTGAAAGCTACCCCAAATTTCGCATTTCTTCCCTGATTAGGACTCTGGCGCCAAATTAATCAATGACTGATGGACTCTCTTCCGATCGGGTCGGCTCGTCGGCCCGGCACCCGTCAAGAGAGCACAGGAACCACCCCAAGCCGCCAATACCGGGTAAAAGCTTTTGCATCCATTAACTGTTGCTTTTTTTCTAAGACAAGCTTCTATCTTAAACAGTTCATCGGGAGTCTGAAGCTAGCATCCGTCATCTAGGTAGCGATCGTCTGTCCTGTGATGTCCTGAGATCAAAGGAAAGCACAACCTTTCTGGCCCGCTATCTGCCGACAAATGGCACATGAGTACAGGGATTTTTTTAATAATAATATTTTAGTCAAAATTTACGAAAAAAATACACCGAAAAAAAAAATTGCAGAAGTACACACTTGTCGCCGTTTTATTTAGCGACAAAGAGTCTATTGCACTAGCCATTTCAAATAGCGACAGAAAGCCTATCGCCCACATCTCTATCATCATTTGAATTGGCGACAAAGACCAACGGTCGTCTCTACCGACAAATATGAATTTTTCTGAATTTATTGAATCCTAGTTTGAACTGTAAAATTCTAGCAACCGCCACCAATATTTTTTTGGGGGCTAGTCGCAATTTGGAAGTGCGACAGGTGGGTACTACTGTTATTTTTTGGTGTATTATTTCTGTAATTTTTCATTAAACTTATATTATTTTAAAAAAATTATTTCCTGTCTCTATCGCTATTTCAATCGGCAACAGAGAGCTGTTGTGGCGACTGAGAGTGTGTCGCCGCTTCATTTGGTGACAGAGACTATCGCCAAATGAAAGACAAATGAAACGGCGACAGGCGTGCACTTCTGCAATTTTTCTTTTCGGCATATTATTTTGGTAAATTTCAATTAAAATAATATTATTTTAAAAAATTCTGAGTACAGGAGGGCACGCTTTTAGGCCGGGAGCGAGGAAGGCATTTGCTCATGCTACCCCAGTGCAGCAGTCTCAACGCATGGGCCAGCATGCGCTGCCTACTCGCTGCCCTTAGGGGCTCACACGTGTACGCCCGCGCCGCCCACCTGCCCGCAAGCTATGCCACGCTCGCGCCTGCTGTCACGAAGCCAGACGGCATCTGCGCTACCCATGTGCCCCTTAACGTACCTTTCGCAGTAAGGAAGATGATTTTTTTATGAAGACATACATTAAGAGGCTATATTTGAAAAAAATGTATACAGGAGCTGGATATGCACAATGTTCATACTAGGTTTGGTCATGTTGTTTCTCCTTTTCTTTTTGCGAAACATTGGCCATATTTTCCACCATATCATATTTTTAAGCTTCATCATCGACTATGTCTGTCAGTATATCGTCGTCTGCCCCATGCACCACTTCTCGTGACCTCCTTCCTAGGGCTATCACTGGATAACCTAATACCCACACTGCCACACCCAGGGATTACAAAATTGTTTTTCAAAATTCGGGTCGAAATTCGCGGTACGGTTTTCGCAAAAATCGTGCGAAAAACCGCTCGAAAACCGTCAAAAACCGAAAGGTTTAAAAATAAAAAAATTTGAATTTTTTTGAAAAATCGAAAACCATTCGGTTTTCAACGAAATGAAAAACCGCTCGGTTTTCTCGAAAAACCGCTCGATTTTTTACGAAAACCGCTCGGGTTTCTCAAAAAACCGCTCGGTTTTTGACGAAAACCAACCCGACCATTTGAATGTTCTTCGAAAACGGTTTTGAGCGGTTTTTAACGAGAAACCGCGGTTTTTGACGAAAAACCGCTCACATAATTTTTTTCAAATTTTTTAAATTTTTAAATTTTCTTTTTTAATTAGAACGGTTTACCGAGCGGTTTTGAGTTTCGAACTAGAGCGGTAAGATCGAAAACCGCGGTTTCGATCGATTTTGTCGGTTTTGTGAACCCTGGCCACACCCATAACCATACCTATGTTATTTGGGTAGGGTATGGGTAAAAGAACATTACCCATTAGAAAATGTGTACGGGAAGATTAATAATATGTTGGAAAATGTTCATATAACATTTTGAACTTTGCTCAAAAGTCCTTACAACATCTTAAACTTTAAAACCAATTATCTAGCACCCTGAATTTTCCAATCTTGTTCATTTAACACCCTAAGCAGGTTTTGCAGGAGAAAAACTCCATATAACATACTGAACTTTGCTCAAAAGTTCGTCTGACACCCAAACTTTGAAACTAGTTATCTAGTAACTCGAACTTTTCAATCCCATTCGTTTAACACCCTAAGATTTTAACTAGTTTTGGGTGTTAAACAAACTAGGGTTGGAAAGTTCGGGGTTTTGGATAACTGGTTTCAAATTTTGAGGTGTCGAACGGACTTTTGAGAAAAGTTTAGGATATTATATGGATTTTTTTCTCTACAAAACGAGCTTAGGGTGTTAAACGAATGGGATTAAAAAGTTTGGGTGTTTGATATTTGGTTTCAAAATTTGGGTTGTTGGATGAAATTTTGAGCAAAGTTTAGGGTGTTATATGAATTTTTTTCTAATACGTTACCCACCACCAACCCATACCCATCAACAATAAAATTGGTATTATAATTTTTTCTATCTCCTTACTATCATATTCCTACCTTCTCTCTCCTCGCTTGGCCAAGATTATTGAGTCCCTCTCTCTCCAATGTTAGCCGGTGGCAGCAAGCTTGGTCACCATCGCCTTGATCCACTACCTATGGCAAGGTCCTAGCCACCACCACTGTAAACCAACGTCGGTGACCCTCATTTTGATATGGTTTCAACCTACTATGTTTCATCTGTCTTTCTCAAATAGCACGGTTGTCGCTACCCGGTCCATCATGATGGCCACCGCAGTGTGCTCTACCGTCGCCAATGTCGGTCATTTGTGCCAACTCATGTTGCACTGTCCCACCATGCCTCACTGTCCACACTGACGCTTTGGTGCTGCAAGCGGATATCCGCAAGGCCACTGCTAGCACCCTTCTCCATTTCCTCGCCCCGCGCCCGCGCCCTCCGCATCACTGCAGCTAGCTCGCTCCATCATCGATCACTAACAGTGGGGAGTGGCGTCGAAAGACTTCATTGCCACCTACTCGCTATAATGTCAGCTTCCTGCACGATCACCGTTGGCTATGAGTTCTCATCCACTCCCTCACGCCATATCCACTTCTTCATAGTCCCTAGGTCAGTCTCCCTGCCACCAGACACCACCGATGAGCTCAAAGTGCTTCCTCCTAGTACTCTCCTTTTACTCCACGGGTACCCAAATCCATTGGGTAATACCCGTTTTTTTATTTGGTATGTTGCCTCCAAATGGGTGTGGGTAATTGGTAGGTTTGGGAATGAGCCACCCATACCCTCCCCAACAACAGCACTAAGTTCTTGCCTAATTGTCAACACTACCATCTTTGGCCCTTTCCACCTTCCTCATGGTCTTCGAGGGCAGCATGGCTCGCTTAAGTCACCGTTGTATATCCACCTGCATTCGGTTGGCAGGATCTAATTAAGGCTAGACTTGGGCACTAGGCTAGGCTTTTTTTGCACTAGCCTATGGCATGGCAAGAATACCTACTTGGGGCGGCATGATACGAAATAGGCTCGACAGGTTCGAATCATGTAGGGCACGTGACAGTGCGCCTTGCCATGACACTGCTGCATGTTGTGGCTTACACTATGACCAGCGCTATTGTGGTCTTTGAATGGAGGGAAAGGGGAGACAACAAAGTTGTTGCAAGGTGGAGAGTACCTACTCATCGACACTAAGCGCACGCACTGAGCCAATGTTCCATCGTGTCGCTTACCAACAAGCGTGCCCACGGTGTCGTGCACAGCCACTTTCTCGCTTGCCTTATGTAGCCATGCATCGATGCCACCACATCTATGGTTACGCTGCCACCTCCATGTTCGCTACCCTTGCAGCTATCAATGCACCGATCTAGAGGGTTGGGAGTGCACCTCGCTCGTTGCCTCATGCTTCATCTTAGCTACTGTCCAACATCGGATTTGTTGAATTGACTGGATCCCCACTGATTGGTGGTGGTGGGGGAAGTGGAGAGGGAGTAGGAGGGGCAGTGGAGATGGCCAGAGAGGGAGGTGGAGAGACCTAGAGGGGGAGCTAGAGAGGGAGATGAAGAGTTGAGCGATAGAGCCAATGGGAGGCAACGGGGGAGTGGGTAGGGAGAGAGGATAGAGAAAGGAGGAGAGGGTTAGAGTGGCAAAGAGGGAGAGGGAAAGAAAAGGTCATGCAACTTGTGCCTAGGCCATAATGCGAACAATATCACCCTGGTCGATATGGCACGGAGGTAATCTAACATGCCGTGGACCATGCCTCAGCTTGCTCGAGGCAAGGTGGGTAGTGCTAGCATAGCACTATGGGCTCATCATGCTGGGCCACCACAGCACGATCTTAGCCCACGACCCATCGGGCCCGTGCTGTGCCAGTCCGGCATAGACCAATGCCTCCAAAATGGGTATAGGTAATTGATGGGTTTGGGTATGGGCCATGGCCACCCATACCCTCCCCAACGGTAGCAGTAAGCTAGTGGCAGAACTAGAAAAAAATTTAATGGGTGGTGTGCCTCTACGGCTCTACCGGTATGCCTAGTGTCATGCTAAGCGTCCACGCCGTCCATCGTGCCGGCCCTGTGCCTTTGTGCTGCCCTGCATCAGCGACAACAAATGTTGGTATACCTCGATATTCTGCAGTTTCCTTTTAGCCTGTTCTTGATAACACACAGTGGAAAAAAGGCATGCTACATCATCATCCAGCAAATATTGTTCAAAGGAACATATGTGCTAGGAGAGAAATGGCTTACATTTCCTGCTAATTCTTGCACGTCAAAACAATCTTAGCTTGTCCAAATTGTTCCCATTGTCTCAAAAGACCACGGTTGCTACAAAGGGATATATCAGATGAATGATGATAGAAAATACCTTCAATTTGCAAAGCACTAAAGCATCAAGGTACACAAATAGCTCCACACTGGCAATCCTAGTCTTTTTTGAAAGAATGGCAGGATAGCTGCTAATTTCATGTCAATAGTAGAAGAAACTGGCATTAGCACCTTGCCATCAATTTTGATTACAAGCAAGATTGCAAACTGCATGAGCACCTTGCCATCAGTTCTGAATACAAGCCAATTTTGCATCTACCAAGAAAATACAAGCACATCACAAAATTTTGGGGGTGCCCCTAGTTCCGCCTCTGCAGTAAACCCTTCCTTGGCCATCAACACTACTCTCTCTGGCCCTTTCCACCTCCCTCGTGGTCTTTAGGGGCACCACAGCCCGCTCCAGTCACCGTTGTATATCCACTGCATTTGGCTAGCAGGATCTAATTAAAGGCTAGGGAGGCCTTGAACCCAAGAACCTAACGAGAGCGTGAATCTGGAGGTATAATCCGAAGGGAAAAACAACTTTTTTACATAAATTATACAACTCATGTTTAGCAAACTCCAGTGGCGGACCCAAGATATAAATTTAAGGGGTGCTAAATTGGTAACAAAACAATGTTAAAATAAAACAAATCAAACAAAGTAGAAGTAGTTACTGAGTATTGTGATCGAAAATCATACATAATTAGAAGAGAAACATAATGAAAATGTGAAATATAATGAACAATGAAGGTAGTACCTCGATAATACCATAGTGGTTAGTGCGTTCCCAAAAACCTATAAATATGTGTAAATAGCTGGCTATACATCAAAATTAGTAAAGTTAGTGATGCAATCATAAAATTATGATTTGCAATTAGTTATAAGCATTGAGAAAAGATTGCAACATACCACTAAGCACTAGCTTTAAATAGTACAAGTATGAGGCAATGGTATTCTACATTTCTTCATGGCTTGGAAGCGTTTCATGATTTTATCATCTTGAAGGCTTCTAAATATGTCTCGCTCAGTGTAGCATATCATTAAGTCACTGAACCACTCATCTGCTGCTCTGTTACGCAAATCTGTCTTGATAATATTCATTATAGAAAAGAATCTTTCTACTAATGCCATTGCCACTGGAAGGATTAATGTTAGCTCGATGAGGCGATAGCCCAGAAAAGAATCTGCTGTTCTGTTTTTCCCTATTTCAATCTTCTTTTGATCTAGCTTTGCAATAACACCATATCCATGAAATTCTACACTTCTCCTTATGTTGAGAATAAATGTTTGAAGTTGATTTCTTAACAACATACGGTTAACTACAGTGAAGTCATCAGCATATATCTCAGTAAGGCGAGCAAGCTTATTTACATCAAACTTGGAGAAAGAGTTTCTTGGATCGAGACAAAACATGCATACCAGTAACTCCGAAGAAACTTCACTGAACCTATAGTTCATATCTGATGTAATAGCATCAATAGCAACAATAAAAATCTCAACATGGTAATAATGAATGTGAGTCACCGTACGCTTTCTACATGCAGATTTACCTCTAACTGGTATGAGTTCTTCCATATTTGGCACATGAATCTCATTTGGTTCACAAAAGGCTTTGGTTTGTTGGAACAATGGCTCCCATCCATTGTCTCTTATAGTCTTATGTCTTGCAAGTGCACTTTCACATCTACAAGCAAACCCATAGCTTCAACAATATTTTGACCCTTCCTTTGCAAAGTAAGTGATAACTCATTTTTAATGCTCAATAAGTCCATCAACAAATGCAACATGAATATAAACTCAAAGGTTTCCATCTTCTGTATCAAACCTGATGCTCCACCATAACTTTATGGTTGACAGGCATCTTCAGACACAATCTCTAGTACGCCTAATACCGCCTCCCACATCTAGAAAATATGAGGCAAAGTTCTAAGATGTGAGCCTCATCTAGTGTCTGAAGGTCTAGTTATACTCATTTCTTGAAGCAACCCTGTTCTAGTGATAGCTTTACCATTCTCCAACTTATCCAACAGGATATCTTGATGCTTTGTAAGCAACACATCCCTTCTCTTGCAAGATGCACTCACAGTGGTCACTATCAAAGAAATATAGTTGAAAAAAAATCTGCAATTGCTCTACTACAACTTACAATAGTCACAACCACTAACTGCAACTGATGGGCAAAGCAATGGATATAAAAAGCATATGGATTTCCACCTCGAATTAGCTTTTGCAACCCTATTAAATTCTCCTCTCATATTGGAAGCTCCGTCATAAACTTGCCCATGTAGCCTACAAATTGGTAATTGGTGGTTTCCAATCAATTCGGACAAAGCATTCTTCAATGCAGCAGATGTACAATTTGTGACATGCTTAATACCAACGAACCTCTTAATAACTATTCTTTACTTGTTCACAAACATGCATATCATAAATTATAATAAGTTAAAACAACATCACATGATTACATGAATAACATAATATAATAAATAAACCTAAAATGAATTGTTGACCTCAAAATCACAGCCATTCACTCCTTTATTGATACATCTCATGACTCATCAATAAGCACCGAGAAATTTCTATCTTCAAGCTCGTCCATAATCATCGTAGTGATCTCTTACGCGCAAGCTTTTGCAAGATCCTTTTGAATCTTTGGAGAAGTCATGACACAATTAAAAGGAGCAATCTCAAATGCCTTCTTCACTTTCTCTTTCTTGTCTTTGTACCACTCAATCAATTCCTTAAAATTTTCCTTATTAATGGAAGAGAAAGATTCATCATGTCCTCAAAAAGCTTCAACTTGCAATAGAAGATATCTTGCACAATCTAAAAAAGTGGTCAAACAAATCTCATATACAGTTTCTGACTCTCAACCATGATAAGAAAGTCTTTATCTTACACTTTCCCTTTGATTTCTAAAATCTTCGCATTCCCCCTTTGCCATATTGAGAGAGCTATTAGGTCCACCAACATATTTATTAAATATTTCCAAAGCCTTTCTCTAATTGGAACACCCAGTTATTGTAAAGACATCACTACCAAATTTTTCAGGCCTTCTTGGTTTCTTAAAAAGGAAACAATAGAAACAAAATGCTGCATCCTTTTCCACACTATATTAGCCAATCAAACTTATCGAACCAACATTGTTGAAATGCCCTTGAACGTTCATACTGCATTTTGCGAGGAAAATCATGCCCTTTTAGTTGGGTTGGATCTCTCAATAAATAAGCACTTCTAATTTGTTCTCTAATTTCATTGTCATACTCGTCAATTGGTATGCATCTCGTTGGATCTGATATAATTTCATCGAGATTAAAATCCACTCGAAGTTTCTTTGTTTGATTATTGCTCTCATTAGTGTGAGGAGTACTACTTATATTGCTTGAAAAATATTTATGTAGTGTTCGTTTGTCCATCTTTTATAAATCTACGAATCGATAAATAGTAGCAGTCAATACTCAATATTATACATAAATTCATAATTCATACAAAAATGAAACAAAAGAAACTTTAAATACCTATACGATGGCCATTGTCGTGATGTTGAATACTTGGTGATGCACTGATGCCATCTAGAGACTCACTTCACACTCCAACTATCCAACTCCAAGTCTCCACACAAAAGCCACCACCAAGCCGGCTAGGGACAGCCCCGAGCATTAGCGGCCGAGCCTGACATCCCCTGGTGCTGGCTGTTGGCGGCCTGACCCCCTTCGGTCAGTTGACCCTGGCCACTCGGCCCCGGGTCCTCCTCTACTCGGCTCGTCGTCTAGCCTCTTCTACGCATCGCCGCCCTGCTCAACTGCTCCGCCTATCAGTCATCGCCCTCGCCAGTCGCCCACTAGCTGCTGCCTGCTGCCCTCACCTCGGCTAGCTGCCGCCCTCGATAGCTGCGGCCTAAGGCCCTCCTCGGTGCCTCGACGGGCTGCCGTGCTCGTCGCACGGGAGTTGGGGCTCGATCGACGGTCAATCAGTCCTCCTCTTCTCCTCGGCTGAGCATCACCCTTAGCCCCTCACCTCATCGGTTGCCACTCTCACCTCGTCGGCTTGCCCGTCACCATTCAAGCCTCCTCGACCGGCCGCCACCCACAACCTCTATTCAATCGTGGCTAGATTTTGGAATTGGGATGGGTATTGGAGATTAGGGATTGGGGATTTGGGGGAACTGGCTATTGTATAGTCGTTGGTGGCTAGTGGGCTAGGCTGGGCCGATGTGGACTGTGTGGTGCGTGGTGGATTGGTGCTAGCCCAGATTGGTTACTGGCTTGCCACACGAATGATGGAAGTATGTCTTCTTCTACCTCCAATTTCTTTGTTGTGCTCCTTCCAAGTTCCAGGCTCTCTGTGGCTCCAATTTCTTGGCTGGATTGAAACTTCAAGGCACGGTGATGCCTCTACGGCGGACAGGAGGTGCTAGAGGGTACCTATGATACCATCAAGCATAGAGTATGCCCTAGCCGCCCTGACCCTACTAGGTCTGCCACCAAACTCTCAATACGTTATCAATGGAGCGCGGGCTTTCCTTCACATGCGTGCGTGCAGGCATGTTTCCATTGGGATGACAAACTCCACTGTTAATCTCGCATCAATCAGTTTCACCAGAACAATGAGCAGTGGGGCTAGCGCGATTAGCTGCATTGAAATAACCCAAAAATTTCAAAATATTTTATTTAGATTTTATTTGATTTTTTCTAAATTTATTTCGAATTTATTTGGCTTTATTTCGAAAAGTTTTCCTTTTGGGAAAGTTTCCCCAATTCTCGCTTTCCCTTTTTGGAATTTGCCTTCCCTCCTTGTTACGGCCTTCAGCTCTGCCCCCTCCGCCCATTCCTCCCTCACATGGCTCTTTCTCCTCTGGGCATGCAGCCGACCTCCTCGCCGACTCCTCGGCCCAGCCCACCCTGCCGACAGCGCCCCCCTTAGCCGCCTCGGCCAAGACCGCTATCTGCACTGCTACAAGTCGCTCATGTGCTCGCCCGCCCTCATGCCACCCCGTCGCCGCCCTCGGTCCCCTCGCCCTCCCCGCCCATTGCGCTCTCCCTCTCCTCCCGCATGCCCCCTGCCGCTCCCAACGCGAGCTCGTCGGAGTGCCCCACCTCTCTCTCCCCCGCTTCGCTATAATTACCCTGCCCCTCGCCCCGTTTCCCCTCACTGCGAGCTCGTGGACTCCTCTCCGGCGCTCTCCTCTGCTCGTGCCGCGATCGTCTTCCCCGCCTCCGACCGATGCACCTCCACCTTGCTCTCCCTCTTGTTGGCCCTTTGGGTCCCGTCTTGACCCACTTTGCACTCGCCCCCTTGTCGTGGACGCGCCTTGGGCCCTTTGTCGATTGGAGAAGCCTCTGGAGCAGTTCTCAGAGTAGGAGCAGTACCCAGAGTCATACCTGGAGCAAGAGCCGTCCGAGACCGACCACGACTATAGCTACCTCCAGTTAGGAGACCCCTCGACCCCGCAAGGCAAGCCACACCCTTGAACATGTTGATCCCATTTTTAGTATAGTACAATGTATTTTTAGTACCGCGTTATTTTCCTATATTTTAGAAAACTAAAAATGAGATAATTTGGAATGACCTGATTAATTAGAACCCACCTTCTTGTTAAATCTGTTGTTGCGCCCTATACCATTTTAACCCTAAGCTATAATTAACGAACCGTCGTAGCTTAACTGTTATTAATCTCTCACTTTTAGTTCTGTTACTTAAAAATCTCCGAGTGGTGACTCAGTGCGCTTTTCAAAAACTGCTACGGTCAAGGGGACAGTGTTGGGCTGCCCACATGAGGTGGATGTCAGTCCGACTCCCGACCGATGACAAAGTCCTAGTGATGGTCTAGTGGACGGTACAATTGGTACCATGGTTGGTGTTTCGGAATGGGCCGAGTCTCACACACTTAAGGATTGACCCTCTTGGGTTAAGTAAATAACTTCAGTTCCCGCTCAACCATAAGTTGGACCTGTCAGTTTTGTTGACCTGATTCAACATAACCCGGTACATTGTATTTCTCTTTGGAATACCTATGGGTAGTAGCTACCATTCTCGCTTGGAAGAATGGATCGCAGAGCGATCGGGGTGAAAGGGAAATGGGGTAGCCATTCGCCAGTTCACATAACATTAGGTATCCACAGCGACCAGATCGCGTCTCCTGCCTTGGCCAGTGGGTCTTAGAAACTGTGGATTGTCGAAACCTACTAGGTAGGGGCTAAAGAGGGGAAATTCAACAAAAGGCTATGATCATCTCGGTCCAGCCGCATGCATTTGAGTTGCATGTTACTCGCGTGGCATTACGACCATAGATATCTTATGGGTAAAGCTGAGCAGCTCTGCAGAGTGAAGTCGATGGTATTCGAATACGCCATACTTTCGATCAATGAAGTTGAGTTAATCTAGGATGATTCTTATAATCGCGCTCAAGTAGTTTTTAAAATAAAACTTACCGTAGAACTGAACTTTGCAAACAACCCTAAAGTATTGCTTGTTATTGATTTGTGTTTCAAATGTAATATAAAATTGAATTTTTAACTCTTACATCCAACAATACTTAAACCTGTGCCTTTCCTTGTCATTCCCGTGCATGTAGTATTTAGAATCTCCGTGTGGTTTACTGAGTACTTTGTGTACTTACCCTTACCTCCTATCTCCTCCTTTAGAATTTCAAAAAGACGGCGACTACCAGGAGTTCATAGATGACGACATCGTTTGGTTTTGAGGTCTTAATCTATCTGTTTAGGCTTTTCTTTGGAGTGTTTCTGTAATATATCTGGTGCCAATCACACTTTTCATCCTAATTCCTTAAAAAAAATGTTGAATTTCGTTCTTAATACTGACAATGATCGTTTGATTAATATCTAGATAGCTGTTTACGTATTTAAACGTGCCTTCTGAAAAAAGACGGTACGTTACATGCACGAATCCACGGGCAGGTCCAAGATTAGCTCGTGCCGAATAGGTCGAGCGATTCTTTGGCGGCGAGCTGGGTGTCCTTCTCCTTGCCCGGCTGCCGACTTGGGTGCGGACAAAACCGATGCCGGCAAGCAGAGTGATCACTGGTCACTGACGCAGCTAGCCCGCGTAAATCCGGGGCCTGTGGGCGCGTCGCTGACGGCGCCGAGCCGCTGTTTTTCGGCTGGCGAAGAAGGCTGTTTCCCCACTCCCCCCTGTGCAGCGAAAACGAGAGCACCGACGAGTGACGACGGGGAAGGCGTAGGTAGCGGCCTCTGCCGACCGATCGAAAAAGTTAAGGCAGCGTCCGCTGGCTCGAGACGATCGACCCTTGTACGTAGCCACGTACACCGCGTTACGAATTTACGATCGATCGAGTTCCGAATTTTTTACTCTTCTAGCCGAATATAAAAAAATATTTACGGATTTAGCCGCTGGACGTATGAAATTGCAAAAATGTCTAAAATTCCTCGCATCCATTCCGCTGAATTATTTTTAAAATTTTTTTGAACGATTTTCCGCGGATCCAGTCGGCGGAATAATTTTTTATTATTTTTTCCCCACAATTCCGCGGATCCAGTCGGCGGAATAATTTTTTATTATTTTTTCCCCACAATTCCGCGGATCGGTCGGCGAGAATATTTTTAAAATTTTTTAATATTCGCGGATCTCGCGGATAATTTTTTAATTTTCATGATTTGAAGAAGCGGAATATTTTCTAGTATTTTTCGCGGTTTTTTTGGCGGATGTTTTTCGCGGTTTTTCGATGTAGGGCCCACGTTGAATTCATGGATCGAACGCGGATTCCATGGCACCACGCGTCGCACTGTGAGGGCAGGCCAGGCGCGCGAGGCACGTTCTTGTGAGGCGCGCACGTGGCGAGGCAGGCGGGCGCGGCGGGTGCACGTGTCACGTTTGGAAAAAAAAGAGGGGCCGGGCAAAGTGTGCGTGTCACGTTGGGAAAAAAAAAGGAGGGGCGGGGAGGGAGGCACAGGCAGGGAAAACGTGGCGCAACTAGAAAGAAAAGAAAGAGGGTCCGGATGAAAAAATCGACGCGTGGAAAAACGCCATGCTGTCTACGCCGAAAGCAGTGAAACTATTTGATGCATATGTGTGACTATAAATTCTCATCTGTTCCGATAGGTTTCATTCAACGGCAGAAGAAATTCAACTGAAGAGTGAGAGAGATCGAGTGCAGAAGAGAGGAGAGTGAGGAAAACAGAGAGGAAAAAGAGGTGAAGAAAGAGATTTGGTGTATTTTGAGAGGAATTTATGCTATATTCATATTTTGTACAAATTTATATATTCGA
Source organism: Guadua angustifolia (assembly GCA_036346375.1). NCBI lineage: Eukaryota > Viridiplantae > Streptophyta > Magnoliopsida > Poales > Poaceae > Guadua > Guadua angustifolia. The sequence continues at coordinate 63,855,227 of CM070502.1, read as the reverse complement.
TGATTTATTCATGGTTCATATTTTCTCGCAGATTGATCTCGAGGCGTTTTTCCGATTACTATACGGGAAGGTTATTTTGAAAGTTACTCTATTGTCATAATCATCGGTTGAACTTGAAAGGTTAGTATAAATATTACTACATTGAAACACGGTAGTGGTTCATGATCAGTAGAAATAATTGTAGTAAATGTATAACGGTAGAAGATGAAATGACAGTACTAGTGTAGTGTGTAGCACACGAATGGATGATACAATTTGTAAAAAATGTTATATGTTTGGGGTGATATGTTAGCGCAATTAGTAGTATAATGGTAAAACTGTATGCAATGAACACATTAGTTAATTAACTGTAAATAAAATAAACAAATGTAGATAATGGCTCCATGTTATTTAAATATTAGCGTTGTAATGATATGATTTTTCTTATAATGTTAGTCGACGCACTATTGGAGGATTATTTTATTGTTCACATTTTAAGCAGATTTAGTCGAAGAAATTGGTAGTATATAACGGTAAGAGTATGTTAGCCCGTACAATAACACTATAGCCGTGTTGCTGTCACACAATTATAAATTTATTAGAATAGGAATATTGTGGTTCTCTATTAGTTAAAAATTGGTTAAATAAATTCATTTTCTGTCTCATATTACTGGATGCACATGCTTTCGTGGTATATATGAGCAGTCTTAGAGTTGTTACTGAAATGCTCGTAGTACTTTTCGTTCCTAACGAGATGCTTGTCTTTTAGTCTATGGAACCGGAACTATATTAGTAAGTAGTAGTAATGCACAATAGCTAAGACCTCTCGGAAGTTTTTTGCTGTATCTGCTGCTCTGCAGTTTTTTTGTTGTTTAGCCAATGTTTGGTATTGAGTTAGCCATTTAGGATTGATCAGATGTCATAAAAAAAACTACAAGGGGATGATGCATTTCTATTACTGAATTTTGTAACTCTTATTAACGGACGCGGGATGTGATGCTTTTGTAACGACATGTCCTAAGCCACTAAGTATTGAAATCTTTTTGTTAGACCATTTGTTTTGAAACCTAGTAGCTTTTATTTTTAACCAGTTTAGGACGAAACTAGTTAGAAGCACTACGAAATATCATAGTGTCGGCGTATTCCACCGCGGGCCCAAGTCTCTGAGCCAAGGGTTTTGTTCTACAGGGTGGATTTGGTAGTTGACTAACCTAGCAGAGAGAAACCCCGTACCTCTCACACTAACGAATTCTAGTGCCCTTGAACTCGATGAACACACCGATTTTTAACCAGATTCAGGCCCCCTTGCCAAAGGGTAACTTGACCTTTACGTCTGCACGATCTTGAATTGCCTATCTTGAACTTGGTTACAAAGCAGAGGCTCACTCGCTCTTCTGTTGACCTCTCGTCTTTTTCCTCTCCCCTCTCATATGCTCTAGAGTGCCCTTATATACGGGCTTACGGGTCGTCGACAGAGAAGGGTCGTCATCATGCTTATCTTACGCATTTATCGCCTCTATGCGTTGTCCGTTCCTTGAGTCTTAATTAGCGCCAACGCATGCTTTCGCCCGGTTCTTCAGGGATGTGACCCCTTTGCGACGGGTAGGTGTGAAGCGTCGAGAACGGACTTGTAGCGAAATTCGCCCAGAATCGATGTGCACGACACAGCAGACACATCACGACGCGATGCGGCGGGAAGGAGGCTTCGAGGCGGCCATCGTATCCCACCTCCTTTTGCATGGCGGCGGGGGCGGCGGTGTGCTTGCCCACCAGCCGCCGAAGCCGCCCGTGGGCGAACACCGGCGGCGGCGTGGTCGCCCACTGCTTCGCCGCGCGCCACGTGAGACCGGCACCGGTGGGCGGCGTGCTCGCCCACGCCGCCGAGCCGCCACGTGGGTTGGCGCCGGCGGCGGCGTGGTCACCCACCTTCGCGCGCGCGCCCGTGGATCGGCACCCGATGGGCGGCGTGCTCGCCCACGACCGCCGAGCCGCCACGTGAAATGGCGGCCGGCGGCGGCGTGGTCGCCACTGCTTTCGCCCGCAGCGTCCGTGGACCGGCACCGGTGGGCGAAGCGTGCTCGCCCACCGCCGCCGAGCCGCCCGTGCCGAGCGCCCGGCGGCGGCGTGGTCGCCCACCTGCCGCCTCGCGCCACGTGGGCCGGCGTCCGTGAGCGGTGTAAACACCCACCCGCCTGCTAGACCGCCACGTGGGCCACGCATGCTTTTGTGCGGCGAAGAGGGTACCCTAGCGTAAAGTACGCCGACACATAGATATGCCATATTTTCGGGATTAGTACATGGAGTAGCAAATGGAATGATAATTTCGGTGCAAAAAGTCATACATGAAATGATGGTAGTAATTGAGTAGTAAATGAATTCATGATGTACGGTAGTATTTCTATGATATTGCAGTACGAATAATTTAATATTTAGTGTAGTATTTCTATGATATTAATAAAATTGCAGGATGAATGGTTTAATTTTTAGTTTAGTATATCTATGATATTAATGGAATGTTAGTTCAGTGTAATAAAATTGCTGAAGTATCTGAAAAGCCCGATTTATTCCTGGTTGGCTTTTGCTTCCTAGGCCTGATGTAGTAAGATAGAAATGATGCTTGACCGGACCCGTTGTTGTAAAAAGGATTGGGGGGGCCATCTTGCATATTTTTACATTGTGAAATAAATAAATATGTTCCTAAGGCAGGAATTTTTTTTGGGCTGACATTCTGCTCAAGCTGAAGTATCCAAAGAAATACTGGAATAACACTGTTAGTAGTAAAAAAAGTTAGTGCCATTCAGCAGTACAAAATATTGCAGCACTACTAACATCATTTGTATGTAAAATTATGGTGTTAGGCGTAAAATTTGTTGGACAATTAAAAAATTGCATTCTGAATAGTTAAATATTTAGTGTAGTATTTGTATGATATGAATGGAATATTACATCGGGTTCGGAATCTTTAGGAATTTAGTGTAGTATTTATATGATATTAATAGAATAAATAACGATTGCATAATTTCTATAACAAGATTACCACATGGAAATGATGTTTACGCACTTGCTAAATTAATACTGATTATGGATCTGGCGAATCATACGTTAGTGTTTAATGCGCGTGTTTGCGTCTTTCTCTATGGTAGGTATTTAATGGCAGAAATTCAAGATTTGTACGTGTTTTATGGTGACGGCGTTATTCGATAGGGTCCATATGGGGTGGACCTTTCGAACTGTGAAAAGAAGGTGATCCGGACTCCGGGTCTAACGGAGATGAGTCTCACCGACCTCCACACGTGCGTGTGAGGCGCATTCGATCGGGAGACTGCTCGAAAGAAGCTCATAATCGAGGCGGTACATGCTAGATTCGTGGAAGGTTCCTCGAATTACATGTGGGTTCTATGCAAGATCGTCGGAGGCACAATGTGGCGCGAATACATGCAAATTGTGATGAACCCCGAAGCGTTAATACACCATCGGCCGATGGTGTATGTGCGCTTCCTGGACAGAGGCCATACCTCTAGTCCCCTAGATGGAGGCAACGCCGACGTTGAAGCTTCCTCTGGGGCTATCGGTGAGGACATTGGTCCGGATGACTTTCACGCGAATGAGGACATCGGGCGGTGGTGGTCCGCTCGCATTGACTGCCACGAGCACCTAGAAGCTATGACGGACGAAGCAATGTCCGATGAAGACGAGGAAGTCGACTCGGATAGCAGCGGAGACGACGATGCAGCTCCAGTCGGTGGCATTGTGTCCACTGATGTGGAGTATGTGTCTTCTCGATTGGATGACCTAGCGGTGACGTCTCTCGTGCTGCCAGACAAAGCCGGCAATAAGTGGGCCTTCGATCAAGAAACTCTGCTGGTAGGGCAACGCTTCCCTACAAAGGGTGCCGCCCAGCAGGCAATTGCTAGATATGCGGTAAACATCAGACGCACCTACCGGGTGTAAAGGTCGAACCAGGAGACCTACATTGTGAAGTGTATGGATCCTGAGTGTCCGTGAAGATCCGTGCCCAAAAGTTCAAGGGCACGAGTTGAAGCCAGGATAACCGTCTGACGGACCACACTGTGTGATTCTTTGAGCAGCTGCGCAAAGCGCGAAATGTCACGTCCTCATATGTGGCCAGCCTGATTTCTCACTTGGTCACGGCGGACGTGACTGTTTCACCGAAGATATTGATGGCCAACGTGGTTAACACGGTGGGATATCCTGTTAGCTACGCCAAGGTGTGGCGGCGAAGAAGAAAGTTATAGAGATGATGTACAACACGTATGAAGAGGGGTACAACCTTGTCCCTCGCATGCTTCACCAGATTGCTGAAGCCAATCCTGGGACATACATCAACAAGATGGATAGGCCACACCCCACGAAGGGTCCCAACAGTTTCATCCTCGACCGTGTGTTTTGGGCATTCGGCTGACCATTCGGGCTTCACGTCTTTGCCGGCTGTCTTGACCATGGATGGCACTATCCTATCCGGCAGGTTCAGGGGCACCATACTCATGGCGGTCGCGGCGAACGCCAATGACCAGCTACTCGGTGGCCTATGCAATCGTGGAAGCGAGAACACGGAGAGTGGTTGTGGTTCCTAGAAAATGTGAAACAAGTGTTGTCGGAGACCGCCGACGTATGCCTCATCACGGGACGAGCATCTTTGGGTTAATGTCGCCATCGGCACCATGCAAGGAGGACACAACCACCGTACCCGGTGGAATAGCGTCGTCAATCGCTAGTGCATGAGACATCTTGCCGCGAACCTGCATAGGAGGTTCCACAACAAGGAAATCATGAAGACATTCAAGAGACTCGCATGCAAAAACCAGAGGCGGAAGTTCGAGGCCATATGGAGAGTGCTCGATGAGAGACCGCCAAAACATACGGCGCTTGATCCATGGAGGCGGTGAACAACTTCCGCGATGGAGTGCGGTTGGATGCTCGAGCTAGAGAAGTGGTCCCTGTTGCATGACACTGACGGCGCAAGGTACGACATAATGACAACTAACATGTCGGAGGTTTACAACGGTGTTCTGAAGGGTGTTCGGTCCCTCCCAATCAGTGCCATCATGGAGGAGACCTGGAACAGGACCGTTGGATACTTTATGAACAGGGGGATGAATGCAAAGAGGCATCGAGACGAGGGAAAGTAGTTCTCCGAACGTATGCACGCATACATGGAGAAGAAAATAGAGAAGGCTCGCTCCCACGACGCCCGCACCATGGATGGAGTCAGGCGAAAGTTTGAAGTCCGTCTACGGGAGAAGTTCGTGGATGGCCATTGCAGAGGCTACCGTAAGCAAGTGTGCACGATAAGGGATGTGGCCACATGCACATGCAACAAGCCACTACTGTTGCACAAGCCATGCTCACATGTATATGCGGCATGCGCGGTTCTCCGTCTGTCCACCGCGGCGTACATCTCGGAGTACTTCAACGCCGACCATCTGTTCGGGACATGGAGTTCGGAGTTCAACTCCTATGGCTTGGACATGCATTATAGGGAGCTGTGGCCGGGGAAAGTCACTTGGTGTCAGAATGACGCTTTGAAGCGGAGCGGCCGTGGACGGTGGTAGTCACGGCGAATCCGTAACGATATGGATGCAAGTCAGCGGGGAGACGGACGAGCTACACGAAAGTACCGTATATGTAGGACAGTGGGGCGTACAATGAAGAACTGCCCTAATTGGGCCGGCTCGTCGGCCCATCCGTAGTGGTCGTGATAATGTGCCTTCATGCAAATTTTTCTGTGCGAGTAGTACCTTCTTTTAATTTTTGGTTTTCTGTGCAAATAATGCAATACCATGTACCGTGCTACTCCGTGTTACCTAATGTCAGTCGTCAAATGCTATGCATTGTTATATCATCTAATGTTATTTGTTATGTTACCTATAATTTCATTTTCGGTGTGCGGTTAATACGTTCATGTGATTTCATAAATTTGTTATGTAATATCATATATTGTGCTAATGTCAAGTCGTCACATTTTATTTGCTCACATTTCATGTCATTTTAATTTTTTATCTTACCTATATTAATTTTCGTTTATTTTTCCCCTTCTCGCAGGATATGGCTGCCCACTCGCAGACTTTGCTTGACCCGTACTATGATGCCAAGCATCGTAGCAGGCTTTGGCCTACAGGTGTCGTGCCACCGCCTTTGGTTCTCTGAGCACCGAAGGAGCATTGGCGCTTAGACGAGCGGTACGAGCCCACTCTACTGGAGTCTGGGCTACTGCCGCTGGCCCAGATGATGGACATCGGACAATCCTTCACTTATGATGGTGCTCTCTTCTCTGCGCTTGTTGATCGTTGGAGGCCGGAGACCCACACATTCCACTTCCGGTGGGGGGAGATGACCATCACACTACAGGACATTTTGTACATTACCGGCTTGCCTATCAGGGGCATACCGATAGTTCCACCACCGAGGAGGCCTGACTGGAAGATACGGTTGCAACACAGGTTTGGTGATCCAGTCCCTGAGCAGAGTGTAGGGGTTCCATTGCATGTCATTAACCCTGCTACATGCGCTGCCACGATGATGCTCTGAGCACGTGATGAGAATCACCTTGTCGGCGTACACCTTTTACATTTGGTGGGTGTTGTTCCCTACATCACAGGGAGATTATGTCAACCCCAGCTACATCCACATAGCAGAGGCTTTGACCGACGCCCACCTCGGCGAGGTCCCTCAATTTAGTTTTGGATCAGCGGTGCTCTGTTCCACATATAGGGGACTGTGCGCAGCTTCCATGAAGACAATGGGGGGGAGCCTGTTCTTGCAGTTTGCTACCCGTTGCTCCAGATCTGGTCTTGGGAGCACTTCCCCTGTAGGCGCCTGCGTGCCAGGAAGAGATTCACCCGTATCCGTTGCAGGATATTTACTAAAGGGGATATCCTGATGATGCTCCCACCATGGGTCTACGGTGGACAGCTGCCTACTTGGGTTGGGCTAGGGATTGGCCTCGCAGAGTCTACACTGAGTTTTATGACCAATTTGAGACCCTGCACGAGTATGAGATCATATGGCAACCCTGGACTCCTGATTTGTTGCTTACTACAGCACCACATGGAGTTTCACATCAGTGTGTTCAGGACAGTGCATATTGGTTGACGACGTGTCACCTCGTGTTCTGCCATATGGTAGAGGCGTACTGCCCAGGTAGGGTCATGCGCCAATTTGGACTCCACCAGGAAATCCCCCCTCCAGTTGGCCGGCCTTTACAAAGAAAAGTGCATATGTAAGTTTATTTCATAAGTACGAACAGTTATTTGTAATTATAATTTATAACCTACAATTTTCATTCTTGCAGGCAATCTCGGAATGGCCAAAGGAGCGATGATTGGCGCGAGACACGATTCTTGTGGGCGGCGCATGGGAAGCGATCCGCCCGGAAGCGAGTTGTAGTGGAGCCTCGACCTTACGACCACGAGTCCTCGTCGCATATTTGCGATGAATGCGTGCCTCGTCGCATGCACGACTTCTTGGAGCACCTCCCGCAAGGCGAGGAGGTCTCGCCGACGAGAGCGGTTGGCACTTTCGGCCACCTTGTACACCGCGGCGCGGCAGGATGACGCGATGCGGAGATATGTTATATTAATGGCACACATTTGTTGTATTAATCATGTTTTAAATGCGGTTCGGCGTGCCACTGCATCGTCGAGGAGGTTCACAGACTACAGCGTGGTGGCGACATCACGTGGCCGAGCTGCTTTGGCGGTTGCGCGTTCTATGGTGGGCGATGCCAAGGGCATCGTCAAGTCATTACATGCGGCCGCCCGGATGATGTCATAACACCGGACCTGCACATGCGGCGTCTGGTCTTGGCGAGTCGATCGTCCGAAACCACGATGATGTCCCCAACAACCCGGCACTCGCACATGAGCCGCCACAGCCATCTCCCGCGCCGTCACGTCGAACCTTGCTCGGAAGATTATCAAGCTTCGTACGATCTTCTTCCTCTCGGCAGGTACGGCACGAATATTTAATTGTTATACTTCTAATTAATCACGTAATGTGACCTATTTGGTATTGCCATCTCCTTCTACAGCGCGAGCGCGGCGATCAATCTCACCTGCCCTCATCGTCTGGGCCGTCATCGTCCATGCAAGCGCCACGTGAGGTACTTTACCTTCGACTGAAGTTATTATCTACTGTCGAATATAATTTTCTAGGAGGTACCTAACATTTTCTTTCGTATCACGTTCTTCTGCAGTACACGCGGAGGGATCAAACGCTTCTTCCACCGTCGACGAATCATGACGTACATACACCGACCGACGTGGACACCCCCTCCAAGGAATTGCCAGCAGAGAGTTATCGTTGGGGTGCGTTAGCACCGCCATGCCTACCGCAGTACCCACCTCAGCAGGGTTGGTTTGCGCCTGGTCAGGTATGTTTGTGCAACCTAAGTTATTCTCAACACGACGCCGTGCTAAAAGTACGTGTGCACAGGTTTCAAGGGCGAGTTCTCTTAGTGGGCACAGCCGTATACGACACCGCAAGCGGCATCGGTAGGTGTTTCGCGTAATTTCTATGCACTCCTTTTTCACTACGGTACTGACAGTGCAATCCAATGCAGCCTCCAGGGTAGGTGGGGGACATGTTGAGTGAGCAAAACCTGAGTCCTAGCCAGATTGGTGACCACGCTCACATGACAGAAGACACACAAGACTACTTGTGCACCACGACGAACGAGCCTAACCGGTTTACGTTCCCAGAACACCAACTCCACCATCAGCGAAGGCGGTGATCGGATTAGAGTTGTGGGTGTAATGGGGATATTTGGCTGGTATGGGTGTTCTAGGGTTTGTGTCTTAAGAGATTTGGAGGGAAAACTGGTTCCAGGTTTTGGAGGGAAAATTTCAGTTTTCGGGTTGATCTGTTCTTGTTGTTTGGGTTGATCTGTTCTTGTTGTTCTCCTGTATGAATAGCTTTGGGATAATTATATATTGTCCTCTTGTAGTCAATTAGAGCACAAGAAATCAATTTTTGGTTTAGCCATTCAAAAGTTATGCTTGTTTTAATATTGATTGTCCAGAAGAAATGAAGGTGCATGTAACCTCTATTCATTTCGAATCTGCGAAATATTGAAGTATCTCCTGTATGAATGGCTTTGTGATAATTGTAGATTGTCCTCTTGTGGTAAATTAGAGCACAAGAAATCAATTTTTCGTTTAGCCATTCAAAAGTTATGCTCGTTCTAATATGGCTGTAGCAACATTATTATTTAGGGTGTTTATGCTAACAGATTTTATATGATAAGCAAGCTGTATTTTTTATATTTTTCTATAATTTGGTTGTCCATATGCTGAGGTATGTTTCTGGACCAATTTCCCCAAAATTTGTGTTTAGACGAGTTGTGTACGCGCCGCTAAAAAGGCTTAAGTGTTATCAAATCTACGCAGTTTGTGGTCATTTAGGGCATTTGTTGTGAATGGATTCAGATGCGAAGCAAGTTGTAAATAAAATATTTTTGTAGAATATGGTAGTATATATGCCAAAGTGTGTTCCAAAGCCGGTCGCACCAACATGTGCTTTTAGACGAGTAATTGTACAGGCCGCTGAATAGGCTTAGTTAGTTTAGTTTTCTGCGTGACTAGTTCACGAAGGGTGTTTGCGGAAGAAAGATTTATGTGCAGATCAAATCCTAAAAAGAATATCATTTCATATTATGGTAGTTCATATTATGGAGTATGTTTTTTGGCTATTCTCTCAATATTTGGCATTTAGATGCGATACTTTACGGGCGGCCGAAAAGGCTTAAACAAGTAAAAATGCAGCGTGTCTCTGTTTGCCTCCGCTGTAACATCAGAACGTATGCACTTCCTCTATAAATAGGCTTTCATACCACCTCCGCTACTACATATCCTCGTCTTCATCCCGTTCCTTGCCTCGAAAAGCTATGTCTCAAACGGCGAGCTCTGAAAATCGGAGGGCTCGTGCGCTTGCCAATGCAAGGCAGGTCGAATGTCCTAACTGTCATGTGCAAGCTAATGTGTTCTACGCCAACACTCAGGAAAATAACAGGTAGTGTTCTACAAATGCCCTTTTTTCTCTGTAAGTGAAAAGCTAGTTTGATTCCTTCTTGTACACACTATTTCTTCTATTCGAGATGTGTAGTTGTTCTGAGAGATCTCCTTTCTTCGCTTGGTCTAAAATCTTGTTCACCTCATCACGTAGGCTGCAGGGTGCCAATATTTCCAGTGGGCGGACACCATGGACACCTCGACGGAGCGTCCTACAACCATTGTACCACAAAGGATGCAGCCTTCTATGGAGGAGAGGATGGACCCTATGCTTAAGCAGAGGCTGAACATGTTGATGTTTAAGATGGAGCGCATTTTAGATCATATCAAATGGTTAGAAAAGATTATGACTGTGGCTATCCTTCTTGTATTGTACGTTATTCTTGCGAAGTAGTTCATTTCCTATAGAGGGGGCAGAGTAGGTCAAGGATTTCTTTCGAAGTGGTTTCGAGATATCATATTTTCATGTATTAACTTATGTACGCTACGATTACCTCCCATCACTTTTGGCTTTGTCGTCCTGATGTAACTTACGTATTATGTAATTACCTCCTCGTAGTATCAATGTTACCTCAAACCCATCTTTCTCAAAAGCAATCACCACACTGAAATTTTATTATTTTCTACAAGCTTTTAGATTTCATATCCCGTTCCTCTTCTTAGGACCACATATGGTGCAGACCAAATCCAAGTCATCAGCAAATATTCTATTGCTTCGACTACAAGAGAAATGTACAAATCCATTCTCCGTTGGCTGTATACCCCAGTAAATCAAAGAACTAACAAGAAAGCATTCTTCAAAAATATTTTTCACCGTCAAACCATGAAGCACTTCATAAGCATTACCAATTTACCGATGTGACAGCATAGACTAATTTGACAACACTCTGCCGACCTCAGAGCAAAGTGACAACACCACCGCGACCCCGCTTTTTTGGTGAAGCGAGAACACGCCGCCGACCCGCTTTTCAGGTGAAGCGACAACACGACTTTACCATGGTCGTCGCGTAGAAGACAAGGAAAAGGTCCACTGTCACTATGGTAGCACAAAGTTCAAGGCGGCGTGCAACCACCACGGAAGGAGGGCTTGCTCCTAACTATGGCGATAGCGATGATGGCGGCGACCGTGTCACCTCCACCTCGGCGTTCAAGTACTACGAGTTGGCCGTTTCTGAACAATACAAGAGGACGTCGGCGGTCACGAAGGAGGGCTTGCTCCTAACTGGCGATAGCGATGATGACGGCGATTCGTGTCACCTCCACCTCGGCGTTCAAGCACTACTAGAAGCGGCGTTCTACAAACAATACGGAGGGCGTCCACCGGTGGCGAAGGAGGGCTTGCTCCTAACTATGGCGATAGCGATGATGGCGATGACTTCGTGTCACCTCCATCTCGACGTTCAAGCACTACCAGAGCTAGCCGTTCTACAAACAATACAAGAGGACGTTCGACCAGGGCTGAAGGAGGGCTTGCTTCTAACTATGGCGATGAAGATGATGACGATGACTTCGTGTCACCTCCACCTCGACGTTCAAGCATTACCAGAATTGGCCGTCCCATGAACAATACAAGAGGCCTATTCCGACAACCATGGCCATAAAATGTATGGTTTTCTGACTTAGTCCTACATTGCAGGCATATACCCTATGTTGTATCCCACTTTTATGAATTCCCTAAGGCATGCATATAGTTCACTTGCCATGCTATTACAGTGGCCACGATTTCTCATATCAGAAGTTACAGAGGAAAATAAAGTAGACAACAATCTTCATTAAGACATAAAACTAGGATGCGAAAATAATGGTTACAACTTAACGTCTACTGAGTGGATCAAGGCCACTTCCCCTTCGCCCATGCCTCCGGTGGGGCTTCTTTGGCACGACGTGCCCTCTCTCGTTTCCTCTCTCTCTCGGCCTCCTTCTCCTCCGCTTCCTTTCGACGTGCTTCCTCGTGTGCGGCGTCACGCTGTGTTTGAAGCTGCCGCCTGAACTCCTCTTGCCGGTTGGCTTCATCAAGTAGCCTTTGGTCCTCGGGGTTGATCTTCATGTCATACCACTTCTCAAATTCACACAGTGGCGGAGGCGACTGCATGAAGCATAAATTAGCAATGTTTCATTTACAAATATTACGAAACAAATATGATTGTTACCAATTGGTGATTCTTCAGAGTTCAGACTCTTCTCCGGCGGGTCAAATTCATAGTTGCGGCGACATCCAATACCTCCTCTTCCAAGTTGGAATTTCCCAAGAATAGACAAGCCTACAAGCATCTTCGCACAGGCATATCGGTGGGACAACTCCGAAAGGTACGAAGAGGTCTGATGCTTGATGTTCTTGGCCACTCCAAGCACCTCCCTCTTCTTTCGCCTTCCCCTTTCCCTTTCCATTCGCACGCTTCGGCATTTTTTCCTCTTCTCCTTCGTTTCTCTCTTCTTTTCTTCCTTCCTCTCTCTCTTTCTACTCTTCTTTGGCTGGATGATTGAAGAATGGGATGATTGAACACACTGTCGGATGATTGCTTAAATAGAGGGAAGAGCTGCTATCTCCATATGGATACGTGTAAAGGTAGTGTGTTGCCAATGCTCAGGAGAGGAGCTGCACCTCCCCAATGTCAAGTCAGGGGCCACGGCCCGTCTTTGATCTGAAGGGTGTCGTGCCGTCGAGAATGGGGGCACAGCACGTGTCAAGCTAGTTTGTTGTCAAATCGTTCTGAAAAGGCTAGTGTGTTGTCAAATCATTCTGAGAAGGCTAGTATGTTGTCAAATCGTTCTGAAAAGGATAGTGTGTTGTCAAATCGTTCTGAAAAGGCTAGTGTGTTGTCAAAACATTCTGAAAAAGCTAGTGTGTTGTCCAATGCTCAGGAGAGGAGCTGCACCTCCCCAATGCCCGCTGCACAAATTTGAGATTCCCCGTCGCATCTGTCGCTTCACCACCGAAAGCACCGACAACATCTTCAGCTGCCCCCTATTATCGCTATATGGGGGGGTTGGCCACGTGGTGGTATGAAGGGGGGGACGTGCCCCTCTGATGGGAGGGCATGGCGACGTGCCCGTCAGGATGGGGGGCTGGCCGCGTCTTGCAATGGCGGGGGGCGGGCTGTCCACGTCTTTGATGCGAAGGGGGCCTGGGGTTCACGAGCACACACGAAGACAAGGTGGACGTGCCTACAAAAGGACTCTCGGACATGAGAGGCCAAACCACCACCGTTTCTCGAGAGGCTTCCCCGTAATCCTTCCACATATCGAAGAGCTTCCAAGGCCTATCCCTCGAGCTCAAGTGCACCTGCCAAGAAAAGCCCGACGACAGGGCTCCCGTTGATAGAATGCCCGAGATGCAATTCCATAATCTTTGAGGGCATGTCACAAACTGCCCCAGACCAATTTCGATTCTTTTTCAGGTGCACGAAAAACAATGAGGTCAGTTCTCTGTCCTTTTGAGTTATTACCATGTGTTCCCACTAACCCTGTATTCTTTCCGTGAAATCACCAGGCATTAGGTCCCAACAGCTGTAGTTTCTGGGCTTGGGAAGAGGAGTACTGAACACAACTCCATATTTCGAGAACCATTATGCCAAGTCAGGTCCAGGCAAAGCCACTTGCTCCGTGGGCACCTTCCCCCCGTCGCACCTAGACCCTGAGTACACCGCGAACAATGGATGCGATGAACCGCAAAGCCTATACTCCTGCCACTACCCAACAAGTCTATCCATGGAAGTGTGTGAGGCGCGGCAGAGGCGCCTCAAAAATGTCAGGGAGCGCGGCCTCGTAGCTAATCCCGAATATGAAACGACAGTGGAATGTTCGTTTCCTTCCTGCGGATGTCTATGCCACTTTGTCCATCTTTATTAGTGTTAATTTCCTTCGATCTTGCATTGTCGCTGCACTTCCTTGTAACCAATGTTGTCCATTACATTAAATAAAGTTTGAACCAGGATGTTAAAATCTTTCATGGCTTCCTTCTTATGCATGGCATACTTCAACTTGAATCTGAACTTGATATCATTTAGGGTGTTTGTCTAGACAAGATTTACATGCAAATCTAGTTCTAAATGCGATTTTTTCCACATTATGCTAGTACATATCTTGAAGAATGATTTTGGGCTATTACCTCAACATTTTCCATTTACACGTGACATTTTACTGGCTCCCCAAAAGGCTTAAATGATCAAGCAGTGCACATCCTACAATTTGTCGAGTATCTGGAAAGACGCGAAAGTTTTGTGCATTTCTGTGAATACGTCGAGTATGTTATACAAAATACAAAAAATTCCTCTTTTTCCACATAATTTGTCAGTTAATATTTTTCCAGCAAATTTTCGCAAATTTGTTTTCTTGTACTGTTTTTGCAAACTTGAACAAAACCGATTACCGTTTTTGCAACCTTAAACAAAAGCGACCGTTTCTGGAAACATCAGGTTCAATTTCGCTATCTCAGTTGGAGAAATCTCCAACTGAGGTGGCGAAATTGGTCCAATTTCGCCATGTGAGTTGGAAAATACCCGATTTCGATTTTTCAATTAGCGAAATACATCAATTTCGATATTTCAAAATTCGAAACCATGCATTTCGCCATCTCAGTTTTCGAATCTGAATTTCTTGAACAAAAAAATTACTGATAAAAATTTTTCTATATCACTGAAAAATTAGATTTCTTTTGAATTTATTCAACCCTAGTTTGAGAGGTAAAATTCTAATAATTATAAAAATAACTCCGACTTCTATTTGCCGTCCGACTGGAAAAAGAAACGGACAAAAAAAACCACGTAGAAATAAAAACCGGCGAAAAAAATAACGGAAATTATTCTGCTAACGTGATCCGCGGAAAATAAAAAAAAAAACAAATTATTCCGCGAGAAAATAACGGAAATTATTCCGCTCACGTGATCCGCGGAAAATTAAAAAAAAATAAAAAACAAATTATTCCGCTGATTCAATCCGTGGAGAATGAGGGGAAATAAAAAAAATTATTCCGCTGATCCAATCCGCGGGAATTGTGGGGAAAAAATAATAAAAAATTATTCCGCCGACTGGATCCATGGCAAATCGTTTAAAAAATTTTTAAAAATAATTCCGCCGAATAGATACGCGGAATTTTACTTTTCAGAGACCAAATTTGTAATTTCATGTATCTAACGACTAAATCCGTAAATAATAATTTGTATGTATACTATATATTAAACCGGGTGGGATTGCCGGCCTCCCAGGTGAGCCATGTGTCGGCCCCTGGTGAGGCCCCCCCGGGAAAATTAGAAATCGCATTTAGGTCCTTTCGAAAAAAAGAAAATCGCGTTTAGGTCCTTTCGACGGTTTTTAATGAAATAGACCCGAATTTTTTTTAAAAATTACATTTAGGTCCCTCGTGGTTTATATTTAGGTCCTCCTGATGCTTTTTAGCGAATCGGACCCCGAAAAAAAATACTTTATACCCCTCTAAAGTTAAAAAAACCAGATTCGTCGAAGGTTTATAGCGACCCATGGATTCGCCTCCGGTAGTTTTTTTTTGTAAACGGATCTGAAAAAAATTAGATTACTTTTTTCCCGTCTGATGAAAAAAACATAAAAATACTTTATGCCCTCTACGTTAAAAAAACATATTCGTGAAGGTTTATAGCGACCCATGGATTAGCCGGTTGTTTTTAGCTAAAAGCGGATCCTAAAAACATTAGATTACTTTTCCCCATCTATAATGAAAAAAAACATAGGTTAAATCGGCAGTTTATATCAGCCCAACGATTAGCCCGACGGATTATGGCGGGGTTTTCTAAAAAATGTAGATTCATTGAAGATTTATAGCTAACTACCTATTTTTAAAAATAAATATGAAAATCGAAAAATACGACCTCATAGATTTACTAACTTGGTCCTGTCGACTCTAAGTAAGCCTTGCGTAAGCGTTATTATTGCTAGTTAAAAATTGTCGAGTTCCTTCCTCCTGTTCCTTCTCTAGCCAAGCCAGCAGTCACCACTCACCAACTCACCATCCACTTCATTATAGGAACCTGGCATTGCTGGTACTGCTGCTTCCTAATATAACAAATCTGTAGGTCCAAAAAACACTCCTCTTTTTCAACGAGTTCCGACATTGATCGGACGTATGACAGCGAGTGTGTGCGTGAAAGAAAATTAATTCGATTATTCTTTGAAGTTATGTATGCTGTACTTAGTCCAACAGGATAATCATACATTTCGATAAGGGTGCATACAGTACTGAAACAGCAGCAAGCAAGCTGGCTGGCTAGTTGGACAGCTACCATGACGCCGATGCGTTGAAATCTCTACATCCATGGCTACAAGTCTAAAAGAATGATGGACTTACGTATGTACTCACAGTGGTTGGCACGTCAAGCCGATGTGGCGGAATGAATGTTTCAAATTTTTTGTTGTCACATCTCTAATTTAAAAAATTAAATTTTAAATCCGGTATTTTAAAGAAATCTTAAAACAAATTTTTTTATCAAAATCACTAAAATTTCGACGAAATTGATCAAAATGTCGATGATTTTCGACCACCTATGAAATGGTCTCATAAGGCTAGACAAAATTAGTAAAAAATATAAAAAATCATGTAAGTATTTATCTATATTTTATATCTATTTAAATGCAAAATACTAAGCATTTTCACATTAAATTTTCAAGTTAGGGTTTAAGATTTAAGCCGAAATATAGATCAAAACATTGAATTTTTTTTAGAAATTGCGACATTAATACTCGGTTTAACAAAATTGCAAAAATAATATACCTTTGCCAAACCATTTGACGAAAATACTATTTTCGCCAAACGGTTTGGCGAAAATAGGTTAATCCGGTGTTGATACTCTTTTTGAACCCTTATCACCGAGATTAGCCTGTGTTGATACTCTTTTTGAACCCTTATCACCGAGATTAGCCTATTTTCGCCAGATGGTCTGGCGAAAATACCATCTGGCGAAGACTATTTTCGCCACACCATTTGGCGAAAATAAGTGTGTTATTTTCTTTGTAATAATAAAACGTATAAAATTTGTAAAATATTAGAAAGTTAATATTAAGGCAGATATTCTGTACATTAATTTCATTCACAAATTCGTGTTAACTTTGAAGCGTTAACTAATTTTTTTTGGTCCAACAATTTTTTAAAAATTTGAAAAAAAATATACCATCTTGTTGCCTCCCGTACTCTCTAAATCGCTATATAAGCCCTCGATGAAAAACTGCCCACTCTAGCCTATGAAAAACCGAGTGCAACTCACGTAGCCTTCATTTAGGATATGGTGCCGGCCCACCATGGCCCTTCAGGTCAGATCTTGAGGATAAGTCATGTACTCCTCCGATTCGAAAATATAAGGCGATAGAATTGAAATAGTCTTTTGAAGTAAACTTTAGCCATTAATTTATGTTATAATATATTATGAATTGTTACGAAACAAACAATAATTGAAAGATCGGTGAAATATGAATCAATTGATACATCTTTTTTAAATTAAATATGCACATAATTTAACTAATTATTGGTCAAAATTTATGTAATTTGACTATTTTGAATTGTAATATGCCCTATATTTTTGAACGGAGAGAGTAGTATTTAACAAAATTATTGTTCAATGCCATTGTGTTGACAAAATTATTGTTGAATGCCATTTGTGCAGTGAGAATTCATGTAGTCTTTTACAAAATTAGTATTCAGTGTCTTTGGGCTAATGAATAATGCAAATTTCGTTGTTCTTCATTATCTTTGACGACAAATTTCACAAGAAATCATATTAAAATAGTGAATAAATCATTTTTATTACAAAGTGTAATAAGTATGTGAACAACACAAAGGATACAGAAACGACAGACCATAAATAATTCGACTAACGACATTCCATAAATATGATAAAGGTCCAATATACCCGTAAGTACATAAAATATGATAAAATGATACATACTACGGAAATAAGTTACATAATACTACGGAAATAAGATGTTACGGCGGAAAATAATATAGTCCACACTTATTACAACTTAAAATTAGGAGGAGCATAACTTAATGTCTACTGAGTGGATCGAAGCCATTTCCCATTTGCCCATGCCTCCGGTGGGGCTTCTCTGGCACGACGTGCCCTCTCTCGCTTCCTCTCTCTTTCGGCCTCCTTCTCCTCCGCTTCCTTCCTACGGGCCTCCTCGCGTGCGGCGTCACGCTGCTGTTGAAACTGCCGCTTGAACTCGTCATCCCGGTTGGCTTGATCCAAGAGCCTTTGGTCCTCGGGGTTGATTTCCATGTCGAACCACTGTTCAAATTCACACAGTGGTGAAGGCGATTGCATGAAACTTAAATTAGCAAAGTTTTATGTACAAATATTACGAAACAAGTCTGATTGTTACCAGTTGCCGAGTCCTGAGGCTCTTCTCCGGCGGGTCGAAGGCGTAGTTGCGGCACATCCAAAACCTCTTCTTCCAAGTCGGAGTTTCCCAAGAGCGGACAAGCCTGCAAGGATCTTCGCACAGACACATCGGTGGGACAACCCCGAATGGTACGAAGAGGTCTTGGTACGCAATGTTGTGTGGCCACGCCGAAACGCCTGCCGCTTCCTTCGCCTTCGCCTTCCCCTTTCCCTTTCCACTTGCACGCCTCGGTATGTTTGGCTGATCCTCTACTTCTTTTCTCTCTTCTCTCGGTTCCCCCCTTCAACGTGGTCTCGCTCTGTGGGAAGGAAGGCAGGCGGGTGATATAAAGGGCAATTATCGCTGTCGGCGTATTCCACCTGACAGGCCCAGAGTCTACAGACCGGGTTTGGTTCAGTAGGAGGGCGTCTTCGTGGCAGGCTAACCCTAGCGAGTGAAAACCCTAGAGACTCCCACGCGAAGGACTCCGGCGTCTATGAACTAAGATGGCACAAAGATTTTTCCCAGGTTCAGGCCCCCTCAGCCAGGGTAATAGGCTTACGTCCTGCTAGATCTCTTTATAGAGTGTTTGAAGCTAGTACAGAGCTCTCAGATTACAAGTTCTTCCTTGGGTTCTACAGCTGAACTCTTGGTTCTCCGTCGACCCCCCTTCCCCATGCAACAGAGGGCCTTTATATAAACCCGGCTAACGGGGGTAGGTAAAAGGGGGGTCATCATGCTGATCTTCATACATTTATTACCCCTTCCCGTGCTGTGCCATTCCTCTAGCCTCATTAAATGCCGACGCATGGCTTCGCTCGGTCCGCCCGGGATGGGACCCCTTTGTGACGGGTAGGTGATAGGCGCTAGAGGAATGGGCTAGTAGCAGGATTCCTCGTAATCAACGGACCTGACATAGCAGACCCGCCTCGACATAGTACGATAGGGTAAGGAGGCTTCGAGGCGAAGCCACCACTTCCCATCTTTGCCCTACTGGCAGCGGCGGCGCCCTCGCCCACCGCCGCCCGGACGCCACGCGAGCACTGGCGGGGCGGCGTGCTTTCGCCTACCCGCCGACGAGCCGCCACATGGGGCGGGCGCCGGGCAGCGAGCGTCTCGCCCGCTGCTCGCCCGCCACGCTGTAGCGAAGACTGGCCGGCGGGGGTGTGCTTCGCCACCCGCCGGCTAAGCCGCCACGTGGTGGGCGGCGGGCGGCAGGCGTCCTCGCCACTTGCTCGCCCGAATGCCACGGGCGGCACTGCCGGGCGGGCAGCCGCCCGCCCGCCAAAGCCGCCACGTGCGTGGGCGCCGGCGAGCATGGCGTCTCGCCCACTGCTTTCGCTGAACGCTGGCGGGCGGGCGTGCTTTCGCCCCCGCCCGCCGAGCCGCCATGTGGGCCACGCATGGTTTTGTGCGGCGGAGAGGGTACCCTGGCGCAAAGTACGCCGACAGTAGCCCCCGGGCCCGTCCTGTAACGCGCGTCAAGTCCTTTTAGGGTCTTCATTAAATGCCGGTGTGTTCTTGGATGGGGCCACCACTCATGAGGATGCGACCGCCTCGGTCCCCATGCTTCATTGCATCTGCCGATTTTTCTTGGGACCCAAAACGGCGCACGCTCTTGTCTCTTCGCGAACCGTCGGTGTGGGTGATGCATATATATAGATACATCTGTATCAAGCGGTTTACGCCTTCTGCTTTCTTGCGCACTTCAACCTTTTGCTCCTTCGTCTTTCTCACTCAAAGTCTTTACCTTCCTAGCCCTCATGGCGCCTTCCTTTCCTGCTTCCACCACTGACGCCGCTACGGTGAGGAAAATCACCAACATTGCACTGGAGGGCACCTTCCAATTTCGGGTGGGGACCTCCACACCGCGGTGCCTCTCCAACGAGATCGTCATCCACACCTGGGCGCTGATGGCCAGTCTGGTCCCGCCATTCTCCGACTTCTTCCTCACAGTCCTCCACTTTTATGAAATCCATCACCTTCAACTCACCCTCCACTCCATCCTTATTCTTTCCATCTTCGCTCACCTCTGTGAGATGTTCATGGGGGTGATGCCGAATCTCCCACTTTTTCGTTATTTCTTCCTTTGCCGCGGCTCCAACGACGGCGAAGTGGTGGGGAGCTGCTACTTTCGCCTTCGAGACGGACTGGCCTCCCGCTACATCGCCTTCCAGCCAAAATCCAACTGGAAGGCATGGCGCAGCGACTGGCTGTACATCAATGATGACAGCGGAGTCGACCTCCTAGGGGTGCCCTGTGGGGCAGCGGAGACCTTCGGGGATTGGAACTCGCCCATCGAGGAGACGGCGGAGCTCCTGGCGATGGCGGCTAGCATCAACCGACTGCGGGAGCCAAAATAACCGAGGCGATGGTGGCCCGGGACTTCGTGACCCGGAGACTCAGCCCCCTTCGTCGACGCGCCCGCCCTGCATGGCAGTATACAGGCGACAACGACATGACGCGCACGTACCCTGGCCGTAAGTCTTCGTTCTCCTTCGGCTTTTTTCGCACACATGCTTCTTCCTGCCGCTCCTTACCAACTGACAATTTTTCTTTATCTTTCGCCAGGTGCAGGAAACCTGGACAAGCAAGTCATTAACAGATGGCTTGCCGGATTGATGCCGCCGATTCCAGGCGGCTTAGACTTTCCAGCAGTGGCTCAGCCGCTCGCCGACTTGGAGCATGCGGAGCGCCTGCAGATCGTCAGGTAGCTCCCGCCAATGGACTCCACCGGACTCACGCGGCAGTGCCGGTCCATCGGTGATCTGTGTCGAACGACCACGCAGCGATCGGGCGCGGCAGCGGCCACTTGCCCCGACGCCCGCGGTCGGACCCCAAGAAGGTGCATGCCACGGACGAGTTCCTGCCGCCGCCACGATCTTGGCGGCACCTTTGTAAGCGGCGACACAAGCCGCCCTACGACTTCATCACGGAGCCGCCGCCTCATGGCGCCGGCTCATCGCCTTCACCGATTCCTCCTCCTCCGTGCCGGCTCCGACCACTACGGCGCCAAGCACCACCACGAGCCCAGCCACCGCTCAGCGGGGTGGGCTTACGCTCCCCAGCGGCCGCTTTAGATTGAGGTGCGCCAAGGGCGCCCCTCAAGACGCGCTTAAGCGCGCAACACCACCCGCGCCAGCTGGGGCCGTGGAAACCTCGCCAGTGCCTCCGCCGCCACCACGAAAAAGAGTCGTGGGGCGGCCCAGACTGCCGCTTCGCCATCTAGCCCCTCGCACTTGCCCGTCGCGATGCCGTCGAGCTCTTCACCGAACTTGGCGACATACACGCCTCGCTGGGCACCGTCCTCGCCACAACCGCCAGGCATGGCGCTCAGACGGCCCAGCAATTGGTGTCAGTGAGCGGCGAGCTGACGCGGGAGCGGGAGAGGGCGGCGGCGGAATTGGTGCAGGAAAGGGCCAACATGGCTGCCATGCAGCTGCGGGCGGAGAGGGCCGAACAGCGGGCGGAGAGGGCCGAGGCGGCGCTGAAGCACTCAGAACACGAGTCCTTCCGCCTGCGGCACAACCACGCCATCATGCTCAAGAAGGCTTTTCAGCGCACGAAGAGGTGCCTGGAGCCCTTGGGGGTGGCTCTGAATCCGCCCCTGGAAGACTCTGCCTTGCAATTCGCCCATGCGACCAACCAGACCGCAGAGGCACTCCGGGAACTGCCCACCGCCCTGGCCGCCCGCTCCGCCAGAGAGGGGCGAGAAGTTGCAATTATGGCTGCAACTTACGTGCTGTCCTGCTGCGCCAGCCGCGACGCCGCCTTATATCCAATGGCGGTGGTGACGGCCGGTGTTGAGGGAGACGCGGCGCAAGTGGAGGTGCGGGTGCGCGCAGCCGCCGAGCATGTGGCCAGGCTGCTGCAGGTGGAGCAGCCGGTCATGAACGTCTCCACCCCACTGGCAGAGGAAGGCGAAGGCGGCGGCGACCTTGACCTCGACGACGAGTGAAGGGCTGGGCAGCCACTTTTGTTCTTTTGTTTTATTTCCTTCTGTTGATCTGCCTGTGTTCACAAACACTTGGGCAAACTTCGGCGTAATGGATACTTTCTGTTTAATGTTACCTGTGTGTTTATCTATCTTGCGTGATTGAATTCACTTGATTGAACTACTAGGTGGCCAGTTTTCAACTTGGCTGGAACGCCTGATGAACACCTAGGTTAGGGCAGCGTTCCTGAATCTCACCGGCAGTTCTATGTAGTCGCTGCGAACATAAGCATAGATTATGCAAGTCATACAGGACCTAGGCGAAAATGACGTTAGGTCCAACGGGAAGTGCAAGACATAGCTTAGTCTTAGCATCAGATTTTTATGCGAGATTATTGCTGGTTCGAATCCCTTCGGAGCTTGAATCCCAATGATCCCTCGAATCGTGCTTTCTGTTGTGGGCGAGGCAACGAGTTCCTGGAGTGTTGTTAGGCCGGTAGTACTCAACGGTGACGACCAGCGGCGCTTCAAGGAGCCGACCCGAGGCGTGCGAGCCGTGTTCGACTACTGTGCCCAACTCGCGCCCCAGTCACTGGCCCTCGCCGGACGCCGACACTTAGCACCCTTCCTTTTATCATAAGGGGTCGTTGGTTTCTGACATTCGCGACAATCAAGCATAGATTGATTCATCTTAGTGCATGCACGTAAGGAAGTGGCCAAAAATGTGGCACAAAGTACTTAGCTTGCTTACACGCCGCTGGGCGGCCAGCCCCCAAGCATCTGGGCGACCAGTCTCTGAGCGCCGGGCGACTAGCCCCCAAGCATTTGGCGACCAGCCCTCAATCGCCTATGTAACACGTGGAGACGCTTGAGCTTTCCGTGAAGGAGGTCGATACTTCTATGCTTAGCCTGCGCGCACACATAACTACCAGAAGGATGAGTAGACGCTAGGCAGGGCATACGCAAGGTAGGCCCAAATAATGCAAGTCCCTGCATGGGATAGTCCTGGTCCGCTCTCTTTGGTTTCTAAGTCCTTGTGACCCTTCTGGAAATCGAACTACGGCGCTGTGTGTCAAAGCAGCGGGCTCCCAGGAGGGGCACCAGGTCGACGGTGCTCGCGGTGACGACCAGCGGTGCTTCAGAGGGCCAACCTGAGGCGTGCGAGCCGCGTTTGAGCACCGCACCCAACTCGCCCCCCCTCCCCAGTCGCCCGTCCTTGTCGGACACAGATGCGGAGTGTCGCCACGGATCACCAAGGAGTTAGCAAACATACAGGACCAGCGACACTCATGCAAAAAATTGCCACTCAGGGCACAGAAAGGGACAACAATGGTAAAGCAAAAACCTTCGCAAAGAACTTTACTAACCGCAAGAGTCAGCCGTCGGCCTAGGAGAGACTTACCTTATGGCTGACCAAGGCGAGCTGCTGGGTACTTACAATTCTTTCATGGATAGAACTTCCGCAACAACTCTATGTTGTAGGAATTTGCTAGTTCTTCGCCGTCCTCAGTGGCCAACCGGACCACCCCGGGTCAAGATACTGAAACCACCTTAAAGGGGCCCTCCCACCGGGGAGACAGCTTGTGCAACCCGGCACGCGTCTGAATCCTGCGCAAGACCAGGTCGCCCACTGCCAATGTTCTCTTGGAGACCCAGGTGGCATGGTACCGCCTGAGGCTTTGCTGGTACCGGGCGGCGCGAAGGGCGGCACGATCACGCACTTCCTCCAGGAGGTTGACTTCTTCTCGCGGGAGATCCTCTTGACCTTCTTCGTTGAACGCCGAGACGCGTGGTGAGCCGAGCGACAACTCGGAGGGGAGAACAGCTTCCGCCCCGTACACCAGGAAGAAAGGCGTCGCCGAGGGTCTGACGGGTGTGGTGCGGCGACCACAAAGAAACTGGTAGGGAGCTCCTCCGTCCATCGCGCGCCCCGCTTGTGGTGCCGATCAAACGCCCTCGTCTTGAGGCCCTTCAACACCAGCGCGTTGGCGCGTTCTGCTTGCCCGTTACTCTGGGGTGGGCCACCGAAGTGAAGCATACCTTGGTGCCCATTTCGTTGCAGAATTCCAGAAAAGCCGCGCTGGTGAACTGTGTTCCGTTGTCGGTGATGATGCGGTTGGCGACTCCAAAGCGGGTAAAGATCCTGCGCATGAACTTGACAGCAACAGCGGGCGTGATGGCGCGTACCGCTTCGGCTTCGACCCACTTGGTGAATTTGTCGATGGCGACGAAAAGATGGGTGAAGCCCCCTGTGGCTCGCGGGAACGAACCCAAGATATTCGGCTGCACCGCAAAGCGGCCAGAGAGCGGGATGGTTTGCGGCTTGGGTTGGTTTGCGGATCTGCTGGCGAAGAACCGATAAGCCAGCATTTTCTCCTGACTTGCAAGCATCTGGAGGCGATCGGCCAATAAAATCCTTGGCGAACGCTTTCTCGACTAGCGTTAATGGGACATATGGCTCCCGCACACGCCTCCATGGATATCAGAGAGCAGGCTGCTCCCCTCTTCTCGAGTGATGCACTTCAGTAGAACTCCGTTTCTGCTCTAGCGGTATAGGTCCCCACCTACCAGAGTATAACACTTGGCCTTGCGTGCAATCTTCTCAGCTGAGGCATCATCGTCGGGGATCATATGGTCACGCAGGAAGGCTAGGATAGGATCCATCCACTGACCTTCCTGGCCAAGCATGGCGAACACTCGGTGCTCTCCCGGGTACTCCGCTGGGACGAGCCTTTCCCTGAGTCTTCGTCGGCAAGAAGCCGCTTTCCCTCCCGGACTGGGCCGAGGCGGCACGTTGCCTTCCTCCTCGAATCGGAGGCGTGGCGGTGGCGTCGCCTTCCCGAAGCCGAGGTCGCGAACGCTATGCCGTCGCCCCACTGAACTGGGTTTGTGGCAACAACACCATCATCCCCACAGGCGGGGGCTGCGATGAGCTGGTCGCGATAGTCTTTCTTCAAGACCCCGACCAGGAATGAAGCTTTTGAGGACGCAAGCTGTGAAAGCCCGTCCGCAAGGTGGTTGTCACGTCGAGAGATATGAACATACCCCAACCCTTCAAAGTGGCGCTCCATTTTTCGGACCTCCACCAGGTACGCCGCCATGGTGGGGTCGGAACATTGGAATTCCTTCCGCGCTTGGTTGATGACTTGCAGGGAGTCACCCTTGACTTGAAGACGTTGGATGCCCAACGCCGAAGCGATGCGCAGCCCTGCCAGCAGGCCCTCATATTCAGCTACGTTGTTTGTGGCCTTGAAATCGAGGGCGACCACATACTTGAGGGTGTCACCGGTCGGGGAGACCAGGACAACCCCAGCCCCCGCGCCTTCCAATCTGAACGAGCCATCGAAGAACAAGGTCCAGGGAGAAGGCGCAGGGGCTTCTTCGGCTTCAGGAGTGGCGGGAGTCCACTTGGCGATGAACTCCGCCAATTTCTGACTCTTGATGGCGGTGCGGGGTACAAATTTGAGGTTGAATTCCCCCAGTTCCACCGATCACTTAGCAATACGGCCTTCTGCTTCATGATTGTGGAGAATTTCTCGCAGAGGGTAGGCCGTGACCACGGTGATTTCTCGCCCTTGGAAATAATGCCGCTGCTTCCTGAATGCCACCAGGACCGCATACAACATTTTTTGAGCTTGCAGGTATCGGGTCTCCGCTTCATGCAACACCTTGCTGATGTAGTAGACCGGCCACGGACACCTTCCTCTCAAGAATTCAAGATGCAGCTCACCACCTCAAGAGTGGCAGCAATGTACAGGAGCAACATCTCGCCCGGCGCAGGGGAGACCAGCACCGGGGGAGAGGTGAGGTATCGCTTCAAGCCTTCGAATACCTTCTGCGCTTCATCCGTCCACTCAAAGTGGTTGGTCTTCTTCAACAGCTTGAACAGAGGCAAGCTCCTCTCTCCCAACCGGGCGATGAACCGCCCTAGGGAGGCCAGGCGACCGGCCAGGCACTGGACCTATTTGAGTCGCACTGGCGGCTTCATGTGCTCGATGGCCATTATCTTGTCAGGATTGGCTTCAATGCCCCGGCTGGACACCAGGAAACCCAGCAACTTGCCGGAGGGCACACCGAACACACATTTTTCTGGGTTGAGCTTCAGGCAATTCTTTCGGAGGTTGGCAAAGGTTTCCTCTAGGTCTTAGATTAGCTCTTCACTCTTTTTAACCTTCACAATTAAGTCGTCAACGTAGACCTCAAGATTTAGCCCTATCTGAGGACAGAAAGTGATATGCATGGCACGTTGGTAAGTAGAACCAGCATTCTTTAAACCAAAAGCCATTCTAACATAACAATAAACACCCGTAGGGGTTACAAAAGCAGGCTTCTCTTCATCTTCTACCGCCATGCTAATATGGTGATACCCGAAGTACGCGTCTAGAAAGCACAACAGCTCACACCCGGTCGTGGAGTCAACAATGAGGTCGACTCGTGGTAGGGGGTAAGGATCCTTCAGGCAGGCATTGTTGAGGTCGGTGAAGTCGACACACATCCGCCATTTCCCGTTGGACTTCTTGACAAGCACAGGGTTGGCAAGCCACTCAGGGTGAGAGACTTCCGATAATCCTGTCTTGCAGCAGCTTCTCTACCTCCTCCCGAATGGCATCTTGTAAACCGGCGCTTTGCCTCGGACCTTTTCTTTGGGCCGGTGCGCCTCGGGAACATGTTAATCGGTGCTCGATCACCTCCACAGGGACCCAGCCATGTCGAGACGGTTGCCGGCGAACACGTCGGAATTAGGCGGAGGAAGGTGACGGCGCGTCTTCCTTTGGCGCCGAGGGTGGCGCCAATGTTGTGATCTTCGGGGCTCGCCCTTGCTCAAAGCGACCACCTTAACCTCACCAGCAGAGCTGGGTGAGGCCACGGGTCCGGCTGAGGGCTCCCAGAGCAGCAGGCGTCGGCACGCCAGCAGTGGCGCCGGCGAGTCCCATGCCTACTTGTGGCGGCGCAAGGCCTCGACACATCCACGAATTGTAATGGGGCGCGGGCCCGCATCTTCACCACCATGTAGGCGTAGTGGGTTGCCGCCATGAACAGCCAGCGCCGGTCGACCAGCGAGCATTGTAGGGGAGGTCGAAATCAGCGACCTCGAAGTCCACCATCTCGGTGCGGTAGTTGTCCCTTTCCCCGAAGGTGACGGGGAGGTGCACCTGACCCAGGGGCATCAAACCAGCCTCCGAGGCTACCCCGAAGAAAGGCAGAGTCGAGCACAGATCCTGCTGCGGCATCTGGAGCGCCAGGAATACCGAAGAGGACAGGAGGTTGATGGAACTTGCTCCGTCCACCAGCACGCGCCCCAACCGTACATTCCGGATCGTGGGCGACACCACGATTGGAAGATGCCCTAGGCCGGTGGTGCTTTCAGGGTGGTCAGCCCGACTGAAAATGATCGTCTCCTCCGGACCACTTGACATCCGACCCCCACGAGCTTGATCTTTGTGGCGCACTTCCCTCTTGACCGTTTATGCGGCGTTGGAGGAAAGGTGAGCAACCACCATGGATGTACGCCACGGCATGGTCCGCTTCTTTGGAAGGCGGTGAGGCGGGATCCTCGTCTTGATCGTCGTCGGGCGGCGTTCCTTGGCCGCTTCTCCACCATTTGCTCACGACCCGGCGGTAGTCCGGTCATGAGTGTTGGTCCGATGGATGGGGCGATGAGAGCTCGCCGTCATACGCTCGCGGCGGTCGTTCCCATGACGCATGGCGGTCATCGCGCCGATCGCAGCGATCATCACGCCTTGTCTCGGCGGTCGTCGCGTCGGTCTCGGCGGTTCGCGCTTCAGCGGCTTGAAGTCTCGTCGTCGCGCTCGGCGGCCAAAGACCCGCTGGTCTCTCTGCCTCACGCTTCGCGCCTTTTTGCTTGCGTGGCGAAACCGCCGAGGTCTGGCCTCGTCCTTGCCTTAGCTACCGCGCCAGGGCGAACTGGCCCCTTGCCTCCACGGCCCGCGCGCACTTGTGTGCGAGGAAAAACTTCGGAGGTGGTGGCGATGAATACGGTGGCCATCTTCTCCTTCATCTTCACGGTCTCGAGCGCCTCTTGGCGATGGCGGCGATTGCTCGAAATGTGGGGATTGTGTTGCGGCAGTGGCAGAACCGCCGGATGAAGTCGCGCAGCGACTCCCCCTTCTCCTGCTCCAGGGCGTGGAGGTCATCCTCTACGCCTGGTTGTGCAAGGGAGCCTTGAAAGTTTGCGACGAAGAGGCCGCACAACTCCTCCCACGAGTGCACCGACCCTCGGGGAGATTGCTGACCAAACGGGCGAGCCGTCAAGGCCGATGGTAGGTAGTTGGCTATGATCTTTTCGGACACGCGGTTGCTTTCGCACCACCGTGGTATCATCTGCGAATTCGTTCGGGTTGGTGGTGCCGTCATGTTATTCTATGGACGGCCGGCGAACTGTCGGCCACGCCACTGTGGCCTTGCGTCGGAAAGGCCGGCACAGCGACGCCATAAAAAGAGCCACCGCTCACCGGAGGCGGCCCGAACCGTCCCCGGAGCGGGAACTGGCTCTATAGAATCGGAGGAGTGGACCCCCTCCTCGGTCCGAGAGTGAGAGCCATGGGAGGG
Organism: Guadua angustifolia; assembly: GCA_036346375.1. NCBI lineage: Eukaryota > Viridiplantae > Streptophyta > Magnoliopsida > Poales > Poaceae > Guadua > Guadua angustifolia. The sequence goes on along the minus strand of CM070502.1, from coordinate 63,826,373 downwards.
ACTCCCACCGTTAGAGGTTATCTGCTTCCCGTGGCAGTGCTCCTGGACCGGGCGGCGCGACAGGTGACCACGGAGGTCATCACCGCGCTGCCAGCAGCTTTCATCCAGGTGCGATCGAAGGTCCCCACGGTCCCTCGCGGAATCGGGACCAGCGCTGCAGCGCCCTCCCTTCGGCTTTAGCCCACCTGGCCAGAGCCACTTCCTTTAGGGCGGCTAGATGCCTTAGTGCGCTCAGCATGCGCCCCAGGCAACGGGGTACCGAAGGTACCCGACCGGTCGAGGAGCCCTACCCAAAGTTGAGCCGCATCCACGAGACCGGCGATGCTCCGCAACCACGGGGTGGCCGGGGAGTCTCCTGTGAGTTCCACCGGAGGGTGGTCCAAGAGGAGGCGAACCGCATGCTGGTTCTGGGAAGGAGTGGCTGCCTCTATGGCGGCCGGCGTCGCCGACAGGTGCTCGCCGCTTCAAAGAACAACGCCGCCACCTGCGGCGGGGTGAGATGATCCTTCGATCGGTGAGATCGCAGCGCACCACAGGTGCCGCCCCATTGCTCCTTGATCTTTGAGAACCCGCCATCCCTAGACACGCGGGCTTACTTCCGACCAAAGAACACCGAACTCCGCCGGGAAGTTGGCCGGGAAATCCAACCACTAGCCCCTACAGGCGCACCCACAGCCGGCGTATTCCACCGACGGGCCGGAGTCTCTGACCGGGTTTGGTGCAGTAGGAGGCGTCATCGTGGCGAGCTAACCCTAGCAGTGAAAACCCTAGAGACTCCCACGTGAAGGACTCCGTCTATGAACTAAGATGGCACAAAGATTTTCGAGTTCGAGCCCCTCGGCTAGGAGTAATAGAAACTACGTCTGCTAGATCTCTTTATAGAGTGTTTGAAGCTAGTACAGAGCTCTCAGATTACAAGTTCTTCCTTGGGTTCTATAGCTGAACTCTTGGTTCTCCGTCGAACCCCCTTCCCCATGCACCAAAGGGCCCTTATATAGCCCCAGATAACGGGGGTAGGTAAAAGGGGGGTCATCATGCTGATCTTCATACATTTATTACCCCTTCCCATGCTGTCCCGTTCCTCCAGCCTCATTAAATGCCGACGCATGGCTTCGTCCAGTCTGCCCGGGATGGGACCCCTCTGTGACGGGTAGGTGATAGGCACGGAGGATGAAATTTGGTAGCAGATTCCTCGTAATCAGCGGACTGACCTGATAGACCCGCCTCTGACATAGTACGATAGGGTAAGGAGGCTTTGAGGCGAAGCCACCACTTCCCATCTTTTTGCCCTACGGCGGGGCGAGGAGGGCTTCCTCGCCCACCTGCTCGCCCGGATGCCACGTGGGCCGGCACTTGGCCGGGCGGGGCGTGCTCACCCACCCGCCGGCCAGCCACCCGTGCGTGGGCATCGAGGCGAGGCGTCTCGCCCACTGCTCGTCCGAGCGCCACGTGGTCGGCACTGGGCGGGCGTGCTCGCCACACTGCGGCCAGCTACACACGTGTTTGGGCGCTGGTGGCGGCGTCTCGCCCACTTCGCCCGAGCGCCCGTGGGCGGCACTGGCATGTGGCGTGTTTCGTCCACTGCCACCGAGCCGCCATGTGGGCCACGCATGGTTTTGTGCGGCGGAGAGGGTACCCTAGCGTAAAGTACGCCGACAATCGCCCTTATATAGGGCAGCTATCGCCGTTGCTCTGAAAAAGTGGGCTGCAACGTGTTGTTATTTCAGTCCTAAAAAGCGGTGGGTGTCATGGCGTTGTCACTTCACTTTCTGAGAAAGCTGATAGCAGCATGCTGTCACCTCGCTCGAGAAAGTTGTTGTGTGCATCGTCGTTGTCTAAGTATGTTATCGTTTCAGTCTGAAAAAGCGGGCTGCAGCGTGTTGTCGAATCGATCTGAAAAAGTGGGCAGCAGCGTGTTGTCGAATCGGTCTGAGAAAGCTGCAACGTTCTTGTTGTCATGTCGCATTGACATCAGAAAGGTAAAAAAAGCGTGAACAATACTATTAACATTGTAAAACAGTACGGAGCAGTAAGAAAGCGAGAACAACACTATAAAGACTATAAAACAGTACAAAGTATGAAACAAAAATAGGACAAGAGCCTAACAACGAGTCCCTAGTCGGCCGCACCCCCTACTGTGGACCCTGTCCTGCACCCCCTACCACGACCCCTCTTCGGCCTACGTGCTGAGGTTGGTGCATCGTCAAGAGGGCGTGGGTGAAGCTTCTGCGATGGCCGCGCCTACCGTAGTCCGAGGTCTTCAGAACGCTGCCGGTCGACACTCTCGGGAGGCAAGCGGCGCGCAGGAAGTGCGTAGTCCTCTGCGTGAACTACGTCGGTGGAGGGCTGCGTGAGCGTGGCCGGTGGAGGGGTGTGAGCGTACCGATTGAAATCTTGGTCCGCCCGATGGTTAGGATCAACTTACCCCGAGAGTGCAGCGACTAAGAGAACTATCCTCCACCCTGAGCGTAGCCTGCATGTTCGGATAATAACTTTTAATTATAGTTACGTGATACTTATACGAAACGTGAGTAGCTCGACTTACCTGGCATGGGGATCATGGTGGGACCGCGTGGTGGCTGCCAACTGGACCCTCCAGCCACGTCTGGGCCCGGAGGCAAAGGAGTGTGGAAGCTGGACTCCGCCTCCGCTATGTGACGAGGAGAATTCGATTGTGGGGTGCGAAAACACGTCTTGTGATTCGGAAGAGGTGGCACGATCAGTAGCATCGATGTGCCGACAAGAACCCAGCTCCACGATCCTGCGAGTGGCACTCACCACGCGTCTCACGCCTCATCATCTCGTCCAACGTGACGTGACTCAAATCAAGTAGTCTAGACAAGGCCATTGTTGCCGTGCTCGTTGAGGTCCCTAGCGTGGTCCACCTGCCACATACGACAAACTGATATGCACATGGATATAGTGTAAGGAATACATAATGTAATTTACAAAAATAAGACTTACCATAGCGTGGATGGCGCTCTGCTGGCACGGATACAAGTCGACCACGCTAGGGTGTGCTGGCGTGGGCGAAGGATCCTCCACCGATGGGAGGAGAGCCGCAGCGTCCGAGGGAACACGCACCGAGGCAGTCTTCTGGTAGGATGAGTAGTCGTAAGGTGTGTCCTCATTGACGACGTCGTCCCGCGCCCCGTCCCACTGTGCGAGCCACGGCTCCATCCTCCGTAGCAAGGTGGACAGGATCTTCTGAGGCCCCTGGGTGGAGAATCTGAAAAGAAATTCAAATTATTAGATATTTGACGTAAGAATTTAACATATTTTTGGTAGAATAACTCACGTGTGTACTCCTTGCGGTACACGATCCCCCCAAGGAACAGGGACTAGCTGGTGAAGGCCGAACTGTCTGAGGACTCGGTGTGGTGCGTAGTCCTCAACGAAGACGTCGAGGATGATCTTCCTCCTCGTCAGCCAGTAAGCCTGGTCCCTATAGCAAAGCGCCGAGAGCCCACCTGGCGTGGCTCTCTCCAGGACATGGCGCTGGCTATAAGGGTCCTAGATCACCTGGTCCACGTGCAGGTGGTCGAACGCCTCCGTGAAGGAGTGGTACACCGAACGTACCTGTACTCCCGCCCACTGTGGCTGCAACACAAAAAAATATGTGTAAGCACATGCGACTGCAATTAAAATTTGATAAATGCAATTCAAGAAAATAAGTACTGTCGTCGAGTCCAAAGCGAGCCCATGGTCGGCCGGTCGATCTCGTCGCCTCCGTACATGTCGGTGGTGTAGTGTCGCGGGTCGACTAAGGGTTGACCCATAGGGAAGCGCTCGAACGACCAAAGCTGAAGAAGAAGAGGCATCCCAGCCAAACTAGCGGTCTTGCTTTTCTTCACGCATGCGTCGCAAAGGGCGCGGTACGTGGCAGCAAGAACCGCTGAACCCCAGGATACCTACGGGACGTGGTCTGAGTCAGCGTCGGCAATAGCCCGTGCGTTGGCTATCCACCGTGCGTCGACGCTGTCGCCGTGTGTCATCGTGAACATGACCATCCCAAACAACCACAGCAGGTAGGCCTCCAAGTGTCGTGCCACCTGGTACTCCGTGGGGTCCTCCGCCATCCGCTGCACCTGTGACAATTAACATATAGTAATATGTTAATAACGTAACAAAAAATTAGAATAACATATACACGTACAAGCACTCACCTCGAACTGGGCCAACCACCTCCTCGACGGCCCGTGCTTCTTCCTGCTGACGAGTATCGCCGGGTCAGTGGGAACCACTCCGGCAAACCTCTCCTCCAGGTCTGCCACCCACCCCGCAGGAGTCACCGAGGGTCTGATCGGTGTCCCAGCAATCGGCAACCCTGTAAGCATGGCGAAGTCCTGCAGGGTCACCGTCACCTCACCGAACGATAGGTGGAAAGTGTGCGTCTCCGGCCTCCAATGGTCCACCAAACACGACAGTAGGGACCGGTCAAACGGAAAATGCCGTGACCGCTTTGGACCATCCTCGCCCTCCGCCTAATCCTCAGCCGTGTTCTCAGCTGAGCCCTTGACCATGCGAATGAGAGGAAACAACCCAGCACGTGCCAACCTATCGACAGAAAAAAAAACAGTCGTAGTATTCAAACATTAGTTAGACGAAATGCAATTGTGCGAGCTATCAAACATGTAAATGTAGTGCAACTCACCTGGTATAGAAGCGTGGGTGGATCCGCCATGCCTTGTTAGGCACACGGATCCGCAGCAGAGGCACCCTCTCAATGCCCTCCGTCGTGTGGACGAACGCACGGTGCCATCGGTCCAAGGAAGAGTCCAGAAGTGACTCGGGGTGCTCCATCCCTGCAAGTAAACAGGAAGACAGTAGGGTTATTAATGTAAAATAAAAGACTGAAGAGTTCAACATAAATAAACAAACGACATACATATTACACAATTCAATACAAATTACAGAATTCAATACATAAACATGATAAAAGGTCCAATATACCCGCAAATACATAACATAGAATAAAATGATACATATTACACAATTCAATGCAAATTACATAATTCAATACATAAACATGATAAAAGATCTAATATATCTGCAAATACATAACATAGGATAAAATGATACATATTACACAATTCAATATACATTACATAATTTAATACATAACACTACGGGCATTGCGTTGTCTTGTGCCCATACTCACCGCACTGAGAACACCTCCTAACAGGGCCACCCACTTCAGATTCATCTATGTCATTGCGAATGCGCCTAGACTGTGGACGACCAACCTGCCCTTCCGCACACCTCCGCAAGTTTGCATCCGGTAGACATATGCGCACATCTTTGTTAATGGCAATGAAATCACCATGTGCACGAAAACCACGAAACTCACCGGACCAGGTATTGACAGCATGATCCTTCAAGTAGAAAGGGGACACGTATTGCGATTTGTTTGTCCCAATTTGCCCACAAGCTGCGATCACATATGAGCAGGGAATATGAAGAAGTCATGACTTGTTGTAGGTGCATTCACACCATCCAGTGGCCCCTTGGCCTAGGTTAACCTCGTGTATAATAACCGCTGTGTCGGTTCCTAATCCCCCTTTACACCGGAGAGTCACTTTGAAGCGGTACTCAGTGATTCCAAAGCTACGCACCATATGTAGCTGAGCTTTACTGGTTCATTCCTCCATGTAGGTCATCATACACGCACAGTACGGCGTTTGCAATGTCGTGGCATGAAGTACAGCCTCCGCATGCCTTTTCTGGAAGTAGCCAACAATGCCGTGCAACACGCCTTCCAGGATGGCCACAAGTGGTAGCGGACGCTGGCCTCTGATGACCCAATTGTAAACCTCGGCTATATTCATTGTCATGACACCAAACCTGTTCAAACATATCAGTTCGCACAATAACTCTAATTGTTCAATCGTCGTAACTATGTTAATTTAGTATACTAACCTGGCGCCTCCAATGTCATGGAGCAATGCCCACTTCTCCAATGGCTCCGCCTCTATCCAGTGCGAGAAACACTTAATGTTTCTTGACGATCGTCTCATCAGATTTGGAGGATCGAGCGCTCAAGGGTGATAGCCTTTGGGTGGGCAATCGTTCGGCGTTCTTTGGTTGCTTCTTGACTCTTCAATATGTGCGGTAGTGTGCTTATCCAACTTGGCCAATATTGCGTTGAACTTACGTGCCTGGTTCTGCTTGCATAACCTCTTAAATAGGTTCATCATTTTCTTATTCTTGAACTGCCTGAAAAAATTTGCTCCCAAATGTCTCATGCACCACCTGTTCTGCAAATCACGCCATGGAAAAGGCTCATCAAGGTCCTCCTATAGAGTCTTAATTGCTGAAATGATACCTTTATGATGATCATGGATGATGCACACGTTGGGCCGATCACGAACTACCCCGAACTTCAAATGTCTGAAAAACCATAGCTAGCTATCCTGGTTCTTACCCTCAACAAATGCAAAGGCCAATGGAAGTATGTAGTTGTTCGCATCAACTGCAATGGCCGTTAGAATCTGCCCCTTATATTTTCTAGTCAGGAATGTACCATCGACGCACAGCAATGGACGACAGTACCTGAATGACACAATGCAAGGACCCAATGAAAAAAAAGCACGATGAAATATCGAGATCCCATTACCATCCGCTTCACTTTCTTCAAACGCGGTGTACGTGCCAGAGTTGGTTTCTTCAAGACATCAAGCAGACGAGGTAGGTTACAATACGAAACCTCGTATGTGCCAAACCTCTTCTCTAATGCCTTTTACTTTGCACGCCAGGCCATCGAGTAACTTATCTGGTACTTAAATGTTCTCAAGATTGCTTTCTGAATAGAAGAACACTCAATGTCCCGCTTCTCGATGATCTCATTGAATATCATGCTAGCGATTATAGCCACATTCAAGTTGCGGTGTTTCACCAGAATATTTTCTAGTCTGCATGTGTGCCCATCTACTCGTGATGCAATCCAAAATGTCTCGCGACGCCGGTTTGTATGCATGTACTGAATTCACATCCTTGATTCGCACTTTTTGTGTATCTATCTCGGTGGACAAAACAAACGGAACTCTCTCTGCTGCGATAGTGCCTGACCCTCACTGCCAACTTCAAATCGAATTGTTTGCGAAAATTTGATTCAATGAGCGGCATTGCTACCATACTCCCAACGCGACTCATGTCCCCACAAAACTTCCATACCAGCTTTGTTTTTCCTGTTCCACTCGTCAGGGATGGATACATCCGTTGCCCCAGTACTACCATGCATTTCATCATCGTTATCTTCTCCCCCCTCCTCATCTTCGTCGATGTCATCATCACACTCCAACATTTCAGCTTCATCTTGCATCGCCATACGGTCCACCAACTCCAATTGATCAACAAGTTGCTCGATCTCCTCCCCTTCATCTGCCCGATCTTCTGTGTTTGTTGCATCCTTGTTATCATCCTCCGCTGCTACCTCAACCGGCACCACTTCCTGAACTTGTTCAGCTATAGCCGATGTGCTGCTTTCGTCCACACCGCTAATAGTCACCTCTTCTCTAGGGAAAGTCTGCACCAGTATTACACATTCAAGGCTAGATCCCTCGCACCACCTTAACCATTTCTGCCACAAGTACGTTTGATCTACTTTCTTCAACTCCCACGGAGCCGGGTCACCCTTACTACACGTGAATAAAATTTGAATGGTAATAGAGGATCTAGGGAAAAATATTGGGTCAACCAAAGCTTTATATCATGGATGCTAACTCTATCAGGGAATAAGTGTTCCACCATGGTGACTGCAAAACTGCTCAAATCAACACCATTATGCCTAGTTTTTATTTCACTATCGCCATAATATACCCTAAATTTCACTGGATCCGACATTACTGCGACGATATAAACAAAATTGATTTTTAGATCACCACTAACGTTTAATATCACTAACTAAACAAAATTAAATTTTATATAAATTGAGTTTACAAATCTTGAAAACAAAAGTGTTAATATAACAACGATTCCCTCCTGAATGAGAAATTTATCATGCCGGTATTTTCTATGAGCAATCAGGTATGAATATATTCTTACTGCTTGAGTTTAGACCATACAGTTCTTTTTAGCATTAATACAAGAACAATATCATAATATTTCACAACATGTCAAAATATTTAATAATATATGATTTATACCGGTGACTACAAATTGCACAAATAAAATATCGCTAACTATATAACTAAGTATAGTATACATCGCCAATATTGCCTCAATATCTAGTATAGCCAATTGCATCAATATCTAAAATCACTATATTTCATCAATATCTAAAATCTCTAATATTGCATCAATATCTAAAATCTCTAATATCGATATTACATCAATATCTAAAATATCTAATATTGCATAAATATCGATATTGCATCAATATCTAAAATATCTAAAATATCTAATATTGTATCAATATCTAAAATCTTTAAATTAATTTTCACTATAAAAATTTAATAACAATTTTTTAAAAAAAAAAGTACCTTTTTTCCCTCCTTCCTTCTTCCTCCCTCCTCTTTCTCTCTCCTCTTCCTCTCTCTCTCTCCCTCCTCTCTCGAGCACTCTCCTCTCCCTCTCTCTCCCGCGCGCCCTCTCTCTCCCTCCCCTCTCCCTCTCTTCCTCTCCCTTTCTTTTCTTTCGCGTGACCAGCGCTTTTTTTTTTTGACCTTAGCTGCTTGTAGTTCGTAATTAAAAACTATTGGCCTATTTTCGCCACACCTATTTTCGCCAAACGGTGTGGCGAAAATAGGTATTTTCACCACACCGTTCGTTTGGCGAAGGTATGTTATTTTTGCAATTTTTTAAAACCGAGTATTAATGTCGCAATTTCTAAAAAAAATATTATTATTTAAAAAAAATTCCCAAGACATAACTTGTATATATTTTTTTTTTGTAAAATTTTCACATGGATTCCTCACAAAAGGCATTACAATTTATCATAATAATTTGGAGCAAAATTTGGTTAAAAAACATCAAAACCCATTAAATTTGTTAATTTCGTGAAAAAAGCCAAAATTTTCTAAAATCACTGTTGTAATTTGAAATTTTTTTATTCTATAGAGATTTAGAATCTTAACCCAGCAACATTTGAAATCTCAATCAGATTTTGAACCAAATAGCGACCTCTCCTACGTGGAGGTTGAAGTGCGCGCTGGAGTAGACGTGTCAGGCGCTTCCATTTCGACCTGATCGGGAGGTGACACATGCCTGCTTTCCTTACGTCGATCCAAATCAAGCACGCGTGACTGGGAAATGTACATAGGCCCAGGGTTTCAAATGCTGATATCACGATTTTCGAATGAACAATGTTATTCGAAAATCAAAACAAACAGATCAAAAAATCGGTAGAAATTGAATGAGTTCGAACTTCGAAGTCAAATTTTTTGAATTTGGTGGTCAAACTTCATCGAAAAAAATAAAAAATTGACCAATTTCAACAATTTTTCGACGAATTTTCATCGATTTTCGAGCTGGTTTGTTAGTAATTTGACACAATTTTTGAGCAATTTCATATGATTTTCAAGCGATTTTATTTGATTTCTGCACACTCAAGGAAAAATGAAAAAAATCTAGAAAAATTGGGAAAAAATGTAAAAATTTTACAAAAATCATAATAGATCCCAATTAATATATAAAATACCTCAAAGAAATTTAAATAATTTTTGAATTCATTTTGTGCTTCTAAAAAATAAAAAACAACAATTAATAAAAAGGTACGAAGTCGCTTTCAGATTTTTATGAAAACTTACAAGCTTGACCTTGATCATGCTCTAAAATTTTAATGGAATCATAATTAGTGACCAAGGATCATGTCGTAAAACTTTTAGAAATAGTAGACTTCATTTACTGCCCCTATAAAATAAAAAATTGAAGAGCATATATTTTGACAGTAGCATAGTTGGAATTATAAAACAATACGTATGTCTAATCATCATTTGAAAATTTTAAATAATCATTATAATTTCCTCAGGACATCACATAGAAATTTCAAAAATATCAGACTTCATGCAGTGCCTCGAGAAAATAAAAAACCAAAGAGGATATGTAAAGATAGTAACGCTGTCAGAATTTTTTAAAAAATACATATATCTTATAATTATCTGAAAATTTTACAGTATCATTAACATTACCTTAGACCTGTAAAAAATTTCAAAAATTTTAAACACTTTTTTTTATTAAATTCTCTATTTTTTAAATTTGAATTTGATTTTGACCGATTTACAGAGCAATTTTTAATAGCGGTTTCGATTTTTAATAACGAACCACTTCTATACACGCAAAAATTGTGATTTTTGCTCAATTATCATCGATATTGGGAATCGTGCATGGGCCATCTCGACACAGGGAGATTCCATAAATTATCACTTTCTAGGACTCTATGTTATTTTTTTAAAAAAAAATTGACTTCCTCCCTAACATAATTATAAAAAATAAAAATTTTGCTAGTATCATTGAAAAAGTACCTGATTTCACTTCTATTACTACTCTTTTCCTCATTTCATTTTTACCACTGTTGTTTTTAGTTCATCCTCTTTTTATTATTTCCTAGCTGACCATCAATAGACTGTTAGTTGACCACCACGCAGAATTGTTCCTTCTTTTTATAATATTTTTAAGATAATAAATGAAATTCAATTCTTTTGAAAATGTTCAAAGATGGAACTATACATTTTTATAAAAATGTACAAACTTGATCGTACTTGGAAAAATTTATGGTACCATCTTTAGTAATCTAGTATCATACAGAAAAAAGTTCCACAAGCATTGAACTTTATTTGTTATCATTAAAAAATAAAAAACAGAAGGAACAATTTTAACCGACGGTCAACTCACGGTCAATTGATAGAAATGGCAAAAGAAGGAAGAAGAGCACATACTAGTGGTAAAAATAAAACGAGGAAAAGAATAGTAGCGAAAGCGAAAATAAACACTTTTTATGCACCAGCAATTTCTATAAAAAAATAGCCACATCCTTAACTGTAAAAGCATGGAAAATAACGTATGCCACCTTCTGTGCTTCTCTACTACATAATATCACTGAAGCTTCGGGACCATGGTACGAGCCTTCCGTGCTACCCAACTAAGGCGGCAAGCTTTCCGTGCTACCTAGCCATGGGCAATGTGTGCTCTTGCACTCGCACACTCGTGCGTCCTCACTCAATGCTCTCCTCCTACGCCCCAAGCAGTGCAAGCTCTCGCGCTCGTCCGCTCCCATACACCTTAAGTGCGGCAATGCTAGCTCCCCCACTTCCTAGGTGCAGCAGAGGGCATACCGGCGCTAATTCCATAGTAAAAGAGTTAAATATGCAAATACAATCATGATGACTCACGTGAAGGTTAGATCTAAAAAAAATAGAAGGGCCTAGAAAATCGGTGACTTTGAGATTTAGAGGTTGCAACCATCTCGTGCAGATATAGTGCCTACTTAGCCTAGCTAGTACAACCGGCTATTTTGGAGCTCACTGTTCATGCTGATCACGACAATGTGGCCAAGGTAACACCAATGCTAGCAATAACCTCAGCAGCTCAGTACGTACAGCGCTAGCTTATTACGGAACTCTGACCTTGAAAAATGTCGGAGCAGAAACAACTGAAATGAACACCTGCGAAAACTTCACTGAGACCTCTCTGCCAATGAATGAGAACGTCACCGGGATCATCTTGATCCAATTCGACGATTATCTCCATATTCTCCTCCGACTAACACTACAGAAAAACCAACATTTTTCGTCGGTCAAAAATGTATTTTCGTCGGCCTGACAAAAACCGAGAATTAATATAGATATTTTCGCCGGCTTAACCAGAACCGACGATTACTACATATATTTTCGTCGGCTTTACAATAACTGACGATTAATACATATATTTTAAATCGGCTATATTGCGAAGCCGGCGAAAATCTCGAGATTAGGGTTCGTGCACTCGCCCACGGTTACTATGTTTTCGTCGGCCCTTACCCTACCGTCGAAAATATAAGTATTTTCGTTGGCTCCAGTACATACCGACGAAAATATAGGAGTTAGGGTAGGGCGCTCTGCCAAGGTCACTATGTTTTCGTTGGCTCTAAACCTAGCCGCCGAATATACAACTATGTTTTCGTCGGCTCGAACACCGGCCGAATTTAAAATACCGTTTTTTCAGCGATGCGGATTGAGGCCGAAAATCTGAGGTTTAGTTACACGGGTGAGCCACCGCTGTTTGTCTACTCATGATTCGCCGCCACATTCAGCGCCCTGCCTCGCTGCGCCCTCCCGGCCGCTGGCGCCGCCTCCCAGTGAAGCCGCCTCCTGGCCGTCGCCGCCTCCCCGGTGGCCACCTCACAGCCATCGCCGCCTCCCCTCGGTAGCCACCTCCTGGCCGGCCACCGCCTCCGCTTGGCACGGCCCCGCCATGGACTTGTGGGATGTCTACCCTCTGCCGCCCTCGATCAAGCACCTCCCGGCAGTCACCGTCTCCGCCGAGACACGATTGTCACCGACTGGCGTACCCTCTGCTGCCCTCATGGCGTGAGTATCCAATGGTTTGTGATAGAAATGGTGAAGTGTTACACATCATGAATAGTGGATACATATTTAATTTGATGAACCGGTAATTATCCATAATTTGATGGCGTGTTTACAAATTGCCTGTTGGATACGTGATTATTTAACTAAGGATCTGCTAGAATGTTTCATCTTGGTATGGGTGATTGATATCTTATAAGCATGCTTTGTTTATTTGTCTTTGAGTGGATGTCTTCCTTTCTAAGGAGGTTATGCGAAATTTTGTAACTTCGGTGGCTTAGTTTTAAGCGGTTTTAAGAGTTTAGGGTTGATTTCAGTATTTTTAAGTAGAGGTGATAGGTTTTATGTCTTGTTCGGTAATTCTTGATCAATTGAACTTGCTTGTGGAGAATTATTGTTTCTTGGTAACCTTCGGACATGTGTGGGTCGAGGTGTTACAAGAACCCACAAATAAAAGCGAACACATGTAGAACTTGTTTGTAAATATTTCATAGGATAAGACTATTTAATTTTTTGCAAAGATAATTGTATTTGGCCATAGTTTGTATTAGTTTCTCATTTAAGTTGGATTCTAGTCAAAAAAATATAAATAATTGCAACCATAACGATTAACCTTTCAAGATTGTAAAACCAGGTTCCTAAGCCTTATTAGAACCATAATTCTTGTATCATCATTTTTTAATAGAGTGGTATCAATATGGGTGATAATCGAGCATGGATGTATGTAAATTTGGAGAACAATGGGGGTCCTGCGGACAAATGGGTAGAGAGGACACAAGCATTTGTGGATCATATTTTCTCTTTGAATCCACGGTGGTGTAGTGAAGTGTCCATGCAACAAGTGTCGTAACCCGTCAGAAGCGGAAGGAGGAGATCGAATTAGACTTGTGCGAGATATGGATTTATGCCCAATTACTTAACTTGGTTCGAGCATGGTGAGTCACGTTTGGGTTGTACATCTAACATAGTCGGGATTATGATGACACGGAGGATAGATCTTGCGAGATATGGTGGAAGATCTTGGTCGATAGTCTGAGGATGAAGCAGGAAGAACGACCTGCTGAGGTCGAAGAATTTTATAGGCTTCTTACTGCTTCTAATGAGCCTCTGCATGAGTTTACCAATGTCACCCTTCTTGCTATAGTGACACGGTTGATGCTATCAAATCGAAATACAATTTGAGTAAAGATTGTTATAACGATCTGGTCAAATTGATATGTGATGTTCTTCCAGAGAATCATAAGATGCCGAAATATCTTTATCGATCCAAAAAAATATTGACATGTTTAGGGATGCAATCACGAGAATATACATGTGTGCCCCAATAAGTGTATGTTATTCGGAAGGAGAATGTAGAACTAACACATTGTCTATATTGCAATGAGTCGGTATGTTCAAATGTGAGCGAGGAGGAAAACAGTAACAACAAAGTCGTGACCAAAGTGCTCGCTATATGCCCTTAAACCAAGGCTCTGACGAGCTTACATATCAAAGGATCTTGCCATGCATATGAGGTGGCACAAAGAAGGCATGCGTACATATGAGGGTTCCATGGGTCATCCTTCCGATAGTGAAGCTTGGAAGACATTGGAATGGTTCGATCCAAATTTCGCCAGAGATCCTAGAAATGTTCAGTATTGGGTTGGCAGCAGATGGCTTCACGCCTTTCACCACAAGTCTTGACTCCGTACTCATCTTGGCCCGTGTTTGCGATGCAGTATAATCTCCCTCCATCATTATGCATGAAAGATGAGTATGTGTTTCTAACACTTGTTATTCCTGGGCCAGAGCATCCAGGAAAGCATTTGGATATGTACATGCAGCCATTGATTGAGGAGCTAAAAGAACTGTGGGAAGGTGTTTTGACATATGACAATAATAGAAAAGAGGCCTTCAACATGCGTGTGGCTTATCTTTAGTCTATCCATGATTGTCCTGCCTACGGCATGTTTGCGGGGTGGATCACGCATGGTCGAATGTCTTGTCCGGTTTGCATGGGTGACACAGATGCATTTCGTTTGAAGCATGGGGGCAAAATCTGTTTCTTTGATTGTCACCGTCATTTCCTTAATCTAAGTCACCCATTCAGGAAAGATAAAAAGGGATTTCGAAAGGATGTGGCAGTTAGTAAAGGTCCACCGAAACGTTTAACTGGGCATGAGGTTGTGGCGTGACATAGTGAGTTGGATCTCACAAAGGATGGTAATGACGGATTCAAAGACACACATAATTGGACTTACATATCTAGCAAATGGAGTCTGCCATATGCCACTTGTTTAATCCTCGTGCATAATATTGATGTTATGCATCAAGAGCGAAATGTCACAGAAAGCATTATTAGTACGTGCTTCGACTTTAACGAAAAAACAAAAAACAATGTTAAGGCTCGTAGAGACTTGGCTGAAATCTGTAAGTCCCACACTTGAAGTGATGGAAGGTGGAAAGAAACCTCGTGCTCCTTCTTGTCTTAAAAGGTCGAGACAAGATGGAGGTTCTTAGATGGATGAAAAATATAAAATTTCGAGATGGTTATCGGCAAATCGAGGCGTCGGTGAACATCTCGACCGGTAAACTGAATGGTCTAAAGAGTCATGATTACCACATCATCATGGAAAGGCTACTACCGGTGATGTTCAGGGGATATATGCCTGAAGAAGTGTGGTTAATGTTGGCAGAGATCAATTTCTTTTATAGGCAGTTGTGCTCTCAGGTAATAAAGAAATCAACGATGAAAGAATTGGGGGAAGAATATACCAGTGCTTATATGCAAACTAGAAAAGGTATTTCCACCTGTGTTATTGTGATATTCTGTGTTATTTGTCATTGTGATATTCTATGTTATTTGTAATATTCTGTGATATTATGAATCTGTTTTTTTCCCTGCAATCGATTATTTTAAATGCGCACTCGAGTCAATACCGATGAAAATATGAAAAATATATTTTAAATCGGTTTATCGGGCCGCGAAAATATCTTAACATATTTTTAAATCGGTATTAACTCGTGCCAACGAACATATGCAAGCGTATTTTAAATCGGTCTTGAGTCGGCCGAGCGAAAATCTTAAACTATATGTTAAATCGGCTCGTGTATAAACCGAGCAGCAGCGTTAGTGCCACGCCAACCAACCTGACGAATCACGTTTTCGTCGGCGGTGTAGCCAAGCGAAAACATGCGTATTTTTTGTGGGTAGCCAGCGAAAATGTTAAATATTTTAAATGCATTTTTTCGTTAGCTAATTTTAAATTTGTTAACAGATGAAAATGTGTATTTTAATCGATTATGTCCCAATTTTAAATGGGTTTTTGGCGGCGAAAAAGTCGGTTTTCCTATAGTGTAATTAGTATCAAACTAATTAAAAGTTTTTTTGGCTTCAAAAGGATTAATTAAAAGTTTTGTCCTCAGGAGCTAGGCTTGTGATGCACTAGCAGCTTGTACATTGAACAAGAGACCGAGGAGAGGGAGAGGTGGATTTCTCCCACGAGCAAGTGACTGGTGTTGGCAGGTCTCTTCCAACGGAAGTAGGAATTAACCAAGTCTGATATAAAATAACTAATGGATTACTCATAATATGAACAATGTGAAAGTGAGAGAATTCTTTCTTTCTTCTTATTCTATTCTTTCAAGCATACAACCCTCTATTTATAGGTAACATAAGAGGATTAAACTAAATAAAGAGTTACAAGAGTTGATGTTATGTAGGTTTTATAGTAGAATGGTAATAGCATGGGAGTTTCTCATTCATGGATGCATGTGCGTTTCTCCCAAGGGGGTTATGGACATCCATTTAAAAGAATATTTTGTAACACTCCCCCTTAGATGTCTATTAATTGTGAATATGTATGCCTCATTAAAAACCTTACCGAGGAAAAACCCAATAGGAAAAAACCATGATTAAGAAAAAAAGAGTACATAACATATTCACTCCCCCTGATCACTTAAGATCTCTAAATCGATAAAATCCAATCATACTGGTCAATTTCTTGAACGTTGCAGTGAGAAGTGCCTTTGTGAATAAATCGACGAGATTCTCATATGAGCGAATTTGTTGGACTTTCAGAACACCATCCTTTTGAAGGTCATGAGTGAAGAAAATTTTTGGTGATATATGCTTCACTCTGTCCCCTTTGATATATCTCTCTTTCAGTTGAGAGATGCATGCTGCATTATCCTCATATATAATGGTAGGTTCTTTCTATTCTAAAAGTAAGCCACACGATCTTTTAATATGCCCTGTCATATTTCTTAACCAAACACATTCACTACTAGCTTCATGCATTGGCAAAATCTCTGCATGGTTAGATTATGTTGCTGCTATAGTCTGTTTCATTGAACGCCATGAGCTGTATCTCGCTAATAGATTGACTGCAAATGCGATATCAGGTCGTGTGTGAGTAGAACGATACACAAGTGCACCTATAGCACTTAAATACGGCACTTCAGAGCCGAGAATTTCTTCATTATTATCTGGGAGTCGAAAAAGATCTTTAGTTATGTCAAGCGATCTTACAACCACTGGGGTACTTAATGGGTGTGCTCTATCCATATAAAACTGTTTCAAAATTTTATCTGTATAAGTCGCTTGATGAATAATAATTCCATCCTTAAGATGATCAATTTGCAATCCAAGGCAAAACTTTGTTTTTCCAAGATCCTTCATCTCAAATTCTTTCTTTAAGCACTTAACTGCATTTGAGATCCCTTTAGTTGTTTTAGTCATATTTAGATCATCAACGTATACAGCGATTATCACAAATTCATCTCTAGATCTTGACGTAGACTGGGAAAATCTCTGAGAAGTCAACATATGGTCAAGAGGGCCCCGGCTCCAGATGTTGCAGCGAACGCCCTCGACCACGACCTAACGACGTTCATTTCCCACACGACCTCGAGCTCGGGCGGCGAGGCCCCGCTCCCGCTCGACCTCGACCTTGGCTCGGGGGCGTGCGTTTACTCGACGGTTACCAAAATCTGCACGATGGCGTTAAGGCGGACGTGGGCGGCATTTCCGGGGCGGTTACAGCCTATCTTCAATGCGCACGAAGCCACAATCCCGGGAATCTCTCCCAACCGTTACAGGCAATGTCAGGGAGGATATAAGGCCTCATTGGGCATGTGTATAGGAGAGGACAGCACTAGCCATAGACCAGGATACACAAACAGAACACCCAAGCTTGAGCTGTAATCCACTCTTTATACTTACAGTTAGTGAATTCCTCCACCCCCGGAGAAGACTGGACGTAGAGCTATTACCCTCGTGGGGGCTCGAACCAGTATACATTGCCGTTTCCTGCTCGCTGGCACCACGCACCGACCTACGTCAACACCATTGTTGATCGAAGCGCTTCTTGGGTCCTTCATTCACACTAATCCCCCGTTCACTCTTGCGGTCGAGCGATCCCGATCGTCGGCGGTTAAGCGCCAAGTGGGGCGAGAGCCGTTCAACCGAAGAAGTCCCGGATCTTGAAGTATGGCGTCTTCTCTGGCGTATTCCGTGAGCTCGGGTTAATCTCGCCCGAGCACGGAAGTTCCACGTCCTTGTTTTCCCCCTCTCCGCCACTGCGAAATCGGTTTGTTCTCATGGCCGCTAGCCATGATTTGGACGTCGAGGAGGGGGAACGAAGCCTGAAGACCCCTGAAGATGCTCGTCGGATGGCTCAGGTTGCCATCAACCAGGCCATAACCGCCCTCCAGTGAGAGGAGCTTGGGAAGATTGGAACGTCCTCGGGACGCTCCAGACTTCCTCACTCGGGCGAGCGCCTCCGCGCGATCGCACTAGTCATGACTAACCCCGCACGTTCGACGTCGGGTCTTTTCGGCCGAGCTCTCGCGGACGAGCTCGACTCGCGGTCACCAAGCTGCTGCCGCAGCACTGAGGCCCTCGCTGGGTCTCGGTCCTTGAGGAGCGATGGCAGCTCCTCGTGCAGGCGTCAACACCCCCGACGGTCTCCTGCGCGCCGGCAGTCTCGAGACCTGTCCCATACACCGCCTCGCCGTCGTTCCCCGAGCGTGACTCCGGGCGAGATACGGCGACGACCGGCATACAGTGACTTCCGCTCCAGCAGCGGCACGTCAGGCCTCTTTCTGATGTCCCGCCAAGGTGCCGACGGGTCCATGAGCGCCTACAGTACCTCCCGGGCAATGCTCGGGCCAACCGCCGCGGCCGTCGAGGTCACAGGGCAGCACGCCAAAGCGATCAGGGATCCGACTCGAAGCGATTAGAACCTTCTAAGGCGCCCCGTCGGCCCCAAAGTGCGCGGCGTAAGAGCGGCCTTGGCGGGTGCGGTGTGCGGCTTCGTTTCAAGCTGCGTTGATCGAAGCGATTCGGCGGGCGAAGAACCCGACGAATTCCTCTCGATCTACACCATTGCCATCCTAGCCGCGGGAGGTGACGAGTACGTGATGGCCAACTACCTCCCTACCGTCTTGGACGGTGCTGCTCGCACTTGGCTCTTCAACCAGAAACCAGGTACTTTCCGCTCGTGGCGCCAAATCGAGTGCCCTCCATTGAATTTCGAGTACATTATGGCGGCGTGGCAGGAGAAGGACTTGGACCGAGTGATCCAGGGAAAGAACGAACCCCTTCGCGACTTCGTGCGGCGGTTCATTCGCACTAGGAATCTGATCCCTAGTGTGTCTGATGAGGCTGTGATCAAGGCCTTCAAGTTCGGCGTTCGCGATCGACGCCTCACCGAGGACCTAGAGATCACGACAAAGCTCACCGTCGGCAAGCTCTTTCGCATGGCGGAGCGATACGCGAACGCGGAAGACGTGGTTCGCTGGAAGCGCGATTACGACCAAGGTAAGCTTGGCGTCAACTCGGGTGAGGCAGGCCCTTCAGGCACCAAGAGCACCGACCAAGGCTCGGCTACCAAGAACGACGGGCGTGGAGAGATGCCTATGCTCCCGAAGGAAGGAGACCAGCCCGAAAGGGTAAACACTAGAGAAGACCAGGCCGACCTCGACCTGGACTTTCAGCAGGGCGACCGCCGGATCGATGTCATATTCGGCGGCTCGTCAGCGTATCAGTCCCGGCGTGAGATCAAGGATGTCGCGCGCATGGTCTACCCGGCCACCACCGGGAAGCCCGCGGACCAGCCCTGCAAGTGGGCCGGGGCTACGATCTCGTTCACGCCGAAAGATGCCCCCCAAGGTATGTCCAAGGACCTCAAGACCGCCTTGGTCATGACCCCGACCATCAGCAACACCGTGGTTGGGCGGGTCATGGTCGACGGCGGCAGTTCCCTTAATTTGCTGCTGGTTAGCGCGTTCGACCGGATGCAAATCCCCCAGTCGAAGGTCAATAACATCGCAATTCCCTTCTTCGGGATTGTACCTGGGAGTTCGACCACACCTCTGGGGCAGGTGGTTCTGCCCGTCACCTTCGGCGCCTCGGACAACTTCCGCACCGAGCTGGTCACCTTCGAGGTGGTCGAGGGTGACCTCCCCTACAACGCCATCCTCGGGCGCCCTGCTTTGGTTATGTTCATGGCGGCCAAACACTACGGTCACCGCTGCATGAAGCTCCCGGGACCAAGCGGCGTCATTATTGTGCGCGGCGACCTCAAAGTGGCGCACGGTTGCGAGACCCAAGCCCTGGCCCTCGCTGGCATGCTGCCTCAGCAGGGCCCGGCAGCGACCACGAAGGTCGCCCGCCAGAAGGTGGTTATCCAGCCCAGCGGGGCTACGAAGGCTATCCCGCTCGAGGAAGGGGACCCCACCAAGTGCATCCACGTCTCGGCCAAGCTGAGTTCCAAATAGGAACTCGAGCTCGTCACCTTCCTCCGCGCCAAAAAGACATACTGCAGGGCCGGCGGACATGCGGGGCCCCGAGGAGGTGGTCGAGCACAGATTCATGTGCTACGGGGTTGTGAGGTCCGTCGCCTTAAGTCAGCGTTTCTCTCTGAGAAGGTCGCGATAATCAAGGAGAATCTTGACAAATTTGTTGAAGGCGGTTTCATTCGTGAAGTTGATTACTCGAGTGGTCGCCAACCCGTCATCGTCGCGTAAGAAGGGCGGGAAGTGGAGGATGTGTGTGGATGTCGAACCGCATAAAAGGATCACGGGCCCAGTTGTGTTTACTGCATTCTAGTCCCTGGATCAATAGCTAGTACACACAGATCATAACAGTATGGACCATAACCATGCTATAAATAGAACTTTAATTTAGAGTCTTGGCGACATGGCCCATTATTACAAAAGTTAGACCAGAGGTCATCTGTGTGAAACATTAAAGCTGGTAAATAAACTTGACGGGCGAAGTCCAAAACACCACGAGCAAAGATCGGAGAAAATCACGATCCTAGGCGTCCGGATGATCCTCCTCTTCAAAGCCTTCATCGCAGATGTCGAGCAGTGGGATCACGGGCTCTTGGATAGCTATCCTAATCTCCGATCGCTTTATGGAATAAGTACCCATAATGAAAAGCGAGGGTGAGTATGCAACATACTCAACAAGTCCCAAAAGAAATGCTGTATGTAGTTTAATTCAAGGGAAGGAATTGGTTAATTTGCCAAAAGCCAATTTTTAAAATTTTATACTAGAATTTTGAAGAGCAGTTTTCAAAGGTATTTTCTTTTAACAAATAAGAATTTCAAACTTTTCAGGACACGGCTTCAACCGTGGAATATATAGACCAACTCACGGCATCAACCATGGATTTATTTTAAGAATACTTTTCCACAGCACCAACCGTGGTTTTCTTTTGAAATCTTTTCCTCGTGGCTCCAACCACGGACTTTTATCAAATCAAAACATTCACAGCTCCAACCATGCTTTTCTTTTATAAAATCTAATTTTGAAATCAAATAGAGAAAAACTACCATGTGACAACGCCCTCTGTCCACCCTTGACCGTGGGCACGGCTATTCGAATAGTTTGTTTACTCCGCAGAGTTTGCACACTTTACCCGCGAGAGATATTTCACACTTTTTGGTCATACACTTACTTTGGCATATAACCCCAAGTGAAAATCACAAGGCCATATCTCTAGCTACATCTTAACTAAGTCACGACTGCTGAGGTTTCACCGCCAAATGGCTACAACCATAATGGAAGCCCCCTCTTGCGCCTGTAGGACTCCTGTGGCTACAACCACGCCTACTCCACCGTCTGGCATGCCTTAATTAAGTTTTCACTAGCTACTCGGCCAGGCCCATCCCATACCGGAACTCGCGGCTGCACTGTTATACATTGTTTGACAATCACAAGGAATCGGTCCTTAGGGTGACTAGGGTGGTACATACTCAAACCTGAGTCTCGTGCATTCTGCACCCACCTTGCAACCTTCCACCCTATTTAAGTTTTTAAATACCAAATCTTTTCTTTTATTTTACCAAATTGGCAACACCAACTTCCCCTTTTTTTTTATAATATTTCCATTCAATCATTTAGAATTTCAAGCAACAAGCCTTCAATTGAACATACAAATAATATTCAGCATAACTAAGCACTATTAAACAAAGTATCATGCCATTTATATTATAATTAATCATTCTAGGGTAGCCAAAGGACAGGTGGATTAATATGTGACAAGCATACATATTAACAAGGTATTTAACTACAATCTATCATAATATTTATATATATATATATATATATATTTTAATCAACATAGCATGCAAGTTTGTAAATCTACAAAGCATTTCAAAACATGGATCAACATGCTTCAACGGAACTTGCAAAAATTTGCTGGGAACTTGCCTTGATCAGCGTGGAGAGGGTCTTCTTCTTGTTGATCAGCGACGGCGTCGGCGTCAAACGTTTCTATCGCACGAATAACAACGAATAAACACACATTCGGGAAATACAAAGAATCAAATTAATTCACAATTTCATGAAAACGTCCAGATCTATAGCTTAGCATTTTAAAATATTTATAAAATTTATTTCAACATTTTTGGACATATATTTTAAGAGATACAAAATTCGTAAGTTTAGATTTTTCGAGAAAAATTTGACAGAATAAATTTATTTATAAAATTTCAGAGAAATTATCGTGAATAGGTATTAATTTTTACTAATTAACAAAATTTGTTGCATGCAATTTAGAGCTAAAATGAGTTTGCAACGAAAATCACAAATTACTGAAAAGAACATGCACAAACTAGAAAATTTTGGATGCACTGTTCATCACGTGTACTGTAGCTTGTATGTTCATGCGCAATACAGAGGAGAAGGTTTCGGTTTTTGTGAACTTGGCGCTTGGTGGCGGCGTATCACGGCAGACTCATGGCGGCGGCGGCGATGATGACGATGGAGGTTTGCTGGGTAGCGGCGGTGACCGGAGGAAACAAACAAAAGAACACCACGCGCGCGAGAATTTCTTCGAAAAACCGGGGAAACTAGGACACGGAGCTCTCGTGGAGTTGTTGAATGGATTGGTGTTGAAGAGAGAACACAGGGTCCCTTTTATAGTGTGGGAGGAAGAACAAAGGTTAACTATGGCGGTGAAAAATGAAATTAAGCGATGAACGATGTCACTTTATTTCCTCGCGTTTATGATCAAACTAGTGGGAGATTTAATGAGGGGCGGCTGTGGATTGAAGAGAGGCGATTAGGATTCGAAACTGATTTTTATGGAATTTTGGTGATTAATTGGAGGTGATCCGGAAGCTCTTGGTTGCTCTAATAGAGGAGAGAGAAAGCGTTTTCTCTGGAAACACTTGGTGAAGAAGACGGCTTCTGATGGTGAACGTGGGAACGTTTTCTTTCGGATTTTATTTGGTTGACATAAATAGCGCTTGAGATAAAATAGTAAAATGACTCTAAAAATCTTGGAAAAATTCTCTAAAATACTAGGGAATATTTGGAACCTAATAAACTTGGTTTTAGAATTTTTCGATATATATATTTTCTGCAAAAATTCTTTTAGTAAATCGACACTTGTACAAATCTTTATAAAATCAACGAACTTAATTTATAAGTCAAAATTTTGAAAATATTTGAAAAGAACATTCTCATTTTTCAAATGATTTTATTATAAACAAGATTTTATTTTATTATTATTATTTCTATCAAATACTACATGCGTGATTTTAATTTTCATGAAAAATGAGGATGTTACAAACCTACCCCTTAAGCGGAATCTCGACCAGAGATTCGATGAAACTGGGAAAAATATTTGGGAATTACTCGTCAGAGGTCCTCTTCACGCTCGGTAGCCTCCTCTCGGAATGGTTGCTCCATTGCACCTTCTGAATTTGATACTTCGCTGCGAGTTTTCTGAATCGCCTCATCCAAAATCTGTATTGGATATTCCTTATAAGAAAGATCTGTTGTAAATTTAACTGTTCTAAGCACATGTGTTCCTCTGGTACTCGAAGACATTTTCTTAGCTGAGACACATGAAATACATCATGCACGTCAGTTAGTTGTAGTGGTAATTCCAATTGATACGCCACCTCTCCTTTTCTGGCCAAAACTTTGAATGGTCCAATATATCTAGGTGCAAGCTTTCCGCTAACCCGAAATCGTTTGATTCCTTTCATTGGTGAAACTTTCAATACACGAAGTCGCCCTCGGCAAATTTCAGGTCCCGACGTCGGTTATCAGCGTAGTTTTTCTGTCGGCTTTAAGTAGCTTTTAATTTTTGCTGGATCCATCTCACTTGTTCTTCTGCCTCCTTGAGTACATCTAGTCCAAACACTTTTCCTTCTCCAGTTTCCTTCCAATAAAGTGGTGTTCGACACTTGTGTCCATATAATGCCTCGAAAGGTGACATCTGAATACTTGATTGATATCCATTGTTGTATGAAAACTCTGCATAAGGCAAACTCCTGTCCCAACTTGTCTTGTTTGTCAAAGCGCAGGATCTGAGCATATCTTCTAAAACCTGATTTACCCTTTCGGTCTGGCCGTCTGTTTGTAGATGATATGTTGTGCTGAAGTTAAGGTTCATGCCCAATAAACTATGCAACTTTTGCCAAAACTTTGAGGTGAACTAAGTACCTCTATCCGACACAATTTTCTTGGGTACTCCATGCAAACACACTACCTTTGTCATGTACAACTCTGCAATTTGTCTCCGGTGTAGGTGGTTTTAACAGGAATGAAATAAGCAGATTTAGTCAGACGATCAACTATAACCCAGATTGAATCATATCCGATTGAGTCCTTGGTAATCTGATGATGAAATCCATTCGACCTCTTCCCATTTCCATTCGGGAATTTTTAGCGGTTGTAGTAATCCTGCGGGTCTCGATGCTCGGCTTTCACATTTGGCGAGATATCGCACATAGCAACAAACTCGCAATTTCTCTCTTCGGGTCCACCAAGATGCGATACTTTCAAATCCAAATACATTTTGGTACTTCCTGGATGTATGGAATAGGCGGTCTCATGAGCTTCTTTTAAGATCATTTCCTTGATTTCTTTCTTATTGGGTACAAATATTCTTTTCCCAAACCATAGGGTACCTTTTTCATCTATTGAAAATTCTGGAGCTTTTCCTTTCTTCATCCTCTCAATAATTTCCAAAACCTCTGCATCTTCCTTCTGAGCTTCTCGAATTTGGTCCTCCAAGGTAGGTTGCAGTTCCATCATATTAATGTATCCTTGCTCCACTATCTCCAAATTCATTCTCTTGAATTCTTCATGCAAAGCTGGTTGGCTTTCCTTAACTGATATACTATTATAATAATTCTTCCTACTTAGAGCATCGGCCACTACATTAGCTTTCCCAGGGTGATAATGGATTCCCACATCATAATCCTTTATCAACTCCAACCATCTTCTCTGCCTCATGTTTAAATCTGGCTGAGTGAATATATACTTTAAGCTCTTATGGTCAGTGTATATCTCAGTTCGATTCGATGAGGTAATGCCTCCAAATTTTGAGGGCATGTACCACTACCGCTAACTCCAAATCATGAGTAGGGTAATTTTCCTCGTGAGGCGTGAATCGCCTAGATGCATAGGCCACCACTTTACCTTCTTGCATCAACACACAACCTAAACCTTGTTTCGAAGCATCACAATAAACCACAAAGTCCTTTTGTATATCTAGTAGCGTCAATACTGGAGCAGAGGTTAGTTTCTTCTTGAGCACTTGGAAACTATCTTCGCACCGACTAGGTCCATTCAAACTTCTTTTCTTTCTTTAATAGTTGTGTAAGTGGTTTGGCGATTTTGGAAAAATCTTCTATGAATCTTCTATAATATCCACCATACCAAGAAAACTTCTAATTTGAGTTATTGATTTGGGTTGCTTCCAATCAAGTACATCCTTTACTTTACTGGGTCAACAAACAACTCCTCCAAATTGAAATGACATGGCCCAAGAAAGGGACTTCTTTTATCCAAAACTCGCATTTGCTGAACTTGGCATAAAGCTTATGTTCCCTGAGTTTTTCCAAAACTAAACGCAAATGCTTCTCATGTTCTCCTTCATCTTTGGAGTATATCGAATATCATCGATGAAGATAACTACAAATTTGTCCAAAAATTCCGTGAACACCTTGTTCATCAAATGCATAAAATAATTTGGTGCATTGGTCAATCCGAAGGACATCACGGTGAACTCGTAAAGTCCATACCAGAGTGGTGAAGGCGATCTTAGGAATATCTTCCTTCTTAATTTTAATCGATGGTACCACGATCTTAAATCTATTTTGAGAAAACACAAGCTCCCTTGAGTTGGTCAAATAGATCATCGATCCTTGGCAATGGGTACTTGTTTTTTATTGTCACTTCATTCAAAGATCTATAATCGATACACATTCTCGTGGTATTATCCTTCTTTTCACAAAAATATTTGGAGCTCCCCAAGGTGATGAACTAGGCGAATGAAGCCTTTCTTTTGTAGTTCTTCAACTTGCTTCTTTAATTCCACTAATAGGTTAGCGCAGACAACCGATAGGGTCTTTGGTGGATTGGGGTTGTGCCAGAACTAGGTTAATAACAAACTCTATATCTCGATCTGGTGGCATGCCCAGCAAGTCATCGGGAAAGACATCGAGGTATTCTTTTGCTCTTGATGCGATTCAATGTTATTTCCTTTAATTGATTCAACGGTGGTTGGTCTTGAGGCACGAGTCGGATAAGAAGCATACTCGAGCTCCATCTTTATTGACAAGAGATATGGTATGGTTGGCACAATTAATTTGTCCTTCATGTTTGGTTAACCAGTCCATACCAAGTATTACATCTATTCCCTAGGAATCTAATAGGATAAGGTTTGCTAGAAACTTCACCCCATTAATTTCTATTACTAGCTTGGGACATACCTTTTTAGTCATCATTTCTTTTCCCGGGGATTTTACTATCATAGGGTTCTTTAGGTTCATTGTATCCCAATGGTTCCTTTCCGCAAAACCCTTGGATACGAATGAATGAGATGCACCAGAATCAAACAAAATTGTACCAGGTACAGAGTTTACGAGAAACGTACCCATCACTACATTCTGAGCCTCTTATGCTTCTTTAGCAGAGATATGGTTCACATGACTTCTTCCAGCTCAATTTGGGGTTCTGGGAGTCTGAGGGTTACCATGACCACGACTTGGTGTCTGGACCGTCGATCCTAGGTTGAATGGGCTGGAGCTATGTTTGGCGCCTTTGAGGACACTTGGTTGCATAATGTCCCATTTGATGACAATTGAAGCCATTGCACATCGGCCTGTATTGTTAGTTTTCTTTGGGTGAGTAATGGGGTTTTGATGGGGTGTCTGTTTGTGTGACGGACGAGGTATGAGACATCATGGTTCTTCGCACTTGCTTTGAACCGTGGCTTGCTAACTTGAAATTGTCCAAACCTTGGTCTAGACCCACTGGCTACATATTGACCTTGAATTGCTAGCTTTCTCTTCGATTCTCATTTCCTCGTGTTGTATGTCCTCTTGAGCGAGCTTTGTTCACTAGTTGTTGGAAAGTGGCATAATCATTGGAAGCTAGTAAAGCCTTGATCTCCGGGTCCATCCCTTCCATGAATTTCCAAATCTTGTCGGCCTCATTAGCTACTTCAGTTGGAGCATATCGAGCCAATTGGTTGAACTTATGCAAATAGTCAGTCATGGTCATATTACCCTGTTGGAGCCTATGGAATTCTCGCCTCTTCATTTCCATAACTTCTTTGGGAATATGAGCATCCCTAAAAGCCTGAACAAATTCTTCCCGGTAATGGCAAAGCATTTTGATGGGAAGCATGAAGTTCTCCCACCGGTGGCACTACCTGTAGTTGATGTCGGTGAAGTTGGCGCTTTCATAGTCATCTGCCCGAGCTAATGTCAACTTCCGGTCCATTTCTTTGATCAATCATTTGCAACTAGTGGATCGATGGACCCATAAAGGTGGAAGGTCTTGTCGCATAAACTCTCCGAACTTGGATTGTGGTGGTGAGGTTGGGCTTGATTATTGAAGTTGTTGGCTATGCCTTGAAGTACTTGAAGATGCATAGTCAGCAGTTGTTGGATACTCGGCTCTCCAACAGGGGAAGGAATTTGTATTGGGTTCCCTTGTCCGAGTGGTGATTGATTGTTGGCAGGGTGTTGAGTTTGCCCACGACCTTTGCCACGACCAATACCGCTGCTACCGGCTCCAACATCACCATGACCTCTTCTATGAGTATTCACCATCTGGAATTGAGAATAGGAAAAACACAAGGAAAGAGGGAAAAACAAAGTTAAGAAAACAGGGGAAATAAGCAATCATCCCACAACATGAGAAAGACTAAACCACAGAAAGAAACACCAACTGAAATCTCATATAAAATAAAAGTTTTTGATAAGATGGCTATATCGCAAGCGCATAAAGCACGATATAATCCATCACACAAATTATTCAACATTCTAGCGTAAACAACCGCAAGAGTTCTCTTGACAAAGATCTAAACTAACTTCTCCCTTCGCCTCCTCAGAATACGAGGGAAGGATCCTCCTCACTAGGCTCATCACCGCGATGTAGACCCTCTGCGGCGTGAGATGGGCTGGCTCTCCAAAGCAGCCACGACTCCTGATAAGCCTCGGTATGCTTCACTCACGGACGACCGACTTGACTTGCTACCAGAAGCTTTGGTTAATGGGCCACGTGACGCTTAACCATCGGGCGTCTGGGGTCAAACCTCGAGGCGGAAGGTCCTCTCTAGCAAGGATGGGCGGCACTCAGGTGTGCCTCTGCACGGGTGGTGGAAGTGGAGCCGCCGTCACGAGCTTCTTTAAGGCGATGGTTTCCTCCTTGTTGCAGCCTAACTCCTGCGCACATCTGGAGCTCACAAGAGGTGTGAACATAGGAGTCATCCTGCCCGGATGAACGAACCCATGCGCTGTCGCCGGGTCGACTCAACTCCAAGCTCCGGCTCGCTGTGACTCCTCCCAGCGATGTCGGGAAAGAGCAGTGCACGGGTGTCATCCAGCTGAACACGATAGTTCTCACCTAAATGGATGAGAGCCTCTCTAGCAGCATCCTAAAGTGCATCTCCAAGCATCAGTCGTTCCGAGGTGAAGTAGAAGGGACGATCTTCTGCATTTGAACTCTGTCAGTGACCAAAGAACCCGACTTTCCACATGTTGTACATCGGGTAATCGAGGTGAATCGATATTCTGGACGATGGGGAAATCCCAACTCCTGGAGCATCAAAGACAACTGCTCACAAAAACCTCCTTCCTTCTCAGCAAACGAGGTATAGCAAGGCATCTGCGAATTTTGAAACAAGGCAAGGTCAGTAAAACTTTTTAAATGAAAGATAAGGCAGGAGCAAGATGCTAAGATAGAAAAGATAGAAGCAAAGGAACATAGAAGTTCATAAATATATTTTTACGCAAATAATCATCCTTAAGGCTTGGCCATTCTAACTAGGTCACGTTCTACAGTCTTGGCTCTGATACCATTCTGTCAGAACCCACAAAAAGGATACGGGCCCCAGTTGTGTTTACCTTTACTAGTCCCTGGATCAATAGCTAGTACACACAGATCATAACAGTATGGACCATAACCATGTGATAACTAGAACTTTAATTTAGAGTACTGGCCGACATGGCCCATTATTACAAAAGTTGGACCCGTAGGTCATACAGCAGCGGAAACATTAAACTAGCAAATAAACTTGACGAAGCGAAGTCCAAAACACCACATGCAAAGACTGGAGAAAACGCGATCCTAGACGTCCGGATGAACCTCCTCTTCAAAGCCTTCATCGCAGATGTCGAACGATGGGATGCAGGCTCTTGGATAGCTATCCCTAATCTCCTGATCGCTTTATGGAATAAGCGGCCCCAAGAATGAAAAGCGAGGTGAGTATGCAACATACTCAACAAGTCCCAAAAGAAATGTTGTATGTAGTTTAATTCAAGGAAGGAATTGGTTAATTTGCCAAAAGCCAATTTTAAAATTTTATACTAGAATTTTGAAGCGGTTTTCAGGTATTTTCTTTTAACAAATAAAATTTCAAACTTTTCAGGGACACGGCTTCAACCGTGGAATATATAGACCAACTAACGGCATCAACCATGGATTTATTTTAGAATACTTTTCCACAAAGACCAACCGTGGTTTTCTTTTGAAATCTTTTCCTCGTGGCTCCAACCACGGACTTTTATCAAATCAAAACATTCACGGCTCCAACCATGCTTTTCTTTTATAAAATCTAATTTTGAAATCAAATAGAGAAAAACTACCAAGTGACAACGCCTCTGTCCCACCCTTGACCGTGGGTGCGGCTATTGAATAGTTTGTTTACTCTGCGAGTTTGCACGCTTTACGCGAGAGATATTTCACTCTTTTTGGTCATACACTTCCTTTGGCATATAACCCCAAGTGAAAATCACAAGGCCATTTCTCTAGCTACATCTTAACTAAGTCACTTGTTGAGGTTTCACCGCCAAATGGCTACAACCATAATGAAAGCCCCTCTTGCTGTGGGACTCTGTGGCTACAACCACGCCTACTCCACCGTCTCTGCATGCCTTAATTAAGTTTTCACTAGCTACTCGGCCAGCCCGTCCCATCTAGGAACTTCATGGTACCTTTGTTATACATTGTTTGACAATCACAAGGATCGGTCCTTAGGGTGACAAGGGTGGTACATACTCAAACCAGAGTCTCGTGCATTCGCACTCCACCTTGCAACCTTCCACCCTATTCAAGTTTTTAAATACCAAATCTTTTCTTTTATTTTACCAAAGCGGCAACACCAACTGCCTTTTTTTATAATATTTTCACTCAATCATTTAGAAGTTCAAGCAACAAGCCTTCAATTGAACATACAAATAATATTGACATAACTAAGCACTATTAAACAAAGTATCAAGCCATTTATATTATAATTAAACATTCTAGGGTAATAGCAGACGAGATGGATTAATATGTGACAAGCATACATATTAACAAGGTATTTAACTACAATCTATCATAATATTTATATATATATATTTTTTAATCAACATAGCATGCAAGTTTGTAAATCTACAAAGCATTTCAAAACATGGATCAACATGCTTCAACGGAACTTGCAAAAATTTCTTTGGGAACTTGCCTTGATCAGCGTGGAGAGGGTCTTCTTCTTGTTGATCGACGACGTCCAAGGTCAAGCGCTTCTATCGCATTTAAAAACAACGAATAAACACACATTCGAAAATACAAAGAATCAAATTAATTCACAATTTCATGAAAACGTCTAGATCTATAGTTTATCATTTTAAAATATTTATAAAATTTATTTCAACATTTTGGACATATATTTTAAGAGATACAAAATTCGTAAATTTAGATTTTCCGTGAATAATTTGATAGAATAAATTTATTTATAAAATTTCAGAGAAATTATCGTGAATAGGTATTAATTTTTACTAATTAACAAAATTTGTTGCATGCAATTTAGAGCTAAAATGAGTTTACAACGAAAATCACAAATTACTGAAAAGAACATGTACAAACTAGAAAATTTTGGATGCTTTGTTCATCATGTGTCTTTATAGCATGCATGTTCATCGCGATCTGAGAGGAGAAGGTTTCGGTTTTTGTGAACTTGGCGCTTGGTGGCGGCGTATCACGGCAGCACTCACTGGCGATGGCGACAATGACGATGGAGGTTTGCTTGGTAGCGACGGTGACCGGGAGGAAACAAACAAAAAGAACACCCGCGCGACCTTGAATTTCTTGGCAAAACCGGGAAACCAGACACCGGAGCTCTCGTGGAGTTGTTGAATGGATTGGTGTTGAAGAGAGGAACAGGGGTCCCTTTTATAGTGTGGGAGGAAGACCAAAGGTTAACCATGGCGGTGAAAAATGAAATTAAGCGGAAAAACGATGTCACTTCATTTCCTCGCGTTTATGATCAAACTAGTGGGAGATTTAATGAGGGGCGGTTTGTGGATTGAAGAGGAGGCGATTAGGATTCAAACTGATTTTTATGGAATTTTGGTGATTAATTGGAGGTGATCCAAAGCTCTTGGTTGCTCTAATAGAGGAGAGAGAAGGAAGAGTTTTCTCTGGAAACACTTGGTTGAAGAAGACGACGCTATAGTAGCTGAGCATTGGGAACGTTTTTTTCGGATTTTATTTGGTTGACATAAATAGCGCTTGAGATAAAATAGTGAAATGACTCTAAAAATCTTGGAAAAATTCTCTAAAATACTAGGGAATATTTGGAACCTAATAAACTTGGTTTTGGAATTTTTCGATATATATATTTTTTGCAAAAATTTTTTTAGTAAATCAGACACTTATACAAATCTTTATAAAATCAACGAACTTAATTTATAAGTCAAAATTTTGAAAATATTTGAAAAAGAACATTCTCAGTTTTCAAATGATTTTATTATAAACAAGATTTTATTTTATTTTATTATTATTATTTTTATCAAATACTACATGCGTGATTTTAATTTTCATGAAAAATGAGGATGTTACAGTGGATCACACGCGGTTGAACTCGGCATGCCCGAAGGACAACTTCCCTCTCCCGTGCATCGACCAGATCGTCGACTCCACAAATAATGCCAAGTTGTTGAGCTTCACGGGCGCTTATTCGGGTACCACAGATTAAGCTCGCTGTTGATAGCGAGCAAGACATCATTCATCACGCCTGCTCGACTCCATCGCTACACGCGACCATGTCGCTTGGTCTCCGCAATGCGTAGCGACCTTCCAATACTTAATGACCAAGACGTTCGAGCCTCGATTGGTCGCAACCTCGAGGTCTATGTGGATGACATCATCACAAGAGCTCATACCGGCCACCATGTTCAAGATCTTGAGGAAGTGCGTATTCGGCGCTGCCTCTGGGAAGGTGCTCGGCTAAATGATCGGGGGCTCGGGGGTCGGCCCGAACCCAGAGAAGATCGAGGTGATAGAGAAGATGGCTCCCCCGAGTTCGGTGAAGCAGGTACAATGCCTCACAGGCCGTATGGCTGCCCTTAGCCAGTTCATCTCAAGGCTCGGAGAACGCGGGCTGCCCTTCTTCAAGGCCTTGCACAAGCACGGGGGCTTCGAGTGGACGCTCGAGGCTCAGCGGTCCTTCGACGAGTTGAAGGTATACCTGTCGACACCACCCTTACTTACGACCCCGCAGCCGGGTGAGAAGTTGTTGCTCTACCTCGTGGACACCACCCAGGCCGTCTGCGCTGTTCTGGTGGCCGAGCGGAATGCGCAGCAGCAATCGATCTACTACGTCAGTGAGGTCCTTCACGGGCCAAAAGAGCGCTACCCTCAGGTTCAGAAGCTCCTTTATGCCCTCCTAATGGATTCGCGCAAGCTTCGGCACTACTTCCAGGCTCACTCCGTGGTCGTCCCGAGCAATTTCCCACTCGGGGAGATCTTGCGGAATCCAGAGGCTGGCGGGCATATCGCCAAGTGGGCCATGGAGTTGGCCATTTTCGACCTCTAGTTCGTGGCGCGCACGGCCATCAAGTCGCAGGTGCTGGCCGACTTCGTGGTCGAACAGACCTCGCAGCCGGCTCCTGAGCTCGAGGTCGATGAGGAGAAGCCCTGGGTCATGCACTTCGATGGCTCATGGTCCTTCAAACGCCGGGCCGAATCTCATTCTCACCCAGAGCGGCAATTTGCCGAGGTATGGTTCGTTTCGGCTTCCCTGCAACAAACAATGCAGCAGAGTACGAGGCTCTCTTGGAGGGGCTCCGAGCTTGCAAGATGGTCGTCAGGCGATTCGCAACTCGTCAAACCGCCTCAATAAGGGTTATCAATGCTTTGAGGACTCCATGGCCAAGTACCGCCGAGGCGCCGAAGATGGAGAAGTGGTTCCGTAACTCGGAGATCACGCGACGCGGGCGCGGAAGGACAACTCCGACGCAGATTTTCTCTCCAAGCTCAGGTCGTCTGATGATGAAGTTCCTCCCGACGTGATCCTGGAGACCCTAGCATCTCCCTCCATCTCCGACCAAGGGCCCTCGGTCGTTTTCATCGAGGGTACTCCCTCGTGGGCCGAGTCGATCCATCGTTTCCTATCATCGGGAGAGCTCCCGGCTGAGCCAGCGGAAAGGAGCAGGATCAAGCGCCAGGCGAGCTCGTACAAGCTCGTGGACGGCAAGCTTTATCGTCGGAATGTCTCCGGCATCCTGACAAAGTGCGTTACCATAGAGGAGGGTAGGTACCTGCTACATGACATTCATTCAGGTCTTTGTGGGGCACACTGTTCTTTCAGGACTATGGTCGGGAAAGCTTTCCGCATGGGGTACTATTGGCCGACGGCGCTCCAGGACGCGCGCAACATTATCCGTACCTGTCGAACCTGTCAATTCCATGCTCGAAAGTCGCATCAGCCCGCCTACGCGCTCCAGACCATCCTATTCGCGTGGCCTTTCTTGACCTAGGGGCTAGACATCCTCGGCCCCTTCCCGCAAGCGACCAGTGGGAAGAAGTTTTTGTTCGTGGCCATCGATACCTTCACCAAATGGATTGAAGCCGAACCCGTCTCGACCATCACGGCTCGCGCGGTGGTCAAATTCTTCCGCTTGTTTGTGGTCACCAGGTATGGGGTTCCATGCAGAATCATTATCGACAATGGAACTCAATTTACCCGGAGTCGTTTCTAGAGTCTTCGCGAAGAAATCGGCGTCAGGTATGCTATGCCTCGGTGGCCCACCCGCAAAGTAATGGAGCAGTGGAACGCGCCAACGGACAAATCGTTCAAGGCGTCAAAAAGCGAGTGTCAGATGAGCTCGAACGACACGGCTCGACCTGGGTGGACGAACTTCCCACCGTCTTATGGTCTATTCGTACCACAATCAGCCGAGCAACAGGGTCCACACCCTTCCGGCTCGTGTTCGGTACCAAAGCCATCCTGCCTCCTGAGGTCACGCTGGGCTCTGCTAGGGTCAGCTTGGTCTATCAAATCGACTTCGAGCAAGAGCGGTCTCTTGACCTTACCTTGGCGAAAGAAGTAAGATGTCGGCATGCCTTTGCTAATCGGCGCAAGACTGCACGCAAGCTCTTCGCAGACATGCGTCTAGATCGGTACGACCTAGGGAGCTCCTTGTTGGGGACTTAGCCCTGAGACGGATTCAGGCACCATCCAACACCAACAAATTATCCCCACGGTGGGAGGGCCCCTATAGAGTTGTTTCAACAGATCGCACGGGGGCTTACCGGCTAGCGATGCCCGATGGCAGAGAGCACTCTAGCTCATGGAATATTGACCAGCTTCGCAAATTCTATGTGTAACCTTTTTACCGCAAATTTCAATAAAGCTCTTGTTCAATTGTCATACTTGATCTTTGCGCAATTTTTTAGTCATATATTGTGTTAGCTCGAGATCGGGGCCTCTTTGGGTCCGACCTATGAATGAGCACGTTTGCTCATTGCCCAAGTATCGGGGGTTTGAAATTCACCCCTAAGGGTCGAGCTACTTGTAAGCCAAACCTATTCGCATCAAAGCTCCCGTGTGTCGAGTTGAACTATACTGTGGACCGGTTCAACGAAAGATCGCAAGCAAGTCACTGTCGTGACTCAAAAGTCTTGCCCTATGAACGACTCTAACATTACTTGGTCCTACATGTTCCCTCGTGCGACCACGTTATGCTCTCTTTCAGGTCTTGGTCTTTGCAGGATTTCAAACTTGCGCCCAAGGCCGGCGTTGCTCGACCTCGAGCCCAACGGGGGCTAGACGAGATATACCACGGACAGAAGAGGCTAAGTGCACGATTAAGAAAAATCTACATTAAGCTGTTCTTGCAATAACCCCTTTTGGTTGTACAAAACTCTTGCTCACAAGAAGTCTAGTCCTATTTACAGATCAGCCATCTCACGAGCAAGCTTCTCCTGCTCGAGCTCGGCGACCTTGGCCCTCAGGGTTGAGAGCTCGCTCTGGAGACGGAGGGCTTCGGTGGAGGCTTCACCGGCGCGGCGCCGCTCGTCTTGAAGTTGGGCCATAGCGCTCTTCGCCGCCTTGCTTGCCCGACCCAGCTTTTCCTCGAGCTCCTTCACCTTGGCCTCGAGCTCGGGGGAGACCCTCGACGAGACGGCTGCCTGGTCCGCGGCGGCCTTGTTTTGTTCTTCGGCCTTGGCCGACCTTGTGCGCTTGTCCTCGATGGCTTTGTACGCATGGTCCCGCTCCGAGTCGATGGCCCGCTCCAGCTCGGCTTTATGAGTGGCCTCGAGCGTCTTCACTACCTCGCGGAGGCCGGCGATCTCCTGAGAGTCTTCTGCTGCCTTTTGCGCGGCCTCCTCCCGCTCGGCTTGCAGGTCCTCCACGAGCTTTGAGCACGTCATCAATGCGTCCTCCAAAATGTCGAGCAAGGCTCTCAGCGCGTCGGAGTGCACTTGAAGACCTTGCAGCCCTTGGGAGACGGAGTCGATGGCCTGCGGGGGTCAAACGGTCAGCACGGTATACGTCGGAGGAGCGGTGGAGAAGAAGGAAAACAGCAAAACTCGAGCTAAAGGTTTGAGGAAAACATATGTACCCAGGCAAGACGGCCCTCGAAGGCCACACGGGAGTATGTGGCGTAACCGCCGCCGACGTTCTAGGGCGGTGCCACCAGCCGCGACATCTTGGGTCTTGGTGCTCCGTCGTGGGCGGCCGTGCGTCGAGCTCCCTCCTCGAGGGGCTCGACCACCACCCTCCCCCGGTGGCGGCCGCCCCCGCAGTTGGAGGGTCTTTGGCCTCCTCCTCTGTGGTGTTCTCGGCCTGGCCCGCGGCTCGAGTCTCTGCGCCTGCTGTGGCGGGGGCGCCTTCATGATTGGCGGCTTGAGGAGCCACGATCGCCACGATTGGGACGTCGTCGGTGGTCGTGGCAAGGGCGCCTCCGGCGCAATCTTCTTCGGCAATGTCGGGCGGGTCGACATCGTCGTCGGCGTCCACCTCGCCGGTGCCGTAGTCCTCGCTGGTCGCGGGGAGGAGCTCTTCCTCGTCCGGGTCGTCGAGTCCTTGGTCGAACTCGCCGGTCGGAGCCTGGCTCCGGGGGCTCGAGGGACCGCGTCCTCGGGCCGAGGGTCGGCGAGGCGCCAGCACGTAATCTGCCTCTTCCTCCTCGTCGGACCCGGACTCGCCCTGAACAATAGTCATTGTCAATACGGGCAGGCGTTGAGCTCGGACGCTCAAGGTCTGCGATTAAGAGCCACTACTAAGCTAAAAAGTTGCGAGGGCTACCGAGCAAATGAAAGGGCACGAAATCTACAGGCCGGAAGTCTCCGTTGCAGAGGTCGGGCGAAGGCCCCGACCTCCCGTGGTCATGGGCGCGCCTTTTCCAGGTCCCCTGGCCTGGGACATAAGGCTCATGGCCTGAGCCCCTCAGGCAGAGGTCCTGAGGCCTCCTCTTGGGCCCTTTGGCCGCCAGAGGGCTCGAGGACTGGTGGCGGCCGCCAGGCCACTGGCACGCGAGAAGGACATGTTAGAAGACGGAGAAGCACGAGCACAGGTTCGAGGGCTCGACCATGGGAGTCCTTACCATCGCGCGGTCGGCCCATTCAACGTGAGGCTTCTTAGCCTCACGGTCGTCAGCCTTGCTCGAGGGCGGCCTCTTCTTCCCCTTCTTGCTCCTGCCTCCGCCGGGCAGCGGGAGCAACCTCCTGGCTGTGTCAAGCAACTCCTGGTGGTCCTACAAGCACGACGAATTGTCAGGGAAAAGTTCCGCTGAAATACAAACCAAAGAATGGCTTAGAAA
Organism: Guadua angustifolia; assembly: GCA_036346375.1. Lineage (NCBI taxonomy): Eukaryota > Viridiplantae > Streptophyta > Magnoliopsida > Poales > Poaceae > Guadua > Guadua angustifolia. The sequence continues at coordinate 63,788,823 of CM070502.1, read as the reverse complement.
CGCCTACCTCGGCCTTCCGGCGCAGTATGTTTTTTGGGACCGGGGGATCAAGGGTATATTCATGCGCCACCTTCCCGAACATCTCATTCATCTTGGCGGTGACCCAGGATTCCTTCGGCGCTGCAAGCAAACAAGCAGTCAAGAAGACTCGAAGGTCGGATGCGAACAAGTCTACAGGGCAAGAGGACGCACCGGTTGTACCCTCACGGGTCATGTCGTCGCGCCCTGTGATCTCGTAGAACGGATGCTCCCTCTTCCGAAGGGGGAAAACCCGGTTCCGCAGGTAGTCGCAGGCGATCGCCTGCCCGGTGAGGCCGCGCGTGGCGCAGATATGTATGGCGGCGATGGCCTCTTCGTCGACCTCCAGGTCGTCCGACTCCAGGGTCTCCTTCTTCTCGGTGATCGGGGTTCCGTCGAATGATAGCGCCCCGGTCCGGCCCTTCTTCAGGTAGAACCACCGCTCGGTCCACGGACCGAGGGAGTCCCGAGTCTAGATCTTGGAGAAGGCCCATTGGATTCCCGTCCGCAGCCGGAAGTAGAGGCATCCGACCACGGGGTCTTTCCCGGAGCAGAATAGAGAGAAGAATCGAAAGAAGAGCGAAGGGGTGGGAAGGATTCCAAGGAACCCCTCGCACAGATGGGAGAAGATAGAGAGGAGAGAACAGAATTGGGCACCAGGTTGATGAGCTCGATCTCACAATGGGCAAGGATTGCCACCATAAAGTCGCTTTCCGGCGTCCACAGGCCAAAGAGCGCATAGTGCTCGGTGCACACGAACTCGTCACCCTTGGGATGTGGTTCGGTCTCACTATCTGGCAACCTCCACATCGCTGGGTCAAGGAGACCCAAGCTCTCGAGCTCCCTCATCCTCGCCAGCGACATGGTGCTCCTTCTGAGTTTGGCCATGGCGGTGACTTTCAAGCTTGGTCGAGGAGGGAAGAGTCACGTGAGTAAGAAGCTGGGACTCGAGGAGCGCAAGGAAATCAGGAAGTTCTTCGAAGGTCGCAGAAGACTTGGGTGTATAGGCCTAGATCACCGTCGGTTGAGACCCCTCAAAAGGTGTGCCAGTGGCGATTTGACGGACGCAATTAAGGTTTGGGCGGTGGTTTCAAGGCGTTGCAGGCACCCCCTTTGACCGGTTGAATTCGTACCAGCATCGTGAAGTCCAAGGGGCGCCAGGTGTCGTGGGCCAAGGTCTTTTCCTGGTAGTCTCCGCCCGACCTCGACCGAAGGTGTAAGAAATTTGGAAGTCTGGTCCCAGCGGCTACAGGCTCGAGGTCGATCCAGGTCTCTTCCACGACCTTGAGCCTCGGGGGCTAGCTGACGTAGACTGGGAAAATCTCTGAGAAGTCAACATATGGTCAAGGGGGCCCCCGGCTCCAGATGTTGTAGCGAAGGCCCTCGACCACGACCTAACGACGTTCATTTCCCACACGACCTCGAGCTCAGGAGGCGAGGCCCCGCTCCCGCTCGACCTCGACCTTGGCTGGGCGCAAGCATACTCAGCGGTTACCAAGATCTGCAGACGATGGCGTTATATGACGTGGGCGGCATTTCTAGGGCGGTTATAGCCTATCTTCAATGCGCACGAAGCCACAATCTCGGGAATCTCTCCCAACCGTTACAGGCAATGTCAGGGAGGATATAAGGCCTCGTTGGGCATGTGTATAGGAGAGGACAGCACTAGCCATAGACCAGGATGCACAAATAGAACACCCAAGCTCGAGCTGTAATCCACTCTTTATACTTACAGTTAGTGAATTCCTCCGCCCCTGGAGAAGACTGGGCATAGAGCTATTACCCTCGTGGGGGCTCGAACCAGTATACATTGTCGTTTCCTGCTCGCTGGCGCCACGCACCGACCTACGTCAACACCATTGTTGATCGAAACGCTTCTTGGGTCCTTCATTCACACTAATCCCCCCTTCACTCTTGTGGTCAGGCGATCCCGATCGTCGACAGATCTTTTTATAAATACAAATGGATAAATAGAATTGTTTGTATATCCTTCTTTTATCAAATATTCACCGAGACGATTATACCACATTCGTCCAGATTGTTTTAATCCGTATAATGACTTTCTCAGTTTAATTGAATATTGTTCTTGAGAACCTGCTGCTTCTGGCAGTTTGAATCCTTCGGGGAGTTTCATATAAATATCATTATCTAGTGATCCATATAAGTATGTTGTAACAACATCCATTAGATGCAAATCAAGGAATTCCTTCATTGCCAGACAGATAAGATATCTAAAAGTTATTGCATCCATCACGGGAGAGTATGTTTCTTCATAATCTATACCGGGTCTTTGGTAAAAACCTTGGGCAACTAATCGTTCCTTGTATCTCGTAACTTCTCCTTTCTCATTTCTTTTTCGCACAAAGACCCATTTGTAACCAATTGGTTTTACACCATTGGGTGTATGAGCTACAGGCCCGAAAACTTCTCTATTTGTCAGAGAATTCAATGCACCAATTGCGATTTTCATTTTAGCCAATCATTTCTTTGTTTGCATTCCTCGATTGATCGAGGTTCTTGATCCTCATTACCATGTATAATTTCTAGTGCTACATTATATGCAAATGCATCATTGATGTCAATATCATGTTTCAAAAGTTTTTCTGACATGACATAATTTAGTGAGATCTCAGTTTGTATAGAATCAGGCACCTGTGTTTCTTCCGAAATAGTATTATTAGTCGTGTCATTCATCTCTTCAGGAGATTTTCCTTGAGCTATTATTTCCTCAACTTGACTATCTTGATATTTAGCTCCTTTTCTTCTTCGAGAATTTTTATCTTTTGAGCCCAATGGTTTACCTCGTTCTATGGTAGGTTTGGTCTCATTTGCAATAGCTGGTTATCCTTCTGAGATATTAATTTTTTCAGGAACATTAACAGCTGGAATAAGTGACTTTGTCACTTGCTTCAAATCTGTAAAAGCATCAGGCAAATTATTTGCTAAACTTTGTAGATGAATTATTCTTTGGACTTTATGTTCACATTGTTTTGTATGAGGATCAAAATGAGATAATGATAATTCATTCCAAATAATTTCCTTATCTAGCTGCTTCATTTCTCCCCCAATGTTGGGAAATTTGATTCATCAAAATGACAGTCAGCAAATCTAGCTGTAATACATCTCCCGTTAATGCAACCTTCTTTGTGGTCCCATCTTCATGCATTTTTGTGGAGCAATTGGAACATATACTGCACAACCAAAAATTCTTAGATGGGATATGTCTGTCTATTTTCCAAATACTAACTGTAATGGAGAAGAAGTATGATAACTTGTTGGCCTGATGCGAATTAATGATGTTGCATGCAAAATAGCATGTTGTGGGGAACCGTCCCCGGGACTCCACTGATTCACCCAAATGCGCGGTACATCTCAAGTGAATCAAGGGAACCTCGGGCGTTCCACGATTATACCCATGTTGGTCCCAGGATAGTTCGCCAACACGAGCATTCTCATCCAACAGTTGACATCACAACACATACACAATTATCGAAAGCATAACCGTTATTACATTCCAAAAGAAGGACTGCTGTCCATAACGACATATTTAGAGTTATTACATCAAGTAGCAGTGGAAATCATAAGATAAACAATAAAAGGGCCAGCATGGCATGCCCCCAAACCCTCAGGCAACCAACTGGGCAAGAACGGCGACTAAACGTTAGAATTGTCGAAATCGCCCTAAAAGTCTCGGCAAAGGCCTCATCCTCACCTACGACAAGTGGATAATCCGATTGAGTACAAAGAGTGTACTCAAGACAATAATATACATTGCATGTTGATTTCTAACTACATGTGGTTGATACATCAAAGGAAGGCAAAATGGCAATTTCAGAATAAAGCAATGTTTGGAATAAATCGTAAGCATGTATAGATTGAAAAGAATTGCATTTCGTAAACATTTGCAAGATCCAATACATATTATAACATCATCATAATCACATTCATATCATGCCTTCAAGCATTCTCCGAACCATGAGTTCCATCGCTCATGTTCGACTACACACACAAGTACTCCAATACTTGTGTCTCTTTTCCCACTCCCATCCCATTCCTACCAAGTCCTTAATACTCGCCCAGTGACTGACAGTTCAAGCGATCGTCCTTAACCATGGACGCGGCTATTCGAATAGTTTAAATTCTGCAGAGGTACGACTTTACCCACACGACACGCCACACTCGTAAGCCAAGCTATTAACACATTTCCTTTGATGTGTCGGCCGAGGTGAACGTGACAAACCATTTTCCAAAGATGCATGGTAGTGTATCTAAACCATCCGGATGATCGTGACCTCGATCCCGCGTGTGCTCAAAGGTTCGGTGTGTGTGGATCAAGGAGTACACCCGTTGTTGGACATCCCCAACTCAACAAAGTTCGAGGGACTCCGAGGACATTCCTTGGCGCCCACTAAGCCCAAGGAATTCGACGGCCATTCCTTGACGCCCACTAAGCTCAAGGAATTCGAGTGCACATGGTTTACATATCCTAGTCATAAACAAGTACTTGGTTACGCCGGTCCCATAAACGGCGTGTGGTTCGCACGATAGTTACTCAAAGAGACGTCACCAGGATTCAATCCTTAAAGTCCTTAACCAATATCTCTACTCATTAACCAACATTTGAAACCATCATCATCATAATCATTCTCAATCATTGCGACCAATGGACTAAGTCCATCTATCGCGGTTGCTAACGATGTTCTGAGCATGGCTAAGCAATTCGTACGAACCCATATAATAAGAATAAACCCTCATCCTAGGGCGACAATAGAGCACGAAAGGAACATGGCAAGGGGATAACATCACAATGTGGTAATAGCTAAGAATTCTACCCAAACATAATTGTACTTGAAAGTAAGCATGCAATTGATAAAATAATTCCAAAAATGTAAATCTCAATTAGTAGGAGCAATCATGGTCAAGGAGTAAAGTAGTGCCTTGCTGCTCGTTCTTGACTTCGAAGGCGTAGTCGTACTCGGGAGTGCCTTCCGAAGCGTCAACACCTAATCGAGAAAATCCAATTTCATAAACACCAAATCAAGAACTCCAATGGTGCACATGATTAAAAGATGCATGAAATGCTCATGATGTGTATTACTATTCATAAGATGAAAGTACTAATTGAGTTTTTGCGTCAAAAGCTCGAGTCTTAGGGCTTTTATTGAATTATGTTCGGAGTATCCGAGTGTCACTTCGGAATGTCCGAGTGGACCTTCTCGGTCTGAAGTTGAATTATGTTCGGACTATCCGAAATTGCATTCGAGTATCCGAGTGGTCGGACTATCCGAATGTCACCTCGAAAGAAAGACATCTCGGCCAAGCCAAATCAGCCCTATTCGGACTATCCGAACCTTTATTCGGAGTATCCGAGTGGTTCGGAATGTCCGAGTGAAACGTCGGACTATCCGAGCTGGGCTTCTCTGTTTCAAAATGGCTACGTGTACAGTGGGTTCTATACTTCATAGGGATGGACTAGGGCTTCAAGAGAATGGACTAAGGTAGGAACTTACCACTACAAGGTTGCCTCTACGCTTGATGAAGGTTGGTTTCGGTGAGGGGATGACGGAAAATGTCACAACGCCGGTTGTCGCGGTTCGTCTCCTCCTAGCTCGTATAGACAATGAGGACCTTGCTTGCTTGCGCTCGCAGCAACAACTAACACTCCTCCTCAAGCTTCCTTGCGACATGCACGACCCGAGTCAAGGTTTGAGGATGGATTCCATAGGGAAAATAGAAATGAGTTACAAGGGTCAAAATTTTCAGAACATGGGGGAAATGAAATTGGTTGCCACTCACCCAAAACTTGGTTCCTCAAGAATCCATTTGGATGGATTTGAAGCTCTTGACCTTGGCTTCAAGGTGGTATAACATGCACAAGCTCAAACTCAAAGCTTGAGAGGATTTGAGGGGAAGAATGGCAAGAGGTTAGGGAGAGTGTTCTTGCTGTTTTCAGGTGTGGGGGATGAGCAAATGAGCAGGTGGAGGGGGTAGAACCAGGTTTAAGAGTCTTATATATGGCTGCCCACTCATGCCTTACATGTGGGGCTAGGTCCCACATGTCATAGGGTGAGAAAAATGGTGGGTAGAAGTGATTGGAGTGAGAAAAGTCATAGAGAGGATGTGCAGCCCACTATTTCCTATGCAAGGTAGGTCCCATGTGTCATTGACATGTTAGGTAAGTGGGTAGAGGTAGGTAAAGTAAGAAGTGTCATAGTAGATATGTGCAGCCTACTCCCCCCTCTCTTATGAACATGGCCCACATGTCATTGACTAAGGTAATATAACATGTGTGCAGCTTGGAAAATGATTTTCAGGATTTTGTTACTCCCTCTTTATGCAAGATGAATGTCCTAACACTTGTATGATTATAATTAAATGAGGATTTAACTGACATCATGGAAGACATTAGCAGGTCAAACCTCACTCACCGGATTGATGAAAATTGGGCTGTTACAAGCCCTCCCCCCGTAAAAGAATCTTGACCTCGAGATTACACGGCTTCGTTGAAGAGGTAGGGGTATTCAGCTCGAAGATGATCCTCCCGCTCCCATGTGACCTCATTAGGGGTGTGATTACTCCATTGAACCTTAAGGAATTTGATGGTGTGGTTTCGAGTAACACGCTCCCTCTCGTCAAGAATACAAATGGGATGCTCCTTGTAGGATAGATCGGGTTGTAATTTGAGAGTGTCCAACTCTGTGGCTTCAGTTGGGGCACAAAGGCATTTCTTCAATTGAGAGACATGAAAACATCATGCACATCGGCTAGCGAAGGGAAGCTCCATTGATATGCCACCGCCTCGCCTTGCTATAATCCGAAAGGTCCGATATAACGAGGGCTAGCTTTCCCTTCACATGAAACCGACGAACACCTTTCATGGGTGAGACCTTGAGATAGACGTGATCACCAACTTCGAACTTGAGTTCACGGTGGCGACGATCAGCGTAGCTCTTTTGACGAGATTGCGCGGTCCGCAACCGTTCGCGAATAAATCGGACTTGCTCTTCCGCTTCGGCGACTAGTTCAGGACCAAAGAGGGGTCTCTCTCCGGATTCAGACCAGTTAAGTGGAGTTCTGCAAGATCTTCCATAGAGAGCCTCAAATGGACTCATTTGGAGACTAGCTTGATAGCTATTGTTGTAGGAGAACTCCGCGAAGGGTAAACATTTCTCCCAATTCTTGCCGTAGGTAAGGGCACAAGCTCTAAGCATATCCTCAAGAATTTGGTTCACCCGTTCAGTTTGTCCATCCGTCTGCGGATGATAAGCGGTGCTAAAAGAGAGTTGAGTCCCCATGGCCTTGTGGAGGCATTGCCAAAAATGCGAGGTAAACTAGGTACCTCGATCTGAGACAATCCTTTTGGGAACACCATGAAGAGACACAATTCAATGAAGATATAACTCAGCTAACTTGCTCATCAGATCCGCTGCCTTGACAGGAAGGAAATGAGCAGTCTTCGTTAGTCGGTCAACGATTACCCATATAGAATCAAAACCTTTTTGCATCTTGGGCAACCCGGTGATGAAATCCATACCAATCTCTTCCCACTTCCACATGGGAATGGGCAATGGTTGAAGTGTGCCTGCTGCACGCAAATGGTCGGCTTTCACTCGCTGACATACGTCGCACTCGGTGACATACCGGGCAATCTCTCGTTTCATCCGGGTCCACCAAAGTCTTGGCTTAAGATCTTGATACATTTTTGTACTCCCGGGATGAATAGAGAATGTGGAATTATGAGCCTCATCAAGAATTAATGCCTTTAATTCCTTACAATTTGGCACCACTAGCCGTTTGTCGAACCACAAGACACCTTGTGAGTCCTCGGTGAAGCAATTGGCCTTGCCTTGCTTGATGCGGGCTCGGATGAGTGACATGCCCTTGTCTATCTTTTGAGCCTCTTTGATTTGGTCCAATAGATTAGATTTAACTTCCATGACAGCAAGGGATCCCTCCTTAACCACTTCTAAATTGAGCTTTCGAAACTTGGCGCACATGGCGTCCGATTCCGGTTCTACCGAAAGACGATTGCATTGAGACTTTCGGCTCAAAGCATCGGCAACATTATTGGCCTTTCCAGGATGATAATGGAGTCCCATATCATAGTCTTTGATCAATTCAAGCCACCTTCTTTGCCTCAGGTTCAAATCGGCTTGAGTAAAGATATACTTCAGGCTCTTGTGATCGGTGTAGATTTCACAACGATTACCAATGAGGTAATGTCACCAGATTTTTAGAGCATGCACTACTGCTGCTAGCTCTAAATCATGGGTAGGGTAATTCATCTCATGAGGCCTCAATTGTCTTGATGAATATGCCACAACTCGGCCTCCTTGCATAAGTACACAACCCAGCCCGAGGCGGGATCCATCGCAATATATGTCGAAGCTCTTGTGAATATCCCGCAGACTAAGACAAAGCAGTGGTTGTTTAACTTTCAACAATTGAAAGCTTGCCTCACATTCTACGGACCATACGAACTTGTTCTCCTTCTTCACAAGTTCGGTCAGTGGCTTCGCGATTTTGGAGAAGTTCTCTATGAACCGGCGGTAATAACCCGCGAATTCGAGAAAACTTTGAACATCCGTGATGTTCTTAGGGTCGCTCCCAATCAAGTACCGGCCCGTATCTTCTTGGGTCAACTGCAACTCCGCCTTCCGATAGCACATGGCCCAAGAAGGCAACCTCCTTTAGCCAGAATTCACACTTGCTGAATTTTGCGTAGAGTTGGTGCACTCGCAGCTTTTCCAAGACTTTCCGAAGGTGTACTTCATGCTCCTCTTCAGACTTGGAGTAAATAAGAATATCATCGATGAAGATGACAACGAACTTGTCGAGATATTTCATGAAAACCGAATTCATGAGGCTCATGAAGTATGCCGGTGCATTGGTCAAACCAAAAGACATGACGGTATACTCATATAGACCATAACGGGTGGAGAATGTCGTTTTTGGAATGTCTCCCGATCTGATCTTGATTTGATGGTAGCCTAATCTCAAATCAATCTTGGAGAAGATACAGGCTCCAGTCATTTGGTCGAACAAATCATCGATCCGCGAAGTGGATACTTATTTTTGTCCTACCGGGTAATAATATTATGGCCCTTCCAGAACCCTCTATCAAATTTGCACTCCCAGATACGATATTGATACTTCCATTATGCATCATTAAATCATGAAAATACCATTTTATTCTTGAGAATAGTATGTGTTGTTGCACTGTCTACAGTACATATATCTCCACCATTTACTAGCATTTTTCATTCACTTCAAAAGAAAATTTTAATAAGATAAATGAGCATTATAACATAAAATTCATTAACACGTGAAACATTACAACTATAATTCAATACATAATATATTATATTTATTCTTGAACAAAAACATGACATGTTTGCATTATTCAAGATGTAACATATAAAATTTATTCTTGTGCAAATAACTACTTAAGAAAATTATTCTTAGATAAGAAAGTCGAACACATGTAGATGAGTTGTATCATATTGGCTCTTCTTGAGTTTTGCCAAAATATTCATTATCTCCATTACTATTGGCAAAATTGGTCTCTATCATTTTCTCTTTCCTTTCAAGCGATTGTTGATAGAGATCCACAAGGTGCTTTGGCGTACGATAGTTACGGGACCAATTATTTTTGCCTCCACAATGATAGTATATATTTTCAGGTTTATAGTTTTCATTCTTTCCTATATCTCCCTTTTCTTGCCTCTTCTGGGGACCATTTGTGCTTTTGAAGGAAACATTATAATTTCCTCTATCACGACCTTGTCCATATCCATGACCATGACCACATCTTCGGTCGCGTCCTCTATTGTTATTATTATATCTTGTCGCATTCACTTCAGGGAATGGACTTGAACCAGTTGGACAAGCCTCATGGTTTTTCATCAAAAGCTCATTATTTTGTTCAGCCACAAGCAAATAAGAAATAAGTTCAAAATATTTCTTGAACCCTTTTTTCCCGGTATTGCTGCTGTAGGAGCAAATTTGAAGCATGGAATGTGGAGTATGTTTTCTCCAACATTTCCTCATCCGTAACCTTTTCTCCACACAACAACAGTTGTGGAGTGATTTTAAACATGGCTGAATTATACTGACAAACAGTTTTATAATCTTGCAACCTCAGGTGCAACCATTCATAACAAGCTTTGGGGAGAATTACAGTTTTCTAATGGTCATACATTTTCTTTAATTTGTTCCAAAGAACAAGGGGATCTTTCACTATGAGGTATTTAGCTTTTAACCTTTCATGGAAGTGATGGCGCATAAAGATTATGGCTTTAGCCTTTTCTTGGTTAGACGTCTTATTTCCCTCCTTGATTGTTTCATCGAGGCTATTTGCATCTAGGTAGATTTCGGCATCAAGCACCCAAGACAAATAATTTTTGCCCATAATATCCAAAGCCATGAATTTAAGTTTTGCAAGATTCGACATAGTAAACTACAATACATAGAAATGCAAACTATGAATTATAGTGTGCAAATTAAACAAGATATAATAAGGATTGAAAGAATACTTTACTTCAGCAAACGATGATCAAAGTGTTTTTAGTACGTAAAATTTACGATAGCCTTTTAGAGGCGATTGTGCTGATAACTTGATATAAAATAACTAATGGATTACTCAAAGTATAAACAATGTAAAAGTGAGAGAGAATTCTTTCTTTCTTCTTATTCTATTCTTTCAAATATACAACCCTCTATTTATAGGTAACATGAGAGGATTGAACTAAATAAAGAGTTACAAGAATTGATGTTATGTAGATTTCATGGTAGAATGGTAATAGCATGGGAGTTTCTCATTCAAGGATGCATGTGAGTTTCTCCCAAGGGAGTAATGAACATCATTTAAAAGAATATTTTGTAACAAGTCTCACTTCCTCCAGCTCTGTTTTCTCTGCTTGTATGCCACTCCATGCTGAGATCACTCCCACAAACCAACAAATAGCTGGTCGGTTATGGATACGGTGGAAAGGGTTCCCCTGCAGTCCTAATAATGACTGTAATAGCTAACGAACGGTTTAGATTGTCCAATAGTGTGTTGCTACAGTGAAAAATCAGTGTATTGTTTTTGCACAAATGTTAGCATCGAAAAATATGACGAATGATTGATCGGCTCAAACACACGTAAACACCAAGTTTATTTTGGTCCAAGGCATGCTAGCCAATTTGATCTTGCAATCGGCAAAAATATTATAATCTAAACAGTTATTACAGCCAATTAGGTTTTTAATAATAATTTGATCTAAATAGCTATTTAGCCAATTAAATTATAAGTAACGATAAATCTAAGCAACTTGTCACGGCCGATTAGATAGATTGGTAAAGGTAGATTTTTCCAAAAACAGATGATGCATAATAAGATCAAAGAAAAACAATCCTGGGTAGATTGGCATAATCAAGGATGATTAACAATCGGCGATACACAACTTTATTGATCAAGAATAGATTACAATGTCTAAATTACAAGAGCTACTCCTAATCGACGTAAACTAAATAAAGGTAGATGTGAGTTGTTTGATTGATGGATTCTTTCTTCGGCTTGCCTTTATCCCCTTTTATAGTGTTTAGGCTAGTTGTATCCTTCTTTGATCCATCACAAACTATAAATTGTATCGGCCTTTATTTCTTGCAGACAAAATCCCATCTTCAAATCAATATCGGCTATAATTCAAACATTAACTAACTTTTCTGTTTTGAACCGATATTGTCTAAAAAAGATCCAATTTCATCTTTAGCCTAACAAATTGGTTATACCTTACCAAATTCTTGTACCAAGAATAGTATTACTGAAAGATTTAGAAAGTCATTTTTTCATCCAACGGTCCACAGGGTGCTGCTGAAGTTGCAATCCCCACGGGACTGTATTGGATCCTCATCTGGATATGGCCCATCCCAAAACAAGTGTACGCATACATACTCATTGTCTTCTAGAAAAATAATTTGGTCTAGTTAAAATAGAATTGATCACTTTTCTAGCTCCATTCCCTTTTTTTTTTTTTTTGTAAAATTGGCTCCCTTCTGAACACATTTGCAAATCTAGTCCTCTCCCCCACAGCGGAAGGTGTGTAAGGCAACACATGTCATGTACGGGGAACTCAGCAGCCGGCAGGCACGATAGCGGGTAGCTAGCGTGGGAGCAGGAGGTTGTCGCACCTCTAATGTGTGGGAGGAGCCGGTGCTCCTGCGCTAGGCAAGCACGGAGCAAAGGTGCAGTGGCCTGCGAGTGGGGGGAGGAAGGCTGCAGTGGACGGGGAGTGCAGGAGGCACTCTGCACTAGGGGAGTGCAGAAGGTGTTTTCCACGGTAGGGAAAGGGCTAGATTTGCAACTCTATTCAAAAGGGAGACAATTTTACAAAAAAAGAGAAAGAGGGCTAGAAAAGTGATCAATTCGCCAAAGCACAACATATCAAGGGACATATGTACCTTGTTGAAGCTAGCTAATCAATTAATGGAGGAAAGCAATATATATATATATATATATATATATATATATATATATATATATATATATATATATATATATATATATATATATATATATGTGAAATTTACTCTTAATTTTCTTAACTCCTAGTAATCTAAAATTGTACAAGACTAAGGCTAACATTGTAGTGCCAATTAATGTGCAATTTTAGTATTACTTTACTGCAATTTTTAGTTTTATTTGTTTTTTTTACCTATAGGGTTTACCTAGGTTTACTTTATTTTTATCTATTTTTTTGTTTTTGTATTTTGTAGAGATTCACCTAAATTTACTCTATTTTTGTCTATGCTAGAATTTTTTTATATGTGTTTTTGTACTTTGTAGAGGTGAGAACATGGTAGCTATGCAAATCCTATGGCTAAAAAAAGCGACTAAGATTGAAAAAAATTGAGCAACTTATCAAGAAATAGCCCTTATATATATATGTATATGTGTGTGTATATAACATCCTTTTCCATACTCTCTGGAGTATATAATTTTACTTTTAATATACCACTTAAACAAATATGTTATACTTGTTTATCAATTTTTGTATACTTAAATACTAATTTTAAGATACCCCAATACGACATGATTGAAAAAAATTCTTCAGAGCTCTTTATTTTTGGTATATACCATTTTCCATATATAAAAGAAGTATATACACAAATTATATTATAAAGAATGGACTTTGATTAAATTTTTCATGGAATTCAATTCGACTCTCTCTCTCTCTCTCTTTAGTATAATTAGCTGGAACACTATGATATCTGGGTACCATGATCTAAAACGAGTATTTCTCCTATGTATGCATGCGAAAAAGCTAGAATTTTTTTGGATGTTAAGTTTAACTAGTTTACTAACTTATTCAAACTACTTTGAACTAAAATTCAGACTAGAGTTTTTTTTATGGTAATTTGATTGTAGGTATTCGTTGATAATATATATAAATCAACAAATCACATGATTTAAATTTGTTCAAAAATATTTAATTCGAGTATATTTTTTCAATGATATGCATTTCATGTGAGTTGTTATAGACAGAAAGAAACCCTAAAACTGAAATTTTTGAAAAATATACCTGAATTTAACTTGAATTCGTGCATTTAAATTCATGACAATTTCACAATGTGATACCTTATTTCGAATATATACATGTAGAATAATCTATTATACTTCCTAGCTAGTTAACACAGATCGACTAAGCTATGTATCTCAGTACTCAGTGTAATAGAACTATCATAATTGACTATCAGCTACGCGGTAAACCAGCTAGTAAATACGTTTTTTTATTTGTACAAGAATCTTTTTTTCGTTTTAGCTAGAACTTTTTATTAGTAGCTATGATTCATGAACAGTTTTCACTAATACCTTACCGACAAGGAGATGAACAAAATAGTATAAGCCTCGGCAATAAATATCGTATGAATCAGATTTTATTGTCAAATGAACATCAATTTACTAGCTATAGATCTAAACTGACTCCAATCCATTTTAGTTATAGACCAGCCTAGTCCAAAAGTTTGGATTGATCCGAGCCTACTACTAGCACCCCTAGCTAGGGACAGCGGGTTGGAACTATGTCTTTCCTCCGAGGGATCAGTGCATGTAGACACTTCTATTTTGCCACCGTATTTTACTTTCGGAATTTCCAAAACAACAAAAAAAGAAGATAAGATTAGACGAACATAGAGTTACAACCAAAGGTGCATCGGGCACGTTTAGGGAATATACAATAATATGATATCAATTATTTATATGTTTTACTACGTAAAATTTTTATTGACACCAAGGATAGATAAGGATGAGAGAGTATACTCTTGTAAAGAGATAACCATACCGACAACACAAATCATCATTGTATGAGTTATTGTCTATAATAAATACTTTTTCTATGCCATAATTAAGATATTGCTTGATCTTATAGAGATAAACTTGATATGTTATCTATCATAGAAATTTCCTTTAATTTTATCTTTTGGCAACATTCTCTGTCAATTTACAAGAAAAAATTGGTAATATGCTTCTCGATATTGCTTATTCGTTAAAATGCCACTCCTGCTTCAATGACATGTGGGACCTTCGTGTCTATGATAATAGTACCGAGCCAGATTTTAACGAATTCAAGAATATAAGCGAGCCAGAGATAACCAAAAGCCCCAATTTACAAACGGTCAAATTGCCACGTGCAACGTAATAATCATCTTCCCCATGAGCCCACTCGTCAGAGAAAATTCGAGGCCCTTCGCTTTCTGACGCTTCGTTGCATCCAGCGCCTTGCCATGGAAGCTTCCATTCGCACCAGCCGCGCCCGAGCTCGGGAACTTTACCGTTGGAGTTTAGATTTGAAATCTCGGCTTCGCCTTGATTGCCTTGCCCCTCCCGCAATCCTCTTATTATACCCAGACGCGCTAGGCCCACGGGTTCGTCTATTTAGAGCGTGCCGCCAGCAGAGCGCGTGGGCTCGCTGCGTTGCGACCGGAGGGGGAGCCGGTGGGCGGTGGGCGCGGATTCGAGCTGTGCTGCCGCGGGAGGCGGAGCCCGTGGGCGCGGCGCATTGAGACCGGAGGCGGAGCCGGAGAGCTCGGTGCGTCGGGAGGCGGGTCCGCTGCGCGCGGCGTCTCCCACAGCGGCGACGGCGAGGTCGGCCGCTTCCCTTCCCCGAAGACGTTGCGGCGCCGCGCCGCATGACGGCCGGAGATGAACCAGTGGGCGCGGCCGCGCTGCGGGTTACGTTGCGGCCGGAGGCGGCGCCGGTGTCGGCGCGGTAGCGAGGATGCTGGCCGCGGCGCCGCGCGTGTCTCCCACGCTGGCGGCAGCGGGGTCGACTGCTTCCCCGACTGCTTCGCGGCGCCGACTCGCCTTCTCCGACACTTCCCGGTTCGACGATTCCGCTTGCTTTTTTTTCATTTCTGGTAGGGCTAGATGCTAAGGTTTGGGTTCGGCGGGTTCCGATTCGCCTCTTCCCATCGGGATGTGGGTTGGTTCGCTGCGTGCGTTTGGTCTCCATTGGTTTGGTTCTGGTTAGATTCATTGCTTGTTTGCTTCAATTCGTGCTCCAGCACGCGCTCGTGCTTAGGATTGGGGAATTAAGCGGTAGGACTTGGTTGGTCTGTTTGTTTCTGTTGAATCTGTTCAGTTTAGCGATATGCTTCGGTTCTGTTCGTCCATACGGCGAGGGGGAGACATGATTTAGCTTTGGTTTGTGTCGGTTCGACCACGCACGTTTGATTACCATTATAAGATTCGGAGCGGTGCGTGCTGGATGGTGTATTGGGTGTTTCTTTCCGATAGCTTGTATTGTGTTCGGTTCGTCGTGCACTTGCGCCTTGGGTGTTAGGACTAGGCGTGCATTTGATCTTGTTTCTGGTTCTCTTTTAGTCCATACGGGAGGAGTGAGTTGCCGATCGGTCGGTCTAGGCGAGCAGTTTTCTGTCGTTAATTTGATCTGCTTCTGGTGTAGTGGGTTTGTTGTGTGACGCGTGCCTCTGCTTAGGTTGTATTCTGCTGATTCGTGCGTATTTAGTTTAGCTTTCTTGTTTGGCTCAGTTTGTTGTGGTCTGCGCCTAGGGCTTTGTTTGATTCAGCTCGCCTACTGTCGTGTGCTAGCTCAGCGGTGGAATTGGTAGAGTGCGTTCTAAACAGTGAATTGGTAGAGTGCGTTCTAAGGGTTACGATGAGGCGTGCATCTGAATATATTCCAGTTCTGGTTCATTTTGTTTTCACTGGGAGGAATGTGATTCATCTCATTTGTTTTTGGCTTGGATATATCCTTCTACTGTATTTCTCTTGGTGTGTGACGTGTGCCCGTGCTTATGATGGTTAGTGTGAATTTGGCTTTTGTGCTCTGATTTTGGGTGCTTTGTGCTTAAGGTGAGGGGTGCAATGTGAGTGGCTATTTGTCGGTATATTTGTTTCTGATTAGTTTAGCTTCTGTTTGCCTCTCTGTGTTGCATGCTTGTGTCTAGGGTGAGGTATAAGTTGTGATCTGCCTTTTCTTGTTTCTGTTTATTCATGCATAAGTTCTAGCTTAGTAGTGGAATCAGGGGCAGTGCGTTCTAAGCATGGGATAAGTTGGTAGATTTGGTTCTGTTTGTCATCCACTCGTACCTTAGGTGGACTCAGCGTTTGATCTGCTTTTGGTTCTGGTTCTATTCATCAGTGTCATTGTCCTCCTTGTGGAAGTAGTGCGATTTAATCTGCGGGGTTTATATGCTTTCGGTTTGGATAGCTCAGTAAATCAGAACAGTTACAGTAAGGAGAGTGATGTGAGCAGTTGATTTAATTTACTTGTAGTTTAATTGGACTAGTGTTTGGTGTGTGCTTGATCTTACTAATAATGATTGATTTGTCTTGACATGGGTTTGGCTTGTTGGTTTGATCTACTGTGTTTCTTGGGTGCTTACAGAATAGTGCAATTTGACTGGCAAATCTGACCTGCTTTGTGTTTGAATTCCTTAGCTACCTAGCAATTTTACTTATAGTGAGCAACACAATTTAAGTGGTGAATTTGATTTTCTTTATTTGCCCAAGTACTGCTTTCAGCGTGGTGTTGTTCTGAGAACTGAGTGTGGCTCTGATTTGGCCTAGCTGGGTTGGTATGGTTGTGAATGCAATTTGTGGTGTGGATGAACTAATTGCTTTTGATTTCATGATTGTCTATATGCTTTTGCTTTCATGATTGTCTATATGCTTCTATGGTTCAGAGAGAGTGGAGAAATTTTTTGTGGAGTAACTTTTGCTTTCTATGGTTCAGAGTGAATGCAATGCTTTCTATGTAGTTCACTGGCTCTGTTTTGGCCTAGCTCGGTTGGTTTGGTTGTGCATGCAATGCGTGCTGTGGTGAATTACATTTGCTTTTGATTTCATGTTTCTCTCTATGTTTCTATGGTTTAGAGAGAGTGCAGAGACATTAGCTTTTGATTTCATGTTTGTCTGTCTCTATGTTGTATGTGATACGGACCGATGTAGTTCACTGGCTCAGTTTTGGCCTATCTCGGTTGGTTTGGTTGTGAATGCAATGCGTGCTGTGGTGCATTACATTTGCTTTTTGATTTCATGTTTCTCTCTATGTTTATGTGGATGGTTTAGAGAGAGTGCAGAAACATTAGCTTTTGATTTCATGTTTGTCTGTCTCTATGTTGTATGTGATACGGACCGATGTCTAGTCGATGCGCAGGTTAGCCCAATCTTCACAATATGCCTTTGGTCAGCGGTGAGTACTGCTCGTAGCACCACCAATCAGCAGGAACGCATCAAATTCGAGATCCATGTTCAGACCGTGGAGAAATTATGTATCTATGGTGCTCCAGGTTTCTTCGACTTGGTTTTTTGGGCTTGTTTTTGACTTTTCCATGATCTTTTGCCAATGGTGTGGCTGATGACTACCTAACAGTAGGGGTTAAACAATTTCTTTTCCATAAAATGTGTTCCTTGTTATCTGCAGTCAGTAAGGTCCAGTTCACTTGTTTTAGGTTATCATTGCTCACTTGCTTACTTGATATAATTGGTTTCTACAAAAGAATAGTTAGCTTGGTGAGTGAACTCATCAAGTAGCTAATTTATCAAAGTACTCTATTTCCTCTTCCCCTTTTGATTCTTTTTGGTTTACTAGCTTTATTTAATCAGTAATATTTGAGGGAATTCAGTTACAACACGTCCAATTTCTGAGTTATTTACTAGTGAAGTAATATGTTTGAAGCTAATAAAGGAGTTGTCGCTAATACAAAAATAAGGTTCTGTACCAAATCTTTTACACTTCTCTTCAAAATCATTACGGGCACTTCTCTTCAAAATCATTACGGGCCTGCTTGGGAGTATTGTAACTTCCATTTGTAAAAAGTTTCCACCTGTATTTTCCTGGCCACAAGAATAACCTTTGAATACAACTGCAATTTCTTTCCCTTGTAAAAGTGGTTTGGGTTAAAAAAAAACAACCAAGAGTGATAAAACAAAACAAAATCAAGCTGAAAACAACTGAACAGGGATCATACAACTGCAAATCCTTTGATCCAAGCAAACATGAAATCAAAGAAATTTCTTCCTCAATGTTCACAACACAATGCCCAAATTCACAAACATCTCCCTAAACCAAAACGAACAAAAAAAAAGCTTGCTTTGATCAATAATCTTATGACATCAACCTCTGCTCTCTTGCGCTGCCTCATTTGCAGCAGCGACAGAGGGGGCCCTGGGAGTCGAAAATTTCAGATCAGTGTGGAGAAATTTTGTTTTGTCCCCATCTAAGTTGGTTCTTAGAAGAGTGGTTTGTCCATTGTGTGCTTTATTTATTCATGTTTATTTTATTTGCTTTGGCGTTGGTTGATTCCGCATTCTGTTGTGCATATAGATCGAGTTGTGTTCATAGGAGAGTTGTTGTGCATATTGTTTTGAACAATTATTCTAGAATGTCATCTCACCAGTATGTGTGCTTCACAATCTGTTGTATACTAACGATAGCAAGTTTTATATCCATATGCAGATACATGCATACTTGGTTTGTCTTAATGTTTTGTTGGTTCATTCAGCTCCGGCTTGCCATTTTGAGGTTTCATGATGCAGTTGGTGGAGAAATAGGAAAATTAAACTGTACTTGCGTTCTGGGCTTCGATGTTATGAATTCCCTACTGATTAGGTCATTTACCCATGTTTACCATGTGTGATGTGAAATATTTTATTGGTTTCTTGTAAGTTGCTTTTTCATACTGGAACTTTACCTTTGCTCGTTTTATCATGTAAAATGCAAGGTTCTGACAGGTTCTACAAGCTGATTCGGCATTTACTGACAACTCAACTTCCTTGTCTCTGGTTAGGTCAACAATTTCACTATTCAATACATTTGTTACATTCTATTGATCATTTCGCAGATTTGCAGTTTCATTAAGCTTACAGTGTTCGTTACTTTATTGGCATGGTTTGGAGAAATAAGTGGTTGAGCTATGCTGTTTACTCAAAATTTTGTTAAGGTTGCAGTCTGACTTGCTGTTTCTTCTCCATTTTGTGGTTCTGTATGTTAGTGAAGACAAATGACCGTTGAATGTGTCTACACTGTGATAAGATTATTCGTCTAACAAAGCGTGATCATTTCACAACTGAATTTTACTACTGATGTTAGCACAAATTGTCAAAAGATTTTTTAGTAAAAACCAATTCATTGAAAGGCAACTTGTGCTACTAAATGATATTAGATGACATCAACAATAGTTGAGCTTAGCTTGTGGTCTGATCGCTATAGGAGTTCCAAAAACTTTTTTTTGCAGATTTCTCCGGTCCTAATCAGATTTTATTACATCACACTCCATAGTCTAACACTGATCTATGTTTGATTTTATGTCTTTACTGATACAAACTTTCTTGTATAAGACAACAATACATTACTGAAAAGTGACAACGTTGCTTTCGATTCTACCCTTACTACTTACGGTGTTGGTAATCAGGACATGACAGTAAGGGTCAAACCAAAATTTTTACTTGTTACTTACGGCCATCAAGACTCAATTCACTTGCTCTTGGATATCATTGCGCCTCTTTGAGATGATTGGTCTTGACAGGCGAATAATTTGGTAGAGTTTGCTTCATGGATTAGCTCATTATCAATTTACATTTTTTGCTTTCTTTTGGGTTTTACTGACACTACATTACCAGTCATATTTCAAGAAATTAGTGAAACTAGTCCGATTCTGACCATAAATTGTAGTGGAGTAGCAGGCAAGGTGATGTAGGATTTTTCATTCAAAGCTTACAATGCTTACAATGGTGTTGTTTCTACTACAAAAGGAGAGCAAATTCTCAGTTCCTAATCCATCTTGACAAAAAGAAGGTATTTAACTCTCTCATGCTTTGTAGTATTTTGCTTATGCATTGACTAGAGATGATCATAATCTAACATTAGTTAATGCAATGCTTTCTATCAGAGACGTCTTGTGTTGTTAATAAAATGCTTATCAAGCAGTCAGTGCTAGTGGAACTTCCATTAAGACTAGTTTGTTACGCAGATAGATCAAACTGTACTTTTCTGTTTTGCTTTTGCTTTTGGCGATCATTCATATGTAGCAGTTTTTGCCTAAAGATTGCGCTGTAAATACGCTCGTGAGGTATAAGTGGTTTGTGTGAGGACCCTCCCCCTTAACCCTGTATCATCCATGCATAATTAAGCATTGCATTAGCATCATGATTGTTAAAGTAGACTTGTATAGGGTGTTATTTGCTACTTTTCATCTTCCCTGTACATGTATATTCTTGGCCCATTGGCCCATTCAATGAGTTGAGCTGCTATTCTAACATGGTATCAGAGCCCTAGCTAGGGTTTCCTGTAGCGTCGCCGCCGCCGCCGACAATCCTTGCCGGCGACGCCACCGCAGCCGCCGCAGCTCCCTCCCGCATGGCGTCCTCCTCTCTTCTCTCTCTTTCTGGCGACGTCACCAACCGCTTCATCCTCTGCCTTCGTTGAGCACCGGTATCCTCCGTTCCAGTCCTCGTCGACGACGCCTACGCCTACGCCTTCGCCGTTGTCGCATCTTCCATGCGGCGATGCCACGCCGCAGCCAGCAGCTCATGGCGGCGCTTATCATTGCCGCTTTACTCACAAGGCGACGCCGCTCTCTCTTCTCTCCAGTTGCCTTCTCCACGTAAGGCGTCCCTTCCACGGCTCCTCTCCAAACACGGTCTCCTCTCACGGCCTCCTCTCTTCGTTACAAAGAATCGGCCTCCTCTCATATAGCCAAGAGCCCAAAAAAGGGAGAGGGAGAATCAGACGCCCAAGATCTCGAGATGGCCATCGATCTCGCTCTCAACCGATGCTCTCCCTTCATTATGTTTGATGGGACCAACTTCCGGGAGTGGTCCACAATGCTCCGGGTCTCACTTGACAGCCAGTGTCTTTGGGGTCACCTCATTGGAGCTCGTCCTCGCCGCATACGAGTAGGACACTGATTAGTACGTCGCCGATCTGCAGACTCTCGAGGGCTGGTAGGCGGATGAGGCTCATGTTGTTGCTGTCATCTTAGGCAGTATGAAGGTTGAGCTTGCCATGGATCTGGCCACTCTTCCTTCTTTTCAGCTGATGTGGGAGCGTGCGCAGGCTCAGTTCCAGCCGAGTAGCGATGCTCTCTACACCTCTACACTGGACTTGGCGAGCTCTCTTCATTAGCAGGACTCTACCGTCGATGCCTTCCACCAGCAGATTATTGATGTGTGGCGTCAGCTTGACTCTTTGGAGCCTCTCTACAGTCTGACCTGCGACTGTTATGGCCTTCATCGGGACCACAAGAGTGCTGTTCGCCTCTTTGAGTTCCTTCGTCGACTTCGACCGGAGTTTGAGCAGCTCCGTGCTCAGCTATTGGCCCGTTCGCCTCGATCGTCTATGGTTAAGGCACTCACTCTGGTCCGTGCTGAGGAGACTCGTCTTCATGGGGTTCTCTCGTTCTCCTCGTCGGTCTTGATCACTTCCACACCTCCTCCTGTGACTGCTCTTGTGACTACTTCTTTCCTAGCACCTAGAGGCTCCGTTGTCGTGGCGAGTACCGCAGTGCAGTGGTTTGTCAGAATTCACTGAAGAAGACAGGACACACCATTGAGCAGTGCAGGAGGCGGTCTCAGAACTCAAGGGTGGAGGTGGTAGAGCTGGAGGTAGTGGAGCTGGTGCCTCTCGTCCACCTAATGCCCTGTTGACAGCCATGCAGGATGTGACTCAGCGCCTTGAGCGCATGGAGCGCCGCTTGGGGCGATACCTTTTCCAGGACCGTCAGTTGCCAGTCTTCCTTCAGGTATGAAGTTACCCTGGATTCTTGACTCTGGGGCATCTTTTCATATGACATCTTTTCATATGCCCACTGAGTTCTTCAGCTATCCCTATGTCTGTCAGAACGGCTGATGGCACTTCCCTCTCAGTTGCTGGTCGGGGCACTCTTCATACTTCTTGTTTTCATGTTCCTTCTGTTTCACATGTTCCTCGCCTCGATTTACAGCTTATCTTTGTTAAACTAGACTTGCCTAGTTAATGCATTATGCTGCCAATTCGAACATGGTATCAGAGCTACAACCCTAGCTAGGTGTTATTTGCCTTTTTCCATCCTCTCTGTACATGTATTCCTTTGGCCCATTGGCCTAGTTAATGCATTATGCTGCCAATTCGAACATGGTATCAGAGCTACAGCCCTAGCTAGGGTTTCCTTTGTCCAGTGTAGCAGCCGCCGTCGCCGGTCGTCCGTGTCGGCGACGCCACCGCTGCTCACCACTTGCCGCTGCCAGTGTTCTCTAGCGGCGCCTTCTTTCCATCATCAAGACTTCTCCGCTTGGCAAGACTTTCGCTTTCGCTTCGCGACGCTGACGCTCCTCCTCTTTGCCCCTCGGCTCCTTCCGCTCGACGTCCGATCGTCCTCCACGGCTGTCAGATCTTCTAGCGCCAAGAACACCTCTTCTTTCTCCAGCCGCCGCTGGCCGCCGTTTCGCCGCCTCCTCTTCTCCAACGTGAGGCGACGCCGCTTCTTCAGCGTGCGGCGACGCGGCTTCCTCTCCTAGGCCGTTTTCTTCCCAAAGACGGGTCTCTCCTACAAGACCTTTTCCTCTCCACTCCGCTTTCTCCAAATACGGCGGCTTTCTATCTCAGATTCAAATGGTCTCTTCTCTCAAGGTGAGTCTCAAAGAGAACAGAGCAGGCTTCAAGAAGAAGAGAGTAAAAAAAAGGACTGCGAGGCTCCTTGGCCCACTGAGTTCTTCAGCCATCCCTATGTCTGTCAAGACGGCTGATGGTACTTCCCTTTCGGTTGCTGGTCGGGGCACCCTTCACACTTCCTATTTTCATGTTCCTTCTGTTTCACATGTTCCCGCCTCGACTTACAAATTTTATCTCGCCGCCGCCTTGTCGACCTTGATTGTCGATCATTCTTGAGGCTAACTCTTGTTCTATTCAGGATCGTCTCACTGGGACCCTGGTTGGTACTGGCCGTCGGGTCCGTGACTCTCAGCGTCTTTGGGAGCTTGACTGGCTTCGATGACATCTGATCCCACTCACCTTGGCCCACTGAATTCTTCAGCCATCCCTATGTCTGTCAAGACGGCTGATGGTACTTCCCTTTCGGTTGCTGGTCGGGGCACCCTTCACACTTCCTGTTTTCATGTTCCTTCTGTTTCACATATTCCCTGCCTCGACTTACTGACTTATCTCTTTGGCCGCCACTTTTGTCGACCTTGATTGTCGTATCATTCTTGAGGCTGACTCTTGTTCTATTCAGGATCGTCTCACCGGGACCCTGGTTGGTACTAGCCATCGGGTCCGTGACTCTCAGCGTCTTTGGGAGCTTGACTGGCTTCGACTTCCCTCCGCTTCCGTCACATCCACCTCCAGCAGCCAGTCGACTGCCGCCTCTGATGTCACTGTCCTCGCCACCCTTCCGCCAGTTTTGCTCAGTGGCATCATCGTTTAGATCACATGTGTGGGTCTTGTCTTTCTTTGTTAGTGAGTCGTGGTGCTCTTGGGAAGGTTTCTGGTGATACCTCCCTCGTCTGTATGGGTCAGAAGCTTGGGAAGCGACTCTGCCTACCCTATCCCACTAGTGACTCGGTCTCTTCTACTTTTGATTTGGTTCATTCTGATGTATGGGGCCCGGCTCCCTTCGTTTCGAAAGGGGGTCATCGTTGCTATGTGATCTTTATTGATGATTTCTCTCGTTACACTTGGATCTATCCTCTGACCTCTAGGCATCAGGTGTTGTCTACCAACAAGGCCTTTGCTGCCATGGTCCGCACACAGTTTGACTCGCCTATTCGTGTCTTACGTGCTGACTCTGCTGGTGAGTACCTATCTATCTCTCTTCGTCAGTATCTTCTTGAGCAGGGTACCTTCCTCAAGATTTGTAACCGTGCTCACGCTCAAAATGGTGTTTCTGAGCGCAAGCTTCGTCACTTTCTTGAGACTACTCGAGCGATGATGTTATCTTCCTCCGTCTACTCACTTCGGGCCGAGGTCAGTCTCATCATTGCTTATCTTGTGAACCTTCAAATTTTCTATCGCTTCTTCAGGTGTCACCGTTGAGCTGCGTCTGCTTACAGACTTCTCAAGATACCACCTTCGTGCGCTCGGTGTGTTGTCTTTGTGCTTCTTCACCCGTGGAGCGACGGCTTAATCTTTCACCTGTTGAGTGTGCTTTTCTTGGCTATGACGCTGAGCGCAAGGGTTATCGCTGTTGGGACCCTGTGGCTCGCAGGATCCGGGTCTCCCGAGATGTCACATTTGATGAGTCTCGATCCTTCTTCACTCATGACCCTTCCTCTAGCCCACACTCCCATTCTGATTCGCTCTCCTTTCTCACTCTACCTGATGCTTCCTCCTATCCACCATCATCCTCTCCTTCGTCCCTACATTTACCTCCATCCTCGCCACCGTCACCCTCACCTTCCATTACAGTCCCTTCGTCCGTTGCTCCACCCTCTCCCTCGCCATCTCAGCAGCCTCCCTTTGCCTTTACGCCTCCTCCTATCCGTTTCCACTACACTCGTCATCCACCTCCTCCTAGTTCCTCCTCCCTTCTAGGTCCGGCTCCTACTCCCACTCTAGAGTCCTCTCCTGCTCCTTCACCGCGGTATGCTCTTCGTGATCGGAGTACGATTCCTCGTCCCGATCGCTACGGTTTCGCTGTTCTCGCCACTGCTTCTCCGAGCCTACCTCCTATCGCTGGGTCATTACTCATCCCGAGTGGCGATTCGCTATGGCCGAGGAGCTTGTCGCCTGAGCGACCGCACTTGGGACCTTGCCCTCTTCCCGCGTCACTCCTATCACGCAAGTGGGTCTATAAGATCAAGACTCGCCTCGATGGCTCTATTGAGCGCTATAAGACGCGCCTCGTTGCACGTGGTTTTCAGCAGAGTATGGGCGTGACTATGAGGAGACCTTTGCTCTGTTGCTCACAGACCACCGCACACACACCGGTGGTCGTTGCTTCGCTCGTCGGTGGACCATCTCCCGCCTTGATGTGAAGAACGCTTTTCTTCACGGTGAGCTCCGTGAGGAGGTCTACATGCACCCACCTCCGGCTATTCTGCGCCGGATGGCCACGTGTGTTGCCTTCGTCGTCTTCTTCGCCAAGCAAGCCCTCGTGCTTGGTTTGAGCGCTTTCACCTCGTTGTCACCATCGCTGGTTTTGTTGCTAGTGAGCACGACCCTGCTCTCTTTGTTCACACTTATCCTCGTGGTCGTACTCTTCTTCTCTACGTGGATGACATGCTCATCACAGGTGATGATCCGCAGTACGTTGCCTTTGTGAAGGCGCGCCTCGATGGAGCGCCAGATGTCCGACGGTCCTCTTCGGTATTTCCTTGGGATTGAGGTCACTTCCACGCCGAGGGCTACTACCTCTCCCAAATAAAGTACATTCAGATCTCCTTGATCGGGCTTGTCTCACCGATCAACGATTGTTGCCACTCTGTGGAGCTTCATCTTCACTTGGCCCCATCGACGGTACTCCTCTTGAGGATCCTACTGCCATCAGTCACCTAGTTGGGAGTCTTGTTTACCTTGGCATTACTCGCCTCGACATTTCCCACTGCTCACATTCTCGCCTAGTTTATGCAGACTTACTCAGATACACTACACCACCTCCTTCGAGTCCCGCAAAGATCTTTGTGGTACCATTGATCGCCTCTATTTTTCTCTTGCTCTAGCCCTTGCGCTTCAGCCTATTCAGATGCTTCCTGGCTAGTGACTCCTCCGATCGAGGTCCCTCTCGCTTATTGTGTCTTTCTCGGTTCTTCTCGATTGTTCGAAGACAAAGAAGCAGATCATTGCTTTCGCTCTAGTACCGAGGCCGAGTTATGAGCTACCGCCTCTGTGGATTACCGAGGTGACTTGGTTACAAGTGGTTCTGGCAGACTTTTACGCCACTGTCTCTACCCTCACGACGGTGTGTCTCGACAAGATCGGGCGCGATCAAGATTGCTCGAGATCCGGTGAAGCACGAGCTCACCAAGCACATTGGCGCTGATGCTTCCTATGTTCTATCAGCAGTGCAAGAAGCAGTGGTTGCCCTTCAAGATGTGCCTTCCGAGGTTCAGATCATGGATTTCTTCACTAAGGCACAAATTAAGGCGCAAAGATGATCTTCATCTCTCCAAACTTAATGTTGTGGATCCACCTTGAGTTTGAGGGGTGTTAAACTAGACTTGTATAGGTGTTATTTGCCTTTTTCCATCCTCTCTCAGACATGTATTCCTTTGGCCCATTGGCCTAGTTAATGCATTATGTCGCCAATTCAACATCTCTCACCGCCACCACGACCTTGATTGTCATATCATTCTTGAGGTCGACTCTTGTTCTATTCAGATCGCCTCACGGACCTCGGTTGGTATCGACCGTCCCGGCCCGTGACTCTCAACGCCTTTGGGAGCTTGATCGCTTCGCTTCCCTCCGCTCACACGCCCACCTCCAAGCAGCCTGGTCGATCGCCTCTCTCGATGTCATCGTCTCGCCACCCTGCGCTCGCCAGCTTTTGCTCGATGGCATCATCGTTTAGGGTCACATGTGTGGGTCTCGCTTTTCTTTGTTAGTGAGTCGTGGTGTTCTTGGAAAGGTTCCCGTGATACCTCCCTCGTCTCCGTATGGGTTGTAAGCTTGGGAAGCGACATACTACCCTATCCCACCAATGACCTCGGTGTCTCTTTAACCGTTTGATTTGGTTCATTCTGATGTATGGGGCCCGGCTCTCATCGTTTCGAAAGGGGGTCATCGTTACTATGTGATCTTATTGATGATTTCTCTCGTTATACTTGGATCTATCTTCTGACCTCTAGGCATTAGGTGTTATCTGCCTACCAAGCCTTCGCTGCTATGGTCCGCAGTTTGACTCGCCTATTCGTGTCTTCCGTGCTGACTCTGCTGGCGAGTACCTATCCACCTCTCTTCGTCAGTATCTTCTTGAGCAGGGTACCCTTCCTCAGTACTCTTGTATTGCTTCTTGAGACTGCTCGAGCGATGATGTTGTCTTCCTCTGTTCCGCCCCACTTCGGCCGAGGTCGCTTTCATCATTGCCTACTTTGTGAACCTTCACTTTCTATCGCTTCTTCGTGGTGCCACCCGTTGAGCGCTTTTTGGTAGGGCTCTCAAGATACCACCTTTGTGCATTTGGGTGCGTTGTCTTTGTGCTTCTTCAATTTCGTGAGCTTAACGGTTAATCGCTTTCAAACCGTTGAGTGCGTCTTTCTTGGCTACGATGCTGAGCGCAAGGGTTATCGCTGTTGGGACCCTGTGGCTTGCAGGATTCGGGTCTCCCGAGATTCACTTTTGATGAATCTCGATCCTTCTTCACTTGTGATCCTTCCTCTAGCCCGCACTCTACCTCTGGTTCTCTCTCCTTCCTCACTCTACCTAATGCCTCTCCTTCGTCCCTACCTTTACCTCCATCCTCGCCACCATCACCCTCACCTTCCATTCCAGACCCTTCATCCGCCGCTTCCACCTCTCCTCGCCACCTCGAAAGCCTTCCTTTATGCACGCCTCCTCCTGTCCGTTTCCACTACACTCGTCGTCCACCTCCTCCCAGTTCCTCCTCCCTTCTAGGTCCAGCTCCTCCTCCCACTTCAGAGTCTTCTCCCTCTTCAGAGTCCTCTCCCTCTGCTCCTTCTTCAGAGCGTACCTCTCCTGCTTCCTCACCGTAGTACGCTCTTCGTGATCGGAGTACAATTCCTCGTTCCGATCGCTACGGTTTCGTTGCTCCTGCTACCGTCTCCTCTGAGCCTACTTCCTATCGCAATGCTGTTACTCATCCTGAGTGGTAGTTCGCTATGGCTGAGGAGCTTGCTGCTCTAGAACGCACTGGCACTTGGGACCTTGCCCCTCTTCCTGCTTCTGTCACTTCTATCACATGCAAGTGGGTTTATAAGATCAAGAATCGCCTCGATGGTTTCTATTGAGCGCTATAAAGCGCGCCTCGCTGCACGTGGTTTTCAGCAGAGTATGGGCGTGACTATGAGGAGACCTTCGCCTCGTTGCTCACAAGACCACTATGCACACACTTGTGGTCGCTTGCTTCGTTTCACGGTGGACCATCTCCCAGCTTGATGTGAAGAATGCTTTTCTTCACGGTGAGCTACGTGAGGAGGTCTACATGCACCCACCTCCGGCTATTCTGTGTCACATGGCCACGTGTGTCGCTTGTCGTTTCTTTCTATGGGCTCAAGCAAGCCCTTTGAGCTGCTTTCACCTCCGCTGTCACCATCGCCGGTTTTGTTGCTAGTGGGCATGACCTTGCTCTGTTCGTTCACACTTCTCCTCGTGGTCGTACTCTTCTTCTTCTCTACGTGGGCGACATGCTCATCACTGGTGATGATCCTCAGTACGTTGCCTTTGTCAAGGCGCATCTCAGTGAGCAATTTTAGATGTCTGATTTGGGTCCTCTTCGGT
Source organism: Guadua angustifolia (assembly GCA_036346375.1). Taxonomy (NCBI): domain Eukaryota; kingdom Viridiplantae; phylum Streptophyta; class Magnoliopsida; order Poales; family Poaceae; genus Guadua; species Guadua angustifolia. The sequence goes on along the minus strand of CM070502.1, from coordinate 63,759,931 downwards.
ATTTCCTTGGGATTGAGGTCACTTCCACACCTGAGAGCTACTACCTCTCCCAGCGGAAGTACATTCATGATCTCCTTGATCGGGCATGTCTCACCGATCAGCGTACTATTGCCACTCCTATGGAGCTTCACCTTCGGCTTCGTCCTACTGATGGTACTCCTCTTGAGGATCCTACTCGCTACCGCCACCTCGTTGAGAGTCTTGTTTACCTTGGCATTACTCGCCCTGACATCTCCCATGCTGTTCACATCTTGAGTCAGTTTATACAGACTCCTACTCAGATACACTATAGTCACCTCCTTCGGGTCCTGCGGTATCTTCGTGGTACCATTGATCGCCGTTTGTTTTTCTCTTGCTCCAGCTCCTTGCAACTTCAGGCCTATTCAGATGCTTCCTGGGCTAGTGATTCCTTTGATCGTAAGTCCCTTTCTGCTTATTGTGTCTTCCTTGGTTCTTCTTTGATTGCCTGGAAGACCAAGAAGCAGATCGCAGCCGATCCAAAGATCGAGGTCGAGTTTGCGCTACCGGCCTCTGTGGATTACCGAGGTGACTTGGTTACTGGTGGTTCTTGGCAGATTTCGTGTCACCGTCTCTACCCCCACGACTGTGTGTTCGACAAGACGGGCGATCAAGATTGCTCGAGATCCGTGAAGCACGAGCTCACCAAGCATATTGGCGTTGATGCTTCCTATGTTCTGGTCGCAGTGCAAAGAAGCAGTGGTTGTTCTTCAAGACGCGGCCTTCCGAGGTTCAGATCATGGATTTCTTCACCAAGGCACAAACTAAGGCACAAAGATGATTCATCTCTCCAAACTCAATGTTGTGGATCCACCTTGAGTTTGACGGGGGGTGTTAAAGTAGACTTGTATAGGGTGTTATTTGCTACTTTTCATCTTCCCTATACATGTATATTTTTGGCCCATTGGCCCATTCAATGAGATAAGCTGCTATTCTAACAATGATTAGTTACTAAGCATACATTAGGAAGTAGTTAGCATAAGCATCTCATCATGTTGTTAATAGGCATTGCATAAAGGAGTAAACATGCATGCATACCTTGTTCCAGTAGAGAATGAAGTGAAATGGCAGTAAGGGTGGTAATTCAGTAAAAGAAATAAGATTGCAATGGTAAAAGGTGCAGCCATATGTAGTCAAAGCCAGCACAGGAAATGCATCTCCCCTTTACTCAAGCGCCACACCCAATGTAGCCAGTGTTAGCAACTCCTTTGGCCAAAAGCTAGGTAAAAAGGAGGCTAGATGCAGCCCCTCTCTCTATAGCCAAAACCAGAGGAGTGAGCCCAGTGCAGCCTTTCCTTGTGCCATTCCAAACCAGAGATGCTCACCATTGCTCATAGCCAAGCAAGAATCGAAGGCTCCCAGCAAGCCACCATTTTCTTAGCCCCAAAACCGACAGCCACCCAACCAAGAACCGAACCAAGGAACAAGAACAAGCAGCCAGGAGGAGGAGGAGCAGCTGAACTCGGTTTAAAGAGGAGGAACCAGGAGTCGGCTACCCCTCCATCAACCCCTAGCAGCACTCGCATTCCAACATTCACCAGCACGGAGTCATTTAGAAAGAACGTCAAGTAAATTTCTTGCCATCAGAAAGTAGTGGTAAAGGGAGAAATGCAGTAGAGCTAGAGAAAGGATGGTCTCAGATCTTTGTTCATCACCGACCATGGTCTCAACGGGAAAACCCTAGTGGCTCGTGAGAATGTGTCCTAGTGACCCAATGTCATCATTCTCGCTTGCCCAAGCTAGAGTAACCCTAAATCATCATAGACCCTTGCTTGAAATCTTAGCTCAAAATCAAGAACATGTAGATCCAAGCTCAAGAAGCAAAAATCAAAGAAATCTTAAAAGACCTCCCCTGTTTGTGAGGTGGATTCGGCCAGGGGCGTAGCCGAGTGTAGCAACCGAGAGAGCAGCCAGTCGAACAGCATGGAGTTCGGCCAAGAGAGTAGCAGCCGCATGCGCCAGAGAGGGGAGGAGGGAAATACTAGTAGGCGTTTGGAGAAAGTGAGGGAGGAGTGAAGATGCAGAAGAGAGGAAGGGAAGAACTAGCTAGGGAGGAGAGGAGCTATCGAGTAGCTTCCCTTCGATAGCAGGTGAGGAGAGAAATAGCTCTTGGCCAGGAGAGCAGCAGCCGAATGGGAGATCACCAAATAGCAGAAGAGGCATAAAGTAGTAGTCAGCTTCGACTTGAAGCCCCAATGGCTTCGGCTAGAATGCAGTAGAGATGACTCGATGTGATAACGAGTTTAATTAAAGTCTTAATTAAGCAACAAAAGCAATTAGGCAAGAAAATAAAATGTAAGGGTTAGAAAAGTGCCGTTAGTCCCGCAGTGAAACGTACCGCTCATTGAGGTACCCGACCTGTCCAGGACCTAGGCAGGCACCTTTAACTAGTTTTCGAGTTCATCATTCGGCACTTTTAGACTTACCTAGTACGGTATGCGGGTACCGTTAGTGTTTTGAGTGTAGGATGACCAAAATACCTCTAAGGCCAATAGGGCGCAGTAAAACCCTAGGGGCATGAAGGTCATTCACCAAAAGTGTCAATGCTATAAAACCCACCGAGCCAGCCAACCAGAGGTTAGCCAAGCCCTCTCTGGTCCCGTTTCTCACATCAAGCCGAGCCCACAAGAACACCAACCGAAGCAACCAGTGCTCCCTTGTTCCCAACACCAAAGCACCAGCCTGCAGTCGAAGTAACGAGGAGAGGGAAGAGGTTCTAGAAGAGAAGGAGCAGCATCCAGAAGAAGGGGGCGACCACATCCAGAAGGAGGGGAGACACCCATAGCTAGAAGAGGGAGACCAGAAGGTATCTCGACCCGAAGGGAGCCACACCTCTGCGACCTTGTCTTCCCTAGCACCGACCACACTCAGCCAGCCTCCCATTCCAGCCGAACCATCCAAGTACCCTGTAGCTACAGTACGAGCTTCCATGGGTAGAGGATAGATCGGGGTAGGAGCTAGCTAAAGGGGTAGCACGAGGAGGTACCCTATAGCTATAGTAAGGGCTTCCATGGGTAGCACGAGGAGGTAGATCGGGTCTTTTCTCCGAGGGATCTCAGTAGTTGGGGTTAAACACTAGTGTAGCATCTGTTCTTGTTTCACGCCAACCCAACGTTCATCATAGATCCGCAAACAAAAGCAAAAAATAGTAAACAAGTGAAGCAAGAAAAACTAAAATGTGGGTAGAACCCTAGCTCCAGTGGCAACGGAAGGGGAGAGAATGGAGCGGCGGCACTTGTGTCGCCAGCCATCATGGCGGCTGGCAGAGGCTGGCACGGGTTGGTTAGGCCAATGAGCCGGGAGGAGGCGCCAGAGGAAGCAAGGCTGCTGAGGAGGAGACCGGTGGGAGAGGCGCCGGCCAAGCCGAGGGGAGAGCCCGGAGCAGAGCAAAGTGCCAAGAGGAGGCGGCGGCGTAGAGGCGCCGAGTAGAAGTGAGGTAGAGGAGATGCAACCGAGGCAAAGAAAGATAAGGGGGAGCCGAATGGCTGTCGGCCAGGGGGAAGAAAAGAAAAGAAAAGAAAAGAGGGGAATAATTAGAAAAGGAAAGAAAATAGGAAGATAAAAAGAAAGAAGAGAAAATTGTAGAAGAATAGAAAAATAACTCGCATCACGGACCGCGTCAATTTTGGAATCGATTTGTCGGATCGCATAAAAATGGCAAGTGAACTCATTTAATTTGCGCTAACTAAAAGTTGAACGATAGATCGTCAAAATAGGTTGGACGCCAATTTAAATAACTGAAATTCAATTGCCTTAGCGTATTTCATTGCATTTTGTGTCTCGACTCAATTGTCCCGCCAATGTAACTAAACTATAAAGCGTAGGCTTAAACGACCAATACTATACCAGGCAAGATTCCTCGATCATCTCTTCTGAAATGAGCTTCAAGCTTTCGTATATTATTCCTGTCCTCACTGCATTGCAAATCTAATTTAAAAATGAGAAAATCTAATTTGAAAATAAAGAATGGTGTGGTGGTTTTGAGAAATGAGAAATGGAACTGAGTTGCAGTTTGAAAATGGTTGTGATGGAGTCTAGGGTCCATGAATAGAGTCGTGGGTGGTTTATTAGAAATATTTAAGGTGGGTAAAGGGTGCCGATGAAAAGGAAGTGATGGGAGAGAGAGTTGCCGGTGTTGTTCTCAACATGGCTAGCATATAAGATCAAACACCTACCGCTTCGCAGATTTTATGCCAGGTACCTCTCCGCCACCGATATGTAAGACCATATGGCACTGGCGAGTCAAGGGCGATCAGCCCCGCCGCCAACATGTAGCCCACGTGGCGGTTTAGCGGCAGGGCGATCGTTCGCCACGGGCCACTCGTGGTAGCTCGGGCGAGCAGTGGGCGATCAGCCCCACTCAATCGACGTAGCCCACGGGCGCTCGCCAGCGGGCGATCAGTTCCCGCCACGCGCGCCTCTGTGGCGGCTTGGCGAGCAGCGGGCGATAGGCCTCGCTGTCGCGCCGCCTGTGGTAGCTCGGGCGAGTGGCGGGCGATCAAGCCCCACTCGCCGACGTAGCCCATATGGCGGCTCGGGCGAAAGCAGCGGGCGATAGGCCTCGCTGCCGCATCGCCAGCGTGGCGGCTCGGGCGAAAGCAAAGGGCGATCAGCCTTTCGCTGCCGGTGTCGGCCGCGTGGCGCTTTAGCGAGCAGTGGGCGACAGCCCTCGCCACGGGCGTCGCCCTTATGGCGGCTCGGCACGCGGCGCCAAAAGAATGAGAGGAAGCTTTGCTCAAGTCTCCTTCCCCGACACGCCAGGTTAGAGCCTCGACATGCCGTGGTCAGGCCATTGATTGCGAGGAATTCTATGGTCAACACGACGACGGCCCATCCCTCTGATGCCTCACACCTAACCCGCCGCAGAATGTCACATCCCGGCGGACCAAGCGGCCATACAAATGACATTAAATGGGGTTTGAAGGACAAGGCTACAGTGATGGGTGTAATAAATGAGTCGTGGTTCAGTATGACAAGGCTACAGTGATGGGTGTAATAAATGAGTCATAGGTCAGTATGACGCCACCTTCTCACCTGCCCGAGCTGGCCCAATCTATATAAGGGAGCTCTGGTGCATGAAGAAGGGGGCTGGTCGACCAAAAGAGAAAAAAGAGAAGAACAAATCGCAAAGAGCCATTGTAACCGCCTCCATATTTCCTAAACAAAGATCCAACAGGACGTAGGGCTATTACCCATACTGGGGGTCTGAATCTGGGTGCATCGCTGTATTCTTTGATCTGTTGATCCCCCGAATCCTCCGTGTGAGAGTCATTAGGGTTTTCGGCCACGAAGACGCCCTCTACCGAACCATAACCTCCATTCTTGGGAGACACCCTGTCCGTTGACGGGGTCCTGTCCGGTAAAATACGCCAACAGGGGCGCGCCAGGTAGGGGGCTAGTGGTTGGCTCACCCGGCCATCTCTCCGGCGGATTTCGATTCTTTGTCTCGAAGAACCGCAAGATCCGTGATGGTGGGTTCAGACTCCACAAGAACAAGAGGCGGCGGAGGCTAGGCGCCAAAGACACGCCCCAGCGCCTCCCGCCGGACGAGGATAGCCTCACGCCGCTTCGCAGAGCGGTGGTGCCTTTGGTAGCAAATGAACCTCCGGTTCGGCGTCACCGCCATGAGGCAGCCACTCGCCCGTAACTCGTGATGCAATCCGCTCTCTCTCGACCACCCCGGTGGAACTTGTAGAGAAACCCGCCACGCCGTGGTCGGGACATTGCTGGCCTCGTGAGACGTGGCTCACTCCGTAGGATGCTCGACGGTCGGGACCGCTCGAACTCCTCGATCAAAGGTGCGTATAACCGCACCTAAGCTTCTAGTCGCCCGAAGGGAAGCGCCGGCGCCAGAGGGCGAGTAAAGGAAAGGGCATAAGATGAAGGTCCTGCCCGCAAGGAGCCGCGAGACCGAGGGTTCATCTGAGAAGCGCCGGGCGCGCGGTGGCGATTTGCGTGACCACTTGCAGCGCCGCCGTGCCCAGGGGCAAGGCCGCGACGGGCGGATGGCTCCTGAGAGTGAGCTCTTCCCATGACTCTCACCTTCAGAGCGAGGAGGAAGTCCGCTCCTCCGAATCTTTAGGGAGTCGCGATCCGCACTTCTACGGAGACTGTGCCGGTTCAGGGACGGCAGACTCCCTACAAAGTCGGGTGCCAGGCACGACGGCCAAGGCCGTGTGGCGTGGCCCGAAAGTTTTCGTCCGGCCTCTATCGAAAAGTACGACGGCACCACCAACCCGGAGGAGTTCCTGCAGATCTACACCATGGTCTTGGTTGTTGAAAAGGCCATGGCCAATTACTTCCCAACGGCCTTGACGGGGTCTGCCCGGTCTTGGTTGTTGAACCTCCCGCGAGGATCAGTTCACTCGTGGGAGGAGTTGTGCGGCCTCTTCGTCGCCAACTTTCAGGGCTCCTTTGCACAACCAGGCATGGAGGACGATCTCCATGCCCTCGAGCAGGAAAGAAGGGAGTCGTTGCGTGACTTCATTCGACGATTCTGCCATTGTCGCAACACGATCCCTTGGATTTCGGAGTAGTCGGTCGTCATTGCCTTCCGAAGAGGCGTTCGAGACCGTAAGATGCGGGAAAAGATGGCCACCCGCAGCATCAACACCACCTCCGAACTCTTCTCCCTGGCGCACAAGTGCGCGCGGGCAGCGGAAGGCTCGAGGGCCAGTGTCTGGCCCCACGCGCGGGCACGGTGGGGATGAAGTCGGGATCTCGAGGGGTCCCGGCCCTGCGAACAAGAAGGTGTGGAGGCGCGAGGCGGTTGAGACCAGACGGGTCCTGACCGCTGAACGCGAGCATAAGGATACCAAGCCGCGAGGGCGCGACCGCCGTGACCGGCGAGGCGATCACTGCGGTCGGAGGAATGACCGCCGCGAGGAGAAGGAGAGCAGATCCTTCTGCCCGATCCACGGGACCAACACCCACGACCTGGCCAGCTGCCAGGTTGTGAGTAGGATGGTCGAGCAGCGGCTTAAGGAGCGCCGCCTCCGCAACGACGATCAAGACGAAGACCTTGCCCCGTTGGCCTTCCAGCAGGCAGACCATGTCGTGGCGTACATTTATGGTGGTTCGTCCACCTACCCCTCCAACGCGACGTACAAGCGGCTGAGGAGGGAGGTCTGCGCCACGGCACCAAGTTCAGGGGCGGGTTGGATGCTGAAGTGGTCGGAGGAGCCGATCACTTTCATTCAGGCCAACCTCCCTGAGAGCACTGCCGGCCTAGGTCACCTTCCGATCGTGGTCTCGCCCACGATCCAGAATGTGAGGCTCGAGCGGGTACTAGTGGACGGAGGGAGTTCTATCAACCTCCTGTCCTCCCAAGCGTTCCGGGCGCTCCAGATATCGCGACAAGAGCTGCGCCCTGCCTTGCCGTTCTAAGGCATCGCCCCGAGGGCTGGCTCGGTCCCCCTGGGCTAGGTGTGCCTCCCCGTCACCTTTGGGGAGGAAAGCAACCACCAGACGAGTGGTCAACTTTGAAGTCACGACTTGACCTTCCAGCATAACGCCTGGCTGGTCGGCGTTGGCCAAGTTCATGGCGGCAACCCACTATGGATACATGGTGGTAAAGATACCAGGGCCTGGTGGCCTCATAGTCATCCGGGTGGATAGGCCAGAAGCCTTGCGTTGCCACAAACACGCACTGGACTTGGCTAGTGCCACCTGCGTGAAGCCGGCTGATGCCGCCTTTCCGGGAGCCCCTCAGGCGCAAACCCGTGCCTCGCCCGGCTCGGTCGGCGAGGTGAATGTGGTCTCCCTGAGTGAGGGTGAGCCCGGGAAGACCGTCTTCATTGGCGCCAGTCTCAGCGCCAAATAGGAAGACGTGCTCGTCACCTTCCTCCGGTCTAATTTTGACGTGTTCGCCTGGCAACCGTCCGATATGACTGGGGTCCCCAGGGAGGTGATCGAGCACCGATTGGCAACGCTCCCAGGAGTGCGTCCGGTCCACTAAAAGGTCCGGAGACAGGCACCAGAGCGGCAAGATGCTATTCGGGAGGAGGTAGAGAAGCTGTTGCGCGTAGGGATCGTTCAGGAAGTCTCACCCCGAGTGGCTTGTTAACCCTGTGCTGGTCAAGAAATCCAATGGGAAGTAGCAGATGTGTGTCGACTTCACCGACCTCAACAAGGCCTGCCCGAAGGATCTTTACCCCCTGCCGCGCGTTGATCTCATCGTCGACTCAACGGCAGGGTGCGAGTTGCTATGCTTTCTGGACGCGTACTCTGGGTACCACCAGATTAGTATGGCGGCGGAAGGCGAAGAAAAAACCGCTTTTGTAACCCCATGGGTGTTTATTGTTATATCAGAATGGCTTTTGGGTTAAAAAATGCTGGTTCTACTTATCAACGCGCCATGCATATTATTTTCCGTCCACAGATAGGGCGAAATCTTGAGGTGTACGTCGACAACTTGGTTGTGAAATTTAAAAAGAGCGAGGAACTGATCGAAGACCTGGAGGAAAGCTTCACCAACCTCCGGAAGAATTACTTAAAGCTCAACCCTGAGAAATGTGTGTTCGGCATACCCTCTGGGAAGCTGTTAGGGTTCCTCGTGTCCAGGCAGGGCATTGAGGCCAATCCTGACAAGATAGCAACCATCGAGCACATAAAGCCGCCTGTTCGACTCAAGCGGGTGCAGTGCATGGCTGGTCGTCTGGCCTCCCTTGGGCGATTTATCACCCGGTTGGGAGAAAGAAGCCCGCCCCTATTCAAGCTGCTGAAGAGGACCAACCACTTCGAGTCGACTGAGGAGACTCAACGAGCATTTGAAGACTTGAAGCAGTACCTCTCCTCCCCGCCAATGCTGGTCACCCCCAAGCCTGACGAACCATTGCTCCTGTACATCGCCGCAACCCCTGCAGTGGTGAGCGCGGTACTGGTGGCGGAGAGGGCAGGCGTTTAGAAGCCGGTCTACTACGTCAGCAAGGTGCTACACGAGGCAGAGACCAGGTACCCGCAAGCACAAAAGATGTACGCCGTCCTGGTGGCGTCCAGGAAACTGCGGCCTTACTTCTAGGGGTGAGAGATCACGGTGGTCACTGCCTACCCCCTGCGAGAGATCCTCTACAATCGGGAAGCAGAAGGCTGTATCGCCAAGTGGTCGGTGGAGCTGGGGGAGTTCCATATAGCCTACACATAATAGATCATTACTTTTCATCAACATGAGTATATGAAAACTGGTGTAGTTAATATATACTCATATCAATTTAAATGATAATTTAAATTGAGTTCGTTTGTCCTATTAATCATTAAAGAACATTCATCATGTGTTGATGGTGTTCCGTGATTAATTAAGGACAAATGGATAGTTCTTAAGTATAATAAAGCATGTGTTGCATTATTGTACTTAAGACACACTTAAATTATTCAAATTAATTTAGGTTGTGCTCAATTGATCTAAAGGCATCCATTATGTGTTAATGGAGTACAAGAGATAATTGAGACAATCATGCATCTTGGATTAACTATTCTATGAGTTGTAATTGAGTTTAGGTTAATTCCAAAGATGGATGAGATGATGAAAACGGGATAAGGACGGCATCATGAGGTGATGAGCGTTAAGAGAAGATCCCGAAGTTAAAGAAGAGGAGTCGAGTGGTGATCCCGGGGGAGTATCAAAGTAAAGAGTATGAAAACCCCAAAGGGGATTGCTTGCGCGCGGTGGCGAAGGTATAACTAGATAGGCTAAGGACTTTGTAGTCTTTGCGTCTAAGTTTTTATCGCCGTACTATTAAGAGGGGTTGTCTCCTAGTTTGAGCTTCATCATGTGTTGGTGATCTCAATCCTCGTTCACTCGAGCTCAAATCATTTGGTTTTGGTTTTTGCATAAGGGTTAACCATTTGACATGTGTTGCGAATGTGTTAAGCTTATGGTTGGTTGTTTTGCATTATGCTCGGAATTGCATGTGTTGCAAAGAAGAAGAGTATATGCATTAGGTTTTCGCATAAACCTTTGATTTGCATGTGTTGCAAATAGGATAAGCTATATGTGTTGGCTTTTGCGTGAAATTCACTTTTGCATGTGCTGCAAATGTTGAAGCTTTATGTTTTGTGTTCATTCACAAAACAATCTTTCTAAAACCTGTGGTTGCTTCGAGCTAAGTTTTGCATGTGTTGCAAAAGGAGAGAGCTCAAGCACGATTTGGTGTTTGTGTGTTTGTATGGAACTAGAGGCTTGCATGTATTGCAAATAGAGAGCTCATATGGTTGATTTGGTTTTAATGTGGTGATTTGGTATGGTTGCATGGAACTAGAGAACTGCATGTGTTGCAATTAGAGAGTTCATGCACCTTGATTTGGTGTTGCTTGGAGCTAGACTTTTGCATGTGTTGCATAGAGTAGTGCTAAAGCATGAAATTGGTTTAATGTGTTTTTGCAAGTTCGTTGCGCGAATAAACTGAGGTTTATGAGTCCGGAATTCCGAGAGCATGTGAGTAGGGCTTGCAACGGGTGTTGGCAAGTTGACTGGGTCTCGTGTTGACCTTCACATGGCTAGGGGGATTAATCTCATAAACTCGAGTTTGATTTGCTTAATACGTTTTGCAAATAGATTTTGAGTTGATTGCAAAATGTGTTTTTGCAATTCTTTGAGCGTGAGCTAAGTTGGTGCAAATGTGTTTTGCACGTGTGTATGATCATGTGTTGATCATTTGATGGCTCAAAGAATAGTGTTTAGTTTTTGGAGAAATGTTTGCGCGAAAAACCGGAGTTGTTTCAGTGAGGCCGGTGCGACCGGGCTACCTCTGGTGCGACCGGTCCTTCTCCGGTGCAATTTTTCCAGAGCGAGTGCATTGCTGAATTTAAACGGCGGTGCGGCCGACTTCTTCTCGGTCTCGACTTCTATAAGGCGATCAATTTTCTCCCATGCTTTTCACGAAGGCTCATATTCCTACCGAGAAGGCGGTGCGACCAAGGTCCTCCCACACAACGGATGAGCGATCTGACCGGCCCTCTTGGTCACACTGCCGTAATCTGTTCGATTTTCAACCGTTGGTTCTGTGAGGGCTTGTCGGATAGGGTTTTTGGCTTTTACTGCTTTAGCTCCCAACGGCTAGTTTCCTTTGGTGGGGTATAAATAGACCCCTTGGGGGGCTTGGGGCAGGTGTTGCTGGTTTTGTTGAGTATTTGGGTGAGGTGTTGCATGTGTTGCACACTCACAATTGTTTCTTGAGCTAAAGAGTGAGACTAATTGCATGTGTTGCAATTAGGAAGTGATTTGAGAGCCTCTTGTGCATGTGTTGCACTTGAGGGAGGCCTTGGTGCATGTGTTGCACTAGGTGATCACCGAGAGCGCATGTGTTGTGCTCGGTTAAGTTCAAGTAAGGAGCGGCTTGTTACTCTTGGAGGTTGCCGTCTCCTAGACGGCGTAGGCGTCGTGTGCGGGAGCTCTCAAGGTGTGAGAAGCCCCGGCGAAGTTTGTGAAGGTTCGAGTTGAGCCTACACGAAAGCGTGAAAAACCACGACAAGTGGAAATGAGGTGGGTGCTCGAGTGGGAGCCGGTCCAAATGTTTGGGCTTGCCTCAACGTGGACTAGGGGAGACCGGCAAGTCTCCGAACACCACGGAAAAACATCGTTTGTCTCTTGTCTCTTTATATTCTAGCATTTCCATTATTGCCATATTATTGATTGCTAGACCATATTAGAATTGCTTAGTATTAATTGTTTGTTCAATATAGCAATTCTTGTTTAGAGACATAATTTAGTTTGTGCACTAGTGAGCTTAGTTGATTTAGACCTTAATTGTCAAAACCATGTTAATCGCTTCCGCATTATAATTGATTAGGTTTTGACATAACGGTTGATTAGAGCTTGTTTAGTGAGCGATTAATTTTGCAAAACGCCTATTCACCCCCCTCTAGGCGCATCCTCGACCCTACAAGTGGTATCAGAGCCACGGTCACTCTCATTTTAGGCTTAACCGCTTAGAGAGTAAAAGGGATGGCGACTAGAGGTTTAGTGCACTCATACGATCCACTCATGCTAAATGAATCAAATTATTCATCATGAAAATTATTTATGATTAATTATTTTAAATCCATGAGCCTCCAAATATGGTGGATCGTAGATGTCGGCTTTTCTTCTCCAATAAATGATATTGCTCCAACTAAAGGAGAGGTTTCTCCTACATCTTGACGCTCAAGCAACTAACGTTTTATTTAGTGTTGTGAGCGTAGAAATTTTCAATCTCATTTGCAACCTCTCGAGCGCTCATGCAATGTGGACAAAACTTCAAGAATTATATGACGTATCCACATCTACTAATGAGGATTGCATTGAAGATGCGATGTCGGTTGATGATTCTTCAATCTCTACATCAAGTGATGAAGAACCGGCATCTCCATCAACTTCAACCTCCGCCTCAAGTGACGCATTTAAGATTCACTCAAATCGCGAATTCGCTGTTTTATGGCTTAAAGGTAAAATGAGGTAAGTGATTACGAAGATGAGCCCTCTTATGATGAACTTATGGATATGTTAGAGGAGCTCAATAGTTATCTTGGGAAGGACAAAACAAAATTTAAGATTTTAAAGCTTGAACATGAATCACTTCAAAGTGATTATAATATGCTTAAAAAATCATGAATCCCTCCTTCTCAAAGAAATTTATAAGGCTAAGGTGGATATAGGAGTATCATGTGATTTAATTGATGAAATGTCTTGCTTAAATGTAAATTCTAATATTTCATCAAAAATTAATATGTCCACCTCTTGTGATGATTTAATTGATTTGCCTTGTTGCTCTAATTCAATTGCTAGTACTTCCTCTATGCTTGTTGAGACTATCCTTGTAGAGGAAAATAATAAGCTCAATGCCTAAGTCATTAGATTGGAAAATGACTTGAAGAGGTGCGTAAAGGGAAAGGCCATTCTCGACGAAATCTTGAGCAAGCCAAGGGCGCCTCAAGACAAGCGAGGACTCGGCTACAACTCCAAGAGGGAGAATAGCAAGATGAGGCACAATGCACGACACACGAAGACAATCAAGTGCTTCAATTGCAACAAGAAGGGCCACCTCGCCTCCGGGTGCCCAAACCAAATGGATAACAAGGCCACAACATCAACCATGAGGCAAACCGGCGTTGGGCACAACAAGAAGGTCAAGAGAGGACCAAACGGAGTAACGTGCTTCAATTGCCGGGAAAAGGGATATTTCGGTAAGGATTGTCCCAAAGGTATAACCCCTAAGCCTATTATTGTAAATGATAATTATTTGCTTAGGAAGGACAAGCCCCTATGCCGGCTCAAAATGATATTCATTTGCATAGGAAGAGTAAATCTAGAAATGGGTTTGTTAAATTTGTTAGGACTCCTAAGCCCACTCAATTCAATTCAAATATATTGCTTAGGAGAAATAACAATAGCAAAATATTTGCTAGATATACCAGATCCTCTAAGCCATTTCATAAGTTTAATTATCATATGCTTAGAAGAGATCAAACTAGAAATAGTTTTGCAAAATGCAATTGCCCTCCTAAGTCCTCTCACTTAAATCCAAATTCTTTGCTTAGGAGGAATAATTATCGCAAAACTATTCCTAGTGATGTTAGTCTTGTCAATAATATTAAAATTAGGGCTATTTGGGTTCCTAAATCCATTGTGACTAACATTGTCGGACCCAACAAGGATTGGGTACCAAAAACCGCCTAAAAGATTTTTAGGCAATATGAGATGGATTGGACGCTTGCTCATTCAAGAGGAGAAGGATTATCTCTTTATACAAGTGGTGTCAAGCTTGAAGAACAACATGTCCATCATGAGCCAATGCCATCTCGGGTAACAAGTATTTAAATTGATCCTTATGTCTTATAGCCTTGTGTAGGTTATATTGAAATATTAATGAAAATCAATTTAGATTACTTGTTGTGAGAACTTGCTCTCGCCTCTTACCTATTCTCTTATTGCAAATCTTGAGCAAGTTTAAAAGTGGCACATTAAGGGGGAGTGGTAATTCATATTCATGTGTATCACATCCCTACGCGTGCCCATATTAATATAAGTACATATATATATTTTCAAAATCAACCATTTAGCCAAAAGTCAAAATTTTGTATACTATTAGTATTCTTATGAAAAACTAGTTGAAAAATGTATACAAATGTTTTTGAAATGTTTTCCAAAAGTTTTGGCTTCACAAAATCTATTTTGAAAAGAAAATGAGTTTCATGCCCAAAATCTAGATAGTAGTATCTTGTTTTGGATTTAAACTTATAATTTTCATAGAATTAAAAGTAAAAATATTTTGAAAGTATTTCTAAAACGAAAATCCCAGAGTTAGTCATTCTTAACAATTTTCGTATTCAAAAGATTTTCAAAAGACCAACCTAGTAAAAGTTATTTGATTTTGAAACTCGCCGAAAAACTATACTTGACCCGTAATGGTCATACTATTGCACTTTGTGAGTTTCACCATTTGGATCAATTCTTGTGTAGAAATTTGGTTCAAAATGGTATTTTAGACTCATACACAAAATTCAAATCTATATATCTTACCCCTTGCTTCATTTGAACTTTTGTGTTGATTGAATTTGACTGGGTTTCTATTTGCGTTTTCAAAAAGGACTATTTAGGTCAAAAAGTCAAAATTCATATTTAAAAGGCCCAAATTTGCGAAAAGCTTTGTAAAAGTATTCTATTATGTATTTCAAATGTTTTACAAGCTTTCAAAATGAAAACTATATGTCGAAATCGAATTTGGCTCAAAACGATTTGATTTAATCCAAAATAGCCTATGTTAGCAATATGCTAAAATTATGGCATTCAAGTTGGATTTCGTTATAAATCTTAGCTAGAAATCTTCTTGATACACCAATCTAAGCCATGAAAATTGAAATTGCATGAAATCCAAATTGAATTGCATTTTGAGACTTTTCGTGAAAATCAATTTCCTTTTATGCCTCAAAGCGCAAATTGTCATATCTTTGAAAATAAAATTGCTTTTGAGAAAATTCTTTTTCAAAAACCTTCTAAATAGTCCAAAGTTCATTTCTGGAAAATTTCAAAATATTTGGACTTCATTTGAATTGTTTTTGCCGAAATTTGCAAAAGTCTCATTGTTTCAAAGATGTTAGTGCAGTTACAGATCGACCTCATGGGTTGCACCGGTCAATCGGTCACACCGGCCACCACCATTCTTGATCGGACCGCCATGGCAAGTCTGTTCTGAAATTTTTCAGATTTTTCAAAATTGCTTTTGGGATATCTTTTGATTGGAATTTGCTTTTTCAAAAATTTCTTTTGGGAAAGCTTCTTATGATCCCAAAGTTCATTTGTGCAAAATTTCAAAAGTTTTACAAATTATTTGAAAGAAATTCCAAGAGGTATCAGTTTACGAGCATTTAATTGATTTAAAGGGTGGCATTTACTTGATCTTTTGAAAAGACAAAACTTGCGCAATTCAAATACAAATAACTCCATGATTCATTTATTGAATATCTTGGGAAGTTTATTTATTGCAAGTTTTGGGCACTTAATTGCTTCCAAGTGATATCATGTTTTTGATTTGCTCTGATACTCTGTTTAAATCTTTATGATCTAATTTCTCAAAAATCAAAAGCAAAACTTGAAAATTGGATTTCCTTGATCTATCTTAAGTTATTCTTCTCTTTGATACCCATAAGTATATATATTGCTCGGATACCCATCGATTTTATCGATAATTCCTTCTAGGGGTGGGCATTCGGTTTTTTCGATTTTTTCGGTTTTTAAAAAATTCGATTTTCCAAATGCATAAACCGAACCGAAACCGAATAACTGGAAAAACCGAACCGAATAAATCGAATTAATTCGGTTCGGTTTTTTTTGCTATTCTGCTAACCAAATAGTCGACATGACAACATTCAACAGCGGACATTCAACATTCAACATTCTCATCCCATCTCAATCGACATCGATCTCAAGAACCTAATAAGCATGCAACATTCAACATTCTACATACCGATTACATTCAACAGCGGACATCTCATATTCTCATCTCAAGAACCGAATAAGCATGCAACATTCAGCGAAGCCAACAGACAACATTCAACATTCAACGATGCTGCATGTCATCGATGTCGAGATGTCACGGACTCACTGAGCATTCGCAAGAACCGCGAATCGGGAAGGGAGGGAGGGAGGGATGAGGATGAGGCGACTGAGGATCAGGCGGTGGAGAATTGGCGGCGCCATGAGATGTGGGTCGAGGTCCCATCGCGGAGCCTCTGGGAGCTGGGATCAAGGCGAGCCTCGGGAGCCTCTGGGAGCCTTGGCAGGAGGGGCGGAGGACGCCAGAGGGGCGAGCGCCAGGAGGGGCGAGGGCGATCGGGCGAGGACGGCCGGACGGAGGCGCCTGGGTGGGAAGACGGATCTGCCTTGCCTGAATTGGGGACTGGATTGATGGATTTGGAGAGAACTAGGGTTAGGGTTGGGGACGGGGTGGTTGGGCATTGTCAGGTTGTTCTCTTGGAATGGAATGGGAATGGGGACACGGACACCGGGCCGAGGTGTTGGGCGGTTGGCGTCTGCGTCTTGGCGATTAGTCAAGAAGTCACGGTGACCAAAGAAGAGATCGGTTAAACCGGTTTTTTCGGTTTTCCAAATGCATAAACCGATCCGAAAACCGAACACCGAATAGTGCTCAAATAAAATCGAATCAAGAACCAAAAACCGAAAAAACCGAAATTTTCGGTTAATTCGGTTCGGTTCGTTTCGGTTTTTCGGTTTCGGTTTAAAAGTGCCCACCCCTAATTCCTTCAAGTGGTATCAAGTCTTTGTGATTTGATCCTTAGTGGTATCAATTGAATGTTTATTCACTCCATCTGCTTACAAGTGGTATCACTATGTTATTCTTTTTAAGTGGTATCATTGAATTTGATTATTTCCTACAAGTAGTATTTCATTGCCTATTTGTAGCACTACTCCGATACCTACATTCTTGATTAAGATTTGTCCTCCTAAACTAACATTGTAAGTTCAATCGCCTAAGAATTCTCTGTGTGAGTTTCTTTATGGATTGAAATACATAAAAGAGAAAAATCTCTAGTTAAGCATTGTTCTACAAAAAGTTGAAAATGCTTATTTCCCTTGAGATAGATTTAAAGTGGTATCTAATTTCTCAAGTGATATTTATTCTTTTGGTTTCTTCGTTTAATCCGATTAGGCAAATTATTGGATTCTT
Source organism: Guadua angustifolia (assembly GCA_036346375.1). Taxonomy (NCBI): domain Eukaryota; kingdom Viridiplantae; phylum Streptophyta; class Magnoliopsida; order Poales; family Poaceae; genus Guadua; species Guadua angustifolia. The sequence goes on along the minus strand of CM070502.1, from coordinate 63,742,754 downwards.
CAAGAGAATCATATTAAAAATTTGCAAAGCCTAATAAAATGAGGAGTGAGTTATTTGAATGTTTTTCAAATAATCCGTGTGATACCCTTCCTTCATTGCTTTTTGTGCTTATCTTTACTAAGTGGTATCCATGCTTGAATTCTCTTAAATTCCTTGCCAAGGTCATAAGTGTTCATTTTCAATTCTTGTATGACCTTCCTTAAAAAGGGTAGTTAAATGCCAAAAGGGGAGAATGATTAAGTAAAAAAAAGGGGGGAGAATAATTGAATAAAAAGGGGAGAATGCTTAATTCAAAAATGGGAAAACCAACTTAGACATCCAAACCCATCCATTTTTGGTGTTTAATGCCAAAAGGGGGAGAATGTTTGACTAATTCCCTCTATGTTATTTGGAATTCCCGCTTGCATTATTTGGATGTTCATACCAAAAGGGGGAGTATGTTCAATGTAAGTAATTGATAACAAATGATATTACAAGTGATTTAGAGCATACAAGTTTCTTAGAGAATTAATTTCAAGTGGGTCAAAGCATTGTTTTCATCCAAATAAAATTATATAGAGTGAATTAGTGGGTTTGTCATCAATCACCAAAAAGGGGGAGATTGTAAGTTCAAGAGCCTTTGGTTTCGGTGATTGATGTTAATTAAAGTTTAATCTGTGTTTAATGACAAACCTAATCTTTATGAGACTAACATGTTTTATTGAGCATATATTTAGCAGTCTCATATTTGGATGAAAAATGGAAAACCCAAGGTATGTATGCGTATTCTTTCTAGTATTAATTGCATACTTTGGATTCAAGTTAAAATATGAATATCCCCATTATATTAACCACAAAATGTGCATCATGTTTCCCAATCCATATATTACATAGAATGCACATACTTAGGGGGAGTTTGTAGTTTAACTTGAAAGTCTCTTTGTATTGATCTAATTCTTGTTGACACATATAAGGATCAAGACAAAGGAACTAAATCCTTAAGCATATATTTGAATTGCCTAGTCATAGTATATGGTAATATAGGATATACTCCAATGTGATCAAATTGAATATGTGCATATTATATCCAAGTCAATCATATTTATGCACATATACATGTGGGGTTTATTCTATAGTTGATGACTTAGAGTAATGATCAATTCCAAATAGCTTACACATAATAGATCATTACTTTTCATCAACATGAGTATATGAAAACTTGTGTAGTTAATATATACTCATATCAATTTAAATGATAATTTAAATTGAGTTCGTTTGTCCTATTAATCATTAAAGAACATTTCATCATGTGTTGATGGTGTTCCGTGATTAATTAAGGACAAATGGATAGTTCTTAAGTATAATGAAGCATGTGTTGTATTATTGTACTTAAGACACACTTAAATTATTCAAATTAATTTAGGTTGTGCTCAATTGATCTAAAGGCATCCATTATGTATTAATGGAGTACAAGAGATAATTGAGACAATCATGCATCTTGGATTAACTATTCTATGAGTTGTAATTGAGTTTAGGTTAATTCCAAAGATGGATGAGATGATGAAAACGGGATAAGCACGGCATCATGAGGTGATGAGCGTTAAGAGAAGATCCCGAAGTTAAAGAAGAGGAGTCGAGTGGTGATCCCGGGGGAGTATCAAAGTAAAGAGTATGAAGACCCCAAAGGGGATTGCTTGCACGCGGCGGCGAAGGTATAACTAGATAGGCTAAGGACTTTGTAGTCTTTGAGTCTAAGTTTTTATCGCCGTACTATTAAGAGGGGTTGTCTCCTAGTTTGAGCTTCATCATGTGTTGGTGATCTCAATCCTCGTTCACTCGAGCTCAAATTATTTGGTTTTGGTTTTTGCATAAGGGTTAACCATTTGACATGTGTTGCGAATGTGTTAAGCTTATGCTTGGTTGTTTTGCATTATGCTCGGATTTGCATGTGTTGCAAAGAAGAAGAGTATATGCATTAGGTTTTCGCATAAACCTTTGATTTGCATGTGTTGCAAATAAACTGAGGTTTATGAGTCCGGAATCCCGAGAGCATGTGAGTAGGGCTTGCAACGGGTGTTGGCAAGTTGACTGGGTCTCGTGTTGACCTTCACATGGCTAGGGGGATTAATCTCATAAACTCGAGTTTGATTTGCTTAATACGTTTTGCAAATAGATTTTGAGTTGATTGCAAAATGTGTTTTTGCAATTTTTTGAGCGTGAGCTAAGTTGGTGCAAATGTGTTTTGCACGTGTGTATGATCATGTGTTGATCATTTGATGGCTCAAAGAATAGTGTTTAGTTTTTCGGAGAAATGTTTGCGTGAAAAACCGAGTTGTTTTAGTGAGGCCGGTGCGACCGGGCTACCTCCGGTGCGACCGGTCCTTCTCCGGTGCAATTTTTCCAGAGCGAGTGCATTGCTGAATTTAAACGGGCGGTGCGACCGGACTTGATCGGTCTCGACGTGCTTGCGGCTTGACCGGCCGTCTCCGTCGTTTTTCACGAAGGCTCATATTCTATTGGAGAAGCGGGTGGTGCGATCAAGGTCCTCCCGGTCAACGGATGAGCGGTCGGACCGGGCCCTCTCCGGTCACACCTACTGTAATCTGTCCGATTTTCGACCTGGTTGTGTGAGGGCTTGGCCGGATCGCCCGGGTCCGGCTGGTCCTCGGACCGGTTTTTCTTTTTTTGCTGCTTTAGCCCCCAACGGCTAGTTTCCTTTGGTGGGCTTGGGGCAGGTGTTGCTGGTTTTGTTGAGTATTTGGGTGAGGTGTTGCATGTGTTGCACACTCACAATTGTTTCTTGAGCTAAAGAGTGAGACTAATTGCATGTGTTGCAATTAGGAAGTGATTTGAGAGCCTCGTGTGCATGTGTTGCACTTGAGTGAGGCCTTGGTGCATGTGTTGCACAAGGTGATCACCGAGAGCGCATGTGTTGGACTCGGTTAAGTTCAAGCAAGGAGCGGCTTGTTACTCTTGGAGGTTGCCGACTCCTAAACGGCGTAGGCGTCGTGTGCGGGAGCTCTCAAGGTGTGAGAAGCCCCGGCGAAGTTTGTGAAGGTTCGGGGTGAACCTACGCGAAAGCGTGAAAAACCATGACTAGTGGAAACGAGGCGGGTGCTCGAGTGGGAGCTGGTCCAAGTGTTTGGGTTTGCCTCAACGTGGGCTAGGGGAGACCGGCAAGTCTCCCAACACCACGGAAAAACATCGTTTGTCTCTTGTCTTTTTATATTCTAGCATTTCCATTATTACCATATTATTGATCGCTAGACTATATTAGAATTGCTTAGTATTAATTGTTTGTTCAATATAGCAATTCTTGTTTAGAGACATAATTTAGTTTGTGCATTAGTGAGCCTAGTTGATTTAGGTCTTAATTGTCAAAACCAAGTTAATCGCTTCCGCATTATAATTGATTAGGTTTTGACATAAGGGTTGATTAGAGCGAATTGTTTAGTGAGCGATTAATTTTGTAAAACGCCTATTCACCCCTCTTCTAGGCGCATCCTCGACACTACACAGGTGGCTAGAACCTGTTTAGTTGTTATATCAAATTCAATTATTATTCAATTACATTTTGATCAAATGATACTTTGTGAAATTATTGGTATTTAAAGTCAAATTCTACTTTATGCTAAAAGAGCCATATTATGCCTTCAATTGTTTGGCCATGCATATAGTTATCATGCATTATGTTTCCAAGACTTGCGGAGTACATTTTGTGCTCACCCTTACAATTTCCCAACTCTTCACAGAGGAGTGTGCTGAAGCTGAAGGTGACTACGAATTCTATGCTTATGGTTATGAAGAAGGCGATACGGACTACTAGGACGCGTACCCTAGTCGATTGCCTGTTGGGAATATGGATTGGCTCATTCTGCTGCTGTTATTTTGTTTCCGTTGCTTCTTATTAAACTCAAGCCATGAGGCTGACTATTTGTAATAATTTGGCCATAAAGCTAGTACCCTCTTTGCTTAATTAATGTTATTTGCTTCGTGATATGATTGTGTTATCATCACTATTTCCACTGTGTGTGCTAGTTTTTCCTGGACTAGCACGGTTTTACACAGAGTGTTCGGATTTGGAAATCCAGTCCTGACAATGGATAAAACCTTGCTACAAGAAGACATAAAATCTAAGTGTGGTGAGAGAAATCGTCTATAAAAAGAATGTAATATTTATGACCCCTTTTGAAACAAAAGGAGCTAGACCCCAAACATCAGAGTGAATAAAATCAAAGGGACGTTGGGATATAGACTCACTAGAAGGATAGGGGAGTTGTAGTTGTTTACCAAGCTTACAACTCGCACAATCTCAAGAGGTATCACCAGACACAGACCCCTAAAAGACCATGACGAACTAAAGAAGACAGATGTGACCCACAAAGATGCCTTAAATGGTGATGCTACTGAGCAAACGACCTGATAGAAGATGCAACGGAGGCGGAAGCAGTAGAGGAGACGGCAAGACTCGTAGAGGCAGTGGAAGGTAGACGAAACTAGTCAAGATCCCAAAGGCGTTGAGAGTCACGGTGGTGAGGGCCAATACCAACCAGAGATCAGAGGGACCGAATATGCAATCCGACCCTCAGGTATATCGTGACTAGTCCAGATCACGCTTAGTGCACACAGGCTCAACATTAGTATACTGCACTAGTCCAGGATCTCGCAACCTCCTCAGCGCTCCTCCGGCGACAATGCAACAAGGAAGAGATGCGGCGAGTTGTGGCGATTCTCAAGAGAGGTACCCCGGCCCTTAAATACCCTCGGCGTGCGCGGGAGTCCGGATTGAAGACGATGACCAGTGACCGCACGATCTCGATCCGACGGTCGGACGGCTTAGGGTTTTCCGAATCGGTATTGGTTGACGAAGGCCGTTCGATCTTGATCCGATGGCGACGAAACGGTAGGGTTTTTATTTTACGTGCGATGATGAAGTCCGTTGGATCGAAATCCAACGGCGCATGTTGATCCTCCCAACTCACTGACCACCAAGACAAGAATTGGGTCGCGTCTTCTATCGTTCATGGGGAATTTTCCGGATTTGCCATTTAAAATAATTCGAGAAATTCATTTGATTTATTTAGTGTAGTAAAATACTTCTAAAAATTCCAAGAAAAATCTCAAAAATATTTTGAGACATTCTGGACCTAAATAAAATAATTTTGGCAAAACTTTATTTTAAACTCTTCTTTTAATAATTATTTCTTAACAAAAGGTATTATGTTTAAATTCCAAATAATTCAAATAAATCTCAGAAAATCCAAATAATTCAGAAAATTCACAAAAATCATAAATTGCAATAAAATAATATTAAATAATTAAAATGTTAAAATTGGGATGTTACAAACCTCCCATCATGAATCTCGACCAAGAGATTGTAATGACCAGAGAATAGGTTTGGGAATTCTGCTTTTAAATCCTCTTCTCGCTCCCAGGTTGCTTCGTTTTCTGAGTGATTACTCCATTGTACTCTACAGAAACGAGTGGACTTATTTCTGGTCCTACGCTCCATTCCATCCAGAATCTTAATTGGCTGCTCTTTGTAGGTTAGGTCTTCTTGCAACTCGATAGCCTCTAACGGCGTCTGCTCTGCTGGCACTCTAAGACATTTCTTAAGCTGTGACACATGGAACACATCATGAACTCCTGCTAATGATTGTGGCAACTCCAACTGATATGCAACCTCTCCTCGGTGGCTTAGGATCTTAAATGGTCCGACATACCTAGGTGCGAGCTTCCCTTTGACATGAAACCTTTTTACACCTTTCAGGGGAGTGACTTTGAGATATACGAAATCGTTGGGTTCGAAACTCAACTCTCGTCGACGATTGTCAACATAGCTCTTTTGCCTTGACCGTGCTGTTCTCAGTCTTTCTCTAATCATGGCAACTTGTTCTTCGGCTTCTCTGAGCATTTCAGGCCCAAATACTGAACGCTCCCCCGTCTCATTCCAATTCAACGGGGTACGACAAACACGACCATATAAGGCTTCAAATGGTGACATTTGCAAACTAGCCTGGTAACTATTGTTATACTGTGCTCTACATATGGCAAGCATTTATCCTAAGATGTGGCATAGCTAATGCTCAAGCCCTCAATATGCCTTCCAGAATCTGATTAACTCTTTCTGTCTGACCATCCATCTGAGGATGATATGCGGTGCTGAAATTCAAGCGAGTTTTCATTGCTTTATTTAACTTGTTCTAAACCTCGAGATAAATTGAATACCTCTATCGGACATAATCTTCTTAAGCACCTCATGTAGTCACTCAATCCCTGACACATACAGATCTGCCAAACGATCTTTTGAATACGTAGTCTTCAGTGGTATGAAATGAGTAACTTTGGTCAATCCTTCAATAATGATTCCTCCGTCTTTGTATCCTTTATGGTCAATTCACACTTGGAGATCTTTTTACTGGTTTGCTTCCCACTTCTACTCAGGGATCCATAACGATTGCAACGAACCAACAGGTTACCAATGCCTTGACTTTATTCTCTGACCTACATCACATCGAGTATCATAACCAATAGCTTCGCTCTTCACCTTAGGCTATCAAACTTTTCCTTTAGACCTTAATACATTCTGGCACCTTTTGGATGAATCGAATACTTAGAATCATTAGTTTCCTCAAATATCATCTGCCTAGGATCTTCCTATCTAGCACATTGTTTCGGCCTTAAATCCTCATAGTATCCTAATCACTTAAAATTCTGTTTCTTGGCTAAGCCTTCTTTTTTCCTCGACTTGATTTTGTACTTTCTCACCCTTCAACTTTCTGTGATCTAATCTTCTAATATCGGTCTTATTTTCAAGGTAACTATGAAACTTTATCGAACATCTCCGATTCGACCTCTCGAATTCTTTGCATAACCCTAGTTGATCGCTTATTATTACCTATTAGACTTGTGGCCTCATAACTCAAACGCCGATTACCACAATGACCCTCCTAGAATGCCCATGGGTTCTGACACTAGAATCTTTGATCATTTCCAGTCATTATCTTTATTCCGTATTAATGTCTGACTGGGTAAATATATAATTTAGACTCTTGTGATTCCCATCTATTTTCGTTGAGATGGTGACACCATATTTTCAAATTGCGCACTACGACAGCTAACTCCAAGTCATACGTAGGGTAATTCTCCTCATGCTGTCTCAATTGCCTCATCGCATAGGCAACAACATTGCCATTTTACGCTGATTCGCATCCCCGATCATGCCTAGAAGCATCACCGTACATGTCGAAACTACTCAACTAGTAATACTAACATAGGTGTTAATGTTAACTGCTTCTTCAACTTCCGAAAACTCTCTCCACACTCCGGCGTCCATGCAACTTTTTCTCTTCAACAATCACATAAGAGGTCTAGCTGTTGTCGAAAAACCTTTCTATGAACCAACGCTAATATCCTGCTATTTCCAGAACTTCGAATCTAAATAACGAACTTTGGTTGCTTCCAATATCACACATCTTCCACCTTGCTTGGTTCAACAGCAACTCATTTAGCAGTCTTTATATGACCAAGGTATTCGACCCTTTTTCTTCCAGAGATCACTTTTGTTGAACTTAGCGTACGATGGCTGCTCTTCGAAAAAAACTCATTTCTAGGTTCTGCATGTTTTCTTCTTGTCTTAGAATATACTAGAATGTCATCTATATGGCAATCACGAATTTATCCAAGTAATCCCTAAATACCTTAGTCATCATGTTCATGAAGTATGCGGGGCATTGGTCAATCCAGGAGGTATAGCTAAAACTCATATTATCCATATCGCGTAGAGAACGCAATCCTAGGAACATCTTTCACATGACTCCTCAATTGATGATGGCTGGAGCGAAGTTTTATCTTAGAGAAATTCCAGCTCTCTTCTCAACTGTCCAACCTCGTTGTCGATCCTGATATTGGGTACCTATTTTCGATCTTCTCCTTATTTAAAGCACGATTCAGTGCATTCTCCCGATCTTCTATTTTCCTTTTTTTGATAAACAAGAACTCCCATGGTGACGCACTAAGTCTTCTCAAACTCTTCCTAGTAACTCTTCGATACGCTTTTCTAGTTCCCATTAATTCCTTAGTAGACATTTTTCATGGTCTTTTCGCTATTGGTGTTGTATCGGGCACTAATTTGCCCACGAACTTGATCTTCGATATGACGGTACTAGGCAAATTCTTGGAAAATATATCAAAGTATTTTTCTGACATTTGGCGCATCTTCTAATTGGCAAATTCCACACCATTATCCATCAGTTGGCTAACACGAACTATCATCACTTGAATTTTCCCTTCTTTTCAGGGTTTTAAATCGATATATGATATGAGTCCTCCAATAGACCGGGTCTACTTCCGGCGTCGCCGCTTGAATGAATCAGCAGAAGCTGGCGCGCCGGATGAGACTGCGGCACGGAGTGAGCGGCAAAAGGAATAGTATAGCTAAGGAATAGTTAGTTGCTGCCTGCATGCAGGTTTAGAAGTGCAACACGGCAGCGCCAGGGAGAACAGAGTCCGTTGTAATTGAATTAGTGAGAGGCAAGGATTCTTATCCGAGTCGATTAGAGTCGATGGGATCCAAGGATCCAGGAGTCTTATATATGTACTGCAATCAGGGGAATAAAGAACAAGCTTGAAGTGTCAATTAACTTACCTCAGGCGGCGGCTCCGACAACAGCCAAGTCTCCGGCGGCGGGCACCACGGCAAGTTCCTCGTCATCCGCGGGTGGCGTGCGTTCCGGCCGACGGCCCGACACTTCATTGCATTTAATCGGTTCATCTGAATCGACTCATACCAATTTGGTATCAGAGCCGGTCGAAAGTGGGAGCATGGCGTCGCCCATTGAAGACCGCGTTGCTGGATTGGAGACAGAGATGAAGGAGATGAGGGCCATGATGGGGGAGATGATGAAGATGATGAAGGAGAAGGCACCGCTAGGTGAGCCCAGGGGGATCGGCGGTGGGGAAGGCCAATCATCGCGACAGGGCGTGAGTCAGGGCTCAGGTGAAGCAGGGGAGGACTCTTACGTACCGCCGCCAAGAAGAAACGGCGCGAGGAGTCTGAATCAGGCACGCGACAAGCAGGCGCAGGGGAGATGGATGGGACAGGGGCGGCGAGAGGAGGAGGAAGATCAAGATAGAAGATGGATACCTCGTTTTCCCCGTCTTGACCTCTCGGAATACGATGGGCAGGAGGATCCCCTGAGATGGTTGCGGAAGTGTGAGCGCTTCTTTCGCTTGCATCGCATCCCTGAAGAGGGGTACGTAGAAGTCGCCGGGCTCCATCTCGCAGGGGAGGCGCAGGAGGTACTGGATAACTGGCAATTGGAGGAAAAATGGATTGCATGGGAAGATTTCTCGGAAGCCTTCATCCAGCGATTCGCTCGGCACTCGAGTGTTGGACCCTGGGGAGACCTCATCAACTTCAAACAAGATGGAAGAACAGTGGATGAATATGCCAGGGAGTTCCAGAGATTGCTAGCACGAGCCCCACGCATGAAAAGGGCGGAACAAATAGAGACATTCATGGCAGGGTTATCTGTAGCACTAGGGGCGGATGTGCGACGCGAACGGCCCCGAGATCTCGCAGAAGCCATAGGATTTGCGCGTGAAGCAGAGGCCAGGAAGGCGGCATGGATCGCGGAGGCAGTACAAGGCTTCGCGAACGCTAATTATGGGCGCACCCAGTTTGGCCGGGGAGGATTTACTCCTGTTCCAACCAGATCCGGCGCTAGCATGCCGGCAGGGCCTTCCATTGCCATGGGAAGGACAAATTCAGGCGCTGCACAAACAGGAGGCGGAAATACTCGACCAACGGCATCGGTGGATTTAACGGCTCGAGACCACTACCAACAGTCAGAGTAAATGCGACTTCAACCCCTACTCGACTGCGGCTCACGGCGGACCAATTAGCGGAAAGAAGGGCTAAAGGATTATGTTATAATTGCGATGAGGTATACACGAGAGGGCACAGGTGCAAACGCCTGTTCCACCTAGAGGTTGAAGAGGAAGATGAAGAGGGGGTAGACGAGGAGGAACCCGACCTGCAAGAAACAGATATTTCCCTGTCTATGATCGCTGCCTTGGGCCCCAAACACGGAGATACGATGCAAGTGACAGTATACATGGATGGGAAACGTTGGCTCGGCCTCATCGACAACGGAAGTACTCACAATTTCATGAGTACTTACGTGGCCCATCAAGGGAAATGGCAACAAATGGAAGGCGCCCAAAGAAGTTGGCGTGGCGAGGGCTCACACTTGCCTGTCTAGGAACAAGACTGCGTCTGCAGATTTACTATCCGGCAAGACCGGTTTGAGGCCCCATTTATTGTGTCGCTTATTGATGGATTCGATATCATCCTAGGAGTGCAATGGCTAAGAACTCTAGGAGACATCCAATGGAACTTTGAGGAGTCAGTCTATGGTGTTTGGGCCCAAAACGCAGCCACAGCTTCAAGGAATGCAAAAGCGGAGGGAGACCGATGCACACTGCAGATTACAAGAGGCCCGCAATGCAGAGCTTTTGGCGGATATGAGGGCGTCTTTGCAGAGCAAGCGAGCTTGCCTCCGGCCAGTGGTGCGATCATCGAATTACACTGGCCGAAGGTACCGATCCAGTGGTAGTAAGACCATATCGGTATCCATACCGCCAAAAAGACGAGATAGAAGCCCAATGTGAAGCTATGTTGAAACAAGGAATCATCCGGCCCAGCAGATCACCCTTCTCATCGCCTGTCTTACTGGTCAAGAAAGCTGACGGGACGTGGCGCTTTTGCGTGGATTACCGCTGTAACGTCCCAAAATTTGGGTTTTCAAAAATATTTTGTGAAGCTTAGCTCCCCAAAAATTCGCGATAATTTTCTCGCTTAATTAAAGCTTAATCTGGAATTTTCTAAAGTCAAAACAATTTAATTTGACTAATATAAACTTTAATTAAAATAAATTCAGTTTTATTTGGGTTCCTTGTGCTTCTAGGATTTTCTTTGTATTTTTTTAGAATTGTTGGAATTTATTTGGAATTATTCGGAATTAATTTAAACCAAGCCTTTTACTTAAAGTAATTAAATATTTCAAAAGAGAAAATAAAGTTCTGCTGAAAACATTTTATTTGAGTTCCAAAATGTCCCAAAATATTTTCTAGAATTTTTCTAGAATTTTTTGGTATTTTTATTGCCTCAAAAGAATTAATTTGGATTAAGTCCTTTATGGAATTAATTAAAAATTTGGAAAAACTTATCTAAAGTTTTATTGAAAATATTTTATTTGAGTTCAAAATGTCTCAAAATATTTTATAGAATTTTTCTGGAATTTTCTGATAATGTTTCTATTTTTCTTGAATTAAATGAATTTCTAGAACTAATTCAATTCGGATTCTGTTTTCCACGTGTCTCCTTCTCGCGCTGCCACGTGTCGACTCCTCGTTCGACCACGTCGCCGAGCCGCCACAACCCTCCGATTCCGATCCGACGCACCAGAATGCGCCACGTCACCCAGAATTGCGCAGCGACGCCAACTGCTCGTATAAATGCCTGTGAGGCCGGTTTTGCATTTTTTGGTTCTTCTTGACCTAGCCGCCACCCCAAACCCTAGTAGACCTCCCATGACCTCTCCCACACGTCCTCACCTCAGATCAACTCACCCAAACCCTAGAAATCCATCCTCATCCTCCAAACGCACAAGCCGCCTCGGCGAACTTTGAGGCGCGTCCCCCATCAACCCGTCGAGTCTTTTCAAGATCCGTCTTCGCCACGGCGTGCTCTATGGTACCCTCTGTCTCCCATCCAAATTTGGTGCAATTTCATCCAAGGTATCAAAAGTTACGGCCGCCCAAAGATCAAATCTTGCCGGAGCCCGTTCTCCCTCGTTTTTGCGAGTGTGACCGTGAAATTTTTATGGTAGACTCCTCTTGATGTCCCCTACACGGTGCTCACCCTAACTCATGGTTTTGCTAGCAGGATTTGCGCAGAAAAATCAATCTTTCCCGATCAGACTGCGTTGCGGACGGCTGAAAATTCGTCGCGCGTTCCCCGTTGATCCAAAAGGTAAAACTCAGATCCGTTTGCGTCACATTGTGCCAAATGATCCCAGATAGCTCTCTGTAAAATTTGGTTAGGTTTCATGCAGTACTTTAATAGTTATGACCATTTGATCTATTAGCTCCGAGAGCCGTTCATCGGCAGTTTGTGATCAATCCGGTGGGTCGCCGCCAAATCCGCCTATATTGTTGAGTTCGTCTCATCGCGTTCTACGTGATGGACACTTCCCCTTTGCTGTTGCATCCTCCGAAATTTTTTTTATTCGTTCGGCCGCCGCCTTTCGCCACCGCGTAGCGTCGTCTTTGCCGCCAACCATCTTGGATGGTCGTGACCATGTCACCCTGTCCGGTAGGTACATACCCTACTGTTTTGGCCATCCTTGGAGTTCATTTGATCTCCGGTTGCCGTCAAAGCCATAAACTAGTATCTACCCGTCGTCTTTCGGCCTAGTCCGTTGTACCGGTTCGCGTTTCGGTTTGTCATCCTTGATAAACTTTAATCGCAGAGCCAACCCTACCCATCCTACCCTATGCCAAGTGTATCCATCCTTGAATCGTTTCGCTCAAACCCGGACTTAACCTTTGGTCCAATTTGTCGTTGCGTCACGACATGTGTACCCCCGATCGCAAATCAAACATGAGCCATGTCATGACCTCGCTGCTCTATCATTGTACCGATGGTCGCCATCCTGTAATCTCAAAAGTGTTTTGTTAACGCTTCATATTCACCGTTAACGTTCCACCGTTAACGTTCGCCATTAACGTTCCACCGTTAACGCTCCAACGTTAACGCTTTGCTCTCATCGTATCGCTGTCATCGCATGGGGGCATGCAAGTGAAAGCCCTAACGTGATGTCCTTACCTTTTCTATCGCCTTATTGTGATCTAGCCATCACGTTGAGTTCAGCCTCGTATTCCTGTCATAACCGCCTCATCGTTGTCGAGTTCCGTCCCCGATGTAAGACCATAGTGGATATCGATCCCATCCGTCCTTGTCTTATCCTTGAAACTCTAATCCGCCATTAACCTAGAATTCATTCGTGGTCTTGGTCGATAGACCATTAGCCATATGTCATATTCTTGTGCCAGACCTAGTCTATCAGTCTATCTTCCTTTTGGTTGACTGTGCCGTTCGACCAACAAAAGTCAACCTCGAGCATCTGCTTAGTTCATTGTGAACTAACGTATCTTCATGGACCCAGTCTATAGATCGAGAGCCCAAATGTCATTGTCTGTCCAATCTCGATAGCAACTTCAAAGGAAATATTTCTCGGAATATTATTCCTTCTTTCCCAGTTATTAATCTTTCTCTTCAGTGTATTTTCCGAAAGCCATTCTCTTTTGTCTAATCATCGGCCTAATCCATTCAAGTTCCTAATTTCATCTAAGCCGTTGTGCCCAATGCTACTCGTTCTTAATTTGGAGTTTACTTGATTTGCCTTTTGAGTTTTGTTGTATTTGTGTTTGTTTATCGTTAGACGCGTTTTAAGTCGCTCGAAGGAGTGAGAATCAAGCAAGCGGAGATTGAAGGTCGAGGATCAAGGATCGAAGATAAAGAGTAAAGAATAATAAAATTGCAAGGGCAGGGCAAGTTGTGCTTTGACCATATTGATCCCATTTTTAAAATTATTTCGTTTGAAATTATTGCATGCTAGTTTGAAATAAACAGATTTCAATTAATCAGGATTAGATAATCAACCTACTTGTTATTGCCACCTTGTCGCTATTATTTGTATGCCATGATTCATTTGTCACCCTAGATTGTGGGTTAATAGTTGGACATTAATAATTTGCCAACATGGGTTAATTAGACCGTATGTAGTGTGCTTAGCCCCGCCACGTAGATTTGTCATGATTTTGGAAAATTAAAGTTAATATTGACTTAATGAGATATGGAACGTGTTTTTGAGAATGTGACATGTGTTATTGAGTTGATGATGTACGTGGTGCATGGTAAAGGGCTGGGGTGGGAAAGTGATTTAGATTGAGGCAAGTGGCAAGATTGTTTCGGTGGGCCAAGAGTGGCAATTGGTGATCGCCTTTGGTTTTAGATTGTTTACGGTGGGCCAAGAGTGGCAATTGGGCGATCGATTTGGTATTATGACATGTGATGTGATGAACTTTTGGTTAGTCTTGCCTCGGTCAACTAAGGACTTAACCTTGCGAGCCTTTGACTGAGTCTTTCATACAACCACAAGTTAGGAATGGGACGGACCTAGTGAGTAAACTGTGAAATCTATTCTTTGGTACTTGTCGTGGTGGTGTGGGGCAGGAGGAGCGGTGAGAACTCACATGGCGCAGAGGGGGCCTGGTGTGGTAACCAGTCCCTCAAAGGTTGAAACCTTAGCGAGGCGATCTTGGGTTTAGACGGATCTTTGGAAAGGCTTTGTTATGATCGCTCATTCGCATACTCTTGTATGGCGATTCATGGATGACGTGGTGAGTTGATTATATCTTGTGGGTAAAGTGTATAACCTCTGCGAGTGTACAACCTATTGAATAGCCGTGTTTCACGGTAGATTGAGCATTGCTCGGGATTCTGATCAAGGGTTAGATTTTGATAAAAATGAGGTTGGGAATGTGGATAATGTGATGTGGAACTTGGTTAAGGATGAGAAATGCTTCACTTGAGAATGTTTGCGAAAGTTATTATTGGTACTACTTGTTTTACTGCTTTTCTATCTACTACGATTATTTGTGAAAGCTGCTTTATTGCAAAAGAACCATTGACCATTCCTTTGGAATAAGCCATGCATGTAGTAATAGAAGCGCATTACATGCATGACTTGTTGAGTACGGTTGTGTACTCACCCTTGCTTTAACAAAACATCACCGTTGAGGGAAGTCTTTGTCTTGAAAAATGAGAAGTTACGCAAGAAGGCGATTATCTAGGAGTCGAACCTGTCGGATGCCGTGGTATATTGAAGGGTTCACCGACGTTCTTCGTTCATTGCTACTTATTTGAAGTTGAAGCCGTCAAGGCCTCATATGTGTAAGGTTGACCTTAAGGTCGCTCAATAGTTTATATTTTATAATTGTGTTACTTTTATTATTCATTGCAGGTATGATTGTGATATTCATCTATGTTGAGACTGTGTGCACTAGCGTGATCCTGGACTAGTGCAGAATACACAGAGGGTCCGGATTTGCACATTCGGGTCCCGACAACCGCGCACTCAATGCCAAGA
This sequence comes from Guadua angustifolia, assembly GCA_036346375.1. Lineage (NCBI taxonomy): Eukaryota > Viridiplantae > Streptophyta > Magnoliopsida > Poales > Poaceae > Guadua > Guadua angustifolia. The sequence continues at coordinate 63,727,557 of CM070502.1, read as the reverse complement.
CAGTCAAAGACAAGTTTCCTATCCCAGTAGTGGAAGAATTGCTCGATGAGCTTCGGGGAGCTCGTTTCTTCTCCAAACTTGACTTACGTTCGGGCTATCATCAAGTCCGGATGCGGGACGAAGATGTCGACAAAACGTCCTTCCGAACACACCACGGACATTACGAATTCCTCGTGATGCCCTTTGGGTTATCTAATGCGCCATCGACATTCCAAGCTCTCATGAATGAAGTTTTACAGGACTTTCTTCGCAAATTCGTCCTCGTATTTTTTGATGACATACTAATATATAGCCGCTCGGAGGAAGAACACGGGGAACATCTCCACCTCGTGTTGAGTCGGCTACAACTCCATCAACTCCGCTTGAAGAAATCCAAATGTGCATTTGCTCAAGAACGCATTGGATACTTGGGTCACATTATTTCCTACAATGGAGTAGAGGCTGATCCGGAGAAACTACAAGCAGTGAAGTCATGGCCGTGCCCAACGACGGTCTCGGCGCTCCGGGGCTTCCTAGGATTGATAGGGTATTACCGGAGGTTCATATAGGGCTATGCCATCATCGCCGACCCCCTTACGGCATTGCTACGGAAGAACAACTTTACTTGGACTCCGGCGGCTCAGGAAGCCTTCCAACGCCTCAAGCAAGTACTCATCTCTGCCCCCGTTCTTCAAATGCCTGACTTCACCGCACCCTTTGTGGTAGAATGTGATGCTTCTGGTAATGGAATTGGAACAGTCCTTCGGCAGCAGGGCCACCCAATCGCTTATTTCAGTTGGCCGCTAGCAGACCGTCACAGGAGACTTGCGGCATATGAGAGGGAGCTCATTGGGCTCTCCAAAGCAGTACGACATTGGCGACCTTATTTATGGGGACATCCTTTCATCGTCCGCACTGATCATAGCAGCCTTAAGTTTCTTCTTGAACAAGCCCTCATCACGCCACCGCAACAGCATTGGTTGAGCAAATTGATGGGCTTCGACATTGTGCCGCCATGTCAGTCCCACAAAACGTGACCCGAGCCCAATGGTTGGATTTGTTGCGTAATGACACAACGGTGCAGCAGCTCATCAACAAACTAAGAACGGCAGCAGCCCCAGCACACCCAGCCGAACACAGCAAGGAACCTCGGTGGGAAGCAAAAGGAGTGTTATACCGCAACAATCGCCTGTTTATACCGCCCTCGTCAGCACTGATTGAACCCATTATAGCGTCAGTTCATGACCTCACGCATGAGGGCATCCAGAAGACCCTCCACCGTTTACAGGCCAGTTATTGGTGGGAATGCCAGCGGGCATCTGTCGAACAGTTTGTGGCGAAGTGTAGGGTGTGTCAGCAAAATAAGGTGAGCACTTTGGCCCCGGCAGGCTTGTTACAACCACTGCCTATTCCCCGTCAGGTGGTGCGTCTTCATGGTATACCGGAATCAATTGTCTCGGACCGTGATCCAGTCTTTTTAAGTACTTTTTGGCAAGGGTTGTTTCGAAGAAGTGGGACAGCGTTGTTGATGTCCACAGCATATCACCCCCAAACGGATGAGACAGACGGAGGTGGTGAACCGGACCATTGAAATGTACCTCCGTTGCTTGACAGCTACTCATCAGTCATCATGGGCACAATGGGTACCATGGGTAGAATATTGCTATAATACCTCTTTCCATTCAGCCCACCGATTGACGCCTTTCGAATTAGTCTACGGCCGGCCACCGCCTCCACTGACACCATACCAACAAGGCACTACCAGCATTGATGCGGTAGATTGTGCACTGGTGGACCGGGATGCCCTCCTTCAGCAAGCAAAGGATGTTTTACTCCAAGCTCAACAACGTATGAAGCAGAGATATGATCGCCAGCATCGGGAGGTGGAGTATGAAGTAGGATCATGGGTCTGGCTGAAGCTACACAAGCATCGGCAGATGATGGCTAGGGGTCCTCTGGTTTCCTCCAAGTTAGCTCCAAAGTACTATGGACCATACCAAGTGGTCAGCCGCATAGGGCCGGTGGCTTACCGAGTGCAACTTCCAACGTCTGCCAGGATACACAACATTTTTCATGTCTCACTACTCAAACCTTTCCAGGGCGCGCCACTCGAACATATGGTCGAATTGCCGGCTGATGTCTCTCACGCAACCACTGCTGCGTCGCCTGAGCCGCAAGCCATCCTCGCTCAACGTTTTGTGGAAGGGAAACGTCAATTCCTAGTCCAATGGTCCGATGAGTCGGCGGACGGAGCAACATGGATGGATGCTGTCACACTTCGCCGGACATACCCCAATTGTCAGCTTGAGGACAAGCTTCGTCTTCAGGGGGAGTGATGATATGAGTCGTCCAATAGACCGGGTCTACTTCCGGCGTCGCCGCTGAGATGAATCGCAGAGTCGGGCGGCACGGATGAGGCTGTGGCACGGAGTGGCGGCAAAAGGAATAGTATAGCTAAGGAATAGTTAGTTGCTACTGCATGCGAGTTTAGAAGTGCAAAGACAACCTGGCGGCCATGAGGAAAGCAGAGTCCGTTGTAATTGAATTAGTGAGAGGCAAGGATTCTTATCCGAGTCGATTAAGTCGATGGGATCCAAGGATTAGGAGTCTTATATATGTACTGCAATCAGGGGAATAAAGAACAAGCTTGAAGTGTCAATTAACTTACCTCAGGCGGTGGCTCCGACAACAGCCAAGTCTCCGGCGGCGGGCACCACGGCAAGTTCCTCGTCATCCGCGGGTGGCGTGCGTTCCGGCCGACGGCCCGGCACTCGGCTGTACGAACTGGCTCATCCTGAATCGACTCATACCAATATACTCTTTACCAAACTAGCCTTATGTCTGAGCGTTCAACTAATTCCAGGAATAACGTCAAAGGTTTAACTATCCAATCACAATACGGTTTGCTTGGAACTCTATTCACTCAATAAGCACTGAACTCTCAATATCCTGGGTAAATGTAGCACAACTGAACACATAATGACAATTCTCTGGTTAACAAGATCATCCTGGGTACCACTAAACTAGCCACTATTGCACATGTATCATTTTCAGGTGAACCATAAACTCAAGGACACTCTTAGAGAACATCTAACTCATCCCTATTGCTTTTTATTCCAATATTCCGTATCCCAATGTATCAACCATTTCTGCTTTATTCCTTTCGACGAGAAAACCTTTACATGGGATTCACCCCTAATCCCTCTACTTCACGAAATGGAGTTACGACATTTCACTACGTAAAATCACGGCTCCTTACTTCCTTGACTTAGCATTGGCGTTGGGATTTCGATAGGAACGGAGTTGTGATTGACTTGAGCCAACACGATTGCTTTCCTTTGGGGCATTTGTTGGCAAAATGCTCAGGTTTGTGGCAAATATAGCAAGGTCTAGGGTGAACTTTCTTCCTTGGGTATTCATTGACCGGAATAATGTCCTTACTTAGACACCTTTTCCTCAATTGGTTCTCTAGACAAATTTTTCTCGCGATTTCACCACTCGCTCTTGGCGTTATGTACCGGACTGAGGTAACGTCTGATATATCCATGGCTATAGGAATTGCTTGTTCTCTCAGTGGACATCGACTAGCATAGTGGCCTTTTCTGTGACAGTGGTAGCACTCAATGCTGCTCTTCCTGTGATTCATTACTTCCTGATCCGCAACACATTCCCTAGTAAAACGATCTTCTTCACCATGCAAGGGACCTACTGTGGGTGATGGACACTCATTGCTTTCCTGATTAGGGTCGACGGAGTTCGAGGAGGTGCATTTTAATTCTCCAGCGGCGTCTCTGTGCAACAAACTTTCCCTTCTTATTGATAATTCTCGAGCAACTAGGGTCCGTAGATTCTTAGTTGATGCGGGATCACGGCTGATAACTAATGGATCCAGGGACACCGAGGTGGGCAATGGTCAAATCCTTCACAAAGGTAACATGTGATGTCGCTCATAGGACATTCTCCAGAGAATGGCTTCCTTCTAGCTGGAGCAATTGATCGCATGCTCGTCGGCAGTATGTCCTATTTCTCCTGGCGAATGCACGCACGATCTTCTAAATTGTTTGGTTGTGACACTTCATGTCACAAGGTCTAGATTTAGAACAAAGTCACGGGAGTAGCGTTCTCTCAATAGTCTCGAGCCAATCCTCTACTTCTAAAGGTGAGACATTTCCTTAAAAGCGTTGGTGGGCGAGTCTTTATGAATTCTAATAACCTTGAGTTAGTCGAGGATCACTAATAACACCGAGGCGCTTTTCTTGACATTAGCTTGATTGGTCATATTCTGTATTTGCTTCATCATTGCCTGCATTAACTGAGTCTGATCGGCCACAAACGCTTTGAAGCTCTACGTATCTATCGGTGGTGACGGTTGAAAAACTAATCCATCCTTGGAGTTTCTATTGAGTTGGTTTTCACTTTCACTGGCTTTATTGCTATCACTATTTTGAACCATCTGCTTGATTACCTCAAGGGGGTTAGGGAAGAGGAAAATAGCATAGGTAAGAAGTAGAGATCCTAATACAGGGGAGATAGGTTTAACCCAATAACTTAAGCAATCAATATTAATAACTTGGTATGGTCGCTTATATAAGCCTAAAAGCTTTGTAACACATACTGCACACTCAGCAATAAAAAAGAACTAATTCAACCTAAGCACACAAAACTACCGTCTACATGGGCGACACTCCTATCTTACAAAACGCGACTCCCACACATGAGTCTCAACTGGCTACTTGAAGCACTGAGTCTTCTAACTCTGAATACACTTCATTGATCCGCTCCTCCATGAGCTGGATGATTCCTAAAATCATGATCATTACGGTAGAAAGCGAGCACTTGATGTTGTCTCCAAAAGTGTGGTATATCGTTTTCTACTTAGATAACTCAGGTAAGATTTTAACTCAATTCAGCAGAGGTAAGGGAAAGAAATTTCAGCAAGGGACGAGAAAGAAATTTTTGGTAAGGACAGAAATAGAAGAATGAGATAAGTCAAGAACATATTATTCTTCTAGGTTAGGTCTTTTAAATTTAGAAAATAATTTTGAAGGACCTATAGAGACGACCAACTATCTAGGGTCAAGACCTATAGTCAGTATGGCTTTGATACCACCTCTATCGGGACCCGAATATGCAAATCCGGACCCTCTATGTATACTGCACTAGTCCAGGATCACGCTACTGCACACAGGCTCAACATTAGTGAATATCACAATCATACATAGCGAAAATAAGATAAAATACATAACATACTAAATAGTACTAGTTGAATGACCTTATGGTCAACTTACTTAACAATGCCTCACAAGGCTGAACAACAAATTGGATTGCAGCGGAAATGAAGACGTAGATAACCCCTCAGTATACCATAGGCAACTGACAAGGCTCGCACCCTAAACATTCGTCTCTTCATGGTACACCTTCTTCAGCACTGATGATGTTGTTGTAGGCAAGGGTGAGTACATAAAGCACTCAACAAGTTGTGCACAGAATGCAATTCCAACATAGCTATATGCAAGGCTTATTCCAAAGGAAGGCCAGGAGGTTCATTTGCAGTAAAGCAGCATTTTTAAACAAGTACAGTATATAGATTGAAAAGACAGAAAAAACAAATATCAGTAATAGATAGATTCAGCATTTCTCAAGTAAACCAAGTTTTCTCATCCTAAGTCAAGATTCAACCTTCCATGGCAACCTGCCATCCATCCCAAGTTTTATTTTGCAAAAGTCTAATCCTTGATTGTAATCCCCGAGCAATGCTCAATACCGTGAGCACGGCTACTCGAATAGATTGTACACTCTGCAGAGGTTATGCACTTTACACACACGACATGATAATCTCTTTTGTGCACCGCCATTAGCACACTTCCTTTGGTATCTTACAGAGAATCATGACAAAGCCTTTACAATGCATCATCTTAACCCAGTACTACCCGCTGAGTTTTCAACACTAAAGGGTTACACCACCACAACAGGGCCCCCCTCTTGCGCCATGTGAGCCACCCCGAGCATGGACTGGTTACCACCACCCGGGTCTCACGCCACCACGATAGTACTCAAGCAAAGACTTTGCAAATTAGTCAGTTAGGCTGCCCCATAACAGACATGTAGTTGCATGATCGACTCAGGTCAAAGGCTCGTAAGGTGTCCTTAGGGTTGATCAAAGCAAGACATACACATACCCTCTGCCCATCGGGCCCACCCTGGCATCCTGCCCTTGCCACTTGCTCCGATTTAAAATCATAACCACCCTAGTTGATTACCAAGCACCACGTGCCATCAACAATTCAATATCGTTGCGTGACATCCATTGCCACCACAACTCAATCTCATCGTGTGACCACACATGACACACAAATTCATAACATTGTTCCATATTCCATTAGTCAAGATTATTTATCAAAGATTCAAGTACATGTGATGACGTAGCATGGCTAAGCAATTCTAGTTCGATCTAACCATCCATGTTGATTTCATTATTAACCAACTATAGTGAACCAACCTAGGGTGGCAATAGATCTTGGCATACAAATGACAAGGTAGGGTATAATTCGAAGGGTGCATTAGCTAATCCCAAATTTAAGTTGAAATCATTTATACGATTGAAATAACATGCAATATAGTTAAAACAAAATAGCAACTAATCTAGCTATGGGTGCAACATGATCAAAGCACAACTTGCCTTGCTTAAGCTCCTAGTCTTGGTCTGAATATAATTCTTGAGTTTGCAAATTCCTCCTCCGAAGCCTCGCACAATTTAACGTCTACGCGAATCGAGAAGAAATAGCAAATAAACACCAAAACCAAAGAACAAATAAACTCAAAAATTCAAATAAAAATCACCATTGGATAGATCTCAATTTTACAAATTTTTAGGAATTTGAATCGCCTCAATCGGAGTTCGTATGAAAAAGTTATAGCACTTTGAAGTTTTAAATTCCTGAAAAATCCCTAAAATCATAAAATCTGAATTAATCGAATTATTTTTATAAAGAAAAATACGAATTTATGACGTCAGCTGATGTCATCGTGGCGCCGGCTCAGTACGGTCAATACGTGGCGAAATCCGGACCATTGGATACCAATCTAACGGCTCCTATTTAAGCACCGACGTGGCCGATCGCTAACCATCTGATCTACATCCGATGGCCTATGTTTACCCATGTAGTTTACTGTGTACTTAAATGACGTGGCTCAAATCCAACCGCACGATCCGAATCGAACGGCTGAAACTTACCCGCACCCTTCACTATTGACCTAAGTAACGTGGTCCAAATCTCACCGTCCATCTAAGATCCTACGGTCGATGTTTTAACCAGACGCTTACCAGTTCCGAAGCGTTATGGCTTGATCGCAACCATCGGCTGATGATCCTACGGCTCCCGAAGCTTGAAACCGATGATGGTGAAGCCTCGTCGGAATCCCGCCGGACTTGAAGACGATGACGCACTCGGCGGCGCTTCGGTGCTCTCCGGCGAGGATGAGGTAAGGGACCCGACACGTCTCGTCGAGATGGACTCGAAGCTGGCCTCGGCTTGGCGAAAGAATCTCTGGCGACGACGAATCCGTGGAGCAAACACCTCGGCTATCCTCTCGGACTCCGGCGAGCTCTCGCAACCTCCTCAGCGCTCCTCCGGCGACAACGCAACAAGGAAGAGACGCGGCGAGTTGTGGCGATTCTCAAGAGAGGTACCCCGGCCCTTAAATACCCTCGGCGTGCGCGCAAACTTGGAAAGAAGAGCGGCGGCGGCGTATTCGAATCGGAGACGGCGGTGAGTCCGGATTGAAGACGATGACCTGTGACCGCACGATCTCGATCCGACGGTCGGACGACCTAGGGTTTTCCGAATCGGTATCGGTTGACGAAGGCCGTTCGATCTTGATCCGATGGCGACGAAACGGTAGGGTTTTTATTTTACGCGCGATGATGAAGTCCGTTGGATCGAAATCCAACGGCGCATGTTGATCCTCCCGACTCACGACTAGCCGATAAAGATGGTGGGCGCTGACGTTCTTTATTCATGGGGAATTTTCTGGATTTTCCATTTAAAATAATTCGAGAAATTCATTGATTTATTTAGGGTAGTAAAATACTTCTAAAAATTCCAAGAAAAATCTCAGAAATATTTTGAGACATTCTGGACCTAAATAAAATATTTTTGGCAAAACTTTATTTTAAACTCTTCTTTTAATAATTATTTCTTAACAAAAGGTATTATGTTTAAATTCCAAATAATTCAAATAAATCTCAGAAAATCCAAATAATTCCAGAAAATTCACAAAAATCATAAATTGCAATAAAATAATATTAAATAATTAAATTGTCAAAAATTGGGATGTTACAGAGACCCCGTTCGGTGATCATGAATACAGCAAGAGTCAGAATCAAGGATAACACGATAGCCATGATCAATGAGCTGACCAGCAGATATATACTTCATGGTTAGTTTAGGAACATGAGAAATAGCAGGAACATAAAAAGAGAGACAAAAGAGTGCCTCATCCTGCAACGGAAAGAGAGGTACCATCTGTGGTCTGCACAGTGATAGGAGTAGCAAGAGGACTAATGGAATGGAGACTCGTGGGATCAGATATTATATGAAAAGAAGCTCCAGAGTCAAGAATCCATGGTGTGATACCTGATGAGAAGGAAGGTGGTCTCCCCTTTGGATGGTCGAGTAGTGGAACTGAGAACACGAAGGTGTAGAAGCGACCATGTGGCGTGGAAAGGCGTAGAATCTCTGAGTAGAATCAGGACCACTAGAGGTCTACTGAGGGGAGACGCCTGGAAGTTTAGCGCCCTTAGAAGAGCATCCACCTCGACGAGCAAGATCCTTCTTCCTGTAGTAGAATTGCTCCACATGTCTGTTCTTGTTGCAGTTGGTGCAGTGAAGCCCTCCACCCCTAGTAGCCACTGGTGGAGGAGTAGCACGAGGCATCGCCAGTACTGAAGGAGATACTAGTAGGCTTGCACCACGAAGACGAGTCTCCTCAGTACGAATAGCTGCAAGGGCCTCCAATAAGATCACACGAGGATGGCGAGCAAGTAGTTGGGCATAAATCTGCTTGAATTCAGCCAGAAGACGTGTTAAGAACTCGTAGATGCGATGAAACTCCAAATGAGAGTGCTGACGTTGGCAATATTGACAGGTGCGGCAAACCTCCATTCCAAGAAAATCAAGCTGACGCCACACCGAGGATAGTTGTGCATAGAACTCATCCACAATAGAATCACCCTACTGCAGCGATTGCTCCTATCGCACAACAGCAAGGTACAAAGAATCACCAATAGGCTCATAGTGGTTGCGAAGATGTGCCCACATCAACTGTGCTGAAGACAAACCAACAATATCACCAGTAAGATGCTCCTCAATGCTAGCAACCAACATAGTAGAGGCACGAGTATCTTCATCAATCCATGTCTTGTATGCAGTAAATTGAGTCTGAAAAGACTCAACATCAGCATAGTCATCAGATACCTTATGTTTAGCAGTATCATTGGCCTCCCTGGGAATAATAGGCGTGACAAGTGGAGTAGGATGAGGCGAACACGATAGCTCGCCGGTAAGAAACACCCAAAGACATTGACCACGCATGTGAAGGTGTATATGAAGAACCCAGTCTCAATAATTAAGACTATCGAAAATAACCGGGCAGTGAGGAACAGAGATGGTGCCCAAAGAAGAACCTGCAGATGACGATATTTTTTTAATCTCAAGCCGACTTAACCTTCTTTGTGCGTAACCTTCCACTACAACGCGATCGGCCCGAAGAGGCAAGCGAGGCCAAGATGGTGCGGGAGATGGCGGTCACTGGCGGGAGATGCGAAGCATCAGTGAGGTCAAGAGGCGACGGGGCCGGTGGGAGGAGGCTGCCGGGTAGAGGCCGCCTAGTGGTGGCTGACCGAGGAGAACCTGGCACAGATGGCAGCCGACAAAGAAAAGCCGGATGAGAGGTCGAGAGAGCGCAAGTGCAACGCCCATAAGAAAACCCTAACCTAGCTCTGATACCATGTTATGAATAGCACTTGTATTCAACATGAGGCCAATGGGCCGGTATATATACATAAACAGGAGGGTATAGAAGAAAAGCCTATATAAGGCAATATCTATACAAGGCAAACAATATCTATACAAGGCAACTAGCAATCTCATATATAAGGTAACAAGGATACTGGCTAACAAGGAGCATGTAGGGCGCTTAGGTGCAGAGTCGTAGGGGTCTTGTTTGTAGGGCGCGGGACTTGGCATGATGGGATTCGAGAGCATGGATGTCCTAGCATCGCGGGCGTGAAGAGGCGCGTGGGGTGCTTATGCTTCGCAGGGCGTGGCTTGGCCAATGCGGTAGTGTAGAGCATGAGGGCATTGTGAAAGACCATGTGGAGGTCCATACCGTTGTGTGATGAGTAATTGACTAGATTAAAGGTTGATTCGAAGAGTAGAAGACTAGATTAAAGGTTGATCCGATTTGAATTTGTAACTTGGAGCATTTTGATAGGTTCCCAACCAAGTCGTGTTTCTTTGCTGAGTACTTCTAGCTTCTCGACTGGTTTTCTTCCTTGGCTGAGTGCTAAGTGCCAAGTGCTATCAGCCTTTGCGAGTTCCTCTAGCTTTCCGACTGGTCTCTTTGCTAAGTACTGTGTTCCGAATGGTTCCTGTTTTTGCTAAGTGCGTCTAGCTTTGTGACTGGTTTTCTTCCTTTGGTGAAAGCCTAGTGCCGAGTGCCTCCAGTTCTTGCTACGTTGTTTTAGCCTCTTGACAGGTTTCCTTCTTGGTTGAAGTACTCTGCTGTAGGCAAGAGGTTTGTCAAGAACTCAGTAGAGTTCCCATGTCTGAGTTTCCAAGAGTTCTCTGTCAAAATCTTTGGAGTGCTGGCAGTCGTCCTTAGGGCGTTTGGTGGTTATCCGAGTGGTTAACCAGGTGATTATCCGAGTGGTTAGCCATGTGGCTAGCCAAGCGTTTTAGCCGAGTGGGCTAGAGTGTATGGGTTTGCCGTCTGGTCGTGATTAAGTTGTGTCTGACTATTTTGAGATAATCAGCGACTATATTTGTGGGCATTGCTATGTGAAAGGTTTCCTTGTCTTTGATGGTTGTAGGACGACGGTGCAGGGTCATGGTGAGGCGGAAGTTAATCGGGACTAGACGAGGTGCGTCGGAGGTCTAGAACGGTCGGGAGATCGCCGAAAGATGACTATAGATGGAGTTCGGGCAAGCTAAGAAGGCAAGGAAAGGAGTAGATACTAGCTAGATGCTACGCGGATCAATGAGGACTGTCGGAGCGCGGTCTAGTTGATAGGTTAGCGGGTCTAGTAGTATGCTTTGAGAGCCGTGCAAGAAAAACTCTGTGTTAGCGGGTTTAGGGTTTCCCCTTGATGGCTATGTGAGTGGGCTCTTCCTAGCTCTTAGATGAGTCTCTAGGGTTGAGAGATGCATCTAAGTGTGGTAGGTGGTCCGAGAGTTGTATAAATAAGGGTGGAGGGGTAGCCTCCCAGAAAAGTGAAGGGAGTGCGGAGGAAAAAGGATCCCTGAGGGGTTTTAGAGGTTTTTGTGTGCTCTGTTGAGCTTTGCCTACTTTTGTTTGTGTGGCTATGTAACCTCCCTTCCAGAAATACAAGTTATCACTCAAAGATTTCAATACTTGCTTTTACTTCTTGTCATTTACATTACACAAGTTACTTTCTACAATTTAAGTTATGCAAATTTACTTTACGCAAGTTGATTCATCTCCTTCTACATGCTTTTAGTCTTATGTCTTTTGCGTTCTTGAGTTGTTGATCTTGTGTTTCAAATTTGTGTGGTTTTTCGCTTGCTTTAAGTTTCCAATGTCTTCCGCTCATCAAGATCCCAAGAGAAAACCTTGAACCGAATTCCCTGTTCTTTCTTCTTTTCTTGGTGTGCTCTCTCTTTTGGGGCTAAAAGGTCGAAACTTTGAGATTAATCCTGAGAATCGGTTTGAGAATCAAGTTTTTGTCTATCCTAGGATCACATCTACCAAGTCTCTTGGAGTTTTATTTAGCCGATCAAAAGTTGCTTTGTTTTCTCTCCAGGTCGGGCTCTCTGTTTTTGAGGTGTTCTTGAGTCTGGTACCTTCACCTACTCCAGGAGGGTACCACCGTCCTCATCCTTTTGGGTGATCCTTGTTCTTTAGTCATTTTTGGAATACTTTGAGTTGGGAAAATTTCTTTACGACCATTCGCCCCCTTCTGTTCGCCATCTCGATCCTTCACGTTGCCACGGGACGCGTGGCTTGGCCACCACGGGAGTGTAGGGCGCAGGGAACCGGGTAGGTTGCGTCGTATAGCCTTAGGCACGTGTGGGACGCCAGTTGCAGCCTGAGGGTACACACGGCCCATAGCCATAACAAGGCACCAGCCAAGAATCAAGAAGCGTGATTTGCTAATCATCATTTCTTCTTTTGCATATCTTTTCTGAACAAGTAATCATATCCTGTGGATCTCATTTTGGTGTCTCATCCTATAGGTATCTCCCGTGGCACCTTGGTTGACCAAAGGTCTTGGACCTTCCCTTTGCAGTGAAGCGGAAACCAAGGGGTTGATGGGGCTAGCCAGGATGGAGGATCCGGCGGGCAATGACTTCAAGGAAGAGGTCGAGATTCTTGATGGCGACTTAACCATAGGTATCTATGATTCTATTCGCCTCACAACTCCAGACCCTAAGCTATAAGAAGTCGAATAACTTAGAAAAATGCCATCAGAAGAACGAGACTCGAACTTATCTAGATTCCCAGACTTCAAAACAAAATACTTGTAACCAAACACACGAAAATGAGAAACACTACGTTTTCGCCCGCCTCATAAGAAGTGCGATGAAAATGTGCTATCGAGAATACTTGATTATACACATGACAAGTAGTAGTTATAGCCTCAGCTAAAACTTTTTTGGAGTATTGTACTCGTCTAGCATCGTTCTGACGATCTTGACCAAGGTTATATTCTTCCTTTCCACTACGCAATTTTGCTAAGACGTATGGAGAGGAGAACTGATGCTCTAACTGCTCATAGAAGCTCTCAAAGTAGTTCTTGAACTTTGTGCCATTGTCACTGCGTATAGCTCATAAGTGTTGGAGAATACCCGAAAAGCTACTGATTGTACGCCATACAGAACAAAAACTGTAGTTGCTTCTGAAAAAGACAATATTACCCTTTGTTTGCACTCATAGGCTAGCTACTCCCATGAGGGGTATTTTGGTCATTTGTACAGGCCATTGAGCCTATAAATACCCCATCCTCCTCTCATTTGCAACTAGAGCTTTCTTGAGCAATATAAAGGAACACTCAAAATTGATAAGCCCCTGAGGCTCTGCTCTCCGGAGACTAACCCCCGCAGGCTCGTCGACAGGAGTAGGGTGGTCCTCTTGGACCCCCGAACCTGTATAAACCTCTGTGTCATTTTTACTCTTGTGGACGCTAGCTCGTTAAACGGTCGACGTCCACCCCCTCGCTCGTGTTTGGTTTTTACACCTATGACATTTGACGCCGTCTGTGGGGACCGTAGCGAACTCATACAAGGCTATAGCTCCTACCAAGAAGCACTACAAGCCTCTTCCAGCCTCGAAGCATAAAGAGCGCGAGAACGATCGTCCTCCCCAGCGGTACCCTCAGTGTGCACCACTCTTGGAGATCAGAGTCATCCACCCTGGGGTAGATAATTTCCTTCAAGCCCCGGAGCCTGAGAACACTTCCTTCTCCCTTGTGCTAGCTGTCGCGGGCCAAGGGCAGCATTCTCAGGATGCCCCACCGTCGCAAGGTTGGGAGTCCCTGAGCCTGTTATCACCCCTGAGGTGTTGGACTTGTCCCGGTGGTGGGTTCTGGTGGAGGCAACCATGAGGCGAACTGTGGACTACATGATGGATGGCCTCATATCGTCCTCTTTATTGAGTTGCATGCACCAGCCAGTTCACCCAAAAAGTTTAAACTGACGAGGAAAGGTGGGCAATTCACATATACTTCAACACTCCTTACATATAGGCTCCTTCAAGCCTAAGACGTAGAATAGAAGTGGGCTGCAATTATTTTTTTAATTACGCCAACCGGGTCTTGAACTCAAGATCTCTTGGCTCTAATACCATATTGAGTTGTATACACCAGCCAGTTCAGCCAAAAGTTTCTCACCATCACCGCCGTCACCGCACAAGGTGGCCCTCTCCCCGTCGGCGTGGTGGCAGAGGTAGTCCTGGGACTAGGAACCCTCTCGTTCGGGGCATCTCAGAAACCCCATTTCGGCCCAAGTTCCATCAGCTTAATATTGGACCATACGACGAGGACTCCGATCCCATGCAATTCATGGAGGTCTACGCCACAGCTATCCGGGTAGGGGGAGGCTGAGATGTGCAACTGTCTCCCGCTCTTCCTCTCAGGGACCGGTCATGGTTCTTCAATCAGAAGAGGGGCTCCATCCACTCTTGGGCCCAACTACGTGAATAGTTCAGCGCGAACTTTTAGGAGAGTTAAAGCGCCCCATGCTTCCCAATCAACTCTTCACGGTCAAGTAACAGAAGGACGAGTCCACACGAAACTTCCCCAAGCGCTTCTCTTGGGTGCGGAGCCAAGTGGCGGACACCGCGGACTCCATGGTCATTAACGTGTGCAAGGAAGGATTTCTTCCTGGTGAATTGAACCAGATACTGGGGAGGGATCCCCCGAAAACGACTCAATAACTCTTTGATATTGTTGAGAAATATGCCCGTGGGCAGGAGGATGACTTGGAAAAAGGGGCTCCTTCCACAAGCTGGGGGTGACTCCCCCGGGAGAAGGCTAAAGGGGTCATCCGAGAAAAAGAATAAGGACCAGAGGGACCACTCCAATGGAGGTTATGACTCCAAAGTCCTCGTCGTGGCTGACGCCCCGCCCCAAGGGAATGGTGCCTCTAAAGGACCCAATAAGGATTCAAAGCCTAAGGCCCCTCGAGCTCGTGATGAAGGTCCTAGTGAAAAGAGGGGTAACTAAGGCCAAGGAGATGGTCGTTGGTGTGCTTATCACAAAATGGACGGCCACGGGTACGACACAAGTGAGTGCCGTCAATACATCGTTGAAGTGGCCAAGCTCTTAAAGCGCGGTCCTGAGCCACGTTGGGGGTCACTGCCTTGTCCCGTGGCCATAGAGGCCATGCCTCTCCAAGCAATCCACCCTGCACCCGCGCTGCCCCCTGGCGGGCCTCCCCTAGGAGAACCCCCACAAGATGCTGAACAAGAGCTCCCTTTCCAAATGCCACGTAGACAAGTGAATGTCATAATCGGGGCTCGATATATGGATATAAATCCAAATGTTAAAGGAAGGAGTACGTATGAGAAGTCAACATTGTTGGGGTGAACCTTCAAAGTACTCCCAAGTGGGTGAACATCCTGCTATGCTTCACCAAGGTGCACTCGAAGAGCCTGAGGTTCCCCCATGATGATGCCCTCCTGGTGACCGCTACCATATCCAACTGTGAGGTCTCCTGTATACTCGTTGATAAGGGGAGCTCCGCGGACATACTCTTATCTCTGCGTGCTTTAAGGAGCTATGGGAATCATCGGGGGTGGGGGGTTACCACCCGGGCATCTTACTCCAATCCGACCGCCCTCTCACAGGCTTCGTCCCAGGAAAATCTATCCAACCTTTGGGGAGGATTGAGCTCCTCATGACCTTTGGATCGCGAGAGAACCATCGCACGAAAGCGGTTAGATTTAACGTCGTTGACATCGAGTCACCATTAAATGCTATCATGGGAAGAGTAACTCTCAACCACTTCTATGCAGCAATTCACTAACTCTGATGAAATCAACATTCTTGAAGTGGGGGGCTCGAAAGGGGTTATGTCCCTACCGCCCCCGATGGGTATAGCTAAAGACAAGTACCCACTGGAGAGATACCCCCTGAAGCCTCAACCCGATGGAGGACCAAAAGAAATACAACTCTTTGGCCTAAGTGATGAACGCTCCATCCTGGTCGGTTGAACTCCTTGAGAAAGTGGAAGAACTCCATGAGTTCCTAAGGACCAACGTGGATATCTTCGCCTGGGTCTCGTCTGACATGAAAGGTGTCCCTCGTGCGATGATTCAGCACCGCCTCACGGTGAGGCTTGGAAGCCTCCTCGGTGAGGCAAAAGCTCCACAAGCTCTCTATCAAGCGATGTCAGGCTATCAAAGAAGAAATTGAAAAGCTCTCAAGTGCTGGCCTCATCTGGGAGGTTTGGCACCCGGAGTGGCTGGCCAATCCCATCCTAGTCAAAAAGTCCAATGGTAGGTAGCGCATGTACGTCGACTTCACCGATCTCAACAAAGTATACCCAAAAAGATGGTTACCCGCACCCTCACATCGACCAATTGGTCTGACTCCACCGTGGGGTGCAAGTTAATGAGTTTCTTAGATACATACTCGAGCTATCACCAAGTCCACATAGCCTCAAAAGATGAGGAGAAGACAAGTTTCATTACCTACGCATGCCCTTCGGGTTGAAAAATGCAGGGCCACTTTCCAACGCCTCGTATGCTTCGTCTTGAAGGACCAGTTGGGTCGAAACGTGGAGGTGTATGTCGACGACGCCATCGTGAAAAGCCCCTTGGCTTCAACACATCTTGAAGATCTTTGTGAAACCTTCGAAAATCTCTGCAAGTTCGGCCTCAAGCTAAATATTAAAAAATGTGTTTTTGGGGTTAGAGTGGCAAGCTCCTGGGCTTCCTCATCTCTCACAGAGGTATCGAGGCCAATCCAGAGAAGATCCGGACCATTCTGGATATGGAGCCACCACGATCCATTAAGGTGGTCCAATGCCTGATGGGTCGCATGGCAGCCCTTGCGCGTTTCATGTCGCGATCGGCTGAGAAAGGGCTGCCTTCCTTCAAAATACTACGTGGGCGTGAAGGCTTCCTTTGGACCCTAGAGGCTTAAAGAGCTTTTGATGATCTCAAGTCATACTTGACCAATCCCTTGCTCTTGGTTAGCCCAAGCCCTAGGGAATCCCTCCTATACCTGGCCACGACTTTGGTCGCTGCGAGTGCTGTCCTAATCAGGGAGAAAGACGGGGTCCAATGGCCCGTATATTGTGTCAGTGAAGCCTTCACGGGTGCGAAGACACTACTTCCTCGGGCACTCCATCTCGGTTCCCACCAGCTACCCACTAGCCGAAGTAATGGGCAACAAAGAGGTGACCAGGAGTGGACAAACCCCCAAGCTATCTAAGGGGAAGTGATGGAGCGCCCTGTTCCACCCGACCCACACTGGATCATCTACTTTGATAGCTCTAAGCACCTAAATGGCAGGGGTGCCGAAGTTGTTCTCGTAAGCCCAGAGGGAAAGGTGCTTGAGTATGCTGCACGCCTCTCCTTCAACCTCACAAATAACATGGTTGAGTATGAGGCTCTCCTTAGGCTTCGTCTCGCAAGGGCTATGGGTATCTGTTATGGGTCGAACGAGCCATAACAGCCAGGACGTGGTGCATGGCAGCATGTCATTAATTAGGATTAGAATAATTAGTTTCCTTATTATTTGGGTTTGTTTCCTTTTAAATTATTTCCATGTAATAGGGATTAGTTTCCTTAATACAAGAATAGGTTTCTTAGGGGTCAAGTCTAGCCATCCCTATAAAAGGGATGTCATGTATCACTTTATGCATCGAAGCAATGAGTAAACCAAGTCTCTAGCGGATCGGTAGCGCCATCGATAAGCGGCGGTGGCTCGTGCAGTAAGCGCTAACCGACAACAGCTCGTTTAGCCCCGTTAAGGCCCTATCTCATCACATTGCGTGTGCGGATCAGACGCGTAACAATTTGGTATCGAGCCGACGATCCTCCTACCACGATGACCATCGAAGATCGCATCTCAACCTCGCGCCTCGTAGGCCGAAGGCCAGCGCTTCATCTCGTGCGAATCTTCCAAACTTCAACCTTGAGGATAAGGTTGATTAGCAAGGGGATAATGTTATGGGTCGAGCGAGCCATAATGACCGGGGCGTGGTGCATGGCGGCATGTCATTAATTAGGATTAGATTAATTAGTTTCCTTATTATTTGGGTTTGTTTCCTTTTAAATTATTTCCATGTAATAGGGATTAGTTTCCTTAATACAAGAATAGGTTTCTTAGGGGTCAAGTCTAGCCATCCTATAAAAGGGATGTCATGTATCACTTATGCATCGAAGCAATGAGTAAACCAAGTCTCTAGCGGATCGGTAGCGCCATCGATAATGGCGGTGGCTCAAATGCGACCAAAGGCGCTAACCGACAACGACTCGTTTGCCCACGTTAAGGGCCCTATCTCATCCATTGGGTAATGCGGATCGAACGCATAACGATGTCAAGCGCCTCCTCATCCTTAGGGACTCTCAGCTGGTCGTCAATAGATGGACAAGTCTTACCAATTGCCTCGACCCCAAAATGACTAGCTATATTGAAGAGGTGCATAAGATGGAACGATACTTCTTAGGGATGGAAGCTCGCCGCATCCTCCATGGAGACAACCACTGGGTGGACCGCTTGGCCCGAGTAGCAAGCTCCCAAGAGCCACTCCCGCCAGAAGTCTTTTTCAAGGTGCTCGACACACCCTCCATCAAGGAAGATGCTGACAAGATTGGAGACCCAGAACTGCTCCTGGTGGTCAATGAGATATCAACATCCCCCACAATGTGGATGACCCCCAATCATAGAATACATCCAAGGAGGGACAGACATGGAGGGTGGCATCGAGGACCAAAGGCTGTTCGCTAAGGCGTACTCCTCGAAGGGATACTTTACAAAAAAGGGTCTTCTGCGCTACTAAAGTGCCTCCCAAGAGAGGGTGTTGCACTCCTCTGTGAGGTGCATGAAGGTCTCTGTGGTTCGCATCTTGCGCCTAGAGCAACTGTGGCGAAGGCGCTAAGACAAGGTTGAAACCCTCAAAACGTGTGAAGGTTGTCAAAGGATGGCGTTGGCTCACCACTCCCCCGCTTCACCTCTACACCAGATACCAATCACATGGCCTTTCGCCCTGTGGGTTATAGACCTGATTGGGCCATTCCTGCCGGCCAAGGGGGCTACAAGCACACGGTGGTGGCGATGAACTACTTCACCAAATGGGTGGAATCAGAGCCATTGCTATCAGTCACGTCCCGAGTGGTGCAAAAGTTCTTCTAGAAGCTATTGTATGCCGCTTCGGGGTCCCTAAGGAACTCACCGTGGACTATAGGACTTAGTTCGATGCTTCTTCTTTCAGGGACTTCTGTGATTCAATTGAGAACCTCTTCTTCGCCTCGGTGGCTCGCCCCAAGACCAACAGGGCGGTTGAGAGGGCCAATGGCCTAATCCTCCAAGGCATTCACCGTCGCCTCGAGAAAAGCACACTTAATCGTGGGCTATGGGTAGAGGAACTCCTTAGTGTCTTGTGGGGGATGCGCACCACTCCTAGTCGCTCCACAGGGCAAACACCTTTCTCACTTGTGTATGGAGTGGAGGCGATCCTCCCCACAGAGGTCCGCCATCGCTCCCTTCGTGTGGAGATGCTCTTGGAGGCCTTACCCGTCAACTTCATGACGAGCGAAGAAAACCACAAGGTGGAAGTGGATTTCACAGAGGAAATCCGTGACCACACCCTTGTCAAGCATGCCATGTACGAACGAGAAGTCGCCTATTTCTATACAATAACCAGGTGCAGGAGCGAATCTTCCTCCTGAGAGACTTGGTTTGGTGTTAAAGAGGGTCACTGACCCGAAAGCCCAAGGGAAGGTTCATCCTAAGTGGGAAGGACCCTATCGTGTCTCAGTGGTCTTGGACTTGGGTGCCTATCAACTCTCCAGTATGGAAGATAAGATGCTCAAGCACGCCTAGAACACAAACAAGCTTAGGAAATTCTATGTTTAAGTCCTCTTGTACGCCGTAATGGCACTTAACTTGTCTTGATGTAAACCCTTCCGAGGTTATCAATGAAATGTCAAGATTGAGTCCGCATGTACTTCATCGCTTGTATTTTTCGCTTTAAAGAAGACCACCCCCAACACACTGCTGTTGGGGGCACAGGTGATAACCTCGCATTGCCTTCAAAAGGCACACTCCTAGGGCGCATGGCCTTCGTGGTCTTTCCCTAAAAAAGCCCCAAGTGGCCAGGACATCTCAAGCCCCCCCTTGGGTGGCCCACTCCCTACTATACCCAGGGAGAGGGTGTTAAGGCAGTATGCCTAAGTCTTAGGGTGCACCGTGGGTTAATCCCCCATGGTCGCCAAGCACTAAGCTAAACGACCCCTGAATCACAACCTTATATCTTTCTGCAGGGTATAACGAAACCCCTTTTTATTTCAAGAGTGTTAAACCAGGAGACATCCCCTCCTGGTGGGCACAGACGCTTGCTCACGTTGGCCCTTAGGATACAAGGACCTCGCAAGCAACATTGTGAGGGCCCAGGCATGGCCTAATGCCTATACTATGCCTTTCAGGGATACATAGGGATCCGCATGCCCTTGCTTAACCTAAGCTAAGGTTGAAGGGAACCCCTCTAGGGAATAGGGTGCCAAGCGAAGGTTGTGCCCTCATTAAGTGGCCCTGTCTCGCGGGGATGCTTTCTTGGGTGGTTTCAACCGGCGAGGCGCACGACTCCTTTGAGCACATCGCTTATAATTGATGCCAATTGCCATCTTAGGTGTTTCCTGGATAAAAGCAAATGCCATCATACCATTCTCATAACACACAAGATGAAAACATAAAGCATACTCATTCATGAAAGGCTACATGACGAAAGTGCTAAATAAACAGTGGCTACAAGAATGCATCATGCAAATCTTCCTAGCGTCATCATCACTCCCTGCTAAACAAGATATGATCTCAAAGGGTCATACACTGGCAGGATCATCACGCCCACTATTTGCGGGTGAAAGCACAAAAGCTCTCAAGGCTAAGGAGGAGGAGACGCTCTTCACAAACTCAGTAGCTAAAGGCTTCAATATAGCCCTCTCCCTAGGGGCAGCTTTCTTCGCCTCTGAAGTGAAAAGACCACAGAGACCATCTCGCACAACCTGCCAGCCTAAACTGTCCCTAAGATGGGAGATGGCAAGGGCCCCGGTAGTCAAAGTGGCTGTGGCAAAAGACTAACACCTATCCTCAGCAACTCAAGCGAAGGAGTTAACATGCTCCTCCAGCAAGGGGATCCAGCTCTCTGGCTTGGTCTATCCTAAGGGAAGTGGAGAAACCTTGGCCCGAAGGCCATCCAAGGATCTTAGAGCAGTAAGAGTGATCTTCTCAAGGTCATAAAACTTGCCCAAGTGCTGCCACGATTTGGTCACATCCTCCTCTAGGCTCACATCACTTGGTGAATGACATCCGCTTTCTCCTCAGCGACTTTCAACTTCTCTTTTGTGGTTTTGAGTGTCTCCTCAGTAGATTGTAGCTTTTCTTCGGTAGCTTTCAACTTCTCAGCAACTCTCAGTCTCTCATCACCTTGTTGTGAAACCATCTGTTGGGCCTCTCTGGCTGCCTCTTTGAACATCTCCTCGATCATCCTTGGGGCTTCATCCCTGATGATAGAGATAGAGGTGGCCTGCGAGGGAAGTTTGTAGGTGTTAGCTAATAAGAGGTGAAAAGTTATTCACGGGGGCAAAGGACTTAGAAGTTACCTGGAAATGGAGGTTGATGGCTATACCTAACCGGCCTTTGAGCAATCCAGCAAGCTCTCCAATGCCCCTTGCGTCACGGAAGTGACTCATGTACTTGCTGACGCGCTCTTTAGTCAAGCGACGAATTTGGGCCGCCACATCATCATCATCATCAATGTATAGGATGGCATAGGAGGGAAGCTCACCAGTGTAAGCCATGGCCTTGTCACTATCACCCACCGCCTGGAGATCAGTGCTAAGAATGCCACGTTTCTTCAAGGACTTGCTCTTAGGAATTTCTTTCTCCAAGTCATCCACTAGTGCCTTGACCTCTGCAACCCCTGGTAACACAATAAGTGCCAATAAGCAAAGGTCAAGAGGAAGCAATGAGATAGCGATAGAGAAGGAAAACCCATGTACCTTCCTCAGCGAAGAGGGAGTCGAAGGCATCACCACATTGAACAGCTGACCTCTCCAAGTCACCCCTGGGAGTGGAGCCTATCTCTCCTCAAGCTGTGCCTCCACTTCACGCACAAGGGAATCAACAGATCCGGGCCTCATGCTCACATGGTTGGGTTTTTAGCTTGAGTCCGAGGAGGATGAGGACGTGAAGGTCGAAGTGGACCATGTGATCTCAAGAGCTACATGACCTTCCTTACCAAGCTTACTAGCAGTGGCATGAGGGAGCCCAGTGGAGGGAAGCTGTGCCCTCCTCTTTTGCGAGGGGGATCTCTGGGCATCTTGAAGTTTTCTCTTGCTCAAAGATTGTCTGTCTTTGTCCTTGTTAGGGCACACGGTCTACGGTGCCCCGAGGGTAGGAGGACGTTGTAATGGATGCTTCAAGAGAGGCGCCCCCTTAGCCCTTGTCCCTACGAGAGCTTCCTCTGTAATGCTCCCCATAGGCAATGGCCTCTTGGCGGCAAAGGTCGCAGGACGAGACCTGGTGGCTGAAGAGGTTCTTGGCCCTGGCTGCACTGTGGGGGCGCGAGTGGCCCGTTGAAGGAGGTCTCGCTCTTGGTAGGTTTCTTGGAGGGAAGATCTTTGCAGGAAGCCCCAGTAGCCTTGGTTTTCTTCCCTCTTTGACGGATCCAGGATAGGCTTGCCTCGAGGGCGCATTACTATCTTTAGGATGCTTGTAATGTTGTTGCACTCGATCGTCAGTGATACCCGCCACCTCAAGAGCCTCGTACTTGGTGGTGGTCATCTCTCCAAGGATCCTATTAGCCTTCTCGATCGCCTTTCTCGGAGTGCGCAC
This sequence comes from Guadua angustifolia, assembly GCA_036346375.1. Classification (NCBI taxonomy): domain Eukaryota; kingdom Viridiplantae; phylum Streptophyta; class Magnoliopsida; order Poales; family Poaceae; genus Guadua; species Guadua angustifolia. The sequence goes on along the minus strand of CM070502.1, from coordinate 63,704,777 downwards.
AGTACAAAAGAAGGGCATTAAGTGCACAAGTCAAGAATGTTTACATGCGAAGACTGATATCCAAGCTTGGCCCACCTTGGCTTTTGCTGACTCTCCAATAGTCATCCTTCCCATAGACAAGGGGACTAACGTCCATGAGCGTCATTTCCTTCATCAAGTCCCAGACACCGCTCCACTTGCGTACTTCAGAAGTAGTACGGATGAACTCCCAGTCATCAGAAAGAGGAGGGATCTTTGGGTCTTTGGCTGCCCTCCGGTGTATGGGAAGCCCTCCACCTTCAAATAGAAGCATTTCTTACTAGGTCAATTCCAGTCATACTTGGTGGCATGCACCAGGTAGTCATCTTGGTCCTGGATAGTCGAGATCAATGAGCCTAAAGGACCAAACTTCCCATTCGACCTCTGAAGATGAAAGAAGTAATCAAAGGCCGCAAAGGTGGGCCTCATGCGCCAGCCCTCGATTGTCGTCTCGCACAACCGTAGGAACACCCTCACCCTCGCCATTATGTTGGGGGAGAAGTGCGAGAGCTCCACTGCGTAGTGCCTCACGATGGTTCGAATGAACGGATGCATTGGGAGCCCGAGGCCAACCTCGAACCAGGCCTTGAGAGCGACGGTGTACTCTGGCGGAGGGTTGGGGCACTCCTTTGGTCCCTGCCACAAGACGTCCTTCGGCGTTAGGCGGCTCCTAGGGGCCACCAACGTCGCTTTATCCACCTTGGTGACGGTCATGGGCTCGATCCCCACTAAGATCTCCTTGGTTGAAACATCCTCAAGGATTTCAACATCTTCCTTGAAGTCATCGCTCGTCGGGTCCTCCATACCGGCTAGGCCCACTGGCTCCTTGGTTTCCCCCTCGTCGCAAAGGCGTGTTTTCGATCCTCGCTCACCAGGGTGTCATAGGAGGTACCTGTGGAAAGAAATGGGGAAATCAGATCCATGGCGCATGAATGCTCATTCGAAATGGATGGATGCAAAGGGAATAACAAGATGTGCTTTAAGGCCTTGGCTAGAAACTCTCCCTACATGAACGGTGCCCAACGCCCTTCGTTGGTCAAGGGCGATATATAATCATGAGCTACGACTAAATTGATCGACGTGCTCTACGCAGTTGCACGTCCCATGCCTGCACATATGATAGCTATGTTGAAGCCCTTAGCTCCTGCAAGATAAGAAGCTTGGCCTTTGAGCGACCAAAATATTTCTACTAAAAATTGCAGGTGCCTTTCGGTGACCGTCCTCGCGCCTTGGCGCTCGCGCCATGCGGCCAAGTCCAGAGCTAGCACCTTGGTGTCCGCGCCACAAGCTCACAACTCGAGTCTCGTGGCCAAGCCCTGAGGCTCAGCTCCCACACCCAGGTGTCTCGCGACTACCTAGCACCCCTCGCCCAACCGCCTAAAGCGCTGGTGTCTTGTGCAACCTAGTCCCGTGGTCTGTGTAACCAAGCACCCTACGCTTTGCGTGGCTAAGCGCCCTATGCCTCGCTACCAGCGACCTGGGCGCCTTTCTCCTGGGCGCCCTACTCTCATGTGTTCAGCTCGTGCGTGCTCTAAATCCTGTGACGGCCAAAGTCCTACAGTGGCGCACTATAGACTCGAGTTTTGTGGCAACTCCCGCAGTCCATACTCCTGTGCACACTAGCCAGGTGGCCACATGGGGAACTCCCTGTGGCTGCGCAGTCCTCTTGGCATACTGCCCTTCAGACTCCTCGCTCTTGCCAGAGAGCATACTGAGCTCACCTCCTCAGCCGGCACGTGCCTCGTCAAGAGCCTGCTGGCCTACCCCTCCGTGCCCATGCGCAAGCACCTTGCGCTGCGCATCTCTCCTGCCTCCACTCGCGCGGGGGTCCCCTGCTCCGCACCTCTTCTAACCCTGCTGGGGCGCCTGCGCCATCGTGCCTCCTGCGCCCTCGCGCACCCCTCCGTGCTGCATGCAGCGCCTGCGCCTCGCATCTCTCTGCCTTAGCGTGGGGCTCCCCCTCTCAGCCTCTCCCGGCCCAGTACGCGTCGCCGTCATGCTTGCCCGACCTTTGCCCGGCGAGGCACAGAACACCCATGCCTCTTGGCCAATACACCTTTTGTGAGGCGTCAGCGCCTCGTCCTCTCGACCTCGGCCCACACCCTCTTGGCTAGTGTCCACGCCCACACCCGTGCCCCTTCCGGCCTCCGCTTGCGCTAAGGGCCCGTGCCCGAGCCCTCCCAGCCGGCCCACGAGCGGAGGCGCCCTACGCTACATCCTCTTGCCTCCGCTTGCGCGCAATTGCCCTTCGTCGCACCCCTGGCTTTCACCTGTACGAGGACGCTGGCATCAGTGCCTCTTCATGTGCCCACGCCCTGTAGCTCACCTTGTGCCGTTGCACCCAAGCGCCCTATGGTCGGTACGCCCACACCTTGCAGTAACCACGTGCATTTGGTTTGGGAAAAGAAGGGGAGTAGCAGAGGGGTCACCTGGAAGCCACCCACAGCTCAAATGACCTAGTTCTTTCTGGCCCCAAGGGTTTTATATAGCTACCCCAAAGAGCAGTTGAGAACTTTGCTGGTTCGTAGCTAGGGCAAGCAGGAAAGAAGGTGGGGCCCAAGAACCAAAGAAAGGAGGGAAGGATGAATCTTCCATCATATACCATTTTAGGCTGCATAAGATCTTGGGCCTACCAATTCATTAATGACTTATACAGGCCTAAGTTTCATGGTACTTGAAGAAAACAAGCGCCCATGGATAGACTGGGCCTATGATTCTGTCGTGGTCGGTTGTTAGGGTTTGGCCAAGCTCAGGATGTTCCTTCCATGACCTCCGAAGGTGCGCATGGCAATTCAATATTACCTTTCTGGACTCTCTCCTTAGTGCCAAGGGGTAGGGGGCTAGTGTTGGAGAATACCCAAAAAGCTACTGATTGTATGTCATACAGATCAAAAATTGCAGTTGCTCCTGAAAGACAATATTACCCTTTGTTTGTACTCATAGGCTAGATACTTCCCATGAGGGGTATTTTGGTCATTTGTACAGGCCATTGAGCCTATAAATACCCCATCCTCCTCTCATTTGTAACTAGAGCTTTCTTGAGCAATGTAAAGGAACACTCAAAACTGACAAGCCCACAGGGCCCTGCTCTTCAGAGACTAACCCCCGTAGGCTCGTCGACAGGAGTAGGACGCTCCTCTCAGACCCCTGAACCTGTACAAACCTCCCGTGTCATTTTTACTCTCGTGGACTGTCGTGCCCCGAATTTATCGCAGATTCGGACACTCTGTGTATTCGTACTAGTCGAGGATCACGCTAGTACACCGAGGATAAACGAGGTTGAAATACCACAATCATCTGTGGTGAATTAATAGTAAAGTACTTCAAGCGAGTATAACGAGTTACGCGGCCTTATGGCCACCTTATGATGCGCGCGAGCGATAAATATCATCGATGTCGAGGTTCATTGGCGGAAGCAAAATACGATAAGCGGAACCCTCTCTAGCCACGAGCTCTTGAGTGTGGCAACCCTTAATCCTCCTAGCCTTGACGAACTCTTCATTCCAAGGTTGTGGCTTCTTCTTCTTCGAGGTTTTTGTCGATGCAAGGGTGAGTATACAACATACTCAACAAGTCATGCACAATCTTGAGTTCTATTACTACATGCATGGCTTATTCCAAAGGAAAGGCTTAATTGGGTATTTTGCATAAGCGACATTTCTTTTAATAGGTAATCCTACTAGATTAAGCGATAAAATCAATAATATTTAATAATTAATTTCTCAATTCTTTTTCTCATAGGTTTTGGCTCCTGACCTAATTTGATTCTTTTGGCACATGTACCACCCATTCCACATTTTCATTTTGAAAATCTAACCCTTATTTGTAATCACCGAGCAATGTCCAATACATGCGGACACGGCTATTGAATAGATTCACACACACTCTGCGAGAAATGTACACTTTACCCACAGATACGATGCGTTCACCACACAGGCGATTGATTGTAACAAAGTCTTTCGAGAGACTAACACTTAGCGATGATCCTCTCGAAGATTGCCTTCCTAACACTTCCCTCACCTGAGCCAAAGTTTAGAACGAGGCACATCACCGTTAGATGGGTACCAAGCGCAGACCGCAGTGCGCTCCCGTCTGATTACATTTTTGGTGTAGCTGTCACCCCGAGTATCAAAGGAAAGATATTAGAAACCTACTTAACTAGGTCCGTCCCATTCGAGACAAGTGGTTGTACGGAACTCAGCTCAAAGGCTACTTAAGGTTAAGTCCTTAATTGTCAAGGGCAAGACAACCATTTTATACATCTCGGCACCACGACCTTCACAATCTTTTCATACATCCCATTGCCACACAGGCCCACATCACGAAGCCTTCTTGCCACTTGCCTGATTCAAATCATTTTCCCACCCACTTTATACTTAAGCAACACATGCCATTTTCACATCGGTTCATGAATAGCACCACGAGTGTCACTATCCGGTTCAATTCATGACATCATCGCATTTTCCAAAATCGTTCCATAATGTTTAGTCAATATTCATTTGATATTTGAAAGTCATTCCACGCATACAAGCGGGCTAAGCGACTAATCACGGTCTAGCCTCTCGTGTTGGCATCATATTAGCATCCAACATATTTAAGCATCTTAGGGTGACAAAGGTATTCGGGGCATATAATGACATTAACAAGGTGGCATAATTCAAGATGGGTATCTTAACTCTTTGTCCCATATAAACAACATCATTTATACTTAACATAGCATGCAATATTTGAATCAAAGTATATTTTTAAAATCTAGGGGCAATATGGTCAAAGCATGACTTGCCTTGAAGAGGAGTTGGTTACAGATTAGGGGTTCTGCGGGTCTTCAAACTCTCCTCGGCAATTAAAGCAACTCGAGTCTACTCGGTACAAGCAAACACACAATAAATATATAATACAGACAGCAAACAATTCACTAAAATTGAATAAAAATCACCAATAAATAGTTCACATTTTTACAAATTTTTGGGCACTGGAATCACCCAAATCCGAGTTAAAATGCAAAAGTTATAGCCATTACAAGTTTACTGAAAATTCATAAAAGAATAAACCGAATTATTTCTCTATTTTCCACCGATTTTTTGGCTGATTTTCCCCCGCGACCGCGTCGTATATACGGGCGAACCCGATCGCCTTGACCCAGCAGATGAGTGGGCGGATGACGTCGTCTTGGCGTCGGCACCAATACGGCGATCCACCCTTCGACGTGTGGGCGGTGAAACGCCCGAAGCCCACATGTCGGTGGCCGACCACGCGTCGAGGAATTATCCGACCGCATGCATGCATTCCCGTCGTCGGATTGAATCTAACGCGCAAGACTAGCAAAGCGGTTACTATTTGCGGGACTACGTGGCGTTACCTTGGCGTCGGATGAAGATCGGCGGTACCGAGGTTGCATGCGAGAGTCGATGAAGATCTTGGCGGTGCTGGTTCTGCGGAGTTGGAGAAGATGACGAGGCGGCGGCGTTTAAGATCTGTTCGGCGGAAAAAGTAACCCTGCGGATCGTCTCGGCAGTGAACTCGGAGGTGGTCTTGGCGGCGGCAAGGAGCAGCGAATGGCTCTGAAAAGCCGTGGCGGGGTGAGTAGCTACTGGCGAGCTCAAGAAGGCTCGGTGGGCGAGAGCTAACGGCAGCGAGAGGGGAAATGGCGGGGTGAAGTCTTGCTGCACAGCCGGCCTATTTCACTTTCGCTCGGACTGACCTCGAGGCGAAGAAATCCCGACACCGATCTGCGGCGGTAATGGCGGCAATGACGATCGCCTCGTCAAAGTCGTCCGGTCACATCGGCAGATTCGATCGAGGAATCAGCGCGGATAGCCGCGTCGATTAGGGTTTAGCGCCCGACCAGGTGTTGGTATGACCCAACAACGTAGCTAAAATTCGAGACTTTCCGAATAAAAATAATTGTAGAAATTCAAAGTAATTGTTTAGGCACTAAAAATACCGAAAAATTCTAGAAAAATTCTAGAAATTATTTGAGCATTTTGAGCCTAAATAAAATATTAGTTTTAATTTTGATAATTACATTTTCTGGTATTTAATTACTCAAAGAAAATGATATAAATAAAATCCAATTAAATCCAATAAATCCCAGAAAAATTAGATAAATTCAATTAAAAGGTAATTAAATGCAAATAAAGGTTGGTTAATTCATAAAAATTCAAATAACTCCAAAATTTAAAATCGCCAAAATTAGGGACGTTACAAACCTACCCCTTAGCGAGAATCTAGTCACAGAGATTCGAGGCTTAACTATAGAATAGGTTTGGGAATTCCTTTTGAGATCTTCCTCTCGTTCCGGTGGCCTCACTTCTGCGTGGTTGCCCCAGCTTGAACTCTGCAAAAGCAGGTTGTCTTGTTTACGGTTCTCCGATCCATTATGTCGAGAATTTTTTATCGGTTGCTCTTTGTAAGTCAAGTCTTCTTGCGGTTCAACTTCTTCGATGATGTTTGCTCTTGAGAATTAAAGACACTTCTTGAGTTGCGATACATGAAAAACATTGTGCACTCTGCTAGTAGCGGCGGTAACTCCAGTTGATATGCGACTTCGCCTTCACGGCTTATGATCTTGAGCGGTCCTACATATCTTGGCGCCAAGTTTACCCTTTTTGTGAAATCTCTGGACTCCTTTAGGCGTAACTACGAGATACGTAATCCTCGGTTCAAAACTCAAATCTCTCTGGCGGTTATCTGCGTAGCTCTTACATCTTGGTGTGCAATCTTTAACCTTTCTCACGATCGGTGCTATTTGCTCTTGACTTCTTGAAGTATATGCGGTCGAAGACACGACGCTCTCGATCTCATTCCAATTTAACGGCGTCCTACAAGGTCGACCATACAATGCTTCAAAGGTGACATCGAAGACTTGCACGATGGCATTTGTTGTTGTAACTAAACTCGCATATAGCAAACATTTATCCCAAGTTGATGTATATGCTAACGCACAAGCTCTCAACATATCGGCCCCGGACATAAGCGGCGAGGAGGCGGGATGGTTTGCGTAGCTTAAATTTTCGATGGATATGCTCGGCGAAGAAGCCCGACAAGCAGCACTTCCTCACCAACTTCGCAAAGCATCTGGAGGCGATGAGCGATAAATCCTTAATGACGCTTTCTGGAAGACTAGCATTAATGGACATGTGGCTCCTAGGTGGCAATCAAACCCATGGTTTAATTACCCATGGTCCGGCTTACCGTCGGGTTCGGATTCGGGTTCTATTTTTACCGTGGGCATGTCGGGTCGGGTGCGAATTGATTGGTCGGGTTCGGAGTTTATAAAATCACCTGGTGCCGTCCCAATGCAAAATTCTAATCTAATGAGTCACCAAAGTGTTTTGCCACTAGACCTGGTTTCCTTCGTTTGGCTTCTCCCAGATCCATCAACTCCCCATTTCCCATTTCCTTGTTGGCAGCTTCTCCCAGATCCAGATTCGGCTACTTGAGTATCGAGCGCTGGTATTTCGGCAGCAATAAGCGTCTGAAGAAGAAGCCTCCGGAAGGTTCGACAAGGCACCGACAAGCTCATGGGCCAGGATCCTCAAGTCCGCCCGAGAGTCGGCTCCCTCAACCTCTCCAATCGCTACGTTCGAGTCAGGAGCTCTCTCCCGAACCAAATCTCCTTAACTAGTTTTCATCTCTTCTCCTCGGCAGGATCCGATCCATTCCAAATGAATGGGCTCGCTTCGCTTCATGTTGCTGTAATGACTCATTAGGTAGAGCCATGCCATTTAAATTGCATCATCTTTGCGCTGAGGCGATTGTGTTTTGTCTACCGTACCACTAGTTAAAAGTTAAGTGGTCTTTGTGGACTCTGTCTTGTTAGCTTGATAATAAGACCACTTGTGTAGAAAAGCGATATCGATCTTGCGGCCTAAACACTTGTCACCATCAGTTACAATTCAATTCCTTCCGATAGTATGTCGATGCCTCCTTGCTTATTGCGATCCCCATTTATACCAATATTGAAAGGGTTGCGGCCCATCCATTCTTAAACTGCGAGTTTTGGGCAATTACCGTCGACACCTTCTTGGGATGATTAACGTTCTTTGTTGTTATTATTCTTCTTTGTTGTTGTGTGATGTGATTTTTGGCCGGTTTCGGGTATCCGTCAGGTTGGATCTGGGTAAAATTTCTACGAAAAGGTCCTTCGAGTTGGTCGAATATTCGATTCGGGTTTTTGGTTGAGTTTTGTAAAACCCGTGCCAACCCGACTCCGTGCCATCCCTAGTAGCTCCTTTGCGCCTCCATGGATATCGAGAGCGAGTTGCTCCCCTCTTCCGAGTGATGCACCAGATAGAACTCCATTTACGCTCTGGCGATATAGGTCCCCCACCTACGGTATAGCGCTTGGCCTTGCGTGCAATCTTCTCGGTTGAGCATCATCGTCGGGGATCACTTGGTCACGAGAAAGGTTAGGATAGGATCCATCTTGCCACGGCCAGCGTGGTGAACACTGGGGTGCTCGCCGGGTACTCGGCCGTGCAGCTTTTCCCAGATGCTTTGCGTTGGCGGCACAAAATCTTCCTCCGGGTTTGAAATTTGGCCGAACCGCCCGCCTTCCCTCTGAGCTGGAGGCATGGCGGCAACACCGCCTTCCCACTTTGGTAGGGAGACCGCAGCAGCCATGCCGTTGTCCCTACTGAAAGCAGGGCTGCAGCGGTGACACCATCATCCCACACGAACTAGAGGCTGCGATGGGCCGGTGCGATAGTCTCTCTTGAAGACCCCGCCAAGACGAAGCTTTTGAGGGCATAGTGGCGTAGCCCATCACCAAAAGCGGTTATGCATGCCAGAGGATATGAATATACCCAGTCCTTCAAAGTGGCGCTCCATTTTTCGACCCTCACTTGAATGCGCCACCATGGCGGTCGAGGGTCTTCAGAACTCCTTGGCAGCTTAGTTGATGACTAGCAGTCACCCTTGACTTAGAGGCCTTGGGATGCAGCCTGGCAAAGCGATCGTAACCTGCGGCCGAGCCCTCATATTCAGCTCGTTGTTTGTGGCCTTGAAGTCGAGCGACCACATTCTTGAAGGTGTCACGGTCGGGAGGACGGGACAACCATAGCCCCGCGCCCTCGGTGCTGAAGGCCATCAAGAATAGTGTCTAGGGAGAAGGTCGCGGTTGGCTTCTTGCCCGAGGTGGCGGGAGTCCACTCGGCGGCAACTCCGCCCGGCCGACTCTTGATGGCGGTCGCGGGGTACAAATTTGAGTTGAATTCCCGGTTCCGCAAAGCCATATATCTGACATACGCTTCCACGATTGTGGAGGATTTCCGCGTAGAGAGATGAAGCGTGACCCGCGATGATTTCTGCCCTTGGAAATAATGCGCGGCTTCCTGGATGCCACTAGGACCGCATACAACATTTTTTGAGCTTGCAGTCACAGGTTTTCGCTTCATACAACACCTTGCGATGTAGTGAGACCCGGCCACGGCGCCTTCCCTCTCACTTAACTAATCTACCGCTCACCACCTCGGGTGGCAGCTATATCTGAGAACAACGGCTACACCGCCTGAGGGGGGCCGTAGCAGAAGGGAAGAGGTGAGTGTCGCTTCAAGTCTTCAAATCACCTTTGTGCCTCCTCTGTCCCTCAAAGTGGTTAGTCTTCTTCAACGGCTTGACGCAGAGCCAAGCTTCTTTCTCTAGCAAGACGTGAACACTTGAGGGAGGCGGTAAATGGCAGAACCTTTGAACTGTTTAGTCGCACTAAGCGGCTTCATGTGCTCGATGCGCTAGCTATCTTGTCGAGTTTGGCTTCAATGCCTCATTTGGACACCGGCTGACAACAACTTGGGAGGCTGCGAACACACATTTTTAGGTTGAGCTTGAGCCAATTCTTAGGAGGTTGGCAAAGGTTTCCTCGAGTCTTGGATTAGTTCTTAGCTCTTTTTAATCTTCACAACTAAGTCGTCAACGTAGACCTCAAGATTTAGCCCTATCGAGACGGAAAATGATATGCATGTACGTTGGTAAGTAGAACCCGGCATTCTTTAAACCAAAAGCCATTCTAACATAAAATAAACAAGGTAAATTACCAAGATCTTCTCTTCATCTCCCTCCATGCTAATCTTGTGATATCCGGAATCCGCATCTAAAACCTAAGCTCACACCCCGTGGAGTCAACAATGAGATCGACTTCGGCAAGGGTAAGGATCCCGGGCGAGGCCTTGTCGAGGTGGGTGAAATCGACACAATTCGCCATCTCCGTTGGACTTCTTGACAAGCCGCGGGGTTGGCAAGCCACTCGGATGAAGGCTTTCCCGATATCCTGCGCCCCTTCTCTCCTCCTCCGAATGGCATTTTGCGCTCTGGCCTTTGCCTCCGGACCCTTGGGCCAAAGGCGCGGAGCGTTATGTCGGTGCTCGATCACCTCACGGGACCCGGTCATGTTGGGCCGGTTGCCGGCGAACAATCGGCATTAGGCGGAGAAAGTGGCGCGTCTTCTATTGGCTGGTGGCGCTAATATGTGATCGCCGGGGCTCGCCCTCTCAGGCGACCACCTTAACCTCACCGTGAGCGGTGGCCGATCGGGCTGAGGGCTCCGGGCGGTGGCGTCGGCCGCCCGAGCAGTGGCGCAGTCCATGCACCTTGTGGCGGCGCAAGGCCTCGACTGTCCACACGAATTGTAATGGGGCGCAGACCGACATCTTCACCACCATGTAAGCAAAGTGGGTTGCCGCCATGAACTTGACCAGCGGTCGGCCAAGCGAGGGCATTGTAGGGAGGTCGAAATCAGCGACCTCGAAGTCCACCATCTCCGTCGCGGTAGTTGTCTCTCCCAGAAGGTGCGGAGGCGCCGACTTCGGAAAAGCGGGCCGAGCGAGATCTGCTACGGGATCTGGGCGCGAAAATGCCGAAGAGGGCGGAGGTTGATGGAACTCCCGTCCACGGCTCATGACCCGTACTATTCGGGATTGTGGGCGACACCCTGTCGGGAGATGCCTAGGCGGTGGTGCTTTCGGGGTGGTCGGCTGGTGAAAGTGGTCGTCTCCTCGACCACTTGACATCCGACCATACGAGCTTGATCTTTGCGGTGCACACTTCCTCTTCGGTAGTTTATAGGCGGCGTTGGAGAAAAGGTGGGCGAACCACCATGGATGTAGCCTGGCGTGATCCGCTTTCTTTGGAAGGCGGTCGAGGCGGGATCTTCGTCTTGTGCGTCGTCGAGCGGCGTTCTTGGCAGCTTCTCCACCATTTGCTCACGACGACGCGGTAGTCCGGTCATGAGTGTTGGTCTAGTGGATCGGGCAATAGAGTTCACCCTCTTTTTGTTACGGCGTGATCCACGACGCGGCGATCGCCAGCGCCGATCCGCGGCGATCTTCCGCCCGGTCCGCGGCGATTTATCGCGCCGATCTCGGCGATCGTCATCTTGGGTCGGCGGTTGCGCTTCCGGTAGCGAGGTCACCAATCATCGCGTTGACCAAACCGCTGGTCTCTCTGCCTCACTCTTCCGCGCCTTCTTGCGCGTGGCCCAAAACCCTTGAGTTAAACCGTCCTTGCCTCGGCCATCCTTCAGGGCGGTAGCCTATCGCCTCATGACCAGCGCACACTTATGTGCGAGAGAAAAACTTCGGTGGTATTAATGAATAGCGGTGGTCATCTTCTTCTTCATCTTCACGGTCTCGAAGCATTTCCGAAGCGATGACGACGATTACTCGAAATGTAAAGGGAATCGTGTTGCGGCGATGCAAAACCGTCGGATGAAATCAAGGCAGCCAACTCTTCTCCTCAGCTCCAGAGCGCGGGAGGATGACCTCCACGCTCGGGTGTATAAGAAGGAGCCTTTGAAAGTTAGCGACTTAAGAGGCGCGACTGCTCCCCCACGAGTGCACCCGATCCTCGAGGAGGTTTAACAACCAAGAAGGTGCAGATGCGCAGTCCTGCCACGAGGGGAGTAAAGCCGCGCCAGAAGCAATGCACAGCCTAAGTAAGCGGCGGCCATTCGGTATGAAAGGTAAGGGCAGCAATCGGCCACCGACGGTCACACTGACCCGGATAAGGAGTAGTCGGCGTGAGACTAGAAGAGAGTCACGCATCAGGCGCTAGAGGAAGAGCTACTGCCGCTACCGGAGGAAGGAGGCGCGGTCTGTCGGCCGGAAAGCAACTTCGGCGGGGAGACGAGCGGGCAGCACTGAGTAAAGCCGAGGTGACCGATGGAATTTGGACCTGACCTTGACGGCCGAAGGAGAAGGGCGGGAGTGGAGGAGAGGAGGAGAAAGGGGAGGGCTCCATGGGATGATGCATTTATCACTCTCCGATGCAGTCAGCGAGGCGAATAAGCGGCGATTGGAGGAGGAACCCTAACCCTAGTCTGATACCATCTTAAAGAGGTGAGAATGTGGCTTAGTTTTCTTGTTAGAGAATATCTTTTAGCATATCTCCCGCTAAGTCCATATATGGATTCTGTTCTAATCGAGCTACGCCTTGCCATTAGTGGCAGGAGCCCATTCTCAGTATTGTTGTATTTCTATATTTAGAAGATAGGCTTCCTTATTCATGTATAGCCTCTCACAGCGTATATGTATAGCCTATCTATGTCATTATGAATAGAGATCATTCTAATTCTCCATTATTCTCTCACTCTTTCATGAGTATAGAGCCAGCCTTCCATGGGCGACGCCTCATCTTCCTCTGCACTGGCGCCCATCTTTGGTAATGGCGTTCACAAAGAAAGCCATTATCCCTTTCACCGCCATTGCTCTTTCCTCCTCCTTCAACCCCACCTCCATGCTTTCCACCATAAATGTGAAAACCCACATTCCCTTTTCCCTCCAGCTGGATCCCCCTAAATATTTTTATTTATTTTTGGTAAATACTTTTGTATTATTTAATTATTTAAAGAGAAGGATAAATTCAAATTAAATTCGAATAAATCCAAATAAATCCCAAAAATTCACAAAAAATCAAATAACTCCAAAATTTTAAATAAACAAATTTTGGGCTGTAACAAGAAGTTACTATATGCCCTCCTCCTGGCTTCGCGCAAGCTCCAGCATTATTTCCAGGCTCACTCCGAGGTCATCCTGAGCAACTTCAGCGCCAGGAGATCTTGAGAACCGGAGTCGGAAGTCGCATCGCCAAGTGAGCCATGGATTTGACGTGTTCGACATCCAGCGTTTGTAGCTGCTGACGGCCATCAAGTCGCAGTGCTCGTGACTTTGGTCGAAAGGATATCGCCACGGCCCCGAGCTCGAGGTTCGCGGAGGAGAAGACTCGGATCATATGCTTGATGGTTCAAGATCCTTCAAACGCTCGGGGGTTGGGATCTTCATTCTCACCCCACAGGGCGATAAGCTGAGGTACATGGTTCGTTTTGGATTCCCAACGACAAATAATGCAGCAGAATACGAAGCCCTCCTGGCGGGACTCCGAGCTTGCAAAGGCGGCGCTGTGCTGTGGGTTAATCGTCAAGAAGCGATTCTTAGCTCGTCATCAACCAGCCCAACAAGGGCTATCAATGCTCGAAAGATTCCATGGCCAAGTACCTCGCCAAGCACGCCAAGATGCACAGTGGTTTCGAACTCGGAAATCACGCACGCGCTGGCGAAGGACAATTCCAAAGTATGATTTCCTCTCCAAGCTCGGGTCGTCAAGCGCACGAAATCCCTCCAAACGTAATCTCGGAGACCTGGCGTCGCCCTCAATCTCCGAACCAAGGGGCCTCTTTGCCGCTTTCATCGAAGGTATTTCTCATGGCCGAGCCAATCCAGTTTTTACAGCGCGAGGGTAAGCTTCAAGCCGATCTCCGCGAGAGGAGCGAGATCAAGCTGCGAACAGCTCAGATAAGCTTGTGGACGGCAAGCTTTACCGTCGGAATGCTTCTGGAATCCTGACAAAGTGTGTTACCACGGAGGAGGGTAAGTACCTGTTGAACGACATCAACACGCAAGCAATAGGACAGTAGCCATAGCCAGAGCGCACAAGCTCGAGCTGTAACCACCTCTGTACTCAAGAATAGTGACCTCCTCCGCCTCAGGAAAAGACTGGAGTAGAGCTATTACCCTCACGGGGGCTCGAACCAGTATAATCCGACGTGTCCTGCTCGTTGACGCTTCGTCCCAACCAACATCTGTTCCTACGTTAAGCGTGGCTCGTTTTGGGTCCCCCATTTACACTAACCCCGTTTTCACATCTGCGGTCAGGCGATCCCGATCATCGACAGCTAAGCTCGAAGTCGTGCGAGGATCGGTGTGGCCAAGGTCAAGGTTGAAGTCCCATGCTGCTCAACCCCGAGCTAGGGACCTTGTTGGCCATGCGTTGACTGTCGAAGATTCCTCGATCCCGACTGGCTAGCCCCGAGGCTCAAGGTCGTGGCAAGCACTTGGGTCGACCTCGAGCCTCTCAGTACGGACAGAGGGGACGGTCTTCTAGAAAGACCGAACTCAAAGTTGAGGTTGGACGGAGACCTACGAACAGGTTTTAGTGTTGTTACACCTGACGCCCCTTGATCTTCAGAGATCTGGTACGGTCACGATCGAGCAGCGGAACCGTCTGCAACGCCCCGATCCTGCCGCTCAACCCTTAACTGCACCTGTCGAATCGCCTGATGGGCGCGCCTTTTGAGATGCCCTAACCTCCGTTGGCAACGATTTGGGATGATAAAACCCAGCCCTGCCGCAACTTCGAAGAGCTCTCGATCTTCTTGCAATCTTTTCCTCTTAACTCCTCACTCGAGCCCTTCTTCTTCTGTCGACCAAACACCCCCTCAACCGCCATGACCAAGCTCGGAAAGAGTTCCTTGTCGGCTGCGAGGATGAAAGAGCTCGAGCACAGGGCTGCTTGGACCGGTGACATAGCGGTGCTAGGCGGAGGCCGAGCCATAGCCACGGGGCCAGCAGGCTCGTCGGCCTGAGCATTACATGCTCTTCGGTTCTGGTAGCAGGAGAGTGATTTCTTTCTGTGATTCTCGCCTGTCACGAGATCAAGCTTATCAATTTGGTACCCAATTCCATTCTTCTCCTTTCCATCTTCTCTCACCTGTGTGAGGGGTTCCTTGGAATCCTTCCCACCCCCTCGCTTTTCTTTTGCTTCTTCTCCCTGTTCCGCACCGGGACTTAGGTCTCTGTGGGGCACACTCTTCTTTCAGGACCATGGTCAGGAAGGTTTTCCGCATGGGGTTCTATTGGCCAACAGCGCTCCAGGATGCTCGCGACATCGTGCGGCGCTGTCGAACTGCCGGTTCCATGCTTTCTAAATCGCACCAACCCGCCTATGCACTCCAGACCATTCCACTCGCTTTGCCCTTCTCGACCTGGGGGCTCGATGTCCTCAGCCCCTTCCCACAGGCGGCCGGTGGAAAGAAGTTCTTGTTCGTCGCCATTGATACCTTCACCAAGTGGATCGAAGCCAAACCCGTATTGACCATCACGGCTCGCGTGGCGGTCAAGTTCTTCCGCTTGTTCGTGGTCACCAGGTATGGGGTTCCATGCAGAATTATCACTGACAATGGAACACAATTTACCAGTGAATTGTTCTAGGAGTATTGCGAGGACATCGGCACTAAAGTGTGCTATGCTTCGGTGGCCCATCCGCAAAGCAATGTAGTAGTAGAATGCGCCAATGGACAGATTGTTCAAGGCGTCAAAAAGCGAGTGTCAAATGAGCTCGAACGACATGGCCAGACCTGGGTGGACGAACTTCCCACCGTCTTATGGTCTATTCGTACCACGGTCAGTCGAGCAACAGGGTCCACACCCTTCCGGCTTGAATTCGGTATTGATGTTGTCCTGCCTCCAGAGGTCACGCTAGGCTCCGCTAGGGTCAGCTTGGTCGACCAGATCGACTTCGAGCAAGAACAGTCCCATGACCTTACCCTGGCGGAAGAAGTAAGATGTCGTGCGCTGCTACGATCGGTAGCACTACACCGCAAGCTCTTTGCGGACATGCGTCTCGTCAGTGCGACCTAAGGGAGCTCCTTGTTGGGGACCCTAGCCTTGAGGCGGATTCGAGGGCTCGTCCAACACCAACAAATTATCCCCACAGTGGGAGGCCCTATAGAGTTGTTTCAGCAGATCGCCATACGGGGCTTCGGCTAGTGATGCCCGATGGCAGAGAGCTCTCTAGCTCGTGGAACATTGACCAGCTTTGAAAATTCTATGTGTAATACCTTTACCTCGAATTTCAATAAAGTTGTTGTTCAATTGTTATGTTGGTCTTTGTGCCTTCTCTTCATTCCATATTTTGTGTTAGCTCGAGTTCGAGACTTCTTTGAATCCGACCTACGGACAAGCGCGCTTGCTCTTGGCCCGGACGTCGTGGGCTTGAAATTCACCTCCAGTGGTCGAGCTACTTATAAGCCGAATCTCTTCGCATCAACGCTCCCCCTGTGTCAGGGTTCGAACCAAGCCCACGGCTGGGTCCAACGAGCAAGGCGCAGGTCGTTGTCAAGATTCGAGGAGTTTGACCTAGAAACAATCCTTACACTTTAGAGCCTAAGTCTTTCCTCGTACGCCTGTGTTGTGCCCTTTGCGGGTTTTTTCTCAATCTTGCAGGTCATGGTCTCTGCAGGCTTTTAGCTTGCGCCCAAGGTCGGCGTTGCTCGACCTTGGTCCCAACGGGGGCTGGACGAGGATATACTATGAGCAGAAAGGCTTGGTGCACGATTAAGAAAAAAAAGTCTTTTGATCAAACAATCTTCAGCAGACCAAGATATTACTTCCTTCTGCCCAAACAATGTCGTTTCATTAAACTTTTGTCTTACAAAAGGTTTTGTTCTGAGCGGGAAAGTCTAAACCTATTCTGTGTCGGCCATCTCCGCTGAAGCTTCTCTTCTTTCGAGCTCTCGACCTTGGCCCTTAAGGTCGAGAGCTCACCTTGAGTCGAAGGGCTTGGTGGCGGCGTCTGGCAGTGGCATCGCTTTCTTGAAGTTGAGCAGGCGCTTTTGTCGCCTTGCTCGCCTGGACCAACTTCTCCTCGAGCTCCTGGACCTTGGCCGAGCTCGGGAGGCCCTCACGGGCAAAGCTTGCTCTGCGACGGCCTTCTTCAGCCCCTTGGTCTTGGCTCGCTCGGCCTCGAGCGCCTTGGCCGACCTCGCACACTCTTCCTCAACGGCCTTGTGTGCGTGGTCGTGCTCGGTGGCAATGGCGCGCTGAAGCTCGGATGTGTGGGAGGCCTCAAGCGTCTTCATCGCCTTGCGAAGGCCGGCAATCTCGTTGGAGTCGATTGCTGCCTTTTGTGCAGCTTCCTCCCGCTCGACCTCCAAGGTCTCTATGAGCCTGGAGCGCCGCGCCTCCCGATCCTCCACCACGTCAAGGAAAACCTTCAGCGCATCGGCATGCGTTTGAAGACCCTACAGCCCTTGGGCGACAGAGTCGACGGCCTACGGGGTCCGAAAGGTTAACGCGGTCCTTGCCAGAAGAAAAGGGAAAGGGAAACTCGAGCTAAAAGTTCGACAATAGCGTGAAGAGACTTAATACCTAGGTAAGCCGACCCTCGAAGCTTGCGCGGGTGTACTCGGTGGGTACGCTGCTGAGCGACCACTGGCGGTGTTGTCATTGTCGCCGTTGGGTTGCTCAGGCACGGACCTCCGGGCACTCCGCCGGGGGCGACCTCGTCCCAGGCCGCTCCCTCGGGGGGCTCAAACCGCCCTCGAGCTCGGTCCCGGCAGCTGCATCGGCCTTGTCTTCCGCGGTTAGGGTGTCCTCTGCCCCCACTCCCGTGGAGATCTTGGCCTGATCCTCTGCATGATCTTCCGTGCTGGTCCTGGCCGAGGCGTTTTCGACCTCAACGGTTGGGGCAAGAGCAACCTTAGTGGCCTCGGCCGCCGCGACCGAGGCATCCCGGGCGTCATCTTCTACAGCGACCTCATGCGGGCCACCGCTGGCATCGGTGTCCATGGTGTCGGCCGCGTCGCCTTCGCTGGCCGCAGTCGAGACCTTGTCTTCGACCGGGTCATCGACCCCTTGGTCGAACTCGCCGGTTGCAACCCAGCCTTGTGGGTCGGCGGGGGCATGCTTCTGCCTCGTCCGTTGGCGGGGGGCTAGCCTGTAGGAGGTCTCCTCCTCCTCCTCGGACTCGGTCTCGCCTGGACAATAGCCATGGTCAGGATGGGCAAGGGCTGAATTTGGGTGTTCAGGGTCTGCGATAAGGAAAGAATACTAAGCTAAAGGCGGATAGAAAGACCTAGCAACCGAGGAAACAACGATGTACCTGAGTCTGCAGCCTCCGCTTCGCAGGGGGCTAGCGAGGCCCTTGGTGCCCCGAAGGTGAAGAGGCGTCCCTTCCTCGAGTGCCTCGAGCTTGGGACCTCGGAGCCCGCGGTGGCTCCAGGTCCTCCGTCGAAGTCCTGGCGGCGGCCGCATCGTTCTGCTACTGCGAGGAGAAATGCATGTCAGAAGGCGAAAAGAACACGAGCAAAAGTACTTGGGGCCTCGACCATGGAAACTTACCATTGTACGGTCGCCCCATTCGACGTGCTGCTTCTTCGGGCCTCTATTGTCCGCTCCGTCCAGGGCTGGCCTCTTGCTCGCCTTCTTGCCCTTGCTCGCCCCGGGCAGCGGCAGCATCTTCCTAGCTATTTCGAGCAACTCTTGCTTGTCCTGCGGGCACATCGAAGAATCAAAGAAGGCCCTAAGCGTATGTAGACCAAGAGACTGGTTCAGGGCGGCTCACCTCGGCTTTCCGGCGCAGCATGTTCCTCGAAACGGGGTCGTCGAGGGTGTAGTCATGCACCGCCTTCCCGAACATCTTGCTCATCCTGGCGGCGATCCAGGACTCCTTCGGCGCTGCTAGAGAGACAAGTTCGTCAAAGAAACCCAGAGTCAAAACTCGAACAAACTTTAGAGCAGAAAGACTTACCAGACGTCCCTTCACGGGTAAGGTCGTCGCGGCCTTTGATCTCGAAGAACGGGTGCATCCTCTTCCGCAGAGGGAACACCTGGCTCCTCAGGAAGTCGTTGGCGATGGCCTGCCCGGTGAGGCCACGCGAAGGGCAGATGTGGATGGCGGCGATGGCCTCCTAGTCGATCTCCAGGTCGTCGCCTCCGGGGTCTGCTTCTTCCCGGTGATGGGGGTTCCGTCGAACGCCAGCGCGCCGTCTTCACCCCTTTTGAGGTAAAACTACCGCTCGGTCCATGGACCGAGGGAATCCCAGGATCGGATTTGAGGGAAGGACCAATGGAGACCCGCCCGCAGCCGGAAGTAGAAGCAACCGACCACGGGGTCCTTCCTGGTGCGGAACAGGGAGAAGAAGCGAAAGAAAAGCGAGGGGGTGGGAAGGATTCCAAGGAACCCCTCGCACAGGTGAGAGAAGATGGAAAGGAGAAGAATGGAATTGGGTACCAAATTGATAAGCTTGATCTCGCATTGGGCGAGAACTGCTGCAAAGAAATCGCTCTCCGGCGTCCGCAAACCGAAGAGCATGTAATGCTCTGTGCTGACGAGCTCATCGTCCGTGGTCTGGGCTCGGTCTTCTGCTGGCAACGCTTATGTCGCTGGTCCAGAATCCCCCAGCTCTCGAGCTCTTTCGTCCTCGCGGCCGACAGGGAACTCTTTCCGAGCTTGGTCATGGCGGTTGAGGGGGTGTTTGGTCGACAGAAGAAGAAGGGCTCGAGTGAGGAGTTAAGAGGAAAAGATTGCAAGAAGATCGAGAGCTCTTTGAAGTTGCGGCAGGGTCGGGTTTTATCAGCCCAAATCATTGTCGGTCGGAGGTTAGGGCATCTCAAAAGGCGCGCCCGTCAGGCGATTCGACAGGTGCAGTTAAGGGTTGAGCGGCGGGATCGAGGCGTTGCAAACGGTTCCGCTGCTGGATCGTGGCCGTACCGGAATTCTGAAGATCAAGGGGTGCTAGGTGTAACGACACTAAAACCCGTTCGTAGGTCTCCGTCCGACCTCGACTTTGAGTTCGGTGTTTCCAGAAGACCGTCCCCTCTGTCTGTACTGAGAGGCTCAAGGTCGACCCAAGTGCTTGCCACGACCTTGAGCCTCGGGGGCTAGCTGTCGGGGACTGGGGAATCTCTGACAGGTCAACGCACGGTCAACAAGGTCCCTAGCTCGGGGCTGAGCAGCATGGGACTTCGACCTCGACCTAGGCCACACCGATCACCGCACGACTTCGAGCTTGGGGAGTGGAGATTCAACTCCCGCACGACCTAGACCTTGCCTTGAAGGTGCACGCTTACTCGGTAGTTACCAAGACCAGGAAACCCAAAGTTAAGGCGGACGTGGGCGCTAGATCCGGAACGGTTGTAGCACGTCCTCAATGCGCACCATGCACTACTCTGGGAATCTCTCCCGGCCGTTTTTGGTAATGGCCGGGAGGGGTATAAAATCCCCTGAAGCAGGTCGGCAAAAGACAACGACATCAATACACAAGCAATAGGATAGTAGCCATAGCCAGAGCGCACAAGCTCAAGCTGTAACCACCTCTGTACTCAAGAATAGTGACCTCCTCCGCCTTAGGAGAAGACTGCAGTAGAGCTATTACCCTCACGGGGGCTCGAACCAGTATAATCCGCCGTGTCCTGCCCGTTGACGCTTCGTCCCGACCAATATCTGTTCCTACGTTGAGCGTGGCTCGTTTTGGGTCCCCCATTTACACTAACCCCGTTTTCACATCTGCGATCAGGCGATCCCGATCGTCGACACAGCTAATGTGGGAGCATGCACAGGCTCAGTTCCAGCCGAGCAGCGATGCTCTCTACACCTCTACACTAGAGCTGGCGAGCTCTCTTCATCAGCAGGACTCCACCGTCGATGCCTTCTACCAGCAGATTACCGACGTGTGGCGTCAGCTTGACTCCTTGAGCCTCCTCTGATCCGACTGCAGCGACTGCTAGGCCTTCTATCGGGACCACAAGAGTGTTGTTCACCTCTTTGAGTTCCTCCACCGACTTCGACCGGAGTTTGAGCAACTCCGTACTCAGCTATTGGCTCGTTCGCCATGACGAGCCCCTAGTTGAGGCGCCACTGTCTGTCTGCCGAGGAGACTCGTCTTCGTATGCGTTCTCTCATCTTCCTCGTCGGTCTGATCACTTCCCACCTCCTCCTGCGACAACTCTCGTGATCGTTCCTCTCCCAAAGACCGTGTAGGAGGCTCGATTCTTTGGTGAAACCTGCATTGTTGATGCTGATGGTTCACTTCAGAATTCATTGCAACAAGACCGCACACCATTGAGCAAAGGCAGAGGCGGCCTCGAAACTGATGCCTCGCTAATGACCATGCAGATGTGACTCAGCACCTTGAGCGCATGGAGCGCCATCTGGGGGCGACTCCTCCAGGACCATCTGTTGCCAGTCTTCCTTCAGGTATACAGTTGCCCTGGATTCTTGACTCTGGGACTTCTTTTCATATGACATCTGATCCCACTCACCTTGGCCCATTGAGTTCTTCAGCCATCCCTATGTCTAACAGGACGGCTGATTGTACTTCCCTTTTAGTTGTTGGTCGGGGCACTCTTCACACTTCTTGTTTTCATGTTCCTTCTATTTCACATGTTCCTCGCCTCGATTTGCAGCTGATATCTGCTGGCCAGCTCACTGACCTTGATTGTCATATCATTCTTGAGGCTGACTCTTGTTCTATTCAGGATCGTCTTACCGGGACCCTGGTTGGTACTGGCCGTCGGGTCCGTGACTCTCAGCGTCTATGGGAGCTTGACTAGCTTCGCCTTCCCTCCGCTTCCGTCACATCCACCTCGAGTAGCCACTCGACTACCGTCTTTGATGTCACTGTCCTCGCCACCCCTGCTTCCGCCAGTTTTGCTTAGTGGCATCATCGTCTAGGTCACATGTGTGGGTCTCGTCTTTCTTTGTTAGTTAGTCGTGGTGTTCTTGGGAAGGTTTTTGGTGATACCTCCTATCCTGTATGGGTCAGTAAGCTTGGGAAGCACTCTGACTACCCTATCCCACCAAAGGACTCTCGAGTCTCTTCATAGTTTGATTTGGTTCATTTTGATGTATGGGGCCCGGCTCCCTTCGTTTTGAAAGGGTGTCATCGCTATTATATGATCTTTATTGATGACTTCTCTCATTACACTTGGATCTATTTTCTGACCTCTAGGCATCAGGTGTTGTCTGCGCCTACGTGCCTTTCTTCGCCATGGTGCACCACGTTTGGCTTGCCTATTCAGTATCTTCGTCTTGACTGCTTTGGTGAGTACCTCTCCTCCTCTCTTTGTCAGTATCTTCTTGAGCAGGGTACCCTTCCTCAGTATTCTTGTACTGGTGCTCACGCTCAGAATGGTGTCTCTGAGCGCAAGCATCGTCACTTTCTTGAGACTACTCGGGCAATGATGTTGTCTTCCTCTATTCCGCTCCACTTCTGGGCTGAGGCTATCTCAACGGCTGTCTATCTTGTGAACCTTCAGCCTTCTACTACTCTTCAGGGTGTCACTCCTGTTGAGCGTCTCTTTGGCAGGCCTCCTCAGTACAGTCACCTTCGTGCGTTCGGGTGTGTTGTCTTTGTGCTTCTTCAGCCCCGTGAACGGACGAAACTAACTGCTCAGTCTGTTGAGTGCGCTTTTCTTGGCTACGATGCTGAGCGCAAGGGTTATCACTGTTGGGATCCAGTAGCTCGCAGGATCTGGGTCTCCCGAGATATCACTTTTGATGAGTCTCGATCTTTCTTCACCCGTGATCCTTCCTCTAGCCCACACTCTACTTCTGATTCGCTCTCCTTCCTCACTCTTCCTGATGCTTCCTCTTATTCACCACCACCCTCTTCTCCGTCCCTACCTTTACCTCCATCATCGCCACCGTCACCCTCACCTTCCATTCCAATCCCTTCGTCCACTGCTCCACCCTCTCCCTCACCACCTCAGCAGCCTCCCTTTGCCTTTACGCCTCCTCCTGTCCGTTTCCACTACACTCGTCGTCCACCCCATCCCAGTTCCTCCTCCCTTCTCTGTCCAGCTTCTATTGCTACTTCAAAGTCCTCTCCCTCTGCTGCTACTTCAGAGACTACCTCTCCGACTCCTTCACCGTGGTACGCTCTTCGTGATCGGAGTACGATTCCTCGTCTTGATCGCTATGGTTTTGTTGCTCCTGCTACCGTTTCCTCTGAGCCTACTTCCTATCGCGATGCTGTTACTCATCCTGAGTGGCAATTTGCTATGGCTGAGGAGTTTGCTGCCCTAGAGCGCACTGGGACTTGGGTTCTTGCCCCTCTTCCCGCTTCTGTTACTCCTATCATGTGCAAGTGGGTCTATAAGATCAAGACTCGCTCTGATGGCTCTATTGAGCGCTATAAGGCGCGTCTTGTTGCACGTTGCTTCCAGCAGGAGTATGGGCGTGACTATGAGGAGACCTTCGCTCCTGTTGCTCACAGGACCACTGTACACACACTTGTGGCCGTTGCTTCTATTCGCCGGTGGACCATCTCCCAGCTTGATGTGAAGAATGCTTTTCTTCACAGTGAGCTACGTGAGGAGGTCTACATGCATCCACCTCCTGGCTACGCTGTGCCCGATGGCCAAGTGTGTCGCCTTCGTCGTTCTCTCTATGGGCTCAAGCAAGCCCCCGTGCTTGGTTTGAGCGCTTCACCTCTGTTGTCACCACTGCTGGTGTTGTTGCTAGTGAGCACGATTGTGCTCTCTTTGTTCACACTTCTCCTCGTGGTCGTACTCTTCTTCTTCTCTTTGTGGATGACATGCTCATCACTGGTGATGATCCTCAGTACGTTGCCTTTGTGAAGGCGCGTCTCAATGAGCAGTTCCAGATGTCTGATTTGGGTCCTCTTCGGTATTTCATTGGGGTTGAGGTCACTTCCATGCCTGAGGGCTACTACCTCTCCCAGCGGAAGTACATTCAGGATCTCCTTGATCGGGCATGTCTCACTGATCAGCGTACTGTTGCCACTCCTGTGGAGCTTCACCTTTAGTTTCGTCCTACTAATGGTACTCCTCTTGAGGATCCTGCTCGCAACCGCCACCTAGTTGGGAGTCTTGTTTATCTTGGCATTACTCGCCCTGACATCTCCCATGCTGTTCACATCCTAAGCCAGTTTATGCGGACTCCCACTCAGATACACTACAGTCGCCTCCTTCGAGTCCTGCGGTATCTTCGTGGTACCATTGATCGCCGTTTGTTTTTCTCTTGCTCCAGCCCTTTGCAGCTCCAGGCCTATTCAGATGCTTCCTAGGCTAGCGATTCCTCTGATCGCAAGTCCCTCTCTACTTATTGTGTCTTTCTTGGTTCTTCTCTGATTGCCTGGAAGACCAAGAAGCAGACTGCAATTTCTCGCTCCAGTACTGAGGCTGAGTTGCGAGCGCTGGCCTCTGTGATAGCTGAGGTGACTTGGTTACGGTGGCTCCTAGCAGATTTTGGTGTCACTGTCTCTACCCCTACGACAGTGTGCTCCGACAGTACCGGCACGATCAGCATTGCTCGAGATCCGGTGAAGCACGAGCTCACCAAGCACATTGGTGTTGATGCTTCCTATGTCCGGTCGCAGGTGCAGAAGTAGGTGGTTGCCCTTCAATATGTGCCTTCCGAGGTTCAGATCGCGGATTTCTTCACCAAGGCACAAACTAAGGCGCATCATGATCTTCATCTCTCCAAACTCAACGTTGTGGATCCACCTTGAGTTTGAGGGGGGTGTTAAAGTAGACTTGTATAGGGTGTTATTTGCTACTTTACCCTCCATTGTACATGTATATACTTTGGCCCATTGGCCCATTAACAATTGAGCTGCTATTCAAACTATTCCAACAGTAATCACGCTTGTATTGATCCTGTTTCACCATCTTAATATGGGTGATGCCCTCATGGTAAGCATTGAGGGTCACCCAAATCTGGTGAGCAGATTGTAGGTGAGAGATCCTGTCGTACTCACTGCGGCTAAGGCCTTGTATGAGGATGTTCTTTGCCTTACTATTCACCTCAATGTTAGTCATATTGCCAGCTGTGACGTTTTTATCAGTAAGAACCTCACACGAGAGCTTCACCTTCTACTAAATTAGGAAGCCCTAGGTAACGATATACGACTCCATTCTTGATTTCCAAAAAGAAAAATCAACTCCAAAAAAATTGGAGGTTTGGTGAAAATACTTATCCATCGCCATGGCTTTTGAAACCGGTCAAGATCTATAAAAGAGCAAAACCAGACTCTGATACCAATTGAAGGACTGAAATAACGATCGGAGGGGGTGAATGATCCCAACTAATTTTTTCCCCTTTGAAAGATATCCAACTAAGACCCTACTTGAAACACTCTCCGCAGAAGAGCAAAATCAGGGAACTCTGTTCTAGCCGATGCTACCACAGCACAGGGGGTGGTAGTGCCAGTGGTCGGTACTTCCACTCGTTCTGGGCGATAGTGTCGGCTTCTAGAACATAATAGGAATATAGCACGATCTCAGAATAAAAATTGATATAACTTTAGTTCGGCTGGACAAACACCCATGAAATTTTGTATGCACCTTTTTATGGAGATCGTGAACCTATTCCAATCTTCAATCACTAGTATCGATGTCAAAGTTTTGATCTTTTTCCAATTGAAGGAAGAGTGCACCAAAACCAAGCAAAAAAAACAAAATCTTGTTCTTGGACTTGCTCGTGGGGTTTTGATGACCAAGGTAATCTTGGATAACCTCCCACTTGTCATAGCAAGCAAGAACACAAGAAAAGAACCATGCAAACACAATCTACAAGACTAATTCTTCTCAAATACAAAAGATCGGTTTCTTGCAAAGAAAAGCACAAGGTTTGCCTAGATGATTGGGATATGATCTGAAGGAGATTCATCCATCAATTATTCATCCTTAGCACAAAATCCACAAGCATTTAGAAGGAAGAGAGGCAAAACCAAATGCGTGAAAGACTTTAAAGTGCGGAATTTAAAGAGCAGAATGTAAATGCTGAATTTAAGACATAATGTAAATGTTGAAATTAAATTCAGAATAGTAGGGAAATAAAAATTTTATTTCTTGGAAGAAAAGTTTACAAAACCTCACAACAAGGTAGGCAAAGTTCAAAGGAGCACACATAACCTTCAAGGGAGAGACACCCCTCTCCCCCTCTCTTTATAGCAATCTCCACCCTTGGATGTCCTTCTTGACCCTCAAGAGATCTTATCAAGGGTTGAGATTCACTCCCTCACTCATACATAGGCTAACCCGTAATCCAATAACATAACGAGTTTTACACGTTTTTAAAAGCAAGCTAACTTAACAGCTACTCTATCCTCTAAACCGAAATCCAACAGTTCTTCTTGATCCAAGCAGTCTCAAGTTAGTATCTCAGCTGTTCCCTTGCCTTCTAGGCTCGTAGCGACTCTGTCTCCGGTGATCCCCAATCATCTGGACCTCAACGCACATTGCCTCGTTTCAGTCATTCTCTGCCTCACCATGACCTAGCACTGCCATCCTGCAACCATAAAAAATAAGGAGACCCATCACATAGCAATGTCCAAAATGATATCTAATAATTATCCAATTGCTAAAATTAAATCAGATCTCATTCATTGAGTCAGCACTACCACCAACTATAGGCCGGTGGTACCGCAAGTTCGGTACTACCGCGTCTTGGCTGTTGGTAGTGCCAATTGTCTTGGAACCCCCGAATTATATTTTCTGAAAAATAACTACCGGCTCAAAAAGGCCGGTAGTGCCACTCGATCGGCAATACCACCATTACAAGGTCAGCAGTGCCGCTTCTGACTGAAAACGGCTTAAATTGCTTCAATTTGAAATCCAATTCAAAGCAAACTCAAACCTGAGCACTCTTAGCTCAAATACAGTCAAATACTCATCACCAACATAGGTAGTCCTTTACATGGTCTTTCAAATACGCTCTGCATTTTCCCTACAATCTGGATTGGATTGTTCCTGCAAATTGTCATTACGGCTACATTGTAGCTATATGAGTATATTACCCTTGGGACCACCGTATTTCAGGAGTTAGTGCCTTAACAGCTTTAGCTCAAGTGCTTCTGGAAATATGGTTCAATCTGTGTTGGAGTAGATATTTTCTTGACCACTGCTTGGGGTAGGATGGACAATATCACCAACCATCCAACATGTGTGTTATCTCAACACATTCCTTGTTTGGGAGGCGATTTCCGGTCAAGATCCCTGTGGATGGGTCAGGATTTTTGTCTAAAGTCCTGGCCTATCCACAGGGATTCCAATAGGGAATGAACCTCCCAAACAAGGCCTCACATGGGTGATTATCCTAGCAGTCTTGTAGTTTCTATGATAGAAGAAAAGGGATGCATATTAGGATGTCTGTTAGGCAGAAGGAGTCTGCATAATGTCAGGGATACAAGCCAAGAGGCATAAATAGGGGGTTTGCCTCAACCATATTCATATTTCACCAAGTCAGTTTTGGTGTGTGGTTTAATTATGCTTGGGTCTTTAGTTATCACATTATACATAATCACAGTCACTAGCATATTTGTGGATTCCCTACAATATCTTGTGGCTAATATTTGTTGGTTCATAGAAACCAAGTTTTCCTCGTTGCTATCTACTTTTGTTAAAATTGTATGAGGTCAGTTGAATCTTTCAGCATGAATCTAACACGGGATGATAACTACTGACTTGTTGACAGCTTCTGCATTATACCGAAATATACATCCATATGTTCCTTAGCCTTTGGATGATCTGTCATCTTTCCAATTGTACTCATCGATTTGCATAGTGCTTCAATGTTCTCTTCATCTGGGTTCTGACAATTTCCCAGCAATTTTGTAATGCATTCATGCATGATGTGTTCTGTTAACATTCTCTCCAGAAAAACTAAATGCTGGTTCCCTCATGCTTCTCACTGACCCATAATCTTGAAAGTGACCGCCAGTCAAGTTTAGGCACCAAACTCTAACAAGGTACATGTATATATAAGAAAATGCTTCGGTCAATGACGTATGAAAAATGAGTTTTCTTTTCTAAGATTACTTGAAGTTGTCCATAATGTTTGCCTATTTTGTACCTGTAGCTACAACCAGCCACTCATGTTTTTGCATTTTTTTCTGTCATAATGAGTTCTTCGTTTCACAGGACCTATCCTCCATGAGTGTTATCATCTCTTGCTCAGTATGATAGGTACCGCATCCCTGAAGTTGTTCATGCACGGGGAGCGAGTGCGAAGGGATTTTTTGAGGTGACTCATGATATTTCTCGCCTTAATCGGAATACTGCTAGCTTGGATTGTACTTTAGCCCCATAAATATTATGCAGTGCATGTGCTGTTGTACACATGAAACTATAGCCCTGCTCCTTCCGCTGATCTGAATTTACCATTTTTTACTTCAGTTAAAGGGTAGAGTAGTGTTACCTTGTTTTCTCATTTTTAGACATGCAATTGACTGTTTGCATCAAGAAGTAAATGATTATGGCCTGATCTCATATGCCCAGGGGCGGAGCCAGGCCTAAAGCAACTGGGGCTTTGGCCTGATACCTAATATCAAAACACTGTGAAAAATCTGATCCAAAATCAATGATTAAGCAGTAGCCCACCCGAGGTCTGGGTCTATATTGACTCCGCCCCTGCATATACCCTTGGTTTCATATATAGAAATAAATGTAGATGGTACTAGTGATTCCCCAACCCAAGCACCGAGCTCCTAGATGCTCGAAAAGAACTGTTGGAAAAAGATCGAATTCTATGCGCTCGTGGACAGAACACGATAGGAAAAACTCGCAATTTCGAGTGTCTTAGTGAAATTACGCGATTTTGGAAGACGGTGTGTATTTCGGAATGTTCGATCAAAAATAGATAAGTACTTTGGATCGCGGGGCTGGGGGCAGGCGCATGCCTCTGTTGTCCTTGCGCAGCGTGGTCATTTTGGAAATCCGTATCTGACTATTTGCCATATCCAGAAGGAAGAGGGCCGTGAACACTTGGCCGGGCCGGAAAACCCAATTCATTTCACCAGTCCGCACACCACATGGGCCACAATGGGCCGACGCCTGAAACGATAAGATGAGGGCAAGAAATGAATGCCACGCCAACCTGTCAGAGAGGTATGCACGGCGACTTCATTGCGGGTGGCCCACGTGCCTAATGCGGAGTGAATCGTCGGGCCGGCGAGGGACCACCGCGGCAGCCATCTGCCGGCCGCGCGATCCCGGAATCATATTTGATTCTCTCCCTCTTCTCTTCGTCCCCAACCATTGAAAAATCCGGCACGCGCGACGCGAGCACACGAATAGTGCTCCGAGGAGCCGGTGCTAGGTAGGTAAGGTAGATCGTGGGGGCTCAGCGTCGGAGGCCAGCTGCCATGGCGGGAGAAGAGGAATCGTTGGCTCGCAGGGCGTGGAGGCAGTACCTGCTCCAGCTCCAGCTCCACCCTCTTCGCACCAAGGTCTTCTCTTTGGCTTCTTTAGGGGTTTCGTAACTTTTTTTGCGGGGGGTGGGGGGATTCTTGAACTACGTTTCGTTGGTGCAGATGATCACGGCGGGGTGCCTCGCCGGCGTCAGCGACTCGGTGGCGCAGAAGCTCTCCGGGTACCAGAAGATTGAGAAGCGCCGTCTCCTGCTCAAGATGGTAAAGATTGATTTTTATGCTGATGCTTGCTTGTGCTAGTTCCTGGGAAAATTGGGATGGTTGGTGTTTTGGGTAAATATGGATCTTGTCTTGATATTTAGTGGGGATTCTGAGGGAGAGCTCTTCTTCTTGGGTGCTAGAGTGATGCTGTGGTGAGTTCTTGTGCGGAATTTCTCTTGGAAGAGTTGAGGATTTAGTTGTAGGATGACGATATACCAGTTCACGATTACAATTTCTTTGTTGTTGCAGTGTGAATACTGAATAATGCATATGAGGTGGATTCGGGGGTACTTTCTTGGGAGGATATGGCGATTCAGTTGAAAGATGCCTTGATTGTAGACTTCAGGTTATTTAGCGAGCGGTTTCAGTCTTTCTGTTCATCCTTTGAATTGGAGCAATGTGGATCAATGGATGTGGTTTGCTTGTGCTTGTTGTTATCCTTGCGTGATTTGAGTTGCCATGTGTAGAAATTAGCTGGAGTGCAAGTTGCTAGTGTACATTGTAGGATGGTGGGTTGCTAGGTGTTCTGTAAAAAAATATTATATATCATCCCTTCTCAAAATGAGCATGCACATTAAATCTTCTATGACATAGAGCTAAGTTCCGCTGCCTTTTTTTGTGCTTCGCTTGTCCACATGTATGTCGTTGAATTTTGTGAGGATGTGTAGTTGTGTCAAAGGGGATGTGCATTCCCAACTATTTGTGAAATTTTGTTAGAGACTGAGGTTGGCTTTGGCTCCTTTGGGCAGAGGGCTGCTGTTTATTTGCTATTGTTGTACCCAGGGGTGGATCTACAGTGTAGAGGCTAGGGTCAAGCAACACTGACGCCCTCCAGTCCAACACACATTTTATTACAAGTTAGAAGTTAGTGCTACAAATTCGCAATGAACTAGGCGACCCCGATGAACTTTTCTTCTAGATCCGCCCCTGGTTGTACCAACGTTTGGTCTCAGTAATTGGTTCTTGGATTTGATGAGACATTGTAGCCTGAATTCATAGTAAATTGCAAGGTCACCACAGTAGTTGAAAACGAAAAATGACACTTTTAATACATTAGACGAGAAAATGGCGGGCCCTGTTTATGCACTTCTTACTTTCTTTATCAGATGCAAGATATTACATCTGCTGGATTAGAAATCGTTTCATTCTCTCTGATGTCTTTAACTGAAAAGAATTTAATTACAGATGGGTATTCGCATAATATGCTTCTCTTCTGTTATTTATGATGCTTTCTTGCATGTATTTGTGTATTAAAATATGAAACAATGTTATAATTTTTGGCTGCAGCTCTTTGGGTTTGCATATGGTGGCCCATTTGGGCATTTCCTTCATAAAGTGTTGGATTATATCTTCAAAGGGAAGAAGGATACCAAGACTGTAGCTAAGAAGGTACAACATTCATAATTTATCATGTGATAATCGTAACATATCTTTCACTTTTTTCATGTGGGTTATGTATAGACAGTTATCCTGTAAACTATAGAAATTGAAGTGAACAAAAGTGTAAAAGTGCAGTAAATCTTGATCTAGTGAAGGTTTGACTTCTGTAGCAAACTAATAATTGACCGGCAACTAAGTTGTACACTATGGTAATGTAGGTCATTTTGCTAGCAAATTGCTCGAAATCATGACTGAAGTCAAATTAACACTGGTCGACTGTTGTACTTGATTCTATGTCAGTGTGCATTAAGATGTTTAATAGATGATACTCTTTTCAGGTGTTGCTGGAGCAGATCACTTCCTCTCCCTGGAACAATATACTCTTCTTGTTCTATTATGGATATGTTGTTGAAAGTAAGTCTGAAATTGTCAAAATAGTTTAAATTTGTAACATTATGCTAATCAAAAGAGTTCTTTGGCATTATACTAGGGCAAACTGCCAGTGATAATTGAAATTACTTTATATCTTTCTAGTATGTGATCTTTGATTAAGCAGGAAATATTGGACAAGAACAGGGTTGAGGAAACCATTTACCAAACAAAAACAAATACAAACCTAACAAACATTAATTCACATTGTGAGTTTTTCGGCTTATCTTTTGGGCCAAAATTTCCCTTGTGAGATTTTTTTTCAAATCATGGTATTTGAACATACCTAACAAACATTAATACACATATTTTGCTCAAAATGGGAGCCATCTAGGGCTCAAACCCGACCGGATTACAAGATCTCTATGGGGACTGAGATTTCCGATTACTGGGCGGAACCAGTCTGATCCTGCCGGTTTCCTGAACCCTGAACTGGAGTGCTGTGTTTTTTTTAATCAGGTGTTTGTCTATTTTTTTTTTCAAAAGGAATTGTCTATATGAATATGATAACAGTGTTGAATCCAGAAATCTTTTGCCCATGTGTTGTAGTATATTCCACAGTTACTTATCGCACTTGCAATGTAGGGAGGCCTTTTAAGGAGGTGAAGACTAGGGTCAAGAAACAATATCCTTCAGTGCAATTGTCTGCTTGGATGGTATGTATTTTGATTTCAATATCGCTGCTTGGCTTTGAGTTTCCCTCAACAGCCCGTTAATAGATCTGATCAATGCGCAGTTTTGGCCAATAGTTAGTTGGATAAACCATCAGTACATGCCGTTGCAGTTTCGAGTGATTTTCCACAGCTTTGTTGCATGTTGTTGGTAATGTTTCTGTTGGCCTGGACAGTTAGTTAACTTCTTTTCCAATGCATGATATTCCAAATCTCATCACTTTATGTGGTCATTTCTGCAGGGGGATATTTCTCAACCTTCGTGCAAGGGCAATGTCTTTGAAGCAGTTGTAGGCAAGTTTAGAAGGGAAAAAAAATATAGTACAGCTCCAACTTGGTCCTAACTGACCAAATAACAAGGATGTTGAGCGCTATATACTAAATTGTTGGCAACAAAGTGTTTTTCAAGGTATTTGAGTGGTTTGAGGAATTCAAATATTTCTCCAACTTTTTGTTGGTTTATTTGTTTGTCAACACACAGAGAGACCGTTTACCTGAGTATTCTGTTGACACCAGTTAAGCTTTGTGATGGAACCAAAGTATATTAGGGCCTCTTTGGTTTGAAGGATTTTTGGAGGAAATCGATTCCCATAGGATTTGACACAGTAGCAGCTCTGATTTGTAGGAATTGCTCCGAGGAATTCCATTGGATTACTGAAGCAATCCTATGAAAACACAGGAATTTTGCGGGAAATGGAACATCCAGTCGTACCTCCTTTTTTTTTTGCTGGCTTGCGTTGGATCAATGTAAATTGTGTCTCGATGGCACGCATGCTTGCTATGCTTGAGACAAAGCTGCCGTGGACGATGATGGCTAGCTCGGCACCGGTGGTGGGGGAAGGCGACGGCGTTGACCGACGAGGGCAAAAATGGATTGCAGTGATCGAGTCAAGCACTAGTGTGATGTTGGCTTGCCCAGAGTAGCCGGAGCTCAGGAGGGAAAGGGTCGATGGAGTTGAAGGTGTGTGTCCCTTCGCCTTGGATTTAGCTGCCGTCGCCCTCGATCCCTTTGCTGCCGCTCGCTTGGAGTGGGTTGTAAGAACCGTAGGGACGCAGTGGGGATAAGAATGGATTGTTGGGTCGATCTGTAAGTGGCCAACAAATGAAGATTTTATCATGTGATGTTAGTTAAATCAGTGTGATAATCTATTATATTTGTACTAAAAGCAAATAATATTACTAATCACTCTAAAATTCTAGTGTCCTTCCACTTCCTGCGAATCAAATACCTAATCCTATAAGTTTTTTGTGTTTTCCAATCCTTTGTTCTACACATGCATTCCTATCCTATTCATGTTTTTTTTTCTATTCTTGCGTTTTTAGAATCCAGTGAATCAAAGACGACCTTAGCTACGAGTGAATTTGGCTTACATTTATGCAATTTTTACTTGTAGCCCTATGCATGCGACTAAATCATGGAAACGGTCTCTGTACAGTAAAATCCAGCTAATGGTCTCTATACAGTAAAATCTAGCTAACCCCGTGAGCTGAAATTTTATTTATTGCTTTACAGTGATTCCAGTTTGCTGGAACTTTGTTCTGTATTTTTCGGCTGCGTGAAATATTATTTTCTATTTTTTAGTCGATGGCATCCGCAGCAAAATATTTTTTATTTCTTTCCAGTGGAACGGATCTGCTGAAAATTTTTTTGCACGGGAGCTGGGCTCTAGCGGTTGGAATTTTTTTTTCTCTTTGTTATTTTCCCTGATATTTTTCAATGTTCTTTTATTTTACAGCAGCAGCAGTCCGCTAGATTCGGTTTTTGGATTTGGGCCGAGGATTTATCATTGGTCGTATTTTTTTCGAAGATCGCTCTCATGCCGACAAATTTGCGAGTCTAACCCAATAAGGTGGAAATTCAAGACGGTGATCGGTAAGATTATTTCCTTGATTAGACGCCAGGATTCTTCTTTTCTCTGACACGACAAGATGGAATTTTTTTGTGTGGTGAAAATCTGGTAGCGGTTGCAGAGTGCTGAAAAATTGTTGTTATTTTCTTCACCGGAACCGGAGCATTGGACGTGATAACAGCCTTTTTGAAAAAAACATTCATTGTATCGTTAAAGTCCGAAAATAATAGACTGATTGAAATATAGCATTTTCATAATAAATGAGGATTACATGGCGCATACAGTCTAGAAAAATGGCGCCAACATTTCACTTGATACGTCCAATTGGGTCAAACAGAGATGCAGGGGCAAACTAGTATTTTCATGCCCTAGTTAATAGGCACTACATGTTATAACCATTTAGTTATTAAGGAACCAATTAGTCATATGGAAGAAGATGACATGGCATGTTTTACGAAACGGCTAGGGCACGTAGCTTACATAGAAATTTTAGGATATATAGCACAACATCATGGACATAACATTGCATACGAAATGATGAAAGAGATATGGCACGACGATATGGACGAACCATGATCGAAAGCTACTACTAAGGTACATGCGCGTTTTTTGGAAATGCGAAAATATCGTACGTATTATCTTAGATTCTATATGGAAGGATCCATCTGACAAAACATAAGGTGGCACATTGTCAACCAGTACTCACCATCTTGCCGCACTGCTGTGACAATCCATGCGCCCCATAGCGACCAAGAAATGAGAAGTCCATGGTTCCCATATGATTTCATTCTCGTGCAGAGTTTCGAAGTAGTTATGAAATTCTGGGTAGACCCTTTGAGGTCTATCCCTTGCCCATCACAATTGGCTCACTATCCACGAGTACCCATTGTGGGACCATCAATCGAGTGACCAACCTCATCGTAGAACCGAGCCTCCAACGGATACGAGTGAATGGGCTCCCTGAAGTACGGGCGCCCGATAGGAAAGTGTTCGTAAGACCAGATCTGAAGCAACGAGTAGCACACTGCAAGCACGGGCTCCTCCATTTTCTTCACGCAAGCCATGCACAATCCCCGATACGTTGCGTAGAGCACCGCTGATCCAAAACTAAACTGCGGGACCACATCGCGCTGGGCGTCAGCCAAAGCCTCCGCAATGTGGATGTAGCTCGATTACATAACATCTCCCTATGTTGTAGGGAACAACACTTAACCAAACAGGAAGACCAGATATGCAACCAGATGAGTCCTCAGCACGTACTGCGGTGCATCATCGGGACATCGCATGTAGTGGCAAAGCAATGACAGCGGAACCCCCACATTGTGCTTAGGGACTAGATGACCAAACCTATACTGTAACCTGACCCTCCAGTCAGGCCTCCTCGGTAGCGAAACTATCGGCTTGCTGCTGATAGGCAAGCTGGTAATGTAGAAAACATCCTGGAGGGTGCCGATCATCTCACCTTAGAGGGAGTGGAATGTGTGCATCTCTCGACCTCCAACGGTCGACGAGCGCAGACAAGAGAGCCTTGTCCAAAGTGAAGGAATGCCCGATGTCCATCATCTGAGCCAACGGTAATAGCCCTGACTCCCGTAGAATGGATACGTACCGCGTGCGTCTAAGGGCCAGTGATCCTTCGGGCCCCGAGAACGAACGATCGTGGTCCGACACCTGTAAGCTAGGCCCTGCTACGATGCTTGACATCGTAGTATGGGTCAAGTAAAGTCTGTGGGTGTCTAACCATGTCTTGCAAGAAGACAATAAACGATACAAACTTAATACAGGTAACATAAAAAATAACATTACATGACATAACAATAAATAACATGTGACGACATGACATTGCATAACATGGCATAAGTAGCATGGTACATAATATTACACAACAAAAAAATGAAATTACATGAACGTACTACTCATACACAAAAATAAATTACATGAAGGTACATTGTCATGGTTGGTGTGGATGGGTAGACAAGCAGGCCTTATTGGGGCAGTTCTTCATTGTATGTCCCACTGTCCTGCATATACGGCACTTCCATGGAGCTGGTACTTCTCTCCACTAACTTGTGTCCATATCATTACGAATTCGATATGACTGCCACCATCCATGGTCGATCCGCTTCAAAGTGCCATTCTAAGATCAAGTCACTTGGTCCAGCCACAGCTCCCTATAATGCATATCCAAGCTGTAGGAGTTGAACTCGAACTCCATGTCCCTAACAGATGGTCAACACTAAAGTACCCAGAGATGTAAGTCACGAAGGATTGACGGAGAACCACGCATGTCACATATACATGGGAGCATAGCTTGTCTAACAGTTGTGGCTTGTTGTATGTGCATGT
Organism: Guadua angustifolia; assembly: GCA_036346375.1. Lineage (NCBI taxonomy): Eukaryota > Viridiplantae > Streptophyta > Magnoliopsida > Poales > Poaceae > Guadua > Guadua angustifolia. The sequence goes on along the minus strand of CM070502.1, from coordinate 63,668,658 downwards.
CACCACATCACGTACTGTGCACACTTGTTTATGGTAGCCTTTGCAATGGCCATCGACGAACTTCTCCCATAGACACACTTCAAACTTCCATCTAACTCCATCCATGATGTGAGCCTCGTGCGTGTGAGCCTTCTCTATTTTCTTCTCCATGTATGCATGCGTATGTTCGGAGAATTGCTTTTCCTCATCTAAATACCTCCTTGCATTCATCCCCCTATCACAAAGTATCCAACAGTTCTGTTCCAGATCTCCTCCATGATGGCACTGATTGTGAGGGACTGAACCTTCTTTAGAACACTGTTGTAAACCTCTGACATGATAGTTATCATTATACCGTACCTCACGCTGTCGGTGTCATGCAACAGGGACCACTTATCTAGCTCTGGAGCATGCAATTGCACCCATTGAGAGAAGTTGTTAACCTGGCCCTCTGCGAACTCCATTGTATGTTTCACGGTCTCCTTATCGAGAACCCTCCATATAGCCTCGAACTTCCGCCTCTGGTTTTGCATGCAGATCCTCTTGAATGTCTTCATGATTTCCTTGTTGCAGAACCTTCTATGTAGGTTACAGCAAGATGCCTCATGCACTAACGATTGACGATGTCATTCCATTGGTACAGTGGTTGTGTCCCTCCTTGGATGGTGTTGATGGCGGATATTAACCCAGCATGCTTGTCAGTAATGAGGCATATGTTCGGGTGGTCTTGCTTAACAGCTTGCTTCACATTTGCTAGAAACCACAACTAGTTCTCCATGTTCTCGCTTTCCATGATTGCACAAGCCACCGGGAGTAGCTGGTCATTGGCGTCCGCGATGACCGCCATCAGTATGGTGCCTTTGTGCTTACCGAATAGGAAAATGCTATCCATAGTCAGCACAGGTTGGCAATACTTGAAGCCCTAAATAGTTGATCTGAATGCCCAAAACACACAGTCGAGAATGAAACAGTTGGAACCTTTCGTGGGGTGTGGTCTATCCATCTTGTTGATGTAGGTCCCAAAATTGGCTTCAGCAATCTGATGAAGCATGCGAGGAACAAGGTTGTACGCCTCTTCGTACGTGCCATACATCATCTCTGTAACTTTCTTCTTTGCTCGCCACACCTTGCCATAGCTAACAGGATATCCCATCATGTTAACCATATTAGCCATTAGTATCTTTGGTGAAACGGCCATGTCTGCTACGACCAAGTGAGAAATCAGGCTGGCCACATATAAGAATGTGACATTTGCTTCTACAGTGGCTCAGTAAGCACACATATGTGGTCTGTCAGGACAGTTATCCTGAAACCTGAACTTACGCCCTTGAATTTCTGGACACGGATCTTGCTGGGACACTCAGGATTCATGCACTTCACAATATAAGTCACTTGGTTCGACTTGTATACCCGATATGTGTGGTTAATGTTTACCATATATCTTGCAATTGCCTGCTGGGCAACACTCCTTGTAGGAAAATGTTGCCCTGCCAGCAAAATGTCCTGATCGAAGGCCCAATCAATGCCGGCTTTATCTAGCAGCATGAGAGACATCATCGCCAGATCATCCAACTGAGAAGACACGTACTCCACATCAGTGGACACAATACCACTGACGGGAGCTGTATCGTCGTCTCCACTGCCATCCGTGTCGATGTCCTCGTCTTCATCTGATATTGATTCATCCGCACCATGCCTTTCAGGTGCTCGTGGTAGTCAATGCGAGCGGACTACCACCGCTCGATGTCTTCATTCACCTGAAATTCATCGGCACCAATGTCCTCATTGATGCCCCTAGATGATGCTTCAACGGCGATGCCACCGCCACCGAGGGAACTTGAGGTTTGTCCTCTATCCAGGAAGCACATATACACCATCGGCCAACGGTGTATCTTTGCTTGATAGTTCATCACAATTTGCATGTATTCCCCCAACATTATACTTCCTACGATCTTGCATAGGTCCTATACATAGTTGGTGGAACCTCCCACGATTCTGGCATGTACCGCCTCGATTACAAGCTTCTTTCGGGCAATCTCCCGATCGAATGTGCTCCACACGCACATATGAAGGTCAGCCAGCCTCATCTCTGTCATACCCGGAGCCCAGATCACCTCCCATTTGCAGTTCAAAAGGTCCACCCCATATGGACCCTCTCGAACAATGCTATCACCATAAAACATGAATAAATCTTGAATATCTACCATTTAGTATCTATCATAGCAAAAGACGCAAGCATGCACATTACACACTAATGTACAATTCTCCACATCCATAATCAGTACTAATATATTAAATGCGTAAACATTATTTTCATGTGGTACTTTTAAAGTAATCATGCACAGCTATTTATGTCTTGCCCCATCAATTTGTGTACTACTCATCTCATAGACACTAATTAGTAGTATTGTTTACGCCTTGTATCATCAATTATAGTAACGTATAGTTCCTCATAACCATAATTAATAGTTATAAAACCAAATTTGTAAACATGATTTTTATGCGCTAATTTGACAATAACACTCTACAAATTTTAAATTATTCATACTACAATTTTATTAATTGTCCAACAATCTTTGTGCCTTACACCATAATTTTACATAGCACTCATATTACTAGTACCACCATATTTTGTATTACTAAATTGTACTAATTTTTTCTACTAACAATGTTATTGTATTAATTGTTCTGATACTACACAAATTTCATATGAAAAGTTCGGTGAGATTCTTGTTCATGCCATTCATATGAAAAGTCATAATGAATTGCCAGAAGCTCGGAGGGAGCGACGCAAGAATCAAGTCAGTAGCCAACTCTTGGCTAAGTGGGAAACCAAGTTTTTCTGAACTCTAAGTGTAACCAACCATCTTGATTACATGAGGGCTCACCGAACTGCCCTCAGCTAGCTTACATCCAAACAAGGACCTTGAGATCTCATATCTCTCAATCCTAGCCTGGGTGTCAAACATACCCTTAAGCGCCACGATCATATCGTAGGCCTCCATGTTCTCAAAATGCTTCCAAAGGTCTAAGTTCATAGCAACAAGCACAAGACAGCTAACATCAAGGGACTCATCAAGCATGAGGCAGCTAACATCGAGGGACTCATCAACTGCCTTTTTGTAAGCGGCTTTAACAACATTGGTAGCATTCTTGTTAGGCACATCTAGAATTGGTTTCTCTAGAACGTGTTCCTTTTTATCTTGCTTGAAAACAATTCTCAGGTTGTGGGACCAGTCTGCAAAGTTCGTTTCATTAAGTTTTTCATTTTCAATTATCGAACGCAAAGCATAACTAGAAGTGAGTGCAGTAGTAGGTGGTGCCATGATCTAAAACAGAAAATATAGGCGAAGACTGAGACAAACATTCATGAAGAGTAACTTATATTAAACAATTTAATAAAGTTACTCTCACTAAATTCTATATCCCTCTTATGGAACTTAATGATTCAAGACCCACAATTTATTAGTCTACTAGTAAGCTTTAGCATCACTACTGGAAGGCTAATAAATTTGGTAAGTAACCCTTTGCTAATCATATCATTATATGACTCTTGTTGTTGAGTGGCATCTCTATGCTCCAGCCCAAACCCTATGCCCCAAAATCCATAACCGTTATGATGACCTTGTCAAGTATAACCAATACTATGCATGTGAGTGTCCGACACAAACCCATCTAATCAAGAAAAGTTAATGGCACTTTACTTTAGCAGGCCCACCATTAATTTACATGATATTGGATGGTGCAGCCAATTGGAAGAGTATCAATTTTGTTTGATATTACAAGAGGGATCTTTACTTCTACCATGTTAAAAGCATTCGGAACAACTATATAATATGCATAGAAATAAGTAAATAAATAGGAACATAAAAACAATCATAGATAATCACAATAACTATGACATAGTATGACCCTTCACATGGTTCTCCATCGCCACATTTCCTATTCATCATATCTCTAAGTGCTTGAGTCTTCCAAGTACTACCACTAAGCCATTACTCCTAATAGCACTAGTAATATATTACAAGGAGTGTAGAAGCATCACAAGTCGACATACAGGCTATTAATACAAATATAGATTGCCTTGGGCTGCAATCAAGCATGACACGTAGGCCATGAAAATTACACACATGCATCACTTACATAAGGGGCTATACTATTCACATCAATCCTGTAATAATAAGTTACTAGATAGATTTCACACGCTACACCGCTCCGTGTGAAATTTGGTTCGTTGGTTCTTCTCAAAAAAGGAAAGCTGGAGGACCCGTTCGCGAATATACGAAACTATAGGGTCCTTTGTGCAAAATTACCATTAGAAGGACCTAGATGTATTTTTTGTTTTTGCAAAACCACCCACCGGAGGACGCACCCACGAATATACAGACTACAGAGGCTTTTTTGCAAAATAACCGGCCGGAGGACCGAAACGTCATTACAAAATTTACGGAGGGTTTTTTCGCAAAAAAAACATGTGACACGTGGCCACCCTGGTTGGGCTCCATTTCTCCCGGCTTTCATAGATAGTATATGCATAGAATCGCATTCTACTGAACGATGTGAACTTGCAACAAACTATAAGGCGTTGTACACATACGGCGGTCCCACTAGCTGGTTAGCGGGTGGGGTTCGAGGGGCAGCGCCCTTTGCGGGTCATGGGCAAAGCCCCTGCGGGTTTGGGCAGTGCCCGAAACCTCTTCGGAAAACACAGATCAAATCCATGAATTGACCATAGAAAGCCTCTTTGGATTAATCATATTAATCCCATTTTGACCACAGATCCATGTTGATCAATCCTATTGATCTTTGCATGCTGCTTGTGGGTTTATGTTTCATGGTCTACCCCGATGCTGGAAAACCGACCGGTATGGGTAAGTAGTGGCGCGATCACAACAACATGATCACAAAGTAATGATATTGAACCCATCTAGAACCACCGAACATGAATTAATCTTATTAACTAGTGCCAGAAATCGATCTATCAAATAGAATGACCAATAAAACAGCAATAGATCACATCTATTACTACCGCATATCATCATATGCATCTATTCCAAATCTAAAACTACGCAACAAGGCTCTGACACCACTATAAGGGAATGGGTAGGCTACTCTAGTGAAAAATCAAAAATTTTCTACCGTATAGCCAAAAGACCACTGCAAGTTATAGATCACATAATTACCACTAGACACCCAGATCCATAGCAGAAGTAGAGTCGATGTAGCGTGGTGGTGCAGATGTAGTCATACTAGCCTCGCTCCTCCTCCAATAGCTTCTTGTGAATGTCGCTGGTTGTGGGTCGTCCTAGCGTTGAAACTTCACAGCAACGCTTCCAAGGTATCTACACGTACGGGGCGAGAACACCATGCGTCGGAGTGCTAATGCCGGTTGCGCGGTTCTGGGCAAAGGAGGGATGGCGGCTAGGGTTTCAAGAAATCCAAATTCCTATTGTTTCTTTTCATATATATATCCATCTCACATCAAAGCCACCACATCCTCACTTTATATAGACGTCCCATAATGGATTTCAACACTTGAACCCATTAGGAACTCTAATCCTATTACAACTCGGATCCCTATCCGAATTAGTTACAACCCCTTAAGTGTGTGACCCTATAGGTTCACGTTCACTCGGACATGGCTGGAGTACCCCTATCGATCATCGGGTATTCCTACTCGATCATCAGGTATACCCATCTACTCGACCATCGAGTACTCCTACTCGTTCATCGAGCCTTCGACCAATAGCCAATAACGGCCCCTAGCAGGACTTACCGACTCCCGATGTAACACCCCGGCGCCACCGCACCACGGATGCTACCAAAACCCTGATTCACTAACGACACCCCTCGGACCCACACATGTCCAAAGGGTTAACAACACACGCTAACTCTCCACAACAAGATTAAATGAACTAAGGGTTTCCGAAGACGACATAAACACCTAACCCCTCTACGAGCTTGACTGGAACCAACCTATAAACTGTACAGCTGGTTTTAAGACTAAGTCACCGAAATTTACAAAATTTCGGCATGACCTCTCTAGAAAATAGGACATCCACTCAGTAGACAAAAGAGCTAAGGCAGTCATATAATATCATTCTAGCAGGTCCTTAGATAATCAAACACACATCCAATTGAATTTAATAAACTTCACCACGATAACAACCCATTACAACCACAATAATTACATCCGAATTAATGAATGGGTTAAATAAATTAGGAGACCGAGCCGTGCACGTGATACTACTCCCGACCCGACGAGCCAACTCCAAGTACCTAAAACAAGAAACAACAAGCGTGAGTCCAAGACTCAAAGAAGGTGCAACAAGTAATAAAGGTAAGGCATTAGACTTAAATGCAACTATTAGAAGACATCGTAGCGCCTTAAATTGATATCCGTAAATAAAGGAAACAGTTGAATTCATAAAAGATCCACAACGAAGAGCACGCTATTTCATCATTTAAATAACCATTACTTAATCGAAACATCCAAAGAACAGAGTAGTAATGTACTCCACTTACCTCAACCAACTTGACAATATAACAAAACCTTACCCATGCCTCGAATCAATTCGATGAGCCCACGACTCAATTCTCAACATGTTCTTTCCATTCGACCAATCAACATTTATCAATCGCAATACACAATGCAATGAAATACTTTTGTGCTTCCATTCACATAATATCTCATACATATATGTAAAGATATATAAAGCACCACAACCATGCATTTCATTCACATAATATCCCATGCAGATACACAATGATATATATATAATGCAACACAACCATGCATTTCATTCGCATCAAGCAACAATTAACAATCCCAATGCATAACATAATCCATCATTGTCAGTACAATGCAGATGCAAATATGCCATACAAAAGAAGAATCCCATATCCATACATCATAATCAACTCATAAAACATGATCTATCATTGACAATGCAATGCAGATTGCACAATTTCTATGCATATGATGCATCATGCATGCTCATCTCCTCTGTTAGCACATATTGGTATGGCCGAGTGCACACCCGCGGTGTGCACCTCTCATTCCCTTCCACCCGTGGTGGAGGGTGCCTACTCTCATCGACTCGCCCCATACAACCACGTGATATGGGACTACGAGGTAGGACTTTCGTGCTCACTACATGTGAGCACAGAGGCCCGTGATCGAATGGGTCGCCTCTTCCATCATGAATGCACAATGCAATCGATGCAAACAAATTTGCATACTACATTCATTTTTCACATCCATAATTTACCATTCTCAACATCATATCCAAGTTATCAACTTCCATATTCATATTCTCAACACTCATAATCACATTCTCAACACTCATAATCACCTCCTCAACATTCATATTCATCCTCACATCACCAATACTCGAGTAATTACTAATTCCATCTATCTTGATCATAAATCAACCATTTTCGCAATCCAATTCCATACCTTCAGTATTCCCACTAGCCTTATCAAACTAGCGAGCATGAATATGGATATAATATTTAGCAAGATAGCATCACGGCATCTAGACGGAATTCATCAAACAACGCACATAACATTCAATCCAGAGATGCAGCATAATGTCATGATGGCAAGGCACACAAAGTTCATCAAACAGGTCATAACACGTTCAAACAACGATGCACTTGAATCAGATTACTTACCCTTTTTCATCAAAAGACAATTACCTTACTAGTCGTGCTTATAAACACGAATGTAACCATAGGGTCAGCATATACCTAACACAAGCAATGAACTAAATATCCTGCAAGAGATATACGGGTTGCACTTGCCTTTTACCGACGAAGAATGGAGTGGAAATTGGAAATCTTAGCGTCAGATGACTTCCCGTGATTAAAGAAAGCCTGAATTTAGAACACATACACATAATATAACTTAAGACAACAAACCACATAAATTGGTTAACAACTCAATAACACATGGTCTACTTTCAATAAGCTCAAATGAAATTCAGAACACATACACCTATTCCGAGAATGCAAGATGGCGGCTCAACCACATAAATAAAATCACTAGAACTAGTGCCATTTAAGTTTCAGAAGATGCAACATGAAATCATATGCACTACTCTCTATCTAAGATACAAAACAAGAGCATTCATTCCATTGCCTAAAATACATATTGGCCACATTGCATAGAAGGTCAAGATATAATCATGCAAATGAATTCCGTGATATCAGACACACATTTAACTTTAACATTAGCTAAACCAAGAATTAGGGTACAAGTATGAGACCATCTAAACTACCCAACTATGCAAGCCTCCAACAATTCCATCAAGATAAATGGAGACACCAATGCAATCAAAATTAACCAGATGGCAAGAATAATTCTTAACTCACACATTTGAATTGAGCCAAACAAAAGTAATAAGGATGAAGTCGCAACATAATCTTCACAATCATTACCAGGGTAAGAATGATATTACAGAAGCTCATACACAACTAACACACATATACATATCTCATTCCGTAAACAACACCATATAAAGTCCTCAAGAACCTAATACTAATAAACGCATACAACTGGCTGCATGATTTGTCGCTCAATTCCTTTTAGTTCATTAGCGGGCAAACATATAAAACAACAGATATGGATATATAGATGCACATAAAATTTAACAATGCATCGATTCTTGCATTTCAAGCCCATCTCTCAACCTTGCATACTTAAATCATTGTGATACACAACATAAAACCTCCTAGGCATTTCATCAAACACATGGCATGCACAAGAACCAACCCTCAATTGATTGATTGAATTCTCACCACAAGAAAGCAAGAGGGGAGGGCATGGTCAGCCGGTGGTGCCGCCAAGTGTCGCTTATTCTTTGCCGCTTCCAAGCAGGGGAGGGGCGCCGAGAGGAGCCGACCTGGCTGCTGCTGGTCGCCGGGCGCCATCGCTGCTGGTCACATCGCCGAGTGTTGCTTGCTGACGCTGGCGCCACGGCAGAGGCTTGAGGCGGCGGCTGTGGTCGAGAGAGAGCAGCACGGAGGAAGGAGGAAGGCGACGCTAGCCTAGAGTGGAGGGAGGCGGTGCTGGGGAGCTCGGCCAGGAGGAGCAGTCGGCCAGGGACTTCAAGGCACCAGGGGAGAGCAGGCTCCAGGGAAGGGATTAGCCAGGGGAAGGAATCAGCAGAGGAGAGGCGCCTGGGAAGAAATCGCCAGGGGAAGGGCAGGATGCCAGCAAAACGAAAGGGGAAAAAATCTTCAATGCTGCCACCAAACAATGCCAGCCACACAATGATAGGAAGGAGAGAGAGATATTAGGTGAGGGAGGGGAAATTCCCAAAAAGCCCTCCTAAAAACTAAAATCCAACATTTAACCATTAGCGGTATTACACCCGAGTATATATAAAGATTGGACGAACCTCAACAATATCCTATATGCATTTCCTTTTGCCTCACGATATCGGTTAAACCCAAGGCAAGTTGTTGTCATCCTTGTTTAGATGGCTCAACCACTCCTCAATGTCATGACTCGGATTCCTCGAATGCATCGAGTTAACTCTTAAACTCGATGACTTGAGTAACTCTTTACTTGAGTAGTATGACCATGCATTTTCCAAAATTTGACCACTCGAGAGGCCTAGAGATATCTCTCCCGTTGTATGGTGGGGCAAATCCTATCTTGATCGACCACGCCTCGCAGCATGTTTCATGACAAACTCGAAAGCTATCTTTATAACTATCCAGTTACGGAGTAGCATTTGATGACCCCTAAGTAAGCCATTACGCATCTTGAGAACATGCGACAATCTCAAGTCGAAGGATATAGCGTACACATCGTATATTAGACCAACTGATGACATAAAAGAATACAATATTCTCGCGGTGTCTCATAGTGGGTCGATGTCCAACATCATGTTTTCTAACATGTGTCCATATTATTGGTTTGATATCTCCGTATCTATGACCTGTGAAACGTGGCCATCGACCAGTACATATACTAGTATACTCATATGTGTCTTCATATGATTATCGACTAGGGACCCCTTTTAGAATGAATATCATAAAGATGAATATAGAGTTTCACAAATAAATCACGTACTTGTTAATCAATATCCATGATGTTATTCAAAAAACAATATCATAGTTTATGAACATTTATAGAAATATAATCATCTCTATGATTGCCTTTAGGGCATATTTCCAACAGTATTAGGAATGACATGGATGCAGCAGAATGTGGCCGTCAAGTCAAGAAATATTCACTTTGTAAAGAGACAGATCACACTTTCAAGTAGGGGTGGGCATTCGGTTAATACGGTTTTTTCGGTTCTAAAATATTTCGGTTTCTGAATTCTACAAACCGAACAGAGGGCAAAAACTGAACCGAATTAACCGAACCAAATCGGTTCGGTTAATTCGGTTTTCGGTTTAACCGAATTTCCCTAAACTGAGTCACTCATCCAGTTACCAAATGTGTAGTTTCTAAACAGGTATTATATGTTCTAACATGAAAGATTCATCCATGATAGGAAACCGAACAAAGATTTCTTGTACATACAAAGTTCATCGATGTGAAGCAATAGTGAATGAGGAATTTCAAGCAAATCATCTGTGGCTCCCAAGAAATTGAATTAATCTCGCCAGCGCCACTTATTTTGTTCATCTTTATCTCAAGTAGAGGAAAAGGCTAGGTTGCATCACCAAGAAGAGACCTGAAATTTGGCATTTGCAAGAAGTAAGGACAGAGAAAAATTAAAGGAAAAGGGCAAAGAAATGAAAGGGACAAGAACCGCAAGAAACCGTGACTAACCAAAAGGACCTTGGCCTCTACTTTCGGCTTCTCCAAAGATCGAGCCCCTCCACGATCGCTCGCCTCACCTCCTCTCGCAGTGCTCGCACCGGGATGGCATGCAGAAGGATTTTGGGTTCGGATTTTGGGGGAAATTGGGGATTAGGGTTCGAATGTTGGGGGAAATTGGGGATTAGGGAGCCGGAAGCGACTTGGGACCTTTGCTCTAGAGGAGGGGATTTGGTCCGAGAGTCCGCCGGGGAGGAGGAAGTAAGGAATTGGTGGGTGCTCACGGCGTCAAGGGAGAGAGGCTCTTGAACTCATGGATGGAGGCCAAGCGGCGAGGCAAATGGAGGGGGTGGCCTTGTGGGTTCGGGAGTCGGAGGGGAGCTGCTTCGGGCGCCGGCGGCTTGGGGTGAGGAGGCGGAGTGGCGGCGGCGGTGGCTAGGGTTCGGAGAGGGAGGACAGGAGGTCGGAGCTCGGAAGAGACGAAGAGACGAGCTCACGATTTGGGTTCGGAGGGAGGTGTTTGCTCGGCCGCTTGGGCCTTGGGCCCTTGGAATCGGATAAATGAGCTATGCCCTATGCGGTGTTCGGTTTTTACGGTTAACAGAGATGAAAAACCGAACCGAAACCCGTAAACCGAATAGTGCTAAAATAAAAACCGAACCGAAAACCGAAAACCGAAAAAACCGAAATAATCGGTTAATTCGGTTTGGTTCGGTTCGGTTTTTCGGTTTCGGTTTATATTTGCCCACCCCTACTTTCAAGTATTGCCTAATGGTTTAGAAATCGTGTAAGGTTGTATGGGTGTAGTGTGATTTGCATGTCTTTCATGTGTTAAAATGGTGTATGGAATTTGACTGTTGTACATAATTTATTGTTTCGAACAATTGCATTTGTATATTAAATTATTGGTTTCAATTATTGCATTTCTACATCAAATTTATTGCATTCGTCTGAACTCACTTTCTCAAACTGACTAGATAGCACGCTCCCCCTTTCTCAGAGCGAAGTGATAACACATTGTCTGTTGCTTTGTCAGACCGATTAAACAACACGCTACCCTCACTTTCTCAGACAAAATAGACAATGCACTAGCACCACCCTTATCAAATTTCTTGGCCAAGCCTATTGACCTATATATAACCCATACACCTCACTTGAGCTTTTTGAAGCCATTACAATGACGGATAGGACATGCACCTCTAGGGGTAAACAGGGTAGAGGAGGCCATACAGGATCTTGAGGCAACGATCCTAAACTCCAGGCCACGGACATCCACACCCTCCTAATATGCCTCTAAGAAATACAATAACTGCTATAGGTAGAGAGGAACAACAATGAAGCGCTCCACAGGTAGAACAGTGAGCTCCATAGGCAGAACGATGACCTATGGTGTCAAAGGGTTAGGAAGAGGAACAACGAAGAGGTGGTCCACCTTGGCAGTGGCTACCTCACCTACTACTGCTACAGGAACACAAGCAGTAGCTGTGCTTGCCACTATGGTAACAACTGGCCACGTCCACACTCCCCAGATGACCAACACTCTATGTGGGTGTCGTACGTTACACATTTGACCTCTAGCGGCCTTCGTCCATAACGCGGTCTCTATGTACCCCTATTTCTAATTGCGACATGCCCCAACTATGTTTCAAATAATTATTTTCGTTGTTTCTTTGTGTGGTCATTTGTACCGTAGAACTAGTAAGTCAATATTGACACCGATCTGAACTGTATGCATCATGTACTCCTACTTTCACTATGAAATGATATACCATCCTTCGTTCCGTTCCTTCCAACATTAAACATCATATCATGGTATTATGCCCACAACGAATTTCACTGTCCGACTACAAAACTGCTTCTAATTTTTCCTAACTTCCCCTATGTCATTTCGGTGGAGTGCAGACCCAATGATAATCACGATGTGCATCTACACAGACAAATCCCTTGTCCTGTAAACATTTCTTGCACATTATAACTAAAAAAAAGACGACATAGAACTGTCACCAATGGAACATGTCTCTATTGCCATTTGAAATAGCGACAGGTCTTTGTCACCAGCACTCTCGCCATTTCAAATGACGCTAGTAGGGTAGATTTGTAAATTATTTTGTGGCATATTATTTCTGTAATTTTTTAAAAAATATTATCAGGCCTAAGCCTAGTAGCTGTACAGGGAAGAGGCAAAAGGAACATATTTTCTAGTTTCAGGGTAGCATAGAATCGCCGTTGGTGGTCTTTGGCGGTCTGTAAAAACAGGAAAAGATAGTATGTCTATGAAGTTAAAATAGGACTAATAAGCAAACTAAATAGGAAGCGTAATGATAGAAACATATCATTTTGAACTCGTGCTTACCGGCCAAACAACTGTTAGGCTAGATCATCGAAAATTTCTGTGCACACGGCATTGTGGGTTCTGCTTGCATGTTCAAGAGGGTTATTTTCAATCAAAGCAAGGTACAACTGTCCGTGTGATTGCATATGAGTATCGAACTGGGAATTGACACTCCCCTATTTTCAAGCTTTTTACGATACACTGAATTATATTTTAGAGCACTTTTACGATGTTCATACTTTTTGATCTGATGGGTTAGATTAGCTAGAATTTATTTATACTTCTTCTGGTAATAGAGTAGTAGAAATACTCTTAACAAAGCAACAGTTAAATCTAATTTCTTTTATCCGCTATATTCATACACTGAAAAGGAAGGCTAAATGGTGTAAAGCATACATACCAAGAATAATAGCTACATCAGCTGACAACAAGTAGCCTTTTAAAATAAGAGAAATTTTACGGTGCATTATATCGATAGGATATAGCAGGTAGTAGAAATCATTCAGCCGTTGATTTGTTAAGAGCATTTCACTACTCTACTACCAGGAGAAGTATAAATAAATTCTAGCTAATCCGATCTATTAGATCGAAAAGCAAGTGTACCGTAAAAGAGCTCTTTTCTTAACAGCACAAACTGAATGCTTTCTATATTGAGCGGTATTCTTTTTTTTTTTTTTTGATAACGGAAGATTTTTATTAATTTCAAGATCATTACATCGAGATGACACAAGTTCTTGAAATTGCTTCCGGCCTCTGCTTAACAAGAAGCGGTATTCTGAAGCGAGAATGAGGTGTGCAGCCTGCTGGTAGCAGTAGAACTGCTAAACCAGAAGAGGCAACAGCTAGTGCTATTTTTCCTTGGGCTCTTACATTGTTAATCAATGCATTCCACAAAAATGTTTTTCCAGTTCCACCATATCTATACACACGTGTGGCCAATTTTATTATGTACTGAGCTGAGAATAGCATCATAGATATGCTTTTGGTTCAGATTTAATTTATCAAGCTGTTCAGCTGCCTCAACTAATAACCTGCACAAATCATACGCTTGTTCATCCATTTAAAGCCTGTTACCAATAATAGATGTGCTGCCTATAGTGGGCTGAGGCAAACCAAAATGCTGTCAACTATATCCAGCATTTCTAAGCGACTTGTCTATTTCAGCAAGGACAGAAGACCTAACATGCTGTGCTAGAGAAGGTACAGAAAAGGACTGATGCAGCATGGCTGGCATGGCAAGAGATATCTTCACTCATTGCAGAAATATGTTTTTCAAATAAAGCTAAGGGATTTGCAACATCATAGAAAAGGAGGAATGCTACAAATAACTCACGGAACTGGAAGGGAAGAGCCCAATGTAGTGCATCAGCCATTGCAGATGACCACTTTTGATCGTCACCAAGAAGACCCAAAGCTTGGCAAGCAGCTTGAAATGTGGGATACAGTTGGCCCTCAACAGTTCTAATATCTGAATATGACTTTGCTCCGTTGACTATGTGTAGCAGCATACGAAGGTAATATCACTCTCCTTGATTAGGGCCACCATGTGCTATTTCTTCCCACGTTGTGACTACCATGTCGTGAATCCCAGTATTTCCCATTTCCATGCCAAGTAAAGTGTTCTGGGAACTCAGCATGAACAGCATGAGGATAAGTCCTGTTTGCTTGAAACCATATAGAGAGCTCCAGATTGTCATCTTCAGTAAATACAACACTCTTTTCAAATGGCAACTGGAGAGTAAGCGCTCAACAACAGGATTTGTGTGGTGAATGTCAAAATGAAGCAAACACCATGCTGCATTATTAGAAGCTACACATCTACATTCTAGGTAATCGTATATCTCGTTAACTCAGCTGGAAGATTCATTAGATTTTCGTAGAAGTCCAACTTCTGCCCAATCAAAACCCTAAGTAAAAATATTTGAGTAGGTATTTTTTCCATTCCATCACTGTTGACTCTTTCGACATTTATGTGTGCTTGATATTTAACCACTAAGTCCACACTATGCGGGACGACAGATCGATTATCAATAGGAATTAACGCCATTCTTTTGAGTAGTAATTCCATTATTCGGTCGAGCATGTCTAACATGCCAATTCAGCAAGATGGTTGTTTTGTCACAATATTCGTTTGGATAGTGTTTTGAACATTCCACTGTTGTGAAAAACGGCTAACTCAACCGATTAATCAGTGACGATGATTAAACCGTCATGAATAGTTTAATCGGAGTACAATAAGCACAATAAAAAGATTAATTGACCGTATAATCCGATTAATCGACTGTTTTCCAATTAATCATCCTTTTTCCCATTTAATCATGAAAATAGAGTATTTTTCACTAAGTATAATAGATTAATTTATAATATTGTGTGATAGTGTTCATAGTATGCATCTTTTGGATGAAGTGTAAACAATAAAATATAAAACATGTTTTGTAGAGTGATAATTTAGAATAACTTTGGGTAACTAAAATATTTCTAATTAATTCTAAATGTAAATAAATATATTAATAAAAACGCATAATCGTCCATTAAATTATGGTCAATTGGCCGTATTGCGATTAATCGCTTAGCAGTACCTCATTCGTCTGTCGAGCGCATACCATTTTTCACAACACTGGAACATTCACCGTCAGTGTTCTAAATAAAGACCGTTAGGGCCTTGTAAATGGCCGTTAAAACAGTAAAGGTCACTTGCTCGTTATGTTTATGGATATTTCAAGATTTGTCTATTTTATTAAACCATTTATTTGGGTAATGTTACAAAATTGTCATACGACATAAACACTATGACATACATGAGATGAATGCTAACTTTGCTTTTCATTACCACTTGGTTTCTCATTCATCTAATTATGATTATTTAATTATATTCACATCATGTCATCTTTTTTCTTCGTGTCACCGCTTTGGATAATTAATTGTTGATAGCCTAGTAATTCTATTATGTATACATAAAAGAAAATGAATTAGATGTTTATTTTATTACTGTAAACACATTTATATATGTCCTCTAAATTTAAAATAGTAAACCAGTTTTACAAGACCATTTTTTTTTGAAAGAAAAGGCAGGAGCTCTGTCATTCATTAAAGAAAGGGGAGAAACAGTGCAGCGCTGAATACAGCACGGAAACCCAAGAAAGAAAGGTGACTCGCACCGAGAAAATAGAGACGGACGCCCTAAGAACAGGAAGAAGAAAGGGATCACAAACAAAAAGGAAGAGAAAAAAAGAACTGAGCCCCTAGCTACGCCCTGCCTCTCATGCGCGCCTGTGCGTCAGGTATCTGTTGGAGAGCCTGTGAACTGCACGCTCTGAATCGCCATGTTGCGAGAGGCGATGTCCTGAGCAATACGATCAAACACCGTCTGGAGGGTTTGATACAGATTGTTAAAAATCCTTGCATTTCTTTTCTTCTATATATTCCACAACGTATATAGGGAGATTTGAAAATATGCCACTCTTGATATTGTCACTCGCTAAAATACCACTCGGGCCCACTGTCATAGACACAGAAGATCCCACATGTCATTGAGAGGAGAGTGGCATTTTACCGAGCGGCAATATCAGGGATGTCATATTATCAATTTTTTCACGTATATATGAGCGTCAAAGACCGCTTAGGTATAAACAATAGAAAGTGAGGTGACTGTTGATTAAGTTAACCGATATTTAGAATATTATTCACCGCCAATCATGTAGGAGCACGAAGGACTTGCAGCAACACAGGGGTCATGGATCATAAATGTGGAGACAGCTTCATAACCAATTGGATCGACAAATGGATCTGGTAGTTGCACCGATATGATCCCATCAACTTCGTCAGATGTCAACGGACCATTCTTGTCCAACCATCTATACTAATATATAAATTTACAGTTAGTGGCAGCGGTCCGTCCGTTCTTCTTAGCCCCCTCGGGCCACCATATCTCTAATAATGGCCAGTCATTATAGCTAATTATTCTTTCCTGATTTACAGTCAGTCATATCTCTCTAAATATGGCTGATTATTATAGTAAAATCCCTGATTATTGCTGGTAATTAATAGCTGGCTAATCATTCCTTTTGTACTATATATATGTTGTACAGTTTTCACATAATCAATTAAGAGAATTTATTCAAGATCTCCCATGTCGTGCCGCTGCGGCGAATGAACTCGACGAACTGATCAATAAGTGACGGACCAACATAAATGGCCGTAAGGCGTAGGAGGCCGAGTGCCGCGGTTAGTAGTAATCGCGCCGGCGACGACCAGCGTGGACGCCACCGGTGCCGTGACCCCACGAGCGCGTTGGACATGAACAAAGCATACGACGTTTCGGCATGGTTGCTCGGCGACACCGGTGGGACGTCGTCGACGGTGAGAGAGTCATTGGCATACCCCTTGGAGATAAAAGGTTGATCCAGCTGAACGTCGAGAGAGACGAACGGCGCGGCGCGGCATGCATGGCGGCGTCTGGCCGGTGTTTTCTGGTTCACCTTCACGGGCTTTGGCATCATAGCTGGTGAAGTCAGTGATGGCTAGGTACGCCAGAGGCATGGAGACGAGTAGTCCGGTAAAGGCGAGAGGGTCATCTGCGAAGAGCAGTGAACCGTCGCAAGAATAACCACCGCCAAGCGAGAAAAGCGTGGCGCCGAGGGCGATGGCGATCCAGAAGACGCGGAAGTGTAAAGGCTGGATGGCGGCGGCAACCCCTTTCTTCAAGGCGACTGACCACACGGCCATGGCATGCACGATGAAGTGAGCGACGAGGAAAGCGGATTCCACAGCGTACTGCGGACATAGCGAGAGAAAGAGGAATGCAAGCTGGTAATATAAATTGCAAAAATGATAAATAATATATTTGGTTTTAATTCATGCCGGAGAAGAAACCATAAAAACTTTTGTAATCGGGAGAAATAGATGTTTGATCTTGTAGCATAATTTTCTTTTATTGCTTGACCTTTATGTTTCGCTACCAATTTTATTTTTCGTAGCAACGCACGGGCATTGATCTAGTAGTATAATATGGACACGTGGAAGGCCACCTTTCTGAAAATCAATGGTGTACAGAACTGCGAAAATGTGTAAACAAGTAAGCAACACTGGTGTTGCTGAGTGTACAAAAAAAAATTAGAACAAATTTCACAAAACTAAAGGTTTTATATATAAGCTATCAGAAAATTCTATATTTTAACATGTATTTCACATAACTATTATTATTTCACATATCATCCATGAAGAGGATCAACTTCATATGCAGTACTAAGGCCCTGGTACCCAAAAAATTGAAAAGTGCAACAAGACAATCTTTTTAATAGATAAATTTGTTGATTGAGTTGGTTCTAATTTTAATGATTTGAGATTTTTAAGACTTTAGAATTATTTGTATTGTACTTTTAATAAATTTTAAATATATGTGTTGGATTTACGATCTTACAAAATTATTATACAAGATTATAGAATTATACGTGTGAATTATGCACCCAAACAAAAAAATTTATTCCCGCCACTCGCTAAAGCCTCGGTGATCTCTGGCCATAAGGGGTTTGATGTGAAAGTGATATACAAATCAGGGCAGCCTTACTTTTGACAAAGAGCGACACAGTCAAGGTACTTCTGGTATAGATATCGTGGTCCTCCAATATATGAAGAATATAATTCTTTGTCCTGCTTCTAACCCTTCTGTGATGCCTCTATTTTATTGTATCACGGATTCTATATTTTCCTGGTACGATCGTTCCTTGTAGTGATTCAACCTAGCTAGATTCTTCCAAGCAACAATAACCATCAATCACATAGGATTGTGTCCCTCCCCAACAACGTATATATTGGAGTGTTAAGTCATCTGCTCGTCATGAAGTCTATAGGCCATCATGATCTTCCACCATTAAGTCACGGCCAGCATGATCTTCCACTATTAAGTCACGGCCAGCATCAATTTCACCCAAATCACCAGCAACCAAGACTACAAATTCCGATGCCACAGGAGCACTGAATATATCACCATGCTTGTCAGGAGCCCCAAACAACCTTATGCAGTACCGATCATCAGTGTTCTGAGAAATTCTATCATGGTCCATCCTGGATAACTGAACAACTGGACTGTGGGCATTGAACATTTGTCAGGGTTGCACCACATCTCGGTACGATTGAAATCCGAAATTTTGATTAGATTTCAAAATTTTAATCAAAATTTGGCCAAAATCAAATCAGGACGATTGAAATCCGAAATTTTGATTAGATTTCATAATTTCGATCGAAATTTGGCCAAAATCAAAAATCAAATTTAAAATTCAGTATTTTTGTTGCAAGCAAAACTTAAATTTCGACTAAAATAACCTAAATTTCGGCCAAATTGACCAAAATTTTGATGGCTGGACACGAAGCCTCGGTGGAACCCGCGGCCGGAGCAGATCCGGATCCTGGAGGCCATCTTCAACTCCGGCATGCCGCCTGACGAGATCCTCCTCTGACAGCTGGTCCGGGCCAAGCAAGACGGTGAAGCCGGAGTCTCAGCCGATGTCTGCGACGGCGGTTATGGACCTGCTCTCGCCGCTTGCCGCGGCGTACCGCCAGCAGACGCACTACCATGGCCACCCTGTCGCGCTCGCTCCGGCAGCCACGCCTAAGGTGCAGGAGCTCGTGACCACCGACGAGCCGATCTGCCTGCAGTGTCTGCAGGGTCACTGCCTGTCGGCGACCGAGCTTGCTGCCATCCTCGACTGCAGTACATGCAAGTGCCAGAGTGCAGCAGCCACCGCCGGCGTCGCCAACCGAGATGTTCCTGGGGCTTTGCAACGAGGTGGCTTTAGGGCAGACCACCACTGGCCACAGGAGCAGCGTCCTCGGCAAGAGCAGCGCGGCCTCGAACACCGCCGTGGCCAGGCATGCAGAAGGCGCACGAGGACATCACGAAGCTTGGGCTGCTACAATACGGCTTCGGCGTTAGTGCGCCGGCCCTCGATGCTGTTGGAAAATAAAAAAGAACCAAAAAATCAACTAAAAAATATGCAGCCTCAGTACTCGAACTCGCAGCAAAGCGCACAAACGAACTGAGCTGAAAGCTCTTCGATTTTCTATTGCTTCTTTTCTCTTACATCTTATGTTGGTTTGCTTGCCTCTACAAATAAGAGTACAAGGCTCTCTTATATAGCAGATTTTTACATCCGAAACACATACACACACTGGGACAAATAAAAATGGCTAGAAGACGTATAACTATCAGATTCGGTTTCAGCTTGTCATACGTGAAACTGAGATGGACTACGCAACAAGATTAACTCTAATATTCAACTCTCTTTCTTGACACTGCATCAAAATATCCCTCACCGTCGCGCCTCCCACTCGGCACGCATAAGGAACTTCTTCACTCCTACCGGATTCCCTAATCCGTTCCTTGTAAACCTTCAAGCGACCGATTATTTCCTCTATCGTCATCATCTTGAGGTCACCGAACTGTTCAATGGTAGAGATAATTTGTAGAAGCCTGTCAAGAACTGCACGAAGGAATTTTCTTACCATATAACTTTCCTCTATCTTGTTGTCAAACCCTTCAATTTTGTCGACAATTGTTATCGACCGGATGGCGAAGTCATCAACCAACTCCATCTCAGTCATATGCAGCCTCTCGAACTTAGCTTTAAGGGTCTGTACCTTTATCTCCTTTACACGATCGATGCCAAGATGCATCGTCTTCAATATCTCCCATGCAGCTTTGGCCGTCTCCTTTTCGATAAGTAGGAAGAGCGTTTCCTCTGAAATGCCTCTATAGATGGCCACCAAGACTATTTGATCCTTGCGCACATCGACGTTGCTATCCACGATCACTTCCTACAATCCTTGAGCTCTCATATACACATTCATCTTAATTGTCCATACTGCATAATTGCTCTTCGTAAGCATCGGATAATACAGCGAGATGGCGGAACTCTCCTTCGCCATCACACCTGACATCGCCTCATCATCAGTGACACCACTTCCCAGAGAGTGCGGCATCATCTCGGGCAACGGATCAAGAATCAGGCTCTGATCAAGAACTCAGGCTTTGATACCAATCGTTGGAAAATAAAAAGAACCCGACGTCGCCTCATCACCAGTGACACCACTTCCTAGAGTGCACAGCATCATCTCGGCAACGGATCAATAATCTAATTCTAATAAAAAAACTCAAACTCTAATACCAATAGTTGGAAAATAAAAAAGAACTAAAAGAAATCAACTAAAAAATATGCAGCCTCGGGACTTAAACTCGCAGCCTTCTGGAAGAAGCAAAGCGCACAAACCAACTGAGCTGAAAGCTCTGTGATTTTCTATTGCATATTTTCCCTTACATCTTATGCTTGTTTGCTTGTCTCTGCAAATCAGAGTACAAGGCTCTCCTATATAACAGATTTTACATCCGAAACACACATATACTCGGACACATAAAAACGCTTAGAAGACGTATAGCTATCAGATTCGGTTTCAGCTTGCTATGCGTGAAACTAGGGTTCAAAATTTCACTGAAAATCAGCGAAATTTTGCCAAAATTTCGGATTTTGTGCCACCACGAAACCAAAATTACTGGCCAAATTTAAAAAAATAAATTGCTACAGTGCTTTTATTTTTTCGGCAAAATTTCGCCCAAACCAGCTGAAATTTTGGGATTTGAAACCGGATTTTGATGTTTTATGGCCAGATTTGACCGGATTTAGTCCAATAACCATTAAGAAAGTCATATTTTATGAAAAATTGTTGAAAAACTGAATTTTTAGATATTTAAAATTTCGTAGAAACACTGTCATATTTATATAAAAATTTACAAGCTTGATAATGATCTAAAAATTTTATAGTACTATCTTTAGTAGTGTAGGATCATACAAAAAATTCAAAATAATTGAACTTCATTTGTTATCTTTAAAAAATCAAAAGCTGAATGAACATAATTGGGATAGTAACTTTGTTAGATTTTTATAAATTTTCTCGAGTGTGATCATGATCTAAAATTTTTATGAGAGATGAAGAATTGCCTCAATACCATTCTATAAAACTTTCAAAAAAATTTAACTTTTTTGTTTGATCAATCAAATCTTTGTAAACATTGAACTTCATTTGTTATATTATATTTCAAAAATCAAAAACAGCAAGAACATAAATGCTACTGTTCCTTGTAAGAATTTTATAAATTCACTGGAGTGTGATCATGATTCAAACTTTTTATGAGATCTTAAGCATTTCCTTATCACCCTTTTGTAAAATTTTAAAAAAATTTAAACATTTTTCGATTGCTAAAACAAATCTATGTATTGATCATCAGGCTTTTATCAGGACATAGCACTGTCAGAATTTTTTAAAATTCGTTACGCATGATCATCATCTAAAAATTTTATTGAAATATTAATATTACATCAAGACCATCCACAAAAATATTAAAATTTTCTAATGTGTTTTGTACCATTTTTTATTTTGTTCAAGTTTGCCGGTAAGCCTTTTAATAGGGCAGTAGCACTGTTTGAATTTTTAAAAATTCATGAAGTTTGATCATCATCTAAAAATTTTATGAGAATATTAGTGATGCATAATAACCATGCAAAAAAAATTCAAAAGTTTCTAACATAGTTTGAACTATTTTTTAATTCGGTTCAAACTTGTCGGTCAGCATTTTATCCGGATAGTAGCAATCTTTGAATTTTTAAAAAGTCCTTAGACATGATAATCATCTGAAATTTTTTGAGAATACAATTGATGTGTCAGGAACCTCCATAAAAAATTTCAAAATTTTTTAACATCGTTTGAACTTTTTTTGTTCAGTTGAAATTTACCAAAATTTCAGCAATTTCGCCCGGAATTTTGGAAATTTCGCCCGAAATTCAGTTCAAAAATTCCGGATTTGAATTTTGCTTTTTGAATTTCATTCAGATTTTGTCTAAAATAACAAGATTTCGCTGTAATTTTGGATTTCGATGGAGTGCGAGATATAAACGAAAACTAGTTTAGAAGCCTGCGTGAAACCGAGGAGTACGCAACAAGATTAATAGACGCTACCTCTCCGGCTGCCGCTTTGCTTCCCGCAGCTCGCCGCCGTCACCGTTGCGAGTTTGGCTGCAAGTACTATTGCTAATGGTACCGGCGCCAATAATCAGCTGCAACTTGCAAGGTATGTGATAATTAAGTTGATTAATCTTGGAGCACCATTTCTAGATCTGTTCACTTTTTTCGTTTTGCTTAGTGTCATCAAATGCATATCCATGTGTTCATGTTTATATGGATTACGAGTGTCACCTCAGGGAGTCATTTCTCCTGTAGTGTTGCGTCTCAATTTCGGTTACGTTTGGATTTAACTATAGCTTGACATGAGTAGATTGAAGAAGAGTAATAGCTAGCTTGCATGCCCATTGCTATTGTTTATGATATTCTCAAAGACGTCCAATCTTTGTGTGATTGCACAAAATTTTTACATGTATTCCTCAAAAAGGTGTTATAATTCTCTATAAAAAAATTTAGTGTTAAATCCGGTTCCCTAAACATGAAAATCGATCAAATATATGATCATTTCAATCAAAAAAATCCAAAAACTCGTTGAAAAATACTAAAATCACTATAGCAATATAAAATTTTTAAAAGCTTTTTATCTAACCAAAATTTAGAATCTCGATCACGACCAAAAGCCAAAATTTCGGCCGCCCATGTCATTTAATACAATGGCAAGGTTGACCACTTATCTTATGTATGGTCCGCGACCATCATTCGTAGAATCGATTACGTTGACACCCGTCGATGTGAAGGAAAACAAAGAACAGTGGTACCTGATATTTTCAAAGAAATGGGCTGGCATTGACCAGTTCACTCTAGTGACAAGGCTATGCAAAGGTTCCGGAGGCGCTTGTACGGAGGCAAGATAGCGCTTCCCTCTCTGCAACATTTGTACTGTACAATGGTGACATTGTAGGCTGGCGTCGGTTGATGCACTCTTCGTACTAGAATAAAGGTGGGCGTTATGCTGTACTAATTTGGTCTAGGTTTATTATATTTCGGGTCTAAACCGTATTAGACCACAATAACTCGTTATGTCTATTGTGTTGTTCTATGTCGGTTCGGCTCGTCTTCGGTAAGCCTAAGCATAGCTTATTTGCGCTTCGTACTATGCCAGCCCAGGTCTGGTTCACTTACACTGTTGCGACTAGAAGAAAGGATCCAGAGACGCACGGAGTTGAGACAATAAACACAAATATTAGTGGAAAAAAGAAATAAATTTTATTCAATCTTGAACATGTACAGAGTTACTGTCTCGTTAAAAACCTTACAATCCAGTGTGGGGTACTCCTGGTAAGAAAAAGGATGCATTAACTACGTATATATACATAGACTACCCGAGGCTGAGATTGTCAAAGTCAGCTACCGCGTCCGTTATTTCCTCATTCTCGGGTTGATGTTGTGTCCTGTCATCTGCACGCTCAAGTCTTAGAGGCATGTAATTGCCTCAACCATCTCAAGTTTAAGAAATGACCTCCTTGACTCAATTATCCTCTCACCAAATTGAAAGTGGATTCCGACGAAATAGTATATACGAGAATCGTATGTACATCCCGTGCAAAATGAGATAGCAGACGTAAATACATTGGTTATTCTTCCACTACAAGAGTAATCTGAGTTGATTTTCCCCGTCCATGTCAAGTTCAGTCTCCACAAAAAGCGTGTCGAGGTAGTTGAGTTGATTTTCCTCTTCCATGTTAAGCTCGATCTCCACGAAAAATGTGTCAAGGTAATAGTTGACCTCTACTTATGGATTCTATGGTGACTTGCTTGGTGATTGGGAAAACAAGGTAGACGACTTGCCTTTCATTTTCTTCCATATGCTCGATACGGTCGAACTGTCTCGTGTTTGTTGCGTTATTGAGGTAGATCTTCTTACTTTACTTCTGATGCCAAACTTCTTATAATATTTATCGAAAACTTTGAAAACCTCATTACAAACATTAAAATAGACCTCAGAGAAATCAAGATCAAATGTCTCACCTATTACCTCAAAGGCACCTTGCAAGTTAGGTAATTTTCTCTGAGAATCCAAAATAGTAGTAAAACAGTACAGATATGGAATAACTTGAAAATATTTTTAAAAAATTTCTTTAAAAGTATTAACAATAGTCCCGAACCACTCGATGACTAGCAATTTTCTAATCCACTACAGTAACTAACGGATTACCATTATTGCAGTTGACGAAGATAGTGATAATATGCTCGTAACCTTTGCACCACTCCAACATAGTATACGTTGAGTTCCATCTAACCTTCATATCACGGTTAAATCTTCTCAGTTCCTTATTGTTGGCCATACAGTATTCTGAGAACTGGTCAAACCTTACAAGCGAACCTATAACAAAATCGATAGCGTTGCGTATGCTCTCCAAACTAGATTTCATTACAACCATACTTGCCTGCACAATGAAATTAATAATGTGGCGTACACATCTTTGATGGAGTAAAAAACCTCTAACATAAGTCTCCAAGTGCAGTGATAGATGCTCAATAGCCATCGTGTTAGCTGATGTATTGTCAAGAGTGATGAAAATAATTCTACTTTCTATTTTAAAGTCAGTAATAACTTCAAGTACACGGTTAGCTGTAGCCTCTCTGGTGTATGACTCGAAGATTGGTCTAAACCCTATGACATTTTTGTTTAATACGTAGTCATCGTCTAAGTAATGCACATCAATACTAATATAGGCTGCTATTTGATGAGAGGAAATCCATATATCTGATGTTAAGGCAAAGAAAAAACTAACTGTCATGAAGGTCTATTTCAACATTTCTAGTTTATTTGTAAATATTTTATAAATATCATGTGTAGTTATTTTTCTACTAACATGTTGGTAATGTGGGCAAAAACCCCATTGCATCATTCTTTCAAATTAGAGTTCTCACCCATTCTAAGTGAAAGATCCTCCATAACTATGTAACCGTGCAATTTCATCTCTAGCTATATCGGTATTGTATACCTATGTACTTACCGAACCGTCGATGTTGAAGTTGAGCTGTATCTGGATGCCCTCGTCCGACCGATATCTTCTTCAAGCATGTCTGTGTATGTCTCTTCAGATTACCTGTTTCACCAAACGCACGTGTAGATAATTTAGCTTGACAGTATTTGTGAATAGCATAATCTATCTCATGCCCATCTACAATTTCAATGGTTCTGTTCATTGTTGCCAGCACCACGTCCATTGATTGCCGGATATGGACGCCCGTGCCAGCTGCATCGATATGTAGGCATGTATGCTTAATGTGGATACCGACACCCGTTCTGATACACAGATGTAGCAGCATCTGAGCTCGATGTATTCGGAATATATGAGACATCCTCGATACCGTGCATACCATCTAGAAGATGATTATCCATGCTATAGTCTCCCATGCTGGGGGAGAGTTGGCCCAGATCGATCTCTTGATCCTGACGAGGGAGACTTGGAGAGCGAGGGCATGCTCTCCTGCTCTTGCTCTTACGAAACATTTTATTTCGTGGCTAGAGAGCAAAAAAAGAAAGCAAATAGAGCTAACAAATGAGAGAGCGAGCAGGATGCGCTGAGCAAAAATGAGCAAAAAGAGAGATAGTGAGGGAGATGTGTAGAATGTGCTGAACAAATGAGAGCTTTCGAGCTGATTTTATGGCATGTCCGTTGAAATGCCTGTTGAAAATTGAAATCATACGTGAGATGGAAATTGAAATTAGATTATTTCTTTTCACCCGTCGTATCGCTATCTCTCTGCCATTTACCAATATAGCATGTCTGTTGGAAATTGAAATGAGACATGGCCGTACAGGATGAAATTTGAAATCAACTTTATTTCTTTTCACATGTCATATCATTGTCTCCCTCTGTCATTCGCAAACGTTGCGGGAGAGTGAAATTTTCCCACTGAACTAATCTTTTCCCCAAAAATTTGACAGGAGTTGTTGCGCTCAGGTCAATTTCAATCACGTCATGCCGCTTACGTCTCTCAATGTGCAAGATGGACATTAAAATTAACTTTATTTCTTTTCATGCATCACATCACTGTCATTTCTATCGTTCACTGTTTTGCTAAGGCAGATGCAGTGCAACGTAGGAGGTGAGCGGTCGAGGGAGGCGAGGCGACCGCGGCATGGCGAGCGAGGCAGCACAGCGAGCGAGGCGGATCGACGTAGGCAGCAAGGTGCCCATGACGTGGCAAGGCGGTCGTAGCGCGAGGGAGGCGAGGTAGCCATAGTGGCGCAGGAGGTGAGGCGGCCATAGCGGCACGGTGTGTGAGGCGAGGCAGTCGTGGCCTCCCTCCTCCCTCACCCGCTGAGGCAGACGCTTCACAGTGAGGCACAGTGGGCAATGCGGGGAGGTGCGGAGTTAGTGGCTGTGCGGTGCAGTGGGTGAGGCGACGGCTGAGCAATGCAGTGGGCGAGGCAATAGCACACGGCCGAGCAACGTGAGCGAGCACAGCCACGTGATGTTGGCTGGGATGACACCGACAAGGTTGTTGCCGTTGAGGTTGAGCTTCGCGATACCCAGGAGCACTACGGGGTGAGTGTGTCGACACCACCGCTGAGACTGAGGTTCCAGATCTAGAGCTTCATGATGTGGCCTGCGGTGTAGCAGCCCACAATGCCCTAGAAGCACACCAGTGCGGCCCAGGTCTAGCTCCACAATGTGGCTGGGTCGGCGTGGCTGGCCTTCTAGACCAGCAACACGTCGGCTTGCGAGTCCATGACCCGCCTAGCCACCACCCTATCGTGGGACTGTCGTGCCCTGCCGCAGCCCACGATAGTGACAATGTGCCCTCCGTGCCTACGTGCCACCGATGCGTTGCTTCAATGTCTTGCCGGTACAGACCTGACCCAAATGACTATGCCGGATCATGCCTCCGATCATGCTCGGTTCCTGGGCCTAGCACAGCTCAAGCTACATATTGTAGTGCATGATTTATCTTAGAATCCATTTAGAGTTTGTTTTATCAAGTTTTATATATTTAAAAGAGGCTCTCCTTTTAGCTATATCATGGTATCAAGTTATCTTGAATTAACATATAGTGTTGATCTTTAAGAAAATAAGTTTGTTTTAAAACAAATGTCAATGTTTTCTTAAGTGGTATCCTCATGCAAAATGATCTTTACAAGTGGTATCTCTTTAAAAATTAATATTTACAAGGTTTATGTTTTCTTCAAGTGGTATTACAAGTGATGCTTCTTTAAAACTTTCATACAAGTGAGTTCATGAAATTTGAAAGCTCATTTGGATGTTTCCTCGTTTAAGCGCTATTAGGCTCTCAAAGACTCCTTTTGTAAGTTTGTTTGTAAAGTGAAATGCCTAATAAAATGAGAAGTTTATTTGAATGTGTTTCAAATACACTTTCCGTGCTTAACTTAAAATATGGCCTTGTTTCCATTTGTTTTCTTCTTTTGTTCCATATAAAGAAGAAGTTTGTGGAATTCTTGAATCTTATTGAAAATTCTTAATATTAGGTCATATGTATTCATTTCAATCTCGTTATGACCTTATTTCGGATAAATTCTTGCCAAGCCCTCTATTCTTCAAAGTGGTATTTTCTGGCCAAGCCCTATACTCTAAAAGTTCTCCTTTTTGGATTTGTTTTTTATTTTTGGTGTTTAATGCCAAAAGGGGAAAATTTGTGGGAGCTTAATACCTCATTTGGTTAAGGGGAAGAATATATTAGTTGTTTGGGTTATTTGGTGGCAAAGGGAAAATTTATTTGAATGCTTTGTGTATATCTTGAAAGAGAAGCATATTTATTCATTCTAAAAATCTATCATATGCATTCTCAATTGTTAATGCTTAAATTTCTCAAAGGTATACTCACATATTCAAATAGATTAAATTATCTCAATATGATGATTTTCATCCAAGTGTGGTTATTAAGCTTGGATTTGTCATCAATCACTAAAAAGGGGGAGATTGAAAGTTCATTTTCCATTAATTTGGTTTTGGTGTTAATGAGAAATCTAATATTGAGACTAACTCTTTTAATAATCATAATTTTGATTAGTCTCAATTCTTAATTAATGGTAAATCTTTTTATGAGACTAACTCTTTTGTTGAGCTTAACTCTTATTAGTCTCTTTTAGATGAAAAAGATAGAAATATCAAAGTCTCATCTCATTGAAAAATAGAAATCCTAAATGTATGCATCCAATATAACTCTATTATTTCTAGATGCATTCATTGGATTCAAGATAAAGGATGAACTTTACCTTAGTCTCAATCTTAAGATGTGCATATTGTTTTCAATTCCATATATACATGAATGCACATTTTAGGGGGTTCATGCTTTGGAGGTGTTTGGCACAACTCCAGCTCTATCAAAATCCTTGGAGTTAGTGGAGCAGGGTATTCAGTAGCTCTAGAAATTTATGGAGCTAGAGTTGTGGGTTCATTAAGAGTGTTTAGGTGGGTCATCTTATTTACATTTTAGACTAAAGATATAAACTTAATTCACTTTGTTTTAGTCTATAAGTTTCAGATCTGAGGTGAAACTAGGATCTAGAGCTCTACTAAACAAGGCCTTAATCTTGAAGTTTCAATAGCATTGATCCCTTTACCTCTTTCTATGTATAAAGGATCATTACTTTGAAACAAGCTCTTGAGTATATATATAAAACTTATGTAGTTGTAGTATACTCATATTAATATAGGACAAACTCCAAAGCAATCTCAAATTGAATATGTACATATTGGTTCAAATCCAATTTTATATGTGCATATATTTAATGGAGTTTATTCTATGCATGATGGTCCAACTAGTACTGATCCCTTTCCACCACTCCATATATTTTGGATCATTACTTAGAAACCATCAAAATGAGTATATGAAATTTGTGTAGTTAATATATACTCATAACAATTTAAAGTCAATTTAAATTATGTTCGGTTGTAATTCAGTCATCAAAAACCAATCATGTGTTGATGATGTTCTTTAGGTTAAAAGGCAAACAAAAAGTCCTTGAGTATATGAAATATTAGTTACATTAATATACTCAAAACAAATCAAATTATTTCAATCAATTAATTTGGGTTGTGGTCAATATTCAAGGGACTAGATCAAAGGATCTTGAGGCATTCATTATGTGTAAATGGAGTGCATTGATGATTGAGATAATCATGCATATCAGACTAATATTTTCAATGAGTTGTGAAATTGGTTAAGTCCAAAGATGAAGATTTTGGATAACATTATGTGTTGATGGTTATCAAGTCAAGATTCAGAAAGAAGAATGTCATCATGTATTGTTGAGCACCAAAGATGGATTCCGAAGAGAAAGGAGTCCATCATGTATTGATGACCAAGATGAAGACCTGGACTTAGAGAGATGATGATAGTAATCAAGTAAAAGTTCTAAGTGGTTGCACGAGGCAAAGGTATAACTAGCATAAGGTTAAGGATGTATTCTTAGTTTTTACCGGTCTCGGTATTTGGTTGGAAGATTGGGTTGCTAGTATAGGTTACTGTACTATTAAGAGGGGTCGAGTCTTATAGCTTGAGTCTCATCATGTATTGATGGCTCAATTTTGCTTGCACTAGCTCCCAATCTCTTGACTTGGTTTTTGTATAGAGCAATTATTTGTAAATGTGTTTTGCAATTTGAGCTCAAGATCATCTATCATTAGTGCATGTGAGTAGAGTTTGCAAGTGTGTTTTGCAAACGGCTAAAGATCATGTGTTGATCATTGTCGTGCCCCGAATTTACGGATTCGAACACTCTGTGTATATTGTACTAGTCCAGGATCACGCTAGTACACACAGGCTAAACAGGTTGAAGTACCACAATCATACACAGCGGAATTTAATAATAAAGTACTTCAATCCTGAATAATAACGAGTTACACGGCCTTATGGCCTCCTTACAATAGTTCGCCACGCAGGGCGATAAATATCAAAGTAGCACAAGTTTATCAGTGGAAGCAAAAGTAAAACAATGAACCCTTCATAGCCATAGGCAATCGAAAAGGCTCAACCCCTAATCCTCCCGGCCTTCGATGAACTCCTCCTCCCAAGCCGGGCATGACTTCTTCTTTTTGAGGTTTTGTCGATGCAAGGGTGAGTATACAACATACTCAACAAGTCATGCACAATGCAGGTCTATTACTACATGCATGGCTTATGCCAAAGGAAAGGCTTAATGGTTATTTTGCATAAAACAACATTTTTTTTAAGTTGGTAATCCTATTAGATTAAAAGCAGTAAAACCAATATTATTAATAATTAATTTCTCAATTCTTTTCCAAGAGTTTGGCACACAGCCCTAGTTTCATTCATCAGCTTTTGGCACACAGCCACCCATTCCACATTTCTATTTTATGAAAATCTAACCCTTGACTGTAATCACCGAGCATTGTCCAAGATCATGACACGGCTATTCAATAGGTTTACACACACACTCGCAGAGGTTGTACACTTTACCCACAGGATCTGATCGCTCACCACGGTGATTGATTGCAACAAAGTCTTTCAGAGACTAACACTTAGCTGATGATCCTCTCCAAGATTGCCTTTCTAACACTTCCCTCACAGAGCCACAGCTTTAGAACAGCAGACATAGCTTGGATGGGTACCAAGCCGCAAAGACAGCACGCCCCCATACGGTTACATTTTTGTGTAACTGTCGCCCCGAGGTATCAAAGGAAAGATATTAGAAACCTACTGAACTAGGTCCGTCCCATACCGGACAAGTGGTTGTACACGGAACTCAGTTCAAAGGCTCGCAAGGTAAAGTCCTTAATTGTCCCGCAAGACTTCCGCTTTTATACTTCTCGACACAGCCTTCACAATCTTTCATACATCCCGTTGCCACACAGGCCCACCTGGCACGAAGCCTTCTCGCCACTTGCCCCGGTCCAAATCATTTCCCACCCCGGTTTGCATTTATGCAACACATGCCAATGCCCACTTCATTGCGCAAGTAGCACCACACAGGTCGCTACCCCCAATTCCATCTCTTGACATCATCGCATTATTTCAAAATGCGTTCCATAATTGTTTAGTCAGTATTGATTTGCTACTTGAAAGACATTCATCGATACAAGCAAAGCTAAGCGACTAATCACTTGTCTAGCCTCCCGTGTTGGTATTAATATAGCAACCAACATAATTTAACATTCTAGGGTGACAAGGTGTTCAGGGCATACGATCAATATATTCAAGGTGGCATAATCATGATTGGTGTACTAACTACCACATACCCGATTTAATCAATGTATTTTTAAGCAACATAGCATGCAATAATTAAATCAAAGTATATTTGGAAATCTAGGCGCAAAATGATCAAAGCATGACTTGCCTTCGAAAAGCAGTTGGTTCTGGTCCGATGTCCGCGACGGGTCTTCAAATTCTCCTCGCTAATTCCTAACTCCTGAGTCTAATCGGAACAAACGTGCACACAATAAATACACTAAAACAGACAGCAATATCATCACTAAAAATAAAATAAAAATCATCATTAAATAGATTACATTTTTACAAATTTTTGGGCACTAGAATCACCCAAATCCGAGTTAAAATGCGAAAGTTATAGCATTTTCAAGTTTGCTGAAATTCAAATAAATATATAACCGAATTACTCTATTTATTTTCCTACTGAAAATCCGATTAATTCCTCTTGGACATGTGTCGGCACCAGAGACTGCCACGCCGGTCTCGGTCATCGACAAGTGGGCCCCAGTGACGTCATCTCGATGTCAAGACAATGGGTCATCACACTGACATGTGGGCCCCACGGAACAGTGCTTGGACCAACCAGAAACTGACACGTGGTGAGAAAGCATCAAGCCACGCACACGCGATTTCCGGACCATTGGATTCGAATCTAACGGCGGAGGTTAACCGAGCGATACACTGCTACCAAGCTTACGTGGCCTCACCTCGAGCGTTGGATGAAGATCCGACGGTTGCTGGAGCTCGCGATGCGTCGCAGAAGGAGCGGTGGCGTTGGTCGCCGGACTTAGAGAAGACGACGCAGACGACGGCGTTTCCGAGCTTCTCCGGTTGAATGAAGTGGCCCAGCGGATGCGGCGTGACGCTAGGAACTCGGAGAAGGTTCTAGCTGCGACGGAGAGCGGCGGACGGCGGCGAAACGCGAGGAAAACCGAGGCGGAGGAGAGTGGCTACTACGGTGAGCTCTAGCGAGGTCTACGGAGAATGGCTGAGCGCGAGAGATGGGGCAAGGTGAGCGGAATGGAGTGCTGAGCACGGAGGTATACTTCACCCGCTCGGACATGCCTCGAGGCGCTGCAATAATCTCTCGACATGATCTTCTAAGACTCAACCCATGACGGCAGAACGACGACACGCGCCTCCCGAGATCGTTTTGGCCACGCGGCCTGCTCGATCACGATCCGACGGTGCAGATTTCAAGGCGTTAGGGTTTTTCAAGGCGGCAAAGTTGTTGGGCTCTACCGACATCGTAGCTAGTGAATTTCTCACTTTTTTCGATAAAAATAATTACATAAATTCAAAGTATTTATTTAGGGCACTAAAAATACTCGAAAAATTCTAGAAAAATTCCAGAAAATATTTCAGAGCATTTTGAGCCTAAATAAAATATTTTCATTTATTTTTGATAAATAATTTTTCTGATATTAATTAATCAAGAGAAGAATATTTCAATTTAATTTTATTTAAATCCAATAAATTCCCAAAAATCCATAAAAATTCAATTAGATCCAAAAATTCAGATAAATTCAATTAAATACAAATAAAAGGTTATTAATTTACAAAAATTTTAAATAACTCCAAAAATTAAAATCGGGGCAAATTTCGGGACGTTACAAACCTAACCCCCTTAACAGAATCTTGTCCCCGAGATTCGAAGCCTAACTAGAGAATAGGTTTGGGAATTCCTTTTTCAGATCTTCCTCTCGTTCCCAGGTGGCCTCGCTTTCTGTGTGGTTGCTCCACTGAACTCTGCAGAAACGGGTTGTCTTGCTTCTTGTTTTCCGATCCATTGTGTCCAGAATTTTTATCGGTTGTTCCTTGTAAGTCAAGTCTTCCCGTAGTTCAACTTCTTCCAGTGAAGTTTGTTCTTCAGGCAATCGGAGACACTTCTTGAGTTGCGATACATGAAAAACATTGTGTACTCCTGCTAATGACTGTGGTAACTCCAGTTGATATGCAACTTCGCCCTTACGACTTATGATCTTGAATGGTCCTACATATCTTGGTGCAAGTTTACCCTTTTTGTGAAACCTCTCGACTCCCTTAAGAGGCGTAACTCTGAGATACACATAATCTTCAGGTTCAAAGCTCAAATCTCTGCGGCGATTGTCCGCGTAACTCTTTTGTCTTGACTGCGCGATTTTCAACCTTTCCCTTATTACTGCTATCTGCTCTTCGGCTTCTTGAAGTATGTCTGGTCCGAAGACACGACGCTCACCAGTCTCATTCCAATTTAACGGTGTCCTACATGGTCGACCATACAATGCTTCGAAAGGTGACATCTGCAGACTAGCCTGGTAACTATTGTTGTAACTAAACTCCGCATACGGCAAACATTTATCCCAAGTCGATGTATATGCTAACGCACAGGCTCTTAACATATCTTCTAATATCTGGTTGACTCTTTCATCATCCATCCGTCTGCGGGTGATAAGTCAGATCGAATTCAAACGGGTGCCCATTGCTGTATGCAATTTATCCCAAAACCTTGAGGTAAATTGGGTACCTCTGTCCGACACTATCTTCTTCGGCACTCCATGTAAGCAAACGATCCTTGCCATGTATAGCTCGGCTAACTTATCTCCCGAATAGGTTGTCTTTACCGGTATGAAGTGCGCGACTTTGGTTAAGCGATCCACTATGACCCATATGGAGTCATAACCTCCTTGAGTCCTTGGCAATCCGGTAATGAAATCCATTCCGATTTCTTCCCATTTCCACTCTGGTATTTTTAATGGTTGCAGCAATCCTGCCGGTCTCTGGTGCATGGCTTTGACTCGCTGACACACATCACATAATGCTACGTGCTCAGCTACCTCCCTCTTCATATTTGGCCACCAGAACCTTTCTTTTAAATCTTGATACATCTTCGCACTTCCAGGGTGAATCGAATACTTGGAGTCGTAAGCTTCCTCCAATATTAACTGCTTCAGCTCCTTTTTGTTAGGTACACAAATACGCTCCTTCATCCATAACGTGCCTTGTTCGTCCAGCTTAAAGTCTTTCGCTTGTCCTTCCTCCATCTTGGCTTTGATTCGCTTGATCTTCTCATCATTCTTCTGACCTTCTCTAATCTGGTCTTCCAAGATAGGCTTTACTTCTAAGGCAGCTACGAATCCTTCCGGAACAACTTCCAATTTCAATCTCTGAAGATCCTTGCACAGTTCTCCCTGGCTTTCTCCCACTATCGAATTTAGACCATGACTTTTCCGACTCAGGGCATCAGCCACTACATTGGCCTTGCCGAGATGATAATGGATACCCATGTTGTAATCCTTGATCAGTTCCAACCATCTCCTTTGTCTCATGTTCAGATCAGATTGGGTGAAAATGTATTTAAGGCTCTTATGGTCCGTATACACCTCACATCTATTGCCGATAAGATAGTGACGCCATATCTTCAGGGCATGCACTACGGCTGCTAATTCTAGATCGTGCGTCGGGTAATTCCCTTCATGTGGCCTTAATTGCCTTGATGCATAGGCTACTACCTTTCCATTCTGCATTAACACGCATCCGAGTCCTTGGCGTGACGCATCGTAGTAAATATCGAAACTCTGGTGTACATCTGGTCGAACTAATACTGGCGCTGATGTCAGCCGTTTCTTCAGTTCTTGAAAACTTCTCTTACAGTCTGGTGTCCACACAAACTTCTTCTCCTTCTTTAGCAATTGCATAATTGGTCTAGCAATTGTGGAAAATCCTTCTATAAATCGGCGGTAATAACCAGCCATTCCAAGGAAGCTTCGAATCTGAGTAACCGTCTTTGGCGATTCCCAATGTAGTACTGCCTCAACTTTGCTTGGGTCCACTGCAATTCCCTCGGCGATCATTACGTGCCCTAGGAAATCTACCTTACTCTTCTAGAAATCACATTTACTAAATTTTGCATAAAGTTGTTGCTCCCTTAACTTTTCCGACACTAATCTCAAATGTTGAGCGTGCTCTTCATCCGTCCTTGAGTAAACCAGAATATCATCTATGAACACGACCACAAATTTATCTAAGTATTCCATGAATACTTTATTCATTAGGTTATTAAAGTATGCCGGTGCGTTCGTCAATCCAAACGACATAACTGTGAACTCATAGTGTCCATATCTTGAAGAAAATGCAGTCTTGGGTATGTCCTCTGTTTTGATTTTCAACTGGTGGTATCCTGACCTAAGGTCGATCTTGGAAAATACT
Organism: Guadua angustifolia; assembly: GCA_036346375.1. Taxonomy (NCBI): domain Eukaryota; kingdom Viridiplantae; phylum Streptophyta; class Magnoliopsida; order Poales; family Poaceae; genus Guadua; species Guadua angustifolia. The sequence goes on along the minus strand of CM070502.1, from coordinate 63,632,224 downwards.
CCTGCTCCTCTTAGTTGATCGAAAAGATCATCTATCCGGGGTAACGGGTATTTGTTCTTTATCGTCACTTCGTTAAGTGCACGATAATCTATACACATCCGAAAACTCCCATCCTTTTTCTTAACGAATAGAACCGGTGCTCCCCAAGGTGACGAGCTCGGTCTGATGAATCCTTTTTCCAATAACTCCTCAATCTGTTTCTTCATTTCTACCAACTCTTCGGTGGACATTCGGTATGGCCTCTTTGCTATCGGTGCGGTCCCTGGTACTAGATCGATTACAAACTCTATGTCCCTGTCTGGTGGCATTCCTGGTAACTCCTCGGGAAAAACATCCGAGTATTCACTGACCACTGGTACGTCTCTTATACTGACAGTCTCCAGATTGTTTACCAACATTTGACTTTCTCGAACTGCCACTGCTTGAAATTCCACTTTTCTACCTTCAGGGCTCTCAATAGACACAACTCTTCGCCTAGCCTAATCATGACCTTATGCTTAGTCAATCAATCCATTCCTGTGATAACATCCAGGTTTGGGTATCTAATATAATAAGGTTCGCTAGGAACTCTACTCCTTTTATTAGTAGCTTAACTCCAGAACATCCGACCTTAGAACGGAGTTCTGATCCAGGGGATTGAACTAGGAGTGTATTTTTAAGGTTAACAATATCCAGATCATTTGTCACAGCAAAATCTCGAGAAATGAACGAGTGTGAAGCTCCTGAATCAAATAATACTGTAGCTGGCACTGAGTTGACTAGGAACTTACCGAGCACGACGTCGGTGGCATTCTGGACTTCGTCTGCGGAGATATGGTTAATTCTGCCTCGCGTGAATGCTGGCGGTGTAGCTCCGGCTTGGGCGGGTCCTCGGCTTCCTCCTTGGGCTGGGGTCTTAGCTGGCGTGTTCCCTAAATTGAAGCGCACTGGCGTCACGCCTCCCTTCTTGGGGCACATATTGGCGAAATGCCCGGTCTCATTGCAATTGTAGCAGCGTCTTCCTGACATCTGCTGATTTCCTCCGCTCTGGTTAACATTCCTGACTGGGGTCTGGGGGGTTTGTCCTGCTGGTCTCGGCATTGGTGACGGTGTCCTGACAACGTTTCCCTGATGAAATCTAGGGAACTGCTGGGGTATCATCCTTGGCTTCTGATGACCATGGCATCCTCCTTGCTGAGCCATGCGGCATTTGCGATTATCGTCAAGCTCCTTGCGCTTATCTTCCAGTATGAGTGCCTTATTTACCAATTCTTGGAAATCAGGGAAAGTGTGGGTGATCAACCTCACCTGCAATCCGGTGTTAAGTCCTTTCATGAAGCGGGATTGCCTAGCCTTATCGGTTACTACGTCTTCTGGTGCGTAGCGTGCTAGCTGAGTGAATTTATTCAGATAATCGGCCACTGTCTGGCCTCCTTGCTTCAGCGCTCGGAATTCCTCCTTTTTCAACTCCATGATACCCTCCGGCACATGGTATTGACGAAAAGCTATAGTGAATTCCTCCCAAGTAATTTCCTGCGGGTTTTCCTGCGATGCGCAGTAATTCTCCCACCATTCAGCTGCTGTTCCTTCAAGCTGGTGAGAGACATACAACACCCTCTCATTTTCCATCACACTGAGTTATATGCAGTTTCCTCTCGATGGTTCTCAACCAATCATCTGCCTCTAGCGGGCTAGCATTGCCTGAGAAAGTAGGCGGTCGTGTCCTCATGAATTCGGACAATCTTGAATAGAGACGTGGCCCATTGTTATTAGCTTGATTGTTGGCGACTGCCTGAGTGTTGATTTGTTGCACAGTTGCCATCATAGTCTGCATTAACTGAGTCTGTGCTGCAAGAAATGCTCCTAGATTCTGCATGTCAACTGGCGGTGCTGCCGCGGTGGCGTGGTATCGCCTCGATCGCCTCCGGGCGCGAACCACCGCCTCCGCCTGTTGTTGCAGTGTTCACCATCTCGCTGATTGCCTCGGTGGTTTAGAGATAAGGGGAAAAGAATAGGCAAGCATAGGAACTTATACGGGAAACAGGTGTAACTTAAAAACCCTTAATCATTCAAGCATAAATAATAATTAGGTATGGTTTATTACATAGTCTAGGGACTATGCAACCACACAGCAGTCACAACATCACATCAAATTGTTCATTACATCACATCGCATAGCTAAGTTTGAAATTAAGACGCGACTCAACACAGGTGAGTCTCAACGCAAAAGCTGATCACTGCAACTCTGAAAAAGCTCACTCCTCGAGCCAACCCGGCTGCGGCTCGCCGATCACGTAAACCGACGGGTGAGCTGGCATCGGGGCAAACTGATCCCTATGCCCTCCCACTGGTGCAGCTAGGGGCACCACCGGCTGCTGGTCCTCTGGCGCTGGCGCTGGCGTTGGCTCCTCCGGCTCCTCGCTCGCCGCCGCTGCCGCCGAGCTCCATGACAGTCCGCTCCCCTGGTCGTCAGAGAGCCTCCTCCAGCTCGGCGATCCTCTGAACGGGCGTGTTCTCTCGTCTCTCGTAAGGCAACCTCGGCCTCTAGGACGCGTACACACTCAAGCTCAAGTCATGGCGCCCATAACCTCCTCCGAGCAAGCGGCGGTTGCCAGTGTACGACGGCGGCGTCGTGCCCCTCCAACTCCAAGCGCTGAAGAGGTCCTCCGCTGCGGGTGCACACGAAAGCAAGTGTCCCACAGCCCGTAGTCGTAGTCCCTACTAACCCGACGCAGCGCAACCCAGCACACCTCAGATGCCCGCCAGAGCTGGCTCGCTTCACCGCGAGGTGAGCGGACGATCGGCACGCTGCGTTTCGCCAGCAGACAAAGTGAGGGTGGTCTCCCATCCTGCTGATCCGCTGACTATCCAAGACGCCACAAAGAGTGAACCATCCACATCCGCCAAAGCAACGCGTTAGTACTAAAATTTTAAAAGAATACAAAAGTAGTAGCAAAATACAGCATAGGTATGAAGTAAGGAAGAAGAGATGAGTCGAGATTTCATTGATTATTCTTGCCCAAATTTTATTCTTTAGAAATTAATTTGTATCCCTCTAAAATGGCCAGTCTAACTAGGGTTAAGTCCTACAACAAGATGGCTCGATATTATCCCTGTGCGTGCCTCGAATTTACGGATTCGGACACTCTGTGTATATTGTACTAGTCCAGATCACGCTAGTACACATAAAGCTAAAAAAAGTTGAAGTACCACAATCATACACAGCGGAATTTAATAATAAAGTACTTCAATCCTGAATAATAACGAGTTACACGGCCTTATGGCCTCCTTACAATAGTTCACCACGCAGGGCGATAAATATCAAAGTAGCACAAGTTTATCAGCGGAAGCAAAAGTAAAACAATGAACCCTTCATAGCCATAGGCAACTGAGTGCGGCTCAACCCCTAATCCTCCTGGCCTTCGATGAACTCCTCCTCCCAAGCTGGCACAGCTTCTTCTTTTGAGGTTTTGTCGATGCAAGGGTGAGTATACAACATACTCAACAAGTTAGGCACAATGCAGGTCTATTACTACATGCATGGCTTATGCCAAAGGAAAGGCTTAATGGTTATTTTGCATAAAACAGATTTCTTTTAAGTTGGTAATCCTATTAGATTAAAAGCAAGAAACCAATATTATTAATAATTAATTTTCAATTTTTTCCAAGAGTTTGGCACACGACCTAGTTTCATTCATCGCCTTTTGGCACACGTACCACCCATTCCACATTTCTATTTTATGAAAATCTAACCCTTGACTGTAATCACCGAGCATTGTCCAGTACCGCGGACACGGCTATTCGAATAGGTTTACACACACACTCTGCAGAGGTTGTACACTTTACCCACAGGATACAGTCGCTCACCACACAGATGATTGATTGCAACAAAGTCTTTCAGAGACTAACACTTAGCCAGTGATCCTCTCCAGTATTGCCTTTCTAACACTTCCCTCACACAGAGCCAAAGTTTAGAACAGGCAGATACAGTTGGATGGGTACCAAGCCGCAGCACAGGTACGCTCCCCCATACGGTTACATTTTTGTGTAACTGTCACCCCGAGGTATCAAAGGAAAGATATTAGAAACCCATCGAACTAGGTCCGCCCCATACCGACAAGTGGTTGTACACGAACTCAGTTCAAAGGCTCGCAAGGTAAAGTCCTTAATTGTCCGCAAGACTTCCGCTTTATACTTCTCGCACACAGCCTTCACAATCTTTCATACATCCGTTGCTACACACAGCCCACTTGGCACGAAGCCTTCTCGCCACTTGCCCGGTCCAAATCATTTCCCACCCCGGTTTGCATTTATGCAACACATGCCAATGCCCACTTCATTGCGCAAGTAGCACCACACAGGTCGCTACCCCCAATTCCATCTCTTGACATCATCGCATTATTTCAAAATGCGTTCCATAATTGTTTAGTCATTATTGATTTGCTACTTGAAAGACATTCATCGCATACAAGCAGGCTAAGCGACTAATCACGGTCTAGTCTCCCGTGTTGGCATTAATATAGCAACCAACATAATTTAACATTCTAGGGTGACAAGGTGTTCAGGGCATACGATCAATATATTCAAGGTGGCATAATCATGATTGGTGTACTAACTACCACATACCCGATTTAATCAATGTATTTTTAAGCAACATAGCATGCAATAATTAAATCAAAGTATATTTGGAAATCTAGGCTAAAATGATCAAAGCATGACTTGCCTTCAAAAGCAGTTGGTTCGGTCCGAGGTCCACGGGTCTTCAAATTCTCCTCGCGAATTCAAAGACTTCTGAGTCTAATCGGAACAAACGTGCACACAATAAATACACTAAAATGCACAGCAATATCATCACTAAAAATAAAATAAAAATCACCATTAAATAGTTATATTTTTACAAATTTTTGGGCACCGAATCACCCAAATCCGAGTTAAAATGCGAAAGTTATAGCATTTTCAAGTTTGTGAAATTCAAATAAATATATAACCGAATTACTCTATTTATTTTCCTACTAAAAATCCGATTAATTCCTCTACCGACACGTGTCGGCACCAGAGACCGCCACGTCGGTCTCGGTCACTAACAAGTGGGCCCCGGTGACGTCATGTCGACGTCAAGACCGACCGGTCATCACATCGACATGTGGGCCCCACTAATGTTGCTTGGACCAACCAGAAAATGACACGCGGTGAGAAAGCATCAAGCCACGCACACGCGATTTCCGGACCGTTGGATTCGAATCTAACGGCGGAGGTTAACCGAGCGATACACTGCTACCAAGCTTACGTGGCCTCACCTCGAGCGTTGGATGAAGATCCGACGGTTGCTGGAGCTCGCGATGCGTCGCAGAAGGAGCGGTGGCGTTGGTCGCCGGACTTGGAGAAGACGACGCAGACGACGGCGTTTCCGAGCTTCTCCGGTTGAATGAAGTGGCCCAGCGGATGCGGCGTGACGCATGGAACTTGGAGATGGTTCTAGCTGCGACGGAGAGCGGCGGACGGCGGCGAAACGTGAGGAAAACCGAGGCGGAGGAGAGTGGCTACTACGGTGAGCTCTAGCGAGGTCTACGGAGAATGGCTGAGCGCGAGAGATGGGGCAAGGTGAGCGGAATGGAGTGCTGAGCACGGAGGTATACTTCACCCGCTCGGACATGCCTCGAGGCGCGCGCAATATCTCTGACATGATCTTCGACCCAATGATGACGGTGGTTCGACAGTCGCGCCTCCCCGAGATTGTTCTATCACGCCACCGCTTGATCGCGATCCGCTTGCGCAGACAGCGGCGTTAGGGTTTTTCAAGGCACAGTTGTTGGGCTCGGCTCGACATCAGAGCCGGTGAATTTCTCACTTTTTCCGATAAAAATAATTACAGAAATTCAAAGTATTTATTTAGGCACTAAAAATACTCAAAAATTCTAGAAAAATTTCAGAAAATATTTCAGAGCATTTTGAGCCTAAATAAAATATTTTCATTTATTTTTGATAAATACTTTTTCTGATATTAATTAATCAAGAAAAGAATATTTCAATTTAATTTTATTTAAATCAATAAATTCCCAAAAATCCACAAAAATTCAATTAAATCCAAAATTCAGATAAATTCAATTAAATGCAAATAAAGGTTGATTAATTCATAAAAATTTTAAATAACTCCAAAAATTAAAATCGGGGCAAATTTCGGGACGTTACAATCATCACATGGCTCAAAGATGTAATCTTGATTGTTCTTTGTTGCATAATGGTATTTGCAAAATGTGTTTTGCAAATAGATGTAGCTTATGCTTGAAATTTCATTGATGTGTTCTTTGCATGGAGTTTTGATTGGCAAATGTGTTTTGCAAATAGGAAAAGCTTATATTTGATGTTGTTTTGCAAAATATGTTGTGCAAAATGTTGAAGTTCATGCGAGTGCTCTTCTTAGCATGTGACTAGAGTTTGCAAATGTGTTTTGCAAATCGCTAGAGATTATGTGTTGATCATCACATGGCTATGTTTGAGTTCATATGTGTTCTTTATGCTTTTATTTGCATGGATTTGTTTTTTGTAAATATGTTTTGCAAATAAACTGATGTTTATGAATTTGGTTTTTGAGTATGTAAGTTGGATTTGCAAATGTATTTTGATCATGAGTTGATCATTACATGGCTCAAGATTTAATATTGTTGACTCTTGCTAGCTTGTAGTCACGCTCTTGATCAAGTTTACGTGAGAAATTTTGAGAAAAATTAGATTTTAGATTTGAGTGGCTACATTGGAGTTTTTGTGATGTTTGGAAAATCTATGACTGCTTAAATCTTAAAAAAGGGTGAAAATCGTAGCCCTCTTGATAAGCTTTTTATATAGTTCAAGATTACCTAAATCGAATTTAGAGTAAAAGTTTATGATCATTTTAGTTGCTAAAATAGTGGTAGTATTGCCCTCTACATAGGCGGTAGTACCGCTCGAGCAGTACTACCGATCCTACATGGGCGGTAGTACTGCTCCAAAAGGTGGTAGTTATTTTTTTTAGAAAGGTGTTTTTGGGTTAAAATGACTGGTGCTATCGATTTTAGATGGATGGTAGCACCAGGGGTACTGTAACAACGGCTAGTTTTGGTGTATTTAATACATGAAACTACCGTTGAGCCTGGGCCAGTGCTATCAGTTCTAGATGGGCGGTAGCACCAAGTTTTGCATGATTTTTTTGATTTTCCCCCAAACAGATAGTTTCTTTGAGAGGATTTATAAAAGGCCAAACGGGAAGGGTTCGCTGTTGCTCTTGCACCCATTTGAGGCATATACTTGAGTGCCAAATCTCTAGAGCTCATAAAGTCATACTTGAGTGATTTGAGATGCAAATGAGCTAGTGTTCATTGTGTAGAATTTCTTTGGTTTTTGATTTGCACTCTTGAGCTAGTGTAAGTCTCTCCTCTCAATTGTGCATGTGTTGCACCTTGTGACCAAGGATAGAAGGTCTCTAGTTGCATGTGTTATATCTAGATAAGGACTGAGCATCCTTATGCATGTGTTGCACTTGGTGAGGATCAAGTGAGAGGCTTAAACTATTACTCTTGGTGTTTGCCAACACCTAGACAACGTGGAGGCGTCATTGCTCAATGACATTCTCAAAGAAGTTTGTGAGAAGGCCCGACGAGTTGTGAATATTAGAACTCATCTACCCGGATGGAGAAAGAGCTACTACTAGTGGAATCAAGGTGCTTGGCTTAATTCGTGGAGCCGGTCCAATTCATTTGGGTTTACCTTAATGTGGATTATGGGAGAACGGTAAATCTCTGAATACCACAGTAAAAAGATTGTATGTCAATTGTGGTTTTCTTTCTGTTGCTCATTTACATTCTTACAATTTACATTTCAAGAATTAAATTACTTACTTGTCAACCTAAGATTTTAAACCTTGTTCTAGGCTTAGCTTGTTGGTGCACTTAGTTGAAACTAGATGATTTAAGCTTTAATTGGTCAAAATCGTTGGTTTATCACTTCCGCATATAAATCAGGTTTTGGCCAAAGAGCATTTAGAGATAAATTTTCAAAATCACCTATTCAACCCCTCTAGTCAACATCCTCGATCTTACACAGCAGGATCAACAAACTAGTCCCAATATAGCCTAGTATGCCCTTCCTCTCTATTGCGATCTACGTATTAATGGCCAAAAACATAACCCCCATAGCGTCGGGCATTCATACACTCATCTTACTTCTGTGCTTGATATGCTACTGTGAGGAAAGATTCATTATCATCATTTGACGATGAGTCTTTTGAGAGAAAATGCTTGACTAAGTTGCGATGACTCATTGAGATATGCTAAATAGTGAATATTCAGAAATTGGCAAGGCTTGGATATTCAAATGGCTATGTATATATAGCCCAAAAAATTATAGCCATAAAAAAAAAAATGTAGGTGAGCATTACAACATAGCTGTTACGATGGCTATTAGAATAATTTCAAATTTTAAATTCCCACATTTAAAAATAGTCGTTCGAATTTTTCGGTAAAAAATAAGCGTTGCCCATATGGCGGTTATGAAATATCATTATAATATAGGAGGGAGAAAATAAATAGTGGGATTTAGGGAATGTTGTTGGAGAGGAAAGAGATATAAGGAAGGAATCTTTTTGAAGAATTATGTATATAGGGATCTAGAGATCCATATTTAGGGAACGCTATATATGTGAGTGACATAGTTTTATTTTACAATTCATACTCAATTTTTGAAATTTTTTATATATAATCCATATAATAGTTTCAAATTCAAAATTCTACATAAACCTAAAAATTTATTTTTAGAATTTCTGTTTTTTGCATTTATAAACATTAAAATAACAAAGTTTATATATGAAATTTTAACTAAAATTTTTATGTGAAGTTTACGACCTTTAACTTTGAGTTTATGATTTTAATACCAATATAAAGCTATATTTGGATACATAATATTAGGTTCTAAATTAATGTTTATAATTTTAATCCCAATTCAAGTACATTTTTAATATAATAATTTTAGCTTCCAAATTTATATTTATATACATTCTTAACTTAATAAAAATTTATTTTAAATCTAATTTTATTTAAGTTCAAAATCTATTTTTATAATTTATTTTTAAATTTTAATTTTATTTCCTAATTTAGATTTACATATCCTTATTTTATACTTAACTTTGGCGTTTGAATTTTGAATGGCTAAATTGTTTTCCCAATTGATTTTATTTGTATTATAGCGATAAGCCTTTCTTTGTATTTGTTGACACATATCAAGAGCATCTATCTTGACACTTAATTCAAATTGTAGATTATATTGATGCACCAAATTGATGGATAAGGTTTTTCTCAATTAGTGTAAGAATTTTTAGATTTTTATTCTCCTATTAATCAAGGTGGTAATTTATTAGTGTTTATCCCTCTGAAATTAATAATATAGTATATAAACACTATGGACAACAACTTTTAAAGCTTTACTTCCGGACTCATCCAGAGTTATAGCATCCATGTGTAGTACGCTTATCTATTTTTTTTTCTTTCGATTCCATATTTGTGCACACATGCATCTAGAGGTGTGCGTCGTGCCGTATAAGCTTATTGTGCTTCGTCCCTGAACCATGTCAGGTCGCGACGACCTGTCGTGCCATGCTGTATCAGCTCAGCTCGCCTTCAGCGAGCCTCGGCACACCCATTTACGCTTCGTGTCTATTTTATGCCGTGTTGGTTCAAACCCGACCCATTTATACTATTGCGACGAGAGGAAAGGAGCCGGAGACGTATGAAGTTGAGGTAGTAAATACAAATATTATGAAAAAAAGAACTAAAATTTTTTATTCTTGAATAGGTATAGAGAGTGAGGAGGATATGCTGAATATAGGCAAGAGAGGGAGCAATGGGTAAGAAGGAGAGTGAGGGAGACAGACAAGAGAGATTGAGAGAGCCCATCTCTCTCAGGTGTCAGTGACGGGGGCGGCGTCCATACTGCTGGGTGCATCCATGAGTTGATGCTCTGCTGGTCGGTGACCTTTATACTAGGTTTCTTCCTCATACCCTGGGTTATCGAGCCAAGTACGGCCCATACTATAGTGTCGTGTTGGCCTAACACGATCCACTTCGTATTGGGTTAGGGTTTGGACCGGGTTGTACCCGTCGTGCCTCGGGCCGCCAAAAAAGCCCGACCCAAGCGCCCACCTCTACATGCATATGGCTGTGTGCACACATGAATGCATGCATTCCTTTCTATTTTTTTGTTAGTTTCCTACTCAACTTAGGCTTGCATGCCTCTTTTTTTTGTTAGTTTCCTACTTAGCTTGCGCAATTATTTTCATTGCATGTCACCAATTTAAGTCCTTTATAAAATCACTAAAGAAAATTGGATGATTAAGATGTTGTCTTTTTCTCTTACTAACGTAGGAATTTTAAGCATTTTTCTTCGATTAATGTGAGAATTTTTAGCCTTTTATATCCCAGAATTAACATAGGGCTTCCAAGAGGACCTTCAATTATATAGATATATAGTTTAGATGGATAGATACGACGGATTTTGCAGGGGCACAACTTATGTGTAATACAGCCATGCCTGAATTACTCTTTTACCCTCAATCAGACTGGTCGTTCACGGCACAGGTTCTCCCTTCCATGAAATCTGGGGAAAAGGCGAGACTGCCACGCACGAGCCGTTAATTATAACCTCCTTGAAAGCAGTGGCGGGAAGGTTAAGGTGAAGACTCGTCTCGCCCTCTCTTAAACACCCTTGTTCCAAGAATATTCCCAAGAACAATCCTCCTCGCAAGTTAAAAATGCGCTTAATTTTAGTTCCGATGCGCCCAGAGAGGAAAAAGGAGAGGAGAAATCGATCTTGTGGACGCAATAATGCAGACGCCATCACAGCGCATTAAGGAGGCCGTGTGTAATAATATTCCATTAGTTGTTCTTTTGCCAATTCGATTCATGGCCGTGTTGGTGCCAAAGCTAGCTGGCTGCTGCCTGCCTACCTGGGTCGTCTCCTTGCATAGCCTAGTTGCCTTCCCCTATAAATACATCGGCCAGCCATGGCGATCGATCCAGTGCAAGGCATTTGCGTGCATACACTACATACATCTTCCTTTCTCCTTGCGTAGTTGCGCCTTGCTGTGATAAAGAAAACGTAATCTTTGGAGAGCTTGGCTCTGTAACAATGGCGGCTAGTAATGGCGGCGTGGTGGTGGTGCTTGATTTCGACAAGACGATCATCGATTGCGACAGCGACAACTGGGTCGTCGACGCGCTCGGCGCAACCGAGCGGCTCGACGAGCTCCTGCTCCAGCTCCCGTGGAACTCCGCCATCGTAAGTTTCTTTCCTTCTAGCTCGCTTTTTCCATCCTGTTCCAATGGAGCGACCGGGGTGCCAGTTTAATAATTAGTTTAATCTGTGATGCCTTTTGTGTCACATGCGCACCTAATCTTTCCAAGAATTCTTGTGTATCCTCGTGCTAATGATTAATGAATCACGATCTTTTCTCGCCTGACATGTCACGCACTTTTGCCTTTCCTTCGTTAACCAATTGCAGTTTATCAATCAATCAACAAGCAGTGCGCATTCCATTCGCATGTACCTTAATTTGTAATTTTGTGTACACATCACTGAACGAAGTACATAAGTTTTGAATAAAATTCTTCGCATTTTTAACGTACCGGAATATTGGTCACAGGATGCAATGATGGGCGAGCTGCATTCGCTGGGGAAATCCATAGAGGATATCAAGAACTGCCTCAGGACTGTGCCGCTGTCCCCTCACGTCGTCGCGGCCATCGAGTCCGCGTACGAGCTCGGGTGCGAGCTGCGGATCGTCAGCGACGCCAACGCCTTCTTCATCGAGACGGTCCTCGCGCACCACGGCCTCGCCGGCTACATCTCAGAGATCAACACCAACCCCGCCTGCATCGATGCCGACGGCCGGCTGAGGATCTACCCCTACCACGACTTCCACGCCTCCGGCCATGGCTGCGCCCTCACCACCTGCCCTCCCAACATGTGCAAGGTGAAACACCTGACGCAGATTGCAGATACATGCATGTTCACACCAATGGATTTCTTGTCCATGTTCAATAGATGCCTCTTTCTTGATTGCCTGTAACTTGTGATCGAGTCGATTTTGATGTCAATTGCAGGGCAAGGTGATGGAGAGGATTCTCCGAGAACTGTCGGCAGCCGCCGGCGTGGCGGCGGCAGGGAAGCAGAGGAGGAGAGTGGTGTACCTCGGCGACGGCGGGGGCGACTACTGCCCCTCCCTGAAGCTGGCCGAGCGGGACTACATGATGCCGAGGAAGGGCTACCCGGTGTGGGAGCTCATCGCCTGCGACCGCCCCGCCGTCCGGGCCGGCGTCCGAGAGTGGGCCGACGCCGAGGGCCTCAAGACGGTGCTGCTTAACATCATAGATGAGTGCGCCGCAATGGGAGACGATGATGGTGAGGTCATGGGCATGGTTGTGCCCGAGTGCCATGTCTTGCCATTGGCTTCTGCTCAGGAGGCAACAGTGGCAGTTCTCCCCAAGGGTGTTCGATTGCGCAACTGATGCGTGCGTGCTGTCAGAGTAGCCAAATAGGCTCACTGAAATGTTGCATAATTAACTTCACCTGTACTAATTAATTACAAGATGGTGAGGTTTATCGGTAGTAAGTAGTGTTAGCTTGTGTGGTGTGCTCAAGCTCAGCAGTAGAAGGGGAGAGCTTGAATTGAGTGAATCAAGCAAGGAATCTGCTACACTATGTAGTGTTGCTGAACCTGAAACTGAAAGCCAATGGAAGTCTGTTTTCAGCGTGTGCCACTGTGCCATCCAAGATCTTCTCTAGTTCTTCGTTCTTGATTGATGCGTTCTCATGGTGCGTACGGCAGCTGCGAAACAAACAAACAAATCAATGCATCGCTATACTCATCTTGCATGAACCATCCTCCTTAGAGCATCTTTAATAGTGCCACTTCAGCTATCTTTTAACTATATCAGCAAAATCCTATGTGGAAATGAAAGAGATGAGGAATTAAAATGTTGTCTATAGCATTGTCTCTAAATGAGTTAGAATCTTTAGAGGTAATATTAAAATAGTCTATATGCCCTTACGAAGTGACTGTTGCTTACCACCAACTGCCCTCTAACATAGCTTCGATTCGATATGGGACAAGTGAACCCCTTCCTCGGCATGGTATTGGACTCACCGCTGTGGTTTCCAGAGAGACCTTACATCCCCATCAAAATTTTACCTTCTTTGTCTCATTTTTATCGGTCAATGCTTGGGCATTGGTGGAACTCGCTACAATCGCAGCTGTTTTCTTCTACGTCGCTCTCTCCTATTCTCTCTCCCTCCCTTCTTCTACCTCGCACGACCATCTCTCCATCGTAGCTTCTTAGGCGATAGCGACGGCTAGCAGGGGTTTAGGGTTAGGATTCACCGCAGGTTAGAAGGGTACACTAGGGCCTCCGGTTGTGCAATTGCAAGGTCCAATTACGCGAGCACGTGCACGTCAATTGAATTATTAGGTAACTTTGTTTTGGGGAATGAATTATATTTCTTATGAGAATATGATGCTGCCAAACCCGTGTGATTTACTTATCGTTAAAAATCATAGATAGAACTATAAGGGATCGGAATACGAGAATGAAGACTACAAAACGAAAGGCCACAAGGAGGATTCGAAGTCTGGTCTAGGCCGATGGCTTCAACTCCTCTCCCTAGCGACCACAACTTCCACAAGCCCACCAAACCGCCCAACTAACTATGCAAGCTTTTCTAACATGGTGATGCACCATCTTTATCAATTAGGCTTCAACCCATGTAACAGAAAGACCTAGAAGGGACGTCTAGGAGGAGTCCGTATCTAACTCCACCTTCTAGCCACACCTCTCCTTTTAGATGCTTATTTAAGTTAGCAGAACTCCCTCATGAGACTTGGTTTTGTTAGTAGTTTTCCACGTGTTCTGTGTTCATTGCTTGAGTCAGCTATACCAACTGTAAAGATTGCTATTGGAGCCCCAACATTTGTCTTTAATCCATATTCACAATTTTATGTTGCTTTTACTTTATTCTTATTTGTTTTTCGGTTGCTTGCATGAATCGATCTTCGTGAACAGGTGAATCCGCCTTTGGCACGGTTAATAATAACTCGGAATTTGGTTCTGCGATTGATTGGCATCGATCGTGTTTCGGTAGGTAGCCTGGATCATGAGAGTCATCTCCACAAATCGAGAGTTATTCATATGATCAGGCCTCTATTAGTCTCACCATCGGCAGCTTCGCCCATCCACTGCTGGAAAAAATTATATAGCACTAGGTGCTAGATATACTTACTATGATACTTGACACGTGGGCAACACAGATCTTAAAGCAAGATTGGCTTCGTCTTCCTCTTAGAGGAACAATGCTTGAGAAAAATGCAGAGCAACTATGGAGGACCCTTTGGCCTACTGCAACTTCAACGCTACTAAAGCATGTTGCCTTATTTGGTCGCACCCTCGCTGCGGCCCACTCTTTCCTCGCCACGCTGTTTAGTTGAAAAAAATATCATCTATGTGTATATGTATAAGATGGTTGAAAAAAATATTATCTATGTGTTTGGTTACTTGAATAGAACAATTTCGTTCTGAATGGCGTGATACAAATTTAAAGAATATTCCTTATAGATACTGAATCATTCCATTTGTCCAAAATAATAACACCAAATAGTACAAGACTATCCCATCTTATTCAATTTCATCCTACCAACCAAACACACCTATAGTATACCGTGGTAAGGCTAGCCACCGCCATGGTAGAGTAAGGGTGAAGACGTGGCATGACCGAGTAATGAGGCAGCAACGAGGGGATTATGATCATGGCAGCAAGGGTAGCAGTGGGCTCTGTCGGGGACTTGGGGCAACTACTCACAATTCGATGGACGGTGTTGCGCCGGTAAAAGAGTGCTATCCATATTTCCAATTTCTTCTGTTTTTTTTTTCAAAGTCATTCTCTAGGAGGAACGAAAGAAAGGAGGCAACCTCTATACTTAAATGGAATGGGTAGCAATCGGACGTTCGATGTAAAATTTTTTATCGGACATCCGTAATATTTTTTACGAACGTATGCAATAATTATAATCACCGTGTGCAACAAAACGTACAATAACAATAGGAATATCGATAAAAAAAATATCGCATACAATGATTACATTTATTGCATGCATTAAAAAAATATTATGCCCTTATATATGAGAAAAAGTCTTGTATCGGATATTCGATTGCGAGTCTCTCCCATACTTAAAACATCAGTGTTAAATGTCAAATATGTACGAGACTATCCAGTCCAGCGCCCGGTCCTACGGATTTTTTTGTTTGCCACAACGGCAGTCTCGCCGCAACTGTCAAATCCCTTTTCTTCTTTCTTTTCTTTATCGCTCTCCACGAGGCCCACTACAACCGCTTACATATGGGCCCCGCGAACCCTGCACACAGAGAGCACGCTGTTTCAATTCCCTTCGTCTGTCTCCGCCTTGGCTTCCTTCCCGTCTCCTCCAATTCCATCGAACTCACGCACGTCTCCCACCCGCGTCCTCCCGCCATCGTGCGAGCGTGGAGGAGGAGGGCGCGGCCGAAGCGGCGGTATGGAGGTGCGGGCGCGGGAGGCGGCGGGGCGCTGCCGCTCGCCTTGCGGGAGATCGTCGCCGGCGGCGTCGCCAAGACCGCCGTAGCGCCGCTCAAGCGCGTTAAGATCCTCTTCCAGGCACTTATGACCGATCCTCCCTCAGGTCCCGAACTAATTCTAGGCCCAGATTTTCCGTGCGGATAGCGATGCGATTCTTGAATAATGGGGATATTACTACCTCTGCGAGCGGCGGGGAGATGCGATTTTGTGAGAGCATCTCCAAGAGGAGTTCTAAATAGGTGCTAATCAGTAATTATAGTAGCCACGAAAAAAAAGACTCTAAATGAAGTTATATTTTGAGAAAATTATCAAATAGGTTTAGGACTTGAGCCCTGTTCATTATATTTGCAACGCCTCTCCAAATTTCCATCCTATTCAAGGCGCTTAGGGTTTAATTATCGAGTCAATAGCTATCTTGCGTCCTAATTTTTAAGTTTAACCCTATTTTGAGGTATAGGACTCTATTTTAAGATCTAATTGTTGGAGATGCTCTGAGGTCGGTGTTGTCGTGGAATCTTAGGGTGGTGGTGGGTTCGTTGTCTTGGGCGCCGAAAGCGTGTGCTAATTGCGGTTCTTCCTTGGGCATGTAAATGCCGCGACGGTTCTTGATTCTTGATCGTTAGAGATGCAATTCTGTGAGAATCTGGAACGGTAGCAGTACATTCTGTCATGAAAGGTGTGAAAATTTCACTGTTGTAGCCCCGAAAAATGTATTTTTTATAATTAGCTTCTATCCAAATTTTTTTTATAGATTTGGCCCTAGGCCTGCAAAAGTCGCGCACGGGGAGCATGAAATTTAGGTTTGCAGCGGCTGGGAGCGCTGCTATGCTATCGGCGCGACACTTGGTATTGTAGAGCTCCCATACGGCGAAATGCAAAAAAAAAAATAATAATAATAAAATAAAAATGCAGTGTAGTGAAGTCCAGCCACAAAATGCATGCTACAGTACCACTGCTTGTACTTTAGCACATGTTTTTTTGCTTTTGCTCGGGGTGGAGGCTGGTTCTGGGAAAAATACATTATAATTTTATTAGGTCTTATAAATACATTATAATAGAAAAAAATTGTATGGCGGTTAGTTCTGAAAAAATAATTCTGCAGGTAGTTCTAAAAAATTGCATGATGGTTAGTTCTGAAAATCGCATGTCATACCACAAATATTTTGAGGGCTCATATTCTAGGGCAGAATATAACACACTATATTTGAGGATCCATATTCTGCGGGCTCAATTACCGTCAATAATTCCACAGGTCGAATTACCATCAATAATTCTGCAGGCTGTCAGTAATATTTTTTGCAAGCAATATTTTTTATTTTACTGACGGCCCGCGGAATTATTGACGGTAATTGGGCCCGTAGAATATGGGCCCTCAAATATATTATATTATATTTTGCCTCCCATAGAATATGGATTCTCAAAATATTTGTGGTATGACGTGCGATTTTAATAGCCACCGTGCGATTTTTTTAGAGCTACCCGTAGAATTATTTTTTAAAAAAACTAGCCGATGTACAATTTTTCTATTATAATGTATTTGTAAGACCTAATAAAACTATAATGTATTTTTTCATAGAATCAGCCCCACCCAGAGCAAGAAAAAACAAACAAAAACAAAAAAGTGTGTGTTACTATACATGCAATGGTTCCATAGCATACAACGCTTCAAGACGCTCCTCGTATGCGTGACTTTTGCAGGTCCGGGGTTAGATCTGTAAAAAAATTCGGACAAAAGCTAATTCTAAAAAATACTTTTTTAGGGGCTGCAACAGTGAAATTTTCAAAAGGTGTGCCTTGTGGAAATCCGAATGAAAACCCAAGATCGCAAGAAGAAATCCACAGCAAAACAACTCAGAAACAAGCAAAATAGGTCGATATGGGTTGCGGAAGAGAAGAGCAATAGCAAGAACAGGAATGGCATTAATGTTTTCCATAACAGAATATGTAACAGACTCAGAGCTTACATGCTCTGCTCTTTCACCAAAGTTAAAGACAATAGAGTAACTAAACAGTTAACCAACAAAATTACATTAAGATGAATAGTAATTATTAGAATCAACTACGGCTTTCGTATCAATCGAAACGTCATGCGATTCCTTGAGCCCTTGGATCTTCATAACGTCTTCTATCCCTTCGATTGAACTAAACAAGAGAGTATCTAATGATCTGAACTAGGGGTGAAAATAGGATAGGAAATATCCGTCCGATCCGATCTCAAATCCGTTTAAAATCCGTACCGATGTTATCTGTATCCGTATCCGGAAAATCCGATGCAATATGGGTTAGGATATGGGAAGAGCAATATCCGACCCAATATCCGGTAAATATCCGACCCGATATCCGGATAAAATCAGTTATTCTTCCATTAATTTGGTTCATTATTGGATAGATAGAATAGTTGTTTGATACTGGCACTAAAAAACACTACTTTGTTATTAAACGTGAACTTCAACAAATCTATCAACAAACAAATAGAGTGATGACATAATGCTTTTACCTAAATTGATTTGTTCAACTTATTTGATAAACTTCTTTTCTATTCAAATTATTGGAATTAGTTGAGTCACTAAATTGCACCTCTAACTATACTACTACGCTACGTTGAAATAATTATGACTTGAAGCTAATGTTGTAAGGTTAATGCTTCATTCGCTCTTTTACGCACACAATTATGTACTATACTACTATCCGATTATGATATCCGATCCCGACCGAATCCGCTGTATCCGCTCAGATCCGAATCCCGAATAATCCGAATTCAGATCCGTATTCGGAACATCCAGATTCGATTCAATCCTAAAAATGGGTTAGGATACGGACGAGCAATATCCGTCAGATCCAATCTCGGTTTCACCCCTAATCAACCATCCTTTTGCTAAAGTGAGTTTCTCTGGCTGACATTCGGATTCAAATCTCCCTATTGCCTGACAAGTTCACCTCCTTAAGTTTCTTGTCCTCAAGGATCAAAGTTTGGAAAAATGTTACAGATAAAATCTGCATCCTCCCATGTAGCAATCGTCGAGGCAAATTAGCCCACTGAACCTTCCATTGAACCATCGGAGCATTGTGCCCGGAATAATTCTTCTCTCCAAAACTGCAATCGGTTTAGTGAGAATGTTTCCCTCAGCATCTACTAAAGGTAAATCTTTACTGGGAATAACCTTCGGTCCAATGTGCCTTTTCACCGCCTCACATGAAAAATCGGACGAATTTGGCATCCTTCTGGCAACAAAATCGATAGGCCACCTTTCCTATTCTTTCAGTCACTCGAAAAGGCCCATAATATTTAGTGTGCAGCTTCAAATTTTTTGCAATTCCCGATGTTATGCCGATAATGATGCATCTTGAGGTAAGCCATGTCTCCTATTTCAAACTTCCTCTCCGTTTTGTTTCTATCCATGAAATTGTTCATTCTGGACTTTGCCTTCTCTAAATTGGCTTTGATGGCCTCAAAAGTTGTCTTGCCTTTCTTAAAGCCTACTCTTGGCTTCATCAGTGGTAGGATTGAATAATATGTACTCTATAACCATAGGAGGTTTAATTCCATATAGTACTTGAAAAGGTGTCATTTGAAGAGAAGTATGGAATGACGTATTGTACCACCATTCCGCTTGCGATAACCAAGTATGCCATTTTCTAGGGCTAACAAATGCCATACACCTCAAGTAATTTTCAAGGCATTGGTTAACTATTTCGGTTTGGCTGATCGTTTGTGGATGGTAGGCACTACTTAATCTGATCTTCATTGCCAAAGCCTTGAACATTTCCTGCCAAAGTGTACTAGTGAAAATTCTATCCCTATTCAAGATCAACATCATTGGTAACCCGTGTAACTTGTACACATTATTAAGGTAAAGATCAGCCACCAGCTGAGCTTTATATGGGTGACTTAGGGGAATAAAATGGGCGTACTTTGTGAATCGGTCTACCACCACCATCACCACATCCTTTCCCTCAAACTTAGGTAATCATTCAACAAAATCCAAGGTCACATGAGTCCACGCCATTTCTAGAACTGGTAATGGCTGCAATAATCGCTAGTATGGCACATTTTCTAACTTGTTTTCTTAGCAAATGGCACAAAACTTAACATATTTAGTGACTGAGTCTTTCAACCCTGGACAATAAAACAACAGTTTGATTATCTGATACGTTGCCCTTTCACCCGAGTGCCCCCCCCCAAGCTGAGCCATGAAAAGAAGCTAATAGTTGTTCCTTCAATTCTGTGTTATTACCGATATATATTCTTCCTTTGTACCTTAATATGCCATGAGTCAAAGTAAATGGAAAAGATCCACCTGCATCAATTCTCAACTTGGCCTCCAATTCTTTGCATTTGTCATCATTCTTGTAACTCTGGATAACCTCAGAAATCCACCCCGGTATAGCTGTAGTAGTTGCCATCACTTTCTCTGAGTGTGTTACCCGGGAAGCATTAGTGACGAATACCCGTACCAGGGGTACCCCACAGCAAGGTATACATCTATTTCAAGATCGTATCCTTCCCAACAGACGGACTTGGTGGCAAGAATGGCGGCGGCGTGGTGCCGGAGGAGGCATCGCCAAAGTCTCCATCCTCATGATGGGATTATCACCGAATATTGGCTGAAATACCAAATGATCCGCCTTGGGCCCAGCTATGGGCCTCATCGGGTCCCGAAGGGTCCCCGGCCTCGGTCAAGCCCACCGATGGAACTCCGACCTAGACCCGGTCCGACGCCTCACGGGTTCGACCTGCACCGGTCCGACGCTCAAGGCTCCAACCTAGACCCGGGTTCGGCGCTCCCGCAGGCTCCGACCTGGCTTTAGGTTGGGGCCCCAATGAGCTTCGACTTAGCGGCCTCCGCCACATCGACAGTCGACCACAGGCTGGCCACCTACCCCATGGACACAACGGCCATGCTGGGACAGGTGGTTCTTCCCAAGGAGGCCAGGGGGCCGCCAGAGTCAAGCGCCCGTCCCTTCGCTCATTATGCGCATAGGGAGACACGCCGCTTCCCGAGGCGGCGCCAGAGCGCGTGGCGTGATTTGCCATCGCTCGACAAAGCGAACGGCGGCAGGCGCGCTTTCCCAACGGACACCGTCTGCTGTGTCTACCAACCCAAAGATGGGATGAGCAGAACTCGTTAGTCGTCAGACCAAAGATCGGGACTTCCGGGCGTAGCATACCCCTACCTTTTTTCTCCAAACTCCCGTGTAACCTGCCCCCTCCGTCTATATAAAGGGAGGCAGGGCCCCCAGGGAAGGGCATCGGACATTGGCATCGAGCATTCGCATCCACATTCGAACCATCCGACTCAGACAAACACCCCGAGCTTCTCCACTCGGACGAACGCTAAGGGCCTATCCTTAGCCCCCCGCTTGTAATCCTGTGTAGTCCACTACATTCCGAGCAATACAAAACCACCACACGAACTGGACGTAGGGATATTCAGCCCAAACCAGTATACATCTTGGGCTCCCTTCGTCTAACCATTTAATGAGAGGGAGCGCGTGGCCCCTATACTTACAAATTTACTTGCCGGTTGTACGAAACACTGACAATTAGTGGCTCTATTCTCCCTTCCTTTCTTGTATTCCACTCTATAGTTAAAGCCCAGTAACTTAATGAGCAGCTTGTGCTGTACTCCCTCAATCAGTCTTTGTTTTGTTATAAACATGAGACTTTGTTGATCCGTTCAAATTATCAGGGTCGATCCAATCAGGTAATGTTTCCATTTCTTTAGGGCTTCGATAATAGCTAATGCTTCTTGGTCTAGACTGACATAGCTAGTGCCTTGGGTCCAATGGCTTTGCTCATGTATGCAATAGGTCGGCCTCCCTGCATAAGCACTGCACCTATTCCACCTTCGCTGGCATCTGTTTCTAGAACAAATGTCTAGGTAAAGTCGGGCAATGCAAGTACTAGAGCATGAGTTAAAGCCCTTTTAATCTCATCAAATGACTGCTGCTGCTCTTCTTCCCATTGGAATGCATTCTTTTTCAGTGAATTGAATAAAGGCCAACAGATTAGCCCAAAGTTTTTAACAAACCTTCTGTAATAACTTGCCAACCCTAGAAAACCTCTTAGCTGAGTTATATTTTTAGGTACCGGCCACTCTTGAACTGCAATAACTAACCTTCTGTAATAACTTGCAAACCCTAGAAAATCTCTTAGCTGAGTTATATTTTTAGGTACCAGCCACTCTTGAATTGCAATAACCTCTCTCAGATTGGTTGCCACTCCATTATCAGAAATGATATGGCCTAAGTATTCAACTTGAGATTGCCCAAAGATACATTTGCTCTTCCTTGCAAATAACTTGTTCTCCCTCAAAACTTCTAAAATTTGCTTCAAATGAGTTTGGTGTTCTTCCAAAGTAGGGCTATAAATCAATATGTCATCAAAGAATACCAAAACAAACCTCCTCAAGAACCTTGCCAAAATTTTGTTCATTAGGGCTTGAAAGGTAGCAGGAGCATTAGTTAGTCCAAACGGCATCACAACATATTCATAATGACCAACATGGGTGTTGAATGTTGTTTTGAAAATGTCTTCAGTTTTCATTCTTATTTGATGGTACCCTAACTTTAGATCGATATTTGAGAAGAGCTTGGTGCCATGCAATTTATCTAGCAAGTCCTCAATTACTGGAACGGGGTACTTGTTCTTGATTGTGTTAGCATTAAGTTGCCTATAATCAATACAAAACCTCCATGATTCATCTCTTTTCTTGACTAAAATAGCGGGTGATGAATAAGGGTTGACACTTGGTCTGATTACTTGTGTTTGTAATAGTTCTTCAATCAACTCTTCCATCACATCTTTCTTGAAGTGAGGCAGCCAATAGGGTTTGATATTCACCAGTTTTGCATCTTGCACTAGAGGTATGGTGTGGTCACAATCTCTCACTAGAGGTAGCCCGTAGGTTCCATGAACACGTCTACAAACTGGTTCATAAATTCTTCAATCTCTGCCGGATTTAAATGATCTTATGTTTAGTAGTAAGGAGGGTTGTGGCATAGATTATAGCACCACAACTCCCTTTTTCCATTAATTTTCTCAGCTTAAATTCATTTATGATTCAATCCTTCTTAGGAATTGTTTCATCGTCAAACATTACTCTTCTCTGTCCATCTTTACAGATATAGAATTGTCTTGATTTCAAATCTAGACTGATAGGGCTATGCTGATAAATCCAATCTGCCCCCCGTATCATGTCATAACCTTTGAGCGGTAGTATTCTAAAATCTAACTGAAATCCTTCTCCCTAAATAAAATACTGGCAGTTGTTACACCTTGAATTACATTTAATCTTCATGCCATTAGTTACTGCCACTTGTTTTGTAGAATGGTTACTGATTTTGCAATTTGCCCTTAGTGCCAATTCAGGAGTTATAAAGGTAGCCATGCTTCCGCTATCTACAAGGATTGTAACAAAAATCTTTCCAATATAAACCTTTAGTGTAAAGGTGGTAATGTTAGAACTCGTTCCAATGACTGCGTGCATGGACAGTTGTATCACTTCATCTTCTACTTTCTCATGCCTAGGACTTCTAGGTGGAGTACTAAATTCTCTTTTGGGACCCTGTTCTTTTTCCTCAACCTCAATGGTGATCAAGTGGACCTGTTTCTGAAATTTGCAGACCTTATTGTGACCAGGCACCTAGGGTTCCTAGCACTTGAAGCATTTACCCCCTATCCACTTGATGTTATTGGTTGAATTTGATTTATCAACAGAGTCCTTCATCACCATCTCACTCTTCTGACTTGAGCTTCCTTGTTGACTCATTTTAGGGTTATTCCTAGGTACCCATCCATTATACTTCTTATATAAGTATTTCTTTTAAACAAACTCATCATCTCCTCAAATTTGTCAACATAAACTTCCACTGTTCCCACTTGTATCAGTCCTCTGAAATTCTCAGTAATATCTACCTGTGTCTCTGCAGCAAATCTATGATAGAACATATTACAGAATTGGGGCCTGGAAATGGCACTTGTATCAATTGGCTGCTACTAATCCATTGATCGGCTCTCCCAGTCAGATAAATTTCTGCTATCGCCACCTTATGTCCTTCTGGAGTTTTGTCCAACTTGATGAATACTCATACCAGGGATACCCCCAGCGGGCCGGAACACCAAATGGGCCGTCTTAGACCCAGCTCTGGCCAAAGGCCTCTGGGTCACGAAGGACCTCGACCCGATCAAGCCCACCAGGAGCGCCCGACCAAGGCTGCTCGGCGCCACCGCAGTTCGACTTGGCCTCGTGTCGGGCGCCAGAGGCTCCGACCGGCCTCGTGTCGGGCCCCAACGAGCCTCGACCCGTGACCCCGCCACAGGGTCGAAGATCAACGCCGGTCGACTTCAGGTGGTCACTTGCCCATGGACACGACGGCCATGCTTGGGGCAAGTGGTTCTTCCCAAGGTGGCGAGGAGGCCACCAAAGTCAAGCGCCATCCCTTCACCCCATCATGCACAAGGAGAGACGCTTCCTCCCGAGGCGACACCAGAAGCACACAGAATTCAGGCCAAGATCTCGACAAGCGCACAAAGGCAAAGGCCGCCTGATTTAAACGCAGCTGTGGTCTACCAACCTGCATGGGATGAATAGGAACCTGTCAGTCACCAGGACCAAAGACCAGGACTCTTTGACGTAGGACACCCCATCCATTTTTCTCCAAACTCCCGTGTAACTTGCCCCCTCCGACTACATAAAGGGGGGCAGGACCCTTAGGGAAAGCGGCGAGCGAACTCACACAAGCATAGACAAGCATATACGAGCACTTACTAGCGTGTAACTCTGACGAACGAACCGCCCTAGCTCACTCCGACCTCGCCCACTCATACGAGGTGCTCAAGGCCTGCCCTTAGCCCTCGCCTGTAAACACCGTGCAGTCTTCTGCACCCAAAGCAATACATAATCACCACACGAATTGGAAGTAGGGAAGTTCAGCCCGAACCAGTATACATCTTGGGCTCCCTGAGTCTAACCATTCAAGGAGAGGGAACGCACGGCCCCTTAACTTACAAATTTACTTGCCGGTATACGAAACACCGACACAACTCAACATCTCTCAGCCTTTCAGATCCATGCCTTATGTTTACTCCCATCAAATTTTGGAAATTCAACCTTCGGTCCCTTGCTAAAACTGCTAGTATGGTGAGTTCTGTCCGCATTTTGATGTCCAGTCCACTTTGGTAATCTCGGCCCTGAATAACTCCTTGGAGCTTCTCGGTTTGACATATGGTAAGTAGGCTGAGTGCTGGTAAGGTGGATTAAGAGGTGGTCGATGCAAAGGTACAAATGGAGAACTAGATGTAGTGAACTGTGGAGCAAAAGTAACATTAGCCATCTCTGAAGGATACACACTAACCCTAATGGTACTTTCATTTCCTCCAACAAAAACTGGTGGTGGTGCTGGGCAACTGGTAACACTCAGTGGAATACTCAATGGGATGGGTGGAATGCTATTACTCATTGAAGCACTGGGTGCAAAGGAATGACCACTCCCAGAAATTGCATAGACATTTACTCCTGATATAGGCAATCTCATCTTTAGCTGCCCAACTTGCCCCCTATCGCTCTCCAACATTGCCAAGGTACTAGTCACCTCCTTCTGCTCCATTTTGTCCATCAATGAATTCAACATCTCCATCATCTGATCTATTTTTGTGGTATTCCCCATTAACTGCTGTTGGAAACCTTCTATCTGCTCCTTAGCCACAGCCGCATTATCTTCGATTTGTTGGTGTAGTTGGAGCATCTCTTTCTTTAGTTTCTCCACTTCATCAACCAATTCTACATCCGATGCTTTTCCCACCTTCGGCATGTCTTCGTCTCAGATCTTGCTCTATGACGGAAGATTGGATCCACTGGAGTAACTCAGGAATTTTACAGAGGAAATGAGTTCCTCAACCCTTGCTACTCTAGATCAACACCAATATTCCCATTCAGCCAAAGATCGGGCTGCTTTGATACCAAAATGTCAGGCCCTGTGAAAACCCAAGATCGCAAGAAGAAATCCACGGCAGAACAACTCAGAAATAAGCAAAATGGATCGATATGGGTTGCGGAAGAGAAAAGCAATAACAAGAACAAGAATGGCATTAATGTTTTTCCATAACAGAATCTGTAACAAACTTGGAGCTTATATGCTCTTCTCTTTCACTGAAGTTAAAGACAATAGAGTAACTAAACAGTTAACTGACAAAATTACATTAAGATGAATAGTAATTACTAGAATCAACTACATCCTTCAGATTGATCAAAACGTCACTTGATTCCTTGAGCCCTTGGATCTTCGTAACGTCTTCCATCCTTTGATTTAGGGATGAAAACAGAACGGAAACGGTCGGTAAATAGTCGTTTCATTTTTGTTTTCATATCTTTTACCGGTAACAGAAACGAAATTGGAAACTCTGGAAACAGATACGAAAATGGATAGTGATGAAAACGGATGCAGAATGGAATGGAGCGGATACAGAAACGAAAGTGGAAAATTCCACATGAACATAGTACATAATCACAATATACATGACCGCGAAAACAATGTAACTCATTCCACCTCCAAGGCAGATACAAGAACAATGTTAGGTTCACCGGTATCACTAAGAAGATTTTTTTCAAGTTTGATCGCTATTTATCCCCCAGATCTAACCATCATACCCCCTCCATATCATTATCATCGGCATCCTCTTGGTCCTCCAACTATAAAGGTGTAATACCCAAAATTTGCATATTATTATTCAATGTTCATTTATGATTTTCTAAGATTTATCTTGGATTTTTTGTAGTTTATAAATGCCATTTTGCTATTTTTAGATTTATATAATTAATTTATTCATAAACAATGAAATTAAAATTATGCTAGAAATAATTTTCCTAGGTTCAAAATGTTCCAATGTATTTTTGAGAATTTTTTCAAAATTTTGAACTTTATTCGATATTTTCTATAAGCTATTTGTATTTTTGAAGTTATTTTAATTCAGAAATAAATGTACATTCTCCATTCTTCTTTTTGGGCCAAGTGGGCTAAGGTTTTAACGGAATTTCTAGTTTATACTTATACGGAATTTCCGCTTCCATTTCGCTTCTATCGAAATGGCTCTCCTGTTTTCACTTCCATTTCCGACAAAAAATTTCCGTTTTCATTTCTGTACCGACATTTTCCATTTTGGAAAAGGCCCTGCTTCGCTTTCTCCTAACGATCGGAAATTTCATTTCTGTTTTCATCCCTACTTTGATTGAACTAAACAAGAGAGTATCTAATGATTCGAACCATCCTTTAGCTGAAGTGAGTTTCTCCGGCTAACATTCGGATTCAAATCTCCCTGCTGCCTGACAAAAGGACACGGAACTTGCAAAGAATCGTTAGATGCTTTGTAGACTAGTGTTAGAAATCGAGGTACTTCTATGCCGACATAGCTGCTGAGGTTAGGGACTTGTCCGAGATCGAGCAAGAACATCTTGCTCAGGCTCGGGATAATCTAGCCAATCTCCTTAGGGAGGAAGAAATAAAATATTATCAACGGGCTAAAGTGAATGACGTCCTGTTAGGGGATAATAATACTAGATACTTTCAGATGATTGCCAATGGCAAACATAGGAAGAAAAGGATTTATTCCCTAGAAAATGACGATGGGAAAATTGAAGGACAGGCTAATCTAACAAACTACATAACCAAGTTCTACAAAGAACTTTTTGGGGAGTCTGTGGAGTGTCTGATGAGTCTAGATGAGGAAGATCACCATGACATTGTGAGAGTATCACAAACTGAGAATGATCTTCTAACTGCACAGTTCACTGAGTCCGAAGTTAAAGAGGCTATTTTTCAGATGGAACATAACAAGGCATCTGGCCTAGATGGTTTCTACTGAATTCTATCATAGATTTTGGGAGAATATCAAAGGGGATTTATTTTCTATGTTTCAAGAGTTATATACTGGGGATTTACCTCTTTTTAGTCTGAATTTTGGTGTTATTACCCTTCTTCCAAAAGTTCAAGAGGCTAATATTATTCAGTAATACAGGCCAATATGCCTTCTCAATGTGAGTTTTAAAATCTTCACGAAAGTTGCCACAAATAGGCTAAACTTAGTTGCGGATAAAGTTAGTTAGTCCAACTCAAACAAATTTTATGCGAGGACTTAAATATCCTAGAGGGAGTTGTCATTCTGCATGAAACCTTGCATGAGTTGCATAGGAAAAAACTTAGTGGAGTTATTTTTAAGATTGATTTCGAGAAAGCCTATGATAAAGTTAAATGGCCATTCCTGTTCCAGCCTTACTTGATGAAGGGATTCTCACCCAAGTGGATTTCTTGGGTTCATTTTCATCTCGGAGGTAGTGTATGTTGAATGTTAATGGGGAGATTGGAAACTACTTCCAAACAAGAAAGGACTCCGCAGTGGTGATCCTTTGTCTACCCTATTATTTAATATTGTTGCGTATATGTTACGATCCTAATTAGAAGGGCTAAGGATCAGGGCAAGTGGGTGGGGTAATACTCACTTGTTGGACGCATGGATCTGCCTATCCTTCAATATGCAGATGATACTATTTTTATGGAAAATGATTTGGCAAAAGCACGCAATATAAAGCTCTTGTCAGGCGATTTGAACAAATCTCGTGTTTCGTATAAATTTCCATAAAAGTGAGTTATTCTGCTTGGGGAAGACCAAAACTCGTTAGAACAAGATATGGAATCGCTTGGTTGTAAGCACGAACCTACCAAATACCTCGGATACCTATTCATTATAGAAAACTACTTAAACTCGATTGAGACCGAGAAGAACGCTTTTGAAAAGAGACTCAAGAGTCTGGAAGGGCAAACATCTTTCGTTGGGAGGTAGACCGACACCGATTAATTCTGCTTTTAAGCAGCCTCGATGTATATGATGTTCTTTTTTATATTCCTAAAGGCGTTATTAAGAAACTTGATTATTTTCGATCTCGGTTCTATTGGCTAGGGATGACAACAAGAGAAAATATCGACTTGTTAGGTGGAACATCCTTTGTCAACCAAAAGATCAAGGAGGCTTAGGATGCATGATTTGAACATTAAGAATATTGCTCTTTCTAAGCAAATGGCTGTTTAAACTTTTAACATCGATCAGACTGCCGCTACCTTTAATTTGAATTAACACTCGTGTGATACAAGTCCAGATCACGCCGGTGCTCACAGATACAACAGAGATGAATACCACACACATACACATGGAAATAATAACAATAATGTATTTATCTCAAATTAAACTCATAAGACCTTAAGGTCACCTTACAATATTAAGCCACGCAAGGCTGAGTTCAGAGTAAACAAATAATAGCAATGAAATAAATTCGTGAAGCCCTGGCTTGTTACAGTAACCGACTAGGCTTTTCCCTAGTTAGCCGGTCGCTATTCTTCTCCTCCTCAAATACTTATGTTCTTCATCTTCCGATGTTGTGATTATAGGAGGGTGAGTACATTGGTACTCAACAAGCTATGCACAGAATGCAACCTAATATGCTACATGCCAAGCTTATTCCAATGGAATGGCTTAAAGGTTTTTATTTGCAATAAACAACATTTAACAAATAACATAAGTAGATTCGAAAGCAGTAAAAACAAGTAGAATTAATAATAACTATTCCGTAAGTTAGTAAAAGCATTTCCACATCCTAATTCATACTTCCATCAACTTCATCTTTAAACCCAACCACATTTTTAATAAAGTCTAACCCTTGACTGAATCCCCGAGCAATGTCCAATACCGTGGACACGGCTATTCAATAGTTTGTACACTCAGCGGTTATACACTTTACCCACAAGACACAGCCCAACACCACAAAGGCAAGTAACCGTGAATAAAGCCTTTCCAAAGATCCGCTCTAAACCCAAAGATCGCTCGCTAAGGATTCAACATCAAGGGATACACCTCCACAACAGGCCCCCCCTCTTGCGCTGTGAGTTTTACCATCCGCACACCCGGACTCACTCCACCACAACAAGATCAAGAATAGATTTCACAATTTACTTAGCTAGGTCCGTCCCATTCCGGAACTTGTGGTTGTATGGTTAGCTCAGTTCAAATTCTTGCAAGGTTAAGTTCTTAATTGACCGAGGAAAGACTTCCCAAAAATTCATCATGTCAATAAAAATCAAATCCAAATACGACCACCAAATGCCACATCTGCCCGCCATCAACATCTTGCCACTTGCCCCGCCTA
This sequence comes from Guadua angustifolia, assembly GCA_036346375.1. Lineage (NCBI taxonomy): Eukaryota > Viridiplantae > Streptophyta > Magnoliopsida > Poales > Poaceae > Guadua > Guadua angustifolia. Next base: position 63,602,426 of record CM070502.1, on the reverse strand, counting down.
AACCATTTTCCCACCCAGTTGGTTACCATGCACCACGCCATCATCTTTTTCAATAACACATGTCACATTCTTTCAAAACATGTTCTATAATTCAATAGTCAATATTCGACTTTATTCCTCAACACCGTGTCATTAGTTCGTAGCATGGCTAGCAAACTAACACGTTCTAGTTACCCCTAATCTGGCACTAGTATAGACCAATATAAAATCCAACCTAGGTGACAATGATTTAGTGACATACAAATACTATGGACAAGGTGACAACATCAAGTGGTAAATATCTAATCCCAAATTACTTTGAACGCTTTTTAATTAAATTAGCATGCATAATTTAAATCAACATAACATTTAAAAACATAGGAGCAAAACGATCAAAGCATAACTTGCCTTCAGAAGCAGCGAAGTCTTGGTTGGAGCTTGATCTCAAAATCCTGGCCCTCACACAAATTTCGACGCTACGCTGCAATGTGATAAAGAACCAAATAAACACGCAAAATAACGCATAAACACACATTCAGAAGCTACCGCAAATCAAACTAATTCATAACTTTATGAAAACTTCCAGATAATTAATTTAGCATTTTCTAACATTTATAAAATTATTTTGACATTTTTGGACGATAGTTTAAGAGCTACAAAATTCATAAGTTTGGACTTTTCGCGAATATTTTAACAGTATAAATTTATTTATAAAATTTCAATAAAATTAACGTAGCTAGGTATTAATTTTTACTAATTTATAAAATTTGTTGCATGCAATTTGGTCTTAAAATGAATTTGCAACGAAAAAGACAAAATCCGCAATTTGGTAAATTTAATTCACGACAAAACTTCACATCTTCTATGCATAGCACTATTCATCCCATATATGCATATTCTTCATGCTTTTTGGTTTTGCTGTCAGCTGCCACGCAGTATGAGAAAATGAAGATGCGCGGACACTTTCGACTAAAACCAATCGGCTTTATTGAAACCAGCTTACAAGGCTAAAACCAACAAGAAACCAGCTTATGCAGGAAACTAGTCGGTGGCGGTGGAGGTGACGATGCGCACTGCTGCCGTGCATACATACCTAATATATATGTGTATAAACCTCTAGCATATTTATATACTTGCATGCAGCCCAACATATACGTGATATACATACATGCTAACATGAATAGGGAAGCATGCATTTGGCTTAATATATATATATATATATATATATATATATATATATACATATATATATATATATATATATATACATATATATATATATATATATACATATATATACATATATATATATATATATATATATATATATATATATATATATATATATATATATATATATATATATATATATATATATGCATAGACGTATATACTAACATATATATGTATACAAACGCTCATTCGACAATACAAATATATGTACATATACGCTACATGCTTCCTAATGTATATGGTATACATGTGTACGTCTCTAACATATATATATAAGCATACATCCTAACATAACCATGTATACAAAATTACGTACACACACACACACACACATATATATATATATATATACATATGTTCATGATTCGCCTAATATATTTGTATGTATACAAGCCTATGAATCAACCTAATATATACATGTAATTATATGCAAATACACAGGACGAGATCAAAACAGACAGAGATGCCGAGAGAAAAAGGTACCGATCGGCTCAGTAAAGAGCGCAGACCGTCAACAAGAGGAGTAGGCGAGACCAGAGGTCGACGCCGACGGCGGTTGCTCCAAAGATCGGGCACGTGAGCGCGCCGGAGATGAATTAATAGGAAACAAATAACACTCATCGATTTTTGTTGTGCGGCTGAAACTTACTCCCGTCCTTTCACTATTGTCACTAATAACTAGGAAAATACTAGAACTAGTAACGAGTCAGCTCTTATGCTCAAGATGGGGAACGGCCGAAAGTAAAACGCCCTAGTTATGATTCATGCATACATGTATATTTGCATACATGTGATACCAGAAACGTTATAGCCTTGCGAGATGCGCGTATACAAGGGAATGGAGAAACGGCCGAAATTAATGGAAAGGTAATGACGCTGATTAAAGAAATAAAATGCTTCATGCATACATGCGCTTGATAATGACAAAGATAGATGCATACATGCGTTGCTAGAAAAATGGAAACGGCCGGAAAGAAATGGCTTTATATGTGGAGTTCATACGCTGCTAGTTCATGCATGGAAAATGGAAAGGCTTGTGCCGGCGCATGGAGTGGATATGTTAGCTAGCAATTGCATTGCGTGAGAGATGAAAACGGCTTTTCATGCGCATGGAGTAGATCAACGCAGATCAATGACCTCCACGTGACTGCTCAAGTGATTTGGGAATTTAAATACTGAAATTAAACGCTTAGGATGAAATAGCGTAAAGGTTTTAGAGATCTTGAAAAAATTCTCTAAAATACTAGGAATTATTTAGAACTTAACGGGTTAGTTTCGTAATTTTCGATGTATAGTTTTTTTGTAAGAATTCTTTTAGTAAATCAAACACTTGTATGATTTTTAATATAATCGACAAACACTACCTTGAAAAAGGTCATCAGTATGTTCGAATCGCCATCGCGCGGTTTGCTTTAACCGCCAATGATTTAGTGCCATCGATAATTCAGATTATCAGCGATTTCGTTCTAGAACCGCCACAGATAACATTATTTGTGACGGTTTTTGGCCAGAACCGCTATCGATAATCATGATAAGTGATACGATTTAGCCAAAACCGCCATCGATATTAGTACTATCAATGACGGTTTTTGCCAGAACCCACATCGATATTTAGTATCGCGACGGTTCTAGCCAAAACCGCCATCGAGTAGTACTAGTATCGAGGGCGTTTTTGGCTAGAACCACATCGATAGTCCGACACAGAAAATAAAAATCGGCATTTGCGGCTAGCCTCAGTAAAGGTTAGCTATGCCCTCTCGATATGCAAAAATAATCACATGCATAATAGTGTACGATACAAGAATTATTCATTAAGGCCCATAATATGAATACCGAGAAAATGTAACATTAGAAGGAGGAAAATTTCTTCGCTCAAAAGTCATGCTCTAAGGGCATGTGCACAAAGTGAGCAACTAAGAAAACATGGGGATAAGATACATAACATGAAACATACGAGCTTATTCCCATTTTTCTTCTCGCCACACATAAATCCAACATGGCAAGTGAAAACGGCCAAATATGTGAGGATCTCCTAACATGGTGCAACTCAATGTAAGTAAGCAGAATCGCTACTATCACATGGATTTTCATGTCTAGAGTTTATTGTGCCCATTGTACAAAGAAAACATGTCTAAATAGACGAAAAACATTCAACTATTGCGAAGTCTTAGAAATTGTCAAATGACAAAAGTAAGGATTACTACCGAAAGTGCTTCTCCGCACTAATGGATAAAGTATTGCCATCACAAAGATAACTTGCAAGACGATAGAAGAAGAAATATGGAAGTACACATGGACTACCTGTAAGCAATATGGCACCAAAAATGTGTCAATAGTGAAATACGAAGCTATCAAAGATATAGGATCTTCAAGAATATGAAGAAACAACAAGACAAGGAAGCCATCTATAGAGAAGTAAGCTAAAACAAAATAGCAACACCCGCCATAAGTGGTTTTTGTGTTACATAACAGCTTGACAAACAAACTCACCAAGAATTCTCATAGGATGCAAGTTCTTAAATTACACAAGGCATATGTGCCTTTGGGAATGGTCGAACCTATCGAGATGTGGTTGCCCATTTAAAGTTGTAGATTATAACGAAATGGTTTCAACTTGGTGCAGAATCAGATTGATGCCCATAGCGCATTTAATGTGTTAAGCATGTCAACAAAGTTGAAAAATAATTAAGATTCCGTGAATCACTAAAACTTTCCCATGGGAAACCGAAGTATGGATTTGTGAGGTTCTTACCAAGAAAATATGCACACAGATGCAAAAGAGCTTGAATTTTTCACACTAGCAATGTGGTTAATAATATCGATTTGGAGAAAATTGTTCAAAAACAAATTGAAAATTGCTCGTAAATGTTAAAAAGGGTATCTTGAAATACCTCTACATTCTCAAGTTTGGCAAAAACTGGGTTTGACCGAGATCACCCAACTTCAAGAGGAATTCTGCTCTGTCAGGCAGAAAAATACTAGCATCAATGACAACTTTCTTCCTGTGTACAAAATGCAAAGAAACAGTGGTACTATATTTGAATATAGCAATGCAATATTTGTAGCAAAACACCCAAAAAGGAAGTTTGAAGAAACTCAAAATGCATTCATAATGTAATTAGTTACTTGCTCGCAGAACATCTTCTCGTGGTCTTGTATAAGACAAGAGAGAGGAAGTCGAACTGGTTTGGAGCACCCCATTTTCTCGATAACCTCAAAACAAAGACATGCTCAAAATTTAAGATGAGTTAGAGCAAGGGCTCCAACTTAGCAAAAAAACTCGTTTTTTTACTTGTAACATCATATAAAGTGAAGTTCGCAGATAGAGGGAAAGACATCAAAACAACAATCACACAAGGATATATAAATCACTAGTCCTGGGAGGAATTCTTACATCCATGTCCTCATCAAACAAGGTGGGCAAGTCAATATGAATCTGGAGCAATGCAATGTGAAAAGTGACCCGCCAGTAGCCGTGGTTCTTGATGACACAAACCACATCATCTCCTTTTAATTTCGTAAACCTAGATGAGAGTTTGCATCGTAAAATGCGCATAACAAGCGTAATCCTACTAAGAGCCATACAAAATATCAAACATGCGTAATGTTTATGCAAGATTCCAAAGACTTTACCTCCAACCAAATCAAGTAGTCTCACCGTCATGAACAAATATTGCCCAACAAATATTGTAGAACCTGGTTTCACAGCCTGCAAAGAACAAAGGAGAGTTTGTCATAACGACAAAACAAAAAAATTCTATAGAAGGTAGACACGGAGCGATCTACTTGATGTCGCTATGCATAAGTAAATACAAAGATAATAATACACATAAATTACACTAAACTAAGTTACCTTGGCAAGTCCAGAGAAGTTGATGGGCAGCAAGTTGAGGCATTTTCTGCCTCGATCAGTGGTCAGTAACAAAACCATTTCTTCAAGGAGATTGCACTTCACTCTTGTTCACCATAGCCTTCTAGTTTGAAGGGGGGCTAGAAAGCTTAAATCTTAAAGTTAAAAGTCAAGCATCTTAATCGATTCATAAACATCACAGAGAAAAATCCAACCAAGTAACCAAGTAATTTTTTCACTTGGTTAGTTTATCAAACTATTACAAACACATGAAATAACTTCATATGAAAAAATAACCATGTAAGGCAAACACATGAAATATTTAGAAGTGCCACTGCATGTGTGTACATGTGTTCCTCAAGAAGACAAACATACATGCTACAAAGAGAGTAACCACCGACAAGAGAAGTGGCATTGAGGAAAGAAGGGCTCCCATTTCAAAGGTACAAAGAGTTATTTACACTTTGTAATGAAATAGAATTGAAGTAAGAAAAGCCTAAACTAGTTTTCTAAACTAGAAGCCTATGGGTCTTTGAGCTTGGAGACACGCGATGTGAGAGATGAGTATGGAGGAGTGGATCGTTGTTGTCTTCATATAAAACTCGCCTTTTTTGTTGAGTATTTCCTTCATGATGAAGTAGGCGAGCTGGCCCCGAACGGCTTGGATTTCGTGAACTGAAGCAGCCCCATCAGAGACATGCCTTTGAGGTATCAGAGGTATGAAAAATGTAATTAAGAGAGCATATAGAAATCGAGTGGCGCTAATCGATGTGTCATGTCAAGATGATCGACCTCCACGCCATTGTCTTTTATTGTGCAACTTAAGATTTCCGCATGTATCGCACACTAAGTACCCACATAGATTTGTTCCTTGCTTCGCCAGACACTCACGAAAATCGAATGAACTAAGATGTCGCCGAAGGAGCTATTTACTATGAAATACGATATAAGAATATTCCTTGCATGCGCATCGAAATTTAGTACGGATTGTAAGGGTTTTCTTCGTATGGGCGGTGTCTCGTGTTTCTTCCGACAATATCTTTTGAACGCCTCGCTGATTAAACGTGTCATCACTTCATAGTCCGCTTTAGGTTTATCCAAAGGATCCATGATCAAGATCTTGCTCTTGTCTCGATGAATTACTACGAGAATCCAAAGGAATCTGGATGCCATAGCCATTAGTCGTTACGCCGAGTAAATAACTAAACCAACGAGTAATTTAACTCGCTAGTGAGGAACTTACTTAAAATTGTATGGTACAAGTATAAACTCCTTGTCTTGTAGTTTAAGCAAAGCTTTATAGACGTATTCTCGACCTCCTTTGGTACTCTCTCGATTTCTTCTGGCAAACCGCTCTCGGGTCGAGGAATCCTAATCGCCCTTGGTTCTTCGTAGTTCTTGAATCTCGTGATCTATATAACTAAATAGTTAGACATGACATTTATCAGATACGTGAATGTAGACCAAGATTGATATATTAGACACTTACGTTGTCCAAAGATCTCAAAAACATATGTCGAGGGCGCCATGATAGAACAAGTTGTGCATGTTATCGAATTCTATTAAGAAGTAGCCATAGCCCTCGAGGTGAAAATGTTCTCACGGAACACCGCAGCGATCACCTTCGAGTACGCCTTGGTTGATCGCCCATGTACCATGCATGTAGTCGCCGATCATGGGTGTTAGACCTGCTTAACCTCAATCGGTGACTAGGGCTTCCCAACCTCGAATGTCAATCTTGGTTGATTTTCTTGTTCATCGACTTCCTTGTTCTTACTTTTTCACGGACGACATCATACTCGGTCCCGCTTCCCCGATCTAGCCGATACTTACTGCCTAATGTGCCATTTTTGGGATCAGGGTTGTAGGTTTGTCCTTTGAAGTACCTGTGTTAAGGTGTTTCGTTGAGTACTAACAGGCCATATTTATGGGGCCCTCAATGGATTTCTTTTTCTACCTCATCTTGCTTCTTCACCATTTTACTCTCGTGTGCCAGTGATCGATGCTGATTGCACCGCAGAGAGGCCGGCAGCAGCATGATCCAAGACGATGTCGAGAGGGTGCCACCGCATGGTCCAAGATGATGTCACGCTTATGCCCATCGATGAATGAGTGGACGGCACCTCCTGAGTTGTTATCTCGCCATTGGCGGTTTTTCTAGCCCGATATCAAGAAACCGGTAACTACCGGTCCACCGACCTTTGCATAACTCGGCGCTTATCGGGCATTGTGCAGACACCCCTTGTTGGCACGGATAAGCTACCCTCAGCAGCTCAGAGAAAGATGTTCATCACGCACGCTGAGCCGACAGGTGTGGGGTCATGTATGTCGCCCATGTGATAATGGTTTAGGTCCGCCAGGCCGGGCGTGGACCCGCAATCTGCCGCGACGCACCAGAGGGCCGGAGAGAGCGTTGCTGCGCGTCTGCTCAAGGCTTTTGTACTTGTCGTTGAACTTGTTCGTGAATGGTGGGTTGTAATTTTCAGAACCCTTTCTTCATACTTTCCATTTCTGCAACTGCTTCTTTCTTTAGCTCTTTTCCGACTCCTATAAGAGTCTTCGTGCTCGTGAATCCCATCTTCCATGGAACCTTGACCCGACGCCGTGTTCGATCGGGTGCTTTTGTTTCGAGGGTCGCCGATAGCTCGTCTTTCTCTCTCGCTTGGGTGGAAGGATCTTGGGTGGATCAAGCGCATAACCGATGAACTTTTGCCATCGCTTGCCTTTCGCCTTCTTGAATGATAAACTCCAAGAGATTAAGAGATTCGCCTCGCTAGCATCGTAGTGCTTCACCGGTCCGTCTGGTAGTCCCACCAAGGACTTGTGCCATCACTGGATCACTTGTAATTCCCCGTCATTCCATTGAGCAATTTTACCTGTACCCACTGCGTACAAGTCCGTGGGGGTGAGTATTCCTTCTTGCGATGCTAATGTGGTCCTCACTAGACTTCCTTGTCGCTTCAGATTGCTTCATCGCCACGAACTCATCCCAAGATGGTCAGAATCTTGGGTAGTCTCCGACGGCCGACCGCTTTTGCTTCACATAATTTACGCTCACCGCTTGAAGTTTCTCCACGCCGCATCCATGGTCATCAATGCATCGCGACGCACGAAGTTCTTCGACTCTTCGGGAATGCGGGTTCCTTTGAGCTCGTCCACAGATCCTCTTGGTGGCTTAGCACTTTATGCCAATCCAAATAGGTGATTGGCACTTTCTCCCTTACGATGTACCAAGATGTTGACTCAGTATTTTGTCGCCGCCTTTTTCGTGCAACAGGGGACCCAGATTCGAGACCTCCGTGATGGTGTACCGCCTTCAGCTTTATTCTTCCCTCGCCCCTGCTGTTGCAAATGTAAGTGGAGGCCCTGGAACAGCTGAGCCGAGGCCCTCAGAATGGCGGAGGCCCCGAACATGCAGTGGAGGCCTCGGCAACTTGGTGGTTGGGTGGAGGGTAAGGTACCTGCTCGGGCTCTCCTCCATTATAGGCTCAGTTCCGGGCTCCATTAGAACTACTCAATAGAAAGGGAGATATTTCAGAGAGGGAAAGAAAATATGTACTAACTGATAGAATAACTAAGTGTATCATATTGAATTAGCACACTAAGGAAAATATGTACTAACTGAGGAGTAAGATAGAAGATGTACTAACTGAGGACTATATTAGATCCTTAAAGTGCCTGTCCATGGCTCATTTCGAGTCCATGTACTAACTGATGTACTAACAATGGCATGATCAGGAAGAAATTTATGATTTTTGCTTACCTTTATTGGGAATTTTTTTAAATAAGATAGAAGATGTACTAACTGAGGACTATATTAGAACCTTAAAGTGCTTAGAGTTATTTGGTTTTACAAGACTAAGTGAATTGTTCTGCTAATGATATCAACTATCTCCACTATACACAACTACTAGCATATATATACATATATAGACACAAGATCAAGCACATACATAAGAATATATATATATAGACACAAGATCAAGCACATACACAAGATCAATACCAACATGATATTAAAGCACTCATCCACACAAACAGAGATATCAACAATGGCATGATCATTAACAAATCAAGTAGCATCTAGCTCAAGTTGTTTTACTTTTAAAGTGTTCTCGATGTCGGGTTGCCTTATATCTCAAAGAGAATTAATTTAATGTGCTCAGATTTGGGTATGGATGAAGATAAGGATCTTCACCACAATCACAAATGGGCTAACACTTTATTCAATGAAATAGGCCTTGAACTCTTACCACCTTAAAATGCACAAGAAAGAATTCTCATTGCCTAGATATTTACTAGTTATTCACTACCCGACATAGGGCAATATCATAATTCCTAAAGCATGTAGTGTCGAATATTATCTTTCCCAAAAGCCATAATTTCGCTCTACATTGTCAAAGCTATCTCTATAACACTATTATTTTTTCTATCTTTAACAAATTAAACATGTCTTAAGTGAGTTATCTTCCAAATCTTCTAGCAAAACATGGCCTTCTAGGGTTGAGGCCTTCACTCACCTCTTGTCATGTGCTCCTGACCCATTGCCATGTAGAGGTAAAATTATCGGTACTGTTTTTTATTTATTTATTTTACTATGGAAACAAGTCCATATAATTCGCTTATTTTAGGAGAATTTGTCGAGAATTCTACTATGGACCCATTGCCATGTAGAGGTGAAATTATTTGTACTTTTTTAACTATGGAAACAATCCATAGTACCCATTTACTATATGTGTCATAGTAGTTGATGCTTGGGATCCTTATTCTACCGCCACCCTCGATCTTGATGTACTTATCATAGTTTTTGGTACACGAAAGCAAAAGGATAGTAGCGTATAAGCAATTCTTTCAAGCATTTAAGTCTATAGTTCAAGGCCTAAACCACATAAATAAAGGTTCGATCATTCTAGTACCTGTGTTCATCACAGAGCATCACCCACGCCCCAATTCAAGGCAACAAGTAAGACAAGTAAGGCAACAAGTAATAGCAAAGAAGAGTATAATGCATCCACAATGTACTTCCCAACAAAAATAGAAATTTTATCAATCGCTTGTATTTCATTCCTTCAAACCTCGATTTGTTTACTATTTTTCTATAGTATTCAGAACAAGCAAAGTCCCAAGCAATCAACTCGCCCCAAAATTGGTACCCAAGTTGATTGACTAGCCTCTTTGCATAATAATTGACACACTTCATCGTTAGTAGATTATCTTCAACCGAGAATCTCAACTTAACAGCCTAAGTTAACCAAAACTATCATATAGATTCGATTGACCGATAATCAATACTCAAACAAGCTAAGCAGATATATATATATATATAATGATCGAGTAGCAAAGAAGATTACATAAATCTTAAACCTAAGCACGCAATCACCTCGCTCTCGAGTCTCGTAAGGTAATCTCACCACACCAACACACGCCCCTAGGGTTCCTCTAAACAGTAATCACCACTGTTTTTCACAAGAACCCGCCTACCTACCACTTTCTTTTTCGACGAAAGCATGGTAAGCTCCCATATTCGCCGAATTAACGAACCCTAAGGATCGCATCAAAGATAAGGACTGGATGCAGGGCGGACCTAACGTGGGTTATGGGGGGAATTTAGGAAAATAAATCGCCCTAGTACTCCAAAGACGGATTCTCGTGGCTTAGTAGCTACCCGGTAGGGTTGAAGGGGAGGCGCGCGGAGGGCGTTGAAGGGGGCCAGTAAGGTGGCGCGGACGGCACGGCCGCTGAGCGGGCGGCAGACGGTGCGCTGAAGGGCGTTGAAGGACTGGCCGGTGGTCGGTCGCTGAGGGCGGCAGACGGAGGCAAGGACGGCCATGGAGTGAGTCGGCTGAGGGGCGGCGCCGGTGGTTGTGGCGGCGCGCGGCGGCGCTAAAGTGAGGGCGCAGGACGGCGCTGTCATGGAGGAGGCAAGGCGCGGGCGGGAGGGAGGGCACTTGAGTGGCGGCAGGCGGAGCTAGGCACAGGAGTGGAGGGCACTTGGAGTGGCGGCGGAGCTAGGCACAGAGCGGAAGCGAATTTGCGTATGCGTATATGACGGCCGAAGCTATAGAGGGGTCTGTGGCGTTAAGAACAATAACCGCCACAGATAATAAAAGATGCTGTGGAGGAAGAAAGAATAACCACACAGATAACGCTTATCCGTGACGGTTATTGTTCTTAACCGCCACAGATATCAAAGTTATCTGTGACGTTATTGTTCTAACCGCCACGTATACCCCTCCCACGCCTATAGATACAGATGACAATCAGATAAACTCCAGAAGCATGCATAACTCTAAAAATTGCGAAATCATAATAAACCATGTTGCATATGACAATACATGATTTTTTTTCTTCCATACATTAATACATATGAAGCATGTATAACATAAGTCCTAGAAGCATTTAACTGCTTATATCCTCGAGCACATAAAATTGAGTAAATAGAATTATTCAAGCTACTACATTTCCTCAAGAGCTATAGAAACTCGAATTCAATTGAACAAGACTCCACCATCGCTTAGTCGAGACTTCAAGTTTCAAGTTTTCATCAAAATCATGCATATTTATTTCCTATTAATTCGATGTAAATGTACATTTCTTACATCACATTTCCATTACTCCATATAAATGGCTACATGTTGCCATTACTCCTAGCTAATTATTTTCACAATTTGGCTTTTCAGTGATCATCGCGATGATAGGTAACTTCTTGAGTGGTTTCTTCCTCAGGCTCGATGTCGTCGTCTTGAAAGGAGGCAACTCATCAAACCTGTTGTACTCTTCCTCATCCACTTACATTCTCAACTCCAACGATCCTTCTTTTCCTTGCGTAACTACGTGGCGCTCTTATCTCGCCGTCGATTATGTAGAATACTTGTGCTACTTGATTCGCAGTACGTAATGGTTCGCCTCAGATCCGACATGTTCGATGTCCACAAGAGTAAAGCCGCACTTGTCCACCTTGACACCATTCGGGAGTCGCACCCAATGACATCAAACACCGGATCTTGAAAATGCAGAGTCCAACTCCCAAATCTCCTCTATGAACCCGTAGTAGATGCTCTTCAGACGCTCTGGTTGTCGAGGCATCTATACGACACCACTGCTTTTGGTAAGTGCTCTTGCTATCCCGAGCTCGTGGTAAAATGTATATCCATTGATGTCATATCCTTGCTATGTCGTGATTGTACCAAGGCCCTTTTGCCAACCACCTCAATGTAACACTCTGCTTTTCACCGCATATGTGCTCTCTGAACCAATGACCTAACAAACGACAGCTTTTTTGTTATCCAAATCTCCGACTTTCCTTGTTTTCCTCCTTAGCTTACCCTTGTGTATGTCCATATATGGGCACACCTCAATGATCATTGTACATATCTGAAATGGGCTTGTTCAACAAAATATTATCGAGGAATTTGTAGATTTCTTTCCTATTACACCTTTCCCACCTAGCCTACCCTCATGGCGAGATATCGCACTCCTACCGGTTCGACCTCCTCCATGTAATCGACTACGTAACTCAATAACCTCCTCGCTTGCATAACCTTCTACAATTGAGCCTTCCTACGAGATCAATTACGCATATATTTCTTCGTAACACCCATATACCTTTCAAATGGGTACATCCGATGCGTGAATACGGGTCAAGAATATTTATCTCATTGACAAGGTGAACAATGAGATGAACCATGATATCAAAAATGATGGGGAAAAATACATCTCTAGTCGGCATGTAGTCTTTACCACATCACCAAGTTCATAAAGTCCAACGGGATCGATGACCTTCTCGGAAATCGTGTTGAAGAAGGAACACAACCTCGTGATTGCCTCTCTGACCTTGTCGTGCAAAATACCTCTAATTGCAACAGGAGCATTTGTGTCATCATCACATGACAATCATGAGACTTCATGCCAATTAACTTCAAATCTTTCATCGATACCGCTTTTGATGTTTATGGAGTAACCTGACGGAACTTTCACACCATGTGCACTTGCAGAGTTCATGCTTTCTTTCTTACTCAAAGTGTAGCAAGTCGGGGAAGAAAGCCGGCCTTTCCAGTTGTCTTGAGGATGTAGCTCGCTCGATCTTCATGTCTTCTAGATCCCTTCGTGCCTTCACCCATCCTTTGTTTTGCTAGGAATATTCAAGAAAGACCAACCACGCCGTCACATACATTCTTCTCTACATGCATGACGTCGATGCAAAGGTCGAACTTCCAAGTCCTTCCAAAGAGGGTAAGTCCCAAAAGATGGATCTCTTCTTCCACGTGGTCTTCTCAAGATGGGACCGCGATGTATTACCAAGACTTCTTTCCGAGTACAACATTAAGATCCCTAACCATATCATACACCTCTTCCCCACGAAGACGCCTTTGGAGCTAAACCGCCCTCCTTTGTCCCGTCGAATTGTTTCTTCATATTGCGTACGGATGATTCTCAAGGAACCTCCCGTGACGATGTACACCGCTTTTCTCGAGTTGTTGAGCCACACACTAGCGGTTTCATCCATGCATCGGGGCATGCTTTCGCCTTTTATAGTACGGCCGACAAAGTTACCAAGCGCAGAAAATCATTGATGGTGCGTAACAACAATGCGCAGAGAGTGAAGTACTCGCTTGTACTCGCCCCATACCGTACACCTTCGCTCCACAATATCACAAGATCTTCCACCAATGGTTGTAGGTATACATCAATATCGCTGCGAGTTTGTCTCGCCCTTGGATAAGCAAGGACATCATAATGTACTTTCGCTTCATACACAACTGGTGGAAGGTTGTATATACACGAGTCACGGGCCAAGTGCTATGAATGTCGCTCATGTTACCGAAAGGATTCATTCCATCCGCACTCAAGCCAAACCTTACATTCCTCGTTCATTTCCAAGTTCTCTCAAGAGTCTATCGATGGTTCTCCACCGCGAATCACCGTGTCTCGCTTTTCCATCCTCTTACGGTCTTCCGAAAGCCATCGCGATCAATTTGGCGTGCTTTTTGTTTCCAAATAAACGCTTCAAACGAGGTATTACCGCAAATACCACACCACTTTTGCGGGAGCTCCTTTCTTCACCTCGATAGCCATTGCCATCGCCTTACGCTTGTATCGCGACGCTTAACACCGGACATACATGAATGTCGTGCATAGTCTTTATGATAGAGTATACAAATGCTTGGACAAGCATGTATTCTTTCTACTTCCAATCCCAAGGACATACAACCTTCTTAGCTAGATACGTGGTTTTAGGCAACACGCTTCCTTCAGCAAGATATGTCCGCTAAGAGATGTAACAACGCCGTGAAACTCTTTGTCGGACCAACCATTGGCTGCCTTCAATTTCAGAGCGAGAGCACCGTGTGCAACTTTGTGTATTCCTCCTACATAACCCGAACAAAGGTTTCTCCGAATCCTCCATCAAACCCGTGAATTGATTAAACTCTCTCGACTAGTGTAGTTCTCTTCGATCGCGCAACATTTGAGCCAGATTAATGTCGCCATCGACGACCAACCTATCCTCATCGGATCCATAATCGATGTCACCGCCACATTGCCTCCGCTGCCGCCGACGTTATCACGCTCAAGTATGATCTCCTCTTCACCGCGCCTTGTCCAACTTGTATAGCCAGTACAAACCCTCCTGATCAAGTGCAAATGGATATGGTTTTTGTTCGAAAACATCTTCTCATTCTTGCAATCAATGCATGGACAAAGGTATGTAATTCGCCTTCTTTTGCAAGTCGTTTCCTCACCGCTTCTTAGAAAACAGATACACCGTCGATATATTCTTGGCTGCAACGGTTCGTGATCGTACATCCATCTCCGGTCCATCTATAGCTCATTAATTTAAGCAATTTATTAATATCCAAAATCTTAATTAAATAAATTGTTATTCGAATATTCAACAATATGCACTAACGGACAACATTAATACTAAGTAAATGTTGCAAACTTAATTAATTAATTTTAATATATACTCACACGTAACCAAAATATATATATATATCCTCCTAAGATCAACATAATAAATTCCTCACCTCAAAATTTCATGATCACCCGACTACCATATTAACTAAAATTTATTTATCATTCACATCCAACAATCTTAATTACATAAATTGGGTTTATATGCTTCATAAAAATTCACTAACAATACCCACTAATGAAGCAAGATGTATATACACGCCGCTAATCTAAAAAAATTAATGGTAACTAAGAAAAATATTAACTACGTAAATTTTATACATATCCTTCTAAGAGCAATATAATAAATTTCTCATCTCAAAATGCAAGGCAATTAACATCATGATCACCCATCTATCATATTAACTATAATTTATTTTTCATTAATATCCAATAATCGTAAATACATAAATTTTATACATATCCTTCTAAGAGCAACGTAATTTTTATACATATCCTTCGAATATTAACTATAATTTTTATACTTCATGATCACCCATCTATCATATTAACTATAATTTATTTATCATTAATATCCAATAATCGTAAATACATATATTTGACATATGCTTGACAAAAATTCATCATCTAAATAAGGTAGAAAACTTAATCTAATACTGAGAAGGTAATAAATTCATCATCTACAAATTGCTAGCTAAATAAAAAACAAACTAAATGTAGACCTTGCACCTAAACCTTAATTAAGCTTAGAATAAACCTTTTAATGGCAATTTTACACTAGAAATGAAGAGAGGAGACATATTTTACACACCTTGGAACAATTCTAGGAAGTGGAAGCACAAGATCTTGGCCAAACAAAATCTCAAATCAAAAAGTCGAGTTTTGTTCTCTGGAGGAAGATGACCAATGACAAGGGCCAGATATTTATAGAAAGCATTATTAGTGGCGGTTCTAAAACCAACCCGCCACGTAAAATGTATTATCTGTGACGGTTCCATCTACCAACCGCCACAAATAGTCTCAGCTAAATTATCCGTGGCGGTTTTATTTAAAACCACACAGACAGTATTATCTGTGGCGTGTTTTTGATGCAACCGCCACAAATGGTCCTCCCGCCAATTTCCATATAGAACCGCCATCGATACATGTATTTGTGACGGTTCCAAAAGAACCGCCACAAATAGGGCGCTACCTATGTGTCGCTTTTGTAGTAGTGAAACTTAATTTATAATCAAGTTTTTGAAAACATAGCTCGGTATTAATTTATTTATAAAAATTTAGTAAAATTAACGTAGCTAGGTATTAATTTTTACTAATTTACAAAATTTGTTGCATGCAATTTGGTCTTAAAATGAATTTGTAACGAAAAAGATAAAATCCGCAATTTGCAACAATTCCACGCATAAAACTTCACATCTTCTATGCATAGCACTATTCATCCCATATATGCATATTCTTCATGCTTCTTTGGTTTGCTTGTTACCGCTGCGTATGAGAAAAATGAAGACGCACTTGGACGTTTTAACCAAAACCAATCTGCTTCGACATAAACCGCGCGTTGCTAAAAACCATCAACAAACCAGGTACAAGGGAAACTAGTTTGCGGTGGAGGTGACGCGGCACGCATGCCAGCATACAATTCTAATATATATGTGTATACACCTCTAGCATATTTATATACTTGCATGCACCTAACATATACGTGGATATGCATACATGCTAACATGAATAGGAAGCATGCATTTATATATATATATATATATATACATGCGACGTATATACTAACATATATATGTATAAGCTGTTCATTCCAATACAAATATATGTGTACATATACTACATGCTTCCTAATGTATATGGTATACATGTGTACGTCGAACATATATATATATATATATATATATATATATATATATATATATATATATATATATATATATATATATATATAAGCATACATCCTAAAATAACCATGTATACAAGATTACGACATATATATATATATATATATATATATATATATATATATATATATATATATATATATATACATATGTTCATGATTTGGCCTAATATATTTGTATGTATACAAGCCTATGAATCAACCTAATATATACATGTAATTATATGTGCAAATACACAGTGACGAGATCAAACAGAGACAGAGGCGTGCGAGAAAAAGGTACCGATCGGTTCAGTAAAGAGCGCGCTACCATCGCCGCAGAGTAGGCGAGACCAGAGGTCGACGTCGACGGCGGCTGTTCCAGCACTCGCCGGAGCGCTCGTCGCCGGAGATGAATTAATAGGAAACAGTCAACACTCACTGGAATGAGCACTCACTGGGATTTCTTGTTGTGCGGCTGGAAACTTACCTGGTCCTTTCACTATTGTCACTAATAACCAGGGAAAATACTAGAACTAGTAACGAGTCAGGCTCTTGCGTTCAAGATGGGGAACGGCTGGAAAGTAAAACGTCCTAGCCATGATTCATGCATACATGTATATTTGCATACATGTGGATACCAGGAAACGTCATAGCCTTGTGTAGATGCGTGCATACAAGGGAATGGAGAAACGGCTGGAAATTAATGGAAAGGTAATGATGTTGATTAAAGAAATAAAATGCTTCATGCATACATGCGCTTGATAATGACAGCAGGATGCATACATGCGTTGCTAGAAAAATGGAAACGGCTGGAAAGAAATGGCTTCATGTGTGTGGAGTTCATACGTTGCTAGTTCATGCATGGAAAATGGAAAGGCTTCATGCCGGCGCATGGAGTGGATATGTTGCTAGCTAGCAATTGCATTGCGTGAGAGATGGAAACGACTTCATGCGCATGGAGTAGATCAACGCGTATCAATGACCTCCACGTGACCGTTCAAGTGATTTGGGAATTTAAATACTGCTGAAACGAAACGCGTTTAGGATGAAATAGCAGAAAGGTTTTAGAGATCTTGAAAAAAAAATTCCTCTAAAATACTAGGAATTATTTAGAACTTAACGAAGTTGGTTTCGTAATTTTTCGATGTATAGTTTTTTTGTAAGAATTCTTTTAGTAAATCAAACACTTGTACAGATTTTAATATAATCAACAAACTTAATTTATAATCAAGTTTTTGAAAACATTTAAAAGGAACATTCTTATTTTTCAAATATCTTTATTATAAACAAAATTTTAGATTTTATGCTCATGTGAAATGCATGATCTTTATTTAATACAATTAGTTCAATAAGGTTTGAATTCAAATTAACCCCAAAAATTCCAAATAAATTTCAGACAATTCCAATTAATTCAAAAATGCCATAAATACATTTAGAACAAAATTTGGGATGTTACAGTACCTGGCAACAGTTGATTAGGAATAAATACTTAGGCTCTAAGCCGCTAGGCAAGCGGTGTGGAGACTCGGAGATTCTCATTTCGATCCAGCTTGATGAAGGTAAAGCATGCTTTTCTTTGTTTTGGCACTTTCAAAGTCAATAATGGATCGCAGGTGAGGTTCTGGGAGGATATCGGCTTGGAAATTCCCCACTTAAAGATCAATATCCGATTATATAGTATTGTCAAGGAAGTTTACTATCGTTGTCGAGGTTTTACTAACATCACAACCAAACATTTCTTGGCGAAGGGTATTGATTGGACCAAAGTTAGTGGCGTGGAATGAATTACTTATACGTATCGCTAACATTAATTTAACGCAGATTGATGATGTGTTTCGCTCGAATCTGTGCCAAAATGGACAATTTACTGTGAAATCTCATTATCAAGCCTTGATTAAAAATAATGTGCCAAATTTAAATAAACAATTACGGAAACTTAAAGCTCCACTAAAATAAAGGTCTTCTTGTGGTACCTTAGAGAGGAGTAATTCTAACTAAAGACAATCTTGGAGCGTTAATTGGCAAGGAAGCAGACATGTTGTTTTTGTCTCAACCCGAGACAATTAGGCATCTGTTCTTTGAGTGTCGTTTTGCATTACAGCTTTGGAATCTAATATATTTGGCCTTTGGCATATCTAGTCCAACGAGCTGCTAATATATTTGGAAGTTGCATAGGTAGTTTTGATAAAAATATTCGAAACCTTCTTCTCCTTGGTGCTGCAACTACATGTTGGTCTATATGGTTAAACAGGAATGATCGATTGTTTCAACACAAAACAAATTCTTCTCCTTCGCAGGTTATTTTTGCTATTATCCACTGGCTACGTTCATGGCTTATACTGCAGAAGGTGGAGGTGCGAACTACTTTGGTGGAGGCTACGCATTGCTTGGCGTGGGTGGCCAAGGAGTTCTATTCCCAGGCTCATGGGTGGCAGTCTAGTCTTCGGATTGCTTGTCACTAGATGTGTGGGTCTTTTTCGTTTGTGTTTGGCTATGTGCTTTAGGTTAAGCAGAGGCCGAAAGTATTTTCAAGGACTTGTATCATCTTGATGTAAAGCTCTTGAAATTAATAAAAAGCTTCCGTTATAAAAAAAATGTACATATGTACAGAATTTTGGTTAGAACTTGGTGGAGGTGTTTTCATGTTTTGGCATGGTTCTTTGTAACAGGCAGCACATTCTTGGTGCGAAACAGAAAATTTAGTAACTTTATGAATTGAACTTTCAAGGATAAACGACATAAAATGTTTGAGATTGTTGTTTTATGTATTAGACTGGGCACCCTTAAGTTAGGTGTGAAATTAGTTGAACTGTGAGCTTAGTTTAGTTCTCTCTCTAAAGCTCGAACCTGTATTAACAACACATGGTTGGAAAAAGAAAAAAATTCTTTATTGATAAATTGCAGCTGAGGTTAGAGGCTTGGAAGAGCTGGGATCACCATCTGGGATTTTTGCTTAGCTGAACTACTGTTTGAGTGCTATTCCCATTTGTAATAGTTTCTGACAATTTTTTTGTTGAGTCTATACTGAAACTGACTTTCTGGGAAGGCTTGACTAATGCTAGACAATGTTGACTAGTACTGGATAATATTTTGGTCTAGCGGTTGTGTTAGGGATAGATGCCCGGTAAATAACTGGAGACAAAGATTTAACGTGGAAAAACCCTTACGGGAAAAAACCACGGGAAACAATGCACTATAATGCTTCAAGATTACAAGTACAGAGGGTGGCTTTATATAGCCAAAGAGTCCTAGTTGTGGAAGAATTGGACTAACAACTATTTGGATAGAAACCAAAAGATATGGCAGTTAGAGATATTGAGTTATCTCCAACAAACCTCCCCTTAACTCAAAATCTATAATAAAATTGTTTCCGGAAAACCCCGAAGGTAATCGAAAGCACTAAGAATACAAGTGCGTTAAAAGTCCAAAGGACTATTGAACGAGGAAGATCGGAGCAAGCCAAGCCAAACACTTGTAGAAAAGCGTAAAAATCACTATGAGTATAAAAAGATCAAGCGTTTTGTCCAAATGCTTCGATGAAGCGAGATTGAGTAAACCACCAAGAGGTCGAGAGAAAGATCGGAACAGCCAATCCAACACAGCTATAACAAAGTGACGTAAGAACTGGGTCATCAATGATTCATAACCCCAGAAAAGTCTCGAGATCGGTAATTGACCTCTCAAACAAACGCTCAATCAACAAATGGCATGAGCCAAGACATCACCTGTGGTGCTGGATAAATAGCGAAGAACACATATCATGGGCTTTTGGCATGCTCCACAAGGAACATAAAATTCAGCAAACTGCCTACTGAAAATCCATAATATGGTTGAAACTGCTCAAAAAATGTCAATATGAAGAAAACTCTCGTGCCAACAATGGAGTATAAATTGCAGTAGACCCCTCATATCGAGCAAAGACAACAAAAGGAACCTTGTAGTATCTACGCAGAAACGCCTCCTTCTTGCACTTCAAGCCTTCATGTCAAACTGACATTAGAGCAAAACCTTCACTAAATAAAACTCCGAAGAGTATAATGCAGCCATCGGTGTCGTCAAATTCCAAATGAACGCTACAAAATCTCCATAATGAACAACGTTTCCAAACGGTGAATAAACACCAAGATAATGGTGATAGAACACCAAATTCCAATAAACGGTGATGAAACACCAAAAAACAGTTGTCCTCAACTGATATGTTTTTTTTTACCAAAGTCTCCAAAGTAGACGATGAAACGCGTCGAATAAATTGCCAAGAATAAAAACATTGCTGACAGCTAATATAGTTAATGGCTGGAATTCTACTTTTAATATACCCTTGGATGAAGAGGATTAGAGTTCATGGTGGTGGTTAAGGGAACAAGAATGTTAAACCAACGTTACATAAAATGGAACCCCATGGGAATTTCACACACGGTAAAGTTGGTGCCAACTTAACTTACTTCCTTTTTTAAGGAAACCAACTTAACTTACGTGCTACACAGAATTATCAGAACCATTATAGTTCAGAATAATGAAATGTGCAACTGAAGAATATTGCATTAATGAGTCTGAGTTCTTATACATTTGGAAGGAGATCTGGTTGTTCTGTTCATAATGCCTCAGTTTACAAATAGGACTACTTGTTGTCTAATTATTTTTTGATGCTTCTACTATTTAAACTGGTTATAGGCAGCTCAGACAAGGAGTAAAGATAAAAAAAAACTGTAATCTCATCCACTTAGTTTGTTGTCACTAATTTGAAATTCATGCTTGTAGGGAAACACCTCCCTGACTCCCTGTATGTCATCTCAATCCTCTGACGTATAAAATTTTCTTTTGGTGCTTTCAGGCTAGAAGAACAGAGTTCTAGTCTTTCGGATACAACTGTTCTGGATTGATCGGAACCTTCCGGACAATCTTTCGGACAGAAGGCCTTTTAGGGTTTTTCAGGTCGGTATCTTCCTACTTTACATAATAAATGTAGCCTAGCAATACATATTGCACTTCTAAGCTTGACTTTTGAATTGCTTTTCCGTAGGGGAAATGGAGCCAGTGTTGCTCGGATTGTTCCTTATGCAGATTTGCATTATATGGCGTATGAAGAATATTGACGATGGATTATTCTTGGTTTTCCTAATGTTGAGTAAGGACCTATTCTTGATCTAGTGGCTGGATCGATAGCCGGAGGAACAGCAATCATATGCACATATCCTCCCGATCTAGTTCGCACAAAGTTGGCTTATCAGGTTGCCCCACTCCTGACGTCCTTCATTACAGAAGAAATTAACACTTCTCTAATGGGGTTTTAAGTCAGCTTCCACTTTATCAAAAATAAACATATTCTCTGAAAAAATATCTGATTAGCACCACTCTTTGGTAATGCTGATGTTGCTGTGTTTGAGAGAATCTGTATAGTACAATCTTATACGACTATATGACCCATTTCCTTCATATGTGGAGCAATGCTATTTCATTCAATACTTTATTCGATTAATAGTTATCTCTGCAGGCAAAAGGTGCAGTGAACCTCAGTTTCAGAGAATCTAAGCCCTCCAAACATGTTTATAAAGGGATACTTGAATGTGTCAAAACAATATACAGGCAAAATGGCTTGAAAGGCCTATACCATTGCATGGGTATGTTTATTTTGCATTTCACATTTTGCTCAAGGCCAGCTTCAATGCTATTTCTGTATTAACTAATACTTGTTTTTCAGCTCCTTCATTGTATGGAATCTTCCCTTATTCTGGCCTTAATTCTACTTTTATGAGAAGATGAAGACTCATGTTCCTGAAGAGCACAGAAAAGATATAATAGCAAAACTTGCTGTGGATCAGTTGCTGGTTTGTTTTTTTTTGAAGCAGGATCAGTTGCTGGTTTGTTAGGACAGACAATAACACGCCCCCTTGATGTTGTTAGGAAGCAAATGCAGGTACAGTTTCTCTTCATAGTTTTGTGGTTGATAAGTAATTTGAATGTTCTAAGTAATGATTTTGGATGCATCATTTTCAGGTTCAGGCCTTTTCATCATCCAACCTTGCAAAGGGGAAAGGAACATTTGGAAGCCTTGTTATGATAGCGAAATGGCAACTGTTCTCAGGACTAGATATTGCCTTTCTTGTGCCACTAATAGTTTGTTCAGTTGTAGTTTTCTTAAGAAGACTTTTATTTTGCTGCCTATAAATGTGAAGACAGATGACAGGCATGCAGCAGCTATTGAAACACTGGAATTCCCATTTGTCTTAACCATAGAACTTGACTTTGGGCAGAATATAACTTCTCGTACGTATTGTCATTGAAAACCTCCAAATCATTTGAACACTTACGCTGTTATGTCTTAATTTATTAATTTTTCTGAACTGTTAATGAGTAAGAATATTCCATCAATGATTGTTGCTCCCTTTATATGATCATGCTTAAGAAGTTTTTTAATTGGACACTTCAGTGTATTTCCTTTTTGTTTCTATTTTATAGGCAAAAACATGTGCCTCATGGAGTATGTATTGACTGATATAGTTATACACAATTACATACTACGTAAGTAATTTGCATCTCCTTTTTGTGTTAATATTATTAAGATACCATCTGTGTTTAATGTCCAAATATGCAGCTACATAAATCCTCTTTTTTCACAGGTTGTCCCATTAGTAGCCATAGAATTTACAGTTTATGAGGTTTGTCTTAAAGTTCCATCCAGAGAGGAAGCAGATGTTGCTTTGCCTGTGTTGACAGAGTAATACCGCCCCTGTTTACTCCAGTTAGGATGAGTTACACTCTTTTGGTGGTGCAACGCCCTTCACTGCCTTGACATTCTTAGGCATGTATCGTACTATTCTTTCTTGTAGCTGTACCACCACAATTCTTAGGCTTCTCCAACATAATGCAGATAATAAGTCGACCTTCAATTAGCCCATAAATAAGCAGCATAGTCGTCAACGCCAAAAAAATGTCTATGCATTTAACAAAAGAAGTATAGTTATTTGCAAATTACTGATTCTTGTGTAATATAATATCTCCCTGTATAAATTTTGTATATAATTGAGCAGCTTGTGTCAATCTGAGAAGCCTTGGTGAAGTCAGAATTCAGAGTCTTACCTCTTTCTATTTCCATTCCGATTCTTTTAGAGACACTATGTTATCACTTTTTCTTTCATATGGAACTGAGTCGAGACTCCAAGCTAATGTTCGCTGTTGTCCTGTTGAGCAGGGGCTGAGATTTCCTGTTGTCATGTGGCGGTGTTGATTAGAAGGGCTAAGGAACAAGGGCAACCGTCGGTGGGGTAGTGCCTCACTTAGTTGATTGAAGGGTCAGTCTATCTTGCAATATGCACAGATGACACAATCTTATTTATGGAGAATGATCTAGACAAAGCTCGTAACATGAAGCTATTGCTTTGTGCGTTTGAGCAAGTCTCGGTCTAAAATAAATTTCCATAAAAGTGAGTTAATTTGCTTTGGTGAGGCCCAAGTTTTCTTAGAACAATATTTGGACATGTTTGGCTGTAAGCAAGGAGAGCTCCCTATGAAGTATTTAGGAATACCTATCCATTATAAGACATTGCGAAATTCAGATTGGAAAAAGGTAGAAGAGAGATTTGAAAAGAGACTTACTGGTTGGAAGGGGAAACATCTTTCGGTTAGAGGTAGACTAACACTTATCAATTCTGTGTTAAGTAGTCTTCCAATGTACATGATGTCCTTTTTTGCGATTCCTAAAGGTGTTCTTACAAAACTTGATTACTTCCGCTCTCGTTTCTTTTGGCAAGGTGACGACGGTAAAAGAAAATATCGTCTTGTCAAATGGAGTATCCTTTGCCAACCCAAAGATCAAGGGGCCTGGGGATTCATGACTTAAATGTTAAGAACATTGCACTTCGAGTAAATGGTTGTTCAAGCTTTTAACATCGGATGGTACTTGGCATGCAGACTTCTTAGAAATAAGTATCTTGGATCTATACCGCTAGTACAAAGTTGAGTGGAAACCGGAGATTCGCATTTTTGGTCCAGTTTGATGAAGGTAAACGGGATTTCCTTCGCTTTGGAACCTTCAAAATAAATAATGGGTCACAGGAGAGATTTTGGGAAGATATCCGCTTGAAGTCGCGCCTTAAAAGATCAATATCCGGGTTATATAGCATCACAAGGAATAAGCATTCAACCATTGTTGACATTCTCATGAATTCTCAACCAAATATATCCTGAGAGACGGTCATTGATTGGAACTAAGTTGGTGGCGTGGAATAGGAGTAGCTTCATAGGTTTGAGCTGAGACTTCACTAGTTTATTTCCAGCTTTTGCCTGAAGTACATGCATCTATCATTCCTTGCTTTCCGCACCTTGTTGGATTCTTGCTATGGCATAATTGGCCCTGATGCCTTTATTTTTTAAAATGAAATTAACCAAACATAATAGTAAAAATGGCTGCCGCACCTATGTACTGCGGTAGTAGCTGTGGACCCACTATAGAAGGTTTACTACCGCTCTCCCCTTGGCTCGATAGTCAGGTGTTGAGCACCATAGGCATGTCAGCAGAGCGGCATAGCAATGTGGTGGGTGACCTGCTGTGGTTGTCGTCAAGTCATGGTCCCACCTCCTTCTGCAGTAATGGATGTTTTCATGGTCAAGGAGGGGGTATTTTTTGTAAATTTATTTGCATGGTTAGACTTGCAAAACATATTTGTCCGGAGGCTAGAAAGGCTAAGGTTTCCGTGTTGGGTTTTCAATCATATTCTTGCAAAATTCAGATCCCTAGACTGTGTGACCTTAGCTTGTTCTGGTTCTAGAGGTGTTCCAAAACTGAGTCGGACGATGAACTTACAGTTTGTATTGAGTGGCTCCAGTTAACTGAGATGTGAACCAATGGACATGTTCTAATTCTCTACTGCTGACACATGTTTTCACTTCCAGTCATTCACTGGCACCAGCGCGTTTGTATTTGTACCAACATTAGTTGCCGGTCCATTTGAGATAATTGTCTCAACTGTATTATGATCAGTGCGCATGGATATCTTTTGTATTTAGTTAATTGTGGGTTCTCTCAGGAATTCTCTGTAAATGTCCGTCAGTTCAGACTTGTGTCAAAATAGGGAAATCAATTTGTGTTTTTTAAGTATTTATGGACCAATGCAGCACTATATGGAGGTAAATCTGAGCTCAATTTGCACCATGTGCTGAAACAGCACCTCAGGTACATTGATTGAGGCGTGACTCTGGTCTCACTGTCTCAGTGATCTGGTGCTATGTCATGTAAATTTCAGTTGGGCTACGTGGTAACCAGGCAACGTAGAGTCATCATATCACGTAAAACTTATAGCTCCGCCACGCCCGGCTCCGCTGCGTCCCATCACGCGTCCCTTTACTACAGTAGAATCAGAAAATCCTCCTACAGTTATTACTCGCCTTATTTCACAAAGCCTTCTGTTGGTTAAGTCCCTGTGCTTGCTAGCAGCCGGTCGGGAGTTTTCTTTTAAAAAACAGAGAAGATCGGTTTTTTTTCCATTAGCTTCTCTGATTTAATTGAGCTGACAAATGATGTTGTAATTTTTTGAAACATTTTGAGGAGTGTCCTTAGAGCATGCCTAATCTACCATCAAAATTTTAGATTGTGAACAAATATGTGCGATTTTTAAAATAATCTAACAATACTACTAATACATTTAAAGCAGCTTTACTGATTTAATCATTTGATTGAACTACTGGATCAAGTTATAAATTTTTGAAGCTTTTTGTGAATGGTCCTCGAAGTGTGCCTAGCCTACCGTAAAAAAATTAGATCATCACAGAACTTGAGTGATTTTTAAAAATTATAACAATACTACTAATACATTTAAAGCAACCTCGCTGCCTTAACTAACCTACTATATTTGTGAATCCTTAAAAATTTTTGAAGGTCCCTGAGAGCGTGCCTACGCTACCGTCAAAATTTCAAATCATACTCAGGCTTATGCAAATTTTTAAAAAATTGGCAGTGCTGTCGATACATTTAAAGCAATTTCGTTGATTTAATTGAGTTACTAAGTTTGTATATTTTTAAAAGTTTGTTAGAACGTTCCGAAGAGGTGCTTGAGCTACCTTAAAAAAATAGATAAAATAGATTCCTATAAATTTCATAACCTATTAGAGGGATATTTTAAAAAAAATTCGAAGAGATATTTTTCAAAATTAATCAGCACTTTCCCCTTTTTTTGAATGTGTTCTTAAAAATAACTTTCACTCTCTATTAAAATCTCAACTTATCTTAATAATTTCTTCCGCCCGCAACACCGCACGAGCTTAGTACACATCTAGTTCACATTGCAAAGTAAGCGTCTGTCTACCTTAACCTTTGCTGAAATATCGATCTCTTTTGCTGCTACCGCATTGCAAACGGGGCCCTAGTAGGCGTTGATGGTCACTCTGGTGCTTTTTAATCTAGTTCCCAGTCTTGTCATCCTTGATTCTCCTATATAATCAAGATCAAACTACTACCATACATGTTTGACAAGAACACCTAATTAGGTTCAAACTAGGCAGCATTTTACTTGATGTTACCGAAGGTCACAGTGGCTGGAGTACAGAAGGGCAATAATTAAAGTGATGTGTAGTACACAAGCCTACACTAGGTTGAGGGCCTAGAAACTCTGTGGTAGGGGCTAGAGAGGACAGCCTAGGATCATAGGCTACTACCAAAGGCCTTCCTGCAGTCGATCACGAAGGCGAAGTGATCTTTTTTTTTCTTTTTCTTTTTTTTTTAAGTTTATGGTATCTTGTTTTTTTTTAATTTAGTTTTTTCGAACGAAATTATAAATTTAATCTCCTCTCTCAACGCGATATATGGCTGCCACCGAGAAACACAAGAACAACACTGAGGCAATGTGGGAGAGGTGGCCTACTGTGGACGGCAAGCCCGAGAGGCTGCCTGCCATGGCCGACGAGCGTAGAAGGGCCTAGCTAGGGCAGAAGAGGCCTGCTGTTGCCGGCAAGCGCTGGTGGCAACGTCCTATGGTAGGGGAGAGCGGGAGGCTACAATTGCAATTTCGCTCGGGAGGGGGTTAGATTTGAAAAAAAAAGAGATAATATGAGTTGAAAAGCGATCACTTCCACGAAGGAAAGCCCTAATGTACCTTTTTTAAATCTCATCTATTTTTGAATAAATTTATAAAAATAGTCTTTTTTCTGATCATAGAAGATTGCCACACTCTTGTATTGCGACAAGGCACTAGAGAAGCATCTAGGTCTGTAATTTTATTTGAGTTTTGGTAATTAATGAGAATCAAGATTAAAGGACTAAAAAATTCTTTTGAGTGTGTGAGAAAAGGTTGGTCCTCATCATTGATATTGAAAAGGTGAAAACTTGAACAAAGAATATCAAGGATTCAAGCTCAAGTCCAAGATATAAAAATTTATGGACCTTTTCATAGCTTTTGCTGATCTAGGTGTTTGGAGGAAAGATCAGATTGTAAAATAGGTGCCGTACTATTAAGAGTGATCATTGGCTAGCAGCTTGAATATGCTTATATCATGGCTCAAAACATACTCATACTTGATTGTGTGCATTAAAAAAATTCTTTAAAAAACCTTGTTAATCTCCTGGAATCAGCACAATAAGCAACTAAAGGCTGGTACTACCACTGGATCGGCAGTACCACCCTTTAGGTTGCGGTGGTTATATTCCGGAGAGGCCATTATTGAGTCTCTGGCAAAATCGGCACTACAGCTACCAAGGAGTGGTACTACCGCAAGTTCGTAGTGCCCCCCGCAGAGGGTGGTAGTTATTTTCCAAAGAGACCTCTTTGTGCTTTTGTGAAAATTGGCACTATCGCTATTGATGGCCAGTACTACCACAGATTCGGTACTTCCGCCAAATAGTTGGCGATGCATATTTTCCAAAAAAGATCTTTTGGGGTGTTTTCTGAGATACAAAAATTAGCACTACCCGCCTCTAGTTGACGGTAGTGCCGGGGATACCATAGCAATGGCTAGTATCTTTGTATTAAATGCATTATTCTAACCGTTATCTCAGGAATCGGCACTACCACCTCGGCCCATACATGCTGGTATTGCCTATTAAGGTAAAATTTGAGGAGCAACGGCTATTTAGTGGTTGGGGGTTATAAATACCCTCTCTCCAACAACAAGAGCACTTCTTGGAACCTCATTGAAGAATACTTGGTGAGCCCTTGCACTCATCTCTTCATCCTTAGCATTAAATTCTCATTTTAGTGGTTGTTAAGAGTATTCAAGTGCGTGCATTGATTTTGAGCCATTAGAAACAATTGATCACCCTCAAGTGAGCCTCAAGTTCTATTCTCTTAGAGGTTGCCGCTTCCTAGACGGCTTGGAGTTGTGAGAACCAATGATCTCTTCAAAGGAGATTATGAAGAGATTCAGTGTCGGTGTGAAAGTCAGAGCTCATTTACAAAAAATGGGAAGAGCTACCACTAGTGATTGAGGAAGACTCATTTGTACAAGGAGCCGGCCTGATTCATTCAAGCTTCCACAACTTGGAATCAGGGAGACTGGCAAGTCTACAAGACCACGGAAAAAAGTTCTTATATTCTTATTGTGATTTTCTTTTTGTCCATTTTAATTTGTGTAATTTACATTCCTAGTGATCACTGTGATCGATTGTCTCTCTAGGATTACTGTTTTTGTCTAGACTTAGGTTGTTAGTGCCTTTAGTAAAACCTAGATAATCTAAGTCTTAATTGTTGTAGTGCCCTTCTTGTCATATAATTGTATTATAGCCTAAATTTTTTTTTTAAAAAAACCTCATATTCACCCCTTAGTCGATTAACATTGATCCTATAAGTGGTATCAGAGCTTGGTCTCTCATTTATAGGCTTTACCATCTAGAGAGAAAAAGATGGCTATTGAGGTTGTTTCTATAGGCAAGGCACCTTTTTTGATGATACAAATTATGCATATTGAAAAATATGCATGATCGTTTATCTCAAGACCATGAGCCCAAGTATATAGAAGATTGTAGGCGAGGGTTTCGCTATGGCTTTTGATCTCACACTTACAATTGATCAAGATAAGCAAAACTCTCATCTCAATGCTCAAGCGATGAATGCTCTATTTGGAGTCTTGAACACGGATGAGTTCAATCAAGCGAGAAACCTTGAGATCGTTCATGAGATCTGGACTACCCTCTCAAAAATTTATGAGGGAACATTAGCTGTCAAGGAGGCCAAATACATATACTTAGGATCAACTATGAGAGCTTCATTATGTTACCTTATGAGAACATGGTGAATGAACTCAAAGTCCTTGGGCCGTTGTTAACCGATCTTGATCTTATTCGTAAGATACTTAGGGCTCTACTAGATAAGTACGAAACGTTGGTGACTTTGTTCCTCAACTCTCTCGAGTTGGCAAGGATAATGCCAATCGGTCTCTTGGGTAACCTCAATACTAATGAGTTGTACAAGAAGGATAAGGAGGAGCTCTTGGAGCAAAGTTCTTTCAAGTGTTAAGGATATATTGCCTTATATAGATGATTGCCTTATATAGGTTTTTCATGTACATGATTGCCTTATATAGTCTTTCTTTTTGTACCCTCATGTACTCCATATATTCTGGCCATTGGCCTCATATTGAATACAACAAGTAATATTCATGACATGGTATCAGAGCTAATGTTCAAATCCTAGCCTCCCATCTTCTTCCGCTGCTGCTGCCCCTGGGAGGAGTAATCTCTACTCTTGGGGGTGGCTACGCACTTGCGCTATCCTTCCCAGCAAGCTCTTCCCGATCGTCTCTCTGCTGACTCTAGCGAGCTCTTCTGCTTGTCTCTCTAGCCACTCGTCTGTGATCGCCCTTGTCCATCACCCTCTCATCTGTGGTGGCCCGAGCTAGTCTGTTGCCCTCATTTGTGGTGGCCCGAGCCTATCCTCCACCAACCGATGCCCATCTTGCCCTAGGTTTTCTCCTAGCTTCATCTTTTTGCTGCCAATGTTGTTGCCCCTGAGAGGAACAGTCTCCGCTCTCGGGGTGGCCACCCCACCGGCCTTCATTGTGCGATTCCCTCGATCGCCGTCCGCGGCTTCGTCATTAACAGTTGTCGCTTCCTCTTCCACACTAGTCGTCCATCTTCGGCTTTTGCGGTCCTCCAACTTCCACTGTGACCTTTCAGCTATTGAGCACCTCGGACGTCTCCACTTCAGTTGGCCATCGCACCTCCCTGGTTTCCAAGTCATCGTCAATGCACTCCGGGTGTCCCCAGCCCACAACGCACATCATCCCAAGAGACACCGCATCAGCTTCCGCCTCCTGGCCTCCATTGGCTCTTGGTCCTCCACGCACTGTCCACTAACATCGATGCGTCCTATATTCACTGCAGCTGACCCTACTAGCGTTGACCATCGCTTTGTCTTCTAGCACCGTCGGCCCGTCGACTCCTATCGGCATCCTCCTTCGTGGGCCGCCCATCCGCCTCGTCATGGCTACCACCGAACCCACTGACCATTGCCTTCACCCTTCAATCAGCCTGCTCTCTCGATTCGCTCTCCCATGGAGCATCACTCGAGTCCTCTATACCGATGGGGATGGAGTCTCCTCTGTTTAGATCCCATAAAGGGATTTTAATGTGATTTTGGATCCTAGCTCTGTCTTCGAAGCTACTTTGGCTTCTCGTTCGGAGTTGTGCTTCTGCAGCTTCAGCTTCTACTACTTTGGCTTCTTCGTTTTCTACAATTTTAGCTCCATCGGTTGTTTTGGTTGCTGATGTTTCCCATCTTTTGACGATGGTTGTCGCTAGTAGTTTGGAGTTCATCTCACTCCCGCAGTCACCGCCATTAGGCTTCTCCTTGCCTTGGGCGCCACCAATGAGCTTTGGTTTGATGTCGACATGATTTTCTTTGTGTCAAGCGTCGACGCTGAGTTTTGATCTAGAAATCTACTTCGAGTCTGGCTATTGCTGCTAGTGGTATCTACTACTAGTATTCCTAGTATTTTTTGGACTCTTTTGCTGCATCCATCTAAGTCCTTCACATCTTGATTCTTTCGTCTATGTAGCTCTTATATCGGCTCGGTTCATTTCGTTGACTCCGATTTTTGACTCATTACCTTGGCTTTATCGGCTTTCTTTTGTCGATTTTGGCTCATTATGACAACCGATTTCAGCTCAGGTTGTTCTGTTGGCTTCATTGG
This sequence comes from Guadua angustifolia, assembly GCA_036346375.1. Classification (NCBI taxonomy): domain Eukaryota; kingdom Viridiplantae; phylum Streptophyta; class Magnoliopsida; order Poales; family Poaceae; genus Guadua; species Guadua angustifolia. The sequence goes on along the minus strand of CM070502.1, from coordinate 63,570,453 downwards.
TTCTTCTTCGTCGACTTGGCTCTTTCGTCTACCCATTATTTTTTTTCAAAAGTTGGATGCTACGATGACTACTTCAAGACCAAGACTTTGGATTTCTCTATTTTATTGTCAACCCTTCCAATTGAATGCTATTGCATACGCCTTACATTTGTGGGGGTGTGTTAAGGATATAATGCCTTATATAGGTTTTCTATGTATATGATTGCCTTATATAGGCTTTTCTTTGTACCCTCATGTACTCTATATATTCTAGCCCTTGGCCTCATATTAAATACAACAAGTGCTATTCATAATACCAAGAAAAACATTGCATTCAAGGCCAAGGTAGAGTAAAGCGATGAAGAGCTTGATGACCCCGAAGAGGAGATTTCACTTTTGTAAGGATAATGAGGAGATTCATGAAGAGGCTACGCTCAATCTCAAGCTCTCCTCACAAGTTCAAGAATGGGCAATACTCAGGCAACAAGAGCTACACCAATATACGGTGCTATGAGTTTGATGAGAAAGGCCACATTGTCTCTCATTGTTCCAACAAGAAGGAGAACAAGTTCAAGCCATCCAAGAACAAGGAATTTAATGGCAAGAAGAAACTTTTCAAAATATTTCATAAGGATGGCAAAGGCGAAGCTCATATTGGGGAGTGAAACTTCAACGAGTACTCGAATTTTGATTCCTCCGATAATGATACACCTTCCAAGAAGAAGGGACTCGCTGGAGTAGCAATCAAGGGGGCTCCACTATTCTTCACCCCTACTTGTCTTATGGCAAAAGAGGATCATAAGGTAAAATCTAATGATGATGATGATGAGCCTTGTTATGATGAACTAATGGGCATGCTTGAGGATTTGAATGAATACCTTAGCAAGAAATAGTCAAAATATAAGGCTTTAAGAAAAGAATTTCTTTCTCTCAAGAACTCTGATGAGGAGCTAAAGGATGCTCATGACACTCTTCTTCTCAAGGATTATTCAAAGTCCAAAATAGATGTAAGAATTTCTTGTGATATTCTTGATGCCATGCTATTGGAAAATTCATCTAGCAATGCATCTAAGATTAGTATATCTACTTCATGCGATGGTTTAATTGATATACCATCTTGCTAAATTTTAATTCCTAATCATAAATTGAGTGATGATAGTAATTCTCTAGTAATTGAAAACAATGAACTTAAGGAGTAAGTGATCAACAAGCTAAGTAAGAGCTTGGATAGGTGTTTCAAGGTAAAATCAACCCTTAACAAGATTCTTAGTGATCAATGATAGTCCTATAATAAAGAAGGCCTTGGATTCATACCTAAGAAGGGTAAGAAAGTGAGCTACAAAGCCCCTAGGTTTGTGAAATCAAATGGTAAATTTTTCCATTAGTGCCATGATGTGGGATATATGGCAAATGATTATCCCATGGATAAGGCTCTTAAAAGGAATGTTTATGATTCATGTTATGTGCTTAAGAAGTCTAGAAATGGTAGAGTTGTTGCTAATCTTGGTGGCACTCCTATACTTGATTGCAAAAAGAATACTATTTAGGTGCCCAAAGCCTTGGTTACAAACCTCTATGGATCTGAACAAATTTGGGTACCTAAAAAAGCTTGAATTTCTTTTGTAAGTGAACTACAAGACCAATGAAAAGCATTGAGTGTTAGATAGTGATTGCACTCAAGACATGACCGGTGACCAAAATATGTTCACTATATTTGAAGTTGGGAGTGGAAGTCATGATAAGATCACCTTTGATGACAATAGCAAGGGAAAGGTAATTGGATTACGTAAATGTAACACCGCAAGTCTTCTTTGCCTAGGTTTTTGCCAGAATTGTTTTCCACCTTCTTGATTCAAAGTTCAGCCGTCACGCGGTTATTAATTCTATTAAAGGTTTTGAGTGTTTTCTTCGTGCCGTTTAGTTTTCCGACAAGTTGTCTATCCTGACAATTGTCATTTCACGCCAGGAATTAAATTATTTGGTTCGCGCAAATGGGTAAAGTTGGACTTTGGTTTTAGGAGGGGTTTTTAGGAATTTTCCCTCCCCCACCTAACCTTATCTCTCCTTCCTTATTTGTGTGGCTGTCATTGCTTGGAGGAACCTGCCGACTCCTCCCCTTTTTCGTTTTGCTGGCTGAGCTGCTCCCTGGTGCTTGCTCCTGCCCTAGCCGAGCCCCCATGGTGCCCTGCTCCTCCTGGCCAGCGAGCCCTGCTCCTCCCCCTGCCGACTGCCTCCTGCTGGTCGAGCTCCCGTGGCCAGCGCCTCTGGCTCCCTCCTGGTTCCCCTGCCGACGGCGGCGCTGCCCTGGCCCCCCTGCTGTGCGACGCCTCCCCTCCTGGCTTCGGCTCCCTTCTCCTCTCCCGTCTTTGGCAAAGAACCGCTTGAAGCAGCGGCAGCAAAGACAAGTAGCAAAGTGGAAGAAGAAGCGTTCAAGAAGCAGATGGCAATGAAGCAAAGAAGCAGATTCGACAAGCAACACCAGCAGCCATGCCCTTCCCCCTTGCTTCTTGTGGTGAGAGCTCAAGCAATGGAATTTGTGGTATTTTGGTTTCTAGTATGCATGCCAAGTGTTTGATCAAATGCTTAGCTAGGTTTTCATGAGAATGATGCTGATTTTCCAAGAGCTTGTTGATTAAAAAGAAAAGTTGATGTGCTTTCTGATTTGTTGTGTGTATGAATCTGAGAAGGTCATATGCTGAATTATTCTTCCTGGAGCTTGTTTATCCGATATGGTAATATTTATATATTGCAGCTTCTTGCCTGGATTGGTTGTGGGTTGAATGCCTTTTATGATATGTTTGATTATATCTTGACCTTCTATGCAATGTGGCCAATATGTATTTTAGGCAATGGAATGAATGCTGCCTATATTCTCAGGTTCGAACATTTTGATGAACTAGTTACTGGCGTGCATAAGATGCAAGAAGAAAGATTATCTTGTAGAGTTGTTGCATGCCATCTTGAATACTTTGGATGGAGCAATAATATACCGTAGGTAGTACTAGGTAAATGGAAATGATTGTTTACGTCTGGTAGCTTACCGATGTATGTGACTAGTTCTTATGGAGGTTTACTACTGTCTATCCCAGAACTCAATGCATATGTTTCATGTTGCATCTTCCTGAGATTTAATGGCACTAGTTCTAGTGATTTTGTTTAGGTGGTTTGTTGTCTTAAGTTATATTGTGTGTATATGTTCTAAATTCAGGCTTTCTTTAATCCTGGGAAGTCAAATATGCAAAAGAGTTGTTTTCTTTTATCACGTGTATCGAGTGTGCATAAAGTTGAGTTGAATGATTATTGTTTAATTGCAGAGAAGGTTCTGTCGGGAGTGGCTTCAGTCGTATGCCACTCCATTCTTCGTCGGTAAAAGGCAAGTGCATTCCCTAGATTGTGGCTAGGAGGATTAATCGATTGTTTGCTCTTAGCGTAAGTAATTGCCAATGCATACGCAAGAGGTACACCTTGCTTGGATATAACTAGAAAGTGCTTCCTCTTATGAAAATGTTTATGATGATTAAAAGGTTAAGGGAATGGATGCAAGTACACCATGTTATTGAGTGTGGATGTGTGTTCATATGTGATGCTCCTTAATTTAATTGTTGCTCTGTTAATTAGATGAACTCTAATTGAGACCGAGCTTTTAGTAAGGTTGATTATAGTGAGTATATTGTTCGAGTGATTGGGACTAACATGAGTTTGGTTCAAACGGTTAAGTCATTTATAAAGATAGTATATGTGAGCATTTAACTGCAAGTGTATTGTGTGAACATGGCTCGGTGGCCGTAGGATGTAGTTGCATGATAGAAATGTTGTTATGAGTTGCCATGCCTTATGGTTGAATCTGATTATACTAGTATCGCTAGTGACTTAAGAATGTGAGAATTTGGCTATATTTATGTATGTGGTTATGGCTATGTTAGTGTTGGCGATGAATGAAGGGTTGCACTTCATTCATGTAAATTGCATTGTGCATTCATTAAAGGAAGAGGCGACTCATTCTGATACGAGCCTTTGTGTTCACACGTAGTGAACACGAAAGTCCTACCTCGTAGTCCCATTCATCGAGGTGAACGGGAGCGAGACAGTAAGAGTAGGCACCTTCCACGGGATGGAAGGGACGTGAGGGTGCACACCGACGGGTGGGCACTCGGCAGTACCGGTACATGCATCGAAAAGAGCATTCATGTGCATTGCATCTTTAATAATGAGTGTTGTGGTAAATGGTGTGTCATATGGATGGTGATTATGGTAATTGAAGGTTGAGTCATGGACTCAACCCAAAAAAAGGGAGATTGAATTGAATTTGATGAATTAGCGCATTTCTTCGCCTTGCTAATTATGTTGTATGAATATCGTGAAGTGAAGTCGAGTTATGAACTCAAATTCAATTGATGAAAATGGTTTGAGTTGCAACAAGGGGTAGTTAAGTCGGAAGACGTTGTGGTTTAGAGTCAAGTAATGCTTCTTTGGCGTTGAATGGTTTTATTATCAATTTGATGACTTGATTGCGGTGATTTTTGGTTTGGTCAAGTTTTTGCTTTAAATGGGTATAATTGCGTATTGTCCGGATGTTGCTTCCTTTATATTACTTGCTCTTATGGTCAAGTTCTTGTTTTACTTACGATAAGCTGGAATTGTTACGCTTGTGTACTTTGCTGAGTCTTGGAGTCACACTTGTTGTTTCTTGTTTTAGGTGCTTTGAAGCTGACTTGTCGGGTTGGGAGTAGTAACACGTGCACGACTGCGGTCTCCAACAATTTACTTAACCAATTCATCAAATCTGGATGTAATTAATGTGATTGTAATTTATTGTTCATCGTGATGAAATTTATTAATTTCTGTTGGGTGTGTGATTGATTAACTAAGGACCTGCTAGAATGATATTATAACAGCTGCTATTCTTTTGTCTGCTGAGTGGATGTCCTCTGATCTAGAGAGGTCATGCCGAAATTTTGTAAATTTTGGTGGCTTAGTTTCTAAGCCAGTCTTAAGAGTTTAGAGGGTTGGTAGCATCCGTGGCGTGTATGCGCTCCGGGTTGTTACAGTAAAATCGCTATTTCAAATGATGTTTCCATTTCTAATGTTTCATTAGTTGAAACTCTTAACTTTAAGTTGCTATCGATTGCATAATTATTTGGTCTTGGATTAACTTACACATTTTCTCAAGATGGTATTGTAATTTGAAAAGAAAAAGGAAATTATTTGGCTTTCAAAGGTTTTCAATTTAGCAATCTTTATCTAGTAGATTTTTTCTCAAATGATTCATGCCTTAAAATGTTTTTAATTGCAAAAATTTCATTGGGCTGGCTTTAGCATAGAGTGCTTGCACATGTTAGTATGATTCAACTTAAAAAGCTTTTTAAACAGGACTTAGTTGTAGGCTTGAAAGATGTGAAGTTTGAGAGAAATAAACTATATAATGTTTGCCAAGCCGGTATGCAAGTAACGAGTTTTCATCCATCTAAAAGTTTCATGTCTACATCTACGCTATTGGAGCTCCTATATATAGATTTGTTTGGCCCAACAATCTATAAGAGCATCGAGGGCAATTTTTATTGTTTAGTGATTGTGGGTGATTACTCGAGGTATACTTGAGTTTTCTTTCTACATGAAAAATTTGAAGCCTCTGGTATTTTCAAAAGTTTTGCAAAAAGGGCTTAAAATGAATTTCACTTCAAAATAAAGAAAACTTGTAGTGAAAATGGTTCTGAGTTCAAAAATACTAAAAATTGAATATTTTGTGATGAACTTGAAATAAAGAATGAACTTTTCGCTACCTACACTCTGGAGAAAAATAAAGTTGTAGAAAGAAAAAATAAACATTAATAAAAATGGCAAGGAGAATGCTTGATGAGTATGGTACTTCTGATAGTTTTTTGGCTTGAGACAAGAAATGAAAAACATTACCATTGGTGACATTAAGACTAAAGGATGATCAAGATGATCAACCCTCTTCTATTTAAGTTGAACCATCTACTTTCACTATGCCAAGCCAAGTTCAAGTGATTGATGTGGAAGGTAAGGAGGATGATCAAGTTCAAGCCCTACCTCCAAGGATTCACAACGGAATTTCAAAGGATCATGCCATAGATCAAATCTTGGCTGACGTTAGTAAGGGCATCCAAACTCGATCTTGGGTTGCTTCTTTTTGTGAGCATTATTCTTTTGTTTATTCTTTTGAACCCTCTTAACAGACGAAGTTCTTGATGATCTGGGTTAGGTAAACTCTATGCATAAAGAACTAAATAACTTCACCTATAATGATATATGGGCGCATGTTGAAAGGCTCAAGGATCACAATGTCATTGGGACCAAGTGGGTATTTAGAAAGAAACAAGATGAGAACGAAATTGTGGTAAGAAACAAAGCAAGATTATTGGCGCAAGTTTCACTCAAATCGAATGTTTGGATTTTGGTGAAACTTTTGCACTTGTGGTTAGATTAAAGGCCATTCCTATCTTGCTAGCTTTTGCATCTTGCTTTATGTCAAATTATTTCAAATGGATGTGAAGAGTGCATTCTTAAATTACAAAATATCTGAATTGGTATTTATTGAACCTCTCGGTTTTGAGAATCCTAAAAAGTCTAATCATGTCTACAAGCTCTTTAAGGCTCTCTATGGACTCAAACAAGCACCTAAAGCATAGTATGAGCGTCTTAAAGACTTTCTACTCTCTAAGGAATTCAAAATTGGGAAGGTTTATATAACCCTCTTCACTAAAATAATTGATGATTAATTCTTTGTATGCCAAATTTATGTTGATAATATTATATTTGGTTCTACTAACTAATATTTTTTATAGAACTTGGTGATATGATGTCTAGGAAATTTGAAATATCCATGATCGGAGAGCTAAGTTATTTCTTTGGACTTCAAATCAAGCAACTCATGGATGGGACAATTGTAAACTAAACCAAGTACATGATAGATTTACTCAAAAGTTTGAGATGGAAGATGCAAAGCCAATCAAGACTACCATGACTTCCAACGAGCATCTTGACTTAAATAAGAGACATAAACTAGTAGATTTAAATCTTTATAGATCCATGATTGGTAGTTTGCTTTATCTCACCACATTTAGGCCTAATATCATGTTTAATGTTTGCATGTGTGCACGTTTTTAAGTATGTCCAAAAAAGTGTCATTTATTAGCCATTAAGAGAATTCTAAGATATTGAGTATTTCTTAAATGTAGGCTTGTGGTATCTCAAAGGTACTAAGTTTGACTAAATTGGATATTCGGATTCTGATTACACATGTTGCAAAGTGGATAGAAAAAATACTTCAGAGAGTTGTCAATTTCTAGGTTGGACCATCATTTGGTATTATGTGCCTTCTCATGATTTCTTGATATTTTTCTTGGGCAACACATTAAGGGGAACTATTATACGAACTGTCGGACTCCCGAAAAACACTTTTGAAATTATCTGTGTATTCTGTACTAGTCCAGAAAAAGCTAGTATACACAGCAAGGATGATAACATAATATATCCAACGCACTTTATTAATAATCAAAGTTTACAATAAATATGTCACGCAGGCTGAATAAAAGATTACAGTGAAAGCAGAATAAAACCAGTAGTAGAACCCAATAGATTAGCCACAGGCATTCAACTGGGGCAGCGGCCTAATTGTCTTTATCCTTACCATTGTAGAGATACTTCTCTAAAAAGATAGAATAAGCAATGGTGAGTACAAAAGTACTCCGCAAATCACACAGTAAATTCAGTATTAATGAAGGGTCACAAAGGAAGGCATAATATGGTTAATTTGAGCATAAAGCAATATTTCAAATACAATAAGTAATTTTCAATGCATAATTGATATAGTAAAAACTGAGTTTTAATTCAATTTTCAGCGCGGGCTCTGATGAGGACATCTCTACAGTGGATACAACCACCCATACAACAACGCTTCCTTAGAATGAATCTGTTGTATAAGGACTACTCACTCAAGCTCGTGCACGTAAATTAAATTATCAGGTGAAGTCATTCCTAAGTGTTCCTACTAATGATTTATTGAATGGAATGCTATTTAATTATTGTGATCATGTTATTCTTATTAGGAACCAGGGAGAAGAGCCACCAAGCGCAAAGAGGCTCGAATCCAAGTCGGAGGCTTGAAGGAAGTCCAAGTCAGATTCGGACTTGTAGACAACATCAATTTCAAATATTCATAACTTTTGAACCAGAGTGATTCTGGAGGCCCACGAGTACAATATAGAAAGATCTGCTCGTCTTCTTTCCAACAGATCCAAGATCACCTTTAAATTCCTTCTGAGTCAACAGGAAATTGCAAAACAAGGGACGCTACTTTTGCTGTCCAAGTCAATTTGGGCTGCGGGCCTTGTAATTCGAGTTGTAATTGTTTGGCCCATGTTTTGGGAGACCCGTGCATCCCTTGGGGTACAAAAAGTCAGCCGCCGCCCCACTTAGGGTTTTGAGTTTTGTTTAGATTAAAGTTAGTGTCGCTACCTTTCTCGCGGATTGCGTGTGTCGGCTAGACCACCCGTTCCTCGTCTGCAGAACTCCACCGTGTCTTGAATCAGATTGAACATTCATCTTTAATTTTGCAAAGTTTGTTTGCTTTTCATCTTGTTCTTGCTCGTTCTTTGATTGCGTGCAGAATAGGGTTGATCATGCGCCGGCAAGATCAACAAATGTCAGAGTGGGTGTATCGATCGCTAAGGCGCAACCGTCCCTTGCAGTTGTAGTCGGATCGCCAACGTCTTCTCCATCAAATCGAAATCTATCCCTCTCACCGAAACATCAGGACACCTCAAGCGACATCAAGCTCCAACCCGGAGTTTCATCCCAAATTTTCCCCATGTGGACGTCTCCACTTATAAACCACTTTTCTGAGACCATTTTTGAATCATCAAAATCTAATCTGTGAAATACTTGCTCGGCATACACATGACCGCTGGCGCAGTTAATCGATTAGTTTTAACTTTGTAGAGGTTGTGCAACTTTACCCACAAGACATGATTATCTCCTTTTGCCCAAATACACACTTCTTTTAGTGTGTTGGTAGAGAAAAATCACAACAAGGCTCCTATAAAGCTCCATCTCATGTAGTTATATCCACTGAGATTTCACCGCAGGTAGGGTTAAAATCGCCCAGTTCAGAAGTCCCCTCTTGTGCTATGTGGTAGGCTAACCATCCCCACATTCCCGCAATAGCACGACTAACATGAGATGTTTCTAAACAGATAGCTAGCTCTGTCCCATACCAGACTTGTGGAAGCACGGTTGCGTTTTACATTCAGTAGCTCACAGACTGGTTCTTAATTGACTAGCTGAGCTTTTCAAGAAACCCAAAGACCACCAATCAACCGTTCTCGCCCAATCTAAATCCATTTATATATATACACACATTTTTATTTTCCAACAACTTCTTAGATCACCACAGCAAAATTTTATTTAATCATGTCTTTATTTGGCATAAATTCCCATAATTCTAGTTTTGATTCTAGTAGGTCTAAGCATCCCTAATTGTGTAATTATCATCATAAATCCAGATTATATTCTTAGGGTTACAATGGCATAATGGAATCAAATTTCAAATGCGAGTCATTATCAGAACAGGATATAACTAATCAATTTAAATTGGAACTAAATTATTTTTAATATAAATTAAGCATGTAATTACATTTAAAACAAAATATGATTTAAAACTGAGCTCAATTATGGTCAAGAAGTGCAACTTGCTTGGTTCATAGGGAATGTGCTCTGAGTCAGTAGCAAATCCTTTTGACTCACCGAAAACTATACATTACAAAACAACCAAATTCAAATAAAATACAAAACTTATAGAAATAGATAGAGTACAATTTTATATGAATTTAGGAAGAAAAATGAGGTCAATCAGACTTAAGATGAAGGAGATCGGACCTTTTGAATCAAAAGTTGACCTCTCGCCGGACTTGGAGAAGAAATGAGTGCCGGCGGAGCACCGGTAAGAATCTTGAAAATCTGATTTTACACGATGTAGAGAACACTAAGAGGAAGCTCCAGTAACAATTTGAGGCCGAATCAAGGTCAGGAGTGGCCAAGAGAGCTCGCCAAAAGTTCGTCGGAGTTCGGAAAGAATAGCTTGTGCAGGAAGATCTGGTGGATGGATTGGACCAACTCAAAGCTGAGAATGTAAAGCATGAGGGGAGGAAGCTGGGGTTCAATCTATAGGGCAATCGGGCCAGCGGATTGTCGAGAAATGCAAGCCGGAGTTACGTTTGAAATAGTAACATGTCGCTAGAATTTAATTGAGCTGAAATGGCGGGATTAAATCCGGATCGGTTTCCTTGGGTTACTCTAACTTGCGGGCGCACTGTAGGCGATGGGTGGGAGGGAGAAGCAGATTGGATGGGATGAACAATTTCTGAAAATATTAATTCCGAAAATAATTAATTTTCCATGAAAAATTCATATTAAATACAAAAATTAGCAAATGAATTCTATTAAATATGGAAATTTGAAGAGATCTGGTTTCAACAATTAAAGTATGAATAAATATTTTTAAATAAAACTATACTTTTATTTTTCATTAGTAATTAATTTATAATCCTAAAAATTATTTTTACTTTGAAAAATATCAAATAAAGTTCAAAATTTTGGGAAAATTCATATTTTGAACTTAATAAAATTATTTTCAAATTAAATTTGGTTTTTAATTATATATATAAATTGCTTTTAATTTCTAAAAATAGGAAAATACTTTTTAAAAAATTCAAAAATTCATGAAATATACCAACAAATTCAAAATAAATATTTGAAAAATCTAATGAATTGAATTATTGTCTAAAAATTCACGAAGCCAATAAAATAATATTTTAAAATTTTAATAACAAATCTTTTATTTTCATAAGCAAAATTCAGGGATGTTACACAAACATCTTGTATACTACATCCCTAAAAATGGGAAAATATAACATAAGTGCTAGTATTATTTAAAAAGAAGACTCTAAACGATTCTAGGTTAAAAAAATTAGTTGAAAATGTCATACTTTGAAGATTCCTTCAAAAAAATGTCTTCATTTCCTTCATTTTCAAAATATACTAGCTATGTGCCCGTGCGATGCAATAGAAACTCAATTTGCAATAAAAAATTTATTTACAAAGAGCACTAACCTTATCTGAATAATAATGTTCACTTTGAATGTATAATGGTTAAATATTTAAATTAGTTCATCGAAGCATACAAATTCCAAGCACCTGTTTACAAACTGAACTTAAAATTATCTTTAATTTCATAAACTTAAATAATAACATCACAGCACTTGAGATTGTAAATTTGTAACGCCATAATTCAAGATCAATCGACCGAAAGATGCATCACCTGCTGTCCCATGGGCGCTAAGGCATTGAAGAGGTAGGCGTCATTCGTATGTGGCTGCCACTATCAGTGGCGTGCGTGGCTCGTACGCCTTACTCCGCCCATTCCATAGCCCCACCCCATCAACCAGCTCCACCGCCTCCTCGCCTCCCCCGCAAGTGCCTCCCTCATCCTATTGACATCATCCACCGCGCGCAAGCTCCAGCAGCACTGCCAACCTATCTCGCCGCCCACCACCAGCGACCTGCCCTTGCGTCGCATCGATGAGATCAGGAAGGTTGCCCATTACATCCGCTCAACGGATAAGCTCAACACATCAGCAAGAAAGGAAAGAAGTGGTGGGGTTATATAGATTCAACAACCGAGGAGATATCTATGGAATCTAGATTAAGAAATCGTCAAATAAGAAAGGCAACAAAAAGGAAAGAGGTGAGAAGAGACATAACTATATGAATCGAATGTTAGATCAATGGGAGAAAGGAAAACAATAAATAAGTCATGCATTTTCATTTACCTCCCGCGACGGGATGATCCAATCCAATCTCAGGGATGACCCACCGCCGCTTCCTACTCGACCACGCTGCAGTGCATCTGCGTGTCGGGGTGAGGGTGGAGTACAGACGTACTACCACCAACTCCTAATTGGAATTAGTATAGATAGAGATAACAAACTTATCTAGCAGTGTCATGTATAGCTGTGCGCATGCTGTTGGCCGGCTGGAATCAAGTCTATACGTGATTAGATAAAAAGAAAAGATGATCTTATCTACACATGCAAGTAAGTATTTAATGGAAAGGATGTATATGAAAACTCAAAGGCATATGGTAACTCAGAAGCTATATGCGTGCAGTATATGGAAAAAGAATCGATCGTGTAGTATTTGAAAATAGAATCAGCTGATTGAGATAAGAGTCTGATATGCTGCAAGTCACGCATGCATGCATATCCAACCAAATTAAAACTTTCTCTGTTCGCCAATGTATAGAAGATCGGGACAATGAGGTTTTTGGGGGAGGGGAGAACGGACCACCGTCACCAACTCATAATTAGAAGTAGTAGAGATATATGTAAATCTTTTATAATAAGTATACTTTGTAAAAACAATGTTCTATATTTTGTTATAAAAGCAAAAACATGTTTGAAAATATCCTACTTGAATTTCCCTAAAAACATTTTGGTCTATATTGACCTAATTATAGGACTTTATGAGTTATAGCCTTTGGAAGTAGAACTACACATATTTCTAGTCTCCTAAATGCATTTCTAGCTCAAACATTCCAATTGAGTCTTATATTCTCCCAAGATAGGTTTTCAATTCTCAAAATGAGCATTTCTTCCTCTCAAAACCTATTTATGTAAAAACTAATTTAAAATATGAATTCTTGAGATTTGATCTAGTTGGAAATGCTCTTGTAAGACTTCACCTAGTTTAGAAGTACTTTGGAGCAAATTCCATCTTTTCTTTTGGGAATTTATGTTGTGTTAGCCAAGGATCGGCACTACCGGTGCTTGCACCCGATAGTACCAACCTATAGGCACTACTGCCTCTCGGGTAGCGGTAGTACTGATTTTGGCGCTTGGGCCAAATCTGAGTAGTTTTCTCGACAGTTATTGCATTCCTCTCTCCTTTATCCTTTGTTCTAGCTAGCTTGTAACGTTCCCCATCTCTCTCTTAGTTTCCTCTCCAAAAGCCTAAGGCTCCTCGCTGTCACTCAAAGTCTCAAATCAAGAGTTCTTGGTTCAATCCCTCTCATTCATGTGTCTCTAATCCTGTCAAGGTGATCTCCTCATCCTCTTGTGCTCTTTTTCATACCCTATATTGCTCTCAACTTGTATTCCTTGAATTCTAGGGTTTGTTGAGAATATGGTAGAATCTTGTAATCTTGGTTGAAAATGATTGTTGAAATGTATAGATCGGAGATATTAGAAGTTATTTTTAGCATTCACATAGTCCAATCTATTCAATTTGTGGTTCAACAAAGATTGGGGATTTTGGTTTCTTGTAAAATGGCACTACCGTGCATCATGCTACGATAGTACTGGGACTAGCACTACAGGGCTCTTCGAGCGGTAGTACTAGGGCCAGCATTGTTGCCATGGGCAAGGCGGTACTGCCAATTCCTAAATTCCAAAAGCTCAAACTCTTCTGGCTACTTCATATTTAACAAGTCCAAATCATTGTTCCCTTACCTTGTCTCTTATATCTAGAACCATGCTGAGGGCCAAGAACCCCTCCAAGCCTTTTGCTCCGTACAGTAGAGGCACTATTCACATGCCCACACTAAGCGCTAGCGTTCCCCTAAGCGAAAGTGGAAATGATAGCGATGATTCATTCACCATAGCTATGAGAGACTGGGAGGCACGGAGATTGGTGCAACAAGAGCTCGCTAGTAGCTCTCGTGCTAAGAAAGGAAAGCAAATTGCACAAAATTCTAAAGAAAAAAGTGGAAGTAGAAGCAGAAGAAGTGGAAGAAGAATAAGAGGAGGAAGAGGATGAGCAAATGCTAGATGTGGATCTCAGAAATGATTTGAGGCAAATAAGCGGTGATGAGTACCATGCGCTCGAGGAAGAAAATCAGTATCTTCTACCCCCGTAGTACGACTGAGCGTCAATTCCATACCACTTTCCAGCAAAAGGTCTACTATTAGATTTACAAAGAGAAAGATTTTGCTGATCAGAAATGGATTAACTAGGATCACATAAGGGAGCAGCCACTATTTGTTGGAGTTCTTGAGCTTTTCAATGGGGCAGGTCTCTATCATCTTTTAGCTACTAGATATGACTATGGAGAACATGATTAGGCAGTTCTACGACACTTTACACATACCTGAGTCACATGACAATATCTCTTGGATGATGGGATTAGAGACCTACACCACCTCCAAAGAAGAATTTGATCATGCATTGGGAGTATTCCATAGTGGCTATCCTTTGATCCATGAGGACTGTCCTCTAGCACTTCATGAGACCATCAACTTCCATGATCCCGCTACGGGCATAAAAAGGCCAGGCAAGCTTGTAGAACTTCTTCCTCAGCCCAGCCTCATCAATAGAATCATCAGAGTAACCATTCATCCGAAGAGTGGAAATTTTGATGATATTAGAGGCTATGCTTGGAATATCGTTTCAAAAGTTATGTAACGCCAGAAGTTCAATGTAGTGAGCTTCATCATCAAAGAGATGGCCTCATCTACGCATGATCACTCCAAGACTATGTACTTTGATCCTTATATCATGTCCTTGATTAGGAGAAAGAATGGGTACAATGGGCCTTTTGGATGTGCTCACAAGCCATATAAGCCTCGTGAGGTGCTACCTCAAGTCTTAGGGCACATGGTGTAGCAGCACCAACAAGAGGAAGAACATGAGTAGCAAGAGGTGCCACAAGATGCCATCTTTGCTAGTCTTACCAGTCTTAGACCTGACATGATGAGCCCAGTTTTCTCAAGTGAACGAATATTAAGCTCAGACTAAGCAGATGGTAGAGTGAGGGATCGTGTGCACGCTCTTGATACATCCTTTTCTCAGTTCCACGATGAGTAGGCCCCAATTACTTTTCACCATATTGGGCATGGCCCATGTGCTCCTCCTTCCTCCTAGGCACTCTATGAAGACTTCCCCTTTTGGTACTTGATACCAAAGGGGGAGAAGAAGCTGGCTTGAAGGAGTAGTAGTTTTAGTATCTTAAGAGTTATGCATCTAAAGGATAAGCTACTTTTTTGTACAATCTTGTAAGCTTAAAAACCTCTTGTGCTATTTGAATGTTTTGAATGCTTTTGGAATTGTTGAATGTTTGTAATGTTTTTTAGTTCTCTCATATATTTGCATCTCATTCGCTTTATTATTTTGTTGAGCGTGCAAATTTACCTTATTGATATTCGATTGTCGTCTTCATGTATTTTGTCATGCTTCTCTGGATCCAATATATAGAGAAAACTCCGCCAAAATTTCCAAAAATCCATAAGTGTGTATGATTTCAACCTTTTATCTCCATGCACATCTTTAAGGGGAGTTTCAACTATACATTGGGATTTTGATGGCATTCTATAGTAAAAATTCAATCATATTCTTTTTTTAAAGATGTAGAATGCTATCTAAAACAATATCTAAGAGCATACAACTTGTGTTGAGCTTGATGTACACTCAAAAACAAATTTCATTACTTTATCACTGTTATGGTTGTCATCAATTACTAAAAAGGGGAGAAAGAAGCATCTAGACTCGTAATTTTATTTGAGTTTTGGTAATTAACGAAAATCAAGATTGAAGGACTAACAAATTCTTTAGAGTATATGAGAAAAGGTAGGTCCTCATCATTGACATTGGAAAGGTGAAAACTTGAACAAGGAATTTATCAAGTATTCAAGCTCAAGGCCAAGGTATAAAAATTTAAGACTTTTTCATAACTTTTGTTGATCTAGGTGTTTGGAGGGAAGATCAAATTACTAGAATAGGTATCGTACTTTTAAGAGGGATGATTGGCTAATAGCTTGAATATGCTTAAAGATCATGGCACAAAACATACTCATACTTGATTGTGCTCATGCATTAAATAAATTCTTTGAAAAACCTTGTTACCCTCTTGGAATCGACACAATCGGCAACTAGAAGCTGGTACTACCGCTGGATTGGTAGTACCGCTCTTTAGGTTGCGGTTGTTATATTCCAAAGAGGCTATTTTTGAGCCTTTGGCCAAATAGGCACTACCGCTGCCAAGGAGCGGTACTACCGCCCCTCAGAGGGCGGTAGTTATTTTCCAAAGAGACCTCTTTATGCTTGTGTGAAAATCAACACTACCGCTATTGATGGCCGGTGTAAGGTCGAGGATGTCGACTAGAGGAGGGTGAATAGGATGTATTAAAAATTCTTTGCTCTGTGATTAATGAATCAACTCCTATGTCAAAACCTGAATAATATATGGAAGCGTAATTCTAAGGTTTTGACAATTAAACTCTAAATCAACTAGGCTCACTAAGTGCATTAACTATCTATGTATCTAACAATAATTTAATTCTATGAATATAAATTACTTGAATATAAATAAAAAATAGAGTGCAAATCACAAGAGACATAATACTTTTTACCATGGTGTTCAGAGACTTATCGGTTTCCCTAGTCCACATTGAGGTAAGCCCAAACGAATTTGAACGGCTCCACGAATTGAGCACCCACCTCGAATCCACTAGTGGTAGCTATTTTCCCTCCGGGCAGGTGAGCTCCAACCTTCACTACTCGTCGGGCCTTCACACAATCTCCGTTGAGAAGGTCACAGACCGCGACACCTCCCGGCTATCTAGGTGTCGGCAAACACCAAGAGTAATAGGCCGAGCCTTCTAGCTTGAACCTCACTAAGTGCAGTACATGCACAATGGTGACCACCGAGTGCAACACATGCACAATGGTGATGACCAAGTGCAACACAAGCACAAGGAACCCTCGACCCCTTCTAATTGCAACACATGTAAATTGGAATCGCTCTTAGCTTAAGAACCAAATGGGAGAGTGCAACACATGTACAACTCCTCCAAAATGCTCAATAAATACAGTAACCCCAAATGCCAGCCCTAAGACTCCTTTTATAGCCTTTTAAAAGAAAACTAGCTATTGGAGAATAAATTGGTCAAAACTCAGCAAAACCGGCACTATCGCTCATGTAGGGCCGGTATTGTCGGCCTCTAGGCCAATGGTCGGATTTAGCACCAAAACTAGTCGTTTCTCATTAAACCCGATACTAACAGCCAAGCGATAGTATCGGCCCCAAGGCCCGGCAGTGCCGACCTCACAAGAGCATCGAGAAGTCCTTCCTGGAAAATGACTACTGGCTACTAGGCACCGGTACTGCCGACCATTGGTAGTATCGCCCTACAACCTTGGTTGTGCTAGATTTGCAACACATGTAAAGACCATATTTCTGGAAAATAACTACCACTCTGGGCCATGTGGTGATCAACACATGATCACACCAATTTATAAAACGCATTTGCAAATTCTCATCACATGCTCTAAAAATTTCATTAAGCTTAACTTATTTGCAAAATGCATTTGCAAATAATAAACCAAGAGTCTACAAGATCAACTCTTAAGCCATTTAATGATCAACACATAATTAGAACACTTTGCAAAATATATTTGCAAATGCCAGCACATGCTCTAGGACCAATCTCATAAACTTTCAACTTATTTGCAAAACACATTTGCAAATAACAAATCCATTCAATTAAAATCAAATCTTGCGCCATTAGATGATCAACACATGATCACAATATTTTGCAAAATACATTTACAAATGCTTACCTTATACTCCAAGATAAGAAGCATAAACATCAATATTTTGCAAAAACACATTTTGCAAACACTAAGCAATAAACTTGATCAGCTTTGTGATGATCAACACATGATCTCTAGCAATTTGTAAAACATATTTGCAAACCCTACTAGTCAAAATCTAAGAAACCAATGCATGAGCTTCCTCTATTTGCAACACATGCAAATACTTAGCTCCACGCAAAAAACAACCGTTAAACCGAAGGCATGAGCTATCTCTTTTTGCAACACATGCAAATCAATAGCTTAATGCAAAATCCAAATCAACTAAGAAACAAGCATGAGCTTCCCTTATTTGCAATACATGCAAATATAAGCATTATACAAAAACCAACCTAAGAGAATGAGCTAGAGTAAACCGGATTGAGTTCATCAACATATGATGAAATGACTCAACCCTAGCAATCCGGTTAACCACCCAAACCTCGAGATCGGTAAGAGACTAAGAACACATTTTTAGCCCTAGCTACTTATATCTTTGCCTCTAGCACATCCACTTGGAGCTTTTATATTTACCATCATCTTCTCTCCAAGTCGGGATCTCGTCTTGTTCATCAACACATAATGAATTCCCTTGCTCTTCTCTTCGGGATCTCCTCTTGATGCTCATCAACACATGATGATGTCCTTTGCTCTGATTCTCAACATGATGGCTATCAACACATGATACCATCCAAATCTTCATCACCGTTGGACTCAATCTACTTCACAACTCATGGAAAATTGTTAATCCAAAAAGCACGGTTGTCTCAATCATCAATGCTCTCTATTAACACATAATGGATGCCCCAAGATTTTTCAATCTATTCCTTGAAGATTTACAACAACCCAAATCAAATTGAATGAAAATATTGATTTTCCATGAGTATATTGATGCAAATAATGCTTCATATACTCAAGAACTTTATTTTTCATTTAATCAATAAAGTATACCATAAACACATGATGGAGAGTCTTATGATTAGACGACAACCGAATTCAATTTAAATTGTCATGAGTATATATCGACTACACAAGTTTTATATACTCATTTTGATGGTTTCTAAGTCATGATCCAAATTATATAGAGTGGTGGAAAGTGATCAATACTCTTGTGACCATCAAAAATAGAATAAACTCCATTAAATATGTGTATATAAATAATTGACTTTAAATCAATATGTACATATTCAATTTTAGATTGCTTTGGACTTTATCCTATATTTCTATGTGTATACTACAACTACACAAGTTTTTATATACTCAAGGATTTGTTTCGGTGTAATGATCCTTATTTAATTTGGCAATATGAAAGGGATCAATATTTATGAAACATTAAGGTAAAGTATGAACTCTGCCTAAATGTGTGCATTCATGTATATATGGAATTGAAACATTATACACATCTTAAGGTTAAAACTATGGTGGAGTTTACCTTTTATCTTGAAACAAGGCATATGTCTAGAATTATTAAATTATCATTGGATACATACCTTTGGATCTCCATTTTTCATTTTGATGAGATTAATCAAAAGTATATTCAATAAACGAGTTAGTCTCATCTTAGGATTTATCAATATAAGATCATGAATTTTATATTAAAGGAATGCAACAATATAAATCAGTTTAACATCGAACGCATACCTTTGGTTTTCATCCTTTCATCCAATTGAGACTAATAAAAGATAATCACGATAATGATTTATCTCATAATAATTAGATTTGTCATTAAATAATAATTAAACATTAATTACCAAAACCAATCACCAAAACAAAAAGGAGATTGAACTTATAATCTCCCTCTTTTTGGTGATTGATGACAAATCCTATATTAATTATCACATTTGGATGAAAATATCTATATGATGAAGTTTGGAGATGAAAGATCAAATAAGCAAAATTTTAAATTTTGCAACTGCAAACACATTTTCCCCTTTTGGCAAAAGACATAAAAACTAAGTAAACACAAATTGGGAGTGCAAGGGGTGCAAGCTCACAATAAAATTCTCTCCCTTAACTCCAACATCCCTTTTAAATTAAGTATCCAAATGAGAGGATTGGGATCACAATAATTCTCCCCTTTTGGCATTAAGCACCAAAAATGAAAAACCAATCCAAAAAGGAGGTCTCTTAGAGTATCAAAAATACCATTGAGATAACAAGTATAGAGCTTGGCAAAGGAAGCATTCGAATATCACTTACAAAACATAGAGGGGGATTTTAAATCTTCTTATTATGACCTAAAAGAGTAAATCACTTGAAAAGAGGCTATATTTTGATTTAAGCACAATAAAAGGATATTTAAAACACATTCAAATAAGCTCATCATTTTATTAGGCTTTTCAACATTTCAACATGACTCACTTGAAGAGTCCTTAAGTTCCTAATAGGGCTTAAACGAGGAAGATACCCAAATGAGCTTCAAATTTTCATAAAACTACTTGAAAGAAGGCTTTTTAAAGAAGAATCATTTGTAGTACCACTTTTGATGAAAACATGAAACTAGTAAATATCAATTTAAAAGGTACCACTTGTAATGTTTATTTTTCAATTGATACCTTATGTAAATATTTTTTTTCTTCAAGTCATACTATTTGTAAAAGATAATACTTGTAAAGATCATTTAGCATGAGGGTACCACTTGAGAAAATCACTTTCAGTTTATTTTCAAATTAGCTCAATATGGAATACTCCCCTTTAAACTTTTCAAATTACAAAGAATCTCACAAAGAGAGTTCTTGAGAGATTGAACTTTCAATTAAGCTTAAAATGGGGAACTCATCCATAAAGTTTTGAAATACCATGAAAATACTAAAAAAGAAAGAGGATACCAATTATAAACATTGATACCACTTAAAGGCTTGTTTTTTAGTCTTAAGAAATTGAAGTCACTTGAGAGATACCACTTGTAAACAAATACACAAAACTTGATTAAACAAGCTCTCAAATGGTTCTAATAAAAATTATGGAGCCTTTTGCGTTTAAACATGCACATATTTTGTCTTGAAATAATCTTCCAAGTGAAATCAATTAAAAGAGATTAAAAACACAAAGATTTATGAAAATATGAAGTATCAGAGCAATCAAAGACAACTTCATTTGAGCTACGAGTGAGGACTCAACAATTGATTCTTTTTTATCTCCAAGAATTAATGAATTTGTCATTTAAGACCACTTAATGTAAAATCAATTTTCAAGATCATGAGTTCCTCAAAATAGCTCAAAATCATAA
Organism: Guadua angustifolia; assembly: GCA_036346375.1. Taxonomy (NCBI): domain Eukaryota; kingdom Viridiplantae; phylum Streptophyta; class Magnoliopsida; order Poales; family Poaceae; genus Guadua; species Guadua angustifolia. Next base: position 63,549,602 of record CM070502.1, on the reverse strand, counting down.
AGTTTGATACAAAAAGAAAGATGCCATTGGAAATATTCACAATTTTTTCAAATATTTTTTAAACGATTTGAAAATTTGCAAAAAGATACTTTGGGATCATAAGAATCTTTTCCAAAGTGAATTTTTAAAAATGGAAATTATATTCAAAAGATATCCCAAAGTTTACTTTGAAATCTGAAAATTTTTTAGAATAAAACAGCCAAACTGGCACTACTGTAGACACACCGTCGATAGTGCTGGGTCAAGTGCTATCGCTTTCGGTAGGCTGGTAGTACCAGTGATCAGTGCTACCACCTTCACCAAGCTGGTAGTACCAGTGGTCGGTGAGTCTTTTTTAAATCTTTTCAAATGAGGTCCAAATGATTTTGAAATATAATTTGAAGCCAAGATACTACTTGTAAAGACAATGAAGCCCAACTTGAATACCAAAATCTGACGATATGTATAGATAGGCTATTTTGGGTCAAAGTAAAGATTTTGAGGAAATTTTGATTTTAAAATAGGATTTTCAATTTTTAAAGCTTGTAAAATATTTGAAATACATATTAGAATACCTTTACAAAGCTTTTCACAAATTTGATCCTTTTAAACATGAATTTTGACTTTTGACCAGAAGGGGTTATTTTGAAATAACCACTTGTAAAACAAAGTCAATTTTTCAACACAAAAACCAAATGAAGAAAAAGATGAGATAATAGATTTCAATTTTTGTATGTGAGTTTAGAAAGCCATTTGGAACCAAGATATAGCAAAGAATTCGGTCCTAAGGTGAAACTCATAAACTGCACTATTATGACCAATATAGGTCAAGAGTAGTTTTTGGGCGAGCTTCAAAATCAAATAACTTTGATTGGTTGGACTTTTGGAAATACCTTTCTTTTGTTAAATGAGTATTATTCTGCCTTAATTGTTTCTTTTCATTTTACTAATCTAAGCACTTTTGGCACTCTCTCCCAAATCCACATAATTAGTGGATATTTTTTCATCAATTTCTTCTAGCTTCATATGATTTCCCACAACAATGGTGTCTATGTATTCCAATTTCCCAGCATTAGTTTGTGCACGCAAATGTTCTTTTTGTTACCTTCTTAGGATGCTCACTGTAGGAATTTTCTCAATGTCAGGTTGAGCTTTTTCCACTATTTTTGGGGAGTGATTTGACTTATTCACTCCTTTATTGTTTAAGATGTCTCTGTGGAATTGAGTCTCGTGTGCCTAGAGGTCTCCTCCTTCTCTTCTCATTAGGAGTAAGAGTGGATTCGATAACTATCTAGGGTATTTCCACTCTCTCTGATGCATTTATTATAGGTATTTGAGATTTTGTTACTCCCTTATGATCAGTGAAGGCATCGAACATGTTATTAGCTATTTGTTGCAAATTTATTATCCTTAGAGCTTCAAGTTTGGATTCTCTAGTGCATCGGTCTAAGGACTAGCTAGATTCCAGTGACATTCCAATCTATTTCATGATATTCTTTAATGTGGTACTTCTATTCCTCTAATGCTAGGAAATTGCCCTCATCGAAGATACAGTCAGCATACTAAGCCGTAAATAGATTCGTTGTCATATGCTCAAGTTATTTAATAATTAACAGAGATTCATAACCTACATAGATCTCTAACTTTCGATGAGGGCTTGTGGATGTACGCTGTGCTAGTGAAATTCGCATGTATGTAGTACATCCAAAATTTTTCAAATGTGAAATCATTGGTTCTTTCCTACGTACTAACTACAAAGGGAATATGTGTGGTATGCAGTTGGTCTAAATTGAATTAATGTCGTAGTATGTAGCATTGCATGGTCCCAAAAATTGGTGGGTGGCTTACAATTCTGCAAGAGTGGCCTAGTAATAATTTTTATTTTTAATTAATGAGTCTACAGGGCTATTTTATGTGTGAACATGAGGCATTGAATGCTCTATATTAATGCCTGGAGCCATAGAATAATCATTAAATACCTTTGAGGTAAACTCGTTATTATTATCCATTTGAATAGACTTAATCCATTCGTATGAAAATGAGGCTCTTAATTTTATAATTTGGGTGATTAATTTAGTAAAAGTATGGTTCTTAGTAGATAAGAGGCATACATGGAACCATCTAGTAGAAGTATCTATCAGTACAATAAAGTATCTGAAGGGGCTTGATAGGTCCACAAATATCAATTTGAATTCTTTCCAAGAAACTCGATGATTCTTCTCGAACTTTTGGATAAGAGGGTCTAGTTATGAGTTTCCCTTTAGTAAAAGAAGTCTTTAGGTCAAGACAAGTCTATAGTTTTTATGTTATTTCTAGTAGATTTGTTCATAATTTTTCTCACAACAATCAACTCTAGATGACTCAGTCGATCATGCCAGATCTTAAAGGGTTATGGGTTTTTAAGTACTGTTTTAATCGCAACATGTCCTTCATGTTTTATATATGTGTGTAGTATAATTTTAAGAAGGATGGAAGTTTTTCAAGTACGTATTCATTGCAACCGTTAAACTTAGTCATAAGTAGGTATTATATACCATCCTCATTATCTAGTTCTACATAGAAACCATTTAGATGAATATCTTTTAAACTTAATAGAGTATAACTCTGACTCAAGATATAAGTGGTTGTAATTCTGGTAAGCAGTTGGTTAGTGATGCGAATTGAAAAGTTGCTCATTTTTTTCATGGTTTTTTTAAAAATTACTTACGATGTAACTAAGATTTTATCTGTTGTTTATTATCAAACTTCTTGCTTAGTCGTCGAGTGGTTTTAGACTTTTGCTAATTCTTTAGAAGAAAACAGAGATAATTATATTTTATAATCCATTCTTAAATCAATAGCAAAAAATTTTAAAACATTTTACAACTATTGCACATCTCTACTGTTTTGATACTATTTTGGATGATTAGATGAAATTATCTCATTTGCAGAGCGCTTTCGAGGGAATATGTGAAGCATTTGATCTTGATTTTTCTAAGGCCTATACTCATGTCCATAATGAGTTTATTTATAGTTTTTGATAAATATTATGAAAAGTTTGGCAACATAAGTAAAGCAAAAAGAATTGTCTCAACAATGCAACAAGCACGAGGTAATTCGAGCATTTCAAGCATGTGGAAGAAGCTAAAAGGTAAGGCACCTTGTTCATCTTCCAAAGCATCGAGCAAGTTGTAATGGAATCCACGAGTAGAGATTAACCAATATCTCGACATGCCTTTTACACAGACTGGGCTTGACATCGGGGATATCAATGAAATCAACTTGCTCTTGCAGTGGAAGAATCACTAACGTATTTATCTTGTGCTATTACAATTTGCAATAGATGTACTTGTGATTCTGGTGTCTACTATTGTCATGTCAGAAGCTACTTTCAGTTTGGTAGGGAGGATACTTAAGCCAAGGAGGTTGTCTCTCACGCTTGAAATGGTTGAGACAATCACTTACCTCAAAGACTAGGAGTGTGCAGATGAAATAACACAACATCAGACCAAGGATTCATAGATCATAGAGGCGTTAGTCAATTTTGACCACCTTGACCTCGACTAGTCTATGTATATGTATGTAGTTACGATACTATTTTCCTTACCATAGTACCCCATACTAGGATAAGGTTTTTAATGAGCCTATAATCAGGGGCGGAGCCAGCCCAACCCAAAGCCTCGGGCCAAGGCCATGAAAATAGCTAATTAGTCACTGTTTTCGACTAACCAAGACTTAAGGGGTGTTTGGGATAACTCCAGCTCCACCAAAATCTGTAGAGTTGGTAGAGTAGGGTATTTCTAACTCTAGAAATTTATAGAGCTGGAGCTGTGGGTACATTAAGAGTGTTTAGATAGATTATCTTGTTTACATTTTAGACTAAAAATATAAACTTAATGCACTTTATTTTAGCATATAAGTTTCAGATCTGAGCTGGAGCTGGAATCTGAAACTCTACCAAACAAAGTCTTAAGAAGTAGCTAATTACCAATAACTCCAGCCCAAAGCTAGCTGGGCTTCCCATATCAGGCCTTGGGCCCAGGCCTAGGTTGCCCGAGGCCTGGCTCCACCTCTGGCTGTAACTTTGCACTTATTCAAGAATAAATAAAATTTAGTTTTTTCTTCAATGCCTTAACTCTGTGTATCTTTAACTCCTTTCTTCTGGTTGTAATAGTACAAAAGGATCAAATATAAGCCACCACGGTATAAAGCCAGTTTGACTTGCAGACAAATCATATCTAAACTAGCGGATGCAAGATAAACCTGCATGACACGGCCTAGACCCACATCCCGCTAACTGCAAGCCTGTCTTGCATTGCATGGATCCATATTCACTTTTTTCCTCTCGTCCCTTTCCCGAGGGAAAAAATAGAAGGAATAAAAGGCAGGCCTCCTCTCCTTGATTTTGGAGCTCGTATATGCTAGCCTTCGAATCTTCATGGCACCCATCTTGGCACAGTGACGTGCCAATGATTACCAGCTCCATACCTGCATTAGAAATACCCCATCATTCGCTCACCGCGAAAGCCTTGATTGAGCCTTCTTTCTATCACTATTAGTTCAGCCTCACTGGAGAAGGGACTAGCGAGTAGGAGTATTTTTCTCTCCCAAGGTACACTATTTTGAAAAGGGAGACTAGTTTTAGGCTAGCATGGAATGTTTGTAGTTTGTACAGCATTTGTTTGCATGTCACTTCCTTTGATTTCTTTCCTCATGAGTGTGGATAAAAGTCTTCAATTGCAAAGAATCGTGTAGATTTCCAAACAGGATCTGAAGATTTTTGCTACGCGTTCTTTCTACTCGTATTTTACCTTGCAAACAAGTCTTCGATGGAAAAGGATTGTGTAGATTTCTAAATAGGATCTAAGGATTGTTTTTCTTTTATGCATTGATATTATGTTCCATTTTGAAGAACATAAAGCACTGTACGCACCGAAATCTCGGCTTTTCTAGTCTTATTATGCATTGATATTATGTTCCATTTTGAAGAACATAAAGCACTGTACGCACCAAAATCTTGACTTTTCTAGTCTTATAGTACCTTTTTTTAAATCTAACCTTCGTATGAACGCAATTGCAAAATAGCCCCTCTCTCACTGTAGAAGTGCCGATATGTGACATGTATCACCTGTTGCACTTGTGTACTGCAGTAGATCCTGCTAAGCTAAGGTAGCATGGTAGAAACTTGTTGTGCTCGGACACTACGGTAGGTCTTGCTCTTGTGCCTACGCTACCGCCCTGACGAGTTGTCTTGCTGTGGCAGCAGCCTTGTCTGATCGTGGTAGGTTTTTACCACGTTACCATAGCTCGGCAGGACTAAGTCGTGGTACACGAGCTCAACATGACCAATCGCAGTGCACGAGCGCAATAGGTGATGTGTTATTGTCGGCGTTTTCATAGTAGAGAAGATGATTATTTTTATAATTACATTCGTTAGATCTGATCTGCGGAGAAAAAATGGTGGAGGAGTAGATGGAAAAGTTTGTACACACGAAAAAATATGTACGAAGGGCCTAGGAAGCTAGAAACCTCACGTGACCTGCTCATCCCATGACCACGCTGGCGCATTCCTTCCACTTCCTCTCTTTCTACTCATCCCATCAACACTTGTACAAGTTATATCAAGAGCTTACAGATACAATCAAAAAGGAAACACTAGATTTTTGGGTTCTCTCCTCCATCTGTGAATCCATGTTTCTCCTCACATTCTCCATACCCAAGCATGTGATTTGCCGATTTCCATGGCCAGCAACTGAACTGGCTAGCTACTTCGTGCCGCTACTCTGAATTCCCATAGCTTATTGGAGTATCATATGAAGAAATTTGATTGGTTTTTACTGTGAGCTTCGAATTACGATTGCATGTATATTTGGGCTAACGTTTGAAGAAATTGATTTTGGGGAGGAGCACCAGACAGATTTGTGAGGGCCGATGGCTCCCGGCAAGTGCATGTATGTGCCAATAGCGCGTTGCTGTCATTGGCGCCGTCGAACGTCGAAAGGCTATGACGGTGCCACACTGAGGCCCATAGCGACGGCGATCTTCAGCGCCGACGACGATGGCTCCGACCGGGGTTGACGACCTTCACAACCGGTGGCAAGAGACTAAGGCTTCAAAAACCGGCGAGAGTTCGGAAATCTTGACTGAGATTTTGGATTAGGGCGAGATTCAAAATCTTCTCCAGATAAAAAATAAAAATAAACTAAATTGCTAAAATAACTTTAAAAATTTTGGTGAGATTTTGGCAAATCTCGTCAAATATCATTTTTGACCGAAATTTGACTCTTTTTTCGGATTTGGCCCATTAATCCTTAAGAATGTCATCTTCCATGAAAATTTATTGAAAAATCGAATTTTGAGGCATTTTATAATTTTGGCAGAAACACTATTAGATTTTTATAAAATTGTATAAGTTTGATCATACTCTCAAAAATTTATATAGGATCATATACAAAAATTTTCAAAATAATTTAACTTCATTTATTATCTTTTAAAAAATAAAAATAGAATGAACATAAGCGAGACAATAACATTATCAAAATTTTATAAATTTGCTTGAGTGTAATCATGATCTAAAATTTTTATGAGAGCTTAAAATTTTCCTTAGAACCCTTCTATAAAATTTTAAACTTTTTGTTTGCTCAATTAAATATATGGATGCATTGAACTTCATTTATATTATCTTCCAAAAATAAAAAACACAAGGAACACAAATGGTACAGTACCATTTAAGAATTTTATAAATTCAATGGATTGTGATCATAATAAAAATATTTTATAAGACTTAAGCATTGCCTCAGAACCCTTCTCTAAAAGTTTCAAAAATTATAACCCTTTTTTGGTTACCCAGTCAAATATATCTGTTGATCATCAGGATTTTATCAGGATAGTAGCACTGTCATATTTTTTAAAAATTTCTCAGGCTTTGTCATCACATTAAAATTTTATGAAAATATTAGTGATGCTTCAGGAACATCCACAAAATTTTTTGAAAATTTCCAATTTTTTCATTATGTTGAAATTTGTTAGTCAACCTTTAGTAGTACTATCCTAATTTTTTAAAATTCCTTAGGCTTGATCATAATCTAAAACTTTTATGGGAATATTATTTATGCATTAGAACTATCTAAATTTTTTTTGAAATTTTCTAACATGGTTTGCCTTATTTTTCATTCGGTTGAAATTTTATTAGTCAGAATTTTTAAAAATTCCTCAGGATTATTCATTATCTGAATTTTTTGGGAACATTAGTGATGTATCAAGACCATCCACAAAAAAATTCAAATATTTTTAACATCGTTTTGACTATTTTTCTCTCGGTTGAATTTCGTTGAGATTTCGGCATTTCTCAACGAAATTTTGGTCGAATTCAGTTCAAAAATTCTGGATTTTAAATTTCCTTTTTGAATTTTGACTAGATTTCATTTGAAGTTCTAATATTTCGCTAAAATTTTGGATTTTGTCCACGTCCGAGATGTGAACCACAAACAAAATTTGAAACCCTGCAAGAGACCTCATGACAGTAGCACGGGTCCTCCGAGCACAGACGATGTCAAGTTACAGCGCGTTCATGACAGTGCATCACCACTCCTATATGGCTAAAGCTATAAGCGAAGTCAGGATAAAAATGGATGGTGGACTAGGTTAAATTGGGACAAATGTATTAAATAATTTGTGTCATGTTTTTATCGGTTCGAGATTAATACAAGTACTTCATTATTTGATAAATACTTATGCAACATTCGCTTGTCAAACTTTTAAAAATATATGAATAAGTTAACAATAATAAATCAAACAAATCAACTATTGTATCTATTTAACTTATTGACGCAATTACAATTGATAAAAAATAATATATCACAAAATGGGATCATATTGCATATGATGTTGTTGTGATAAGCCCACTAGGCACTTGACAACTCACTTGCTTCATCTTCCCTACTTGTTCACCGTTGCTAGGGCTGCGCATACTATATATTTGATAAATACGGTATGACAAATACGTATTTTAAATACAGTAATTGAAATGCATTAGCAAATATATCAAATAGAACTTATGCTCGGTATCAGTAAATACCATATTTACCAAACTAACATGAATTGTACTTTTTACTTATCGTGTTTGACATTGATTTGGTTTCTAATACGCACATTTGACATTAATTTATCTAATTATACATTACTAAAATTTATTATACACCTTTTGACCATTAATTTGACAAATCTAATTATACTATTTTCATATGAAACCGTGTTTTATACACATTTGACCATTACTTTATTTAATTATACGTGTATTTTATTTTGGAATTTCCATTTACTCATTATTTTTACCAAAAAACCGTATCCCCAAAATTAGATTTTTGACATAATGCGTTAAATACCATAAATTGATTGAACTGAGTTGATCGATTCGATACAACTTTTCTGGCACAGTTTTTCGGTTTGGTAAAATCATGCGTAGCCCTAGCCATTGCGGTGGTGGGTTGCGTGTCGCCGCACACTCATGCCCTTGCTGGCTCTTCGGTATCCACACGACGCCCTAGCCATAGCCTCATAATCGTTGACTTCCCATGATGCGTATCAAGTGCCCCCAATTTTATAGTCTCTGTATGAGTCAAGCGAAGTTACCATTACCAAATTAGGCCTTTAATAAACAATAGCCCACTAAGCCACATGGCCTAATAAACTGCTAACCACCCAACAAAGCTTTTTCTTTCTTAAACTACGCCATGTATGTGTATATTTACCGTTGCTATATCAAAATTGAACACTGATGCTACTAAAAATAGATACTTAGGATCTGACGGCCTTTCGTTTAGCTCGAACTAGGATTCACAAAATCAATGAAAATCGCTAGAAAATCACGATTATCGATCGTATTGGTGCGACTCGGCTTCTAAAACCGCTCAGTGAATCGGTCAAATTCAAAAATTCAGAAAAAAATTACGTGACATAAACCGTTCGAAAAGCGCTCGATTTTTGAAGAAAATCGACGAAAATCGCTCAAAAAATAGACCACAAAAAAACTTCAGCCAGTCTGTCGATTTTCTATGGAAATCAGACGATCTACCATGAAAATGGTCTATTTTTTAATGTTTTTCTAAAAATTTTGATTTTGAAACTCTACAATTTTTAATAATTTTTATTTAATATTTTAGTTTTTAAAATTTAAATTTCGAGCGATATTCTCCGTGTAGATTTTGTTAACCTAGCTCGAACCAAATGGAACCCAACTTGGACTTCGCCCCTGCGGCCGATGGGCCTCGATTCGCACGCATGGGTGGATGGCGCGAGTGGTGTAGCAAGAAGGCCAGCTGCCTCACGTGAGAGGTTACTTTTTGTGTGAGCTATGTACAGAAAAAATTTCGTGTGCATAGGAGCGTTAGGGATAGAAAAGCATTGGCTTCGTGCGCGCGCCTTTCTTTCCGAGATGAGAGGACGACCATTCAAGGACAGACATATCCCATGGTATAGCGTTGCTGTGCATGAGCTCAGGAACTCTGTACAAAATACTACTAACTCTCTGTTGCTCCCTGGCCCCATTAATGCCTGCCAAAGTGCCAATGCCTAGAGATCTACCCACTAGATTTCGCTGACCTCATCAATCCCGCCGTACTTGCTCTATTTGCTTACAAATATATACGTTTTGGGATATAAATTTGATTCTAAATTTCTATTATAATATATTTATAAAACCTAACAAAATTATAATACTATAAAACTACCTTTTTAGGTAAGTATATACATATGAATCTAATTTAAATGTTTAAAAATATATTAATAGCCCAAGTTTTAAAAAGCTTAACTATGTCTATATCTAAAACAATATGTATTTATAACTAGAGGGAATACCTTATCAATATTGAAGTCTCACTGTAATCTTAATGTCTTCGGTCTACCTTCAAATTGAATGAATAAGGATGTATTTGGTAGGGCTCCAGCTTCATTAGATCTGTGGATTTAGTAGAGCTAGGTATTTCTAACTTCATCAGATCTATGGAACGGAACTGTGAGGATATTAAGAGTGTTTAGATACATCATCTTGTTTATATTTTAGACCAAAATATAAACTTAATTTACTTTATTTTAACCTATAAATTTCAGATCTCAGATAAAATTAAGATCTAAAACTTTATCAAATAGATCTTAACTCAACGAAGCAGAAACACCGTAAACCTCTCCCATTTCCATTCTTCATTTTCCAAGAGTTGCTGAGAGCCTGAGACAGCATCAACATATAGATGGACGGGACCAAGGGTGTAGCCCTCTAGTGGTCTAATTAAAACCACCAGGCGAAACAAGACTATTCAAAAGCTGGTGATGAACAAATGTAAATGTAATTAACGCAAGTGTGGGGTTCAGTTCAGTAGCAGTACTCTTTTGTCTGAAGGTGTGTGGCAAGTTTGATGCTGGGAGAGCACAGCCTGTCAGCACAGCAGCTGCTGGCCTGCTGCAACCCTGCACAGAGATTCGAGATCTTTTGGCTGCCTTGATCATATGCACAGACCACACAGAAATGAAAATCAAGCGGACTGGTGTGTGAGGTCACTAGGGGGGAGGTTGGGTGACTAAAGGCAGGAGCTGGACAGTGCCACGGATCCAACGGGTGCTGGACTAGTGTGTGAGGTCACTAGGGGGAAAAAAGAAAGAAGGCAAATATTTTTTTTAGGGGGAGAGGGAAGGTTGGGTGGCTAGAGGTAGGAGTGCCACGGATCCAACGGGTGTTGGAGCCGTGGCGTGTCATATCTGTTTGGTAAGGTGAAAGTATGTTAGTTGGACTCTCAGGCATGGTATAGAGATTATATCGGTTCAAGTCTTATTCCGTTGGACGTATGGAGTCGTGAATGTCGTCGCTATCAATTCGTTGTCATGGACGACATTAAATATGAGAAGCGAGCATCGACCGTCAATAAAGATCCAGTATACACAATTATTTGGAAAGAAAGAACTAAATTTTATTCATTGGGTACATATTCAAATTTATTATCTCGTTAAAAAATCTTACATCTTAGAGTGGGGTTTTTCTGGTGAGAAAAATAATATAGTAATAATATGTATACATACTAACTACTCCTTGATGTCCAAATTATTTATGTGTTCTAGTCAAAGGAGAGGAAGTAGGGGTGAAGGAGGGTGAGAGGAGAGAGAGAGCAGGGATGATTAAGTCGTAGGGAGATAGCAACCACATCGGATTGGGTCATTAGAGAAGGCAAAAAGGAGAGGTAGTATTTGACGATAATCGAGACCTCTAGGGCAAGGTATTTGATGATGAGTTGAGTTTTTGATAAGATTTTTTTTATAAAAGTGCTGCTTTCATACTATGCTCGTTCAGTCGTGTTGTGCCATACTATTTATGTGCCAAGGTTTTTAAACCTATACTAAGGGCCTATTTGGTAGAGTTTCAGATTCTAGTTTTATCTGAAATTTGAAACTTGTAAGCTAAAATAAAGTGAATTAAGTTTATATTTTTGGTCTAAAATGTAAACAAAATCATCCATCTAAACACTTTTAATATACTCACAGTTCCAACTTTACGAATCTAGTGAAGCTAGAATTTTCAGTTTCACCGGATTCATAAATTTGATGAAGCTAAATCCCTATCAAACATGCCCTAAGACATCTGCCGTGCTTTGTATCGTGTTGGCTGACTATGCCTGAGGGCCAGCCTAAAAAGCAAGGCCCATTGTCCAGGCATAGGGATGACCTTCAAAAGCCTGCACAATGAGTAGTGCTCAAAATGATCCCACTACTTTCACAAACACTAGTCTCCCATGCCTATCTTCATCCTTGTTGTCTTGTGTTAGCTCAAAGTTTTAGCATGCGTCAGATTGATATGCAGAAATGCAGCAAGGCCTAGCCCATATCCTGCTGAAAGATTCATATAAAGCAGCATCTTTGGACGCATTGCTTTGGCCTCCTCTTGCCCTGTGAGCTTCATGCTCGCATTTGCTCAAGCAAAGGGAAAATTGCAGTGTGGAAGCAACCTAGCCACAAGTTGAGTAGTAGGCAGGTAAGTGTGTAATATTCTTGTCCTGGTTCTTGGATTTCTTCTTTCTTTTTACACAGGTTGATTCTTGGATTTGATTAATATGATGATAGAAACCTAGCCTTGTTTGTTTCTCCTTGCCAGAACTGTTCGCTACATATATCCTGTAGGGGACGAGTGATGGCATCGGTTATTTAGGCACATGCATGAGTCATATTTTTAATGCATTGCGCATTAGCGTTAGGCTAGTAATTAACCACTAGTAGTGACTAGTGAGTAGTGAGGGAGCCTTTCCTTCTTTTATGGTTTGCCTCACCAGTGACCAATCATGAGGTGATAAATCCCATGAAGCTTTTATCATGTTCCTTTACACCCTTTTAACTAATCTATATAGGCCTCAGCTCTTGCCCACTTCAATGCCATGCTCCACTATAAGCTAGGTGTGCATGTATACGGATGGGCACGAAAACCATGTCGTTGACACTTTTGCTCCTGAGAGTGGGGCCCATTGGTTTTTCTGATAGTTTGTGAGGAGCGCCCAAGCCAAAATCTCTGACCCAGTGTCAAGATCAGGGAGGGCTGCTCCCTGGTGGCTTTGATTATGTTTGCATGGTTTTTGCCTTTCCTTTGATCATTAGGCCTACCAGATATGTGATAACACCTCCCTGCCCCAATTGTTTTCTTGTTCCTTTTAGACGTTCTATTTGGAAGTGATCATCTTTCCATTTAAGGATGTGCATGAGGGCCTGAAGCTTCAGAGGCTTCTTGTTTTTTTGCCCTCTTGTGAGCCACACAACATAGTTCTTGTGTTGCTTATGATTGCTTTGGAGGAGGCATGTGATTTGGCAAAGGCTTATCTCTGCTCGCTCTTCTTCAAGGAACCTTTGCTTCGGTCTGTCCTTTTTTTTTTTTGAGTTGCTAGTCTATTTGGTGATCTACTGCATCTAGGACTTAATTTATCTGCAGTTGTTCACACCAGCTTCTTGTTGGTTTCTTCACAACAATTTAGTTTATTGTTCATGAACCATTCAATGTGCTATGATCCATTTAGGAATGTGTTGAATCTAGTTAGGCTTCATCCTACATGAACTTATCAATATACTACCATTCAAACTTGAAAAGAAGTTGTCTGAAGATGGAGGATTAATTGTGACTAGTGTCTTTCTTAAGAGTTGTTAATTCAAGATTATACTCTCCATTTTTGTCTCCCTTTTTTCTCTCGATGAAACTTTTTAGTATGAGGATATTCCTAGATGTTGTACGGTTGATTCTAGTGGTACTGCATTTACTATATATCTTTCTAAACCTTGTATTTACTAGATATCTGTCAAAAATCTTGGGAAGAACAGTGTGTCCAGTGGTCTGATTCGTGTGGCTGTGTGTGTCAAGGCTTTGCTTAAATCGCTGCAATTGTTGGAGATTTCCGAGGCTGCAATGAGCGGTAATCCATCGTTTTCGCATTTCGGGTTGGACGCCATGAACGGCTACTTCATGGCGAGCAGTAGTGGCATCCTCGGCGCCGACGTACTACCGTGTCGTCCGAGCATGCCGCCGCCTGATCATGGCGGCTTCGGCCTCGGCTTCTGCTTCGGTGACGCGGCCGCAGGGGGTGCTACGGCGGCGGCTGCGGACATCGGTGCGCAGTTCGCGGCGAACAACCTGATGCTCGCCTCCCTGGCAAGCCAACTCTTCGCGCCCGCTCCGGCCCCGCACGGCGGCCACCTCGCCGCAAGGACGCCGCCGGAGGAGGAGTTGAACGGCGGCTATGACGTCGTCAGCGGTGACGGCTCCGGCGCAGCGAGACTCCTGTGCCCCGGCCAGTCGGATGCTCATGCCATGGCTGTCTGGTCGTCGTCCAAGAAGCCATACTGCGACTGGAACAACGCCGACGGATCAACAACCGTATCCGTCCATGAGTCGTATCACCTCGCAGGACCGCCCGAGGCGGTGGGCTTCCACTACCCGCTCACCGCCGACCACACCACCGTTGCGCCGAGCGAGCTTTCGCTGACCCTCTGCTCTAAGTCCTCTTTGGACAGCATGGTGAACACCGCCGACCACTGCTCGTCGGAGGCAAGCCGCTCCGGGCTGACCCACAAATGCAGAGTGGAATCCGAGCTGCCGCAAGTGCATTGTCCGCAAGCGCGCTCCAGGCCGGCGCATTTCGCCGTGGTGGTGGCGCGCTCGAGGTACGCGCCGGTGGCGCAGCAGGTGCTCAACGATGTCGTCGGCCGCGTGCTGTCCGGCGTCGCGGAGGCCGCCGACGACTCGGCCAGCGGCGTCGACAGCGGCACGAGGCCGTCGCTGCAGGCGTCGAGCTGCTCGGCGGGCGTTCCGTCCGCGGTGAGCTCCAACAACCAGCTCATGGGCTCCCCCGAGAAGCACCCGTACGGCGGCGCGCGGTGGGGCGAGGCCCAGAGGGTCAGGAGCGATCTCCTCAAGATGCTTCAGCTGGTAAAAGCGTCTACGCTCTACACGAATCTCAAGGATTCTGAAACTAATTTCAGAGCATTTTTGAAGCAAGTTTCAGAGAATTTTTCGTGTGACATCAGATTATTATGTGTGTGCATTACAGTGATTAGTTTGATCTTTGATGATTTGCAGATGGATCAGAAGTACAACCAATGCTTGGATGAGATCCAGAGCACGACGGCGAAATTCAACGGCCTGATGCAGTCAGGCAGCGGCAGCATTTGCGCGCCGTTCGCGCACCGCGGGGTGTCGGCGATGTACTGCAGCCTAAGGAGGCGGATCACCGGCAAGATCATGGTGGCTGCGGCGAGCAGGCCTAGCCTTGAGGAGTCGTCGGTGACTGCGGCGGCGTGGGGCGAGAGGGAGCGAAGCTGGGAGTCGGCGTTCATACAAAAGCACTGGGCGGTGCAGCAGCTGCGGCGCGGCGAGCAGCAGTGCTGGCGCACACAGCGCGGCCTGCCGGAGAAGTCCGTCGCCGTGCTCAAGGCGTGGATGTTCGAGAACTTCCTCCGCCCGTAAGTTAGCCGATCGACTGAAGCCATGGATGAAAAGTTCAGAGGACGGCGATCTTGCTGCACTTGATTGAGTAATGCGCTTATGAAATGAGACTATTCATCATCTACAATTGATGTTTTGTTCAGGTATCCCAAGGACAGCGAGAAGGACATGCTGGCTGCAAGAAGCGGCCTCAGCAGGAACCAGGTACACAGTTAGCTCATTTTTAAGTGGAAGTGGATTGATTTGCTTCTAGGAATCTCTGATAAAAGGAAAGAAAACTGCACAGATCGTAAAGCCGATTACTAAGGTGAAGTACAGATTGGCCGGTGAGTATATTCGCTTCAGGATCTGTGCAGTTTTCTTATCGGGGAGCGTACAATTAATTATATGTTCTAGCGAAACGGTTCATGTGTGATCCTGAGAGATTTCGCGCTGTCAGGTGTCGAACTGGTTCATAAACGCGCGAGTTCGGCTGTGGAGACCGATGATCGAGGAGATGTACCAGGAGCTGAAGAGGAGCTCGGGTGGAGGAGGGGAAGGTCCAGCAATGGAGCACCTGAGCCAGCCAAGATGTCAGTTAGAACATGGCGAGTAGTACCCCCATAGCTGCTGCCTAAAACTTGCGCTGCGCATGGAGAGCTTTCCTACCATTCAGCTCTTGCCTTTGCTCTTTTTATCCTTGTAACTTTGGTTTCGTATATATAATTACCAGTGCAGTGATTGCATTCTGGTTGAGGTGCATGCATAACGCTGAATTCTGTTGAGTTGAGCAGGTTGTCATGGTTCTAGTAAATTTGGAGCCTGATTCTTGCTTTTAGATTCCAGAGATAATCCTAGACAACTTACTAGAATGAACACACACTTCGAAACCGAAGTATGAAAGTTTCAATGCATGACAACATTGGCATCAACCAATAATTCATTCATGGAGTGAAATTTGAAAGACCTGTGTGCTCGAAGTACAAACATTCTACTGTTCTAGATTGGACTATCTGCATTGCAGTACTGCACTACAGTGTGCTACTTCTTGAACCCTAGCTTAGCTACTATCTGGTGCACCATTTCTGGTTCCAGGATTTTCCAAGGCTTCCCACATGAGAGCACTGAGCACATGAGATGTTCGGCACAACAGCTCTGTCTTCACGCAAGTTGTATTGTGTGACATGACATTTCAGGGAAGCACCTCTCATAAATACAAGGGATTATCAGCACTAGCACTTGCTGCATAATCATGCTGTCATCACCAGCTAGTCTTATTCTTACCAATTAAATACTCGTTTAATATGTAGACATACCTTAGGTCCCATAAGACTACTAATCAGTGAAACCCCACTGCGATAAAACGCTAGTCCTACGAAATAGTTGCGAACATTTACCGAATACCGACAGGTGGTTCGTCTGGTTCGCCAGAATTTTTCTGGATCCCTGTGAGAATTAGACGTCCCTCACAAATTTTCTGTGAAATTTCTACGTTCGAAACGAGCCGTTACATTTCGTAGGCATTCTAATACTAGCTTGCGCTGTCTTGGTATCGAAGATCTGGATTAATTTGGGGATGGATGCGCACTCACAAGTGCAAATTCAAGATCAATGGGTACGATGCCACTACCAGTTGTGAGCTGACTGCTCACGGGAGGGAGGCAGGCAGGGCCACAAGGAGAGGAACATCGCTGTGTATGCATGGCCCGAACCCAAAGAGGATGACGACGGTATGGATTTGATTGTACGCGTCAGGTCTGGCGTGGAAATTATTATAATTATTATTGGAGTACACCAAAAGTGATAAAGAGTATAAAATATTCATTTAAGTGATATATTAGAGGTGGAGTATATACTCTTAAGTGTACGGAAAAGACTTATATATATATATATATATATATATATACACACACAATACATACATACATACATAGACAGACACACACATACCGACTGAGCCTACATGTGATTTTAATTAGTGCAACGGACTATCTAGTTGACCAAGCTCATTACGTGGCAAAACTATTAGTAAACATGTTTGTACATGAATGATTAATAAATGCTACTTAGTGCTTGTACATGAATTGTCTTTTTTTTTATTTAGCCATAACTATCAAATGTGATTGATTTTGATCTTTACATTTTATAGGATCCTTTAAAGAGCTTGGAAAGCGCGTCAAGGGACATATATCACCTACCACGCCAGAAGAGCTTAGATGGTAGGCGGCGCCACGGTAGGTCAGATGAGTGTGAAAGGAAGCGCAGGAACACGGAGGAGGCAGGCTGTCGTGGCAATATAGTACGACACATCAGGCTCGGTACCTCCTTCTGAACTCCGAGAGCTTAGCAGCAACGTGGGACTGGCTGCCTACTACGGTCGGCTGTCCTACTACGCACTCTACTACCTCCCAAGTTACCAATTATGGCAGGTGACACGTGTCACCTACCAGGTCTTTCAGGCTCTAACAAAGAGCTAGAATTGAAATTCTCCTCGCACAGGGGTTAATTTTGCGAAAAATGGTGACAAGGGAGCTAAAAAAGCAAAAAAATTTGACCTTTCTGTATAGGACTATATGGCCAACTTTACCATAAATAAGATTGGGTAAAGTATGGTTTGTGTTAGTTTGTTGATGCTTGTACCTTTCTAGAGCCGTCACGGCTGCTAGGTGTTGGTGATATGTCTTTGAGGTAATCATAGAGATGATTATATCATATCTATATTTATAGAATAATATGATTATTTTGAATCTTAAATAAATATCATTAGTACCGATCAATAAGTATGTGAATTATTCATGTAACTCTTTATTCATATTTTGATATTATTCTAAATTATCCCTCATCTTATATCATCATATGTGACAATTGTGATTTATAGATCAACATATATATTGATTAATGATCATATTTAACGGATCATCGATATAGGGAAATCAAATTAATAACGTGGATACATAGCGTAGAATATAGTGTTGGAGTGACCCACTATGAGACACTACGAGAATTGTTATATTCTTAAGTATCATCAATTGGTCTCATACATAATGTATGTGGGATTCTTAGATCTGAGATCATTATAGTTCCTTAGATCTGAGATCATTATAGTTTTCTACATGTGTAATAGTATACTTAGGTGTTGCCAAATGCTACTCTGTAACTATGTAGTTATAAAGATAGCTTTCAGGTTTACTATGAAACATATGAAGGAATGTGAGCAATCAAGATAGAATTCGCCTCTTCTATATAACATGAGAGATATCTCTGGCTCCTCTATGTGGTTGGATTAAGAAAGTGCATAACCATAGTGAATGTGATTGAGGAGTCAATTGCAACTAAGTAATCTACAACAGAATAGGTGAAGAATCGAGTTATCATAGGATGGCACATTTTTCACCTTGAGTTCGATCTGGTATCGTGAGGCAAATGAATCGGTATATAAGAACTATATAGGTTTGCTTGATATGATCTTTGTATATATTTAAAAGTCGCTATGCCCTACTTGAAGGCGCTGCCGACTTATGGGCTAAAGGAAGTTTCTAAGCCATAGTCAAATATGCATGAACATATAGGGTCACAAACTTAATGGGTTAGAATACAATGGTTCGGATTAGATCCGTCACTAGGGGATCAAGTGGACTTTGCACCTTAGTTTGGCCCCTAACATAGAGTTTCACCGAGAGGCTAAGGGTATGCAATTGTTGTACTACCACCGCACCCTACCAAAAACCCTAGCCATCACCACTCAGGCTCTGCCGTGCTCGCTGGCGCTGCCAACTTATGGGCCAAAAGAAGTTTCTAAGCCATAATCGAATATGCATAAGCCTATAGGGTCACAAACTTAATGGGTTAGAATAGATTGGTTCGGATTAGATCTGTTACTAAGGGACCAAGTGGACTTTGCACCTTAGTTTGGCCTCTAACACAGGGTTTCACCGAGAGGCTAAGGGTATGCAATTGTTGTACTACCACCGCACCCTACTAAAAACCTTAGTTGTCACCACTCAGGCTCTACCGTGCTCGCTGGTGCTAGCACTCTGATGCACTGCGTTATTTCCCCAAACATGTGAACTTTGGTAAAGGTGTTGCTGCTACTGCGACACTGATCGGAATAGTTGTTCGGGTATATTCGACTATTGCTTGAGGATGATTGACCACCGCTCAAGTACGACCGACCACTGCTTTAAGACGCGCATTATGTTAAATCTAGCTACTTCAACTTTTCTTCTACTACACCGTGCATTTGGTGGTAACGATATATAATCTCTTACTTGCTTAGTATCTTAGTTTACACAATATAATTTTTAATTTACACTAGTATAGCTTACCTATATTCCTATTTAACCTCCACCGGCTGCAATTTTGTTTGTCCGTTGCCGGTCCTCACTCCTCTTCGCTAGTGTTCTCGCCGTCGTTGAGTGTGGGAGAAACCCGTTGATTTAGGATGTGTTTGGTTGGTAGGATGAGGTTGAATGGGATGGGATAATCATATATCATTTGGTTTCATTGTTTTGGGTGAATGGAATAGTTCAGCATCTACAGGAAAATATTCCTCAAATTTGTATCACACTGTCCAGAATAAGATGGTTTCATTCAAACAACCAAATATATAGATGACATTCTTTTGAATCATCGATCTTATATATACCACTTGGTACAAACAAACAAACATACCCTTATAGAAGTGATTTTTAATCCTCACAAAAGTAAGTGATTCTTAATAATATTGCTGCTTTGTCAATTGCCATCACTAAGAAGATCGATCCAAACTAGGAGAGGACTACTATTGTGTCGACACAGCGGCATGCATCGATGCATGTATTTGCACAGGGTTCACGAGATTTGCAGGCCAATCGGCAATCGCTCATCAAAGATGATGATGTACTCCTAATTAATTAATCGGCACGGTGAGCTGGAGCAATTACGGCTGGGTTAATCACGTTGTTAGCAGCCAGCGGACACCAAGTGGCCAACAAGGACCTGACCTTTTCCGAAGATTCATGCGATTCCTTTGAGCACTACGGGACCCGTCTACGTAGGCCTGAATTGAGCTATTTTTCTTTATCTATCTATCTATTATATTATTAAAATGATAAAAAAAAGAAATCACCACATTCATTATGTAAAAAACCACCATATTCGTTTTGAAGGACTACAAATTTCCACATTAACCAGATAAAAAAGGTGAAAGATCTATACCATTTATTTTGATGGTCCAGATTAATTATAACAATATAGGTTAATCAGATTTATAGTGCAACTATTACAAATGTATAGGAAATATAACTCTATTTTCAATAATAAGCATCGGAGTTCTATATAAAATACGAGTGTTTTTTTTCTTTTAAAAAAAGTATATGTATTTCAGAAGTTGCACGAAGTTGCATGGGAAATTCAGCTGGTTATATTAATGTGATAGAAAATAAATCACCACGTTCTCTCTCAATAGCTAGAAATTCCCACACTAATAAGTGGAAAAGGAGAAAAGCCGTCTACACCATTGATTTTAGTGGGTCCAGACGATAACAGTCCAAATTAATTAGATTTATAGTGCAACTATTATAGTTGTATAATAAATATAACTCTAGCTATTTTCAATCATAAACATTAGAGTTATATATTAAATACAAGTCCATTTTAAAACGAAAGGATATGTATTTTAGTAGCTAGTCTATGCGGAAAATTCAGCTAGTTTCAAATAGGTGGGAAGTTGGTTCGTCGTAGTGACAAGCAAGGATTCAAATTTCGTTTTTGAATAAAATCTCGCCTTGGATCGAAATCCAAAATTTTGCCAAAATCTCGGTATTTCAGAAAAATCTTAGCAAAAATTCAAATTCGGTCCGTTTGCAATCGTAAAACACCAAAATTCGGCCAAAAATCCACAAATTTCGGGTAAAATTAACGAAATTTCTGCAAATTTCAACTGAACAAAAAATATTTTAAACGATGTCAAAAAATTTTGAATTTTTTTGGAGATTTCTGACACATAAATGATATTCCCATAAAAATTTCAGATGATTTTAAAGTCTGAGGAAATTTCAAAATTCGAACATTGCTACTTTCCCGAGAAAACACTGACCGGCAAGATTGATCCGAATGAAAAATGGTACAAACCATATTAGAAAATTTTGAATTTTTTGTGCATGGTTATGATGCATCATTAATGTTCTCATAAAACTTTAAGATGATGATCAAGCTTTATGAATTTTTAAAAATTCGGACAGTGCAACTGAAGGCTGACCGACAAATTTCAACTGAATGAAAAATGGTTCAAACCATGCTAGAAATTTTTGAAAATTTCTATAATAGTCCTTATGCATCATAATGTTACCACAAAATTTTCAAATGATGATCAAACTTAAAAAAAAACTTATAAAATTCTGACACCGTTACTACCTCCTTTATACTAATTCTGTTTTTTATTTTTAAAAGATAACAAATGAAGTTAAAATATTTCATAAAATTTCTTGTTTGATCCTAGACTTCTGAAGATAGTACCATAAATTTTTTATAGCATTACAAAGCATCTTCAATTTTATAAAATTCCAACAGTGTTTCTGCCAAAATTTTAAAATGTCTCAAAAAATAATTTTTGGACAAATTATCATCAAAGATCACTTTCTTATGGGTTATTGATGTAATTGAAGTCAAATCTGATCATAAAAAAGCAAAATCCAGATTTTTTTATGAAATTTCGCCCGGTTTGGGTGAAATTTCACCAAAAAATGAAATACTGTAGCATTTTCGAAATTTTTTCCCCAGCCGGTAATTTAGATCTCGTGGGGCCCAAAATCCAAAATTTCGCCGAAAATTGATGAAATTTCAATCCTTGGTGACAAGAGTGTATGGTTCGAGCTAACAATATTTAGCTATAAAGGCTTGGGAGAAAAGCCACACATGACATATATGATGGCATATTTGATCACGTATATATCGTACATGAGAGCCGAAGTTACATTGAATATTATCCACAACCGATTTACAAACGACAATCACAAGATTGCATTAGATATCGTTAGTTACAGTTGCTATACCTGCGCCTGTACAAGGTGCACGGCAAGTTAATTTTAATCCAACTAATAAGCTAACTCGTGGTAAAAATCATCCATAATACTTAGCACCTGGTGGTGCGTTAGCGTGATTGTACGAGTACGACTAGGCGTGTGTGCCGTTCAATATGGGAGAGAAGATGAAGGCTTGGGAGAAAAGCTAGCTGAGAAGCGCAATATAAGATCGCATTGTATATGTTCATTATCTTTTCTTTACATGATCATGTCTATTAAACCAAGTGTCCGATTTTGGTTTGAACCATTGTGATATATATGACAAGCTTAATAAAACAAGACCGATATTAAATATATTTTGAGAACAAAATGATAAAAATTGGTTCTCAGCTAGCAACTCTAAGTTCCCGCCTTTCTAGCAGCTCTAGGTGATGACACCTAGTAATTCTTTGTTGCTAGTAGTTGTAAGGTTCATTACCGAGGTGGGTGCAATTAGCAACTACGGTTGCTGGTAACTAGCAACTCTAGAGTACTAACAAGTAGCAATCTCCTCTAAGGTCATGTTTGGATTCATTAGCACTAACAATTAGCTGCTAAAATTAGTTGAAATGGATCCAAACAGTCCAGCTAATAGTTAGCCAACAAACCAGTTAATAGTTATCTCATTAGCTAGTTTTCTTCTGCTAATTTTAGCTAATGGATGGTCAAAAGACCAATTTGCCCTCGGCCCCTCCACCGCAAACAGCTAATTAATGCAAACAGCTAATTAATGCAAGGGTACAATGGACATTTGCACCCACAACTAAATTTCCAACCACCTATTAGATAGTAGATCTAAACAGCCCCCAACTAATAATTAGCCAGCTAATATTAGCCATTTATTAGTTATTAGCCAGCTAACTATTAGAGCTAATGGATTCAAACATGCCCTAATTATAAGCTTCACTACGTAGGACGTACATATCGGCAACTAACAACTCTAGTGCTAGTAACTATCAAAGCTCGAAATTAGTTGTTAGCTTTACATGTTACTTGCTATATTAGTTGTTAGCAGCTCTGTATGTTATGTAATACATTATTTGCTAGCATCTAGCAATTAAAAATTGTAGGATCGATATATACTAAACTAGCAATCAGAGGGGGGTGAATGATTGCGCGGAAGCTAAAATTAAATTTTTGATGATTTTTGAAACACCCAAATTCGGATTCAAATTGTCTGATTCGGATTCGACAAAAACAAAATGATATAAGTTCACTAAAACATTAATTCCTGAAGATCTCACCATTGGATTGATGTAAAATTTTAACTATGAAAACTAGATTCAATTTCAAAATTAACACAATAAGAATTAGCTCGATCGGATCTACGGATCTAGAGTTATGACCTTTGCAATATGACTATATTAATAATGACGAAAATTGATCTAACCCTAATTATGAGATTAATTAGGATTTACGAGTAATTAATCAATCAAAATTTTCAGATCAATCACTTGATGCCCTAGACAGATTTTGAATTGATCAAATCAAAATTATTATAATAAAACTATGAATCAATCTAAAAAGGAAACATGCACGAAGGTCGAAAAACGAGATTATCAACACATTAATTTGTAAATCTTAATCTTTATTGTTAAGATGTGTTCACGAGATGCCTCGAGCATCCTCAAAATAACCATTACCACTGGAAGTTGTCCAGCCGCAAGGAACAAATCTCCTGATCTCCAGCCGCAAGGCACTGCCGCATGAATTTTTCCTTCAGGGCACGGGTACTTCAGGCGTTAATGAAGCCACTGGAAAACCTCACGCACCAGAGACTCTATAGACCTTGTTTTTCGCACTACTTCTAGTCGCACGGCCAAAAGCACAATGGCCGCAAGGGCTTTCTTGCCACAAGAAGCACCAGCCGCCGGACAAAAGGTAATAGCCCCTAAAACCAAAAACACTAATATCTTATTAAATACATGTATGCATATCCACCTGATCTAATAACATATGATCCAATATATGTATACAACCCAGAATTCATATATGCACACGTACAGTCCACCTGCCGCACTCATGTGACTAACCAGCTCCACGTACAGCGTTCTCTAGCCTAAACGTCCCGCATGACATTCTTGACCATCAAGATCTAGATTCTTTCCTGAACCTAGTCATGAACCTCAATTCCTCCATGAACCTAGTTCTGATCCCGTCATCGACCACGTATGCCCTCGAGCAACACCTGCACATGAACAAACATGAAACAAATCCGAGTACAAGTCCACGACTTGACTCAAAATCAATCCATGCAACCACTCACACGAGCGCATTGCATCAAGCAAAATCATTATTATGCTATCACAAACATATCAAATAATCACATGAAATAATACATGCACGAACACCACACATGCCATGATCACAAGTACTTTGCAATGCCAATTTCATCATTAAGCCAATTTTTCAGCACATGATTTCACAATCTCCCCCTTGATGAAAACATTGGCAACACCATTTAGAATTGAACATTGCATTCACCTCACAAGAAAAATTTATTTTAAAACCAAAAAGCAAAGTGAAAAATCTCCCTCTAAAAAGAAGAAAAATGTGTGTGTGAATGTGCAATATGTGTCCAAAATTCTCCCCTTTTGACAATGGATTCATCAAGAATACAAAAGAGAGAACAAAATTTTTTTATTTATTTTTAGTTTACATTTTTTTTATGTACTGAGCATTATAAGTCATCCACAAATGTAACAATTTCATTACCAAGTCATGCTATCAAAAATACTTGCACCCTCAAATCGACACATAAAGAATGTAGAGTAATCATAACTAGAAATCAAGCACTATTAGCAATTTTTTGCATGGCATGATCTCCCTTACTCAACTAACTCAAAACCTAAAATTTTGTGCAAATCATTGATGTCTTTTTGTAAAGAAAAGCTGATTTATTGATTGATTGCAATAATAATAATTGCAAGGAATTATATGCACCATCAGCCTTACTTTTCAACCATACTAAGCAATCACAATCTTAATGTTTCATGGTTTCAGTTATACACAACCTCTTCCAAGTTCAATCAAAGTGCAATGATAAGTAGTCTCATAAAGAAGAACTGCGATAGCACATAACTTTGATCTTGCATTTATTAACAATCACTCTTTGAGCTTTAGCACTTAACTTTGATAAATTTCATATTTAGCACTTTTTGAGCAAGATCAAGATAGCCAAGAAAGTTCAACCATGTCAAGATTTAATTCAGTTGTCATTCCATTTAAATAGTCATGTCATAAACCACACCATATATGCATAAACATGAAGTTGCAAAGACCTTGTAACATAAACATGGCTTCAAATTACATATGTGTATGAACTACAATGCTCATTACTCTTTCATTGTTTTCCATTTTTTATTTTTCATTTAATAAACACACGAAATAAAAAAGTATGTTACAAAATATTACAAAGTTTTCAAAAACTCCTCCTAAAAAATAACCTCTTAAAAATTTTCTTCAAAATTGTCACCCAATGGGATTAATTTTATAAACAAAAAATGAAATAACAATCCTCCCAACAGGTAAACGAAAGAAATTTTCAACAAAAATCCATTAACTTCCCCTCAAATAAATAACCAATGAAATCAAAAGAGAGGTGTCGGTGTTTCGTATACCGGCAAGTAAATTTGTAGTCAAGGGGCCGCGCGTTCCCTCTCCTTGAATGGTTGACTCAAGGAGTCCAAGATGTATACTGGTTCAGGCCGAATGTCCCTACTTCCAGTTCGTGATGGTTCTGTATTGCTTTGGGCGCAGAGGACTGCGCCGTGTTACAAGCGAGGGCTAAGGCCTGGCCTTGAGCGCTCGTCTGAGTGGGAGTAAGGATTGTGTTGCTCGTTAAAGCCATCCCCTTCCTGGAGGGTACTGCCTCCCTTTATATAGTCGGAGGGGGCAGGTTACATGGGAATTTGGAAAAGAAAGGATGGGGTGTCCTACTCCTAGGAGTTCTGATCTTCGGTCTTGACGACTGATCGGCGCCTGCTTGCTTCGTGCTGGGTCGGTAGGCACGTCGCGTGGCGTGGTTGTCCGTTCCGTCGGGAAGTGGCACACCTACTTTCTGCGCGTCTGTCAGGTGCTGACGTCGTAGCGCGTGGCTCCAGTCTCGCCTCGGGAGGGAGCGTACCCTCCCATTGTACGTGACGAGACGATAAGACCGGCGCTTGACTTCGGCAGCCTCCTCGTCGCCTTAGGAAGGAGCCACCTGCCCCCGCACGGTCACTTTGAGCCGTCGTGTCCGTGGAGCAGGTGGCCAACTCGAGATTGACCGGCGATGGTCTAGCGGCCGACCCCTGGCGGAGATTGTGTTGGCTTGGTCGGTGCCTCATGGCGGAGGTCGGAGCTTGCAGGACGCCCGACCTATAGCGGGGGTCGGAGCCTGCAGGGCTCCTGACCTATGGCGGAGGTCGGACTGCCCCCTGGTCGGCTTGGTCGGGGACGAGTGTCCTTCGCGGCCCAGCGGGGCCTTTGGCCAGAGCCGAGCTTGGGGCAGCCCATTCGCTCTCCCGGGCCGTTGGGAGTATCCAGGATATAAGTATTCGTCAAGAGGTGATGATATATATGTGTTTGAGTTATCATGGTATGTTTAGTTAAACACAAGTATGAATCATGATAAATAAATACTAAGCATGAAAAGGCATGATATAAGATATAACATTATTGAACATGCTAGGGGATACATATGAGCATATGAACAAACATCTTATCTTATATCACAATTAGATATCTGTGAATGTAAAAGACATGAGTGTATAAAATAGCTCACAAAGTAGGTGAAAAATTATCGCACATGCCTCTTGAAGACCATCTCAAGGGTGACAACCATCCAAGTCTAGATCACATCTTACAAAAGATCAAGATCCACTAAGTATATGTTTTCCAACCTGCATCTGAAAAACCTACATAGCACTAGAAGATGTCGAGGCCTCGGTACTGGGGTTAGAAATAAAGTATTTACGAATCCAGTACTGTTGACAGTTGGAAAACGGGTTCCTCGCCGATCTTACTTGTTGATTAAGGGATCAACTAGGCCCCCTTTTCTGCAAAGGGTTTACGTCCGAATAATGCTGTCAGGATACTATGCTTGAAAGGACAGTGGACAGGGAAATTTTATACTGGTTCGGGCCTCTCACAATTGAGATAACAATCCTACGTCCAGTGGTTTTGCTATTGCTTGAGTTCGTACAGGAGTTTTGCATGTCTTTGTTGTATGTGTCTGATCTCTCTTTTTCTCCTCTCTTCCTATGATCTACCAAAGGAGTATTTATAGGCGGTGCAGCAACTACAATCGAATAACATGCCATTACTGTGCTTGAACGTGGCTATAATTGCCTCCCTTGATTTTTGCCATGCTGTGTCGTAGACATCATGGGCTTGGATTGTGGCTTAACGGTCTTTTAAACCGCAGCATAATTACCGCCACATCGTCTTTATGGACCGAGCACGACCTCCTGGTCATGCTCGGGATTTTCCTTCGACTCTGGCCGACTACTGCGCACATCCGAGCAAGCGCGCTCGGAGAACTAAGGCGCATGCTCGGGGACGAGCCTGGACATGGTCGGGGTGGATCCACTAGCTGGTCCGTCCGAGGATCTTCCTCGGGGACACCATCTGAGGGCATGCATGGTTGGTCGAAAACCACTGTCGGGGTACAATGGTTTTTATGGAAATTATTCAATCCCCGACAGCTAGCCCACAAGTGGAAATCTACTTGGCGGGGCCTTCCCCTTGAGCCTATATCCCCACAGGAGGGATTGGAACCTTGCAGTGTAACACTACTGCAGCATCCGAGCAACGCCTGATCGCGGACGAGCATGACTTGTCGAGGACCGAGCATCTGGCTTGAGACCCGACCAGAGGGAAACCCGGGAAAAAGAAACCAAAGGTCGCGACGGTTCCTTCCCCGCAAAGCCTTACGGGAGTGGTTCGGACAGTTTTTTGGGAGCCGCGCCTTTATTGGATAGTTTCGAAAACCGCGCTGCCGCGCGTCGACTCGTGAGCAGGCGGGAGCAGTTTTTGGCTTCCAAAAGGTTGCGCCCATTCGACTTCTCCACCTATATATATCAGCGGGAATAGTGATGAGAAAATCCTTCATCCGTACTCCTCAATCAAGCTCTCAAGCTCTTCTAAGTTCTAAACTCTTTCATTCTTGCGCTTTCTTCTTCATCCTCCCTCATGGCGAAGTTCGGTCCGAGCAAGATTAGCAAGGAGCCATTGCAAATACTCGAGGATCTCGGCTATCTGGATGTGGGCTCCTGGCGGGTTCCCAATGCCGAACGGGCTTAGAGCCCGAGAGTGAGTCGAGCCGTCTGCAACGACGAGATCGCCCTCTCCATTCTTGTTTTGATCTCTATCTTTGCGATCAACGGGCTTAGAATGCTAGTCCGAGAATGAGTTTCTCGAGTCCGTACTCACCCAATGCGACATTCATCTTGCATGAAGAAGGAGATCACTAATCTCGAGCCCTAACTCCATTCTTGTTTTGGTCATCTTCTCACATCTTTGCATAGAAAATTGTGGAGGATACCCACCCTATGACGTGGGTGCTATACCATCTTGTAGCCAAGGTCAAGAGCTTCACATCCATCCAAATGGATTCTTGAGGAACTAAGTTTTGGGTAAGTGGCAATCGCTTTTCTTGCTACCCATGTTCTGAAATTCTGCTCCTTGTAACTCATTGCTATTTTCCCCATGGAATCCATCTTCACCCCTTGATTCGGTCGGGTTTGTCGCAAAGAAGTTCGAGGAGGAGGGCTAGTGGTCGCTGCAAGCACGAGCAAAGGAAGGCATTGCCGCTCACGTGAGCTAGGAGGAGGTGAACCGTGAAGAACCGCATTGCGGACGTTTTCATCATCCACTCGGCCAAACCAACATCCACCTTGTGCAAAGGCAACCTTGTAGTGGTAAGTTTCTACCTTAGTCCATTCCATTAGAGCCCTAGTCCATCCCCGTGAAACCCTAGCTCATTACTTGGAAGTGTAGAGGATAATAGACAAACCAGTTGTTCTGAAACAGAACGCCATTTCGGACAAATCCGAGATTTTACTCGACATTCAACACCTTCTGATACTCGAATGAAGTTCGGATAGTCCGACTAGGAGTTAGCTTGACGGCTGCATTGGCTAACCGAGAAGGTCTGCTCGGACATTCCGAGGTACCACTCGGATACTCCGAACCTACCTTCGGATACTCCGAATCATATTTCGGACAGTCCGAAAGGAATTTCAACTTCATACCGAGAGGGTCAGTTCGGACAGTCCGAATGACACTCGGATAGTCCGAACCATTCGGACATTCCGAATGAAACTTCGGATAGTCCGAACATAATTTCAATTCAGACCGAGAGGGTCCGCTCGGATAGTCCGAAGTGAAACTCGGATACTCCGAACATAATTCAATAAAAGCTTTAAGACTTGAACTTTTAACGCAAAAACTCAATTAGTACTTTCATATTATGACTAGTACTACACATCATGAGCATTTCATGCATCTTTTAATCATGTGCATCATTTGAATTCTTGATTTGGTGTTTATGGATTTGGATTTTCTCGTTAGGTGTTGACGTTTCGGAAGGCACCCCTAGTAACGACCACGCCTTTCAAATCAAGAACGAGCAAAGAAGGCACTAGTTTACTCCTTGACCATGATTGCTCCTACTAATTGCAATTTATGTTTTGGAAGTATTTTATCAATTGCATGCTTACTTTCAATTACAATTATGTTTGGGTAGAAATTCGTAGCTATTACCACCTTGTGATGCCATCCCCTTATCATATTCTTTCCATGTTCCATTGTCGCCCTAGATGGTTGGTTTATTATTAATATATGGGATTCGTACGATTTGCTTAGCCATGCTTAGAACATCGTTAGAAACCGCGATAGATGGACTTAGTCCATTGGTCGCAATGATTGAGAATTATTATGATGAAGTTGATTTTAATTGTTGATTAATGAGTAGAGATATTGGTTAAGGACCCTAAGGATTAAATCCTGGTGACGTCTTTTTGAGTAACTATCGTAGTAACCACACGCCGCTTATGGGACCGGCGAACCAAGTACTTGTGTATGACTAGGTATGTAAACCATATGCACTCGAATTCCTTGAGCTTAGTAGAGCGCAAGGAATGTCCGCCGGAATTCCTTGGGCTTAGTGGAGCGCCAAGGAAGGTCCTCGAGTCCTCGACTTTGTTGAGTTGGGGATATCCAACAACGGGTGTACTCCTTGATCCACACACACCGAAGCATCGGGCACGCGGGATCGAGGGTCACAGATCATTCGGATGGTTTAGATACACTACCATGCATACCGAAAATGGTTTGTCACGTTTCGCTTCTACCGACACATCTAAGGAAATGTGTTAATAGCTTGGCTCACGAGTGTGACGGTCGTGTGGGTAAAGTCGCACTCTGCAGAGTTTAAACTATTGAATAGCCGCGTCCATGGTTAAGGACGATCACCGATTTGTCACCACCGGGCGTAGTATTAAGGTCTTGGTAAGAATGGGACGGGAGTGGGAAAAAGACATGAGTATTGGAGTACTCGTGTGTGTAGTCAAGCACCATGCCCACGATGAGCCTTTTGTTGTTTATCTTATGTTTTCCGCTGCTACTTTTTCCATTTTTACTCCTTGTTTAACGCTTATGCTTCCGCTAATTATGTATGTGTTGTGATGTCAATCTGTTGGATGAGAATGCTCGTGTTGGCGAACCGGTGGGGCTTCTCCTGCATTTGGGTGAATCGACTGGAGTTGGCTCGATATACTTCGCCGATAACGCCCAAACGACCATACGAGTACCCTATCTTCACGCTCAAGGATTTGGTGTCGAGTTGGGCCGACCATTGGTTCTACTTGAAGAAAGTGGAGGGAAGTTCTCTCTACTACTCCGGACCAACGACTCCAGCCATCGAAACTCCGCGCCAGCTCGTGCAAGCCGAGGAGGAGCGAGCGCTGATGACGATAAGCGAGCTTACCAACATGGGGCTCATTGGTCACGACATTATTCGGGATTACCTTAAGAACCGGGTGTCCCCATTGAGGAGGAGGGAACATCCTTTCTTCAAGATCTCTGGGTGGCAAGACCTCACCCGAGAAGATGACTCTGGTAAGCCTTCTGAACTGCATAGGTAGCTTCTGCCCCTTATGTGTAACTTTTGCTCATGCTGATGTTCATTCTTGGTCGATTATAGCCTCGAGCAATGATTGAGTGGAGAAACGGGTTGCTGAGATGTTCGGCACCCCAAAGGGCAAGGAACTTGAACATGGACGGCATGTCTCGAAGAGCGGGGTGAAGTGGTGAGTATCTTTGTGATTCATGCTCGAGGGAACACATCCCAAGCATCTCTGACGTTTTCTTTGCTGTTGACAGGAGAAAATCGCCCTTGAGGCCACGGTGGCTGATCTTAAGCGCCACTGTCACGCGACCAAGGGGGAGCCATCCCCGCTGCCAAGACCAAGAAGGCAAGGGGCAAGCGACAAGCGCCACCGCCTGCCTGGCCCTTAAAGAGGCAGATAGCTTCGACCAAAAGCCCTCCCCAGTGACACTTAGAGTACGCCGATAGAATGGAGGTAAGTGACTTGAAGACTTGGACGAAGGAATACTCCGAGAGAAAACCGGGTCTGATGGCTCGCTTGCAGCAACTCGCGGAGCAGGCGAGGCAGGCTGAGGAGGCGAAGGACTCCGAGCACAAGGCGCTGAAGGGAGAGATCGCTGCCCTCCAAGCCAAGCTTGCTCGAGCTACCTCGGGCTCTCTGGCGAGAGAGTCCGAGGATGCGTAGCCTCTCGCCTTGAGGCGTCGGCGCCCAAAAAAGACTCTGGAAGCAGTCGACATGGAAAAGGTTGACCCCTTGATGGTGAGGATCAGCCGTGCTGTCGCAGAGAAGTCCGATCTCGTGGCCGTGGCAGCGGCCAAAACCGTCAAAGATGATAGCGAGGAGCTCAACCAAGGTAATTTTTGCTCTCTATTTTTTTTCCTTCTTCCCCTCTTTTTTTTATTTTTGCTTGTCCGAGCTAACCCCACTCCATTGACATGGGTGTGATAGCTTGTAGAGGCTTTTTGGATTTTGGGGCTATGGCTGATGAAATTCTCGACCGTGCAACAGAGAGGTAGCTCGTCCTCGCTGCTGACCTTGTGATGGCCGAGGCTGTTGACCTCACGACAGCGGAAGACCTCGCTGATGAAACCGACCAGCAGGCCGCAGAGCTTCCCGCCCTGGAGGGACCAACTCTCCAGGACGTATACTTGGCTCTCCCGAGCATATCGGATGCTCGGGAAGAGGAAGAAGACCCCGCGCCCCCGAGTGAAGAGCCTGCTCGGGGAGAAATCACGAAGCCCTCGAGCGGACTACCTGCTCGGGAGGAAGGCGTGAAGCCCCCGAGCGAAACGCTTGCTCGGGAATAAGATACAAAGCCCCCGAGCGAAACTCTTGCTCGGGAGGAAGATGAAGTCACCCAGCCGAAGTCCCCCGCGGGAGATCTTGCAGACCTTTAGGAGGAAGACGTCACCAAGGTCTTCCAGGAGAATCTCAGTGACCGCCTCCGCTGGGTAAGGGCACCTCATTTCTGAAACCTTCTTCTTTGGGAATGATAAAAAACTTAAGACCTTATTGCTTGCAGGTACTCCAGGCGACCATGGTGGACTTCAAGACGGCGACCGTTCCTCCTAAGGTCGTGTGGGGACCCGGATTACCAAATCCGACCCCTCTGTGTTCAACCGTGCTAGTCCAGGAACAGCTAGCACACACAGCTCATACAGTGATGATAACATAGACATATCACGAGTAATTAACAGTAAATAAACAAAAGAGAGTAAACATCATCACATTATTACCAGTATGAAGCCTTACGGCTGAAGTGTAAAAGTAGCAGCGGAAATGTAGAACAAAAAGAGCCAATCAGTTAGCCCATAGGCAACCGACTGGGGTGCGCTCCCTAGAAGATCGAGTCGTCCTCCTCCTCAAAGTCTCCAGCACAAATGTCGAACGGTGGATCACAGGCTCTTTGTTCACCCTTCTCCCATCATCGCTTTATGGAATAAGCAACCCCAAATAAAAGCGAGGGTGAGTATGCAACATACTCTGAAGTCTCGAAACTTAATGCAAATAACTAAATGCATGGCTTAAACAAAGGATGGCATATAGGGTTCATTTGCATAAAGCTTAAATTGAAATTTAAATACAAGTAATAATTTCATAAAGCAAAGATTTAACAAAATGTAAATAGCATAATTAGTTAAATTGAAGTATAACAATTTCCAGGTTCCATCTACGGTTGGCTCTAGCCGCCAAACTAAATCCGGAGCTCCGTAGCTCATGATTCCCAACCACATTTTCATTTTAAACCAAATCATCATTTTTCCATTTAAAACCAAAAACCAGAAAATCTACTATGTGAAAGCGTTCCACGCTTGCCCTTGTCCGTGGGCATGGCTACTTAAGTAGTTTTTAAGACTCTGCAGAGTTGGTACACTTTACCCACACGACATGATCAACCCTTTGCGCCAAGCTATTGACACACTTCCTTTGGTGTGCCGCAGGGAGATCATGACAAGGCCTTTACAATGCATATACCGCTACCGACTTCACCCGCTAAGGTTTCGCTCTCACAGCCCCCCCTTGCGCCTTGCAAGTGTCATCCCGACAAACTCGCACAGCCCACTGGCGAAGACAAATAACGATACATGCAAATTACTTAGCCAGGTCGTACCCATATAGACATGTGGTTGTACTGTATAGCATGGCCCATGGTGTCCACACGATCGGCCCTTAATTGACTAGGGCGGACAATCACATTCCAAAATTTTGTGCATCCCGCACCCGCCATTCAACCAATCCGCCCCGGTCTAAATCATTTTTCACTTTTAATTTCAAATTAATACCGGCAACACCAATTGCCATACATTTCACAATTCATTTTTGAATCAAGAATGAAATCATCTCCGTAATGGTAAGGTACCGACGTGATTAAGCATGGCTAAGCATTTTCTACCATTCCCATAATAAAATGTTTACCATTAAATACAGTAATTAGTTTTCCTAGGGTGTCAATGGTTATCAACATGAATATCAATGTGGGTATAACAATTTGGCATTTATCTAAGCATCTAAAATGACATTAAAATACAATACGTAAATCAAATAGCATGCACTAATTTAAAAATAAAATAGTATTTCATAAACTTGGGTTCAATATGGTCAAGGAGACTTGCCTTCACTCTCTTCCGCTGCTGCTACCTCCGCTGGATGCTCCTCTTGCTCAACCAATGCGTCGTCTACACGCGAAACACGCAAATCGAGGCAAGGAATAAATAAAACAGAAATAAATAAAATCCAAAAATTCATAAAAATGACACCAACAGATAGATCTTGATTTTATATGAATTTAGAAATTTGAATCGTTCGAATCGGAGTTCGAACGGAGGAGAACGGGGCTTCCAAAGTTTAAATGAAGGGAAAATCAAAAATTAAATAGAGGTGACACGTGTCGCTACGCTATTGGCTGATATTTCGGAAATTCGGATTTAATCAGAAATATGGAATATATGCACTGACAGGTGGGGCCCTGGTGTCATAGACACGGTCTACGTGGACCAAGACCACCGAGGAGTCGTGCGGTGACATGGCGAACCACGCTGTCGTGGCGGCCACGGGGCAGTGACGAGGCACACACGTGGTATCCACGTGGCGCTGACGTGGCGAACGGGAGGGTTTTTGCGGACGTGGCGATGACGTGGCACCGACGTGGCACGACGTGGCATACACCTAGCGACACGCAGGACTATGGCGGTGAGATGGCTAACACGTGGCGCCAGGTGGCGGATATGGCGCGACACGACAACGCGACGTCGCCGACGTGGGCGACCACGCGGAGGACCAGGGTGAGTTGGCGCACACATGGCGCAACGTGGCGGACACTCAGATCTAACGCATGCTGTGGCGAGAACGTGGCGGCTACATGGCGACACCTGGAGGTGACAAGGCGGATGAATCGGTGGCTTACCGGAGGGAAGACGTGGCGCAGATCCGAACCGATGAAGCTCGATCGGACGGTGAAGCCTTGCGACTGAAGTCGACGGCGAAACGGCGGAGCTATTCCACCGGAGTTGGGAACGACGACATGGAAACGGCGAAGGAGTGGTGATTAGCGTTCGGGTTTGGGTGGAACGAAAAGAACGCGACAAGGTGAGTTCGACGGTACCAGAAAGGGCGGCGGAGACTCACCACCGGCGGAGGAATCGGCGGCGGAAGAACTCGGGAGATGGCTTGAACTCCCATGAGGTCGCTGACCTCGAGCAGCGTCTCCGGTGATGAGAGAGAAGGGGAAAGAGGCGGCGCGGAGAGGAGAGTGCGGCACGCGAACCGGAGTGGCCTTAAATAGGCTAGGGTTGAGGGAAATAGCACGAGAAACGAGGTTGGTCGGGGCGGCGCTACTGTTACGGGCGGCGGCGGGTGCTTAGCCGATGTGGCGCATGGAGAAATGCTCGATCCGGATCAGACGGGTGAGGCGTTAGGGTTTTTGGCTGAGTTGAATAGATCCGCACCGTCTCGAGGAAATAGCACAACGAGGTTGGTCGGGCGGCGCTCTTTGCGGGTGCTTAGCCGATGTGGCGATGGAGAAATGCTCGATCCGGATCGACCGGTGAGGCGTTAGGGTTTTTGGCTGAGTTGAATAGATCCGGCACCTGACGACCGTTGGATTAGAGATCGATGGTCTAGACGCGATCTAGGTTTAGGGTTTTCTTGAAATGGCCGATCCGAGGAAAAGCGGGCCGCTAACGGGAGCACGAGGACGGCCGAGGAGAAAGGAACAGTGATTTCGGCCCAGGATAAGAAATGAATTAGAAATTGATTTCCGGATTAAATAAAATACCAGAAAATCCAAATAGCTTCAATAAATTCAAATAAATAGCAAACAAATTAGGAAAAATTCCAAAAAAAATACATAAAAATACAATGAAGCACAAGGAACCCAAATAAAATAAGAAATAATTAGTTTGTGATATAAATTATTCAAATTAAATTCTTGTTGACTTTGAAAATTCATATTAAGCCAAATTAATTTCAAGAAAATTTCCGCGGATTGGATTTTAAAATCTGAGCACAAGAAGTTCAAAAATTTGGAATGTTACAGGTCGTGGCCAAGCTCTCTGCCGAGAAAAATGCTAAGATAGCGGAGCTTGAGCAAGAGCTTGCTGATCTTAAAGCTTGGGATCGGGAGATTCAGATAAAACATCGCTAAGCTGAAGAAAATGCCACAAGGAATAGAGAGCGGATGTGCGAGCTCGAGCTAAAGCTAGAGCAAGAGCAGCAACGCTCTCAAGCCTTGGAGGCGAAGGTGGACTAGCTGAGCCAATCCGCTCGGGAAGCCACCGAACTTGCCAACCAAGACAAGGAGGAGATGAAGCGACTCCACCAAGAGGCCCGCGAAGGACGCGAAGCTCGACGGCGAGTCCTCGACCATGAAGCTGAGCTTGATGAGGCGAAGGAGAAACTTTTGGCACTCAGAGAAGCAAAGCTCGGGAAATAGCTCCTTGTCTGGGACCTTTAACCTTATGTAAATTTGTTGATGTTTGAATGAGAAAATAACTTTTGCTCTGCGACTTGCCCTGTTACGACTTTTGCCTTGTATCTTCATTGATTTGTCCTTCAATGAATGCCTGTACAAAACTGACGAAACAAGGCGGGCAGGCGAAAAGGATAACGAACAAAAGTAGAACGAAACACGAGCGCGCGTTTTTAAAAAAACACGGTAGTTCATCCCTACTAAGCCCCCGCTGTGAATGAAGGTCGTGCACCTAAGTTGCAAGCACGAGCTCTTTCACAGGAGAATTAGAAAAAATTGTGCGCTCCTCCCCCCAACGAAAAAATTACCCTTTCTCCGAGTTGCGAGCGTAGGTAAGGTCGGGAGAAAGAAACGCTCACGGCTTTAACTTCACAAGCGTCTTGAATCCATGCCCCTAAGTTGCGAGCATAGTCTTGATGAGGAAGAACGTGTGGTCGCCCAACAAAGCGCATGACGACCAAACACGCGTAGATCGAGTTAAGACTCTGGACCATCCAAGAGGGTATCTGTATACGATTGTGAACTTGCAGTGAAGGACTACTGCGGACAATAATCAGCTTATGAGGACTAAAGTCTCTGGTAGTGAGCTTAGTGATCTGGCATTGGCCATAGCACTTTGAACGTTCTTGCGCACATTAACCGAACCTTAGAATGGGTCAATTTGAAGCATATGTTCTTGCCCGCACGCGCTCATCCCATCATCAAGACCGTGAGGAGGAGAGTGTACCCTTGTGCGAGGCTTGGTCGGCTTACCAACGGGCAGGGACTTCAAAAATATTCACAAAATTTTGGAAAGAATGGAAATCACGGGGGTGAAAGAATCGGATTTTATAGAAAGAGAATCGGCTGAACTTATGTAAAACACGCAGTAGATAAAAGCTAGACAAAGAACTTACGAAGCTGATCAACGTTCCAAGAGTTGGCGAGCACCCGACCATCCTCCATCGCTAAGCGGACAGCCCCTGGGCGTGCTATTGAGACGACCGTGAATGGATCTTCCCATCTGGGGGACAGCTTGTTAGCCTTTTGACAAGTCCTGAACTCGACGTAGGATTAGATCGCCAACTTGCAAGATCCTTGGTCAGACTGATTTAACCGCGTGCCTACGAAGAGTCTATAGGTAAACCGCGGATCGCAGTAAAGCCCGTTCGCGTGTCTCCTCAGTGAGGTCTAGGTCTATGAGACGCTCGAGCTCCTGGTTAACGCTGTCAACCAAGTGCACTCTTGGAGAACCCAACACTATTTCAGCGGGTAAGATGGCCTCTACACCATAGACGAGCTGGAAAAAGGTTTCACCTGTAGCCCGGCTTGCCGTAGTGCAAACTGACCAAAGGACGGAAGGGAGCTTGTCCACCCACGATTGACCATGCTGACTGAGGTTTTTGAAAATTCTCTTTTTGATTCCTTGAACAATTTGCCCATTTGCTCTCTCGGTCGATCCATTACTCTGCGGATGCACTACAGAGGCAAAGCAGACCTTTGTCCCGATGTCTTCACAATAGGACTGAAACAGTTCACTGGTGAACTGAGTACCATTATCCATGATGAGGCGATTGGGAACGCCGAAACGCGTCACCATGTTACTGCGAAAAAACCTCTTGGCCACTTGTGCCGAAATGGTCGACACGGGTTCGGCTTTGATCCACTTGGTAAAGGTGTCGATAGCCACGAGTAAGAATTTGCAGCCCTTCTGACCTCGAGAGAAAGGTCCAAGTATATTGACTCCCTAGATCGAGAATGGCCATGATAGAGGGATAGTTTGAAACATGCTTGGCAAGTTGTCACGATTGAACGAGCATCAGCTAAGGCCGTTGGCCAATAATAACCCAATCAGAAGGCTTTGGTCACAAGCGTTCTGAAAGACGATTGAGCTCCGCACACTCCTTTATGGATATCTCTAAGAAGGAATTTGCCCTCTTCTTGAGATATGCAATTAGAGAGGACCCCTAGTGCTCCTTTGCGGTACAAGGCGCCCTCGATCAACTTGTAGGGAGAGGATCGTCTTATAAGCCGGGAACACTTAGCTTCTTTCTTGGGCAGTGTCCCAAGCGCAAGATATTGGATGAATGGCGTCATCCAATTTGCACCATGCTCGAGGAGGGAGACATTACCGCACGTCTCCGATGCCTCCTCTATAGAGGGAATGGAGGGCTTGTATAAGTGCTCGACGAGCACTCCCGCCGGAGCGGATATTTGGGAGGAACCGACCTTTGAAAGATGGTCGGTCAGGGAATTGTCCTTCCTGGAGATGTACAGTACTTCGAAATTCCTAAAGTACTTCTCCATCTTCCTCACTTCATCTAAGTAAAGTGTCATTGAGTTATCGGAACACTGATACTCCTTATTGACTTGGTTGACGACCAACTGCGAATCGCCTCTTACAGTTAGTCACTAGACTCCGAGTGCTTTGCATGCTATAGCCTGGCCAGGAGGCCTTCATACTCTGCCGCATTATTGGTCGCGGCAAAGTGTAATTGAATGGCGTATTGGAGTTGATCTCCCTGGGGGGATACTAGCAAGACTCCAGCCCCTGAGCGTTCGTAGGCTCGAGACCCAGCGAAGTACATGGTCCAACGACCTTCAGATCTATCGAGCTTAGTAGCGGGTGGCATTGGATTCGTCTATTCCGCTACAAAGTCTGCCAAGATCTGGGATTTGATCGCTGTAGTAAAGGATATCAAACTCGGCCAGCTCCATGGCCCATATTGCTATTCGACCACCGGCGTCTTGATTTCTTAGGATCTCCCTAAGTGGAAAATTGGTCGGGACTGCGATCTTATGGGCTTGAAAATAATGGCGTAGCTTTCTGGAAGCCATGAACAGCGAGTACAAGAGCTTCTGAACCTCGGGGTATCGCTCCTTTGGTCCATGCAAGACTTCACTGACATAATAAATTGGCCATTGCACCCCATCTCTTTCTACTGTTAACACCGCACTTACGGCCTGCGAAGTCACTGCTAGATATAACAGCAGCATTTCCCCTGACCTTGGCCCATGCTCACCTAACCGGGAAATGAAATGACTTAGAGCCGCCATGCGTCTAGTCAAGACTTGGACCTCCTTTACGCAACTGGGTGGTCACATTCTTTCAATGGCCTCAATCTTTTCTGGGTTTGCCTCTTTACCTTGTGGGCCGATCATGTAGCCGAGCACTTTGCCTGCCCTTACCCCAAAGACATATTTTTCAGGGTTAAGCTTTATTCGATGCCTGTTGAGGTTACAAAAGGTTTCCTCAAGGTCGGATACATGACTTGAGGCGAGCTTGCTTTTGACCACTATGTCGTCCACATAGACCTTCAGATTTCGACCTATTTGATCTGGGAAGGTCTTCTGCATCAGGTGCTGGAAGATCGCCCAGCGTTCCTAAGACCGAAAGACATGGTCGTATAGCAAAACGTGCCGAACGGGGTAATAAAGGAAGTATTCTCTTCATCTTCAGGTGATATGCTGATCTGATGGTAACCCAAGTAGGCGTCCAAAAAGCTCATCACCTGGGACTCTGCTGTTGAATCGACCGACTGGTCTATGCGTGGTAACGAGAAGTTATCCTTGGGACATGCGGCGTTCAAGCTAGTGTGGTCGAGACACATGCACCACTTGCCTCCCTTCTTCTTGACAATGACTGGGATCGCCAGCCATTCCGAATGCTCGACTTCTCGGACGAAGCCGGCCTTGACGAGCTTGTCGAGTTCATCCTGGATAATTGCTTGCTTTTTTAGGGGAAAACACCTGAGCTTCCGCCGCACAGGTTTCTTGTCAGGCCGAATAGCTTGCCTGTGCTCGATTACCTCCCTTGGGACTCTAGGCATGTCAGACGGCTCCTAGGCGAACACGTCTGTATTCTTCCGGAGGAAAGTAACGAGCTCGAGTTCCTATTTGAGATCTAAGGAAGATCTCAAATGCACAACCTTGGTCGGATCTGCGCTGCTTAGCAGTACAGCCTTGGTTTCTCCTCCTGGTTGGAGGGCAACTTTTGACCCGGAATTCTTCGACTCTTGGTCGAGGCCGCGCAGAGGCAACTGCCCGACCATGTCGAGCGACTTTTCGTCGCAGTTCAGGGCTGCCTTTTGGTTCCCTTTTATGGTAATCACGCCATTTGGACTGGGGACCTTTAAGCATTGGTATGCATGATGCGTGGCAGCCATAAACTTGGCAAGAGCCAGCTTACCGAGGATGGCATTATAGGCTGACTCGAAATTTACCACTTCAAAGGTGATCATCTCCGTTCGAAAGTTGCTTGAACTCCCGAACGTGACGGGCAAGACGATCTGGCCAAGAGGCTTGACCGAGGTGCCCGAAACGATCCCGAAGAAGGGGACCGCTATGCTCTTGATGCTGGATCGAGAAACTTGCATCTCGTCTAGGATCTTGGCGGATATGAGGTCCAAGGAACTACCGCCATCGATGAGGACGCGCCCCACTGCAGTATTGCTGATGGTCGGATTCACAACCAAAGGGAGCTTCTGAGGCTTGGTCATTCCAAGGGGACAATCATCCTTGGAGAAAGTGATGGGCAGCTCGGACCACCTGAGCTGTTACACGGGGGGCTTGCCTTGAGTGACGTGGTGTACTTCCCGTGCTGCCTCCGTCAGATCCCTACGGGATTTATAGGCCAAGGAGCCCCCGAATATAATTGCAATATGATTATGGGGCTCCTCGTACTCCATGTCTTCGTCGTCTTTATCTGTGGACCCCTTGCCCTTACTCTTGCTGCTCTCTCCCTTCTCTGGGAGTGTGGGTATAGGGCCTTTGCCATTGTAGAACTTCTTCAGGCAGAATGCCTAAGTTCGACAATTGCAAAGGTCGTGCCCGTATGCTTGATGAAGTGGACAAAAGTGATTGTTTGGCGGAATACCTTGATCACCGCGATCTTGAACGTCGTGAACTTGGTCATTGCAGTTTTGGTCATTGCGTCGTTGAGGTTGCTGGCCCCTGCCTCTCCCATGCTGCTGCGACTGTGGAGCCCGTGGCGTATGATGTTCGATGGCCACCACCATGCTCAGCGCGGATGACCTCTTCTTCTTAATCTTTTTTTCCAGAGAGCCTGGATTTTTCTTGCTCGTGGAGCCTTCTAAGCCCGGCTGAGGCGGCAACTTATCTTCGTCCAGCA
The DNA here is from genome assembly GCA_036346375.1 of Guadua angustifolia. Lineage (NCBI taxonomy): Eukaryota > Viridiplantae > Streptophyta > Magnoliopsida > Poales > Poaceae > Guadua > Guadua angustifolia. The sequence goes on along the minus strand of CM070502.1, from coordinate 63,507,997 downwards.
TCTTCTTCCACTGGATTGCCTCATCGGCATTTGCATATCGGTCGACCATACGGAACAGCTCGTTGGCCGTTAGGTCTGGATGAATCTCCAGATCTTGCATGAAGCGGATATCCCAAACTCCAAACTTGAAGGCACGAACGACCGCTTCATCTGAAATGCTTGGAATTGAATTCCTTACCTTGAAGCTTTGGACGAAATGTCTTAAGGACTCTCCCTCGATCTAGATTAGGCGCTCGAGGTTACGCTCCTTACCCGGGCGAATGTAGCAGCTCTGAAAGTTTGCCCGAAGTGCCTCACTGAGTTGCCTCCAGGAGCGGATCGACCCCTCTTTTTGGTTGAAGAGCCATGTCCGAGCGGCTCCGTCCAAGACCATGGGCAGGAAGTTGGCCATAACTCCCTCATCCCCTCCAGCTGCCAGAATTGTAGTGGAGTAAATCGAGAGAAACTCATCTGGATCCTGAGTCCTGTTAAACCTTTCAATATGACTAGGCTTGAATTTGCTCGGCTATGAGACGTCACGAGGATGCTAAGAAAGCTTGGCACCCGAAGGCCGGGCCGTCGCAATGATCCCTTCGAGCATGGTGATCATGGCGATCACTACCGCGATGACTCCCCATGCGATGACCAAGGTGAGAAAATAACTCTCCATATCGGCGCGGCGGAGACTGCTCTGAGGTCGAGTATTCGGTGTGCCCATGACTGGATCGGACATACCCTTGACCCTGCGAGGTTGTTCAGGAATCGCTCCGAACGTCCTCGCAGTACTGATCATGCTTCCTGCGACCTTTTCGAGCCGGACTTCGGGAGTCACCGAGTCGGAAGCAAACAAGAGAATGACACCGATTGTCCTGGGAAACACTCCGGGCATTCTTGTCATAGGCGATCCTGAAAGCTTCATGTCGGCGGCGAGCTTCTCCAGACTTTCGGCTATGACCATGCCCATTGCCTCCAGGTCCACCTGACAAAGGAAATTTCGAAGATTGCGCACAACCGTTGCCATGGCTTGCAACCGCTCAACGCTCTGTGGAATGGGAGGTGGAGATTTTGGCCGTCGGTCGCGCACATGCTCCAGTGAGAGGTGCCCGCAAGAACTCCCACGAGCTGAGGACTCAGCCCTAGCACCCGGCTTTTCACGAGCTTGGCGATGGATGCTCGGCAGGGTTCTATTCAGAGACGCCTTCAGATGGCTCTTGGCTACCTCGTAGCGACGATGACAAGCAACTCCCGAGGATTCAACCTCATGATCTTCCTCTCCTCCCGCCATGTTGACATCGCGGGAATATGGAGACCGCGAAGGTGACATCATGGTGTCTCCTCGTGACGCGGTCTCGTGATCGGGCTCAAAATGGTCAGGAATGTCCAGACTATCGTAGAGACCATCACACTCCTCTTCATCCGTGAGGGAATTGCACTACGAGCGGAGGAAACGCTCTCACGCTGCAGCAGCTGGGGAAGGACTCCTGGGCTCAGTGTGACCCTTTGGATCAGCGACACCAGCCACATCTTCGTCGGCATAGTACATGTCATCATCTTCAACGTCGTTGAAGGCGCAAAGATCTTAACCATCCAGAGAATTCGGCATCTTTAGGGATTCTCCATGAAATGACTCACCAGTCGATCCCCACGGTCGACGCCAGTTGTCGACGTTTGGAAAACGGGTTTCTAGCCGAGCTTACTTGTTGATTGAGGGATCAACCAGGCCCCCTTTTCCATGGAGGATTTATGTCCGAATAATGCTGTTAGGATGCTATGCTTGAAAGGACAGTGGACAGGAAAATTTTATACTGGTTCAGGCCTCTCACTATCAAGATAACAACCCTACGTCCAGTGGTTTTGCTATTGCTTGAGTTCGTACAGGAGTTTTGCGTGTCTTTGTTGTATGTGTCTGATCTCTCTTTTTCTCCTCTCTTTCTATGATCTACCAAAGGAGTATTTATAGGCGGCTGTAACAACTACAACTATATAACATGCTATTACTGTGCTTGAATGTGGCTGTAACTACCTCCCTTGATTTTCGCCATGCTGTGTCGTGGACATTATGGGCTGGATCATGGCTTAACGGTCTTTTAAACCGCAGCGTAATTACCACCATGTCGTCTTTATGGACCGAGCATGACCTTTTGGTCATGCTCATGATTTTCCTTCGACTCTGGCCGACTGCTGCGCACATCCGAGCAAGCACGCTCGGAGAACTAAGGCACATGCTCGGGGAATTAAGGTGCATGCTCAGGGATGAGCCTGGACATGGTCGGGGCGAATCCACTAGCTGGTTCGTCCGAGGATCTTCCTCGGCGACACCATCCGAGGGCATGCATGGTCAGCCGAAAACCGGCTGCTGGGGTACAATGGTCTTTATGGAAATTATCCAATCCCTGACAAGTACTGAGACATACGACGAGTAGGCACAACACGAGTATGCTTATACACAAAATCAAATTTGCCCTTTCCCGTGTTTCTAGCAACAAAAGGTGTTTGCATCACTCTAGACACATAATGAGGAGTAAAGCGTGCCTGTCTGAAATTAGACCTAGCCTTAGCCTTTTCTTATTTTTGTTGTTTGGCTAGCCTAAAGCAAAAATCTACTAAATGTCCATCTCTACCACAATGAGTGCAATTGTACTTAACACGATATTTAGCTTTAATAGTAGAAGCAACATTTGCATTCATCACAATATAAGGTAAAACACCAGCAGACTTAAAAATAGTTTTCTTAGACTCATTAACAATTTCAAAATTTTCACTTTCAAGTGCATTAACAACGGTGGGAGCATGTGATTTATGATGAGCATAAGAATCAAAATCTAAACCTTTGTTATGAGTGCTAACTCTTGATTGATCCAAAATCATGTTAGGTTTTTTTTCCTTTAGTGAAACGTTCTAAAGATTTTTTCAAGTAATCAACCTTTCGAGAAAGAGTTAAACAATTATTACAGGGAACGTCTACTTTTTCTTTTTGCTTACGATAAGTTGAGCATGAAAGAATCTCATGTGTGAGCAAAGCATCTATCATTTGAGAAACCTTAGCATTTACATCATTAAACTTCAATTCTAGTGTGGAGCATTTAGAATATGGAGTTGAATCATGTAAATCAATAGTTGAACAGCTAGCATTTTTAACATGTTTCTAATTTTTCTTAACTTGCTCTAGCAAAGAAGCAAGTTCTTTTCTAAGTGAAGTAAACTCATTGTAAATTAAGTCACATGATTTACATGCATCATCATCAGGAATCAAAGATTTGAGTCTAGCAATTTCAGCATTAAGGATTCCACAAGAACATCATGTTTCTTAATTTTCTTATCGCGTTTATGAAGCAATTTACCAAGACAAGCAACAACAATAGCTAATTCATCGTAAGAAGGTTCTACCTCATTGAAGTCGCTGTCGTGATTGTCCTCGATGAAGCTGTTGTTGCTTTTTGCCAAGAGACACAACCTCGTCAAATCATGTTTGCTTGGAGTTGCATCGTCCTCACTACTCTCCGAATCCATATCGCTCAAATTGACTTGTTTAAGAGCGAAAAGAACTCGGTGGACAACTTTGTGATTCACAAAGCTTCTCTTCTTGCTACTGCTTGGGGTAGTCTCCTTCTTCTCCTTCCTCTTGTCCTTGTCCTTCTCCTCCTTTGAAAATTTACCTGTAAATTTAGAACAATTTGAACAAATGTGGTTGGGATCACCGCATTCATGCATCTTGGAGGACCACCACCAATTCTCTTCCTCATTCGCATATTCTGCAAGGTTTTATTAAAGCATTAGGAGTGTAGTGCTAAGTCTTCTTCTGGAAATTCCTCAATCTGTTCATCGGTTAGTGAAGACAAAGAAGACAACGCAAAACTTGAAGAAGCATTATTATGAGACATGCTAGATTGGGAGGTTCATGAAATTGATTTATGATCATTCTTCCTAGCAAGAACATACAATTCATGAGTTTTTAATTTAGAGAAAAGAATATCTAAAGTAAGTGTGCTCATGACAGTTGATTCTCTAATGGATGTAGTTTTATCTCCCAAATAGACATGTCTAATGCACTAAGCAATTGTCTAGTATTAGCAGCATCGTCATAGCTAACCCCAACAGCACGTAAATTGCTAAGAATCTTATTAAAATGTGCAAAGAAATCATCTAGCGACTCATCAGTTTTCATCTCAAATCGCATGTATTCTTTCTTATATATATCCTGATGAACCTCTTTGACAATGTTAGAACTCTCATGATAATCACAAAGAGATTTCCATACCTCATATGTAGATTTGAGATGGATCACGTGGTTGAAGTCGCTTCTTCTCAATCCTTGGATGATCAAATTTTGTGCTTTGCTATTCGCTTCCACATGTGCTCGATTGGTTTCGTTGATGTCATTATTCTTGGGCACTTCATATGGTTTGTACACCTTTTCCCAAATCGTGAAGCCTTGAGCTTGGATGTATGCCTCCATCTTCGCTTTGTCGAATATCTATCCGTCGCTACAATTTCTAATCACCGCTTAAGATTAATTAGAAAAACTAAGCTCTGATACCACTCGTAGGATCAATCTCTACTATATAAAGTGAGAGTTTCTTCCCACGTCACTTCATTAAAATTACCCACATTTGCCACTGCTCTTTAATTACCCACCTTTACCATTGTTACTTTATCAAAATTATCCATCTTTGCCACTGCTCTTTAATTACCCACCTTTGCCACTATTAGAGCTCTTTGCAAATAAATTTTTTTATCGTAAATTGAGTTTCCGTTGCAACGCATGGGCATATGGAACTGCAACTTAGACGCTATAATGTAGTTTCAAGAATGAGACCTTCCGTCATACAAAAATTTGCAGAAGGTACCTTAAAATCTTTCTAATTATTATGGTTTACTCTTGTAGACTTTATATAATTACTAGAAATTATTGTTCTGTTGATTTAATTCGTCTGTAACTTATAGTTCCAAGTACAAAAGCTTTTGTATATGAAAAATTGCGCCTTAAAACTTTTTTTATTATCACAGTTTAGTCTTTTAGATTTCTGCCAAGTATTATTTTTCTATTGTTTTAATCCGTCTGTATGAGCGGTTGTCATTCCGTTGCAACGTACGGGCACTCGGCTAGTATATACTAAACTAGCAATCAGAGGGGGGATGAATGATTACGCGGAAGCTAAAATCAAATTTTTGATGATTTTTGAAACACCCCAATTCGGACTCAAATTGCCTGATTTGGATTCGACAAAAATAGAATGATATATGTTCACTAAAATAGTAATTCCTAAAGATCTCACCATTGGATTGATGTGAAATTTTAACTGTAGAAACTAGATTCAATTTTGAAACTAATACAATAAGAATTAGCTCGATCGGATCTATGAATCTAGAGTTATAACTTTCACAATATGACTATATCAATAATGACAAAAATTGATCTAACACTAATTATGAGATTAATTAGGATCTACAAGGAATTAACCAATCAAACTTTTCAGATCAATCACTTGATGCCCTAGACAGATTTTGAATGGATCAAATCAAAATTATTATGATGATGAAACTATGAATCAATCTAAAAAGGCAACATGCCTCTTGAAGACCATCTCAAGGGTGACAACCATCCAAGTCTAGATCATATCTTACAAAAGACCAAGATCCACTAAGCTTATGTTCTCCAATTTTTCAGCATATGATTTCACAAAAATTATGGCTACCAGCAACAGTGAAAGTCAGAGTTGATACTAGAAAATATAACTGCTGGGAACTATGTGTGTTTGCACCTAGCAACTTATGGCGCTCGTAACTATCAACTCTAGGTGTCTCCACTACTACAAAAAGGGTTATATTAGACACATTATCACAGACTGTCTTTTATGAAAACTGTCTGTAATGTGTTTCGGACACATCGCAGACAATTTGTGGTTGAAACTGTCTGCGATATCAGATCATCACAGACGGTTTTATTCACAAACCGTCTATATGAAAGCGACAACTTCACAGACGGTTTGTGGATAAAACCGTGTATGATAAGGAAATATTACAGATGGTTTTTCCACAAACTGTCTGTGATGAAAGTAAGAACTTCACAGATAGTTTGTGGATAAAACCGTTTGTGGTGAGGAAATATCATAGACGTTTTATTCACAAATAGTATGTTAATCATTCAGAGCAGTAAAACAAAAATTCATATATATAAGCATCACAATATATACACAAAAATTTCCTTCCAAAAGTTTTGGATGGGAAAGACTATTTGAAAAGAACAAGGAAGAACGCCGGCGAGGCTATTGAAAGAACAAGGATGGGAAATACTACTTAGTCGATCTGGTACTCGTCGTCGCCGAAGTCATCGCTGTGACCATCGGGGTCCTCGCTAGAACTGACTTATCACAGATGGCTAGAACGATCTGTGATGAGGTGAACATCACATACAATTCTAGCCAAAAACCGTCTGTGATGTTCACACATCACAGACAGTTTTAATTTGAAACCGCCACAAATAATAAAAAATAGAAAATATTTTAAATATTGCTAATTGCCTCTCCTGCCTTCTAATATGAAAGAATTGAAATTAAATAATATTACATTTGAAATAATTAAAACTAAATTCCATTTGCAATAATTGAAAAGAACGACCGAAACAGATTCAAAACTTTGGAGGCCATTTTGAGGCCCTAAACGATGTTTTTTTAGAATTCCGTCGCCGCACATGCACTCGCACAAACCATCAGGATCCGACTATCTGATTTTCGCGCACTTATGAAATTTGGGTTGTGGTATGTTAATAGAATGAGTTGATGATTGAGACAACCTTTTCTATGAGCTGTGAAAGTAGGTTAAGTCCAACGGTGATGAAGATTTAGATGTCATCATGTGTTGATTGTCATCAAGTCAAGAATAAGGAAGATGGATGCCATTATGTGTTGATGAGGATCGATGAGAGATCTCGAAGAGAAGAGCAAAGGGAGTCTATCATGTGGTGATGAACGAGAGATCTCAACTTAAAGAAAAGATGATGGTAATCATAAAAGCTGCAAGTGGTTGCGTAAGGCAAAGGTATAACTAGCATAGGGCTAAGGATGTGTTCCTAGTCTTTTACCGGTCTCGGTGTTTGGTTGGGAGACTGGGTTACTAGTATAGTTTGCCGTACTATTAAGACAGGTTATGTTTTATAACTTGATTCTCATCATGTGTTGATAGCTCAATCCCACTTGCTCCAGCTCATACTTTAATTTCTTGATTTGGTTTTTACATGAAGCAAATATTTGCGAATATGTTTTGCAAATAGTTGTAGCTCATGCTTGCAATTTTATTGATGTGATCTTTGCATGGAGATTTGATTTGCAAATAGGAGAAACTCATGCTTGATGTTGTTTTGCAAATATTTTTTGCAAAATGTTGGAGTTCATGCTTGATCTTTGTGATTTTATTTGCATGGGTTTAATATTTGCAAATATGTTTTGCAAACAAGTTGATACTTATGCAATTCTTTAGAGCATGCGACTAGAGTTTGCAAATTGATTTGATCATGTATTGATCATCACATGGCTCAAAGATGTAGTCTTGGTTGCACTTGCTTACAAGATTTATATTTGTAAAATATTGGTATTTATGCATTCGATCTTGCAGCATGTGATTAGAATTTATAAATATATTTTATAAAATTATTTTAATCATGAGTTGATCATCACATGGCTCAAGATTTGATCTTATTGACTCTTACTAGCTTGTAGTTACGCTCTTGATCAAGTCTATATGAGGGATTTCGAGAAAAATCATATTTTAAACTTGAGTGACTACATTAGAGTTTTTATAATATTTGAAAATATCTATGGTTGATTAAATTTTGAAAAAGGGTGAAAATTGTAACCCTCTTGATATGCTTTCAATAGATTTCAAGATCATCTAAATTGAATTTTGGAGTTAAAAGTTATGATCATTTCAGTTGCTAAAACAGTGGTGCATCGCCCCTACATGGGCGGTAGCACCGCCCGAGCGGTGCTACCAGTCCTAGATGGGTAGTAGCATCGCCCGAACGGTGCTACCACTCCAAAAAGTGTGCTTATTTTCCAAAGAAGTATTTTTGGGTTGAAATGGCCAGTGCACCGGTCCTAGATGGTCGGTAGCACTAGGCACTGTAGCAATAACTAGTTTCGATGTATTTAATATATAGAATTGACTGTTGAGCTTGGAGCTGATGCTATCGATCCTAGATAGATGATCACATAGGGTTTTGCTGATTTTTGGGCATTTTGCCCCCAACGGCTAGTTTTCTTGAGGGGCTATAAAAGAGCCCGAGGTAGGAGGTGTTTGTTGCTGCTCTTGCACCTATTTGAGGTATACACTTGGGAGCAAAATCTCTAGACCTCATAGAGCAATGTTTGAGTGATTTGAAAAGCTTTTAAGCTAGAGTTTCTTGTTTGATAATTTTTAGTGTTCTATTTGCTTTCTCTTGAGCTACTACAATCCTCTCCTCTTAATTGTGTATGTATTGCACCTTATGAGTAAGGAGAGAAGGTCTCTAGTTACAAGTGTTACATCTAGAGAAGGATTGAGAATCCTTGTGCATGTGATGCATTTGGTGAGAATCAAGCAAGAGGCTTAATCTATTACTCTTAGTGTTTGTCGACACCTAGACAGTGTAGAGGCATCATGGTCCGGTGACCTTCTCAAAGAAACTTGTGAGAAGGCCCGGCGAGTTGTGAGGTTGGAACTCACCTACTCGGAGGGAGAAAGAGCTACCGCTAGTGGAACCGATATGGTTGGCTTAATTCATGGAACTGGTCTAATTCGTTTGGGTTTACCTCAATGTGGATTAGGGGAGACTGGAAAATCTTCTAACACCATGGTAAAAATTGTGTGTCAATAGTGGTTTACTTTCTATTGCTCATTTACATTCTTGTAATTTACATTCCTAGAATTAAATTACTTGCTTGCCAACCTAGGATTGTAAACCTTGATTTTGTCTTAGAATGTTAGTCGACATAGTAAGTCTAGAGTTTTTAGGATTTACGCTTCCACATTAATTCTAGGTTTTGATCATAGTATCTTTAGAGAAGAATTTTAAAACTGCCTATTCACCCCCTTGTCGGAACTTGAATATGCAAATCCAAACCCTCTGTGTGTTTTGAACTAATCTAGGATCACGCCAGTGCACACATGCTCAACACAGATGAATGTCACAATCATACTCAACGATACCATAATAAAGACTTCATCAATTTAAATATAACTGTTAAACGACCTTATGGTTAACCTTACATAAATACGCCTGACAGAGTTAAGACTGAAAAATAAATAAATTGTAGCAGAAATAAACTTATTCATAGTTAAACCCTTCAATTTACCACAGGCAACTGGCAAGGTTCGCACCTGTAACACCCTGGCACCCCACGTGCCCAAAGCGTTACCAAAACCTATAACAAACAAGACAAGGAAGATCAAGCTCTACTGGTACTCCGAAATCCACTAAAAATTTCGACAGCACCTCCCCTAAAATAGTGGACATCCACTCAGCAGACAAAGACAATAAGCAATCTAATAACAACAACAACAAGCATAGGTCATGGTATCCCCTAACCTTCATGATCGACTAAGCATATTCTAGCGATTAACTTCTAGCGCCAACAATCTTAACATCGCGGAGTTCATAAAACCAAACACACAACTCACATTTATTACAATGATTTCACAAATAGAGAACAACAATAAGTAGATATTCTCCAAACTACTAATGAGCGTGGCAAGGCAAAGGAGTGAATGTGATGCTAAGTCCCTCCCAAAGAAGAAGTCTTCAAGGCACCTAAAACAACACAAACAACAAACGTGAGTCAAAGACTTAGCAAAATACATCAGAGAATAATAGCATAGATAATTTGCATTTCTTAAAGCAATAGCATCACAACAAATTTTTATTTAATTTCGGAGAAGGAAACAACGGTAATATCACAATCATTTCATAAAGTCAACTCTTTACCCATCCTCAATTGAATCCACGACTCAACAACAATGAAGTATAATGTATGACTGGGAAACATAGATCATGCCATTGCAACCATACATGGAAAACATAACTTAAAATAATCCGGTATATCTCTACACTCATGAGATGCATCATGCAAGGATATAAATAACTTGAAACCACATAAGAATATAGACACCTTTACTTAACATTTCATTGAATTTTTATCATGTCCATTCTCCTTGTTTTCTTTTTCTTATATTAACAATCCTCCACCATTAACAATGCTATGCAACACAAACAGCTTGCCGTAACCAACATCAAGCCGTTTCCACCTTTAACACAATCAACATATTAACGACCATTCGTCAATAATGATATGCAATGCGAATATGCTTGCATGCTCATATGCACCTTCCATAGATTGTACGGTAGATAAGCGAGTGCACACCGTCGGTGTGCACCCTCTCATTCCCTTCCATCCCGTGGAGGGGCCTACTTATCGACTCGCTCCCATTCACATCTGTGGATGGGACTATAAGGTAGGATTTTCGTACTCACTACGTGTGAGCACAGAGGCCCGCATCAGTATGGGTCGCCTCTTCCATTATGAATGCACAAATGCAAATGTTATGCATGAACCACAGTTTTTATTCTTTTCCAACAATAGCACTATAACAGATGCAATCAATCAATTTTTCACTAACGGAAGCAACTTAATTACTTACTTTCTCATTTGCCAACAATCATTCCTACCCAATGACCCTTTGCCCCATGATCCCTCTCTCATCGTAATGGGTATAGAGCCTAATCCATGCCCACAATTGCATCTAACCACATAGTGCATTATGATAACGAATATGACATTATAGCCATAACGCGACAGCATCGATAATTCTTATATACACAGACTAAAAGAAAATCGACTTACTCATTTAACCCAAGCTCATGCCATCCCCAATCACTCGATCAACGGGCTTGCCCCAAAGCCCATTCTCAACCAACATTCCTCAAAATTGCAGAGCAATAAATAGAGTAGGGAGCACTACAAATTAACATACATCCATACTCCACAAACCAATGCACTTGCATCCATTCCCTTAACCATTTGATCATCATAAGCATTTTCATACAAGGGACCATTTTCTAGTTATAGTCAAGCAAAGCTTACCTCTTGCGTATTCACCGGCAATCTCGTACACTAAAAACAAACCATCAATTAATCATCCTAGTCACGATCTAGGGAATGCACTTGCCTTTTACCGACGAAGAATGGAGTGGCATACGGTGGAGGCCACTCCGACGTAACCTTCTCGCAATTAAACAATAATCATTCAACTCAACTTTATGCACACTCAAACAAGCGACAAAAGAAAACAACTCTTTTGCATATTTGACTTCTTCAAAACCAATATCCATTCATAAGCTAAACACATATCAAGATACCAGATCTAACTAAATTAGTCCTCGTTACTAGAGTAAGTTACGAGTGCATGTGAAGTAATATGGTTAACTGCATAAGGGCCTAGAAGCTAGTAAGCAAATAGCACACACTCAAACGACTAATTTAATTTACAATGAGACAAGATTAGACACCACTCTCTATTTTTTTTATTCACTCATCCACAGATTCATACTTGGAACTACTCAGCATAAGAGTCTTCTAGCATCACTACCAGCCAAAAATACCTCTAATGGTTAAACCAAAACCATTAACCAGCAAGGCATCTTTTTCACTAAGAATTCGGCCATTTCAATACATGTAAGATACTCATAATCACAGCATAGCAAGAATCACTCGAGGGCTATACACAATATCCGTTCATCATCAATTGGTAGTAAATAATTCTTGATTCACTCATTTTAATTGAGCCATGCAACAAGTAATAAGAATCAAGTCACAGATAAGATTCACAAACATTACCGATGTAAGAATGATATTACAGGGTTCATATACCAATAACACACACATATGTGTGTAAATATATATATATATATCCCATTCCCTAAACAACAGCATATAAAACCCTCAAGAATCTAATACCGGTATACAAAAGTACTTGGTATGCATCAGTACAAGTAAAGGAATCATTAGGAAGCCACTGCCATCATGTTTTACTTATTCAATCAAAGACCAGCAAATCAATTATTCATTTTGGACTCAGGAGTCAATTGAATTTCATTTCGTCAATTTCAATCCCACATGCACATCGCAAACATGATGGCTTACAGTTCTATATGGATATCATCTTGTCAACATTGCTTTGACTACTTAGCAACTCAAGAGCATTAACGCATAAATGGCATCCTCATGTCCCACATGGTACCAAACAAGGAGAAAATAGAGGCATGCCCTTTGAAAGCAATTCATCAAACACCTGGTAGGCACCATGAACCAAACCTCAATTTCATTATACCTGAGAATTCACCACAAGGAGCAGGCAAGAGGGAGGACAATGCTGCTGCTATTGATGCTTCTACTGCCATTGGAGCTGCTGCCGCTGCTGCTTCATCCCGGCAGGGAGGAAAGGGGCGCCGACCAAGAGGGAGACGTCGGTTCCCTCTCCATCGCTCTACCGGAAGGTCTTCTTTAGTCAGGCGATTTGCCGGAGGAGGGCGTCGGCCGGCGAGTCTTCGGCAGCAGAGGGAGGGAGAGCAGCGGCGCCGGGCGACTGCAGGGCACTGGCCAGGGAGGAGCAGGGCGCCGCCGAGCCAGGAGAAGGAGAGGAACTCGCCGGCTGGGGGGAAACGAGTGCCGGCAGGGAACAGAGCATGCCAGAGCTACTGGAGATATTGTTGGTGACCGACTCGGCAGAGGGGAGCAGGGGGCGACATCGAGAAGGAGCCGAAGTGCAAGTGAGTCGGCAAGGGAAGGCAAGTGGGAGTCGGCAGGAAACAGGGAGAGGAAAGCAAAAATATCCACCCTTGAGGATTGACAGCCACACAAATAAAGAAAGGAGAGGAGGTTAGGTGGGAAAAAAATCTGCAGTATTACAGCACCCTAGTTATTCGCCTCTTCCAGGTACTCCTCAAAAGCAGACGTGGCTTCTTCTCCCACTTGTGATATTTTGTTGCAAAGGGTGAGTACATAAAGCACTCAACAAGTTGTGCACAGAATGCAAGTCTAATATGCTATATGCATGGCTTATTACAAAGGATTGGCTGACATGGTTAATTTGTATAAAACAACATTTGTAAAGGAATAGAATAAGTAAATTAAAAACAGTAAAACAAATATTAAGAATAATAATTTCTTATTTTTTTCCAATAACCAACTCATAACCTTAATCCATAATCCAACCTCCATACCCATATTTGTTTTAATAAAATTTAACCCTTGACTGTAATCACCGAGTAATGCTCAATACCGTGAGCACAGGCATTCGAATAGATTTTACACTCTGCAGAGGTTATACACTTTACCCACAAGATACAATCATATACCACAAAGGCGAGTGATTATAACAAAGCATTTCCAATGCCTGTCTAAACCCAGCACTACCCGCTAAGATTTCAACACTGGTGAGACTGGTTACCATATCCAGGGCCCCCTCTTGCGCCGTGTGAGCCTACCTGTGTGAGAATTGGTTACTACAACTCGGGTCTCATACCACCACTAATAGTACCAAAGCTTAGACATAATAAATTAATTAACTAGGTCTGTTCCAAACCAGACTTGTGATTGTATGGCTGACTTAGTTCAAATTCTTGTAAGGTTAAGTCCTTAATTGACCAATGCAAGACTAATAAAAAATCATCATAACCATGAACCAACAAATATCATTGTCACAGACTCTGCTGGGGTACCCTCCCGCCGCAAAGCAATCAACACAGCGGTCAATATGTCACCACGTGGCACGGCGGCGAGTGGGCGAGGACGCTCGCCGCTCGCCCGCGTCGATCACGTGGCGCCGGCAGTGGCGTGCACGCCTGCGTGCGGCGATCACGTGGCGCCGGCGCAGTGGCGTGCGCCACTTTCGCGCGGCGGCGATCCATGTGGCGCCCGGCGGCAGTGGCGTGCACGCCTACGCCGCCGGCGGCGGCCCATGTGGCGCGGGCGGCAGTGGGCGAGACGCCTGCTTCGCGGCGGATCGGCCCACGTGGCGCCCGGCGAGCAGGGCGAGATGCCTGCTCGCCGGCGGTCGATCCACGTGGCGCCGGCGGCAGTGGCACGCCGCCGCTTTCGCGGCTCGATCCACGTGGCGCCCGGCAGCAGTGGGCGTGCACGCTCGCCGCTGGCGGTCGATCCACGTGGCGCCCGGCGGCAGTGGCGAGACGCTTCGCCGCTCGCGCGTCGCCCACGTGGCGCCCGCGGTGTGGACGGCACGCCGCCGCCGACGGCAATCACCCACGTGGCGCCCGCGGCGGTGGGGCAGTACGCTTCGCCGCGGGCGGGCCACGTGGCGCCGGCGGCAGTGGCGACGCATACGCTGCGCCGGGCGGTCGATCCACGTGGCGCCGGCGGCGGCAGTGGCGCACGCTTCGCCGGCAACCGATCCGCGTGGCGCCCGGGCGCATGGCGTGGGCGTCGGCACGCCCGCCGCCGGCGGCCTACCCACGGGCGCCCGGCAGCAAAGTGGGCGGCACGCCGCCGCCCAAGGCCGCTAGGCAAAAGGTGGTGCGAGGTGGCTTCACCTCAAGGCTCCATCCTCGTCAGCACTGCTTCGGGCAACAGACAGCGGTGTCGACTGCCAATCTGCGAGGATTTTCGCTACAAGCTCATTCCTCGACGCCTCACCAACTCACAAGAAAGGTCACATCCCGGCGGACGGGCGAAGCCATCGTCGGCATTTAATGAGGCCGAGGAACGGACAGACGGGAAGGCGATAAATGTGTAAGGATCGAGATGATGACCCCTTTACCTACTCCCTGCTAGCTTTCGGCCTATATAAGGGCCCTGGGGTGCGTGGGAAAAAGGGGTCGGTCGAAGGTTGAAGAGAACAAGCAAGAGCATCACAGTATAGCCTAGAGAAAAGAGCTTGTAACCCAAGAGCTCTGTACTAGCTCCAAACACTCTATAATCAATCTAGCAGGAAGTAAGGCTATTACCCAAGAACAAGGGGGCCTGAACCTGGGTAAAACCTTCGTGTCATCCGTAGTTCATAGACGCCGGAATCCGTCGCGTAGGAGTCCCTAGGGTTTTCGCCCTCTAGGTTTAGCCGACCGCGAAGACGCCCTCCTTCCGAACAAAACCCGGTCTGCATCCTCCGGGCCTGTCGGGCGGGATACGCCGACAGGGGCGCGCCAGGTAGGGGGCTAGTGGTTGGCTTTTCCGGCTAACTCCCCGGCGGACTTCGGCGTTCGCGATTTAGAAGCCAGCTCGAGCATCAAAAGATGGCGGATCCTCAGCGCCAGGACATCGCGGGGGCGAGCGACGACCAAGGCGCCTCCCGGCCATCGCGCCGGTCGAGGAACCGCCTTGCCCCGCCCCTGCATGGCGGCGCCACATTACCCTAGAGGCAGTGGAGCAGCCGCAGCGCCGCAGTTGGCCATGGAGACAGCCACCTACCCCGAACTTGCATGCCGCAGCATTTCTTCGACCACCCTCCAATGGAGTTCGCAGAGATTCCCCGCCACTCGTGGGCTGCAAGCATTGCTGGCCTCGTGGATGCGCCCAACTCCGGTAGGGCTCGGCCAACGGCCAGTAATCGTACCTCAATGCCTAAGGCGCCTGCAGGGCACTCTCAGGCCTCCAGCCGCCCCGGCGACAAAGGCCCCGGTCAGGGGGGCCAGGGTCCCAGAAGGGGCGCGCGCAATCCTGGTCCCGGTTCATCAAGGAACCGTGGGGACCTCCGCTCTCACCTTGATGAGAGCCGCCGGCGGCGCGGTGATGACCTCCGAGGTCGCCTGCCGCGCCACCCGGACCAAGAGCGCCGCCATGATAAGCAGGTGGCGGCTGACAATGAGAGCCCTCCTCATGGCTCTCATCCCCGGGACCGGGAGGTGGTCCGCTCCTCCGGTTCTACGACGAGCCGGGCCTCGCGCTCCCATGCACGGTCTCCGGACCGGGCTTTAATGAGCAGCTCGGTTCTCTACGGCTCGGATGCTGGCGTTTTCTTCCCATGGTGCGCCGCGGGCTCGCCGGACCGATTCGCCCGCGGCTATAGAAAAATATGACGGCACCACCAACCCGGAGGAATTCCTCCAAATCTACACGACGATGGTGCGGGCGGTACCAAGCGGATCTGAAAAGGTCATGGCCAACTACCTCCCGACGGCCTTGACGGGTTACGCCCGCCTCGGTCGCTAAATCTCCCGAGGGTCTGCACTCGTGGGGAAGGTTGCGACATCTTTGTCGCTAATTTTCGTGGCTCCTTCACAGCAGCCGGTGTGGAGGATGACCTCCACGCTCTGGAGCAAGAGAAGGGGAGTCGCCGCGATTTCATCCGGCGGTTACTCACATCGCCGCAACACCATCCCCACATCTCCGGAAAGCGAACACATCGCCTTCGAGGGGCGACGCGATCGCGAAGATGATGGAAAAGATGGCCACCCGTACCATCGGCTCCACCTCGAAGCTTTTTCCTCGCACATAAGTGTGCGCGGCCGCGGAGGCGAAGGGGCTACCGCCCCAAGGGTGGCTAAGGCAAGGACGAGGCCGACTCGGAAGGTTCCGGGCCGTCTGCAAGAAGCGCGAAGCGCGAGGCGGGAGAGGCCAGCAGTCCCGCCGCCCGAGCGACGACGAAGAAGACCTCGCGCCCAGAAGCGCAACCGCCGCATCGGCGTGATGATCGCCGCGAAGCGGCGCGACAACCCGTCGACCGGCGAACGACGCCGTGATCGGCGCGACGACCGCCGCGGTCGTGGGAACGATCGCCGCGATCAAAAGGAGGGCGAGCCCTACTGCCCAATACATAAAACCAATACCCATGACCTGGACAACTGTCGGGTCGTGGGCAGGATGGTGGAGAAGCGGCTCAAGGAGCGCCGCCCTGATGATGATCAAGATGAAGATCCCGCCCCACTGGCTTTTCAGCAAAGCGGATCACACCGTATGCATATCTATGGGGGTTCATCCACCATTCCTCCAACACCGCCATAAGCGGCCGAAAAGGAGGTGTCGCCACCGTCGAGCTCGTGGACGGGTCGGACATCGAAATGGCTCGAGCAAACGATCACCTTTAGTCGGGCCGACCACCCCGAGCACCCCCACTTAGGGCATCTCCGATCGTGGTAGCACCCACGGTCCGGAATGTACGGTCAGGGCGGCCGATGGACCGAGGCAGCACCATCAACCTCCCCGTCTGCCGGCATTCACGGCAGTGCAGATCCCGCGACAGATCTCGCGCCCGACCCTACCGTTCTTTGGGGTAGCCCAGATGCGGCTTGTTCCCTTGTCAAATTGCCTCCCCGCCACTTTCGGGAGAAGGATAACTACCGCACCGAGATGGTGGATTTCGAGGTCGCCGATTTGACCTCCCATATAACGCCTCGCCTACCTGACCGGTGTTGGTCAAGTTCATGGCGCTACCCACCACGCTTACATGGTGGTGAAGATGCCGGCCCAGCGCCCCATCGTCATCAACGTGGATAGGTCGGAGGTCTGCTGCCGCCACAAGCGGTGCTTGGGATCCGCCGGTGCCACTTGTGTCGGCCGCACCGATGCCACTTCCTGGAGCCCTCGTGCCCAAACCAGTGCTTCACTCGGCCCGCCGATGAGGTAAAGGTGGTCATTCGAGCGGGGTGAACCTCAGAAGATCACAACATTGGCGCCAACCTCAGCGCCAAATAGGAAGACGCGCTCGTCACCTTCCTCCAGTCAAACGCAGACGTGTTCGCCTGGCAACCGTCCGACATGACTGGGGTCCCTAGGGAGGTGATCGAGCACCGATTGGCAACGCTCCCCGAGGCGCGTCCGGTCCGGCAGAAGGTCCGGAGGCAGGCGCCCGAGCGCCAAGAAGCCATTCGGGAGGAGGTAGAAAAGCTGTTGAGCGCGGGGATCGTCAGGGAAGTCTCTCATCCTGAGTGGCTTGCCAACCCCGTGCTCGTCAAGAAGTCCAACGGGAAGTGGCGCATGTGTGTCGACTTCACCGACCTCAACAAGGCCTGCCCGAAGGATCCATATCCCCTGCCGCGGGTCGATCTCATTGTTGACTCCACGGCCGGATGCGAACTGCTGTGCTTCCTGGACGCGTACTCTGGGTACCACCAGATTAGCATGGCACTTGAAGATGAAGAGAAGACTGCTTTTGTAACCCCTATGGGAGTCTACTGTTATGTAAGGATGGCTTTTAGTTTAAAGAATGCTGGTTCCACTTACCAACGTGCCATGCACATTACTTTCCGCCCCCAGATAGGGCGAAATCTAGAAGTATACGTTGATGATTTAGTCGTGAAAGTTAAGAGGAGTGAAGAACTGATCCAAGACCTGGAGGAGACCTTTGCCAACCTCTGGAAGAATTGCCTGAAGCTCAATCCAGAGAAATGCGTGTTCGGTGTGCCCTCCGGCAAGTTGCTGGGTTTCCTGGTGTCCAGCCGGGGCATCGAGGCCAATCCTGACAAGATAGCGGCCATCGAGCACATGAAGCCGCCAGTGCGACTCAAGCAAGTTCAGTGCCTGGCTGGTCGCCTGGCCTCCCTGGGGCGATTCATTGCCCGCTTGGGAGAACGAAGCCTGCCTCTGTTCAAGTTGTTAAAGAAGACTAACCATTTTGAATGGACGGAGGAAGCTCAGAAGGCATTTGAAGACTGGCAAGACTCTCCTCTCCTCTGCTGGTTTCGCCACGGTGAGCCTTTTTCAGATATCGCCGCCACCCCGAGGTGGTAAGCGCAGTTGTTGGTTATGAGAGGAAGGCGTCGAGGCCGGTTTACTACATCAAGAAGGTATTACATGAAGCGTAAACTCAAGATCCTCAAGCTCGAAGATGCAGCGCGGTCCCGGTTGCGCCCGCAAAGTCGCGCACTATTTCCGTGGGCGAGAAATCACCATTGTCACGGCCTACCCCTTTGCGGAAATCCTCCACAATCGTGAAGCCGAAGGTCGCATTGCTAAATGGTCGTGGAGCGGGGAATTCAACATCAAATTCGTGCCCCGCGACCGCTATCAAGAGTCAAAGTTGGCGGAGTTCGCCAAATGGACTCTCGCCACTCTGGTCGAAGAAGCACCCGTGCCTTCCCCACGGACGTTATTCTTCGATGGATCCTTGTTTGGAAGGCGCGGGTGGGTTGTCTCCGTCTCCCCGACCGGTGACACCCTCCAAAGACGTGGTCGCCTCGAATTCAAGGCCACCAACAACATTCTTTGAATATGAAGGTTCACGGGTGCGCATCGCTTCGCGCTGGGCATCAGCGCTCTAAGTCAAGGAGACTCCCTGGTCATTAATCATGCGCGGAAGGAGTTCCAATGTTCCGACCCCACCATGGCGCGTTCTGGCGAGGTCCCAAGAATGGAGCGCCATTTTGAAGGTCTGGGTATATTCATGTCCCTCGGCGTGACAACCACCTTGCGGACGGGCCGCCCGGCTTGCGTCCTCAAGGGCTCCGGTTCCGGTCGGGGTCTTCGAAGAAAGACTATCACGACCGTCCATCGCAGCCCACGGTTCAGGTGGGGATGATGGTGTCGCTGTCACGGCCCCCGGTCCAAGTGGGGATGACGGCAAGGCTGTCGCGGTCTCCGGCTCAGGTGGGGAAGGCGGTGCCTGTCACGGCCTCCAATTCAGGGAGGGAAGGCAAGGTTCGCCCAAATTTCTGTGTCCGGAGGAAGACGGCGGTCAGCGAGGCAAAGACCAGGAAAAGCTCGCCTGGCCGAGTACCCAGGCGAGCACCGAGTGGTCGCCACCCTTGGGCAGGAAGATCGATGGATGGACCCTATCCTGGCCTTCCTGCGTGACCAAGTGATCCCCGACGATGATGCCTCAGCTGAGAAGATTGCACGTAAGGCCAAGTGCTATACTCTGGTAGGTGGGGACCTATATCGCCAGAGCAGAAACGGAGTTCTACTGAAGTGCATCACTTTCTGGAAGAGGGAGCACCTGCTTCCGATATCCATGGAGGCGCAAAGGGAGCCATATGTCCGCCAACTCTAGTCGCAGTAAGCGTTCGCCAAGGATTTTATTGGCCTACCGCCTCCGTGATGCTTATGAGTTGGTGAGGACGTCATGGCTTGTCGGGCCGCCAGCAAACCCACCGACCACCCCAAGCTTTGCGCACCATTCCACTCTCCGGCCGTCATGGTGGGGCCGGATATCCCGGGTCCGCTCGCTGGCCACGGGGCTTCACCCACCTCTTTGTCGCCATCGACAAGTTCACCAAGTGGGTCGGGCCAAGGCAGGCGGGCCATCACGGCCGTTGCCATTTGTTGAGTTCATCGCGGGATCTTCACGCTTTGGAGTCGCCAATCGCATCATCACCGACAATGGCACCCGTTCACGGTAGCGGCTTTTTCCGGAATTTCGTGGAAGAAATGGGCACCAAGGTATGTTTCGCCGGTGGCCCATCCCATAAGCAATGGTCAAGCTGGAACGCGCCAATGCGCTTGTAATCAAGGGCTCAAGACAAGGGCGTTTGATCGACTCCACAAGCGGGTGCAAGATGGACGGAAGAACTCCGGCAGTCTTGCGGGTCGCCCGCACCACGCCCACCGCAGGCGACCGCGAGACACCCTTCTTTTTAGTGTATGGCGCCGAAGTCAGTTCTCCCTCCGAGCCGCCGCTCGGCTCTCCGGCGTCTCCGCTTTCAATGAAGAAGACCAAGAAGATCTCCCGTGAGAAGAGGTTCACCTCCGGAGGAGGTGCGGATCGCCGCTTTTGCGCGCCTGCCATATCACAAAGCTCAGCGATACCACGCCACCCGGTCTCGAGAGAACACCGCGAAAGGTGACCGTCTTACGCAAAATTCAGACGCATGCGGGTTACATAAGCCGCCTCCGATGGGAGGGCCCTTCAAGGTGGTCTCGAGATCTCGGCCTGGGCGTCCGGTTAGCCATCGAGGACGGCGAGGAGTCTGGCGAACTCCTACAACATTGAGCTATCGAAAGTTCTATCCTTAAGGGAATTGTAAGTACCCAGACTTGCTCGGTCACACCTCGAGGTACGCCCCTCTTCCTACTGGTTGATGTCACGGCGCATCAAGAAGGTTGTTGCCTAGAAAGCTTTTTGCTTCACCTTATCGCTTCCTCTTTGTTGTGCTTTGAGTGGCAATTATGCGCATGTATGTTGCTGGTTCTGTGCATTTGCTAATTCCTTCGTGAAATCCATGGCGATCCTCGGCGTCAGTGTACACTTAGCCCGGGCGACCGGGGCAATTGGTACGGTGCTCGACGCTGCTCGCACACCTCGGGTTGGCTCTCTGAATCACCGTGTAGTCGTCACCATGAGCACCGCTTACCGATGTTACCCTCGTAAAACTCATCGCTTTGGCACACGGCGCCATGGCTCGATTTCCTGGTAGTTCACAAGGACTTAGAATCCAAACAAGGCGAGCCGGGACACTTCATGCTGGGATTTAGAATGTTTTGGGCTTACCTTGCGTATGCCCTTCCGGATGTTTACTCACCTTTCCGATAGTCATCTCAGACGCGCAGGTAAGCATAAAAGTCTTGGCTTACTTTCACGAAAAAGCCCTCGCGATCTTCGGGCTGGTCGCCTGCTGGCTTTGGGGGCGCCGCCTGCCTCCCAAGTTGCTTCGCTCAGCTTCCACAGGCTCTTCGCCTCGGCGCCATTGGTCGCCTGGCGATCGAAGGCTGGTCGCCAGCTGACTTGGGGTCGTCGCCCAAGACCGAGTTGCTCGCCCACGCTCCAGTTCCTTATCTGCGGCATATAAAGCAAGATAAGCGCTCATACCGCATTTTTGGCCATTTCCCACGATCGATCCTAAGACGGGTCAAGCTACGCGTGGTTGTCGCAAGTATTGGAAACCAATGCCCTTATGATAAAAGAAGAAGATGTGCTAAAGTGTTAACGTCCGCGAGGCCAAGTCGCTTGAGTGTCGATTAGGCACAAGCGCTCTCAAGGCTGCTCAGACGCTCGGGTTGGCTCTGTGAAGCACCGCCGTCGCCTCCGCTGGAGTGTTGCTGGCCTAAGAGCACTTCCGAAAACTTATCGCCTCGCCACGCTACGCCGTGGTACATTTTCGGCGATCATCGAGTCCGAGTTCGGAAGGCCGAAACTTGCGATAATCTCGTGCAGAAACTTGACGCTGGGGCCTTGTTGTGTCCCGCGTTCCTTGTTCGACTTAAGGCCATTTTCCGCCTACGTTTTGTGTGGTCCGTGTAATCTATGCTTGCGATCGCAACGGGCACATGATATCATTTGGCAGGACTTAGAAACGCTACCCTAATTTAGGCGTTCTTAAAAGCGTTTTGTCTAAGTCGAATGACGGCCATCTAACAGGCAAATGTAATGAATTCAATCATGCAAAAATAAGCAAACACATGAATAACGATTAAACATCTAACATTCATCCAAAAGTTGTCCAAGGTTTTTCTGGACGCAGGTTCATCGACAGAAGCAACAAAAAAAAGGGGGGAAACAGAAGAAAGTTGCCCGCCTTCACTCCTCGTCCTCGCCGAAGTCAAGTTCATCGTCGGCGCCATCTTCGACGGCCAGAGGAGTGGAGACGCCCATGGCGGGTTGCTCCACCGCAAGATCCCGCCCACATGTTCGGCACTGCACAAGACCAGCCTCCGCCGAGCCGCCGCTTCGCTCTGCTTCTTCGACGGCCGCCACCACCGCCATAGGATCAAGGCGGCGCATGCGTTTCAAGCCAAGAAAGCGCCGCCGTAAGTCGCGGGCCATGATCGCGACCACGCCCTTCTGGCGAACGAAAGCGCCAGTGGCTTCGCAGCAATGAGTGCCTCTCGCCTCGGTTGGTCGCAGGTGAATCTGCAGCGGCTGAGTCCTCCGATGGCGTGTTCGCCACTCCCCAAGGGTTCCAAGCACCTCTTGGTGCGCTGGAACGCTTTCTGAGCATGATGGATAAAGTTGCGCCACAGCGGAAGGACTCCACCGAGGTCTTCGGGCCACTGCCTCGCCCTCTCCGCCTGCTCTTCTCTCTTCGCTACGCATGAAGATATGGCGGCCGCTGGTCCTCTCTCGCGCCAATGCCGCCCGCCGCGGTCCGCCTGTCTGGCCACAGAGAAAGCTCACCTCTCACCGACGCCAAGGTTCGGGCGATTCGGCTGCGTTCGGCGGCTTCGACGAGGGTGTTGCCAATGCATCCTCGAGATCGCCGAGCCGGAGACGATTTCGACGGGCGCGGGCGGGGAGGGCGGCGGGAGGCTTGGAGCCCGGAGGCGCTGGCTCGGTCGGCTCCACTGCTTTCTCCAATGGCGGCGGCCGAGGCGCTGGGGCAGGGGCTTCTCCGCTCGGCTGGCGCTGGGCGCCTTGGCGCTGCCGAGGGGCCGCCCTGGCGCACCTCAGCGGAGCCCGCCATCGGAAGCGCTGACCACCATGGTGAGTGGTGGCCTGGGGTCTCGTGGGTCGAGGTGTTGGCGCCATGACGACGAGGCGGGCGCCGGAGGAGATGACACCGGTGCCGGGCGCCAGGAGGCGGTGGGTATCGAGACGGTCGTCGAAGCCGGACGGCTCGCATTGCCACCCTCAGGAAGACGCCGCCGCAGCAGGCTGGCGCGGAGAAGTTTGATCTGCGGGTCTTGACCTCTTAGGGTTCGAGCTCGTGACATCCGGGGCATTTGCCGCTGTTCGGGTCTGATCGCCGGTAGGGCCGTGGTCTCGATCACCACACAAGGGTGGCACTACTGCAGTTTCTTTGGAGTCCGCGAGGGAACCGCCCGACGTGTTCCAGCGCGCCTGTATCGCAGATCGGGCGAGCAGTCGAGCCGCCGCCGAAAGATGAATCGCCCACGGATAGCGGCAAGATCAAGCACGAGAGCCATCTCTCCGATGACTATATCTTCCAAGTTTCGCTACCGCTAAAGGCAAAAAAATGGCTGCCGGTTGGTAGGAGCCACAGAAAGAACATGTGCGCAGTAAAAGACTAAGAAAGAATGAAGACTTACGCCGCCACGGCGGTGCCGCTGCTGCCGCCGAGTACACGCTTATGCCGGGCGGCGCGGCGCATAAGGACCGATTCTCCCGGATGCGGTCCTGTGCCACCATCGCCGGTTATCCGGGCGCCCGCACTGCTGATGCGGGCCACCATGGCAAGGAGTTCCGCCGCCTCTCGACCACGGAATTCCGGCTTGAGGCCTCCGCCGCCCGGCGGCACCCTGGTTATGCCGACTCATTGCCAGTTATTGACGACAACCAATGCCGCTAGGCCATGCCTTCCAGCTTGATTTGGCTGAAGGCGATGTAGTGGAGGCCATCCCGCCTCAAGACGTAAGGTAGTAACTCCCCACTACTGCTGCCATTGGTGGCGCGCATGAAGAAATGGCGTAAGAGAGGAAGGTTCAAGATCACCCCCATGAACATCTCACAAGAGGTATGCGAAGATGGAGAGAAAGACGATGGAGTTGGGGGTAAGATGAAGATGGTGGATCCCAGAGAAATGGAGAACGGTAAGGAAAAATCTGGAAAAGGGCGGACTGCACTCCGCCATCGCTGCTCAAGTGTGTATGATGATCTGCTCGAAAGGCACTGCGGGCGTGATGTCCCCGCCCGAAGCTTAAGGTGCCCTCCTGCTATGACGGCCATCCTCTTTACCGCATGAGCATCCGCGGTCGGCGTGGATGGTGCGCCATGGAGGCAAAGAAGGCAAGGCTTTGGGGTTAAAAAGACGAAGGAGCGAAAATGGAAGAGCGAAGAAAGGGTATATGGAACCGCTTGGTACAGATGTATCTATATATATACCGGGCACCGACGGTTCGCGAAGAGACAAGATCGTAAGGCCGCCTGGTCCCGAGAAAACCGCAGATACGCGGAGGGGACCAAGGCGGTCGCATTCTCTGAGTGGTGGCCCCACCCAGAGCACGCTAAGCATTTAATGAAGGTTCTAAAGTAAGCTGGCACGCGGTTTGGGTGGCCCGGCTATCACAACAGACTTGCTACCGGGGTACCTCCCGCCGCAAAAAGCAACAACACAATGGTCAACATGTCACCCACGGGCGCCGGGCGAGCAGCGTGGGCGCAGACGCTCGCCGCCTGGGCTGCCACCCATGTGGCGCCGGCGCAAAGTGGGCGGACGCCGCCGCCGGCCGGCTGGCCCATGTGGCGCCCGGAGCAAAGGGCGAGGACGCCTGCCGCCCGGCTGGTGGCCCACGGGCGCCCTGAAGCGGGTGGGCGCAGCACGCCCGCCGCCTGCTTCAGCGACGCCTGTGCGGCACGCCCCACGGCTGGCGCCCTGGGCGAAGGCGTGGGCGAGACGCTCGCCGGCAAGGCTGGCCTCACGGGCGCCTGGGCGCAAAGTGGGCGAGCACGCCCGCCGCCCGGGCCGGCCCACGTGGCGCCCGGCGAAAGGTGGCGCAGACGCTCGCCGCGGCGAAAGGGCCCACGCAGTGGCGCCGGCTGGTGGTGGGCGTATGCACGCTTCGCCACGCGCCGCTAGGCAAAGGTGGTGCGAGGTGGTTTACCTCAAGGCTCCATCCTCGTCTGTCACTGCTTCGGGCAACAGACATCAAGGGTTTAATCACCAATCGCGAGATTTTTGCTACAAGCCCATTCTCTCGACGCTTCTCACCAACTCACAAGAAAGGTCACATCCCAAGGACGCAAGGCTTACGGCCGGCATTTAATGAGGCCGAGGAACTGGACAAGACGGAAGGCGATAAATGTGTAAGGATCAAGATGATGACCCCTTTACCTACTCCCTGCTAGCCCGCCTATATAAGGCCCCGGGGCGTGGGGAAAAAGGGCTCTGGTCAAGGTTGAAGAGAACAAGCAAGAGCATCACAGTATAGCCTAGAGAAAAGAGCTTGTAACCCAAGAGCTTTGTACTAGCTCCAAACACTCTATAATCAATCTAGCAGGAAGTAAGGCTATTACCCAAGAACAAGGGGCCTGAACCTGGGTAAAACCTTCGTGTCATCCGTAGTTCATAGACGCACGAATCCGTCAGCAGAGAGTCCCTAGGGTTTTTACTTCAGGTTTAGCCGATCGCCAAGACGCCTCCTTCCTAACAAAACCCGGCTCAGATCCTCGGTTCTGGCTCAAGGGATACGCCGACAATCATAAAAAGCAATGTGACCACCCAAATACCACATTGGAGTACCATAAATTCTTACCACTTGACTCAGTCTAAACCATTTTACCACCGCGGTTGATTTACCATGCACTACGTGCCATCAACAACAAAAACATTGTGTGATAACACTCGACACATAAGTTGATAAATATATTCTATAATCATTAAGCAAGATTAATTATTTTCACATAAAATAATGACCATTGCATGGCTAAGCATACTACTTGCGTTCTAACTACCCATATTGGCATTTATAGCTACCAACTAATAAATAACCATCCTAGGGTGACAAATGTAATATGACAAATGATATGACAAGGTGGATGTAATATAAAGTGGACGATAACTATTCCCAACATAATTGAAACAAGTGATAATTGAATTAACATGCAATACTTTAAAATAATATAATATTTAAAGTATGGGTTTAACATGATCAAAGTACAACTTACTTTCAAATAGCTCTAAATCCTACTCTGGACCTCGTTCATGTGCTGGCTCCTCGACCACAAACTCACCGGGCGACTCGACGTCTACGCGAAACGAGAGAGAAAGTAATAAATACAAAATATAGAGAAATATAAACTTAAAAAATTAAATAAAATTTACCATTAAAAAGAGCATAATTTTTAAAATTTTTAGAAACTAGAATCACCTCAATCAGTGTTCGTGTGAGGGAGAAATAGCTATTCAAAGTTTAAAATAAAAGAAAAATCAGAAAATTGGACAAAATCCAAATTAACCGAATTATTTTGTACTGGAAAATAACATTTATGACATCATGCTGATATTAGAACAGAAAATAATTTTTGGACAAATATTGTTCTATGAAAAAACTGAATTATGATCAAAACAGAACGGAATGAATACGGAAACGAAAATAGAAAATTCCACATGAACATAGTACATAATCACAATATACATGACCGCAAAAACAATGTTACTCATTCCACCTCGAAGACGGACAGAAGAACAATGTTATGTTCACCGGTATCACGAGGCAATTTTTTTCTTAAGTTTGTTAGCTGAAGGTTCACTATCTGTCCCCCAGATCTGACCATCATGTCCTCCAAATCATTATCATTGATATTATCTTGCTCCTCCAACTATAAAGGTGTAACGCCCATAAAATTTGTATATTATTACTCAATATTGATTTAAGATTTTTTGAGATCTATCCTGGATTTTCTAGAGTTTATAAAATACCATTTTGCTATTTTTAGATTTATAAAATTAATTTATTCATGAAAAATGAAACTAAAATTATGCTAGAAATAATTTTTCTAGGTTCAAAATGTCCCAAAGTATTTTTGAGGTTTTTTCAAGAATTTATAAGCTCTATTTGATATTTTCTATAAAGCTGTTTATATTTCTAAAATTATTTTAATTTGAAAATAAATAAAATTCTCAATTCTCCTTTTTAGGCCAAGTGGGCCAAGTTTCCGACGGAATTTTTAGTTTCATTTATACAAAATTTTTGTTTTTGTTTCTGTTTCCGCCGAAAATGGCTCTCCCATTTTTGTTTCCGTTTCGGACAAAAAAAATTCCATTTCCGTTTTCGTATCGATATTTTCCATTTCCATTTATGAAAAAAATACTTATGTTTCCTTTTTTCTCCGGAACGGTCAAAAATTCCGTTTCCGTTTTCATCACTAATGCTCATGCACCGGCTGACACTAGCGGACACGTGGCGAAGCGCAGAGTTCGATCGACACGCGTCAGAATGCAACTGGCGCAAAGCTCGGTGCAATCTCGCCCGTCTAGTTCAAAACGGACGGCCAAGATCAACACAAGATGTGAAACGGTGGCTTACTGCAGTGCTGACATGCGGCTACGTCTTGACCATCCACGTCTGATCCGACGGCTCGGCTGCGCAAACACACGATGACATGACACGACGCGATCTAAGATGCACAATGTAGATCCAACGGCCGAGATGGCACGACGGTTCGAAACCCGAATGACACAAGGCATTACGTGACTAGTGTGATACTAGCGCGATCTCGCCTCTCCGTTCCAGATGGAACGATCGAGGACAACAGTGAAGATTGGGACACGCAGCGTACCGCGGACATGGCCACGTGGCTAGATCACAGCCCAATGTAGGAGATCAGACTGCTCAAATCTACACGGCGCAAGCGACGACGAGGCTACCCTGGTGCGTGATGCGTGGTGAGTATCCAATGGTGCCTCACCTGATCCGACGGTCAACAAAGTTCGTGGTGATGGCAATGGCGCAACAACATTGGTTCACTGAAGACGAAGACGACGACGTGGCCGATGGCGTTCTGGTGGTCCTCCGATGACGCTTCCTCCTTGAATTAACGTGCCTTGATGCAACAAACTCGGTGGGGGATCTTGGCGGCGGCAGGGATGGCTCGATAGCGGCAGAACGAAGCAAAAATAGCGGCGGTGCTAGCTCTGAACTCCGGCGAGGTCGCGCGGGCGAACGACAGTGACACGGCAGGCGTGGCTAGGGCAAAAGGTGCGGCTTGAGGTAGGCTTAGGATGCGCAAGGCGGCGCATTAAATAGCCTTCTCAACGAGCGTGCACGGGGCGAAAACCGATCCCAAATCCTACGGGATTACAGTGGTGCGGCGGATTCAGAGAAATCCAATGTAGCTAATGTAGCGCAATCTCGAGCGTCCATGCAGATCCGACGGCGGCGTAGCAAAGAAGCTTACCAAGAAGAGATCTCTCGCTGGATCAAAATCCAACGATCGCGCAGCTAGGGTTTCGGTGGAGCAAGCCAATCGGGCCGACTTTGACTAGGGTGGCAAGGCGAGGAAACCTACGACCCACGACGTTTCGCCCAAACACTATGTGGACGGTTTTTAAAACATTTTTGAATAAAAATAAATCCCAAAAATAGATAAAGCCCAAATAAATAGTAAAAATATCAGAAAAATTCTAGAATTTTTTTAAAGCATTTGGAACTCAAATAAAATATTTTAACAAAATATTATTAACAATTATTCAACACATAAATAAATGATGAGAAAAGGCTTAATTACTCAAATGCAAAATGAATTAAATTAAATCTAGACACGAGGAGCAGCGTCTCATGCATTGCCTTGCCTATAGATAAACTCATGTCATGGTGATGTCAATTCTTTAGATGCAAGTTGCATGCTTCTCGATGCATGCATCTTATTATTGTTTATTACAAGAAATTGGCCCACTATTTTTCGGGGTATTTTTTTTCTACAACTACAATAGTATTTAATTAATTCAGTTTGAATAGTAATTTTTCATTGTTCAACATTATTCATCTCGTAGTTTGTCTTTTTCATATCTTTCAAATGTGATTGAATTTGGTTTTCAAATTTTTCAGGATTGTAGAAGCTCAACTTTCTTATGTATGGTAATTTTTTGAGAATTTTGAAAACTTATATACCGGTTTTATAGAGTTTTCATGATATATATATATATATATATATATATATAAACTAGGTAGTGCTAGCCAAGGAGCACGTGACTGGCTGCATATACGCATTATACTATATATATATATATATATATATATATATATATATATATATATATATATATATATATATATATATATATATATATATATAGGAAGTTTTTCAGACTCTGGAGTACATATCTCACGCCTAATATATCACTTAAATAAATGTTTATACTTTTTATCACTTTTCGTATACTCCAATAATAATTCTAAGATACTCAAATACAACATGATTAAAAATTCATCGACTTTTATTTTTTTTGCTACATACCATTTTCTATATGTATAAGGAATATGTAAACAAATTATGCTATAAAGGGTGGATTTTAATGAAATTTTCATGGAACTCAATTTGGAGTATCTTATAATCAATATTAGAGTATACTCAAAAGGATAAAGAGGTATAACAAACATCATTTAAACGGTATATTAGAGGTGTGGAGTACACATACACCTGTGAGTATAGAATCATTTTCCTATATATATATATATATATATATATATATATATATATATAGACACACTGTCACCATGGCAATTGGCCATTTCGTTGGCCCTATCAAAACTAAAAAAAAAATTCTTGGAGTCTTTCTTTTTCTCTTTCATGGAGTAGTTGTACTTGTTGCTTTGCTTAGCAAGCAATGCTGGCCACAGCTTTTGATTTGCAACTTGGCCTTTTTGTGATACACACATGATTCGTTAGGTCGTAATTTGCTAGCAAAAAACATACAGGAAAAAATAATATTTCAATCCATTTAAAAATACGAATATATAATTCCGACAACTTGGTAGAGAACAAAAACAAATAATAAATGTATTGTATTAAATGAATAGATATATACAACCCTCTACGTACTTTTCCTCGCAAAAAATGTTCTCCTTCAAGGAGACTGCAAAACATATATAGTTGAGTAGCAGATGCATGCAGTAGTGCTCTTTCATTTTATTCTCATTCTTAATTCTGTTCACAAATGAGGCTAGTCAACACACTGGAAGGTGATTATCATCGTTTTCCCGTGAGGGGCACGATATAAATAACATGCATTATCTCGCTGCTTACTAAAGCGATGAAATTATATAATGGAAATCCAATGAAATCCGAATATTGGAAATCCGAGGAACTGATTGTTTACGCCAAAGAAGATTTTCGATGATGTTTTTGCTAAGAATTCAATGAAAGGGAGAGCTCTGCGATCCAGGCTGAGTAGCAATCAAGGCTTCTCTTTTTTCTTTTTTGTTTTGTTTAATTCTGTGCTTCTTACAAGCAGGCGTCGAGAAATTTTAAGGACTTGTATCATCTTGATGTAATGTTCTTGAAATTAATAAAATCTTCCTTCATCTAAAAAAAATATAATGGAAACTCGCAACAACTTGGTTTCTGAAAAATAAACTTTGCATGCGTGCTCATCATTAATAATTCATTTTAGTACTCCATATTAATTCTTCAATACTAAAGTAATGCACGATTAAGCTGCATTCGTGGAAAGAAATAAAAAGTTATGGAATCAATTTTATGAGCCTTAGCTGATTAAGAGAACCTTCACGTATATATTACCAAACATTATGCTAAAGCGACCCCTTGATCTACAACGTATATCCTAGACTTACATCCTATAGTTGAATACTTTTACTCATAGCAATTTTCGCTTTGCTTCGCATATCACACGATCAATCCACTTGGAGCTAGAAAAATTAAAGAAATCACTAAAGCACATGAAGACTTTGTGTGTAGGTACTCGATCACAAAAAACCTTGAAATTCTTTTAGCAGTTAACTCCAACTTTTGCACTAGTTTGCTCTTTCTTGTGATAGATGCAACTAAAATTTGTTGCATCTGAAAAAGCCAAACAAAAAAGAGATATCTTAAAAGTACTAGTACCTGCTATACCCAGTCCTGGAGATTGACAAAACAAAAGAGAGTGATAACACATAATGACATTATAAGATAACGATGGAATAGAATACATACAAAAACCAAAAAAAACAGCAACTTGCACCCCTTTCGATGTCATCACCTCATCAGAATTGCAATGAGAAAAACTAAACTAAACATCTTCTCTTTAATCTTTTTAGTAGAAAAAAGGAAAAGGAAAAGGAAAAGGAAAGGAAGAACGAGAAGCAAATTAAGCATCACCAGCATGCATGCATGCATGTTTATACCACACCATGAAATGATGGAGAAGCCATGAACGATCAGTGATGCTAGTCAGAGGACGACGGTGGCGGCGAGGAGGGAGAGGAGGAGGTAGCGACGGTGGCGAGCTTCTGGAGGTTGAGCTTGACGACGGTGTCGGTGAACATGCGCGTGTCCTCTTCGGTGTTGCCCTCGGGGACGTCGACGACGTAGGACTCGAGGACGACGCAGTAGGGACCTGGCTGGAACTCGGTGACGGAGGTGACGGAGCGGTAGTTGCGGAGGCGGTGCTCGCCGCCGACGACGCGGAAGCTGATGATGTGGCGGTCGTCGTCGAGGATCTCGAGGCGCTCGGTACTGGTGGAGGCCGGGAGGCCGGAGACGACGGTGACCTCGCGGACGCTGCCGACGGTGGCGCCGTCGCCGGCGGCGAGGGCGCAGGACTTGATGAAGTGCTTGTAGCGCTGCGGGTTGGCGAAGCTGCGTACGATGGGCCACACGGCGGCGAGCGGCGCGTCCACGCGCTGCATCACCAGCGACGTGCACGTCCCCGGCGCGCGCTCCGGGAACGTGTGGTGCTCGTGCACCACGCCCTCCAGCTCCCGCCGCTCCGACTCCGTCAACCCCTGCTGCAGCGCGCTCTCCATGTGAGGCTCCATGCCTTTGCCTTCCTAGCTACTTGCTCTCTCTCTCTCTCTCTCTCTCTCTCTCTCTGAGCTGCGCGCGCGCGTATCCTATGTCTCTAGCTGTATGGGAAGTGTGGAAGTACGAGGATGATTGTTTAGTTTTGGTTTAATGAATATGGTGGTGTCTTCCCTTTTATGGTTGGGTTCTTGATCGAGTTGTTGGTTGTTTCTTCGGGTATATGGTTCGGATGGATTGAATTTCTTCTTTTGGCTATGCATCTATGGGAGTGGGAGTACCTGAAGGTGAAGGGTAGTGTAGAATTGGAGCCCCCCTTATAGGTCGGTTGGCAAGACTGCGGTTGTGCAATCGATCGGTTGCGTGTTCAATCCTGTTCAAGCCTCGGCTTGGCACCTTCGCTCGTGAGCCATAATGCAATACGTGTGCGTGTGTAGGCGTGGGTACGTGTGCATTTGTAAATTGTAAATTGTAGCTTTGCTTAGCTGTTGTTCTTCTTTTATAATGCTTGCTAGAACTCCTAACTAGTTTTTTTTAAAGAGCGTAAAATTGGTGCTTTTTTAAGGTGCTCGCCCGGTGTGGTGGTGGTTAAGAAAACTAAAGCATATGGAAAGTGCACAGATTTTCAAATTTCAGTTTATGTTTTTCTTTTTGCATGGTAGTTTATGTTGGTTGGTCTGGACTTTTTTTATGTTACCCCGCATATATTCCTTAGTGCTCGAAATCAGTGGTGGATCTGGGATTAAATTTTGTGTATAACAAAGTCATCAACGTGGACAAAGAGTATTAACCAAAAGCAAAAGAATACACACACAAAACACATTGCAGTCACACTAATATAACATTATATGGCACTACATATAATCAACAACAATAATCCCCATACAAACACGTAAACATAAAGGTAGGACACCGAAAAATACCTCGCTGATAAAGCCAGCTTACGCAATAATTTGCCACCAAATAATCAAACATAATAGTTTGGACAAAAGATGAGATAAAGACGAAGCAACCTATCAAACATAGACGAATTAGTAGCGTCTTAGTTGTTTAATTTGTTTCTCCAAATCTAATCAAACACACTTATGTCCGCAGAGCCCATGTCGTTTTGTTTCGTCAAACTATACATCTATTACTTTCCTAAGGCCGAAAAGAACGGCAATATATTATGTACACACAGGTTTTTCGTGTACACGCCATACACACTAACTAATAGAAGTCATAAAAAATTCTAAAAAAAATTGTAGATGTACTTCATAAATTACTCTACCTATGTATGAAGTTTCAAGATCAAATTCTTTATATATCGAGAGTTACACAAAAGAGAAAATTCTGAACACCGCATCCACGTTATTGCAGTACGTAGTAGTATTCCCTCCGTGTATAAACTTAGGTGTATTTTTTTGGCAAATAAAAAAAAGCGGTATTAAAAATAACTAAATTATCTTCAATTATTATCTATAAATATAGATAATATTAAGTAAATCTGGACATTTATTAGAGTTAGAATTAACATCATACTAGTATAGATAATATTAAGTAAATCGGGATATCTATGCACCGAACCTTTCAAAATATACGTCTTAATTGTGACGGCGTGAGTACTGCACTGCCGCTGCCACTCATTCGTGCCAGTGACCTCGCCTCATCCGCTCGTCGCCCTCCTGTAATCCTCGCGTAGCCTCCTGCGCCTCCTCCCAGCCGTCGGGCGGGCGGCCTACGACTACGAGTCGTCTCTGCCCTTGCCGCCATCGCCTCCTTGCTCGCTCTCTTATGCTTGCCGGCAAGGGATAACTAGATGGCGGCGCACAGGATGCGGCTGGGCGGGCGAGGTCGTCGGGGGTGAGGACCGGGGCCGTGGGGTAGAGTTGCCGAGGTGAGGCGCGATAGAAGAGAGAGAGAAGACGACGATGGGGGAGAGACGGGAGGCGAGGTCAGCGGCGGCGATAGTTAGCTTTTGATCTCCGTTGCGGAGGAGAGGAGGGTTTTTGCCTCGGCAGCCACAGCGTGGAGGCCGGTGGCGTCGGGTGATACCCTCAGCGGTGATGGCGTGGCAGTCAACGGTTGCGGACGAGCTCTGCCAGGTCGCTGAGATGCCATTGGGAAGAAAAGGCGTTGAGGGCTTAAATTCAAGGCGCCAATTTGCTTGGGCAAACTCAAGGTACATGTTTCCTCTTTCTTTCTTTGATCTATTGCAGAATCTTTTCTTCCTACCAATAGTGCATGGTTTGATGTAGTAGAGTTGCTTTGGTACCAAAAGGGGTATCCTCTTCCATGGATCCAGAGCTATTGCCCCAAACGGATGGTGGGTACAGCTCTACTCATGATGCCGTCGAAACAATGAGCTCTATTGAATTTGAGTTTACATCTTTGCACGAAACTGACTACCCATATGCAGGATACTCCAAGGACTACTATTGGAAGCTGTGAAGGGAATTGGAAAAAGTAGTTCGCTAGGACTACATTGCAGGTTGTGGAGCCATAGGGCCAGGGATCAAAATTTCGTTTCGCTCAAAAATTCGGCCAAGCCCGAATTCCAAAATTTCAGCAAAATTTTGTTTTTTCGGCCGAAATCCGTTCAAAATTCAAAAAAGAAAATTCAAATCCGGTTTGTTTGTCACTGAAATTTCTGAAATTTCGCCGAAATTTCCCGAAATTTCGGCAAAACTGCACTGACTGAAAATGGTTCAAATGATGTCAAACAATTTTGAAATTGTTTTTGAAGGTTTCTGACACATTAGAGATGTTCTCATAACATTTTCAGATGATTATCAGGTCTGTGTAATTTTTAAAAATTCAAACATTAACTATACAGATGAAACGTTGATCGGCAAGTTTGAATCGGATGAAAAATAGTACAAACGATGTTATAAAATTTTAAAATTTTTTGTGCATGATTCTGATGAATCACTAATGTTTCCATAAAAGTTTTGGATGGTGATCAAGATTCAAGAATTTTTAAAAATTTGGACAGTGCTACTATGCTGATAAAAGCCTTACCAGCAAATTTGAACGGAATGAAAAATAGTTGAAACCATGTTGGAAAATTTTGGAATTTTTTTTGGAAGGTCCTGATGTATCACTAATATTCTTACAAAAGTTTCATATGATTATCATACTTGAAGATGTTCCAAAAATTCTGACAGTGCTACGTCCTGATAAAAGCCTGATAATTAATACATAAATTTGCTTTAGCGACAAAACAAGATTTAAAATTTGCAAAAATTTTACAGAAGGGTGATAAGAAAATTCTAAACATGTCATAAACATTTGGAATCATGATCACACTCCAGTGAATTTATAAAATTCGTACAAAGCACTGTGACATCCGGTTGTTCTTGCTCTCTTTGATTCTTGAAATATAAGAAATGAAGTTCAGTGCTTAGTACTTACATAGAGTCATAGATTTGATTGAGCAAACTAAAAACTGGAATCAATCAATTGGAATCAATCAATAATTCTTCATCCAAGTAATTTCGGTAGTGAAGTTAGAAATTTCGGCAGCATTTTAACTGAAATTCAGAGTTTGAGAGTCACAATTAGAATCAATCAATATTTATTCTTCCAAGTAAGAACATACCAATATTTCTTCATCCAAATTATCACAATATGATTGTAGTGTCCACTGAAAGTGCGGAATGAATGTACCAATACTTCTTCATCCAAGTAAGAAATCGTGAATAAGCGCTGGAACATCCCATCTGCAATAAACAAAGAGGCATGCAGTGTAACTAAATAATCCATATAATGAAGTTATTATGTACTCATGGCATCACAAAATGAAAAATAGAATGTATATTATGTACTCATGGCATCACAGAATGGATCTCTATAAGGCCCTCAATGTATTCCTCTTGCATCTCGATAGGACCCTCCATAGGCAATTCAGTAATCAATACGAACTTGCTTTGTATCTGCATACAATGAAGGGCTATAAACATGAGTGCAACAACAGAAACATGAGTGCAACAACAGAACTCACCAAAATTATATAGAAATATATAGAAATCACATATTTACATCACAATAAAATCACTGTATATTTGCATGACATACCTACGAATAGTAGTACTGTGGTTGAAACGCCATCTCGTTGTTATCGATAATGACCTCGTGATACGTCCTTTCGTGCTGTTGCTTGTACTCCTCCTAGCTCATGTCACGCGGTAGCCAAGCAGACTTCCAATGTTCATAATGAGCAAGCTAGGTGCTATAATTCTCAGACTGATAAAGGTACCTAACACTGACAGATGAGTGTCGTGTGTACGGATCGGTATATTGATCAGTGTAGTCAAAACGGTCAAGAAATGCTCGATCCGTCACAACTCTGTCTGTAACCGTACCCAATATCAGCAGTTGAAAAGTCCAAATGGCTAGAAGACTGGTTGCTACACCATAAGCCTGCGTCATACTCTTGTTGTGCTGCTTGCCGCTCACCTCCACTACTATATACGCCCTTCCCCATGCTACTAGACTGCCTGTGTGAGGTACCCCTCCATTGTGGTCTTTGTGGTGATTGTGGTTGTGAACGGATACGCACAGTATACTGGTCAGCTTGTGTCCCATCGTTGCCTAGGGAGTCTGTCCCATCATCGCCGGCGGAGCTACTATCTTGGCACTACTCATCATCAGAAGGTGTCTCTGTTTCATCGTCGCTACCGACAATAGGCTCATCATTACTAGGGACTTTTATTTTTTGCTTAGCACGCTTGCTCTCCGATAACTTCTTCATCCCGCCTAAAGCCCCTGCTAGCATGGCGTCGGCGGCAGACTCGGTTGCGTGCTTCCTCTTCCCGGTGTACGTGTCATCGATTGTGACCTTAGCCCAATCTGGGAGGCTCTTCCCACCTGTCGCAAATTACAAATCACATTAATATTGTTGTTTGGTCCCGACATACATGATTCACAAGTGTAATAAAGAACAATTAAATTGGTTACCTGTGGCCTTCTTCATCTCTTCCGTCGGGATCGAATCAACCACGAATCTTGCTAGGAGGGGTGGGTCGTCCAGGGTGTCCTCGTCGAGTAGGGGCTCCCCATTAGACCTGGACCAGTCGAACCAGTCTACAATAGAGTTACTACCAAGGTGCATCGCACCCTCAATTAGGTGATCGAGTGGGTCTTCATCCTGGACATGGCGGGTGGATTCAGTCTCTCAGGCGAAGTCGCAGGTTGTAATGCACGAAGACGAGCTTCTGGAGCTTTGCATAACTTAATCGGTTCCACAGCTGCGTGTGCACTAATGCAAATGTGCTCTAATTGCGCTCGCAACCACTCGATGATGCACACTGAGACACTAACCACAAGGCGTACTTTTGCAACGTTGGAGTCTCATTCCCGAACGCCATCCACCATTGCGCTGTGGAGAAAAGAAAAGTGCATCAGTCAGTACACAACAACCTACCAATACTTACAACTATGTATTTACACCGTCAATTGGCCTGCAAATATTTGGACTCGCAAGTCGGTGGCAAACCGCCCTCCTCCGATGGTATACATCGACTTCTCAGAGGGCCTGCACATGAAGCGTTGTCATGAGCTATGATGTCTGGTGCAGTTGAGAGTGCTCCCATGTACTGCGGAGTGCTTCCTATATTGTATGACTAATGGGACTGTGGGTCGAGCACGGATGTTGCAATATTCAAATCCAGTGCATAGTTAGCATAACACAAGAGAACATTGCATAGTTGCCATATATAACATAATTAAACCTATTAATGTCACTGACCTGCTTGCACGAATGTGATTTCTTTTGTTTCTTTGAACCACTTTTCTAGGACCTCTAGGAATGTCCTGTAATAGTCTCCGTGCTCCTGCAGGCGATTGTTGTACTCATTCCACACTATGGCATACTGCATCATGACACTACTGACTGTTGGTACTTGTCTTGGTCCGCTAATCTCAACATCTTGTACAAGGGTTCAACGGCCCCGATGGTCCACTCCATCCATGTCCAAAACTCCCGGCTAACAAGGAGGTCATATGCGTACCGGCCCTCTGCCATTCCAGCCTACCTGCTAGCTGTCCAGTCATGATGTGTCATCCACTGCTGAAACTTCTTTTTTTGTGGAAGCTGTCGAGAAAAACAAAGGTCGTACCAAACCTAGTGGCATTTGGCTGCACCAACTCTCCCCCAATGTGTTGTCGCATCTGTTCGTGCAGATTTTTATGATTGTACATGAATCTGCAAATTCTCTTGGCCTGTGCGACAACCTCTCTGA
This sequence comes from Guadua angustifolia, assembly GCA_036346375.1. Taxonomy (NCBI): domain Eukaryota; kingdom Viridiplantae; phylum Streptophyta; class Magnoliopsida; order Poales; family Poaceae; genus Guadua; species Guadua angustifolia. The sequence continues at coordinate 63,469,526 of CM070502.1, read as the reverse complement.
TTTTTGGTTCATCACACACGTCTTTCAACATAAGATTCACAGTGTGTGCTAAGCATAGCTGCCATATAATATGTGGGAATTGCACCCTTAACATCTGGCACACTTTCTTAAAGTTGGCACCGTTGTTAGTAACCATCTGTACAACATGCTCTGCTCCAATTTCCTCAGCCACGACCTTTGTTATCTCGCCTAGTAGGTATTTGTGGTCCTGGATCTTCCCTGCGAATTAACAAGCCATCAGTTAGTACATATGGTATTGACAGTCTTACGGAAGAGTAAAAACTGAACTGAATGATGGACCTGATGCATTGATGGTCTTATGAAAGAACATGGTCCCATTACAGTACACCATGAAGTTGACGATGATCTGTCCCGTAGGACCAGTCCAGGCGTCACACATAACTGTAACACCAAATGTGGCCCAATCGCCCCGAACTTCAAAAAAAATCTTGAATAATCTCTGCTCATTCTCGCCTGTCGTCCCATCTACCTCAGAGTCCTGTGGTGCATGAACCCCTGGGCCTAGCTCCTATGTCAACTTGATTGCACCTGACCATTGCGAGCATGAGAGGTTAGTACAATCATCACACAAGTTGTAACTTACAACCATACAATCATTTCGTACCTGTGAAATATGGGTAGCCCATTTTGGTTCCTGGAATTGCATTTGCATGAGCCCACTTGGCCCATGCCCTCCCAAGCCTATGCCTTTTACCCTTCTTGAGTGCGGTGTCAATACGGGGTTGCTGCGGGGCGCTACTCCGTGCAAAGTCAACATTGATGGGAGCTTGGCTTTCACGTGTTGATTTGCTCCTCCCGAATATTTTGCTGATAGTGGATTGGACCGATGTCTTCTTTGGAGCACTCCAGACCCCAAACCTGGGGTCAAACCTTGGCTCCTAAGGTAGGCCTCTTCTTTGGAGGCTCTTAAGGCCATCTTGAGTTGCTCCTGCTCTGTACAGTAATCACTGGCGAAGGCATCCCAGTTCTCGGAGGCCTCCTCCTTACGGAGCTGCTCTTCCTCCTTCTTCTTGTCCCGGTATCCACGGAGGTCCGCGAGCATGGCGTACCTAACCACTTTAGGCACGCTGGGATAGGCCCTCACATCGCTAGCACGGCCAGCCAGGTGTTGCTTTAGACGTGTTGCCCCTCCACCCTTCATGACTTCACTGCAGTAGTTATACTTCGACCCGGGGCCGACACGCTCTCCGTGGTCCCATACGGTGCCCTCATGATCCGCCATCACTAGAGCCTGCAACGGAACACAAAATATACCAAGAAACAGGTGCTTGTGCTCATGTCATTTAGCCATCAAACACCCATTAATTTCGAAATTAAATAGAAAGATATATCAAGTAGTAACATTTGGCAGCTAGGCAACTGATATGTTCAGCATTGCACTGAGTTACTGACAAAGATAACAGAGATATAATTAGCCATGCAAAATTGTAAATCAAGGAAGTACTTACCGGAGATTTTAATTAATTTTGCATGGCTAATTAAAATCTCCGATAAGTTACCATGTTGTACACACATGGAACATGACAATATAGTGATAAAATTAGTCTTGTACTGCTTATATGTTTAGCATTGCACTCAGTTACTGAGAAAGACAATATTAGTCTTGTACTAATACACTACGAACAGAGCGCAAATAAGAACCTACTTTGGTGATAGATGAAATGTAGACTGTAATAGAATCCACTTCCTAATCTAACTACTTTATACCTGCAAGGTTTGCTGGTAGTGACGGGCTTCAGTTTTTAAGTGAGATCTTACTGCAAGACACTTCCTAGCTGTTACTCCCAGCAAAAGGATCAAATGTCCAAGTATTCCCTTTCTTGTGATGGATCTCTCCATGTGATGAACCCCTATTATTGCTTAAATTTTCTTTTACATAAACGTACAAAGATACATGCGCTGCCACATTATATTTTTCGTACACAAGTAGTTTGCTGAAATGGATAAGTGCATAATTAATTTGGCAATGTTCAACGTGTTCTGGAACCCAAAAACAGAAGGAAAAGGATGTTGATTTTTGAATAGGAAAACAACCTTCTGTTGTTGAGGTTATTATTACTTCAGCTACTACTAGGGTTGCAATCGGATCGGATAATTTCCGTCCGTCCGACCGACTGGATGTGATCGGATCGGATTCGGATAATTTTTGCGGATATTTTTCGGATTCGGTTTCGGATTCGGATACTATTTTTCGGATTCGGTATATTACTATCCGTCGGATCGTATATTTCGAAATTTTTTTCGGATATATCCGGTTAAAAGGTTTCGGATATCCGATGTTGTAAACTGAACTGGCCCCACCACACTCGCGTACGCAGTTCCCGTCGCGCTTTTTAGTTGCAGCTCATAACTTATCGAGCTTAGCGCGAGTCGCAGAGAAAATTCAAATGGCCTGCGCGCCGTCGGGTCACGTGTGCCTCGCAGCAACTCGTCACGTCGCGTGCACGGTGCGCTTCGCAGTGCCTCATCGGGTCTCGTGCGTAAGGCTGTTCTTACAGCCAAGATAGCCTCGCGCCCACTAGTCGATGGCCACTCATTGACTCATGCATGCATGCATGACCCGTGAGTAGTTTTGACTTTTGAGAGCGTGTCGTCCTCCCAGTTCGATTCGAAGAGCAGTCGATGTTAATTACAAGTGATGTTAATTACAAGTAATTCTTAAAGGAGAATTAATTTTTTCTCTTTTTGGTGATCCAAGGCAAAACGAATTGACAAGTTGGTTTGTTGCAGGTCAGGAGTGCTTAGGACTGATTTCTTTGATTTCTTGCGCGTCAAAGTTCACAGTTTGTCTAAGACCACATGACCACTGACTGTTTAAATTAAATATACTTTTGCAACTTTGTTGGACTACACGATAAAATGATTTATTAGACTGCGATAATCTTGTTACATGTTAAACTCATACGGTTGGTTAATCGGTGCTATATGTGTGCACTTTATGTAGTATCTATTTTTGTGCGTTATTCGATAAAAATTATCTGGTATCGTATCGATTCCGATCTGTATTCGATTCGAATTCGCGACCGATATTATCCGTACCATATTCGTATCCGGCATTATCCGAATCCGATTCCGAATCCGACAAAAAATATGGTTTAGGATACGGAAAGAGCGATATCCGACCGAATTCGAGCCGATTGCACCCTTAGCTACTACATTTCCATGAATCAACCAGCATCCATCTATCACCAAACAAAGAATAACAAAGAACAACAAAAAATTCTTCACTTACCTGACAATTTTGCTTCGATCGAAATTTTTTGTTGCCGGCCCGAAATTTCGCTGCAAACTCCCGAAATTTCGGTCCCAGCACTCGAAATCCCCTGCTAGCTTGCCGGAGAAGGCTGGATCTGGCCGAAGCTTGCTCGGAATGGAGAGAGCGCCAAAGCTTGCTGCAGGGAAAGCTCAAGGATGAGAGGAAAGTGCTTCTGGTGCTCGGGTATAACTTGTGAAGTAGGCATGCAGGCAATGATTGATATACTTTTACAGTCCAAAGTGTTTCACATGCAGTGAAATGTTTAATTCCCAATCGTATGATAGACCAGCACTTTGTAGCTTAGTGGTAAACTCAAAGTTAGCAAACCCGAAGGTCTTTAGTTCAAGTCCTCCACATGACAGTTTTTGTAACTTTTTTTTTTGCATAGTTCCATGCATCAAAAAATCCTGAAATTTTTTGTGGATAGTCAAAAAGAAATCATGATACTGTCATATAATTCTTAGGTCCTGATCAAGCATAAATCATTTTTAAAAAAATGTGGAAATTTTACTTCACAGTACCTTTTTTTTGCATAGTTTGAAGCATGCAAAAATTACGAAAAAAAATTTACAACTTCAAAAAGCATCAGTGATGTTTGCATAAATTTTTTAGATCATGATCAACCATAAAAAGTTCCCAAAAAAAGTGAACGTGCTACTTCACAGTTTTCGGACTTCAGAGCGCGTGCTTATACCGTATATAATTTTTGATTGAGCAATCAAAGCGGGTTGAAATTATTTGAAACTTGCACACAATGTTTATGACAGAATTAATGATCTGTCATAAAAATTATAGGTCATATCAAACTTGAAAAAAATTATAAAATTCCAACATGGTTACTACCTCGTTTATGCTAATTCTGTTTTTTATTTTTAAAACATAACAAATGAAGTTAAAATATTTTCAAAAATTTTCTGTATGATCCTAGACTTCCAAATATTGTACCATAAATTTTTCATAGCATAACTTAGCTTATTAAATTTTATAAAATTCTGTCAGTGTTTGTACCAATATTTTAAAATGTGTCAAAAAATTAATTTTTTCACAAATTATCATCAAACATCATCTTATTATGTGTTAATGATGCAATTCCAGCCCAATCCGGGTATTTAAACTTAAAATCCGGATTAAAAATCCGAAATTTCTGAATTTACTGTAGCCAATTCAAATTTTTTCAGAATTTCAAATTCGGCTGGTACTTCAGAATTCACCTAGTCCCGAAATCCGAAATTTTGCCAAAATTCGTCGAAATTTTAAACCTTGTCAGGGCCTCGTCTAACGATCCTGAAAGTCCCTTGCACCTTCCTGTTCCATATGTGAACTGTGACAATTTGTTATTAATGTGTGTGGGCAGTAAACCAAAATTTCATTTGATGTCATATTATTATATTTTACTGCATTCTTTGGATTCAAAATACAGAGTGAACTCTATAAAAGTTTCAATTTGGATATGTATATATTGTTTCAAATTCATACATGTGTATACACATATTTAGAGAGAGTTCATTCTATATCTGGAGGTTTCACTAGTATCGATCATTTTCTTTTTCTACATATACCAAGGATTTTTACTTTAAAACAAATCATTTGAGTATATGAAGCTTTCGTAGTTGAAGTATACTGTAGGGGCGGAGCCAGCCCATGGTCCAAGCCAACCTATATCAAAGCCTTTTGATCCTAGGCCTCGTGCCATGGCCCGGGTGGTTCGAAGCTTGGCTCCGCCACTTAATATAATCATGTTGATTTAAATTAAATTATTTGCAATTGTGTTGTTGTCAATCACCAAAGAGGGAGATTAAATGATCTAGGTCCTCTGTTATGTGTTAATGGTGTGCTTTAGTGATTAGTGACAACTAGATGTGTTGGACTAATATTCTATGAGTTGGTGAAATAAATTAAGTCCAATAATGAAGAAGACTTTAGACGACATCATTGTTGATGATGGTCATCAATTCAAAGTTCAGAATGAAAGATGTCATCATCTGTTGATGAACATCAAGATAAGATCCGAAGTGAACGTAGTTCATCACGTGTTGATGAACAAGATAAGGACTCGGACTTGGAGAGAAATTGATCATCATCAAGTGAAAGCTCCAAGTGGATGCACAATACAAATGTATAACTAGTATAGGCTAACGATATGTTCCTAGTCTTTTACTAGTCTTGATGTTTGGAAGGCTGGATTACTAGCGTAAGTTGTTGTATTATAAATAGGAGTTTTGTTTAGTAGTTTGAGTCTCATATTGTGTTGATACCTCAATTCTACTTGCTCTAGTTCTCTATTGCATGATGCTATTATTTGTGATATGTTTTGCAAATAGTCGAAGTTCATACACTTACTCTTTTGTAGCATGTGACTAAAGTTTACAAATGTATTTTGCAAATTGTTGAAGTTTATGCATTGATCATTTCTAGACTCTTGCTAGCTTTAAGTTACGCTCTTGATCAAGTCTATGTTAGAGATTTCAAGAAATTAGATTTCAGACTTATATGGCTACATTGGAGTTTTAGCATTCTATGAAAATATCTATGGTTTCTTAGATCATGAAAGTGGATGGAAGTTGTAACCCTCTAGATAAGCTTCTCACGGAGTCTAAGATCACCTAAATCGGACTTCAAAGCAAAAAGTTGCTATCCTTTTTAGATTGTGTTGTGAATTTTTCCAATTTTGGAATTAGGAATGTCTGAATTTGATTTTCGGACATTTTGACAAAACATATGTTTTTAAGCCAGTTTGGATTATAGGATTAGGAATGTCCAAATTAGTGAATTTAGAATGTTCTGACTTGCCTTCTACAATGACTCGATGCCATATGGATTTGTGACCGTTGTGAATGTCTGATTTTACCAATTAGGAATATCCAAATTGGATAATTAGGAATGTCTAAATTTGGGAATTAGGAATATTTGAATTTGCATTTTTAGATGTTTTTGTTCCAAACAGCTAGTTTGTTTGAGGGGTTATATAAAAGGTTGAGTATGGAGGTTTTTGTAGCAGCTCTTACACATTTGAGGCATACATTTGAGAGCAAAGCTATGAGAGCTTATAAAGCAATTCTTAAGAGATTTGAATGGCATTTAAGCTAGAGTATCTTGTGTGTGAAGCTCTTGGCATTCCATTTCACTCTCTTGAGCTAGTGTGAGTTTCTCCTCTGAATTGTACATGTGTTGTACCTTGTGAGCAAGGAGAAAGGTATTTAGTTGTATGTGTTGCTTCTAGAGGTGGATTGAGTATCCAGTTATGCATGTGTTGCATTTGGTGAAAGTCAAGCAAGAGGCTTGCTTTGTTACCCTTGATGTTTGCTGACACATAGACGGTGTGGAGGTGTTGTGGCCTAATGATCTTTTCAAGAAGTTAGTGAGAAGACTCGGTGTGTTGTGAAGGTTGGAGCTACCTACTTGAATGGGAAAAAGCTACCATTAGTGGATTCGAGGTGTTTGGCTTAATTCGTAGAGCCGATCCAATTTGTTGGGGTTACTTCAATGTGGATTAGAGGAGACAGGTAAGTCTTCGAACACTATGGTAAAAACATCATGTCTCATCTTTTTGTTTTCTTCCTTTAGCTCATTTACATTCTTGCAAATTACATTCGTAGAATTTAATTGCTTGCTTGCCACTCTAGGATTGCAAACCTTGGTCTATACTTAGGTTGTTAGTGCGTTTAGTGAGACTAGTTGATTTAGGTCTTAATTGGGCAAAACCATTTTGATTTACGTTTCGGTTTTAGCCAAAGAAAATTTTAAAACTGCCTACTCACCCCCTTTAGTCAGCCTCCTCGACCTTACAAAAGTAGTGCACGGTTTCGATATTTGGGATTGATATTACAGAATGATGGCGAGATTGTTGAAGATGTGAGCCACATAATATAAGCAGAGTCGGTGAAATGGCGCTAAGCATCTGGTGTCCTATGTGATAGAAAAGTCCTTCAAAAGTTAAAGTATAGGTTTTATAGAACGGCGATTAGACCTACAATGTTGTATGAAACAGAATGTTGGGCGACAAAAAGACAACATGTACAGAAGATACGTGTAGCAAAGACGCAGATGCTACAGTGGATCTGTGGTTGTATAAGGCTAGATTGAATCCACAATGATGATATACATAATAAGGTTAGAGTAGCACCAATTGAAGAAAAACTTGTGCAATATTGTTTGAAATGGTTTAGACATCTCCAATGGAGGTCTCCTGAGGCACCGGTACGTAGTGAAAATTTAAGCCATCTTGAAAACATAAGAAGACGCAGAGGTTGACCAAGACTGATGTGGGAATAAGCCATTAAAAGACTTGAGGGATTGGAATGTACCCAAAGAATTGATGTTGAGTAGGAGTGCATGGAAGTTAGCGATTTACTTACCGAAATCATGGCCTAAGATCGAAGGTTTAGAGGTCTTTTAACTTTAATTGGGTTTCATTTCTAGCATACCCCAATTTGTTTGAGACAAAAGACTTGGTTGTTGTTGTTGTTGTTGTGGCCTACCTCTCCCTTGTTTACGGGATGCACATTCCTGGCTAGGAGCTCAGAGTGCAGAATGTTGATTATTTGTTTCTCGATGCACATGAAGTTTATTCTCTGGATCCCAATGTGAGTAATACATTTCTTCTGCTGCTGTTTTTGTTTGCCTTCCCAGGAGTTGGATATACACTTGAGGTTACATTTATTTGGAATATTAACATGGTTTCACAATCACTACTGAAGAATAGCTCTCGAATATTATAGCATCAAAAAAATGTAAAGGGATTGGTTGTGATCTGTAAAGCTACACATAATAATTATGTTAATGTTTATGATTGTTTTCATCTCATCCAGATGTAGAACCAATTGGATGATAACTCATTATAGAATAGCTTCCTTTTTTTCTATATTAGAACTATTTACTTGCTCAGCTATATTTTACTACATATCCTCAATTGTTTGGTTCTCTTTTTCGTGTCAACTGTTGAATCAATTAGGTAGTGAATACCTGTGTTATGGGCTATGACAATGTCTATTATAGAAAAAGGAAAACTACGGAAGGCAAGCTAGAGATAAAGGAACCAGGCGCAGATTGTATATGATTCTTACCGTGATTGAATCAATCTGCAGGAGATTAGTTAAGATAATTTGGTTGTGTTCCAAGTAGCAGAGTTACTTTCCAGATACTACTCTAGATTCCATTGTTAGGATTAGGAAACTATTAAGTATCCGTATCCGTATTGGTTAATTACTTTCCTTGTATTATTTAATATCTTCCGGAGTACTAGTAGGATTCCGGTTAGGATTAGGAATTTTTACATCTATAAGTATGAGAGAAAAATAATGAAAAGGAAAGAAGTATTTTGCTACAACTTATCTCTTGGCGGTGCCTTCCGATTAACAAGGCCGTTTGCTCCGTTCGCTAGTTACCATCGAGTCGCCGCCACGGCCTCGACGTCCACCTCCTCCCGTGCCGGTCATCGACCCGGCACTCGCCTCTACAACCAGACCCATAAAAAATTGGTATCAGATTCCGGCGATCCTCCGGCCATGTCGCAGCCCTCCATAGAAGACCGCGTCAGCCAACTCGAGTTGTCGCTAGAAGAGATCAAGACTTCTCTGGGCGATCTGTTGGCGCTTTCACGCGCGGGGCAGACGGGCAATTCCGGCCAGCATAGCCAGGTGGCGGATGATATTGGCCGACGCCACGACCCAGTGGGGGTACATCGTGAACGGGGGTCAGCCTCAGACCACCAGGACTTTGGCTTCCACGGCTCGAATTGGGCGGCGCGACCGCGCGCGATGGAACGCGGCAGACGCGAACGCCAACCCTGGGATACAGGCGGTCCTCTCTGTGTTCCAGAAGATCCCCGCCAATTTCGGCGGCGGCGCGAGGTTCCCACGCCATTGGTCACCGCAAGACTCTCGCCGACTTGCCGGAGTACGATGGTACGGGCGATCCTCTCTTGTGGTTGTGGCAGTGCGAACGCTTCTTCCGACTACATCAAATTCCTCCACGCGAGCACGTCGATCTGGTGGGACTTCATTTGCGCGGCGAAGCCCAAGAGGTGTTGGACAATTGGATGCTCGATGAAGAATGGATTTCTTGGGAAGACTTCTTTGACACGTTCTTGCAGCGCTTTTCGCGTCATTCAGGGGTAGGGCCTCTCGGTGACCTCGTTAATCTCAAACAAGGGGCCAACCGCGTGGACGAGTATGCTCGAACTTCCAGAGGCTACTCGCTCGCGCACCGTGGGTGACACGTGCCGACCCAGTGGAAATGTTCACTGCAGGACTTGCCAAGACTTTGGCGGCCGACGTTCGTAGGGAACGTCCCCGGGACCTTCCCGAAGCGATCAGTTTCGCCCGCGAAGCAGAGGAGCGGAAGGACCTTTGGATCACCGAAGCACTTCAAGGATATACATCTTCTCATCGGAGTCGCTTGGCCTTTAGCAGAGGCGCTCCCTCGGCACCGGCTCCCAATGCTCTGCCGCTCGGGGGTTCATCATCGGGGCCTTCCCCTTCATCAAGCAGCTCTGTTCGACCATCGGTGAGCCTCTCACCTAGCTCGGCGTCGGTGGCACAACCTTCTTCCAAACTGCGCCTCAGTGCCGATCAGTTAGCAGAGCGGCGGGCCAAGGGCCTCTGCTAACATTGTGATGATTTTTATAGCCGTGGCCACCGTTGCAAGCGCCTCTTTTCGATTGAAATCTGTGGGGATGAACCAGAAGATTCGGAAAGGGCTGATCCGACACAGGATGGCGCTACGGAAGAGGACGACACACAGGCTCCATCTCTGTCGTTACTGGCTATCCGTGGACCAAAATCTGGGAGTACCATGCAGGTGCAGTTGCGTCTTCAAGAGCGCAACCTCCTCTGTCTCATTGATAGCGGCAGTACACATAATTTTCTCAGCAGTCACGCCGCCATATGTCTGCAATTGGATCATTGCCAACCATCCTCCCAACAAGTCAAGGTGGCCAATGGGTGTCAGTTACCATGCTTGGGCCAGATTCCGGCAGCAACATTTACCATCAGCAAGCATTCTTTCACAGCACCTTTTCTCATCATTCCGTTGGAGGGATTTGATGTCATCTTGGGCGTGCAATGGCTGCAAACATTGGGTGATATCAACTGGAATTTTGGCGACCTCACTATGTCTTTTAAGCTCCAAGACGCCCACATCCGGCTGGAAGGGTTGGCGTGCTCCAAGCCACCCCATTTGTTGTCTTTGCAGGTTGGCCAGACTCGGTGCTTACTTCTCTTTTGGACTCCTTTGCCGATATTTTCGCCGAACCTCGCGGGCTACCTCCGGCTCGTGCCTGTGACCACCGCATTTGCCTCAAAGCCGGAACCAATCCAGTGGTAGTCCGGCCATATAGGTATCCTTACCGCCAGAAAGATGAGATTGAATGTCAATGCGAGTCCATGCTGCAGCAAGGCCTTATTCGCCCCAGCCGTTCCTCTTTTTCTTCTCCTGTGTTGCTGGTCAAAAAAGGGGATGGCAACAGGCATTTTGTGTGGACTACCGGGAACTCAACCTCCACACAGTCAAGGACAAATTTCCGATCCTGGTGGTAGAAGAATTACTGGATGAGCTGCACGGCGCCACAGTCTTTTCCAAGCTTGATCTCCGCTCCGGCTATCATCAAGTCCGCATGTGGCCAGACGATATTGCTAAAACCGCCTTTCGGACACACCATTGGCATTACGAATTTCTCGTCATGCCTTTTGGGCTCTCCAATGCCCCTTCAACCTTCCAAGCTCTTATGAATGAGGTTCTATATGATTTTCTTCGAAAATTCGTCCTCGTTTTCTTTGACGACATCCTTATTTACAGCGGTCATCGGAAGATCACATGGAGCATTTGCATCAGGTTTTGTCCCGGTTGAGGAGCCATCAGCTATTCCTCAAACAGTCAAAGTGCGTTTTTCACCAGCATCAAGTGCGTTATCTTGGGCATATAATCTCCGACTCCGGCGTGGCAACCGACAATCGACAAACTGCAAGTAGTATCGGCTTGGGCGCGTCCCTCCACTATCACTTCCTTGAGAGGTTTTCTGGGTTTGACAGGTTACTACCGCCGTTTTATTCGGAACTATGCCGACATTGCAGAACCACTCACCGCCATGCTTCGTCGTGATCAATTCAAGTGGACATCAGAGGCCGATCAAGCCTTCCAGCTCCTCAAAGATGCCTTGATGAAAGCTCCAGTTCTTTCATTGCCAGATTTCTCCTCTCCTTTTATTGTGGAGTGATGCTCCGTACGGCATCGGCCGTTCTACAACAAGTCACCACCGGTGGCCTTCTTCACATAAACTAGCCGACCGAAGATACCAAACTTATGCATATGAGCTAATTGATTGGCTTATCTAAAGCAGTCCGTCACTGGCGACCTTACCTTTGGGGCCGTCCATTTCTCGTCCGGACCGATCATGCCAGTCTCAAATTCCTCCTCGAGCAAGCACGGCTCAGTAAGTTAATGGGCTTCGATTTTCAGGTTGAATATAAACCGGGCCACACTAATCAAGCCGTCGATGCCTTGTCTCGCCGGGATCACGATGACTCCTCTTGTGCGGCCTTGACCATTTCACAACCGGCGGCAGGGGAGCAATGGAAGGCGGCGCTACGTGCAGAACCAGAAATTCAGCATCGGCGCTTCTTCTTCAAGAAGAAAGGCTACCGGGCTCTCTGATCTGGCGCTCACTCACCAGACCACTCGCCCCACTAGACGCGGCCACTTTCTCTCGAGACGCTTCAAGAAAGCGATCATGACCAAAGTGGCATGTTTGCAATGGGTTGTTATTCCGCAACGACCGGCTCGTGGTCCCAGCATCTTCCCCTCTTATCCAGGAGATGGTGGCCGCGGTCCATGACTTGACGCATGAGGGCGCCAGAAGACCTTGCATCGCCTTCGGCGCGACTTCTTTTGGCCGCGTCAACGGCAAACGGTGGAACACTACATTGCCCGTTGTGCTACTTGTCAACAACACAAGACAAGCACATTATCGCCGGCTGGCCTACTTCAACCTCTTCCGGTTCCACATCAACTTCCGGTTCCACATCAAATTTGGGCAGACCTTTCCATGGACTTCATCGTGGGCCTTCCTAAGTCACAAGGTAAAACAGCCTTATTGGTCGTAGTGGACAAATTATCAAAATATGCCCATTTTGTTCCAATGGTCCGGCAATCCAACGCTTCCGTGGTCGCCAACTTATTTTTTGACACTATTGTCCGCCTCCATGGAATGCCAGACTCCATTGTCTATGATCGAGACCCTATCTTCATCAGTACATTTTGGCAAGACCTTTTTAAAGGTTGCGGCACCACACTCCTCCTATCCACGGCATACCATCCCCAGATGGATGGCCAGACAGAGGTGGTTAACCGAACCATTGAGATGTATCTTCATTGTTTCACCACCGACAATCCTCGCACATGGGTTCAGTGGCTTCCTTGGGCAGAATTTTGTTACAACTCTTCCTTCCACACAGCTCTCTGCATGACGCCATTTGAGCTTGTTTATGGACGCCGACCTCCGGCGCTTATTCCCTATAATCAACGGGCTTCTTCCATTCAAGCTGTTGATTGTCATCTCACGAATCGTGATGAACTTCTTCGTCAAGCACGTGAAAATCTTCATCAGGCTCAACACCGAATGAAGTTATATTCTGACTCCCACCGTCGTGAGGCCTCCTTTGCAGTAGGGGATTGGGTTTGGCTTCGTCTACAACGCCATCGTCAGCATTCTCTTCGGGGCATGGTTCAACACAAGCTATCCCCACAATTCTACGGGCCATATCAAATTTTGGAATGCATCGGCCCTGTTGCTTATCGCCTGCACTTGCCTCCGGATGCTCGCATACATAATGTCTTCCATGTCTCACTACTGAAACCATTCAAAGGTGATGCACCAGCTACAACTCCTCCGCTCCCTCCTGACTTGGCGCTTCCATCCACACCATCATCGCCAGCCCCACAAGCTGTGCTTGCCCAGCGCATTCTAAGGGGTCGTCGCCAGTTCTTGGTTCACTGGTCCGGTCAACCGGCGGATGAGGCAACATGGGAGTATGCCACCGACTTGAGGACTAATTTTCCCCATTTTCAGCTTGCGGACAAGCTACCTCTTGAGGGGGGAGTACTGTTATGGGCTATGACAATGTCTATTATAGAAAAAGGAAAACTACGGAAGGCAAGCTAGAGATAAAGGAACCAGGCACAGATTGTATATGATTCTTGGACCGTGATTGAATCAATCTGCAGGAGATTAGTTAAGATATTTTGGTTGTGTTCCAAGTAGCAGAGTTACTTTCCAGATATTACTCTAGATTCCATTGTTAGGATTAGGAAACTATTAAGTATCCGTATCCGTATTGGTTAATTACTTTCCATGTATTATTTAATATCTTCCGGAGTACTAGTAGGATTCCGGTTAGGATTAGGAAATTTTACATCTATAAGTATGAGAGAAAATCAATGAAAAGGCAAGAAGTATTTTGCCACAACATATCTCTTGGCGGTGCCTTCCGATTAACAAAGCCGGTTGCTCCGTTAGCTAGTTACCGTCGAGTCGCCGCCACGGCCTCGACGTCCACCTCCTCCCGTGCCGGTCATCGACCCGGCACTCGCCTCTACAACCAGACCCATAACAGCCTGACCTTTCTGGCAGAATTATGGATGATTTTGTCGATAGACTAAAGAGTGCATGGTTAGAGAATAGCAGCTGCTGCAGCAGCAGCAAGTGGCCTCAACCAAGAGGCCTGCCTTTTTTCCCCTTATGTGAGATTTAAGCGACAGTTGAATCAGTTACTTTGTCCCTTTTCATGGGATGATTTTCTATTTTATTTGACATGTAGATGGGAAACTGTTGAAAGAGTCAGACAAGGGATCTAGACATCCGTAAACAATTATGTAATTGTCAAAATCTGCAGATTGGTCTCATTTTCTTACAGGCACGCTGAATATATAATCCGCTAAGGTGATACTTTGTTGGAGTTTCTATATAATCACGCTTCATACTTTATACTACATTTATATCATTATATGGATTTTTTTCTAACATATGCTTTACTACCTGGCTAGCTATTGGATACAAGAACACTGACCCTGATCCAGCCGTATGTCATGGAGCGATCTATTAATGTTAGTTTTGCTGTGTGCTGTGCTCTCCTGTCATGCACCTTCAATTTTTTGGTCGGTGGTCACAGCTGGTGACGCTTGCAAATTGTTGTCATCACTGCTTGGTTCAACTTTGGTTTCTTTTCTATAAGTGCATGCTTTTGTCATCTTTGTTTTTTTATCCTAGGTTATATATCCTAAACCCCTCAATTTTGCATAGAAACCGAGTTTTGGTGTAGTCATGATTTCTGGAAGGGTAGCGCGTGTCTATTTTCATGTCATGTTTAAAATTGTCAGTGTGTTATTAATATTAGGTACATTAAGATTTCTTGCAGTGTCACGAACATTCTATTCTTTTTCTTCAATTCTAATGTACTATACATGAACAACCTTTTTTATGTCTATTTATGTGCCTGGATTTGTTTGAATTTCAGATTGGCAATCATCCGTCTTTCTTTCATGGGAACTGTCTAATCTCGAAACTAAAGATTTGTTTATGTAGAAAAGAGAGAATTGTATAATGTGGGATGATATATTGCTGAGTTCTCGTTTTGTTTATATAGGAGTACATGGCTTGGAGGGCAAGATGCCTCTCCTAGAGATAAGGAAGGTTATCACGGATTACAATCAATCCTAAACTAACCATATCTCGCATCGCTTAATATACTCTAACATCCTGATCCACAAATGGGAGTGGCGCAGACGATGAGATCAGAGAAGAAGCAGACGAAGTCGACATCCCCGAGTCAGAGTGGTCGACGCGCCACAGATCTTTGTGGGCTGGAGGAAGCCGACGAGGTTGCTCAAGCAAGGCGGTAGCCCTTGTGCCCATGTCGAAGTAGCCAAGCACGAGGGGCGAAGCCGATGTCGAGGTGTCGGCGAAGGGTAGCCGTGGTTGAGGGAGCCGTTGAGGTCGCCGAAGAGGAGGAGCCGCACAAGTCGCGGGCGTGCAAGGCGCCAGGTGATGAGGGCGATAAGAGGGAGCGCCATAGACGAAGACGGCGACGCGATCGATGAAGAAGAAGGTCAATGCCGAAGTCGACATCGCCGAGCCGCCATGGACGCAGGCGCGCGGCGGGTTGCTGTGCCCGAACGCGCGTCGGAACGAAGGCGCACGACGTGTTGCCGAGACGGACGATTAGGCGAGGGCCCCAACCATGCGTCGGCGTCTAAAGGACCAAGAGAGAAGGCCTCCACGACGGTTGCGGTGCGCAAAAGAACGGCGGGAAGAAGGTGCCGATGCAGCCCGTGGTTGTCGGAGTGGACGGCGTAGGCGAGACGAGGGCGACGCCGCAACGAGGTTGTGGTGAACGGTCGAAGAAGTAGATGGGCGACGCACCAAGGCTCGGATCGGCAATGGCGAGAGAGCCGTAACGACGAGGAGAGCCACGGTGGCGCCGAGTGTCACGACGGCGGTGCTTTCAAGAAGTCGGCGAAGAACTCGAATAGCGGAGAAGACCATGCGCGAGAGACGCGCAATGACGAGTTGACAATGATGGAGGTGCAACGGCGAGGACGACGACGACGGCGGCGGCACGCCGAGGAGGCGACGCAGCGGCGGCCTCTTGTGTTTGGAAAAGTAGCGTAGTAGACAACGACGCCACGGAGGATGGTCGCCGCGTGATCGGTTGATCGTGCCGAGGGCGTGCGAGACGGAGTCGAAGGTGGAGCCTCCGACGGTGGTGGCGACGACGAGCCGACGAGGTCGATGTCGCAGTAAAGAGGCGCGCACACGCAGTGCATGCCGCACGCCGCAGCCATGCCATGCCGCATACGGTCGAAGAAGATGAGGAAGCCGGTGTTGTCGATGCCGGCGTCGAAGATGCACAAGGCCATTTGCCGGTGTGGCGGCATAAACCCGATCTCGACGGGAGAAAAAAAAAAGGTACAAAGAAGAAGAAGCAGATCCGGTACCCATAGCCCCATCGTCTCATGGCTCAAATAACCATCGGCGGGGCCGACGAAGCGGCTGCGGCGCGGACGGTCGGCGGAGGGCCCCAGCGACGGAGCTATGGAGCGAGGCCCGACCGCGGAGGGCTCGGTCGGCATGACGATGACCAGTGACGGAGATGGCCGCGGCGAGCGGTGGAGGAGGGACCCAGAACCACGGCGGCGTGGAACGCGGAGGGCCCGCCGGCGACGGAGCAAAGATTGATCAAGCGTTCCTCCTCACCGCCAACACGACGCCGGCGGAGGGGAAGCTTGGACGCGCAGCAGCCAGCCATACCGCTCACCACGATAAGCGTGTGGGCAGAGATCGAGCGAGGCATGGCGTGACGCGCGGCGACGACGGAGAAGACGACCACCACGACGCGGATCCGGGAGAACTCGATCTTTGTCAGCCGACGACGTGACGCGCATTTACGACGGACGTGGCGGATTAGAAGGATCGCCACGCAACCTAATTCTGAGGCGCTGCCGCGGTGGAGATCGATCTCCCGGGCGGCGATGTGCGGCCACGGAAGGCTAGGTCTAGGATGAGAACCCTAAACTCGTGATACCATGTAGAAAAGAGAGAATTGTATAATCGTGGGATGATGTATTCTTCGAGCCCTCAGTGTTTATATAGGAGTACATGGCTTGGAGAGCAAAATGCCTCTCCTAGAGATAAGGAAGGTTATCACGGGATTACAATCAATCCTAAACTAACCATATCTGGTGCTGCCTAATATACTCTAACAGTTTAAGTGTCAGCTTTGAAGCCAGATTCTGCACTAAGTAGGCCACATTGTGTTCGGCTTAGCTTTGCTTTTTAAGGTGCCAATTCAGCCACACTCACAGTTACAATATCCGCACCCCATATTTCTTTTTAGCTGTTCATGCCTTTTCACAATTTGCTACCTCAATCAAGGAAGCCCAAGTTGTGGTGGTGCTTGTTGTTAGCATTGAGACCGATGTAAATCGTTTGTATTTGTTATAGCGTGTCCTTTGTAGGTTTTGCTTATCATCAATGGTTTACATATTATGTTTGCATTCTTTAATTACCAATTTTTGTTTAATGTACAATAGATCCTTTCTTCCATTTTTGGTTTTAGCAAGCGGCATGTTCCCTGTTTCCTAGGATTGATGTTGTGGGATATTGAACTATTAGCCATGACAACGAATTAATGCCTTCGATAGCCTGCTATGCACGCACATGTTCCTATCACTAGGCATGTGGTTGTTTTGACAGCCAAAAATATCTGTCATTTCTTTATGTGACCTACTGTCCTGTAGCTATATTTGGAGAATGGTCATTGCACTTATATTGACTATACTTTCTTCTCTCTGGGCAAAAACATTGGACCCTTCATTTCTTGCTATATTAGTTTGCATGTGATCCTCAATTTCATTAAGAGTGAGTAACTATGGGGTTCTATTTTCATCTCATGTTTAGAAATTGCGGTTTGTTGTTCACCAGATTAAGTTTGCTTGCTCTTTTCATTTATGTTTTTGGATGTTGATGCAACATGATTCCTATAAAGATTATTCTTGAGGCTTTTTGGGTCCAAATAAACCAAATCGCATGTGTGTTACAATATGTAAATAATATCCTATCTTATATGCTTATGTGGTCCAATCTCTTTCAAGTTTTGTATTGCTAGCAACCAATGGTCAACTTGAATAAAGTGTCAGATTGTCAAGCTCAAGATTTGTGTCAATGTGAAGGCTGCCACTTGTTTTCAGGTTAGTCTTCAAAATATCCACATCTCACATTATTTCCCCTGATGCTAATACCTGTTCACAGTGATATTCTTCCATTCCTTTTGTTTTGGTGGGCAAAGTAGATGTGCGTTCAAACTTTTGGTTACTGTCAGTCTTGGTAGTATATGTTGGCCATGCACTAAAGATAAGATCCATTACTAGGACACTCTTTTGGTGTAAAAATGTTTGCCACAAATGGGAGGACTCCTTGCCTCTTCTATGTGCCTAATCTGCCTCTGAGTTTCCATCTTGGAAATCAGTTTTGCTATGTCATTGTTTTTGTGTTATTAAGGTGTTTTTTAACTTATTTCTCCCCTGTTTTAGAGAGTAAATTTTGATATGGAGGTAAAAATTGGCAACTAAAGATATTGCCACTGTTTATGTGCACTAAAGACTAGTCAAGGTAAAATAGCTCTATTTATGTGAGGACCCTCCCCTTAACCTTTCCATCATTAAGCATGCTCATAACATAATCATTATTATTAGTATTAAGCATCGGCATTAACTAAGCTAATGCATAAACAGTAATCATCAAGTGAACATGAGCATTCATGTGCATGATTAAAGTTCATAAACATGGTATTTTTGCATACCTTAGCATGACAGTAAGAACTAAGGAGGTAAAGATGTAAGTCAGAAGTGTGGCATGGTAAAAAGATGAGTTCAGTGAAGTTAACAGCCAGCACAGAGGTTCACTTCCTTTCCTCTTTTCACCGAAACCGAGAAGAGCAGACAGCCAGTGATGCAATGCACCTTGCCACAACCTTTAACCAAGCTAGTGCATTGTCTTAGCATGCATTTCGGCAAAAGCCAGTAAATGAGCAAGCCAGAGCCATCAGAAAGGGAGAAAGGAAGCAACGAGAGCACGAGTCATCTCCCATTCCATTCCTCTTTCTCAACCAATCTAGCACAACAAACAACCAAGCCAACTAGAGAAGCAAGAGCGAGAACCCGAAGGCCCAGAAGGGCAAGCCAAGAAGAGAAGTCGGCTACCCTCCATCAACCCTAGCAGCACCAACATTCCCAACACCCACCAGCACCAAGTTCATTTAGCAAGAACATCAAGTAAGCCACATTCCGCCAGTAGAGAAATAGAGGTAGTAGGAGTAGTAGTAGAATAAAGAGATGGTAGCAAAATCAGTAAAACCAAGTGGATCTAGTTGGTCTCAGAAGAAATTTCATCATAGACCCTGACTTGTGTAGAAAAGTTGTCTTAGAATGATTTTCGTCATAGACCATTTTTACCTTATGTGTTAACCAAGGTAGCAAAAATATGCAGTAGGGGAGCTAGGGTTAGCCATCACCTAGACTGAGCTCGGCTGCGGGTGCCCGAGCTCAGGTAGCCAGGGAGAGCGTTGGCTAAATAGTAGAGAGAGGGGGAGAGGAGCTTGGCCATGAGGGAGTAGGGGGTGAGGAGATCAGCTGCAAGGCAGTAGGAGGAGGCGCAGCCGATCGACAGTAGAGGAAAGGCAGCTGACTAGTATCCAGTAGGCATGAGAGAAAGGCCAAGTAGTATAGCCGGCCAGTAGGAAGAATGGGCTAAAGAGGCTTCGGCCAAATATCAGGTAGTCAAGAACGCTTCGGCCAAAAATCTTCAGAGCCGGCCAAATAAGCTAAAGACCAAAGAGGCTTCGGCCAAAACAAGTGACAGATAGAGAGTAAGTGAATGATATAGAGATGGAAAATGGATCATATACCCGCATATATTACCTCATGGCATTAGTTATTGCATTAAATGAATAAAATGAGAAATGGAGCAATACCTGCATATAAATTAGAAAAGAACAGCATTAGTTGCATTAGGAGAATAATTAGTTAAATATAAAATTTGAATATGCATGGCATTTAAAATAGGAAGCAACATCTGCATATAATAAAAATACAACGTGGATTGGTTGGACACTATAACTCATACATAATAAATTGTTGTAGATTAATAGTTTATAATTTTTAGGATAAGACCAAAACCCGCCCGACAGTCAGAACTAGTTTTCGAGCAAGGTCATACCTTCAGAGTGTATTCTAGGTAAGCAAAACCTTTGATCATGTTTTATTAAAATGTTTTAATTGCTTTTATCTAATTATCATTACCCTCACTGCATTGGAAAGCTTAATTTTCTATGAAATGTTAAATCGGGTGTGTTATGGGAGAATGGGTTGGAAAGATGGGTCATTGGTTTGAATTGGTTGATGGTTGGATAATTAGAGCTAGTGTGGATTAATAGATCTAGCTAATGGGTGGGTTGACGTGTGTTAATATGGTTGGTAGAGGACACCAATGAGAAGGATGTAGGTTGGTGGGATTCTCTACATGGGCTAAAATATAAGTTTCAAACAACTAACACTTGGGCAATAAGCCATAAAACTAGCATCAACCTGGTATGTGAAATCGGTCAGGAAAAATTGTCCTACGAAGGTATTAGAGCTCTCCACAATGGGTAAGAATAACATGATGCTTCTAGACCAAACCGGTAGGCCTAAAAAGTGATGCTATTAGGGGCAGTATATTTAAAGCCCAGAGGTGTACCCCTGGTTGCGAGGGAGTACAACTGTATCTTGGAGCTATGTGGCAACCTGGAATAGGTGTCACAAACTCGAAGTGCAGGGTGGATAACTAATACTAGAGTAGCGATAAACGTTCTAGGGTATCTCTTGTGGATATCACTATGGGTAAAGTGATACAAGCCTGTGCAAAGTAAATCTTGAATTCAAGCCAATCTCTTGGATTGGAGACTATAGAAAGCTTTGGCTGTCTCATATACAGTATTAGTAGAACTTTCTAAAATATAAAATCAACAACCTTTAAACTAAAACTTAATTCCTGTAGAAAGAGTATTTTGGGGAAAGCGATCATGGGTGAAATTAGATTAGGTGTGGGTTAACTTGGAAGGGAAATCATTTATTGCATTAATATATTATTGCTTGCTGAGTACTTTGTAGTCACCCTTGCTGAATCCTCTTCTTGCTTAGACGGTGAGGTCTATGGACAATACTTCGAGGCCTGGATGGAGGACTATTCGCAGGAGCAGGACCTACTGGAGGACTATTTCTACTACTATCAGGAGAAGTAGTAGTAACAGTATACCGTATTCCTGTGCTATTCAGCCACCGGGAGTTAGGAGGTTAATAGTGCCTTTTGTTGTAATATTATTATGTAAAGTTAAGATATATATGTACAATAGCCTACGTGGCTATGGAATATAATAAAAAAATTAATTTCAGTCTCTAATTATTGTTCTGCTGCAATACTCTATCTACGATGTAGTAACTAATAAAGCATCGGGATGTCCGATGTTTTGCTAGCTACTATACCGAGATCTGTGTAATTAACTCTAGGGCGACAGTGATAACTAGGGGTTAATTATACGGGTCGCCACAATTTACCTTTACAACAAAATCAAAGCCTGTCATTAATCTACAGTTGTGCTTGATCTCATTTTGGACTTTTATTTTATCTTGGTTTATTTCATGCCGGAGATCCTCCAAACCATCCTTGGAAGTTAATTTAGCATGTTGGGCCAGATACTGCTTGCCTAGCCTCTTGTCAAGATGTTTACGTTTCCACAACCACTATAAAGTTTTCTTGTCCGTTTTTTTTAATAGTGCTTATGCATTACAGATATAGCACGTAGGAGGGATTCAATAAAACTTGAGGTTGTTTTGCCTATTTGAGCATATAATTGCAAGTAGTAGTTTTCCTACTTTGTTTATGCCTTTCATTATTGTGTATGTCTTTCATTGCATTCTTTCAGGGCAATCCCCATGGTGAGAGGTAGCCAGGGCTACTATGTAACTAGCGGTACCCCAAGAAGCAATCTCAAACTAGCTGTACCAAAAGAAGCAATATCGAACTCTCGGGCTGAAGGACCACATTAGGAGTAAGGTGCAAACTCTTGGATCTTTTTCCATTTGCTTATCTATTTTGCATGCAGTTATTATATGAGTACAGCTCATGAGAGATACCCTGCTACCATTTTTTTTTCACCACTTACTCATAGAACATTATCAACATGACGCTCTTGTCATCTGTAGGCTAAAGAAATATTTGCCTTATGCCCTTTCTAGCTCCTATTTTACTCCATGCTATGGCGGCATGTATAATTAGTCCAGGGTAGCGATAGTAACATTGTCATCACCCTAAGATAACATCGGAAGACCTGATGCTTTATTAGCTACTATACCATGTTCAAAGTGTTACAGTTGAACAATAATTAGAAACTGAATGAAAATATATTCAATTCAAGCCATGCAGAACGATATGTCCATTACATAAGATTACATCCACCCTATACAGCAAAACATAACACTACTGTCTATATTACCCTGATTACCTCCTACGCCGATAATACGGCCTATAGAAACTCCTAGCCCTCCTGGTAGTCGGAGTAGTAATAGTCCTTCGAGGGATCTTCCTGATAACCTCGGTACTGATCCTGGGAATAGGCCTCATCCTAGGATTCATATGTCGATCCATCAGATTCGCCTTCTAGAAAAGGGGAAATACAAGAGTGAGTACAAAGTACTTAGTAAGCATTAGATAACAAAATGCATTATGAAGTTTTTCTCTCCAACCAACCAAATCCTTCCCTCCAAATCCATTTTTATAGAAATTAGACTTTTGGTTTTCTTTAAAGGTTAGATATTTTAGTTTATGAAAGCAGCTACTTGCACTCGTATATGAGGCAGGCTTAGCTTCTGTAGCCTCCAATCCAGGAGACAGGCTTGAATTTCAGATTTTGATCCTGCACAGGTTTGTACTACTTTACCCATAATGGCCCCTTCTTATGAGACTCTAGAATGTTTATCACTAATCCGGTATTGGATCTCCAACCCTGTAATCGGACGGGGAGCCTTACCTAGGTCATCCCACGACCCGCGGTTACAGTTATAATCTAGTACCCCCAACAGTACACCTTTGGGGCTTCAAATATAACGCTCGCACTTTTGGCACAATCCACCTGGGTTATACCAGCATTTCCTAGCTCGATGCCCATTATACTAACCAATTGTGGAGATCACAACACTTTCATAGAATAACCTTTTCTGGCAACGATTTATCTCGCTATGGTTGGTACTAAAATATGGCTCATTGCCCGAGTGTAGGCATTTGACCTTATGTTATAGCCTATGTAGAGGGCCTTACTAGCATGGGGTACACTCCCGCCTCTTTTCTTGGCACCCTCTACCCACCATAATTATTACTAATAACACATCCACGACTTCATTCATGAACGATCTAAACAACAGATTCACCATTTCCAAAACCACATTACCATCTCACCAATTTAACCACAAAACTTCTTCCATCCAATTCCAAACTTAGCATCTTAGTTTGTAAAATATGAATTTTAATGCAGTGATGATATATGTAGCCATACAAAAACATTGAAAGTATTTAATTAAAGATGATTAAAAAATCTTTCCTAGAATAAAACTTGAAGGTTTGGCCTTTTCCAATGGTTGGTTATGGTTGGCGGGACGGTTCAGGTGGAGTCCTAAAGGCAGAAGGTATTAACTAGGGCACTTACTGTAAATCATTTTAATTTGGTGTCCAACCAGTTTGCTGATTTGTCGTTCATTTTATCTAGGTAAAGTTTAGTTAATGCAAGTTGCTGATTTTTACGTGAACCGTAGATTGATCAACAAAATCAACGTGGTTCGTGGCATGGATTATTTTTCTACTTCCTCACATTTTTCTCTTTTCTTTTTCTTCTCTCATTTCTTCTTTTCCTTTTTCTTTCTTTCCTCTTCTTCTCCTTTGCTCTTTTCTTTTTCTTGGCTTTTCATCGGTCTGGCCGAGAGCCTCTCGGCTCTGCCGCCCTCATTGCTTCCTTGCTGCTCCCTCTCCTCTACTCCTTCCTCCATCTCTTCCCCAGCCGACTTGCTTCTTTCCTCCTCTGCTCTCTGCCCGACCGGTCTTCCTCTATCCTCCTACTACTCAGTGCTGCCCAACCTCATCCTTGCTCTTCTCCAACCCAGCTGAGTATTGGCCCAGCAGCTGGCCAAGAGCACGGCGCCTCCCTGCTCAGCCTGCTCCAGCCCACAACTAGCCTGTTTGCACCTGTTACGCATGGCACAGCTTTGGCAGGCCCTGGCCGAGCTCTTCTACTACATGCCTCTTCCCTCTCTTCTACTCTACTACATTCTCTGAAGCGCCTTGGCTTAACTGATAGCTTAACTTAGGGTTTCTACTACTAACCTTTGATTCTGATGATTTTGTTTTGTCACTTTATTGCTTTTGCTTTAGAATGAGGGGGGTCTATGATGCATGTTGGGGGTGGTTCTAGCACAAGGAAGGAAAGGGACTGGCCCTTCACTGCCCTAAGGGCTATCCCAACTACTGCGACCACACGAGTAACACCCGATCTACCATCTACCCTACCTCGTTGTGTAGCTAGCTACTTGATCTACCCTCTGTATATGCTATCCTGCATTGTAGCTACTACTAATGCTACTAACATTGTGTATTTGAAGGTTTGGTTTGGGTACTAGGCACTGATGGTGTTGAGGTTGATGATGGGGAGAAGAGGGTGATGCTGGCTCCTTGCTTCTGGCTGCCTCCACCTTACTTCTCTTCGGGTGTTTTCTGGACCACCTCTTCTGGATGCTCTTCTCTTCACTTCTGGTGGCCTCCTCTTCTGGCTGCCTCCCTCTTGCTTCAGTTGGAAGCTTGCTTATGGCTATGTTCTGGGAACAAATGGGTGGTTGGCTGTGCTTCGGTTTGTGTGTGTGCAATGCAGAGAGAAATGAGCTGGCTTTGATGGTTTGACATTCGGTTGGCAAGAGCTGGCTGCCTTTTATTTACTGCAATGCTTTCACTTTTACCTCACTTACCCTTTGGCTCTTACTACCCTCTATTTACTATATGGGCATTTTGGCCATATCTCGCTCAAATTACTAACGGTACCTGCAAATGTACTAGGTGAGCTAAAAATCATGCCGAATGATGAATCGAAACTAGCGAGAGGTGCTTGTCTAGGTTTCAGCAGATCAGGTACCTCGATGAGCAATACCATCACTACAGGACTGGCGGCACTTCTCTAAACCTTACATTTTATTTCTTACCTAATCACATTTTTATTGCTTTGTTCATTTTAATTAAACTGATAACCCCCGTTATCACACATGCCTAGGTGCTGTTATCGACTCGCCAAGCCGGGGAAGGCGGATGCTTGAAGTTCCAAGCGTCGCCAGGTGCATTTGGGTAGGGCGATTTGGCAGCACCAGAGTAGATGTGGGTGGGGACAAGCAAGCAGAGGAGTGGATAAGGCCAAGCAAGCAAGCAGAGCAGATGTGGACTAGATGACTAGGGTGAAGAGAAGCAAACCCTAGCATGTGGGAGCTCCGTCATAGCGCCGCCACCTTCGTCGACTGTCGCCTCTACCACCGGTGCCTACAGATCTGGTAAGATCCAAATCTTATGGCCTCCACCGCCTCCTTGTCTATTGCCTCCACCGTCGCTCATGGTTGTCACTCGCTCCTTATCCATCGCCTCCACCATCGCTCGTGGTTGTCACTCACTCCTTGTCTGTCGCCTCCACCACCTCTTTGTCAAGGCGTCGCTCATGGTTATCAATGGCTGTTGCTATTGCTGCTCATTTACCCTATGGCCTCACTCATGGTCGTCACTTGCTACTTCTCATCTGCCCCATGCAACACATGGCCACCATTGGTCTATCGCCCATCTACACCTACCAGAGGCTCCGCTCCTATTGCTAGCCACATCCCTCATGCTACTGTTGCTCATGAGTCATGACCTCATCCCTCATGCTGCTGCTGTTGCCCCTACCTGCATGTTGTAACATCCAAATTTTTTGCTCAAAATATTTTATAGTTATTATTTATGCATTTTGTGAATTTTCTAAATTTTTAAAATTTTATGGAATTTATTTGTATTTTTGAATTATGCTTAATATAGATATTTTTTTTGCAAAAGGTTTAAATAAAAGTTTGCCAAAAATATTTTATTTGAGTTCCAAATATTTCAAAATATTTTTAGGATTTTTCAAGAATTTTTCTGTTATTTTTACTATTTATTTTGGCTTAAATTATTTTCAAGAATTATTTTAAATCATAAATCTTTAGAAAAACCAAGAAACGGTATTGGGTCGAACCCATTAGAACCTAGCCCGTTTCCTCACAGGTCGAGCCCATGTGAAACCCTAGATTTTGACCATCGGATCTTGATCCCACGATTGAGATTAGCTCGGGAGTTTAACGTGACGCGTGTCATTGGATTTCGTGTGAGCTCTAGATTGATCCACATCACCGACACTACAAGAATCCAATTTTGGGGCGAGTGTGAAAATAACAAACCGAGTGCACACTCGGAGTAGATGAACCTATGCCGAGTGTGCTCTTGTTTTAGCCACCTCTCGACAAAGAACTCTATTCCGAGTGTGCTCTCATAATATACAATATCTATTCCGAGAGGCACTAAATATGACATTTTCGCCCACGTAGGACAAAATAATGCGAGGGCACACTCGGCATAGATTACCGCTTGTCATGTCAAAGAAGGCAAGCAGACTCTATCCCGAGTGGGCACTCGTTGTAGATTAAGAATAGGTCGAGAGGGCACTTGCGCACATATATACCGAGAGTGCACTCGAGTAGATTCATCCGATTCAAATCTAAACCTCCCACCCTCAAGCCTAGGGGCAATCGCCACGCTGCCACTCTAGCCCAAGAGGGCACTCGGGATAGGGGTCTCCCGAGAGTGCACTCGGAGAATATGGGCAAACCTAGGCCCTAGGCGCACGAATCTACTAGGACAACTGCCACGCGGCCACTCTAGCCCGAGAGGGCACTCGGGATATGAGTGTCCCGAGAGTGCACTCGGAGCATATGGGCAAACCTTAGGCACACGGATCTGCTAGGGAAACCACCCAGCCGCCAATCTAGCCCAAGAAGGCACTCGGCATAGGCTTCTCCCGCCGCCCTCTAGCCCGAGTGGGCACTCGGCATAGGATTCTCCCGAGAGGGCACTCGCAGAATATGGGCAAACCCTAGGCTCACAGACCTGCTAGGGCAACCACCCCGCCGCCCTCTAGCCCGAGAGGGCACTCGGCATAGGCTTCTCCCGAGAGGGCACTCGGGATAGGAGTGCTTGATTAGCATCGCTTTGGCGCCACTCGGCCTGAACAAGCCCAGGGCCAACGCTCGCCTCGGCCGCCCGCCTCCTCTCCTCCGCCACCCCACTGACCTCCCTCCTCTCTCTGCGCCTTCGACCCGCCGACCACTTGGGCTGCCACTCCTTTCCGCTGCCGCCTCCCAGTTGCCTGCCGTTTCCTCCCGCCTTGGCCCGCGGCTGACTCCTCTCGCCGCCGACTCTCTCGCCGCCTGCCTCGCCCGCTCGGTCTTGCGCCCAGCGCCATCACCTCCGCACCTTGCCGCCTGTGTCTCCTCCCACCACCGCAGACGCTCTCCCACTGCCGCCTCCCCACCGCCTCGGCCTCCGTCGCCGCTGGCTGCCTCCTCCGTCCGGCCTCCTCTCGCCTCCCACCGTGCCGCCCGTGCCACGCGCCCTCCTGCTGCTCGTGACCGCCATTGCCCTTTGCCGCGACCTTCTCCATGCTTAATTTCGATGGTATGAATGAAAATTTTGATTACTGGACCACGTGGATACCGTCATATATTATTGAACGTGATTGCTTTGGGTGCTTTCTAGGTGAGTCCTCGAGAGTGCACTCGGCATAGCCTTGCTCTAGTGTTGTCCCCGAGAGTGCACTCGGCGTAGCCTTGCTCTATTGTTGTTAGAAGAAACAATGTAAGTTAATGAATGCTAATTTATGCTTTACTTTTGTCATTATTTATATTTGTTTTATTGTGATTTACCACTGTGTATGTTGATTTGAACGTGATGAAACTAAGTTAATGAATGCTAATTTATGAGTTACCACTGTGTATATATCAACGTAACAATTGTGTTAGTTTGTTTGAAACAATGGCTTTAGTAACAATTGTGTTAGTTTGTTCAAAACAATGGCTTTAGTTTGTCACTATATATGCTAATTTATTCTTTAGTTTGTTCAAACAATGGTCAAGATCGCTCATGGATGTATACGGATTGGGAGAATGGGAGGCCAAATATTAATTGGTTTAGAAAACAAGAGAGTTTCTTAGTACCGCTTTTCCGGCTAAACACTAATCAAATGTTATCTAGTTGCCCTTGTCGGACATGTGGAAATTACAAGAAACAAGATCTCCAAATCAGACGTCATTTAGTGAAGAATGGCTTTACACCGAATACCTCGTGTGGACTTCACATGGAGAGGCAAGACCGTCCGTCCGCCTCGTCAACATGAGGAGGTCGATGAATCTCACCACATGAGTGACATGTCGAAGATATCGGATGCTCATGAAGCATCGTGAGTACACAAACGCATCTATTGCAAAGCAGATTCTTTCTTCAAATTGGTCGAGTCCACCATGCGGCCGGTCCATAAAGACACTAATGAGACTGTGATCTCCGCAATTTCTCGCTTGATGTCTATGAAATCTCAAGACAACCTTTCAAATGTTGCATATGATGCAAATCTCGCCTAATGCATGATCTTCTACCGTCACGCCGGATTCAAAATGCCTTGACATTTAACAAGTCTATACGATTAAGTGGTGTAGGTATGTTGTACAAAAAGATCGATGCTTGCGTAAAAGGATGCATGCTATTCGAAGGACAACATTGAAAAGACAAAATGCGATGTGTGTTGAGAAGCACCAGACGTGCGGTGGAGAATGATTCGAGAACAAGCCGTTGAAAACCGCTTGCAAGAAAAATTTTGCGCTATCTTCCACTCATTCCTCGACTTCAAAGGTGCTATATGGATGCTAACATCGCCGCACTCATGCGATGGCATAGAGATGGATATAGAGATAAACCGACATGATGGTACACCCGTCGATGGTGAAGCTTGGAGACGCTTTGATCTTGACTTTCTCGACTTTGCCGCAGTAATCCGAAATGTCACAGTTGGGTCTCGTGTACGATGGCTTCTCCATTTAGTTTTGCCGCCGCACCGTATTCTTGTTGGCCTATCTTTGTTGTTCCTTATAACTTACCTCCACACACATCGCATGAAAAAGGAATACGTGTTTCTCACTCTAATTATTCCCGTCCGGAGCATCCCGCAAAAATATTGACATATACATGCAACCTCTCAGATGATGATCTACATAAGTTATGTGATGGAGTTAAAACATATGATAGATCTTCGAGACAGTATTCAACATGCGAGCATGCTATCTATGGTCCATTAATGATTTGCTCGCTCTTGGAATGGTATCTAGACACAAAGACACATGGGAAATTTGCAAGTCCGCTTTGTTTGGGAAACTTGTCTCGCATTATGGTTGAGGAATGGTAAAAGTACAACCGGTTCGATCACATCGACAACTTCTTAAAGCGAACACCCATTCAGCAGAGTCAAAAGGAATTCGGAGCGAGACAGTGTTCGATCCCCTCCACCTCGTCGACAGTGTCCAAATGCTCGGCCCAAATTCATAGGCTGACTTCTAGATCTAGTACCAAGCCGAGTAAATGTAAACACCAATTTGAAAGTTTCTGGGACACATAATTGGACCCACATACTCAGGCTTCGAGCTTGCCATACTTTGAAAAACTCTTGTTGCGTCACAATGTTGATGTCATGCATACAGAGAAAAATGTGGCAGAATTGTTTTGGTCGATGTGCATTGATATTGTTGATCGAACTAAGGATAATGTAAAGGCCCGACTAGACTTTGCAGAGTTGTGCGATCGTCCAAACTATCATTTGAAGGATAAATCTAACGGTACTTAGGAAAAGCCAAAGGCGCTTTCTGCTTAAATAGATCAGAAAAAATACTAGTTGTGCAATGCATGAAAAAGTTGAAGTTTCAGATATGTATGAAGCAAACATTAGGCGAGAGTCAACCTTCAACAACTCCGTGTGAATGGGATGAAAAGTCATGATTTTCACATCTTCATTGAGGTTCTCATGCCGATAGCTTTTCGTGGATTTCTTCTCGAGCGCGTGGATCTCATTGCCGAAGTTGAGCTACTTTTTAGGCAATTATGTGCCAAGGAGATCGATCCACAAAGAATGAGGAATTGGAAGAAGAGATACTGTTCTTTTGTGCAAACTTGAGAAAATATTGCACGCTGGGGTTTTTCACATGCATGATGCACATGGTTATCCATTTAACATATGAAGCACGTGTGGGTGGACCTCGTTCAATATCGTGGATGTATCCATTCAAAGGTAAGATGTCCCTACTTTGTAAACTATTCTCGTGTGATGGGATGGCTAAATATCCCGATTTACATGTGTAGGGCTCTTCAAAGCATGTTAAGAAACGGGTAAAAACAAGGCTAGAGTGGAAGGATGCATTGTGGAGGCTTATATTATGAAGAGATATCAAACTTCAGATCGTTATATTTCTCAAGTGAAGTTCAATCTTCTAGAAATAAGCGCCACGATATGATGACGGTATGAAGTCAACATCCGAATTGCACACTTAGCACTATGCAAGTCGGGGTGGAAACAAGGGAACAATGGCTCTCAGATGTTGATAAACGAGGAGGATAAAGCAATAATGATTTACATATACACAAACACATTGAAATGGATGATTTTATTGAGTAAGTGTCTCAATTTTGTTAATTTACATATACACAAACACAAACACATGTATACTAATATATTTGTTAATTTGTTTGATAGCCAATATGATAAAGCGATGCGGCTCGGTAGGGACAACCATCTACTATTGAACTAGATAGGTTAAGGAAAAATGGGGTAGGAGTTGGACATCCCAATTTCATTGATAGTGCTTGAAAATATGTAAGTGAACAACCTTCCATTGATTACTTAAATAAATTAGATAGATTTATTTACTCCTTTTTCATATTTCGCAATTGCATGAAAACTCCAAGCGCCCATCATGACTTAAAGCAGATTTTCGTACATGTCGAATCCGGGTGACATCGGTTAATGGATATGATATCAATGGATATAGATTTAGATCTCGCAAAGTATGAGCGGCAAAAGGCAAATTTGTCTCATCAAGTTAATAAATGGTGTCTATACTAGCTCTAGAGAGGGTAGTTCCAAGATCAAATACTACGGTATAATTGAAGATATCATCGAAGTGACATTCCCTGGTGATAAACATTTCAACTTAGTTTTATTCTATTGTCATTGGTTTAATCCAACAACTAGTGTGCGGCGCTCTCCAAATATTGGTTTGGTTGAGATCAAACATACATCAAAACATTCTATCTTTGAGCCATTTGTTCTACCTCATCAGTGCTTTCAAGTATACTACACCTCGAACTCATGTAAGGTCCTTAAACGAGATATGTCAGGTCCCAAAATAAAACAAGTCAAGAAGATTGACTTAAAAGATTGGTGGGTGGTCTGTCATGTCGCAAAACGAGACATCTCACATTTCATTAATCAAGCTCCAACTAGTACGACGACCACTGAGTTCTTTCAGGAGTAAGAGTTGAGCGGCACATTCGCTATCGATGTAGGAGATGTGTTGGATGTCGTTTATGTCTCGAATGAAGTGGATACAATATGCAATGAGAAAGATCTTACAATATTATGAAATATTTCTCTTTGGTGTAGAAGTAGAATCTCATTCAGATGAAGAGTGTGATTTCGATGCCTTCACTGATTCTAGCTCTAATGCTAGTGAACCAGATTATGATGAGGATAATGAATAGATGATATGGTACAATATTGATTTTAATTACATTATGCTTATGTTTTTTCATTACATTATTGATTTTATTGTATATATGATCTGTCGCTAACATTTCAACTAATGTAGGCATAAGTTGAAGAAAATTTCTTGCAAAAACTAAAGCGATCTGAAGGTAGGGCATCCTCATCTAGACAGGCTACACAAGAGGAAGCACATGCTATAGAGGAAGAGGAAGCACACGCTGAGGAAGAGGAAATACAGGGATGTGTGTGAAGATGAAGACATTGACACAAGAGAGAATCCATTGTTTCTCATTCTTTCTTTGAGTATAACTAAATCAAACTGCATGGATCGATGACGAGGCTTGGGGCATCTCATTACACAATAGTGTGATCGGCATGGCGGCGTGTAAGTGAAATAAAGTGGAATCTCCGTGCCACTCAGAGGGTAAGGGTGAGCCGAGGTGGATCTAGTTCTATTAGTCAAACCCAAAGCAGAAATGGTAATAGAAAGTCTGTATTTTCAAACCATCGTTTTCGACTCTCGGACTTAATACATTTTCCTTGTTTTGTTGCAGGAGAGGAGGTTTCAAGACTGTGACACCTTTAGAGGCTTATCTTTGTTCATGGGAGGGTTTCGATGCAAGACATGGAAAACTTTGAGGGTTATGAGATTCCACCGCCACCAACCCACATGTCCAAATGAACTTGGTGCGTAGCACTAACACTAACACGTAGCTAATTTTGTTTTTCGAGTAGTTGTGGCATTTCAATGTTTTCATACCTTTCTAGGGAAGTGTCGAGATGCATACCAAGAAAAGCATGGACCGATGTTAATTGGTCGCATGGGAATTTTGATGCACAATTGATGTACCGAATCACGGTGGGAAGCCTCATGGCGCTATGCGCTTCTTGATGGTGCATTTGATGATAGGAATGTGCGCTAACTTCGCCCCATTTGGCACTTCAAGCAATGCTTCTTCTCACGAGGCAAAGCAATGAAGAGTTGAGGCGTGAACTTGCGAGCGCTGAGGATGAGAACCGAGATATCACGGAATGCTATGCGTCACGGGATTCACGGCCATGGCATAGTGGATGCGAGTAAAAAAGTAATTGACATTTGTGTTAAATTTGAGATGTTCATAGTAGTCAAATGGTAACATTCTTGTTGGCAGGATTATGCTCTAGCAACCTCTTCAGGAAATCCACCTCCTCCGCCAGTATTGAACTTTAACTTCAATGCATTCTCGATGCGTCAACATCAACCGAGACAAGAGGTATGTATATAACTCCATGTTGGGTATATATATGAAACTATGCATTATAGGTACTAAATTGAAATTTCTGCTTAGGACACCCAAAACTCTCATCATGCTATTAACATTGGACAATCATCGAGGAATAGTCCAGGGGATGCCTTATCGAGTGAAGATAATATTGGGATTCCAAATCATGATATAGACTGGTTTGCATCTCCAGGTGAGTAATCATATCTGATTTGGTTGATGACTTGCCATTCAAAAAATTTGCCCTACTTAATGTTATGTATGGATAAATCGTGTGTACGAATACGTTTAACTTATATGTCTTTTCTATAAATATGTAACATTGTATTGAATGGAAATGATATAATATGTTTTATTCTTAAAATGTAATGTGCAGAGGATGAAGAAATAAGGGATAGAAGCTAATTGGATTCATCTAGCCCTCGAGGAGTGGTTTTGGATTTGGTATGGATGTGATATGTACAACTTTTTATGCTTTGTGTATGTGGACTTTATTTGTTGAACTTCGGACTTGTTGAATTTCGGACTTCGTTTGTGATATGTGCACATGCGAATATGTTGGAGTCATGTTGAATTAATGTAAAAATATTTGTGATATGTGCATTGTATGTGAATGTGCGATGGAGTTATGTTTTGTGGATGGGTTATGGCGTTGTTTTCGTTATATTGGTTCAACATATAATGTGAATTGATATTGTGGATGCGTATTATTAAAATGTTAATTGATAATGTTATATTGTGCTGGCCTGGCTAGTTGTTTTGTGGCTACAAATTTGAGTTGGCTGTTTTGTGGCCAAGGCATGGTAGCTATCCCAAGAGTGCACTCGGTATAGATATCAATACCCTATCCCGAGAGTGCACTCGGTATAGATATCAACACTCTATCCCGGAGTGCACTCGGTATAGGTATCAACACTTCCCCGAGTGTTTTCCACACTCGGGATAGGGGACAAAACACTCGGGATACCCTATCCCGAATGGGCACACTCGGCGTGGGGATGCAGATTTTCCCTGAGTGTTTTCCACACTCGAGATAGGGGACAAAATACTCGGGATACCCTATCCCGAGTGGGCACACTCGGCGTAGTGCACTCGATGTTATTTTATCGGGAAAAGTTTACTATGCCGAGTGTACTCTCGGGAAAAAAAATCCTATACATGAGTGCACTCTCGGGATAGCACTAGTTTTGACACGTCAACATCTATACCAAGTGTACTCTCGGGATAGGGTATTGATACCTATACCGAGTGCACTCTCGGGATAGCTACTATACCCTGGCCACAAAACAGCTAGCTCAAATTTGCAAATTTGCAGCCACAAAACAACCAAACCAAGCCAAAGACAATATAACATTATCAATTAACATTTCAATAATACGCATCCACAATATCAATTCACATTATACGCTGAACCAATATAACGAAAAACAACGTCATAACCCATCCACAAAACATAACTCCATCGCACATTCACATACAATGCACATATCACAAATATTTTACATTAATTCAACATGACTCCAACATATTCGCATGTGCACATATCACAAACGAAGTCCGAAATTTAATAAGTCCGAAGTTCAACAAATAAAGTCCACATACACAAAGCATAAAAGTTGTACATATCACATCCATACCAAATCCAAAACCACTCCTCAAGGGCTAGATGAATCCAATTAGCTTCTATCCCTTGTTTCTTCATCCTCTGCACATTACATTTCAAGAATAAAACATATTATATCATTTCCATTCAATACAAGGTTACATATTTATAGAAAATACATATAAGTTAAACGTATTCGTACACACGATTTATCCATACATAACATTAAGTAGGGCAAATTTTTTGAATGGCAAGTCATCAACCAAATCAGATATGATTACTCACTTGGAGATGCAAACCAGTCTATATCATGATTTGAAATCCCAATATTATCTTCACCCGATCAGGCATCCCCTGGACTATTCCTCGATGATTGTCCAATGTTAATAGCATGATGAGAGTTTTGGGTGTCCTAAGTAGAAATTTCAATTTAGTACCTATAATGCATAGTTTCATATATATACCCAACATGGAGTTATATACATACCTCTTGTCTCGGTTGATGTTGAGGCGTCAAGAATGCATTGAAGTTAAAGTTCAATACAGGCGGTGGAGGAGGTGGATTTCCTGAAGAGGTTGCTAGAGCATGATCCTACCAATAAGAATGTTACCATTTGACTACTATGAACATCTCAAATTTAACACAAATGTCAATTACTTTTTACCTGAATCCACTGTGCCATGGTCGTGAATCCCGTGACGATAGTATTCCGTGATATCTCGCTTCTTCATCCCAAGACGCCGCAAGTTCACGTCTCAACTCTTCATCGCTTTGCCTCGTAGAAGAAGTATTGCTTGAAGTGCCAAATGGGACAGAAGTCAAGCACACATTCCTATCATCAAATGCACCATCAAGAAGCGCATAACGGCCATGAGGCTTCCCACCCACATTCTGGTACATCAATTGTGCATCAAAATTCCCATGCAGCCAATTAACATCAGGTCCATGCTTTTCTTGGTATGCACCTCGATATTTTCCCGAAAGGTATGAAAACATTGAAATGCCACAACTACTGAAAAACAAAATTAGCTACGTTGTTAGTGTTAGTGCTACGCACCAAGTTCATTTGGACATGTGGGTTGGTGATGTGGAATCTCGTAACCCTCAAAGTTTTCCATGTCTTGCATTGAAACCCCCCATGAATAGCATAAGCCTCTAAAGGTGTCACAGTCTTCAAACCTCCTCTCCGCAACAAAAACAAGGAAAATGTATTAAGTCCGAGAGTCAAACGATGGTTTGAAAATACAGACTTTCTATTACCATTTCCTCATTGGGTTCGACTAATAGAACTAGATCCACCTTGCTCACCTTGCCCTCAAGTGGCATGGAGATTCCGCTTATTTCACTTACACGCTACCATGCCGATCACACCATTGTGTAATGAGATGCCCCAAGCCTCGCCATCGATCCATGCAGTTTGGCTTGGTTATACTCAAGCAAGTAATGAGAAACAATGGATTCTCTCTTGTGTCAATGTCTTCATCTTCACACACATCCTCAGATTTCTCTTCCTCATTGCAGGCTTCCTCTTCCTCTATAGCCTGTGCTTCCTCTTGGGTAGCCTGTCTAGATGAGGATGCCCTACCTTCGATCGCTTTTAGTTTTTGCAAGAAATTTTTCTTCACCTTATGCATGCATTAGTTGAAATGTTAGTGACAGATCATATATGCAATAAAATCAATAATGTATTGAAAAACATAAGCATAATGTAATTAAAATCAATATTGTACCATATCATCTATTCATTATCCTCATCATAATCTGTTCACTAGCATTAGAGCTAGAATCGTTGAAGGCATCGTAATCACACTCTTCATCCGAATGAGATTCTACTTCTACACCGAGAAACATTCCGTAATATTGTAATATCTTTCTCATTGCATATTGTATCCACTTCATTCGAGACATAAACGACATCCAACTCATCTCCTACATCGATAGCTTAATGTGCCGCTCAACCCTTCCTCCGAAAAGAACTCTGTGGTCGCTGCATTAGTTGGAGCTTGATTAATGAAATGTGACATGTCTCGCTTTAAGCACATGACCGACCACCCACCAATCTTTCAAGTCAATCTTCTTGACTTGTTTTATTTTGGGACCCGACATATCTCGCTTAGGGACCTTACATGGGTACGGGTGTAGTATACTTGAGAGCACTGATGAGGTAGAACAAATGGCTCAAAGACAGAATGTTTTGATGTATGTTTGATCTTAACCAAACCAATATTTGGAGAGTGCCGCACACCGGTTGTTGGATTAAACCAATGATAATCGAATAAAACTAAGTTGAAATGTTTATCACCAAGGAATGTCACTTCGATGATATCTTCAATTATACCGTAGTATTCGATCTTGGAACTACCCTCTCCAGAGCTAGTATAGACACCATCGCTAATGAGTCAATTTGCCTTTTGTCATTGCAGATTTTGCGTAATCGGAATCTATATCCATTGATATCATATCCATTAACCGATGTCACCGATCCGATATGCACGAAATCTGCTTAAGTCATGATGGACGCTTGGAGTTTTCATGCATCATGAAATATGAAAAAGGGAGTAAATAAATCTATCTAATTTATTTTGTAATCAATGGAAGGTTGTTCACTTACATATTTTCAAGACTAGTCAATGAAATTGGGATGTCCAACTCCGCCCCATTTTTCCTTAACCTATCTAGTTCAAGAGCGATGGTTGTCCCCAATAAAGCCGCATCTGCTTTTATCATATTGGCTATCAAACAAATTAACAAATATATTAGTATACATGTGTTTGTGTTTGTGTATATGTAAATTAACAAAATTGAGACACTTAATAAAATCATCCATTTCCAATGTGTTTGTGTATATGTAAATCATTATTGCTTTATCCTCCTCCTGTCAAAGATACGAGAGCCATTGTTCCCTTGTTTCCGTCCTGCGACTTGCATAGTGCTAAGTGTGCAATTCGGAGTGTTGACTTCATACCTGTCATCATATCGTGGCCGCTTATTTCTAGAAGATTGAACTTCACTTGAGAAATATAACGATACGAAGTTTGATATCTCTTCCGCAATATAAGCCTCCACAATGCATCCTTCCACTCTAGCCTTGTTTTTTACCCGCTTTCTTAACATGTCAAGAGCCCTACACATGTAAATCGGGATATTTAGCCATCCCATCGCACGAGAATAGTTTACAAAGTAGGGACATCTTACCTTTAAAATGGATACATCCACCGATATTGAACAGGTCCACCCACACGTGCTTCATATGGTAAATGGATAACCATGTGCATCATACATGTGAAAAACCCTGGCGGCAATATTTTCTCAAGTTTGCACAAAAGAACAGGTATCTCTTCTTCCAATTCCCTCATTCTTTGTGGATCGATCTCCTTGGCACATAATTGCCTAAAAAGTAGCTCAACTCAGCCAGCGAGATCCACACGCTCTCGTGAAGAAATCCACGAAAAGCTATCGGCATGAGAACCTCAATGAAGATGTGAAAATCATGACTTTTCATCCCATTCACACGGAATTGTTGAAGGTTGACTCCCCGTCTAATGTTTGTTGCATACATATCTGGAAACTTCAACTCTTTCATCCATTGCAGAACTAGTATTTTTTCTGATCTATTTAAGTAGAAAACCGCCTTTGGCTTTTCCCAAGAACCGTTAGATTTCTCCTTCAGATGATAGTTTGGACGATTGCACAACTCGCAAGGTCTAGTTGGGCCTTTACATTATCCTTAGTTCGATCTGCAATATCAATGCACGCCGACCAAAAACAATTCGCCACATTTTTTCTCTCAGATGCATGACATCAACATTGTGACGCAACAAGAGTTTTTCAAAGTTTGGCAAGCTCCAGATACCTGGTACGTGGGTCCAATTATGTGTCCCCGAGAAACCTTCAAATTGGTGTTTCTGTTTACTCTGGCTTGTGATGATGGGAAAATGGGCGTGAACCCGTTTCCAACGTCATTTGAGACAAGTTGTTTAAATTTGATTGAATATGAGATTAAGAAATATAAAATATCTGGTATTGCAGGTACATTACTTCCAGAATTCATACATTTACATAAAAATTCTGTTAATTACATTTCTTTGCGAGAAAACCCCTGATTAAGAATTTCAACATAAAGATTACACCAACTTGCGACATAAGACAATCACAAAAAATACAAAGTGAAAAGTCTTCTTTGCTTTTTATTTTCTTTTCTGCTTTCTTTCTTTTTTTTCTTTACTTTGATGATCTACTAATTGAGTATTTAGCTCACGCATATATAAGCACGACCACATTATGGTGCATGGCCGTGGGCTATTATATCATTTTTTTATTTGACTGAAAAGTTCACCTACATGTGCACATATATTTTCAACACTGCAAGCGACGTATGCATGTTTATGAGACAAAGTTTCATCTAATTATATGATCGCACTATCTTTAAATATTCTTTATATTTTTTGGATACACTGACGTCTTATTGCCGAGGGAACTATAGTCTATAGACTATTTTTTTTAGCACCCGCGACAGAAATTATTTATTTGTTTATTTTATTTGTGCCTGTATTACTACTCATGACATGGTATTCATAAATATGGAACCCATGTACGAGCGTAGCCGTGACGAGGATTACTGTAGCCATTTTCTTTCCCTTCTTCATGCTTTTAAGGAGGTCTACATCAACTGTCCCTTCCTCAATCAATTTTTGGATTATGTTTTTCACCACAAAGCAATCTTTAAGTGTATGACCCAAGATGCGATGATAGTGGCAATAATTTGGCTCATTAAACTTGCAAACCTCTTTGGGTCTTTTCGGGTTTGGGAGCTCTATGAGGTTTAACTCCCGTAATCCTATAAACAAATCTTCTACTTCTTCATTTGGGAAAGAGTACTCTCTGTTTTGACGCTCGCTAAGAGTTGGTCTCCTGCGAGCCTGTGTTCCCTTTTGATCTTGATTTTGCATGGCAACCCCACCAGATTGAATTTTTGGAATTACTGTTGTTGTTTCCGTTGCTTGCACTTGCTTTGGTTTGATGGGAAACTTATCACGCTGGCCACCCTTCTCTATTGGTTTGGTGAATGTTTTTGTGCGACGCGCTACATGTTGCATATAATTTTCAATGTCTGTAGCTTTGGAGGCCAGCTCTTCAAAAGTAACGGGTCGCACACCTTGCAAATAAACAGCCATGTCAGGGCACAGGTTATTCATGCACATTCTCACCGCTTCAGGCTCCGTAATTGGCTGTGGGCAGTGGAGACTTAAATTTCTCCACTTGTTAATAAAATCAGCAGACTTTTTCATTTGTCCTTTGCTTTGTTTGGGTCAACTTCGGTGATGCCCTCTTGTTCTCTGAGTGCTATAAAAGCGCTCAAGAAAAGAGTCTTGCATGTGCTCCCCGCCTTGATCGATCCGGTGCCAACTTGCAGTACCATGTGAAGGCAGTTCGACAATGTTTGCACAAATTGTCGCGGAGAAGTGCTCCATTGTGAGCCGTGTCTTGGCATGCTGCAATAAAATGAGCTATATGCTCATGAGGCGATCCAGTCCCATTAAATTTACTGAATTGTGGTTGACGATAATTGCTTGGGAAGGGCACCATGTCAACATCCGGCGGATATGGTTTAACATATCCTGGACACATCGAGTAATGAGTTTGCATGTATTGAGCTTTAACTCCCTCGGTGATCATCTTTTGGATTGCTTGACGCTAATTCCGGGCAATGATTGATGACTATGATGACTTGCAGAAGCGTGTCTCTCATTGCCTCGGCTTGTATTAGCTACTTGGTCGCGTAGAGCAGCCAATTCATCTTCTTTTTGTTGAAGTGCAGCTGTGAGTTGAGCCAAGCGCTCATCGATCTAACGTGTTTCGTTTGCTACAAGAACTTGTTCTACGTGACTCGGCTTAGAGTTACGAGGCAAGCTCATAAGCATTTCTGAGATGTGGAGGATTATTTTCAGAGACGGCGGAATCACTATATAGGGGATTATGAGACCCTGAGTAATTCGAATCATGCTCTTCATTACCCGAATTTATTTGACTACGAGTTACAGGACGATGGCCCGTTACAACATTTTTTCGGGCTTTCTTTCTTTTGAAATGTGTTGAGGTAGAAGACGCTTCACTAGTGTTATCCGCCACTTCTGTGACCCCGACTGGCATCGCATGAAGCACCTCAAATGTGTTGTTCGAGGCCCTTTTTCAAGTTGGCCAAGGAGCCATTGTCGTTGTCGCTTTCTTCGGTGTGTTTGTTAGCCCCATCACCACTTGATTCTTGCCACCATGACTTGACGAAGAGGGGTTTACCCCTTGGATCTTCTTCAGCGAGTTGGAATACCTCCTTTCCTATTTCGGCAAACATCGCGCTTCCTCACGCTGTTTGAGCCGAGCCGAGCCCTCCCACCGCCGACTAAACTCAAATTTTTTCTTTTTGCGTTTAAGTCCTTCAAAAATTTTGTAATTACGTATTGGTCCTTTTCAAGTTTTTTAACACAGAGGACCTTAAAAAAAAGGCGGATCTTTCGTGAGATAATCCTAAATAGATATCGGAAAAAAACGTAGTGACGTTTCGATCATTCCAACTATTTTTTATGAAAATGACCTTTTCGATTTAGCACGATCGCATATTCTTCGTGAGAGAACCCCAGATGGATGCGAAAAAAATGTGATTTCGTTTATGTCCTTTCACCATTTCACTCATTTTTCGATGATTTAAAAAATACGTCGCGGGAAAAAAATTTTCTCTGAAAAAAATAATGCTAAGCGCGTGTGACGCATGCGAAAAATATGCTAGTTAGCTCTTATTGCCATCTCCTCTCTTGTATGCTGCTCGCTTTACATGAACATGGGAAGCTCGGTTGACATATCCTTGTCGACGGGATTTTGCTTGATGAACTCTTTATATTACGGCCACCTAGCGAGGACTTCCGCTTGTCGTCATAGTGCCCTCAACATCATTTGGAGATGAGGACACACCTGGAAGTATTTCCTTAAAGTTTGGCAGATGCTTCGTGTGATGTATGCATCGAGAGCATCATTCCTTCCTCCTCGAATCCTTGGGCGGTTTTTCCTTGTCTTGTTCCACATGATATTTCCCACATGCTAACGTTGATGGCCCGCCATGATAGGGTCAATTGCCACGGAAAATCAACCCATGCACGGCGAACATTACGCTGGCGGCGATGATGCCGGATGGAGAAAACGAGCTCGAAATGAGGGTAGTCGATTTGGGATTGATGATGACGAAGGATCTGAAGCTATAGCTGTTGGATCCACATGGCCCTTCTTGACATCATTAGGAGTGAAGTACACTCCCCGCCATACGACGCACGCCATGTCGGCTTAGGACACTACCGCTAGATTGGTAGGCTTGTGAAGGGATGAACTCCGGTGCATCAGCCCGAAGCTGCGTTTGTGCATGTGATGCTCCTTCTTTGGATGATGATGAATCACCCACCAGTGCTACAGACTTCCCCTTGTTCATAGGTTGTTGATGGTGGGGTTGGTTTAGCACCACTGTCTTCTCTTTTGAAGCCGATGACGCAGCCACTCCTTCCATCTTGGAAGATGATGCCCCTAATATACTTAGGGTAGGTTTTGATGAGCTTGCCCCTAGTCGTTTATGAGTAGTCTGGGGGGAGTTCACGCCTGATGTCGATGATGCGCTTGCCTTCAATACTAGGAATGCATTTACCCCCCATGTTATGGGAGGCGTCGATGGAGAAGTCGCCTTTCTTCTTGGAAGTTGATGGGGAAGAGGTGGTCGGCATCGCTCACGCGCGCTTTCTTGATGGACTGTCTCATTTTACCGGATAGGCCACTCACCAAGTGTTGCACGACGTAACCTTCTCGGTGACTCATGGCTTGCGGGCTTGGCACGTCTTTGCTTTTGAAAAGCCGAGGAACCGAGCCAGAGGAATCGACCTCACACACATTTAGATGTTGATTTTGTGAGGCTGCTCTTGAAGCTTTGTTGTAGGGAACGATCCGGTGCTAATGGGCTATTCGTGTTAAAATGCTAACTCCCGTCATTAGCCATCGAATGAAGAATCAGCTGATCTGATTGAACAAGGTGGGAATCCCCTGCACCACTTAATCCGTTTTACAGAAAACCCCCTAAAAATATTCGCAATCTCGCGACGCTCCTCCCCGATCTTGCCTGTTCGGCTTCGTTCCCAACCGATCGCACCTTGTTCCTCCGGTCCTCCCCAACCTAGATCGCGTGCTCCTCCTTGCCTCGGCTCCTCGGTCCTCCTCCCCGGCCGGCTCCTCCCCTGCGCCCGGGCTGGCGCCTCGCCTCCTCCCCACGCCGTGGCAGCTCCGCCTCCTCCCCACCAAGACGCAACACACCTCCTCCCACGC
The DNA here is from genome assembly GCA_036346375.1 of Guadua angustifolia. Lineage (NCBI taxonomy): Eukaryota > Viridiplantae > Streptophyta > Magnoliopsida > Poales > Poaceae > Guadua > Guadua angustifolia. The sequence continues at coordinate 63,426,562 of CM070502.1, read as the reverse complement.
TCGGCCTGTTAATTTCTGTTCGTTCCTGATTAGTAGAAGGGATCCCTTAGTAGAATTCCTATTGATTTGATAGTAGAATTCCTATCGGTATCTTTTTGAGGCGGCCTTCTTGAACTGAAATGAGTAGGGATGCTAAAATTTGACCGCAATTCAAAGCTTGCGGTGATCATGTGGAAACAAAGGAGTTGGCCTAGAATTGATGTCTAGAATTGCAATTTAAGTACTTTGTGTTCAGTGGAAACTTTGAATTGATGTCTACAATTGCAATTTCTTTTCTCGATATGCCTATGAATAGCTAGCAGGACCATAGTAAGTGTTTCAACATTCGACCATCGACTATTTTCTTTGTGATTCGGATATCTGGCGAGCAAACAAATATGCTCAAAGTTGTGTTCCAAAATACATATGATGATGCAAATAACTATCTCAATACCAATTGCTATGGATGCAAACGGTAATGTAGCTCTTCTTCCTCTATTGAAGTTATACACATCAGAGCAAGGATTGTTAATGCCTCCTCCCTCGCGTCGAGTTGAAGGTACATCATTCACATTGTTTCTTTTAGAAACCTCCAATCGCAAGAGCAGGAAAGAGATGTTTGGTATGCTACTTGGCCATAGCTAATTAATCCTAGCTTTTATGGGTTCAATTTTGGTACCAGAGAATGCCAAATGAGAAGCTACTAAACGAGTTGAGCAACATCGACATCACGGGATGTGGAGCGAATAGAAGCGCTTCTTAACACCTTCTTGGAGGACTCAAGAATGGACGGCTTGAAGAGGCGGGGTGGCCGATGATCTGCCCACATACGATGTGTCGAAAATGGTCATCAACCTCTACACCGGGTCTCCGCAAGGCAAAGATGCGAGATGCGCATGAACTGTGTGTGCCACGGCTTTGTCAAGACCGACATCAACTGGAATTTGGGTATCTGACGCTGGCCGATTCCTTGCTTCGCCTTGTTAGTCATGTAATTTTTTCGTGAAGACTAGCATGGCACGCTTCTTCTTTGTTGCCTAGCATGCATATGTCTCGCTGGCCAAAGTCACCGGGCTTCAGATTGAACGGCCAAGACTATCTGCTATTATATGAGCAATGCTCTTGATGTTAGTCATGTAATTTTTGGTTTTTTTACCGGTGTATGTGAAAACATTTCTTCCTATTACTCGTCGCTAATTTTGTGTATGAACTTGGTGTATATATTGTTTGAACGAGTAAAATCTTGAGAGCTATATATATGAAAATTCCGAGAGCTTACGAAGATGATCCAATGTGAGAGTCTTGACATTTTCAGGCTTGCATAATTTACGCTCGACAAGAAGTCGGGTTCTCATTGTCTTCAAGAGGCAATTGCTGCCTATGATATGCGACTAAGAAAATATCTGCAGACCAATGCAAAACAATTAAACTAAGTCTGCTCTTGAGTGATCACGCAGAGGCTGCTCTTGAGCATTAAACGGTAACTAAAAATGACAAGTCGACTCTATGCAACAAGATTATGTTAAGAAAATACGTAAGAGAATTTTGCTCAAATGCCAATGATGATATTCTAATATTTCTTGCAAAATGGTGTTGATATATCACTATATCAGGATGTTACAAAAGAATACAAGAATAAATTATAAAACTACAAAATTGCCATCTCATGGTTTGGAGTATGTTATAAAAAGAATACAAGAATAAATTATAAACATAACCAGATATTATGAGCTCAAATGTTTAAAGAAACATCTACGCTACATCCAATGAGAACAAACATGGTATGATATTCAAGGTATCTCGAGACATGACACTCGAGATATAGAACAAAACAGTTCCGACGCTTCAAAATTAGGCTAATCCTTCGGACGCTTCAAAATTAGGCTAATCCTTCATAGTACCAGAAAGCTAAAGCTTCAATTCAAACCTTCATTTCTTCGCTTTCTTCGGTGGCCTGTAACATTGGAAATTGCATATAATTAACTCAATGGAACACAAATGAAAAAAGTATCAAAGAAAAAATTCAAGATACTCACACAGCTGCTAGAGCAGGTTCTCTCGTGCCCTATTTGAAGAACATCTAATTCATGGAACATGTTGTCTGTTGTCTAGGATCAACAAACAAATGGTTAAATGCTCGCCTCACTTGTTAGTCAACAATGAACATCTCTCTCGCCAATAAAAAACAAAGTGTTATTGTCTCGAACAAACCTAGTATACAAATTAAAATAGAAAAATTAAGATATTTATTAACCTTAATCATTTTGTTATATTCACTCTCAAAGGGCAATTAATTTTGTCATGGTAGGTGATCTCTTTGCATGACCTGCGCACATACGCTCCTCTTTTTTTATTATCCATGTTATCATCTTTCTTCCCATCCTTCTTTACCTTCATCTGGCCTTATTCTCTTGCACCTTCCAGATTTTACCTCATTAGGTGGTTGAATGTTCACTTCATTTGGGATGGAACAACCTACAAACGCTTCAATCTCTTCGGTTCGACTTAGCACATTCTTACAAAGTAATGGAGTTATCTCATCCCCAAATGCAAAAACTATCTCGAAGAATATGCAAGCCTTCATTTGTCCCTTCAGCTTGGTGAATTAATTCTTCCATTTTTGTGCGTATTTGCGATGACATCTTTTCATTTACTGTTTGTACCATATTCCTTGGTTTTTCTTTCAACATATTGCCCTCTACATCAAAGGCATCATCCTTAGTTACCAATTTGGTCCACCTCTTTAACACAAATTGGCTTGGAACCTCCTTGAGCAATGGATTTTGCAACACGCGGATAATATGGCAGCAAGGAATACCAAATGACTCGAAGAACATACAAGAGCAACTAGCGTTCTTTGTTGAAATATTGTAGCGTACCTCTCTCACCTTCATGGAGCCATCATTAACCGCTGAGATCTTCCACTCCCCACAAGTAGCAATGCTCTCCATGTTGCAAATATCCCTTGTCGCTATAATTTCTTTCTCGAATTCAAAGAAGATAGTGAATGTGAAAACCTCACTTGCATGCTTCTCCATTGCCCAACTAGTCTCGTAATAGGGCATTGTATGCAACGTGGCATTGTGCCGCTTCTAACCGATTATGGCGTTGTTCCTCCACCGCATTAACAAACCTTATCCAAAACTCCACCAATGCATTTTTATATCCAATGAAGCGGTTGAAAAAGAGTTTGCACTTTCGACCTCGAAGTGGTTCTAAGGATTCTGCTAAGAAGACATCTTTAAAGAATCTTTGGTACCCATGATGCACAATTGCATACCGAGTAATCAACCATTCATTACTTTCCAAACCAAACTCACAAATAATAGAAGACCACGATGCTCAAATTCCTCTGGAGTTTCGAGGCTCATACACATGAGTTAAAAGCGCTGGTAAAGTAAAGGGTTTTCCTCATATGTGGTGGTACCTTTGATGGAAGCTTTTGCAAAATGTGCCACATGCATAACCTATGTGTGCTATCGGGAATACTGCTGGCAATTGCATTCTTCATGCTAGTAGCTTCATCAGAACTATGAGCCTTGGTGCAACTCCATCCATTGCTTTCAAGAATGTACGAAACAACCAAGTGTATGTCTCGGTTGTCTCGTTGCTTAACAATGCTGCACCAAACAAGACACTTGCCTTATGATGATTAACTCCAGTGAATGGCGTGAATATCATGTCGTACTGGTTGGTGTTATATGTAGAATCAAATGAAAGAAGGTCTCCAAAATGTGAATAATTCTTTTCGACATATAGGATCTCCCAAAATACATGAACTAACCTTCCTTTTCATCAACAACATAGTCATAATAAAAGCGAGGATTTATTTCGCTTTTCTTACTTAGGTTGTGTAACACCCCAATTTTTGCTTTTCTTGTGTTCATTGGCATTTTGAATTTTTGAAATTTTCGGAATTTATTTGGATTTATTTTGAATTAAGCCATTTATCAAATTAATTAAATAATAGAAAAGTTAAAATAAAATTTTGCTGAAAATATTTTATTTGAGTCACAAATGTCCTAAAATATTTTTGGGAATTTTTCCAAAATTTTTTCGGTATTTTCAATACCCCAAATGAATTATTTTAATTTCGGGAATTATTTTTAATCGAAAAAGAATTAAAAATCCGGATGAATAGTGTTGGGCCGAGTACTGTGCGGCCCGTTTCGGAAAAACCCTAGCGCCGCAGCCGTCCGATCTCCATCCGACGGTCCACGTTGCGCCACGTCACTTCGTTCGAGTCGCCGCCGGATTCCGCCGCCGCCGCCGTGTGGGCCTCGGTTTCCGCGCGATTCACGGACGCCGAGGGCACTATTTAAGGCGCCGCCACCCTTGTTGTGATCCTCACCTCACGCCGCACCAACCAGACACCGCGACGCCGCCCGAGACGCCAGACGAGCTCGCCGAAGTCCTCCGACCATCCGCCGCTTCTTTTCGTCGTTTGCCGCCGCCGGTGATCCTCCGCCGCCGTTGGTCTCTTGAGTCCTCTCATCCGCAGCGTCGGAGCGTTATCTCTTCACGTCGGAGGAGCACGGAGCGCTGCCGCCACGCCGCCGCTCGCCGCCCGGCCGAATACGCGCCGCAACGCCGCCGTTTCACGAACCGCCAACGGACGATCCCCATCCGATCCGGCGAGGTGAGCCCGTCGCCCTCAAACAAAGGAACCCCAACTACAAACCTCCGCCGTTAGATGCAACCGAGGGCAGCCGTAATGCCACGCCGCCGTTCATCAGGCACGTGACGCCGATAACGCGGACCCACACGCCGGTCGATCAAGATCTTGGCTACCGGCGCATGAGTCGCCGACAAAGACGGGCCCGCATGTCACCCGCCAGACCGGCGATGACGTCGCCGACGCCACGCGCAGGGTCCCACCTGTCAAGAAGTTGATCGAAGTCGGTTGACGTCCACGATGACGCATCTTGGCGACGCCAAGACGGAGCGGGGTTGGTTGACGCCAAGGCCGCCGCGGTCGCTTACGTGGTGTTGACACGTGTCATAGATGACGCAATAATTAATTTCGAAAAGAAAAATATTTAATTAATTCGGTTTAATTGATTTAAAATGTATTTTGAAACTTCAAACGCTTATAACTTTTATGCGTTTTAACTCCGATTTGAGTGATTCCAATTTCTATAAATTTGTAAAATTGTGATATTTCTGTTTATGAATTTTAATTGAATTTTTGAGCACTGTTTGTCTACTGTTTATTTATTTATTGTTGTTTAAATGCGATACGCGTAGACGTTGAAGTGCCCGACGGTTTCGAGGGAGAAGTTCTGACCCAGGAGCAAGTTCGGGAACCGTAACCAGCACTTTTGAAGGCAAGTTATGTTTGATCATGTTGAACCTATTAGAGCAAATTATTTTGATTTAAACTATTGCATGCTAATTTGATAGAAATGATTTTGAATAAGTTTTGGGATTAGTTAAATGCCTAGTTGTGTATGCCACCTTGTCATATATAATTGTAGGCCATGAATCCTTTGTCACCCTAGGTTATGAATTAATAGTTGGACATTAATAATTTGCCAACATGGGTTGAGTAGACCAAGTAGTGTGCTTAGCCTCGCCACGTGGACAATTCATGATTTTGGAATACCAAAGCAATTATTGACTTAATGAGATATGGAACATGTTTTGTGAATGAGACATGTGTTATTGAGTTGATGATGTACGTGGTGCAATGGTAAAGAACCGGTGGGAAAATGATTTAGACTGGGGCAAATGGCAAGATTGTTTCTGGTGGGCCAAGAGTGGCAACTGGGCGGTCGTATTTGGTTTTTATTGGACATGGATATTTGAGTTACACTTGGTTAGTCTTACCTCGGTCAATTAAGGACCTAACCTTGCAAGCATTTGAACTGAGTCTTTCATACAACCACAAGCTCCGTAATGGGACGGGCTTAGCTGAGTAAACCGGGAAATCTATTCTTTGGTACTTGTGTGGTGGTGTGAGGCCCGAGAAGCGGATGAGAACTCACATGGCGCAAGAGGGGGCCCTGGTGCGGTAACCATCCCTCCGGTGTTGAAACCTTAGCGAGCGATCTTTGGGTTTAGATGGAACTTTGGAAAGGCGTTCACGGTTATTTGCCTTGGTGGTACTTGACTGTATCTTGTGGGTAAAGTGTATAACCTCTCGCAGAGTGTACAACCTATTCAATAGCAGCTCACCGTAATGAGCATCGCTATGATTACTGTCAAGGGTTAGATTTCATAAAAATGAATTGTTTATGGAAAAATGCTTGGGTTGGTAATGAGGAACTTGACTTAGGATGGAAAAATGATTTCTGATTGAAATGTTTGTGAAAGTTATTATTCCTACTCTTTGCTTTCTTGCTTGCAATCTATTCTTGCTTATCTTGAATGTTTGATCAGCTCATGAACCATAGCCTATCCTTTGTACTAAGCCATGCATGTAGAATATTAGAAATTGCATTTCAGGCATGACTTCTTGAGTGCTCAAAGTACTCACCCCACAACAACACAACTTCAGGTTGAAGAAGAAGCAACCCCGCGTCGGGAGGAGGAGTATCGAGGAGCCGACAAACTAGGAGCGAGCCCAAATCAGTTGCACTGTGGCAAATTGGTTGGCGCCACGAGTTTATTTTATTTCATTGCTTTTGAATATTTTAATAAGTTTTAGCCTGCAATGAGGCGATCTTTGTAACTTGACCATAAGGTCTACCAACTAGTTGAGTATTTAATTAAAGTACTTCATTATTCGCGATTATGACCGTGATATGTACCAATGTTGAGGCTGTGTGCACTACCGTGATCCCTGATCGGTGTGAATACACAGAGGGTCCGGATTTGCACATTCGGTCCCGACAGTTTGTCAACAAACATCCGAGCATCCGATGAATTAATATAGCTTCTCAACTCTTTATGATAGTGTTGCAAATCCTTCGTGTGTATCCTACATTCTCAAATCCTCTCCTCCTTCAAAGCGAAGATATCTATATGCGGCTCTTGTGCCAATGCCTCCCTTGTGACATGTGATTAATGCACGCTTGGCCTTCTCATTTATTTTTCTATTGGACCTTATGAGGTGTTGTTTGCTAGGTGACACAAATTCATGTGTATGGGATTCCACAAATGTCTCGCCTAAACTTATTATCTTCATTATGCGTTCACAACGAGAATTGCCTCACAACCACATCTAGTCAACTTTCTAATACATTTCCTTTTGTTAGAATCCACCTTGTCATTACCTTTTTTCCGATCGAAAAGCCTTGTTTTGAACACATCCATCGCTTCCATCGCGTGACACCATTGACGTCCGTATGTGGACCAACACGAACTCAAACCCTGAATGCGCATATGCCTTATAGAATTCCTCTGCTTCCTCCAAGTCATCAAAATTTTTTCCTACAAATGGCTTTATAGATTCGTCAACATTAGGTGTATAAGAAACACCCCGCAATACAAAAAAAATTGTCAATGACATGTTCAAGATTCAATGAAACAATTCTATGCAACATTGATACTTACTATAAATGGTACTCCGGATTACTAGTTTGAGTAGTAGTGCCTTGGAAGGGCGGCGGCTCCATGGCAATGGACGGGACTACGATAGTGTTGAGGGACATCGAGACGTACATGGCGCAACGTCGTGGCCGGACAGCGGCATAGTCGGCGCCCGGCGTGGACTTCGAACCGTGTAGCGAAGCCGGCCAAGGCTGTGGACTTCGAGCCGGCAGGCGTGGCGACGCCATGTGGGGACGATCTGGCGCCACGGCAGGCGGCTGGCGGATGGGGAGGAGGCGGCTTGGGAGGAGCCGCCGCACGCGATCGGTTGGGGATTCATGGAGGAGCAGCCGGAGGAGCCGGGCGTGGGGAGGAGGACCGAGGAGCCGCCGGGCGTGGGGAGGAGGACCGGAGGAGCCGCCGGGCGTGGGGAGGAGGACTGAGGAGCGGGAGTTCTCACGCGATCAAAGCGATCGGTTGGAACGAACAGGCTACTCGGCGAGATTATGCGAATATTTTTAGGGGTTTTCAGAAACGGATTAAGTGGTGTGAGATTCCCACCTTGTTCAATCGGATCGGTGATTCTTCATCCGATAGCTAATGACAGAGTTAGCATTTTAACAATCGAATAGCCCATTAGCATCGGATACGTTCCTTTGTTGTAGCCCTCATCTTCCTTTTTTCTCGACTTGGACAGACAGGACTAAACCCATCCCCGGCGTCGCGAAGTCACTTCTTGCTCGTGGTTTGCCATGTTTGGCGATGTGACGGTGGTTTGCAACGAACTTGCATTAGTGGTACCTTGAAAAGGCCCCACTGCACATCCACCACAAGTGATCCAATGCGCGTGACGAATTGTTGGACACGCTCCGCCATCCCTTCATATAAAGAAAACCATATGTTAGCTTTCCGAATACATGTATATATTTTAGCGACATGCTTAATTTTACGTCACATGTTGCAACTTGGTGTTGGAATTCAAAGATGAGGGGAAAAGTAGGTCCCACCGGGCGTGCCAGAATCTGATGATGGGGAAATGGGCGTGAACCCATTTCCAACAGATCATTAGAGACAAGTTGTTTAAATTTGATTGAATATGAGATTAAGAAATATCAAATATCAGGTATTGCAGGTACATTACTTCCAGAATTCATACATTTACATAAAAATTCTGTTAATTACATCTTTTGCGTAGAAAACCCACGATTAAGAATTCCAACATAAAGATTACACCAACTTGTGACATATAACATTACAAAATATAAAAAGAAAAGTCTTCAATATTGGCGCCGATTTAATGCTTGCTCGGGGATATTTTAATTGCTTTTGCATTAGTCAAATTTTTGTTTGGTGAATAGTATTCATTTTGCTTTATCGAGACTTTACTCATTTTTTTATAATGGTCTGTTATTAATTAAACACCAAATTATTTAGCCATGATTGTATCGGACTCACATATATATGGGCTGTGGTGATTTTTTTATAAATGCATGCAGCCGACTGTATTTTGACTGAGTCATGCATGCTTGAATGGGCCTCAGTAATTATCCTTCATAATTAAATGAAGAAAGTAATTAGCGCATGTACACTGCAACGCTTTGATTTATTTTAATTGCAGTCTACACGTATAGGGATGGATGTGCACGACAATTTGCGTGATTTTTCTTTGTGCCGAGTCTTCATGGGCTAATTGTATAATTCAATTTTTTTTAGCAATGCCACTTCCCATTGCGTTGCATGCATGCATGTATTTGGGATGCAGTAGTTGTAGTGGACATGGGTTAGTGGTAATTATCTTTTGCTAATTTGAGTAATTGAAATGGTGGTTATGCTTTTGATGCATGCATGCAGCCGTACCATCCACGATACTATTTTTTTACCCATTTACCCACGATGCCACGATACATCCCTTTAGTGCTTCAACTACAGTCGCTTATTTGAGGACTTGCAGGCACTTTCTTGACTTCCATGCGGGCTTTTCTCAATTATTATTAATTAACTAATGGATAAATTAATTAGTACATGCAAGGCTTAGGATCAGGTATTTATGCATGAATGCACCACTCCAATGTGACGTGGGATGATGTTTATATTTTATTCTCTTTTCTGTTCTCTTTCTTCGATCACTAATCCAGTATTTACCTCATGCATGCATGAGCACGACCACAGTATATGATGCATGGCCGTGGGCAAGTGGGAGGCTGCGGCAACTTGACGGGGCTATCAATCCAACATGCAGCAAATGCTATCTTCACTAATTAGCACCTTAATTAATTAAGTCTTTTATGCATGCAGCCTGGATGTAAACTAATATATGCTATTATCCCCGGTGTATGTAACAAGCCACGATACCATTTCCTTTGCGACATGGGTGATGCTATGCGCATGCATTTATATGTATATATTCGCCTCCACTAATTAATTAGGGAAACTTTTTATACATCCGCCTGGCCGTTGTGTTGGACGTAGTGGCTGGCTGTCGAAGACATGCATTATATACAGAGAGAGAGTTTTTACGAAATCGACTTCAAAGCCTGATCATCCACATGCTCAAAGCCGATTTTTTCAAAATCCGTGACAAAATGTTGATCCGAACCATTCATCTTCTTCATCTTGTTAAAATGTAGCTCAGACCAAATTTTGTATTTTTTGAATTTGTTTACTATTTGATGAAGAAGATGAACGGTTCGAATCGAACATTTTTGTTACATTGAGATTTGTAAAATCGGCTATATAGCAGGCTGAATATCTTGCTTGCAAACCACCCTTACGGTGAAAACTTTGAAAACCACCTGTAAAAGTTTTGAAAAATTCTCTATAAAAATTACCATATATAGAGGAGGTGATGTTCTACAATCCTGCAAAATTTGAAGATGAAACTCAATCGCGTTTAAAATATATGAAAAAGACAAACAGCAAAATGAATAGTGCCAAAACAGTAAAATTACTATTTATGCTGAATTTGTCTTTTCATATCTTTAAAATGCGATTGAGTTTCATCTTCAAATTTTGCAGATTGTAGAACCTCACCTCTATATATGGTAATTTATGAAAATTTTTCAAAACTTTATACGGGTGATTTTCAGTGGAGTTTTCACTGTATTCCGTGGTAATTGCATGTAGAATATGAAAAATTCTCATATATTATATATATATATACCTATATACCCTGAAATATATATAGATGATACTCAATCGCATTTGAAAGATATGAAAAGACAAACTCAGCATGAATAGTACTTGTTACTTTTGGCACTATTCTTTTTGCTGTTTGTCTTTTTCATATCTTTCAAATGCGATTGAGTTTCATCTTCAAATTTTGCAGGGTTGTAGAGGTTCACCTCCCTACATGTGGTAATTTTTTTGAGAATTTTTCAAAACTTTACATGCCATTAGTATGAATTAGCACTGAATTCACCATTAGCACTGAATATTTCCCGATATATATATATATAGGAAAAATATCTTTTACTCTCGGGTGTAGTTACTTCCATCTCTGAAATACTACCTAAACGAATTTGAAATACTCCTTTATCACTTTGGGTATACTCATACTATAAGATACTCCAATGTGAGCTACATGAAAAAATTGCAAGGGAGTCCATGATTTTTAGCATATTTTGCAAATACCTTCATATATGCACATAAAAAGGAGTATGTCCAAAAAATATACATACCACCTGATCTGAAAAAATGTACATACCACCTAGATGATTTTATATGCTCGTATACTACGTGTACATACCTCCGTCATACGAGATACCCCATACATTGTGAGATACAAAGATAGGGAGTAATTACTCCGGGAGTAGAAAAGAGGCTTCCTATATTGGACTAATTAATTAGCGAAATGCTTAACGCATGATGATATTAGCATAGGAGCGTGGCCGATTTTTTTATGTGTACATGCATGCATCCATATATATATATATATATATATATATATATATATATATATATATATATATATATATATATATATATATATATATACATACACACACACACAATATATATATAATACTAAGAGAAACACGGATCCTGTATCTCGAGTGTTTTTGCAATCCGTGATATAAAATGTTCGATGATAATCATCTTCTTCATCTTGTTGAAATGTAGCTATAGACAAAATTTCATATTTTTTGAATTTTTTACTATTTGTTTGGTATTTTCTAAAATCAGGCTTTTGGATGGTCCAAAACTAATTAGATCGCTGATTTTAGAAAATGCAAAACAAATAGTAAAAATTCAAAAATACAAAATTTGTCTATAGCTACATTTCAACAAGATGAAGAAGATGAACGTTCGGATCAATCATTTTTATCACGGATTTTAGTAAAGACTTGAGAGCACGGAAGGATCCGTGCTCTCAGCATATTAGCAATTCTCCACATTATATATACACATATATATACATATATATACATATATACATACATATATATTTGTATGATTTTTTTTTTAAATTTGTAGCCACTCATGATTCGTATCTGCTTTGAAAGACCGAACCAAAGAAACGCGTCTTCATCTTCTCACCCTTGTTCCGTATCTACTAATGGGACCGAGCAAGGACGTGAGGCCTTGATACATCTCACCTAAGTTCTGTATCCACTATGGGACTGAAGAAGGACGTGAGGCCTTGATGCATCTCACCCAAGTTCCGTATCCACTATAGGACCGAACAAGGACATGAGGTCTCTCTTGATGAAGAGTACACCTTGATTCGTACCGCGATGGCCGAACCTAAGGGCGAAAGGAGGACGAGAGGCCGAGCATGATTCTCACCTTCTTTTCCCTTCTCCATTCCTCTTGCTTGCAGCAATTCTTCTTCTGAGATGAGCTCTCAGAGTGCTTCCTCTCCTCTCGAGTGTTTGCTCTCAAGCTCTTTACCGAAACTCTCCAACCAGCCTTCCTCTCTACCTTCATCCTCTATTTATAAAGCAAGATGTAAGAGTGGCTGCTTCTTTGAGGAGGTTACAGTAACAACTTCGTGTGCATGCAGCCGCAACCGCTATTCATCCGCATGAATGTGGATACTCGGATGTGGTTTAGTTTTACTCCTGCACATATGTATGTACGTGGCCCAATTTCCTTCCGAACTGCACGGTGAGTGTGGCTCAACTCCTGCTCGCATGATGTGCTTGGATGCGTGCGCATGTGGCTCACTCCCTCAACAATCAGCACCTTGTATTGCATGCGTGCTTGATGCAAAACATGACCCACTATGTACTCTCTCCTACTTAATAAATAGATAAAATAATTAGTATTTCTAAGTGTGCATTGTTGCCGCATGTACAGGGTTGTGGACATGCATGCATGCATGGCGATTTCCATGGACCATCATCACTCCTTAATTTAAGTAATTAAATTAGTACTTAATTCTTTCATGCATATAGCCAGGCTACCATTTTCTTTAAGACGAGGGAGACATGCAGTTATGGGATGATGGGTCAGTCTCTGGATGCAAGACTTGGTTAGACGGTTGGTTATGCGTCACATTTTTTTTCTTGCGTTTGTGTGACGACGTGTGCAGCAGGTCTCTTTGGCTTGGCACTAGTTTTTAGGAGTTAAATCATGATTTGGGCCCACTTTTTTTAATTAATTATTTGATTAGAGAGCAGCTAATCCATGTATACATGCGTGTGTTTATTTGCCTCACATATGACCAAGATATCATTACTAGTCCAACCCATTTAGGACTTTAAGTACAATTAAATATTTAGATATATTGACATTTGTTAGACTATATATTTTCTAGTCATGTAGCCCGCGTATGTCATAGCGATATAATTCACAACCTTTAATCATCATTTTTTTTAACGGAGTTTAGCCGTTAATGTATTTTATTTATTTGATATTATAATTTCTTTAGGTTATTATTATTTATATTTTAATCTCAGGACAAAATCATTGTCAACAGCTTGGTACTAGATCTAGAAGCTGCCTATGAATTTGGACACCTGTCAGACGAGGTGGAGGATCGAACACTGCTCACGCTTCCGAATTTTTTTGACTCACTTTGAATGGGTGTTCAGCTTTAAAAATTGTCGAAGACAGTCAAACCAAATTGTACTTTTTACCATTCCTCAACCATAATGCGAATAAGTTTCCCAAACAAACTAGATATGCAAATTTCCCATGTGTGCTGTGTCCAGATACCATTCCAAGAGCAGGCAAATCATTAATAGACCATAGATAGCATGCTCGCATGTTGAATGCCTGTCTCGAAGATCTATCATATGTTACAACTACATCACATAACTTATGTAGATCATTATACAGAGGTTGCATGTATATGTCAATGTTTTTGCCAGGATGCTCCGGACTAGAAATAATTAGAGTGAGAAACACGTATTCCTTTTTCATGCAGTGTGTCGGAGGTAAGTTATAAAGAACAACAAAGACAGGCCAACAAGAATATGGTGCAGCGGCAAAACTAAATGGAGAGAAGCCATCTATGCCCAACCGTACATTTCTGGATTCTACGGCAAAGTCAGGAAAGTCAAGATCAAACTGTCTCCAAGCTTCACCATCAGACGGGTGTACCATCATGTCAGGTTTATCTCTATATCCATCCCTATGCCATCGCATGAGTGCGGCAGTGTTGGCATCCATATAGCACCTTTGAAGTCGAGGAATGAGTGGAAGATAGCGCAAAATTTTTCTTGCAACTGGTTTTCGACGGCTTGTTCTAGAATCATTCTCCACCTACACGTACCGTGCTTCTCCACACACATCGCATTTTGTCTTTTCAATGCTGTCCTTCCAGAATAGCATGCATCCTTTTACGCAAGCATCGATCTTATTATACGACATACCTACACCATTTAACAGATCATTTAGACTCGTTAAATGTCCGAGGCATTTTGAATCCGACATGACCGATAGAAGATCATGCATTCGACTGAAATTTGCATCATATGCAGCATTTGAAAGGTTGTACGAGATTTCATAGACATCAAACGAGAAATCATGAGAATCAGATCTCATTAGTGTCTTTATGGACCGTTTGCATGGTGGACTAGACCAATTTGAAGAAAGAATCTGCTGCAATAGATGCGTTTGTGTACTCTCGATGCTTCATGAGCATCCCTGATATCTTCCAGCATGTCACTCATGTGGTGAGATTCATCGACCTCCTCATGTTGACGAGGTCGGACAGACGGTCTTGCCTCTCCATGTGAAGTCCACACGAGGTATTCGGGTGTAAAGCCATTCTTCACTAAATGACCTGATACAGTTTGGAGATCTTGTTTCTTGTAATTTTCACATGTCTAGACAACATTTGATTAGAGTTTAGCCCAGAAAAATGATACTAAGAAACTCTCTTGTTTTTCTAAACCAATTAATATTTGGCCTCCCATTCTCCCAATCCGTATACATCCATGGCGATCTTGACCATTGTTTGAACAAACTAAAGCATAAAGCATAAGTAAAGCATAAATTAGCATATACAGTGACAAACTAAAGCCATTGTTTCGAACAAACTAACACAATTGTTACTAAGCCATTGTTTGAACAAACTAACACAATTATTACGTTGACATATACATGGTAAATCATAAATTAGCATTCATTAACTTAGTTTCATCACGTTCAAATCAACATACACAGTGGTAAATCACAATAAAACAAATATAAATAATGACAAAAGTAAAGCATAAATTAGCATTCATTAACTTACATTGTTTCTTCTAACAACAATAGAGCAAGGCTACGCCGAGTGCACTCTCGGGGACAACACTAGAGCAAGGCTACGCTGAAGTGCACTCTCGGGGCTCACCTAGAAAGCACCCAAAGCAATCACGTTCAATAATATATGGCCGGTATCCACGTGGTCCAATAATCAAAATTTTCATTCATACCATCGAAATTAAGCGAGGAGAAGGTCGCGCGGTGGGAGGGAGAGGCGAGCGATCGCTGGCGACGGGAGGGCAAAGGCGGGTGAGGGCGTCGGGGAGGCAAGGCAGAGGAGGCTGGAGGAGGAGGCCAGCGGTGGGTGGCGGAGGAGGCAGGCGGTGGGAGGCGGTCGGTGGGGAGGCGGTGGCACGCTTTGCCGGTCGGGACAGAGCGCTGGCGGCGTTGGTGAGGCGGTGCCCGGGCGGAAGGCGGAGTGCCTGCCAGGAGGGAGGGACCGGGTGGAGTCGGGACGGCCCGGCGAGAGAGGAGGAGCCAGGCGGGCAACGGCGGCTCAAGGCGATTACTGGGAGAGGCGGGCAGGAAGTGGCGGCGGCCAAGGGAAAGGAGGGAGAGGTGGGAGAGGAGAGGGAGGCGGCGCAGAGAGGAGGGAGGTCGGGGGGGCGACATCGATAGAGGAGGGCAGCGGCCGGTCGGGAGCGGAGGAGAGCGTTTGGCGGAGGCTTTTTTGGCTAGCGGCGCGGGCTTGTCTTGGCGCTGAGTGAGCGCCGAAACGATGCTAATCGAGCACCCCTATCCTGAGTGCCCTCTCGGGAGAAGCCTATGCCGAGTGCCCTATCAGGCTAGAGGGCGACGGGGTGGTTGCCCTAGCAGGTCCGTGAGCCTAGGGTTTGCCCATATTCTGCGAGTGCCCTCTCGGGAGAATCCTATGCTGAGTGCCCTCTCGGGCTAGAGGGCGGCGGGAGAAGCCTATGCCGAGTGCCCTCTCGGGCTAGAGTGGTGGCGGGGTGGTTGCCCTAGCAGATCCATGCGCCTAGGGTTTGCCCATATGTTCCGAGTGCACTCTCGGGACACTCCTATCCTGAGTGCCCTCTCAGGCTAGAGTGACCGCGTGGCATTTGTCCTAGTAGATTCGTGCGCCTAGAGCCTAGGGTTTGCTCATATTCTCCGAGTGCACTCTCGGGAGACCCCTATCCGGAGTGCCCTCTCGGGCTAGAGTGGCCGCGTGGCAGTTGTCCTAGTAGATTCGTGCGCCTAGGGCCTAGGGTTTGCTCATATTCTCCGAGTGCACTCTCGGGAGACCCCTATCCGAGTGCCCTCTCGGGTTAGAGTGGCACGCGTGGCGATTGCCCTAGCCGCCCAAGGGAGGTTTAGATTTGAATCGGGCGAATCTACTCCGAGTGCACTCTCGGTATATATGTCGCCGAGTGCCCTCTCGGCCTATTCTTAATCTACACCGAGTGCCCACTCGGGATAGAGTGCACTGCCTTTGCTGACATGGCAACTGGTAATCTATGCCGAATGTGCCCTCGCATTATTTTGTCCTACGTAAACGAAAACGTCATATTTCGAGTGCCCTCTCGGAATAGATATTGTATATTGCGAGAGCACACTCGGAATAGAGTTCTTTGTCCAAGAGGTGGCTAAAACGAGAGCACACTCGGCATAGGTTCATCTACTCCGAGTGTGCACTCGGTTTGTTATTTTCACACTCGCACTAAAACTGAATTCTTGTAGTGGATACTTATAGAAGAGTGCATCCTTTACTGAATATATATCCTCTGTATGAACGAGACAAGATGATTTCCTCTTGGATCAGTGTGGCCAACAGCTTTCAAAGCTTTTTTTGTGAAAGTCTTCTTTATGCTTGGCTTTCTACAATCCACATACTTGCATGTGCTCCTGCCTGCATTATCAGGGCTAACTAAAACCAATGCATGCTTTAATATGAATAGTTTAGGAGGCAGTTGACCCAGTTGCCGGATCGAAGCAGCAAGAAATATATCTGCACGATGCAAATCAACCAAGTAAATATCACTATTTTTGGATCATGTGAGATCTGGAACAATCACTCGGTTGTTCTCGAAATGTTCTCAATACCCAACAGGATCATGTTGGGCCTTCTCGACGGTGGCGGTGGTGAAAGGAATACTTGTGTATGCCTGCTTATTACTTGTGATCTGTCGTACAGAAGCTCACAAGATAAATTAAAGAATTAATGCACATGAACATGTACAGCATACAATGCGTCTAGATCTGCATGCGTCTAGCTAGTTCTCTAGGAGTATAGAGGCATATTTTGATATCAAATATGCTACAAATTACAAGTTACGTCTCTAGATTTTATTGTCGAATCTTACCGTGGTATCATCCCTTGAATTAAAGATTGCAAAGTTCCGGCAAAGATAGCCTATCCACCTGTCACTTTGCCCATTTTGCGAAAAACCCCCTGTGTTTCTTGAAATTACGGATAGGTCCCTGCAAATTACGAATAGATCCTTCGTGATTTTTTGTGAGAGAAAGATTTTCTTTTCTAAATCGCATTTGGGTCCCTCGTGCGCCGTTTTACGAAAAAAATCTCCCGTTAAATTCAAATCGCGAACAAGCCCTTTTCTAATTTTTCAGGATAGCGAACAGGTCCAAAAACGTAACATTCAGGTCCTTGCTCTTTACGTCTAGGTCCTTTCTCCGTTTTTCTCGGGAAAAAATGTTTTCGTCACCAGAAAAATGTGTTCAGCTCTATCTCTAGACTTTTCCTCCGTTCTTCCGGAAAAAATATTTCCGTGCTCGTTTTCCTCGTTTTCAGGGAAAAAATGTTTTCGTGGTCCGATTTTTCCTTGTTTTTCTAAAAAATCGTGGTCCGATTTTTCTCCGAGAAAAACACAAATTTGTTTTCGTTCACGCGTATATGCGGCGCTGCGCTTAGTCCTTTCTCCATTTTTCCGAAAAAAATGTTTTTCGTACTCAGTTTTCCTCGCTTTCCAAAAAAAAATTAGTGGTCCGTTTCTCGAGAAAAACACAAATTTGTTATTCGTTCACTTGCAGCAAAAATTTTTTCGTGATCCGTTTTTCTCTGAAAAAAACATAAATTTGTTTTTTTTAGTTGGCAGCTTGGCGTGCATGCCAGCGCTTATTGTTCTAGTATTATAGTTATATGATAAATTTACTCTAAAGTTACTACCACATACACACAAATTTACTATATACAATATTTTACTATCATGCACAAACTGCATAAGCTATTAAGCCCTCTGACATGGTAAGTAAATCACAAATACATTTTACTATAGAACAAAAGATTGAATTACTATCGAATCAATTACCAGATCATGCGTTGGTCAACCTAGCTAGTTAATGCATTTTGTCGTTTGTACATAAATCTGTTTCTTCTTTATTTTAGCCATATCTTTTTATTAGTAGCTCGGATTGGTAAATGGTTTTCGCTAGTAGCTTACTAATGACAAGGAATAAAATGATATAAGTCTCGCTATTAAACAGTAATTTTTTGATTGGTAACAGAAAATACTATATGTACAACATGAAATTTCTACATATGCAACATGAAATTACTATATCTGCAACATATTCTGCACAGATTAGTTATTCGGTAGTAAAGTCCACAAAAACTATATGTACAAGTTCTGAAAAATTCTTTAAAAATTACCATAGATAGGGAATATGAGTTTCTTCAGCCCTAGAAAATTTGAATAACAAACTTAGTCGCATTTGAAAGATATGAAAATGACAAATTTCACTAGTTAGCGCTTGTCAATTTCATATCTTTCAAATGTGACTGAGTTTGGTATTCAAATTTTACAGAGCTGTAGAAGCTCACATACCCTACGTATAGTAATTTTTTTGAGAATTTTTAAAAACCTGTACATATTGTTTTAATTAATAAGAATTAAGTTATGTTTGTAGGACCTACAGTAAAAAGTTTGAAAAATTCTTAAAAAAATTACCACACGTAGGGGAGGTAAGCTTATACAAAATTATAAATTTTGAAAACCAAACTCAATTGGATTTGAGAGATATGAAAATAACAAAGTGCTAAACAGCAGCATATACTATGTTTTACTATCAGAAAAATAACATTTTACTCTGAAAAATTCTAAAAAAAATTTATCACACATACGAGAGATGATATTCTACAAGCCTGTAAAATTTGAAAACCAAATTCAATCAGATTTTAGAGATATGAAAATAATAAAGTACTAAAGAACAAGTTATACTACCTTTTATAGTCAAGAAAACAACATTTTACGCAAGTTACTCAATGTGTTACTATGTGCTATACACAACAACCTTATGGTGTAAAATCTATATAAATTATATGTACAAGTTTTTTAAAAATCTTAAAAAATTACCATATGTAGGGTAAGTGAGCTTCTACATCCCTGCAAATTTTGAAAACCAAACTCAATCCCATTTGAAAGATATAAATTTAACAAAGCACTAAACAGTGAAAAATCACTAGTATGCTGAATTTATCTTTTTCATATCTTTCAGCTGATATTAATTTTGGTTTTTAAATTTTACAGAGTTGTATAATCTTACCTCCCCTATTTATGATAATTTTTGAGAACTTTTGAAAATGTGTACATATGGTTTTCATGAATAAGAATTTAGTTTTGTTTGTCGGACCTGCAGTAAAATATTTGAAAAATCCTCAAAAAAACTACCACATGTAGGAGATGTGAGCTTCTACAACTTTGTAAAATTCAAAGACCAAACTCAATCGGATTTGAGAAATATGAAAATAACAAAATGCCAAACAGCAGTATGTACTATCTTTTGCTATAAAAAAATAACATTTTACTGTGATAAATTCTCAAAAAATTACCACATGTAGGGGAGGTGAGATTCTACGACCCTGTAAAATTTGACAAGCAAACTCAATCGGATTGAGAAATATGAAAATAACAAAGTGTCAAGCAGTAGCATATACTATCTTTTCTGAAGTCAAGAAACAACATTTTAGTGCCTATTGCTCAATGTGTTACTATATCCTATGTAAAGTTGTTGTATAACACTTTATTTCAATATGTTAACATCTGGTGTAATAGCTCGTCACATGTCATTTGTTTGAATAGTAAAAAACAACATATCTAGTGTTTTCTGAAGTTCATAAAAACATATGTAAATATTTTTAAAAAATTCAAAAAATACCATATATAGGAAAAGTGAGATTCTACAATCCTAAAAAATTTGAAGACCTAAATCAATCTAATCTGAAAGTTATGGCTCAATAAAAAAAGAAAGATTTATGTACAAATAAGAATAGCATTTATTAGTCATTTACTAGTTAGGTTTAATACACTAGACAGACACGCTAATTTATTACTTGCTAATTAATGCCAAGAAGTGGGCTCGGTCAGTATAGAAAATTGTCTGGCGCTTAAAATAAGATATTCTACACGCAGATATAGAATAGCATATACACACACTAATAGTAAAATCTGATTCATAGACGTTTATTAGTGAGACATATATCAATATGTTGCTTTCATCGTCAGTAAGCTACCAATGAAAATGGTTCATAAATCAAAGCTATCAATAAAAAGTTATAACTAAATTAAAGAAAAAATATATTCATATACAAACAAGAAACGATTTACTAGTTGCTCGGCTGCGTACATGGTTGGCTTAGTCAACACGCATCACGCGGGCATATGTGGGATGATTTGCATGCGCTTCTCCGACCATACCACCTCTAAAAAAGTGTACATATATATTTATATATTACATGTATATACCGTCTATTGCACGAGATACTCTATGTTGTGAGATATGACATAGATAGTGATATGGCATAGAGAGTGACTACCCCTGGGAGTAGAAAAAAGGCTTCTTATGTTCTTTTCCATTATGAATCACGACTGTACAGCCAACCATTGCAGGTAGAATGCTAGATAACTGGGACCACGTTACTGTTATTTCTTTCTCCTCTTTCATATTGATCTTTCCAATTTTTGCCAATAAATGAGTACTCCTTTCTTCTATTTTAAAGTGTGTCATTCTATGTCCAATATCTCGAGCGAGATCGAAGTATGGAGGTACAGTGGTCAGAATAAATAGAATAATGATGAATGGAATCAAACTAAGTTAACTGTACCAACTCAAATTCCAGAAGTTTAGCTTACACAATATTGAAGATTTTGAATTGATGAATCCACAAAGCACACATCAGCTTCAAATATCAAATGTATACGGTTTTACGTATCATTCTCAACAAGCAAAAGAAACTGGAAGCATTGCTATACAAAGGGTAATTTTTCGAGGAATTGTCATACAGTAGTCTCCCTTCCGTTTATGGAATATTATGCTCTTTCAGAAATGTTTGATGCTAAACTAATGTCAATAATTGTATTCATAAGGTCAGCTTGCCTTTATTGCAATTGGAACTAGATCAGCTCGATCTTCCAGTATCTTCAACCAGACCCCTCATTTTCCCTGCAGTATGAAACTCTTCCTTTTATATCCAATGACCACTTTTTAGTGATGTATGAGTGTATTACCTGCTGATTCCAGTAAGACAGTGAGGACTGGAATGATGCAGCAAATGCATTCGATGTATTTGGTAAATAAGTAGGGTTGACTACAACTCCACCATATTCATCTTCAAAGCCATCCAGCACATCAATAATCCGAAGCAACGGTGTATCAGGAATAGCAGCATTCATTATTCCCTAGCTCGATACCTTGCCAGTTCCACATATTGGCGATTTCAAGCAATGCTGTCTGAATGCTGAAGCTGCAAAACTATAGTGTTGTAAGATAAAACTATCAAAATCTGAAAACAATTCATCATGGAATATCCAAATCTATGTATGTTGCTGCGAGCCTGCGATACATTGCACAGTAAAAACAAACAAAGAAGCTATCATATAAAACATTGAACTAAGGAGATAATTAAAAGGTCAGATGCTCAGAGCATGCTACTCAAAACAAACAACATACAAGTAGAAATCAAACTTGTGTTTCTATCCATTAGCAAGTACATCGCATGTTGTACATAAAAAGCATAAGAAAACTGATGCGTACTACTTTCTCTAACATCAGCTTGCGCCCTTTCTAGACAGCACGTGTTTTTTTTTCTAGCAGAAGGTCGAATATAGAATTGGCACATAGTCACCTGCTAATGGCCTGCAAAAAATCAATTGGTTTTGCGTTTGAAATCCTTGGACAAGGCAACGAAAGATGGCAGCTCGAATATGCCTCTTAAATAGAACTTGGAAATTTGAACCAGTGGGGCTCTCTAATGTTGTTTCAGAAAGGAGAAAAGGCATCTAGAATTTCTCACTCCCATTTGAACCAGCAAATAACCTTGTCAAGAGGAAGAACATGCCATGTTAGCCACCTCAATGGAATGATTCCAACTTTCTATATCACTAAGGTTCTATTTGATCACAAAGAATTGAGAGCGGAATTCTATTGGAATATGCAGTTATATAACGGTAAATTCCATAAGTTAAAAACAACTGGGAGGAAGTCTCTGAAAGCATAGCCCTGTCAATTGCCGTTTGGCCTAGCTCTTGAGCCTGGCTTCCGGGTTAGAGCCAGAGCTTTCTGGTCAAACGGTCCAGCTTCAGAGCTGGGGGCACTGGAGGAGACAGGAGAAACTTTTGTAATGTGAAGACGTTATTATATTAATGACACTTTATCCACATACAATCAATCTTAATCATTCTAATTTATTTATTTCACCTAAACGAACATGAATTCACATTAAATTGCAAAAAAAAACTTGTCCAAATTCACATTAAATTGCAAAAAACTCGTCCAATTAATTAGGCATATTGCAATAAAATACGTAGATTGCTTCATCTAATTTGAATACGAATAGTTCAGACAAAATAACATCTCGAATGGGAAAAGTCCATACCATATTCGCAACCATATTTTTTGTGCAAATTTGAATACAAATAGGACAGAAATTGTTAATCAGATGGGAAAATATATAAAGTATCCGTATGAAATACGGTAATAAAATAATACGGATAATTCGTACCCATTTCCCACCCCTAGGTAAGTCACTTCCTAGGCGATGATGATTTCTCGGTGAAACATTCTTTCTGCAATCAAATTCATCTTGATGAGATCTAGTGATCTAGATAGACTAGATGTATTATGTACTTATGTGGAAACCTTGCCAAATATGCAGATCCTATCCTCATTGAGATTGTTGTTGCTATTTATTGTCCATGATTACCAAAACCAAGGATATAAATTCTAATTCAAACAACAACAACAACCAAGCCTTCTATCCCAAATAAGTTAGGATAGGCCAGAATGAAACTCAAACAAGATATTAAAACAATAATAATTCAAACATCTAAGGCCCTGTTTGAGACGACTTCTCCTCCGAAGCCAAAAGCTGTTTCAAACGACCGACTTCTCCATAGTCGAAGCCAAAAACCAAGAACCCATTTGTACAAGGAGAAGTTGAAAGCCAAAATCCACGACTTGGTGGATTGGGGTTTTGACTTTGCCACTAAGTTGAAGAAAATTACCCCCTCCTACCAGGTATAAAATCCTAAACAACACCCCTCTCACTCTTATTCCCGACCCACATCCCTAACACCTAAAAGCTATACTAAAAGCCAAACTGCCAAACACCAAACCTTTTTAGACCAGTTGTTCAGCCATGCAGCACAACCAAAAGTTACCTTTCATAAAAGCTACAGTCATACCAAACAGGGCCTAATTCAATCTCTTGGATTGAGAAAAACCAGAGCAATTTTGTATTAAGAAATTATTTAACTGTAAAGGGATAGCATTCTGGCTGCTCCCATAATTTTGAAGATGTGGCCATGACCATGTTTTGATGCATGTCGTAAAAGTTGGGCCATCCAATCAAAACTAATGGCGGTATTCTCCCAGCCAAGCCCTCAGCTGGACACAAATTAGAGAAATGATGACCAAAAAGTGAAATCGATCAACTTTGGAACAATATGGTGGATGCAGAGTATATTAATAGTCTGTATGTTTATATATTGTAAAAGATCAAGCTGTCAATATGTCATTCTATTCTTGAATGTATTCATTTTTCTAGTACAATGTTGAGAATGTTCTTTAAGGCATTCCCTTGTAATATGCATATGTTCCCGCACAATGTTCTTGCATTATGTGATCACGGCAAGTAGGCAACTGCAACCACCCTTCTTTTGCTATGTTGTTTTTATTATCAAAAAAGGAGGATCAAATCATTCAGTTTCTAATGTTATTCAGGGGAAACAGTTGATTTTAAGTTCTATTAAACTTTGTTTTGCCCATAAAGCAATGAATGACAGGGTTTGACAGGGTTTTTTTTTCTTTTTTCAGATTAGTAGCACAGCATAAATTTTCACTCCACTCCACTGAGTTGTACAGCATAAATTTTCAGATTAGTAATGATTACGAAAAGGGTTGAGTTGACACAAGGGAAAACAACTAAATGTCATGTGGGACGCACGGCGCCAGTGTGACGTCTGCGCCAGCCATACATGTAACGGCTGCTGCTTGGAGGAGGAGGCCACCGCGAGTGGCTAAGTTTGGGAAAGATAGATTAGTTTCTATTTTTATTCCTTAAGTCTAGGAGAGATTGGTTAAGGTTTCTAGTTTTATTCCTTAAGTCTAGGAGAGATTGGTTAAGGCCCTTGGCCATATATTCCTGTATGGACAGATTGAGAAGGGTAAGCAAGATCATTATCTCTAATCTCCCGTCTCTCTCTCTCCCCCCAACAAGCCGACGGCAGAGGGGCAAACCTCACGGCATGAAGACGGATCATGACTATTTAACTCCGCAGACCAAGGGCGGCTACCTTAGGTTCCGACGCCCTGACAACTCCGGTATCGCCTTCCAGCGTTTCGTCTTCGCACAGACCGCCAAGAATAGCCCGCCACCTCGCGCCACCAACCAGCCCACCCATTCACCACCATCACCGCCGCCTCGATTGCTTGACCATGTCGGACCCGACCATTGTTGATCCGCCAAGATGATCGAGTCCTCGACCACGATCAGGATTTAACCCGCAGATGACCGTGGACCGTGTTGTAGAAGGAGAAGACCTCCTCTTCGTCGGGCTTCCACGGGCAATGACGGTCAAGACCACAACGATCGGCCCGCGGTTCCGAAGATGGATTTTCCCGACGACGGCAAAACCGATCCGCTGATCTTCGCTAATCGCCGCGAATCGTACTTCCATCAAGAAGCCGGATCATGGAAGAGGAGAAGGTCCGATGGCCTCCTACAACTTGGAGGACGCGCGCAAATGTGGTATCGCCCAAGTCGAGACGGACGAAGGCACCCCGTCATGGCGTCGGTTCAAGGAGTCCGTGCACTGCGCTATGGGCCGCCATCGCGCTTTCGCTTCCATTGCCGACCAGCCGAGAGTGCGGCGTCAGACGGCACGGCCGCCAATATCAAGATCGGTTCCAGCGCCTTCCTCGTGCCGGTCCGCCGAGGAGTCGCAATGGTCCAACTTTTCACCGGTGGTCTCTACCGCCGCCAAGATCGACGCCCGCATCCGAACTCGCGCCTCGCCGCCGCCATGAGTCTGCCCGGTAGCTTTGAGCCGCGAGCAAGACGCTTCTCAGCCCGCCGCACCGCCACGCCTTCGCTTCTCGCGCCGCCGCTTCGCTGCCTGCTTGGCGCCGCCAGGCCATGTGGCAGCGCCGCACCATTCCAAGATTTGCCGAGGGCCGCCAGATCAAGCGACTACCAAAGTGAGTAAGAGGAGGGCGCAAAAGGCCTTTTGCTTTAAGCTATGACGAGAGGTACACCGGGACCACAACCGCGTCTGCAACGGCCGTTGTTCCTGGAGGGCATCGAGAGGACGGCGCCGACGGCCCCACCGAGGAGTCTCGAGGAGGCCGCCGGGGACGCCCGTTTTCCCTACTGTGCACTCGCCGGTCTCTCTTCGCCGACACCATGCAAGTCGCCGCTGCCGGCCTCGCGGGCGCTGCCGCCCTCCTCGACTCGATAAAGACGCGACAACTTCATCTCCGAGGCGGCCGCCGGGCTGCTCCGGCTTCTCTTCGCCATGGCGCTCACGCCACGGCTATGGTCGCCAACGGCGAAGCGTCTCGTGGCGTCGGGTCATCCGCGGCGCGCCATCGACCATCGACGGCGCCAAGATTCCCGCCAACCTCTTTCGTCATCATGCCGCTGGCGAGCTATGACGTGGTCTCGGCACCAGTGGTTTCGGCGCTTGGGCCCCATTGTGGGACTCGCCAGGCACGGATGACGTTCAAAGACGGGCGCGCACTATCGCTGGTCGGCGTGGCGTCTTCCAACAAACACCTCGGTTGCCCACGGCCACGGAGAGCCCTCCTCAACGAAGCTCCTGGATTCCTTTGGGGACATCTTCGCCACGCCCACTGCCGCTTTGCCGCGCAGACGACCACCGAGATCACTCAAGACGGGCGCGCAGCCGGTGGCCGTTCGCCCGTACCGATACCCGGCGGCCCACAAGGATGAACTTGAGCGGCAGTGCGCCGCCATGATCGAGCAGGGCATCGTCCGCCGCAGCGACTCTCCGTTTTCGTCGCCGGTCCTTCTCGTCAAGAAACCCGACGGGTCGTGGCGCTTCTGCGTGGACTATCGCGCCCTGAACGCGCTCACTGTCAAGGACGCGTTCCCCATCCCGGTGGTCGACGAGCTTCTCGACGAACTCCACGGCGCGCGGTTCTTCTCCAAGCTGGACCTGCGGTCCGGGTACCACCAGGTGCGGATGCGGCCGGAGGATGTGCACAAGACCGCGTTCCGCACCCACGACGGCCTATATGAGTTCCTGGTGATGGCGTTCGGCTCGCAGAACGCTCGAACGCTTTCAGCCCTCATGAATGATGTATTTCGCCTTCCTTCGTGCTTCGTCCTCGTATTTTTTGACGACATTTTAATATATAGCAAGACTTGGGCGGATCACCTTCGCCATCTCCGCTGGCTCTCTCCGAAGCGGCGGCAGACCGTCATTCGCCGTCAGCGCGCTTTTCGACGCCCGTCGCCTACCTCGGCCACGCCATATCTGGAGGCGCGCCGCCATGGATTCCGCCAAGGTGCAAAGCCATCTCG
Organism: Guadua angustifolia; assembly: GCA_036346375.1. Lineage (NCBI taxonomy): Eukaryota > Viridiplantae > Streptophyta > Magnoliopsida > Poales > Poaceae > Guadua > Guadua angustifolia. The sequence goes on along the minus strand of CM070502.1, from coordinate 63,399,417 downwards.
ATCCGCCAAGCACTTGCTCGCCTCGAAGCAGGCGAGGCTTCTAGGCTTAGCGGGCTACTACCGCAAGTTCGTCCACAACTACACGCGACGGCCGCCTGGCGCCACGACCGCCTCTCTCAAGAAGGGCGGCTTCACTTGGGACGACGCGGCGCGCGCGGCGTCGCGGTTGCTCAAGGCCGAATACCACGGCCCGTCGCCTCGCCATCGGACTTCTCCAAGCTCTTCATCGTCGAATGTGACGCTTGTCGCGACGGGTTCGGGCGTGCCGTTTCGCCCAGACGCCCACCCGCGCTGCCACCGCCCTATCGCCTTCGACATCAAGCTTCGCCGCCATTAGCGGAACTCATCGCCCTGCGTCGAGCGGTTCGCATTGAGGCCGAGATGATACGGGGCGCTTCGCCGTCAGAGGCGGACCACTACGACCTCAAGTACCTCTCGACGGCGCCGCCACGATACCTCAAGACCATTGGGTCGGCAAGCTCTTGGGGTTCGATTTTTCGGTTGAGTGGTGTTTGGGCGAACGAACACCGTGGTCGACGCCTCTCCCCTGGCGACACCGACGGGCGAAGTTCTTGGCAATCTGCACCGCCGACTTCATCGCATACCACACGCCCAAAGCATCGATCCATACCGTCGCCATCCATGAAGAGGTCCACACCGCAGCGCTACGCGCTAGTGGCGATGGGAGCGACATGGTCGCTTACGACGGCGCCAGACATCCCGCCAAGATCACCACTCGCAGGAGATCTGGCCGCAGCCCACGACGACGCCACGAAGTCCATCAAGACGCCGCACCGCCCGCCGCGACTTCCATTTCCCAACATGCGCGTTTTGTGCAGACTTCGCGGCGGCGGCGCGATATGTCCGGTGATAAGTCCGAACACCGCACGGCCGCTTGCCGCAACCGCATTGCTTCCCTCCATCGTCTGGGCAGACATCGGTCTGGACTTCGTGGAGGCGCCGCCCGTGCACGGAAGACAATCATCCTCTCCGTCGTGGACCGCCAGTTAGCATCGCCACTTCATCCCTTGGCGATCCAGACACCGCCGAGTCCGTGGCGAGGCCTTCGCCGACATCGGCGTCTCCACGGCATTCCGCAGTCCATCGTGTCCGATCGCGACCCGGTGTTCACTTCGGCGTTCTGGCGCGAGCTCATGCGCCTCATGGGCACGAAGCTGCACATGTCCTCGGCCTTCCACCCCCAGACGGACGGCCAGACGGAAGCTGCTAACCGCGTCATCATCATGTACTGCTACCGCTTCACGGCGTCGCCCGGCTGGCTTCACTGGGCGCGCCGTGGCCGAGTACGCCTACAACACAGCCCTACCGCCGCCGCTACACGAGACGCTGCTCCGGGCGGTCACTACGCGACCGCCTCCATCCGATCCTACGAGCCCGGTGAGACTCGTGTTGCTGCCGTTGCTCAGAGATGGAAGATCGCGAGGCCTTCTCGCCGACGTCCGCTTATCGCTCGAACAGCGCAGCGGTGCAGCGCGCCACTACGACCGGCTCCATCGGCCGGTGTCTTACATTGTGTCGGCGATCGGGCGTCTCTCGCCTCCGTCATATGCCACCTCCCTTCCACGCCGGCCACGGAAGCTTTGCCCGCTTGCCGGCCTTTACTGCGGCGCCGAACCGATCAACGACGTCCGTCCGTGCTGGTTCGCCGCGGCGCGCGCGTCTTCATGATGTGTTCCATGTTGGAGTGCTCAAGAAATTAAATCGGGACCCACGGCCACGCCTCGACCGCCTTGACCCACCATGGCGCGGTGGTTCCCGAAACCACTCCGGGTAGAGCGAGCTCGCCTGGCGCGAGGAGTTCGCCAGTGCTCGTGCATTGGCGCTGGCGAAAATCGCATCAAGAACATGGGAAGACCTCGACGACTTCGCGCCCGGTTCCGGACTTTCACCGAGGACGAGCCGGATCTCGAGAGGAGAGATGTCATGTGGGGGGACTGCGTCTGGCGCCGCCGTGTGACGTGCGCGCCACACATGCTAGCTGGCTGGCACAGAGGAGAGGCCACCGCGAGTGGCTAAGTTTGGGAAAGATAGATTAGTTTCTATTTTTATTCCTTAAGTCTAGGAGAGATTGGTTAAGGTTTCTAGTTTTATTCCTTAAGTCTAGGAGAGATTGGTTAAGGCCCTTGGCCATATATTCTGTATGGATGATTGAGAAGGGTAAGCAAGATCATTATCTCTAATCTCTCTCTCTCTCCCCCCAACAAGCCGACGGCAGAGGGGCAAACCTCGCCGGCGAAGACGGACCGCGGCTACGAACTCCGCAGCCAAGGGCCAACTACCTTAGGTTCCGACGTCCTTGACACTAAACATAAGTTTTGCTCCTAGAAAAATTGTTTCGAATTTTGCACTACACCTCAGTAATAGCAACAACATGCAACATTTACAAAGAATGAGGTAGATGGTTTTTTGAGTTACATGCGTTGCATGCATTGCAAGTTACAGCTAATATTGCAGAGACACTTAGCTACGTAACGTTAAGTAGGGAAGAAAGCAGCAGGATTATAGTTCGAAAACAAATTGACTGCATTAAGTGGCACTGCAGGATAGCAACATTTCAATAAACGAGTCATCTGGTAACTACAATTAGGATCTCTAAGATTTAATAGATAGCTTCCTCACATCTTGGAGTTAGTTTCTAAGATGCCAAAGTAGAATACTAGAATTCTTACCTCTTTTGAAGATGTCATCAATGTCAACCAGAACTTTGCCATGACAAGCATCCTTTCTTCGAAAAACCTCAAAAAGTTAGAAGCCATAATTCCCTCTCAGATTCACACACTGAGTTTTCTCTTTCTGACATGATGAATCTTAATGCTCGCCCAGTTACAGAGGATGTCTGAATTACAGTTATCATTTTAAAAGTCTTGTAACTGCATGAACCTATATGTTTGCAGGAACTTGAAATGAGGATTCCATACTTCTTGGATAAATATTGCTTCGATAGTTGTACAGAATACCTAATCTAGTCCATGATTCATGAACTGTTCAGAATTGAGATATAGGTAGATGTACAGTATGCCTGGTCAAGCAATCCTTAATTTATCATTCTGACGAAGAAAGATGCCCAAAATTTTTCATTAGTGATTGAACAGATAATTTGATATCATTGGAGCATGGCAGTGCGGTTGTAAGTTGCAACATTGTATACAGAGCCCCCAGCCCCACATCACAGGAGGTACACAACCTGAAGAACCAGGGTAGATCCCTCAAATTAACCAAGCCATCATCATCTCAATGGACTGACAACCCAACCTGTAATCCGAGTTGGTTTACGATTCTTACTGTTCGTTGAGATCTACTTTCCAATCGCTCAAGTATTGAGTAAGTTATAGAGTCAGGAGCTAACCCTTGTTGCTTCATAGTTTAAGTAAAGTTTACGAGCTTCTGCTGTCCTCCCACGTCTCTCCAAACAATCAAGTAAAATGTTATAAGTTACAATATTAGGGATGCATCCTCTGCAATCATCTCATCAAATAAGCTGCATGCCATATCAACCTTATTGGATTTACCAAAGCACTCAATTAATATGCTGTAAGTAAAGACATCAGGATCATATCCCCTCTCTTGCATCTCTTTGAAAAGAATGTGGGCTTCATCGAGATCTCCATTTTTCCCAAGACAATTTATCAAAGAATTGTAGGTGATGACATCAGGTTTACAACTGCTAGCCTCCATTTCTCCAAAAAGTCTGGACGCCTTATCAACTAAGCCAACTCTACCATAACTTGAAATCATAATATTGTAGGTAAAAAGATCGGGTGCAACTCCATTAGCTTTCATCTTGTCAAAGAGATTGCTTATGAAAGAGACCTGCTTGAGCCTTCCAAGAGCTGAAAAGGCCATATTGTACATGCCAACATCTGTAGCAATCCCTTTTTCAGGCATAATATGTAGTAGATCAATAGCCTCTAATGTTTTTCCTGCATTGCATAACACCTCAAGCATTGATACATAAGCATCCCTGTCTCCTTTTTCATGGGAGTTCCACATACGACAGAATACATTGTGTGCCTCACTTACATGCCCAGATTTGCTGAGTGACTTGACCAAATAAGAATAAATTGATCTGGTCAAATGCCTACTACAGATATCTAGAACCTCATTTAGTCTGTGTAGTTGCCCTTCTGTTGCCAAAATATCCAGTATGATGCTATATGTGAATTGATTGGGCTGGCAGTCACTCTCAACCATTTTGGAGAGTACATAAATTACCTTGTCCACCATCTTGTTCTTACCAAGAGCCTCAATAACAGTATTATAAGCAATCAGGTTAAGAACACATCCTTTCGACACCATATCCTCAAAAAACGAGAGAAATTTAGAGATCTTCCCAGCCTTTCCAGACATTCTAATTAGTATAGTATATGTGTATGCATCCGGTTCACAGTGCTTCTGTTTCATATCTTCAAACACTTGGTAAGCTTGGTTAACCTGCTTAACTAACAAAGATCAGCTGCAAAATTTTGAGAAATGACACAAATTTTGAGATATGCACTTCAAAATGTGCTACATGTTGGATATTAAAATCTAGGGGGAGGATGAGATAGGCTAGGCAAGTTTCTTCAAATTGTGAGGGTTAAAATTTACACAAACAATGAAACAAAGCAATTGCTGTTTACATTCCACTAACACAAAGTTGATATTTCAAACATGTGCGAGTTTATTAAACTTTATCACCTATGACCGACAAAGTTGGATCAACATTTTGCAAACGATATAACTCCATCAGGATTTTGATAGCCCAAACTTCAGTGATACAATCCGACTTGTGGTGATATTTCTAAAATCTTACTTGAGGTTGCATAACGTAACCCTTATTGCCCAACAATAGAAACTTCACTTGACCTTTTAGTATGTGAGGCCCAAAAACTTACTGCATTTGGCAATATCAGTTGAGTTAGACTACAATACTAGCAAGATATGTTGAGTCATGCTCCTTAAAGGGTGGGGGTAGATGCAAAACGGCATAGGACTAGTCCCATGTTGGATGCTTTGAGTTGAGTTAGTAGATTCAAAAAAATTCAAAGGGGTCTACCACAAAGTGTTTGGATGGTTTACTGAGGAACAAAGTTGACTACCAAGTGTTTTTACATTTGTACTTAGGGACATTACGTTGTTGCAATTCCAGATTGTTCTTAGTATCGATGCCAGTTTGGATTATGTAATTACACCTTGAGATATTTAAATCCATACCATCATCTCTTTTGTTATTTAGTATTTACATGACCATCATAGTGAAAGTGGTCAAGTAATTGCAAAAAAAAAAACTACAAGCTTTCTAGCAAAGGCTACAATTCTTCAATAAACAACATCAACTACGGCTGTAACAAAACTATGGCATTGGAAAGTCATCTTTACCCACTGTTTACAGTATAGATACACCAATTCCATCCCACAGAAATACTTGGATTACATAACACTGGATTACAGTTCTATCTATCAAGCCTCCCCAGTCCTAATGTTGCAGGCAATGCTAGGTCAACCAATCAGAGCAGAAGATACCAAGAACTGAAAATAATTTTGCAGAACAATCCCTAGATTAGCACAGAACTGCAAACACCATGGTTATATATGCGAAATGTGCCCTTATCATACCATTCCAGCCTTGGCAAGCGCATCGAGCAGCATGTTATATGCAAATATATCCAGCTTGTACCCCTTCCTCAGCATCTCTTCATACACCTCGAAACCCTTGCACACCTCCCTGCTCCGCAAATGCGCCTGAACAATGCACTTGTAGGTGTACCCATTAAGCCTCAGCCCCCACTTCTTCGCCAGCTCCAGGCACCTCGCCACCTCCACGCCTCCTCCGCCCATCCCAACCAACAAATTCACCGTGGAGATGTTGCCGGCCACGCCGTCCTGCTCCATCTCCGCGACGAGCCGAAGCGCCTCGCCGGGTTCGGCCCTGGTGCGGAAGAGGAGGGCCAGCATGCGGTTGTAGGAGAAGGCGTCGTGGCGGAAGCCCGGGAGGGAGACGGCGGCGAAGCGGAAGAAGGCGAGCGCGAGGGCGGGCTCGCGGGAGAGGGCCTTGACGATCTCGGAGGCCTCGGAGGCGGTGAGGGTGACGCCTAGGGAGCGGAAGTAGTCGGCGAGGTCGAGCAACGGGGATGGGGAGGCGGGGGAGCGGAGGATGCGGGCGACGGCGCAGACGAGGTGGCGGCGCGGGAGCGCGTAACCGCAGGAGTCGTGCGGCGTCGGGGGAGGGGGAGGGGAGACGGTGACGGTGAGGGAGGGGCCGGAGGGGGACGGCGTGGCGGCGGCGATGCGGCCGGAGTAGGTCGTCGCGAGGCGGCGGGGCATTTTGGCCGGGCAGAGCACGCGTCCGGTGCGGGTTTTGCCGTTTTGGTGCGGGTTCGGGGCTTATACTGGGAGTTGATTGGAATTTTGCCATCCTTTACGCTACGTTTTGTCAGAATGCCATTATATACGTTTTGTCAGAATACCATTAGTCACGTGAACTTTATTATAATACCATTCCGAACGTAAGTTTTACCGCCAGAATGCCATTTTATATTTTCTCATATATTTTTACGTCGGGGATTGGTTATCGCCCATAAACGACCATTGGAACCCAGTCGGCGTTGATCATGCTTGTGCTCGAGCGTCGTCCCTACGTAGGGTCCCCGAGCATTCCGACCTTCGTCAAGCACCCCTCTCCCGAGCATGCTTGCTCGGGGGTTCACGACCTGGCGACCCGGTCCGCCAAAGATGCCTCGAAGATCACCTAAAAGCCGGGCACGGTCTACGAAGAAGACGTGGCATTAATCAAGAAATCGCTGCGGGTCGCGCGCACATAATCATCTACGCCGTACTCACGTCGCGTGGTGCCGCGGGGTGGCGCGTAATGACTCACGACGTCTGAATAGTAGATCGCCTGTAATAAATGCTTTGTGCTCTGTAATCCCTATAAATACCCTCTCATCGCGGCGGCAAGGGGTTTCATTACTTTCCATTAGGCTCTCTCCACAAAACTCACATTCTTGCTGTATGCGATTTGTAACCACTTTCGGATATCGGTGCAACCACCGGACGAGGGTATTATCTCCCCGCGAGAGGCTGAACCAGAGAGAAAGCGATCCTTGCGCCTGTGGTTTGTCTTGGCCACCTCGTTCAGTAGCTCGGCAGATCTCGGACGCTATACCCTACGCGAAAAGGGGCCTTAAGTTGATCCCTCATTCAACAAGTAAATTCGGCGGGGACCGGTTCTCGAAATGTCGACAATTTGGCGCCCGTCTGTGGGATCGATCGAGTCCTTTCGCAAGGAATCCTCGAGGATGCCGAATTCTCAAGGCAATCAAGACCTCTGCGTCTTGGCGACGTGGAGGACGACGACGTGTCTTCGCGGCCGGCGGGCGGTGCGGCGATCGATCCGGCGGCCACACCATGTCCCGCGCCGAGCACGCCCTCCGTTCGGCGCGAGTCCTTCCCGAGCACGCTGCTTTCGCTCGGGGATATCCATGTCCCGGCCGAAGCACCTCCCTCCGCCGGGCGCGAGTCCCTTCCCCCGAGCACGCGTTTCGCTCGGGGGGATATCCATGTCCCGCGCCGAGCACGTCCCTCGCTCGGGCGCGAGTCCCTTCCTCCGGGCACGCATTTCGCTCGGGGGCTGTCCATGTCCCGCGTCGAGCACGTCTCTCGCTCGGCGCACGAGTCCCTTCCCCCGGGTATGCGTTTCGCTCGGGGATTGTCCATGTTCCGCGCCGTGCACGTCCCTCACTCGGGCGCGAGTCTCTTCCGCGCCGGGTAAGTTTCGCGCTTAAGTGCGGGTCTTCCCAGTTAAATGAGTATGCTCATTGCATCTTTTCTTTCTTTAAAACATTTTCGGACTCTCTGGGCTCGCCCGAACGCGGCGGCGTGAGTCCTCTCTTGACCTGTCGGTTAGCTCCCCTGGACGTCTAGTCCATGTCCGGGATGTGGCATTTCGAGCATGTCTCGTCTGTCAGTTCCTCGAGCATCTGACCCATGCTTGGGATGCGGCAGTGCGAGTCCGCTCGCAATCTGCTAATTGCCTTCTCCCTAGACATCTGATCTATGTCTACTTCCCCTGTGCATCTGATCCATGCACCGGATGCCGCAGTAGCCCTTCGCTGCGAGACCTGTCCCCGAGCAAGTGCTGCCCGGATGCCGCAGTAGCGCTTCGCTGCGAGACTTGTCCCCGAGCAAGCGCTGCCGGATGCCGCAGTAGCGCTTCGCTGTGAGACTTATCCCCGAGCAAGCGCTGCCCGGATGCCGCAGTAGCGCTTCTGACGAGGGCTGGGAATCCCTTGACCGGCCGACGCACGGTCAACGGATCCCCCAAGCTCGGGAGGCCCCCGGCCACGACCTAGGTGAGTGCCAAGGCGCTCGACCTAGAGCGCGCTGGACCCGAGCACGGCCCCGCTCGACCTCGAGCTCGGGCGGGCCCTCGTTCGGAGCCGTAGTCCATCCTTAGATTTCAGATCAAGCATTTGGCCATGGTTGCCCAAAGGCGCTGGTCGTGGGGTAGGAGCAAAGCGCGCAACAAGTTCGGAGCGATTATCGCCACCCTCAACGCGCGTGAAGGCCACTTCAGGAATCTCTCCCGTCCGTTGCGCAGAGGAGGTATAAAGACCAAGGATCTTGCGATCTTCGGGACACACGAAGACAAAGACACAACACGCCATAGCTCGAGCTTAGACATCGCCATCGTCGAACTTGAGTCAGAATAACACCCTTGTACTCGAAATAGCTAAGAAAACCATGGGAAGCTGGCGATCGAGTAGAACTATTACCTCCACAGGGTTCGAACAATATAAATCTCGGTCTCACGCCGTTGTCGCCTTGTTCACCATCACCACGTCTACTCTTTTCCTCCGTTCGAACGAAGCGCAGCTCGAGTCCCGCATCATACTGACCCCACATCTCATTTCTTGCGGTTGGCGATCCCGATCGTCGACAGCTGGCGCCCACCGTGGGGCCCGATTGCTTTGCTCTTTCGCAGGAACGACATCAAGGTCTCAAGGGCATGGCGCACTTCATTGACGGACTTTCCTCAAGCGTGGATTCGGGCACGGACTCCGACTCCATGTCCCTGTTTTCGCCTTCGCCACCGCCACTCGAGCATCACGTTCTGATGGCGGACGGTCAAGGCGCGGAGGGAAATGCGGATGACCGTGATCCGCAGACCCTAAAGACGCCGCCGGATGGTGCATGTCGCCATTAACTAAGCCATAACCGCCTCGGTAGAGGCCCAGAGAAAGCCAGACGTCTTACGGGCGCCCGAACTCCCTTCACGAGGAGCGCTCCGCATATCGCCGGGTCATGGTCGACCCGATAGGGCGAGGTCGGAGCTCTTTGGTCGAGCCTCGGCGAAGAGCTCGATCGGCCGCGATCGAGGGTCCCTCGCGCAGCAAAATCGCGACTTCGGGACCCGCTCCGTAAAAGCGATGGCAACACGTCGCACCATCGCCCGCAGCGCCATCGGACGCCTCTGCGCAGAGCTAGCCCCGAAAGCGGGCTCGGGACGAGGCCTTGACGCAGACGCACGGCGCCCTGCGGGCACCGTCTCGCGGCGAGGCGAGCTGAGCCAAGCCTCGCAAACTCTGAGTCGACCGCAGCAGGTTCTGCGGACCTCTCCCAGACGTTCGCCCAGCGCCGCAGGTCCAGACCGCTGCGTTACCTACGTGTGATTCCCATGCCGCACTGTGGTCGTTCCACCGAAGGTCGGGCCGCCGATGCGACCTCGACCGAATCCAGAAGAAGCAGGACCTTGTCGGTGATGACCGGCTACCGTGTCGACATATGGTCGCATGGCCTACTCGACGCTCTGCGGCGCGTGCGGTGGCTGGCAGCAGTTCAAGCCGCGCTGATCGGCGTTTGAGCGGGACCAAGAACCCCGATGAATTCTTGTTCATCTACTCGACCGCTATCTTGGCGGCGGGGGTGACGAGCTTGTCATGGCTAATTACCTCCCGACCGAGTCCGGGCGGTGCAGCCGCGAACTTGGCTTTTCAAGCGTAAGCTTTGGTTCCTTCAGTCGTGGCGCCAAATCGAACGCCTTCGCGCTCCAACTTTCGAGTTATTACGAAGCGCCGGGGGAGAAGGACTGACCGTGTCATCCGGGGCAAGAACGAGCATTGCGTGATTTCGCGGCGGTTCATCCGCACGAGGAACTGATTCAAGCATCTCCGGCGAAGCCGTCATCAAAGCCTTCAAGTTCGAAGTCCGCGATCGGCGCCTCACGAGACTCAGGAGATCACTTCACGCCTCAGCGTCAACAAAATTGTTCAGTATGGCGGAGCGATGCAGCGGATGCGATGACGCGATCATTGAACGCAGAACTTCGACCAAGGTAAACTTGGTCTAAACCAAACAGAGGCCGCCCATCCAACTCAGGCGCCACCACGGCACCACACCAAAGCGAAGCGTGATCGCAGGGCGGCGGAGGTCCGCCATGGTGATCGCTTGGCGGATGCTGGCCATGAGGTCCTGAGGTCCGAGATCGGGCTCTGGAAGGCTCAAGCCTCGCTAGGGGCGACCCGACCTCGCCAGCGCAGAACCAGCCCCAGCGGGAGGGCCGACGACTGGCTCCCCGCTGGTCGACGCCGTCAGTAGGGGTCGAGGGCCCGGATATGATGAAGCAAAGTTCTCTTGTTTCATAGGGCGATCGGCCACGATCTGCCGACTGCGAGGCTTGGCAAAGCAAATTTGGAGGCCTTCTATGATGAGCGAGGTGAAATACCCGTGTTCTCGAAGGATGATGGCCAACGGCAGGGGTGAACGCCGTGGCGAGCATGACGACCTCGACTTGGAGTTCAAAGAGGCTTAACGCCGGATTAGCGTCATCTTCACGGCTCGTCGGCTTACCGATCGGCGCGAGGTCAAGGCGCGCCATGGACTATCTACCAGTCGCCATTGGGAAGCCCGTCGAGCACCCCCGCAAATAATTTGGAGCCACCATCGCCTTCTTCCGGAGGACGCTCTCCTAGATATGGCTCAGGACTCAAGACCGCCTTGGTCGTGACCGACCATCGGCAATACATGATCCATGGCGGGCGTCATGGTCGACGGCGGCAGCTCTCTTAACTTCTGCGCAGCGAAGTTTTGACCGGATGCAAATTCCCGGTCGAAGGTCAAGAGCATCGCCATACCCTTCTTCGATCGTGCGAAGCTCGACCATCCCACAGGCGGGTGGTCTTGCCTGCTACCTTCGGGCGACTCGAACAACTTCCGCACCGAGCTGGTCACCTTCGAGGTGGTCGAGGGTGACCTCCCGTACAACGCCATCCTCGGGCGGCCCGCCCTGGTCAAGTTTATGGCGGCCAACCATTATGGCCATCGATGTATGAAGCTGCCTGGCCCCAATGGTATCATCACCGTACGGGGCGACCTGCAGGCGGCGCACGGCTGCGAGACCAAGGCCTTGCTCTCTGCCGGCTTGTCGCCCAGCCGAGGTCCGGAGGTGACGGAGAAGAACGCCGCAGAGGGCGGCGATCCAGCCCAATGAGCGACAAAGGTCGTGCGCCGAGGAGGGCGACACGACCAGTGCATCCACGTCTCGTACCGATTTGAGTTCCAATAGAACTCGAGCTCGTCACCTTCCTCCGCGCCAACAAGGGTATCTTCGCTTGGGAGCCCGCGGACATGCCCGGTGTCCCGAGGGAGGTGATCGAGCACAAGTTGCAGGTGAGATCCGACTCTCGACCCGTGCGCCAGGAGCTGCGTCGCTTCTCCCCAGAGAAGGTTGTGATCATCAAGGAGAACCTCGATAAGCTCTTGAAGGCCGGATTCATCGCGAGATCGACTTCTCCGTGTGGTCGCCAACCCGCCATCGTCCAAAAGAAGGGCGGAAAGTGGAGAATGTCGTCGACCATACGGGTTGAACTCGGCTTTGCCGAAGGACAACTTCCTCTTCAGCAAGATCGACCGGATCGTCGACTCCGCATAACGCCAAAATGCCGAAGCTTTTGGGCGCTTACTTAGGATACCACCAGATCAAGTGGCGGTTGACGAGCAGAGCAAGACTGCCTTCATCCGCCATTTGGCACCTATTGCTATACGACCATGTCGTTTGGTCTGCATAATCACGGGGCCACGTTCCGGCGTCGATGACCAAGACGTTGAACCACGATAGGGCGGAACCTTGAGGTCTACGTGGACGACATCATCATTAAGAGCCCCTCCGAGGGCGACCACGTTCGCGACCTCGAGGAAACCTTCACCAACCTGAACAGGCACAAGATCAAGCTCAACCCCGAGAAGTGTGTGTTCGGCGCGACGTCGGGGAAGGTGCTCGGCTACATGATCGGGGGCTCGGGGGTTGGTCCAAACCCGGAGAAGATCGAGGCGATCGAGAAGATGGCGCCCCCGACCTCGATCAGCGGTCAGAGCCTCACCGGCCGCATGGCGCCCTCAAAGAGTTCATCTCGAGGCTCGACGGCGTGGGCTCCGTTCTTCGAACCTGCGCAAGCACGGGGCTTCGAGTGGACTCCAGAGGCGCGATGGTCCTTCGACGAGTGAAGGTATACTGTCATCCCCCCCTCCTTACGACTCCGCAACCTGGCGAAAGGTTGCTGCTCTACCTCGCGGCCACCACCCAAGCCGTCAATCTTGCCCTCGTGGGTGAGCGGGGCACAAAGAAGACCCGATCTACTACATCAGCGAGGTTTTGCACGGCCCGAAGGAGCGCTACCCGCAGGTACAGAAGTTGTTGTATGCTCTCCTCATGGCTTCGCGCAAGCTCCGGCACTACTTCCAGGCGCACACTGTAGTCGTTCCGAGCAACTTTTCGCTCGGGGACATCCTGAGGAACCCAGAGGGTGGCGGGCGAATCGCCAAATGGGCCATGGAGCTGGCGGCGTTCGACGTCCAGGTCGTGGCCGGACGGCCATAAAGTCGCAAGTGCTCGCCGACTTCGTGGTCGAAAGCGACGTCGCAGCCTCGCTCCCGAGCTTCGTGTCGAGGAGGAGAAGCCTGGTCATGTTCTTCGGCGGCCACGGTCCTTCAAGCGCTTCGAAGTGGGATCCTTGTCCTTACCCGTGCGGCGACGGTTAAGGTACGTGGTCCGTTTGAGTTTCCGGCAACCAACAATGTGGCGGAGTATGAAGCCCTCTTGGCGGGCTTACGGGCTTACAAGGCATTAGGCGTCGCCATTTGGTCGTGAAGGGCGATTCGGCTCGTCATCAACCAGTTCAACAAGGATTACCAATGCTCGGAGACTTCGATGGCAAAGTACCTCGCCGAGGTGCGCCAAGATGGAGAAGTGGTTCCGAACTTGAGCTCAAACACATCCTCAAAGCGGGACAACTCCAACGCGGACTTCCTCTCCAAGCTCGGCTCCGACGCAGCGACATTCCCCTCGGCGTCATCACCGAGACGCTGGCGGCCCCATCGATCTCCGACCAGGAGGTCATGCTCGCTGTGGTCGACAGTATCCCCTCCTGGGCCGAGCCCATCCACAATTTCCTCGCGAGGGGCGACCTGCCACCCGACCCTGCCGAGAGGAGCAGGATCAAGTGACGGGCGAGCTTGTACACACTCGTGGACGGCATGCTCTACAGGCGGAACGTCTCCAGCGTCCTGACTCGGTGTATTTCTGCGGAGGAGGGTAAGTACCTATTAAATGACATTCACTCAGGCCTCTGTGGAGCACACTCTTCATACAGGACGATGGTTGGCAAGGCCTTCCGCATGGGGTATTACTGGCCGACGGCGCTTCAGATGCTTTCGTGATATCGTCTGCGACTTGCCGGCATGCGATTCCACGCCAGAAGTCGCACCACCGCCTCACGCCTTCGCACCATCCCGCCGCTTTGGCCTTTCTCGACCGGGGCTGGACATCCTCACCCTTTTTCCACAAGTGTCGGGGAAGAAGTTCTGTTCGTGGCTATTGACACCTTCACCAAGTGGATCGGTGAACCAGTCTCGACCATCACTGCTCGAGCGGCCGTTCGTTTTTTCCGCTTGTTCGTGGTCACCAGGTACGGGGTTCCATGCAAGATTATCACTGACAACGATACTCAGTTTACAAGTGAGTTGTTCCAGGAGTTTTGCGAGGAACTAGGCATCAAAATATGCTTCGCTTTCGGCGGCTCACCCCCAGAGCAACGGAGCAGCGGAACACGCCAACGGGCAAATCGCCCGAGCCAAGAAGCGAAGTTGCGTGATGAGCTCGAATGCTACTAAGCAAGACACAGGTGGGCGAACTTCCCACCGTCCTATGGTCTATTCGTACCCACGACAAGCCGAGCCACGTGGTCCACACCCTTCCATTTCGTGTTGTTCTGATCAAGCCGCCCCGCCTCCCGAGGTTGCCTGGCTCTGCCAGGTCAGCTTGGTCGACCAAGTCGACCTCGAGCACGCAAACGTCTCTCGACCTTACCCTTGCAGAAGAAGTAAGATGCTGCAGCCTTTGCTACGATCAGCGACTACCCGCAAGCTCTTCGCAGATATGCGTCTCGGTCAGACGACCTAGGAAGCTCCTTGTTGGGGACCTAGCCCGAGGCGGATTCGGGGCTCGCCCAACACCAACAAGTTATCCCCACAGTGGGAGGGCCCGCAGACAGAGTCGCTTCAACAAATCGCACGGGCTTCTGGCTAGCGATGCCCGATGGCGAGAGAGCTCTCTAGCTCGTGGAACATAGATCGCCCGAAAGTTTTATGTGTAACCTCTATACCTTAAATTTCAATAAAGCCGCATTCGCTTATTCTCGCTCTTTATGTCTGCCGCCACTTGTGTCAGTGACGGTTCTTTTGTCAAGGGACTCCTTCTTTCACGACCTTCGTGCCGCGACATTTCCTCTTGGTCTAAAGCGTCATGAGCTCGGCGTCCTCCTCGGGGATGAGCTAAAACGTAAGCCGAACCTCTTCGCAATCTAGCTCTCTCCTGTGCCTAGGCCCGGACCAAGAGCCTCGCCACTTTGACCGTGGAGCAGTGCGCACGGTCACGGTCGTGATTCGAATGTTAGTCCGGGCGAAACCGTCTCTCTATCGATCTCGTTTTCGTCACGACTATGTCCCCTGCGGATTTTCTCTCCATTCTGCAGGTCATGTTCGCTGGCGTACAAAGTCTTGCGCCCAAGGCCGGCGTTGCTCGACCTCGGACCCAACGGGGGCTGAAGAGTGGCATTCTACCAGCAGACGACCTACGGCGCACGAGCAAAAGCGATACAGGCGAACTCCAAACGTCCTCGACGACGAATTCCAAAATGGAACAAGACCTTATTACCCAAAAGTAACGTAGCTTTATCATAGTGTTTCCAAGCGTTTTTTACAGGACAGCGTGAGGATAAAGTTACAAGTCCGCCATCTCGCGGGCGAGCTTCTCTTGCTCAAGCTCGGCAACCTTAGCCCGCAAGGTCGAGAGCTCACTTCGGTACTGGAGGGCTTCCTTGGCGGCGTCCACGGCTTGGCGACGCCGTCTTGGAGTTGAGCTGTAGGCGCTTTTTTGCCCGCGCGCGAAGCTTCTCCTCCACTCGCGATTTTGGCCTCGGCTCGGGGACGCCTTGGCGAGGATGACGCTTGCTTTCAAGGCGGCCTTCTCCAATGCCTCGACCTTGGCGCGTTAAATGCGCAAGCATCTTGGCGAGGAAGTCGCTTTGCGTGGCGACCTTCTCCAATGCTTCGACCTTGGCGCGTTTCGTGCAGCGCCTTGGCCGAGGAAGTCGCTCGTCACGGCAGCCTTCTCCAATGCCTCGACCTTGGTGTGCGTTAAATCGGTGGCGCTTGGGCGAGGAGGAAGCTTGTTCAGGCAGCCTTCTCCAAAGACTTCGACCTTAACTGCAGGGCCTCGAGGCCGAGTCCGAGGACGGCTTCGCTCGCGCGGCCTTCTCCAAAGAACTCTACCTTGGCGCTGTCTCAAGCGCCTCGGCGCCTGTCGCCCGAGCCCGCTCCCACTCTCGGCCTTGAAGCGTGCTCGCTTCGGAAGTCCTGATTTGCTCGAGCTTCGTAGCGTGGGCCACCTCTGCGCCACCATCGTTTGGCGAAGGTCGCCGAGATCCTTATTCGCCCGCTCGAGCTCTGCTTGGTCGACCTCTATGGTTGTACAGAGCTTGACGCGCTCGACCTCCCGCGCCTCCACTACGTTCAAGAGCCCCCTGAGCACGTCGGCATGCTCGTGGAGACGCTGCCGATCGCCTTAAGAGGACAGGGAAAGTGGCCCAAGTAAGAAGTTGACGAAAAAACTCGACCTAACACGTTGTAGGGCATGTGAGGGGATCCCTTACCTCGCGAAGACGATTCTCGATGCGCGCACGGGTGAACTCTTCGTTCAACTCCTTGATGCGAGAACGGTCGATCTCGTGCTCTTCGCCCAAGGCCACGAGGCTGGGGTCGACCTTGACCTCCGCCGGTGCGTCCCTGGCTAGGGCCGCCATCCGCCGTGCTGGCGGCGGTTTGGAACCCTGTCGCCACGACCGTGGTCGACTCCGACGATAGAAGCGCGGCAGCAGCTACGGCTCGGGCCTCGGTGGCCGGGGCCCCGTCCGGCTTTCCGACAGGAGTTGCTGCGCCAGCAACATCGAGCCCAACCTCAATGGTCGGGGCCCCGCTCACCTCCGGCTACTGGGCGGCCGGATCCGCCATGCGGTCCCCCACGTTGTCCGTTCCGTGGCTTAGGTGCCGCAACCTTGAACCAGACGCGCCTCGGGCCGCCGGCTTGAGGTGCTCCATGGCGGCAACCGTGGCACTCCGGTGTCGCCCCCACATCGACCTCGGGGATCGGTGCCGCGGTGACTCCGCCTCGCGGTCTTTGAAACCTCATTTGGGCGCGGTGGTTTTCCTCCTCATCCGGTCGTCGACCCCTTGGTAGAACTCATCAGCGGGCGAGCTTGGCGGCCCAAGGGGTCGCGTCGGGTGTGACACTACTAGAATTCCGGGCTTTTGCAACGGCGAAATCGTTGTAATAGGGCCCATTTCATTCTTGTGGGACCAACTCGAAGGTGTCCTCCTCCTCGGACTCGGACTATACTGGACAACGAGCATCGTCAAAAGCGGGCAAGTTTCGAGCTCGGGTGCTCGAGGTCTGCGATCAAAACATACACTAAGCCAGAAAGATGCGAGGAAGACAGAAGTCCAAGAAGCCAGGAATTTACAGACGCCACCTCCGTCTCGTTGAGGGTCGGCGAAGGTCTTGCTGCCCCGAGGCCGAGGGGGCACTTCGCTGGCGGCGTCGTCGCGACTGGGGTCTCGGGGCCGTGCCGGCTCCACGCCATCCGTTCTTGTGGGGCTCGAGCTTGAGGTCCCGGAGCCGGGAGAGGGCTCGAAGACCTGGCGGCCGCCGCCGCTCTGCTGCTGCAAAGAGGAGAACGCGTCAAACCAGCAAGGCACATAAGCACGGGCTCGGGGGCTCGGCCGGTGGGATCCTTACTGTGGCACGGTCCCCCACTCGACGTGGCGCTTCTTCGCCTCCGGGTGCTTGCTCCAATGGGTGAGGTCTCTTCCTCCTTTCTTGCCCTTGCCCCGGGTGTGGAGCATCCTCCTGGCCGTCTCCAACAACTCCTGGTGATCCTGCGAGCAAGCGAAGCTAAAGAAGGGGCTCGTGGGCGCATGACTCGAGCGCTTGGTCGGATGGCTTACCTCGGCCTTTGGCGAACACGTTCTTGGGACGGGTCGCCAACGACGATTTCGTCGCTTAGCTTCCGAATATCTCGGTCATCCCGAAGCGACCCAGATTCGCCGGTCTGCAAAAAGAAGCGGCCGTCGGGAAGGATCGGAAGGTGGACTTGAGCAAGACCTTGGGGCAAGAAGGCTTACCGGACGCGCCCTCGCGGGTCGGGTCGTCGCGCCCCTGGATCTCGTAAAACGGGTGCATCCTCCTCCGAAGAGGGGACACGCGATTCCGCAGAAAGTCGTTGGCAATCGCCTGCCCGTTGAGGTCGCGCGTGGCGCAGATGTGTATGAGGGCGATGGCTTCCTCATCGACCTCGAGGTCGTCCGCCTCCGGGGTCTCCTTCTTCCCGGGAATGGGGGCCCCCTCGTACACCAGCGTGCCGACCTCGCCCCTCTTCAGGTAGAACCACCGCTCGGACTACGGGCCGAGAGAGTCCCGAGGTTGGAACTTGGGGAAGGCCCACTTGAGCCCGACCCATTGCCGGAAGTAGAGGCATCCGACCACGGGTCTTTCTGAGCGGCGAAAAGGTGAAATCTGGGAAGAAGAGCGAGGGGGTCGGAAGGATCCCTAGGAATCCCTCGCATAGATGGGAGAAGATGGTGAGAAGGAGAACAGAGTTTGGCACCAGGTTGATGAGCTCGATGTCGCAGCTGGAGAGGACCCTCGCGACGAACTCGCTCTCCGGGGTCCGCAGGCCGAAGAGGACATAGTGCTCGGTGCAAACGATCTCGTCGTCCTTGGGTTGCGGCTCAGTCTCGTTGCCTGGCAGCCGCCATACGAATGGATCGAGTAGTCCCAGAGCTTCATGTTCTTTCATCCTTGCGGACGACAGCGTGCTCCTCCCTAGCTTGGCCATGGCGATCGCGTCGATTTTGGTCGAAGGTGGGGGAGGAGATTTTCGCTTGGGTAAGGAGGCTTGGAAGACAAAGGGCGCTGGTCGGGAGTTTTTCTCAAAAAGACGCTGCGGTTTCAGGTTTAAAGGCCGCGCCGCTGTTGAAACTGGTCCACAACGCTTCGAAGGGTGCGCCGGCCATGATTTGACAGGCGCAATTAAGGCCTGGGCTGCGGTTTCGAGACACAGCAGGTGTCGCCAACCGTTTGCATCCGTCTCGGGTTCCGGAGATCAAGAGGCGCCAGTGTCACTTACCGGTGGCTCGACGTTACGCTTCGCCCGACCTCGACCTCAAGAGAATTTCGTGAATCGGTCCGACTATAGAGACTCAAGGTCGGCCGTTTTTGCCACGACCTTAAGCCTCGGGGCTAGCCGGCGAGTGTGGAATCTCTTGACCGCCAACAGACGGTCAACGGATCCCCAAGCTCGGAGGCCCCACCACGATCTGGTGCGTCGAGGCGCTCGACCTAGAGCCTTGGACCGAGCACAGCCCTTCGACCTCGAGTTCAAGCGGGCCCTCGCTCGAGCCGTAGTCCATCCTTGGATTCGGATCAAACATTTGACCGGCGGTTGCCCAAAGCGCGCGGTCGTGGGGTAGGAGCAGTCGCGCATAACAAGTTGAGCGATTCTTCGCTGACCCTCAACGTCGCGTGAAGGCCACTTCCCGGGAATCTCTCCCGTCCGTTGCGTGCAGAGGAGGTATAAAGACCAAGGATGCGCAGTCTTTCGGGACACACGAAGACAGCACACAACACGCCATAGCTCGAGCTTAGACATCGCCATCGTCGAACTTGAGCTGTAACACACCCTTGTACTCAGAAATAGCTAAGAAAACCGCCGGAAGGCGACTGGAGTAGAGCTATTACCTCCACATGGGCTCGAATCAGTATAAATCTCGGTCTCACGCTCGTTGTCGCCTTGCTCCGACCATCACCACGTCTACTCTTTTCCTCCGTCTGCGAGCGGCGCGAACTGATCCCGCATCATCTTGATCCCACATCTCATTTCTTGCGGTTGGCGATCCCGATCGTCGGCAACTTATTCTGAGACCTATCCCGAGCAAGTTGCCGGATGCCGTTGAGAGCCCTTTCTTTGCGAGACTGGCCCCGAGCAAGCGCCTTTCGGATGCCGAGACTGTCCCCGAAAGCAAGCGATGCGGATCGCAGCAGCTCTTCGCCGCGAGACTGCCCCCGGCAAGCGCCGCCGGATGCCGCAGCAGACCCTTGACTGCGAGACTGTCCCCGGACAAGCGCCGCCGGATGCAGCCGCGAGGCTCGTCCCGAAAGCGCCGCCGGATCCGCAGCAGCTCTTCGCCGCGAGACATCTCCCCGCAAGCGCCGCTCGGATCTCGCGAAGTTAGCGCTTGCTGAGACTGTCCCCGAAAGCAAGCGCCGCCGGATGTCAAGATAGCCCTTCGCCGCGAGACTGTCCCCGAGCAAGCGCTGCTCGGATTCCGTAGTAGCTCTTCGCTGCGGAACCCCCAATTCCTTATTCAAAGTCTAGAGGCTTAAGGCGGAGACCTTGGCCAAGCAATTTCTCCCCTTAAAGCCTCGGGGGCTAGCTGTCGGGGATTGGTTATCGTCCATAAACGACCATTGGAACCCAGTCGGTGTTGACCATGCTCGTGCTCGAGCGTCGTCCCTACGTAGGGTCCCCCGAGCATTCCGACTTTCGTCAAGCACCCCTCCCCCGAGCATGCTTGCTCGGGGGTCCACGACCTGGCGACCCAGTCCGCCGAAGATGCCTCGAAGATCACCTAAAAGCCGGGCACGGTCTACGAAGAAGACATGGCATTAATTGCGCAGCCGCAATCTACGCTCGCTGTACCCACGTCGCGTGGTGCCCGGCGGGTGGCGCGGTAACAGCTCTACGCACGTCCTGAATAGTAGATCGCCCCCTGTAATAAATGCTTTGTCGCCTGTAATCCCCTATAAATACCCTCTCATGCGAAGGGCAAGGGGTTCGGTTCCATTACTTTCCATTAGGCTCTCTCCACTAAACTCACATTCTTGCCTGTATGCAGCACTTGTAACCACTTTCAGACATCAGTGCAACCACTTTGGATGTAGGGTATTATCTCCGTCATGAGAGGCAGAACCGAGAGAAAACGATCCTTGCGCCTGTGTTTGTCTTGGCCACCTCGCCTGTAGCTCTACAGACCTTGGACGCTATACCCTCGCGGAAAAGGGGCCTTAGGTTGATCCCTTATTCAACAAGTAAGCTCATGGGGACCGGTTCTCAAACGTCGACATTTTTCTTTTCTTTTCCCTCATTTTGCCACATGAGTTGACTCTTTTGCCCCTGAGGTCAAACTAAATACAATAATATCAATAGCAGAATTTTTATAAATAAAATATAATATATATTGACTTGAAATTATTAAAATAAAATATAATAGCCATATTAAACCTCTACAAAAAGTTTCAAAAATAATAAAGTTGAATTAACCATTTTATAAAATCAAAAACAGAATGGATTCAAAAGTAACATTAGCAAATGTCAGAAATTTTATAAAAATAAAAATAACTGATAAGTGTCTGAAAATTTTACGTTAGTTCCCAACAATCACTATTATTTCACATAAAAAGTCTCATATAAAATGAAGTTTATTTGTTATCTAATAAAAATAAAAATCTGAAAATTAAGTTTTAATGCAGCAGACTTGTCAGAATTATTGTGATTTTTCTGGACAAGATTTTAATCCACCAATTTTTCTAGATATCAATGCCTATCTCCGGATCTCAGTCAAAAAGTTTTGAAAAATTTCAACTTGAATTGATAGCTAAATTTAATGAATTCCGTGGTCTCATTCTTTCATTTCACAGGGGCAAATGAGTCAACTCATGTGGCAAAATGAGGGAAAAAAAAGGAAAATATATGAGAAAATATAAAATGGTATTCTGACGGTGAGACTCATGTTTGGGATGGTATTATAGTGAAGTTCACGTAACTAATAGTATTTTGGCAAAGCGCGACATAGAGGATGACAAAATACCAATTTACTCTTATACTGGAAGGCACCATGGTTACAAGACGCACGGACAGGTGGTTCTGCTAGTTTCACTAAACTATGGGGTCCCCCAGTTGTCGGTGATGATTTGTTCGAAAGCT
Source organism: Guadua angustifolia (assembly GCA_036346375.1). NCBI lineage: Eukaryota > Viridiplantae > Streptophyta > Magnoliopsida > Poales > Poaceae > Guadua > Guadua angustifolia. The sequence continues at coordinate 63,377,824 of CM070502.1, read as the reverse complement.
TTCCGGAGCTTAGTTAAAAATGGTTTTAAACCCTATCTTCCTCCTGCTCTGGGCTCCATTCTCTTTCTCGTGCTAGGATTTTCTAGAACCTTCAAGATCCCGTGCGCAGCACCATCCTCCTCCCAATGGCGCGCCTCCACCACCAACTCTCCCGCGCGCTCGCTTCCCACCCACTCCTCCCGTCTCCGACCACCTCCAGCCTCCGACCCCTCCGCTCCACTCGTCAGCGCGGCCGGCTCTCCCGCTCCACTCGCTGTCGCCGCCTTCTCCTCTTCATGGTCGCAGCCTACTCTCCTTCCTCGCCGCCGCCTCGAGGCACTACGCGTCGTCGACGTCCGGACGCCGGAGGCACGCGTCGTCCCCGCCGATGTTGCTGTGGCGGAGGAGGGCAAGGAGGCCGATGCGGAAGGGCCCGGGCGAGCTCAGCGTGCATATTGGCATCGAAGAAGCCCTTTCCGACGACACCCTCATCCTGGTAATCGTTTCCGCACCCAAGTTGCGCTGCTTGGACTTGTGAAGCGTGTTATTTTCCTCAAAATTTCCCAAATTGTTGTATGCATTTGAAGCAACTTTGTGGTATTTGATATTGCATTTGTACTGAAATGATAAATTGTTAATTTTTTCTCACTCTGACTGGCTAATGCAGAGCATTGCAGAAACACTTCAAACGATGTTGGGAGGGCAATGAAGGTGGCCTTCGACAACCACAAAGGCATTACTGAATGGAGGGATGAAGATCACGCTACAGATGTTCTATCAATGTCACTGCCTATCCCAGGGCTTGATATTCCCATTGTAAGGCATGCTATTGAATTAGTCTGTTTGTTATGAATGCTTGTTACTCTACTTTCTTATATATGTTCTGTTTGGTTCAACAGCTGCAGTTTGGTGACACAGTAAGTTCCGTTGAAACAACCTGGCGGCAAGCAGAAGAGGAGACAATACACTTCTTGATAAGAATTCTCATGGTTAGTTTGTTTCACTCGTTTTAGCATATCTTTTTTTTTTTCCATATTGCAGTACCTTTGTGCATATCCATTGTCTCTGTTTATTTCCTAATGTCTAGCTGCAACTTCACCGATGCACAATCAAGGGATCAATAGTTGTGTAGTTCTTGTCTGATTTATCATGGTAACGATGTTGTCTGATAATGGTGTTGTTAAGCTCATATTATAGATTTAACCTTCACAATAGGCAAATACATCATAAAGGAACTTGGATTAATAATAACAATGGTCCGGGGAAATAGCAAAATAGGTCTGTATTTACTCCATGGGGTTCTATTTTGAAGGAGTGCTATGTTCAAAGGTTAAGAATTTCTTACCGTAATAAAAGTTCAATTTTTGCTTATTGATGGCTTGACTACCTCCTACGTGTAAGGGATTACTTCTAAGCTACTTGTGTTTTATGAAAAAACTTGCATATGACAGGTTCAATGTTGGAACAGCTTGCAACCCTATTCTATGCTGACCAGCTTAAATTTCATCAGGTGCATGGATTATTGCATTTATTGAGCTTTGATCATGAGCTCAGTAAAGAGCTGAAGAAGAGATGGAGAAGGAAGACGACAATATATTAAATACTCTTCAGTGGAAAGGGAAAGGACTCATTAAGAGTGCATATGTTTTCACTACTGCTGTGGATCTTTCAGTAAATTAAGTTGGTAGGTTACCTTTGCACATTTTTAGCAATTTTTTTCCTTTATCCAAAGTGCCTTGAATGCCAGTCTATTTCTTCTCACCGGAATACTATGGCTTCCCCCATTGTATACAGAGGCCAATAGAGATATAGAGAAAATGAGCCTGCGAGAGTATCATCAGCCAAAACTGAGCCATATCGTATGTGATATAGATGGTGAGTTGATCAAGCATCAAGATGTATACTGTTTTTCATTGGATCTTGCCAAGTTCTAGCAAATAACTTCTAAAAATTTGTCAAGGTACTCTTGTGGATTACAAATGACACCTGCATGAAGAATCAATAGAATCTTTGAGAGGCAGTTTCAAGGGGAGTAAATGTTATCATGGTTACTGGAAAGGTGGGTTTTATGTATTCATGCATGCAAAGATGTTTGTTCATGCATAATGGATGGCACTTATCTGAAGTGAAGACTAGTTTTAAACTATTTCCTTAACAGTATTATCAATGCTATTGCTAGCTTTCCCGTAGCAGAAAGGAGTATTTCAAAAACTGGAAAATCCTAATGAAAAGTTGGGATATATTGCAAATTCTCTCTTTGTTTATAGGGTAATCATGTTAGTCTGGCAGAATGAAATTCTGTGGTCCCATAATTACTTCAGACCTCTAATGGAAGTTAAATAATAAACTACATAATTTCTTCTTGTGATGAATTAGAGCTGACTATTTCTAGTGCTCTTAGAACCTTAAGCACACTAAGAACATTTTAAGAAATCCAGAAGCAAAGCATATAAATAATCATCATAAGCTAACTGTATTTTCACTTCACTTTTCTAATGTGTTCTTGATTTTTTTCCCCCTTAATTAGACCCGAGCTTCCGTCATAAGAACTTTCAAGCTTCTTCATTTGGAAGGAAATGATGATTTTATATCATAGAATTCACATGGTGTATTTCTACAGGTACATTTTTGTTATGAATAGCTTGGTGCGTTCATGAGGTGCAAGAAGAACATAGCACACACACTGAAAGAGGCAAAGACTAGAATAATGAGTCATGCCAGAAAGACGCTTTACTGAAATCCCACTCTGAAGAGCAGAAGAATGCTAAATATTAATCAAGTAAGGAGTGACTTGCTCAGAAGAAAAATCTGAAGAGCTTATGATGATACTTTCCGCTTAGAGTTAGCACGAAATCAAACTGCGTATGAATCATGGTGGCAAAAGTCTTATAGATGGATAAAACCTCACTATGAGAAGACATAAAATATATCCAAGTATGACGAGAGAAATCATATATAAAAAGAATATAATATCTATAACAACTTTTTGAAATAAAGGGAGCCAGTCCCCAAACATCAGAATGAATAAGATTAAAAGGACGTTATGACACGGACTCACTAGAAGGATAGGGGAGTTATAGCTGCTTTTTAAGTTTACATCCTGCACAATCTAAAGAGGCATCACCAGATATAGACCCTAAAAAACCACAACAAACTAAAAAAGATATATGTGAACCACAAAGATATCCCAAACGGTAATGTCACTAAGCCAACAACGCGGTGGAGTATAGAATGAAGGCGGAAGTGGCGGAGGTGACTGAAAGATTGACAAGGGCAGCGGAAGGAGGACGAAGCCAGTCAAGTTCCCAGTGACGCTGAGAGACGCATCAAGGACCAGCACTAATCAGAAACCCCATGCGGTGATCCTGAGCACAACAAGAGTCAGAATCAAGGATAACACGAAAGCCATGATCAATGAGCTAGCTAGCGAACATAAGTTGCATGATCAGTTTGGGAACATGAGAAATAGTAGCTTAGCAGGAACATGAAAAGAGGAAAACAAAAGAGTGCATCGTCTTATAACAGAAAGAGATGTACCATTTGTGGTCTAAATAGTGATGGGAGCCGCGAAGGGCCTAATGGATTTAAGGTTGGTGGGATCAGATGTCATATGAAAAAAAAAGCATCCGAATCAAGAATCCATGGTGAGATACCTAAAAGAGATGTGGAAAGTGGTCTCTCACTGGAAGACTAAGTAGCTGAACCAGCAGAACATATTGATGTAGAAGCAGCCATGTGATGTAGCAGCATGAGAATCTCCTGAGCGGAGTTAGAACCAGCAGAGGTCCTCTAAGGGGAGGCGCCCGAGCCTCCAACGGCCTTGGGAGGGCAGATGGTGACAGAACTGCTCCATATGTCCATTCTTATCGTAGTATGTGCAGTGAAGCCCTCCACCCCTAGCGGTCACCACTGGAGTAGGTGCACTAATAGTGGGGTAGCACGAGGCACAACTGTAACATCCCAAAATTTGGCCTAATTTAAATTTTTGGAGTTATTTGAATTTTGGGATTTATTTGAATTTAATTTGATTTGATCCTTCTCTTTAAGTAATTAAATAATACAAAAATTATTTACCAAAAATAAATGAAAATATTTTATTAGAGTTCTAAATTCCATGAAATAAATTCTAGAATTTTTCTAGAATTTTTCCGTATTTTAGTGCTCTAAATAATTACTTTGATTTTCTAGAATTATTTTAATTAATAAAATCCAGATAATTCTTGCTACAAGGTCTTTGGTCGAGCCCAACATCTTGCGCATGTAACTACCGTTAGGTCGAATTCCAACCGTCGTGATCCGTGCAGATTCGATTCTTGGATCGTGGGCTGCGAGGTCGCCACGTCGCCGTGCCGCGTGGGCCGTCGGATCCGTGTGGCGCAGATGGTCGGATGTGGCCCCCGATGCCTCGTCTCCGTTCCAACGGGGCCCGCCGCCGTTTTAACGCAGGTGGTTGGCTTCAACCTGAGAATGGCGCCCGCTTCGCAAACCGTTGCCGCCGCCGTGTAATGAAATACCCGTCGAACGCGCTCTTTGTTCCGCACCTTTTGTCCGCCACCAGACATCGTCGTGTTCGTAGCTCCACCCGTTGCTTTCGCCGGAGTTGGCATTGTTGCCGCCCGCTTTTCCTTGCCTTTCGCCGTTGTTAGTCACGGTCCACCGATTTGAAGCTCGGATTCGGGACCCTTGAGCCAAGCCGCACCTTCCACGACGTTTCATCTCGCCGGAGAAGTCCCGGAGCGCCGCCAACCGAGTCATCTTCTTCGTCTCCGGTAACAAGTGCCGCCGCATCATCTTCAAAACCCGCAAGCATCCCCGACCGTTGGATCTCCATCGCACGGTCCAGGTAACGCCACGTAGTCATATATAATGCACTTGAAAATGTCCGCTAGATCTCCATCGTACCGCTCTGGTGAGTCCACGTAGCCATCTTTGTTGCGTCTGATAATGTCCGTCGGATCTTAGATCTGTGGCTGAGATCTCGCCACGTAGCTGACCGATAGCCCTAGCCACATTGAACCGTAGCCGTCGATTTTAGAATGACCGTAGGGATGTAACCAAGTGTCCTCGCCGACCGTCCACGTCGCTAGGTCAAAACTGGTCGCTGGACCGAATCCGCGCCATCGGATTTTGAACGAGCGGGCGGGATGTCGCCGTACCGCTAGCCAATAAGAGCGCGCCACGTAGCCCTAGGGTTCCGAAGCGGCATCGAGTTTCGACCGTTGGATCCAATGGACGGTTTAGATGCTGCCGCATGGCCCAATCATGTGTCGACGCGTGGTTCGGGAGTTGAACCGGTCCAATCGTGGCCATTGGTTTGGGCGGACGGTTGGGATAGCGCCGTGTGTCGGCGTGGCACCCGGCGCCGCCATGCCTCCGAGTGAAATCCGTCCGTTAAATTCAAACGGACGGCAGGGATTTTGCCACGTGTAGGCTTAGGATTCGCTATGATATCGGGTAAAATCGACCGCTGATTCGAATCGACCACGGGATTCGCCGCCAATTCCATCGCGCGCCACGTGTCGGCAACAGATTGCGGCCGCGGCGTTGTACAGCTGTTCTTGCCCGTGTGTCAGCCGCATTGTGTGGTAGGCCGAGTCCACGGTGAACCCGAGCGAGCCGTGAGCCCAGTCTATGGTCCCGAGGTGACGTGGCCCACTCTGAGGCTGCCACGTGTCGGCCGAAGGATTTATCCGGAATTTCCAGAAAGAAAATAAATAATTTAATTCAGGTTTTTCATTTATTTGAATTTCCAAATTTGTAATCGCTATAACTTTTGCGTCTTAACTCCGAATTGGGTGATTCCAGTTCCTAAAAATTTGTAAAAATGTGAACTATTTATTGGCGAATTTTATTGTATTTTTAGAATTGATCTTGCTGTCTGTTAGTGTATTTATTGTATGTTTGTTTGATGCGATTAGATTCCGAGTTGCTTGGAAGTTGTCTGGGAGGATTTTGAGAACCGCATAAGTTCCGGATCGGGATCAACTACTTTTTGAAGGCAAGTCATGCTTTGATCATTTTGCTCCTAAGTTTTGAAAATATATTTTGATTCAAACTATGCATGCTAATTTAATTAAAATAGATTTAATTAATTTGGATGAATTAGTTATTTAACCAATTTGTTATTTCCACCTTGTCTCTAATATTTGTATGCCATGATTCACTTGATGCCCTAAGTTGATAACATTAGTTGGATGCAATGATATGCCAACACGGGAGGCTAGACCGTGAATAGTTGCTTAGCCTTGCTTATGTCGTGAATAATCTTTTATAATCCAAAAGCAATATTGACTAAAGGAATAGTGAATGTATTTTGGTAAGTGGTGGAATGTGTTGGTAATGATGTTGAAGTGTGGAGATCTGTGTGGTTCTACATGAAGGTTGATTTGCTGGCATGTGTTACACCGTAAAACCACTTGGGGTGGGAAATGATTTAGACTGGGGCAAGTGGCAAGATGGCTTCGTGCAAAGTGGGCCTGTGTGGCAACGGAATGATTTATGTAAAATGAGATGGATGTGTGCCAAACTTTTGGAAGGAAGTCTTGCCCTGGACAGTTAAGGACTTTACCTTGCGAGCCTTTGAACTGAGTTACTCGTACAACCACATGTCTGGTATGGGACAGACTTAGTTTAGTAGGGTTCTAATATCTTTCCTTTGATACCTCGGGGCGGCAGTTACACAAGAGTGTAACTCTGTGTGGGGAGCGTGCACTGTACTCTGACTTGGTACCCATCCAACAGTATTTGCTTGTTCTAAGCTTCGGCTTTGAGTGAGGGAAGCGTTAGGAAGGCCATACTGGGGAGGTTCATAGGTTTAGATGTTAGTATTCGAAAGACTTTGTTGCAATCAATCACCTGTGTGGTGAGCGACTGTATCTTGTGGGTAAAGTGTACAACCTCTGCAGAGTGTACAATCTATTCGAATAGCCGAGTCCACGGAATTGGACAAAGCTCGGGGATTACAGTCAAGGGTAGATCTTTGAAAATAAAATGGGACGAAAGGCTATGTGCCAGGGTTAAAGGTGAAATTTGATTAAGGATTGTGTGTCCAAAATTATGTGGAAAACAATTGGAGAAACTTATCATATTAATATGGTTTTGCTGCTTTAAATCTAAATAAATAGTAAGTTAAAATATGGCTCCAATGCAAAATAACCAATTGAGCTATTCCTTTGTAATAAGCCATGCATATAGTAATAGAACTGCATTCTGTGCATGGCTTGTTGAGTATGGTATGTACTCACCCTTGCTTACAACAACATATCAGAAGAAGAGTCTATACCTGCTTGGGAGGAGGAGGAGTTTGCTGGAGAGTCAGAGGTCTAGGAAGCAAGCCTTGTCAGTAGCCTGTGGCTAGAAGATGGATCGCTACGATGCTTTATTTTCATTGTTATTTTCACGATACTCGATTTATGTAAGCCTGCGCGGCAAACTATTGTAAGATGACCATAAGGTCGCACAACTCGTTTATATTCATGTCTGAAGTATTTTATTATTATTCCGCTATGTATGATTGTGGTACTTTAACCCTGTTTAGCCTGTGTGCACTAGCGTGATCCTGGACTAGTGCAGAATGCACAGAGGGTCCGGATTTGCAAATTCGGATCCCGACAACAACAGATGTGGAAACTGGTGTACGCACAGCCAAGATCGAAGGAGGCACCAGCGGACCGCACCACGAAGGCAAGTCTCAGTACAAATAGCTACAAGGGCCTCCAAGAAGGTCATACGAGGGTGATGAGCACCTGGGCACAAATTTGCTCAAACTCAGTCTGGAGACATGTCAAGAAGTCGTAGTCATGGTGAAGCTCCAAATGAGAGTACTGACGTTGACAGCACTGTGAGGCAAACCTCCTATCTAAGAGAATCAAATTGACACCATACCGAGGGTAGTTGCGCGTAGAACTCATCCACGGTAGAATCACCCCACTGCAGCAACTGCTCCTGTCATTTTCGCACAACAGCTAGGTATAAAGAATCATCAGCAGGCTCATAGCGGTCGCGAAGATGCGCCCACCAAGTCAGTTGTGCTAAAGACAAAGCAACCACATCTCCAGTGAGACGCACATCTATGCTAGCAACCAAAATAGCAGAGATACGAGCATCTTTAACAATCCACATCTTTTAGGCAGCAAACTAAGTCTGAAAAGACTCCACAACATCAGCATGATTATCATACGCCTTCTGTTGAGCAGCATCATCTGTCTCCTTAGGAATAGCAGGTGTGGCGGGGGAGTAGAACGAGGTGAACAAGGTATCTTCCCTGTGAAAAACTCCTTGCTGATCACACATGTGAAGATGCATATAGGGATGGCAACGGGTCGGGTCGGGTACGGGTTTTACAAAACCCGACCCGAAAAAAAACCCGAATCAGAATACCCGACCCGAACCCGAATGACCTTTCGGGTAAAAATCTTTACCCGAACCCGAACCCGACGGATACCCGAAACCCGACGGGTACCCGAAACCCGACAAAAATCACATCACAAAGACAGAATCTGAACTGATCAACTGAAGACTCAATCACTCAAAGAGGCAGAGGTTGAACTGGAACTTCTCCACTAATCTGAACTGAAGTAGTTTCACATTCATGCCAGACAACCAGAGACACCAGACACGGTCAAATAATGAAATGAATGGGTAGTCAAATTCCATCACACAACAGCAGAATTTCTAGTTTCATATTCATCACACATTCATGATTCATCACAGCAGCTTCACATTCATCACACATTCATCACACAACAGCAGTATTGCCACTTTCATATCCACAAAACACACACTAGTAGAAAATAATCAATCCAAACTGCAATGGCAAAGCATTCCAAGTGATCATCTATCACAACTTACCATTCTGATTATCAGCAAAACAAAGCGGTTCTTACTGGTTCTTACTGAAACAAAGCAAAACATTTTCTTACATTGTTTCTTACTGGTTCCTGCGGCAGTCCTTTCATCTGGGGAGAAGCCGGCGGCAGACCTTGGATCTGGGGAGACCGATTGCAGCAGCAGAGCACCTGGAGATGGCCGGAGCCTGGAGCCTGGAGATGACCGTGCGGCTGGAGAAGTGCTCGCCTGTGACCCTGTCTGCCTGGAGATGACCGTGCGGCTGGAGAAGTGCTCGCCTGTGACCCTGTCTGCCTGGAGAAGTGCTCGCCTGTGACCCAGCCCCTGGACCGATTGCGATGTGCAGAAGGCAGTGAGCTGCGAAGCAATGGAGATGACCGTGCGGGTAGCAGGCGTGCGGTTGGAGCCTGGAGGGCCTGGGTGTGCGGCTGGATCTGAGATTTGGGTGGAGATTTGGATCTGAGAACTTGGAGAATGGAGATTTGGGTGTCCGCCTGGGGAGAAGCAGAAGCCCTAGCCGACGCCGTCGAAGGAAAGGGGGAGTGGGGGACCGGGGAAATGGGGAATGTGGACAGGGAGTCTAGGGCAAGGGCAACGCTGGTGAGTGGACTAAGCCGAGCCGAATACTTAGGGCTTAGCGGCGATTAGATTTTGGTGCACCGATGGGTACCGTGGTGATATGTAAACCCGAACCCGACCGAATTGATTCGCATTGCAGACCCGCTATACCCACGGGTAAAAATTGGACCGAATCCGAACTCGACGGGTGAAGATGCATGGTACCGAACCCGGGTTTGATTGCCACCCTAGATGCATATATAGAACTCGATCTTGATAATTGAGACCATTGAAAATAATCTGGACAATGAGGAATAGAAATGGTGCCCGAGGAAGAACTAGAAAACGATGACATTTTTTTTTTTTGTAGCGATCAGATAGAGGGAGCTTCCTCTGTTTCAACCGAGGAGACCGACAATGCAGAGGCGAGGTCGCAGGGTAGGGTGGCCGGCTTGTTCAAAGGAGTGGAGGTTGGTGCACAGCGGCGGTTGACGGCGGAGAGAAGCAGGCGGTAGTTGGCTGGCTTGCTCGGTGGAGGAGAGGTCGGCGCACGGCGGCATTTGACAGCAGAGAAGAGCAAGCGGCGGTCGGCTGGCTTGCTCGGTGGAGCAGAGGTTGACGCACGCCGTTATCGGAGCCCGTGGTGCGGTGGTCGCCAAGCATATGGGAGATTGGCGGCGTTCACTCGACGAGATGCTATGTGAAGACGCCAACAGAGCAAGTGATGGCTATGTCTACAGCACACGGGGAGGCGGGCTCTTGATTGCTGGGTGTGGGGACCGAAGGAGGAAGGCGGCAGACACGACAACAGGAAGAGTTGCAAAAAGAGCGGTGTTGGCTGGTCAACAAAGGAGGTGGATAGCGCAAGTGCAACACCGGTGAAACTCTAACCCTAAATTGGCTCTAATATCATGTTATAAATAGCACTTATATTCATCATGAGGCCAATAGGTTAGAATATATACAAGTACGTGGGGGTACAAAAGGGAAGCCTATAAAGGCAATCTCTATACAAGGCAATCTAGGATACCAGAAATCTCTATACAAGGCAATATATGATACTGTCTTACAATTTTCACCTGGGTAATTCTAGAAAATGGAATTTAATTGTCAAAGCTTTGTGAATCATCTGTTTTTTTCGTATGATGAAGTGGTGAAGATGTTTGTAATGTCAACCGCTTTGACAAAGCATTTCTTGAATCAAAAGTTCATTAACCATAGCATGTTCTTCTATGGCCAACATCTCAGCGGTATAATATGTACATATATGTGGTTTGGTGTATGTGTTTCTTAAAAGTTGCTTTTGAGTACAAACTATGTATGTGACATGCAATGGTTTTCTTGAAGAGAACATGCTCATCTAAAAGAGATGCATGATTAACATGGAATTCCATGAAATGGTACTTTTTGTTGCACAAATAGGACATTGATGTTTTGATTTTTGAGTACTAAACAAAGTATTGAACTGCTGAAAGTTTTACCCAATCCATGTGAGTTGTATGTATTCCATCAGCTTCATTGCATTTCATGATATGAAAGTAGGATTAAATTAAGATTTTAATGCAAGCCTATATACACAAGGATAAGGTAGAAGGAAGTGAGCGCCAAGCACTCATCATCATCATTCTTCTGCTTGTTTGAACATTAGTCATATCATGTTATTTCATATTTTTCCCAGTGGCATTTTACCCTTACAGAGAGATAATTTTGCTCTCTTTTGTGCAGGGTTCGCTTGTTTATGGGAGGCACGGCCAAGAGATTTATAGAGCAGACTTGGATGTGGATGTGTTGTGGATATGTGCAAGGAGATAGTGACTCACAATCTGTCAGATAATTATTTCCACTAGCGGTTCTACTTTTGTGGGAATTGTAGTACTTTACCCATATCTGTTTTGTTAGATCTGCTCTTCCATTGAAATTTTAATGCTTCTACTTTTCCTTTATAAGGAGGATTTACTGGGCATTTCGTTGAGATTAATTGAGTTTGTTGATGTTTGTCTGTTCTTTGTCATGTAGTTTAGATGCTAGGCATGAAATGCATTCTCTTTGAGCCTGAACCCTTTTTGTATCAATGCTTTTTCCCCTCTGTTAAGAATTCTGTCTCTTTTAGGCAGGTATAAGATTGTCAGATGCATTTGCAGCCATATTTGTATTCCTTGAAGCATAAAATTCATCTTGTTGCATATTGTGAGGAACAGTGTTTGACCTTGTTTGAGCATCCTTTTGTTGACTTGTTGCACACTCTGTACCTGTGTGTCACCGATATGCAATACCGGTAGGGCGATACACAATTTTCCAAAAATAAGAATCCAACGATACGGCGAATATATATGTGTTTAAAAAATAAAAAAAATGTAAGAAGGAGAATGCGATAGCAGAGGGAGAAGCGACAACGGCTTGCAAAGGTAGAAGGCGGTGTGAGATTGTAGAGAGGGAAGATGGCGGCGGCGGTGATTAGCAGGCTGGGTGGCAGACTGGCGGTAGAAGAAGGGTGGGGAGGCGACGGCAGCGAGATTGCATCGGGTGGCTGCCGGCTCGGTGGAGGCTGGAGGGGAGGGGGGAGGTGGCAGCTAATAGAAGTCATCAGTCGGCTAGGTGGAGGGCAGTTGCTACCGAGTTTAGGGATTTTAGGGGAGTCAGTGGTAGGACATATGACTAGGTGGAATGAGAGAGAGATTTTAGGGTTAGGAGAGATGGTTTGGATTGGGTTTGGCTTTGTGTTTTTGGCCTAGAAGTATCAGAGAGTATCACGGAGTATCGGAGAAGGATCGGGATTATTTTTATTAATTTTAGGTGCTTGAATTTCACCGATCCTTCCCGATACCGTACCAGGAAGGATCGTGGAGAATCGCCATATCCGATACCAGTACGGCAATTTTGTGAAGGATCGGTGATTTATAACTCTGCACCATGAGACCAAGGTTTGATATTTTGATCTTTGCTAGATAAACTTCTTTTTTCTTCCATTCTAGTAACAATGTTAGGCAGTTGAGCTAATGCTGAATTTTTATTATAGGTAAAAGTGATGCCTTCAATTGAGAATCTTTTCGAATATTCATCTATTCAGGTTTGTCTTACTGTAACTTTGGCAAGCACAAATTTGATATATTGTTAAGGATGACAAGCTTTCTTTTTTCTTTCTGTATGAGGTTATGGTTATAGTAGTTGAAATTGTTATGCTTTTACAGAAGTAGGATAAGAAACACCATGAAGTGGTAGTGGACAGCTCTTGTTGAGATCATAACATGAACACACTCGCAAAATATACAGGATCATGGTTGAATTTCTCCACATATTAGATTCTTGTCATCCAAGGCACGAGCAGGAGAAGGAAAAGTGCCATTTTGAGAAACTTCTCATTAGCATTCAGGAATACAGACAAAATCTGCCAATCTGGATTCTAATAATCCCAGCTACTCAGCCAGTAGTGCTAAATGAAGTAATTCCAATCCCTGACTATCCAACATAAAATAAATCCACAAAAGTTGACCTACGCATAGAAAGTCTTCCACAAATCTCTTGAAGATGGAAACAATAGAATATAACTGAAAAACCACCATTGCACAGCACTCAGGGAATCAGGTAGATAGGTATTTAGATCAGTTTCATTTTGAGTGAACTTATGTAATTTACTTGTACTGGCAGAAGTTGCTTGTCCTTGACAGTGAGGAGGCAGATTCATCTGCCCTGACACGCATTGGTCTGAACTAACAGAAGGTAAAGCATCTGTTATCAAAGTGCAGCTAAATACAATTTAGATTGTTCCCGTTAATGCTTCAAAGGGTGGTGGTATGAGGATTCTACTTGATCATCTCGGAATAACTGAGGGTCTATGAATTTGTTCCCATCAAAGAACTGCATTAACTGCTCCTTTTTGTACCTTATTTCATCTTTGTATTGTGCTCTCTTAGAAGGGCCCACCACTGCTAACATTAGAGTTTGTTTAAGAATATTGTGTGTGCTTATGCAGTCTGATCTTGATGCTGTTGGAGACTATACCAGATGGCTAAGCAACAAGTAATCCAGCTGACATGATTTTTGAAGCATTCTTTAAAAAGCATAGTGATTGAGAACTTGAGGTTTTAGAAGAAACGGCATGCATATAGAATGCACAAGAGACAAGGGATTATCCACTTTGGACATGTCTGTTTTAAAGCCTGCAAAAATCAAAGGTTCATAACACCATCCTTTAGGGCTGGCAACAGAAAAGAGTTTGTGTATATTTTATATTTTGGAAAAGGGACTGGGAAGTTTGACATTTCCTTCAGGTAATGTGGGTTTTAATTTTAAAATTGTGTAATTGTAGTAAGTACATTGGATTCCGTGAGAACCTTTGTCTTTGTTCAAATTTAAATAACATAAATTCCTTGCTTTTGTTGTTGATAGATCGAGGTAAACTGAAAGGAAAATCAGACGAGCCTGTCAAGCCTGTCCATCATAGCATGAAGAGAAACACCAAGTGAAAGCACATTTTGCAACTTGTGACAACCTTATGCAAAGCTGTTCATGTGGCCCTTGCTTCTGAGCAAGGCATGTCAAGTTCATGCCAATATTGATTTTCCACATAGTACCTGTATAGTTGCGCTTTGTAAAGCATTTTTAATTGTTGTTCAATCAATGGTTCCTCTGCCTTACGAATATGTATTTATAAGAAGAGAATAGTGAGGTGTAGATTCATGAGCAAGAGTATAACAGAGGGAACTGTGGTTGCTACCATATTGAGTTTTGTTTATTACAATTCGCCCTATGTCATTCTGTTCATTGTGACAGTCAACCAACATATGGACCGAAATGAAAACAAGCATAAGAGAAACCAGGTTGATCCCCCAAGGAAAAATAGTTTGAAATTCCATGTAAGAACTGCACAATAATTACTGCATGTTAGTGGAAAGTGGAAACCTGCACCCTAGTTATCTGTTTCCAGGGTTTCACTTTGTTAAGAATTCATGGGCATTTTGTACATCTTTCTTGTTCTGGTGTGCAGGTTGTTTGGCACTGCTGTACAAGAGGCTAGTGCTGCTTGCTTTAGACAATAGACAATCAAATGAACCTTTTGAGGGCCTCTTCGCTATCATCTTGTTGCGTGGCCTTGGTAAGTGATTTGACTGCTGGTTCATGTTTAATCCTGCTGCATAGCTTTTGCATGTCTTCATCCTCTTATTGTAAGTAATTTTCTTTGCAAGGTCTTGAACACATGTAGCATCAGATAGTGATGTGAATGATTGGGACTTTCCTTGGTAGTACATGGACAGCCCTCTCCTGTGGAAATTAAATTTACTTTTTAGAGATCATGTTTTTGAATGCTCTGCAACTGAAGTGAATTTTATGAAACTAACATGGAATATGTTATCCTTTTATAATCATGACATTGTGTTCTCCAGTTATTCAAATTTTTTTGAGCAAAATGTTCATATTAAACTCATAGTTAGTTACATAGTTGCATGCTTGTTATAGATCTTGTGCAAAGTGGAACGTCTACAAGTTACCACCTAGGAGTATCATTACAAATGCAACCAAGGGATTTGAAGATGTGTTCCTAATAAACAGCTCACTGTCTAGTAGGGAGAAGAAACTAGATACTAATGTAGCACAAGATGATAATAGAAGAAATCACAAATAGTATGTGCTGGGTATTATTAACGCGCAACTTTTTGGAGCCAGGTGACAAGTTTTAGTTCGTTCATACAAATTGGAAAATTCAAACTACAAATTCCTCGTTGTTAAAGTACAAGTATCTACCAAAAGTTGAAATAAAAATAAACGTGGTGTAAATTTCTCTAAATAACTGAATACTTCTGCAGGGGGCAAAGTATGCACCTGGCAGGAAGCTGGGCTAGCAGCGAAGGCAACTCGTAGAGTGGACCCTCAGAGACCAGCTGCAAGGTGCTCGGTGATTTTGAAGATGCCTCGGAAGAATGATCAGGTGGGGAAGAAATTGCATCGTCACTGAGATTCGATGCGGATGAGCACAACGATCTGCTGGATGTGCCCGAGATGGAAGCAGCATCAGAGTGATCGTCACCTCGTCCAAAGTAGGCCGCCTCCTCATGGCACAGAGGAGACCCAAGACAGACAACCTTGCAAGCCTCTGCCATTGCAGGAGCAATGGCTTTCTTTTGGGTGTTCAGGACTTGGAAGGCAAAGGCAAGTACCCCAGATGCATATATGTACACGCGAGGAGGAAAAAAAAGGGAAAAAAAAAGAAGAGCCGTTCCTGTGGGCAGATAGCGGTTTTGTTAATTCAGATCGGCCTTATCGACTCGGCGACGAAAAGTATGCCAAAGCAAATCCGTAGTTCCTTACTCCATGTGATCTTCTAGATGGATATTCCTTGTGTCGTCTTATCACATATGAATTCATGCGTTTCTACGTTATTTCAAGTGTAGAACCGCGTGTTTATGTATTGTTCACAGAGAGCAAGAAATGGAAACATGGGTTGGCTACTGCGAGGAAGCAATTACAAGGAGCATGTGAAAACGGCGCGGATAAACTTGTCTTAGAGGTAAGCATCTTATCTTACGAGAGTCTGTCGAGCGGCGGGGTTAAGAATAGGAGGTTTAAGCCCGTGGATTAGGAAGGATAAGATGGATTATGATAGCAAGAAGGTGCTTTCTGTTAGCCTACGGGGTTGGTTGTGGCGTTGTGCTAACTTAGTGCAAGATTAGCTTCTTTATTGTGGTCCGGTAAACTGGTACGGCCAGTTCGCCCGATCTCGGTCAAGTCTCTTTTTTTTTTTTTTGGAAAGATACAGTCATCATCCTTTTAATAGATCAGTGAAAGCAACCCTTCTACCTTTCCTGTGTAAATGTGCCATGTGTGTTCTCACGAACGGTTCATGCATGAAGCTTTGGCTTGGCCTGTTTATGACACTACTTGTTACAAGTGTTCGTTCTTGCAACTTTTCGCAAAAAAAGCAACAAGCACCAATGGTTCATGTTGTTTGCTCAAGGTAATTATCGATTTATTGTATCTGTGAGGGAGATAGCTTTACTTCTTATTAGACTTTTTTTTTACGACCTTAGGGCACCTCGGAACGCTTGAATTTCACATAAAACAACTCAGGTGAGATACGTACATAATTATTATGTCCTACGTGCCAAAGCATTACCAACCGTTTAACGCTCCACAAAGCAGTAGTTTGTTCCCCAGGAATTCTGAAGTTTCTCTATATTCTCTCCATTTTCAAATAATCTCTTTTATAAAATACTTGGCACCTT
Organism: Guadua angustifolia; assembly: GCA_036346375.1. Classification (NCBI taxonomy): domain Eukaryota; kingdom Viridiplantae; phylum Streptophyta; class Magnoliopsida; order Poales; family Poaceae; genus Guadua; species Guadua angustifolia. The sequence goes on along the minus strand of CM070502.1, from coordinate 63,361,223 downwards.
GAAATCTCGGTGCATATTTTTCCGAAAATACCCATATTAATTATGCCCATCTCCCCCACTTCCTTGCCTATTTATGGTGCTTTGAGCTAAGGGTATTTTGGTCACATTTTATCTAACAAATGGAGTGTATCTCCCTTTTCTTCCTTTTCTATTCCGTGCATGTCAATAAACAAAGTATTCGATAATACCGTATAGAACTCCCTCAATAATAGCTACTAAAGTTAGGGGCCTCAAGCCCCTCAAGAACTCGGTGTACACCTTGGCTAGGTTGGTGGTCATCATCTCATAGCTTGCGCCATCAATGCCATAAAGCAATGCTCACTTCTCTCTAAGCTCATGCTCAATCTACTCTGAGAAGCATTTTGTCTGTCTTGCAGTCCTCCTAAATAATTATGGAGGGTCTACGGGTATCTTGTCGAGTGCAAAGTGGAGCTCTTCCATGTCTATGACGGGCTTCTTTGTTGCCTCTCTTGTGTGCTTCATCATGAGTTAGTCTAGCTTCTTCAACGGTGCATCAAATTTTTCTACTGATTTTGATTACAAAACCTCTTGAAAAGCTTTATCAAGTCCTTGTTTCTGAATTGCTTGTAGAAATTAACACCCATGTGCCTCTTGTACCACCTACTCTGCTAATCAAACCATAGATAGAGCTCGTCTTCCCCTTGGTGTAGTTGCACAACCACCTTTAATAAGTCGGCATTTCGATCATGTATAACGCAAACCCAAGGCCAGTCACCCACAACACTAGCTTTTGCAATCCTCAAAAACCACAGTCAACTATCAGTATTCTCACTCTCCACAAATTCAAGTGTGTCAGGAAGAACCTGATTGTTGCCATCCAATCTGATTGTAGTAAATATCTAGCCTTAGCCTTGTACTTCCCAATCAGGAAGGAGTTGTCCATGCAAAGCAGCGGATGACATTGTCTGAATGCATTGATGCATGCAACAAATGTGAATAATGCTTGCTTAAACCATCATCCGAAAAAAAACCTCTCTAAGGCCTTTTCCAAAATATCGACACAAGTCCTAGGATTTCTTTGTTGTATGACTCGAAGCTGTTTGCACCAGATTTTGGAAAGTACGAGATGAATCGGCAGAACCACAGGAGTTTGGATAATGCACGGTGCATCTTTGGAAAGTTTGGATAATGCACGTTGCATTTTTGGAAACAAGAAATCAGGAAACCATAGCCGACTCGGACTATGTTATCGTAACAGAACAGGACTCGGATCGGCTGACAGGTATATAAGGCAAGCCTAGGCTGCTTGAAAGGAGATACACAGCAAAAATCGCATCTACCAGTTTTTCGTTTTTTCCTTTAGCTTTTTAGTCTTGTAATACTCTTTTGTAAGTCGACCTCGATCAATAAAGTTACGTATCGCCGATTGTTGATCGTCTTCGATTTCTTTAGGTTTGATTTGTTCTGTTTTGCTGCGCATCGCCTTCTCAGAATTAATCTACCTTTATCTTTTGATTAGCCTTGATCGGCTAATCTGTTTGCCTTTTGATCGGCCTTTGGCTGATTCTAATTTAGCCGATTGTTCTCTAATATCGGCTTAGAGCAAATTTCATGACTTTTTCCTTATCGATTGCAGGGTCAAATCGATTGGCACGCTCGAACCCGGTGTTCGTCTAGTGTGTTGCAGTCAAAAATCCTACTTCACATTTTTGGTGTCAACAGAAGCATACGGGGCAAGTTGTGGAAAGAGTCTTCAAATGTATCAACCTTACTTTTAGTGCCTTCTGCTTCACTCTTCAAGTCTTATCATAGCTTATTGTGTACTGGAATGTCTCCTCTACTGCAAGAATAATGAAACGCGGCTCAAAATTAGGTTACCAACAATCCCTTCATACATAGCATTTGCAACAAAGCCTAAAGATAGGTTTCTATGGGATTACATGGACTCTGTCACCACGCATGTGTGCAAAATGATTATTGGATGTCTCTCTTAGGTTGGTATGAATGGATTCGCCATAGCCATCTCTCCATCTCAAACTTCACGTCATACACCTGGTGAATTAGACTTTCCTATCTTGAATGTCCTCTGCAATGACATGCCTAGAACTTGACTGTTTCATGCATCTCCTACTTACTTCTGTACAACACTCTTCGCTTAATCTCATTCTACTTGTATTCCTATACCACCTGTTGAAAGCATCTAGGCTCCTAACTCGACTTGATTTTGGTAATTAATGAAAATTATGGTTAAAGGACTAACATTTTTTATTTGAGCATTTTGAGAATAGGTTGGTCCAAATTTCGACGAACATGCAAGCATGAAATTAGCAAAAAAGAAAAGCAAGCATCGAAGACAAGATGGCTAAGGTATAAAATTTAAAGATTTTTCATAGCCTTTTTGCCGATCTCGGAGTTTGGAGGGAAAAAATCAGATTGTTAGAATAGGCATCGTACTATTAAGAGGGGTCATTGCCACTTGATTGATGTCAAAAAGTGTTTAAAGGCTCAATATAGAACTTGAGAATTGGCATATTCTTGTGTCCAAAGAGAAACAAAAATACATGCAAAATCAGTCTTGAGTTTGTGAGGACGGTATGACTGGAGTGACCTCAATCATACCGGCCGTCGGTATGACCGGAGGCACTCCGATGCATTTTTTACAGAACGAGGTCATCCTTCTCCGAGGTGGCCGGTCATACCGTGGACACCCCAGTCATACCGGTAGGTGGTATGACCAGGGGCACTTCGGTCCCTTTTTTCAGAGAGCACCTTTCTCAACCGATGAAGTTTTTTTTAAGTCCGGTATGACCGGAGTGACCCTGATCATACCAGCCATGTGACCAACGGTCACTGACTGTATCTACCGTTGACCATTGAGGGGCAGTCATACCGGCCCTAGGGCGATATGATAGGCCTCCCAGGGCAATCTTGGCCAACGGCCATAATTATTTGGTGGGGTTATAAATACCACTTCACCTGTATTCTAAAGCCTCTTCTTGGTCCTCATTGACGATATTTGAGCTCTAACTAGTCTCCAATACTCTTGTGTGCATTCAATTCACTTTTTGAGAGAGTTTGGAACAAAAATTAAGTAGTGCATTTAGTGTTGAACCTCTAGGTACTCAATTCGACCTCAAGCAAGCATCAAGACTTATTACTTTTGGAGGTTACTGACTCCTGGACGGCTTGGAGGAGTTTGAGTATGGTAAGCTTCTCAATGGAGGTTGTGAGAAACCCTGGCCAATTGTGAAGGCTAGAGTTCGCCTACTCAGAACGGAGAAGAACTACCATAGTGATCGAGGAAAGCTCAAGAAGTTGGAGCCGGTTTGAATTTTTTTAAGTCACCTCAACGTAGATTAGGGGAGGCCAGTAAGTCTACGAGACTATGGGATAAAAATATTGCCTCTTGTTCCCTTGTGATTTGCATTTACAATTCTTGTGATCAATTCACTCTTCTAGATTTTTGAGTATATTATTTGTGTTTAGGTTCACTTCTTGTTCATACTTGATTTGTTAGAGTGCTTGGTAATCACTAGAGAATTTAGTTGTAAAATTGTAGAAAATTGCAATACTTGTTTAGTGATTTTATTAATTGAATTTAGAATAAAAAAATTTAGAAACCTCCTATTCACCCTCCTCTAGTCGGTTATTCTTGATCCTACACCCGCTGACCTTCACTAACTACTAACTAGTTTGTCAAACTATTATACATTCCACTTTGACGAAATGACCTGTTCACATCATCAACATTAGAACCTTCATCATCCAACAATGTCTCGTACTCACGATCTTCGAGCTCTATTCATTCCACCAAGGCTTTGATCTTTTCACCTTTGTTTGCAATGCCAATGGGTTCTTACACATCTATCAAGGAAAGGTCTATTGTCTTAGCTTGAACCTAGTCATTGCCACCTCCTCTTTTTTGGGCTCATGAAGTATAGCTACATCGTGACGCTGCCTCATGGGCATTGCTTTACACGTGACAGACTGGCCGTCATGTATGGAAAATCACACATGGTTCTCCTAGAACAACTGGTACAACCATATCATGATGCTACCTCATGGACATTGCTCTACACGTGACAAACTGGCTGTCACGTATGGAAAATCACACAAATCAGCCCCTTCGGCGCCTATCTATGGAACCCCTTCTTTATAGTGTATTTTAAAAGCTACTCGCTCATCCACACATGTTGATGATTTTGATAAATAATATAATGTTAAAGATAGCTACTCGTTTGATTAAATAACGTGAAATAGACATAATAACAAATCTGCTACTCAGATTTAAACTTGCGTAAGAGGGGATTTTTCCTGATGTGCAACACATTAAAGAAAAGTAAAAATTTCGTACATGTTTTGTACAAATCGAAATTAACATGCATGCTTCTTGTATATAGCACACATAGATAATACTGGACCCTGCACAAACCGTTGCTACAAATTTTTTAAATAATATAATTTTTTAATTAATATTACAAAAATAAACGATCAAAAAAATAGAAATACAATGAATGTTGCTACTACATACTAGAGGAATAAATAGAGCCACAAAAAAAATACAATCTCCATATTGCTAATACAACTAACTAGTAGATCTGATTTTCTAAAAGCAATAGTTGCACAACAACTAACTGCTATGAGAAAATAATGGATCTATAGCGGTGCATTCTACAACAAACTACTCTAAACAACTACATATCTATAAAAAACTATCTACCCTTCTACCTACTACCTAATACAACGATGGATCTAATCGTTTTATTTGCTAACCTGCCATAGTTTAAAAATAAAATCTACAAAGAAACACAAAACTCACTTCTAAAATGGAGAAATCTACTCATTCTCCCCCTCTCTTCTCCTCCTCTTCCCCTTTCCTCTCCTCTCCTCTCTTCTCTTCCCCCTTCTCTTCCTCTCCTCTCCTCCTTTCTGAAGGAACGAGTTGGTCTAGAGGGGGGTGAATAGGCAACTCTTTAATTTTAACTTCAGAGATACAAAAGATTTCTTTAACAAAAGAGAATGACTTAGAACAGAAAGTAACAGAAGTATATCACAAACAATGTTAACAGCGAAAGCAATACAAATTGAAGTAAAGCACAGAATGAGACAAAGATTTATCCCGTGGTTCGAAGCCCTTCTCCTACTCCACGTTGAAGCACTTCTCTCGAAGTATTGCTTCCCAAAGCTGGTCGCAGTAGCTTTGTGCTCACTCGGGTAGCTCTTTCACCACTCCAATGAGGTGAGCTCCAAACCTTTCACAATCAAAGTGGCCTTCCACAATCACGGTTGGACAGGTCGCACTTTTCACTTCCTCCAAGCTGTCTAGGATCACAAGATCCAAGAGTAATAAACTTAGCACAAGTTCTGTCTCTTGGCTCACTCGCAAACTACAGTACTAGACACAAGCTTGGAGCTAAAACACTTAAGAAAGTTGAGGATTTTTAGTTTGAAAGTGAAGCACAGACTCCTTTTGAGAATGAGAGCTCTTTTGAATGCTAAAATGTCAAGGAGTTCATAAAGTTCTATGGTAGATGACTCATGAAATGCTTATATAGCCAATTGGAATGAATATAGCCGTTGTACCTACCACAGTGACCGTTGCACGTGTCAGAGTGTCAAAAATCAGCTAATACACGTTTACAGCAGACTAAACAGAAAGACTTAGCGATACTAAACATGTGTATCACGGACCAATTTCAGACATTTATGCCGGCCCAAAAAGTTTGGTCCGTCATACATGGGAAACTTAGAAAATTTGGTCTGTAAGAAGAATAGAACAATTACATGTATGGTGGACCAAAAAATTTAGTCCGTCCTAAATGGGAGTTTCAGAGAGTTTAGTCCGGCAAAGGAATGGAAGGTTGTATGTATGCCGGAGTAAAATTTTTGGTCTGTCATAGATAGGAATTTACTGAGATCAGTGGCTACAGACCATTTTTGACACAAAATAAGTTAAACCAAATGATTTGCTTTAACCACAGACTAAACTTTGAATTAGCAATATTTGATCCGTCAAGGATAGGAAATTTTCAGATATTGAATATATTTTGGATCACGGACTTAAGGAGTAAATATCAAAGTTTAGTCCGTAAGAAAAAGAACTGAGATTCTGAATGTGCGACGGACCAAAAAGACTGAGAGATTTTTGATCTGTCAAAAGAATATGACTTTATATGTATGCCGGACCAAATAATTTGGTCCGCCATACATGGGAGTCTGAGAAGTTTTTGGTCTTGCAGAAAGAACGTGAACTTATATGTACCACAGACCAAATTATTTAGTCCGTCGTAGATGGAGAAGCTTGATTTCTGGAATTCTCAAAGGAATTATCTCAAAGGACTAAAGTATGTGAAATATGAGGTTTGGTCCGTCGTGAATGAATAGACTTTGATCAATATTTTGTCAAAGGAGATTATTCATGCTGGACTAAAATACCTATGGTTTGAGATAAGGATTTTGGCTAGATTTGTGACAGACTTAGGAAAACAACAACTGAATTCTTTGAATTCAGCATATGCTCTTCGTAGTTCCAAGAATTATTAACTCGGTCATCAACACCAAAACTACCTAATAAAATATGATAAAAATTGAGGGGGGCCTAGATGCTATCACTTTCCCTTTCTTTGTGTTTTGGCCGAATGGCTCCTAGGTTGACCACTAGGTTGGCTTAAATGCCCTGACTTCTATCACCATTTAAAATAGCGACAAAGGGCGCAGGTATTTCTGTAACATTCCATTTTTCAGTGTCTGAGAGTTTGAATTTCAAAATCTGAACCCGTGGGATTTTATTTGAAATTAATCCAGCTTAAATTGAATGTTCAAAGTTAAAAAGGATTTACTTTGATTAATCCGTACCTCAAATTAATTATTTCTTATTTTTATTGGGTTCCTTGTGTTTTATTGAATTTTTCTGTATTTTTGGAAATTTTTCGGAGTTTAATTGCTATTTATTTGGATTTATTGAAGCTTATTCGGATTTTCTGGTTTTTAGTTAATTCGGAAATCATTTCCGAATCCTTTTCTTTTCGGGCTGAATTCACTATTCATTCACCGCCGGCCCGCTTCGCTTTTTCCGGTCCGGCCCAATCTCCACCGAAGCCTTAAAGTCCCAACCGTCGGATTTCCGATCCAACGGCCGAGCCGCCGCGCCACCCACAGCCAAACCCTAACCCTAAGCCAACCTCCACCGCTAGATCTTGATCCAATGTCTGCGTCGCGTCCCGCGTTGTCCACCTCTTGATCTTCATCGCCAGGTCACGAAAGAGCCACGTCGACCTGAACCTTTGCGCCGCCGCCGTGCAGCCCTACCTGCCGCCGCCCTTGATTTCCGCGCATTTTCACCCTTCCCGAGGCTATTTAAGGCCCTGTAGACGCCGTTCCTAGGGTTGCCACCCTGTGCCGCACATTTTGCCCCACTCCTCACCGGCTGCGACGCCGCCGTGTGTTCCCTAGCCCTCGCCGGAGTTCGCTGCTTCGACCGAGACGTTCCGCCGTCACTTTCTCCTTCCACGGTGAGTCTCCGGCCGTGTTTTTGGTACCATCGAGTCCATCTTTCCATCCTCTTCTGGATCCACTAATAGTTGGTCCCGATCTGTTGCTCTTCTACCGATTTGCCCTCGTCTTCTCCAGCTCCGGGCGTTAGTGCCGCCGCATCGTCGTCGTTTTCTTCGGGAGCTCCCTGCCGTCGGATCGCCTTTCGTCGGCTCAGATCTACGCCACGCCATCGCCGCCGCATCTTCACTCGTCCACCGTCGATCTGCACCGGGACGCTTCGATATCAGCCACGTACTCCCGGTAAGCCTCAGCCGCCTTGTCATCTCCATGTGGTTGCCCCGTGTACACCACGTAGACGCCACCTCAGCGCCACCTCAGTGCTAGATCCACGTAGTAGCCCAGAGTCGCCAGAGACGCCACCCGGCCGCCTCCAGCGTAGCCGCCTCGTCGGCGCCACCTCGCACTGGTGCTTATGGGCGGGGCGTCATTATCGCCACGGCAACCCTAAACGCCATGTGGTGCCACGTGTCGCCACGTAGTTGCCACGCGTATGCCACGTCAGTGCCACGTAGGCCCAAGCGTCTCGCGTGTCGCCACGTTGTCGCGCCACGTCATTGTCACGAGCCGAAAACTGAGTCACTGACCCGTGGGGCCCACATGTCAATGAGCGTTCCATTTCCATGGTTTCTCTGTGATTTTCCGAAAACCCGAGCCCAGCGAATCATAGCGCGACACGTGTCAACCCTTTCCAATATTTCTGATTTTCTCTCCATTTAAACTTTGGAAGGCCCATTCTCCTCCGTTCGAACTCCGATTTGAACGATTCAAATTTCTAAATTCATATAAAATCAAGATATATCTGCTGGTGTATTTATTTTTAATTTTTGGATTTTATTTATTTTTGTTTTATTTATTTTTGTCTCGATTTGCGTGTTTCGCGTGTAGACGACGCAGCGGTTGAGCGAGCGGAGCATCCGACAGAGGTAGCAGCAGTGGAAGAGGTGGAAGGCAAGTCTCCCTTGACCATATTGAACCCAAGTTTATGAAAATGTTACTTTGCTTTAAATTATTGCATGCTTATTATTTGCGTATCATACTTTAAATACTGTTTAAATGCTTAGCTATATTCCAACTTTGTTATGCCACATTGATATTCAACTTGACAACCTTTGACACCTTAGGAAAACTAATTACTGTAATTAATGGTAATCATTTTGTTATGGGACGGTAGAAAGATGCTTAGCCATGCTTAATCACGTCGGTACCTTAGCATTATGGAAATGCTTTCATATTTGATTCAAAATGAATTGTGGAAATTATGGCAATTGGTGTTGCCGGTATTAATTTGAAAATAAAAGTGAAAAATGGTTTAGACCGGGGCGGATTGGTTGTATGGCGGGTGCGGGATGCACAAAATTCGAATGTGATTGTCCGCCCTACCAATTAAGGACCGGGGTGTGTGTTACCATGGGCCATGCTATACAAAGACAACCACATGTCTATTATGGGCACGACTGCTAAGTAATTTGCATGTATCGTTATTTGACTTCGCCATTGGGTCGGCGGTTTGTGGGAGGGTACTTGCAAGGCGCAAGAGGGGGCTTCAGATCGGGCGGTAGCCCTAACAATGAAACCTTAGTAGGTGAGTCGGTAGCGGTATATGTATTGTAAAGGCCTTGTCATGACCTCCGCAGGCAAGACACTAAAGGAAGTGTGTCAATAGCTTGGCGCAAGGGGTTGATCATGTCGTGGGTAAAGTGTACCAACTCGCAGAGTCAAAACTACTTGAGTAGCCGTGCCCACGGATAAGGGCAAGCGTGGAATGTTTTCACATAGTAGATTTTTATGGTTTTGGTTTTAAATGGAAAATGATGGATTTGGTTTAAAATAAAAATGTGGTTGGGAATCCGCGAGCGGCTGGAGCTCCCGGATATTAGTTTGGCGGTTGGAGCCAACCAGGTAGTTGGAACCTGGAAAATTGTTATACTTCAAATTTAATTAATTATGCTATTTACATTTTGTTAAATGCTGCTTTATGAAATTATTACTTGTATTTAAATTTCAATTTCGCTTTATGCAAATGAACCCTATATGCTTCCTTTGTTTGAGCCTTGCATTTAGTTATTTGCATTAAGTTTCCGAGACTTGCTGAGTATGTTGCATACTCACCCTCGCATTTCATTATGGGTCGCTTATTCCATAAAGCGATGATGGAGAAGCGGCTATCCAAGAGCTCGTGTTCCACCGCTCGACATCTCGCTACTGGAGACGTTGAAGAGGAGGATGACCGGACTACTAGGGAGTGCACTCATCGGTTGCTGTGGGCACATCGATTGGCTCTTTTGTTGCTACATTTTCCATGTTACTTTCACTTAAGCCATAAGGCTCGATACTTGTAATAACGTGATGATGATGTTTACTCTCTTTTGCTTATTTACTGTTATTTACTTTATGATATGTCTGTGTTATCATCACTGTATGACTGTGTGTGCTAGCTGTTTCTGGACTAGCACGGTTGAAACACAGAGGGTTCGGATTTGGTAAATCCGGATCCCCACAGAGGTGGTATCAGAGCCATATCGACTGTAGGTCGCAACCCTAGTTAGAATGGTCGTTAGAATTTCAAAATTATTTTCTAAATCAAACCAACAAATCTGAATTTAATAGATTGTCTCCTCTTACCTTATTCTTAGGTTCTTACTTCTTTCCTTTTCTGAATATTATTTTGAAATTTGAATTTGATCTTATCTCCGGAAACTTCTCTAAGTCTTCGGTCGACTGCAAGATCGATGGAAGAACGGCTAGAAGATCAAGTGGACGGAAGATCGCTAAAAAGGACCCCTATGAAGGATAAGATATTAGTGCCCATATAACCCCTCCTTCGTTTAGTAATCGGAGTTTATTTGATTGTGCCGTTTGCTTGTGGGGTGTGTTGTACACTTGCCCTAGGCATTGTGCCGCAGCCACCTCGCGTTGGAGTTTTTGTTGCTGTTTTGCCTTGGAATGGCTATCTTCTTCCGGTCTCCCTATCTTTTTCCCGCTTGTCTTGTGCTTTTTCCCTCTCGTCTTTGCTAACTTTTCCTTGGCCATTACTTCAGATGGAGGGACAGGGCAGAGGCCGTGGTCGCAGAGGCAGAGGCCGTGGTCGTGGTCAGGCAGTGCCACAAGAGCAGCAGAGTGACTCAGAGCAGGAGTTGCCACCGCCGCCACTGCTCCACCTCGATGGCCGATATGCAAGAATGATGGCGATGCTGGCACCATACTCTGCAGAGCTGCACGTAACTCAGTGAACAATCGGCAGCCAGACCAGCCAATGATGTTTGACCTCGAGTTTCCAAGCTTGAGAGTTCATGAGGACCCGACCGCCTACCTTCTCGGAGCCGGTGAACCCTTGGAGGCGCATTTAATGGCCGAGGACATTGAGAAGAAGCTTCACCGGCACAAGGCGACGACCACGAGAAGGTCTCAGATGCCGACCATCACCAAGGAGTCGCCGCACTGGTGGGACAACTGTAAATTTCACCGTAATGCTCAGGCGATCACTTGGGAGGAGTTCACTGAGGCATTCAGGACAGCCCATGTACCTGCTAGGATCATCGAGATGAAGAAGAGAGAGTTCAGGAAGCTGCGTCAGGGGAACCAGAGTGTGTCAGAATACCTCAACCAGTTCACCCAGCTTGCGAGGTATGCACCTAAGGATGTGGCCACTAACAGTGCTAAGATCTGGAGGTTCATGGAGGGTTTGGACCCCGACCTCAAAGTGCAGCTTGTTGCATTTGATTTCCCCAACTTTCAGCACATGGTGAACAAAGCCCTAGTGCAGGAGGATGCTCAGCGCCAGCAGCCGAGAGTCACGTGAAGAGGAAGATGGCTTTGTGCTCAAGCAGAAGCGAGTGGGTCTCGCTCGCCGCTTTCCACCTCAGCCGAGGCAGCAGGACGCCTTTGCCCCAGAGCACCACGCACACCTTACTCGACCTCGCCCGTTGCCGGGACCGCAGAAGTTGCGGCCTTCCACCAGCAGAAGGGAACACAAACGCTGCAGAGTCCAAGAGCCATCGCCACCGGTTGGGTCACTATGCCAACAATGTCCTCGAATCGCCCAATTTACATTACTCAAGATTTTCGGTTTGGGAGCCAGCACCAAGACTCGGCTCGAGGACCAGACGTGGCGCCTCACACCCCTGTGGCTCAGATCGTTTGGGAGAGGGCGTGTCAACCACGTGATCGCAGAGGAGGCTCAGGATGCGCCAGATGTGGTATTGGGTACGTTCCTTGTCAATTCAATTCCTGCCACAGTCTTGTTTGATTCGGGGGCATCACATTCGTTTATCTCCAAGTGTTTTGTTGATCAATTTGGTTTGGAGTCTTTTCCTCTCAAGAGCCCTATGATAGTGCAATCTCCGAGCAAAGAAATGAAAACTGATTTGGTGTGCCCTAGTGCAACCGTAGAAATCAATGGGGTAAAATTCCTAGCAAATCTCATCCTTCTGGATTCAAGGGGGATAGATGTTATCCTAGGGATGGACTGGTTAGTCAAGTTCCAAGGTCAGATTGATTGCGGCCGCAGAGCCATCACTCTTACCAATGCAGAAGGCACTCGAGTGGAGTGTATGTCCGATAAGTCCTCAAGCCTGAAGTGCACCTTGAATCAGCTGAGGGAAGTAACCCTGGAAAGTGTGCCTGTGGTGAGCGAATACCCCGATGTATTCCCTGAGGATTTGCCTGGCATGCCGCCTGATCGGGAGATCGAGTTCACCATAGAGCTTGTTCCGGGTACAGCTCCAATTTCCAAGAGGCCTTACCGCATGCCAGCGAATGAGCTCGTCGAGATGAAGAAGCAGATTGAAGAGCTGCAAGAGAAGGGGTTTGTTCGTCCGAGTTCGTCGCCTTGGGGAGCGCCAGTTCTATTTGTGAAGAAGAAGGACAACAGCCTGCGGATGTGCGTCGACTACCGAGCTCTGAATGAAGTCACTATCAAGCACAAGTATCCCTTGCCCAGGATCGACGATCTATTTGATCAGTTGAAGGGTGCTTGCATCTTCTCCAAGATCGATCTGCGATCTGGATATCATCAGCTGAAGATAAGGCCGCAGGACATTCCGAAGACAGTCTTTGCCACTCGGTATGGACTGTATGAGTTCACAGTCATGTCCTTTGGTCTGACCAATGCTCCAGCCTATTTCATGAATCTGATGAACAAGGTGTTCATGGATTATCTGGATAAGTTTGTAGTGGTATTCATAGACGATATCCTTATCTATTCTCGAGATGAGTCTGAGCATGAAGGACATTTGAGGATGGTCTTAGAGAAGCTCAAAAGTCACCAGCTGTATGCCAAGTTCAGCAAGTGTGAGTTCTGGTTGACTGAAGCTGCATTCTTGGGTCACATTGTCTCTGCTGGAGGTATCTCAGTTGATCCCGAGAAAGTAAAAGGAGTGCTCGATTGGAGGCAGCCCAAGTCTGTGCCTGACATCAGAAGTTTCCTCAGGTTAGCGGGCTACTACTGAAGGTTCATTGAGGATTCTCGAAGATTGCTAGACCGCTACCCACCGGCCAAGAAGGAGAAGAAGTTTGAATGGATCAAGCTTGCGAGCGAGCTTCTGAGAACTAAAGAAGAGATTGACGATAGCCCCAAAGTCTTTGGTTTGTCGGACATTGTAAAGGATTTGAGATCTATTGTGATGCTTCTAGCGCAGGTCTAGGTTGTGTCTCGATGCAGAAGGTAAGGTAGTCGATATGCCTCATGGCAATTGTGACCACATGAGGAGAATTATCCAACCCATGACTTGGAATTGGCTGCTGTTGCAGCATGCATTGAAGCCGTGGAGGCACTATCTCATTGGCAACTGCTAGAGATCTTCATGCACCACAAGAGTCTGAATACATCTTCACTCAAGCAGATCTCAACTTGAGGCAAAGAAGATGGTTGGAGTTGATAAAGGACTATGATGCGCAGATACATTACCATCCCGGTAAGGCGAATGTGGTTGCCGATGCTCGAGCGAAAGAGCTATCGCAATAATCTGATGGTTCGAGAAGATCAGCCTGCTTTGCATGAGGAGTTTCAGCGTCTGAACTTGGGGTTGGTAGAAGAAGGATCTGTTGCTGCTTTGGAAATTCAGCCAACTCTGGTGGATCAAATCAAGAAGATGCAGAAGTCGGACAAGGAAGCTGCGAAAATCAAGGAAAGGATCAAGGAAGGTAAAGCTCCAGGGTTCTCAGAAGATGAGGAAGGTACAGTTTGGCTTGGGAAGAGTATCTATGTGCCGAATCAGAAAAAGCTCAAGCAGTTGATACTGAAGGAAGCACACGAGTCAGCATATTCGATCCATCCAGGCAATACCAAGATGTATCATGACCTTCGAAGTGCTTATTGGTGGCCGAGAATGAGAAGAGAAATTGCAGAGTTCATAGCAATGTGTGATGTGTGCCAGCGAGTGAAAGCTGAACATCAGAGGCCAGCGGGTTTGTTGCAGCCATTGAAAGTACCTGAATGGAAGTGGGAAGAAGTTGGGATGGATTTTATCACAGGACTTCCGAGGACCAGGTCAGGCTATGATTCGATTTGGGTTGTCGTGGATCGACTGACGAAAGTTGCATATTTCATCCCTGTGAAGACAACCTATACGGGAGATAGGCTTGCAGAGCTGTACATGTCTCGGATTGTGTGTATGCATGGTGTGCCCAAGAAGATCGTTTTTGATCGGGTACCCAATTCACATCTAGATTCCGCAAAATTACAAGAAGCATTAGGCACCAATCTGAACTTCAAGATACTTATCATCCCTGACGGATGGATGACCGAGCGGTGAACCAGATTCTAGAAGATATGTTGAGAGCTTGTGCGTTGTCCAATGCAGCCAGCTGGGATCAGAGTTTGCCGTATGCGGAGTTCTCCTACAACAATAGCTATCAGGCCAGCTTACAGATGTCGCCCTTTGAAGCTCTTTATGGAAGGAAGTGCAGGACACCTCTCTGTTGGCATGAGATAGGAGATCGCCAAGTCTTCGGCCCGGATATTCTGAAGAAAGCTGAGGAACAAGTGAAGATGATTCAGGAGAGGTTGAGAGCAGCACAGTCTAGGCAGAAGAGCTATGCAGATAATCGCAGAAGAGCATTGACCTTTGCCCCGGGTGACTATGTGTACCTGAAGGTCTCCCCACTCAAAGGTATGCGTCGATTCGGAGTGCGTGGCAAGTTGGCACCGAGATTTATTGGACCTTTCCCAATTCTAGCTAGAAGTGGGGAAGTGGCGTATCAGTTGGAGTTGCCACCGCATCTGTCGAATGTGCATAATGTCTTCCATGTGTCACAGTTGAGGAAGTGCTTGAGAGTGCCGGAAAAATAGATGCAAGTTGAGGATGTTGAGCTGCATGAAGATCTGACTTATCCTGAGTATCCGGTCAGAATTCTGGAAGAAGCAGAGCGCAGGACAAGGAACAAAGTGATCAAGTTTTGCAAGGTGCAGTGGAGCAACCATCCAGAAGAGGAAGCCACCTGGGAGCGCGAGGAGGATCTTCGAGCGGAATTCCCCAGCCTTTTTCCCTGGTTAGTCCCAAATCTCGGGGTCGAGATTTCTTGTTAGGGGGGGTGGTTTGTAACATTCCGTTTTTCAGTGTCTGAGAGTTTGAATTTCAAAATCCAAACCCGTGGGATTTTAAGTATAAATTGCATACTTTGGATTCAAGTTAAAGTATGAATGTCCCCATTATATTAACCACAAAACGTGCATCATGTTTCCCGATCTATATATTACATGGATGCACATACTTAGGGGGAGTTTGTAATTTAACTTGAAAGTTTCATTGTATTGATCTATTCCTTATTGACAAATATAAGGATCAAGACAAAGAAACTAAGTCCTTGAGTATATATTTGAATTGCCTAGTCATAGTATACTCATGGTAATATAGGATATACTCCAATGTGATCAAATTGAATATGTGCATATTATATCCAAGTCAATCATATCTATGCATATATACATGTGGGGTTTATTCTATAGTTGATGACCAGAGTAATGATCATTTCTATATAGTTTACATATAATGGATCATTACTTTTCATCAACATGAGTATATGAAAACTTGTGTAGTTAATATATACTCATATCAATTTAAATGATAATTTAAATTGAGTTCATTTGTCTAAATAATCACTAAAGAACATTTCATTATGTGTTGATGGTGTTCCTTGATTAATTAAGGATAAATGAATAGTTCTTAAGTATAATGAAGCATGTGTTGCATTATTGTACTTAAGACACACTTATATCATTCAAATTGATTTAGGTTGTGCTCAATTGATCTAAAGGCATCCATTATGTATTAATGGAGTGCAAGAGATAATTGAGACAACCATGCATCTTGGACTAACTATTCTATGAGTTTTGATTGAGTTTAGGTTAAGTCCAAAGATGGATGAGATAATGAAAACGGACAAGGACTCGGATCATGAGGTGATGGGCGCCAAGAGGATCCCAAGATAAAGAGGAGTCGAGTGGTGATCTCGGGAGTATAAGTGAAGATCATAAAGACCCCAAAGGGATTGCTTGATACAAGCGGCAAAGGTATAACTAGATAGGCTAAGGACTTTGTAGTCTTTAAGTCTAGTTTTTATCGCCGTACTATTAAGAGGGGTTGTCTCCTAACTTGAGCTTCATCATGTGTTGATGATCTCAATCCCGCGTTCACCCGAGCTCAAATCTTATTTGGATTTGGTTTTTGTATAAGGATTAACCATTTGGCATGTGTTGCGAATGTGTTAAGCTTATGCTTGGTTGTTTTGCATTATGCTCGGATTTGCATGTGTTGCAAAGAAGAAGAGTATATGCATTTGGTTTTTCGCATAAAGCTTTGATTTGCATGTGTTGCAAGTAGGATAAGCTATATGTGTTGGCTTTTGCGTGAAGTTCACTTTTGCATGTGCTGCAAATGTTGACGCTTCATGTTTTGGTTTCGTTCAAAACAATCTTTCTAAAAACCGTGTGGTTGCTTGGAGCTAAGTTTTGCATAAGTTGCAAATGGAGAGAGCTCAAGCACGAATTGGTGTTTGTGTGTTCGTATGGAGCTATATCTTGCATGTGTTGCAAGTATAGAGCTCATACGGTTGAATTGGTTTTGGTGTGAAGTTGATTTTGTGGTTGCATGGAACTAGAGAATTGCATGTGTTGCAATTAGAGAGTTCATGCATCTTGATTGGGTGTTGCTTGGAGCTAGACTTTTGCATGTGTTGCAAAGAGTAGTGGTCAAGCATGAAATTAGTTTATTGTGTTATTTGCAAGTTCGTTGTGCGAATAAACTGAGGTTTATGAGTCCGGAATCCCGAGAGCATGTGAGTAGGGCTTGCAACCGGTGTTGGCAAGTTGACTAGGTCTTGTGTTGACCTTCACATGGCTAGGGGGATTAATCTCATAAACTCGAGTTTGATTTGCTTAATACGTTTTGCACATAGATCTTGAGTTGCTTTGCGAAATGTGTTTTCGCAAGTTGATTTTGTTGTTGTGCAAATGTGTTTTGCAAATGGGCTTAGAAGTTATGTGTTTCGATCCTAGAGCATGTGTTGGCGTTTGCAAATGTGTTTTGCAAAGTGTCGGGGTCATGTGTTGATCCTTACATGGCTAGAGGGTTGATTACATAAGTTCGTGGTTTATTTGTGAAATATGTTTTCGCAAATTTGGTTGAGATTCTTTGAGCATGAGCCAAGTTAGTGCAAATGTGTTTTGCACAAGTGTATGATCATGTGTTGATCATCTAGTAGCTCAAAGAATAGAGTTCAGTTTTCGGAGAAATGAATTTTGAAGTCAAAATCTGAGTTTCTCCTATTGGCCGGCACTACCGCAGTGCATGGGCGGTAGTACCGCAAATGCGGTATCATAGGGCATATAGCGGCGATTATTTAACAAGGCGTGATTTTCGGTGAGTCGAGTCCAAGACTACTGCTAGGTCGAGCGGTAGTACAGAATCTTGGTACTACTGCCCTTAGAGGGCGGTAGTACGAGAAGTAGCAGTTAGCCTAATTGAAGATGGCTCTGGCAGACTACTGCCCTTAGAGGGCGGTAGTACCGGGCTTGTTGTTTTCTGCCCGAAAAAGCCCCCAACGGCTAGTTTTCTTTGGTAGGGTATAAATAGACCCCATGGGGGGCTTGGGCAGGTGGTTGGTGCTGTGTAGGAGTTGTGTGCATGTGTTTCTCTTCTCCATTTGCCTCTTGAGCTAAAGAGTGAGACTAATTGCATGTGTTGCAATTAGGAAGTGATTTGAGAGCCTCTTGTGCATGTGTTGCACTTGAGGGAGGCCTTGGTGCATGTGTTGCACAAGGTGATCACCGGGAGCGCATTCGTTGTGCTCGGTGAAGTTCAAGCGGAGGAGCGGCTTATTACTCTTGGAGGTTGCCGACTCCTAGACAGGCGCCAGGCGTCGTGGCGCGGAGCTCTCAAGGTGTGAGAAGCCCCGCAAGTTTGTGAAGGTTGGGTTGAGCCTACGCCATAGCGTGAAAAACCACGACTAGTGGAAACAAAGTGTGCTCGAGCGGGAGCTGGTCCAAGTGTGGGCTTGCCTCAACGTGGACTAGGGGAGACCGGCAAGTCTCCGAACACCACGGAAAAATATCGGTTGTCTCTTTTACTTTCAAGTATTTACATTTGTTGTATATTGTTGAATTGCTTGATTGTAATTAGAATTGCTTAGTATTAATTGATTGTTCAAATTAGCAATTCTAGTGTAGAGACATAATTTAGTTAGTGCACATAGTGAGCCTAGTTGATTTAGGCTTTAATTGTCAAAACCTATTTATCGCTTCCGCATATATCTTTGATTAGGTTTTGACTTAGGGGTGTATTAGAGCGAATTGTTTAGTGAGCGATCGAATTTCGTAAAATGCCTATTCACCCCCCCTCTAGGCGCATCCTCGACCCTACAAGTGGTATCAGAGCCACGGTCACTCTCATTTTAGGTTTAACCGTCTAGAGAGTAAAAAGGATGGCAACTAGAGGTTTAGTGCACTCACACGATCCACTCATGCTAAATGAATCAAATTATGCTCAATGGAAATTATTTATGATTGATCATTTTATATCCATGAGCCCACAAATTTGGTGGATCGTAGATGTCGGCTTTTCTTCTCCACTAAATGATATTGCTCCAACTAAATGAGAGGAGAAATGCCTACATCTCGACGCTCAAGCTACTAACGTTTTATTTAGTGTTGTGAGCGTAGAAATATTTAATCTCATATGCAATCTCAAGAGCGCTCATGCTATGTGGATCAAGCTTCAAGAATTATTTGAATTATCCACATCAACAAGTGAGGATTGCATTGAGGAAAAGATGTCGTCGATGATTTTTCAATCTCAACATCAAGCGTTGAAGAACCAAGCATCTCCATCAACCTCAACCTCCGCCTCAAGCGACATTTAATATTCACTTCCATTAAGAATTCTGCTTCATGGCTAAAGGTAAAAATGAGGTAAATGAAAATGAAGATGAGCCCTCTTATGATGATTTAATGGATATGTTAGAGGAGCTCAATAATTATCTTGGGAAGGAGAAAACAAAATATAAGATTTTAAAGCTTGAACATGAATCACTTCAAAGTGATTATAATATGCTTAAAGAAAATCATGAATCCCTCCTTCTCAAAGAAATTTATAAGTCTAAGGTGAATATAGGAATCACATGTGATTTAATTGATGAAATGCCATGCTTAGATGTAAATTCTAATATTTCATCAAAAATTGACATGTCCACCTCTTGTGAAGACTTAATTGATACACCTTGTTGCTCTAATAAAATTGTTTCAAGTTCCTCTATGTGTTTAGATGCTAATCTTGTAGAGGAAAACAAAGAGCTCAAGGCCCAAGTCATTAGATTGGAAAATAACTTGAAGAGGTGCGTAAAGGGAAAAGCGAGTCTCGATTTAAATCTTGAGCAAGCCAAGGGCCTCAAGACAAGCGAGGACTTCGGCCACAACTCCAAGAGGGAGAATAGCAAGATAAGACACAACGCACGACACTCGAAGACCATCAAGTGTTTTGCTTGCAACAAGAAGGGCCACCTCGCCTCCGTGTGCCCTAATCAAGTGGATAACAAGGCCACAACACCAACAATGAGGCAAATCGGCAAGGAGCAAGTCAAATCGGTCAAGAGAGGGCCAAATAGCGTGACATGCTTCAATTGCCGAGAAAAGGGACATTTCGGTAAGGATTGTCCCAAAGGTATAACTCCTAAGCCTTTTATTGTAAATAAAAATTATTTGCTTAGGAAGGACAAGAATGGCAATGTGTTTGCCAAGCTTGTCAAGTCCCCTATGCCCGTTCAAAATGATATTCATTTGCATAGGAAGAGCAATTCTAGAAATGTGTTTGCTCAAAATACTAGATTTCCTAAGAATAAGAAAATTCATGATAATCATATACTTAGGAAAAATAATTATAGCAAAACATTTGCTAGAAATGCTAGATCCTCTAAGCGTCCTTATTATAATGATTATTATATGCTTAGAAAGGATCAAACTAGGAATGGATTTGTCAAGAATGCCAAAACTCCTAAGCCTCTTCAATTCAATGCAAATAAATCGCTTAGGAGTAACAAAAATTGCAAATCCATTGCTAGTCATGTTAGTCAATTTAAAAATGCTAAAATTAGGACCATTTGGGTTCCTAAATCAATTGTGACTAACATTGTCGGACCCAACAAGGATTGGGTACCAAAAACCGCCTAAAAGATTTTTAGGCAATATTGAGATGGATTGGACGCTTGCTCACTCAAGAGGAGAAGGATTATATTTGTCTACAAGTGGTGTCAGGCATGAAGATAATCAAGTCCATCATGAGCCAATGCCATCTCGGTAACAAGTATTTAAATTGATTACTATTATGTCTTATAGCCTTGTGTAGGTTATATTGAAATATAAATGAAAAATCAATTTAGATTACTTGTTGTGAGAACTTGCTCTCGCCTCTTATCTATTCTCTTATTGCAAATCTTGAGCAAGTTACGAAGTGACACATTTAGGGGGAGTGTTAATTCATATTCATGTGTATCACATCCCTATGTGTGCCCATATTAATATAAGTGCATCTATATATCTTCTCAACCATTTAGCCAAAAGTCAAAATTTTGTATACTATTACTAATCTTATGAAAAACTAGTTGAAAAATGTATACAAATGCTTTTGAAAAGGTTTTCCAATGGTTTTGGCTTTACAAAACTAATTTCAAAAGAAAATAAGTTTTTAGCCCAAAAACTAGTTACTAGTATCTTGTTTTGGATTTAAACTTAAAATTTTTATAGAATTAAAAGTAAAAAGATTTTGAAAGTATTTCTAAAGCAAAAATCCTAGAGTTGGTCATTCTCAACAATTTTCGTGTTCAAAAGATTTTCAAAAGACCAACTTATCAAAAGATATTTAATTTTGAAACTCGCCGAAAAACTATGCTTGACCCGTAATGGTCATATTATTGCACTTAGTGAGTTTCTCCATTTGGATCAATTCTTGTGTAGAATTTTGATTCAAAATGGTATTTTAGACTCATACACAAAATTCAAATCTCTATATCTTACCCCATACTTAATTTGAATTCTCGTGTTAATTGAATTTGACCTTGTTCTCTATTGCTTCTTCAATTAGACTATTTAGGTCAAAAGTCAAAAATTAAATTTAAAGAACCTAAATTTATGAAAAGCTTGGTAAGAGTATTCTATTAAGTATTTCAAATGTTTTACAAGCCTTTCAAAATGAAAATTCTATGTCGAAATCTAATTTGGCTCAAAACGATTTGATTTAATCCAAAATGGCCTATTTAGGCATATAGCTCAAATCTTGGCATTCAAGTTGGATTTCACCATAAATCATGGCTAGAAACATTCTTTATACACTAATCTAAGCCATGAAAATTGAAATTGCATGAAATCCAAATTGAATTGCATTTTGAGGTTTTTCATGAAAATTGATTTCCTTTATGCCTCAAAACGCAAATTGCCATATCTTTCAAAATAAAATTGCTTTTGAGAAAATTCTTTTTGCAAAACCTTTTAATTAGTCCAAAGTTCATCTCTGCAAATTTTCAAATTATTTGGACTTCATTTGAATCATTTTTGACAAAATTTGTAAAAAGTCTCGAGCAGCTGTCGTCAAAGTGCGGTTGCACCTTTGAAAAGTGATTGCACCGCCAACCGTCGGACCGGCCCAAGTGCGGTCAGACCGGCCATGGCAGAGTTAGCTCTGAATTTTCAGATTTTTCCGAGTTTGCTTTTGGGATATCTTTTGATTGGTATTTCCTTTTTCAAGAATTCTTTTTGTAAAAGATTCTTGTGATCCCAAAATTCTTTTGTGCAAAATTTGAAAAGCTCTGAAATTTATTTGATCACGTTTTCAAGTGGTATCAGTTATGAGCAGTTTAATTTGATCTAAAGAGTGATATTCACCAGATCTTTTGAAAAGACAAAACTTGTGCAATTCAAATGCAAATAACTCCATAATTCACCTGTTGCATATCTCAGGGAGTTTATTTATATCAAGTTTTGGGCACTAAAATGCTTCCAAGTGATATCATGTCTTTAATTTGCTCTGATACTCATTCTTTGTGATTTTTATTGATCCTTCTTGAGCTTTGCTTTCTTTTCGATACCCGTGAGTATATGTTGCTCTGATTATATTGCTCTGATACCCATCAATGTTATAGATATTTCCTTCAAGTGGTATCAATTCCTTGTGAGTTGATCCTAAGTGGTATCAATTGAGCATTTATTCACTCCATATGCTTACAAGTGGTATCATTGAGTTTCTCTTTTTCTCCAAGTGATATCATGAATCTTATTATTCTTTTCTTCTAGTGATATCCTTGATTACTTGATTTTTTAAGTGGTATCATTGATTTCAATTATTTCCTACAAGTGGTATTTCATTACCTATTTGTAGTATTACTCCGATACCCACATTCTTGATTTAGAATTTTCCTCCCAATCTAACATTGTAAGTTCAACCACATAAGAATTCTCTGTGTGAGATTCTTTATGAGTTGAAATACATAAAAGAGGAAAATCTCTAAGTGAGCACAGCTTTTACTTGAAATTTGAAAATGCTCATTTCTTTTTTAGTCTTCAACCAAAACCCTTGAGATTAATTTTACAAGTGGTATCTAATTTCTCAAGTAGCATTTATTCTTTTGGGTTCCTCGTTAACCCGATTAGGCAAATCATTGGATTCTTCAAGAGAATCATATTGAACGTTTGCAAAGCCTAATAAAATGAGGAGTGAATTATTTGACTGCGTTTCAAATAACCCGTGTGATACCCTTACTTTGCTTTTCATGCTTACTTTTATTTAAAAGTGGTATTCTTATTTCAAATAAAACAAGTTTTCATTTGGCTTTTTATTGCTTATCTTTTCAAGTGGTATCTTTACAAGTGGTATTTAAAATTTTGTTCTATTTAAAATTTGGTGTTTAAAATTTGAATGAATTCTTGTTTGTTCTTAAAATTTTCATTTGGCTTAAACTCCTTTAATTCCTTGCCAAGGTCATAAGTGTTCATTCTAACTCTTGTATGACCTTCATTAAAAGAGATAGTTAAATGCCAAAGGGGAGAATATTTAAATGGAGAAACCATCTTAGAAATCCATTTTTTTAGTGTTTAATGCCAAAAGGGGGAGATTTAGGAGCTTAATATCATTTGGTTTAAAAAGGGAGCTTAATATGATTAAGGGGGAGAATTGATTCTCATATGCATTCAAATAGCTTAAATTCTCTCAATATGTTAGTTTTAATCCAAATATGTTTATTAAGCTTGGATTTATCATTAATCACCAAAAAGGGGGAGATTGTAAGTTCAACCTTCATCAGTTATGGTTTTGGTGTTAATGACAAATCTAATATTGAGATTATTCATTAATGTGATTTTATTATTAACGAGAAATCTTATATTGAGACTAACTTGTTTATTTAGAATATCCATGATTAGTCTCATCGCATTGAAAAATGGAAAACCCAAGGTACGTAGGTGTATTCTTTTAAGTATAAATTGCATACTTTGGATTCAAGTTAAAGTATGAATGTCCCCACTATATTAACCACAAAACGTATATCATGTTTCCCGATCTATATATTACATAGATGCACATACTTAGGGGGAGTTTGTAATTTAACTTGAAAGTTTCATTGTATTGATCTATTCCTTATTGACACATATAAGGATCAAGACAAAGAAACTAAATCCTTGAGTATGTATTTGAATTGCCTAGTCATAGTATACTCATGGTAATATAGGATATACTCCAATGTGATCAAATTGAATATGTGCATATTATATCCAAGTCAATCATATCTATGCACATATACATGTGGGGTTTATTCTATAGTTGATGACTTAGAGTAATGATCATTTCTATATAGTTTACATATAATGGATCATTACTTTTCATCAACATGAGTATATGAAAACTTGTGTAGTCAATATATACTCATATCAATTTAAATGATAATTTAAATTGAGTTCATTTGTCTAAATAATCACTAAAGAACATTTCATCATGTGTTGATGGTGTTCCTTGATTAATTAAGGACAAATGAATAGTTCTTAAGTATAATGAAGCATGTGTTGCATTATTGTACTTAAGACACACTTATATCATTCAAATTGATTTAGGTTGTGCTCAATTGATCTAAAGGCATCCATTATGTATTAATGGAGTGCAAGAGATAATTGAGACAACCATGCATCTTGGACTAACTATTCTATGAGTTGTGATTGAGTTTAGGTTAAGTCCAAAGATGGATGAGATAATGAAAACGGGACAAGGACGGCATCATGAGGTGATGGGCGTCAAGAGTGGATCCCGAAGATAAAGAGGAGTCGAGTGGTGATCTCGGAGGAGTATAAGTGAAGATCATAAAGACCCCAAAGGGGATTGCTTGCGCGCGGCGGCAAAGGTATAACTAGATAGGGTAAGGACTTTGTAGTCTTTAAGTCTAGTTTTTATCGCCGTACTATTAAGAGGGGTTGTCTCCTAACTTGAGCTTCATCATGTGTTGATGATCTCAATCCGCTGCTCACTCGAGCTCAAATCTTATTTGATTTGGTTTTTGCATAAGGGTTAACCATTTGGCATGTGTTGCTAATGTGTTAAGCTTATGCTTGGTTGTTTTGCATTATGCTCTGATTTGCATGTGTTGCAAAGAAGAAGAGTATATGCATTTGGTTTTTCGTGATAAAGCTTTGATTTGCATGTGTTGCAAGTAGGATAAGCTATATGTGTTGGCTTTTATGTGAAGTTCACTTTTGCATGTGCTGCAAATGTTGACGCTTCATGTTTTGGTTTCGCTCAAAACAATCTTTCTAAAACCGTGTGGTTGCTTGGAGCTAAGTTTTGCATATGTTGCAAAAGGAGAGAGCCTGCAACCTAATTGGTGTTTGTGTGTTCAGTATGGAGCTAGAGGCTTGCATGTGTTGCAAGTATAGAGCTCATACGGTTGAATTGGTTTTGGTGTGAAGTTGATTTTGTGGTTGCATGGAACTAGAGAATTGCATGTGTTGCAATTAGAGAGTTCATGCATCTTGATTGGGTGTTGCTTGGAGCTAGACTTTTGCATGTGTTGCAAAGAGTAGTGGTCAAGCATGAAATTAGTTTATTGTGTTATTTGCAAGTTCACAGCGAATAAACCGAGGTTTATGAGTCCTAATCCCAAGAGCATGTGAGTAGGACTTGCAACGGGTGTTGGCAAGTTGACTGGGTCTTGTGTTGACCTTCACATGACTAGGGGGATTAATCTCATAAACTCGAGTTTGATTTGCTTAATACGGTTTGCAAATAGATCTTGAGTTGCTTTGCGAAATGTGTTTTCGCAAGTTGGTTTTGTTGTTGTGCAAATGTGTTTTGCAAATGGGCTTAGAAGTTATGTGTTTCGATCCTAGAGCATGTGTTGGCATTTGCAAATGTGTTTTGCAAAGTGTCGGGGTCATGTGTTGATCCTTACATGGCTAGAGGGTTGATTACATAAGTTCGTGGTTTATTTGTGAAATATGTTTTCGCAAATTTGGTTGAGATTCTTTGAGCATGAGCCAAGTTGGTGCAAATGTGTTTTGCACAAGTGTATGATCATGTGTTAATCATCTAGTAGCTCAAAGAATAGAGTTCGGTTTTCGAAGAAATGAATTTTGAAGTCAAAATCTGAGTTTCTCTGTTGCTTTAAGATGCGGTACTACCAGCATATATAGCCAAGCAGTTATTTAACAAAGGGCGTGATTTTCCGGTGAGTCGAGTCCCAAGACTACCGCTAGGTCGAGCGGTAGTCAAGAATGCTGTACTACCGACCCTTAGAGGGCTGTAGTACGAGAAGTAGCCGCTAGCCGATCACAGCATGGGCTACGGCACTACCTGCCCTTAGAGGGCGTGTAGTACCGGCTTGTTGTTTTCTGCCTAAAAAGCCCCCAACGGCTAGTTTTCTTTGGTAGGGTATAAATAGACCCCATGGGGGCTGGGGGTGTGGTTGGTGCTGTAGGAGTTGTGTGCATGTGTTGCTCTTCTCCATTTGCCTCTTGAGCTAAAGAGTGAGACTAATTGCATGTGTTGCAATTAGGAAGTGATTTGAGAGCCTCTTGTGCATGTGTTGCACTTGAGGGAGGCCTTGGTGCATGTGTTGCACAAGGTGATCACCGGGAGCGATTCGTTGTGCTCAGTGCAGCCTCAGCGAGGAGCGGCTTATTACTCTTGGAGGTTGCCGACTCCTAGACTGCCAGAGGGCGCTGTCAGGCGCGGAGCTCTCAAGGTGTGAGAAGCCCCGCAAGTTTGTGAAGGTTCGGGTTGAGCCCACGCCAAGCGTGAAAACCACGACTAGTGGAAACAAAGGGTGCTCGAGCGGAGCCGGTCCAAGTGTGGGCTTGCCTCAACGTGGACTAGGGAGACCAAGCAAGTCTCTGAACACCACGAAAAATATCGGTTGTCTCTTTTACTTTCAAGTATTTACATTTATTGTATATTGTTGAATTGCTTGATTGTAATTAGAATTGCTTAGTATTAATTGATTGTTCAAATTAGCAATTCTAGTGTAGAGACATAATTTAGTTAGTGCACATAGTGAGCCTAGTTGATTTAGGCTTTAATTGTCAAAACCTATTTATCGCTCCGCATATATCTTTGATTAGGTTTTGACTTAGGGTGTATTAGAGCGAATTGTTTAGTGAGCGATCGAATTTCAGAAACGCCTATTCACCCCCTCTAGGCGCATCCTAACCCTACACATGATCTTTTTAAATAGCTTACAGAGGCTATGTCATCATTTGAATTAGCGATAGAGCTTGTGTCATCAATTCAAATGGCGGCATCATAGTTATATTTGTGTAATTTTTTATGTATATTTCTATAATACTATTTAAAAATTGCATTATTTAAAAAAAACTCCTAGAGACACTAGAGATGCAGCAGGCACGAAGTGGCGACGCTGATAGGTGTAAGGTCAAGGAGCCCGACTATAGGGGCTGAATAAGCGTTTTTAAAATTCTATTTGGCCAAAACCAAATTTATATGCAGAAGTGTAAATCAAAACGGTTTTATCCAATTAAGCCCTAAATCAACTAGTCTCGCTAAGTCACCAACAACCTAAGTCTAGGTCAAGATTTGTAATCCTAAGGTGATAAACAAGCAATTCAAATATAGGAATATGAATTGCAAAAATGTAAATAAGCAATAGGAAGCAAACCAAAAGATGGCGCACGATTTTTTTTACTATGGTGTTCGAAGATTTGCCAGTATTCCCTAATCCACTTGAGATAAGCCCAAATGAATTGGACTGACTCCACGAATTAAGCCAAATACCTCGAATTCACTAGTGGTAGCTCTTTCCTCCTCAGGATAGGTGAGCTCCAACCTTCACAACACATTGAATCTTCTCACAAGCTTCTTGAGAAGATCACCGGAACTCGACGCCTCCACACTGTCTATGTGTCGGCAAACACAAAGAGTAATAAGCTATGCCTCTTTCTTGACCCTCACCAAGTGCAATATATACACAAGTGAATACTCAATCCACCTCTAGATGCAACAAATATAACTAGAGACCTCTCTCCTTGCTCACAAAGTACAACACATGCACAATTGAGTAGAGAGACTTTCACTCACTCAAGAGAATGAAAATGGAATGCTAAAAGTCTCCACACAAGAAACTCTATCTCAAATACATCTCAAATCTCTCAAGAATAGCTTTATGAGCTCTCAAAGCTTTGATCTCAAGTGTATGTCTCAAAAGGGTGCAAAAATAGCAGTCAAGTCCTTCAAACTCGGCCTTTTTTATAGTCTCACAAAGAAACTAAGTTGAAATTCATAAGAATCAGCAAACTTCGGTTGTACCAGGATGCAAAGTCCGGCAATACCGGCCTCCACTGTAACGGTTAGCTCGTATATTAAATACACTTAAATTAACTGTTGCTACAATATCCTGATACTACCGGTGAGAAAATCCCAGTAATGCCGGCATTTTCATCCCCAAAAGCGGCCTATAGTACCGTAGTACCGACTCGTGGAATTACCTTACCCAACTTGCAACAACGGCAGTGCGTGGCGGACCAGTGGTGTTAGGAACTCTCCGTGGTCTGAGCAGTGGACCATGGACCTGTGGTGGACGTTGGCTGGACTTGGACGTGGCCCATTAAATAATGCATTATGCACTACAATTCTACAAAAGCAGCAACGACACACAAGAGAGGAAGGGCATCCAAGCACAGGATCTCCTTCTCCCGAACCCCGGCCTTCTTCTTCCTTAGTTCTTCTTCTTTTTGTTCCTCTTGACCCTTATAATTCTCCTCTTAGATCCTATAATCTCTTTCCCCTACATTATTGAATACTAGCTAAGCCTTTTATTAAGTCACATCATCAACAAAAAACAAGCCTTTTGATTATGCGTCTAAATAAACTACAGCCTTTAGATGCTGCACATTGAATCCCAGGCCCCTAGGCACCAGATTATTCAGTTATCGCAATCCTCGCGACTGTTTGCTGACCGGCCGCATTGCTACCTACTCAGAACATTATGGACCGTTGTGCGCTTAGCAATTCAGATTTCCACTACCTAGCATAAGCCTCACCGAGTTGATAGCCTTGTTTGTAACTTTTGTTTATACAAATCTAACTTTCTTCCGAACATAATTAAAAAATAGCCTGATCTCAACCGTATAAATGCAGTCTAGAATGCAAAAAAAAAAGATTTTTACAAGGCTAGGAAGGCTATGGTTTCAGCCTCACCAATCACTCAGGCTCCGCCCCTCAAGCAGAGCGAAGGGATGCCGCCCCGGGCCCCTAAACTACTGGGGTCACCGTCATCTATTAGTATAGTTAAATTATAAAAATCATAATTCTAGATCCGTAGATCCGATTGAGGTGATTCTTATTGGGATAGTTTTGAAATTGAATCTAGTTTCTACAGTCCAAATTTCATGTCAATCCAACGGTGGGATCTTCGGCAATTAATATTTTAGTAAACATATGTTAATCTATTTTTTTGTCGAAATCAAAGCAATCCTTAATAGTTTAATGAAAATGATTGCAGTAGTAAAGCAATTCTACAAGATGAGAAAGATTTTGAAGTTAATTACTTTTTAATTATGGTTGATATGGCCAGTTCATTGAAAAATAAATTTGAAGTACTCCAAGTATTCAATGGTATATTTGGGCCTTTTCTGAGCTCAATAACTTTGAAGTTATTGGATCATATTGAACTTAAAGATTATTGTACTAAGTTGGCAAAAACTTTCTATTGATGATTTATCCGATTTTGAGTTAAATAACTGATTTTCGAGTTAAGAATATCGCAAATGACTTTGCTGTGATAGACCAATCTCTGCTATGGAGATTTTTGAGTTTGTCAAGAAAGTGGATTGTTATGGTAATATTTCTGTTGCTTATCGGATTTTATTTACTGTGCCGGTAACTGTGGCATCAGCTGAAAGAAGCTTTTCAAAGTTGAAATTATTGAAGAACTATTTGAGGTCTACAATGTCTTAAGAAAGGTTAAATGGTCTGAGAACTTTATGTATTGAGAAGAAGTTATTAGATGACATTAATGTTGAGGCTATAATTGATGATTTTGCATCTAAAAATATTAGAAGATATTTCCTAAGATGATCTCTACAAATGTTTGAGGTAAATAATCTCACTTTTGTACTTCCATTTATTTATCGATAACAATTTCTATAATACACTGAATATTATCTTTTTTAATTGATACATGGTAGTATAAAATACTTTTTTAATTGATATATGGTAGTATAAAAATATTTTGACGCTTATGTTAGAGGGGTCTCCGTTTATAATTTCGCCTTGGGCCTCCAAAAACTCATGACCAGCCCTGCAATCACTGCTTGACCGGCACCATCTCTTCCTCTTCCACATCCGTCCACGCTGACACGATGTCACCATCATTTTCCTTCTCGAGGAGCACTCCCAATCGGAAGCGCCACTGTGCAGAGAGGCAGAGATCGATGGATTGTTGGATGGGTTGCAGGCTTGCAGCATGTTCAAGTCATACTATGGGGAAATCACCCTGCCCTCGATCAGCACGGATGAGTAGCCAACGGCGACCACATCATCTTCCCATTGACCGATTGCTTCCCTCTCTCAACTCCACACCACCACCTCGATCATGCCCGCATTACTTCGATCCAGTGAGTTCACTGTCACGTTTTTCTCCTTCTGGTCATTACTCTTCTACGTTCTTTTCCATTCCCGATTACTTCGATCTTTGGTACTGTTTCTTTGTACCTGCAATCTGCTCAATCTCGGTAAGAATGGAATATCCTGCTACCTATTTGCTGTCCTGTACTTGTAACCAATTTATTAAAAGCACTATTGATGTTTTCTTGGATATTGGCAACAGCAAATGTGCGATTGAGTAGGTCATCATCCGGCCGGAGGAATTTAACCACACCAATCTTCCATTTCATTAAGCAGGCTATTATTTGATGCTTGAATTATTCTTCAATCGTATTTGTCTTTCACCACCGTTTTAATTGGGAAAGAACATTGGCAGATTTTGACAGCTATATAATATAGTACTTGGAACTTTGAATCAAACATTAATGCGGCCTGATTGGTTAGCTCTCTGGCCTGATTGGTTAGCTCTCTGTTTGTATGTATGATCGCTATATGCTAAACTAGCAATCAGAGGGGGTGTATGATTGCGTGAAAGTTAAAATTAAATTTTTGACGATTTTTTAAACACCCTAAATCGGACTCAAATTGCCTCATTCGGATTCGCCAAAAACAGAGTGATATGCATTCACTAAAACAGTAATTCCCGAATATCTCACCGTTGGATTGACGTGAAATTTTAACTGTAGAAACTAGATTCAATTTTGAAACTAACCCAATAAGAATCAACTCAATCGGATCTACAGATCTAGAGTTATGATCTTTACAAGATCGTCATAACAAATAATGACGAAAATTGATCTAACCCTAATTATGAGATTAATCAGGATTTATGAGGAATTAAGCAATCAAACTTTTTAGATCAATCACTTGATACCCTAGAAAGATTTTGAATGGATCAAATCAAAATTATTACGGTGAAACTATAAAGCAATCTAAAAATAAAACAGATATGCAAACGAAGAGCAAAAACGAAGAACGAGATTATCAATACATCAATTTTTAATTTTGATTTTTTATTACCGAGATGTATTCACAAAATGCCTGCAATCGCCGAGGAAGAAAACCAGGCGCTAGTAACTCCAGGCACTAGAAACTTCTAGTCGCCACTATTGCATGCATGCAGCGACCGGCCGGGAAGATTTTAGCGTAGCTTCTCGTCGTCAGGAGGTCTCGGCGCCCCGTCGGCCGCAAGCAAAGAAATCATGCCAGGAGCACAGCCGCCAGGGAGGCAGGGACTGTTGGACACTAACACCAGAAGTCTTCTGGTCGCTAGGAAGTCTGGCCACATAAAAACTTCCAGCCGCAGGAAGTCACCAAGTCCCAGAAGCCAAAGACCTGACGCAGGAGCACTTCGGCAACAAAGAGAAGTCTCCGGCCGCAAGGAACCAATCAGCCGCCAGGAGATCTTCAAAGTCACAAAATCTAAAAACCTTAATCTCTTATTAAATACACTTATAGATATCCACTTGGCCCAGTAACACAAGGTCTAATATATGCATACAACCCAAAATTTATATATACATGCGTACGGCCTACCTACCGCACTCACGTGACTAATCAGTTTCCATGTACAACATTCTCTAACCCGAATGTCCCACGTGACATTGTTGACCATTAAGACCTCGATTCCTCTCTAAACCTAGTCCTAAACCTCAGTTCCTCCATGAACCTAGTTTCGGTCCCGTCATCGACCACATTCGCCCTCAAGCAACACTTGCACACGAATAAATAAGAAATAAATTCGAGCACAAGTCCACGACTTCACTCAAAATCAATCCATGCAACCACTCACACAAGCGCATTGCATCAAACAAAACCATGATCATGCTAACACAAGCATATTAAGTAATCATCTAACATAGCACATGCACAAACACCACACATACCATGATTACAACCACTTTGTAATGCCAATTTCATCATTAAGCCAATTTTTTCAGCACATGTTTTCACATTGTATGTCTTTGTCTTGGGATAAAAGATCAACTTGCCTGTTACCTCAAATGTTTTGGCGAACTTGATTGTTCCTTTAGCATTATGTATCTTAAATACCAAGCGAGTGTTTGAAGTGTCACATTGTACACATCCCTATCATCAGGATGATAATGTTGTCACTAGAATTATGTCATTACTTCTTGTGCGTGCGAGCACTATGATTTCAAATACGCGAATTCTAGTCAAATTTGAGTATACAGGGCATGTTGTGGGAAGAGTCTTCAAACGTATCAAACCTTGCTTTTAGTACTTTCTGCTTTACTCTCCAAGCTTTATCATAGCTTATTGTGTACTAGAATGTCTTCTCTATTGCAAGAATACTGAAACACGGCTCAAAATTCAGGTTACCAACAATCTCTTCGTACATAGCATTTGCAACAAAGCTTAAAGACAGGTTTCTATGGGATTACATAGACTCTGTCATCACGCATGTGTGCAGAACGATTATTGGATGTCCCTCTTAGGTTGGTATGAATGGATTCGCCATAGCCAGCTTTCCATCTCACCCTTCACGTCATACACATGTGAACTAGACTTTACTATCTTGAATGTCCTCTGCAATGACATGCCTAGAACTTGACTATTTCATGCATCTCCTTCTTACTTCTGTACAACGCTCCTCGCTTAATCTCATTCTACTCGTATTCCTGTGCCACCCGCTGACCTTCACTAACTATAGCTAGTTTGTCAAACTAGTATGTGTTCCACTCTGACGAAATGACCTGATCACCACCACAGGAAACGAGAATAGTGTCGTCGGTCGAAATATTTGTGTCGTCGGTAACATCGCCGACGACAGAAATTTCGCCTCTGTCGACGGTTTAAATGTAACCCGACGACATATATACACCCAGCAATCCTGTGTCGGCGGCAAATATGCAGCCGCCGATATAGAACACGGTGACGTACATCGGCGCAGGATGAAATTTGAATTCAAGATCCCGCCAACACACCGTGTGTTGGCAATTAATCAGAATCACGACATTGTGCACTGACGAAGACTCTTTATCGTTGAGAGAGACAACCCGATAAAAAGCAACCTATCTCGTTGGCATTACTTATGCCGACAACAAAGATGAACCTTTATCGACGGTTTTAATTTAGCTGACGACACTAGTAATTATAGATTAATTTAGAAAATCTATTTGAAAATGTTTTTGTTGTTTTTAAAATTAAGAAAAATCAAATAGAGCCTTGTGACGGCGTTGTGTGCATGTCTCCGTACGTTACCTCGAGTTAAGAACCTTGTGACGATCCAACGCTGGGCGATTGAAGAGCGAGGAATGACCTGGAATAGGTTGTGCATGTTGTAAAACCTTAAAGTGACCCTAGAAATGTCTCGTTCGACCCGTCGTATGCTACAAAAGTATCGAAGAATGTACGGTAGTGGTGACATTGTTACTCCCCTTGAGTTTTCAGTAGAACTTGTTGTGACGATGAAATGCCGGAGGAAAGAAGAGCGAGCAATCAGCTGGAATAGGTTGTGCATGTTCTAAAAACCTTAAACTGGTCCTAAAAATGTCTTGTTGGACGTTTTGCGTGCTGCTGAATGGGACCCAAAGGTCGGGCGGTATTGATCGGTCCTAAAAGACATCAGATTGTCTCTCCGATCAGGCCCATGCATGTTGTCTTCGAGGGTTATCGTGACCCATATCGTGTCCGTGGTCTCAGACTAGCCGCCGACACTGACTTGTTTCTCTGACAGTGGGCCTGTGTGTGCTGTGTGCTTAGTTACCCAGTGTCTCTGAAGGTGGGACCAACTACGTCTGTGTCGGCGGCCTAAGTGCGGGCCGATGACATAGGGCTTGTGTCTCTGCAGGTGGGACCAACTACCTCTGTGTCGTCGGCTTAAATCGGGCTGACGACATAGGTCGATTGTCTCTGCAGGTGGGACCCGCTGCCACGAAACTTAAATTTGGGTCTAGGGTTGGACCTCTGTGTCGTCGGCCTCATATATACCGACGACAAAAGCCTGAATTTAACTTGGCGCCCGGCGGCGCTTAAGTCCAGAGGGACTTAGCACATTGCGCCTCTCAGCCTCCTGCACCAAGCCGCTCGCCTCCTCCTCATGCTCCGCGCCCGCCACGCCTCGCTGCCCTTGCCACGCCTCTAATCGGCTTTCCTTCTGCAGGCCCGTCCTCAGGCCGCCGCTGCCCCTCACAGCCGGCCTGTCTGGCCGCTGCCTGCCCGGCCGCCTCCTCAAGGTTGCCCCTCCGTAGCCGCCTCCGGCTGCCTGCCTCATTGCCGTTCTCCTCCCCAGTGCCCCCCTCGGCCGTCATTGTCCCTCCTCCGCCACGCCACCAGGCCCCGAGCTCGCCCACGCCGCTCGGCCCTGTGTTTGTTCATTGCATCGCACTCAAATGAGTTTGTGCCGAAAGTTTCGATTAATCTGAGATCAAAAGATGCGATATCATGCATGAAATACTTCTAGGTGTTTGTTTTGTCGATATATTGTGCATGGTTTTGCCTCGAGTAATTGAACATCTAGCTATCCATTTTGCAT
Source organism: Guadua angustifolia (assembly GCA_036346375.1). Taxonomy (NCBI): domain Eukaryota; kingdom Viridiplantae; phylum Streptophyta; class Magnoliopsida; order Poales; family Poaceae; genus Guadua; species Guadua angustifolia. The sequence continues at coordinate 63,326,633 of CM070502.1, read as the reverse complement.
TTGGTACCAAAGACTAACATATTGCTTGCATACATGGCTAGCTAGTAACAAAAACAATACTTAGGACTCTAATTCACTGTGAGCATGCAATTAATCAATGCTAGGGATCTAAAGCATGCAAAAATGTGCTAAATCGATTAAACAAGCAATCAATAAAAGAGGCACATGTTGTTCAATGTCTTGTATGTATTTGACTATCCTGCTTCTGAATTTGATTATTATTTGCTTTCTTAACTAGATTGATGCGCATGTTGGTAGTGTAAATAACATTGCATTTGCCCATCCTAATAAGCAGCCCGCGCCGTCAGCCTCCTCGCCTTGTCCGCCACCACCTCCCCAAATTTACGGTCTTCTCCACGTCGTCTGGCCGCTTCCACCCTGCCTCCTTTCTTGTTTGAATTACTGTGTTGAATTTTCTTCATGCTTTGCATAGTGGTAAAAATGCATTAGAAATTCTATTCGTTGATGTATTGATTAACCATGTTGAAGTAAGAATTCATTGTATATTTTGGTTGGTTATCGTTAGTTGCTATATGTGGTTGTTATTATATTAAATACTGTCTTTTGTCTGCTGAGTGGATGTCCTAGTTTTAGGGGAGGTGCTATCGAAATTTCTAATAATTTAGGAGAATGACAACTATAGACCGCATACAAATCAGATCATCATGGTAGTAAGAACAATCCACACCATCATTGAATTTTCTATTAGATTTTTACTCAGAGATGCTACACTTTCATAATTAGGCTTTTGGCTGGTTCAACATTTAGCATTTGTAACGTCAACCGAGCCAAAGTTAAACCCGTTCGAGGGCGCTGCATATTTTCGTAAGGAGCTCAGACGGTGATTCGTTGGGTTCCATTACAAAAAGTGTTATGTTCTCGAGTGTCCATAGTTTTGGACAAATTTACTGACAAAGCGCTTGAGTACGATGGTCGTGACACGAGGGTGTACGGGTTGGGATTCCGCAGATTTCCTTGTCGCTCTCCTAGTGCATAACATAAGTGGTACGCCGCACCTGCTGCTGCACTTGGAGAACAACGGTTATGTCGCCGAATTCCACCCGAGCACCCTCGTACATGCCCACCATCGATCAAGCTCACATTAGTGGGTGGGTAAGCCCTCCTATTTAGCAAGGTTTAAACTGTCTAAATCTGAAATTTTGATGCATGCATTGACGTTATATAGTGTTTATCTTTGGATGGAAGATCGGCGGTGGATGTACGATGGTTGGATGAAGTCCGGGACACACTGACGAGTGGATCGAGAAGGCTAGAGCATTCGTGGATGATGCTTTGAAGATTCCCGACCCTAATGCAATGGTCGTGGTGGTGTCCTTGCGCCACGTGTTCTAACACCGAGAAGAGGACCAAGAAGGATATTAGCCATCACCTATGTAGGCATGGCTTCAAACCAAATTACTTTGTATGGGTAGCTCATGGCGAGAGGAAGCGCCCCAGGCCGGTGTGTGGCCCCGTGGATTTTGAAGAGGGCTACGATTAAGTCGGTTGATAGATTAGACGAGCTCACGGATGATGTGGCTCGGCCACGATCTCTCCCCGAGGAAGAGTCCGAGCCACTTGCCGAACAATTCGAGAAGCTCCTTGATTCTACCAAGTTGCCGCTGCATGAGCATACCGATGTGATCTGCATTTCAGCAGTTGTCGCGCCTAATGGCGTGAAGACCAAGTACAACCTCGCACCAATTGCTTCAACGACCTTTGCAACCGCTGGATAGCCTCCTTCCGAGTGGACACAAGATGACTAATCTTTACGAGTCGAAGAAGTTTCTTCACGTGTTAGGCATGCCGTGGCGAGAGGATAGACTATTGCCCAAAGTTCTCGTGATGCTTTATTGGAAGACCGATTCTGGATCGACTCACTGTGAAGCATTGTAATGAGAGTCGGACGAGGAAGTTAAATGTACAGAACGTGGAATGAGATGACGATAGTGGCCCGAAAAACATTCCATTTCTTTCCGATCACTCAACGCTCTGCAGTGATCGTGACATGTCCAAGGCCACGGCGAGACACATGAGGTGGCACAAAGAGGGCAAGCGAGAAAGGAGGGCGTGATGATTCATCCGTCTCGATGCGTAGCTTGGAGGCACTTTGACCAACAACACTCGAATTTTTGGCGGAGCCTAGGAATGTGTGTATAGGCCTCTCGATCGATGGGTTCACGCCATTCAATATGATGGCGCACCAGATTGCTAGCCGGTGTTCGCAATCCTGCATAACCCGCCGCCTCAACTCGCTTGGAAAGAAGAGTACATGTTTCTTTCGTTATAATACCGGGCCTAAGTCTCCGGAAAAACTTAGATCTATTCATGCAACCTCGTAGAAGAGCCGATCGACTGTGGACTAAAGGAGTCTTGACACATGATAGCTACAAGGGGAAGAACTTTAGTAAACCTCCGCAAGATTTGTTGTCATGACTCCATACCTCGCACCATCAGTGTCGTAGAGCAGAGCCCATTTCTCCCTCGGCTCATGCTCTATCCATTCGGAGAAGCATTTTGTGGCCCTACCATTCCTTCGGACCAACTGTGGAGGGTCAGTGGGTAACTCCTCGAGCGCGACTGGGGCCTCCCCTGTGGCCGGGGCTGCCCTCTTCGCTGCCTCCGCTGTGTGCCTCGATGTTAGGGTGTCCAATTTCTTCCAGAGTGCATCGAATTTTCTCTGCTGGTTCTGGTCGCAAAGCCTCTTGAAAAGTTTTGTTAGCTCCTTGTTCCTGAACTGCTTATAGAAGTTAGCACCCATGTGGCGCTTGCACCACCTACTACGGAGATCATGCCATGGATGAGCCTCTTCCCACCTTTGTTGCAATCGAACAATTGCCCTCAAAAGCCTAGGATGCCGATCGTATGACACAAACTCTAGGTCAGCCGATCGACAACACCAAATTTTGACATTCCAGAGGAACCAAGCTACCGTCTCGTGTTCTCACCTCCACGAATGCAAGCGCCACAGAAGAACCCGATTGTTACCGCCCACTCCTATGGCGCCAAAATCGCCCTTTGTATTTACCAACCGAATGTTCCATTCACGACAACAACGGACGGCAATGCCAAACGCGTTGATGCATGCACCGAAGCAAAGAATGCTCGCTTCAAAACCATCTTTCCAGGAAGCGCCAGATGGAATCTCACAAATGTCCACATAAGTTCCGTGATTTCTTTCCTTTATCACCAAGCAAACTCGCAAGTTCGTAGGAGTCTTCGTGACGTGTTTAACCTAATTTCCAATGCCTTCGCTTTGTTCTCCATGCCTTCGCAGAGCTTATGGTGTATCGAACCTCTCGCTGCATTAAGTAGTATTATGGCACATGGCTCCAAATTCAGATTACCCACAATCTCTCCAGACATTGCATTGGCAACAAAGCTTGATGATAAGTTCTGTGGGATCGTGGACTCAGTTAGCACGCATGTGTGTGGGATGACTATGGAACACCTCCGATGGTGTCCCACTTAGGTCGGTATGCATGGACACGCCACGGACAACCCTCTCGTCCGCATATGACATCATACACCACGATCGGACTTTGCAACCTTGAAGGTTCTGCGCAATGACACTCGCCCATCTTCGTGGATCGCTTCTGAACCTCACTCTTATTCTTATAAATTGCACCTTGCCTCACCTCATTCCCATCATACTCCCAAGCGTAAATGTTCGCCATTGTTGATCACCACTGTTGAATCGGACACTCATCCCACTCGCAGGAATGGCTCTTCATCGCCTTCTTCATCACTTAAAGCCACGTAGTCCGACTCTCTCTTTCCATCTCTTGCACCAAAGCCTCATTGTTTTCCTCGCTCCGCCACACCCATTGCTTCGAACCTCTGCCATTGCGACATCATTTGATCACCTTGCACTCCGATCGTCTCGAATCTTCATCATGCTTTTACGCCTCCTCTACTATCACGCTCTCCAACTTCCTCCTTCTTCACCAACAACCTCCTCAGGCGTCGTCATTGCTAGTATTGCCCTTTTGAAATGCTTGCGCCAACAATACTAGTGGCCATCCTTTATCAATTGCAATTTTACATACGAACTCCAAGATTTCGCCCTCTCAATTCCATTAACTCCCAATACGCAATCCATTCTCCAGGAACCCACTCCGGCAACTTCGGATCATGCAATTCATCGCTCAGAGAAAACATATGGTACAACCATCTCATAACCGTGTCTCCATGAACGATCTCCGCACGTAATAAAGCTAGCTTTAACACTTGCAAAATGACTTAGATCTACCCCTTCAACACCCATGTGAGGAACCCTTCTCCAGAGAATATTGTAAATTTCACTGCTCATCCATACCGCTGTATTGCATAAAATTCTTATCCACAACTATTATTAATTAAAAACCTAATTGCATTGGTTCCGAATTGCGCCCATAATTCATACATACAATCGCCTTAAAATATTTTAATATAGGTCACTAATGTTCATTTATGTGAAAAACATGCACATAAAAGTGAAATATCACGGATGTAGTTTTAAAACACTTCCAAGATCATCCTATGCTAATGCCAAAAAATGAATAAGTAATCATGTTCAGTAGTCGCAAACTTAAATTCAAACCGATTCCAGATAATGTCAATTTTGTGATCATTTAAGCCTTTTCGCTATCCTTTAAACTTCTCATCTAAATGCCATTATTACGCATAAACTAGTTCAGAAACACTCTCCACCACATGTACTACCATAATATGGAAAAATATTCTATTTATAACTAGCTCAGATATAAATAACGCCATCGCAAACAAATTTCTTCATGAATTAGTCGCAGAGAAAACTAGACTCACTTAAGACTTTTCGAACGCTTGTAGAATAACTCGCCTAAATGACATTATTAAGGAAATTAGTTCATAAACACTCTCCATCATATGTACTACCATAATCTGGAAAAATATTCTATTTACAACTTACTTTGTGTATAATATCACGTCCTTTAAAATGACCTTCATGAATTAGTCGCTTACAAAATTAGGTCACTTAAGACTTTTCGACGGCTTGTAGAATAACTCGTCTAAATGGAAATCTTATTTACAACCTAATTACATTGACCCCTAAATTATCAAATCAACAACAAATATTCCTCTACAGAACTAATAAAATTGAATCGCTCGCAAATCATCTAATCGATAACTCATCTATTACTCTAAAACCCTAATTGCCTTTGCCCTATATCATCTAGTCGACAACTATTTACTCTAAAATGCTAATTAAATTGATCTCTAAGTCATCAAATATGCAACTAGTCTATTCTATTTAATCTAATCACTACATTATATATCTATAACTAAAATACAAAAAAAAATCATACATGTGGTATATCTGAATTCTTCCCTCCCCTCTTTTTCTTCTTCTTCCTCCTTCCTCCTCCCTCTCTTCCTCCTCCCTCTCTCCCTCCTCTTTTTCCTCTCCTCTTTCCTCTCTTCCTCTCCTCTCCTCCTTTCTTTCTCACAAGACGGCATACCGGCCGCCGCTTCTTCCTTCGCCCGAATGGAGAAGAAGAGCCGTGAGACCCCTTTTAATGGTCTCTGTCACCAAATGAAATGGCGACAGAGTGACCGTTCGCTTCATTTGGCGACAGAGAAGGCGACAAGCCTCTATCGCCAATCCATTTGGCGACAGAGAGATATTCGCCATTTAAAACTTCGAAAAACCCTTTGTCGCCAAATGGACTAGCGACAGAGGGGTAGTTTTGCAATTTTTATTTTCGACGTATTATTTTTGTAAATTTGGATAAAAAGAATATTATTTAAAAAAAAATTCTAAAGGGGTTAGTGTTAGATCCAGTATATCAGTTGAGTTGTAAACTAAGTAGTGTCGTATAAATATCATGGGATAGTGTCGACGTTTGTTACCGACAATAATGAAAAGGGGGCTAGGCGCAGAGATCCAAACTTGATGGTAGCACAAGAACACCGGATGTATACAGGTTCGGGATCTCGCGAAGGACATAATACCCTAGTCCTGTGCTCTGGAATTATTTGTGGCTAGCTATTGCTAATGAGATCCTTCTCCCCCCAAGGACGCTACCTTACCCCCCTTTATATAGTAGAAGGGTGCGGTTACAAAGGAGAGTCCTAATCGGTTACAATGTGGAGATTGTATCTCTTTCCTCATCCGTTAAACATGATAGCGACTAGGATTACAATTGTATCCTCCCTAAGCAGGATTGGTTTCCATCTTCGGAGTTTCCTTGTTACGCATGGCGGCCTGCCTCCTGAGCAATACCCATCTTCATGTAGTCGGCTTGGCCCATCCCCTCTTAGGTGGTCCTTACGGCCCGCCATGGAGATACCCGGGGTTTACATATTCCACAAGAGTCTCGAGTGCTTTATGATCGAATTGCCGCCTTCGGCGCAGACCCAATCGAAGTCATGCTTCACGCCGAAGTGCTTCCAGTTCTTGATGTAGCCTCCCGACTGGTTTTCTTTTCCAATCGAGTGCCCTGTTGTAGGCAAAGAGATCGTGAAGCACTCAATAGAGCTCCACGCGTTGAACTTTCCAAGTGGTACCCAGCCCAATTATTGGAATACTAGCAGTCGGCTCATCTTGGGGTATACCGTATCCCAAACGATATGCAGAAGTCAAAACGTTTTTCCCGCTCAAGGCGAAATTCAGCGCTGCTCCCTTTAAATTCATTCGTCGCCGAAGTTGCTGATGTCGTTGTTGAAGCGTTGACCCACATGCGTCGCATCCAAATTTAGTAGCCCTGAAATCATGTATATGTAGAACTTAGGCCATGTAAAAAAATTCACTCGGATGTGATGGCCGACTGGTTTATATATAATTTTAGAGTTTTTTACTCCTTTTCCTTATCGATTTTGAATTCATCCGAGTGGTTTGACTCTTTTTGTTTAAGCACTCTGCCCGACTAGTCTAGCCCCCGAGCGTCGGTAGTCGGCTCATGGCTCTTTTTCCCAGGCATGCGTTTTGGGTGACTAAAGTTCGCCGTTCATGGGGTCAAAGCTTCACAACTTGGAATTAACGCACTCGGATTCATTTGCAATCGTTATAAAAAGAAGAAAACACAACTCAGAAAAGATGCGACAAGACACTATTAGTGTAGCCCCGACTTCATCGCTTAGTTGTGGATCAACTAAGTAGCAAGTCAAGAAAGCCAACAATTTTATTCATAATGACATAATTGAGTAAAAGCGACTTAGCCGCTTTATGCTCCATGTGTTGTCGACGATCGCCGTCCTTGCTCGTGGTGCGGGCGTGGCTCGTGGCCGCTTTGAAGGTGGCGCCGGGCGCAGCGTAGGCTCGTGGCCGTCGTGAAAGGTGGCGCGGGCGCAGCGCAGACGTGGCTCGTGGCAAGGTTGAAGGTGGCCGACCACGATGCTCGCCATCGCAACCAGCTTCTCCCTCTTCCGCTTCTTGTCCTTCTGTTTTGGATGCACTCGGCTAGGCCTTCACAACTCACGAGAAAAAGAAATTCCGATCAAAAAGCTGGCTCCTGGTACATGTTCATGTGGCTTGAGCCTTGAGCTTTGGAGTTCATGAGAAAGCAACGAGAGCAAAAACCTTCTTTTCACGAGAGCAAGCACTTGTCCAGAGACTTCTTAGTCGAGAAACTTTGAGGCTTCTTCACGGTTCTCGCGCACTGCCATTCAAGCGGGCGACGAGAAGCTCAGGTGGCCGATGGTCCCGAAGCCGGCCAAGGAACAGGCGGATAGGCGCAGGTGGCTTGCGCGGGGAGTCGATCCAGAGGTCGCGGGGAGTCGATCCAGAGGTCCACGCGAGGAGATCGTGCACTGGCCGACCCGGCGACGGCGGCCGAGCGCACATCGCCGATGATCGACGCCACCGCGAGGAAGGTCACACGATCAGCGCGGTGATGTATGAATTTCGCATAACCGTGGTGGCGGCGAAGAAGATACAGATCACGCCGGTGCTGGGCGCGAAGCGCAGGACGACGAGGCATGGCCGATTTGATCTGATCGAAGAATGAAGATGAGCAGCTCCTTGCCTCGCGACGAAGAAGATCGGCAATGGTGGATCGTGCCGATGAGCAGGCCGGAGGGTCAGCGAGAAACGTTGACGACGCGATGGCTGGCGACGCGACGGGAGGCAGTGACGCGCTGACGAGGAACAGCCGAACCGGATGAGGAAGACGAACGTCCGCCGATCCGATCTGATGTTTTTTTTTTGTGATTGATCTGTTGTTCTGGCAATTCTGTTGACGGTGGCCATCGAGCTCGACAAGATTGATCTTGACGTAGCCACTACCTGGTGCGCCAACTGTCGACGTTTGTCACCGACAATAATGAAAAGGAGGCTAGGCACAGAGATCCAAACTTGATGGTAGCACAAGAACACCGGATGTATACAGGTTCAGGCTCTCGCGAAGGACATAATACCCTAGTCCTGTGCTCTGAAATTATTTGTGGCTAGCTATTGCTAATGAGATCCTTCTCCCCCCAAGGACGCTACCTTACCCCCCTTTATATAGTAGAAGGGTGCGGTTACAAAGGAGAGTCCTAATCGGTTACAATGTGGAGATTGTATCTCTTTCCTCATCCGTTAAACATGATAGCGACTAGGATTACAATTGTATCCTCCCTAAGCAGGATTGGTTTCCATCTTCGGAGTTTCCTTGTTACGCATGGCGGCCTGCCTCCTGAGCAATACCCATCTTCATGTAGTCGGCTTGGCCCATCCCCTCTTAGGTGGTCCTTACGGCCCGCCATGGAGATACCCGGGGTTTACATATTCCACAGATAGTATTTTTTGATACCTTTGATCTTTTGTGGGAATTTCGATGTTTAATCTTTACTCTATCTTATCTAAGTTTTTGTATTGACAAGTTTATTTGCATAGCGCATGGTTGTTATCTATTTTGATCACACTGTAGTTTATTTATGATCTAAGAAATAAATGATGTGTCTCGGAATCACTCGAATGTTTTCTCTAAAAAAATCAGCCAAATTTTTGGATGCTGCACGCATTGGAAAAAATGTTGCACACGCAGGAAAAAAATGTTGCAACGCAACCCAAATTTGGGAGTCTCTTGCAACATTTTTGTTCAATGCTTGCAACATTTTTTTCCGACACGTTGCAACATTTTTCCTCTACGGATGCAACATTTTTTTTCAACGCGTGCAACATTTTCCTTCGACAACAGTAGAAATGCGGCACAGTAAACGGATGTTGCAAGCGTTGAAAAAAAATATTGCACGCGTCGGAAAAAATGTTGCAAGAGTTGAACAAAAATGTTGCAAAAGACTCCTAAATTTGGGTGATTTTAGCAAAGAAATCATCCGGGTGATGTTTATCAAAACCCATAATTTATCACTTGAATATTGCATCATAAACAGTCAACTCATCAAACAAACAGTTTATTCAGATCAAAGCCTAAATCAGGTTTGGATCTCACTTCTTTTAGATTAGACTGGATACAAATATATGAAAAGAATATTAGACTTGACTGATTTGCGCTAGTGTGAGTGAGCGAGAAAACTAGTGATCTACGACCACCGTGACAAGAAGAGGGTGATGAGATTTCCTGTTTCATAGACGAGAGGACTACGAGGGGGCAAACTGGTGATGGTAGGCCCGTCAACAGGATTCCTTGCTTCCACGATGGAATTCACTGGTCCTCTTCCTCTGCCTTATAGATTTGTTCATCTTTCCTATCCCAAAATTGAAGCTAGATCTTCCCCTGCCAACTTTTTTTTATCATTCCTCTCCCAGGGATGGTAATCTAGTGGGTACCTTCAGGTACGACTGCCGCTAACTCAAACCTAAAACCCGAAACGATGTCGCTCATCCAAACCCACTAGACTTATCGGACACAGATCTATACCCATACCCAAACCCGATAGGTACCTAATACCTAATGAGTACCATGAGTAGCAGACTGTGCTGAAAATAGAGAGTTAATGTGGGCTATAGGTAACCAATGATACTTCAGTTTATTTCATTTAATCAACACATTATGATGACATATGAGTGACCGATGATACTACAAGTTCAAGTGAATACATATAAGATATTTGATAGCAAATACTACACCATTCCATAGTGTTTTCATAGAAACAAATGTGTTTTTGTAGATATTGTATTTGGTTTCGATAAATAAGATGATAAGCATTAGAGTAAAATGTGGTACAGTGATATGTAAACTCATTTAATGACTAAAATAAGATAGGAAATTCAATTGACCTGCATTTAATTCAGTTACATAGCATACACTTAACATTTATGACTACAGTGATAGCAGAGATGTCAACATATAATAGAGTATCATCTAAAAGAAAAAGTATGATATATACACAACGAATTCAGAGTATGATATATGTAAAACAAATTCAAAGCATGATATATGCTCAACAAGTTTCTGAATATAGTATTGCCTTTTAAAGCCTTATGTATATCTCAGCCTCTCATTTAGGTAATTACAGTTTCAATTTCTAATATATATCTTATTAAAAGTGAAGACTGCATGTTATAGGATACTCATCGGATACCCGATGATACAAATTGACACCCACATTCATCCTGTGTCCTTATCGGATACCTAAACCCGAAAATTTATGGGCCTAAAGTACTACTAGTATCCACTCTTATCAGATCAGGTACCCACGAATATCTAAACCCATAGGTAAAATTGCCATCTCTACTCTCCCTCAACTATAGGTGGATTGACGGCGTAGCTTTCTAAGCCTCAAGCAGGGACAGAACCAGGCCTAGGATAGCTCAGATCATGACCCAAGATATACAGATATTAGTAGTGAATACCTCTCTATGTATGAACATAGAATTTTAACAGTTTAGTCATATATTTGATATTAGTTAGTTATAGCCACTCAGTTATCTAAGGCTTAGGCCTTACAGCACGTTTGGCAAGTGATGGGAAGGGGCATGGGAATTGGAGCAGAGAGTTGTGGGAGGAATTAACAAGGAGTTTGGATTTTACTCCTAATCCTTTGTTTGGCAATCGCAG